>OX940880.1:103510904-106010904 GCA_954870665.1 Stratiomys singularior
TCGGTCACAAAGTCCGGCCCCGGTGAGTTGTCTTTCCATTCTTTTATAACCCTACCTTCCCTGGTGATCAACATCTGATCAATAATTTGGATATCGCGCTTAGTAAGAGGAACACCCCAATCTGTTAATATTTTGAAGGTATCGGCTATTAGTTTTTCAGTTTCAGGAGTCAAAAGAGTTGAATGACCCGGCTTTAGTTCATGTTAGTGATGAATTTTGTTTACAATAGTTGTTCTATTTATTTTATACTTCTTGGCAGCCGCACTCGGGGTAAGAAGACCTGCCCTCACTTCAGCAATGGCTTTTGCAAGGGTTTCATCGCTGTAATTTTTGTAACTCCGGGCACCCAGTTTTCTTTTATACTCTCTGATCATTGTAGTTCATTTGTAAATACAAACAAATACAAAGGTAACCTAAAACAAATAAAAATCCTTATTTTACACCAATTTAATCACGAATACTCACAATTGTAGTTTTATTTAAGTAAACAATACAATAAACTTACCGAAAAATAAAGATCCCAACAATATTTAGTCGTATTTTTGCACCACCACACAACACACAACAAACTCAAGCGACAAACCTGTTCGGACTAGTCGGCGGGTGCGCCGATCACAACGCTATGACGCGTTCCCCACCCCGAGGTCACGGACACTTGCTGAGCACACGTGAAAACCGATTTTGGCGCTCTGTCAAAGTAGCCCCAAAATCTGTCAAAGTAACCCTGGAATATTAAGTTGTTTGGACTGCTTTGCTATGGTTGGTTTAGATAGTTATTGACTATTAGTTATTAACTATCTAACCCTGGAAGTCAAAGTAGCCCCGTTTTGCGGTACTCATCAAATATGTTTTTCAAAATTATAGATTCTCAGCAAGGAAACACAATTGCAAATCTATCTTTGTCTTCTCGAACACACTACGTAAGTAGATACGGTCCAATTTTCTCCTTTGCACGCGGCTTGTCATTTTTAAGAAATTTAGATGAATTGTTCCTTTGATCATACTTTTTAATGATACCAATGCTATAGCCTACCAATTTTCAAAGATGTAGCCTCGTAGGGTAGTATATAGCAAAGGAAAATAATTGTATGTGATGTTAAAATGGTGTTTTACCCGTCATTATCTACGCTGGATAGTGTCAATTGCACCTTTGCTAAACGAATTTCATCTTTCGAAACACAAAACAGCCTCAATGATTGAAGTATCGTTTCCACTCTGTACCGTATAGCGTTCTGTTTGTCCAATCTATATAATGTGTTTGATTTTATGTTATATAGATATAACGTGTTTTACTTGTTCTAACAGATTTGTAGGACTCTAAGTCTGTTTCATGCATATCTATGGTATTTCATACGATATCCCTTGTCAGCTGAAAAATCTAATATGGATGCTATCCATTTTCTTTCGCAATTTTCTTGGTTTATTTTTTATTAGGAGAATCTCCAATTATTTCCCATTTCATATCAGAGCGGATGACCCACGCAAACCAGAAAACTATTAACTACAGTACCAACCAACCGTTTGGACAAGATATCTGTTACTTTTTTAGGTAAAAAATTTCATTATTTCTTACTTAAATGAATATCACTATATGTTCGGGGTTTTTTTAAAAAAAGGACAAACGCAAACATCTGATGTTAAATCAAATCTCCATTCTTGCAAATAAATTGTTCCCGGAATTTAGCGGAGGAAATATTGTAACGAGTCAATAGAGATAGTATCCAAAAATTCATTTGATTTACTTTAAAATTTCCTAATCTAAACGCAAAACTCATCACATTCCACGAATATCTTGCAGCAACATTTAATTGATATTTTGCCCGGCGCTGCAAATTATTTACAAAATGTTTCATGAGACTATTTTTATAATCTGCTTGCATGTATAAGCGCGATGAATAACTTTCACATCGTACTGATTTTCTTGGAAGCTCAAAACATAGCCAACAACACATGGACAAAATAATAAAAACTATAGTAATACCTTAGGCGAACTGCTTTAAACTTACCATATATTATCTTTCTTCTCTTTTACTGTTTCTCATTGACAATGTGCATAAATTTAACAAAAAATCTTTTTCCAAAAACAAATATACTCGCAAGAAGTTGGTTTTCGTCTCAGGTATCATTTACCGAAATGTTAATCAATTCGCTAAAATATGTATGAATACTACGTATATGAAATGCGATTGAGTCTGCATGTGTGTAATGGTTTCATATCAACATATTTTGTCTTCTTCTTGCCTTCAAGCTTGTACGGTAATGAGTTAGTTTTAGTCAATAAAAAGAAGACGGCTAAACGAAAAGAGAAATCGGATAAATATGTAAAGTCTCCATCTTTCTGAACTATACATATACGAAAACAACACATACATCAAGAGTATGGCTGCAAAAATATACAAAGATTTTGGTTTTTCTACTTTTTCATTGTTATGTGAAAATTTCTTAACATCGTCGCTCACTTGTCGACCTTGAAGCTTGCTTAGCCAACTTTAGCACTTAACAATCTTAAAGTTTATATCTGCACGATTACTCACATCGTGATTTTGTTCGAAATTAGAAAAATAGTTGAAAAAACCAAAACGTTAAGTTACAAAACCATCATTTGTGCAAGGTGCCATAATGAGATTGAGATTTCATTTCTTGTGGGTCTTTGTTAGACTAGGCATCATTATCACGACTTGTTTGCATAGATTATATACATAAAAACAAGTAAATTAGCTAATTAAGGTGATAATAGTGTAATAATTCATATAATTTTATTTAAAATTTAAATGTTTAATATTTAATGTAAATCTATGAAACTAGAATTGTTTGTAAGCCACAAAAAAGATGTATTTCAAATGTCTCTGAAATCAAACTAAGCCCAGGGTTCAAATTTGGCAAACCAATTCGGATTCAAAATGGAATGAGAGTTGACATCCTTTTTGATATTCCCATGTCGGAGTTAATCATTTTAATCGAGCAGAGTGAAAATTTGAAATAAGCATTTATCTGTTTTTATATTTAATTTTTAACCTATTTTCTGCAATCATGTGTTTACTTTCTGCTTCAAGTTTATTTTATTCAGTAGTTCTAATGTTTCCTTTTCCTTCAGCAACTGCACACATACTATTTAACAACCTAAACAGTCAGCAAAATTAAGCTATCAAACTATTGTATTTCTAAAAACTATCGGTACAGAATCGGTTTTCATTAAACTTAACAACTACTTTTTAGCACAACATCCTTCTATACGTTGTGAATGCAAAACGAATGTTAGCTTAAAAACATGTAAGTTTTTTCAACCTGGCGAAAAGCAATGGGTGATAAAACCTGCATTGTTTTAAGTAATGAAGCGTACATAAATATTTTTGTTTAGTATACAATTTTGCTAATATTTGGTAAAAAAAATTTTAGTCTGGTTTTGTTATAATGAGAAAAACATAGTGTTTCCCACTTCCAGTTTTAACCAGTTTGAATATTGCGAAATGAAAAAATTTATATCAAAATTTTCTACCTAATTTATCAATAATATATTAGGTGTATAAATATGAAATGCGGATTTTACTAACAGATGGCATAACCGTTACATATGGTTTGTGTTGGGGATAATTTATATGGCATTTTGGAGGGTGAACATCTGTCAACAAATTCCAATATGTCATAGGTTTTGATTGTACAAACAACATAGTTTTTTTTCGCTTCAAAAATGTCAAATTACGTGCCAGAAAAAGAGGTTTTGCGGGGAAGTCTAATAACCTTCTTTCATTTGAAGAAAACGACAGCAGAAACTTATCGTTTGTTAGTGGAAGCTTATGGTGAACATGTCCCAAGCCAAGACACTTATGAACGATGGTTTAAAAGATTTAAAAGTGGCGATTTCGATGTCAGCAACAAAGACCGCGGAAAACCACAAAAAAAATCGAAGATACAGATTTCCAAGCATTATTGAATGAAGACAACACACAAACTGAAAAACAGTTGGCAGAAGCGTTGGAAGTTACTCAGGCAGCCATTTCACAACGTTTAAAAGCCATGGGAAAGATCCAAAAAGCTGGAAAGCTGGGTGCCGTATCAATTGAAAGAAAGAGACATCGAAACGCGAAAAACCATTTGTGAAATTTTGCTTGCCAGACAGAAAAGAAAAGGTTTTTTGCATCGCATTGTTACTGGCGATGAAAAGTGGATTTATTTTGACAATCCCAAGCGGAAAAAATCATGAGTAGACCCAGGCCAGCATCACAACCAGTCCGAAATATTCATGGATAGAAGACTTTGCTGTGTATTTGATGCGATAGTAAGGGACCTTTGTATTACGAACTGCTGAAACCTGGTGAGACTATTACTGGCGAACTGATCAATTTGAACAGCGCACATAAGGAAAATGGACCAGAATTTCACCAAAGACATGATAAAGTCCTTCAACATGACAATGCTCGGCCGCATGTTACAATACCTGTCCAGAACTAGTTGGGAAACATTAATTGGGAAGTTCTGCCCCACCCGCCGTATTCACCAGACTTGGCTCCTTCTGACTACTACTTGTTTCGATCGATGCAGCACGGACTTTCGGAACAGCACTTCCATTCTTACGATGAAGTTAAAAATTGGCTTCATGAGTGGTTAGCCTCAAAAAATGAGAAGTGGTACTGGGACGGAATCCATCAATTGACAGAAAGATGGGAAAAAGTCGTAGCTAACGATGGCCAATACTTTGATTATTGAATTCATTCGTTCTGTTATTCCAATAAATGCATATTTCAAGCAGAAAAAATCCGCATTTCATATTTATACACCTATTATATACAATACATATGCATAGAAACATGTTATATATCTCCACTTAGAATTTTGCATTTTTGTATTTTGTAACAGAAAGCAACCGAATAAAATAATAGAATACAGAATAAGGTTATACGAATACGCAAAACAAATTGCTTAGTTCATAGACAGTATTTCTAACTTCCTAAATGGGCATAGCATCTAGTACAACTTGGCACGAATGAAATTAACTCTTTAAAAATTTGTATAAATTTGCTTTTTTTGTATAAATTGTATAAGCTTGTAGTTGAATGAAAAAATGAATTGTCAGAAAAAATAAAATGCAACTAACTTACACCGTTTTCTTTTCTCTAGAATTTAATATCTGAAAATAGTCTAATTGAAAGCTATGAACACTAACGAAACGAATAATTGGACAGTTTTCGCAGTTCAAGGATAAAGTGAAATGAAAAAGGAATTCAATTCAATGATACTATACTGGATAGATTGTAATATCGGGAATCGTGTTACTTGAAATGTGATTATTTATAGAATAAGCTTAGAACTACGAATTGATTAGCAAAATTTAAGTTCTCCGAATAATATTTCAACAATTCTATAAGCTAAATTTTCTTGCCACACCACTGTAATGCTTTGCCTTCTTAAGTAATACTTTGCCTTCTAAAAGTGCGCATAAATTAATCATAATAATAGTTGTTTGTGCGGGCGGTAACAATAAGAATAGATTAACATTCTTTATTTCGTATGAAACCATTTGAAACAGGTTCTCAATTGTTTGCTCCCTTTATTCGATAACTCACATCTATTGCATGATTTATTTAAAGTCACATTTAAATATCTTCTACTTATTGTACATTAACTATAAAAGCGGATACAAGCAATGTATGTAGTACTTTTGATTATCATTTTGGATAATTCCGATGTGGAATGTAAAAACCCAAGTGCAGGATACTCAATTTATCTAGAATGCTTGAGTTTTACTTTGCATTCATTATTTTCCTTAGAGCTTTATGACTTCATGAATTGATATATGTGTATCCCTGCTCAACTGAAAAAAATGTTGACGCTTATCTGTAACGTTGTATCCTTGTCGTAAGATAGAAAATTAATAATTTTCTCCGTGAAATTTCGCTTAGTATGAATGTTATGTGTGGAATAAACATGTGTGGAATAATGAGCAAAGTAGACGCGAGTACAAATGTGGTTAAAGAATTATTTAACACATTCATTTCTGAATTCGCAGGGGAATCATCTCTGAAAAACAGTCTCGTATGTCCATATGTTTGCTTGCCGGGACATTTTGATTGTCTACTGGGCACATTCTCTTTTCACATAACAAACATTGATATAGCTTCCATAGCTACCAGAACACATGACCAACATTTATTTTGCACTAATTTATCGGAAACGTAATCTTGCCATATTGCAAAATAAGTTTCATAAAACTATCTTACTATTTCTTAGTACATCTAATAATTTATTACTCATATGTTGACTGAAAATGTCAACATATCGTATAATAATAAAAGAAAACCAAAGCATCGTCATTTTTTCAAATTATCGGGACAATCCTAATTATATTAGACTTTAAATAAAATGTGAACTTACTTTTTAGACCCGATTCGGGGTTGGTTTATTTGTAACTGTAATTATCTGTAAACTCTCTCAAATTAAATTATTAAAATTAAACTATTAAATTAAACGAAAATTGAATATTGGTCTCTTTAAATGTTGTTATTTAAAACAATTGATATTCTATTAGAAACCCAGGGATACTTTATATTAATGCAAGCTTGCTGATGCCTGATGCAAGGGTGATGTTTTATTTTCATTTAATCACATCTTTTTGGTTGATAGCTTATTTTTGATATTTAATTCTTTAATAGGCACTATTATGTTGCTTATTTTATTGCTTATTAAATTATCACATAAATCTAGTGACCACCAAAAACTGAAAATCAATAAATTCTTAATTTCTGCCGCAGGTCTTGTAATATTATTAATTTAATTTTACTTAAATACTACTATTCAGGTAAATCTAGGTTTCATGAAAGCGATTCATGTTGTTTCACGTAATTCAAATATGTTCTAAAATTGTGAGTCTCACAGACACTGTTGTATATAACAAATTAAAAATAACGTGCACTGCTTTATGCTGAGTGTCATCCAAATAACTTTCCCGAAGGAAAAAATACATTTTAATTCCGTGACGTTACCAATATTTCATAAAAAAATAAAAAGTTAAGTCTTTGCTCTCTACTAACCAACACTACTACTATCAATACTCTACCAACCAATTTGCTTTCATGATATATACATGTTAAAAACAGACTTTGTAATCCATTTTCACACTTTTCCTTCCCCTGTAACTAGACGAAATTAACGCCGCTATAACATTTTTGAGCTCGTCACTTACATGCCATTGCCCAAAATTGGATATGTTTATATGAAATATTCAATCAGCATTCAAATTTAGCGTTGTTTACATTTCACCTTGCAATTGAGATGGAAAATGAAATGGAAAATGAAACGCAGACTCATTGATATGCTCATCATATTCATTCAAGTTGTTTAGTTTGATTTGCCCAACCCATTAATGATTTTACCTATCATTAATAGGTTGGGCTAGTTCTTCGACACTAACAACACAAATTCACATATCACTGTCACCACCGAGGCTCCAATCGGCCAAAATATGAATAGGGGGTGAGTGCTGTAACGCCATGACATACACCTGCGTGTATGTTCTAAAATTAAAAACATACACGCAATTTACCTCTTTAAACTTAAAAAAGACTTAAAATATATAAATGACAGTATGGCTGGAGTCCGAGAGTTATCAGCAAATATGTCCATAGTTGCAGAATATTTGATTGAAAGATGAAAAAAAAAACTCAACAGCGCTCTTTGGATGATTTTTCCTTAAATTATTTTATGTTACGTTTAATTATTCACATGTTTTACAATTTACACTGTCCGTAAATGGTTATATTTTATCTCGTAAATATAACTTGTATACTTTAATGGCTCTTAATTTTTTAAAAGCTGGTTTGGGTCAACAACACACAACAAGTAGAATAAAATGTGTTGAAAAGGAGACAATCTGCAAAAAATCCGATAGTTCCATCTTAAGCTTAAACGAACTGAAAAGGTTCGTGACTAAGAGACTTGTGGTAAATGTAAAGAAAAAGAATGTTAAAATACGTTCAGCAATCGATTGTTGTAGCAACTATTTAACATCAAGGTGGACAAGTTTAAGTAGAATATTAATTGAGGTATTAAATTAACCTGGTATTGACGCAAGCGGACTGAAGATATAGCTAAAACTATTTTCGTCTTATATAATTGGTAAGGATTATTGACATGCCGTGCTTATAACTTAATTTTTTGCTGATTTAGATAAGTTGAATAATTCCCAAATAAAAAATGATAATTTGATCATATTTTGCATAAAGTGTTAGGGTCGCATTTTTACTACATTTATATATTGTAATTATATTGAGAGCAATTTGGATTTTGGATCATAGTGAGGTCTTCTATACAAAGAATACTGTAACCCAGTATTTTGTATCTATTAATAGGTGTATAAATATGAAATGCGGATTTTTTCTGCTTGAAATATGCATTTATTGGAATAACAGAACGAATGAATTCAATAATCAAAGTATTGGCCATCGTTTGCTACGACTTTTTCCCATCTTTCTGTCAATTGATGGATTCCGTCCCAGTACCACTTCTCATTTTTTTAGGCTAACCACTCATCAAGCCAATTTTTAACTTCATCGTAAGAATGGAAGTGCTGTTCCGAAAGTCCGTGCTGCATCGATCGAAATAAGTAGTAGTTAGAAGGAGCCAAGTCTGGTGAATACGGCGGGTGGGGCAGAACTTCCCAATTAATGTTTCCCAACTAGTTCTGGACAGGTATTGTAACATGCGGCCGAGCATTGTCATGTTGAAGGACTTTATCATGTCTTTGGTGAAATTCTGGTCGATTTTCCTTATGTGCGCTGTTCAAATTGATCAGTTGTTGTCGGTAACGTTCGCCAGTAATAGTCTCACCAGGTTTCAGCAGTTCGTAATACAAAGGTCCCTTACTATCCCTCCAAATACACAGTAAAGTCTTCTATCCATGAATATTTCGGTCTGGTTGTGATGTTGATGGCTGGCCTGGGTCTACTCATGATTTTTTCCGCTTGGGATTGTCGAAATTTATCCACTTTTCATCGCCAGTAACAATCCGATGCAAAAAACCTTTTCTTTTCTGTCTGGCAAGCAAAATTTCACAAATGGTTTTTCGCGTTTCGATGTCTCTTTCTTTCAATTGATACGGCACCCAGCTTTCCAGCTTTTTGGATCTTTCCCATTGCTGTTAAACGTTGTGAAATGGCTGCCTGAGTAACTTCCAACGCTTCTGCCAATTGTTTTTCAGTTTGTGTGTTGTCTTCATCCAAAAATGCTAGCGAATTTGTATCTTCGAATGTTTTTGGTGGTTTTCCACGGTCTTTGTTGCTGACATCGAAATCGTCACTTTTAAATCTTTTAAACCATCGTTCATAAGTGTCTTGGCTTGAGACATGTTCACCATATGCTTCCACTAACAAACGATAAGTTTCTGCTGTCGTTTTCTTCAAATGAAAGAAGGTTATTAGACTTCCCCGCAAAACCTCTTTTTCTGGCACGTAATTTGACATTTTTGAAGCGAAAAAAAACTATGTTGTTTGTACAATCAAAACCTATGACATACTGGAATTTGTTGACAGATGTTCACCCTCCAAAATGCCATATTAGTTATACCCAACACAAACCATATGTAACGGTTATGCCATCTGTTAGTAAAATCCGCATTTCATATTTATACACCTAATATAATCAAACTTTTAAAAAAAGTTACGTAACTGATTTGGAGCTTTTATGGTTTAGGTCCTAATACTATTAATTTTTATGGCAAATAATAGTCTACAGCAAAATTATCTGATAGAATGCAGTCAATCTATCATACCAAAATAATTTAAAAAATATTTGGAATGTCAAAATTTTGTTAACGCCTAATTTAATTCGATCGCTGTTTTGAATCAATGTAATCAAACGTTTAACTTCATATTTCGAAATGGTTTTTCTTGTAGCAATGCCATTTAACCTAAAAATTTAATAAACACTTTAATTGAATGCAAAATCATGAAGACTGGTCGCTTCGTTCGTAATTATTTGTTCGAATCAATAAGCTACGGTTTGAAATGCTACTCGTTGTTTATCTTTTATCTCCGATGAAAGTTTAATCTCTGATGTACATGGACGAAAAACATCCATTAAAACCCAAATTCCAATTATTTAGTTAAGTTTTAAGTAAAGTAAGGTTTATCATAATTTATGGTTCATACATACTGTTTCCTCATGAAATTCTCGAAAAATTTTAGGATGCGCATACATAGCTTAACAATTATTATTTAATCGTTTTAAGTAAGAATCAACTCCGGAATAAAAAATATTATTTTCAAATTTTACGTTTCAATGTGTCAATGACTAAAGTTCAAAATAAAATGTCCAAATATATTATTCAAATCCTACTGTTTTCATCCTGAAAGCATTTTCTCAAATAAGATAAATAAAAATCATTATCGTTTATTTTGTCAGGTTGCACTCGTTCAGTCGCCAACTAGATTTAATGTTTGGAAAAGATGATAACAATAATAATAATTTTGCCCCAACCAGGAAGCAGTAAAGTGATTGTTGAAGTCAAGTCAATTGTTTAACCAATTTCATTAGCTGTTCGCATTGTGATTTGCAAAATATTATGCAGGAAAAAATAACTTGAACCGCTCACATATCTTCCAATTTGTGTTACATATGTGTGAACAGATAACAGACTTGCCTACTTCAAGGTTCTAGCTAAGTAGCTGTAGTGTTCTAGATAAGTGTATAATTAATGCATGCAGATATATGTAAATAACCCTCTCTTGATTCAATCAACTTACGAACAAATATCTCGACTTAATTTTTAACAATGAAAGATTGTATATTTTTTTTTATTTCCCATTCTTAATTTAGACAAAATGGATATATATTTTAGCTAGATAAATAAACATAGATAACTACATGAGAATATGTCTGCATTCAAGTTCAAGTGCTTTAAAAATCAAGAATGGGTTTCCCATAAACGATTTTACATCATAGTTTATACGTAGCCAGAAAAACGCTTGGTCATTTAGAATGCCACAAAACTTGTATGAATTATTTACTTATTTCATCTGCAAAGCGTCATTTAAATACAACTTATGAATAAATGTCTACTTGATGTTGTGTTGCGTCGGTTGGCATCGACTTAGGGGAGACGTCGATTTAGTGTTCATTTTTATTTAAAGCTTACTTAGATGAATTTAAAAGTTTGGTGTTCCTCATTTAGTGCAGACATGCTATAACCAATCTGCAATACTGATGGCCATTCTAGGAAAAGTTTAACGTCTAAATCAGAAACCTAAGAAAACTGATAATTTAATAATTTAAAATACGAGGTCTGTTCAAAAAGTACCCGGAATTTTTAAATTTCGCGGGTCTGGAAAGTCCGATTGTCAAAATTTTTTATTGTGTTGGTATACATGCCCCTAAAGTATGATAAAATTTTCAGCCATATTCACTGTTTACTTTGTCTGTAGTAGTTGCTAAGGTTCGACGTATTTTTATGAGCTCGGCGATTTTTGCTTGTTTAAACAATGGAAGAATTGAAGAGTCAAAGAATCTGTATTAAATTTTGCGTAAAAAATGAAATAAAGTGTAACAAAGTGTGTGAAATATTACAAAAAGCCTATGGTGAGTCTACTATGAAAAAAAACAAGTGTTTACGAGTGGTATAAGCGTTTCCAAGATGGCCGCGAAGACGTTGAAGATGACGAACGCTCCGGTCGACCCAGCACGTCAATAATCGATGAAAATGTGGAAAAAGTGGAAAAAATGGTTATAAATGATCGCCGAATAACAATTAGAGAAGTTGCTGATGAAGTTGGCATATCAATTGGCTCATGTCATAACATTTTTTCAAAAGTTTTGGGCATGAAACGAGTGGCAGGAAAATTCATTCCAAAACTGCTGAATTTTGACCAAAAAAACAATCTCATGAACATCGCTCAGGAGCTGTTAAATGACGTCAAGGACGATCCAAGTTTGCTTGAAAGGGTCATAACTGGTGATGAAACATGGGTGTACGGTTATGATGTCAAAACCAAAGCACAATCGTCCACCAGGAAGCATTCAACGTCACCAAGAGCGAAAAAAGCACGTCAAGTTCGATCAAATGTCAAAGTTTTACTTACTGTTTTCTTCGATTATAATGGCATAGTGCATCAAGAGTTCTTACCACAAGGTCGTACGGTTAATAAGGAGTATTACCTTGAAGTTATGCGACGTTTGCGTGAAGCAATCCGAAAAAAAACGCCCTGATTTATGGAAAAAGAATTCATGGCTTTTGCACCACGATAACGCACCTGCTCACTCGTCGTTCCTTGTTCGTAATTTTTTGGCCAAAAACCATACCGTAGTCATGGCCCAACCTCTATATTCACCAGATATGGCTCCGTGTGAATTTTTCCTGTTCCCAAAGTTGAAGAGAACGGACGGTGTTTTTCCTCCATTGAAGAAATAAAGGCCGAAAGGTCATCATTTTAACAACCTCTTAAAAAGTGCAAAAATTAATAGACACAAATCACATTCTCTTACGGATATAGGACATATATATATTGGAGATAGTTCCTGATTTTCAAAATTTCCTAAATTGGTACAATGTGGATTGCATTACAATTTTAACTACCCATTATAGCTCAAATAAAAAGTTTTTTAAAGCTTGAATATTTTTTCTCTTTTCAATATTCCGACAATTGCTGAAACGCTACAGAAAGTAAATTTAACTCAAAAATGTCTGACAAAGTAAAATTTTTGAATACCGCCTAGGTAACCTTCCAAGTTTCCGGTTTTCTTTCCCTGAAGTAATCTTCTATTGAAGGACGCGGTTGTAACTTATTGTCTTCGAAAGCCTGACGTTGTATTATTGTATATCCTTCATTATTGAATTGGCACATGAGCTTTCCTAGTTCCTAATATAAAAAGCAGCTTATTATTGTATGTCTAGGAATATCATAGGATGTATTTTGTAGACATTTACTTTTCGTTCACCAACCAAAGATTTCTTCTTCGCAAGCTCAACAAATTTGTTTGTCATTTTTTCCATCAAGCACGAATGAATTTAGTCGCAAGACAAATTTCCTCCGTTTATACTGACAACCACCGTGCAAAATGCTTGTTAACATTTGATGTTACACATTATAATTTTTTAGAGAAGATATTTGATATGCAAATTCTGGTTAATAGTGTACGACTTATCAATGATGGTTTTGTAAATATTTAGTTCAAAATACTGTAGTTGGCAAACACAACTTTGATTAAAATTTTTGATCCTTCGAACGGTTTCTCGGCTTTCGCATGCATTCGACGCAGTTTGTATACAGTTAGGGACAAAAGTCTCCATACACCCTCAAAATTCTATAAATTTACTAGAAAATAAAAATATATATAAAATATTTGTATGCAGCTTCACTACAAATGTATTTTTGTCAACGATAAGTTAAAAAAAAAAACAAAATTTCTTAAGATACAAGTGTAAAAATAACGAAATGAAACAAATTTTGTTGGGACAAAAGTGTTCATACATTCATCATATAGTGTACTCTGGTCTTCATAGCATTGCTTAGCTGTTGTTTTTCTTGGAAGAACCGTTGCATTTCCCATTAAATGCGTTAGTACGATCTAATGACTAGTTTGTTTCAATAATCTGTGAGCATAGGAAGTGAAAAATGAGCAAGCGTAAGAAAGTAAGTATTGAAATAAAAAATTTAATTATTGCTGAGCATAGAAATGGAAAATCATACCGCGCAATTGGAGCTTTACTTAATTTATCCCATGCCACTAACCAATATATTGTTCAAAAGCATAAAAACACAGGATCAGTGGAAAATAAGCCAAAAAATGGACGACCAAAGAAACTTTCCAGGCGGGATATCAGCATGATCTTAAAAGAGGTGGGCAAAAACCCAAGGGTAACCGGTCGGCAACTGGCGGAACATGTCGCTAATACATCGAGTAAGTGTGTTCACCCTAAAACCATCCGAAAAATGATACGTTCCGATAGATATGCAAGTAGAGTTGCTCGTAAAAAATCGCTAATATCTGAAAAGAATAGGCAGCTTCGACTTCAATTTGCAAAGCGATATTCAGCAAAGGATTTAGAGTTCTGGAAAACTGTCTTATTTACTGATGAAAGTAAGTTCAACTTGTTCGTTAATGATGGCAAAGGAAGAATCTGGCGAAAAAAGGGAACAGCATTGCAACTGAAGAATTTGATACTAACAGTAAAACACAGCGGTGGTAATGTGATGGTGTGGGGTGGAATTGCAGCTGGTGGGGTTGGCCGATTGGTCTTTATAGATGGTATTATGGAGCAATACTATTATAAAAGACTGTTAGAACAAAAAACTTGCAACCTTCCGTGGACAATTTGGTTCTTCCATTGGCTTGCATTGGATATTCCAACAGGACAACGATCCTAAACATATTGCACGCTTTGTAAAGAACTGGTTGCTTTATTATGCACCAAGGCAGCTGTATTCTCCTCCTCAATCGCCAGGCTTAAACCCCATTGAACATATTTGGGAACTAATGAATAGAAAAATCTCGAAAATTCACACCAGGAGCAAGGAATCATTCAAAACTGCGCTTCAACAAGCCTGGGAAGAAATAACTCCGGAAGTCACTAAAAATTTGGTGGAATCAATGCCAAGACGGTTGCAGGCTGTCATTGATGCAAACGGTGGCCCAACAAAATATTGATATATAAAATTATATAAATAATGTGGAATTTTCAGTTAAATTAGTTAATGTATGAACACTTTTGTTCCTACTGAATTTGGTTTTTTTTTGTGTTCTTACAGTTATAAGTTGATTAATGTAATTTTTAAAAAAATTTCTATTAATAAAGGTACATTTGCAGGAATGATGCATATAAAATTCTCATATAGATGTGCATTTTCTACGAAATTTATGAAATTTTGAGGGTGTACGGAGAGTTTTGTCTCCAACTGCACATCTCTTGAAAAATCTTGAAAAATGTAACGTTGCATTATTCGATTACGAACCACCATCCATACGTTGCACTATTTATTTGACAATTCATGTAAATACAGATTAATAAATAATACTAACTTTTTATTAATCTGTGATGTGTGTCTGAAATCCTTGGGTCACAACACTTCCAGCTACATCAACTTTGGTGACTTGTCGATGAACATGCTAATCAAAATCAGCTGCCATTTTGTGTAATCTAGAAGTGGCGCGTGTAGTATGGTCGGCGGTTAACTTGTTCAATAAACAGGACCAAATTTTGTCAATTGAAAATTGTAGCACAAGAATGCGTTAGTTTTAAATTAAAAACTAAGAATAACGTTTCATTGCTTCACTGATAGTGGCTCAGATTCCAATAATCTGTTAAAAAGTGATTGAAAAATTGAACATGCGTCACTGCATTGAAAACAAAAAGGAACCGAATCCCGCGGGAAAACTCGGAAGAGTATTTTATAATAATTGTTTGAGTCAAATAAAATATGCCTGCACGATCTTCCTCATTATGGCACTTCATCGACAAGATGAATCATTCTTAATTCGTGATTGTTGCATGACGGGGCTAAGAAAAGATCTTAACGTATATATCAACACCTTTTAACATTTGTGGCTAGTATTAAGTAAGATCTTAGCTAGCAAGCTTGGTTCACTTGCTTCCAAACCGTGATATAGCATAAAATTCAACTTTTGACGGCAGCAGCATCGACAACTATAAGGCGAGTTTCAGTGTGAGGAAAAAACTGACAGAGCAATCAACCAGTAAACCAGCAGTAACAACAAAAATGGTAGAGGAGTAGTGTTTAAGCGTATATAGTGTTGTGTGGATGGAAAGATTTTATTCCGATGCATGATCACAGCAAAATCTTGGGATTTCCCATCGGCCATATCTTTCCCGCTCGAGCACGTATCTGTATAGTATAAAACGATTTAAGATAGTCCGCTTTGACTACTGATCTTATTAGAATCTTTCGTTATGTCGTCTTATAGGCATTCAAAATGACGACACGACACAACGAGTGGGGAGACCATACGAAAAATTATGTTTTCGAGGTATCTATAGATAGATATTTAAGCCTTAGTTAGAATCTTTCATCTATATATCCGCACCAATTGATCGCGATTGCGAGATTTTTTTGTATCTTCATATTAAAGCTCGTGTGTGCAGCAATCGATAATTTTGCTAAAGTCTTATTAATAGTGTGTGCCGGGAAGGTGTTCTCTTCATTGTTAATATTTCGGGCTTAAAAAGCTGAAGAAGTGCTCTGTTGAGGTGTTGAAAACATGTGAAATGTTATAAGCATGTGTTGAGGCAAGTTATATTCCCCTTTAAGTAGATCAATCCGTTTTATTGGTAAGTTTTTGTAAAACATTAAATGTATTTTCGTCTGTAGAAGTTCAATTGGGTTTCCAATATTTTATAGTTGAACTCAGTGTTGACCCCTCTTTCGTTTCTTTGATTCTTGTACAGTCTGCGATACCTACCGGGTTTGCTGTAGTGAGTTTGTATTTTTACTTGCACATATTTTTACGCCCTTTTCAATTGAAACGGTCAATGAACCTGCATTCTGTTTCCATAAAACTCCAAACTTATTGGGACTACTTTCGGTCCAATTTAATTGAAAGCCATCCTCAAATCTTCTTTGAATCATGGATATGTTTGATCTTAATGTCAAAGGATCCAAAGGATTAGTTCAACTCATTCGATTAAAGTTCCGTAATTTGATATTTAGCCGGGATATTGCTCACTACACTGAATCTCTACAATCCAAATTATCTTTCATCATTTTACAATCTCTAGCATCATCAGAGTGTCAAAATCACGCTAACGTTTTCACGCAGCTAGCTTTTTTTCTTTAGCGATATGTGTTAAGCTAAACACTGAGCATTATTATGTAAGTTGAATAATCTGACATCATTGTTGGTTTTAGATACAATTTGAAGATGGAAATGATGAGTTGTGCAGATATTAGATGTTTTTTGTGTATGTTGCAAGCGAAGCTATCTAGTGTTGATTATTTCAAAGGCAGATTTTCTCGTTTGATAGATTGTAAATATCACTTACATTTGTTGGAAATTGTTAGAGATTTGTGGCAACGCATTCTAAGTAATTGAGATGACGTCAAACTTTTGATTGTGATTTGCAAATGTCTGAAGCATTTCAGTAAGGGTGAATTGAATAAAATAAATTAAAGACCAGGGATCTTTGTGTTATTATAAATAAAATAATGCTCCAAGTACAATTAAAAAAATTGATACAGTTTCAAAATAAATATAATGCAGTGTTCGGGAGTAAATTGTTTCGCACATCTTGAAATAAAACTCATTCATTGTCGTCTTGAAAAGAAAAGCACATGATTGAGTAAATCAGGTCCAACAAGAATAAAAAATCTCCATGCCCGATATCCAATATTTTAAAACCTTTAATAAATATCTTTGAGCTCTTGTTCTTTTCTTGTTTTTAAGTTTTATTTGCAATTATAATTTTATAAATATTGATTCTGTAAAACGTTTCGTTAACTTTTGATATATTTTGTTTTTAATTATAGATGTCTCAAACAGTGCCACCAAGTGCAAACAATTTCCAATACTCAACAGATGCTTATGCAGATAGTTTTGATCTTTCCCTTCTGCCAAGTGATAGTGAGGTACCATTAAGCCCACAATCGGAATTAAGTTCAGAATCGCCTCAAATATCTCTGGATTATATTCCTGCCACAATATACCACGATGTTCCAATGAAAGTGGAAAAAGCGTGGAATGAAAATGAATCAATAAGAAGTGTACCCGATGTTGGCAATGAGAACATTCAACGGAAACAACAACAAACATCTGCACTCCTTCATCAGCTTCAAAAGCACTATCAACTCTATCCATCGCCTTTGCCAAGTCCACCACAGGAAAATTGTTTCAACACAGTTGGCTATCCACCATCACCTTGTCCATCGATTGACCATAATTTGACAAATTTTACTATCAAACAAGAGTATCACAATCTTCCACCATCTCCCCCCGATTCAAACGGTGCTCCATCACCATATTGTGACGTTAAAAGTGAACCTGATACTGATTCAGAAACAACACTGATCGATATTAATTCATTATTGGAGAAAACGTTGAGCAATTGTGAACAAACATCGTCACCAAAACGTCAGCAACAACTGCTTCAACAACCACAACAGGACCATCAACTTCTTAGAGAGTATCTGCAAGATACTTCATTCCAGAAGAAGCATAACCTAAAGCCGTTGGCGCTGGAGTCCTTGATTGGTGGCTTTGGTGAGCGTGGCGATATCGAGCCATTTATTTCGCTGGCCCTGGAAGATGCTAAGCGAGATGCACAAGCAGTATGCGCATCACTGCAAATATCACCAGGTAAATAATCGCTTTAATAATATATTTTTACAATTTAAAATAGTCCGAGTATTGTTAAATGTTTCAACTTTGTCGCGTCCATTTCCTTTATCCATACTAAAGGCAGATTTGTGATTTTTACGTAAATTAACTTGCTACTGAAATTTACTCTTTGTCCCTGCTGATACTTTCAAGAGGATTGTGAAGCGGTAACGAGTCATAAATTCAGGCGTCTCGAAAGTCTGATTGCTGGAACATATCAGAGGCGAATTACGCCTCTTACAATACAGAAAAAATTTGCAGCTGAAATTCGAAAACTTTTTGAAATATGTTTGTTGTATAGTTATTTCAAAATATTCAATAATGCTTAATTTTCTAAGAAAAATCGTCTATGAATGATGTTCGCGACATAATCTCAATCAGATAGCGCTATCTAGACAAAGCGAATGTCCCTATCATTTTTCAAGATCTATTCTTACTTGACATTCGATGCATAGAAGCAATCAACGGACCGGAAGGTTGACTTTCTGTTGGATCCAACAAAATTCTTAGCGATTCCCGACATAAGAGCAACGCAATTGCCTTTGTTAATGACCTAAAGTTCTAATATTTATAAATCAAACTAGAATAAAAATAACCTATTAATCTTAAAAGGCGACACGACTACTTCCTACACAAAAATTTTCTCTTACTTATTGCCTATAAATTCCTGTTGAGATTAACTTCATGTTCACCTTGAAATTTCAATTGCTGTTCTATGTTTCTAATAAATTACTCAGACGACACGTGTTTCTTTCGTCTAAATAGATTGATTATTATTTTTGCTTTGAATAATTGAACACAAAGACTGTTTCAATTAGATTGTTTAAGAATAAAATAAAATCATAGAACGCTGTACCAAATTGGAAATTCCATAGTTGAGGCTCTTGTGTCCCGGAAAAATAACATTAGACAATTTTAATCTCATAAGGAAGTCATGTTAATTTATTAATCATATGTTAGTTGAATTGCTACACAATATATTTTAACCGAGTAGCAATATAATAGTAACGTAAAACACAAAGGGCAAGAAAAAAACGGTCGTGACTTAAAAACTTCAGGCATGATAGGCTGCCTGTAAATTAGATATGCAAAAACAGAATTCAATAAGTAGGCTGCCTTGGAGTCTAAGTATGCTGCAACAAAATATAAAGATACTTGAAATAATCAAGAAGTTCAATTACCATTGTTGACATGCGCTTACTCGATTTGATATTACGAAAGTTGAATTATACAACTATTAATTGACTACTGGATATGTTGTGATTCAAATAGAACGTAATGATAATCAAATTGATTGACTGCAAGTCATTTAACATATTATTCTAAATCTACCAACAATATTGTTACGGTTGTCATCACCTTCCTCATCGAATGATACCAATTTCATTGTGACAACAGTATCTCAAATATCTACTAGAAGTATCTTTAATGGATGTTTTTGTTGCGTCTCTGCTCATCGAAGAGTTTTTTTTTATTTGTTTGGGAGGTGAAGGCTATTTACGCCCTGAGTGTCGGACTCCCCCGCTACGGGAGTACCGACTAAACACCTCCCCTGTCACACCGAGAACCTAGCCTGGAACTGTTTGTCACATTACTTCGGACTAGGCCTCATTAATCATCGCTTAGCGATGTTTTCAGGCTAAGGGAAATCTCTCTTTCTTCACGGATGGATAGGAAGGAATTGCGATTAGTAACTATAATATTGCGTTACAGAGATGTTCCCTCCCTTGCCAAGCGATCCATTATGTCCTTCTTTATAATGAGTACTGTCCGTACGTAATGCGACACACAGTTCCAATTGTCCTTTGATTGAATCATTTTTCCCGTTACATTTTCTGGGGAAATGACGCCAATTTTATCCGAGAGATGCGAACGGAGTCTTGTGAATCTATTACACGTAAAGAACGTATGGCAGGCGTCATCCGTCATCCCCGGGCAGAACACGCAAGTTGGGGATGGTGTCTTTCCAATCTTATACAGGTAAGACTGAAAATACCCGTGACCACTGAGTAGTTGCGTCAGATAATAATCAGTCTCACCATGCATTTTGTAGAACCACGGCCCCAAGTCACTTTTCAGCCGTGCGGTCCACCTACCTCGCGTTTCGTTTTCCCATGTTTGCTGCCACAAGGTTAGGGTTCTTCTCCGTTCCTCTCGGCTGACGGTTTCTCTCGCCGACTCCCCCCTACGTAAGTATACACGTTTCCGTTCGTCTGCAAGTAACTTTATAGGAACCACCCTCGAGATTACCAGCACTGCAGGTCCAGAGACAGTGCGGTATGCAGCGGCTATCCGCAAAGCTCCTTGCCTCTGTGTCTGTGCCAGACGCCTTCGGTGCGTCTCTTTACTAAGAGCGTCAGCCCAAACCTCGGAGCCATACAAGAGCACTGACTCCATTGCACTCATCAGTAGACGTCTTTTGCTCGAGGTTGGCCCCTGCGTGTTGGCCATAAGGCGACTGAGAGCCGATACTCGCACGGAACCCTTATCCGCTGACGCTCGAACCTGCTCGAAAAAACCCATCTTCGAGTCAATCATCAAGCCAAGGTATCTGATTGATTCTTTTGACTCGATGATCATTTCCCCCACCCGAACCGGCATAACACGAGGGATTCGCTTCTTGGTGAGAACGACAACCTCGGTCTTTTCCAGCGCTAGGCTAAGCCCTCGGTCTGTCATCCACTCGCTCACTCGGCGTATTACTGCACACAGTTTGAGCAGCGTCTGCCCGACAGTACGTCCGGCGACTAGTACTGCTACTTCATCTGCGAAGCCACATCTAGTGTTATGAGCAGTACTATTCGTCTCGAGTAGTGATTGTCGGCTTCAGCCTGCTGGACCGCACTCACTACCTCTGCTATTGCACCGATCGTGGATCGGCCAGGCCTGAAGCCGTACTGCCGAGGAGACAGATCTCCGGCAGTTCGAATGGCTTCTCCAAGTCTTTCTCTAATGAGCCTCTCGAGCACCTTCCCAGCGGCGTTCAGCATAAATAGGGGCCGATATGTAGATGGTTGCTCCACGTTCCCCTTCCCCTTGTGGATCAGCACGAGCCTCGCCTCTTTCTAGCAATTTGAAAACATGCCCTGCTGCAAACAGGCATTGAAAGTGGTGAGCAGCTTGTCAGGACAAAGTTGATGTGCAAGCTGTATCACTTCCGCTGGTATACCGTCTGGCGCTGGGGCCTTTTTCGATTTTAAAGCTTTCATCGCATCATCCAGCTCGATGGCGGTAAAAAGTGGGCATTCTCCAGGACATTCAACATCTGCATCATCGGGACGAATAGGATGCATAGGGAAGAGTGCTCTAACAATCTGGTCCATTTTTTCCGTTTCAAGGACACAGGGCCTCCTTGCAGCTCCTAGTTTCCGCATGGCAAGCTTGTAACCCAGCCCCCACGGGTCTCTGTCGATGTCCTCAACTAGGTTGCGCGAGCAGCGAGCCTTGCTTTCGTTAATTAACCTACGGAGGACTTTTCTAGCCGACCTGTATGCCAGCGTTCGGGAGTGTGACTCGTCTCGATTTCTTAAACATTGAGATTCGCGGCGGAGTTTGTTACATTCTCTCTGCTTTTCGGCGATTTCTGCCGACCACCAGTATACAGCAGGCTTATTGTGTCGAGGCCGTCGCCTGGGCATAGAGCAGTCGCACGCATTCTTGATGAGCCTCATGGTGGAGTTCACCATGTTTTCAGCTGAGGCTCTTCCCGTTACCGTCGTAGTTTCACCTCTCATAATAGCTGCGGCGAACGCGTCGACATCTATTTTAGATATATTCCAACCTACAGTTGAGGGTTGGGTTGCTACGCGTCGAGTAGCACAGTCGCCAATTGCGAAAGCAATGTACTGATGATCGCTCGCCGAGTATCACCTTCCTCATCGAATGTCATCACCTTCCTCATCGAATGATAACGATTTCATTGTGACAACAGTATCTCAAATATCTACTAGAAGTATCTTTAATGGATGTTTTTGCCGCGTCTTTGTTCATCGAAGAGTTTAGTATCTACCAGTAATGGTGTTCGAATAAATCCGTAGATTGTGGAGCCGCCATTCAGTTAATTCAAGGTCTACAACATTTCTTAGTGAATGCTTAATACAAACATAATATATCTATCTTTCTATCACAAGTTTGCCACTACTGAACAAATAATTGACGTTGGAACAAAGCAATCATACCAAAAATATTATTTTCTTGTAACGTGATCATAACAATAAGACGGAACACGTATGAGATTAATCAACACAGAAACCGATAAAATTTAAACTAAAGAGAATGGCTAGAACCCAGTTTCTGTTTTGGGGTCAAGGATAAGGTTTTGTGTGTGTTATGTTATTACTATTTGCATGATTCGATTGCGTTGAAATTTCCGACAAAACTGTGGCAGTTCAAGTTTGATATATTCTATGTGAACTCGCTCTTCTTTGACCGTAATTTAATAAATTTGTTTTTTTTTTAATAATATTTATTTCGGGATTTGAATTAAGATACAAAATTTTCTTTCGTCTTTAGATTAGTGTAAAGGCCATATCGTTAACATTGTAATAACGTTTGCTCAATAAATCAATAAAACCCAGTTTTGTAAATACTCATACAAGATACTTATCGTTTTGTCTTCGTCGACTTTTTTGAATGCCAAGTACCCAAATCTACGAACATTCATGGTGACCATATTTAATCCCGTCGCAAAAATAAAATTAATTTCTTGAAATTAAATAATGTTTAAAAGGATGGACTGTTTTTCTTTCGGTATCACATTTTAATACAAACAAAAACATGCAAAATATGTACAACCAAATATTTCTTTTCCTTTACAGATCCCAAACAATGGACAGCACCTCAAGTACATGCATGGATTCGATCCACCATTGAGCAATTTAAATTGCCTCCGATTGATGATCTTGAAATGAAATTTCCAGAAGATGGTGCCGCATTGTCATGTTTAACTCAAGAAGAATTCCATCGCAGGGCATCTGAGGTAAGTTAAAGGCACCCACCATTATTTTCGACTTATTATGAAATTGAATACAACCTGCATTAATAATATAAGGAAATACAATATGCCACAACGTACAAGCTCGCATAGAATTGCAGAGGTGACAACATAAATTCATGGAAATACATTAAAACGTAAATATTGTGCATATCATGAGTGCTATGCTACGTTATTTCTTTGATAAAAATAATAATTTTCTCACACCTTGCTCATCATCACCGCTTCGTCTGAGCCAATCGTTCAAAACACGCAAGCTCACATGACGTCGTTATAGGTCAATTATATTGGCGTATATTCCCTTTTATTTTTTCATTCTTAACTTTTTTGTTTGCTCGGCCAACAAACGGCCTTTAGATGACTATCGCACTCAACTATGTTGCCCATACTTGCCCATAAATGCATCAACAACGATATTTAACTACGACAAGAAGAAAGTGGGTTCAATGGCGTCATCTTCGTCACTTTCACCGTCTCCCATGTCAACTTGTAAGCAGTTATACATGTATACCTTTTAAGTTTAATTTGTATATTCAGTCGCAATCACTTTTATTTTCGCTCTGAATAGTTGAGTCAAGTGTAATTACAGTGATTATAGTAACAATGACGATAAAGATTTTACTATCATAATAGCAATCATATGAAAATATGAATGGGGAGTATTTTGTTTGCAATGCTTCACTGTTTTTTTTTCGCAATATGTCAGTTCTTTGGATTAGTCTATTGTGTTCTGTTTCAGTATGTATGAATATTTTAAGGCGCTTGACACGCCCCCTTTTTCAAGCTCAACTTTTGTCAACAGAAATTTCGACGAAATAAAAATAGAAATAGAAATAAACATCTTCCTGATGTAAAGAATTGTAAATTCAATAATAAGTAAACTTAACCTTTCCTGTGTTTGGCAATATTTTCAAACTGATACTCCTCAAATTCAATTATCATTCACCATATCAAGATGGGATATCTTATGCTCATTTTGCCATTTTCTTAAACGTGATTCGCATTTTTTATGGTGCATCTGAGCTTATACGTGATCGTGACAATTTTACAAATGAGACCCAATAATGATAGTAATCTTTTACAACTGCAAAATTATCTCAACAGCTCGAAGCGATTGTTTGTTAGTTACACTCTTAAAAATAGCTAAGCGTATGATTTTCACAAACAACACTTGAATAGCGCTTAACTCTAAGACGTGATTAACGGATTATCAACATGCATTACCTATGATCAAAACTCAAACACAAAGCTTTTATAAGTTAGTGTAAACATGAAAACTTCCACGTTTTTCATATTACATATTTGGTTTAAGAAAAAAGAGTGCGTTGAGATTCCGCGCTGTTTGTTATGTAATCATCTTAAGTCTCAACCGACAGAGAACCTTCACGTTGCAGGAACAGGCGCGTACCCAATCTTTGGGGCGGATGATGGCTCTGAGGTGATAATCAGGGCCCTTCAAATTAACTTGCACCATTGCATCAATGCACAAGATTTGTTAGAGCAGTTCGCCAGAGAAAAGAGAGCTGATCTGCTGCTGCTGAGTGATCAACATCGAAATAAGACCTCACCAGCCTGGTTCTCCGATGACTCCCATACAGCTGCCGTTTGGGTTCGTGGCAGCAAGCGATTCCAGATTCAAGGTCACGGCCGAGGAGACGGTTTCGTGTGGATTCGTTGCCCGGGTATAACGATTTTCAGCGTATACCTGACGCCGAATGAGTCAATGCCATCTTTTCACAATAGACTGGACGCGCTAGAGGATGCTGTTCTGAACACAGATGGCAAAGTACTCGTAGCAGAAGACTTCAACACCAGAGCCGTTGAGTGGGGCATGTCTCAAACCGATTCCAGAGGGCAACGCATTCTGGACATGTCGGCGAGGACCGGGTTGGTGGTTTTAAATACCAGCAATGTACCTACCTTCCGGCGCTGGGGTTGCGAAGGAACAATCCCAGATGTGACATTCACCTCGGAGTCCCTCGCTCCGACGACACTGAACTGGAGAGTACTCGAGGATTATTCAGCGAGTGACCACCAATGCATCGCGTTTGAGATCGGCGATACCACTCCTCGCTCGTCTCAACGATCTTTCACTCCCGGGTGGAATATCGGAAAAATGGATGGGGAGACTTTCGCCAATGTGATTCTGGAAGGCGGAACGACATCGGGGTGCCCTTCAGGGAGCGGAAGGGCTGGAGTCGAGGGAATGGTGGAGTCAACGATGAACCTCATCACTTCTGCCTGTAGCTCATCTATGCCTCGACTGAGGCCTCGACACGACAGGCCTGCTGTACATTGGTGGTCAAAAGATATCGCAGACAAACGAGGCAAGTGTCACAGACTTCGACGTGCAGCTCAGCGCTCGAGAAACGTAGAGGAAGCATCCAATAGGACAGCAGCATACAGATCAGCGAGGGAAGAACTCCGAAGACTCATAAATGAGAGTAAGGCACGCTGCTGGCGAGAACTTGTGGACGATGTGAACAGGGATTCATGGGGGCTCGGTTACAAGGTAGTGTGGCGCAAGCTCGGCACCTCACGGAAGCCGTGTTTACTTCAAGCAGACAAGATGGATGGCATAGTGCAAGCGCTTCTTCCAACTCATTCTGTCCGTGTTGATGCTGCCCACGAGGTTGACTCTGGCGAATGTCCATCGTTCACTCAAAATGAGCTGGGGGAGGCGGTGCTTTCTATGAAACCTCGTAAGGCACCAGGACCAGACGGCATTCCAACCGAGGTGCTACAAATGGTTTTCCACGTTTGCCCTGATTTGCTACTCAATGTGTTTAACGCTTGCCTTAGAGAAGGTGTATTCCCATCTCGCTGGAAGGTGGCGAGGCTCACAGTGATCAGCAAGAGAAAACAGGACCCCGGGCTGCCATCTTCATACCGCCCGCTTTGTATGCTGGACACAGCCGGGAATGTGTTCGAAAAGCTCATCAATCGGATTTTGAGGGATTACTTAAAGGACCGCAGTCTGCTCTATGACACACAAGATGGGCGGTGCAGTATGGAGATAACGTCTGGTGTAGCGCAAGGCTTGATACCGGCACCAGACTTGTGGAACGCCTCATACGACGGACTATTGAGGCTTGAGCTGCCAGATGAGTCGCGCTTGGTCGGCTATGCAGATGATATAGCAGCACTGGTCACCGGACGCACAGTCGAACATGCGCAACGCTGACTGGGAATGCTAATGCGTCAAGTGATGGAATGGATGACCACCCGCGGGCTCAGTTTGGCACTAGAGAAAACCGAGGTGGTCATTCTCACGAAGAAAAGAATTCCCACGGTAATTCCTTTGCAGATCGGAGATGCGACTGTTGAGTCTAAGCTTGCAAAAAAATGTTTGGGACTATTGATCGATTCCAAAATGAGCTTTTCGGAACAGATCAGGGCAACGGCGAAAAAGGTCGCGATAGGCGTCTCAGCTTTAAGTCGGCTAATGTGCAACATCAGCGGGCCCACACCGAGCAAACGCCGACTTCTCATGAGTGCTGTACAGTCAGTGCTACTGTACG
Source organism: Stratiomys singularior (assembly GCA_954870665.1). NCBI lineage: Eukaryota > Metazoa > Arthropoda > Insecta > Diptera > Stratiomyidae > Stratiomys > Stratiomys singularior. Next base: position 103,537,731 of record OX940880.1, read on the forward strand.
GCTCTGAGGTTTGGGCCGGAGCTCTCAGTAAGGAGCTGTACCGAAAGCGCTTGGCCCAGGTACAGAGACGAGGAGCTTTGTGGGTTGCGTCTGCATACCGCACTGGCTCTGAGTCGGCAGTGCTGGTGATCGCAGGAGTAATACCCATCGCCCTCCTTGCTAGAGAACGACGGAGAATTTATGACCGAAAAGTGGAGGGCTCAAGATATGCTGTCAACCGAGAGGAGAGGCAGCGCACAATACTTGAGTGGCAACAGTCCTGGGAAGGCGACTCTAATGGCCGCTGGACTGCCCGCCTTATAGGGGACGTGGGATCGTAGCTAAATCGCAGGCACGGTGAGACTCATTATTACCTTACCCAACTTCTTAGCGGGCATGGGTATTTTCAGTCTTACTTGCACAAGATCGGTAAATCACGGCCCCCAGACTGCATTTTCTGTCCCGGGGAAAGGGACGACGCATGTCACACCTTCTTCAACTGTAGAAGGTGGTACAGGATGCGGCAGGACTTGTGGGAGGTGATGGAAGAGCTTTCATGGATAACCTTGGGCGCGGGGGGTCTCCTCTCAGCAGTCCTCCTGCATCCTGCCCCATCCCGCTGGGGGGAGATTTCTCTAGGCTGACGGCGCCCTAAGGCGAAGTAAAAAGAGGCCTAGCCCGAAGTCATGTGTCAAACGGTTCCAGGCTAGGGTCTGTTGACAGGGGGGGGGGGGTGTTTAGTGGGTAGTCTGGTAGCATGCGCTGCTAGGAGTCCCATACTCCGGGCGTAAATTGCCTTCACCCCCAACCCAAAAAAAAGGTTGCATTAGGCATAAGGGATTAATGAGGGATAAATGAGATGATTAATATTAAGGAGAACGGACTGTGCGTCATTGGTTCATATACTTGAACACCAGGAGGACCTGATGGACGACAAATCTTACAAATACTTCATATAAATTGCTAACGAAAATTAGCGATTTGCTTTTGCATTTCAAATTATCATTATCTCATTTCCTATGAGTACATGAGATTGCATTTGCTGATGACGGATAAGATTTCGCTGTCGAATGGATTGCTTGATTGTTTTCATTAACAGAAACGGTGGGTTTTCCAGATGTAAATGCTTGCGCACTTTGAAAAATGTTCTTCATTGAATACATTTCAATTTAAATATTTTCCTTCAGAATTGTCGCAATTGGCTAGATTAAATCATTGTTATTTTATAGAAAAAATTGTTTACGCTTACCAGTCTTCTTGTATGAAGGGGACTTACCACTTTTAGTCGTGCAGATTTCCTAAAACAACATTCTGTTTTGACATCTAAAATTTTGTGAGCTACGTCCAATGTTAAAAGATAGTTGGTAAAAGTAGTTATTTTAATTTGATATCTAGATGACGATTAAATTAGTACTTTTATAGATACTTGTATATGATTTCGCATATTCTTATTATACATTGACTTAATGGCGTATGTCATTTCAGGCTGGAACAACCATACACGCTCAGTTGGAAATTTGGAAATTGGCTTGTTCTGAGAATTTTACTTCATTAGCTGTTGCATCAACATCACAAGGTACATCAGGATGGACTGCTGAAATGGGACATAGTGCAGACATAACCGATGGTAAGTCTTCAATACAAATTGATGTTTTTTGCAAAGAATATTTCTAAATATAATGAAATAAAATATGAATATTTCTAACACGTGAGGGGAATGAGAAAAAAATATGTGAAGTTCCTGTTTTTCAGCTTTATTCGCATATTCGCTGAATTATATCAATACATCTCAAACAATATAATTGTTTTCTCAATCAATGATCTATCGTATAGTTTGAGATAAAATATGAAATAGTTAGATCCATGGAACCAATTACTATTGTCATGAACCTTTTCAGATGAAGACGAAGATATGGAGCCGGCCACAATTTCATCACCTAGTCCATCATCACTGCCATCTACGCTCAACAGCAAACCAAGTGGACGTACAGGGGGATCTCACATTCATCTTTGGCAATTCTTGAAAGAACTTCTTTCATCCCCACAAAACTATGGTACGGCAATACGTTGGTTGGATCGAAGTAAAGGCGTTTTTAAAATTGAGGATAGCGTTCGTGTGGCAAAGTTATGGGGGCGTCGCAAGAATCGTCCAGCAATGAATTATGATAAATTATCCCGATCTATTCGGCAATATTACAAAAAAGGAATCATGAAGAAAACTGAAAGATCGCAACGATTGGTTTATCAGTTTTGTCATCCGTACAATTTATAAGTTAGCTAGAAATGGTTAAGTGTTTTTTATCTCATAAGTTAATTTATACATAATTAATTTCACTAAGTGTATGTCAGTGTGTGATTGTTACAACGAATGCGCGCGCATAGTTTATATTTAAAACTTCTTAAACAAATCTTCCGAATTCCTCGTCTTCTACAATATATACTCTATTTTAAATTTCAAGTGGAAGGTAAACAATTTTTGAAAAAGAGTTTAATAAGTTCTTATCACTCTTCGGCATTTTGTTGTAATGCTACCAGATTGTGATAAGAATCCAAAGAATTGCCAAAAAATTCTAATTTAAAACTAATTTTAATATTTTCTGTTGAACTTATTCTTTTCTGTACATACAAAAAATCCTTTAAGTTTCCTCTTTTCTTTTTGAATTTAACTAGAAAAAGCAACACTATTCGGTTTTTTAGTTCGTTTTGCACTTCTTGACTGTATCTTGGAGATTTTCAAAATAGCTTCAGTTAGAAGCTTTTTTGAAGACTATTTTGTAGCTCACTTATTAAAATTTGTTTGATCCTTGTCGAAGGTAATTTCGAGGGAAAGGCAAATTTGAGCACTCAATAGCAACGATACATTGACAAGTAGTAGCCATTGCACACAACATAAAAATTAAAAGAATTAATATGTTAGCTGTAATCTGTAAAACAAATTCGTTAGGACTGTTGTATCGCTAATTTTGATTTTACTTTATTATTTTTTAATGAATTGACTTACCAATCCATAGTAAGAGAGGTCGAGACTGCAACATGATGACCCTTACGACAGCTGGAACTATTAGTTAAATAGATTTCAACGTTGAATGTGCGTTTGTTGGAAGTATTGTTGCAGAAACTCCCTTTCGATAGTGGTGCGGTAATTTTGGTCCCATATATCTATGATATATTTATAAGTAAGTTCTATGAACAACAAAACAAACACAATCAAACAAATTAATTAAATAGCAACGTAGAATATATGCAAACTATTATAAATAGACGATCAAGCAACAAACTAAAATGTGAAATAAGGTTACATTCTTAAAATGCAGATCGTCATGAGAAGAATATGCTATTACAAAGTACTTTGTGTCTTTATTTAAGTTAATTCAATGTAGACATATAATTGCAACATGTTGCCCTTAGCGTAATATCAACATGAATATATCGAGAAATAGGCTCCGGTGAGAAGAATTTCGAAACATTCTTGAGCTCAATTTCGGATTATTCCTACCAGACCCTATTTCAAATTGTTCTACATATAAAAGCGCATTTCAGATCAACTCCTTAGTTTTTCAAGCAATATAAGTTGATTTAAGAGATCGTTTATAACATTTTGGGGTGTTGGGTTAAAATTGATAAATTAATTTATAGTTTGGTTGATTGATATGCAATATTACCATTTAAGCAGCTGTTAAAATACTAACTTTAGTCTTTTTAATTGCATTCAATATACTTTAACTTTTATTTTGCCAATATAACGGTTCTATGAATGCGTACACTCGTTTGACGAGGTAATGCACTTTAAATTAAACACAGTTTTATTAAGTTTCATACAAATATTGTGCCGTAATTTTTTTAGACATGTGATTAAGTTTTACGTTTTGTATGTGTAAAATGCAATTTAAGTTATCAGAACAGTACTTCATTGCGTATATCTAGAATTTAACTTCAAAATAATGCTCGTAAGAGATTATATTTATAAAAGTAATATTTATGTTTTGTACGTAATTTATGTAAATAATATATTGTCGTTAGACAGCACATGATACCTCTTTTAATTTTTGGCAAAGTTATAAAATTTTGTCACAGCCGTCGTGATATGTTTTAATGATACCCTAGCTATGAAGTCATATATTTAAAATCGATCGTATTCAGGAGCCTGCGCCAGAAATGTGTGGTTTCTATTCTTTAGTGTTCACTTTCTTTTGGCATAGCCATGCTAAGAAAGAAGTAATTGCACTATTCAAAGAAGCCAGAAGATGGCTGTTTTTGACAAAACGCATGAATGGGTTTTCGAAGAAGTTAAGTCTGGCTTCTTCGACACCTAATTAATGCTATATTAACAATTACAATTTAATAAAAGAGTATGTTTCTAGATTTTAGTTTTTTTTTGAACAAATTTCAAATCTCAGCTCAAATGTAAAGTTACACGTCCTGTACGAAACACAAGATCGGTTACGGGATGCGATTTAAAACATCAGTTTGTTTAAAATTTCTTCGGAATAATTTGAAATGAACCAATGTTCCTAAATTTGACAGAAAACTGTACCATCGGGAGATATAATTCACAGAAGTGGTAAAATATTTATTTAAGTTGATTTGATACTATAAATTTCATATGTTTAAAAAAAATTCAGTTGCAGATGGTGAGAAGAATGAAAGATCTTCGAATCTGCGCATCACAGATTAAAACGATAAATACAAAATAAATAAAAGCCTGATAAATTGTCTACAAGGATCGGAAATGTATGCACCAGAGAGAGTAAAGACCAGAATAAAGGCCTTTATTTTGTAAGTAATATTTTACCAATCCAGTTTTTTTGTTTTAAGACTACGCAATTTTTTGTTTTCACTCCCTTTCTATGAGTATTCTTCTTTCGAAAATATAATTAAATCAATGTCGAATTTAAGTAACTAACGTACATAAATAATGTAAGTTCATTATAATATCATTATTAATATTGTTGAGGTGCAGGAAAGAACAAAAAAACGGGAATTGTTGTTACAGCTCAAGCTTAATTAACTTACAAAAGCGAAAAGGTTTTATTAATTACATATAGAATAATTTTCGATGTTTACATGGAGCCTATTGGCTGACAACTACTGACTCTAATGAGTCGTACAAAAATTATCGTGGCTATTCCTTGGCCACGCCCATACACATACATACAATGTACACGCGAATATATATAGAGAATAAAGAGCGTTCTAGTGTTAACGCATTCTACGTGAATTTGACTATATCTAACACGCCTTCTTCAAATTCGACGTACACTCGTACTCTCAACAAACGCTCATTCCCATACTTGACATATGTTTGAAATGCACTGGCCCCGGTAAAGCCTTTGTAAGAGCGTCGGCAGGCATTTCTTCTGTAGGTATGTACATCAATTCGAGTTTCTTTTCGCGGAGCGCTTGACGTACAAAATGATATCGCGTTGAAATGTGTTTCATTCTCGTATGATACACTGCGTTCTCAGCCAACGCTTTTGCTCCGCGATTATCAGTCCCAATCACTATATTTGACAGTTCAAGCAATTTCATATCAATCATTACATTTCTTAAATACATCGCTTCTCTGGTTACCTCTGACAAGGCTATGTACTCGGCTTCGGTTGAGGAAATCGCAACAGTCTTTTGTTTACAGGACCGCCAGGTGATTGCCGCGCCGCTTAGTGTAAACAAATACTCCGTATATGATAGTCTGCCTCTTACATCTGCTGCGTGGTCCGCGTCAGAAAAACCAACAATTCCAAGGTTATTTTTCGTAAACACAAGTTCATGATTTTGTGTACCCCTCAGGTACCTCAACACACGCTTCGCACCGGCCCAATGTTTTTCGACATAGTTCGCATTGAATTGTGCCAATCTATTTACAGTAAACGCAATGTCAGGCCGCGTGTGAACGTGTGAAATCTTTGGTCGATTTACTAGTGTCCATGTATCGTGTTTTATGAGCGCTTTTATTTCTTCAGCTATTGCCCCTAACCACTCTTTACTTTCGTGGCTATTCATCACGCTTTCCAACGACAGATCAACTAGGTTTGCTATCTCTATCGCTTGAATTTCATCATCTGCGGCATTTGTGAATACTTCGTCTTCGACATCGAACTCGTTTTCATTCTCCACTTCGATTTCTCCATCTTCAGATTCTTTACTGCGCGTTGTCGATTCGCTTGTAGCTGATCTTAACGCATACACTTTTCTTGGTCTTCCTCGGCTGCCTGAGCGTACAATTCTCGGTCTGCCGACTCTTCGCGGGACAGATGACCTTGCTGTCGGCCGTGCTAGCGAATCTATAACAATTTTTGGTACTTTCGTCGGAGAAAATTGGAATTTAAACACTATCGCCTTCCCCGTCGTCGACGCTCTTTAATTGCTCATTTACGTTCTCCTCGTTCTCCGTCATCCCCTCTTCGACGAATTTCACATCTCTTGCTAGCACAACCTTTCAGTCTTCAGGCACGTACACTCGATACCCCTTTGTTTCGTCGGAGTATCGCACCAGTACGCCTTCTTTGGCCTTGGGTTCAAGTTTTCCCCTACCAGGTTCCTTCTGTAGCACGTACGTTTTTGCTCCATATGCTCTTAGGTTGCTTAAGTCAGGTATCGTTTTGAACCAATATTCGTACGGAGTGTGACCTTTTAAGCTTGCTGTTGGGCATCTGTTTCTAAGATAATTCGATGCAGCAAGCACCTCAGCCCAAAATGCAGATTTTAGTCCGGTTTGCATAAGTAAACACCGCGCCATGTCAACGAGAGTTCTATTCATGCGCTCAGCAATACCGTTCTGCTGTGGTGTGTGCGCCACTGTTAATCGCTGCGAAATACCGTTTTGTTTTAAATATTTGCCGAACTCACTATTACAGTACTTGCGTTCATTGTCCGTCATCAGACATTTTATTCGCTTTCCAGTCTGATTTTTAACCCGCGCTTTATAGTCTTTAAATGCTTGCAATACGTCACTTTTATTTCTGAGAAATATCACCTCACACCACCGACTGTGATCATCTATAAATGTGACAAAGTATTTTGAACGTTTGAACGACTCTGTTCTCGCAGGCCCCCACACATCAGAGTGCACTATACTCAATACATCTGAACTTTTCTGGGATTGTTTTGGAAACGGTAAAGCAGTCAGTTTCCCGCGCATACAAACGTCACACGGCTGTGTTAGTTTTTCACTCTTAATATTTATTCCTGTTGCTAAGCCACTCTTTGATAACTTGAGCACATCACGCACATTCAAATGGCCACGCCTTCGATGCCACCCATCTACATTCGCGGCACAATCACTCACAAGATTTGCTCGTTCTAATTTTTCACAGAAGAAATATAAATCTCCTTCGCGCTTGGCGACAAGTTTTGTTTTTCTGTCCTTTCCGCGCACTACAGCACTGTCTTTCTCGAAAAAAAAACACTGTATCCATGGTCTGGGATTAGTACACAGTACTGACAGTAGATTTGTGCGTAGCTCTTTCGCTAGCAACACATGATTGAGTTTCACGGACTCTCTTCGCGTTCCGTTTGTTGTCACGATATTCGTCGTCCCCCGCGCGTTTACGTCTATTTTGGCGTTACTGGCTAACAACAACTTCTCCTTCCGTGCACTTGTACTTTCTTGGAGAATGTTTTCGTCGTTAGACATATGCGATGTTCAGCCACTGTCTAAACACCAGCGTCTTCCATGGGACTTCTCTCTCTCGCGGCAAGCAACTGTTCAGCTGCTACACTTTGAAATGCTACTCCAACCACTTCAGCTTTTGACGATGATTCACATTTTGTATTGTCTTGCTAACCTTTTTCAGGACAATCAGCCGCCTTATGACCGAAAATGTCACATCTAAAGCACTTGATTCGGGAGTTTTTATTGTCTCTCGCTTTCTTCTCTGGCGTTTGGCGGAAACTTACATCCTTCCTACCACCTCCGCCATTTTGATGCCTTCCCCTTCCTTTTTGTACCCACATAGCTTCTGCCGCTTCGTCGTTCGGCTGTTGCTTCCTTGAATCGAATTCTTCTAGAACTTTCTGCCGAATAATTTCAGGACTCGGCACAGCATCGCGCGACTCCATCGAGCATTTTAGCACGTTAAAGCTCGGCGGTAAGCTATTTAGCAGCATGTATGATAATAGCTCTGGGTTTATGGGAATTTCCATTGACTCCAATTGCGCTGTGACATCGAAGAACTCCATTAGCTGCGCTCTGAGATCATCGCCTTCGGCCATCTTGAACGTTGATATACGCTTCAGCAGGCTTGCTTTCTTTACTGGTGTAGTGTAATATGATACACCCATGCATCCACAAATGTATCAATAAGTCATTCCTTTTGAATATCATGAATTCGATATCATAAATACCATAAATAGTAAACTAGCAATATGCTATGACATAATAAGGTCATTCAAAGTACATTTTGCTGACAGGTCATAAATTCATAAATTCACAACTGACCTTTTTTTCATTAATACGACCCACTTATGAGTCTACGTACATTTCAATACGTAAGATCGTTTTACATTTGTAGCACGCGACATAATTAGGCCAAGAGGACTCATGTGTCTTTCCCACGAGCCAATATCGCTTGTGTGTGGTCTGGATTAATTTATGACATGATAATCGATACATTTGGGTTGCATTAAGTAAATAATGATGTAAATACTTAGTTTAAAATTAGGGTAAGAAAACTGTATAAATAGATAGTAAGTTTCAAAATAAAGATCAATTCTGATCCTAAGACAAGAGAGTGCGTTTTACTTGAGGTCTTACATCAGGAGGTGTCGCGAAGCAATTCTTGCGACCATTAGAAAATCACGGCGTAGTAGATAATGGCAACATTGTCCTCGTCACTCTATCTACGGCCCTGCCGCTTGGTTAGGTAATCCCAAGAAAATTCGAAGTAAAATCATAAAACACTAATAAAAATATAAAATGTAGCAAAACTTGTCATCGGATAAATCAAACATTACATGGCGTCCCTGCCAAACCAAGGCAAACATTACATGGTGATCCTGCCAAACCAAGGCAAACATTACACTGGCCCTGTGGATGCAAATTCTGATTTTAGTCTGTTCCACACCTGAGCTGCCGTATTCAACCCTTTTACTAGTCGCAATAAGCTTCCAAGTACCATTTTTCACTGCCACTGCTTCCATTTGCACTGACCAGCTCTCATAATTGTCTTTGTTGAGCGGTTTTATATTAAACGTCGACGCTGTCATCTTGGAATCACGCTTGTGCCTTTTTCACTGTACACTTTCCTGCGCTTTTTATTTTTCAACGCGTTTGGATTATCGCGTAACTTTGTCGACGCGCACCTGGGCCCATAACCTGTTGAGGTGCAGGAAAGAACAAAAAAAAAAAACGGGAATTGTTGTTACAGCTCAAGCTTAATCAACTTACAAAAGCGAAAAGGTTTTATTAATTACATATAGAATCATTTTCGATGTTTACATGGAGCCTATCGGCTGACAACTACTGACTCTAATGAGTCGTGAATTTGACTTCATCTAACAAATATCATTATAAATAATGAAACTCTCTTAAAAGGGGCAAATCGAAAAATTTTCAAACATTACTAATTGTATTCGTTTAAACATTCATATAAAATACTTTATCTGGTCACAACCTCATAAATTAGTCAAGTAGTGTCATGTCCTAGACATTTCAGATAAAACTTTTTCTTCCAGATTGCGATTTTATTATTTTTTATTTTATTGTTTAGAAATCACACCGATATACACAAATTATTATAACACAACCCACATATCTATCGCAAAATTAATTATAGATTTGCTTATTGGAGGAGCCTTTAACAACATAAAAAACGAATGCAAAGGAGTAGCCATCAAAAATCTGGAAAAGGACCATATCTCATCAATTGGATGATGGAAGTTAAAACAAAAGAAAGATAAAAGAAGCAAACGACGTTAGCTTTAAGAATTGTCAGTGTGGAATTGTACCATCATTAGCATGAGACGGCATGCGCTGAAATTTTAGTTTACCGATTGTTGGAATGTTCCTGGCAAGCGTCGAGTCTAATGCAGATAACACTCTGACTTATATGGATTTGGAATAAAATAAATGTTTTCAGCATCTGAACTGACGCTGTATATGGGATGCGGAAAATTGAAAACATTGCCATGCCCTGACTGGTGACTTGGATAGCAAGCTCGCATAGACGCCACCTACAGAAGTTAGAAAGGGAGCAACGGCAGTACTCTTCACAGAAAAAGGACAGACTGTGCAAAAGTGAGTCCAACAGCCATCAACAGTGCACTTTAATGTTGGTTGACTCTACCAAGAAGAACCTCTAAAAATAAGTTAGAAAAGATCAAACGCATTACTTGCCTAGACATAACAGGTTGAATAAGGACTACGCAAACAGCTTCCGCATAAAAATTAATCAAGGGGCTATCCAATGGCTCCCAAAAGGTGCAAGAAAACATGAAAAGAATGGTCCTGTAGAACAGAACTCGATAGAAATCAACAGATCTTGTAGTAAACGTCAAACAAAATTCACGTTCTTAATTATTAATTAATTTAATTATTTTTTAATTATTAACAAAAATACTTCCATTTTCATCGAAATCGAATGTACCATTTTACTTATAAAAAGTGCGAATTTATGCAAATCAATCGAAAATTCAATTTATTTTTTCTATTTTAGGCGGAAATACCAAAAAGCAACTATATGAAGGAAAATTGCAGAAAAGTCAACAATATTCCATCTTAGCATCTGAATCTGTATATTGTTTCAGCATATGTTTCTTAGAATTGTAACATATTGACACGTACTGAATATTTTAAAACATTGTTACGGGAATACGACGATTAAAACAAAAATGTAACGAAAATTTAATTTTTACAAATTCCGAACATTGAAACTCAACTATATAGGAAAAAATACTAAAATTTTAATAATTGCAAACATTAAATATATCTACACTACGGAAACTACAGTAAAACCCGCTTAAGACGATTTCTCAGGGACCCTACCAAAAACGCGTCTTAAGCGAGAAAGCGTATTATATGGGATAGGGAAAATAATACGTACTACATATTATTATGTATTATGTTCTAATTTTGGTATATATAGATATTAAATTATACATTTATAAATTACATTAAATACGTAGTGTAATTATAATTACATTATTTAAAATAATCACTTATTTTGGTTTGACAGAAAGATTTTGATGCATTAGAAATTAAAAGATTTTCAACATAATTCAACTTTTGCAGTGCGTCTTCGCTTTGATCCAAAGAAGCTACATAGCGTCTTAAATCATTAACAGCTGATAGTGCCTGGGCGTTTGACAAAACCGGAGTTGACTCATCTTCGTTTTCATCATTATCACTTAGGGCCTCGTTTTGTGTGTTATTCACATTCTCAATAAGATCTTCAGTTGATTGAGTTTCGTACGGTGCTACATTGTCATCAATGGAAGAATATCCAGGAAAACCCTGCATTATCTCGGGTTCTTCTTCTTCCAACACGACGTCAACCACGTTATTTCTGAAACCTGCTTTCTTGAAACAATTTTGAATGGTTTCAGGCTTAATTGCTTCCCATGTCGCTGCAATGTTTAGAATCGCATCATGCACAGTCAAGGGTCGTTTGCTGTTAGGGTCTTCCATTTCTTGGAGATAGCGATGTATCAGTCTTGTCCTGTAACCTTGCTGTAGGACCTTTATAATTCTCTGATCCATCGGTTGTAATTTGCTTGTCGCATTTGGAGGTTAGTAAACAAGCTTGATATCCTTGAGTTCAACACCTTTAGGGTGAGCGGGGCAATTGTCAATGAATAGAATTATGCGTCTACATTTAATCTGGAAGTGATCATCTAAAGCTTTTAACCAGTCAATGAACCGAATGCTGATCATCCAAGCTCGAGAATGTGCATCATATGTTATGGGGAGCGATCTTACATTTTTGAAACAACGCAGATTTTATGCTTTGCCAATCACTAGCAAACGTAACTTTTCTGACGCATCAGAATTGGCACAGGCCAGGACAGTCAGTCTCTCTTCACTTACTTTACCACCATGACAAGTTTCTCCCTTGAAAGCATATAATTTATCTGGCATCAATTTAAAAAATAAACCAAATTCATCTGCTTTAAAAATGTCTCGCGATTCGTAATTTTGCAACAATTCGGGAAGTGTTGCCATCCATGTATCAACATCTTGTTGTGCCACTGTCTCCGATTCCCCACTGATTTGACGGTACACAATGCCGTTGCGATTTTTAAAACGATCTATCCAGCCGTTTGAAGCGTTAAAATCAGTGATCTGTAAGCCTTTAGCAATTTTACGCGCTTTCTCGCATATTATGGGGCCCAGTTTTAAAGCTCGTGCTTGATGAAGCTATTCCACTAAAACTTTTTCCAATTTATCAAACTTTCCTACCTTTTGCTTTTTTCTCTGCACACCTCCCAGTCTGTATTTTTTTTTTTGATTTCTTCTCTATTCTTTAAAATGGTACGTAACGTAGAAACTGGTAAGTGAAGCTCAGCAGCTAACTGAGTTTGATTTGTGATTTTTTATCGAAAACTTTCAATATCTCAATTTTTTCTTGAAGTGACAATGTCTTTCGCTTAATTGTTGTCATATTGTAACAAACAAATGATGCACTATTACAAAAAAATCAGAGCGCGCGCGCGCGCGACACAACATGTCAAGTCAACAAATGACGAACAGCAAACGTGCGGGCGGGGGGCCTTTATGGGGGCTCGCGTTAGAGCGCTCGGTTAGACCTCTCGGGTCGGGCTCGTATTAAGCGTTAAGAAATGTATGAAAATATGTCTCAAGTTGCAGAGACTGGCGTAAAGTGGCGTATTATGCGAGAAATCGTATTAAGCGTGATCGTTTTAAACGGTTTCTACTGTATTCAAAATTTTCAAATTTATTGTATTATGTCAATTATTCCTTTCAATATGATCGAAAAAACATGGCTCAAAGATTATTATAAAGAAAATTTAGAACTTTATCATTGTTGATTTTAGATTATGTAAATAGTTAAAACATTTCTTTGCAAGACAGTTTACCGTGTTTGTAAATTTTTCCATTTAAAAATATAATACTTCAATAATTAGATTAGATAAATCTATTATATTCAACGCAATCCTATGAATGTCCTATGAATTATTTATAAATTACGTACAAAAGCTTCAAAGTTTATACAAGCACATTTGTCAATATTTAAAACTCTAAAAGAAGTTCGAAAGAAAGTTTATAGAAGAAGTAAAAGTATTCTAAAAGAAAACTAAAAGAACCATCTACCTGTAAAAGCCAAAACAAGGAGTGAAACTTTCAATTTTCATGATTTTGAAGAGTCAAGAGACTTAAATAAACTCATGGATGCCATTGTCTTGCGTCTTTTTCGCACTTTTCCTGCAACTTCAATGCGTCTCATGCCTCGGTAATTTTCTCTTAACGCTCGGTTTCTTTTTTATTTAATAAGTTCTTTATTGTTTCTAAAAATTTTACAGGACTAAGTTAATACTTAAAGTGAGAGTTCTGAATTTGAAATTCATTGCATCTACAGTATTTTTTCTGTTTGTACCACAAATGTTTCGTATTCATATGATATATTTATAATAGTAGAGGAAAATACAACAAAAACTTCTTTTAAACTTAACTCTAACTTAAACGACTACTACCTATGTTAAAACCTATTTACATACTATTTTGAATCTTAGTAATAACTATGAAAACTCGGTTGAGGACGCATGATCTCTAAGGTTAATCTATTAATTTAGATCCTTAGTGCTTGAATGTATGGATTCGAAGCGTGTTCTACCTTAGCTAGTAAATTATCTCTGCGTGAGCGCGCGAGTTTATTGATAGGGCTAATATTATCAAGCTCGTGTAATTTGCGTGATGAGAAATAAAAAAGGTTTATTTAGCGCCATTTTTAAGTATCTGTTTTGAGTGACTTGAAGCTTTGATATCAAATATTTTGCGCATTGGCTCCAAGTAGGCGCTCCGTATAATATTATAGACTGAATTACCATTTTTAAAATTATCATCTTATTCTTTATGTTCAGTTGGGACCTTCTGTTGAGTAGTGGATACAGTTGAAGTACAGAATTAAATGCTTTAATGCTTATTCGTTCAATGTGGTCTTTGAACATGAGTTTCTTGTCCAACATAAGCCCAAGATATTGGAGATTTTCTGACCATGGTATGGCTTGTCCTAAAAAGTTGATCGGTCGATTACGCAGCAAGGAGCGTTTTCGTTTTTTAATGAAAAATATTGCCTTAGTTTTGTCAATATTGATGCTTATTTTCCACCTGTAGTAGAACTGATAAACTTTTTCAAGCATTTTTTCTAAGTTAGCAGTTATTGTACTTGGGTGAATTCCTGAAGTATACTAACAGGTATCGTCCGCAAAGACAGCTATTTGACAGTGCTCGCTTGTAGGGAGATCGGAGGTGTAGATATTGAAAAGGGTAGGGCTCAGACATAAGCCTTGGGGAACACCAGCAGGGATGCATCTTACAGTAGAGGTGCTATCTCGGACCTTTACCTTAAATGATCTGTCTTTGAGGTAGGAAGCTATCAAATTACGTATATATGCTGGAGTTTTGTACTCTTGGAGTTTATAAAGCAAACCTTTGTGCCAGACTCTATCGAAAGCTTTCTCAATATCGAAGGTGACCATTCCAACTGATTGCTTCCCTATTAGAGCTGCCTTAATGTCCTTTGAGACGCGATACAGCTGGTGCTCCGTTGAATAGCCGTGCCTGAAACCGAACTGAAAGTCAGGAAGTATGTTGGCATTTTCCACGAAGTCTGTGAGTCGTTCGAGAATTAACTTTTCGAATAGTTTACCAAAGACTGGCAATAGACTTATTGGCCTGTAGCTTTCTGGCTCATGTGGATCCTTCCCAGGCTTTAGCAGAGGTACTACAACAGCTTGTTTCCAGGCGAGTGGAAAATAAGATAGTTTGAGGCAAGCATTAAATAAGAGGCAAGTGAGCCCTTTCCCCTTTCCCTTTCTTTGGCAGATTTTTCATCACAAAATTAGGAATTCCATCGATCCCAGGAGCTGTTCGATTCTTAAGTTATTTTAGTTGCCTAACTATTTCCCTGTTCTTGATGTAGGCGCCGGGGGGCAAGTTAGATGTGTTAGTTATACATTGCACGGAGTTATCTATCATCGTTTCTATGATATCATTACGCCTATTCTTTGATATTTTGTGGTAATTATGAAATTTATCAGCCAGAATTTCTGCTTTTTCTTCACAAGAGTAATTCTGCTGGCCTCTTGCGTCTTTAAGTGGGTAGGGCAGGTTGTGAGATTTGCTTTTGAAAATTTTATTCATCAGAAGAACAAGAATCAGAAGAAGAGAGAAATTATAATTTTGATGATAATGATGTAGATGATTATTGATTAATAAACTTGAATTGAACATATTTTTTGTATCAACCTTCATTTATTATATAATCAACCCAAATAAAAATTTTCCTGTATTTCCTCTATTCCATATTAATTAGTATAATAAATAGTTAAAAACTTAAGGAAGAGACCGGAGGTAGAAGAAAGACTATAAAAGAAATTTCATCAAGTAAGTGAAATCTATAACAGTATAATCCTCACTCACACAATAAAATTTGGTATGCGCGATACTTTCGGCAGTTTGTAAGCACGCATACCAAGATAATTATAAATGTGACATTAAAACGCGTGAATTAAAAAAAAAGGTTTCCGTGATAATGGATAAATTTTACCCCTTATCACACCATTCAAATAGGTATGCGTGACCTTTCCGGCTAAAAATCATTGGTCGGCCGGATTTTTTCTTGTTGAACATAATATTTCACACAAAATTCTATATAAGATTGATCAAAATCCGTGATGACGGAAAAAAATTATGGAAATTTAATAATAAATAATTTAATTAAAATATTTCCGGCCAATCAAATCCACGGCGACCAAGCAAATCTTGTTTGTCTAAACGTTATCTTTTATTTTTTATTAAAAATATTAGAATCCGTGATCACGGAGCTTTCAGGATTGGTGGCTCCTGGACTACAACGCCTGATTTCCACAAACTACCTCACTCCAGCGAATCCATCCTCGATGTGCAAAATTTGAGTAGCGCTCAATAAATTCATAAATGGAATCACGCTAGACAGTCTAATCAAAAAATGAAATAAAGGAAACGAGGACTTTGTTCCACAAAGATGAATTAATTTAATTTTCAGATGTAAATATTATCGAGTCAATTCTTTTGAAGTAAGAAATTTTTTAAATATCAAACCACCATACGCAATAACGTCGATTCAATAACTTGTTACACTATTGATAACAATTTTTGTGAAATTAAACAATAAAAGATTGTAAAACCATCTTAAAATTTTGTACCGCTAAAAAATTAAAATAATAAAACATATGAAAATAAATAATTATTTCAAAAACATGTCAATTATCCAAACAGAATAATAAAGAATTTTATTTGCATTGCTAATCTTTTATTTTAGTTTTCGCTCATCATTCTAAATAGCAACAGAAAATCGTGATTTTCAATTCTTTTCTATTTTCTACACGTTTTTACAATTCTTTTCTACACGTTCGCAAAGCCCACACGAAAATTCCAACTCAGAAAAAAATTTCAATTCGAAAAAATTTTTCCCATACAAAATCCAACTTATCTACCAGGCCCCCAGAACTGATCAGAAGGTAAGTCTATCACGAAAAGTAGCATGCGAGAGAAATTGCCGCATGCGAGAAATGAATTTCTTTCATGCTATCAATTTATGTCACGATACGAGTTCACTCGTTTCATGCAACACAATTCTCGCAAGACACTCGTTCGTTTGTTGCGTGTGGCAAAACGTGATCACTCGACACATGATAGTGGGATGAAACACTAGAAAATGACATTTCAGTGCAGTAAAACGCATTTTATTCGTACATTATTTATTTTCGTACAACTTATTGTTAGTGATTGAAATATTTTCGTAAATACATTGCAACAATATTCAAAGTAGATATGGGAGAAAATATACGATTGCAGTTGATTTATAGTAAATCATACAAATAGACTTAACAAGATAGAACAACTTAATGATTTACAATCAATGTGTATCTTCTTTCTTCCCGATCGTCTTTCTGACATGCATTTAAATAACTGTAACTTTCTTACATTAAATAATTTCATAAGTTTTCTCAGTGACCGTACATATATGGTATATAACACAGATCAAACACAAAGTGATAAACTTTGAAATAATAATATAAACAATATACGAATGTCTTTAATGTGATCAATTATAAATAAAATGAACATGCTTTATTCTTTTCATTTATAAAATCATACTTCAAGTGTAACTTTTAACGGAAGCCTTAAAACTTGGCAAGAACATATTAATCCAATGAAACATTTATTTTTGCTTTAGCACAGCCATTCGTTCCATTAACTACTAATCTATTTATGTATTAGAAGTGAGTTTTGTTTCCATTTAAACATTAGTTATCTTAAAGGGTCACTTGATTAAATTTGAGAGTTTGTTAGTGCATTTAGATACCTTTTCATAAGTTAATTTTATCCTCTTTTTCAATCTTTAACAAAAAAACGTAAATATGTGAGTGTATAAACGATATTAACGAATACTTAGGTGGACATAAGCCTTATGCCTGTTAGTTTTATAATTTGACGTTAGTGTGATACTTGGATTTTTATGATTTTTCTGGTTTTTATATGAAAATATTATCTTGAATATAAGTTTGAAAGTAAAATGGTAACATCAATATAAAAATAAATGTCTTTGAACTGTAAAGCGTAATTCTTCTTATCTTTAATATCATTTTGTATGCCTATTACTAATAGAAATTCAATTAAAATTTGTGTATGGGTATAACTAAGGTAAAAAAGAAAAACGTCATCAACTCGAATAAATGAGTTATTTTTCTACTTTTATAGATGTGACTGAATGAGGATCTATTTGAGAGGAAGCATTTTGCTGATAAGACGATTGTTGCGTGTAATGATCATCCTCTGTTTCACTGTAGTCGCTTAAAACACTTTCGTTTAGACGATCGGAAACATCACTAAGATCGTTCTCTGTAGCAGCTATTTCGATGAGTGCGCGGGAATAGTTTTTGGCATTGATAAAATCGTTTTCATCATCTACAAAGAGAAGAAAAGAATAAGGTCAAATGTGTATTTTCTGTTAAATTGAATTCAAACTGTGCCTTATGACTGGTGACTTGATTAAATGAGCTGGTTTTTTTGAAAGTGGTATAAGTCCATTTTTTTCATATATTGAGATATTTAAGGGTTTACGTTTGAATCAATATAAAAATATTGGCCAATTGTAATCAATTCGAGTGATGTTTTTTTACAATATACACCTTTTAAATTTTTTTATAAAATAATAATTACAAAAATTTTTTGAAAAAATAAACGATTTTTTTAGCTCCACATGGACTTATACCACTTTCAAACATAACATATTACAATAAATAAAACAGGAGCAAATTTAAGTCCATATAGACATAATAAGCTTTACTGAAATGGATTTTTATGTAAAAAGTAATAGTTAAAATGAATACATTTAAATACACGAATAGCCAAGTTTAATTAAAATTACTTCGTTAAGACCTTAAAATTAAAAATAAAAAATTAAAATTAGTTTTCTTTTGTTAAAGTATTTTGTTTTTGTACGTCCCACGCTTAATCTCGCGCCAGTCCGGTGGCGCCCTCACGAGTTTCATTTTCGGGTGTAGAAGCACGACAAACTTTTAGTCTTTTGGAAAACCGCCTACAAGTCGCCTCGCGCTGTTTATTGTATTCTTTTTCTTTTGTAATAAAACTGAGTTCTTTGATAAGTGTTGTGTGTTTTTATCAAACTCATCGTCCCTTCCATTTGTTCTCACAATGGTTATGGGCCCAGGGGCGAACGGATGATCGAGTTTTGATAAAAGGCGAAAAGAGAAATCGCTACGAACAAAGACTAGTTTTATCGAGACAAAGTGAACCACGTTGCAAAGTGCAAGAAAACTGATTGCACGCAATTGAGAGGATTGTGAGATCAGTGGATCGACGCAAGTGCAGGCACGAAATCGAGGGTAGAAGTATCCCGTACCCGAAAATCGTGCGATGCAGTTTCTCAACGGTTTGTGACGCCGCGTGGACAAAATTCTTTGTGCGACTGGTCGAAGACTCGAAACAGTGGTGAGTTGGTCCAGACTATATACCAACGAGCTGTGGACATTGTGTAGTATTTAGTTTGCACGTCGAAGTGCTTGAGCTGTGAACACTGTTCGGTTCAGTGCCGTGAACAAAGCGAAAGTCGCCATTTTCGCGTCCTTTGGTCGATCGTGAAGCCGGAAAAGGAGAAAAGGCCGCCATCTTTGGTCGACAGAGTCGTGATTGGTGGATCGAGGACGCGTGCAAGATTGGACCTGTGTGTTTGAAAAACAAACGGAACAATTAATCCCAACGGTACCATTCGTATTGAAGCGCTCAGAGCCGACAATTTTGATACTTGGAAAATCCAAATGAAGGCGTTGCTCATCAAGAACGATGCCTGGGG
Organism: Stratiomys singularior; assembly: GCA_954870665.1. Lineage (NCBI taxonomy): Eukaryota > Metazoa > Arthropoda > Insecta > Diptera > Stratiomyidae > Stratiomys > Stratiomys singularior. The sequence goes on from OX940880.1 coordinate 103,557,242, forward strand.
ATACGTCGGTGGAGCAACCGTCAAACCCGAGCCAACGGAGAACAATGCAGCCGCGATTCAAGAATGGAACGAGAAAGACGAGAAGGCAAAATCTGTCCTGATTTTGTCGATCGGTCCAAACCAACTGAAACTCGTCAAAAACTGTGCGACATCTCGTGAGCGAGGAAGGCATCGCTGCTGAAGAACCTGACATACAAAAAGATGAGCGAAAACGAGGATATTCGCGATCACTTGGGCGAATTCTTTGACTCGGTGGACAAACTCGAGGAGATGGAAGTTGACATAAATGATGACCTACTTGCGATTATGCTACTGCAGAGCTTACCTGCAAGTTACGAAAACTTCCGAGTGGCGATTGAGAGTCGCGATACGTTGCCAACACCTGACAACCTGTGGACGAAAATCACCGAGGAGCACGACGCGAGGAAGAACTCAGCGAATTTGAATTCGAGTCAGAATGCCATGCACGTCCAGAAAAAGCCGCAATCGAAAAATAAAAAGAGCAACCCAAGTGAGGCGAAGAAAGGTCAAAAGGACAAGTCTTTTAACTTCAATTGCTACAAGTGTCATCAACCCGGACATAAACAAGCCGATTGTCCCCAGAAAAAAACAAAGAGCGGAAATTCGGCTAGTTTTGCCCTTATGACGACGGAACAGAGGATCGACGTGTGCCAGAGTACCATCAACGCAACCGGAAGCGTCTGGTGTTTGGATAGCGGATGCACTACTCACCTGTGTCGGGATCCGGATCTGTTTACGGACGTCGAGGATTACAAGGGCGGTCAATTGAAGATGGCGAGCGATGCTACTGCAGACATCAAAGGAAAGGGCACAGCCCTAATCAAAACGAGCGGAGACAGCGATGTGAAGGTGCTTGATGCGTTGCACGTTCCTGATCTGCGTCACAACCTACTATCCGTTGCAAAGATAACAGACAAAGGATTCCAAGTGCTGTTCGACAAGAATCAAGCCGCGATTTTCGATGAGCAGGGTGAGACGAAATTGGTTGCCAAGCGAGTAGACGACTTGTATTACGTTGCAGAAAATTCTGCGGAAAGCTGTCAAGGTGAAACTTCTGTGGCGAGAAAAGTCGATTCGGAAGATTCCCTTCGGGCCTGGCACAGGAGACTCGGGCACCTCAATTTTCGTGACCTTGTCGACGCATCAAATACCGGAGCCGTTCCAGGCACAAATCTGCAAACTGGATATAGGATGCGATGCGATGTTTGCCTGAGAGGGAAAATGGCGAAACTACCGTTCCCGAAGGAAAGCGAACGTAAAGCGGAAAAATTGGAAGTCATACACACTGACTTGTGTGGTCCAATGAGATTCTCTTTCCACAGCGGAGCGAGGTACGTGATTTCTTTCATCGACGACCACTCCAGGTGGATCGAAGTGAGATTCCTGAAGACCAAGGACCAGGCGTTCGAGGAATTCAAGAGCTTCAAGGCTTCCGTCGAGAAGAAACACGGAGCGCAAATTAAGGAGATTCGATCAGACAACGGCCGCGAGTTCGTTAATGCGAGGTTCGACGAATATTTGAAGTCGGAGGGCATAAAGCATCAACTCACGACTCCGTACACGCCGCAGCAAAACGGCGTAGCGGAAAGAGCAAACAGGACGCTGGGTGAGATGGCTCGTTGTCTGCTGATTCAATCCGGATTGCCACCGTCTTTCTGGGCGGAGGCATTTTCAACGGCTTGTCACATCAGAAATCGATGCCCGGCGAAGAAGATTGGCAAGAGGACTCCGTACGAGCTTTGGAATGGCAGAACACCAACCATCGACTACTTTCGAGATTTTGGATGCAGGGCGTTCATTCTGAACAAGACACCGACTAAGGGGAAGCTGGACGATAGAGCCAAGGAGGGAATCTTCGTGGGGTATGCCGATCAATCGAAGGCATACCGAATTTGGCTACCTGATTCGAGAAAAGTCGAGATCACGAGAGACGTGAAGTTCATCGAGGGCGACCAAAAACCTTCAAGCGACACCATCGAAAACGGCAGCGGCGAAATCGAAAATGATTGGTTCGATGTTGATCTCATCGGAACATCAGCTGCTGGAGTCATCGGCGAACGCCAGGGCGACATGGAGCGACTATCCGAATCGAGCGACGGTGACGAAGTTTGGGAATCGCTAACCACCAGGACATGGAGAGCGACAACGAACCTTTTCTTGGGTTCCCAGATCCGCCTGCTAGAGATGAAGTTCGAGACGACGAAGCTCGAGATCACAGAGTTCGAGAGGATGAGGACAGACAAGACAACACGACTCCAAGACGTCGCGGGCGTCCAAGGAGAATCAAGACCGGTTTACCTGGTCGACCACGAAAGGCGTATGCAAACTTGGCTGACGTGGCATCCGCCGCCGCAGAGGTGTTCACGCCGAAGGCCATTGCAGGACGTGATTCTTCCGAGTGGAAAGACTCCATGGCATGATGGTGCGCTTTTAGTCTTTTGGAAAACCGCCTACAAGTCGCCTCGCGCTGTTTATTGTATTCTTTTTCTTTTGTAATAAAACTGAGTTCTTTGATAAGTGTTGTGTGTTTTTATCAAACTCATCGTCCCTTCCATTTGTTCTCACATCTTTTACAGTTAGCATATTGAAGTATTCATGGTGAATAGGTGGTATGTAGGGTAATAAGCTTATCATGTCGTTATATTTGTCTCTTGTTATGCTCCTTGAAGTTTTGTAAAGTGGTAACATATTAATTTTGCTGAGGTTTCTTGGTCTTCCCTTTTTTCCAAATAAATAAAAATTGTTTTAAATGGAGCATTTTCATCCATACTAAGTTTGTAAAAAATTTTGTGAGGTTCATTCCTTTTGAACCTCATCCAACATATTTTGAGCCAGTTTACAATTTCTCCGTTCGTGTTTTTTTTTCTGTTTGTGATTGCCTCTTGCAGAGATTTGGTTGAGACAAAGTCTTCTCTTTTCATTTTATACAAAATGAAGTTGTTTTTTTTTCCGGCAAGCTTTTATTGCATTATAATAATCTTGGGCAGTGTATAATTGTTCCTTTTTCTTTAATGCTGTTTCCACAACTGCAAAATCTCTGTCGTTTGGAAGAAATGAATGACCTGACAGTAAAAATTTGTGGTCAATAACATTTATGTTATTATCGTCTGATTGAACAATCCTTAACCACATCAGTGCGAGCTGAATATTGCGATTTTGTCCGGTACACATGTCACTGTATGCTATGATATGATCTTGAGTGGTTATCGTCTGAATATGCTTCAGACAGCAAGATGCTATTTCTTCCGCTAGTCTAGATGCTACAGTTTCCTCCGATGCATACATATGAATTCTATTGTCATGAAAATTATGAAAACCTTCATTAAGAACATACATGTTTCGCTTATAGTATGCAACAGAAACTGTTAATTTGGGATATGGAAGCGCCTTTTGTAGATCAAAGGAAAATGCGAAATATTTATCTGGGTTCATTGATGCTAAGTCTTGATCTTCTTTTAAAGCTTTTCTAGCCAGTTCTGCATTTCTCAAATGTGTGCTATGTTCCTCTAAAAGGCTGCTTTTTTCATTAAGGTCTGAGGTAGCTTTAATTTTTAAATGCAAGCAATCGCATTTTTGACAAGTATCTTTATGTGGGTGATGAAAACTTAAATTGAAATTATTTTTAAAAATTTTCCTATATATTCGCTCGCTGAGAAATGTTGTATGGTTTTCTTCGCACTTTTCAGCATACAAGTTGTACATTTTTCTTAAGTTCAAATCAGAGCTCAGGTATTTTCTATTTGGATTATTAGAACGCGTGTAATGACTTTCATAGTGTGGAAAACTTTTTATATGATCTTTTGCTACATTCACTAGTTTCTCATCACTCTTTCTGCAAGATCCTTTCGTTTTTCCACGTAAGTCATTTCCTATTATCTTTGCTTTGAGAGCCCGTTGTTGTCTGCCTATAGATATCTCAAATGTATCTATAAAGAACTTTTTACATACCTTAATGCTTTCCTGTTCAATATTTAAAAAGTATTCATAACTACAATCTCTGGCTGATCCCTTAAAATTTCTGCCTCCTCTTCTTTTTATTGGCGCACGCTGAGTGGATGCATACAAGAACGTATTTTATTTGTTAAAATTCCCCATTTCCCAAAATAAATTAAAAAGTGATATTCGATGACTCTCTGTAATAAGATTCGCGCACAATTTCTTACATTTGCAATCCTTATACTTGAATTTCTTTGCAGGAATAATATTTCCAGTTTTTGTATAATATTTTTCTCCTTTATTCCTTTTACTTTACCTAATCTTCTGATCATTACTTTCATAATGTGATCGAGATTTAGTAACATCGTCTTCGTCAGTCGTAGAATCACTTAATTCAGAAATTCTAATTCTCTTCTTAGTTTGTAGAAATCTGGAATTAATACTGTTCAAATTGCTTTCCTCATCCGATTCATAAATTCTTCTTGATATTCTATTCATGGGTCTTATTTCTATAACAAATAAAATTCAATATTCGCGGCAAAAAAATTATTACTCTTACTTACCATCATCACTTTCAGACCAAATTGACAGATTGTCGTATTCTTTACAAGTATATGAACTCATTGTAACAAATAATATTATTTATTTAAACCTTTAATTTTCTGCTCTAATAGCAGTTATATTTAAATAATACTCCCACTGCAATCAATTAGTGTAAGAACCAAACAGTAGGACTTGCGAAGGAGAACTAAACAAAACCAGTGTTTAATTACTTCTCATCATTTCATCATAACAATAATACCTTTATCTTGTCAACAATGTCGTTTTTTAATACACTAGCACTAGATAAGTAATATCTGCTAATGAGCAGCGTGCACTGAAGTAGCAACAATCAATAATAATTGCAATAAGACAGTCGTTTTAATTATAATTATTAGGAACGGACTTATTCCACTTTCAAAAGAAATATTAATGCGATAGCATTGTACATCGAAACAGTTTTTGTTGATTGTACGTCGAAATAAAATTTGATTGAAATTGTGATTGTAACCATGGAGAGAATGTGTCTATAGCTCAGTAAAAATACCGTTAACTTATTTTTTTTAAAAAGTGGACTTATACCACTTTCAAAAAAACCAGCTCAAATATAGAATTATCAATTTGAATCTGTTGTGATCGAGGACATTTAGCTCAACGAACCTAGCAAAGGGGTATCTCCATTCGGATCTCTGGGTCTCAAATTTAGAGGGAATGTTATCTTCTTATCAGTGGCCCGTCTATATAAATATGATACATAACATCGTAAGAGTGAAAAACATAATGATTTATGTTCAAGTACACGAATGCTTCCGGAGGAATGAAGCCAGTAGTAGAGACAAGTCTCCCTGTCCCTTCCCTGTCCCTTCGACGACTCTTTCATTCACATTTGTGCTTTACTGAGCATGATTTCGATGTATTCATTATAGTGTAAATACAAATCGAAATGAACACCAAGGTATCGTTTCCAGGATTAATGTGGAACCCATTTTGAACTACCCTCACCAGTTATGAGGAACTCCTTCCAATTACGTTTCAGCATTGTTTGATACAGCATTGTTCTATACTCTGGCATTGTTCTATACTTCACCGCACCCATTTTTATTCGCCAATTGTCGGTATAGAGACATTTCTTTAGTACGTTATGGTTGCAAGTAAGCTAATTTTTTTGTTGGTCCGACAGTAGTTAGGTATTCAAGAAGTGCCCAGCCAAAATGCCACACATCTGTAACTGACGATTAAGGATGATATTATGGAAACTGCTTTTGTTTTCGACAGACTTCGGAAGAAGTTGACAACATATGTAGTACACCCTCGAACTTTTATTTTTGTAAGGTTTCCATATTTCAGGGTTCCTTTTTGTTTTCAACGTAAATCAGCACATCGCAATTCCAAACAGTACGACAACAACACCATAATCTTTCGTATTAGATGCCTGATCAAGCTCTTACCATCGTAGTGTGGTTCGCGGGCTCAGAAGAGGCTTTAATATTTAGAATTTATAGGGAGAAAACTTCTCCAATAATAATTGGCCTAGTCAAATAATTAAAATGTGTCGCCATACCCATCAGGCATGATAATCTCGACCACTTACAACTAGATCTTCTCCAATACCTCACAAAAGCATACACTAATAAAAAAAAATGCTTACCTGATAACGACTCAAGTTGGCTATACGCATCTGTATTTAAAGTGGCTTCTATAGGGAATATGTCGTCATTTGAGACATCGTATATTTTTGGCATCTGAAAAACGCAACAGTTATGTTTTATAACTTGTTTTCAGAACGGTCATTTCAATCCTACCTGTTTATCCTCCTCGTCCATATAATACAATGCGACAACTGTGTCATGTTCTTCAGACATTTTTAATACCTGATCGAAAGTATCCACATCATGTAATTGATTGTGGGTTGTAGCAATAACACAAATTTGATCGTCGTTATCCGTTGTTGTTGTTATTAATGACAAGCGGGATCCTTTTCTATGATTTGTAATAAAATATGCTCTTCGACTATTATCGAGTTGAATGATATCAGATCGAACCTTAAAATGAATACAACAATTATATGAGAGAGGGTAATTATTCAGTAGGAGAGGTCAAATTACCTTTGCTAATGTCCGCAATCGGGTCTGAAAAGCATCATTTATCTCATTTATTAAAATTCTTATTAGGTGACGTAGGTGTTTACTAATTGCCGGTGCAAGAATTGAAATCCTAGAATAAATATTCAAATTATAAAATAATTTAACAAAAACAAAGATAGATAAAAACTTAGGTTTAAGAATAATATTAATAATTTGAAAGGATACATCATCAACGTACAAAATAACTAAAATACTTTTAGTTCTTTCATAATCTAGCATGTTCATGGTCGTCAATATTGTGCAATTTTTAATTTAATTTTATTACATTATAAATACGCTTCAAGCGTTCAGAAGACCTTCCATTTAATTTGTCCAACAATTTTGTTCAAGCACGCGCAACATGTCACGCCACTTAGTGATGTTCACATTGACAAGGGATACTGTCCGATCTCGACGAACAGTAACCCTTGTAACAAGCGCATGCATACCTGACTATTTCAGTTATGCTATGCATGCACTCCTTGATTTTTTAAAAGGTCCTGACTCACATATAGTAATATGCATTTATCCATCAAAATTTTACAAGCAATTTAACAATATCGACTGTCTAAATTATGAGTACTCATCAGTTAAAAGTACTATAGAAATTTATCTCTTAAATTTTATTTAGAAATCAACTTACTTTGCTATGGTTGCACATAAGAAATCTACTGGAACAGTTGCCGGTAATGACAGTAATTTTATGCTCCTATGTTTGAATAACCAGTTGGCAAGACCTTTGTTAGCTGAATCAATATATCCTTGTATGACTGTCATTACAGTTTCAGGAAGATTTCCCGTCATTGCATCCTGAAATGAGTTTAATTATATAATTTAGAATATTGTCCGAGTATTCGGTCTTGTTGGAAATACAAAAATAAATTTTCAAATTCTTATATTCGTTTATTGACGATGAATATTTACATTCAAAGTCTGTAGCAATAAATTTAGGGTCAGACAAATATTGTGTGAAATGTTTTCAAAATAATAAAATTAAAGATTTCACACATGTGGCCTGCAGACTGTATTTGGTTTGTTTGTTTCTTGATTTAACATTTGTTTGATGACAAGCACACTTTCTGTAAGCTCTGAAAAATTAAATGAATGTAAATTAGTCGTTGGATAGTGATTTCACTCAAGTGCTCAACTTAACCCAAAGAAATGTTGTAATCCTCGCTAAGGTTGTGACCGTCACGAAACTTTCTTGGTGTTTATCTTCCGATAAACACTATGTGACGATCACAGGACCCCTTGGTAATGTTCGTTGTGACCGTCACGAAACCTTCTTGGTGTTTATCTTCCGATAAACACTATGTGACGATCACAGGACCTATTGGTAATGTCCGTTGTGATCGTCACGAAACTTTCTTGGTGTTTATCTTTGATAAACCGAAGAAAGCAAAAGAAGCGAATTCGGCTGAGATTTTTAATAACAAAAAGGATGATGAGTTCAACATCTGGCAAAAGGGACTGCAAATTGAACAAAGGATGTGAAAAAAGATAAACGCTTCAGTAACAAATGAAACGTTTATAATTCACACATTAATGTGAACGAGCGGCTTGTAAACATTCAAAGGTTTTCGGAAAACAATGTTGATTGTTTTTGTGCGCACAAACTCGAACGCACGTGCTGTTTGGGTTATCTCTAAGGATAAAGTTTAGTTTCTTTATCCTTAACTCATTAGCGAGCAATAAATTGTGCACATGTGGCAAATTTTCCTTTACAACCCTTATTGCGATATGAAGAAAGAAATAACTGTTTATTCAACAACATTATAGTGTAGATTTCACACATATGGCCTGGAGATTTTAGTTTGTTACAACTTAAGAATGATACAGTTTTTCTAAATTTTTGTTAGTTCGGTTTATAGTCTGAATGAGTAAAGATGAGTCCTTCGACATGTTAAAAATAAATAAAAATTGAATTAAATAATCACAGAAATAAGTGTTTTTTTTTTAAGTAAATTGAGTGCAACAGCATCCCATTCCCAATACGTCTTTTGTAAATTAAATATTCAAACTAAATTGAATGGGAAATTTTACGTGTAATAGTGAAAAAGACCCACATTTTCATCAAGCGCCGATTGCCTGTTTTTAATAGAAAGTGTGCCAGCTCATTGATCGAGTCTTGTGCCGCAATTTCGACATCAAGTTGTATAGCTTTTCCAGCATCAGTTGTAAAGGGAATTATGTCGACAATAAAAACTACGAAGAAGTTTCTTATCGAGCAATTAATATTTTACCTACTAGTTATTCGGAATGATTCTTTTAAATATTTGATTTCTTTTTATTTTTTTCATTTCTGTTTCTTTGGCTTTTTAAAAAAAACAACTGATTTTATTAAATTTACTCGAATCAGAATATTTCAGATTTCGCGACTTTCAGGCTGATTTAAAATCTATTGCGATTTTTCTACACCTTTGCAATAAAGATTATGACAACATGAGCCACTAAAGTGTACACTTTCTCGCACTTTTTCCGATCTTCTGATAGATTGAGTTAGATGCATAGAAAAATAGATGGTATTAAGTTAAATTAGTTGTTTTATCGAGTTGGAGGTCATTCACTGTTTCATCTGATTCGCCATTGACTTTCATATCGTTTAGCTACGATTCTTAGGACCTAACTTTCGGAGATGTCATACGGAAGCTTGCCTTGTATGCATACAAAGGCATTATTATATTAGAGCCAAGCTTAATTTTTCTTCGCAGTTAGCTAGATTTCAACATTGACACATTCGAATAGTAAACTATATTTTCGAGTTGATTCCGTGCAATTTGTAGCAATAAATAACTTAAATTTTTACGCATATTTCAAAATGAGAATTAAAAAAAGTAAGCGCGTTTCACAACCTTTATTAATGGAAATTTTCATTACATCGCAATCTTCTTCTGCGCAAATAAATGTTACTTTTTGTCTCGAAAGGCATGAAGTGAATCAGCCCCAAGTGTGCTCGAGAAGACTTTTCATCACGATAAAGACTTTTCATCATGATAAAGACTTTTCATCATGATATATAAGAAGTTAATACTGAACATCTTCATACAGTATATGAAATAAATTTCATTTTCTTACAATTAGAAAAGATAGAACTATATAGTACATCTCTACAACCTACCTTGCGATGTTTCTTACATTCCAAGCATTCTGGATCATAGTCATCTTCATCATTCGTATGGTCTTGGTCTTGATCATTGGCCCCTTCATACTGCTTATATTTCAACATTTTCTGCTGTTGTGGTAACGTCTCCGAAACAGTGAAAGCTGATTGCACAGCAACACATCGTGTGCAGTTGATCAAATTGTTTCGTTGCAGATATTGTAAAGCATCATCGAATCCTTGTTGGCACATTTTCGACAAAAAATCCGGACGTGGCGGGAATAATATTCGAATGAAACGGTTTATATTTTGTTTTGAGATTTCAATACTAGTATTGGCCCAATTCACATGAAACAGTTGTGAGCTTTGATCACGCGGGCATATATCGCTTTCACCACAGAACGGCGAGACTGTTACAGTATTTTCATCTAAAACTGGTAGATTGTCCGAAAAAGCACCATCCATGTATCTAACACCGCGAAATCGTGGTGGCAATATGCCTGAGAAACCCGGAATAAAGCAAGCACAAAGTAACGCCTGTAAAACATCCTCACGACTTGTGAATTGTGAAACAATTACATTTTTGCCATCATAGACACGTGTCAATGAGATATGAAGACGCCCATTGACGCGTTTATGTGCATCAGCTGGGAGATGTTTCTGTAATCCTTCTAGTAGACACGTTTGAATGCTAAATGATGGGCTGAATGGTCCAAGGGAATGTCGACGTGCTTCGTTGACAACTCGGAAGAAATCGGATGTCATTGCACCTGAAAGAAGAAACGTTACATGAGTAAATTTAACTTAAATTTAAAAAGATTACAGAAGTTTTTGGTAGATCAATTTTTCCATTTTCACTTACTACATTGTAATTGATTTATATCCTTGCTAAGCTAACTCAGCGCAGACTCATGGGTGCGGAAGTTCTGATCAAATGTTTCGAGTACCTCGATAGTGCATTTTAATATTTTATGAAGAAATGTGGGAAGAGCTCAAGATGGTTTCGAACACGCGTCCCTGCCGCTTCTCATCAGGTGCCAACTCACATGGTAGTGCCAATCGATGCGTCCCAGCCTGTTCGAAACCAGCTTGAGCTCTTTCCACCTTTCTCAATTTAAAAAGATGTTTAAAATACAAAAACATAAATTCATTCACGCCCAAATATATTGCTTACGAGTGGAAAATCCAATTCGAAAATTTCACAAACACTCGAGTTAGACTTTTGCATACATTAGGCATTTGATGTTTCAATAAATTAATGGTTAATAAATATAATATTGTGAAAAATTGGAGTTGGTTCTTGCCCTAGCTATATAACTTTGAGGCCGAGTTTGACTCTCTTAAGACATATTCAGTTCGGGCGATGAAACCCGTTCTCAATGTTAACTGAAAGGAAAACACTGATGACACTAACGCTAGGGGTTGAAAAATAATTGGAGTGTAGTATTAACCCTTAGCTGGTATCGTGCGGTCCAAATATTTACCGTTGCAGTATCGCTAGCTTTTCACTTACGAACACGCACATCGATATAATCTCATTATGTCACGTGTTGTAGTGGGTGCCGGACGTTTATTGCTTTATCTTAATTAGAAGTGAAGGTATGAACTAGTTTGGGGTCCAAATGGACCCTCGATACCAAGTATGTGTTCTTTGTTTTGGGTTTAGAAACATTTTTTTTTTTAGTTTTTCAGTATTTTGGAGCAAATATGGCGCGATTTCTAAGTAACGATGAGATACGCAAACTTCTGAAGATGTTTGTTCAGGGTTTATATGAAGTCCAAGCCTGCAAAATACGGCATAAAGATTATGTGCCTCTGTGATTCAAAAACACATTATGTCTACAATGCATTCATATACAGTAGGAAATCCGATTCCAGAGGAAAAAACGAACTCGCTGTCCCAACCCAAACTGTGTTATCACTGGTTGAATCAGTTTGCAATACGAATAGAAATATTACCGGAGATATTTGTTTTTCTTTGATTGAGTTAGTCGACAAACTAAAACAAAATGGATTGACGTTCGTGGGGACTATGCGGAAAAATAAGCGTGAAATTCCACCACAGTTTCTGCCGCTCAAAAGTCGACCCGTAGGCTCCACTCTTTTTGGATTTGCAAATGATAAAACATTGGTTTCATATGTACCAAAAAAATCAAAGCGTAGTCATGATATCATCCATGCATCATGCCAAATCTGTAGATTAGGAAAGTGACAAGCCTGAAATCATTGAGTTTTATAACGCCACTAAGGGAGGTGTTGATTTCTTAAATCAAAAATGTGCTAATTATTCCGTTTCGAGAAGAACACAGCGATGGCCATTCGTTATATTTTCTGCCATTATGAATATTTCCACGGCTAATGGTTTTGTTTTGTGGAAAGCTTCGAATCTAGGAAAACGAATGAAACGCAATGATTTCATCAAGCAAATTGGCATAGATTTGTTAACACCATTTGTTGAAGAAAGGAAGGATGAATATTCTAAATTTTCTATTGACTTGAAAAAAAGAATAGATAATTTTCTAGAGCACATTGATAATGCAGCAACATCTACAGAAGGCCAGTCAAAAAGTGATCACCAAACTGTAGCCAACGCTGAAATATCTGAGCGCAAAAGGGGACGATGCTATTTATGTGACCGAAAAAAAGGACCAAAAACAATCCCTAAAGTGTATTAAATGTAGCGGATATATATGTAAAAGTCATTCAGTAAAGACTGTAATGTGTCCCAAATGCCAAACATAAGTAGTCGGTGAGCTTTTCAAAGCAAATGGTTTTTTTTCACTAATATTTTTAAGTTATATAATGCCTGTTATTTTTTCATGTATCATTGATCTCAGAAGTTCCGGTTTTTGTTAAGTTTAGAGTCTGATAAAGCATAAAAAAGAATTTGTTCACGTTATTTTATATATTTTCATTTTTTTTAAAATGTTTTAAATACAGACTGAAAATAGTTACCTTAAGTCAAAGGCTGCATCTTTATAAGTGATAAGATTTATCAAAGAATTAATAAAAGTTGATTTTTATAATTGAAAAAGTGTGTTCTTTGAATATATAGAAACTCTCACCTTCATTAATTTATAGAGCACGTTTTATTTAAATTTTTTCTATTGTGGTCCACTTGGACCCCCGATACCAAGAATGTAATTTAAAATATCAATACCAGCTAAGGGTTAAAACAACGAAGCTCTTTAGTGAAAATAGTTAAATGATTAATAGTTTATGCATAGGCCTTTCTTTTGTTTCACATAATAATTGTGTTTTAACTTTAACCTTCTTTTGGAAGTTAATCCGCCATAAAGAAAGGAATTCACGAAGAACGCATTTGTATAGTGATTACTAATTAATTTTATCAATCATCTACATCAAAAGTATCTTTTCATGTTTGGAAGAAAGTATTTTCTTATCAAACGATTTATCGTTTGATTATTTCAGAACGACCATAATGATAGTCAAATCGGTTCGGAGCTGTTTGTCTGACGTCAGCATAATTTTTTGATTCTGTAAGTTACGCATCGTGTTGAAGGCTCCAATTGTTTGATTTATTTACAAAGTGGGAAATTCGAATTTAGTGTATATATAGGCATGCTACTCACAATGTTTCCTTGTGCTTTCTTTAATCATGAGCAAGTATTTTTTTCGATTTATCTATAAACGAATCGGAAATATTTTTATACAAGGAACGCACGTTTTCAGATAACAAAGTATGCGGAGCATTATCATTATCAAATTTAGTTCCGAGTTACGCGCAAAAAGACCTCCTCTGAAGCGTTCATCTAGAAAGTGCTACTTTTGATATTCTTGTTATTGTTCAAATCTGTTGTTTCGTAAAAACTAACCTTGTAGCTACTATGTAGTTTTCCGGAATTGAGATGTGGTAACTTTTCTCAACAATGGAATACTGATTAGGAACGGGTTATCTGTAATACAAATGAAAAATGCACGTATGTAAATGAATAATGATTGCGTTACAATTGGAGGAACCCTCCGCAACTTCGCTGATAAAGGTATTGTGAAATGAGAACGTTTTCTACGAGTAAGGCCTAAATCTGTTACAACGAAGAAATTATTTATGTAGCATGCAAATCTTTGCAATTTTATGCGATTCTAATTCAAAACTAATTATGTGCAAAAAATATTCAATACTTCTGTTTTGTGTACCCAGCCTGTAATCATTTACGTAGCCTCCAGCCAGATGGAGCCCATGCGATAAATTTTTAGGGATTCACTCAACCTAAGTCCATATAAAAACACGTTGGATACAATGTAATAAAATATATTTATTATCTAGGAAAAATCACGTCTACAAAATATGGCGGTTCACTTGCGAGAGTGATTACAGGAACCTGTCGAAAAATTAATATCCTGCCGATCCTTACTTCGTTCCATATTCGATGGTTTGAGTGGCAGTGTCGCCACAGTACTCCCTCTTGGATACATTGGACGTCTGACAGCTTAGCAAATGTTGGCAATTGAATATTAAACATTGCTGAATGTCACATTTCCATGTTTTGTTTTCGGACCGGCATACGTTCTGGGAATTGGTTTTTGCTGATCTGAAGACGGCTGCATAGCTGGATCTGCAGTGGATTCGAAATATGCAGGTTTGATTCGCTCGGTGCTGATGTTAACATGTTTCCCATTTATTTCCAGCTTGAAGACATTTCCGGACGTTCGTTCAAAGACTTGGTAGGGGACTTCATATGGATGGGCTTCCTTACTCGGTCAACACGAACGAAAACATGCGAGCAAGTTGAAAGGTCTTTGTGGACAAAAACCTTGGGTTTGTCATGACGTGATGCTGGAGTTGCTTGTATATACTTCATATGTTCACGGAATTTTTGAACGAAAAGCTTGGGATCAGGTGGCATGTCTTCCTTGAAGAAGAATACTCCTGGCATACGGAGTGTTATCCCATAGACGAGCTCTGCCGATTTTGCGCCAATGTTGTCCTTAATACTGGTGCGAAGTCCCAATAAGACGGTGGGAAGAATGTCGACCCACTCGTTGCTGTTATGACCGGTGGCATCGCTCGATCATTCCGTTCGCTGCAGGTTGATAAGCTGTGGTTCGTATTTTCTCGCAGCCCACTAAATGTGTTAGTGTTTGAAAAATGAGCGATTCGCACTGTGATCCCTGGTCTGATGTCAAAATAGCAGGAGCTCCAAAACGCGCTATCCAGTTTGCGTAAAAGGCGGTGGCAATCTCATCCGCAGTTATCTTTTTGATGGGAGTCGCTTCAAGCCATCTCGTAAAGCGATCGATGATGGTAAGTACGTATTGAAATCCTTTTGATGGATTCAAAGGTCCAACTATGTCGATATCGACGTGATTAAACCTTGCGTCAGGCATTTGGATATGACCTTGTAGAGGTTTTGCATGCCGTCCGGTTTTACTCCGCTGACACGCGAGACATGATCTGGACCATTCGAGAATGTCTTTTGATATGCAGGGCCAAACAT
The DNA here is from genome assembly GCA_954870665.1 of Stratiomys singularior. Taxonomy (NCBI): domain Eukaryota; kingdom Metazoa; phylum Arthropoda; class Insecta; order Diptera; family Stratiomyidae; genus Stratiomys; species Stratiomys singularior. The sequence goes on from OX940880.1 coordinate 103,572,421, forward strand.
ACTGCCGGCTTATTATTTTCTTCGTGGTTCGTCCCCCAGGATGAGACAGACTGTGTGTCCTATCGAATACTTTCCGTCTGAAAATTTTTGGAATGTATGGACGGATTTCCGCAGTTGATACGTCGCAATATACTGTTTGTTGTATTCGAGTTGTTGATGTGAAGTTTACGAGTTTCTCGATGACGAGCTTCAGCTCGTCATCGTCCTTTTGAGCTGCCGCTAAGTCTTGGCTGGTGATGGATACTGTCATAGTGATTCTTCTGCATTGCGTAGCGGTGAACTTTTTGGAAAAGAAGCCTAATGGTTCCCACACTTTCTCGTTCAGTTGTTCTAACACTGCTCCCATGGCAGTGTCTGACGCATCGCATTTAAGTGCCAGTTGGGCATTTTCAATGGGATGTGATAGTAGCGTTGCGTTTGCAATCTGCTCTTTGCACTGCTTGAAAGACACTTCGGCTTCAGGATTCCAAACTATTGGTGATTTGTCCTTTTTCTTAGCGCCAACTAGAAATTTATGCAGTGGTGCATTTCAGCTGCATTTCGCAAGGATTTTCGATAGAAGTTGATGGCACCAAGAAATCTTCGTAACTCCGCAATAATTGATGGTTTTCTGAACTGCAGGAGTCTTTGCACGCGCGCAGGAAGAGGACTGATACCATTTTCATCAATGAGATATCCAAGATATTCTACTGATGATGATCCGAAAATGCATTTTGCAACATTTATGGATAAGCCGTATTTCTTAATTGGCCGAAAATAATTTCCAGATGCTTTTGATGTTCTTCGTGTGATTTCGATGCTATCAAAATGTCATCGATGTAAGCATAGCAAAATTCTAATCCGCGTAGTGCTGAGTCGATGTAGCGCTAGAAGGTCTTGGCATCATTGCAGAGTCCAAATGTCATCAGCTTAAACTCGAAAAGTCCAAATGGGGTGATAACGGCAGTCTTCGGAATATCGTCGGTTGCTACAGGGATTTGATTATATGCACGCGTCAAATCCAACGTTGAAAATATCTTCCATCCGTTCAGATTATGGGTGAAGTCATTTAAATGGGCGATAGGATATTTATCCGGGATGGTGACAACATTGAGACGGCGATAATCACCGCATGGGCGCCAATGGCCGCTTTTCTGATGCCACAAGATGAAGCGGGCTTGCCCACGGACTACTCGAAGGTTGACATATGCCGAATCCAAGCATAAATTCGAACTCTGCTTTTGCTTCGCGCAACTTTTCTGGTGGTAGTTTCCTTGCTCGCTCAGCTACAGGTGGTCCGTTGGTTAATATGTGGTGGTAGACGCCGTGGTTCATGACCTTTTTAATGCTACCAGGAAGAGTTACATTATGATACCTTTTCAGCAAATAGTGATAAGATTGGTGTGGTGAAACAGTCGATAATCTAAAACTGGCATTCTCGTGAATATCGCCGATGGATTTCAAGTTGGTTTTGTTATCCACGACTAACTTTCTTCGAAGGTCAACCAACAAACCGAAATGACGTAGTAAGTCTGCTCCAATGATGGGTTGTTGAACCTCTGCAACTGTAAATCTCCAAGGGAATTGTCGTCGCAAACCGAGATCCGGTGTTAAAAATTTTTCGCCATACGTACTGATGGGTGTATTGTTGGCAGCATATAATTTGTACTTCGATGGTACATTGTGCTGATTTTATTTTGGAAGGACTGACACGTCAGCACCTGTATCGATCAAGAATCGCAGTCGGGATTTTCTATCCGTAATGATAAGTCGGCGTTGGTGGAGTGAGTCGTCCTCGGCTACCGAAACGCGAGACGACGAATTCAGTTTTCCTACGTCGTTCCGGAATTCTTCCATTGGCAGGGTGCTTTGCAATTTCTGGCTAGTTTGCCAAAGCGCGTGTGGGAAAAAGCAAAATTTTCCCCTAGACCGCAATCTTCTTTTGTTTGATCTGCTGCGCGTTTTAGAATAAGATCGGTTTTGCGTCCGCAATTCTAATTTCTCAAGACGGTCTAGGATTTGGGATAGCACGTTTTATTACCGTTGACTCTGTTTGTAGACGAACTGTTGAGATTCCAAGTGGATTTTGCAACTCCAACATTAAATCAGCCATCTTTGTAAGTTTCTCTACGTCGGGCTGGCTTGCTACGCTTGCAAGTTATGTGATGGCTTCTTGCCTTCTAGATTTTGGCGTTGGAATATCCGCCTCAATTTTGCGAATGTCATCAATATCCGCTGCTTTAAGGCTTCGTATTTGTTTTCCAACGGTGGATTCCCGGCGGTCGAAATGACGTGAGACAAAATGTCCGGTTCCGCATAATGGATGACGTACTTGAATTTCGTCTCGTCTTGCGTGATGTGATGGGTATGAAAAGTGGCTTCCACCTGCTCGAACCGAAATTCGCGATCCGGTCTGCCGGGACTTTCGTAATTCGTGGCGCTTCTACGAACAGATTTGCGGATGTTGAAGGTCGCTGCGCGATCGGTGGTAGCACACTTGGGATTTTAGATGTTTTCGGGGTCTCAACATTCGGTGCGGTAGCCATTTTGAGAATTGCGTTGCACTTTCACGAAAACAAGGTTTTTCACGGTTTAGTGTCAATCGAAATGTTATTTTAACCAGAGGAATCATGTCGGGGTCATCAATTTAGGGATTCACTCAACCTAAGTTCATATAAAAACACGTTGGATACAATGTAGTAAAATATATTTATTATCTAGGAAAAATCACGTCTATAAAATGTGGCGGTTCACTTGCGAGAGTGATTACAGGAACCAGTCAAAAAATTAATATCCTGCCGACCCTTCCTTCGTTCCATATTCGATGGTTTGAGTGGCAGTGTCACCACAAATTCCATGAAGGGAAGTTAAAAATCGCCGCAAATCAATGTTTGAAAACGGCACTAAACATATCCTACCTCTTCTACTCCAGATTGCTACATAAAATTGCTGATATTAGCCATTTGTATTTACGCAGAGCTCTATTTAAATTCACTTTGTACTATAAATGCCTATTAGAACTATTATCATGTGTTCTCGCCGTTCGTTTATAAAATAGGTCGGAAAAGCGAAAATTCATAATAAATTCAACAATAAGTATACTGAATCACAGATGTAACGAAGAATTAGTTCAGAACTTTAGAATTATTAGGAAGGAATTTAGGAATTTATTAAAATTATTTTTCTTATAATCTTGTCAATATATATTATTTATCTCATTCAGGTGCAATAGTTAAAAAAAATTTATTTTTGCCTTACTATAATATCAAAAGCTAATTCCAATTTGAATTCCTCTGGCCGTTTACTATAAAAATTTTCGTATTTTGTCAGAAATCATGTAAATAGGTATTTAATCTAATAAATGGGTAATGATCGTCCGACTTGATAGTCTTATTCTAAAATACTTGAACAATTTTCTTTATGTCAGCGAATTATACTGGGGTTAAGTCAACTATCTATTTCGACCAAGTACTCAATTGACGTCAATAAGATTTCATTGCCTTTTTGTGAAATGTGATTAAAAGAATTCATAAGCCAATTCAGACAATACTTTGATTATTTCTTAGACATCAAAACAAAAGCAATGTAAGCTACAAACAAACACATGACTATTTTACTCTCATACACTTCTAGATTGTTTTCTAAGGGCTATAAATAATTTAATCTGAATCGTGCATGTACATACACAATTTTCTGGTAGCTTCATTTCAAAGTAATGCGCTTGACATTTTAACGATCGTATGATTATCACCGTATAGCCCCAGAGTCAAGATTACGCGTTCTTCCCTTTAAAATAAAAACAAACCGTTGTTAACAAAGAAAACAAAATTACTCATTCTCTTCATATTGCTTTCTATGCTATGAAGGAGCGGTTGGGTTCCATTACATCAACTTTAATGGCGTGGAAATGCAAAGAGAAACATTTTTATCTGCTTAAACTGAAAATCGCCACGTTTTTCAGACACAACCAAATGCAAGCCAAATCGTAAAAATGATAATAAGCTCTACTACTTGTATGGTAAAAGCTATCACCACCACACTTCTTTTTAGACAAAGATTGACAGGTAGGCAAAAAATTGGACTTTGTCTTTTGCATATAAATCCAATTATATGAAGTACACACGACCGTGTTCACTGAAGATTGAGCCATAAGCAGAATAAAAATGTTTACGGGGGAAAAAATTAATACTTAAAAGAAGTCATTACGGTATCAAAACTAATCGGGACCTGAGCTGGATTTAATTATTAATGATAACATGAAATATTGATTTAACGTTTGATAATGTCAATATCGATATGCACCTGTTGGTGGTGTGTTCAAAGTATGCTCACTGTCCATTGTGTAGTTTATCATATGAGTTATACACCAATCAAGCAATGACTGAAGGGGTGACAAATAGTCTGAAAGTGTAGACTTTTCTGATATTGCATTTTCAATGCAACACAAAGATAACAGTCAAAGGTTATTCGGAGGGAATATATATAAGCAGAAAACAAATTGAAACAAAGAACAAAGCCACAATGATCCTAAAATAATTTAAAAGAAAAATAAAAATAAGAAGTGTTTGAAAAAATTCAGTTATTTTCAGCAACAAACTTTAAAATTTTGAAAATCGATTTAATTATCAACTTAAGGAGCTCTTGCAATTACCAATCAAATGAATAAGAGGGTTGCATCGACGTGTACAATTGTGCGTAAAGTTGGAAGCGTTGTCTCTTGCTTCTTTCATCCTTGCCACAAGCGGTGCAATTGACGCCGTGTTTTGGAATTTATTCTTTAATTTGCGCCATGATTATACTTCAGAGATAAATCAATGCTGAATCCTCATGTGTTATTTACAAGGCCACTCAAATATTAATATTACTTTTTCTCTGTGTGTAAATACTTTGTCCAAACTGAAAAAGGATGGAGTGCAAATATTTAATCCCCTTCTCCATTGATGTTAATTCAGTATTGATAGGAGACTCTTCAAACTTTATCATCATTATATTGTGTTTCATTGTCGAATGTATTTAATATCCACATATCATGCCCATGTCCACATGCACACATGTCAGCATCCCAGACTACTTCCAATGATTTCTGTTCTAGTTTTTTCTTATTTCCTTTCAATTGTTAAAGCGTTTAGAGCTATCCCTTCTGTCATGGTCACGGAATGATAGGCCCACAGGATATAACGCTATATCAGATAATGTCTGTCAACGTTTGCAACGAGCTAAGAAGTATACACTTAACTTTTCGATTAATGGACCACAAATATTTTTTGGTAAAATAGAATTTTTCTTTTGCTTAAATTAACAAATTATCGCCATATATTGGGAAGTCTTTCGGAAATTAATTCGGTATGTTTCAGAGATTCGACAAAATATGATTCCGTCTGACGAACATGTGACTGAGAGAAAACAACGGGTTCGAATTACAGGGTGTACGAACTACGGTATTTGAGGACATGCATAAATTTGACTATAACTTCGCGAATTTTTTTTTTATTTTTTTTTTTCCTTTTTAGATAAGAAATGGCGGACTGCAACATCACTCAAGAAATGAAGAGATATGCTGTCATCGTCGCTATATGTGCGAACCATACAGATTTAGAGATCTCTAATTTTCTTAATTGCGCCCGTTCATTCGTGCATAAGGTTCGCCGTAAATTGGAAGCATCAGGAGGCGATACAGAATCGGTTGCAAAACGCAAAAAGCACGAACAACGTTCTGACACTGTCCGATCTGCAGAATTTTTAGAGCAAGTGCAAGCGATCATAGACGAGAACCCTTCAAAATCAATGAGGGTCCTTGCGAGTGAGCTTCATGTTTCTGAGCGCCTTATTCGTAGAGTTGTCCACGAAAACCTTCGGTATAAGTCTTATGTGATGCGCAGAGGACATTTCATGTCGGAACGAACACGGGAACAGAGAGTTCTACGATCAAAACGTCTTTTAAACAAAATCAAACACCCTGAGGCGCTCAAATTGTTATGGTTTTTTTCCGACGAAAAAAATTTTGACCAAGATCAAAAGACCAATCGCAGAAATGACAGATGGCTATGTTCAAATCCTATGGAGGTTCCTGTTGTTATGCACACAAAATTTCCAGCCACTGTTATGGTTTCAGGTGTTGTCAGCAACGAAGGACATGTTATGCCACCACACTTTTTTACTTAAGGACTTCGAGTGAACTCTGCTGCATACATCGAGGTTTTGGAGACGGTAGTGAAACCCTGGTTAGACAATGTAAGCGGAGGCAGACCATACATTTTTCAACAAGACTCTGGTCCTTCACATAAAGCGATGGCGACAGCGGATTGGATGGCCGAAAATTTTCATGTCCACATAACTCCGAACCTATGGCCACCTAGCTCCCAAGACCTTAATCCTTTGGATTATTACGTATGGGGCGTAGTTGAGCGTGGGACTAATAAGCGTCCTCATAATACCATTTCTTCGCTGAAGACTGCTATTAATGCCGTTATGGTCAATATGAACAAGGAGTATTTGATTTGGGCATGTAATCGTTTCCGGACCCGGATCGAAGAGGTTATTGCTGCTAATGGCGATTTTATTGAATAACTTTATAGCCATATATTAATTTAACGTTGTATAAAAAATTTCTGAAATTTCATTAAATTTTGTTAAAAATACAAACTAATTAATTTTACTCTCAAGTTATCCTCAAATACCGTACGCACCCTGTACTTCTCTACCTTTAATTCTTAATTGTATCCCATTTAGTATATGAATAATTCAGGGCCCCAAAATGTCATGGATATATCGAGAAGAACAATTTGAAAACACAATTTGAATTCAGTATTCACTGTTTGGATTCAGAAGTTATAGTATAGCACTTTTAGCAGATTATAGCACTTTTTTTTAAGCATGATTTGGCATAAAGCTTTTCATAAGGACATTGTATTTTAACAATTTCTTCTTCTTCTTTCTTCCTTACCACCGAGGTATCCACCATTCTAAAATTATGTATGTATGTATGTATGAACTATGTCAATGTACTAACATAGTAAATTTCTATTACTGTATCGTCTATAGTACAAAGATCGCTACTGTACGGCTCTGAGGTTTGGGCCGGAGCTCTCAGTAAGGAGCTGTATCGAAAGCGCTTGGTCCAGGTACAGAGACGAGGAGCTTTGCGGGTTGCGTCTGCATACCGCACTGTCTCTGAGTCGGCGGTGCTGGTGATCGCAGGAGTGATACGCATCGCCCTCCTTGCTAGGGAGAGACGGAGAATTTATGACCGAAAAGTGGAGGGTTCAAGATATGCTGTCAACCGAGAGGAGAGGCAGCGCACAATACTCGAGTGGCAACAGTCCTGGGAAGGCGACTCTAATGGCCGCTGGACTGCCCGCCTTATAGGGGACGTGGGATCGTGGCTAAATCGAAGGCACGGTGAGACTGATTATTACCTTACCCAGCTTCTTAGCGGGCATGGGTATTTTCAGTCTTACTTAAATCACGGTCCCCAGACTGCATTTTCTGCCCCGGGGAAAGGGACGACGCATGTCACACCTTCTTCAACTGTAGAAGGTAGAACAGGATGCGGCAGGACTTGTGGAAGGTGATGGGAGAGCTTTCTCCAGACAATCTGGTTGGAGAAATGCTGAAAAGTTTCGACAAATGGCCCTGTGTGGCACATTACTCTCGGACAATACTTACTACCAAAAAATGTACAATGGATAACCTTGGGCGTGGGGTCTAGGGGGGTCTCCTTTCCAGCAGTCCTCCTCCATCCTGCCCCCTCCCGCTGGGGAGAGATTTCTCTAGGCTGACGGCGCTCTAGGGCGAAATAAAAAGAGGCCTAGCCCGAAGTAATGTGTCAAACGGTTCCAGGCTAGGGTTTCTTGACAGGGGGTAGTCTGGTAGCATGCGCTGCTAGGAGCCCCACACTTCGGGCGTAAATTGCCTTCAACCTCCCCCCCCCCCCAAAAAAAATTGTACAAACATCACAAACAAATGATTAAAAAAATAAACAAAATCGGAGGATTATTCTCTGCCACATGACAATTTTTTAAGTGATTCATTCTATTTATAATTTTGTTTGTTCGTATTGGTCTGAATCTGTTGATGTGTAATTCTGTGACTGCTTAGTATACAATTACAAAATATACTTCGACTTAGCACCTTGAATTTAAAAAGAAACTGTTGTTGAAAAATTTAGTAGTTTGCGTTCTACTAATCGCCTTCGAATCGCAATATTATGCATTGCTTCTCATTAATTAGAATTTTCATTTATTTATGTGAATTTTATTTCTTCTTTTTAAACAGACTTGGACATGCCAAGAGACAAAGAAGAAGTGAATTTAAAATAATGTCTGGACAGAAGTGTTTCTTGAGTTTATTAAAGATATACGTGGTGGTCAATTTAGTGAACTCAAGATCAATTTATTCGCTTTCGTAAAGTTCAGAAAGAATACAAGATTCGCTTTCTTTATTTTTTATTTATTTTAAAATAACAAATGGTTAGAGCCCGTTGACATTGAAGAATATACACACCTATAGATACACTACAGATACCTCAATCGGGTCGAATATATGAGATTCTGGGGCGTTTACTTACTCGGTTGTTCGTTTATATCGACTAGTAAATATAACTATGCGTACATGCATACTATGCATACATTTTCCTTCGAAACAAAAGCAAGATAAGTAACACCAAATCACATGTTCGACGGCGTGAATAGGTCAAAAATATATGACCACTTTGTACAACATACTAGCATGTGCTCCGCTCGTAAGTGAAGCTAAATACATATAAACCCAGTTTTCACTGCGAAAATATCTTACCATCTCTAGAGATAAAAATATGCGATACTTCAGTATACATATATTGCAAAAAGCAGCGGAGCAGGCTTGGAAAATGTAAACGAAATTCTTTTCAAAGACGTGCCTCCATATAGTGGACATATATCGCACTCAAACAACTGGAGTCGCTACATTAATACGACTAGCATGTAAATATTTAAATCTACGTGGATCGCTGGTTTGCATTTCACACACTTTTACTGTAATTTTCTTGGTTTTCTGTTAATTAGGTAAGCCACTCTTTTCTCCAAAAAGAACTCTAATATATACGATACTGACAGCGGTTTTGAATTTCATATGATTTTTGAGAAATGAAATATGCTCCCGTATCAAATCACGAACAAATCCAATAATATTTTATCATCTCGCTGTTCTCCTGAGATCTAATCACTTGTAATGACTTATGTCGATAGTTTTCATCGAGAAAAAAAATTGATTACAATTATTTTAAAAAGTGTTTGAGCTAATATAAACGAATTGCGATCAAATCCTTATATACTATGCATGAGGCGCCGAATAAACGCATTCATAACTATTTATGGGGGAAATGGAGCGAACAATTTCAATTTTAACTTAAAAGGAGTTGTATAACTTTTAACGGAAATAGAAGTGACTTTGCCTTAACTCGAAAAACTTGTTAAAAAAAATTCCCTTTCATAATAGACCGCTACATAGCTAAGGTATAAAACAGTATTCGTGAACTGCATTCAATGTTATTTATATGTAAATAAATTAAAAGGTATGCCAATGCTAAACTATGTTTAATAATCGAAACAAATTTTAGAAACCTAACCTGAACCATGTAAATTAGAACTGAAAAAGTCATAATGTTGAAAACTAATTACGTTTTCTTCCTACTGACAGTTATATCTACATATTTAACACAATTTGTCGCCAACGCGCTAACGCCAAAAATTACAAAGCTTGTAACAATGCTGTATGAAATTGTCACAAGATACGAGGTCTGTTCAAAAAGTACCCGGAATTTTTAAATTTCGCGGGTCTGGAGAGTCCGATTGTCAAATTTTTTTTATTGTGTTGGTATACATGCCCCTATAGTATGATAAAATTTTCAGCCATATTCACTGTTTACTTTGTCTTTGGTAGTCGCTAAGGTTCGACGTGTTTTTATGAGCTCGGCGATTTTTGCTTATTTAAACAATGGAAGAATTGAAGAGTCAAAGAATTTGTATTAAATTTTGCGTAAAAAATGAAATAAAGTGTAACAAAGTGTGTGAAATGTTACAAAAAGTCTATGGTGAGTCTACTATGAAAAAAAAACAAGTGTTTACGTGTGGTATAAGCGTTTCCAAGATGGCCGTTGAAGATGACGAACCAGCCCGGTCGACCCAGCACGTCAATAATCGATGCAAATGTGGAAAAAGTGGAAAAAATCGTTATAAATGATCGCCGAATAACAATTAAAGAAGTTGCTGATGAAGTTCGCATATCAATTGGCTCATGTCATAACATTTTTTCAAAAGTTTTGGGCATGAAACGAGTGGCAGCAAAATTCATTCCAAAACTGCTGAATTTTGACCAAAAAAACAATCGCATGAACATCGCTCAGGAGCTGTTAAATGACGTCAACAACGATCTAAATTTGCTTGAAAGGGTCTTCGAAACTGGTGATGAAGCATGGGTGTACGGTTATGATGTCGAAACCAAAGCACAATTGTCCACCAGGAAGCATTCAACGTCACCAAGAGCGAAAAAAGCACGTCAAGTTCGATCAAATGTCAAGGTTTTACTTACTGTTTTCTTCGATTATAATGGCATAGTGCATCGAGAGTTCTTACCACAAGGTCGTACTGTTAATAAGGAGTATTACCTTGAAATTATGCGACGTTTGCATGAAGCAATCCGAAAAAAAACGCCCCGATTTATGGAGAAAGAATTCATGGCTTTTGCACCACGATAACGCACCTGCTCACTCGTCGTTGGTTGTTCGTAATTTTTTGGCCAAAAACAATACCGTAGTCATGCCCCAACCTCCATATTCACCAGATATGGCTCTGTGTGACTTTTTCCTGTTCCCAAAGTTAAAGAGACCCATGAAAGGACGGCGTTTTTCCTCGATTGAAGAAATAAAGGCCGAATCGCTGAGAGTGTGCTTCGAAGATTGGAAAAAACGCTGGCATAAGTGTATTATATCTGGGGGGGGGACTACTTTGAAGGGGACCACATTGATGTAGACAAATAAATAAATATTTTTTTGAAAAAACGAAAATTCCGGGTACTTTTTGAATAGACCTCGTACATAAGATATAACGGATATATGAAGAACGTATATCTTGCGGACCAATATCTAGGAAACTTTTCAATTTTCAGGAAAAAAATGGACTAAACGGGTGGTGTTTTTTAAAAACTGTGTGAAAATCTGCGGCTGAGTGGCCGGTCGGACGTGCGTATGCTGTTGGACCGCTACCGGTCGGTTAAGTGTTAATGTGCGTTAACTACACATTTGTTTATCTTTTCAAGCTTCTTTAATTTTCAAATGATTTACTGATAAATTTAATAATTGAAATTTTATCAACTTAACTTGCCTTGATATTGAATATTGTAGGGTGCAATATGACCGTGAAAATATAGTCTTGCACTTAGAAGATCTGCATTTTCGAAATTTAAACATACTTTATTTTACTTCATGACCTTCGCCTTCACTGTTCACATTACTCGAAAAAATATTTGACGGCATCCATTTACAAGCAGAGGCTTACCATCGAGATTGTTTTTTGTTCTGCGGTTAAAAACTGATTTTGTGATTGTGGATAGGGTTGTAATAAAAGGATTGATTGTGTTTCTAATGTTTCTAATGTTAGGTAAGTTTGATTCCCCTGTGTGAAAATGATTCACTGGATTGCAAAATAAATTACAAAAATTAACAAATTGAACAAATTACTTAGTTAATTTATATAGGTCACACAGTAGAAAAATATTTATAACATGAAAAATTTTTAATGAACAAAGGAAAATATTTTTATGGAATTATAATTTTTAAAAAAAAAAGGAATTAGAATGATCAATACGAAAACTTCAGCGGAACTTCAAATCAACGCATGAAACACAAAAAAAAGGAAATGGTGTGTCGAATTTGAAAATACAAAGTAGGGAATTTAAAGCGAAGTTTTCAGTCTAAAACCAATATTTTAAATTCCCAATACACAAAAGGTTTTATTGTCAAAAAAAAAAACATTTTTAAACTATAATTTTGAGAATAAAGATGCCTTTTCTTTTACTATTTGCACACCCCTCCCTATTTTGTTTTCATACTAGATGCATCCATTATATAATCAAAACAAATATTAAAAATAAAGCTGACATGGCATGGAAAAGGGATAATTTAATTATCGTGTTAGGTAACTTCTTCTATTAAGCAACCGAATCGAATTTTTGTTTTGATGTTCCTGTGCATTTTTATTTGAGACATTGCCAAAATAAATAATTGTATAACTTTAATCATTCTATACTTTTATATCAGGTTCCATTTACGTATTTTCTAGCTGTAGGACCTCCCAAAAACCCCTTGTAAAAAAGTATTATCTTCCAAAGAAAGTTAAAGAGCTGATATCATTTTAATTTGACGTCAATAAAATATTTACATGCTGAATTCGTTACTATCAAGCTAACTCTTCTTGAATTATTTGCAAGTGATTTCTTCGTTTGGCATCAATTTTTTATGAACAACAAGCCGCCTTCGAGTTCATACATCGCACCATTGATAAATCCATATGCGTAATGGATTGCTCTCAGTCAGTTTGTTTTATGGAGAATTTCAGTAAAATTACGAACGTAAATTTTGTCCTCGCATTTTTTGTGCCTTTGTAAACTTATATGGGTCAGTAAAATACGAAATGGAAGAAATTATGTCAGTAAATTTTGTAGACAATTTCATGATCAACGTAGTAGTGAGTGAAAAGACTTCATTTCCAAAATAGAAAGATTACATGTGTTTTGAACAAAATAATATGCAGTTCAGATTGCGATTATTCATTCAGTTTACCAAAGAAATATTGCTATGATTCTTATAAAAATTTTGATTCAAAACAACATTATAATCGCGTGAAACAGACGGCCAACGCGTAAAGGCATTAAACTTATCAAACAGCACTGTTTATGCACATTTTTTTAGCAAAACACTAGCATTATTTCTCGATTGTGGATTTCGACTTTTGATCACAATTTATTTTTGTCTTCTTATTAATTGTGGCAATAACAATAATAGTCAATGATGTAAACTTTTGTAAACCAGACATAAAATGTAAAAATATGTAAAAAAAAAAAAATACTTAAGAAGTTGATATTTTGTAAAATCGATATCAAGAAACGACTTCTTTGCAAATTTCGAATTTCTCTGGAAGGTCTGCTTTTTTGTTGTCATTCCTAATTTAAAAATCAAAATTATGGATAGTTGAAAATTTAAGTTTAAAAAACTATTGAAAATTAATATAAATGCAATTCTATATGCGGACCAAACATTGATGTAACAAAAACTCCTATCCAGCTTGTGAGTTGAGCCAATAATATGTGCATCTGATACATTGCTTTTAAAAATGTTAAAACCAATACGTCCACTATAGAAAAGGCTTTTAAGATAATTTCGTTCTGTTTGTGGGGAAATCTATTTGAATAGTTTCGAAATGTTTTTTTTTTAATGAAGAAATAAGAATGATAAGCTTAAACATGTACGCGTTACGACCAACTTTAGGATTTCTTAGCTAATTAATTAAAATAACATCAAATGAATCGTTGCCTTTATTGAAATTAGAAACAAAGCAAGATTAATTTGTTGACATTCACCCATTTTGAATGAGAAAATTACATATTTGCGACATAGATCATTACAAGATAATTTCATTTTGAACACAGACGCTAACATGAAAGTTTAAATATTGAAATAATCAGATGCCACTGTTTACACAAATTATGAGAAATTATCTAAGCAGCATTAATGACGGATATATAATATTAAGCGTAAATAAGCATCTTTTAAACGTTACGCTATCTCTGCATTGTCTACATACGCTCTGAACATAGTTAACTATAAGTAATGCGAAGAGCTATTGACCTTTATTAATGTACTTCCAAAAGTGTGGGAAAATCATACAAGAAGAACTAGTAGATAATTTTGATTGTTATCGACAAGAAAGATAGTTTAGACTTTAGTAAATAATTTCACGAGATTTCAATCATGTGTTTAATTTAGCATGTGATGTTTTCAACTTGATAGTCTACATACATCTAAATTTAGAACATTATTTGAAAAGTGAGTAATATAATAAGGTTGCACTGGAACGAGCGCAGCAATAAAATTAATGTAAGTTCGAAAAAAAAAATTGAAAAATTTGAAAAATCATAAAAATTTACACAAAAAAAACACACGGTGAGATCTGAAATATAATACACGTCACATTATTTATGTTGAATAATTATATAAAAAAAACTGTCAACAATAAAATTTAGAATTTAAATCCTTGGTCCAACATGCATATCGTCGGCGTCAGTGCAGGACCTTCTAAATGCAAAAAAGTATTTTGTACAGTAGACGATAAAAACTTTCTTAAAAGCGATGCGAACAATTTAATACAACTTTTTTCACATTATTCGTTTATTTATTTTATAGCCATGTTATAAATAAGGATTTGAGTTACAAAAGCAAATTAAAGAATTCAATAATTCACTTACATGGAAATGCAGTAACTAAATTGATAGAATTTATGTAGATACAAGGTAATGTGTTACTCATAGAAATAAAACAATATTTTTTTAAGTAATTTTATTATTAATGAAAGAATATGAACACAATTAAATTCAATCTAATTTAAGTAACTTTTTTAATTACGATGGGGTAGAGACTCGTAATATGGCCAACAATCCCTGGGGATCACATTTTTAATCTCTTGTAAATCTTTAAACTTCCTCGCAGTAACTGACAAAGGAGCAGAATGTAATTTTGGAAATTCAGCGTGAGCAAGGTCTATATTTTTTGGTCTTTGTGGTAACAGACGGTATTCTTCATCGAATTGCAGTTTGTAAGATATGCCCTTACTGGTGTATTTTATAGCTTTGAGTTGAACAACCACAGGATCTCCAACACTTCGACCAGGGCGTATCGATGTATGCTTTAACAGGGATTTGTATCCATAATCACGAAAGAAATCAAAAGTTGGCACGAAAACCTCATACGGATTTCGTTTTATTGCTTCCTGAGAAATGCGGTGATAATCACTGGGCAAATAGATGTCATGATTTTTTAACGCACTTTCAATAGTACTATGGACGGGGTCGCACTCCATTTGAGTGTGTCCTTTGGTAAGGTACTTTTGAATTATTTCAACACCATATTTTTCGGCAAGACTTAATAGTGCATTGGACATTATTACATTTCGGTTCTGGGCTGTACAACCATCAGAGTATATTATAATAGGGCGATTATCACCCTTTCTCAGAAAATTGGATTCCAAGTAATGAACCAAAAAAGTAGCAAAAGTTGATGCTGAGCCGTCACTAACAGTTTCATCGAACCAGTTACATGTTGCATCACTTGTAGCAAGATTGTAGATTGTAAAATTGTGGTTACATAGCTTAGTCCGATAGTAAAGAGCATTGGCTTTCGTCATCGGAGACAATTTAACAGCTTGGACATCCATGGTTAAGACATGGCATTCACCCTCCAAAGCCCTGATTTTATCTTTACTTTTTTCGTCTCTTGCTTTCTTCTTTTCAGCTTGATGAACCTCGTACTCATTTTCTGGTAAATGTCCGTTAGTATAGGCCAGACACACGTCACATTGGTCTTTACGAGGCTTGAACAAAGAAACATTCATTTCTGAAAGTACATCTTTCATTTTGTTAATGGTTAGGACATCTATGCCTTCTTTTTCACAACTAGACTCATAAACATTGTAAAGCGATTGATAAGTAGTAAACGTCTGTTCCAAGTACAATTTTTTTGTTGATTTTCGACAGTAATGGCTGGGTAATTTATTGAGAAGATTAACGAATTTTTTTAGAAACTCAAGCTTATCAGTGTTCTTGTTTTCTCTAAGGGCTCTGGAGGCCACAGCTGTTGAATGTTGTTCTATAACACCATGCTGGCTTTTTGCCGACCAATCTGCAACTGACCACTGACCCAGTCCAGTTGTGTTTAAGTACATGGTTTTACAAACAACTAATAAATTATTCCTTATTTGCAAATGGTAAGCTAAAGAATGACTACGTCTGCTATTTCCTTCAGTAGTCTTACGTTTAGCTTCACGGTTGAAGACGGTGTTAGACACGAAAACTTTTCTTTGATCCCAGTTCATTTTAGACCATAGATTTGTAAATATTTCCTGTCGATCTGCTTCGGTTATCTCATAACATTTCTTCGTCGATTTTGTGACTTTAGTGTCTTTTTTGCTGCAATTACATCTGGGTAATAATTTTCTTTCGCTTCTTTCTGTATCATTAAATGTATTTTTTTGCCCTCTTGGTTTACGAAACCCCACATATTTCTGGCCTTCCATTCTTTTCTTCTTATTAAGGACTCTTTGATTTTCTTTAGAGCGCTTTCTTTTTGTGGGGTTCTCGGTCAGCATTGTCCCACTTATACTAGGTTCATTGTCAGTGTCATTTGTAGCAACACAATTTTCATTTGCTTCTTGCGTTGGTGCCACAGAAGGGGGTATTTCGATATTGATGGGTCCTTGTTTCTCTTCTGAAGCATTTTTTTCCCTTAGTTCTATTTTTTCAAAGCTATCGTTTATATTATCTAGTAAAATTGTAGGTTCTTCGGTTACTTTTGTATTATTATTTAGTATTTCCTGACTTGTAGTTGTATGGTTTGTTAATCTTACATTGTCATTGACATTATTCAATGTAGATACATAACATTCTAAAATAATTGTTTGTTCAAATGTTGGTGATTCAACAAAAGGATTCTCTATTGCGGTTTGTTTCTTTCCTTCTGGAACAGGCACTAATTCTGTTAAATTGTGAGTTGATATCTCTTCTAATGTATCAAAACTATCGCCAATCAATTCTAGTAACACAAAAGGTCCTTCATTAACGTGTACTTCAGTTAAGTTAACATTGTTATTATCATTATTTATCACAGGCAACAATTCATCAAAAGGCTGAATGTCGAACAAAAATTCTTCAACAGGAGACAAAGTATTCTGCTTATTAGTTTTACAAGTAATTGACGCAATCGTATTACTCTCATTCATGGTATTTTCTTTTAATGACACCTCTCTCTGTTGGTGACAGTTTTGGTTAATTTGTGTTTTTACTTACATGTGTAATTACTTACATGTCCTTTTTTATGCTAGAACTATAATAAAAACAAAACTTCACACTCTTCTAACTTACGAATTGTTTTAAACTGCAGTTACAAGGTGCTGCACTAATATTTTTGAATTGTCATTTAGAAGGTACTAGATTGTACTGCTTTACCGGCCAAGTGTGCTTACAACCTAGTTTATTGTTTCATCACTAGATGGCGGGATACTTAATTTAATCATTTTGATGAAAAAAATGTTTTCACCAAAACATGTAGTTAAAAGGTCCTGCACTGATGCCGACGATATTGTCATCTTCAGTTTTTATTCATATGCCTTCCCCTAATCAACTCGTGTATTTTCAAATTGGAAAAATTGGCATTTTCAAAATATATGACTTCAAGTGAGAGTTGAAAGAAAGTGTATAATAAAGTGGTAACACATTCAAAGATCTTTCACACGTGTTCTAGACCTCGTATATCGAAATAGTGTGTCGTTTGGAAAAAGACTCTTTTTATTTTCTAATGGCAGAACAAAAATAAAAGACGATAGCAAAATAATAAAATATTACTCGTTATTTTATACATTAAAGAAACAACGTCCAATTCTAATACGAGAACTAACAGAAAAAACATTATTCGATACTAATTGTTTGTTGGAAACTCGTCGCAAACATGCAAACAGCATGAGAAGGTATTCATAACAAAATTTGTAAAGTTTTGAATCGATGAATACGTTATCAGGGAATTGTACATTTTGTTTTTGAATCTGCATATGCATTGTGACTACACCGAATCATGCCAAATTCTTGGCACTATACTATTTCTGTTCGACCTAACTCCCTGAGGCATAGGAGTAAAAAGGGGTCAAAAGTATAGACCAAGGGTCTAGAACAATCGTGTTACGTGTAAATATTGTTGAAAGTTTAAAAAAAAGTTTGGATCTCTATGAATTTACTTCAATAGCCTTAATGCTTTTCGCCAGAAAATTTCACATACTGAAATTGACCACATTCAAAATGAGGCCACAATTGTCTAAAACACATACAAACCCACATTCAAAATGAAATATATATCATAATTGCTTATTTTATAAAACTTCAACAGATGGTTTTAAATGCGTAGATTGTCGACATTGTAAAAAGTTCATTCGCTGGCATTTGCTATTGTTCTTATCGCTAAGGGAAGTTGATTTGCTAGATCTAAACAATAAAATAAACTTACGAAGAATATTTAAACTGCTGTCGAAACAATGCTACAAAAATCGAGCTTATAGGAAGAATAACGCGTCTTCAGAATTGATGTTTGCATGAAAAGATGCAAAATAATGTTGAATTTAGGTCGGTGGATATAAAGAAGATCTAACAGAATATATCCACTTGATTTCCGTAGGGTCGTGACATGTTTAACTACGAGGGATAGATTTTATGTTGAAAATCTTTAGAAAATCAATTAGCACACATTCAAATCTGCTCTTTTTTATTTGAACTATTTCGTTTACGTTAATGTAAAACAAATCGTAAAACAAACCTACATTAAATATGAAGCCTTATCAATAACAATTTTTCAAAATTTGCATCGAAAGCTTTTATTAAGTCTAAAGTTCAAACAATCAATTGACGTAATAATCGCGTAATTACGCATAGTAGACATTTCATCTTCATTCACATAGAAATGAAATGTATTCATATGATTTATTCTGTGCCGTGAACAATTTCAGTTAAGAATGAAAATGGAGATACAGTACACAAGTAAATTTATTTACCATTCTCATCACATGAATTTGTGTTTAAAAGTTTCCTGCAAAAAATATGGATAAGAAGAACAATTTAATTTATTTAAAACAGTCAGATGTTTAAATATCGCAAACGGAAAACATTTTCTTTTCTCGATCAATGATCGCAAAAATCAATGTTTAATTTAACCTTTAACTAGCTACAAAAAACGCAAAAATACATAAAATTTCAAGCCGCTTATTCTAGTTGGTAAGCCTTTCCACGATTTAGTCAGATGGGCCAAAGATGGGTCAAAGATGGGTCAAAGATGGGCTGGAGTCGAGCGAATGGTGGAGTCAACGATGAACCTCATCACTTCTGCCTGTAGCTCATCTATGCCTCCATGGAGGCCTCGACACGACAGGCCTTCTATACATTGGTGGTCAAAAGATATCGCAAACAAACGAGGCGAGTGTCACAGACTTCGACGTGCAGCTCAGCGCTCGAGAAACCTAGAGGAAGCATCCAATAGGACAGCAGCATACAGATCAGCAGGAAAGAACTCCGAAGACTCATCAATGAGAGTAAGGCAAGCTGCTGGCGAGAACTTGCGGACGATGTGAACAGGGATCCATGGGGGCTCGGCTACAAGGTAGTGTGGCGCAAGCTCGGCACCTCACGGAAGCCGTGTTTACTACAAACAGACAAGATGGACGGCATAGTGCAGGCGCTTTTTCCAACTCATCCTGTCCGTGTTGATGCTGCCCACGAGGTAGACTCAGGCGAATGTCCATCGTTCACTCAAAATGAGCTGGAGGATGCGGTGCTTTCTATGAAACCTCGAAAGGCACCAGGACCAGACGGCATTCCAACCGAGGTGCTACAAATAGTTTTCCACGTTTGCCCTGATTTGCTACTCAATGTGTTTAACGCTTGCCTTAGAGAAGATGTATTCCCATCTCGCTGTAAGGTGGCGAGGTTCACATGATCAGCAAGGGAAAAGGGAACCCGGGGCTGCCATCTACATACCGCCCGCTTTGTATGCTGGACACAGCCGGGAAAGTGTTCGAAAAGCTCATCAAGAGAAGACTCACTGACGCAATTCGTGCTGCAGGGGACCTATCTCCTCGGCAGTATGGCTTTAGAGCAGGGCGATCCACTTCCGATGCCATCATGGAAGTGGTGAATGCAGTCCGAGTCGAAGCGCACAAAACTGACTCCAAACGAGTTGTCTTGCTAGTGACGCTTGATGTCAGAAATGCCTTCAACTCCGCCAGATGGTCGGATATTCTTGGCACATTGGAAAATTTTTTCCGATTGCCAGGGTATCTGATGCGGATTTTGAGGGATTACTTAAAAGACCGCAGTCTGCTCTATGACACGCAAGATGGGCGGCGCAGTATGGAGATAACGTCTGGTGTAGCGCAAGGCTTCATACTGGGACCGGACTTCTGGAACGCCTTATACGACGGACTATTGAGGCTTGAACTGCCAGATGAGTCGCGCTTAGTCGGCTATGCAGATGATATAGCAGCACTGGTCGCCGGACGCACAGTCGAACATGCGCAGCGCAGACTGGGAATGCTAATGCGTCAAGTGAGGGAATGGATGACCACCCGCGTGTTCAGTTTGGCACTAGAGAAAACCGAGGTGGTCATTCTCACGAAGAAAAGAATTCCCAGGGTAATTCCTTTGCAGATCGGAGATGCGACTGTTGAGTCTAAACTTGCAATAAAATATTTGGGACTATTGATCTATTCCAAAATGAGCTTTTCGGAACAGATCAGGGCAACGGCGAAAAAGGCCGCGAGAGGCGTCTCAACTATAAGTCGGCTAATGTGAAACATCGGTGGGCCCACACCGAGCAAACGCCGACTTCTCATGAGTGCTGTACAGTCAGTGCTACTGTACGGCTCTGAGGTTTGGGCCGGAGCTCTCAGTAAGAAGCTGTACCGAAAGCGCTTGGCCCAGGTACAGAGACGAGGAGCTTTGCGGGTTGCGTCTGCATACCGCACTGTCTCTGAGTCGGCGGTGCTATTGATCGCAGGAGTGATACCCATCGCCCTCCTTGCTAGGGAGAGACGGAGAATTTATGACCGAAAAGTGGAGGGCTCAAGATATGCTGTCAACCGAGAGGAGAGGCAACGCACAATACTCGAGTGGCAACAGTCCTGGGAAGGCGACTCTAATGGCCGCTGGACTGCCCACCTTATAGGGGACGTGGGATCGTGGCTAAATCGAAGGCACGGTGAGACTGATTATTACCTTACATAGCTTCTTAGCGGACATGGGTATTTTCAGTCTTACTTGCACAAGATTGGTAAATCACGGTCCCCAGACTGCATTTTCTGCCCCGGGGAAAGGGACGACGCATGTCACACCTTCTTCAACTGTAGAAGGATGCGGCAGGACTTGTGGGGGGTGATGGGAGAGCTTTCTCTAGACAATCTGGTCGGAGAAATGCTTAAAAGTTTCGACAAATGGACCTGTGTGGCACATTACTCTCGGGCAATACTTACTGCCAAAAAATGTACAATGGATAACCTTGGGCGCAGGGTCTAAGGGGGTCTCTTTTCCAGCAGTCCTCCTCCACCCTACCCCCTCCCGCTGGGGGGAGATTTCTCTAGGCTGACGGCGCCCTAGGGCGAAGTAAAAAGAGGCCTAGCCCGAAGTAATGTGTCAAACGGTTCCAGGCTAGAGTCTCTTGAGAGGGGGGTGGGTGTTTAGTGGGTAGTCTAGTAGCATGCGCTGCTAGGAATCCTACACTCCGGGCGTAAATTGCCTTCACCCCCCAATCCCAAAAAAAATCACCTCAAGCTGACAGGCATTTTAGCTTAACTGTGTGTACTCTCGCCTCGACCTAATCCGTGCTGGAGCTACAGATGAAAATGTCTAGTATCGCAAATACGCCCAATTAAAATTCGCATCCTATTTTAGAAACAGGAATTGTTTCCCTTTACCACGCCAATATGTGGAACACATGTGCATATGAGTTAAAAAAATGACCTCAACAAAAACTTAATACTTTAAAATATACAAAAACTCTTAGAAAAATTCTTTCAATAAATCAAAATAAACTTTCATTAAATGTTATACATTTAATGAAACACTGATAATTGCCCTTCCGATCTAATTGAATTTGTTTATATTCAAAGAAATTATAGTTGTATAATTAGTTATATGTGCAATATTGCATGTTTAACACTATCATCATCAACTCAATCCTGTCACTTTATCATTTATTAAATATTATTGATGCCATATGAATGATTTATGGGAAATGCATCCTACGCAGTTGCGGCAAAGATAAAGACATATTCGAATTCCTTTGCTTATCAAAAGATTCTCGTCTATGCAGTTGTATGGTTTATTAAATATTAGCACAGGAAAATTCATCCAAATTGAACCGATTGCCAGCAATTTTTCAAGTTGAGCATGAAATGGAATATTTAGAACAATTGATTACAAAGAGATATGTCTATTTGTTTTCATTAAAATGGTGACGATCAACTTGTTTTTTCATTCGCAAATAAAAGAGACAATGGTCTTTAGAATTCCTATCGATTTGCGAACGCAATAAGGTCCCGAATCGCTTCTTTTTTTTAGTTCAGTTGCAAACAAAAGCTGAATAAATAAATTAGTCATTCTATCGCATCTTTAATAATGTAATAAATTCAACGTATGTGTGAATTGTTATCTAAATTGGTCAAAGATCGAAACGTCAAGTAATTATTTGTTTTGTTATCACAACTTTTCAAAGAAGCATAAAAAAGAAATTAGTTGCTTACAAATTACGTTCGACTATTTCTTTCCATTTTTATCATAGAAATGAAAAATTAAATGAGTTTTTAGTAAAAGAGTTTAGCAGTAAGTTTTTTGTCAATTCTGATATCTAACGAGTATGATATACAGAAATAAACTTGTGAACAGTATTAAATCTGAATCTACTAAACGTGTAGAGTGTTAAATCTGTAGCTAACAAATAGTTTGAATAGTGTATTTTGTATTAAGTGAATTTTTAGCTTTTTAATTGAGTTCTGTGTATTTGTTTTTATTTACATCGATTTATATCTAAGTATTTTATCATTATAATGCCCCCCAGTTGTATAAGTAATTCAAATAATTTTTGTTACGTGTGCGGTAATTTTACTACAAAAGAGAAAAATGAAAAATTAACTCCGCGAATCTGTCGGGCATACGAACTATACTTTGGCCACGCAGTTAGAAATCAAGATAAACCGTGGGTTCCGCACGTGGTATGTTCGAGTTGTGGTAAAAATTTGAACGATTGGTTGTCTGGCCGTCGATCAAGTTTATCTTTTGCGACACCAATGCTATGGATAGAACAGAAAATTCATCTTGAAGATTGTTATTTTTGTGTGAATAAAACTGCAGGGCTCAACACTCGTAAAAAAAGGAAACATCATTATATTTAAACCAGGTCAACTCAAAGACCTCAACCCCACGACGAACACCATCCAATTCCTACAGCGCCTTTGGACGAAGAAACTGATGATGATACGGAAAACCATGACCCCACAGATCCGGATTTTGTTCTTCCCAACTCATCTAAACCTAATTTAATCACTCAGCCTGGATTAAACGACTTAGTCGTTTAATTAGACGTTTAATTCAGAGACATACCTCTATCGAAAGCACAAGCTTAACTTCTTGGCTCACGTCTCAAGCAATGAAATCTCTTAGCAAAAGGCACAAAAGTCACCGTTTTTCGAAACCACCACAGTGATCTTGTGAAGTTTTTCAGTATTGATGGCAATTTGGTTTATTGTAATAACATCGATGCCCTATTTGGTGCGTTCGGTATTAACCACGACCCACAATCTTGGAGGTTATTCATAGATTCATCGAAAAGTAGTCTAAAAGCAGTACTATTACACAACGGTAATAAATATCCTTCTATTCCTGTGAGTCATGCAGTTTCTTTGAAAGAAACCTACGAAAATCTGAGGCTTGTACTTGAGAAGATAAAGTATGAAAAATATTCTAGGAAGATCTGCGCAGATTTTAAAGTTTGATTGCTATACTTTTGGGTATGCAACAAGGTTACACTAAATACAGTTGTTTTTTGTGTCTTTGGAATAGTCGCGATAAAAAAAATCATTACATCAGAAACATTTGGCTAGCCAGGAAAAGTTTCACTCCAGGATCAGAAAATATACTCCATCCACCATTAGTTCAACAACAGAGCATTATTGTGCCACCTTTGCATCTAAAATTAGGAACAATGAAAAACTTTGTTAAATCTCTTAACCGCGAAAGTGATGCTTTTCAATATCTTAAAAATAAGTTTCCAAAAATGACAGAGGGAAAATTAAAAGAAGGGATTTTTATAGGGCCTCAAATACGAAAGTTGATAATATACGACAATACTTTTGACAATAAATTGAATAAAGAAGAGAGCAAGGCTTGGAGATCCATGGTACATGATTTTACTAATTTTCTCGGAAATGTGAGATCTGAAAACTATAGAACACTTGTAAAAGATATGATTGAAGCTTTATTGGCTGTAAAATGTCCCTCAAAATACGTATTCTGGACTCACATTTAAATTCTTTTTTCCTCAATGTATGGGAGACGTTAGTGAAGAGCACGGTGAGCGTTTCCACCAGGATATAGCAGGCATGGAACAGCGTTATCAGGGAAAGTGGAGCCCTGCTATGCTAGCAGACTATTGTTGGACGTTAAGAAGAGAAGCAGTAGATCTCGATTATAGAAGAAAAAGTCGTTCAACTTTACACTTTTAAGATTAATAAATGTATTAATATAAGTAAACTTTTAACTGAGCTGTAAGTCTTTTTATTGATATCCACAAAAAACCCGAGCTAACTAAGGCATAAAATTAATACCACTGTGATCGTTTTTTAATTTTCTCTTAAAATCAGTGGAATTCTTTTCATGGGTTTGCAAAAGTTGTTTTTTTTGTTGACCAGTGTTATGAATAGTTTTACTCTAATTAAGTAAAGTGAAAGAAATTCAATACGGGTAAGCTTACTTGGTAATGACTTGAAAACAACTTAATGTATGCATACATGTTCAGAACACAGTGGAAAACGTCAATGTTAAATAGCAAAATTAATGATAAGACAAATGAGTGATCATGATCACAGCTTATTTCATGCGGTTCATACTTTAAGTTATGAGACTCTGTAACTACGAAACTGGAAAGAATACAAACTTAAAATTTACGCTGTTTGAAATAGAAACTTGTACATTTTACATATAAACTTCATTTAATGGCAAATTTTATTATTTACAAGGTACAGATCAAAATACTTTCAAAAACATCAAAATTCCATCTCATAGCTAATTTTATGCAGTTACTGATATTTAAAAAAAATTTAAAAATACGTAGAAATTATCTAGATTTTAATATTTTTTGTGATACCCCTTTTGGTCTACAACAGCTTTAAGACGATTTGGCATTGAATGAACTAATTTACGGGTAACATCTGGTGATATTTTACTCCATTCAAACTCCAAAGCCCGTTTCAGATCATTCTTGCTGGAAATTGCATGTTTCCTGATATTTTGTTTTAATATTGCCCATAAATTTTCAATAACATTCATGTCTGGTGATTGTGCTGGTGGCGTCATTAAATGGGGACAGTTGTATATCAGCCATGATTGAACAATACCCGATTTATGTTTTGGGTCATTGACTTAGTAAAATTGAAAATTGCACCGAATACCCAAATTTTCCGCACTTTGCAACCAATTATCTTTAAGAATCTGAAGATACATGTGCTTGTCCATTGTTGTTTCAATAAAAGCCAGCTGTCGTGGACCGGAAGCCGACATACAACACTTCCTACACCATGTTTAACAGTTGGCTTTAGGTTTTCTTTATTGTACTCTGTATTTGGCTTTCTCCATACGTAAGACATGCCATCTGAGCCAAATAGATTAAATTTTGATTCATCGGCAAAGATGACTGAATTCCAGAACTCCTGCCTCTTACCAAGGTGCTCTTTAGCAAAGTTTAATCGACTGAGCTTATTTTTAAGATTGATAAATGTTTTTTTCCGGACAACTCGACCATGAAAATCGTGATCTCGCAGTACTCGGCGAACAGTTTCCACACTACACTTTTTGCCAAGGCTTTCGTTCACTTCGGTGGTCAGTTTTACCGCGGAGAGTCCAGGATTAGCCCTAATTTTCCGTACAATGTATCGCTCGTCAGCTTCATTGAAAATTTTATTTGGTGCTTTTCTTCCTTTATCATGCACCCGGTTCTCGTACAGGAAACGCTCAATAAGTTTTTGGACAGTACATGAGTTCATATTTACCATAGAAGCAACTTTCCGCTGTGATTCACCGTTTTTGAAATAGTTTATGACCAACTTCCTCTGTTGTATTGTCGTACGAGGACCCACTTTGTATTCTATTCGTGATAACTTTTCAATCACAAAATCACACTTCAGACAACAAGGCAACTGAAAGACTATTATCAAGGAGGACACACGAAAAATGCTTTCAGAACTGAATGGCAGAGTGAAAAATCGGTAGCTCTTAGCGACTGCATAAAATAAGCTGTGACATGTAATTTCGATGCTTATTTGTTTCTCTTCGAATTTTAACAGCGAGTGACGAATTTTTTTTGGACGATGTTCGTTTCATATTTTATGAAACAGTGATAACCATTCTACTTTGGTTTTTCATTATAAAACTTTTTCGTTTGAAAAATATGCCGCATGAAAATGAAAATTAGCTACTGCATAAAATAAGCTGTGACCCACTGTATATAAAACAAAAGTTAAGGCAATTATCCAGTTATATTTGCGTTTCTTTAGAGGAATTTATCGATTTGCTTTTCTATATACTTACAATACAAATGTTTACTAAAAATGCAGTAATTTTTTTAGATCGACATTGAATTTAAATTTTCTTCCCATATTATATAAGAATTTTTCGCATTTTCACCTTGAAACGATCACCCAACTTTGCAATCATAGTGAACATTTCTTATCACATTTTATTAGTTGCAAAACAAAAACATTTCCCAAAACAAAATATGGCATGTTGTCATCATTCTTGACTGCAAGGGTGTCAGTGAACCTCATTGACATGATAATATTATGAGGCGAACATATCATCTTTTAATTTCATTATTTTCATACGCAACGTTTTACTGATGAATTGAGTACAGTGGTGGACACCTAAATAGAACACTATCCTCGCAGGCTGTTCAATTTAAATTTCCTGGAAACATGCAGCGAGGAATCGAATGTTTACATTTCTTATCGCATGCTCACATATGTGAGAACTAGTTTTGAGCATCTTCTAAAAATACGCAATGCATCTTCACATTGCATTGCGTATTTCCGTGTAAAAGGAAGTGTTTTTATCTGGTCACCTAAATAGTACACGCTTGGTTTTAGTGCATCGAAGTGAATTTTCTTGACCAATAACAAATTTATTTGAAAGTAAGAACAGTTAACATTAGTTTTTAAAAAAGTCAAATATAAAAAAATATTTTTGAAGATGGAAAGAGGGCCACATTGCTCCGAAGAAAAGCGTGAGATCATCTGCAGCATGAAAGACAGAGGTTCAACAATTACGGAAATATCCAAGCAGCTGGAGTGTTCGCGGATGGTAGTTTACAATGCTTTACGTAATAAGGATCTCTATGGCAGTGCCAAAAACGTTCCGAGAGCTAAAAGGCCAAGAAAAACAACAACAAAAGAGGACAATATTATATACAGAGCAAGTGTCGCCGACCCCTTTTCGAGCTCCAAAGCGATAAAAAGCAGTGTTCGGAATGATAGCAATATTTTTGTGTCAGATAGAACAATTAGAAGGTGTCTGCAAGAAAAAATCCTCAGAGGATGCATCGCAAAAAAAAACCACTTGTGACAAACAAGAACTTAAAAGTGAGGAAATCGTTTGCAAAGGAACATCTAAACAAACCGATAAGTTTCTGGAAAAATGTGCTGTGGAGTGATGAATCCAAGTTTTGCAGGTTCGGATCAGATGGCAGAAGGTATGTTTGGCGTCCACCTAACCAACAACACAATGCCAAATACACACAGAAAACTGTTAAACATGGTGGCGGAAATGTGATGGTGTGGGCTGCTTTTTCCTGGCATGGGGTGGGACCAATAACCAAGATAGACACGAAAATGGATCAACACGTCTACAAACGAATTCTTGAGAACCACATGATCCCCTTTGCAGAAGAAAATATGCCATTGATATGGCGTTTTATGCACGACAATGATCCTAAGCACACTTCTCGTCTTGTGAAGGGTTACTTTAGTGATAAAAATGTCCCCGTTTTACAATGGCCCGCCCAGTCTCCTGATCTAAATCCGATCGAGAACCTGTGGAATGATGTCGAAACTCACATAAACAGGGTGAAACCTAGAAATGCTGCTGAATTGTGGGACCAAATTAAGATCGCCTGGAGATCTATTCCTAACGAACGCTGTCAAACTTTAGTGGAGAGTCTGCCAAGGCGATGCTCAGCTGTGCTTAAGAACAAAGGATTTCCAACGAAATATTAATTTATACGGTCGCCTCAAAATATTTTTTTTATAACTTTACTGCAATGCAAATTTATGTACTATTTATGTGGCCACGCGTATTTTAATTAGTGTGTTTATATTTTTTTACTGACAAACAAA
Source organism: Stratiomys singularior (assembly GCA_954870665.1). Lineage (NCBI taxonomy): Eukaryota > Metazoa > Arthropoda > Insecta > Diptera > Stratiomyidae > Stratiomys > Stratiomys singularior. The sequence continues at coordinate 103,600,830 of OX940880.1, forward strand.
TACAGTCATCATTTCACATTTTAAATAAGCTTTTATAGTTTCAATGAATAATACATAAGTCCAAAATCAGTCGTTTCATTAAAAACTGAAAAAATGTCTTTTTATTGATAGAAATGCAAGTGTTCTATTTAGGTGGCCACCACTGTATATGCAAGGCTTTCGCAACAATACACTAGAAACGTCCGTTGTTCTTGCAACCATAAGCAAATATAGAGAATATTGCCGTCGTCCTACGCAAAGTAAATTGATAGCACAGAACATGCAGCATCTCCGACAAGAAGAAAGTCTTTGGTGAGTGCAACATATTGCATTCGCTTTTACCACAGTTCTTTTTCGTGTCTTGTAACCATTTCTAGCAATATCTAGAAAGCGGTAGAGCAACAAATAAAGTACAAGTAACAATTCAACGACAAATTGGATGAGGGGCTCGACCAACGCTTGCGTTGATCTTTTTTTGTATGTGTGTTGTTAGAGGCATATAAACTAGTTTCATGTTTTCAGCAAAAAATGTTGGTTGTTATCTGACTGAAAATATCCTTGAACTTTCTCCGGGAAGATATTTAGTGAACATATCCTTGGCTCATTTTTCGGTAAGTAAATTGGGTGGTTGCAGCTGAGATTTCATCATAGGCAAGACTATGTTGAAGCATTCATACTATAATTAATAGAAATTGTATAGACTTTATTTTCAATTTGAATTTGCAGAGAAATTAAAATCTTGAAAAATTTGAATCTTGACCGTCATATTTTGTTTATAAATCAACAAGTGAACTAACCTGAAAAACAATCTTTTTGAAACTCTGTGCAACCAAGCCATTAAAATATTAGAATGTGAAAAATATCTCAAGCTAATTTCACAATATTTTAAGTTGATTTAATTAAAATTTGTATTTTGTAATTGCATTTAATTTTTGAAGGATTCAAACTTAAATATATTGACAGGATGCTGGCTTTTAAATACCTTAACATGGAGCACCCACATTTAAACGTGTGAGTAAGTCTGAGGAAGCAGGGATAAATCGACCAGTGAAGATAAAATTGAACTATCTTTTACATTCTGTTTCGTTTATGCAAAATAATTACGAATTGCATGTAAGGTGCGAACGTTTCGAAGTAACGTTAATACGTCGCTACATTGCTAACAAATTACTCAGCACACATCTAGGCTGAGCACTTCCGAGGATAATAACATTATAGAATAGTTATATCAGTAAAGATATACCAAAATTATGCGATTATTTAAGACATGCTGACATACTTTCCGCGGTACTCATGATGGATTTGGTGTGGAGCAATGCGCTTTATTATATTTTTGTAACGTCAAATAAATCAAGGGGTTGCCTTTGCCAAAGGTTATTTCTAAAATTCGGTGCATTGATGGTTTTTGGAAAAAAAAATACGTTAGTCCCTACAATTTATTCAGATCCGCTCATAGAAAGCAGGCAACCTTCAACGATGACAATGTCGAATAATTAGCATTCAATAAAAATTACTTACCGAGTGGCAGGTCGCATAGCAAGCAAGCGGCCGCCAACGAGCCCGCTGACGCTCCACTAATTTTGTCCAGCAGTAAGTGGGGTGCATATTTTTTGAAACAAACTGCCACCCCGACATGGTAGATGCCAAGAAAGCCACAACCCGCAAATGACAAATTCATTTTGTCTTATTCTGCTCTTAACACACGCGCACGCAATCTGTTTGATTCGATTTGCTGCGATTACAAGTTATGTACCTCAGCGCAAATATACTTTGTAAATTTCCCGAGAAACACACGACAAACAAAACAAAAACACGACTCTTCTCAACTATTTTTTTTTTTCTTTCTTTTTCACTCGTTTTGAGAAATGGCGAAAACCTTGGTTATGCGTACTAGCATGTGTCAAATTTTGAACTATGATCTCCTTCCTGTTGAAACTTTGATTCACTTCTTTTTTTGTGCTAACAGCTAGTGAATTGATTAATAACAATTTCTGCAATTTTAATTCCCAACACACTACTCCGTTAATCACAACTTACGCTGAGAGCAACTCAATCTTACGTCCAACCAACTAAGCAACTTACAACGTTTTGAACGGTACTTCGCCAGCTGGCTGTGTTTTAATGGGAGACGCGTCCGCACTTGCAATACCGCACACACGTGTTGATAGAGTCTGATGAGAGAAAAAGGGACCGAGTTATATGACGTCATCGATGGCGAGATTCGATTGCCATGTTTATATTTTTTATGAGCGTGTTGCTTATTTGATGCGCCTCTCGTTCTCCGTTGGGGAAATTTACGATGCGCGAGAGTTCTAGACGATGCGGAAGAACTCGCGTTTAGAAGATTGCAAATCAATGCAATAGGGAAAAGCGGTGTTACCATGCTCATTATTCTGCGATGAAAAACATAATTTTCAGATTACCCTTGAAAAATGAATTTATCTTACACTCAATAAATTCATAGCAAGCGAACGAAATTCGAAAATAATATATCTCAAGTTTTTGGATAAAACAAATCGCGTACTTTTAAATAAAACAAATCGTTTACTTTTGGTTTTAATATTCTCAACTAGAATTTAAATGAAATTAACATTTTCAAGTGTTTGTAGGAATTGCAGTATCCCTACATAATATATGTTTTATCTGAAAACTTTTCTAGGGAAGATTCGAAAAAACGAAATTAAAATAATTTACCCGTAGCTTCATTCTAATCAAGAAGAAGACAAATCCACTGAAATATAAAACATTTTTCCCCAATACAGAACATTTGTCGAAATCAGATCTTTTCATGTTTAGGGAATGAGTTCAAGCTGGTTTCGAACACGCATCCCTGCTGCTTCTCGTCAGGTGCCAACTCACAGGCTGGGACGCATCGATTGGCACTACCAGCTTAGGTGGATGTCGACTGGTTATTTACTAGTTATGAATATTGCTCTACAGCTTTGAACTTCTCCTATATTCCAAATTGTCTTTGGTCTGGCTTTATCAATTTCAGAAGTTTTTGGTAGATCAATTTTTCCATTTTCACTTACAACATTGTAAGTGATTTAACTCTTGATAAGCTAACTCAGGGATGCGTGTTCGTAACCAGCTTGAGCTCTTTCCATCTTTCTAAATATTAATTCACTTTCGAGATATTCGACAAATTTGATCAGAACTTCCGCACCCATGACTCTTCGCTGAGTTAGCTTAGCAAGGGTATAAATCACTTACAATGTTGTAAGTGAAAATGGAAAAATTGATGTACCAAAAACTTCTGTAATTTATACTAACATATGAAATTGTAAGCTAACAAATGGATTTTTGGTTACATATTTTTGCTAGCCAAAAAGACAAGTCGATCCCCTCGAAGATTACGAACATTTTAATCCGAATTTCTCCGCTCTGTATTACGGAGATATTAGCAGAAACTATTGGACCGCGTAGCTACTTAACTACTCTGCTGTACTCCTGAGTTATTTGAAACTAATTTTCAATTCTTACCTTGTTACAATCATTTTCGGGAAATAATTCAGTACGATATGTTGAAGATTGAGTTTTCACTAAATCCGAAGAATGCATTTGTTTTCTCGTGTCCTTTTCTCAAACCACAGGTAACACTTTACGCTGAGAAGAAATACTTTAGAACGAAAAAGTACACGAGATAAACGTACTACTCCTTTTTCAATGGTCGTACCTACTTTACCAACTATTATCATATTTTTTAATTAACGGTTTCAATTAAAGCTTATAGGTTTAAGGGGCTATTTTACTTTAGAACCCTATAAAAATGCTAATTTTTGTGATTTTTTTTGAGGAGTCATTACATGTATCGTTATAAATCTTTCTGGCATTGAATAAATAAACTCTTGAACTTCACAAAAAAAATTTTTTTATTTATATATATATATATATATTCATGAGGCATACATTCTTGACATGTCATAAAAAAAAGGGGTGAACTTGTCCATAAGATTTCCTAGCAACGGAGAGTTTGAAACACAAAATTCAAAAAGATTCCTAATTTGTATAATAACGGCTATGGTTGGTTCTAGAATCATGAAGTTTTATGCAAAATCAACAAAATGGCGACTGTTTGAAAATTTTTTTTCGAAAAAACCGGTTTTTAAAAAAAAAATATAGAAAAAATCAATATTTTCACACGGTTCTAGTACCAACCATAGCTGCATGTTTGACAAATATGTGATAAAAATTTCAGAAGGATCGATTCATTAATTTCTGAGAAAAGCATTGGACAGTATCGAAAAACATGATTTTGAGAAAAACGCGTTTAAAGTTTTTTGTATTGAAAATTTGTATAAAAATGATACTTACAGCTAATCAGCGACCCCTGCTCCATACAGGATACCTTCTGCTACGTCAAATAACTCATTTTGTTCCATTCTGGCATCTCTGCGGCTTGCTCTTGCTTTCTGAGAAGCTTCAGTGCTTCGGCGCTCGGCTAATGTAATGAGGGAGTCATCGCGCTGATTGACATAATGATGGGCGTTTAGGCCAATTTTTACATTCATTATGTCCAATATTTTCAATACAGAAGCAAATCCTACATTATAAATGCATGCTGCTATTTTGGTTCCAATCTCAACGATCTTTGCACTAGAAAAAATGTGTTTTGGTGTTATAGACCAAACACTTTTTCGACATTTAAAGATTTTTCTTCATCGACAGCTTTGCGAGTCACCAAGTCAAATAAACAATTTGTAGCAACCTTTCTATGTTTGATTACGTCATAATATGTTTTGATATTGAATCGGTTTCCTAAATCCATTAAGCCACAGAACAATTGTAAACCGTGTATTCCTACACCAATTAATCTCATTACAAAAACAAATCAGCGGTTCACTTCATAGCCGTTGCCAATCATCGGGCACGAGTCTATATATCTTTCTGCGCAATTCTCACAGTTGACACATACTTTAAATCCCTAACCTTGTTGCCCATATTGAGAAAAAGATATATTTCCGTCACATTCTTTACACTTAACAAACGTTTTTAACACAGAAAAGAATAAAAAAAAGTTTAAAATACAGTAACTTGACGTCTGATCAATGTTTACGTCTAATGAGAGATTACTCGATTTTCTAATTTTTTCGGCTGACTTGCTCGTATAATTTGTTTGTTTCGTCAGAATATCTATTGCCTCGAAATTTTCTTTTTTTAGGTCTAGTTGTACCCCTGGCTTCTCGAGATCCTTTTCTTTCCATTTTTATACAAAAAAATTCGTTCAAGACAGATACTTTTACTACGGCATGCGAAGTGAGACTAAGCGTACAAATAAGAGTTGAGGCACAACTTTCTCTTTCCAAAATCAGTGTAATATACTAAGAGGAAACTAATATACCTATATTTATCTATCATAACAACAGCTGCGAATTTATACAAAGCCTAAAATCAACGGGAGGGGCCGAGCGGTTGAACGACGTACACGCCTCGAAATGAACTAAGACGCGCCCGAGTAAAATGATGAAATAGAATGCTCGGATAATTCTGAAATTTTAATACGATATTCTTGAGATCATATACTTTCAAAAAACGTAAAAACAAAATATCGATTTTTTGAAATTGACAAAGTAGAATAGCCCCTTAAGCAAAAGTTAAAAAGGGTCCCAAAATCATATATTTAAGGGTTCGACTTTAATATGATGACAATTTCATAATTCGGACAATAAAACATGACATATAAATCGTAGCGCGTGTTTGAAACATTTAGTTCAACATAGTTCAAAGCATTTATATTCTGAATTGTTTAACAACTGTCCAAACTGTCTCGTTCAAATTAATTATCAAAAAAATAAATATTTCAAAGGTTTAGTATTTAGCTATATGTACCTAGAATAACGAGTTAAATTTTCAGCCAAATCGGTTAAATACTTTCTAGTCAGTGATTCCCCGAAATTTTAAAAACATAGTTTTGAGAAAAACACGTTCAAAGTTTTGACAACAAATAATACTTACATAAATCAATCAGCTATGCCTGGTGAATAGAGTAATCCTTCTGTTATCTCAAAATTATCATTTTCAGCGGCTTTCAGAGCCCTGTGTAAAGTTCTGGCCTCTTTACTGTTCGCTTCTGCAGTTTTCTCTGCCCGTAAAATTCGTGCATTGTCTACAGTGTCAGCGTAGTCCCTGGCTGTTTGACCAATTGTGACCCCCGTTTCCTCCATAATTTTGAGTACAGGTAGAAAACCCTCATTAAAGATACAGGCAGCCGTATTGGTAGCAATTTCCAGAACGTTTTCCCCAGTAAAAATTTGCACTCGTCGAGCGAAAAATCGTTCTGTTATACTGTACAAAATTCTTATATTTCGTCTTTCTCAATCGGAAATGCTTGATTTATTAAGTATACCTGCGTGTTTTTGAATAATAAAGGTCGGAAAGACAATGTAAGAGGGACCGGACAGAGCAGCTGCCACTGGCGTAGCCACTACTTTCATACACACTACAGCGCGCTCTCCTTTTGTGGCTATAACTTCGAAAAGAAGATTACTTCCGTAATCTCATCTTAAATTTACTTTTCCGGTTACAGGAAGGCAGTCCAATCGAGTCATCATGCGCTGTTTGAAGTCATATTGGTTATGTATATGTCCGTTTATATACTTCGTTAGTGAACACGTAATCGACAACAGGTGTTCCCAGAACAAAGAGATTTAGCTAATCCAGGTGGGCGATAGCTGTATGCCTCAATTTTTATCAAGTTTGCTTTCGGTTTATTTAGAGGTTCATTCAGGTATTAGTTTTTTTTTTAGATACAACCCCTTTCGCAACCAAACGATATTATTTTTATTTTTTTTTTATTTTTTAAATTCACACTGGAAGGATACCAGTTTAAGATTGGCCCAGGCTGCTATGGCAATGGCCAGCGTTGTCGATCCTGTGTATTATATCATTATTACTTGTTCATAGTTAGTCTGTGGCTTAGTTATAGATTGATTGTGTGGGTATGAGTGATATGTCGTTGGGTGTTATATGTTAGGGTTCGCTTCTGCTAAGAACGCTCCAAAGCTGTCAAGTAAGTTGCTGTCGTTTTTGAGAATTAAGTCTTTAATATTATTGTAATTAAGAAAAAGATTATGATTTGCCCTGATCCTTTCGTTTTTAGTGCAGTGAAACAATTGGTGATCTATTGTATCAGTTTTGTTGCATTGTATGCATAGATCGGTAGTGCTTTTTTTAATTTGAAAGAGACGAAGTTTATTGTAGGCTCTGTTTGTGAGGATTCTGTTGATGGTTTTGATATGTTTGGGGGTGATGTTGCTTTTATGAAACCATGGTTTTCCTTTGTTGTTCAGATGGTGTGCCTCTTTCCATATGCAGGGTGCGTAGTTGGTGATTTGAGCTCCAATTCTGCCCTTCCACTTATTGTCTATTTCTTCTTTTATTAAGTTTATTATTTCGTCCAGTTCATATTGTGTGTCCATGACACTATGGCTTAAAACACCTATTTTGGCTTGTTTTTCGGCTGTTTCTAACGGCATGATGCCCGCGTGTCCCGGGATCCAGATGAAATTGAAGATCTTCTCTGGGTAATTTTCAATGAACTTCCATATATCTTGTGTGGTCTTTTTGTATTCTTGATTTTCCTTTAGACTTTTGATAGCATTATTGGAATCAGTGAAGACAAAAATCTTATGGTGATTCTGTATGTTGTTCCTATTTAGGGCCGACAGGATGGCGTGTAGTTCCGCTGCTGTAGTTGTTACGCTCTTGCGGAGGCTAGAATTTTAGGTGATGTTGTTGTTAAGGTTCAGGAATCCTACCCCTGTGCCAAAGAGATTTTTGGCTGCATCGGTCACCAGTATCAGGGCATTTTGTTTTATAAGGTTATCTGTATACTTCTTGAAGGTAAGGTTGGGTTTTGTTTGGTTGTGGGTATGGAGGAAAGAGGACGTTGTTGAGAAAGGTGTGGTGAACAAATTAGCTGGTCTTTTAGTTCGGTGAGTTGGGTTGAGCTTTCTTAGGTGGTGATTAAATTTGTGGAGGATGTAATTGTAGCTGCTTTTGTGGACTGGATCCTGTTCAGTCCATGTTGGTCTGAAAGTGTTGTTGACAATTTGTTTACCTAGTTCTTTCGCCGTTAGTAGAGTTGCTCTATCTATAGATTGATGTTCGGATGCCATGTTAAAAGCATAGAGGTTGGGTGTGCTAGGGGATAAACCTAGGCATTGCTTGAGAATTTTTGCTTTGAGCCTGTCCATGGTATTGAATAAGTATGCTGGTGCATGTGCCATTGTAGTTAGTCCGTATTCTATTTTGGGCCTGACTAATGATTTGAAAAGATTTAGAGCCAAGGTGGGGCTAAAGGGATTGGTGGGTCTGTTCAGATATTTTATGATGTTGCCTATGTTGTTAAAGGTTTGGATGTGTTCTTCCTGTGTTCTAAAGGTTAGATTTTTATTTAGATTGATGCCTAGGTATTTTATGCTATTGCTCCATTTGATTTGGGTGTTATTGTGCTTGAGTATTATATCTGTGTTCCTACTATAGTGGAAATTAATGGCTTGTATTTTGTCCGGGTTGAAGGGTAGCTTGAGGTTGTCACTCATTGTGGAGAAGAGATTTAGTTTAAGTTGAAGTAGGTTAATCGTGTGCTTTAAATTAGTTCCCTCAGTTAGAATGAGGAAGTCATCAGCATATTGTAGAAGAGTTGTGTTGCTGTCAGAGATATTGTGCAGTTTGGAAGTGTATATATTGAAAATAAGTGGGCTCAAGACGTCACCTTGTGTTGTTGGTTGAGGTGGAGTATTCTTTCTTTATATAGATTTATGATCCATGAGATGTAGGTTTTTGAGATGTTGAGGTCTGAAAGAAGTTTGTTCAGGATCTGTAGGTTGACTTTCTCATATGCATTTGAAAAATCTATAACACAGGCAGTTTTGAAGGGGAAAGTGGATTTGTTTTCAAGTTTTTGTAAAAGGGTGTTAAAGCATGTTGTCGAGGATTTGTTTTTTGTGTAAGTAAAAGTAAAGGTTGGTAGTGGGTTTGTGTTTATTAGGTGTGTTTCGATTCTTTGTTTTATAAGTTTATTTATGATTTTAATGGGAACACTGAGGAGGGATATGGGTCTATAGTTGAGGTCTTCTAGATTTCTATTGGGATTGGGAACGGGAACGATTCTAATATGCCTTCCAGATGCGGGTATATCACATCTATTAACTGCATCATTAATAGCCTGTGATAGATTATTCGGGTGATGTGTGAGTAAGGCTTTAATTAGATTGTAATTAATGTTATCAAAACCAGGGGTTGTGGATTTACGTTTCTCATTTATAACATTATTGAGTTCTTCTTGTTCGAAGTCTGGTGGGTGTTCCAGTGGATTGTGTGGCATCATGTTTAAGGTGTTATCAGGGTGGTGCTTGGATTTAATCATGTTGAGGAAGGTTTTGGTCTGGTCCTCATCAAGGTTGTATCGTGAGGGGGGTTCTTTATTATTCCTGATACTGTTGATAAATCTCCAAAAGTTATTTATGTTTCCGCTGCCTCTGATTTGTTCTAGTTTGTCTGTCCAGCTTCTCTGCTTGGCCTCTTTGGATCTTTGCCTCCAGTTTGTTTTTCCCTCGTGGAGAATTGACCAGTTGGCATTTGATTTGAGTCTGTTGTAATTAAGTAGTGCCTTATTTTTTATTTACCAGAGCCTTGCTAAATCCTTGGACCACCAATGTTTGGGGGTGTGCTTGTATCTTATCGTGTTTGATTTTAGGTCTATAAGGTGGCTTAGTTTATCGTATATACCATTGAGGTTTGGTGAAAAGGGGGTTTTGTTTATTTCTTGAGCGATGTTCCTATATTTGATTTTCTTGGTGTTTGAAATGTGTGTACTGGGCAAGCACATTTTAATTGTTACATGATTACTGTTGCTGATGTGTTCCTTGTCTTCCATCCAGAGGATACTATTCCTATTCATGTTACTAAGAGTTATATCCGGCGTTGAATGTAAAATTTTGCCGTTTTTGTTTGTTGTTTTATAAGTGTATGTGCCAGTGTTCAATGTTTTGAGGTTGTGCTCCGTCATCCAACCTTTCAGAATTCTGCCTTTGGCATTGTTAAGATGATCTCCCCATGCCTTGTTTCTTGCATTCAGATCTCCTCCAATGAGTATGTCTTTAGTGTAGTCTAAGATGTTGGAAAATTTGTCTAATTCTTCTTTGAAAAATTGGGTATTAATGGCGGGGGGAGCATATAGGGATGCTAAAATTATGTTGTGTTTAAGGTTTAGGGTCTGGATTACTACATTTTCTATACGACTGTTCGTGTGGATCTGTCTAAACTTAATGTCCTTTCTGATTAATATTGCAACTCCTCCTCCTATGTTGTTGTCTCTGGTTTTGAAGATTATATTGTAGTTGATAAGCTTCATATTAATATTGAAATTACTGAGTATTTCTTGTAGCAGTGCGAAGGCTTTGTTATTCTTGTATAAGTAGTATTCTAGATTATCCTTGTGCTTGTTGATACTTTGGATGTTTAGTTGTAAAATGTTCATGTGTTAGATGATAATGTTGTTGTTACTCTTTCTTGTGTTACTGTTCTCATTTCCAGAGTTGGCGAGGTATTTCTTTAATGTTTTTGCCCATGCTTGAACACTAGTTATGAGTAAGTCCTTGTTTTCCTTGTTGTCTCCGGTATTTCTGTTGATTTCATCTACTATCTTTCCTAGGAGTTTTTCCAATTCAGTGGTTTTGTGTGGGTTACATGTAATGGGTTTACTTAGTATGGTGAGAGTTTCAGTAGAGGGGAAACTTTTTTTAACGATATTTCTTGATGTGTTGGGTTTATTGTTTATGCCAGCGATTTGAGCAAAGGAGCTTTTGAATAGTACCTTTTGCGTGTCCTGTTGGGGGTTTCTGGTATTGTGTCTTTCCGCGTTCGTTAGACTGGGGAAGTTGGCTTCGTTAAGGTCCACTACATCTAAGCCCGCAAATTTGTTTCTGTTGATAATAACTCTTGCTTCTCTGTTTGTGATGTTCAGGATAGAGCTAGCATCTACCTCTTGTTTATATGCTACCCATTTGGGGCATCTTCGATGTGTTGCCTCGTGCTCCTCGCTCTTACATAATACACACATGATTTTTGTGCATTTATTGTCGCAGTCGTCCGAACCACATTTAAGGCAGGTTTTCTTCTTGTTTTTGCAAAACTGCGCCGAGTGACTTAAGAGGCCGCAAGTTGTGCATTGTCTTGGTCTAAATTTAAAATAGCTTACTTTGCTTATTATATATTCAAATTTCAGAGAATCCGGGATGTCAGTTCCTGCGAAGGTTAGCTTGAGTGTTGTGGTTGGGATGAATTTGTTCGGGTCGTTTCTATCTCTGGTATTCAATCTTTGTGCTTGTAGTATCTTTATGTTTTCTAATAGAATTCCCATTCTATTACAAGGCTTAGCTGAGTTGACGACCTCTTCTGTGTTAATTTCGTGCGGGATGTCTCTGATGACTCGATATCTATATACAAAATTGCCGGGGATAAAGGCCCTGAGGTTGAATTCTTTCAGCTTAGTGTTGTCGACTGCATTGTTTGCTTCTGTAGCAGTTTCAAAGATTACCCTGAGTCTATTGAACCCAGCTTGCTTAATAACTTTGATGCCTTGGATGTTTAAGCTTTTGTTATAGACGAACATCTTCATTGGGGTTAGTCTAATCCTGTCACCATTTATATCCACACTATCGATAAGGATTGCAAAGGATTTACCTTTCGCATCGGGTTGATATTTATTGACTTTCATGTTGACTAGCGGGGCTTGAGATGGTGTGGCACGTGGTGTGTCTTCAGAGGGGTTTGAGTACAAGGATGTGTTATTATTTGGTACAAAGCTTTTAAACTCTCCCTTGCTTTTTGGCTTTCCGTTGTTTTCAACTAATCTTCCTTTTTTGAGAGTTTTGGTGTTTGGGTCCCCTAGGTCTGGGGGTCTATCTTCAGAGTTTTCTTCCATGTTACAATTCACAGAATGAAATATTAAGGTGCTAGATGTATGCTATATTATGTTCACCAATTGTTCACTTCACTTAAGAAAGTAAAAGGGTACTCACTGTGCTTTTCCTTTGTGAAAGTATTCCAGTATGTCAGCCAAAGTCCAAAGATCGTAATTACGCGTTACGTATGGCGTTCGTAGGATTCTGAGAAAAATAATAGATGCTCGGAGAAAACCCCTTGTTCACTTTACTCATCAGAATATGTCCTTCCACTATCACGTTCCACATAGGAATGAACCAAACGATATTATAACGATATTTTTCTGTAACACTTGTTTGCCAGGGGTCTTCTGTTTACGACTAGTCAAGCTCATGCTTTTCGAGTATTTGAATTCTGCGTCTATTGTGGAACGACTTTGAAAATTAGTTGAATTTTGCGATTGATTCATGGCCAAGATCAATCTGGAATTAAGAATAAGTGTGTACATAACATAATTCGAATATTGGTGGCCATAAAACTTTTGACACGATGCACAGTCAACTAAGTAGTTCCTCGGCACGTTTAATACTCAACACTAGATTGAGTCGAGAAATATTTGAACTTGGCAACATTTACCCCGTGTAACTAACGGTACTTACCACATAAGAGGTATGTAGACCATTGAATATATAATTCAAAAAAGTTATATTTGCGATTTAAGAAGTCATTTTTATATTATCTATTGACATGCGATACTGCATGTGGGACAAGTTAACCCCCGTTCAAGACGAGATTCCCCTATTCAATTAAATCCTTTTTGCCTACGTTCGAATAGAAAATACTACGTATCTTTGAACACATTTTTGATATCGCTTTTTATTATAAATTAATTTTCTTTGTTACTATTGTATATATATAAAGACAATATTTCTTTTCTTTCCTACGTAAAATACTATCTTAACGAAAAAAATCGTCCAATAGCGATAATAGAAATGCTTCACTAAATACAGCACGGATCAAACAAACTTTCTTCGTTTTTCAATACAAGGGAGAAAAGTAAAATGAGGAGCTAGTCGAAAAGCTATAACAATGAAATACGAAATATACACAGAATCATAGAAACATCGAGGAAAACATCAATACAACCGAGTACATCCAATTTATATTAGATGGGATATGTGTGTAAATTTACACGTTCGTACGCATCTTTATTTAAGGTTAGCGCATTTCGTGCTTACAAGATTTTCAAAATTCCCTTTTCAGTTCAATGTGACATTATTGTTTTTTCCCGAACATACGCGAAACTCGTCAGTATTTAGGCTTCTCGTTTTGGCGGGGGAACGTACATTTGGCGTTCCCCTCGATACCGACTCGAAGACGATGAAGCTGCATTTGTTGCTGCTGGTCGAGTATTTGTTTGCGAATGAACAGGATGTACTGATTGCTGCATTGGTTGTGGCTGAGGCGGCACGGCCGCTGGTTGATGTGGAATTATCGTTGGATTACCATTGATCGGCAAACAATCCGACTTTAATACTTCTTCGTAGTTCCCGTAACCCAGAAATAGTACAACACAGGTTTTATCCGAAAGTCCTGTTATTTCCGCATCGTAGAACTATAAGAAAATATTCATATGAAATTACATAAAACAAGAACCCAAACACGAGTCGTTCTCACTCTTCCATCGTCCCAATACTTTGCTAAACAGCGATCACCAATCTTCCAATTAAAGACACTTCCGTCCATTGCTGGGATACCGAATGCTCGAACATGCTGATGAGGTGGCATGATAAACTGCGGTGGTCCTGGGAACACTTGCTGCTGTGCAGGTATTGGCATTGGCGGTGGTGGTTGCGGGTATTGCGGATGAGCATTTTGCGGAGGTGCTGGTATTGCTGCTGTTGGTGGTGGCAGTGATTGACTCTTAAGCATACTTAGAGCATATTCATTACTTTCCTTGTTCTGGAAACCTCTAATCTTGTTAGGATCATATGCAAAACCATTTGGTAGTTGCGTATAGACGGCGTGTGCTTGCGATTGTGCTTGCTGCGATGGATGTTGCATCGGAGTTGGCTGCGCAACTTGCACATGCTGTTGTGATTGCGATTGTTGTTGTGGCTGCTGCGAGGTTGGCAACTGAAGCTGCTGAATTGATTTGTGATTACTCTGCATTTGTTGTTGCATATTTGAATGACCTCGTTGGCCTCGATTAGAAGCACCTCCACGATTGGATGGCCTATAATCGATTTTCATTTTGGCCGTGTCCTCAATTAATTCCTTGACTTTATTATTCTCCGGAGGAAACGAGTTCCGATTCTCCGAGTAGTTCCGAGTGCCATTCGATTGTTGATTCGAATAATTCGGTTGAGTTGATTTGCTAGGATATCTAGTTGATGGCAACTGGCAACAATAAAATAATAAATTTTCTGTTTAAAATTTGCAAATTATCAATTTAATCCAGAAGATTATGCTCATTTGCTCATCGTCCGAAAGGGATTTTCAGTAAACTTTCAGAGAAAATTCAATAAGCTCTTAATGGAAAGAGAAATGTACTGAGAAAATTTTGCTTATTTACTAAAGAACTACAGTGAAGGGCAGGACATATAAGATAAGATATTATACTAGAAGGTAAGATATTATACTAGCACTATTTATGAAGACATTTGGTGGATATTTCAGTTTGTGTCAAAACAAACCAGTACGATCTATAAATATGCTCTTATTTTAATATGACCATGAATTAAACTCTTGATTTTTAAATTGATTAGATAACCTAAAGACTAGGGAAACCAATTGTACAGTGGCAAAGAATCAATTTAAATCAAGGCAAGAACTAACAGAGGCGTTAAATGACAATAGAATTTGATTAGCGCAACGTTCTATGCTCATTGCAAATGTGTATTATGATGTACAAATAATGAGATATTTGTTTCCAAAAACAGCCGACAATCTTCTTACGAGCAGCGAATCAAAATCAAACGCAATCCCTTACTGTTCACTGCAGAAACGTTAAAATGATCGACATTCTTGACATATACTTTGCCAATTCATAGTACTTTGAACGCAGCTTATTCAAGACACTTGTTTCATCATAATTTTAAAACCACATCATTTGTCGGCCATAAAAATTTGATTGAAGATTATCAGCTCTCTTTGTTCACAATTGTGATGCAACAAAAATGTTTTTAAAAGAATCGAAACCGAGTTGGAAGCCGGTACGCTTATATTCAACGATTCCAATATTTCGAGAAGAACACAGAGGAATGTCTAACTCTGAAATGTTGTTTGTCATTAACACATCGTCGAGAAACGAATGAAAGCTGTTACCACCTTATGTTATAATAAGACAAGCAATAGAACTGATAACTTTAGTCTAAAAGTGACTGCACTCTGTCGGATTAGGACAATATTAATCATACAGCAACTTATCTTTCCTGAGAATTCGTCAAGCAATACTAAATTCTCAAGAAATTGTGGGAGGACATTTTCAATAAATATAGGATTGATTTTTTAAAGTTTATGTATTAAACGTATAGGCATATATATGTTGAGTTTTTCACCCACGTGTTTTTATTTTCAAAATATAAATCATTTTTAAACCCACCGAGATTTGTATTTGATTTAAGCAAAGGATGCTTAAAGTAACAACTTTTAAAGTCGTTAAATTTTAGAATATGAGTATGTGCCATTTCACAGGTAGCGGTGAATTTTGGGGTTATGATTAACAGGCAAGAACTCCTACTGCTTCGTTAAATTTAAATGTTTGAAGATTAATATTATTGTATTTTCTTCAAATCTTTCAATTACTTACTGTTTTAAAAGATCTATTATCATTCGCACTTCTTTGTCCATTCGTGCGATTATCACTGTAGGTAGGCTGTTGTTGAGAATTCGGCCCACGTTCCCGTTCCTGCGAGGCTCTCGGTTGGTTCCGATTAGAATTACTATATCCTTGATTAGAGTTATTAAAATTCGCGCCACCGCTTCGCCCCATATCAGAATGCGACCGTGTAGCATATGGTCCTAAAGCACCTCCGCGACTACTTCGTTCACCACGTTCATTTCGACCACGATTGCGATAATTATTGCCATCACCACCTTCCGAAGTATAATTCGAATTTGTATTCCGATTGGCAAAACTAGAAGATATATTATTTTCGAATTTTGTTCCTTTGCCCGCATTTCCTTGCTGCTGAGCATTCGCCGAGGCTTGTTGATCGTTTGGAATGCTATTTTGAGAATGATAGCTATTACTATTATTACTACTGTCATGTTGATGATAATGAGTGGAAGAGTTCTGTGACTTCGAAGAGTCGAATCTACTCGTATTCCGCTCGTATTTATTGTTGGAAGACGCATTGGTGTTTACTGCTTCATTGTTTGTGGTGTTTGTCGCGGACGTCGTGGATATTGTAGTTTCAGTGTTCTAAAATAATTCTTGAATCGTGTTTCTTTCTTCAAATTCCTAAAACGAACAACTCACCGTAGGAAGTTTGTCCGTGAGAAAATCGAATAAGGACACATTGCCCGCTGGCTTTGTCTGAATAACACTTTGTTCCTCTTTCCCAATATTTTTCTTGGCCTTCTCGAAAGGGCGCATTTTGCTTGTTCCTCGAACCACTTCCTTAGTTTCCGAACGTTCACGACCTTCATCACGTCTCTTCAAGTTATACAGCGCTCGCTCAAGATTATTTCGTGTTGCTTTTAACGCGTTTTTAGCTTCCAACTCACTAAATCCTTTTTCCATGATCTTTTTCACGTTGTGATCCATCATTTGCTGATTGCCACCTCCAAACACCTAAAATAAGATAATTTAGAAACAGACGTTTAAGCTATATTAGTTCTGTATTACTTTCTTAGCACCAGATTTAGCTGCTTCTGCGATTGCTTCATTACGCATAACATCAAATTCATTTTCTTTGGCATCCTTCTCTTTCTCTGGCACACTTCCGGCACTGAGACTCTTAAAGTTCTTATCATCGTTGAACTTTTGTATTTTCTGGCCAAATGGAATCCATGGAGGAGGACCTGATGATCCCGTATTCATACGCCCACCTCTAGCATATTTCTGCAACGTCCGACTTAATTCCCACTTTTCAACCAGTGCAACTACTTCACCGCCAAGTATCTGAACATCATTAGGACGCAACATGAGCACGCATTGCATCAGAGGTATTCGCTCGGAACGTAAAAATAATTTTGTCCCGGGCGGTGTGTTTAAACTAATACTTGAAATACTTTCAATTTCTAAGGCAAAAACTTGTGTCACCCCATCCGTCAGTTCTAGGTATAAGAAACGCGGCGCTACTTTCGACTCCTCGTTGGATTTCGGCGCGGCTATATTGCGAATTTTAACAATTTGCACTACTATCCGCCCAGCTATTGAGTCTTCTTTGCGCGTAATCTCTGTCGGCAGTGCACCCGCCCCGACATCACGTAAATCGATCTGAAATAGAATACAACACAAGACTAATTATATGAATGACTTAATATGGAATAATTGAGCATATACATCGAGCAGCAACTGCACCACCTTCCGGATGTCACATCCATCGACATCAGGCGGCAATTTGCTAAGTCCCTCGGTAGTTATATGCCTGCAAACAAACAAAGAATGTGATCTGTTTAGTGCCAAATGCGTATGATATATTTACCAGCCCTGTTCTTTAAGTTTTTGCTGCAAATCCATCTCGACGACAGGTTAGACGACAGAGAGAAAAACAGACAATTGAAAGATGTCAACTTTTTCTTGCAGTTTGATCATAATGTGGTACTGCCATAGATAATTAATGTAAAGGCGCCGAAGAGCGCGAATTTTGCATGACATCAATTTGAACACTGACATCTATTGATTCTTTTTTTTTTGAATAAGAATAACAATAACGTTTTCACAGGAGTCACCGTCAATTCTCCTTAAAGTTTGTTGCAGATGGAAAAAGAAAGGAATTATTTAGTGACCGTATTTGCAGCACTCCCAAATGTTTTTGGGAACATAAATCATCAACCGTCACTAACAATCTTACATCCATGTGGTGTACAGACTAGACGCAGACTCGATACTTTATACAAATTAATCATATTGTAGAACAAGATGAGACAACATTTATCTGCATATGCCTAAATAAGTGAGCATTTTTTGATATACTTAATTGAGCTAGTTGATCCGCTTATGCATTAGCATAAATGCAACAATCTAAGAACTTATTATTGGAAAACCGCAATACTGAAGATTGTCGTTTTGATAGATGCATTAGATATTTAAGATTTGCTCACTGCAACTAAAAATTTTGAAAGGTCAAATATATACAATAATAAATTAAAGGATTGCCTTCTTAGTCATCGACGAAACTACGCCCGTGTAATTCGGCAAAAGTATCAAATGAAGTTCTCGTAAATCAAAGTTTGTCTTAGTAGAAAAGTAACTTGAATTAAAAAATTTTAAGTCGTCCTTAAATGATTTTTCCATGTGTAGTTTAGTAGGTGTATTGCGTGGTTGACGTCAGTTTTGTAGTCTAGGAACAAACGTAGATGTTCTTTGCATCTAGGTCTTTGTTGCCATGCCATTTGTCCTATGTAGTTGTCTAAAGTCTCTTGCCTGCTTGGATTGGTAAGAAAACTCAATTTCAGAAGTTTTTGGTAGATCAGTTTTTCCATTTTCACTTACAACTTATAAGTGATTTATACCCTTGCTAAGCTAACTCTGCAAAGACTCATGAGTGCGGAAGTTCTGATCAAATGTTTCGAGTACCTCGATAGTGAATTTAATATTTATAAAGAATTGTGGAAAGAGCTCAAGCTGGTTTCGAACACGCGTCCCTGCCGCTTCTCATCAGGTGCCAACTCACAGGCTGGGACGCGTCGATTGGCACTACCAGCTTAGGTGGATGTCGACTGGTTATTTACTAGTTTTGAATATTGCTCTACAGCTTTGAACTTTTTCCTATATTCCAAATTGCCTTTGGTCTTGCTTTATCAATTTCATTTGCATGCTTAAAAATGAAACAAATATTTTTCCTCTTTTCTAAACAAAATAATAAAGAAACAAGAACGCGCTCATGTGTTTCCACACACCCAATTACCTACATCGTTTTATTACGATGGTTAATCTATGGTAATTTTATTACGATGGTTAATACATTCAAGCCTTCTACATCCTGCAAACATGTATTCGCCAACTTGCAGAAATTTGCACCATCTCTTCTAATGAAAATTCTTTCCACCAGATGTGAAAAAGGATTCCTTTCAAGTTTTCCGACATGATCGGTTGGATAGCGTCGGCTGCGCGTCGACACAACTTTTTTGGCGGTGTTTTGAAGTTTTCCGAGACGGTCGGAATCGTTAGCGTCGGCTGTGTTTCGCCTTAACTTTTTATCTTTTCTGACACGGTTAGTTGAGTTTACGAATTCGTGCAACTTTGTTTAAAGGACACACCGTATGTGTCATCAATTTGCTCATAAGTGATTGAGTGGAACCGCGTAATTGTTGAAAGGACACACCGTGTGTGTCAGCGTTCCGCTCATAAGGTGATTGAGCGGAATCTCGCGGTACTTCCTCACGTTCGTTCGACCAGTCCATTTCCTCACGTGATTAATCTCTTTTTATTTTACAGTGAAATTTGAACAACGGCTATTCACAAGACCCAGGATCTTGTCATCCCGACTTGGCCAGCAACCACCAGAACTTGTAGTGAAAATTAAAAAATAAAAGTGTCATTAAATACAACTGCGTATTTTACTAGCCAATGAGCTCTCGTTCTCCGGATCCCTAACAGTAGTACATATAACGTCGATATTCTCTCACCCACTCTGTCGCAGTTTCTCTATGTTGTGAATCAACTCTTCAGCGTTTGAGAAATTCTAATGGAATTCAATTTCTAAAAAAAATTTCAGAAGATTTATACGACTTAATATTACTGCTAGAAATAAAGAAACCTTCCTTTTAATTTTATGTTTTTTTATTTACCTTGCGGAATCGATTTTCGACCGTGATCGTTCGGTCTTTATCAGCGATGAAGACGCTAATGAAGACCGCAAGAAGAAGGTGTGACATGCGTCGTCCCTTTCCTCGAGGCAGAAAATGCAGTCTGGGGACCGTGATTTACCAATCTTGTGCAAGTAAGACTGAAAATACCCATGCCCACTAAGAAGCTGGGTAAGGTAATAATCAGTCTCACCATGCCTTCGATTTAGCCACGATCCCACATCCCCTATAAGGCGGGCAGTCCAGCAGCCATTGGAGTCGCCTTCCCATGACTGTTGCCACTCGAGTATTGTGCGCTGCCTCTCTTCTCGGTTGACAGCATATCCTGAGCCTTCCACTTTACGGTCATAAATTTTCCGTCGTTCTCTAACAAGGAGGGCGATGGGTATCACTCCTGCGATCACCAGCACCGCCGACTCAGAGACAGTGCGATATGCAGACGCAACCTGCAAAGCTCCTCGTCTCTGTACCTGGGCCAAGCACTTTCGATACAGCTCCTTACTTAGAGCTCCGGCCCAAACCTCGGAGCCGTACAGTACCACTGACTGTACAGCACTCATGAGAAGTCGGCGTTTGCTCGGTGTGGGCCCACCGATGTTGCACATTAGTCGACTCAAAACTGAGACGCCTATCGCGGCCTTTTTCGCCGTTGCCCTGATATGTTCCGAAAAGCTCATTTTGGAATCGATCAATAGTCCTAAATATTTTATTGCAACTTTAGACTCAACAGTCGCATCTCCGATCTGCAAAGGAATTACCGTGGGAATTCTTTTCTTCGTGAGAATGACCACCTCGGTTTTCTCTAGTGCCAAACCTTAAACCTAACTTAATTTTACGTACTTATTTTTATTTACAATTATAGAGGTGCTTGATGTGGCGGCGGTGATCGGATGGAGAATGGGAGTCGGAGTCCTGTCAGAAGAAAGGGGTTTAGAAGTGTGGAGGGTCTCTGGAGCTTACCAAGGTGGCCCCATCGTCTTGGTGATCAAAAGTGAAAATTCGCCTGTTTTTCGCGCAATTCGGTTAGCCGCGGTCACCTTCCCCTGTCTGTATATAGAACGGTGGCTTGTGATTCGGTGAGGTGGTGGGGTTTGTTATGGTAGTACAGTTGGATGTGAGCAGTTTAATGGGTGAGAGGTATGGAGAAACGATGTTAACAGCGATATTTCGAGAGAACAGTTCCCTTATTATAGATTCGGGGTGATTTGCAAATTTCTTTAGGCGTTTCGAACTAGTCTCGACCATATATTCTAGGATGGGCTTAATTCTTGTATCTCTATATAGGATGGTTTTCCGGTGGTGCTTTTTATTAGGCCTCCTAGATTTGGACAGACACTTCCTCAATATTTTCCTTTCGAAGATTTGCAATTCGTCCGCTACGGTGGGGGAGATAGTAAACCAGACAGGGAAGCAGTAGCAGATAATGAGTCTGATAAGGGTTTTGTACATAAGAACTTCCGTGCTTACTTGTACTGATTTGTTAGAGAGTAGAGGGGCTAAGGCTGTAGTCGCCCAACATGGCTCGATGTTTCGAGCTGTGTGCGAGTGATTTCGATGGCTCTACGGGCGTGGGGATTAAATTTGAGACGATGGTGGAACAGGACACCCAAGTATTTTATGGATTTTCTTAGGGGCACACGAACGTTATCGATATATATTGAGAGTTCCTTGCTTTCAGCTGGCGCGTTTCGGTGGCCTTTGCCCGAGGCGTTTCTAAAGCATATGAGCTCGCATTTTTCTGCGTAGATTGGGAGAGTCCATTTTGAGAGATATTTTTGTAGGGATTCTAGGTGTGGAGCGATGTCTTGCAAGGCTTTGAGAGGGGACTTGCGAGGAGCGAGGACCAAAATGTCGTCTGCATATAAGATTGTGTGGAAAGAGGGGTTGGTGAAATAGTTTTGTGCAGTGTGCTGAATAGCGTTCGTTGGTTGCATTACGGTTGGGATGTCGTGGAGATAGAAGTTGAAGAGATGAGGGCCGAGTATTGATCCTTGGGGAACACCAGAGCGAATATTGATGCTGTTGGAGTAGACATTGGCAATTTTCACCAGAAGAGTCCTTTGATCTAGATAGTTGGCTACAATGCGCGTCAGCGGGGTCGGGCAGTGACCCTTTAGGAGTTTGTATATGAGCCCTTTGGCCCACACGGAGTCGAACGCTTTTTCTAGGTCGATTGAGCAGGCCACGGTTGCTTCTTTTTTCCTTAAGCCGGATGAGATGTAGTCATGTAAGAGGAGGACCGCTTGTTCCGTAGATATCTTTTCTTTAAACCCAAACTGTTGCGCTGGTACAAGGGGTTTAGCAAAGGTTTTGAAGGAGAGTAGGACGATCTTCTCCAAAATTTTTCCAAACTTTGAAAGCAAAGATATTGCTCAGAGCTTTTTTAGATCGCCATTGGCCTCTTTTTTGGGTCTGGGGAGTAGTAAGGCTGTTTTCCACGCACGGGGAAAGTATCCATTATTAATGCAGTGATTAATAATGATACTGCGAGGCCTGTCAATGGTGTTGGAGCATTTCCTAAGTAAGCAGTTCGGGATACCATCGGGACCGCTGGACTTTTTTGAATTGATTGAGCGAAGGGCGAATAGTACCTGATCAGGACTTGCAAAGGAATATTTGAACGGCTCGCTTGACGGGCTAGAGGCTCTATTGGTTCTTAAAAAGATCGTGAGATATGAACCTTGGTATCCGTTTAGGAATTCCGTGACCGTTTTTTCCACGATGGTGTTAGTGCCTTGGTCTGAGGACGATCTCTCCCTGTACAGGTGGGCGTAATGTAGGGAGCAAGCAGATAGATTTTGTCCCGTCTTAGTGAACACTTGTCCGTTTAGTTGAATGGGATCTCCGTTTATTGAGAACTTTGCCATGTGACGGCCTGTAAGGGCATTGATCTCCTTGAATACGAATGGGGAAGGTTTCATAGCAGTTAGCCTGTATTTGAAGGCTTTGTTCATTTCAGCATGCACATTTTGCCTTATAAGAGTTTCCAGGCAGTTTATTCGAGACTTTAGTGCAACGTATTCCGAATTTATTCTATTTAAATTTCTATGGAAGATTCTTTTAAGGCGTTGCTGCCATCTAGCCCTTGTTCGAATTAAGTGTTCTGTATGAGGGGATATGCTCCCATTTTTTGAAAATGAGTGAGGTTTTGCTGGTGCGTGGGTATTCATCAGGTCTAGAATACAGTTTGAGAGGGTTTGAATCGAATCATCTATTTCATGATTGCTGTATATCCTATGGTCCGGGAATTTCCCTTCAAGCTGATCGGAAAGCTGTTCATTAAAAATTTTCCAGTCTACGCCTAGGTATGATCGTGTGAGTTCTTGTGGTGGTGATATTCTTTCTCCGGAAGGGGCGACATCAAGGAGTATTGCATGATGATCAGATGGTGCCGGGATGCTTCTGCAATCTATAGCTGAGCCATTAAATCCTACTAATGAAGCGGATAGGATGAAGTTATCGAGTAATGAACTGCCTCGTGGGAATGTTGGTACTCCTGCATTGATGACTCTTAGAGAAGTTTGATATCCATCCGATAACCAGCTGAATATGGCTAAACCGTTGCTGTTAGCCGTATGGTCACCCTACGACGGGTGTCGGGCGTTGAGGTCATCCCCGATAATCATTTCATCATAACCCAGCCCAATGGTAGTTATTTGATCCAGCTTAGATGGCAAGGCGTATCCGCTACCACATGGAATGTAGAGTGACCCGAGCAAGACCATGCGGACGAACCCTTGCTGGCCGCGTAGTTGAAGCGTGGCTAAAGTGCAAGAAAGTGGCATGATATAACAGTCAACTTGGTAGATCGTTTGGTTGGTGCGTGCCAGAATGGCAGTACCTCTATCGTCGTCATTAGTATGGAAAATGTAGTTTGTATTTTTCTCGAAGACATGTTTCGTTTAGCAATACTAGGTCGGGCCTGTATTTGTGTAGCAGTTGCTCTAGTGCTATACGCTTTACATGCCTCTGAAGAGAGTTTATATTGATTGCGATGATTTGGAGCCTACTACTCGCCGACCACATTTATATAAAAGTTTAGCAACGCTTCTGCTTTCTCTTCATTTGGAAGTTGCCTATACGTCGTCCAAAATTCACGGGCTTTTCTGATAAACACGACGAAGGAAACCCCTAAATGCTTTACAGTTTCCTGTGAAATCAGATTTAAGACATTCTCGCTTTGGGGTTGCTCTTGTTGCACTGGCTCAGAGTATAGGGCTGCGGGTCTGTTTAAGACTGTGGAGGACTGCTGCCTTGGAGGGAGTCTGGTCGAATGATCGACGTATCCGTCAGTTGCAGATGTGCTCAACTGCTGGAAGCTTTTTGGGTCCCAATTGAACTGAGGTTGGCTTCTCAGTTTCCACTTCTCGGCTATTTTGGCCCCAAGCTTGACACACTCGGGGCAGTTAGAATAGTTGGCCAGGTGGCCCGTGTTCGAACATAGGACACAGAAAACTGGGGGAATGGCGGGGTCTGTTGAGAAATCCTCTCGAGGATTATCTAAACTTTTCCTTGGGCACTGTTGACCTTCGTGCTCTTTTCCACAAGCGACGCACCTTTGGGAGTAGCCACAATTTGCAGCTACATGTCCGAAGCGCTGGCAACGAAAGCATTGAGTGAGGTCTCCCTTTCTGGGCTTTTCCCATGTCACTTTGCAGTTAAGTATAAATTTTATTTTTATAATTTTTCGCAGATCTTCTTCTGAGAAGAGCGCAACTCTGAAGAGGTTGAGTGAAATTTTGTTTTGCCGTGACCAGGCAGTAGTCATCTGGGTGACTAAAGGGGATTGCAGCTCCGGTATTTGCTGTAAGATATCTTCTAATATCTCATTCTCCAAGAATAAGGAGCAACCACGGTGGCTTTAGGTTTGTGCTATCAGTAGGTAGCGTTGGTGTATTTTGAGGATGGGATAGGTAAGAAAATTTATTATTATTTTTAGGATAATTATTTAATTTGCTAGATACTAAATTTTTATTTTTAGTAACTAGCCTACCTGTTGCTAGATTGAACCTCTCTGCATCGTTCTTCAGTGTCGCTTGTAAATCATTGTTGTTGCTGGTTTGATTTCCGCTCTCCATATCTACGTCCTGGCGTGCAGTGCCGTTGGATGCCTCGTCCTTCCTGGTAGTCGTTCCTTTCGGTACTTTTACCTTTGGCGTCATGGTTTCCTTTTCGGGTAGCTGTTGTTCTCCGTTTCTCAGTAGGATTTGAAGTTCCCTGCTGATCAAATGCTTTATTTGGGGTGAAAGGAAGGCATTTTTCGTCAGAACCTTGATCGATGCTCCACTTTTTATTGCTGCCTGCTCGTTTGGCACTTTTTTTGACGGCCCGTGGGGCTGGGGTGGAATTTTGGATTTTTTGTCTATCTTTGCTCTATAATGTTTTAGCAAGGTCGCGTTCCTTATACGGAAACTTACACTTGCCTTTGGGCATAACCTTTGAGTTGTTAACTCCACTTCATTGATTCCCGGACTAAAATGGCGCTGAAAAGCGTCTCTTTGTAGTTCAGACAGGACTTGTACTTTGAGGGGGAGGGAACGTAGCACTACTCTTTGTTTTTACCCTTTTTTTATCAGGATAGTCACTGCCACTTTCACATATGCTTTAGATTTATCTCGCTGCTATATCATATGCATAGCCGACTAAGCGCGACTCATCTGGCAACTCAAGCCTCAATAGTCCGTCGTATGAGGCGTTCCACAAGTCTGGTCCTAGTATGGAGCCTTGCGTTACACCAGACGTTATCTCCATACTGCGCCACCCATCTAGCGTGTCATACAGCAGACTGCGGTCCTTTAAGTAATCACTCAAAATTCGGCAATCGGAAAAAATTTTCCAATGTGCCAAGAAAATCCGACCATCTGGCGGAGTTGAAGGCATTTCTGACGTCAAGCGTCACTAGCAAGACAACTTGTTTTTCAGTTTCGTGCGCTTCGGCTCGACGGACTGCATTCACCACTTCCATGATGGCATCGGAAGTAGATCGCCCTGCTCTTAAGCCATACTGCTGAGGAGATAGGTCCCCTGCAGCACGAATTCCGTCAGTGAGTCTTCTCTTGATGAGCTTTTCGAACACTTTCCCGGCTGTGTCCAGGATACAAAGCGGGCGGTATGTAGATGGCAGCACGGGGTCCCCTTTTCCCTTGCTGATCAATGTGAGCCTCGCCACCTTCCAGCGAGATGGGAATACACCATCTCTAAGGCAAGCGTTAAACACATTGAGTAGCAAATCAGGGCAAACGTGGAAGACCATTTGTAGCACCTCGGTTGGAATGCCGTCTGGTCCTGGTGCCTTTCGAGGTTTCATAGAAAGCACCGCATACCCCAGCTCATTTTAAGTGAACGATGGACATTCGCCGGAGTCTACCTCGTGGGCAGCATCAACACGGACAGGATGAGTTGGAAAAAGCGCCTGCACTATGCCGTCCATCTTGTCTGTTTGAAGTAAACACGGCTTCCGCGAGGTGCCGAGCTTGCGCCACACTACCTTGTAGCCGAGCCCCCATGGATCCCTGTTCACATTGTCCGCAAGTTCTCTCCAGCAGCTTGCCTTACTCTCATTGATGAGTCTTCGGAGTTCTTTCCTCGCTGAGCTGTATGCTGCTGGCCTATTGGGTGCTTCCTCTACGTTTATCGAGCGCTGAGCTGCACGTCGAAGTACTGATAAGATTGAATACATATTTTAGTCACTAAATTTGCGTTTCAAACAACACAGTTATTAAAGTCAAGTCAAATAAAATACTAAAATGAATTTTGTGTTAGTCATCGGTGGAAAGACCAGCGTTGCTCCAAACCAAATATAGATTATAAGCTGTAGAAGCCGGTAGACCAGGATGATGAGAAAAAAGAGTCCTCCTACACAGAAGCAAGACAAATTAATCTGTGAAAATTCGGTAATTTATACAATGTTAGCTACGTTGTAATTGTAAATATGTAGTGTTAAATCACTTCTCAAAAGTGTGCCCCTAAACAAACCATGAACAATGCAACTGCCTGTTATACACGGGGGATCACTTCAAAGGCACCTACAACAATAGAAGTAATGTAAAACCCGAAGTACCTTGTATTGCTGAAAACGCTAAAAGAGATGACAGTGGGATAATATCAACAGAAACAAAGGAAAATACTTTTAACAAAGAGGCAGCACCACCAAATTGTGCTACGGACTGAATATGAAAGAATTTATTTGTGGTAAATGTAGTCGAAGTTCAATGTTAATACAAAATTCATTGCATTTTGCATAGCAAGATGAGGACATTAAAAAAGAGGGTTGAAGAAATGCAGCGTCGCGAAGGGATAATCTATAGATACTAAAATACCAAAAAATACATGACACCAAGTGTATTTCCGTTGTGAATAAAAAAAAATACTTCCTTGAATGCCAGATTCCGAGAAAGAAAATTACGCACTCGACCTCTAAGTGAAAAGTAATTGGCTTGCTGGTAGTTGAAGCAGCAAGACGTGTTTTGTAGTGTGTGAGTTTAACGTTCAAGTTGAAGTTTAAGTTTTCGGTGTTGACGTGATATAACCGCCATTTTTCAAGCCGAATGAAAAAATAAAACAACTGACATATCCAACAGGTTTTCTTTGCTGTTTCTTTGTGGATAATTCAAAAGTTTAAGCAAACAGAAACGTATACGAAGTCATGGAAATGACAGGCAACGAAAGTATCATCGAGGTGCTCAACATAGCTGCCGATGAATTCAAGGAAGTCGCGAAGAAAAATGCGGCTAAACTAAAGGAGCAGACAGTTAAAGAAGTGCCTACAACGTCGAAACGACATCATGTCGAATACTCCAGGATTAAAAATTGAAAATATCACAAATCTCTCCACGACTTGTCCAAACGGGAAGGCATAACCCTCGACCTATTCCGTACAAATCTTAAAACGGAAGAAGACTTAAAAAAAATTATTAAAATAAAATATATCCGCTCGCAGAAAATCTCTTGGGAAAAGCCCAAGCACAAAGGTAACTTGATACAATGCTACCGTTGCCAACAATTTGGCCACGTTTCGGCCAACTGTGCTTACGATGCACGATGTGTAAAGTGCAATAAAGCACATTCCAAAGAGGAAACATGCGAACGCGACCCCTCAAAAGAGGATATTCGGCCAAATACTCAACCTCTCAACGGAATTGTTTGGGATTGAGTTCAGTTCTCTACTAGAGAGTGCATCCTCATTCATGAGCCATTACAATACGCTGACAACGCACGCTGAGAAGGCAAATGCATACCTAAATTTCATGTGTAACCTTGCATCACGCAATGCACAGCAGCATTAAACTAAACTTCCTAGCCCTTAACATCAATTCTCTAGTAAGTCACGATAAGAGAATGTTTCTGGAAAATCTCTTAAATAAATCAGGATCTGACATTGGTCTTATTACAGAAACGCGATTAGCAGCACATCATAAATTGCGAACGGTTAATTATAATATAATCAGGAATGATTCCGCCAGGAGAACAGCAATATTTGTGAAAAATAAATTTCACTTTTCCAATATAACAATTCCGTTGCAAGCAGTGCAATCCTCGTTCATCGTGATCACATTGCTTAGCAATACAAAAACGCCACATTAAACTCCTAGCCGGTGCTCTATATGTACCACCAAACGCAGAACAGGCAATGATTAATGATCTTAACTTAATTGAAGACGTGGCTGCTGAATTTGATTTGGTGATTCTGGGGGATGACTTGAACTCAAGACATACACAGTGGGGTGACTCTCGTTGCAATACAAACGGAAATATCCTACACAATTGGCTTTGGCGTGACCCACTCCCTATGTTTCAACTAATCAATGCGGGAACTCCTACTTACCCCCGTGCCTCATTCTTCCTTGACAATTTTATAATCTCCTCGACAACACTTAGTAAAACCACACACCTCCATTGCAGTACGCTTCCCTCGATTTCTGATCACTTTGCGATACAATTGATGATTGAGATTAAAGATACAGTGGAATATCCCGTTTTACCGAAACAAATACAGAATTTTAACCTGGTTGATTGGACTTGGTTCAACAGGGATGTCCGTGATGCGATTAGTACTATATATATCCCTGAAGATAGGCTCATATCTAATCATGAAATTGACAACATTATAGATAAAATAACTTAGTCTGTTACTACCATTGCTGAAAATCATGCACCTACACGTGCCCCCAAATATTTTAAATACGGTGCGTTATCTGAGACTACTTTATCTCTTGTCAGACTTCGAAACTGATACTTGCAAAAACTTAAGAGAATATATAATAGGCATTTAAATAGAGTCACTCCCCAATATGTACGAATAAAACATCAGGTACATATTATTTCAAACTTTATTAAAGCACAAATATCTGCGGAGATGAACCTGAACCAGGATATGTTAAAAAAACATCAAACCAGGACCTCAAATGTTTTGTGAAATCAACAGAATCACTGGCAGAAAATACCATTCAATAAATATTGACAAGGTAAACCTCACCAAGCAGAACTCAGTTTTTGCAGACCGTAACAGCAAGCTTCAAGCTTGTGCCAACTTCTATGAGGAACTGTACCAAACATCGGCAGAAAATTTCCCACCAAGCCAATACCGCAATGTAAATACACGCGTAGGAGAGTTCGCATTTAGCATGACGGGATCCTTCTTAACAATTTTTTCAAACAAGAACCTATCTTCCAACCCGGCTGAGGGATCACACTCTGCCTTTTTCACAAAAGAGTCCGAGGTACTCGATGCCATCAACTCACTTAAAAGTAAAAAATCTACTGGAGTAGATGGGGTCTCTTATTCCTTACTAAAAAAAGCTGCAAGCACCATAGCTTAAACTCACAATAGTTTTCAATAACTGCATTAATAATGGATACTTTCCAAACCCGTGGAAGGTTGCAATATTAATTCCAGTTCCAAAAAAAGGATTTAACGGGGAAATTGCAAATCTCCGCCCCGCCACCGCCAATACTATCTCCATTTGGCAAAATCGTAGAAAAGATTATTGCAAAAACTTTCGATTCTTATTTCGCCCCTAGACTGCTGCATGCTACAGAGCATGCTGCCCTGGTACTGCAAAATGACATAATTGTTGGGCTAATAAAAAAACATGCTACTGTGGCCTGCGCACTGGATCTAGAGAAAGCGTTCGATAAGGTATGGACAAGTGGCCTATTGTACAAACTGATTACAAATCAGTGTCCTATTCCTCTTCTCAGAATCATGATTAGCTACTTAAAAGAAAGAAAGCTTTTTGTGGCCATTGATAACTCCCTTTCAAAACTTGTTGATGTTAAAAGTGGAGTCCCGCAGGGTTCGATCCTTAGACCTAAATTATTCAACTTTTTTATGCACGACATTCCCTACAGCCCGCAAGCTCAGCCTTGTGTCTATCAGCCGAAGTTTCTAATGTATGCAGATGATACCATTTTATATGCAACAGGAGACAGACCGATGGAGGCACTGTTCGCTGTGAAAAATCATCTTAATTTGGTACTGGATTTTTTTCACACCTGGGGATTAAAAGTTAACCCCAACAAGTCTGATCTTATTTGTTTTCGCAATGCAAGTGGGAAAGGCCACTCATTTACAGTCCCGGAAAGCAAAAATATTACCCTTTGCATCAACAATACGCAAATTCCGCTAAGAAACTCTATCAATTACCTTAGTTTAACCTTCCATCACCGTCTTAAAGTTAACCCAACTGCCAAATTTGTACTCAATAAAGCACTGATAGCTTCTCAACTCTTAAAGTCCATATTTAGATCCCCGCATCTCAATTCCCAATCCAAAATCCTCATGTATAAAGCGCTGATTCGGCCGATACTCACATATGGGTTTTCGATATGGATGCAGATGCCGCCAACAATAGCCGAAAAATTTCAAGTGTTTGAGAGGAAAGTATAGAACAACTGATTTGAAATATTACAAAAACTCCTTACTCTATGAATGCACGCAAATAACACCTTTTCTAAACTATGTAATTAACCTAGCCAGCAAAAGAATACGAAAAGTTTCTCAACACTCGAACCCACTTGATAGAAAAATCGTAGCTGATAATAAGGTAGCATCAGCGTTGATTTATTACTATGCCTCCGCTATCGCACTGCTGGAAGAGGAGAGGGTGCAATGGCTTCAGGGATCCTCCAACAATATGCAGAAACCTTTATTCTATAACGAGCCTCCAAAAATCTCTATATTGGATAAAATAAAAATCTAAGCACTCACCAAGCAAATTATGTTAAGAAAAAATATTAAAAAAACAAGAAATAAATATAATACAAATAAATACATCCGAATAGAACCCTAACAATAAGAAACTATTCTCCCAAACTCAATATAAGTATATAAAGTAAAATAAACAACTGGGGAAAAAATCAAAAAATTAGCAAAAATTAAAAATTTTAAGATAGCCCTTAAAGGTACACCACTCCTGCTTTGGTATGTAAGGTACTATTCTTGTAATTTAATTTTTAAACTGAGCTTTCGCCGAAAGCAATAATTCCGGGAACGTTTTTGTGAGGTTTATAAAAAAATTATAATATAACTTAACTATTTCTTTTTGACCCTGTTCAATAGCGGAAGTATGCAATTATTAATAAGAAATTAAAAAACTCTAAAGAAATTGCAAATAAAAACGTTTAGAAGCAAAATATCGCTACAAATGGAGCTATTTGACTATTTCTATGTATTAAATTAACTAAATATGCCAATATTTCTGACTTATATAGAAATAAATAAGCTGTATGTATTACGAGTCCGTTTTATTTTAATATTGCCAGGGACTTTATTTAAATATCTAAAATCATAATGTGTTATCTGTGATTTTAGTGATGTTCCCGGAACTGATGAGATGTTCACGAAATGATGCGTGTGTTCTCTAAATGACGATATAGATACAATTTAGGTTTATAAAATCATGAGCGAAATGTTTGTATGTCAAATTTGTTTATTTATTAGGCATAAGGTTTATTTTTAACAATATGTAACTTAAATTTCTTCTTAACAGTCTTTTAATCGATGTTCACAACCAACTATAAATTCTTAACACTTATATTTCTGGACATCTTGTACATCAATTGTATCCATAGGCTCCAGGAGACTTTCTTGGAAGTATTCCCATATTTATTGGTTCAAAGTTGGGATATAAACTGGCAGATAACGCAGACATTTTCAGTTGCTTTTCAAAACGTTCGTGTCTGTATATTTTAATTGAAACTTCTGGTTCTCTTTGCCATGTAATTCTTGTAACATTCATGATACCTGGTATGGCATCTACAGTTTTCGGAACCAAGTTTTTTGCGCTAGAAATGTCATCATCAGAAATCTCTTTTACTAAAATAGTAGACTCTGTAAATAAATTTACTAAGTCTGACGCTGTTTTAATATCTTTTGCCATCAACACATGCCTGTCAGCAATCCTTTTAAGAACACCCCCTACGCCATCCATGGGTCCTTTGCCATGCCCAGGTTCACTATACGTCCAAGTAGCTTTTGTTATCTGTTTGAATTCAATTATTAATGTTTGTAGCCAGAGATGTATATTAGTACGATTGCGGTATTGTGACGTTGGTCCATCAGAGTAGATATGAAGGGTGTTAATATCTTTTGTTTCTAATATTGTTTGTAGGATCGGTTTCATATGAACCCATATTGCATGGGCTTGATGATCTAAATTTTCACTCACGGTAGCAAAAGAATTAGATTGTATACCCTTGTCACCGTTTCGTATATAATATACGCCTGTATGAATAGACAATTGATTTTTTGCCAAATGAGTCGACTGGATTTCATTTGCGTACTTAGTTGTGTAATTCTCTGAAAAGTCTATCTGTATCATGACCTCTTCTTCAGTTAAATTTGCTTTCAGCTCTTTTTTCAGTTTGTTGTAACTATATATGCCATACAGATGTTTTTTCATAACTGGAATATCTTCAATAAAAGCCATTTTTAATTCTTTGACTGTACTTGAAATCGCAACCTTCTTTGTGATCTTGAATGTCTTCTTCTCGCCTGTTACAGTTTTTTCTTCAATAACAGACTTCCATTGAAAATATGTCACAGTATCTGTATTATCAGCTAGCTCAAGCGTTGAATTTTTACATTTATCACACAAACCATTCATGCAGTCATACGAAGTTATGTCGCAACTATATTCTTCGATATTTTTCTCTACATTTCCGTGATTAATCTGTTGTAAGTATTTTAATTTGTTCACTTTAAATTCAAAATTTTCGTGTTTCATACATAAACAAGACTCTCTGTCGCTTATTTTTGGAGTTACCAATTTTATTTTTCAAAACAATCTCACGAATTTTGGTATCAGACTTCAGAATCGATGTACTGGTTCTCTCTTTCGGCAAAAAACTCTTAGCCATATGAAGTAATTTATATTTCCTCATCATATTACTGCTAACACATTTTTGGAACACTTCCCTATCGTTGGAATTTTTTTTCGAAGTAGTGGCTTTTTCTTTTAATTGCGTAGTCAGTACTTTGTTAAATAAAAGATTCTTGCGTACTTCAGGAGGTACGTCGACATTTTTTATCAATACATCAACTTTGCTGTTAGGAGTTAGTACCTGAGTTTTCTCGTGTTCTCTTTTTTCTTTTCTTCTTAGTCTTTTCTTTAGAGTTTCATATTTACGTTTAATTTTAGCAATTATTTTCT
Organism: Stratiomys singularior; assembly: GCA_954870665.1. Lineage (NCBI taxonomy): Eukaryota > Metazoa > Arthropoda > Insecta > Diptera > Stratiomyidae > Stratiomys > Stratiomys singularior. The sequence goes on from OX940880.1 coordinate 103,634,330, forward strand.
CCTGTTGCTTTATTTTCCGGTATGCTTTGGCTCTATCCTTCCGCACAATTTTTCTTCCCACTGTTTTTCTTACTGAAGGTTTAGCAGCTAAATCATCATCGGAATGTGGCCTTTTTCTTTTCTCTGTATTTATTTGATGCTTCTTTCCACTTTTTTCTCTGCTTTCGCTTCTTTCTTTGAGTCATCTGAGCAATGTTTTTAACTTTCTTTTCAGCTTTTTTTTGATAATACGCTCTATCTTTAATCTCTCTTTCTTCATCTGTCATCTTATCTAAAAATTTCCGTTTTCTGGCATTAGCTTTCTCTCGTTGGCGCAAGTAAGCCGAACTTTTTTTTTAAGTTGCTTTTTCGGAAGTTTTTTATTTTTCTCGGCCTCACGAGACTCCATATTGCTAAAAAAAAATGAAACATTTATTCAAAACTATGTTAACACAACATACACTACGTAATCAACCGATAGTTATAACAGATATCACTTTGGTAATTAAATAGTCATCTCGGGAACGTCATCATCATTTGGAGAACGCTCCGTCAAGTACGGGAACGTTCCCGAAATGACCGTTCCTGAATTGACTTTTTCAAATAAACGCGCTTGTTTTAGACGGCAGCCATCTTTGACTTCATATTTGGCCTGGTTGATGTATAATACTTAAGATTACTATTCGTTATAAGCACTATAAAACGTATTTTTTCAATATTTCGAATAAATAAACCGAATTTCGAATAAATGACCTTTAACAACAACATTTAGGGGGTAAAAATCGGGGGCCGCAAGGTGGAGGCGCAAGCGGAGGAGTTGAAAAATGAAGATTTTTTGACATTCTTATAGGGGCATCTAAGGTGGAGGGGGGGTTTGGTGTTTGAGGGCATCAAATGTGTAAAAAAATTTACCTTTTAAACATTGGCTTCTCGATCAACAGCAGCCATCCGCACGTAATCATCATCAGCGAGCGGGAACATGGCTGACATTGTGTTCAAAAAATTTTCAATTAACTCCAGATATTTGAAATGTCGTTTGAACAAAAATGTGGCTATATAACCAGGCCAATGGGCTTTTTTTCGCCCGAATCGAGGCACACCACCTCTCAAGTCTCGCCAAAAACGCTCGACATTTTGAGTATGAGCACCAGATATAGGGTCTACAAAATTCATTTTGTGATTAACGGTGGGGTGTTGATAACCTGCCTGTTCGAGACAGTTGTATGCACGCCAACAATCAGAATATATTGTCGTGCCATCAGCAATGTTATCTCTGATAACTGCTAATAATGTTTCACTGTCTCGAGTGTCAACAGGATACACGAACACCTCCTTCGTTTCACGACAAATCCCACCAAAAACCCATTGACCAGTTGCGAGCCGTCCGCGGTTTTTCTTTCTTTTGCCGAGTTTGCATTCATCAATCTCAACAATCATACCCGGACCTCCAATTTTATGCCGATTCATTGCGACCCATGATTTACAGGTTTCCCGGCAAAAATTGAGCCAGTCAATGACCGTTTGTCGTGACAGCATCAATTCTTGCTCCAACCTGTCGACATATGGTGTTGGTGTCATTACAAAAAGCGCAATGAATCGACAAGCATCCTCTAACTCGTGTCGCGTCCTTTCAAACCATGTCCCCGACTTCGCTGATATTTTGAAGGTGCAGCGGATCTTCTTACGCTTATGGGGGCCGACTTTCTTGAAAATCGTCCCAGGACACCGCAAAATCAGTAACTCGCGGTTTACTCGAACTAACTTTTCGCACTTTGGACAAATTACAGTTTCGCGTAACAAACGAAAACCGAAAAAGAATATCGAGTAATTCTTCTCGATTTTGCGTTAAACACAAAAATAAGACGAGATGCATTCTGTCTACAAGTTTATTTGATACTGATTAGCGAGACAAATAATTCATGAAATATAGAAATTCTCAAATTCCATTGAATACAGATCATTCAGAGCATTCAAAGAAAGAGCATTAAGAAAATAATTGCGTGTTTACATTTTTTGCATTGCGTCAATAAGTTGTGAACATACAAGAGCGATCGGGCATCAAATTTGATGCTCTTAAACACACGCCCCCCCCCCCCCCCCCTCACTCTACATGTCTTCATTAAAGTGTCTTAAAATCGCCATTTTTCAACTCCTCCCCTTGCGCCTCCACTCTGCGGCCCCCAACTTTTGACAACGGAAATGAAGTCTCCGGATCTCCCCCCAACACCTCCACCCCCCTCCGAGCGACGGTCCTATTATCTAGACATTTACCAAAAAAACTAAACTTAGACATTTGCTAGCAAAGCTGATTTTCCACCTTGGTGATTTTGACCCATATGTATAAATAAAATGAAACTTCACCACATAGTTTAAGTGACATACTGTAACAGTCATTAACCTACCTTGTTAATGTATTCTTAGTATAAGCTTATGTCATAGTTGGAGTCTCAATAAACTTCTGAATCTGAATCTAAGTGAAAAGCAAGCGCACAAAAGTATTAAACAATTTTCTAAGAAGGCCTAACAGTCAACACGATTAAGAAAGTTGTCCTTGCGTAAAGTCTGCCACTATCAAAACGCTGGCAATACCAGCAGGCATCATCATCGCTTCACATTTATCACTGGCTGAGCTTTTACTACACAACATAACGTAACTTTAGCGTAGCTTGCGTACAAGAAAACATCTGGTCAGCACCACGTGCAATTTAGGCGGCATCCGATTCGCGGCAATTCATTCATCATTTCATTGAATAAAGTCGTTACGCGGCTGCTTATGCCGGCATCTTTGACTTTTTGGCTCCCCAACAGCCCCACAGCGAGCGGTGGTGCTTCTTAGCCAATGCCTAGGGCAAAGCGGAGCAGCTCCATCATACACTATCGCTTAGGGACGTAGTGCGGACGAGGAGAAACATTTTGCAAGCTCCCACTTTCGTTGCTTTAGGAAATTTTGCATGCCACCGAGGTCGACTTGCAAGACGAATGCCAGCTCAAGTAACAGTAACGTTGCGAACACGGACGGGAGTGTTTCGCTGAATTTGGCGATCGTCATTTGTCTGACAAAGTTGGTCTGTTTGTGAGTGAACTACGGCCATCAAGTAAAGTAGAAATGTATTTGGCTCGCGGTCAGAGACACTGAAGCAGGTGTAAGAAATGTTTCGTGACACGGTCGCGCGTGAATAGTCTTTCGCGGCTTTTAACTATTTTCACGATTTCTGAGAATCACTCAAGAGAAAAAAATTGCATTTTTGTGAATGACGACTGCTTTAAAGATCGCCTCGAACTACTCCCATTTCATTAACCTTTTTAAAGTTGTGATTTATTAAAGCGCAAACTAATTCAGAGTGACACGGTTTCGCCGTTCTTCTTGGTGACATATTATTATGAATATTAAATCAAAATTGTTGATGAAAAAAAAAAGATATTGTCATTTAAAGTGAAAGTCCTCGAGACATGTGCGAAAACTGACGACTCCGGTGAACTTACTCAAAGTGAAGTAAAAATAAATCGCTTAAAATTTGTTTAATGTTAAAAGCCTTCTGTTTTAAGTGCTTGTCTTTTTTTGGTCCGATCTTTTTTCATCTTTTGTTTTTCTTTCAGTCACCGTTTGCTACTTGTTTTGTTTTTAATATGCTAGGAGCATATTCGTGCCGGTTTCGAGTGTATAAAAATGTATAATACAATATGCGATAACATCAAGTCAGAAATTACGAAAAAAATCAGCTTGTCGGTTTGAAGTTAAGAAAAGGTGAAATTGTGCGTATACGAACAATCCGCGGTTCATGTTCCGTTGCGTTGTGCCGTCGCCCTTGCTTGTGAAATGCGTAAGAGGATGACGCGTTCGCTCTTTAGCTAAACGTGAGGTGCAGAAGCCCGTAAGAAAATTGCATGTTTGAGCACTGCGAAAACGCTGAAAAACTCGATCCCCGGGTTTTGATTTTATTTTTGGTGACCGCTACTAGGTTTATTGTTTCGTTTATATACTAATCATACCGCAGAAACGCTTACGTCATAATTTGAGTGATTATTGTGTGAACTTATGATGCTGAAATTCCAGGAATTATAGCAATGGTCGGTGAGTTTTTCTTAATTACAGTGTATCCTCGGTAATTGCAACTAATGGAAACACAAATTTGTTGCAATTTTCGGGTCAGTACTTTTTGTGAAAAAACAACCAATTAACACAAATGAAGTTATTTTTATTGGGGTAAAAAAATATTGTAATTCAAAAAGAATGAGTACAACAAAAACTTTTCTTACCAAAACTACTAGAATTTTGATATAACAAAACTTCTCAAATTTTCCTACACCTTTATATTTTACAAACACATGTATTCAGATTTTCTCAAAAAAGTTAAAAAGTGTTGCCTGCTTCTGCTTTCCTTCAATAGTTTTCTCCTTCAATTGTTAGAAAACGATTATATCCTGAAGATTTTCCTTATTCTGTTCAGCCTATTCAATACAAATGTTAAAGCTTCATACTGCGTCTTCATTTTTTATCTTGTTCACATATTCTTTATCTCCAAAGAGCTTTCGTCAACTGACTTTGTTACATCGTCGTCTATCTCTTCAAAACAAATCTCAGCTCCAGTTTTCACAATCCAGTTATCAATATCATCTGATGTCAAATTATCATGAGGCTCGATTTGTTTCAGAAGATCACCTATTGGGGTCTATTAAATCTTTCATGCACTGCATTTCTGATCTTATGATACTCAGCGGAACGTCATCGTCTTCTGTCCAATCAGAGACTGGTGTCATTAATTTTTCGCAGCATTTTTCAATAACGTGTGATCTGACCTTTGCCCATGCTCCAGATAAATGACATACGGCGTGTTTTAAGTTTATTCACTCGATATTTGTTCCGTGTCCGATTCATCAAAACCTACAATTTGGGCCATCAAGCTTTGTTTTGTAAAAGGGATTTGTCACTCTAATGACGTTTTGGTTCATAGGATGTATGATTGCAGGGTAGTTCGGTGGGAAGCACATTACGGAGATCATACCTTCATCACTTTCAAGCTGACCATCTTTCGGATGGCATGAAGCATTATCAAGCAGTAAAAGTGCCTTTGGTGGAAGTCCCAGCGTGGAAGTCCCCTTTGGTGAAATCTGCGGACCTTAAGCAAAACAATTAATTTAATAAACCTGTAAAAGCTGTAAACCTTACTTCAGGAACAAATGTGTGATGAAACCAGTCGTCGAATAAACATCTCGCCATCCAAGCGTTGCCGCTGTTTCTGTACACCACAGTGAGATCTCCAGCATTTTTGAATGACCTGGGATTCTTGGCTTTTCCTATCACTAGAATCTTAACTGCGTTAATGCGTTCCGGTTGCATTTGTACATGCTATAAAAGTTATCCTCTCCTTGTTAGTTTTCCACCCAGGTGCTGATGTTTCCCGGAAATTCACCAAAGATTTTTCTGGAAGAAGCTTCCAGAACAGGCCAGACTCATCTTCGTTGTATATCTGTTCTGGTTTCAATTGCAAATCCTTGACTTTGGAATGGAACTTTTCAACATATTGGTCAATGGCAGCTGCATTGTTTGACAGCTTTTCTCCACAAATTCTCAAAAAAAGAAGCCGGATCTCGTGTCGCTTTGTAAATTTTATGAACTAAAACCGTTGCTTGCATTGGTTTCATTCGAATTCTCTCGAATTTTGTAGTGAAAAAATTTTGCCTTTTCCTTCAGCAATTCCGCAGCCATCGGTTTGTTTTTTGGTCGTTGATCTAAAAACCACTTATACAGCGAAGCTTCCATTTTTGGAAATTCAGACTGGCGCACCGTTTTCCGTTTATCGGATCGAAATTCTGCATTGGCCACAATTTTTGTTTTTTTTTTTGGTTTCTCATAATACGGCTAATTGTCGATTTGTTGACGCCATATTTGATAGATAAAGCGACAATAGATGAACTACTTTCGACGAACCAATCAAATCTGTTATAACTTGCTTGCTTTATCTTTAAATGACAAAAACTTATGTGTTTTTTTACCCGACATTTTCAAATGAACCACACAAGCGACGTCGCTTACGTAAGCAAAGGAGTGATCGTTTGCTTACGTAAGCAAACGAAATTTAAACGAAAATCAAATGAACATACCACTTGACGCGCACGAGTTATATTCAAGCCAACTGGAACGGACCACACGTGCATCAATTTCTACAGCTGCAGTATGCTGATATGCACCTGCTATATATTTTTATGCACCTGCTATATATTTGTTTGCACCTGTTATATATTTTTTGCACCTGTTCATGCACGTGCCAACATTGTTGACAATTTCCCTAGATATAAGATCTGTGATTTAAAGAAAGGAAGTTAGTTGTAAAATAGATTTTGGGAAAGTTACTCTGTTCAATAAATAAATTAAAACTTAATTTTGAGTATACATTAGGAAGATTCTATAATTCACGCGTATTGGGGGATGTACCGGAAAATACTATTCTGCCATTAGACATCCAATAAATATCTTGCGAGCGCATATAACAGGGTAAGAAATTTTAATGTAACGGCCTAGATTTGATTTCGACTCTAAAATTGCAACAAGATTTGCAACTTTAGAGTCTACAATAGGCTGTTGCAAATTTCGAGTTTTGCAATTATCGGGGGTTGCAATTATGAAGGTTACACTGTATTAGCATCTGGCTGGCTGGACAGATATAAACATATTAAAATTTTTCTTAGTCAAAGTCGTGGCTACCAAAAAAAAACGAAATTAAGTTTCCTTTAGATTTTAAGACTGAAGCGCTTCTCCGATCAGGGTACAAGGCGGTATGAGGGTTCGAAGTTATGAGTACCATCGAGGTTAAAGTTAAGAAGTCCCCCGATTGAAGTGTCTTCTATGATTGACTATCGGAAAACGCTGGAGATCCATCAGGATCAAAACCTTACACTTACCGAGAAATCTAAACTTAACCTTTGCCCACGAATTTTTTTTCAGCGGAGGCACCGCCACTCCGTAACATTTTCAAACGAAATAAAATGCAAAAATATATAACAAGATGTAATATAATAAATGATTTCATTGACTGTTTTAACTGAATTTATATATTATAAAAATAATGTCAAATCGTATTGCATTGGGTGTGGTATTTTACAGAGCATCCACGCAGGTATATTGCAGTCAATCGGTCAAAAGTATGTGGTTTGGTGTCCCTGACCTTCTTCAGTTCTGTTAGAGTAGATCCAACAATTTTTGACTCTGCGTATTACCATTATATGGCGCCCTTTTTTTTAAACACTTTTGTGGGAAGGTTGAAATTTCTTTCTTGGAACTGTCCTTTTGTTATTCTTCAATGCCAAATAGTTTATCAAATAAGTCAGTTTTGTATTTTGCAGATGTCCTTTATTTCACAGTTTTGGATAATCAAAAGCAAATAGCCTGTTCTCGACAATTCGGGAACGGCGTAACCTTTCTTGCAGTTACAATATCTTTCTTGATTTTGGCGGATTTTCACAGACACTTTCTTTTACAATTCGAACGCCAATTTCTACCTTTCTACAAAACAATTGCTTTCTTTCTCTTTTTCTCTTTCACTCTTTCAAGTTTCTCCTCATTACTAAGCTTTGACAGTTCTAAAATTTGAGGTTGATGGATAGAAAATAATTAATCACAACACCTTTTAATTGATTAAGCAACTTTGTTCTTGTCATCGGAAAGTTCCTTTTTATTTCGTCTACGTACGCCTTTCGGCTGTGTGCGATCTTCCGTTTGTTGTATCGTTATAACCAAATGGTATACACAAAACAGTGATAACTTTTATAATGCCATTATAGAGCTTTTGTAATACCGTTTTAGCGGATTGAATCAAAAATAATTTGAATAAATTGATAAACGGTTTGACTTGATTTAAATGACTGTGTGAATTCATGTTTCTGTGCCTTTTTACAAGTTCCTTGAATAAGAAGGAATTTTACGTATATTTTGGAAAAATTTAGAAAAAATTGGCGCCACAATTCCAGATGTTTCCTAGTGAAAAAACAGTGTATTGGACGCATTTTTCATTCCTCCTGCCGTGTGAAACACAGTGGATAGCTGGGAGTCCGCACTAGTCAACAAAAGGTTTAGTTTGCTATAAATTGCATGTTAAGTCTTTCCTTTTTGAAATCTGTACATATCATAATTAGGCCGCATTAACAATATAACTATTAATGTGGTAAATAATGTGGTATTGAATTCCGATTCGGACTTTTGGCAAATAAACGTGGTGCAGAGCACTGGAACTTTTATGTTCGAAAATTTTTTTAATGCGACAAACTAGACTCGATAGCTAGAAAACTGAAATAGTTTCCCAAATCAAACGCACAAAATCTTCACCAAAACTGCTTTCATTATTAGGCTAACACAAAAAGAATAATTTGAGATTATTTTTCTCAACTGTGAATGTACAAACAAAATGAACAAAACAGTACTTTGTCCATCAGACGAAAAGTAGTAAAGTTATATTTTAGTTTAATTTTCGCGTTCGCGAAACCGCACCGTGTTCGAAGGGAAAATGTAATCATGCAATGCAAGAAGACTTAACAGACCCTTATTTTTCAACTTAGGGAAATTCTTTAATAATTTATTTACGCATATGTAAGTAAAGTAAAATACTTTCGTTTTAATTAAAAAAAATATTTATTCGAAATAATATATATATATGCGAAGTATCTATTTCATTAAAGAATATACAGTGCTGTGCAAAAGTCTTCGTACAGCATTGAAATAAAAAAAGTTTTTAAATTTCAAAAAATGGAACAAAGATAGTTCAAATTCTCCTTATATATTTACAAGCTACATATATACTAAAAGTAATAGTGAAGCTGCTAATAAATTTGTGGACACCTTTAAAAAAGAAACTGAAAACTACGAACCTGATCTTGTTTACAATGCTGATGAGACTGGATTGTATTGGAAAGCTTTGCCGAGAAAAACCGTAGCATCTAAAAGAGAACAGAGTGCTCCCGGTCACAAAGTCAGTAAAGATCGCGTTACCATAATGGTATGCGCTAACTCTACTGGTACCCATCGCCTTCCTCTATTATTGATTGGCAAAGCAAAGAAGCCGAGGGCTTTCAAGAACGTAGCCAAGTTACCAGTGACCTGCACTTATCAGAAGAGTGCATGGATGGACAGCAGTATTTTTTTGGAGTGGTATGATAAAACTTTTATTCCTGAAACAAAAAAGTTTAAAATGGAAACAGGAAAAAAGGGAAATGTTTTGCTAATTCTTGACAATGCACCAACGCATCCAACACTTGAGCTTCTCGTGAGAGAAGAAGGGAAATTTAAGTGTCTCTTTTTACCACCTAACGTCACAAGTCTGCTGCAGAGCATGGACCAGGGTGTGATTGAGTGCACGAAACGACTTTACAGACAACAGTTGCTTCGTAAATTGCTTCTAGCTGAAGAGAATGACGAAGATGAGTTTTGGATTCGTACAAAAAAATCAACTTGAAAGATTTTTGCTACATGATTGCAGATTCCTGGATTATGGTTAAAAGTGTTTCACTGAAACGAGCTTGGAATAAAATAAACGGCATATCAACAAAAGAGCAACTCGAGTTAGAAAAGCAAGCGAAGGAACGAGAATCAACCGCTGACGTTATTGAAGACAGACAGTGGTTGTGTCAGTGGAAGAGTTTGTAAACATGGCTAATGAAATTCCGGGATGTTCGGAGTGTGATGTCGCTGATATGGAAGAGTGGTTGCATTGTGGTAAGAACGATCAAGGGTTTCAGATACAGACAGACGATGAAATCGCAGCGAGTGCCATGGACGAACAGGATAATGAAGAGGATGACAATGAGATCGAAGGGGAAGAGACACAAGACCAAAGTGTACCATCTCACAGCGAGGCGTTTATGTGCTTCGAAAACGCCCTTAAGTGGATGGAGCGGCAACCCGAATGCGACGGTATACAATTTCTTGCCGTCCGGCGTCTGCGTGACCTTGCCGCACGGAAACGAGCTTCAACGTCGAGGCAACTTACTCTGATCGAGATGTTCAAGTGAGCGCACGGGGTTTCGTATATTATCTGCTGCGGCGCTGATGCTCTCTCTCTCTTTCTTTAGTGCACTACTTACATAATGTAGAACTGTGTTTGTTAAACTTGTTAAAATTTATTCTATGTGTAACAGTTCGTTTTTCTTTATTAACATGTCCGATTATCCGAATCGACCCTGGTCCCAATTAATTCGGATAATCGGCGTTTTACTGTATATCTTTTCTGGACTGCGACTTGGTATGCCAGGAATGCTCATCATATCATGACAAGTGAACAATTGGGAGTAAAGAATACTAAACTCATATGTTACAAACGCATGAATTTCAAGCTGCAGAATCGCATACGCTCCAAAAACATATTTTGATATATTACATCATTGGTCGAACACAATAAAGGAACGAGGTTTTAAATTTTTGACAACACGCACATACAAAAAATAGATGAAAACGGATAAATAAATAATCAAATCTAATCGGCTCGATCTAACTCTTCTGAAAAATGGAAACGTACGTATCAGATATAGATAATGAAAGGAATCACCAAAAACTTAAACACTATATTCACCATATACCTGACCACACCCAATTACTCCCTCAGTACCTATTATCGAAGCTTTCAATCCGTTGTTACATATCTTCAAAAATGCCCTCTACCATGAAATCCAGTCCAAAAGTTGATACAATGCCGACTATGGGTACAAGACGATGAAAAGGATTCAATTAGATAAATTCGAAATTTCAATATACTCTCTACTTTGATGATACATAAATTCCATTAAAATTCATACCAGAACAACCTAGAACTGTTCAAAACACTCATGAAATGGACTCCTATTAACTTCTTCTTCTAAGTTACGCAAAGCATTATAACCTCTGATCCATGTCCTGATTGTGTAAGAACTGTGTAATGCAAAGAGATACTGACCCCGAATGAAAACGATATTCAACACGAATATTGTTATACTGCCGATTTGTAGATGATTGAAATTTTCGATTAACATACTTTTGGGAAGTTGAAAAAATAATACGAACCCTCTTGACCAGTCACTGTTAGCTGTAATATTCAGGACATGCCCGCAATTACTTAAATGGTATCGTGTTTGCGTGTTTAGTGCATGTATGTGAATTTTTGTGTGTGGATTAATAGAGATTGAAATGACATCACAATGACTATCAAGGAAACTTTTGTTAATTGGGTGTGAAACAGAGTGTAAGGTTGAAGAATTAATTGAGCTGACTATCAACTCCAAAGCAGATCAAATCAAAGCGACAAATAAAAGCAAAAAAAGGAACGCTTCAAATAATAAGATTCTTAAAATTTGCAAAATTATTATTAAATTACTCCTTGGCAACTCTCAAACGGACTATCGTAGTCGAGATTTAGTAAATTATTTCATATAGTTAGTGACCATGAAAATGCATCGGCCACTTATCATTACATAAGTAAATATCTCTTACAACAATGCAATGAAAATTTAACTTATGTATTCCATTTAGACGTACAGTAGCGAGCAAAACTGAGTGGATCATTACTGCTGCTGTATGTTTTGTTCAGTAAAAACCTCAATACTCAACCAAATCGAATGACTTTCAAAATCGACTTATTTATTGATCTTGAAAAAAAAAACATTCATTACATTTAAAAAAAAATTAGAAGAAGGAAATTAATAGCAAAAATCAGATACAGCCGCATCCACTCAGTTTTGCACGTTTTGTGCAATCGAAAGAGAACGACACTAGCGATGCTCAAGCTAACGGATATTTACCGCTAATCGTTTAGGTTTTCAATATAATTGCATAACCATTGTTTTCAGTTTGTTTTCCTACTTTTTAAGAAGTGGGCGAAGTGAAGTCAGTGAAATTAAATAAATATGACGAAAATATCGTTTGAAATTGAAAATAGCATCGTACTAATGACAAAAAATGGTGAGTCATCAAGGAAAATTGCACAAAAATTAATAATGAGTCAAACAACTGTGCTTGATGTGCGAAAGAGACGAAATACTATCGGAGCACCGAACTTAAGTGGCCTTCCAAGTTACTTACGGACTCAGAAGCACGCCTAATCATACGGGAAATGCAAGAGGACCCTAGAAAAACAGCAAAGATGGCTTCGGAAGGACTAAACAAGGATGTCAGTGAATGGACTGCGCGTAGAGCCTTAAAGAGAATCGGATTTGAATCAGCAATAAAAAAGAAAAAACCGACTTTGTCCGCAGAAAAAATAAAAGCTCGGTTAAAATTCTGCCGAAACCACAAACATTGGACTCTTGATGACTGGAAGCGTGTGATTTGGTCCGACAAGGTCAATCGTTTCCAGTCCGATGGAAAATCGTTTTACTGGCGACAAACACGCAGCAGAAACAATCATCCACTCAGTTTTGCTTGCTACTGTATAATGCTTACTTTCATGAAAAGGTAAACTTCCTCCACATAACAACGCGTTTAACGCATCACTCTATTACTTAATCGTAAATATGCAAGCCTGAATGGATGAATACATACACCATCCAATTCAAAGTTGCTGTTTCTCATAGCCTCGTCTATATCAGAGCTTTGGAGAAAATATTGCAAATCGTAAATCACTTTCACAGTACTCTACCGTAAAGAGTCAAATACAAACAGACCTGGGATTCTTCTGCACGCTTACATTGATATACTCCTTTCTTTTCAAAATAATTCATATTGCTCATGTTTATAAACAATTCCGCAAGACAAACAAAATTAAACCTTGAATGCAAGTGGCTTAGTAAAGCAAAAAAAAAAATCAAAGGAGTTGTGGTGAAAATTTCTTTCATATAGAATTGAAGTAAGTTGCTGAAAAACACATGGAACAGGAGAACGTGATAAGCAATTTATTGTTACATAGAAGATTTGATTCCCAAGTTGGAACGATGTAATGGCATTTCATTGTAGCTCAGAAGGACTGCTTGAAAATCGAATGACAATTTAAGGTCCGCTCTAGGTGATATGATGGTGATACTTTTGAAGACCAGATGAATCCGACTGGTCAAAAACTGTTGATTTTCTTACCGGACATGCAAGAAAGTATAGACGCTATAGTTAGTGTCACGATGATAAGGAAAGTTGCTTCCAATTTTTTTTTCTCAGAGGAGGATTAAATTTTTATCCTCTTAATGCTTCGCAAAGAAATTTCAATGCCTCATCGAAACAAATTTGAAGGTCTTTGTTTTCGCACAGTGGAATTTAATTGACTCTAATCCGTTATTATGAGCATGTTTAAGAAGGACTTGTGCAAGAAATTCAAAAGTTCTCTACGTACCAAGTAAATTAATATTTTGTACATATCCACTGAAATACTTTTCTGAAGCAGTCATTGAATAACACATCTAGGTATTACTCATTAATATAGAGTATTATTAAAACTATAATAAGAGTTGCTTTCCAAAATTAAAATGTCCTAAAAGTGATTTCTCTAGCACTCCTCCACATTTCAGCACTTCAACTCTTCCTGTATGACACGTTCTTATCTTAGTTTATTTAACTGCAAAGCTTCCAAAATTGTTAGTATTCAATTTCCTCAAGAACACCAAGATCGGCTATAGTTAATTACATCCTGTGGATATTTGCCGTCATTTGGTATTATTTTTCTAGTTAATGTATCGTGAGTCACTGCTTCATCAAGTCCAGCAAACAAACCGAGTACCTATAAACTTACACCTAACCACTCCACATATATGTATGTATTCAGATAATAATCTGATAAATGGAGAACATGCATGGAATAAGCGCCAGTCGGCACCCAAAATCTTTTCCCATTTGGTTAATTTAATAACATTGTTGATGGAAATGGAACTGATGCAAATTATTTAAGCTGATTAGCTATGCTGTAGATCAGGGTAGGCGAACCTTTATGCATCAACGTGCCATTTTTTCTAAAAAAATGTTTAATGGGGTCATTGACGTGCCATAAAATAATTTTGACTTTTTGATTATTTGGAAAATAATAATAATAAATACTATCCAAACTCTTTATGAAATAAAGTAAACAAACGAGGTACATTTTGGAATGTTTTTATAACACACATAAATTAAATTACTGTAAAATTAGTGTGACTTCTGTTGCTGCAGGTTAGATGACAAATAATTTATGTTAGGGTTGTAAGATGTTACTTTTAGCAAAATGCATGCTCAACTGGATCTGTCATCTGTCAAACGGTTTCTAACCGAGTTTTTAATGTTATTCATCTCTGAAAATAATGACTCGCAGGCATAGGTAGATGAAAACATTGTTAAAATAGCATGAGCCAGCTTCTTCAAACATGCTTCCAGAATTTTGTTATTAGCATTTTTACTTAAATTACTTGTCAATCTTTCAGTTTCAATTAATTCCAACTCTTTCCTTGTTTCAATAAATTTTTGAAACCATATTGAACTAGATTGGAAATCAATCAGCTGCATTTCAAATTCTTCAATTTCCAACCAATCGAATTGAGAGAAGTTCAGTTTATTTATTCAGTTTACATAATAAACTTGAGTATTTCTGACAATTCTTTGAACTGAGAAAATCTCCCTGAAAATTTCTTGGTTAAAGAATCGATCACAGAAATTAATTCTTCAGTAAAGTTTTCTTTGTCTGCTGTCTCGTGAATGTCAAAATCATTGATATACTTTTTCAAGTTTGGAAAATACTTGTAGTTTCTTATGGTAATATCGTTTCTGAAAACTTGCAGTTTAGCCTCAAAAGCGCGCAATAATTGTTTTGTTTGTCTCTTGAAGCTTTACATTTAATGTATTTAAATGTTGGTATATGTCTGTAAAAAACATCAATTTTGAAAGCCACATAACGTCCAACAACTGTGGGTATTGTTCAATTTTTCCCTAATTTTGCAAAAACAGTCTGATTTCTTCCAACCAATCAACAAATCTTTCAAGTACATTCCCGCGACTCAACCAGCGAACATTATTATACATCAGTAAGCAATTATACACCGAGTTGACTTCATCCAACAAAGCATCGAACTTTCGCTTGTTTAAAGCCTGTGATGAGATGAGGTTGACCTTTTATGTAACTACCGCCATTATATTATCAATTGTGTGCTAAGAGTGGTTTAATATCCCTTGATAATATAATTTTTTTTTGTTTGGAAGGTGAAGGCTATTTACGCCCTGAGTGTCGGACTCCCCCGCTACCGGACTACCGACTAAACACCTCCCCTGTCACACCGAGAACCTAGCCTGGAACTGTTTGTCACATTACTTCGGACTAGGCCTCATTAATCATCGCTTAGCGATGTCTTCAGGCTAAGGGAAATCTTTCTTTCTCCATGGATGGATAGGAAGGAACTGCGATTAGTAACTATAATATTGCGTTACAGAGACGTTCTCTACCTCGCCAAGCGATCCATTATGTCCTTCTTTATAATGAGTACTGTCCGTACGTAATGCGACACACAGTTCCAATTGTCCTTTGATTTCATCATTTTTTCCCGTTACATTTTCTGGGGAAATTACGCCAATTTTCTCCGAGAGATGCGAACGGAGTCTTGTAAATCTATTGCACGTAAAGAACATATGGCAGGCGTCATCCGTCATCCCCGGGCAGAACACGCAGGTTGGTGATGGTGTCTTTCCCATCTTATACAGGTAAGACTGAAAATACCCGTGACGACTGGGTAGTTGCGTCAGATAATAATCAGTCTCACCATGCATTCTGTAGAACCACGGCCCCAAGTCAGTTATCAGCCTTGCGGTCCACCTGCCTCGCGTTACGTTTTCCCATGTTTGCTGCCACAAGATAAGGGTTCTTCTCCGTTCCTCTCGGCTGACAGTTTCTCTCGTCGACCCCCCCTACGTGAGTATACACGTTTCCGTTCGTCTGCAAGTAATTTAATTGGAACCACCCTCGAGATTACCAGCACTGCAGGTTCAGAGACAGTGCGGTATGCAGCGGCTATTCGCATAGCTTCTTGCCTCTGCACCTGTGCCAGACGCCTTCGGTACGTCTCTTTACTAAGAGCGTCAGTCCAAACCTCAGAGCCATACAAGAGCACTGACTCCATTGCACTCATCAGTAGACGTCTTTTGCTCGAGGTTGGCCCCTGCGTGTTGGCCATCCCTTTGTAGTTGTTAGCAACGATTTTATTGCAATTAATTCTTCCTTTATGACGTTTCCTACGCAATACCGAGGAAAAACAGCTAAACGTGCAGATTTAGTGACGCCAGTGCCTTCGTCAAGACATAGCGATATGAAAGAAGCATCGTTAATGTCAATTTTTTGTTGATCTGTTATATTTTCGGCCAGTTTTAAGATTCTTTCTTTTATTGTGTTTCTTGATAGAGGTGTATCTTTGATGTGCTGAATTATCTTATCTTTATTATCGAAATCATCAAAAGAGAGAGCGCGCATGCTAACCAGGCTTCCTTCAAAAACTCTCCTTCTTGAAAAGGTTTACTATGCCGAGCAATGACATTTGCAACCGCGTAACTCGCCGTGCTCGTATGACAATTTTTACAAACAAATTTAATCATAGATGTTGACTGTTTATTTCTGTCATTCAATGCACTTGCAACTAATTCTTTTTGCTCTACTTCGCTTTTTTGACTAACAGATTTGTGATTTGTTTCAAAATGCCGTTTAACAGACGATGTTCTACATACCACTGATCCAGAACATAAAACATACACCGCCTTGTCACCTTTACTAATCATGCCATATTTCTGAGTCCACCCAGTTTGAAATTCTCTGATATACTTACTATCTTGCACTTTTTGTTTTTTTTTGCTGAACTGGCCATATTAAATATCAGTTTAAAATCATAAAATTCACTCGAGTAAACTTTTAAATACAATTATGTCAACAAAACTCACTATTACTTTATGCGTAAGCAAACAATGCGTCATTCGCAATTGAAACCCACGACCTATAAAAACAAAACAAACAAGCGTCGCGCCGCCCCCACCCCGCGCACCTAACACTCTGTAGCGTAGGATCACTCGCGTTTGATCGTCATAAAATACATACTTAACCTATTTTTTACACATGTTTTATGATCGGCGACGTGCCCATCAATGGCACGCGTGCCATTGGTTCGCCTACCCTGCTGTAGATAATAAGGGAGCTTTCCGTCTTCCTGACGTTCGTTGGCGGTATATTTTTGATTGTTATGTTCTTGGTAGAGCGCCACCGTAAATTCTAGTTTGGTGTGAAGTTCGTATGCAGGATGAAGATCTAGGAAAACAAAAATTTTATCAAATGAAATCGGCAAGACGAGCCTTTGATTTTGATACTCCAAACTACGGTAGAAACGCATATGTTTCTCAGTGAAACTGGTTGATGAGCCTTTCAAGCAGTATCCGGTGTACCATTTCGTTAACTTATTATGTATATGTGTAAAATTATATAGCGTAATACATACGATAATCATATCAAGGATATTAAAGAAACTTTTCCGAAAACATTCTACAAAGCACATTGTTCCGATGCAATTTGGAAGTGTGTTGTACCTACTTGTAGATAGATTAAAATATGAGATGAATATTCAAATGTAAACAAAGGAGCATAACATTTGAAAATACAAAGTGTCAAGAAGAGCAAAGGTAAGGATTAGGACTCAAGAGACAGATGCACTAAGTTTTTTATCGAATTTTGTAATGTTTTTCAACACATATGACTCGAGTTTGTCTGCCATGTCCAGAATCCGAAAAATATATTTAATCAATCCTAGTGTGGTTGCAAAGCATTGGGAAATATTACTAGTAAGAAAAAAACAAAATGAGAGCAGCGATAATGCAAGAAACAAGCTTTTCCGTAATATTCTTATAAATATTTTCCAATGAGCTTGTTAATTATTAAAAAAAGTGTAAAAAATACACATATTCCTAAAACTAGAATTTTCATCGCTCTCTGTTGTTAATTGAATTCACAAAGTCCTCGTAATAGTGTTTAGTAGTAGGGGAGACCGAGGGGATTTGAAACAAAGGTGATTTGAAACAGTACCGATTTCTCAGAACTTAAAACCGTTAGAGAGTTGGCAACGTCGCTTTTCAATCACTTCCCTCCGCGGGCTGACGTGTCAATTCGCGTTGGTGGCGTAAGTCGTGTGGTTGTTGAGTTCTGCGTGTCATGGGACAAAAATCGTGAAAAGTAAGTTTTTAACGTTTTTTTACGATGCTTATATTTTGATAAGGGTTTTGTATTTTGGTTTAAGTTATTTATGTTTCGAAAGCTCATTAACTAAAGATTTATTATATATGTTTGGTAAAATTGATTTCTGTTTATTTGGTTCTTGATTATGGATCAAATAAAAATTAGGAGATTTTTTCTTACTGAGGAGGCTGTTTCAACTCTCCTCGTTTTCAATTTTATATCACACAGCAGTCAATAAATAACGGGGACAAAAAACAATGTTTTTTTTTGTTGATTTAATTTGTTTATTTTGTTTTAGAATGCCTACTGATTATAAAAGAAAGACTGACAGAGGTATGGCGAGTCGCGAAATATATGATTTCGCAGCAGAAGAAGTAACTTTGCGACAGAAAAGTCTCCGTGACGCAGCTTCGAGTTACAACCTTAACCATACCTCCCTCTACAGGTATATTAAAAAAAAACTGCTCATGAAGCTAACGAAACGGCGACTGCTCCAACGGTTGGATATTCCGAAAAGACTGTTTTTACAGCTTCAGAGGAGAAGGTACTCTGTGACTATCTTTTAAACTGCGCTGCTGCTAACTTTGGCCTAAGTACTAAGGAAGCCAGAACTTTGGCCTACAGGTTGGCTGTAGAATATAATAAAAAAATTCCTCCTTCTTGAACTGAGTATGAAATGGCTGGAGAGGTTTGGCTTCGATCTTTTATGAAACGTCATCCTGTTCTTTCTCTGAGACTACCTCAACCTACAAGTTTCGCTCGAGCTACACGTTTTAATAGAGTAAACGCGGAACTCTTTTTTCAAAATTATACCGCAGTAGTTGACAAACACAAGTTGCAAGGGAAAGATATATGGAACGTTGACGAATCTGGCATCACAACTGTTCAGAAACCGGACCGCGTCATTGCCTGACGAAGACAGAAAGAAGTGAGTGCCATGACTTCCGCAGAGAGGGGAACATTGATTACCATAGCACTGGTAGGAAATGCCCTCGGGAATCACATACCCCCGATGTTCATCTTTCCGCGGAAAAGATTTCATGATCACTTTATACGCGATGGACCTACTGGATCAATTGGCACTGCGAATGGGTCAGGGTGGATGCAAGAAGAAGACTTTTATATATTTCTTTAATTTTTCAAAGACCAAATTAGGCCATCAAAAGAAAATAAAGAACTACTGTTATTAGATAACCATGCTTCACATACAGCAGTTAAAAATATCAACTTTTGCAAGGAAAATGGCATAATTCTATTGATTTTTCCACCTCACTGCACCCATAAGTTGCAGGCAATGGACAGAACCGTTTTTGAGCCAATGAAAAAGGCAGTTAACACTGCTTGCGACAATTGGATGCGGTCTAATCCAGGAAAAGTAGTGTCCATCTATGATATTCCTGGGATAGTGAAAACATCGTTTGATATAGCCGTCACACCGCGCAATATATCTTCCGGATTCATCCATACCGGACTTTGGCCATTAAACACTGAAATATTCCAGGACGCTGATTATTTTCCGAGTCAAATTACTGATCGACCTTTGGCAATTTCCGTTAGTTCTCGTACACCAAGTTCATCAATCTTAAATTTACTGGCTACCCCTCCTCAAATCAGCTACGAAACAGAAGGGGTACCCAAGTCTGCAGAGAACCTTGATAAGAATTCACCTGATATGGCGATATCTGAAGTAATGCTTAATACTATCACGATGCCTTCAACCACTGAAGATATAATATCTGTACTATCTACATGACGAAATACTTCAGTTACTGCGACAGCAATTCCATTCTCACCTGAAACTCTTAGACCCTTGCCAAAAGCTCCACCAAGGAAGGGAAATCAAAAAAATAGACGCAAAGTAAAATCCACTATCTTAACCGACACTCCCGTAAAGGATAAACTAGTTGCAATCAAAGCAGCTAAAACGACTAAGAAAAAGGTGAAAAAACCTAACTTTGAAGAAACAAAAACAAGAAAAAGTTCAAAACCAGGCACTGAAACTAAAAAGAAGAAGAAGAATCCTTTTGCCTTTGTTGTTTAGAGTCATATTCAAATAGCAGAGCCGAAGAAAAATGGGTGCAATGTTTGAAATGAAACAACTGGGCTCATGAAGCTTGCACTGGTGGGGAACTATCTTATATTTGCCACAACTGCTTCTCAGATTGATAAGATAATTAATGTTACGAAAAGGACGTTATGGTACTTTAAACTGCTTTAGGAGTTGATTATTTGTATTAGACCTGTAGTTACCTACTTAATTGATATATCAGTACAAAATATTTATAAAAAAGTTTGTTTCGTACTTGAGAAGTTTAATTTTAATAAATACCTTCAAATTATATCATCATTTTTATTTTACAGCCTTTAATAGTTCTCAAAAATCATATGTTTCAACTCTCCTCGACCCCTGTTTCATCTTACCTCGGTATGAGGGGAGTTGAAACAAGTTGACTTGTTACGGTTAAGTCGATTTTTCACCACAATATTTAATGCTTCTAATTTTTTTATGTTAGTTATTCGCAAGTGTAAAGAATGACCTATCGATTGGTACTAATATCATACGATTTCTGGTGTACGAAACAAAATGTGAAAATTGTTTCAACTCCCCTCGGTCTCCCCTACACACTGTTTAGTAGTACGCACAGATTATTTGAAAATGGTGAAAAGAAAGGTTCCTATTTATTACACCCAAAGAGAAAGGTTATTAAAATCTATCAAACTAGTAACAATTTCGATAGAATTTCAGGGAGATGCCCTAAGAAAAAAAAAAATGAGTAGACGTTGAAAAAGGCAAATTTTAAAAAGAATATCGGAAAATAGCCGATTATCTTGAAAATACTTGTGAAGTATCTGTAATACCCTAAACGCTTTCTTGACATTCCTTTCATAAAAACTTACAACCTTTTCGTTGAGAGAAAGGAACCGTTACTTCTAAGATGAAGACAACAAACGAATTCAATACATGAATACGTATAAAAGTTTGGAGAGTTCTGGGAAAAGCTAGTTTTAAAAGATGAAAGCAAATATGATGTTTTCGGGATGGACGACGATTTGCGTCGGGTAGAGTTAACTCTGCATCGGAAACAACAAACACGAAACCTACGATAAAACACAGAAAGGGAATCGTGAAGGTTTCGACTGCAACAGATGTAAATAAATCACTTTTTGTTACAAAAATGGACATTTTAAAGAATAATCTGAAACATTTCTTGCAAAAATATTAATTGTCGATTTTCACTTATCCAAGACAATGATCGCAAACTTTCTTCCACATTTTTTTCTATTTCCAACATTTGTTCTATTCTTTAAAGTCCATGCCAATCCGACAAAGCATTTATAAAAGAAAAGTGCGTTCAAATCACATAACTCGCCGGGCTCGATTGAAGAAATGGTTGTAGAAGAGTGGAACACTTTTACAACCGATATCATTCTAAAGTTAGCTCATTCGCTGCCAAGGACGAGTATACTCGTCTTTGGCAGGGTATCCCGCACTGCCAAGACTAGTATACTCGTCCTACTTTAAATATATTATAACATGCAGGCATTTGAATTAGCAAATTTATTTTGCCACAAACATAATATAAATATGTAAAAAAGCTTGAAAAATACTACAAATAATTTTTTTTACAAAAATAATACTTTATTTCTTATAGAGAATGATCTTTCACGCAAAAATCAACATCACC
Organism: Stratiomys singularior; assembly: GCA_954870665.1. Lineage (NCBI taxonomy): Eukaryota > Metazoa > Arthropoda > Insecta > Diptera > Stratiomyidae > Stratiomys > Stratiomys singularior. The sequence continues at coordinate 103,656,096 of OX940880.1, forward strand.
GTGTATTTATAACAAAATTTTATAGCAACTAAATCACTTATGATACCTTATCTTCATGATAGGATTTGTAAAAAAGTCCAATACATAATGGAGGTTTATCAGGACAGCTCGGACAGTAATATCGAGTCTCCTTTCGAATGCTTTTCGTTGCACAAACTCTACATTTGCGAGTTGGGTTTTTCTTTTGTTGTGTGGGAGGAATAGCATCAAGATAATGAGGGGAACTTTGTTCTTGGGGTATGATTAACGTAGATTGATGAGATTGAATGACTGCATCTTGGCTTCCATTTAGCCAATATTGTAGAACTTCTTCTCTAAATTGAAGAGATGTTTTATTTTCTGCGTTCGGTTGCTGACAATACAATATATATGCATTATGCACAGCCATTTCTATGATGTGTACAGTTATTTTTTTATACCACCGAAGAGTTTTTCTCATAGCACTATAGTAGGACAGCATTTGATCCGAATGGTCTACACCTGCCATACCTTTTGTGTAATCCCTTACAATATTGGGTTTGATGGAGATTCGTCTATTTCGGTTAGCAACTTCAACCATCTCAGCTTTGTACAAATTTGATATGGTTAGTACATCTCTTTTATCTCTCCACTTACAAATGACGACCGATTCGGATCGCTTCCAACTGTACTCGCCCTTCTTCAGTTTTTGTTTGACCAATTCTTTTGGATTACCTTTACAATTGGATCGTTGAGTTCCACAAATATATGTCGAGTGCAATGTCAACTCTTTTGCTAGTGATACGGAGTTGTAAAACTTGTCCATATATAAAATATGACCCATATCAAGAAAGCCGTCCATAAGGGAAAACACAACTGAAGTACTGTGATTCTGCTGGTCCGTCCGAATTTCAGATTTTCCGCAATAAATTTGTATGCGTAGTATCATCCCCTGTTATTTGCATAATTCGTATAACTTTACGCCAAATTTTTTTTTTTTATTTTTTATATATTGCCGAAAGTGAAGACGACCACGCCATAGTACCGAAGACTTATCAATAACTAAATCTTTGCCACGATTGTACACTAAATTCATTACGTTATTAAAATGTTCAACAATCGGTTCAATCTTGTGTAGCTTACTTTCTTGGTTTGTGCTATTCGAAAAGTGCAGACATGGTAATAACATTTGAAAACGGTTTCGGCACATATGAGTTCTCCAAAATGGCAAATTATAGAAATGGCTTTTTTTCCAATAATGCTCAATGGAAGGCAGATTTATGCTTCCCATGTGAAGAAGCAATGCCCAGAATTTTCGCATTTCCCGGCGATTAGTGGCTTCCCAATTATTGTATCTTGATGATTTTCTCAGTGTCCCTTTCCGTCCTATTATTTCTGCAGCGTGCTCATTAGTTCTTTGAACCAACTTATCAATAAATTCATCAAAAATGAATATATCAATTAGCTCGCCTGGAGTTCGTAATTTTCCCGGAAGAATCAAGCCTTGATCCTTTTCTCGAAATTCAAAAACTGGAGGATCTCTTTCCACTTCTGTCCACATATTACCATTTCCGGTATCTTCATTTATACACTGCACATTGATAGAAGTACTAGGAACGTCATCTTCACTTTCTGATTCTTCCGAATCATACACCACATTTATTCGTGGTCTTTTTTTTTGCAATAGGAGATAGACTGTCGTCTGATTCAGTCTCGGAATCACTATCATTTAGAAAATATTCTTCTTCTGAATCAAAATCACTGCCAGTTGATATATCGTCGTCCATTATAACTAATTTGAATTGTACAAGGGATAAAATAAATAATCATAAGCTATATACCCATTGAGAATTTTCACTTTGAAAGTATACCTAATATGTACAGCAATGTGTGATATCACAGCAAATTTTCTTCAAAATTTTATTTCACAACTAATAATTTCTTGATCTGAACACTAGAAAAATAATGTGATTACTGAAAAGAGATGTTGCAGTTACTCAGCTCGAAATGAAAACAAAATACGCGGAATTACTTTATCCCGATATCTGCTGAGACAATGTAATCGACAATAGTGAATTTCTAAGTGTTGCCATTTTCGCAATGTGTCTCGTTTTATTCCATTTTCTTTGTTTTATCCATGTGCATGATTTATTATTTGTTTTTCTACTAAAACGTACGCAAATACGAAAAAGGATATCGAGTCCTTCTGCCCTCCTATTGCCAACGACGAGTATACTCGTCTTTAGTTTTCTGCTTGTAAATGATTATGTATGATAATATATGTGCACTTACCAAGAAAAAACAGGGTTTTGGTAAACAATAACACTCAAAATATAAATGGCAATGGGAATGACTTCATATAATTTAGGCTTGGCAGCGAATGGGTTAAATAGAAAGTTTGGCAATTTAATTTTTTGATTTATAACTAATGAGCTATGACAAAAGGAGGAATTATTTGTAATTATCTGATTTTTTAATACTATCATATTGTTTCTCAGAACTAAGGGATGTTTGATCGTATTCACAATGACTATAAATATAATTTTTGAGATAAAATTACAGAGTAATATGAGAACGTTATTCGAGTCCGATGTTTGAAAAGGACTCTATAATATAGGTTCCCTGTGAGTTTGTGTGTTTAAAAATACTTGCTTATCCTTTTAATTTTGTGTAGACTTTTGACTTTTTTGTGTGGTGAGGTAGAAAATATTGGTATAGAATGAGAGGAGGGACAAGAGCCACTACTGCTGGGCACAGGCCGAGCGCTGGTGAATTCGCTTACTTATTTCGTCACGAAATAGGACGCTTAGTAATATTTATCTAAGCTGCCCGGTTAAAAAGTTGAAGCAGTGCAGTTTACTAGCAGTAGTGAAGTAGCATACGAGAGATTGAGTATGCGAGAATATCCTTTTCTGACGCCGCATAAAAAGCATGGATCTCTCGGGTAGGAAAAGCATGATGAGGATATTTACGTAGAATGCCAACAATATGATGCAGATCTAATGTGTATTTCATCACCTTTTACCGAAACATCATTTTTTATATTGGCAGGTAAAGTTTATGAAACAGTAGTCTTCAGACTGATTTCAAATTTTCAAAGAATATTATATTGTAAAACATTAATATTATAAACGAACGCGTTTTCTGCGTTATTTTTTCTACAAAGTAATGCCATTTTCGCTAAATAATGAGTTTCGAAAATCCTTCCCTATTCTACCAATATATTGGTTTATGATGAAACAAAGAAAAACACTTTTTTCTCTGATACTGTTTTTCAAGGGCGTTTTATGGTTTTGAAGCCCATTAAAGGAAAATTTTAATGATCAAAGAGTCATTGGCATCAATGAAAGCCGTCATTCGCCCAACCCTGTTATGTCAAAAATAAACAAAAATTTATTTTATAAACAATTATTTGAACTTCGTACAAATTTATTAAAATATTCGTATGGAACGATTTGAAGATATGCCACATTGCTAAAAAAATCAGGTACGAATGTGTTTCATTTATTGGTCTAGATCGTAATAGTCAAGGAATCATTACGAGTTCATATAGTTAGCGAGTATGTTAAGACAATGCATGTGTTCTTATTCGTAGGAGTGATGAAATATCCAAGATCCAGTTAATCTCTAATGATGTCTTCATATGGAACACGTTGCAAGTTAAGCACGCTTGAGAGATCTCTGCAATTGCAATGGTTGAATTACAAAGGACATTACGTAGGCTGCTATATATATTTCTGGCCTAGGCAACACTAAGTGTTGCCAGTTGCAATCTGACATTTCCATTGGAAAGTTTGACATTTTGTAGCATAAACGTACTCAGAACGTTTCGACGTACGACTATCATTTGTGTTGTTTACAGTGACTTGAAAAAATCAATTTGGCAAAAAATTGAATTAACTCGTGAACATTTTCGTGCGATCATTTTTCATAATTTTCGACGTGGATTATCACGACAAGAGTGCATCGATGAACTTAAATCTTTGTATGGCTATGAAGCACCATCCTATAGCACTGTGAAAAACTGGTACAACGAATTCAATCGTGGCCGACGCTCGCTCAAAGACGAATTTCGTGAAGGACGTCCAAAAACAGCTGTTGTGCCAGAAAACATCGATGCCGTGCGTGAAATGATAATGCAAGATCGTCATGTGACATACCGTGAGATAGAGGCATCCTTAGGCATTTCTCCCACCAGTATACATACATTCGATATTGCATGAAAACCTGGCCGTAAAAAAGGTTTGTTCTCGTTGGGTCCCGCACAATTTGACAATCGCTCAAAAAATAGCTCGTGTGGATTCGTGTAAGGAAATGCTGAAAAAAATACAATCGCGGTGCTTCAAAAGACGTTTATAAGATCGTCACAGGTGACGAATCATGGATGTATGCGTATGAGCCCGAAACAAAGCAGCAATCAACCGTGTGGGTCTTCCAAAACGCGGCCAACCCAACAAAAGTTGCTCGCGCACGAAGCACTGCAAAGCAAATGATCGCTTGTTTCTTCGGCCGAATGGGTCATGTGGCCACTGTTCCGCTTGAGCAACGTAGGACAATCAATTCTGAGTGGTACATGATCATTTGTTTGCCTGAAGTCTTCGGAGAAATTCGCAAAACGAACAAGAGAAGACGAATCATCCTCCATCATGACAATGCGAGCTCTCACATATCTCATCAAACACGTGATTATTTGAGCACTCAAAACATCGAATTGATGGGTCATCCGCCGTATAGCCCCGATTTTGCCCCCAACGACTTCTTTTTATTCCCACACATCAAGAAAAAAATGCGTGGTCAACGATTTTCGTCGCCAGAAGATGCTGTTGAAACGTTCAAAACCCATATTTTGGAGGTGCCTCAATCGGAGTGGAAAAAGTGCTTCGAAAATTGGTTTGAGCGCATGCAAAAGTGTATAGATCTTCATGGAAAATACTTTGAAAAAAAAATTAAACCATTTTAGATGATAAATATTCGCATTTCCATTATTAGGCCAGAAATATATATAGCAGCCCTCGTATACAAAATGATTGCAGAATAGTTTAATAATAACTCTAAGTAAACAAATAGTTTAACATTGAGTCAAAACAAATCCAGTAGCAATAACAAGTGAAAATATACATAGTACTTTCAACATGGAAATTTGTATCAAAAATGATTTCCACGCCAATTTCCATTTCGAATAGTTTACGCGAAATACCCCTTGTAAGAAAACTCATATCCAACTGTGCAACACAATTTCTAACTTAAATTTCAAACACTTGCTACCAGATAAAAGTTCAAAGTCACCACGTTATAGTTGACAATGTAAAAGACCGTAACATGTTAGGAATCTAGCGGTTACATGTTCCATTGGATACATTTAAATACACATCTCTACATACATGGAGGTGCACACACTTTACACACATGTCACTTTATATCTTTTTCTAAGCATACATACTGCTACTAGATCAATCTATTTGGATGTCAAGGATGTCTACAATTGAAAGAGTACGTTCATGGTGGATGCTAGAAACATAACAAATGCGACACACATGTTGAGTTAGGTTACATATTCGATATATACGTTTATATGCAACTCGTACTATCAATATCTAATTTTTGGACAAAGTTTTTGAGCCACTTCCCATCTGCTGAAAATACTATTAGACAATAAGTAGGTCGAAGAGAAGAAGTTTTAGTAGTGCTTAAGTTTTAGCAATTTCATAATCGTATTTTATAATTCTGTGTTTCGACATATTAAAAAGTTATACTCATAATGTTATTACAAGCATCGTGGAAACTAGCTGTGTAATTGCATTTGGAGAATGGATGGATTGACATTCAGGGTTTTGTGCTATTAAAAGTCTAGCGGACGTATCAGCTTTTCTGAGCAAATTAATTTGATGAAAATCAAGTTCGATTAAATCCATATTAGAGTGCACTAAAAACAAGTGGAAGTTCTGAAGAAACTTGAATAAAGCACCATTTTAAAGAGATTATGTTTTGGAAACTAAATTCAAAAATAATATAAATTCTTTTCACAAAATAGTCAGAAACATTCATTTGACAATAAAATGTCTTTTATCCAAGGCGAAAACGTTTGGGGAATCATTCGAATTCACTTTAAAAATTTTAAAAATTACGTTTCAGAATCTATTCTGACAAATAAATATAAAGGAGTTCTATAATTATGAAGAATCAGCAGCCAATGTTATCAAAATCACGAAGTAGGTACATCCTATAATATGGAATCCCATAGTATAGGAAGCACGGATAAACACAACTTTAAACTTTAAAAGTTGCCTGAACATTTTTGCCCTTCTTAGACCTTTTATTAGCTAATACTTTCTCAATAGCTTTTGAAAATTTATTAGCCACGAAAAGGTGAATTGTAATGGTTTCTCTATGTGAAGAGAATGACATAATTATGTCAATTATTAATGTACCATACATCATAAACATTTGTTCAACTATCTATTAAGAAAGGAAAGGAACATAAAGATGGCACACTCAGTATTCAAACTATTTAAATTTGATAGTCGAACTTTTTTCCATTGCTTCCTAATTTTCGTTTACCGAAAATTTATTTGGCGCCTTTAAACGGTTTCAGAATTTATAAGGAACCCAAAACGTGGCCTAAGTTAAGGAAATACGATGCGTAGCAACATTGGCTTCTGGTGTAATCAACATTAGAAATTAACCGTCATGAATCAAGTCTGCACATGGTTTCAATCAGTTGATACTGTTACAAAGTCATTCGCTCCTAACATTTATTGAAATAGGACCTCTGGTTATTTATTCTAAAATTAATTCTTGCACTGGCACCTGGCACATTATCCTTTTTTTGGGTTGGGGGGTAAAGGCAATTTTCGCCCGGAGTGTGGGGCTCCTACCCACTACCCACTAAACACCCCCCTGTCAAGAGACCCTAGCCTGGAACCGTTTGACACATTACTTCGGGCTAGGCCTCTTTTTACTTCGCCCTAGGGTGCCGTCAGCTGAGAGAAATCTCCCCCCAGCGGGAGGGGGCAGGTTGGTGGAGGACTGCTGGAAAAGAGATCCCTCTAGACCCCGCGCCGAAGGTTATCCATGGTACATTTTTTTGCAGTAAGTATTGCTCGAGAGTAATGTGCCACACAGGTCCATTTGTCGAAACTTTTCAGCATTTCGCCGACCAGATTGTCTGGAGAAAGCTCTCCCATCACCTCCCAATTTTCATTTTTAGATTTACCAATCTTGTGCAAGTAAGACTGAAAATACCCATGCCCACTAAGAAGCTGGGTAAGGTAATAATCAGTCTCACCGTGCCTTCGATTTAGCCACGATCCCACGTCCCCTATAAGACGGGCAGTCCAGCGGCCATTAGAGTCGCCTTCTCAGGACTGTTGCCACTCGAGTATTGTGCGCTGCCTCTCCTCTCGGTTGACAGCATATCTTGAGCCCTCCACTTTTCGGTCATAAATTCTCCGTCTTTCCCTAGCAAGGAGGGCGATGGGTATCACTCCTGCGATCACCAACACCGCCGACTCAGAGACAGTGCGGTATGCAGACGCAACCCGCAAAGCTCCTCGTCTCTGTACCTGGGCCAAGCGCTTTCGATACAGCTCCTTACTGAGAGCTTCGGCCCAAATCTCAGAGCCGTACAGTAGCACTGACTGTACAGCACTCATGAGAAGTCGGCGTTTGCTCGGTGTGGGCCCACCGATGTTTCACATTAGCCGACTTATAGCTGAGACGCCTATCGCGGCCTTTTTCGCCGTTGCCCTGATCTGTTCCAAAAAGCTCATTTTGGAATCGATCAATAGTCCCAAATATTTTATTGCAAGCTTAGACTCAACAGTCGCATCTCCGATCTGCAAAGGAATTACCGTGGGAATTCTTTTCTTCGTGAGAATGACCACCTCGGTTTTCTCTAGTGCCAAACTGAACCCGCGGGTGGTCATTCATTCCATCACTTGACGCATTAGCATTCCCAGTCTGCGCTGCGCATGTTCGACTGTGCGTCCGGCGATCAGTGCTGCTATATCATCTGCATAGCCGACCAAGCGCGACTCATCTGGCAGCTCAAGCCTCAATAGTCCGTCGTATGAGGCGTTCCACAAGTATGGTCCCAGTATGGAGCCTTGTGCTACACCAGACGTTATCTCCATACTGCGCCGCCCATTTTGCGTGTCATAGAGCAGACTGCGGTCCTTTAAGTAATCCCTCAAAATCCGCATCAGATACCCTGGCAATCGGAAAAAAATGTCCAATGTGCCAAGAATATCCGATCATCTGGCGGAGTTGAAGGCATTTCTTACGTCAAGCGTCACTAGCAAGACAACTCGTTTGGAATCAGTTTTGTGCGCTTCGGCTCGACGGACTGCATTCACCACTTCCATGATGGCACCGGAAGTGGATCGCCCTGCTCTAAAACCATACTGCCGAGGAGGAAAGTCCCCTGAAGCACAAATTGCGTCAGTGAGTCTTCTCTTGATAAGCTTTTCGAACACTTTCCCGGCTGTGTCCAGCATACAAAGCGGCCGGTATGAAGATGGCAGCCCGGGTCGTGTTTTCTCTTGCTGATCACTGTGAGCCTCGCCACCTTCCAGCGAGATGGGAATACACCTTCTCTAAGGCAAGCGTTGAACACATTGAGTAGCAAATCAGGGCAAACGAGGAAGACCATTTGTAGCACCTCGGTTGGAATGCCGTCTGGTCCTGGTACCTTTCGAGGCTTCATAGAAAGCACCGCATCCCCCAGCTCATTTTTAGTGAACGATGGACATTCGCCTGAGTCGACCTCGTGGGCAGCATCAACACGGACAGGATGAGTTGGAAAAAGCGCCTGCACTATGCCGTCCATCTTGTCTGCTTGAAGTAAACACGGCTTCCGTGAGGTGCCGAGCTTGCGCCACACTACCTTGTAGCCGAGCTCCCATGGATCCCTGTTCACATCGTCCACAAGTTCTCGCCAGCAGCGTGCCTTACTCTCATTGATGAGTCTTCGGAGTTCTTTCCTGCTGATCTGTATGCTGCTGTCCTATTGGGTGCTTCCTCTACGTTTCTCCAGCGCTGAGCTGCACGTCGAAGTCTGTGACACTCGCCTCGTTTGTCTGCGATATCTTTTGACCACCAATGTACAGCAGGCCTGTCGTGTCGAGGCCTCCGTCGAGGCATAGATGATCTACAGGCAGAAGTGATGAGGTTCATCGTTGACTCCGCCATTCTCTCGACTCCAGCCCTTCCGCTCCCCGAAGGGCACCCCGATGTCGTTCCGCCTTCCAGAATCACATTGGCGAAAGTCTCCACATCCATTTTTCCGATATTTCACCCGGGAGTGAAAGATCGTTGAGACGAGCGAGGAGTGGTATCGTCGATCTCAATAGCTATGTGGTGGTGGTCACTCGCTGAATAATCCTCGAGTACTCTCGAGTTCAGCGTCGTCGGAGCGAGGGACTCCGAGGCAAATGTCACATCTGGGATTGTTCCTTCGCAACCCCAGCGCCGGAAGGTAGGTACATTGCTGGTATTTAAAACCACCAACCCGGTCCTCGCCGACATGTCCAGAATGCGTTGCCCTCTGGAATCGGTTTGAGGCATGCCCCACTCAACGGCTCTGGCGTTGAAGTCTCCTGCTACGAGTGCTTTGCCATCTGTGTTCAGAACAGCATCTTCTAGCGCGTCCAGTCTATTGTGAAAAGATGGCATTGACTCATTCGGCTTCAGGTAAACGCTGAAAAACGTTATACTCGGGCACCAAATCCACACGAAACCGTCTCCTCGGCCGTGACCTTGAATCTGGAGTCGCATCGGAGAACCAGGCTGGTGAGGTCTTATTTCGATGTTATTCGGTCAGCAGCAGCAGATCAGCTCTCTTTTCTCTGGCGAACTGCTCTAACAAATCTTGTGCATTGATGCTACGGTGCAAGTTAATTTGAAGGGCCCTGATCATCACCTCAGAGCTGCTTTTGCTTTTGCTAGTGCCTCTCTAAAGATTGGGCACGCGCCTGTTCCTGCAACGTGAAGGTGCTCTGTTGGTTCAGAGTTAAGATGATTACATAACAAACAGCGCGGAGTCTCAACTCTCGGAGTGTTGTTTCTTATGCACAGACGCTCCACACTTAAAGCAAAGCATATTACGGTCAGAGCCCTTGCAGTTCGAAGTGGTGTGCCTGTATCCAAGGCACCTGTAGCATCGTACTGGGATGGCTCGGCGGCGAATTCTACACACCACCCAGCTGATTTTTAGTTTTCCTTTGGCCAGGAGTTGTGTAGCATCTTTCTCCGTTACGTCGAGTATGGCCAGCCTTTGCCCTCGGCGATTCTCTGGAGAAAGCTGTACTTTACTAGAGTTATTCCAGGGAACTCCCTTTGAATGGCTTCTTCAACCTCAGCCGGATTGGTGATGCAATCCAGGTTCCTTACTTCCAATGAAGCTCTTGGCTCCAAGGTAGATACGATGGCTTTTGCCCCAAGGTAGTTCTTTATTTTGTCGCGGAATATCGATTTATCGGAGGAGTCCGCTCCAAACTCGATGAGTAGCCCTCGTCGATCGTAGAGTCTTAATAATGGTCCCAATTTCCTCCGGCTTGACATTCTTGTGGATATCGCGTAGAACGTCAGAATAGCTCCTTCCGTCAATGGGCTTCACAAGAATGGCGTCTCCAAGGACTCTTCGTTTTTTTCTTACTGGTTTGTCCACGGTATTTGTCGTTGTTTGAACAGGCACTGTTTGTTGGCTAAGCCTATGTTCACGTTTTGCGGATTTTTTGCCGCCTTGGATATCACGAGCTGGAAGGCGTCTTTTCTTTGTGGCGTTTCTTTTTCTAGCTCAACGTTCTCTTTACGCCTTTTCTCCTGTTCGCTCTCAAGAGGGCTAACAGCAGTCCTCTTGATACTGGGAAGGAAAGGTTGGGTGACTTTAACGTGCACCGGTTGATCTATATGTTCTTCTTCCAGCTTTTTCCAGAGTCTCGATCCAAGAGGTCTTCGAACTCAAACACTCCATTTTATACATCTTTACTGATTGTTTTTTGGTTTATGCACGCTCCTTGCATACGTTTGAGAATCGCATAACATTTTTTAGTCAACCGTTCTTCCTCGGAACGGTTCTCCGCGATAACCTCCTTAACAAGTAGGTCTTTTTCGCCGACTTTCTCCTCCGGGAGCTTACGTTCTATGTTGTGCGTTCTTCCTACTGAGGTCGATTCAGCAGTAGCAACCATAGAAGTGAGGTGATCGTAAACCTCCGGAGCCGCATTTACTACCGGTCCATCACTGCTCTTTCCGCTAGGGGCAGAATGAAACCGTGGTGGTGAACGTAAGGTTTTTCCACTACGGGAAAACACGCCAAGATAATCGTTATGGTTGTCAGAATTATGTTCATCGGCTCGTTTGTTCGTCTCCTCTGCATTATTCTGTTTGTTGTTGTTGTTGTTTTTCTTCATTTTGTTCTTAAGGGTCCCCCCTCGGAGCCGCTATCTCCACCCGAATGTGTAGTCGCGTTAATGATCCCATGGTTATCTATGCAAGCAGGGAGGCCATGCGAGGGTTGGCACCAGCCCTTATGGAGTCAGGTGCTCAGAGCCAGATCAGCGCTAATCGGGAGTACGACTCAACCGAACCTACACCACCAACTCAATGGTGCGAGCTTTGAACGAACTCTGAGGCCTGCCAAGGTTTTATCGGGACGGAGACGGCGTGATATCAGCCTGGAGCCGTTCGCGCACGGGTTTCACCTCGGCGGTACCGCGCAGAAAGCGACTAGGTCCATAATATCATGGCTGCCAGCCCACATGCGTCAAATAAAGTCGAGAGTCAAATCATAGTCCGGGTTCGGTGCTGTGTTCCCATTAGTCGCCTCTTACGACAAGTTGGGTTACTGTGGATGTATTCTAGCCTCCCCCATCCACAGGGACATTATCCTTAGCAATCATGAAGCAGCGCTCGATTCAAACCCATTCCAGCTTGAAAACCTTCAAACCGCACAAAATTCTTTCATCTTTTCGTTATTGTTTGTAGTTCCAGTTATACTTTTACACCCAATACCGTAATTCATGCAAAGAATATAAACGGGAAAATTATTCAAAAGACGAAACGAGAAATGAAACACGAAAATTGAATTTCATCACTCTCACCTAAACAAAGTTATTAGCCTACCATTCTTTTTTGACATTTACCATTATGTTACGAGTGTTTTGTGCCTAATTCATTTTAAAATATATTCAGCGTAATCATCTTTATGCCTCGCGTATTTTTCCCTGACCTAAGCATTTATTCATAATCACCAATGGTGGTGCGAACAAGGCAACAAAAGGACATCAAAACAGCAACTAAGCTGTCCGGAAATGGCAATGGTGATGTTGTTAAAAGAGAGGTCAAGTAACCCATTAATATTTGCCTTTGCCCACTACGTTTGAACAGCAATTGAGGAGAAAAGCATGAAACTGTAGCGCTTAGTATTCTAAGGACTTACAGTCTTCAGCACACGCTTTCGATTTGCTAACGTATGCTCATATCTTAGCGTAGATTCACTATTAATCAAAAGATGCTAAATTGATCACGCCAAGTTACATTTGTTTCTTATTCGTGAAAGCCGAACGAAACTGAAAATTCAGCAAAGGAGAGCGGAAGATACTTTTCTATGCCCAATTTTTTCCGAGCAATTTATCAAGGCAACATGCCTTAGGGTATAAAGGAATATATGATTAAATTGAATATCAGCATTGACGGGTTATGCTCATCTTTTACGATGGTATTCGTTTATAGGTGAGCTTTGGAGGGAGAGTTAGCTAGTAAAAATAAGAGTTTACTATTTGGACATAAATTTATAAAAAAATTGTTTAGCTTAAACTAATGGATAGAATGAATCAAGTATATATTTATTTCAGCTCTTCAAACAAGAAAAAGTATGAGCAAGTATAATAATGAAAATTATAATTGTATTCACAGTTATAATGAGCATAATAACAACAAAAACATTATACCAATAACTGGTGAACATACATCAACCTTTGAAGCAAAATGGAAACTTATAAGCTTATATAACTACATGGAACTTAACTATTTTGCCAGAATACAAGGTGGTTATTACATAATGGTAGAAACAATTGAAGACTTCCTGACACTGTGATTTATTTGTTCTATAAAGAAAAAACATGGTTGAAATGACCTGAAACGGTGAACATCCGCGAAAGGGATCGAAAATATCAACTCCTTACCGCATTTTTCTTGTCTCAGTTGCTACCCGGGAATCGAGAGGACACTATATCGTAATCTGAAATGTTGTCTTCACCGTAATAAAAATACAAAAAAATTCTAAATTTAACTGGGAAAAGACCATATGAGATGATGAGAATGACCATAATTGTTCGTTCGACGATGCATCCACTAATCATCAGAAACATGCAAAAATGTACTCACATATCAATTATTGTAATGAGTTTTGGCAATAGTGTAGAGGCTTGTTGCCTTGATCTGTAAGCTGTTAATTAAATCCTATTTAAGAAGTATATAATCCTATTTAAGGGGTATAATTCGTTGGAGTTCGCTGTCTATTCTTTTCAATAGAATAAACGAGGACCCTGTTCGCAGTTTGTTTTGTCGATTTCGAAGGATAAATGAATTCGAAAAACTAGCTCTGCAAGCAAAAGGTGCTGAAGTATTGAAAGTATGTTTCTTTGCAACTCATTGTTTTGGTTTACTACCGATAAGAAAATGAGTGAAAAACTGAATTTTCAGTGATAAATAGCCTTAAACGATTAGTTTGCTTCGAAAAAAGGTGCCAAATTTTTTGTAAAATCCTTAATACAGAATGGAGAAAAACGAAAGTACAACTTAAGGGATAATCGATTTTTATTAAAGCTCTTCACGAGTAAATAAGGGATTAGCAAAATTAGGTCACGAAACTGGGTCAATGTATCTTTAATTTGTCTGTTTTTCACGTTGGATCGCTTGTGTTTTCGGCTTTTAAACATGAAATCAGACATTCCCTTCGTACCACATTTCGACAGTAACAATAGTATTCGCACTACGACTTTATAGTGGGAATTCCTTTACTTTACCCCAATAGGATCAAAAAGAATGTTGAGCAATGTAGCAATATACGTGTATAAAGAGGGTGTATGAAATATGAGTCTGGAATCTGTAGATTTTTCTTATTCTCAAGTGCAAAAATCTCAATCGTATGGGAATGATAAACGTAATATACATAAAGAGGGTGGAGAATCGTATAATTTTATGTAGGGTGAAATGCTGGTATTAAAACGCGGTATTATTGTTAAGATGTTACGATGCTGGAGTGCGGCTGAGATGAATGTGTTTATGATTTATCTGAAATAATTTATAGTACGTTAGAGGCGTTTTGATGGATAAATGAATTTCGCTCCTCAAGAAGTAAAACGAGAATCAAAGAATAAGATCAAAGAATAAGCGTACTGGTTTTGAACCGAACCTGCTAATAATTTGCATTGCAGTTTATTGCTACGGATGCTAAACTCCGAAGTTCATTTTCGCTTGCTTGTTCCACACGCATAAGAATTATTTCCGTGCCTTATTTCTTTTTTTTTGTTTTTTTGGGAGGGGAAGGCTATTTACGCCCTGAGTGTCGGACTCCCCCGCTACCGGACTACCGACTAAACACCTCCCCTGTCACACCGAGAACCTAGCCTGGAACTTTTTGTCACATTACTTCGGACTAGGCCTCATTAATCATCTCTTTCTCCACGGATGGATAGGAAGGAATTGCGATTAGTAACTATAATATTGCGTTACAGAGATGTTCCCTCCCTCGTCAAGCGATCCATCATTCCCTTCTTTATAATGAGTACTGTCCGTACGTAATGCGGCACACAGTTCCAATTGTCCTTTGATTTCATCATTTTTCCCGTTACATTTTCTGGGGAAATTACGCCAATTTTTTCCGAGAGATGCGAACGGAGTCTTGTGAATCTATTACACGTAAAGAACGTATGGCAGGCGTCATCCGTCATCCCCGGGCAGAACACGCATGTTGGGGATGGTGTCTTTCCCATCTTATACAGGTAAGACTGAAAATACCCGTGACCACTGAGTAGTTGCGTCAGATAATAATCAGTCTCACCATGCATTCTGTAGAACCACGGCCCCAAGTCACTTATCAGCCGTGCGGTCCACCTGCCTCGCGTTTCGTTTTCCCATGTTTGCTGCCACAAGGTTAGGGTTCTTCTCCGTTCCTCTCGGCTGACGGTTTCTCTCGTCGACTCCCCCCTACGTGAGTATACACGTTACCGTTCGTCTGCAAGTAGCTTAATAGGAACCACCCTCGAGATTACCAGCACTGCAGGTTCAGAGCCAGGGCGGTATGCAGCGGCTATCCGCAAAGCTCCTTGCCTCTGCACCTGTGCCAGACGCCTTCGGTACGTCTCTTTACTAAGAGCGTCAGCCCAAACCTCGGAGCCATACAAGAGCACTGACTCCATTGCACTCATCAGTAGACGTCTTTTGCTCGAGGTTGGCCATAAGGCGACTGAGAGCCCATACTCGCACGGAAGCCTTATCCGCTGACGCTCGAACCTGCTCGAAAAAACTCATCTTCGAGTCAATCATCAAGCCAAGGTATCTGATTGATTCTTTTGACTCGATGATCATTTCCCCCACCCGAACCGGCATAACACGAGGGATCCGCTTCTTGGTGAGAACGACAACCTCGGTCTTTCCCAGCGCCAGGCTAAGCCCACGGTCTGTCATCCATTCGCTCACTCGGCGTATTACCGCACCCAGTTTGAGCGGCGTCTGTCCGACAGTACGTCCGGCGACTAGTACTGCTACGTCATCTGCGTAGCCAACCAGGCACGACTCCCCCGGTAACTGCAGCCTCAAAAGCTCATCGTACGAGACATTCCAGAGGTTCGGGCCCAGAACGGAACCTTGCGCGACCCCTGATGTCAAATCAATTCTTCGCCGGCCTCGAAACGAGTCATAGATGAGTTTTCGGTTTGTAAGGTAGTCCTTCAATATCCGCATAGGTATCTGATGCGGATATTGAAGGATACCCTGAAATATTCCAGAGCACCAAGAATATCTGTCCATCTAGCAGAGTTGAAGGCATTTCTCACATCTAGTGTTATGAGCAATACTATTCGTCTCGAGTAGTGATTGTGGGCTTCTGCCTGCTGAACCGCGCTCACTTTCTCTGCTATTGCACCGATCGTGGATCGACCAGCCCTGAAGCCGTACTGCCGAGGAGACAGATCCCGGGCAGTTCGAATGGCTTCTCCAAGTCTTTCTCTAATGAGCCTCTCGAGCACGTTCCCAGCGGCGTTCAGCATACATAGGGGCCGATATGTAGATGTTTGCTCCACGTTCCCCTTTCCCTTGTGGATCAGCACGAGCCTCGCCTCTTTCCAGCAATTTGGAAACGCGCCCTGCTGCAAACAGGCATTGAAAGTGGTGAGCAGCTTGTCAGGACAAAGTTGATGTGCAAGCTGTATCACTTCTGTTGGTATACCGTCTGGCCCTGGGGCTTTTTCGATTTTGAAGCTTTCACCACATCATCCAGCTCGATGGCGGTAAAAAGTAGGCATTGTCCGGGACATTCAACATCTGCATCATCGGGACGAATAGGATGCATAGGGGAGAGCGCTCTAACAATCTCGTCCATTTTTTCCGTTTCAAGGACACAGGGCCTCCTTGCAGCTCCTAATTTCCGCATGGCAAGCTTGTAATCCAGCCCCCACGGGTCTCTGTCGATGTCCTCAACTAGGTTGCGCCAGCAGCGAGCCTTGCTTTCGTTAATTAACCTACGGAGAACTAACCTGGTCTATCCGATCTGTATGCCAGCGTTCGGGAGTGTGACTTGTCTCGATTTCTTAAACGTTGAGATTCGCGGCGGAGTTTATGACATTCTCTCCGCTTTTCGGCGATTTGTGCCAACCACCAGTATACAGCAGGCTTATTATGTCGAGGCCGTCGCCTGGGCATAGAGCAGTCGCACGCATTCTTGATGAGCCTCATGGTGGAGTTCACCATGTTTCAGTTGAGGCTCCTCCCGTTACCGTCATAGTTTCACCTCTGATAAGAGCTGCGGCGAACGCGTCGACATCTATTTTAGATATATTCCAACCTACAGTTGAGGGTTGGGTTGCTACGCGTCGAGTAGCGCACTCGCCAATTGCGAAAGCAATGTACTGATGATTGCTCGCCGAGTAGTCCTCCAGTACCCTCCATCTGTGTATCCTAGGCACTAAGGACTCCGAAGCAAATGTCACATCAGGAATAGTACCCAAGCAGCCTCCCCGTCGAAAAGTTGGTGTGTTCCCAATGTTCATGATGACAAGTTCCCTTCTAGCCGCCGTTTCTAGGATTCTTTTTCCTCTCGAGTCTGGCAGAGGCATTCCCCATTCTATCGCCTTGGCGTTAAAGTCACCGCCAACAAGGATTCGGCCTTCCGTGCTTGAGATAGGTTCCTCCAGTTCATCGAGCCTGCTCTGAAAACATGAAATTGACTCATTCGGCGTGAAATAGACGCTTATGAATGTCAAATCGACGCACCGAATGAGCACGAAGCCATTTCCGCTGGAGCAAGTCCAAGCTGTAGGTAGAGCCCTATTACTTACCCAGATGGCAGCGGTGGTGGATCGATCACAATACCATCCAGCTCAGATATCAGCAATAAGTCAACTTTTTTCTCTCTTGCAACCTGGTCTAGTAAATCTTGTGCGATGGAGCTACGGTGTAGGTTGATTTGCAGGACTTGGATCATGTCTTTGCTCTTTTCTTGCTTAGTGCCTCTTTGAACTCCTGGCACCTACCACTTCCTGGAATATGAGTCAGATCTTCAGACTTCCGTCCCTTATCTTTGCAAAAGATGCAACTGGGTTCGTTTGGGCAGTCTTTCGCCTTATGGCCGGAAGTGCCACACCTGTAGCACAGTTTGCTTCGATCTGGCCCCTTGCAGTTCAAGGAGATGTGTCCGAAGTTAAGGCACTTGTAGCATCGAGTTAGGGCTACCCTCCGACGTATCCTGCACACAGCCCAGCCGATTTTAATTTTCTCCTTGGTCAGGAGTTGCACAGCGTCTTTCTCTTGTATGTCTATTATTGCCGCCCTTTGTCCTCTAGGGTTGGTAGGCGTTAGCCTTACCCTAAAGCTCTCTGCCGTAGGAAGAATTAACCTAAGGAATCTTCTACTTCTTTGGCATCCGCAATGCAGTCAAGGTCTCTTATTTCCAAAGAGGCCATTGGCAGTAATGTCGAGATAACAGCTTTAAAGCCCAGAAGGTCCTTGACAGCGCTCTCGAACCGTCCCTTGTCGGTGGATTCCGCTCCGAGCTCTACGAGGAGACCGCCTGTTCTGGTCGGTCTTACTGTTCGTATACAGACACCGTTTTTTTCGGGTTCCACATTTTGCCTGATTTCCTTGAGGACCTCGGCGTAAGTTCTCCCGTCTGCAGGCTTGATCAGTAGAGCATCTCTGCGCTGCTTGTTCCTGGTCTTTTTTGGCATTGCACTGTGTTTCGTGCCTTCTTGCTTTTCGGGCGCCAGTTTGGAATCTTTTGTTTTCGCTCGGTGTATCTGTGCCTTGGAAGCATAAAAAAGTGATTTTTCCCCAGTTCAACTTCTTTTGATTTGAACATTAAAGTTACGAAGCCTTATGAATGCCATTTTACAGAGTATTCAAGATTGTAAACAATTATTAAACATAATTCAAAAATAAAATAAAAATAACAATGTATAACTTCATCCCAGTGTGAGATATTATTTTGAGTTGAAAAATATAATAATAAAAAGCAAAATAAAACCAGCAAAATGATTGAATATCATTTGATTTGAAAATTAGTCTTGCGAACTTTCAAATATCAACAGAAAATAGATTTTTTTCAATACATGCTGCCACACTCAGAAGAAAAGAAGAGCTAATCAGTTGTCTTTTGCTTTCGTTATATCCCTACGGTGGCATTGGAGTAAGCGATGCTTCGAGCTAGTGCGATATAGCACTCTTGCTCCATTCCTGTCTGTGAGTGTATATCACTCACCACACCTAACGCAAAACTCTATTAAGTCCTGTCAGTTACTATCGAACGAAGGCTCGGCTAGGTGTTGTGTGTTTCCGCGAGCGGGGTTTTCAAGAATTCCATGGTACTGTTTGGAATTTCGTCTATTTTGTCGAACAGTTTAAGTGTTTTGTCGCGTATGTATTTCTCTATTGTGTCGAGTCGTAGGTCTTTTTGTATGTCCGTGTTCCTGATGTACCATGGGATTCGAAATATCCACCGTAGTGCTTTATTTTGCAGGGATTGGAGCGCTTTTTTGTGCGTCTTGGCTGTCTGGCAGAAAGCGGTACTACCGTATAGTAATGTCGGTCTAATTATTTGTTTATATAGCAGCAGTTTATTTTTGACGCTAAGTTTGCCTGACTTAAGGAGCGGATTGAGGGAGCAGAGAGTACCCCAGGAATGTTTTGAAAGGTTTTGATCGTATATGGTCTTTCCATGTCAGTCTATGGTTAATTGTTAGTCCTAAGTACTTAACAGTTCTGGTCCAGGGTATTGTGTCTGTGTCAATGTTGAGTTGTGTTGGTTGTTGTCCTCTGCATCTAGAAATAATCATGGCTTGTGTCTTGTCTTTTTTAATTGCAATCTTCCATTTACGGAAGTATTCTAACATTATATCAATTGAGTGTTGCAGTTTTGAGGAGATGACTTCTGCTTGTCTTGAAGTATAGTATATGCAGGTATCGTCTGCATATAATGATACTTGCACGTTGTTTGGTAAGAGGGGAATGTTTGCGGTGTACAGGTTATATAGTGTTGGTGAGATGGGTGATCCCTGTGGAACTCCAGCTTGAATCGTTCGCAGGCTTGGAGATGATCTTCTATTCTATCTTTAAAAGATCGGCCTTTTAAAAAGGCGTAAGTGAGTTGTATGTATGGAAGGGGGATAGAGAACTCATGCATTTTGAAATTAAGTCCTGCATGCCAGACTTTGTCAAAGGCTCTGGCTATGTCAAACATAACTAAGCCTGTTGACTTCCTGCGATTCATGCCATTTCTGATATGTTGGATCACCCTTGTAAATTGGAGTTCCGTGGAGTGTGCTTCTCTGAAACCAAATTGTTGATCGGGGAGAATGTTTTTTCAGTTTATCACTTCGTTTAACCTTATCAGCAGTGCCTTTTCTGTCACTTTGGAGATGGATGAGAGAAGACTTATTGGTCTCCAGTTTTGTGGGAAGGCATGGTTTTTGTTGGGCTTAGGTATAACCGTTATGATAGCCGATTTCCAGACTTTGGAGAATCTACGTAAACGGAAAATTGCGTTAATTATGTCCGTCAAGTTGTTTAGAAGGTTGTCTGGAAGCCATTTCAGCATGGTGTTTGTAACTGTGTCTGGTCCGGGAGCCTTCCGTTTCTTAAGTCACAGTACTAAGTCTTTAGTTTCATGTGCGTCTAGTGGCCGTATCACATCTTCTTCCTCTACCTCTGTTTCCATGAGCTCGCTCACTTTTCTCAGGACGTGGTCCTCCTCGTCAAGGTCCTGCTCACAGAAAGTATTGTCTTGGAACTGCAGCTCCAACGTGTCTGCAAAGGCTTCCGCTTTTCCGGCTTTGTCAAATTGTATACCGTTTGTGCCGTGTATGGGTGGCACAACTGCTTTGTTTTGTTTGCGGAAGTATTTGGACATTTTCCAGAAGGCATTCTCGCCAGGCTCAAGACTATGCAGGAAGCTCTCCCACTGCTCGTTTCGGAACAGGAATATTTGGTCCCGAATTTTATTCGTCAACCGGTTTGCTTTCGTTTGTAGTCTAGGATCACCCGTGCTCCTAGCTCTTCTCCGATATTTATTCTTCCTCTTTATCATGACCTTAATTTCGCGAGGGAGTTCATAGGGGTTGCCATGCTTGTTAATTTTTCAATCATTCTTTCGACATCATCGGCTGTGTTTAAATTTTGGGTGAAACTTTCCTTAGCCAGATGGTCATGGAAAGCTTGCCAGTTTATTTTCTTCCTAACTTTGTGAGGACAATGAAGACGTTCTCAATTAAGAAGTGGACCGGTTGATGATCCGAGGAGAGCTCGTTGAGGACACTTATTTTTATGCAGGCATCAAATTCGCGGGAGATTCCGAAGTCGAGGATATTTCCTTGTATTCGCCCGAAATGTGTTGGTTCATTGGGTAGGTGCAATCTTACATTCGTGCTTGTGATGAATCTATTTAGCTCAGTCCCAGCTTGATTACTTCTCACAGCGCCCCAATGCCTGTGGTAGGCATTGAAGTCTCCAATGATTAGAAGCGGTCCTTCTATCTGAAATAGGCTGTGGCTATATTTGACTATTTGATGGTGGGTTGTACACCGAAATAACCACAAACTCAAAGGAGTCTGTTCGCACTTTAATGGCTGTCGTTTCTGTTTTTGTGAAGTTTGGTGTGTGAATCAGGTCGTGATTAACATTTCTTCTCACTAGAATGGCTGTTCCTCCTCCCCTACCAGTTAATCTATCGTTTCTGTATATATTATAGTTGGGGAATTGGAGACGCGTTCCAGCCTTCAAGAAAGTTTCCTGGAGGAGAATAATCTCGAATTTATTATCCAGAATAAATTGTTTAAGCTCTCCGGTTCGTTGAAGCAGGGAATTTGCATTCCATGTGAGAATAGAAATGTGATCACGCTGACCCTACGGTGGCTCCAACAGGTATCATTCAAATGAAAGGAATCTTTGATACTTAGACATTTGGCTACTAGTTATGTGTGTATATGAAGACATCTACAATTTTATCAATTACACATGTATAAGGTGACAATTTTGTCTAAGTGAATTGGAAAGGGATCGTTAGAAGTTGTGCGTGCATGCACTTTTCCGGGCCAGATTTGACATATTGCACAAACTTGTACTTGGAAACATGATTGCTTAAATGCAGGTATCTATATAAAAAGGATATCGTTTGAGTAAAGAGAACATTTGATGAAGTTATCCTGATGTATACAGGAGAGTTACTAGTTTACTAAAAGGCATAATAATCATTTCAGATTCTAAGAATATAGTAGCATTGTTGACTAAGATGAAATAGTAATAGAATTATAAACTCAAAAGTCCATAAGCAAGAAAAAAGTCGATCAGTGGTTGATTCTTACTTTCCACTTTGCTGAGGAAAAGAAAATCCAATATAACCTAGAACTTAATTGAATTCGTGGTTATGAGCTTTCATGCATGTGAACCTTTCATATTCGAGTAAGTTTAGAGGCTTGTATAATTTCTTGCAGGGAATTTTTTTTTCTCCACATGAGAACTTTTCTCTATTAATGTTTTCGAGACAGCGTTGGTGAAGATATTCCAGGCTGTATGTGTTCCCTTCTACTGTTTGAATTGCTTCGCTATTCGCTAAATGGGAAACATTATGCCATTTAGCATGGTCCCTCCTTTTCGCTCTTAAATAGAAACTTTATGACAAAGAAATTTCGTAACAACATGTATGTACCATGATGAGTTCTTAGTGTATATTAAAACACTTCAACGATGGAAGTAAAGAAAATGCTGTGAAAATTGTTGCATGCGCGACAGGAAGATGATAGATCAGCTGTGGTTTGTACCTAATGTTTTGAAATATAGTAAAACAGGAAGAAAATATTTCTTTCGCATAGGTAGTTTTCATGGTTTGTATGTTTTTGTGTTCATTCAATGCGATTAATCGTCATCCTGCCGCCGTGGTGGTAACTTTCCCAGAAGAAAACTTAAATATATTTGGCGTGTTGGGGGAGGTTTCTCTCTTTAATATTACATAATATTGATAAAACTTAGGGAAATTCTTTTCTATTCATTTGAACAGCTTGCATCAAGCCTCGGTGTAAATCGTTTGTTGTCGAATCAAATAAAAAAAGATATGAACGACGCTCTTGGCTTATGTTTCCTTGCAGTATATTAACTATATGTTTCCTTCATCTTATATTGGCTTGCTCGTTTATTCTGAAATCTTCCTGGCATCTTACTGCCGTCATCCATCGTTTCTCGTAAAACATACCAGTAAAAGCTGCAATGAGTTATAATCTAGAGAATACATTTAAAAAGACGCTTTACTGGATTTTGCCGTCAACATCAGCTTTGAAACAGAAATTGGAAGTTATTTGATATTCTAGTCAGACAACACCTTTGATGAGCTTCTCTTACTTCTTATGTAAAAATCACATTATGTATAAATATTTATGAAATAAGACAAGAAAATAGTCATTTAGAGCCTCAAATCTGATAATGACCTAACGATACTGAGTCTGTTATTTTTCTAAAACAAGTTCTAAAACATGTTTGTGGGCCTTTTTTTGTGGTAGGGAGGTCTGTTTATGCTCTGAGTGTGGGACTCCCAGACGCAAAATGCTTTTGGACACCTCCCCTGTCAACCTGAGAACCTAGCCTGGAACCGTTTAATCCATTACTTCGGGCTAGGCCTCGTGTTCCTACGCCTAGAGACGCCTTCGCATTATGGGTATCTCTTCTCTAACGGGAAGGACGGGAGAGGAAGGAAGTGCTACAAAAGAGATAAAGCTTTTTTTAATGTAAGCACTGCCCGAGCATATTGCGCCACACGATTCCAATTGTCAACTGTTTCCAGCATTACTCCGACGATAGTTTCCGGACAGAGCTCTCCGATTTCGCTGAGTAGGACCCATCGCTGTTGGCTCCACCTTTTGCAGTAGAAGAATCAGTGACAGGCGTCATCAAACTCTCCTGCACAAAACACACAGTTAGGAGACCGTACTTTGTCAATTTTGTACAGGTAGGACCGAAAACAACCGTGCCCGCTTAAGAGCTGGGTCAAGGAGAAATCGGTCTCACCATGCACTCGACTGAACCACGGCCTCAGATCAGGGATCAGACTTGCAGTCCACCTTCCCCTTGTGTCTTGCTCCCAGGACTGTTGCCAATCGCTGAGAGAGCGACGTCTCTCTTCCTTGATGATCTCTTCTCTTCGGTCTTCGCCTCTGCGCAGGTAAATACTTCTGCGCTCTCTCGCAAGGAGGGTGATGGGTATCACACCTGCAATTACCAGCACTGCCGCCCCGGAGACCGTTCGGTATGCGCATGCAATTCGCAATGCTCCTTGTCTCTGCACCTGTGCCAACCGCTTCCGGTGTAACTCCTTGCTGAGAGCGTCGTCCCACAGTTCTGATCCGTAGAGTAGAAGCGACTGCACAACGCTCATAAAGAGCCGTCTCCTTGATGTGGTGGCTCCCCCTATGTTGGCCATTAATCGAGTGAGTGCCGTCACACGCGCTGCAGCCTTGTCAGCTATTGCCCTGATTTGTTGGAAAAAACTCATCTTCGAGTCTATCAGGACGCCCAGGTACTTTACTGCTGATTTCGGTTCGACCAGCTCGTCCCCTATACTGAAAGGCCGTATTCTGGGGATTCTCTTCTTCGTTAGGATGACCACTTCGGTTTTTTCAAGTGCCAGCTTTAATCCGTGAGCGGTCATCCAGTCCAGTGGGCCTTAAGGTTTAGAATGGATTGTGATTGTTCCAATCTAGAATCAACCCTCCCTTGTTCCTTTTGCATTTTACACTAATTAAAAAAACTGCAATTTTCGATCACCTGAAAAACTCTATATCACGGCACGTTGGCTAGAAGTAAGCTCACTTCCCAGCCTCCATACCGCACATTACGAGCCTCTTTAGAGAACATTTAGGATTCATAATTTGACCACAAGCAACAAATTCGAAACATGACATTTTTGCACATATTTCCCTTTATTACATCTAAGGGTATCTTGTAGTCCTATAACAACCTTTTATTGCTAATCATTACTCGGATAATACTGAATAAAGAAGCTTCTCCACTAAAGCAACAAACTAACTGGCGTTAAATAATGAGTGTCCGAATCATTTTCAGCTTTTTTGGAAGCATGAATCATTTACTGCATGCATTCATATAGAACAATGGAAGGCATTTATTACGTAATGGGTTTTGTCTGTCGGAAATTATTCGATCCTACAAAGATAAAGGATGATAAATCTCGTTGTAGGTCCAGAGACCCACACGATTTTATCATGTGTGGAATGCTACTCGACGAAAGGATCATGATAGGGTAGATTCATCATGGTTACACATGGGATATAGACGGATAATACGGTGAAAGCAATTTGGTAGACAATCAAGCATGAATTAAATAAATGTTTGCTTTGCCCTCACAAATGATAATGGTAAAAGCGATGGCAAATTTGTTAATTTGATTCCATGTAAAATTTTGGAAGGGATTATATCCTGTGCTGCATTGGAACAACTAAATGTCTAAATCAGTGTCACAAGTGCCACTATAAATTACTTTCTGGTTAAGTCCAGTCTAATTTGAGCACTATCTTATGTGAGCATGCAAAAATTTAACTTTATTTGCCACAACAAGGCAACGTTTGAAACACCACATGGAAGCCACCTGATAGCCAACCGATATGCAAATTTTTGTGAAAAATGCTGAGCCCCATATTGTGAGAACTTTGTTTTTCGTAGAATGTAGTAAATGTAGAAAATTTCGTAGAATGCGGTTCTTTACCTCTATCTAGAATTTGCATTAAAATTCAATTAATACCCTCTCTGCGCTTTTATTACATGCGGGACTTTAGCTTATTTTCTAGATAAATAAAAGCAGCGACTTCCATTTGCAATTTAGTTGGAGCAAAATTTTGACAAAATGTTTACAACTATTATGAGATCGTCGGTTCGATTTGAACACTATGAAAAAGTGTAAATTTCCATCTAAGTCCAGACGAAATCGTACGATTAGGATGATGAACTAAAAGTTCTTTAGAGCTCATATGCATACAAATGGCAGTTTATGAGAATATTGCATCGGCTTAATTAAATCGCAACTGCGTGAGTAGAGTAGCAACAAAAAAATTACGTTGAATACAGTTAATCAGATTAAAAAGGACATTAGTTTCAATTCAAATTATATTGTAATGATGCAGGTAACTGAAAATAGAAAATTATATCGTAACGCTTAATGAGTCGTCAGTTTTATTCACACTCAAACTTTTGTAACTTTGAATTGAAACTAGGAAAATTTCCATATATCGCAATTGACATGGAAATTGGAAGCATTTAGGGCTAAAAAATGTTATTTGATCTTATGATAAAATAACATTGATCGTAAGAAAGTAAAACAATTTTCGTTATAGGAAAATTACGTTAACATTGTCATCGAGGGTTGATATAAAAGTTTAAAAATTATATTTTTAAACCAAGGCTTCGTCGATCCGCTTTTGATTCCATAATCTTTACCTTCTTTTTCCTGTTTTCCATCTCATGTGTCGTATTTGAATCCTGTGTGCTCATCTTTGGACTAAATAGTTCTTAAAATATCATATTAGGTGTATAAATATTAAATGCGGATTTTACTAACAGATGGCATAACCATTACATATGGTTTGTGTCGGGGATAACTAATATGGCATTTTGTAGGGTAAACATCTGTCAAAAAATTTCAGTATGTCATACGTTTTGATTGTACAAACAACATAGTTTTTTTGCGCTTCATAAATGTCGAATTACGTGCCAGAAAAAGAGGTTTTGCGGGGAAGTCTAATAACCTTCTTTCATTTGAAGAAATCGGCAATAGAAACTTATCGATTGCTAGTGGAAGCATATGGTGAACATGCTCCAAGCCAAGACACTTATGAACGATGGTTTAAAAGATTTAAAAGTGGCGATTTCGATGTCAGCAACAAAGACCGCGGAAGACCACCAAAAACATTCGAAGATACAAATTTGCAAGCATTTTTGGATGAAGACAACACACAAACTGAAAAGCAATTGGCAGAAGCGTTGGAAGTTACTCAGGCAGCCATTTCAGAACGTTTAAAAGCCATGGGAAAGATCCAAAAAGCTGGAAAATGGGTGCCGTATCAATAGAAAGAAAGAGACATCGAAAGGCGAAAAACCATTTGTGAAATTTTGCTTGCCAGATAGAAAAGAAAAGGTTTTTTGCATTGGATTGTTACTGGCGATGAAAAGTGAATTTATTTCGACAATCCCAAGTGGAAAAAATCATGGGTAGACCCAGGCCAGCCATCAACATTACAACCAGTCCAAAATATTCATGGAAAG
This sequence comes from Stratiomys singularior, assembly GCA_954870665.1. Classification (NCBI taxonomy): domain Eukaryota; kingdom Metazoa; phylum Arthropoda; class Insecta; order Diptera; family Stratiomyidae; genus Stratiomys; species Stratiomys singularior. The sequence goes on from OX940880.1 coordinate 103,683,084, forward strand.
AAGACTTTGCTGTGTATTTGGAGAAATAGTAAGGGACCTTTGTATTATGAACTGTTAAAACCTGGTGAGACTATTACCGGCGAGATGTACCGACAAAAACTGATCAAATTGAACAGCGCACATAAGGAAAAACGACCAGAATTTCACCAAAGACATGATAAAGTCATTTTTCAACATGACAATGCTCGGCCGCATGTTACAATACCTGTCCAGAACTAGTTGGGAAACATTAATTGGGAAGTTCTGCCCCAACCGCCGTATTCACCAGACTTGGCTCCTTCTGACTACTACTTGTTTCGATCGATGCAGCACGGACTTTCGGAACAGCACTTCCATGTTTACGAAGAAGTTAAAAATTGGCTTGATGAGTGGTTAGCCTCAAAAAATGAGAAGTGGTACTGGGACGGAATCCATCAATTGACAGAAAGATGGGAAAAAGTCGTAGCTAACGATGGCCAATACTTTGATTATTGAATTCATTCGTTCTGTTATTCCAATAAATGCATATTTCAAGCAGAAAAAATCCGCATTTCATATTTATACACCTATTATGATCAGTGCCTATTATGCATCCAACCTTATTTCCACGTGTGATATGTCCGTAATCCGAATGTCTTTTTGAATACAGTAAAATCCGCTTAAGACGATTTCTCAGGGACTCTACCAAAAACGCGTCTTAAGCGAGAAAGCGTATTATGCGGGATAGGGAAAATAATACGTACTACATATTATTATGTATTATGTTCTAATTTTGGTGTACATATATAGGTATTAAATTATACATTTATAAATTACATTAAATACGTGGTGCAATTATAATTACATTATTTAAAATAATCACTTATTTTCGTTCGACAGAAAGATTTTGATGCATTAGCAATTAAAAGATTTTCAACATAATTCAACTTTTGCAGTGTGTCTTCGCTTTGATCCAAAGAAGCTACATAGCGTCTTAAGTCATTAACAGCTGATAGTGCCTGGGCGTTTGACAAAACCGGAGTTGACTCATCTTCGTTTTCATCATTATCACGTAGGGCCTCGTTTTGTGTGTTATTCACATTCTCAATAAGATCTTCAATTGATTGAATTTCGTACGGTGCTACATTGTCATCAATGGAAGAATATCCTGGAAAAACCCTGCAGTATCTCGGGTTCTTCTTCTTCCAACACGACGTCAACCACGTTATTTCTGAAACCTGCTTTCTTGAAACAATTTTGAATGGTTTCAGGCTTAATTGCTTCCCATGTCGCTGCAATGTTTAGAATCGCATCATGCACAGTCAAGGGTCGTTTGCTGTCAGGGTCTTCCATTTCTTGAAGAAAGCGATGTATCAGTCTTGTCCTGTAACCTTGCTTTAGGACCTTTATAATTCCCTGATCCATCGGTTGTAATTTGCTTGTCGCATTCGGAGGGTTAGTAAACAAGCTTGATATTCTTGAGTTCAACACCTTTAAGGTGAGCGGGGCAGTTGTCAATGAATGGAATTATGCGTCTACATTTAATCTGGAAGTGATCATCTAAAGCTTTTAACCAGTCAATGAACCGAATGCTGGTCATCCAAGCTCGAGATTGTGCATCATATGTTACGGGGAGCGATCTTACATTTTTGAAACAACGCAGATTTTATGCTTTGCCAATCACTAGCTAACGTAACTTTTCTGACCCATCAGAATTGGCACAGGCCAGGACAGTCAGTCTCTCTTCACTTACTTTACCACCATGACAAGTTTCTCCCTTGAAAACATAGGATTTATCTGGCATCAATTTAAAAAATAAACCAAATTCAGCTGCGTTAAAAATATCTCGCGGTTCGTAATTTTGCAACAATTTGGGAAGTGTTGCCATCCATGTATCAACATCTTGTTGACGGTACACAATGCCGTTGCGATTTTTAAAACGATCTATCCAGCCATTTGAAGCGTTAAAATCAGTGATCTGTAAGCCTTCAGCAATTTTACGCGCTTTCTCGCATATTATGGGGCCACTTATGGGCAGTTTTAAAGTTCGTGCTTGATGAAGCCATTCCACTAAAACTTTTTCCAATTTATCAAACTTTCCTACCTTTTGCTTTTTTCTCTGCACACCTCCCAATCTGTATTTTTCTTTAATTTCTTCTCTATTCTTTAAAATGGTACGTAACGTAGAAACTGGTAAGTGAAGTTCAGCAGCTAACAGAGTTTGATTTGTGATTTTTTATCGAAAACATTCAATATCTCAATTTTTTCTTGAAGTGACAATGTCTTTCGCTTAATTGTTGTCATATTGTAACAAACAAATGATGCACTATTACAAAAGACTCAGAGCGCGCGCGCGCGACACAACATGTCAAGTCAACAAATGACGAACGGCAAACGTGCGGGCGGGGGGCCTTTCTGGGGGCTCACGTTACAGCGCTCGGTTAAACCTCTCGGCTCGGGCCCGGGCGTATTAAACGGGATGACGAATCGTATTAAGCGTTAAGAAATGTATGAAAATATGTCTCAAGTTGCAGAGACTGGCGTAAAGTGGCGTATTATGCGAGAAATCGTATTAAGCGTGATCGTCTTAAACGGGTTCTACTGTATATACATTTTTTTTAAATTTTGCTTGTAACGATTTATATATAATTTATTTTGTTTTTATGTAAGCAATTATGGCACATGCCATATATATATATATCTCTAGCATTCACGTGGACCCTTAGTATGGTTGTGAAGCATCGAGTTTTTTTACTATTGAATCAAATAAATTTCGGAAGATTCAAAAAAATCACAGCTGCATAATTTATACAGAGACACATCCTTTTCTAGTCTCAAGCTAATTGAATAATATCAGTACTCGCTTGCTTGAATAATAAACGAACTTGCTTTATTCCTATCCTGAAGGGTTTCAGTTGATTTCTTTCCTACAATATCCATCGTTTTGCAACTTATTAATTGAAAAGATAAAACTGACTATTATATTCATCATTTAAGCATGTCACAAAGCCATAAATGAAAATTCGCACATTCGTCTGACGGATTTATTACTCACAAGTTCGTCACAAACAGACATAGAATAATTAATATTCATGAAACGTTAGAAAGTTTGATAGACCGCAGTAGATAGAGCAACCGAAGAATTTAGATGCACATTGAAAGTGCATTGCAGCCAATGATTCATTTGTTGCACGTACTTGTATTTTACATATGAGCTGCATAAAGCTACCGGCGGATTCAGCAGTTTTTGATTTATTGAATCGAAAATTGAATATTGAGACATAGACGGTTGAAAATTATGCAGTAATGAATGCATGCAAGCATGCATTTATAAGGAATTAATTTTACTTTGTCGAAGCTCATATGAACACACCCAACCATTTAAGCTTGATATGGGACGGTATGAAGGTAATGCATTAAAAGGAAGTGCAACTAAATGTTGAGTTATTTTGATGATTGGCAAAGCAAGGTATTATTATGTGTACCAAGAAATCATGTGATTGCAATACGAATGGATATTTCTTCGGTGTATCTTTTGATTTCGTTTATACATACTAAGTTATCGAACAACGAAGAACAACTGGAGAAGCCTCATTTTTTTCTAATTTGCATAACAGCTACATATAAACCACATACGTATTAACTATCAAAGAAAGTACTGAGTTATTTTCTGATTATTTTCTATTTGATTGTAAAACTTGGCGGAAAGTTGAAAAGTTCACTCAGAAGACGTCAAAGAATTCAATTGTTGTTTAGATGGTAATTCCCGCCCTGAAAATTAAGTATTTTTTAAGCATTCCTTATCAAAAATGAAACTATTTAATAAAAGAGAATCTAAATAACTCTCTAATTCTCTAAGTAACTCTAAATAATCTAAATAAATGAAGTCATAACTCGACAATGCAGTCATTGTCAGCTTGTTCGAGAGGACAGTCGAGATACGTCCTTAAAAATGAATAGAGCCCGGCTTGAGAGACGCACAAAGCCGAATAATTTTGGCGGAGGTGACAAAAAATGCAACTGTTAAGGATTTATGAGTAGCACTTCTAAATTTATAATAACAATAGAAATGTATGAACTTAAAAAAAAAAACGGTAGAATAAACGTACAATAAACGGAAACGGTCTTTTGAAGAAACGTTTTTCTGTATCATTATTACCTATTACCAAAGTCTAGGTGCGATTCATGAATAGTTGATTAATTAAAAACTGTCACAATCTTCTAATATGTATCTATGCGATATTTATAGGTTTTTCCTAAATGACGTAAAAGGAAATGCCATTAATAAAATACTTTATTATCACTTTTATTCATTTGAGAATTATAATTTTATTAAGTCCAATTAATTTGTTTATAAACTTTCCATATATTCTCATACTTTGTTGGAGTCGTATTGGTATATTGATAAGACGATAACCGTTGGTGAACACTTCAGCCTCAGTCATTCGGCGGAGGCCAACATCAGTGAGCGAACCAACCGAGGCCTAAGCTCTTAATTCCTTGCCGAGGCTGGCGTCGGCGTATGCGAAGATCAAGCGACTGGAGCTCTTGGTCATCCAGTTGCAGGAACGGCTTGATGCGGACGAAAAAAAGCGTAAATGGAAAAAGAAGAAAAGGACATCATCGTTGGAAATTGCAGCGGCATCGGTGAACCCATATGATCTGCTGCAGATTGATATGGACGACGAAGATGAAGATGTCAACGACAACGGAAAAAAGAAGGATACACGAGCGGAACCACCCAAGGATACAGAAGACCAAACAAAAGTGAGTGGATCGAATGTCAAAACGGACGCAACTAAAAACTTAGAGCAGCACTCAACTTTATATACGTTTAACTGCGTACAACATAAGCCAAAGGTAAGTGTTGCTTCAAAAACTAAATTTGGTGTAGTGGTGAATGGTGCAGTCAGTGTCCCCAACAAAACTGCTAGTCGCCAAACTTACCCATCGGTTGAAAAAAAAAGAAAAGGTTCCACCTATTACGTGCTATGGAGCTAAAATCTCCAATCTCATAAAGGATCTTTCAAGGTAGGGATTGAGTGTAAACGTACAAAATACGAGCAGTGATAAATCGCAAGTGTTTTGTGTATCCGTTAAAGATCACGGAAAAACGTTTGACTTCATTCGAAGCACCGGGATCATGCCTCGACCACCACGCCGGTCAGTGTTAGACCAAAAACTCTTTTGATTAGAGGGCTGCACCGAAGTACTCAGCCCCGTGACATCTTATATGAGATATCAGAAGTGAGCACAAGAGAAGTCAAATCCGTTTCGCATTTTCTTCCTCCAAGAGAAAGAAAATTGCTCCGCGAAAGTGATGAGAACGCAAAAGTCACTCAATCCAATCTTTTCATGGTTCATTTCGAACATGTCCACAAAATTAAATATATCCTGAGGCAACGGATCCAGTGGGAAAGGATTCGTAATAGAGAAAAGGTGCAGTGCTTTAACTGTCAAAATTTTGGCAATGTTGCAGAAAATTGCACCATCATCCACAGGTGTGTTAAATGCACCTCCTCTCATGATAGGGGCAAATGTCCAAAGCCTCAAACCGAAGCACCTGTGTGCTGCAACTGCGGGCAAGAAGGACACCCTGCTAATTACCGCGTGTGTCTAGCATATAAGGAAATGCAGGCTCGCCAAAATAAACCGGTCTATGCCACTACAACAGCACCAAGGCACCTAGCTTGGCAGCCAGCTCAGCACGTGATTAAACCGGGTGTAAGCTTCGCAGCAATTGCAAGAGGGTTCGATGCTGAAACGGTGAATCCGAACCAACAGCCTAATCTGAAACCACCTTCTGCTCGTAGAAATAATGTTAGCGAACTTATTAAGGCAGTGATTGCTTTGAATACGTCTGCGGAGGACAAGCTAACGTCGATCAAATTGATTTTGTCGCTCCAGTAATGGAACTCAAGGTGTTGGCTTTCAACGCTCGCTCATTAGTCTCTCACGACCGGAGAGCAGTGGCACAAAAAATCTTAGATTCCCACGAGGCAACCTTTTGTTGCATCTCGGAGACAAGATTGAGAAAGCAACACATATTAAGATTTACAGGGTATAACATACTTAGGGATGACGCACACAGTGGTACAGCTCTTTTAATAAAAAATCACTTGGCCCTTGAGGAAGTTCCCATTGATGGCCTCACCTGTTGCTCTGCTGTTGCGGCTTTGGTTAAAACAGAGGATGCCAGGTCAATCCTGATCATCTCTGTTTACATACCTGCTTCTGTCTCTGCAGGAAATCTGAAATTCGATCTTGCAGTGGTCCAAAACCTCTCATTAGTGTATCAAAATATAATCATTGCCGGAGATCTCAACTGCAGGCACACCGAGTGGGGAGACTCGGTAGTAAACCCCAAAGGTAGAATCCTGCATAACTGGCTCCATTCAAGCAACCAACTAGCTGGATTTGAACTTATCGTTCCGAACTCACCTACAAGACCCGGTAGTTCTTCAATTCTGGATTATTTTTTGATGTCGAAAAATTTCTTTTATTCTGTACCGAATGCTACTTGCACTACGTATACGGGTATGTCCGATCATTTTGCAATCCAGTTGAGCATCAAACTCTTATCCTTTGCGAAGCTTTTACAATCCACCCCAACCAGCTTTCTATCATTCAAGCATACGAATTGGTCTAAATTACAGGAAGACATCAGGTTGAAGCTTAAACCTATCATCTTTCCCAAAGACTGAAATCTGAGCAACAGAGAAATTGACAGTCTTGTTAATATTTCTGCAATTGTTATACAGCTATCAATTGACAGAAACTCCAAAATCGTCCACCCATCTAAATTCAGACACAATGCCCTTCCGGAAGACATTGTAATACATTTAAAAGGTAGGCATCAATGGAGAGACCAATTAAAAAGAATATACCATAGGTATGGGAACAGGACAAATGCTACTTATAAGAATATACTTTCGAGGATTAATGGCCTCAGCTCTGTGATTAGAAAAATGACCCATAACTATCGCAGCAAACAACTCATAGAACGCCTACAAAACATTAAACCAGGCCCCAGCATGTTTAAAGAAATAAATATTCTAGCTGGAAAATTCAATCGCTTTGCCGACAAGGTTATAGTTAATGAAAAGCAAGTTAACACGCCTCAAGCTAAGGCTGACATTTTCGCTGAAAATTTCCTTTGCCAACTAAACTCTCAGCCACCGGAACCCAGCTCTACTCACTCCAAAACTGTTCCGAAGTCAGTTTCTCAGTACAAGCAAGGCAATCCCTCTTCTCTCACTGTATTCTCCACAGACAACCCGGCAGACCACCCACGAGATCAATCACAATTCATAAGTTCAGAACAGTTGACACAGTTAATTCTAACACTGAATTCTAAAAAGTCTAGTGGGCCTGACAATATACCAAATATTGTTCTAAAACACCTTCCACCCTGCATGGTTAAACTCTTAACCATAATTTGCAACAATTGCATAAACAATGGCTATTTTCCTTATCAGTAGAAAATTGCAAAAATCATTCCAATATACAAAGTTGGCAAAGATCGAAAGATCTCTCTGTCAAATTTTCGACCCATTTCCATGCTCTCCAACTTAGGAAAAATCTTTGAAAAAGTATGGCTCCAGATGTTAACAGGACACTGTGAACAAGAACGACTAATTCCAGAGCACCACTTCGGATTTAAGCCTAAACACGGCATATTAAATGCAATTTCTCGCCTTCATGAGGATATCGTGTCAAATCTCAATTCTAGGAACGTTCTTACAGCTGCTTGTGCTCTCGACTTAGAAAAAGCTTTCGATAGTGTTTGGCATGATGGGCTAATCTTTAAATTGATTCAACTAGGATTCCCTGATAAAGCGATTAGAATTGCCATTAGCTTCTTCTGTAAGAGGACCTTCTATGTCTCCGTTCAGGAAAAAAATTCACTGAAACAATATGTTTCATTTGGTGTACCGCAAGGTTCAGTGACAGGTCCTGTATTGTATAATATATACACAGCAGATATTCCAATTCCGTCAGTAGAAGAAAACACCAAAATTACCCAATTTAATGATGACACCTTGGTTTACTCGTCCCAAATTAACCCAGTAAAAGCCATTCAATCAATTGAAAATTACATAGTGAAGTTACAAAAGTACTTCGTTGAATGGGGTATAAAGATAAATGCTGAAAAAACCCAATTGACTCTATTCAAAATCCTCACAAGCACTTTGGGCACAAATTCATAAAACAAAAGTGCGAAAAATCCGCTTTAAAAATAGGTGAAGCAACCATTTGTCCTTCTCCCAATCTAAAGTAACTTGGGGTAACTCTTAATGAAAAGATCAGATTTAACCCTCATCTTCGAGATAGCACCAAAAAAGCCTACAGTGCATTAGGTTTCTTCTCCGTAAGCAAGCAAGGCTTTCCACCAATACTAAGTCAACCCTATACAAAACACTGATTAGACCCATTATCACCTATGCTGCACCAATTTGGTTGACATGTTCTGAAACAGCAATGGGAGACGCCACAAAGTTGGAGCGAAAAGTACTACGAGCTTGTACTGGACTCTACTTCGACCCTCGAACGAAACGCCGATATCGCAGCGAAAAATTATACGAGGAAGCTAAGCTCGAGCAAATCCCCAGCAGAATAAAACACTTGGCGTTTCGGTACTGCAACAGCCTAAGGGAACATCCAAACGAACGGATGAAAAAAATATTCAACCACGCAGCAACACTACAACATGGGAAGTTCATCAGGCCAAACAGTATCATCAACCGAGAAGCGGATAAAATATTTGAAGAATTGTCCACCTACAAAGGTCATCCTGAACTTCATCGAGGATAGTCAAATATGCAAAAATGTAAAAGGATAATAACAAAATCCTTTAGTTTTTTAAGCTTTATTGTATATAGTAGGTTAAGTATTTATTTAGGTTTAAGATTCGTAGGTTAAGTATTTATTTAGGTTAAGACTAAATGAAGACATGACAGCGCGTGATGCAAGCGCATGTGTAAAATTAAAGAAACTTTTCAACAGCTAAATGCGATCGATAAATATTATGTATAATTAGATAAGAAAAAGTAGACCTAACTAGCATAGTCACTAAGAAAACAAACTGTGTAGAATTGACTAAGAATGACATGTACTAATACTGGAAGGCATCAATAAATGTATTGTATTGTATTGTATTGCTCATACTTTGTTGACGTGCGCTGGAAATGTTACCAGCTTTCATCAAATTACTAAGTCTTTTTATAGCTGCTGTGAGACATCCATGTATCGCAATAGATTTTAATATCGCAATAGACTTAGTGTTATTTATCAAACAGTGATACACGTGTTGTGACTTTTACTGATTTTTCCTTTTTTTTTCATGCTTCATTGGATTTTGCAGAAAATTTAGAAATTCATTGGATTGGTGGTCTTTCATTGTTTGGTTGAAATAACGCTTTGAGAATATTTTGTATTTCTTGTGCTATAAAGAACCATGAAAGGACACTAAAATAGTGATTTTAGTGCTACCGGAATTTATGAACGTTTTTTTGTCCTCGGAACATTCCATCGTTCCCCGTCACTTCCTTTGATTCGTTTACAGACGTGTTTCTGGGGTGCGCCTTCATCGGTATGATGTTCCATTCAAGGAAACAACTGAGTTATCATGAATGCCGTGTGAACAATTTTGTGTAATGAATGTTTTCTTTTAAAAAATCTTCAATATTTTGTCAATATCTTTTTTTATCTGGTGTTATTCACTTACCAGGGTTCTACTATTTATACTTATCAAATCAAAATTGTTGTCCTTGCTTATATTTCTATGTTTTTTACTATTCATCCCGACGAAAATGTAATTTTTAGGATTGTATACAAATTTGTTCGCATGGGATATATGTAACAGACTTGCATGGTATTTATGTTGCACTTTCCACGCAACAAGAGAAATATCATTAGCATCCTACGTAAAGTTATCCAGACGTTCCATTCAAAGCAAAACGTTCAATCTGATGTGCAATCTAATAAAATTCCCGCTGAATAAATAAGAATTCGCGATGGGAAGAAAATTAGGTTGAAGTAAGAACTATCTGCCAGCATATCTCTCGTTTGTGAATAATAAGCTAAAATAAGAATGGAATGGTTGCTTTATATTGTGTATAAGAAAAGCTAATTAAAAAGTGTTTACATTTTATTTGCGGTAGAAAGTTGTATTTAAGACTTTTGAGAATGAAAACAGGTGTATTTAATTCGATTTCATTGTGAAGTATTTAATAGATGGATTATTTTAATCCATTCTTATGTTCAATGTATCTGAGTTCAGAAGAGTAAATCACTGTACTAACTATTTGGATTATGTTCGGTAAATGCTAGCAAGTAAACCACATTGATTAATTGATTAATTAAAAGTTCATACTGGCATTCCGGGCATTCCCTTTGAATAATTGAAAATCCTAGACAAGTACTAATTTTATCCATTTCATTTTTGTCTCATTTTAATTTTTTCGGGCTTTCTCCTTCTTTTACATCGAAGAGAAGAAGTTCTGTTTTCTTTAGTGGATTTTCGTGTAACATTATCATCTCCCATTTGGGTTAATTAAAATGTTCCATATTGATCGATATATTTTTTCGGTTAAACGACGTATGAAGCATGAATTGAAAACCCTGCATGGGATGCCTGCGACCTGCGAAGCAAATCTTTTCATATATGTTAAGTAAGACAGTTCCAGGAATCAGATTGTTATTCATGGATAACAATCTGTTATTTAAAAAACCTCTCAGATCACTTGGTTTTATGGATTTCATTGGAAATTCTTGGGTTTTTCTTTACAGTATGCATTCAGCATTGTTTCCAGTTCCCCAAACACTGCTTGTCATTCTTATCGAAAATTCAACGAGTTGAAGGAGATAAGGATCAAGCGTGATGAAGTGTTTTTTGATCAGTTTCCTAAATTTCTCCATTATAGTTGGTGGATTTGAGGACATCACGGAATATGACCCTGAACCAATTGTGGACTACGATTCGGTTGATTAACCAAAATTGATGCTTTGGGCTGGCGGATATGATGTTTTGGACCTAGTCGCACGGAGTGTGAACGGCTCCAATCTAACGATCATACCGTCTCCGTCCCGGTAAAACCTTGGTAGGTCTCGGAGTACGTTCGAAGCTCGCACCATTGAGTTGGTGGTGTAGGTTCGGTTGAGACGAACTCCCGATTAGCATCGGTCTGGCCCTGAGCACCTGTCCCCATAAGGGCTGGTACCAACCCTCGCATGGCCTCCCTGCTTAGCAAAGATAACCATGGGACCAATAAGGCGACTACACACACGAGTGGAGATAGCGGCTCTGAGGTGGGGACCCAGAAGAAATGATAACAAACAAATTATACACAAAAGAAAATATGTCAGAACAGAAACATTCGAAAACGGATGGACGAAAAGTAGGAAATCTGGTACAACCAGAGATTTTAACAGCATTTGGGCGCAGCAAGAAAACCATGCGCACACCAGAGCGACCAAAACAAATCGAGACTTGACTTGCGAGAAATTAGAGACATTTTCTGCATTACAGATCTGCCCGAAATAGAAGACGCCTTAAAACGCGACTTCCCCGTACTAGGCAAGACGAAAGTCAGGCTCGCCAAACCGAACAACAGGGTTCAACGCATGGCCATAATCGACCTCACAGAGAGGGAAGCAGAACAGCTTCTGAAGCAGGGCAAAATAAGAATAGGGTGGGTTATTTGTCGGATACGGCGAAGGGCCATTCCCCTTCGGTGTTTCAAGTGCCTTGGAGACGGTAATACCGCACAGACATGTAATGGAACTCACCGAAGCTCCTCGTGCTACAATTACGGTAAGACAGGGCATAAAAAGAAGAAATGCACAGACGAGTCACACTGTGTTCTCTGCCAGGAGTATAACCCGAGACCAGATGATTTGAAACATATTCCAGGCACAGGGAAGTGTCGGGTCTTCCAAGTAGCCCTAACCAAGGCAAAAGCGCTTCTGCAATGATTCGTATACTCCAAATCAATCTACATCGAAGTATCATCGCCCAAGACCTACTGGAACAGTTTGCGAGAGACAGGCAAGCTGACTTACTACTGCTGAGCGAGCAACATCACACCAGAAACTCATCAACATGGTATCCTGACGAATCGGGTACAGCCGCCATCTGGGTTCGGAACAGTGCACACCTACAAGTGCAGGATCGGGGGCGAGGAGATGGTTTTGTTTGGGTTCGGTGTTCGGGAACTACACTCTTCAGTGTATACCTAACTCCGAAGGAATCGTTGTCGTCCTTTCAACTTAGGCTCAATGCTTTGGAGGACGCTGTTACGAGTATTGAGGGCCATGTGCTCGTCGGAAATGCAAAGGGAATCGAGTGGGGTATGCCCCAATTAGACGCTCGGGGCAAACGGATCGTGGAAATGGCAGCACGAACTGGGCTCGTCGTGTTGAACACAGGCCACACCCCTACTTTCCGTCGATGGGGTTGCGTCGGCACCATACCTGATGTGACATTCGCCTCGGAGTGCCTAGCACAATCAGTAAAAAATTGGAGAGTGCTTGAGGATTACTCGGCCAGTGATCACCAGTGCATAGCTCTGGAGATCCATCACGATGCTTCCCGAAGACCACGCGCTTGTTTTTCTGCGCTCCGGTGGAATACTGAGAAAGCGGATATTGAGTTGAGTTGAAGTGCTTATGGCACGATCACCGCTGTCGGAAGCAACGCTAGGGGACAGAGAACCCACGGCAAGAGATGTTGTTAACTCAACTATGTGAATCATTACATCCGCCTGCAGGTCTTCAATGCCCCTTCGAAGACCCGGCACAGCAAGCCTCCAGTATACTTGTGGTCACCTGAAATTTCCGAAAAACGAAGGGAGTGTCACAAACTACGACGCAGGACACAGCGAGCTCGAACCCGGGAAGAGGCATGTATCCTATTAGCTGCTTACAAGTCATCTAGAAAATGCCTCCGTAGACTTATCAACAGCCGCATGGCCAGCCGCTGGCAAAACCTGGTGGACGACGTGAACAGAGACCCATGGGGCCTGGGCTACAAAATATTTATGCGGAAGCTCGGTGTCCAAAGGTCACCTCACTCATACGGGGCAGAAAAGATGGACGAAATCGTGCGGGCTCTCTTCCCTATCCATCCCGCCATCGTTGAAGCCGTTCACTATGAAACACCAGTGGAAATTCCATTTTTCACGAAAATGGAATTGGAGAAAGCAGTCTTGTCTATGAAGGCCAGAAAGGCTCCAGGACCAGATGGGATTCCAGCAGAGGTGCTACAAATGGTTTCTCACTTTTGCCCTGACATGATTCTCCGCACGTTCAACGCATGCCTGCGCGAAGGAGTGTTCTGAGAGTACTGGAATGTGGCGAAAGCAAAAGAGGATCCCGAGTTGCCAGCTGCATATCACCCACTGTGTATGCTAGATACGGCCGGAAAAGGTTTTGAAAAACTTATCAGGGGAAGACTCGCTGACGTGATTCTTATTGCCGGGGATCTATCTCCACGGCAGTATGGCTTCAGAGCAGGCCGCTCCACCCTCGATGCAATTGGAGGAGTAGTGAGCGCGGTCCAACGTGCGGAGTCTCACAGTATTTCCACACGACGGGTCGTCCTGCTGGTGACTCTGGATGTCCGGAATGCATTTACCAGCGCTAGATGGGTGGATATTCTGGAAGCGCTAGAAAATCGTTTTCAAGTACCAGTGTACCTGATGCGGATTCTCAGGATCTATTTGAAGGACCGCAGCCTACTTTACGACTCGAAGGAGGGTAGGCGAAGTACAAATCTTACTTCAGGTGTCGCCGGACCTGTGGAACATCTCCTACGATGGACTCCTGCAGCTTGAACTACCGGAAGAGTCACATTATGACTATGTGACTCTGCCGGCTATGCGGACGATGTCACGGCGCTGGTCGCTGGATGCACAGTAGACCATGCGCAGCTCAGACTCAATACGTTAATGCGGAGGGTAATAGACTGGATGACCGCTCCCGGATTCAAGCTGGCACTGGAAAAAACCGAAGTGGTCATCCTAACGAAAAAGAGAATCCCCAGAATACGGCCTATCAGTATAGGGGACGAGCTGCTCGAATCGAAATCAGCAGTAAAGTACCTGGGCGTCCTGATAGACTCGAAGATGAGCTTTTCCCAACAAATCAGGGCAGTAGCTGACAAGGCTGCAGCGCGTGTGACGGCACTCACCCGATTAATGGCCAACATAGGGCGGCCCACAACATCAAGGAGACGACTCTTAATGAGCGTTGTGCAGTCGCTTCTACTCTACGGATCAGAACTGTGGGGCGACGCTCTCAGCAAGGAGTTACAACGGAAGCGGTTGGCAAAAGTGCAGAGACAAGGAGCATTGCGAATTGCATGCGCATACCGAACGGTCTCCGGGGCGGCAGTGCTGGTAATTGCAGGGGTGATACCCATGACCCTCCTTGCGCAGAGGCGAAGATCGAAGAGAAGAGATCACCAAGGAAGAAAGACGTTGCTCTCTCAGTGATTGGCAACAGTCCTGGGAGCAAGAAACAAGGGGAAGGTGGACTGCACGTCTGATCCCTGACCTGAGGCCGTGGTTCAGTCAAGTGCATGGTGAGACCGATTTCTACTTGACCCAGCTCTTAAGTGGGCACGGTTGTTTTCGGTCCTACCTGTACAAAATTGACAAAGTACGGTCTCCTAACTGTGTGTTTCGTGCAGGAGAGTTGGATGACGTCTGTCACACATTCTTCTACTGCAAAAGGTGGAGCCAGCAACGAGGGGTCCTACTCAGCGAAATCGGAGAGCTCTGTCCGGAAACTATCGTCGGAGTAATGCTGAAAACAGTTGACAATTGGCATTGCGTGGCGCAATATGCTCGGGCAGTGCTTACATTAAAAAAAGCTTTATCTCTTTTGTAGCACTTCCTTCCTCTCCTGTCCTTCCCGTTAGAGAAGAGATACCCATAATGCGAAGGCGCCTATAGGCATAGGAACACGAGGCCTAGCCCGAAGTAATGGGTTAAACGGTTCCAGGCTAGGTTCTCAGGTTGACAGGGGAGGTGTTTAGTGGGTAGACCAAAAGAATTTTGCGTCTGGGAGTCCCACACCCAGGGCATCAACAGCTTTCACCTCCCTACCCAAAAAAAAAAAAAAATATAGTTCGTGGGTAAACCAGGGTTATACAGAATGTCATTTGCAATTCAGATATGAAGGACATAACTCCATGGTTGGATTGCCATTATTTTTAGTCACTTTCAAATTGGAATTATAGAAAAATTTGTTCAACATTACATAATTTGTTTATTTCCGTATTTAAATACTACAGATGCTACATACTTCCTTATTTTTGCTCAGATGCTCAGATAATTCTTAAGATATAAGCAGATAAGTAAACATTTGATGTGTATACGTTGCAATCTTTTGCGGGTAAGCATATTCTGTTTTTTATAAAATGGACTTAGACAACATTACCAGTATAGACGCATCTGATATATCTTATACGTCTCTACTGGTTATCTTGTGACTACCATGCTTCAATTGTACGTGTCCTTAAGGTCATTTTCAGCGGGCTCTAATGCATGGTAGTAATGCTTTGGCAAGTTTCATTGAAACATATGAGAGAAAACTTCAGGACGAAGAAACAACAGACCATTTGAAAAACCTTTTGAATTGTTGTTACTTGATTTTTATTATAAAATAAAAGGAAGTACAAACCCCAGATTCTCTGTAAAGCCAACTGGTTATTGTAAAACGAAATCAAAAAGAAATAACACATTCATTTTGCACAACGACTTTGCCATAAGCCGATGAAATTAAATTTGATATATATGTGCAAATTATCATAAGAGAAAATCGAATAATGATTAACATTCTATTCAAAATGTTTAATGCGAGGAAATAAATCTAGATATATTTACTAATATGTCAAGAGTCGTGTGTTTTTAACTCTCGTTAAGGACTTGTTAGTACACGTGTTAGATATATTCATATAAATAGCACACGCGTAACAAATCCATTGTCCTGGCTTACTTTTATAAATGATGAATGCGATATCGCTTTTCTGACAGCGTGTCTTTCAATCAAATCGGGTTCCTACAGTCTTGAATATTAATCCATCCTTTAATAGATATTGGATCTAGACCTTTTTTATATTCTCCTCGTAAAATCATAGTAAAATAAAATTTGATGATAAGCGAGTTGCATGCATTCACTTCTTATTTTCACGTGCATGTTGATTTATTTGGTATTCAGTGTTAAATAAATCAAAATTATTTAAGTTTGATTCGGAGTGAAGAAAACTAGTAAATCAGGATGAAGGCACACGACGTGTTGACATGTATAGTAATGATAGTTCATTTTTGGTTTTTTAACATAATTTTACCTTCAAATTTTATGTATCAGTCTGAGTGGACATTTTTCACATACGAAGTATTGATTTCATTGAAAATTTCCAATGTTCTTGCTTCAATACTGTTTTCCAGTCATTATTCCATTGAAATTTGGTTAAAAAAGAGAAATTAAAGCAGATAAAAACAAATATTAATGTGTAAATACGGTTGTAAACGTCGAACGTGCTCAAATGTTTGCCGAAGAGAAGAATTCTAAAGTTTTGTTCGTGAAATGTAAATCATTTAAACTCATAATTTTGACTCGTCTAACTCTAAATTAACTAGGAAAGCAATTTTTCCTATTTTTAATTTAATTATCCACAACATTTCACCCTTCAAGTCGTCCTAATTTTATTCAAAAATTAAACACCCCAACAGTATGAGTGTTGAATAATTCAATAATAGACGACGCGAAAATTTTCTTTCGTCTGTATCTTCGCTCATCATACAACAAAACGCCTGCAGGATAAGCGGTTGGAAGGTTTTCTCCAGATAAGTCTCTAAAGTAGGGCAATGTGTTAATGTGCCTGGTCAATGTTGTGCATCGATGAAATATTAAATTTATTAAAGGCATTATTCAAAATTGTATTTAATGTGATTCAATCGATTGAAGAAATTGTTCAGCAGATATCATCTGGAAGTATCTGAATGTTGTAAGAAAAGTAATGACACTATTGTTAAGGATGTTACTTTTGAGCAAGATTGACTTTTAAAGTTTTTGTGACAAAAGGGAGGTCTTTCTTGGGCTTGGGCACCATGCATACCATATGAAGGATGATTCGGTTTCATGCAAATCAAATTATCTAAGAAAACACTGAGAATAGACCGGGGTGTTATCATATCTTTTAAAAAAGGAAATCTTCAACATCAAGTATCGTATGGGTTTTACTTTGCAGGCCCACTTATCTACAGATAGCAAAGTTGACATTTGTAATGAATGGTATTGGGATTCAATTACTGCATCATTTTTATTGTCAACTCGAAAAAATAGAGTATTCGTCAATTTTAAGGTGATCAGCAATTGACAGCTTATGAAAAACAAAAATTCCGTTAATATTGTTCAGTGTTGTCAGACTCATGCGGTTCTCATATAATACGAGGTCTGTTCAAAAAGTACCCGGAATTTTTAAATTTCGCGGGTCTGGAGAGTCCGATTGTCCGATTGATTGATTTTATTGTGTTGGTATGCATGCCCCTAAAGTATGATAAAATTTTCAGCCATATTAACTGTTTACTTTGTCTGCAGTAGTCGCTAAGGTTCGACGTGTTATTATGAGCTCGGCGATTTTTGCTTGTTTAATCAATGGAAGAATTGAAGAGTCAAAGAATTTGTATTAAATTTTGCGTAAAAAATGAAATAAAGTATGTGAGTGTTACAAAAAGCCTATGGTGAGTCTACTATGAAAAAAACAAGTGTTTACAAGTGGTATAAGCGTTTCCAAGATGGCCGCGAAGACGTTGAAGATGACGAACGCTCCGGTCGACCCAGCACGTCAATAATCGATGCAAATGTGGAAAAAGTGGAAAAAATGGTTATAAATGATCGCCGAATAACAATTCAAGAAGTTGCTGATGAAGTTGGCATATCAATTGGCTCATGTCATAACATTTTTTCAAAAGTCTTGGGCATGAAACGAGTGGCAGTAAAATTCATTCCAAAACTGCTGAATTTTCACCAAAAAAACAATCGCATGAACATCGCTCAGGAGTTGTTAAATGACGTCAACGACGATCCAAGTTTGCTTGAAAGGGTCATAACTGGTGATGAAACATGGGTGTACGGTTATGATGTCGAAAACAAAGCACAATCGTCCACCAGGAAGCATTCAACGTCACCAAGAGCGAAAAAAGCACGTAAAGTTCGATCAAATGTCAAGGATTTACTTACTGTTTTCTTCGATTATAATGGCATGGTGCATCAAAAGTTCTTACCACAAGGTCGTACGGTTAATAAGAAGTATTACCTTGAAGTTATGCGACGTTTGCGTGAAGCAATCCGAAAAAAACGCCCCGATTTATGGAAAAAGAGTTCATGGCTTTTGCACCACGATAACGCACCTGCTCACTCGTCGTTGCTTGTTCGTAATTTTTTTGGCGAAAAACAATACCGTAGTCATGCCCCAACCTCCATATTCACCAGATATGGCTCCGTGTGACTTTTTCCTGTTCCCAAAGTTGAAGAGACCCATGAAAGGACGGCGTTTTTCGTCGATTGAAGAAATAACGGCCGAATCGCTGAGAGTGCTCAAGGACATACCAAAAAGTGAATATCAAAAGTGCTTCGAAGATTGGAAAAAAGCTGGCATAAGTGTATTATATTTGGGGGGGCCTACTTTGAAGGGGACCACATTGATGTAGACGAATAAATAAATATTTTTGTTGAAAAAACGAAAATTCCGGGTACTTTTTGAACAGACCTCGTATACCTCCTCGTAGCCACCATTTAAAGAGGCGAAATCATGGGATGATGGATCATGCAGAATTTGCGTTGCCTTACTAACTACCATTGGAAGTTCTGGCGTTTTACACCATGAATTTTTCGTTTTCATTTATCATGGGCTTGATTGCTGAGAATTTAGATAAACGCAGTGGCGGATTTACCAGCAGGCTAAGTAGTCTTGAGCCTAGGGTGGCAGATTTTAGGGGCGGCAAATTTGAAAACCGGATTTTTTTTTTAGATTTTCGTCAGACGATTTTCTGATGTATAGATATCTCTCTAGAAGTCCACAAGACACCTTTCCGATGACTTTTCCCTCTTCTCTTTCATTGTACTTTCAACGGGTACCGCAAACTTTTATATTCTACGCTAAAACATCCATATAACAAGAAACGAGACAACAAGTTTTACGCTTGCAAAAAATATTAGGTCGTGATTTGAGAAGCTCTGTTGTGTGGAGTAAGTGAACCGAAATTTACGAAACAAAAGCATCTATGTATGCGAATTTCCCATACTAATATTTCGAGTAGGAGTGTCGTCATTTTTAACGACACTTTCAAAATAAAGCTGTAGGGTTGCCAGATGCTGGCAGGCCCAAGTCGCCAGATTCGGAATCTGAGGTAGCCGAAAACGCCCAAATAGGGGGGCGTCTGAAAAAGCTCCTTAAATTTCCTTAGAATTACACCTTGAGTAGTGTATCTGCTTACTTTCTGTCTTAGTTTGCCCATCGCTACCTCTACCTCCGCGGTCCAGTTAGACTTGTTTTTGTTTTTTATGTAATGTGGAGAAGGAAAAACGGTGAAACGAGTAAACCTCACACGGTGGTCAGCTAGAGAGGATGCATGCAGAAGTTCGAGAGATTCTTGGCACGAAATCCTTAAAGGTTTGGAAACAATCAGGGATGATTGTACCGAAAAGCCTGTGACACGAAACGAAGCTACAGGAATTCTTCTAAAATTAGAACAGCTGGAAACGGCGTTAATGGTTGTTGTGTGGAATGTTGTTTTGGAAAGAATAAACAAAGTGAATGTAGAAATTCAGGCTTCTAACGTAGATTTGATTACTGTAGCCGATCTTTATAAATCTCTTCGCAAATTTTTCGTAGATCAACGAGGAAATTTTAAGTATTTCGAAGAAAAGGCGATGGAGTTGAGCGTGTCGAAGCAGTATACAAAAGACATGGAAAAAAGACAACCGAAAAGGAAAAAACAAATATAATGAAACGCCTGATGAAGAAATAAAAATGACCGCAAATGATACTTTCAGAGTTGACACATTTCTCGTCATCATTGATAGACTCGTATCTGAATTAGAAAAAAGGCCTACAACAAGTTCCACGAAAAGTTTTCGTTTTTGACCAAAATGAGTGAATTGTCATCATCAACCCTTACAAAAAAAGCTCTCGCCATGGAAGAAATATATTCTAATGATTTAGAGACTGACTTAGTTCAAGAATGCATTCATTTTCAAAGCCACATTTCTACGGAAGGAATTTCAGTAAAACCAAATTCTGAATCATTGGAAAGTCTAACTTCGTTTCTGCGAAAACATAATTTGCAGAACGTTTACCTTAACTTGGAAATAGCTCTTCGTATGGCATTATGTACTCCAGCGACAAATTGTTCGGGTGAGAGAAGCTTTTTTTGTGTTAAAAAGGGTAAAAAATTATCTGAGATCGACTTTTTTTTTGTTTGGAAGGTGAAGGCTATTTACGCCCTGAGTGTCGGACTCCCCCGCTACCGGACTACCGACTAAACACCTCCCCTGTCACACCGAGAACCTAGCCTGGAACTGTTTGTCACATTACATTGGACTAGGCCTAATTAATCATCGCTTAGCGATGTCTTCAGGCTAAGGGAAATACCTCTTTCTCCACGGATGGATAGGAAGGAATTGCGATTAGTAACTATAATATTGCGTTACAGAGATGTTCCCTCCCTCGCCAAGCGATCCATTATGTCCTTCTTTATAATGAGTACTGTCCGTACGTAATGCGATACACAGTTCCAATTGTCCTTTGATTTCATCATTTTTCCCGTTACATTTTCTGGGGAAATTACG
Organism: Stratiomys singularior; assembly: GCA_954870665.1. NCBI lineage: Eukaryota > Metazoa > Arthropoda > Insecta > Diptera > Stratiomyidae > Stratiomys > Stratiomys singularior. The sequence continues at coordinate 103,703,901 of OX940880.1, forward strand.
CCAATTTTTTCCGAGAGATGCGAACGGAGTCTTGTGAATCTATTACACGTAAATAACGTATGGCAGGCGTCATCCGTCATCCCCGGGCAGAACACGCAAGTTGGGGATAGTGTCTTTCCTATCTTATACAGGTAAGACTGAAAATACCCGTGACCACAGAGTAGTTGCGTCAGATAATAATCAGTCTCACCATGCATTCTGTAGAACCACGGCCTCGAGTCACTTATCAGTCGTGCGGTCCACCTGCCTCGCGTTTCGTTTTGCCATGTTTGCTGCGACAAGGTTAGGGTTCTTCCCCGTTCCTCTCGGCTGACGGTTTCTCTCGCCGACTCCCCCCTACGTGAGTATACACGTTTTCGTTCGTCTGCAAGTAGCTTAATAGGAACCGCCCTCGAAATTACCAGCACTGCAGGTTCAGAGACAGTGCGGTATGCAGCCGCTATCCGCAAAGCTCCATGCCTCTGCACCTGTGCCAGACGCCTTCGGTACGTCTCTTTACTAAGAGCGTCAGCCCAAACCTCGGAGCCATACAAGAGCACTGACTCCATAGCACTCATCAGTAGACGTCTTTTGCTCGAGGTTGGCCCCTGCGTGTTAGCCATAATGCGGTTTAGCGCCGATACCCGCACGGAGGCCTTATCTGGTGACGCTCGAACCTGCTCGAAAAAACTCATCTTCGAGTCAATCATCAAGCCAAGGTATCTGATTGATTCTTTTGACTCGATGATCATTTCCCCCACCCGAACGGGGATAACACGAGGGATTCGGTTCTTGGTGAGGACGACAACCTCGGTCTTTTCCAGCGCTAGGCTAAGCCCACGGTCGGTCATCCACTCGCTCACTCGGCGTATTACCGCACCCAGTTTGAGCTGCGTCTGTCCGACAGTACGTCCGGTGACTAGTACTGCTAGGTCATCTGCGTAGCCAACCAGGCGCGACTCCCCCGGTAACTGCAGCCTCAAAAGCTCATCGTACGAGACATCCCAGAGGTCCGGGCCCAGAACGGAACCTTCCGCGACACCCCTGATGTCCAATCAATTCTCGACCTTAAGTCAAGAAAAAGCTTAAACGCTAAAAACGAAAAAGCTAAAAAACTTACGACGGCATTATCGATGATTTTGCCAACAAAAAATCACGCAAAAAGGTGTAAGAAACTTTAAAAAGTTAATTAAATTTTTTTTTAACTGCTTGTAAGTGCAATAAAGATAATTTAACTACGTTTACCGAATGTACATTATTGTGTGAGTGGCATACCCTGCCTTATTAGTCATACATCATTGAACTTTGATTACCTCTGAAATATACTCAAAAACTATTTCTTGTGCAATTTGAACCGAATTGTTGGATTGTAAAGATAATCTAGGAACTGACAATTCACAATTGTAGAGGTAAGGGCGGTTAATTAACTTAACTTATTAACTTGGGTAATGTGTAACTTGGTTAACTTGGGTAATGTGTAAATCCGTCACTGGATAAATGCATTTAAAAAGGAAAGGCTAAAATCCAAACTTTTTAACTCTTGTAGAATTTTTTTGTGTGTTCCATTTGAAATATCAAATACCTGCAGAATATTTTAAAAAGAATCCGCTAAGATGAAAAATCTCTTATCCCATTAAAATATCAAATTTTCGCATTCAAACTGACCAAATAAAATCGAGCACAATTTCAACACGTTCGCCCACATTTTTCAACTTGAAGCAAAAGCATCAATCAAATTTAAATTTTCATAAAAACACACATTCCACTGTGAAAAGCGAACACATAAATTATTATTAACATATATGACTGTAACAAATTATTAGAATATCATATTTTGGCCATTCTGTTCACGCATCCTATAAACTTCGTTTCAGTTAAATGAAACATATGTATCTATTCGAAGATTTGTCTTGTTGCCAATAAATCAACTTGATAATTGTCTGCCGATGTGTGTCGTTGTATATGCGATTTTTCGCGCCTATAATCCCATGCGTATGGATGAATAAAAGCACCGTTAGATAAAATATTGAGGCTATAACATCATCAGGGGATATCGTTGTTGTTATTATTATGGGTGTTGTAAATGTTGATTGCTATGTTATAAGGACTAGGAAGATTAATTCACTGTTTATTTTTATGATGATCTATTTGAAAAGCTAATTCAAATTATATTTTATTTCGCTTTCAGCCCCGGAGAACTTGATAGCACTCAGGTAAAAATTAATTGCCCGATTAGAGTCGTACATCAAAATTACTGTCCAAACACATAATTCGTTGGAATCAAACCAAAGCTTCTCGTCCACCAAGTCGGTTGACTAAAGATATTTTAAATTATCAACTGAGTATAATTTCTCGGGAAAAGTTTATTGATATCAAGTCCATTGTCATGAACTATCGCAAAAAAGTCTGTTTCCAAGCGTTCGTTGAACTATGTTTATTGTACAGACGAGCATATCGTTTGATACGTGTAAGCTTATAGTAGATTTACAGATATCCCGGCTGCTGATAAGTGGTAAACTAAATATACTTAGGTGATTGCTATGGGGCTTTGTATTTACTATTTCTCATGAACTTCAAGTTGAAAATTTCACATTAGCACCGTCTCATTCAACAATTCGGATATTCGCGGCGATTTTAGGTGCATCCATAATAGTTTTGGGGGTTATGCCTTCTTTACAGGGGCGGATCTTGAATTTGTGGGGCCCTGGGCTAATACTGCTTAGGAGCCCTACCTAATTACTCAACTAAGAGCCATTTTGAGAAAAAACTGTTTTTTGTGGTGATGTAGGTATATGTAATGTTTGTTTTTTTAAATTTGGGGGGTGAAGGCAATTTACGCCCGGAGTGTGGGACTCCTAGCAGCGCATGCTACCAGACTACCCACTAAACATCCCCCCTGTCCAGAGACTCTGCCTGGAACCGTTTGACACATTACTTCGGGCTAGGCCTCTTTTTTCTTCGCCATAGGGCGCCGTCAGCCTAGAGTAATCTCCCCCCAGAGGGAGGGGGCAGGATGGAAGAGGACTGCTGGAAAGGAGACCCCCTAGACCCCGCGCCCAAGGTTATCCATGGTACATTTTTTCGCAGTAAGTATTGCCCGAAAGTAATTTGCCACACAGGTCCATTTGTCGAAACTTTTCAGCATTTCTCCGACCAGATTGTCTGGAGAAAGCTCTCCCATCACCTCCCACAAGTCCTGCCGCATCCTGTTCCACCTTCTACAATTGAAGAAGGGAAGGTGTGACATGCGTCGTGCCTTTCTCCGGGGCAGAAATTGCAGTCTGGGGACCGTGATTTACCAATCTTGTGCAAGTAAGACTGAAAATACCCATGCCCGCTAAGAAGCTGGGTAAGGTAATAATCAGTCTCACCGTGCCTTCGATTTAGCCACGATCCCACGTCCCCTATAAGACGAGCAGTCCAGCGGCCATTAGAGTCGCCCTCCCAGGACTGTTGCCACTCAAGTCTTGTGCGCTGCCTCTCCTCTCGGTTGACAGCATATCTTGAGCCCTCCACTTTTCGGTCATAAATTCTCCGTCTCTCCCTAGCAAGGAGGACGATGGGTATCACTCCTGCGTTCACCAGCACCGCTGACTCAGAGACAGTGCGGTATGCAGACGCAACCCGCACAGCTCCTCGTGTCTGTACCTGGGCCAAGCGCTTTCGGTACAGCTCCTTACTGAGAGCTCCGGCCCAAACCTCAGAGCCGTACAGTAGCACTGACTGTACAACACTCATGAGAAGTCGGCGTTTGCTCGGTGTGGGCCCACCGATGTTGCACATTAGCCGACTTAGAGATGAGACGCCTATCGCGGCCTTTTTCATTTTGGAATCGATCAATAGTCCCAAATATTTTATTGCAAGCTTAGACTCAACAGTCGCATCTCCGATCTGCAAAGGAATTACCGTTCTTTTCTTCGTGAGAATGACCACCTCGGTTTTCTCTAGTGCCAACCTGAACCCGCGGGTGGTCATCCATTCCCTCACTTGACGCATTAGCATTCCCAGTCTGCGCTGCGCATGTTCGACTGTGCGTCCGGCGACCAGTGCTGCTATATCATCTGCATAGCCGACTAAGCGCGACTCATGTGGCAGCTCAAGCCTCAATAGTCCGTCGTATGAGGCGTTCCACAAGTCTGGTCCCAGTATGGAGCCTTGCGCTACACCAGAAATTATCTCCATACTGCGCCGCCCATCTTGCGTGTCATAGAGCAGATTGCAGTCCTTCAAGTAATCCCTCAAAATCCGCATCAGATACCCTAGCAATCGGAAAAAATTTCCCAATGTGCCCAGAATATCCGACCATCTGGCGGAGTTGAAGGCATTTCTGACGTCAAGCGTCACTAGCAAGACAACTCGTTTGGATTCAGTTTTGTGCGCTTCGGCTCGACGGACTGCATTCACCACTTCCATGATGGCATCGGAAGTGGATCGCCCTGCTCTTAAGCCATACTGCCGAGGAGATAGGTCCCCTGCAGCACGAATTGCGTCAGTGAGTCTTCTCTTGATGAGCTTTTCGAACACTTTCCCGGCTGTGTCCAGCATACAAAGCGGGCGGTATGTAGATGGCAGCCCCGGGTCCCCTTTTCCATTGCTGATCAATGTGAGCCTCGCCACCTTCCAGCGAGATGGGAATACACCTTCTCTAAGGCAAGCGTTAAACACATTGAGTAGCAAATCAGGGCAAACGTGGAAAACCATTTGTAGCACCTCGGTTGAAAGCCGTCTGGTCCTGGTGCCTTACGAGGTTTCTGCACAGGTTTTTGCACCGCGTCCTCCAGCTCATTTTTAGTGAACGATGGACATTCGCCCGAGTCGACCTCGTGGGCAGCATCAACACGGACAGGATGAGTTAGAAAAAGCGCCTGTACTATGCCGTCCATCTTGTCTGCTTGAAGTAAACACGGCTTCCGTGAGGAGCCGAGCTTGCGCCACACTACCTTGTAGCCGAGCCCCCATGGATCCCTGTTCACATCGTACACAAGTTCTCGCCAGCAGCGTGCCTTACTCCCATTGATGAGTTTTCGGAGTTCTTTCCTCGCTGATCTGTATGCTGCTGTCCTATTGGATGCTTCCTCTACGTTTCTCGAGCGCTGAGCTGCACGTCGAAGTCTATGACACTCGCCTCGTTTGTCTGCGATATCTTTTGACCACCAATGTATAGCAGGCCTGTCGTGTTGAGGCCTCCATCGAGGCATAGATGAGCTACAGGCAGAAGTGATGAGGTTCATCGTTGACTCCACCATTCCCTCGACTCCAGCCCTTCCGCTCCCGGAAGGGAACCCCGATGTCGTTCCGCCTTCCAGAATCACATTGGCGAAAATCTCCACATCCATTTTTCTGATATTTCACCCGGGAGTGAAAAATCGTTGAGACGAGCGAGGAGTGGTATCGTCGATCTCAAACGCGATGTATTGGTGGTCACTCGCTGAATAATCCTCGAGTACTCTCGAGTTCAGCGTCGTCGAAGCGAGGGACTCCGAGACGAATGTCACATCTGGGATTGTTCCTTCGCAACCCCAGTGCCGGAAGGTAGGTACGTTGCTGGTATTTAAAACGACCAACCCGGTTCTCGCCGACATGTCCAGAATGCGTTGTCCTCTGGCATCGGTTTGAGAAATGCCCCACTCAGCGGCTCTGGCGTTGAAGTCTCCTGCTACGAGTACTTTGCCATCTGTGTTCAGAACAACATCCTCTAGCGCGTCCAGTCTATTGTGAAAAGATGGCATTGACTCATTCGGCGTCAGGTATACCCTGAAAAAAGTTATACCCGGGCACCGAATCTGCACGAAACCGTCTCCTCGGCCGTGACCTTGAATCTGGATTCGCATGCTGCCCCGAACCCAAACGGCAGCCGTATGGGGGTCATCGGCGAACCAGGCTGGTGAGGTCTTGTTTCGATGTTGTTCGCTCAGCAGCAGCAGATCAGCTCTCTTTTCTCAGGCGAACTGCTCTAACAAATCTTGTGCATTGATGCTACGGTGCAAGTTAATTTGAAGGGCCCTGATCATCACCTCAGAGCTGCTTTTGCTAGTGCCTCTCTAAAGATTGGGCACGCGCCTGTTCCTGCAATGTAAAGGTGCTCTGTCGGTTGAGAGTTAAGATTATTACATAACAAACAGCGCGGAGTCTCAACGCACTCTTTTTTCTTATGCCCAGACGCTCCGCACTTAAAGCAAAGCATACTACGGTCAGGGCCCTTGCAGTTCGAAGTGGTGTACCCGTATCCAAGTCACCTGTAGCATCGTACTGGGGTGGCTCGGCGGCGAATTCTGCACACCACCCAGCCGATTTTTATTTTTCCTTTGGCCAGGAGTTGTGTAGAATCTTTCTCCGTTACGTCGAGTATGGCCAGCCTTTGCCCTCGGCGATTCTCTGGAGAAAGCTTTACTTTTACTATAGTTATTCCAGGGAACTCTTTTAGAATGGCTTTTTCGACCTCAGCCGGATCAGCGATGCAATCCAGGTCCCTTACTTCCAATGAAGCTCTTGGCTCCAAGGTAGCGACGGTGGCTTTTGCCCCAAGGACGTCCTTTATTTTGTCGCGGAATATCGATTTATCGGAGGAGTCCGCTCCAAACTCGACGAGTAGCCCTCTGGACCTCGTCGATCGTAGAGTCTTAATACTAGTCCCAGTTTCCTCCGGCTTGACATTCTTGCGGATATCGCGTAGAACGTCAGAATAGCTCCTTCCGTCAATGGGCTTCACAAGAATGGCGTCTCCAAGGACTCTTCGCTTTTTTCTTGCTGGTTTGTTCACGGTATTTGTCGTTGTTTGAACAGGCACTGTTTGTTGGCTAAGCCTATGTTCGCGTTTTGCGGATTTTTTTGCCGCCTTAGATATCACGAGTTGGAAGGCGTCTTTTCTTTCTGGCGTTTCTTTTTCTGGCTCAACGTTCTCTTTACGCCTTTTCTCCTGTTCGCTCTCAAGAGAGTTTGCAGCAGTCTTCTTGATACTGGGAAGGAAAGGTTGGGTGACTTTAACGTGCACCGTTTGATCTGGATGTTCTTCTTCCAGCTTTTTCCAGAGTCTCCTGTAGTGGCAAACTCGATCCAAGAGGTCCTCGAGCTCAAACAATCCAATTTACACCTTTACTGATTGTTTTTTGGTTTATGCACGCTCATTGCATACGTTCGAGGATCGCATAACATTTTGTAGTCTACCGTTCTTCCTCGGAACGGTTCTCCGCGATAACCTCCTTAACAATCAGGTCTTTTTCGCCGACTTTCTCCTCCGGGAGCTAAGGTTCTATGTTGTTAGTTCCTCCTACTGAGGTCGATTCAGCAGGAGCAACCTTAGGAGTGTGGTGGTCGTAAACCTCCGGAGCCGCATTTACTACCGGCCCATCACTGCTCTTTCCGCTTGGGGCTGAATGAGACCGTGGTGGTGAACGTAAAGTTTCTCCACTACGGGAAAACACGCCAAGATAATCGTAATGGTTGTCAGAATTATGTTCATCGGCTCGTTTGTTCGTCTCCTCTGCATTATTCTGTTTGTTGTTGTTGTTGTTTTTCTTCATTTTGTTCTTAAGGGTCCCCCCTCAGAGCCGCTATCTCCGCTCAAATGTGTAGTCGCCTTAATGGTCGCATGGTTATCTATGCAAGCAGGGAGGCCATGCGAGGGTTGGGACCAGGCCTTATGGAGTCAGGTGCTCAGAGCCAGATCAGCGCTAATCGGGAGTACGACTCAACCGAACCTACACCACCAACTCAATGGTGCGAGCTTTGAACGAACTCTGAGGTCTGCCAAGACAATACACGAAATTGTTCAGCAGATATCATCTGGAAGTATCTGAATGTTGTAAGAAAACTAATGACACTATTGTTAAGGATGTTACTTTTGAGCAAGATTGACTTTTAAAGTTTTTGTAAAACAAGGGAGGTCTTTCTAGGGCTTCGGCACCATGCATATCATATGAAGGATGATTCGGTTTCATGCAAATCATATTATCTAAGAAAACACTGAGAATAGACTGGGGTGTTATCATATCTTTTAAAAAAGGAAATCTTCAACATCAAGTATCGTATGGGTTTTACTTTGCAAGTCCACTTATCTACAGATAGCAAAGTTGACATTTGTAATGAATGGTATTGGGATTCAATTAATGCATGGTTTTTATTGTCAACTCGCATTATTTGCTAAGCATCTAGTGAGGAAAAAATAAGAGTATTCGTCAAATTTTAAGGTGATCAGCAATTGACAGCTTATGAAAAACAAAAATTCGGTTAATATTGTTCAGTGTTTGTTGTCAGACTCATGCGGTTCTCATATAATACGAGGTCTGTTCAAAAAGTACCCGGAATTCTTAAATTTCGCGGGTCTGGAGAGTCGGATTGTCCCATTGATTGATTTTATTGTGTTGGTATGCATGCCCATAAAGTATGATAAAATTTTCAGCCATATTCACTGCTTACTTTGTCTGTGGTAGTCGCTAAGGTTCGACGTGTTTTTATGAGCTCAGCGATTTTTGCTTGTTTAGTCAATGGAAGAATTGAAGAGTCAAAGAATTTGTATTAAATTTTGCGTAAAAATGAAATAAAGTGTAACAAAGTGTGTGAAATGTTACAAAAAGCCTATGGTGAGATAAAAAAAGTGTTTACGTGTGGTATAAGCGTTTCCAAGATGGCTGCGAAGACGTTGAAGATGACGAACGCTCCGGTCGACCGAGCACGTCAATAATCGATGATAATGTGGAAAAAGTGGAAAAAATGGTTATAAATGATTGCCGAATAACAATTAGAGAAGTTGCTGATGAAGTTGGCATATCAATTGGCTCATGTCATAACATTTTTTCAAAAGTTTTGGGCATGAAACGTGTGGCAGCAAAATTCATTCGAAAACTGCTGAATTTTGACCAAAAAAACAATCGAATCAACATCGCTCAGGAGCTGTTAAATAACGTCAACGACGATCCAAGTTTGCTTGAAAGGGCCATAACTGGTGATGAAACATGTCTGTACGGTTATGATGTCGAAACCAAAACACAATCGTCGTGTTTACTTCGATTATAATGGCATAGTGAAGTTATGCGACGTTTGCGTGAAGCAATCCGAAAAAAACTCCCCGATTTATGGAAAAAGAATTCATGGCTTTTGTACCACGATAACGCACCTGCTCACTCATCGTTGCTTGTTCGTAATTTTTAGGCCAAAAACAATACCGTAGTCATGCTCCAACCTCCATATTCACCAGATGTGGCTCCGTGTGACTTTTTCCTGTTCCCAAAGTTGAAGAGACCCATGAAAGGACGACGTTTTTCCTCGATTGAAGAAATAAAGGCCGAATCGCTGAGAGTGCTCAAGGACATACCAAAAAGTGAATATCAAAAGTGCTTCGAAGATTGGAAAAAACGCTGGCATAAGTGTATTTTATTTGGGGAGGGGACTGCTTTGAAGGGGACCACATTGATGTAGACGAATAAATAAATATTTTTTTTTTGAAAAAACGAAAATTCCGGGTACTTTTTGAACAGACCTCGTACACCGATCGAAAACAAGCGACAGGAAATTCCCGGTTCCGTTTGGTAGACCTTATGATTAGATTTTATTTTTAATTCTAGATAATTTTTATTATTGACAATATCGTCTATTGGTTTCAGTTCGGTTGGGGGCCCTCTGTATTCGCGGGGCCCTGGGCTGCAGCCCAAAAAGCCTTTAAGTAGATCCGCCACTGCTTCTTTAAGTAAATTTCTGAAGTATTTCTTGCACGATATCTGAAATATGATTTTTTTGACTGTTGATGTTGTTGATTTTATACAACATACGAGATGCAATCACAAGATAAATCAATTTTTCATTGCTTAAAAAAGCTTCATTTGTTTGGAAAATTCAATCTTGCCCACTTTAAGGGATTCACGCTAGGGGCAAGGAACCTAACCTGATGGTAAGTGTCAAAAGGTTTCAAGCTGATTGTCAGGGGGGAGAGTAGAATAGGTGGGTATTCCAGAAGCATTACGCATCTGGGAGTCTCATACTCAAGGCGTGAATAGCCTTCCCCTCCCTACTACAATAAAATGGTTAACTTATATCGCCAAGTATGACAGAAAATACTGCACATGTTAAATATTATTTTAAAGATAAAATTTGCGAAATCCACTAAGGAGCCATGGTTATGCTTGAGATATTTTTTTCGTTTATCTTTTGCGTTGCTATTCTTAAAATTTTCAAATTGCATATGTGCTTTGATTTCGAAAATATTTATTGAAGAAAGTTAAAATCATTACAGGTCTGTCATATAATTCACTTCGTTCAATGTTGCATTTTGCACGAATGCGTTCTGCATCCTGTTCTTACTGAGCATTCACAACTGTACAGTTACTGTTTTTCGCAAGCATTTCGACGTCGTGAAGTGCGTTAACCGAGGAGCTGCCTCAGCATGAAGAAGAAATCAGTGTCAAGTAGGCTCAGATCTCGACTGCAATCCAAATGCTGACGATTCAATTCGAGTGATGAAAACAATGCTTTAGAATGTTATTTTTGAGCAAACTTCAGTGAAAGTTTTTTGACGGATCATCATTTCTTTCATTTGAATGTAGAATACAAAGTTTACATTAAGGTTTCCTAAAGCATATACCTCTGTTTCATCAGTTGCCATAACGCGATTTCAGCATAATCTCCAAATGTGTTTATATATATATATATATATATATATATATTATAAAGCTGAAGAGTTTGTTTGTTTGTTTGTTTGTTGTTTTTGCGCTAATCTCAGGAACTCCTGGTTCGAATTCAAAAATTCTTTTTTTATTGAATAGACCATTTATCGAGGAAGAATAGACCCACATAACATTACGCTGCGACTAATAGGAGCGAAGAAATAATGGAAAATGTGGAAAAAACGGGGAAAATTATTCATCTTTGAGGGCTTCCGTTGCGTGCGCTGCGAAAACGGTTCAAGATATCAAAAAAATATGTATGAAAGAATTATTCCTCTTGAAATGATCTAAAAAAATGTCCGGGACAGTATATGTCTATCTTTTAAGGTTAACTCACTAGAATCGTTTTTATGGTAATCAAATTTGGTCGAAATTAATGCATTATTACCAATTAATTGTTAGAGTTGTATCAACATAATAATATTAATCTTTATCCAAATAAATGTGTTGTTGATTAAGAGTATTTAATTGTGAACAAAATTGTCTTTTACATCACTTAATTTCAATGAACATCTTAGAAGATATTACTATTTTAAAATAACTCCGATATAATTTTCACACGCGCCGCATGAATGATGTGCAAAACATGACGCTGCGCCTGGCCGGCGGGCGAGGAGAGGCGTTGCTTTCGGGCGACGCGGAGGGGGGGTGTAGCTCTACGAGGTACCATACCGCGCGGCTCAGACGCGTGGTCGGCTCCCTTCTGAATGGTTGCATACAGCGTTATTTGTTTTTGCTAATAATATCGTCGTATATCAATACTTTTTAAATACTATTTCATTTTGTTTTAAGGATAATATTTTGGTTCTGATAGTTTCACAATAATTAACACTTTTTTTTTAGTTTTGATGTCGATAATTAATTGTAAGTAGTTGTCATAGTTTTCTTTATAGTATTGTTTATTTTAAGGATAGTATTTTGTTTCTTTTAATTTAACAATAATTAACATTTTTTTGTTTTGTTGTTGTTTATACCTGTAAATAGGTGTCATCTACATAATTATTCTTATTAGGTAAAGTTTTAGTTTTATAACTTCGGTTGAGTTGCGGGTGATCTGGGAAAAAGATTCCAGCGCCACTTCCCTCATGCGTTTTGGAACCATCGGTGTAGATCATGATCTCACTTCCAGATGTGAAATCCTGCACCGTTTTCCATGCTTCTCTGGTCGGAATGTTGATTTTGTATGAAATTGTTGTGTCCAATATTGGTTGAATTCTATCCAGCTCCCTTTTACTTGACGGGGCCATTCTCTTCATTTTTTCCAAAATGCATACGTGCCCCGTTTGAATGTCGTTAGATAACCCATATGTGGATTTTAATCTGATGTTTCCAAGTGATGCCTCTCTGAAGATGAATTTGTCGAGTGGCATGAGATTAAGCATTGTCTCCATTGCAGCAGTTGGCGTAGTCCTAATGGCACCTGTGATGCCAAGGCAGGCCATTCGCTGGATCTTCTCTAGCTCTTTTGCAAAGGTTTTCTTTTGTAGTGCCTGCCACCAAACCAATGCCCCGTAGGTGGTTATAGGCCTCACTACTGTTGTGTACATGCAGTGGGCAATTTTGGGTTTTATTCCACAGGTTTTCCCCACTAGTCTTTTCATTGTAAAGAGCGCCGCTGTAGCTCTCCGTCCGACTGCTCCTATGTGTGTGAAGTTAGCTTACTATCCAAGGTTACTCCTAAGTATTTAACCTTGTTTACTAAACTGATATGTTTTCCGTCAATGGTCGGGGGTGTAAATGTCTCCGGTTTATGGCGCTTTGTGTAAAGCATAAGCTCCGTTTTGTCGGCATTTATGCGCAGTCCGTTTAGCTTCGCCCACTCAAAAAGATGTGAGAGTGCGGTCTACATCAATTCCGACATGGTTTCCGGGAACTTTCCACTAATCAGTATAACGATATCGTCAACGTACGCTATCGTTTTGAAACCCTTCCCGTTGAGGTCTTCCACTATTTTGTTAACTGTGAGTACCCAGGCAAGTGGTGATACTATGCCGCCTTGTGTACCCCAGTTAATCCATTTATTCAAGGTTACGCCGTTTTCCTCGGCTGTAATCTTTCTTTTAGCTAGTATTTCCGTCATCCATTTAGTAAGATATGGGTCTATTGCATATCTTTCGATGTCTGCTACTATGCTCTCAGTTTTTACATTGTTGAAGGCTCCTTCGATATCAATGAAAGCCGCCAAGGTGTAATCTTTGATGGCAATGTTCCTCTCTATTCTGCTTACTACTTCGTGTAGTGACGTCTCTGTTGAGCGCCCTGGGAGGTATGCGTGTTGGTTGGGGCAAAGCTCCGTTATGTTCAGGGTGCTTTTTATGTACCCATCCATCAGGCGTTCCAGGGTTTTCAACATGAAAGACGTTAAGCTGATAGGTCGGTAATCCGTTGTTTTGTAGAGGCTGGTTTTTGCCGGCTTGGGTATAAAAACTACTTTAGCTTCTCTCCAGTCCAAAGGAATATAGCCTTTGGATATGGAAGCTCTATATATTTTCACCAAAATCTGTATTATTGTGATATCCGCTTTCATAAGCATGATCGGATACACTTTGTCGGTTCTTGGTGATTTGTAAGGTTCGAAGCTATTAATGGCCCAAAGGACCTTTTCTTCGCTTACGATTTCTTTTAGGGGGAGGGGGGTTCTCCGTTCCACTCGGCTGACGGTTTCTCTCGCCGACTCCCCCCTACGTGAGTATACACGTTTCCGTTCGTCTGCAAGTAACTTAATTGGAACCACCCTCGAGATTACCAGCACTGCAGGTCCAGAGACAGTGCGGTATGCAGCGGCTATCCGCAAAGCTCCTTGCCTCTGCACCTGTGCCAGACGCCATCGGTACATCTCTTTACTAAGAGCGTCAGCCCAAACCTCGGAGCCATACAAGAGCACTGACTCCATTGCACTCATCAGTAGGCGTCTTTTGCTCGAGGCCCCTGCGTGTTGGCCGTAATGCGGTTTAGCGCCGATACCCGCACGGAGGCCTTATCTGCTGACGCTCGAGCCTGCTCGATAAAACTCATCTTCGAGTCAATCATCAAGCCCAGATGTCTGATGGATTCTTTTGACTCGATGATCATTTCCCCCACACGAACGGGCATAACACGAGGGATTCGCTTCTTGGTGAAGACGATAACCCCGGTCTTTTCCAGTCTAGGCTAAGCGCATGGTCTGTCATCCACTCGCTCACTCGGCGTATTACCGCACCCAGTTTGAGCTGCGTCTGTCCGACAGTACGTCCGGCGACTAGTATTGCTACGTCATCTGCGTAGCCAACTAGGCGCGACTCCCCCGGTAACTGCAGCCTCAAAAGCTCATCGTACGAGACATTCCAGAGATCCGGGCCCAGAACGGAACCTTGCGCCACCCCTGATGTCAAATAAATTCTTTGCCGGCCTCCCAATGTGTCATAGATGAGTTTCCGATTTTTGAGGTAGTCTTTCAATATCCGCATCAGGTACCTCGGCACCCTGAAATATTCCAGAGCATCAAGAATATCAGTCCATCTAGCAGAGTTGAAGGCATTTCTCACATCTAGAGTTATGAGCAGTACTATTCGTATCGAGTAATGATTGTGGGCTTCTGCCTGCTGGACCGCGCTCACTACCTCGGCTATTGCACCGATCGTGGATCGACCAATCCTGAGGTCGTACTGCCGAGGAGACAGATCCCGGGCAGTTCGAATGGCTTCTCCAAGTCTTTCTCTAATGAGCCTCTCGAGCACCTTCCCAGCGGCGTTCAGCATACATAGGAGCTGATATGTAGATGGTTGCTCCGCCTTCCCCTTCCCCTTGTGGATCAGCGCGAGCCTCACCTCTTTCCAGCAATTTGGAAACACGCCCTGCTGCAAACAGGCATTGAAAGTGGTGAGCAGCTTATCAGGACAAAGTTGATGTGTAAGCTGTATCACTTCTGCTGGTATACCGTCTGGCCCTGGGGCCTTTTTCGATTTTAAAGCTTTCACCGCATCATCCAGTTCGATGGCGGTAAAAAGTGGGCATTTTCCGAGACATTCAACATCTGCACCATCGGGACGAATAGGATGCATAGGGAAGAGCGCTCTAACAATCTCATCCATTTTTTCCGTTTCAAGGACACAGGGCCTCCTTGCAGCTCCTAATTTCCGCATGGCAAGCTTGTAATTCAGCCCCCACGGGTCTCTGTCGATGTCTTCAACTAGGTTGCGCCAGCAGCTAGCCTTGTTTTCGTTAATTAACCTACGGAGAACTTTTCTAGCCGACATGTATGCCAGCGTTCGGGAGTGTGACTCGTCTCGATTTCTTAAACGTTGAGATTCACGGCAGAGTTTATGACATTCTCTCCGCTTTTCGGCGATTTCTGCCGACCACCAGTATACAGCAGGCTTATTGTGTCGAGGCCGTCGCCTGAGCAGAGAGCAGTCGCACGCATTCTTGATGAGCCTCATGGTGGAGTTCACCATGTTTTCAGCTGAGGCTCCCCCCAGTACCGTCATAGTTTCGCCTCTTATAAGAGCTGCGGCGAACGCGGCAATATCTATTTTAGATATATTCCAACCTACAGTTGAGGGTTGGGATACTACGCGTCGAGTAGCACACTCGCCAATTGCGAAAGCAATGTACTGATGATCGCTCGCCGAGTAGTCCTCCAGTACCCTCTATCTGTGTATCCTAGGCACTAAGGACTCCGAAGCAAATGTCACATCTGGTATAGTTCCCAAGCAGCTCCCCGTCGAAAAGTTGGTGTGTTCCCAACGTTCATGATGACAAGTTGCCTCCTAGCCGCCATTTCTAGGATTCTTTTTCCTCTCGAGTCTGGAAGAGGCATTCCCCATTCTATCGCCTTGGCGTTAAAGTCACCGCCAACAAGGATTCGGCCTTCCGTGCTCGAGACAGCTTCCTACAGTTCATCGAGCCTGCTCTGAAAATATGAAATTGATTCATTCGGCGTGAAATAGACGCTTATGAATGTCAAATGGGTGCACCCAATGAGCACGAAGCCATTTCCGCTGGAGCAAGTCCGAGCTGTGGGTAGAGCCCTATCACGTATCCAGATGGCGGTGGTGCCGGATCGATCACAATACCATCCAGCTCAGATATCAGCAACAAGTTAACTTTTTTCTCTCTTGCAACCTGGTCTAGTAAATCTTGTGCGGTTGAGCTACGGTGTAGGTTGATTTGCAGGACTTGGATCATGTCTTTCCTCTTTTCTTGCTTAGTGTCTCTTTGAACTCCTGGCACCTACCACTTCCTGGAATATGAGTCAGATCTTCAGACTTCCGTCCCTTATCTTTGCACAAGATGCAACTTGGTTCGTTTAGGCAGTCTTTCGCCTTATGGCCGGAAGTGCCACACCTGTAGCACAGTTTGCTTCGATCTGGCCCCTTGCAGTTCAAGGAGATGTGTCGGAAGTTAAGGCACTTGTAACATCGAGATAGGGCTACCCTCCGACGTATCCTGCACACAACCCAGCCGACTTTAATTGTCTCCTTGGCCAGGAGTTGCACAGCGTCTTTCTCTTGGATGTCTGTTATATCCGCCCTTTGTCCTCTAGGGTTGATAGGCGTTAGCCTTACCCTAAAGCTCTCTGCCGTAGGAAGAATTAGCCTAATGGAATCTTCTACTTCTTTGGTATCAGCAATGCAGTCAAGAAGTATTTTCAAGAAGGCCATTGGCTGTAATGTCGAGATAACAGCTTTAGAGCCCAGGAGGTCCTTGACAGCGCTCTCGAACCGTCCCTTGTCGGTGGATTCCGCTCCGAGCTCTACGAGGAGACCACCTGTTCTGGTCGCTCTTACTGTTCGTATATAGACACCGTTTTTTCAGGTTCCACATTTTGCCTGATTTCCTTGAGGACCTCGGCGTAAGTTCTCCCGTCTGCAGGTTTCATCAGTAAAGCATCCCTGCGCTGCTTGTTCCTGGTCTTTTTTGGCATTGCACTGTGTTTCGTGCCTTCTTGCTCTTCGGGCGCCGGTTTGGAATCTTTTGTTATCGCTTGGTGTATCTTCTTCGCAGCCTTCTGTTGCCATTTAGAGCGCACCAATTGAAAGCCATCATTTTTCTCCTCCCCTTGACTGTTTACCCTTGACCCCTTGATTTTCCTACGGTCAGGTTTAAGTGGACTACATGCCGCCCTTTTGCCTTTTACGAGAGGAGTAGCATTTTTGGTGAAGGGAGTTTTATTTTCTGGAACTTTCTTAAGCTCTTTCAATTCACTCTCCGCCCGTAGCCACCTGCGGCGATAGTGCTGGATCCTATCAACGAGGTCCTGTAATTCGTCAATCCCATTTTTGATGCCCTTGTTGACATTTTTTTGTTGAATTTCTCATGCGTTTATTATAGCGCTTATGTTCCTTGTTAGACGCTCTTCCTCACTTCTGTCAGCCGCAATTTTCGTTATCAGGTCCTCCTCAGGCGAAGTTCTCGATATGCTGTCAGCAGGAGGGTCTTTTTGTTGTTGAGCATCATTGGTTTCGCCTTCCACGGTGTTCAGTATATGACTTTTAATGGCCCCTGGAGAATGGCACTTCGGATAGATGACTCCACTGCCCAAAGCCTCCACTACGCTTCTGGTATCGTTCGCTCCATCGCCTTGTGTAGGAGGGATGTTGTGGACAAGCACCTTTTTCGCTGTTGCAAAGCGGTCGATGGAGATTTGCTTGCACGATGTTTTCTCGTTGCCTTGATTAGGCTTGGCTACTCTTTGAGGCGGAGTTCGCATTAGTTTTGGCCTTCGGGCGAACATGCTTGCGTCGTTGATTATTTCACTTGTAATTTTTGATTCTGCAGTGGCCAAGTGTTCCACTTCTGAAAAATGCCCTGGCGACTTATCCCCAGCATGAATGCTGGAGAGAAGCCCGCATGAGGTCGAGGCTCCCTCACACGTCGGGGTGTATATCCCCACCTCTAATTTACTATTTTTGTTGTCACTCATCATATATATATATATATATATATATATATATATATATATATATATATATATATATATATATATATTTTTTGAAGGGTATAAATCACTTATAAGCTCTAAGTGAAAATGGAAAAATTGATCTACCAAATCTTCTGAAATTGATAAAGCCAGACCAAAGGCAATTTGGAATATAGGAGAAGTTCAAAGCTATAGAGCAATATTAATAACTAGTAAATAACCAGTTGACATCCACCTAAGCTGGTAGTGCCAATCGACGCGTCCCAGCCTGTGAGTTGGTACCTGATGAGAATCGGCAGGGACGCGTGTTCGAAACTAGCTTGAGCTCTTTCCACCTTTCTCAATATATTCTTAGTTGTAACCAAGTCGGTTAAGCAATCCTATAGAAGATACTCAGATAATTTCATATCTAGTACCAATGTTCAAAGTATATGTTTGACACACAGATTTATCAAAGCTGAGAGAAATTGGCAAAGATGCTAGTGTAAGCGTTAACTGGGAATTCTTGTGATTATTATTAATACTATCTAAAACTTCCAATACTTTATAAAATTTTCAAAACAAATTTAATTTTTATATCTGTTTTGAGGTTTTTGTATGTTGTAGTAGGAAACGAGGCCTATAGCTAGCATTTATCCTGAAACTGCCTTGAACTTTCCTTTTACTTAGTGGAAACATTTATGCATTCTAAAATTCTCATGAAATTCTCATTTTCTCGTATTGCCTTTCTTATTCATAGTAACAAAGAAATAAACTAGAAAATTATTTAAGCGTGAAAAATACCAATAATGTCGGTGAAATTTGGTTCAGTGATACCCTGAATTACTTAGATTATCTCTAAACACAAATTAGTTTAACCTAGCTATGAGCATGTTTTTAAATTTTCGTTATCACTATTGTTCCTTTTGCTAAACATCTCGAAGTATGATAGCTGTCATGTGGACAATTTTAATATTTGAAAGATAAAAATCAAGGAATTTAGAAGCCGTAAACTTGGCTCAGTTGATTTACCCCCTTAATTGGGGTTACGGCAAGTTAAACTGCACAATTTATTTATCACTATGCAAACTCATAAAGAAGAAAACACTCACTCAAAACAACGAAACTAATTAAACTAAATTTCCAAATATCACCTACCCTAATTCTCTCGCGTCAAGGAACTTTCGAAAAATTAAGCCTGTGTTGTAAAACTAAAATAGTTGACCCTGTTGTTTAGAGATTGTCAAATACATTTTTCAACGATGTTTCAACTTGCCAGAGCGGTAATATAAAAACCTTCAAAATTCTACTGCATATGACTCGATCACATCATGACAAATTGATTTAATACCGCGGCTTTTCCATGCCAACGAATAAAATAAAGCCCATTTAATATTGATGACTAAGTTGACACGAAATGATGTTAACCCATTAAAATGGAATTATTATCATATCTCAATTCAAACCTAAAACAAAAAACAATAAAATAAACTTAAGTACTGGCGAATGCCGCCGGCTTTTTTTTCTTGTCCATACAATTGTTAAAGCAACTTACTACCATCATATGAGACAACAAATAATAAAAAAGTATAAAAAGAGTCGCTTTCACAATCCGTTGGAGACATGCAATTACTAAATAACAATGGAATTAATTTTTTGCCATTTTCATTTTTCTTCAGACAAAAATGATAAGAATGTTGAACGACCCGCTTGTAAAGCCGGCAGAAAGTATAGTTTGTGTAAAGTGTAATAGCGAGAGGGCCCTACCCTGGCCGAAATGCCGGTAAATGTTATTCATCTACACCCGGATGTTAATAAATTTTCAATTTGTCCTGAACTGGTTGTTTTTCAGAGCTTGTTTGTGATTAGTTTAACCAATTTATTGTTGATAATAAAACATTTTTTTGCTCGAGCTGGAATTAATCGAAACAA
The DNA here is from genome assembly GCA_954870665.1 of Stratiomys singularior. Lineage (NCBI taxonomy): Eukaryota > Metazoa > Arthropoda > Insecta > Diptera > Stratiomyidae > Stratiomys > Stratiomys singularior. The sequence continues at coordinate 103,723,347 of OX940880.1, forward strand.
TTGAATAGTAACGTGGATATTATCTGCGACGATAATTGGTGAAATGACAGTGCGCGAAAATTGTTTGATTAGCAGCAAGGAAAATGGGTCAAATGCTAATGCGAATTAGCAAAGAATAGTATTGTTAGATGATAGCGACTATTACATTTATTTACCGACTTATCATTAAAAAGGATTGAAAAATTACAACTAAGCGAAAATTCGGGCAATGGCGCTGAATTTTCTTTGCTTCAGTTGTGAGTTTACATTCAAATACATGCAATGCTTTATGATTTAACATAAAATATACATAGAACTATATAGGAATGAGCAGTTTCATTATTATGTATCAAAATCGCTTTAGGATGCTAAGAACATTCTAGCATTCTAATTACTTTCTAATTTAATTACATATATATTCCTTTATAGGCGTGACCATGGTTTATTTTTGTGGGGTTGGGGGTTGAAGGCCATTTACGCCCGGATTGTGGGACTCCTAGCAGCGCATGCTACCAGACTACCCACTAAACATCCCCCCTGTCAAGAGACCCTAACCTGGAACCGTTTGACACATTACTTCAGGCTATGCCTCTTTTTACTTCGCCCTAGGGGTCCGAGAAATCTCCCCCCAGCGGGAGGGGGCAGGATGGAGGAGGACTGCTGGAAAGAAGACCCCCCTAGACCCCGCGCCCAAGGTTAACCATTGTACATTTTTTGGCAGTAAGTATTGCCCGAGCGTAATGTGCCACACAGGTCCATATGTCGAAACTTTTCAGCATTTCGCCGACCAGATTGTCTGAAGAAAGCTCTCCCATCACCTCCCACAATTCCTGTCGCATCCTGTTCCACCTTCTACAGTTGAAGAAGGTGTGACATGCGTCGTCCCTTTCCCCCCGGCGCAGAAAATGCAGTCTGGGGACCGTGATTTACCAATCTTGTGCAAGTAAGACTGAAAATACCCATGCCCGCTAAGAAGCTGGGTAAGGTAATAATCAGTCTCACCGTGCCTTCGATTTAGCCACGATCCCACGTCCCCTATAAGGCGGGCAGTCCAGCGGCCATTATAGTCGACTTCCCATGACTGTTGCCACTCGAGTATTGTGCGCTGCCTCTCCTCTCGGTTGACAGCATAGCTTGAGCCCTCCATTTTTCGGTCATAAATTCTCCGTCGTTCCCTAGCAAGGAGGGCGATGGGTATCACTCCTGCGATCACCAACACCGCCGACTCAGAGACAGTGCGGTATGCAGACGCAACCCGCAAAGCTCCTCGTCTCTGTACCTGGGCTAAGCGCTTTCGGTACAGCTCCTTACTGAGAGCTCCGGCCCAAACCTCAGAGCCGTACAGTAGCACTGACTGTACAGCACTCATGAGAAGTCGGCGTTTGCTCGGTGTGGGCCCACCGATGTTGCACATTAGTCGACTCGACGCCTATCGCGGCCTTTTTCGCCGTTGCCCTGATCTGTTCCGAGAAGCTCATTTTGGAATCGATCAATAGTCCCAAATATTTTATTACAAGTTTAGACTCAACAGTCACATCTCCGATCTGCAAAGGAATTACCGTGGGAATTCTTTTCTTCGTAAGAATGACCACCTCGGTTTTCTCTAGTGCCAAACTGAACCCGCGGGTGGTCATCCATTCCCTCACTTGACGCATTAGCATTCCCAGTCTGTGCTGCGCATGTTCGACTGTGCGTCCGGCGACCAGTGCTGCTATATCATCTGCATAGCCGACTAAGCGCGACTCATCTGGCACCTCAAGCCTCAATAGTCCGTCGTATGAGGCGTTCCACAAGTCTGGTCCCAGTATAGAGCCTTGCGCTACACCAGACGTTATCTCCATACTGCGCCACCCATCTTGCGTGTCATACAGCAGACTGCGGTCCTTTAAATAATCACTCAAAATTCACATCAGATACCCTGGCAATCGGAAAAAATTTTCCAATGTGCCAAGAATATCCGGCCATCTGGCGGAGTTGAAGGCATTTCTGACGTCAAGCGTCACTAGCAAGACAACTCGTTTGGATTCAGTTTTGTGCGCTTCGGCTCGACAAACTGCATTCACCACTTCCATGATGGCATCGGAAGTGGATCGCCCTGCTCTAAAGCCATACTGCCGAGGAGGTAGGTCCCCTGCAGCACGAATTGCGTCAGTGAGTCTTCTCTTGATGAGCTTTTCGAACACCTTCCCCGCTGTGTCCAGCATACAAAGCGGGCGGTCTTTAGATGGCAGCCCCGGGTCCCCGGTGACCTTGCTGATCATTGCTGATCAATGTGAGCCTCGCCACCTTCCAGCGAGATGGGAATACAACTTCTCTAGGGCAAGCGTTAAACACATTGAGTAGCAAATCAGGGCAAACGAGGAAAACCATTTGTAGCACCTCAGTTGGAATGCCGTCTGGTCCTGGTGCCTTTCGAGGTTTCTGCACAGGTTTTTGCACCGCATCCTCCAGCTCATTTTTAGTGAACGATGGACATTCGCCTGAGTCGACCTCGTGGGCAGCATCAACACGGACAGGATGAGTGGGTAAAAGCGCCTGCAATATGCCTTCCATTTTGTCTGCTTGAAGTAAACACGGCTTCCGTGAGGAGCCGAGCTTGCGCCACACTACCTTGTAGCCGAGCCCCCATGGATCCCTGTTCACATCGTCCACAAGCTCTCGCCAGCAGCTTGCCTTGCTCTCATTGATGAGTCTTCGGAGTTCTTTCCTCGCTGATCTGTATGCTGCTGTCCTATTGGATGCTTCCTCTACGTTTCTCGAGCGCTGTGCTGCACGTCGAAGTCTGTGACACTCGCCTCGTTTGTCTGCGATATTTTTAACCACCAATGTACCGCAGGCCTATCGTGTCGAGGCCTCCGTCGAGGCATAGATGAGCTACAGGCAGAAGTGATGAGGTTCATCGTTGAATCCACCATTCCCTCGACTCCAGCCCTTCCGCTCCCCGAAGGGCACCCCGATGTCGTTCCCCTTTCCAGAATCACATTGGCGAAAGTCTCCACATCCATTTTTCCGATATTCCACCCGGGAGTGAAAGATCGTTGAGACGAGCGAGGAGTGGTATCGCCGATCTCAAACGCTATGTATTTATGGTCACTCACAGAATAATCCTCGAGTACTCTCCAGTTCAGCGTCGTCGGAGCGAGGGACTCCGAGGCGAATGTCACATCTGGGATTGTTCCTTTGCAACCACAGCGCCGGAAGGTAGATACATTGCTGGTATTTAAAACCACCAACCCGGTCCTCGCCGACATGTCCAGAATGCGTTGCCCTCTGGAATCGGTTTGAGACATAGCCCACTCAACGGCCCTGGCGTTGAAGTCTCCTGCTACGAGTACTTTGCCATCTGTGTTCAGAACAGCATCCTCTAGTGCGTCCAGTCTATTTTGAAAAGATGGCATTGACTCATTCGGCGTCAGGTATACGCTGAAAAACGTTATACCCGTTCACCGAATCCACACGAAACCGTCTCCTCGGCCGTGACATTGAATCTGGAATCGCATGCTTCCCCGAACACAAACGGCAGCAGTATGGGAGTCATCGGAGAACCAGGCTGGTGAGGTCTTGTTTCGATGTTGATCGCTCAGCAGCAGCAGATCATCCCCCTTTTCTCTGGCGAACTGCTCTAACAAATCTTGTGCATTGATGCTACGGTGCAAGTTAATTTGAAGGGCGCTGATCATCACCTCAGAGCTTCTTTTGCTTTCGCTAGTGCCTCTCTAAAGAGTGGGCATTGGATTGGATATGATTACGTAACAAACAGCGCGGAGTCTCAACGCACTCTTTTTTCTATTGCCCAGACGCTCCACACTTAAAGCAAAGCATACTACGGTCAGGGCCCTTGCAGTTCAAAGTGGTGTGCCCGTATCCAAGGCACCTGTAGCATCGTACTGGGATGACTCGGTGGCGAATTCTGCACACCACCCAGCCGATTTTTAGTTTTCCTTTGGCCAGGAGTTGTGTAGCATCTTCCTCCGTTACGTCGAGTATGGCCAGCCTTTGCCCTCGGCGATTCTCTGGAGAAAGCTTTACTTTTACTAGAGTTATTCCAGGGAACTCTTTTAGAATGGCTTCTTCAACCTCAGCCGGATCGGCGATGCAATCCAGGTCCCTTACTTCCAATGAAGCTCTTGGCTCCAAGGTAGAGACGGTGGCTTTTGCCCCAAGGACGTTCTTTATTTTGTCGCGGAATATCGATTTATCGGAGGAGTCCGCTCCAAACTCGATGAGTAGCCCTCCGGACCTCGTCGATCGTAGAGTTTTAATAATCGTCCCTGTTTCCTCCGGCTTGACATTCTTACAGATATTGCGTAGAACGTCAGAATAGCTCCTTCCGTCAGTGGGCTTCACAAAGATGGCGTCTCCAAGGACTCTTCGTTTTTTTCTTGCTGGTTTGTCCACGGTATTTGTCGTTGTTTGAACAGGCATTGTTTTTTGACTAAGCATATGTTCGCGTTTTGCGGATTTTTTTGCCGCCTTAGATATCACGAGTTGGTAGGCGTCTTTTCTTTGTGGCGTTTCTTTTTCTGGCTCAGCGTTCTCTTTACGCATTTTCTCCTGTTCGATCTCAATAGGGCTAGCAGCAGTCCTCTTGATACTGGGGAGGAAAGGTTGGGTTACTTTAACGTACACCGTTTGGTCTAGATGTTCTTCTTCCAGCTTTTTCCAGAGTCTCCTGTAGTGGCCAACTCGACCCAAGAGGTCCTCGAGCTCAAACACTCCAGTTTTTACATCCTTACTTATAGTCTTTTGATTTACGCACGGTCCTTGCATACGTTTGAGGATCGCATAACATTTTTAAGTCAACCGTTCTTCCTCGGAACGGTTCACCGCGATAACCTCCTTAACAATCAGGTCTTTTTCGCCGACTTTCTCCTCCGGGAGCTTACGTTCTATGTTGTGCGTTCCTCCTACTGAGGTCGATTCAGCAGTAGCAACCTTAGGAGTGAGGTGGTTGTAAACCTCCGGAGCTGCATTTACTACCGGTCTATCACTGCTCTTTCCCCTTGGGGTTGAATGAGACCGTGGTGGTGAACGTAAAGCTTTTCCACTACGGGAAAACACGCCAAGATAATCATTGTGGTTATCAGAATAATGTTATTATGGCTCGTTTGGTAGTCTGCTCTGCATTATTCTGTTTGTTGTTGTTTTTCATCATTTTGTTCTTAAGGGTGAAGACATGCAATGCTTTACGATTTCACATAAAATATACATAGAACTATGTAGAAATGAGCAGTTTCATTAGTATGTATCAAAATCGCTTTACGATGTTAAGAACATTCTAGCATTCTAATTACTTTCTAATTTAATTACATATATATTCCTTTATAGGCGTGACCATGGTGGAGAGGAAACTTCAGGGATGGACTTCTTGTGTTATCAGAAATAGATGGGTTTATTTGAATTATCGAAGCTCAGGGTATAAACCCAGTTAAAGTAGACAAAGCATCTGTATTAAGCATAAAGGGCAATCATTATTGAAAATTTCTTTTAGAATTAGGCCGAATTATCCTGAATTCAAAATCGAGCTTATTCCGAGTAAATCGTGTAGGGATGCGAACTTGTTCTACGTAATAGCGCTCTCTCAGTAGCCTAATGATTATCGTGTTACAGAAACATGGTTTCATTCCTTTTCGACCGAATAAAATGGTATTATTGCACTCTGTTAGATATAGTTTACCACTTACTTTCTCCAGCTCTGATATAAAACTCTTTTTTGAATAATTGCCTGCCAATTACCACTGAATGATTTTCCGTCCATAGTTTGGTGCCATTTCTGCTAATTCATCACCGCAAACACCATTTTGTAAAATTATTTACATTTATATTACATATACCAATAATAACAACATGTAATATTGAGAACAATAAACTTACACGCCATGTAGCGTGTAAGCCAAGGTGATACTGTGTTAACATTTATGATAATTTCGTAATCATTTACGTTATATAATCATTTCTTGAGTCTTATATAATCATTTCTTGAGTCAACAACTCTTGTTGATGCCGCTGTTAAAAATATAACTCAATGCTGTCACTCAAAAAATCATCTCAGTGTATCCCTTCTTTGCGGAATCTATAAAAATAATGTGTAAATAGTAAAAATGAGAAAGTCTGTATCCTTTAGTTACGACCATTTTCGACCTCCACTGATTGGGTCGTCTTCAGCTAAGTGGAAAATGAGAAAAACATTATCACTCATCCGGAATTAGGTATCAATGCATGTACGAGTATAACCGGAAAAGGATGGAAACACAAAGATTGGCTGGAATGTGTTGTAGATCTTCAAATAAATTTACTTTAGCACGTTAAGGATAAAAGAAATCAGACAATAAGTAAAATAATATCAATTAGACAGACATGCAGGTTGCATGGATAATAATATACTTTGTGCCGTAAACGTATTTTTTTTTTTTTGTTGGTTCAGCTAATAACCTTGTTAAGTCCTTATTATGTTATAGTCATAAGCACTCATTAAAGGCATAAATATAAACTTTTATTTAGTACCAAAAACAGTTAATCGCAGCGAAAGTTTGTAAGATGAAGAAACATTAAGTCACTAAATAATCAAGTCTTAAGCTGGGAAATCCTTTTAACCCATCATTTTGAATCAAAACAGTCATTTGATTGAAAATCCACTGCCGGGGTGGCTTGTGGAGGCAAGCAAATTACGTGGTCAAGGGTCGAGCGGACGAAAAAATAAAAATTTCCACCGGAAATAAGAACAACTGTATTAAATTTAGCTTTCTTTATTTTAACACCGATTACTAGTATTGTACTTTAGGGCTACGCGACAACTAAGAGAGAGGTTCCTCCTCATAGCAAATTTATAGTTTCGTAATTGTTGACACCTGCGTCTGGCTTCTTAGCATTTCCTAGAAACGATTCTGCAGGTGCATGGAAATGTTTTTTTTAGATGTAACAAGCATGCCGGAAAAGTCGACCAAATATAAAGATCATGTTGGGAAATCGTAAAGTGTCCCTATATGATTTTGAAAAACCATAAAAAAAGAAAATTTAGTATGTCCAAGGTACCTGAACATACAAAATGACTGCCCCGAATTTTTTCGTAATCCAAAAGTAGCAACACATTAGGTGTTTTCACGAAATTTGTCTTTAAACGTCTGCATGATCATGATCATAGAGTTTAATTTGGACTCCATGTTGCGACACAAAAACCACATATCACCCCCGAAAAAGTTTATCGAGTCTCCGTGGCTGCTGTTTTCTAAATCCGGAGTAAATTATTCTTATCTATTCTGACAAATATTCCAGTGATAAAGAGCTGAAGATCGTAATTCCGGTCCGCTAACTTTTTGTCACCCTCGGATAAAGCTCGATGGTGTAGTTATTGGATTTATGGTTCTGTTTTCAGCATATTAAATCCCATAGTTTTGATAGTTTACTCCGGGGTAATTAAATACTGACCAAATCATTTTTACGTTTACTTTAGGTCTCCAAATGGGATGGCTTAAACACTTGCAAAATAATATACTTCAAGAATATGTTTTATTTATTTTTTTTTAACATCTCCGATAAAATCTTCCTGATACGAAAATCGTGCAACACTTAGAAAAGAAGAAGTTTATTCATAAGGCTTAAAATTAACTTTTCATTAAAATTGGGTTTTCATGGAGGAGTGTAATGTAAGGGTTTAATTGAAACTTTGGTGAAGATAATATATCGAGTATAAACGCGGGGAAATTGTTATTTATTTTGACTTGGGGCCAGAAAATATCTAAATTCAATTTTTTTTTTCGAAATTCATTCAAAAATGAGTTTTCTACAGTAAAATCTATGCAGCACATAGAACAATATGCCAACAGTTCCATAAAGCTAAGTAATTCCGAAATAATTGAGCACGATAAGTTTTACGAGTCTATAAACATTCCATGACTGCACATAATCCAGACCATTATTCACGCACCCATCATTGAACGAACCCAGCAATAATCCCTTAACATTAACCATACACACTTACCACATCTCTTCCTTTTCGCAATTTTTTCGCTATGTTTTGCACAATCTCGTGTGTGTACAGATAAAATTGTATGACGTGACTATCCAATCATCGGGTGCAAAATTTTCAAAAAATTGAAAAATTCGAATTGATTCACAACACACAGGATAACGAAATCTTCCTTCAAAATCTAAACAGCTAAAAACAAATAGAACTCCGGTTTCAATGTACAGACAGTCCTCGTACTTACGGCATCTTAGGTTCTCGAAATACGCGACGTAAATCGAAACGACGTAAGTCGAGACTTATTTTTTCATATGTTTACATGTAAAACACAAGGGTTAGAATCCACACGGACTCGAAATTAAAAAAAAACTGCATTTGTAACAAAGGATATACATACTTTATTATCAAAAGTAAGTTCTTAAAATAATCATACATGCACTTATGAAATTGCTAGTTATTTTTGGTTTTTGTGTGTTATTAATTTTAATAATAATTGTAAAACTTTAATATGTAATCAAAATATGTAATGAGAAATAATAAATTAAACTTTTGGCTTAAAGAAACTATCAATTCTAGATTGCTTCGCTTCTTTCTTCTTGCTATCATACAGATCTTGGTAACACTGATACGCTGCACAAATTTTGTTATTAACGTTGAAACTTCTCTCAAAATTAGGATCATTTTCTTCAAAAATTTTCATGGTATTCTCCAAACTTGCAAAGGCTACGGAAAGTTTTTTTAGTGTAAGTTCTTTTTCAGAGTTACTAATAGAAGAAGCTATTTCTAGTGACTCGATTGCTTCCTTTTGTACTTGTGCCTCCAATTCAATAAGATCTTCATCAGTCATTTCTTGCGAATGTGAGCATCACAGATCATCAATATCATCAGCAGTAACTGCAATGTCAGGCAAACGGTTAGCCAAATGAACAATGTCAGTTGTGATCTCATCGATATTTGGTTGATCTGTAGATGAAGAACTTTCAGATGGCTTAAAAAAAATGGGCATAACTTTTTCCAGACTCCTTTTAAATTGTTGGGTGTCACCTCATCCCATGAAGCAGCAATATTTTTTACGCATTGCAAGATATTATAACTTTTCCAAAAATCTCTCAGCTCCATGCCATCATTTTCATTAGCCTTTACAGCCTGCGAAAAAGTTCTCCTGAGATAAAAGGCCTTAAAAGACGCTTTAACTCCTTGATCAATCGGCTGTAACAACGAAGTGGTGTTTGGAGGCAGGAACAACACTTTGATTTGAGGATCGATATCGGCAATACGCACAGGATGGCCGGGAGCATTGTCCAAAATAAGTAAAGCTTTATAAGCCAAATTATTGTTTAAATAGTATTGTTTCACTTCAGGTATAAAATGCTTAGTAAACCATTCTTCAAAAAGTATTGATGTAACCCATGCCTTTGGATTAGCCTTCCAAATAACTGGAAGAGTACTCTTGACGTAATTTTTAAGAGCTCGAGGATTTTCAGATCTATAAACCAAAAGGGGTTTCAATTTAAGATCACCTTCAACATTCGAACCCAATAACAACGTCAAACGATCTTTAGCCGCTTTAAACCCACGCATAGACTTTTCTTCCTGCGATATAAAAGTACGAGAAGGCATTTTTTTCCAAAATAAACCAGCTTCGTCCACGTTAAAAATTTGTTTAGGCGAATAGTATCCACTTTCGATAATTTCCTTTAATATTCCAGGAAAACTCTGAGCAGACACAGGATCGGCACTAGCAGCTTCTCCTTGCACTCGAATGTTATGTAACGAATATCTCGTTTTAAAGCGCATGAACCATCCGCGACTGACAGAAAAACATTTTGTTTCTTCACTGTTATTCTCGCCACGTTTATTTTGCAGTTGATGTTGATGATACTCAGCGCCTTATTTTGTATAATAGCCAAACTTAGAGGAACCCGCCGCTGAGTTTGATCTTGAATCCAAGTGTACAAGAGTTTTTCCATATCATAAATTAAAGCATTCCTTTTTCGTATAATAGTGCTGTTTGAAGAGACGGAAGGTAGAGCTGTTAAGAGTTTTTCTTTATCTTTCAATATTGTTTGTACCGTCGTGCGTGATAAATTAAGTTCTCGTCCAATAGATGAAGTCGAACAACCGCAATCTTTGAGTTTTAAAATCTTAGATGTAACCTCCATTGTAACTGTCTTTCTCACTCTCTCTTTCACTTTACTATTACTGTCTTGTTTAGGTGGCATAGTTTAAAATTCACTTAAATATGTATGTAAAAACAAAAACTATCAAAGATGCAAAAAAAACTAATGCATTACGTCTTGATTGTCCGTTGTTCCTGAGGTAACTAAACAAAATCAGCAGCATGTGCGGGGTAATCCCCGTACGCTGACACCGGGCCCCGCTGGCCCCACGGTCATTGACATCGCGACAAGTGAATTCTCCTATGCCGGAAATCGAAACAGATGACGTATGCTTGAGGAATAGTGTCAAAACATTGTTCGACGTAACTTGAAACGACGTAAGTCGAGGACTGCCTGTATTTCATTATCATCTTTCAAGCAAATTTAATTTCTATGAAAACATCAGTTGAGAGATCTAAACTATCAAATCGTCAAGAAGTAACTCTGCCATTGCAATTACTCGTCGTTGACTGTAGTTGACTACATTTACTCGTCGACCAAATAGACATGAGATATTATGCAACTTTTGTTCTAATCCCTCTTTTGTGCTGAATGTAATCTTAAAATAAGCATGTCAATTGATGAGGAAGTATGAGGAAGCATGAGTTTGAGGAAGTAGTAAAATGTTGACTGCGTAAACCGTTTTTTTTTTTCAACAAACAAACATAAAACAAAATGTTGTTCTTTTCTTATCCTTTTTTCTATCAATAACTCATTCTTTTTTTTAGAGAACTACATAGTTTGATTTCTAAGATTTGATTTGTAATTTTTTCAAGCAACTTCATTTCTTCCAAGCATTGCAAAATGAAATTCTTTTTCCTAACCGTGGATTCGAGTATCTCTGTAAACATTATAATCCTTATGACCATCAATACATAGCTGCTGTGTACAACCACTGTCAGACTAATTCACAGCTCCTCACAGCAGTCCACTAATTATTCCATTGAGTTTATATGGTATTTTGTATTAGCCAAAATGAAATTCTTCTCAAATAAACCTATATACTAAGGATAATTTATTGTTCTTAGCTACCGTCGTTGATGGCGATTGTAAGTATAAAATACATAGATAATAAGGGAGACGTTATTGCATCGTGTACGTCCTTGTCAGTTAGAAAAATGTCAATCAGGAGAATTTTCAGTTCAATAAAATCCGAGCTGGCATTGCTTGAATGTGAAACCAAAGATACGTATCAATAAACATTTACTGAACTATGTGAAATTGGGGAGCAGTAGTCGTATAAAGAGCGAGGCTACTTTCGCCAGTGACAGTGAGAGGAACGTTGGTAATTCAATGTGTTACCATCTATAAGACATCAGCAATACAATGCGAATCAATTTTGTGTGTAGAAAAAGGCGTTATTCAATATTTAAAATAAATTTCCTTGACAAATGTTTCCTTTGACAAGGGCTACTTTAGTTGCTTGAACAGAAGATCCAAACAATAAATATTGCTCAGGTTGTTGACAATGGTGCTTTTAAGATTGCCGGATGGCCAACCTGGGTAGGAAATTTCTTGAGATCAACAATCAACTATTGCTCAAGAACTTAGAAACAGTTAAGGGACCTAACCATTTGTAGCATAGTTTCCATATTAAAGTAAAGTGCAATGGTAAAGTGTTCAAATAGAAAAACACAAAGTCGGCAGCACTACTGCATGTTCCTTCCCTAGTTTCCCTAAGGTATCGACAGGTTATACGAATCAATCTAAGTATTTTCTCTATCGATTGGTATTTGTTTCAATTATTTTTTTTTGTTTTGAGAAAATAATGGGATAGAAATTATCTCTCGTCAAATAACAGCACCTCTCGAAGGTTTATGTTGCTACAGAAACTCGTTAATAAGAGAATATTTTAGATTAACTTGGATTTATTGCGAGCTGGATTATATTGAATGATCCGTTACTTATTTTTTATTGAAGGATGATATATTAAAACTAACCCTCCCAAACGTGTTAATGTTTCCCTAATAGTTTACGAAATCAACTGTCAGACTTGTTCTGAGAAAGGAGAGGCTTACTGTAAACAAAAACTTAACCAATGAGAGTTTGTTTTACACGCCTTCGTATATTTTATGTAAGGAAAATCATTTTGACAGCATCTGTTAAGAAAAGTGAATGAAAACGAACGGCAAGGCCTCGAAATTAGTTATAAGTATTGATGGGTAATATTGGCAAACAAATATAATGTGTGAATATTTTAATGTCAAGTCGATTCACAGAGAAATCGAAAATAAATTGAAATTACGCGATGAAATACTGTTATAGGGACGAAGTTCCGAGGTTGTTGGTACTTGGTATTTTCGAACTATCTTCCTGAATAGGGATGATAAATGCAAACTTCTTCCTGAAAAGAGATCGAAAACAAATGATGAAATAAATTTCCAATATTGATATTGTTGCTCCAATATTGATATTTTACTAAAATCACTTAAAGTGATAAATGATATTAGTAAAATAATTGTAAAGTGTAGAGTAAACTTAGAATAAAACTTTAAACATTAATTTTAAATTATTCACGAGTGTTTTATTTTCACCATTGCCAATATTTGCGAATAGCAAACAGGTCGCGCACCTGGCAAAGCGCAACACTGGTGTCAGAAGTGGGATTATTCGTGCAATAGTGAAGTGAATAATTTAAAAAAAAAAAAACATTTAAAAAAACACTTCAAAAATAAAAAAAAACGAGAACTATAGTGAACACTTTTTTTTTGAACTCGTAAGAAACAACTCGTAAGAAAAATGCCGCGTAAGATCAACGCACTTACTTTACCGTAACTAAAGGAGGAATTGGAAAAGCGGAAAATTTCCACCGAAGGAAGCAAGGCTAGATTAATCACCCGGTTAAACGAAGCGCTGGTAGCGGAAGGAATGGATCCAGAGACGTTTGAGTTTCCCGATGCTGAAAGTTGCACTGGAGGCGAGGAAGAGGAGCAAATTCTGACTGCGAAAGGGCTGATGCGGATGCTGATGGTAATGCAAAAGCAATCAACCGAGTTGAACGCGAAGTTCGACCGGCAGTCAACCGACTTCATCGAGAAGCTCGACCGGCAGTCAACTGACTTAATTGAGAAGCTCGACCGGCAGTCAACAGCGTTCAACCAGCAATCAGCTAAATTAAGTGCAAATTTAGGTGAACTAAGCCGAAAGCTTAACCACCAAATAGAAGTTTTCCAAGAAAGGATGGATAAAGTGGAAGAAAGGATGAGCAAAGTGGAGACGGTTCGGGAAGAGATCAAAAGAATAAAAGAAGACTTAAAACAAGCCAAAGTAACTATAGCGAGTAACCCGAGCCCGATAGTTAGTAACCCGAGCCCAATAGCGAGTGCAGCCAGTATCACAACGAGGAATGTAAAGGCACCAACTTTCGATGGACAAATGGCTTGGAGCATTTATAAAACCCAGTTTGAAGCTGCCGCTCAAACGAATCACTGAAATGACCAGGAGCGAGCAACAGCCTTAATTCTTGCCCTGAGAGGTCCAGCTGCGGAAATACTTCAAACTGTCCCTGTCGAGTTGCAGTCAAGCTCCATCGCTATCATGAACGCACTCGACATGAGGTATGGAGATCTGAAGCAGATCTACAGGTCGCAGCTGCGCAACCGGATGCAGAAACCAGGTGAAACCCTACAGCAGTTGGCGCAGGATACTGAAAGGCTTGCACTTTTGGCTTACCCTACCTACGACCCAGATCATTGGGACGATGTAGCAACGGAGGCTTTCATTAGCGCGTTACAGGACAGGGAAATGCAACAAGCTGTTCGCCTAGCCGAAAAATGCTCAGTGAAGGACGCACTGGCATATTGTTTAAATTTCGAAGCTGCCAAAACAACCACTCGTAACACAGCCAGGATTCGACAGGTTACAACGGAAGAATGTTTATGTGAGCGTGTTGACATCAGCGAAGAAGCGCAGGGGAATAGTGCGTCCATATGCTGGAATTGTGGTGAACGAGGGCATTTTCAACGAAACTGCAAGCAGCAAAAGAAATTAAGCTATTGCCCGGCATGTGCCGCTAGAAGGAGATTAAGGCCAAAAACAGAGCTTGGCAATAAGGCCCCTCAATCCAAGGGGGTCGGGAAACGCGTAAGAGCCAACTTCGCGGGGCAGAGGTTGGCTAGGAGGATCGAAGTCCCCAGCACCGCCATCATAGTGTCTAGGCTACATCGGGGAGAGGCAGACTTAGGTGTTCATGGACAAGTCGACGGTGAATCTTGCACCCTCACAAATGATACTGATGCAACAAGGTCAATATTGCGACCCGATTTGGTGAGCGGGCGTGTTCTCTCCAAAGGCAAACCACTTTTGCTACGAATAGCAACGGGAGAAGCAGCACCCGTATACGGCGAGATCCAACTCCAAGTACAAGTAGGGGATATACTGTTTCAACATGAGTTTCTTGTTGCCGATATAATAGACGACTGCATCCTGGGAATGGATTTCCTAAGACCACACGGGTTCACGTTGGATTTGGGCAGACGGGTCTTGAAATGGCGCAATGTTGAAATCTTAATGGAAGGTCATTACGACTTTTTGCTTGAGACGACAGTATGCGTAACCTGAACATGTCACAATATCATCTTTCCTGGCCATTATTTAAGATTCAGAGAGTTAAGGATTTAAAAAGCATGTACAAGACTTTTATTTACCCATTAAATCATATCATTTATGTTATTGACTATATCGTCATATCCATTAGAAAGTCCACGAAATTATTTGAGGTGAATTTCTTTGGAATTCATTTTTGTGACGCACGCGTAGGGGAGAGTGGGGCTAAACCGGCCCTATTTTTACATTGTCAATTTTAAGAAACAAACACAAGGTTTCATGGAAAATTATTATTATTCTGTAAAGAGCAAGTCTATAGCTTAGTGTTTTAGAGAAAGTGTTTTTAAAAACGATTCAAAGTTTTGGTAATAATGATCGGAAAATGCACCTCTTTAAGCGGGGCTTATCCGGCCCAGGCGGGGTCAATCTGGCCTCCCGTGGGGCTAAGCTGGCCATCAAAATTTTGTAAGTGGGAAGGTATGTAATTGAAATAAATTCCTTCATAAATATTACAAGATTATTTTAGAAAAAAGTACAAGTAATTTATTTATCGATTTCTGTCAAAAAACATAATTTTTTTAACATTTTAGTTATCGGAATCAGAGGAACATTTGTATTCCGGCGTTGTAACCTTTTTTCTTGTACTTCCGCTTTGTACGCTTGGTTGTTTCGGAATTTCAGCTTCTTGTTTTTTTTCGCCCTCTCTTTTTTGGAGCATCAGTTCCCTTTTTTCTTGAGCAGCGATATGGTTTGTGCCTGTTCTTCTCTCATTTTCCGCAGAACTGAAGTATCGGTTCAAATGGCAGTAGTTCTGCGTTTTCTTCCCCTATTCGATGTTTTTCTAGGCCCAGCTTTTGGATACGGACGAAGAGCTTGCAAAATTTGCATCAAGTTTTTGTTTGATGTCTCAGGTGTACGTTTGGGGGTTGCACAAAATGAAAAGCACGTCCCTGCAGCAGGTGACGATGTCTGAGGTGCTGGTGGCGCTTCCTTGTTGTTTTCATTTGGCTTCGCTTGTTTCATAGATGATGGCGTGCAAGGTACGGGTGCCACTTCCTCGATGTTTTCATGGGGTTCCGGATTTGGAGTCACGATTCCTGGCACAGTTGTTGGATCGTCGCGGTCTGTGATCTTGCTTGGCAAAAATTAGTCCTTGAAAATGTTAGGATTATACGGCGATATTCCTGTACATTTGAACCCAGAAATGATATTTTGGTAGGTCACGGCGAGTGGAAATGCTTTTCCTAATATTCCAGGTATATCATAAATCGTCATTGACTTTCCAGGGTTTGAGTTCATCGATTTGTCGGACTGTGAATTTATAGCTGTTTTCAAAGGCCCAAGAACAGTACGATCAAGAGGCTGCAATTTATGCGAGCAGTTCGGTGGGAGAGTGAGGAGAACAAT
This sequence comes from Stratiomys singularior, assembly GCA_954870665.1. Classification (NCBI taxonomy): domain Eukaryota; kingdom Metazoa; phylum Arthropoda; class Insecta; order Diptera; family Stratiomyidae; genus Stratiomys; species Stratiomys singularior. Next base: position 103,739,400 of record OX940880.1, read on the forward strand.
CCTGTTTTCTTTGCAAAAATCCTGTGATTCAATGGACAAATGAGAGTTGTGATTGTCCAAAATCAGCAAATGTGGGGATTCGGGAGAAGGACGGAATTTTTTTTTTTTTTTTTGAAAAATTGTAAAAATTTAAGAAAGTGTTCTGCATCCATCCATCCACTGGGGTTTGCTGGGCCTTCGGAGCCAACTGGTCCACCGTTCAAAAAATGAGAACAAAAATTTTTCCGGGGGAAAATGAAAGAAGGGGGCAAAGATTGACCTGCCGCTGACACAGCCAGAGCTATAGTTACAAGCGTACCTCGTTCAGCCGAAGTAACGCGACCAATTTGCTTTGTGCCACGTTGGGCAATTGGACCGTTGTGACACCACTTTCATCCATATTCCAAAGTCTCCCAGGTCGAATTGTGGAACGCTGTATCACGTTTTTCAGATTATCGAAGAAATTGCAGACATTTACTCTGTTGAAGCTTGATACCCTTGCGAGACTTGTAGCTTCTGGCTTTCTGAGTGATAAAGTGGGATTCCGTTTCATAAAACCACAGAACCAATCTTTCCCCGCTTTTCTATTTTCGGTCCACGACTTCGGTACAGGCAGCTCTAATCGTTCAGAGAATTCGAAAGCCAAATGACGTAGATCGACGGTCGATAGTCCAAAGTATAAGTTGCAGCTCTGTTTGAGGTACTCATCCAACATCTTTTCTTGCTCTTCATTGAAAACCTTGAAAAAGAAATGCGATTTTCCTTCATTTTTCATTCGTTTAATGTTTCCGAATCATTCAAAAGTTTGCCAAGTTGTCGAATATGTTTAACATTTTTTATATGTACAGCAAAATGTAACGAAATTCATAAATGCTATGAAAATATTCAAAAATTTTTTTAGTGTTTAAACACGTTTAAATTAAACTTTTTAAAATTCTCTACATTTTTCGGAGTTTTTCATATTTTCAGAAGTTCATATGTCATTTTTGTACGATGAGCAAAAATTTGTATTTTCTACTGCGACATACTGAAATAACATTTTTTTGTCCGGTTTTTCATTATCACAGACCTGGCTTATATAATTGTAATTACTTACAGTTGTATGACCACGGTAACGTTCGTTTACGATGTTATTTTGCGCATCCTCTTCGGTTGTTAGTTTCAACCAAGCCTGAAGTGTTGAGCGTGTAACATTGTACACCTTTGCTGCCGTTCTCACTGTCACGCCATCTCTTTTAACAGCGAGAACCGAAGTCTTCATCGCCGTTTTGTCCACACTTTGTTTTTTTGCGTGTATAATTACGCACCATTTTTCTAGTAACATGCAAACAACGGAACTTCGAATATCAAGTAGATGCTGCTTTAGTAACTAAAACCGGAGACTGGATTCAGACTGCGTATATTACAACTGAAAATCCTATATGCAGTCTGGCTAGATTAGCCCCGCCATCACAGGGCCACTTCAACCCCACGCGACGATTTTTTTGTTATTGAAAAAAAAATTGAAAAACATGCCTAAACAAAGTGAGCTTCGTTGGTTATTGTTACTTTTTTTATGGGTTGGGGGGTGAAGGCAATTTACGCCCGGAGTGTGGGACGCCCCCCCTGTCAAGAGACCCTAGCCTGGAACCGTTTGACACATTACTTCGGGCTAGGTCTCTTTTTATACCGCCCTAGGGCGCCGTTAGCCTAGAGAAATCTCCCCCCAGCGGGAGGGGGCAGGATGGAGGAGGACTGCTGGAAAGGAGACCTCCCTACACCCCGCGCCCAAGGTTATCCATTGTCGATTTTTTGGCAGTAAGTATTGCCCGAGAGTAATGTGCCACACAGGTCCATTTGTCGAAACTTTTCAGCATTTCTTCGACCAGATTGTCTGGAAAAAGCTCTCCCATCACCTCCCACAAGTCCTGCCGCATCCTGTTCCACCTTTTACAGTTGAAGAAGGTGTGACATGCGTCGTCCCTTTCCCTGGGGCAGAAAATGCTGTCTGAGGACCGTGATTTACCAATCTTGTGCAAGTAAGACTGAAAATACCCATGCCCGCTAAGAAGCTGGGTAAGGTAATAATCAGTCTCACCGTGCCTTCGATTTAGTCACGATCCCACGTCCCCTATAAGGTGGGCAGTCCAGCGGCCATTAGAGTCGCCTTCCCAGGACTGTTGCCACTCGAGTGTTGTGCGCTGCCTCTCCTCTCGGTTGACAGCATATCTTGAGTCCTCCACTTTTCGGTCATAAATTCTCCGTCTCTCCCTAGCAAGGAGGGCGATGGGTATCACTCCTGCGATCACCAACATCGCCGACTAAGAGACAGTGCGGTATGCAGACGCAACTCGCAAAGCTCCTCGTCTCTGTACCTGGGCCAAGCGCTTTCGGTACAGTTCCTTACTGAGAGCTCCGGCCCAAACCTCAGAGCCGTACAGTAGCACTGACTGTATAGCACTCATGAGAAGTCGGCGTTTGCTCGGTGTGGGCCCACCGATGTTGCACATTAGCCGACTTAGAGCTGAGACGCCTATCGCGGCCTTTTTCGCCGTTGTCCTGATCTGTTCCGAAAAGCTCCTTTTGGAACCGATCAATAGTCCAAAATATTTTATTGCAAGTTTAGACTCAACAGTCGCATCTCCGATCTGCAAAGGAATTACCACCTCAGTTTTCTCTAGTGCCAAACTGAACCCGCGGATGGTCATCCATTCCCTCACTTGACGCATTAGCATTCCCAGTCTGCGCTGCGCATGTTCGACTGTGCGTCCGGCGACCAGTGCTGCTATATCATCTGCATAGCCGACTACGCGCGACTCATCTGGCAGCTCAAGCCTCAATAGTCCGTCGTATGAGGCGTTCCACAAGACTGGTCCCAGTATGGAGCCTTGCGCTACACCAGACGTTATCTCCATACTGCGCCGCCCATCTTGTGTGTCATAGAGCAGACTGCAGTCCTTTAAGTAATCCCTCAAAATCCGCATCAGATACCCTGGCAATCGGAAAAAAATTTCCAATGTGCCAAGAATATCCGACCATCTGGCGGAGTTGGAGGCATTTCTGACGTCAAGCGTCCCTAGCAAGACAACTCGTTTGGAGTCAGTTTTGTGCGCTTCGGCTCGACGGACTGCATTCACCACTTCCATGATGGCATCGGAAGTGGATCGACCTTCTCTAAAGCCATACTGCCGAGGATATAGGTCCCCTGCAGCACGAATTGCGTCAGTGAGTCTTCTCTTGATGAGCTTTTCGAACACTTTCCGCGCTGTGTCCAGGATACAAAGCGGGCGGTATGTAGATGGCAGCCCGGGGTCCCCTTTTCCCTTGCTGATCAATGTGAGCCTCGCCACCTTCCAGCGAGATGGGAATACACCTTCTCTAAGGCAAGCGTTAAACACATTGAGTAGCAAATCAGGGCAAACGTGGAAAACCATTTGTAGCACCTCGGTTGGAATGCCGTCTGGTCCTGGTGCCTTTCGAGGTTCCATAGAAAGCACCGCATCCCCCAGCTCATTTTTAGTGAACGATGGACATTCGCCTGAGTCGACCTCGTGGGCAGCATCAACACGGACAGGATGAGTTGGAAAAAGCGCCTGCACTATGCCGTCCATTTTGTCTGTTTGACGTAAACACGGCTTCCGTGAGGTGCCGAGCTTGCGCCACACTACCTTGTAGCCGAGCCCCCATGGATCCCTGTTCACATCGTCCACAAGTTCTCGCCAGCAGCTTGCCTTACTCTCATTGATGAGCCTTCGGAGTTCTTTCCTCGCTGATCTGTATGCTGCTGTCCTATTGGATGCTTCCTCTACGTTTCTCGAGCGCTGAGCTGCACGTCGAAGTCTGTGACACTCGCCTCGTTTGTTTGCGATATCTTTTGACCACCAATGTACAGCATGCCTGTCGTGTCGAGGCCTCCGTCGAGGCATAGATGAGCTACACCATTTTTCCGATATTCCACCCGGGAGTGAAAGATCGTTGAGACGAGCGAGGAGTGGTATCGCCGATCTCAAACGCTATGTATTGGTGATTACTCGCTAAATAATCTTCGAGTACTCTCCAGTTCAGTGTCGTCGGAGAGAGGGACTCCGAGGCGAATGTCACATCTGGGATTGTTTCTTCGCAGCCCCAGCGCCGGAAGGTAGGTACATTGCTGGTATTTAAAACCACCAACCCGGTCCTCGCCGACATGTCCAGAATGCGTTACCCTCTGGAATCGGTTTGAGACATGGCCCACTCAACGGCTCTGGCGTTGAAGTCTCCTGCTACGAGTACTTTGCCATCTGTGTTCAGAACAGCATCTTCAAGCGCGTCCCGTCTATTTTGAAAAGATGGCATTGACCCATTCGGCGTCAGGTATACGCTGAAAAACGTTATACTCGGGCACCGAATCCACACGAAACCGTCTCCTCGGCCGTGACCTTGAATCTGGAGTCGCATGCTGCCCCGAACCCAAACGGCAGCAGTATGGGAGTCATCGGAGAACCAGGCTGGTGGGGTCTTGTTTCGATGTTGTTCGCTCAGCAGCAGCAGATCAGCCCCCTTTTCTCAGGCGAACTGCTCTAACAAATCTTGTGCATTGATGCTACGGTGCAAGTTAATTTGAAGGGCCCTGATCATCACCTCAGAGCTGCTTTTGCTTTTGCTAGTGCCTCTCTAAAGATTGGGCACGCGCCTGTTCCTGTAACGTGAAGGTGCTCTGTCGGTTGAGAGTTAAGAATGATTACATAACAAACAGCGCGCTGTCTCAACGCACTCTTTTTTCTTATGCCCAGACGCTCCACACTTAAAGCAAAGCATACTACAGTCAGGGCCCTTGCAGTTCGAAGTGGTGTGCCCGTATCCAAGGCACCTGTAGCATCGTACTGGGATGGCTCGGCGGCGAATTCTGCACACCACCTAGCCGATTTTCCTTTGGCCAGGAGTTGTGTAGCATCTTTCTCCGTTACGTCGAGTATGGCCATCCTTTGTCCTCGGCGATTCTCTGGAGAAAGCTTTACTTTTACTACATTTATTCCACGGAACTCTTTTAGAATGGCTTCTTCGACCTCAGCCGGGTTGGCGATGCAATCCAGGTTCCTTGCTTCCTATGAAGCTCTTGGCTCCAAGGTAGAGACGGTGGCTTTTGCCCCAAGGACGTCGTTTAATTTGTCGCGGAATATCGATTTATCGGAGGAATAGGATCCAAACTCGACGAGTAGCCCTCCGGAGCTCGTCGATCGTAGAGTCATAATACTAGTCCCAGTTTCCTCCGGCTTGACATTTTTGCGGATATCGCGTAGAACGTCAGAATAGCTCCTTCCGTCAGTGGACTTCGCAAGAATGGCGTCCCAAAGACTCTTCGCTTTTTTCTTGCTGGTTTGTCCACAGTATTTGTCGTTGTTTGAACAGGCACTGTTTGTTGGCTAAGCCTATGTTCACATTTTGCGGCTTTTTTTGCCGCCTTAGATATCACGAGTTGGAAGGCGTTTTTTCTTTGTGGCGTTTCTTTTTCTGGCTCAACGTTCTCTTTACGCCTTTTCTCCTGTTCGCTCTCAAGAGGGCTAGCAGCAGTCCTCTTGATACTGGGAAGGAAAGGTGGGGTGACTTTAACGTGCACCGTTTGATCTGGATGTTCTTCTTCTTGCTTTTTCCAGAGTCTCTTGCAGTGGCAAACTCGATCCAAGAAGTCTTCGAGCTCAAACACTCCATTTTTTACATCTTTACTGATTGTTTTTTGGTTTATGCACGCTCCTTGCATACGTTTGAGGATCGCATAACATTTTTTAGTCAACCTTTAGTCAACATTTTTGGTGTTGGTTATTGTCACTGGATCTCTAATTAACAACAATGACCCACCTGCTCTATTCACGAAGTTCAATTGCAGTTTTTAGAAAAGAAAGTTGAACAGCAAAAACGTCGTTCGATGTCACACGTGTGCCGTCAATTCTACGATTGACGTTCTAAAATTTTCCACGACCACATCAATCACTTGACCTTTTATCTATAATGCGTGGTCCTTGGGACCGGTTTTAGGGATGGGATGGGATGTTTTAAAAGTGTTAAAATCAGAAAGAAGTAGATCATATTTTTTTCTTAACTCAATGTTTCCGCAATTATTTTCTTTTAAGTGCCTTTGAAGCTGGAAAAGTGTTATTTTCCTCAAAACGCTTTATTTTTCATTTCATTCGAATAAAAACCTCTAAGGTTTTGCAGCAAGTTCTGTGAATTGCTTATGTGATCTGTTTAGCTCTATAATCCGTTTAGATTGATAAAACATTTTAAATATCACAAATCATTTTTGTCTGCTTTCCAGGTTATCCTTTCGTGAACTCAAAAGCTGGTTGCAATGTACTCATCATTTCTAATATCCGACGTACTTTCACATACTGTCTCTCCTGAATACTACATATATACTGCGTTCAACTCAATCTTCAACGAGGAAAAAGCAACAGACGTCCGCCTGTTGAATTTCAGTGCGAAACCGAGGTTGGACTCAAGAGTTAAGTCTTATCTTATGCTTATTCGCGTGTAGAAAAGCGATTTATCGCTAATGGAAATTAATTTACCGACCAAGTTATGCAGAAGTGCTTTATAGCTTTAAGGATGTGTTGAGTGGTTGACGTTACAAGGAGCGAAAGACAATTCAGCAACCAAGAAATGTAAAAAGGACCCAAGTGTAACACAACACTTTACGGTTAACTTGTTAATCTTACGCTTTGACCTTATGTGTTGTTGCATGTGCAGGAAAAAATTGCAACATTCAGCCACGCAAGAGTGAAGATAAATACCAGAACACAAATGAAAAGGAAAATGTCATCACGGAAAACTGTTGATTATGAATTTTCCAAAACGAAAACCGTATCAAAATGGATAAAAAAAATGCTATAATGCTGAAGACATCATGAAAAAAATATGTTGCGTCGAAATCACCTTTTACTCCAAAACTCTCTAAACTCAAAATTGAAGTGGAGTTAAGGAAATCTATTTAAACAGATATTATGTTATAAAGGAAGTGAAATTCGTATTTCTCCTAACTAACGATCAGAAATTCAAATGCAAATGTTGTTAGCGTTGAAAGAGTGCATAAATTACAAGTCTATATTTTGTCCAGTTTGTGATTCCTAATTCGGTTTAAGTATGAAAGGACATTTTGAACTTAGATTAATTTTCATTTTGCAAATCATTTTGATTTTTATCGATCGTAAATTCCGTGTTACCGCGGAAATATTTACACTTGGCTATTTAACTGGATCTCAGAGAAGAGCAGACAGTTTGGACTATCCAAGACCAGGTGAGTTATTTTCATTAATTTCTGTAAATACACTAAATTAAAAAAAAAAAAAATACAATAAGAAAATAGATACAATGAATAAAATTCTATTGGGAATATTTCAATGCGAAATTGAAGATCCTTAAATTATTATCTGGTACCAGTTTAGCTGTTGAAATGCTCTAATTATCTTAGAAATGTATTTTAGAAATTTAGAACGGAGACGTTATCATTCATCCCTGAGTGGTTCTCTTTCTCAAAAGATGTGAATAAATTAATTATCAAATATAAATCTACTTATGCTTTTTCTATTTATGTGTCCCTTTAAATCCTTTACTTATATTCATATTAATTCAGCCGAAAACAATCAGGATCATTCTAATAACGTAAATGGACTTTGGAATGAAACCCTTTTCATAGATATCATTAATACACATGAGAATAAAAGTCACACTTTACACTTGTACAATATTATTTATGACCTTCACAAACTCACATTAATCATCATGCCGATTTTTTTTTAAGATCGCAAAAGCTGCAAAAGCGATGAAATCTTAAAAAATTTATTACATCCTTTCCATGTGAATGGCATCTTATTTTCCAACATTTTCCGTTTTGCTACATAATTTAAACCATAAATTCTATCGACTTGTCGTCACCAAATGAACAAATGTAAAGTGGTAGGATTTTTCTTCATATTGTTTATGGAACGATGAAAGGCCGAAATCATATATGTGAAATAATTTATTGACGATTTTTATTATTACATTATAAGCGCACATACAGTCAGCGACAAAAGTCATGGCACCTGAGTACACTTATCGTTTTGCAGATACATATCTTCTAAAATATTAAAGCCATTCCGTTGTGTTTTAGAAATAATTAAAAATAAAAACAAATCAAATTTCACAAAATTAATAAAACAAAACAACTTCGTTTATACAAAAATTCTACTTTTGCCGCGACAAAAGTTATGGCAGTTGATTAGAAAATTGTATCTTTTAATAGCAGTATATTGAAATTAATATTTAGTTGGATATCCTTTGGATTGTATTACCGCTTTCAAGCGCCTTTGCATTGATTGGACTAATTTTAGCGTATATGAATTGTTGATATTAGTCCATTCTTGCCGTATGATGTCCTTCGGTTGTGCTTTCGATGTTATATCATGTTTCCTTAAGTTTTTTTTCCAATTCACTCGAAAGATTCTCAATCGGATTGAAGTCTAGTAACTGAGGAGGTGTAGCCAGCACATGAGGAGTGTTAAAGATTATCCATTGTTTCACAATGTATGCTGTATGCTTGGAATCATAATCTTGTTGAAAATAATAACCACGACTCAAACTCAATTTTTCCGCACTATTTTGCAAATGTTTTCTTCAAAATGGCTAGATATCCGAAACGATCCATTGTGCTTTCTATAAACTCCATATTTCCCACACCGTTTACAGACATACATCCCCATATCATAACGCCACCGCCACCATGTTTCACTGTAGGATGTAAATGTTTCGGCAGTGAACTTTCGCCTTGTCGACGCCACACTCTTATGCGACCACCACTTCCAAAAATATTGTATTTCGATTCATCGGAAAAAATTACTTTGTTCCAGAAGTCAGCTGGTGCATTTAAGTATTTTCTGGCGAATTCTAGAGGTTTTTTTTTATTTGCGTTGCTTATGAACGGTTTTTTGCGGATGACACGGCTTCTAAATCCATTACTTCGTATGACTCTTTGAATACTCCTTGGAGAAATTTTCTTTCCCAATTCAACTGAAGCTGCCTGGCTTAGTTCACTTGCAAATATTTTTGGATTAACCTTGACTTTGACTTGACGCATTATAATCTGTTTATCGTTGTCGGTTAAAACTTGGGGCCGGCCCGTTCTTGTCTTGTTTTTAATTCTGTTTTATATTTCCTTTCATTTTATTAAATTTCTTACTATTGACTTACTCCTTTTTATATATTCTCCAATTTCCTCATAAGTTTTCCCATCTTTCCTCATATTTAACACAATTTTCCTTTCTTCACACGTTGCTTCTTTCCTTGACATCTCTTTTAATCACGAAACACTTTAAAACTTGACTGAATCAACGTAAAACTTTCTCAAACTAAAATAGATAGACCACCAAATTGATATTTACTTCCAACAGGCTACACAGTTCCTGGAAATTACTGTTATTGAATAAGCAACCCGCTGAGTGCCATGATTTTTGTCGCGGCATTTGTGTACTATGCAATAAATTTTAGGCTTCATGGACAAACGCAATACAATATTGAAATCCCGTAAATGGGAAAATATAGCTGCTACTATAAAGATTATATTTTGAATAATTTACTTTTAAAAATTAAAAACCAAACTGAATCGTACTTATTATGTTTCTACACAATTAAAGGTGCCATGACTTTTGTCGCTGACGGTATGTGCATATACACAATTAACAGGCGGTGAGTTATCTAAATCGAATGACTAATAATTTTCAAGACGATTTATTTAATTTTAATAAAAAGTTCAAGACGATATCCGGATTAGTAAAATTCAGAAATCACTTTCGTATGATTACCTTATATTATATATATCATATTCAAAATTGTTATTAGTGACATTTTCTGAAAACTTTTTTCCAAATAGAGTGGACACATTTTAAAGCTACAAACAAGTCCTGAAAATCATTTCACTAAATGTGTTATCAACGGCGGCGATCAGTCTGGTAGTATTCATCATTTCAAAGTCCATTGGCTTATAAGAGTCGATTTAGAACGGTTATTGAGCCGCTTTGACTTTGAGAAGGAATTTCTTAAAATTCTAAAAATTTTAACTTGACACCAAACTTTATCTACTCTAATGTATTTCAATTTTTATAAATGAGTAATGCAAATTTTATAATGGTTCTGTAATCGAGCGTAAATTCCGCATACACAAGACACAATTAAATTCACGAAAATTTTACGAATATATACTGACGCGTGTGGCGGTGAGACGACGCGTCACCACAAAAAATACAATGAGAAAGTATTTTAAAAATGAAATAACTTACCGGTTGCTAGAAGAAAGCGGCAAACTTCGGAGAGTCGGCGAAGGATGCTTAGGAAAGACGGAAGATGGATAATGATTTTTTGTTTCAATACACTTGAGTTGCGTGAGGAGGTTATAATCCAGGAAGAAAGTGTCTGGTTGAACCACGAGACAGAGAATTAAAAAAAAAGGATGACAGCTGTCACTCAGCGAACCAAAAAAGGGAGCGATCGGGAAAGGGCGCGATTGAACGAGTCGCGACTTAACATGCCGCCCGCCCTGAAGCCTCGCTTCAATGGAATTCGGTGAGGATGAGGACATGATGAACGACAATGAGGCGGAGGTTCATTGGGAAGGAAGGGGACACAATTTGGCAATAGGCCGACGAAGCAGTCCGGAGGACGTACTGACCTCAGCTACACGCGTGACGGAGTCACTTCCGGGAAAAACAGATGAGATGCGTCCCAGTGGCCACCGAAGAGGAGGAAAATTATCGTCGTGTATGATGACTATGGTCCCGACGCAAATAGGGGTAGAAGGTTGGAGCCATTTCTGTCGTTGCTGTAACGTGTGCAGGTATTCCACTCGCCAGCGCTTCCAGAAATCCTGTTGCAAACGTTGGACGAGTTGCCAAAGTGAAAGACGATTGAGAGAAACGGAAGTTAGATCGCGATCTGGAGGCGAAGTAAGGGGTGAAAAATAAGAAAATGACCAGGAATAAGGGCCTCGAAATCAGATGGATCAGAAGACGGAAGATATAAGGGGCGAGAGTTGAGGATTGCTTCAACCTGGGTGACCACAGTGATAAATTCCTCATAGGTGAGAGTCGTTGTTCCCCGATGACCCGCACCAGATAATGTTTGGCGGACTTAACCGCGGCCTCCAAGAGACCTCCAAAGTGAGGACTAGCTGGCGGAATGAATCTCCAGTCTGTACCAGAAGAAGAAGAAGCTGCGTCATATAGACATTGCTGATGTTGAGGAGTCGACAACAAGCGTCTTAAATCTCGGAGATGAGTGCTGGCTCCGACGAAATTCGTGCCATTGTCCGAAAAGATGACAGAGGGATTGCCTCTACGGGCAACGAAACGACGGTAAGCAGCAATGAAGGCTGGCGTGGAGAGATCCGAGGCCAATTCCAGATGAACAGCCTTGGTGGCAAAACAGATGAAGACCACCAAATAGGCTTTCTTGCTGATGGCTCCCCGAAGTCTCTCGCTAGTGACATAGAAGGGTCCAGCATAATCAACTCCGGTTGTCATGAAAGCGGCAATTGAGAATAATCGCTCAGGAGAAAGATTGCCCATCGGCTGGATGATGGGTCGAGGTTTGCAGGTGAAGCACCGATTGCATTGGCGCAAACCGTGACGAACCACATTACGTCCATCGAGTATCCAGAATCGGCGGCGGATGAACGAGTGAGTTGCCAGAGCCCAAGCGGGAAGGAGACGCAAATGAGCATCGTCAATTTTCAGAGTGGTCAGGTGATTTCCTTTTGGAAGTAGAACCGGTTGTTTATGCTGGTAAGGCACGAGGGATAAGGAAAGACGACCACCCACACGAATGATCCTGTTTTCATCCATGAATAGATAAAGCTTCATGATCAGCCGATGCCGAGAGGATGGTTTCAGGAGTTCCACAATTTCCTCGGCAAAATATTGCGCTTGGACCAGACGAATTGCGCAGCATTCTGCCTCGTGGAGTTCAGCCGAGGATAAGTAGCCAGTAAGAGGCGGTTGTAGCCGCCTTGCATTGACACCGAAGCGGAGACAAAATGCAATCACGCGTTTAAGGCGGAGGAAAGATGAAAATCGGTCGATGATCGCTGGCTCGGATGCAATGGTTGCTAGGCTGAGGACTGACACTGGTTTGGCTTCGGCCTTCACGCTGTCTAGCGAGGAGTAGTCCACAGAGGAAAGCGGCCAGGACGATAGAGGAGACGAAAGCCAACCTGGTCCATGCCACCACAAAGGATGGCGATGAATTTCACGAGACTGCAGCCCGCGTGACGCACAGTCGGCTGGATTTTCTTCAGAGACGACATGTCTCCAGCAACTAGGTTGCACCAGGTCTTGAATCTCGGCGACGCGATTACCTAACAAGCTTTTCCACTTGTGGCTTTCACCGCGTATCCAAGTGAGGGCGACAGAGGAATCGGAGAATGCTGTGAATTCGAAGTTCAAGTGTTGAAGCACTTGAGTGGACAGATGATGCATCAGCTTCGACAGTAAATGAGCACCACATAACTCCAATCGTGGCAGAGTGATTGCCTTGCAGGGAGCGATTTTTGACTTGGCTGCTAAAAGACTAACATGCCGATGATCAGATGAATCGGATGTATGGAGATAGACGACGGCTGCGTAGCCGGATTCCGATGCATCGTATAAACCGACTAGATGATGAGTAGATGCGCAAGAAGCTTCAGGTATGAAACGTTGGACTCGTACTTCAGCCAAGGAGGGTAGTTGAGATTGAAAGTCTAACCAAGGTGCCTTTAACTCATGAAGCAAACCTTGATCCCAATCTAGTTGGAGTTGACATAGACGACGAAAGAAGACTTTGGCTGAGAAAGTAACTGGTGTGAGCCAGCCCAACGGATCGAAGATTCGAGCCATTTGACTGAGCACTGTGCGCTTGGTAAGTGCGGCATCAGTCACCCGCACTGAGTAGAAGAAATGATCCGATGATGGATTCGAGCCTAGACCTAGAATTTTGATACTGGGATCACGATCAAGCAGCAGAGGGTCAACAGAGGATTGTTCAGGGCAATGATCAGACGGAATTCCTTGCAGCAAGGATGGATGATTGGTAGCCCATTTGCGCAGCTCAAACCCGCCCGCCATAAGCAAATCTTGCACCTGCTGGCACAGATGAGTGGCTTCCGTTTCCGATGAACTGCTAGTTAGAAGGTCGTCAACATACACTTCCTCCAACAGTACGTGTTTGGCCGCAGGATGCTTGACTCCTTCTTCAAGGCCTAATTGCTGAAATGTACGAAGGGCTAAGTAAGGAGCAGATGATAGGTGACGGTATTATAGAGCAGATGATAGGTGACGATATTCCCATAGGTGACGGTATTCAGACGATATGATTGAATGGGGTCATGCTTTGAGAAGCGCCAAAGTATACGCTGGTAGTCCCTATGCTCCGGGCTTACACGAATCTGCCGATACATTTGTTTAATGTCAGCAGTGAAGATGAACTGATGCAGCCGAAAACGTAACAGAAGGCTAGCGATGTCGGCTTGAAGCTTTGGACCAGTTAATAGGAGATCGTTGAGGGACTTGCCGTTAGATGAGGCACATGAAGCGTTGAAGACCACTCGAATTTTGGTGGGAGGATCATCCGGTCGATGCACAGGATGATGCGGAATATAGTAGGGCTCATATGGTGGAGGACTGACTGATTCTGACACCAGTTCCATGTGGGCACTGTGTAAATAATCCCGCATCAAGTTATGATAAGCTTCAGACAGCTCTGGATGTCGCTGCAGGCGATGCTCTAGACGGATGAATTGTCGCTTAGCCACATTGATTGACAAGCCTAGGTTCCGAAATGTTAGGGGCAGAGGCACTATATACTGGCCAGTGGATGTGCGCGTAGTGGTGTTACTGTATAGCGCCTCACACTCCCTTTCGAGTGGGGTTAGAGGAATGTAATCCGGGACTCGATCGAGTTCCCAAAAACGGCGGACAAGGTCATTAAGAGTCTCATCAGGCTGCTGAGACTCAACGGAGGGATAATCATATGAATTACGTGTCTGTTGCATATAACAGACAGAAGATGGAGCTGCTTTTGGCTCAGGCGAGATTAATGCAACTGAAACGAATGATTCCATTGGAGAGTGTATGGACTTACACGGAGAGAGTGGAGGAATTTCACTGGCGATCGGCTGGGCAGCAGAAGGAGATGGTGATATGATGGAGAGTCATGCGATTTGGCAACCTTTGAAGAACCACCGGTAGTGTGTCGGTGTAAGTGCCGTATGCGCTTGGGACGTCGAGAGCTCCCATCCACGGTATCAGCGGAAAAGGTGACGCGCTTAGAAGGCCGGCGGTGTCGAGCATACGGTCCGTAAAGGACCCAACCGAGGGTGATGGAGATAGCGCCCGGAAGTTGGGAAGTGGGGCGTACGACGCCAGGGAGCATTATTAATGGCAGGACGTCCGAACCTAACAAGAAGTTGATGGGTCGTGGCAAGTTATAGGCGAGGTCAGCTAAACCTAACCTGCTCATCTCAGGCCACTGTCGGGCAAACGGCTCAGGTAGCATGGGGTCAATAAGGTTGTTGATGACATACACTTTAATGGGGAGTAGAGGAGGATCCCTTGAATGATGAAGCGTAACATGAACGTACCCGAGGACGCGTTATGTTCTCGAATTATCGAGAGTCCGTAGATGAAGGATGTCAGGATGGATGGTCAGCTTCAATCTGGCCACGCATTCGGAGGTGATGAGGGTGTGCTGACTGCCGAAATCCAACAAAGCGCGGGTGAAGTAGCTGAGACTACCGTTGTTGAGTCTGACCCACGCGGTGGGCATGAGATGGTCGGAATTGGAAGTGTGGGAGCGGAGGGAGTAAAGATAAGACATAGAGGCAGCACTAATCGAAGAAGAGAACAGACGATTGCATGCCAGACTTGATGCTGTGAGCAGTCAATCCGAACGGGATTTAGCAGACTGTGCTGCCCGGCGCTGGTCTTTTGGATCGACATTGAATTTAGACGAAGATGGATCCGAAGCGACAGCAGAAGAGGAAGGAGAGCGGGACCGTTTCAGGACAGTCACATGAGAACTAGCTGATGAAGATGACGAAGATGACCTAGTAGAAGAAGGTCGAGAAGAAGAGGGCGACCTTACAATGGTCGGAGCGTCCGATCTGGAGTGCAATATGGTGTGATGTCGCTTGCCACAGGAGTGACAAGAGTGAGTGGAGCCGCAATCGTTGGTGCGATGACGATTAGACAGACAATTGCAACAGAGATTTAAAATCGGGGCACTGACGGATAGAGTGCTGCAAAGAGCAGAGGACGCAGCTACTCCGAGTGTCCCGATTGGGCATTGCCGCCGAGGGCGACTTAGTCGCGGCATAAGATGGTTTGCGCGGCGCGGAAGACTTCCTGCGAATAGGCGAAGCGGCCCTGCGAGGTGTGCTCGGCGATGCAATTCGTGAGGGGGAGCTGGATGATTGTGGGGGGATGGCGCGCGCGCAACAGAGGTGGTGGCCGTGTTTTCTTGTACGCGTATTCGTTGAGTCACAAACGCGAGGAGGTCATCAATGTGAGGCAACCTCTCGGAGGCAATCTGGGACTCGAATCGCTGCCACATTTTCGGGCTCAGATTACGCAGAGCTGCGGCGAATAATAAGAAATTGCCCAAATCGGGCACGTTGAGCGCTCTAAGGGCCTGCATGGCGCTTTGGTGCGTGATGGAGAAGTGTTTAAGCTCTTCGAGACAGAAATTAGATGATGACGGAAAATCTAAAATTTGATTTACGTAGAGATGAGCAAGACGACACGTTTGTTGATAACGCTTTTGAAGAGCGTCATAGGCCAATGTATAATTGGGCGCGGTAAGTTCCAGGTTAGATACGAGAGCGACGGCTTCGCCTTGGATGGACGAGCGAAGAAATGGAACTTTTGAATATCCGTTAAGGATGAGTTATTATGCACTAGAGCGTCGTACAGGGCGACGAACTCCGGCCACTGCTCAATCTGCCCGGAAAACGTAGGGAGTCTGACATTAGGGAGCGGTAGATTAAGCGATGAAGTAAATGAATCGGGAAACGGCTTCGAGATAAGGGACCCCTGCAGCATCGGTTTAATTTCGAGGCATACCTCGAAGAAAGCGGCAAAATTCGAAGGAGGGTCCACTTGATCCTCCTTTGGCAACTGAGCGTTGAGGCTGACTACTACGTCGTCAGCCTCTCGAAAGTTGGATTCAATTTCGCGAAATTGATCCAACCACCCTTCCGCAACATGTGGCTGGATCGCGATGGTGGTTTTTACTTTGTCAAACAACATGACTGCGGCCGCGAGAAAATTGTCGTGGCGAACGGTGGCTCCGACTAAGGAGCTTTTAAGTTTTTCGCTCGCGGGGGGCATTGCGACCGGCGAATACGGAAACGGCACAAACGATTCGCGTTTCCCGGGTTTCGGCACCAAAATGACGCGTGTGGCGGTGAGACGACGCGTCACCACAAAAAATACAATGAAAAAGTATTTTAAAAATGAAATAACTTACCGGTTGCTAGAAGAAAGCGGCAAAGATCGGAGAGTCGGCGGCGGATGGTGAGGAAAGACGGAAGATGGATAATGATTTTTTGTTTCAATACACTTGAGTTGCGTGAGAAGGTTATAATCCAGGAAGAACGTGTCTGGTTGAACCACGAGATAGAGAATTAAAAACAAGGATGACAGCTGACGGCTGTCACTCAGCGAACTAAAAAAGGGAGCGATCGGAAAAGGGCGATATCGAAAAAGGGCGCGATTGAACGAGTCGCGACTTAACATACACTTCAAAACAAATTCAAATCAGATAAGGACAAAGCCATACCAAATAACTTCAACGATTTAGCTTTACACAAATCCGCATTAAATAAAGTTGCCACTAAATGTTTTTTCCCCCCTCAGGCTTAACCATTTCCGGTGCTATCTCCTTGGCAATAGCGAAAGTAAATTCGGGTAAACTGAAGGATCTGGGTCATTCGCTTTCGTTCCTGGTTGCAGAAACGTACGGTGAGGAGATTTCGAGTATTAGGCAAACAGCATCTTTGTGGACGCAACACGTTTCTGGTTACATTGGTCCGCAGGAGACTTGTGTACATGAAGGACGAATGGCTGCTGCATTCAACCTGCCGATGATATCCTATGTAAATATAAGTCAAACTTATGTACAACAACTTGCACTAATTTGAAAATAAACTGCAACTCATTGTAAATAATTAAACTCACAATACCAATTCACTGGAATTGATAATGATAGTAAATTGACTAACATACTTTATCAATGTTTCCTCGGTTGCCATTTTCCACAGTTTTGTACACATCGTGATACATCAAATAAAAAGGATTTTCCAACATTTGCACGTACTCGTCCACCGGATACACAAATTTCCAAGTCAGTAGTATCCCTTTTGCTGGCATTCAATTGGACACAAGTAAGCGAGTGAGTTAGGATAGTGCCCAAAACTATGATTACTGTATTATACATACTTATACTTTTACTACAAGAAAACATCGAAATGGTTATTTAATTTTCTGTATCCTTTTTCATTCCTTTCTTTCCGTACGGGATTTCATCATTCTGGCTGGCTACTGGATGTTTCGTTTGATATATTCTTCTATGTCTGTTTGAACTTTGATGGTGGTTCTGGAATTTGTTGATGCTGTGGATGAATTTCGAATAGGTAACGTTCCTTTATTTGAATACGAAAAGTGAAGAATACAGACCGATAGCGGATACTATTATTGAAATTCTTCGGATATCTGGAGTCAATGTACGAATGACGTTAACATGGACAACAATTTATCATCATGGATTTACAAAGAATCCATTCGACGATATTGTGGAGAAAACATATGCAAACACGAGAAGTGAGTTTGGCAAATTATTTTCAATGCATGTAATCAGATTATTATTGTTGTTTCGTTATTTTTGTTATTTTAATCATAATGCAGGATAGGAAATGTCCAAAGATGTGGACATCTGAATTTTATATAAATTGGAATTTTCCAATACTTTCAATAGTAAAGCAGCAAGCTAATCAATTTTTTGAGTAACTGTGGGGAAGCAGAATTTGTTATAATACTTAACTTGTAACTTGAATTTGTTGATTATTATTATTAATGATAAATCTCTTGTCAATTGAAATTGTTATGGTGAAATCCTTAACAGCGTCTCCGAAGTTCTAACTGCAAATGTATGAAGGAATGTCACTTGAAACACTCAATAACTTTTCTCAACTGTGATTCTATAGTAGAAGTCAATTAAGTTGCTATAAAAACTCTCATAAACAGCATACATCCTTTTATACACAACAATATCCTATTTACACTTTAACTGTAGCACATATCCTTATTTGACATGTTATCTTGTTGCAGTTTATCTTATTCTGGGACACTATTTCGAGCATGTAGGACTCATGATTAGCTTGAAGGAACGTGGGCTCTTGGATAAAGGCGAATACTTTGTAGTTGGCGTGGATATCGAACAATATGACCCTTCATCTCCAGACAAATATATGCGAGGATCTTTGATGGAAAATCCTGATTCAGTTGCAGAGCGGGCTTTCCAGTCGTATTTTGGAATTTATCCGACAGCGCCAGTGGCTTTTGATGAATTCGCGAAGCAGGTAAAACATCTTCAATTTTGATTATAGTACTTTAAACAACTCTAAACTACAATCTTCATTCCTAAGAAGCTCACTAAAAACTTGTATTCGTACATTGATTTGAACAAACAAATAAAAATGACTTTTATATATCCTTGTCTCAGTTTATAGCCGATTCCTTATTTCATATTAACCTGTTTACCGGCTTAGAACGACGTAAACCACGAAGCATATATATTTGCCATAGCGAATAGTGTAAATATTGAGATATATCTTTTCATTTGATGAAGCTTATATGGCATCATCATTCGCCTCGAGAGTAACGTCTATCTCGATATCCTAACTCAGAGTCGAAGAAAAGAACACTTCCTCAATATCCTGCTCTAAATAAGTCATCGCCTTGGTTAACATGTATTGTGTTGCTGTATACTATATAAGCAGGCTTTCATTTCTTCGTTTTTGCCGGTATCGGCAAATAAATCAGTGAATCTGCCTTTCACTTCCCTTCATTCTAACAAATTTATCATGAACATGAAATCTCCTTGATAGATGGTCCAATTTTATAGCGAAATTTTTTGCTTGATACTTTTATCAGCTCGTGGCTTTAGTAAGGATGCTTTCTGAAATCTTTTTATGTGGTCGATTTCAAACTGATTACTGAGCAGTCAATGAACGAAAAACATGCCCACAATATCGCACGTTTAATTTTGCATCGCACACAATTGAAGCGGAAACATCTTCTCATAAAATAAAATTCAAATTTATCAAGACCTTGCCACTAGAAAAAAATTAAGTATTTCTTTGGAACAAAACAATTTAGACGCCAAGAAATTGAATCAATTAGGACGTTACATATTATCAAGGCTGTTGCTAAACTGAAATTTTAGTTAATTTTTGTCAGTTGATTTGGAGAGTCTGAAATTAGAAATTTTTCATACTATCTAGGTTAATATGTACATGGAGCGGCCACCATTCCGATATCCCAATCCCTTGGGTTATTTTGGGGGAACTAAGCAGGTATAGATATATTTCATTCAATTACCGAATTTAGTTCAAAAAATTTGATTAAAAGATGCATAAATCTAACCCAACAGATACGTGCTGAAGCAGCGTATCTTTATGATGCCGTCCATCTTTATGCCAACGCACTAATTGAAGTTTTGGAAACAGGAGGAAACCCCAAAAATGGTTGTGCAATTATAGATGCAGCGAAAGGAAGTCGCTATTTAAGCGCGATGGGGTGAGTGAAAAAACACACTGTAAATGAAAAAAGGATTTTATCTAAAGCAACTGGGGAATTTTCAGCTATATGGTGTACATCGATGAGAACGGTGATGCTGCAGGAAATTATACAGTGCTTACAAGAGGACAATTTCGTAATGCGAGTAATATAACGAAATGGGGGTTAATGCCAGTAGGAACCTTTAGTGCCCCTAATAGTCACAGTGTGCCAGTAAGTTAAATGATACCTAATATACTTGAATCAAAATGCAAAAATATAATCAATTTCGATTCCTTCACAATAGCTGATGATTATGTTTGAAGGAAGATGTGATTAATTAAGCAAAATTATTGACCTTGTTCGGATAACCAGCCAATTAAGTTTATAATTTTACCTATATTGAAACTCAATTACTGTTTTCAGTATTAGTAAAATAACCAAATTTTCGTCATGTTCATTCAAGTGAATTTTTTAATTTTACTTTAATTAACAAAACGTTGTCCTGGTTTCCATTTAATGTACTCATACATTCTTCCCACCATTCTTGTATCACTCTTGTTTTGTTTTTTTTTTTTTTTGACCTATAATTCCAAATTTCAGAACGCTATACAGGAACAAATTTAAAAAATCCTTTCTCATCCTTGCATGCGATACACAACCTTATTAATGATATGCCCTTTACATAATATGAACTATTCCTCAGTTTTAAAACTTGTTGCATGATATCGTCAAATCCTAATATTTAAAATATATTCATCGAATTAAAGAATTTGCGACGAATTGTATTGTGGTGGGGCGTTACTAACTATTTATACCATTGGGAACATTATAGCGAAACTATTCTCATGATCGGAAAACATTATTTAGATATGTTTACTACTCCTTTACAAACCACTTCCTGATCGAACTGTATCAAGTATATGTTATAAATATTTTCATTACATAACACAGTTCTGCGACCAAATTTTTTTCTGTAAAATAATGGGTGATTCTTATGTATTTTGGTGCGCTGAGTTCAGGATTTTTTTTTATGGGTTGGGGGGTGAAAGCAATTTACGCCCGAAGTGTGGGACTCCTAGCAGCGCATGCTACCAGACTACCCACTAAACACCCCCCCCCCCCCCCCTGTCGAGAGACCCTAGCCTGGAACCGTTTGACACATTACTTCGGGCTAGGCCTCTTTTTACTTCGCCCTAGGGCGCCGTCAGCCTAGAGAAATCTCCCCCAGCGGGAGGAAGTAGGATGGAGGAGGACTGCTGGAAAGGAGACCCCCCTAGACCCCGCGCCCAAGGTTATCCATTGTCGATTTTTTGGCAGTAAGTATTGCCTGAGAGTAATGTGCCACACAGGTCCATTTGTCGAAACTTTTCAGCATTTCGCCGACCAGATTGTCTGGAGAAAGCTCTCCCATCACCTCCCACAAGTCCTGCCGCATCCTGTTCCACCTTCTACAGTTGCAGAAGGTGTGACATGCGTCGTCCTTTTCCCCGGGGCAGAAAATGCAGCCTGAGGACCGTGATTTACCAATCTTGTGCAAGTAAGACTGAAAATACCCATGCCCGCTAAGAAGCTGGGTAAGGTAATAATCAGTCTCACCGTGCCTTTGATTTAGCCACGTTCCCACCTCCCCTATAAGGCGGGCAGTCCAGCGGCCATTAGAGTCGCCTTCCCATGACTGTTGCCACTCAAGTATTGTGCGCTGCCTCTCCTCTCGGTTGACAGCATATCTTGAGTCCTCCACTTTTCGGTCATAAATTCTCCGTCTCTCCCTAGCAAGGAGGGCGATGGGTATCACTCCTGCGATCACCAGTACCGCCGACTCAGAGACAGTGCGGTATGCAGGCGCAACCCGCAAAGCTCCTCGTCTCTGTACCTGGGCCAAGCGCTTTCGGTACAGCTCCTTACTGAGAGCTCCGGCCCAAACCTCAGAGCCGTACAGTAACACTGACTGTACAGCACTCATGAGAAGTCGATGTTGCACATTAACCGACTTAGAGCTGAGACGCCTATCGCGGCCGTTTTCGCCGTTGCCCTGATCTGTTCCGAAAAGCTCATTTTGGAATCGATCAATAGTCCCAAATATTTTATTACAAGTTTAAACTCAACAGTCGCATCTCCGATCTGCAAAGGAATTACCGTGGGAATTCTTTTCCTCGTGAGAATGACCACCTCGGTTTTCTCTAGTGCCAAACTGAACCCGCGGGTGGTCATCCATCCAGTGCTGCTATATCATCTGCATAGCCAACTGAGCGCGACTCATCTGGCAGCTCAAGCCTCAATAGTCCGTCGGTTGAGGCGTTCCACAAGTCTGGTCCCAGTATGGAGCCTTGCGCTATACCAGACGTTATCTCCATACTGCGCCGCCCATCTTGCGTGTCATAGAGCAGATTGCGGTCCTTTAAGTAATCCCTCAGAATCCGCATCAGATACCCTGGTAATCGGAAAAAATTTTGCAATGTGCCAAGAATATCCGACCATCTGGCGGAGTTGAAGGCATTTCTGACGTCAAGTGTCACTAGCAAGACAACTCGTTTTTCAGTTTTGTGCGCCTCGGCTCGACGGACTGCATTAACCACTTCCATGATGGCATCGGAAGTTGATCGCCCTGCTCTAAAGCCATACTGCCGAGGAGATAGGTCCCCTGCAGCACGAATTGCGTCAGTGAGTCTTCTCTTGATGAGCTTTTCGAACACTTTCCCGGCTGTGTCCAGCATACAAAGCGGACGGTATGTAGATGGCAGCCCCGGGTCCCCTTTTCCCTTGCTGATCAATTTGAGCCTTGCCATCTTCCAGCGAGATGAGAATACACCTTCTCTAAGACAAGCGTTGAACACATTACGTAGCAAATCAGGGCAAACGTGGAAAAACATTTGTAGCACCTCGGTTGGAATGCCGTCTGGTCCTGGTACCTTACGAGGTTTCATAGAAAGCACCGCATCCCGCAGCTAATTTTTAGTGAACGATGGACATTCGCCTGAGTCGACCTCGTGGGCAGTATCAACACGGACAGGATGAGTTGGAAAAAGCGCCTGCACTATGCCGTCCATCTTGTCTGCTTGAAGTAAACACGGCTTCCGTGAGGTTCCGAGCTTGCGCCACACTACCTTGTAGCCGAGCCCCCATGGATCCCTGTTCACATCGTCCACAAGTTCTCACCAGCAGCTTGCCTTACTCTCATTGATGAGTCTTCGGAGTTCTTCGCTCGCTGATCTGTATGCTGCTGTCCTATTGGATACTTCCTCTAGGTTTCTCGAGCGCTGAGCTGCACGTCGAAGTCTGTGACACTCGCCTCGTTTGTCTGCGATATCTTTTGACCACCAATGTACAGCAGGCTTGTCGTGTCGAGGCATAGATGAGCTACAGGCAGAAGTGATGAGGTTCATCATTGACTCCACCATTCCCTCGACTCCAGCCCTTCCGCTCCCTGAAGGACACCCCGATGTCGTTCCACCTTCCAGAATCACATTGGCGAAAGTCTCCACATCCATTTTTCTGATATTCCACCCGGGAGTGAAAGATCGTTGTGACGAGCGAGGAGTCGTATCGCCGATCTCAAACGCGATGTATTGGTGATTACTCGCAGAATAATCCTCGAGTACTCTCCAGTTGAGCGTCGTCGGAGCGGGGGACTCCGTTCAGAAATGCCCTCAGTTTTTTTCAAGCACGTAAGCATTTTCCGCAAAATGCATTTTTCTGCGGGATTGCCTACCTTAAGGCGTATATTTATGTATATGCCGAAAAAAGTTGTTTTTCCACTTTAAGAATTTAAATATTCTTCAAGTGTCTTTCAAAATGTCTTCAAGAGCTTGTGTTAATAATTCTGATAGTTTCTGTTAAATTTGTGGCGAACTTGTATTAAAAAAACAAACTCGAAGTATTACGGAGTTTATTAAAAAAGTGTACTTTGCCTATTTTGGTGTGAAGATCGGAGATCAAGAAAAATCTTGGGCCCCTCATAGAGTGTGTTCAGGCTGTGTTGAAGGACTTCGCATGTGGTCTAAAGGAAAGGTGAAATCTTCTCGTTTTGGGATGCCTATGATTTGGAGAGAGCCGAAAAACCACGGCGATGAATGCTACTTTTGTTCTTGCAACATACAAGGGTACAATGCTAAAAATAAAAAAGATATATGTTACCCAAACATGCAATCTGCACTTCGACCTGTGCCTCATGGACCCGGTATTCCAGTACCAGTGCTCCCACACAATTTTGACGATTTGCCAGAGTCATCAGAGAACGAGTCAGAGCAGTTAGACGATGAATTTCGAGTCGAAGACTGTGGACGCCAACAGTTTTCACAAGAAGAATTAAACTACCTCGTTCGTGATTTAGGGCTTTCTAAAGAGTCTGCTGAATTACTGGGCTCTAGACTTCAAGAAAAGAACTTGTTGAGATCTGGAACTTCATTCTCTTGGTACAGAAGCAGAGAAAAACAATTCGAGCCAAATTTTTCTCAAGATGGCGAACTTGTATATTGTTCTGATGTTCCCAAGTTGATGTCAACGTTTAACATTCAACATGTGTCAGATGAATGGAGGCTTTTTATTGACTCGTCAAAAAGAAGTTTAAAAGCAGTTTTGCTACACAACGGCAATAAATACGCTTCTGTATCCGCGGGGCACTCTGTGCATCTAAAAGTATGGCAACATGGCTTTTATCCTTGATAAACTGAAATATAAGGAGTTTGGATGGCCTATCTGTGGTGATCCCAAAGTCATCTCTATGGTGCTTGGACAACTAGGTGGCTATACGAAATTCCCCTGTTTCCTATGTGAGTGGGATAGCCGGGCAAAAGCGCAGCACTGGAGCCAAAAAGTGTGGAAAACGAGAACTTCGAAGGTTGGAGAAAAAAATGTTCACTTTGAGTCTTTGGTTGATCCCATAAAAGTGCTTTTACCCCCACTTCACATCAAACTTGAACTGATGAAGCAGTTTGTCAAGGCATCGCCAAAAGATGGCGAAACGTTCAAGTACCTTGAAAAGAAATTCCCGGGACTGTCTGAGGCAAAGTTAAAGCAGGGTGTTTTTGTTGGCCCGGACATTCGGAAACTAATGAAAGACAATCAGTTTGAAAACGTGATGAAAGACGCTGAGAAAGAGGCGTGGATATCATTTAAAGAAGTTGTGACTAAGTTTTTGGGGAACAATAAGGACCCGGATTATGAAGAAATTATAAATAAAATGTTGAAACGTTTTAAAACCTTGGGGTGCTCCATGAGCTTGAAACTTCGCTTTTTGAACTCCCATTTGAATTATTTCCCAGAAAACTTTGGTGCCGTAAGTGAAGAGCAGGGCGAGAGGTTCCACCAAGACATCAAAGAAATGGAACGGAGGTACCAAGGACGATGGGATGTGAATATGATGGGAGATTACTGTTGGATGCTCCATAGAGAATTTCCAGGCATCCCACACAAACGGAAAAGCTCAAAACGGAGTTTTGAGGGAAAAAGATGTAGATATTATAAAGAATTATAAATCCTTATTGTGTATACATATTATTTTTATCAAATTGTATTTAAAAATGTAAATAAACCACTAGTAATATATATATTTTTTTTTCATTTCAAAATGCATTTTTACCTATATGTACTGCGGGTTTTGCATAACTTTCATTTTCATTTTGCGGAAAATCCCTACGTGCTGGAGAAAAACTGAGGGCATATTTGGACTCAGCGCACCAAAATATATACGATTCACCCATTACGGTGAAAAAAAAATCAAAAAGTGTCAATTTGCAGGCCTGTGTAATTCATCATTGTCAACTTCACATGGGAACGCCGTTAAAGTCATGGGCTTGTGTACATTTTCCATGTGTCAACCAGTGGGATTAGTTTCGATGTTGTGTAAATACTAATCAAAACGAACGCCTAATATCATTTATAGGAGCTAATTAGTTGTTGACTGATAAAATGTTCTTTTTTTTATATATTTTTTAATAATTTTCAGGTATTTTTTCTGGTTTTTCAGCTAAGCTTATATTTTTGCCTGAAGGAACTAATTATTTTTTTAACATTCATCTAAATATTCAGTTCCAAAAGAAAAGCCTGAATTAATGCTTTGACTTATTTATTACATCTTCCTTCAAAAAACATCAGCTCGAGCTTATAACTTGCGAGCTTATAATCATCGCAAGAGTGAGAAACACTCTATATCTTTGTACAGTTAAATAAAAACGTCACAGTTTGAAAGGAGAACTTACTATTAAAAAATTTACAGCTAGTAATAAAAGCTTTTGATGTTTCGCATTTTTAATTCTACCCTTTTTCATTGTGTGTGTTTCTGCACTTTTTCTACTGCTACTACTGCGCTCGTTTATACATTTGGGACGAACAATTTACTAACATAAAAACGCAAATTTATTTATTTGATAAAAAAGCATCGTCATCTACGCTTTATACAGGTAAAATAAATGTGTATTTGTTTTATTTTTCCCCACAAGGACATAAAAAAATTATCAAACTGTGATTAAAGTAACAATTTAATAATAGTTTAACGATTTTTCAACGTTTTTTTTTTTTTAATTGTGCCTTACCTAGAGGTTTGCATTGATTGTATGATTTAGAAAGAGACGATTTGTTTGACCGTGTATGCCATTTTTTTATTATATATGCAGATTGCTGATTCAATTTAAACTTAAAACAAAAGATGTAGCTCTTAATGCTTTTTTTTCAGGACCTGAACATATTCGGTAAAATTGACTGGATAGGAGGAAAACCACCCGTTGCTGAACCTCTATGTGGATTTCGTGGAGAAAAATGCATTAGTAAGTAGATATTGAAATGATTTTAATAAGTGTTTTCATTCTGGCAATTGTAACCATTAAAACTAAGCCTTTTTTTTTGTTTTGGAGGTGAAGGCTATTTACGCCCTGAGTGTCGGACTCCCCCGCTACCGGACTACCGACTAAACACCTCCCCTGTCACACCGAGAACCTAGCCTGGAACTGTTTGTCACATTACTTCAGACTAGGCCTCATTAATCAGCGCTTAGCGATATCTTCAGGCTAAGGGAAATCTCTCTTTCTCCACGGATGGATAGGAAGGAATTGCGATTAGTAACTATAATATTGCGTTACAGAGATGTTCCCTCCCTCGCCAAGCGATCAATTATGTCCTTCTTTATAATGAGTACTGTCCGTACGTAATGCGACACACAGTTCCAATTGTCCTTTGATTTCATCATTTTTCCCGTTACATTTTCTGGGGAAATTACGCCAATTTTTTCCGAGAGATGCGAACGGAGTCTTGTGAATCTATTACACGTAAAGAACGTATGGCAGGCGTCACCGTCATCCCCGGGCAGAACACGCAAGTTGGGGTGGTGTCTTTCTCATCTTATACAGGTGACATTGAAAATACCCGTGACCACTGAGTAGTTGCGTCAGGTCATAATCAGTCTCACCATGCATTCTGTAGAACCACGGCCCCAAGTCACTTATCAGCCGTGTGGTCCACCTGCCTCGCGTTTCGTTTTCCCATGTTTGTTGCCACAAGGTTAGGGTTCTTGTCCGTTCCTCTCGGCTGACGGTTTCTCTCGCCGACTCCCCCCTTCGTGAGTATACACGCTTCCGTTGGTCTGCAAGTAATTTAATTGGAACCACCCTCGAGATTACCAGCACTGCAGGTTCAGAGACAGTGCGGTACGCAGCGGCTATCCGCAAAGCTCCTTGCCTCTGCACCTGTGACAGACGCCTTCGGTACGTCTCTTTACTAAGAGCGTCAGCCCAAACCTCGGAGCCATACAAGAGCACTGACTCCATTGCACTCATCAGTAAACGTCTTTTGCTCGAGGTTGGCCCCTGCGTGTTGGCCATAGTGCGGTTTAGCGCCGATACCCGCATGGAGGCCTTATCTGCTGACGCTCGAACCTGCTCGAAAAAACTCATCTTCGAGTCAATCATCAAGCCAAGGTGTCTGATTGATTCTTTTGACTCGATGATCATTTCCCCCACCCAAACCGGCATAACACGAGGGATTCGCGTCTTGGTGAGGACGACAACCTCGGTTTTTTCCAGCGGTAGGCTAAGCCCACGGTCTGTCATCCACTCGCTCACTCGGTATATTACCGCACCCAGTTTGAGCTGCGTCTGTCCGACAGTACGTCCGGCGACTAGTACTGCTACGTCATCTGCGTAGCCAACCAGGCGCGACTCCCCCGGTAACTGCAGCCTCAAAAGCTCATCGTACGAGACATTCCGGAGGTCCGGGCGCAGAACGGAACCTTGCGCCACCTCTGATGTCAAATCAATTCTTCGCCGGCCTCCCAACGAGTCATAGATGAGTTTCCGATTTTTGAGGTAGTCTTTCAATATCCGCATCAGATACAGCGGCACCCTGAAATATTCCAGAGCACCAAGAATATGTGTCCATCTAGCAGAGTTGAAGGCATTTCTCACATCTAGCGTTATGAGCAGTACTATTCGTCTCGAGTAGTAATTGTGGGCTTCTGCCTGCTGGACCGCGCTCACTTCCTCTGCTGTGGCACCGATCGTGGATCGACCAGCCCTGAGGCCGTACTGCCGAGGAGACAGATCCCCGGCAGTTCGAATTGCTTCTCTAATGAGCCTCTCGAGTACTTTCCCAGCGGCGTTCAGCATACATAGGGGCCGATATGAAGATGGTTGCTCCGCGTTCCCCTTCCCCTTGTGGATCAGCACGAGCCGCGCCTCTTTCCAGCAATTTGGAAACGCGCCCTGCTGCAAACAGGCATTGAAAGTGGTGAGCAGCTTGTCAGTACAAAGTTGATGTGTAAGCTGTATCACTTCTCCTAGTACACCGTCTGGCCCTGGGGCCTTTTTCGATTCTAAAGCTTTCACCGCACCATCCAGCTCGATTTTGGTAAAAAGTGGGCATTCTCCGGGACATTCAACATCTGCATCATCGGGACGCATAGGATGCATAGGGAAGAGCGCTCTAACAATCTGGTCCATTTTTTCCGTTTCAAGGACACAGGGCCTCCTTGCAGCTCCTAGTTTCCGCATGGCAAGCTTGTAACCCAGCCCCCACGGGTCTCTGTCGATGTCCTCAACTAGGTTGCGCCAGCAACGAGCCTTGCTTTCGTTAATTAACCTACGGAGAACTTTTCCAGCCGACCTGTATGCCAGCGTTCGGGAGGGTGACTCGTCTCGATTTCTTAAACGTTGCGATTCGTGGCGGAGTTTATGACATTCTCTCCCCTTTTCGGCGATTTCTGCCGACCACCAGTATACAGCAGACTTATTGTGTCGAGGCCGTCGCCTGGGCATAGAGCAGTCGCACGCATTCTTGATGAGCCTCATGGTGGAGTTCATCATGTTTTCAGCTAAGGCTTCCCCCGTTACCGTCATAGTTTCACCTCTCATAAGAGCTACGGCGAACCCGTCGACATCTATTTTAGATATATTCCAACCTACAGTTGAGGGTTGGGTTGCTACGCGTCGAGTAGCACACTCGCCAATTGCGAAAGCAATGTACTGATGATCGCTCGCCGAGTAGTCCTCCAGTACCCTCCATCTGTGTATCCTAGGCACTAAAGACTCCGAAGCAAATGTCACATCTGGTATAGTTCCCAAGCAGCCTCCCCGTCGAAAATTTTTTGTGTTCCCAACGTTCATGATGACAATTTGCCTCCTAGCCGCCATTTCTAGAATTATTTTTCCTCTCGAGTCTGGAAGAGGCATTCCCCATTCTATCGCCTTGGCGTTAAAGTCACCGCCAACAAGGATTCGGCCTTCCGTGCTCGAGACAGCTTCCTCCAGTTCATCGAGCCTGCTCTGAAAACATGAAATTGACTCATTCGGCGTGAAATAGACGCTTATGAATGTCAAATCGACGCACCCAATGAGCACGAAGTCATTTCCGCTGGAGCAAGTCCGAGCTATGGCTAGAGCCCTATCACGTACCCAGATGGCGGCGGTGCCGGATCGATCACAATACCATTCAGCTTCCACTTTGCTTTTTGTTTGCGTGTTGCTCAGATATCAGCAACAAGTCAACTTTTTTCTCTCTTGCAACCTGGTCTAGTAAATCTTGTACGGTTGAGCTACGGTGTAGGTTGATTTGCAGGACTTGGATCATGTCTTTGCTCTTTTCTTGCTTAGTGCCTCTTTGAACTCCTGGCACCTACCAGTTCCTGGAATATGAGATCTTCAGAATTCCGTCCCTTATCTTTGCACAAGATACAACTGGGTTCGTTTGGGCAGTCTTTCGCCTTATGGCCGGAAGTGCCACACCTGTAGCACAGTTTGCTTCGATCTGGCGCCTTGCAGTTCAAGGAGATGTGTCCAAAGTTAAGGCACTTGTAGCATCGAGTTAGGGCTACCCTCCGACGTATCCTGCACACAACCCAGCCGACTTTAATTTTCTCCTTGGCCAGGAGTTGCACAGCGTCTTTCTCTGGGATGTCTATTATTGCCGCCCTTTGCCCTCTAGGGTTGGTTAGCGTTAGCCTTACCCTAAAGCTCTCTGCCGTAGGAAGAATTAGCCTAATGGAATCTTCTACTTCCTTGGCATCCTCAATGCAGTCAAGGTCTCTTATTTCCAAAGAGGCCATTGGCTGCAAAGTCGAGATAACAGCTTTAGAGCCCAGGAGGTCCTTGACAGCGCTCTCGAACCGTCCCTCGTCGGTGGATTCCGCTCCGAGTTCTACGAAGAGACCGCCTGTTCTGATCGCTCTTACTGTTCGTATACAGACACCGTTTTTTCGGGTTCCACATTATGCCTGATTTCTTCGAGGACCTCGGCGTAAGTTCTCTCGTCTGCAGGTTTGATCAGTAAAGCATCCCTGCGCTGCTTGTTCCTGGTCTTTTTTGGCATTGCACTGTGTTTCGTGCCTTCTTGCTTTTCGGGCGTCTGTTTGGAATCTTTTGTTATCGCTTGGTGTATCTTCTTCGCAGCCTTCTAAAAAGTAAAAATCAATAGCATTGTGTTTAATGCTTTGTGTAATTATAAAGCATTCTTAAATACAGATCTACAGACAGACAATTCGCCATCGTTTGGTATTCTATCATAAAGTTTGGAATACATAACTATTGTAATGTTCATCTTGAGGTTCTACGTTCTTGGCATGAGCATTCGTACCATCGCATGCTTTAACAAGTGTAAAGGAAAAATGAACTTTCTCGAATTAGAAATGGTAACTGCATCAACTTTCCTTCTCATTGATCCGAAATTATCGATTTTTGATACTCCTCAGTTTTGCATAGGTCCCTCAACCAGCGTGAATTTCCTCATTGCCTCCAGTTTGTCGCTTTTACTCGCGAAAACGATTGAAACCGCTTTGACTTAGTGAAATATGGATGTTTAAATAAGTTGCTTTGATTGTCTTTTTCTCTGACTTCTATCGTTGTATTTTGAAAAATGCGATTCTTTTCTCTCATTTCACACTTCTCCTATATTAACAGCTAAAATTGTTCTGGTAGTTTCGCATGGACGAGGCGAAAATCTCTATATACTAGGCTCAATAAAATTCTTACTACTTTGATTAATTTAATCAACTTTTATTTTTTACTTTTTATTATCTCTAGCACTTTAAACGAATCCTCTCATTGTTCAATTTCATTTGACCTGATATTCGGTTTGTTCTTTTTATTGAAGGAAGGATTGATCAATAATTTATAAGTTCGCAAGCTGTTAAAAATTCCAATATAGAAATGCTGATATCCTTTCCATATAGTCCACAGTACTCTTCCCAACCATATCCTTGCCAAGGCACTGCCCAGAAATCAATTCGGTTGTGTATATAATAATATAAGAAAATATATTTGAATTCCTGCGAAGATACAATAGGTCGCTCTAATACAATGGTCACCTCGAGCTTTTGTATTTCGGTAAACCGATTCCAGAGGGATGAAATCGATGATCATTCTATCCGTATAGCAAAAGATTCTTTTATTGCTAGAGGGCATTTAAAAATCAAAAAGTCCTTAACCTACATTCACGTAAAGTTGAACAATAAACAGTGAAAAGAACAAAAAATAAAACAAGGTTCATGTTCGTTGAACCGTAAAACTTTCTCGTCATAATCCTTCAACGTCAACATGCCGAACATTTCTTCCGTTATCGCAATAAAAGTGTGAATGACGGTTAAATCAAAATGTCCTAGGAACATTCATAATAATGTGTTTGACTTTATTTCTTCCCACCCTACTTTGTACCTAAGTTTTCTTGTATCTTCTTATTTTAACAATTTTTCTTGAATCGAATGTGATATTGCACGGTAATGGTGTCTTTTGACTTGTTATTTTGATGATTCTTACCAGTAGAAATTATGACATTATAGATTTGTGGGAGGAGGAGATGGACTTTGAACAAGGATGCGTATAAGTACATAATGATTCAATTTTATTGTTGTTTGACTTGCCGCCCTTTGCTGTTCCATCGCTGTTTTTCGATCAAATCCCAATAGTGAAGGCAAGAAAATTTACGGCCGTATTAAGGAAGCTTTAGCAATTTAATGAGATCTTAACTTAAGGATTTAACGACTATGTTAGCATGCTTTGACTCGAATGAACGTCTTATTTACGGCTTAGAAAATATCCATTTTAAATCGTTTCAATGGGGACGATTTATTAAAATGTTCTGATGTCGTTGGCACTGCAAATATTTTATTGGAAAAATACTTTAGAATTTTTTCTACAAGAACTTACCAATTATAGGGAGTCGAAATAGATATTGCTTTATTTTTTTTCTTAAAAATCAATATAAAAATTGGAATTTGTTTTTTATGCAAACAAATGGATACAACGAAAAAATTCTGAATCGAAAATTAAAGAATGCACAATATGGCTCCATGAAACTTTCCAAAATAAAAACAAGAAGAAGAAATGATGTGGTGGGCCCCCCTATCTTGGCCATTAATCGGGTGAGTGCCGTCACACGCGCTGCAGCCTTATCAGCTACTTCCCTGATTTGTTGGGAAAAACTCATCTTCGAGTATATCAGGACGCCCAGGTACTTAACTGCTGATTTCGATTCGGCCAGCTCGTCCCCTATACTGATAGGCCGTCTTTTGGGGATTCTCTTCTTCGTTAGGATGACCACTTCGGTTTTTCCAGTGCCAGCTTTAATCCGTGAGCGGTCATCCAGTCCATTACCCTCCGCATTAACGTATTAAGTCTGAGCTGCGCATGGTCTACTGTGCGTCCAGCGGTCAGCGCCGCGACATCGTCCGCATAGCCGGCAGAGTCACATAGCCATAACGTGACTCTTCCGGCAGTTCAAGCTGCAGGAGTCCATCGTAGGAGATGTTCCACAGGTCCGGCGACACCTGAAGTAAGATTTGTACTTCGCTTACCCTCCTTCGAGGCGTAAAGTAGGCTGCGGTCCTTCAAATAGTTCCTGAGAATCCGCATCAGGCACACTGGTACTTGAAAACGATTTTCTAGCGCTTCCAGAATATCCACCCATCTAGCGCTGTTAAATGCATTTCGGACATCCAGAGTAACCCCCAGGACGACCCGTCGTGTGGAAATACTATGAGACTCCGCACGTTGGACCGCGCTCACTACTTCTCCAATTGCACCGATGGTGGAGCGGCCTGCTTTAAAGCCATACTGCCGTGGAGATAGATCCCCGGCAATACGAATCACGTCAGCGAGTCTTCCCCTGATAAGTTTTTCAAAAACTTTTCCTACCGTGTCAAGCATACACAGTGGGCGGTATGCAGCTGGCGACTCGGGATCCCCTTTTCCCTTCCTAATGAGCACAAATCTCGCCACCTTCCAGCACTCCAGGAACAGCCCTTCGCGCCGGCATGCGTTGAACATGCGGAGGAGCAGGTCAGGGGAAAAGTGGAAGACCATTTGTAGCACCTCCGCTGGAATCCCATCTGGTCCTGGAGCCTTTCTGGCCTTCATAGACAATACTGCTTTCTCCAATTCCATCCTCGTGAAAAATGGAATTTCCATTGGTGTTTCATAGTGAACGGCTTCATCGATGGTGGGATGGATGGGGAAGAGAGCCCGCACGATTTTGTCCATCTTTTCTGGCTCGTATGACCTTTGGACACCGAGCTTCCGTATTACTATTTTGTAGCCCAGACCCCATAGGTCTCTGTTCACGTCGTCCACCAGGTTTTGCCAGCGGCTGGCCTTACTGCTGTTGATAAGTCTACGGAGGCATTTTCTAGATGACTTGTAAGCAGCTAATCGGATATGCTTCTTCCCGGGTTCGAGCTCGCTGTGTCCTGTGTCGCAGATTGTGACACTCCCTTCGTTTTTCGGCAATTTCAGGTGACCACCAGTATACTGGAGGCTTGCTGTGCCGGGGTCTTCGTAGGGGCATTGAAGACCTGCAGGCGGATGTCATGATTCTCATAGTTGAGTCAACAACATCTCTTGCCGCGGATTCTCCGTCCTCTAGCGTCGCTTCCGACATCGGTGATCGTTCCATAAGCACTTCAACAAACTTCTCAATATCCGCTTTCTCAGTATTCCACCGCAACGCAGAAGAACAAGCGCGTGGTCTTCGGGAAGCATCGTGATGGATCTCCAGAGCTATGTACTGGTGATCACTGGCCGAGTAATCCTCAAGCACTCTCCAATTTTTAACTGATTGTGCTGGGCAATCCGAGGCGAATGTCACATTAGATATGGTGCCGACGCAACCCCATCGACGGAAAGTATGGGTGTGGCTTGTGTTCCATACGATGAGCCCAGTTCGTGCTGCCATTTTCACGATCCGTTTGCCCCGAGCGTCTGATTGGGGCATACCCCACTCGATTCCCTTTGCATTGAAGTCCCCTCCGACGAGCACATGGCCCTCAATACTCGAAACAGCGTCCTCCAAAGCATTGAGCCTAAGTTGAAAGGACGACAACGATTCGTTCAGAGTTAGGTATACACTGAAGAGTGTAGTTCCCGAACACCGAACCCAAACAAAACAATCTCCTCGCCCCCGATCCTGTACTTGTAGGTATGCACTGTTCCGAACCCAGATGGCGGCTGTACCGGATTCGTCAAGATACCATGTTGATGAGTTTCTGGTGTGATGTTGCTCGCTCAGCAGTAGTAAGTCAGCTTGCCTGTCTCTCGCGAACTGTTCCAGTAGGTCTTGGGCGATGATACTTCGATGTAGATTGATTTGGAGTATACGAATCATTGCAGAAGCGCTTTTGCCTTAGTTAGGGCTTCTTGGAAGACCCGACACTTCCCTGTGCCTGGAATATGTTTCAAATCATCTGGTCTCGGATTATACTCCTAGCAGAGAACACAGTGTGACTCGTCTGTGCATTTCTTCTTTTTTTTGCCCTGTCTTACCGCAATTGTAGCACGAGGAGCTTCGGCCAGATCCACTACATGTCTGTGCGGTGTGACCGTATCCGAGGCACTTGAAACACCGAAGGGGAGTGGCCCTTCGCCGTATATGACAAATAACTCACCCTATTCTTATTTTGCCCTGCTTCAGAAGCTGTTCTGCTTCCCTCTCTGTGAGGTCGATTATGGCTATGCGTTGAACCCTGTTGGTCGGTTTGGCCAGCCTGACTTTCATCTCGCCTAGTACGGGGAAGTCGCGTTTTAAGGCGTCTTCTATTTTGGGCAGATCCGTAACGCAGTCAATGTCTCTAATTTCCAGTGTGGCCTTAGGCTCGAGTGAGGCTACAGTTGCATTCTCTCTAAGGACTCTTTTGACTGCGTCACGGAAGGCGTCTTTATTGTTTGCATCTGATCCGAACTCAACAAGTAAATCCCCTGAGCGAGTTGGCCGTACAGCTTTTATTGCAGTTTATATGTCTTCGGGTTTTACCGCTCCCTTGATTTCTCGCAGAACATCCGCATAGGATCTACCGTCGGTGGGTTTAACAAGAAGTGCCTGCCCAATGGGTTTTCGACGCTTCTTAATCTTAGTTTCCTGGGTTATCTGCGATGATTCACTGCATTTCAGTTCCCGTGGATGTTTATCGATTTTGAACTTCAGGGCCACTTTTTTAGCTGCCTTTTTGGCAGCTTTGGATAGTGCCGTCTGAAAACCCACCTCAATCGCGATTTGATCGTTCGGCGTCCTGTCCTCGTCCTTCCTCCGTTTATCCCGATCCCCTTTGATTGGACTGCAGGCCAACCTTTTGGTGGCAGTAGAAATCGGGACGGCTACTGGCCTGTCGAATGTATTAACCTGTTGCTCTTCCTCTGCCGTTAGCCACCTGCGTCTATAGTAACCTATTCGGGTTAGGAGGTCTTCCAACTCCAGAACTCCGTTTTTAACCTCTTTGCTAAGGTTCGTTTTTGCGTTGAATGTGGCAGTGATGCGTTTAATAACCCTTTCTGCTTTACGGTATAGCCGCTCTTCCTCTGCATGATCCATGATCATCGAAGTGCTCCGTATCTGACGTGCAGGGATTTCTTTATTTGTGTCCCGTGCTTTAGTTGCTTCGGTGGTGATCGCAACAATCATAGGTTTCTCAACCGTTTCGCATTTCTCCACCGTGTGTTCGTAGCTTCCAGGTTGCAAGAGGCTCTGTTCTTCTTGTTTTGGTCGCTCTGGTGTGCACATGGTTTTCTTGCTGCGCCCAAATGCTGTTAAAATCTCTGGTTGTACCAGATTTCCTACTTTTCGTCCATCCATTTTCGAATGTTTCTGTTCTGACATACTTTCTTTTGTGTATAATTTGTTTGTTATCATTTCTTCTGGGTCCCCCCTCAGAGCCGCTATCTCCACTCGTGTGTGTAGTCTCCTTATTGGTCCCATGGTTATCTTTGCTAAGCAGGGAGGCCATGCGAGGGTTGGCACCAGCCCTTATGGGGACAGGTGTTCAGGGCCAGACCAGCGCTAATCGGAAGTTCGTCTCAACCGAACCTACACCACCAACTCAATGGTGCGAGCTTCGAACCTACTCCGAGGCCTATCAAGGTTTTACCGGGACGGAGACGGTATGATCGTTAGATTGGAGCCGTTCACACTCGAGTGTCACCTTGGTGCTACCGTGCGACGCAACTAGGTCCAAAACATCATAATCAGTCGAATCGTAGTCCACAATTGGTTTAGGGTCATATTCCGTGATGTCCTCAATTTCCTCGGGTACGGGGGGGGGGCGGCACTACCCCCCCGCACATATGAGATATGTTGAAGACAAAGAATTTTATTGCTTAATGAATTACTATATAACATCTATTGTTGAATTAAATAATTTAAAGTATTTGTTTCGAATACTAAGCATTGTATCCCTACATGTAGGATCTAACATTAAGGAGTCCTTAGAATGACCCGACCAAGAAAAAGCTAACCGTAATCGACCTATGCAATGCAAGTTTAGTGTGTTTATTGTGGACTTACTCCCACATGATGCAACGAGATACCACAGTAAAATCCCTATTGAAAACTGTTTTTTCTGCATTATTTCCAATTAAAATTTATCCGTGCAAGAAGATATTCAATCATTATATTTGTCGTCACTCGCAACGTGAACTGTAGCTTCCCATTTATTTTGATACGTCCAATATAATCTACAACACCCAATCTATACTTGATATCCTTGGATACTGATGATCCTGTTGCTGATATTAGAGGGATGTATTTTTCCTCCATATTTGCATTTGTTGTTTCTTGAACTTCTAGAGCGTTACATTATAAGTATACTATTTTCAATTTTCTCCTTTCTTGGATTTCACAGGTTATACTGGTGAAATATCAGCAGGAATAGCTGGTGCCGTTCTACTACTATTGGCGATAGTATCATTGGTGTTGTATCGAAATTGGCGCTATGAACAGGAATTGGATAGTCTATTGTGGAAAATTGATTTTCGCGAGATACAAATGCATGAATCGGATAAGGAAAGTAATGGACAACAGAAACGTGAGACAAGGGTGAGTTATATACTGTTTATTGTTCTTGGGGCGCACAAAATAATGAGACACTTATGAGTAATTAATGAGCGATTCTTATCTCTGCTTCTTGAAAAATAATGACGATTGGCATTTATAGGTTTATGATGAATGAACGAAGATTGACAAAAAACGCTGCTTGAATAATATTTCGAAATACCTCCAAATAATTAAATATTTTTTATTCTTAATAATATAAGTTTTTTATACTCCGTATCTATATTGATTAATCTACTGATTTGAGGTATGAAGCATATCACCGTATTAATATTGCCAATGATATACAAAAGGCTCATAATAATGCTGATGCCAGATACCATAATAATGCCAAAGATGCCATTAATGTCAATATTGTCCAATTCTGTAAAAAATTCATAACGAAGGAAACGTTTGTTGATTCTACTCACTTATTTCGACTCAAATGCCTGTATCGATAAGTTAGACGAGACATCCAAATATGTTGTTAAAATTCTAGTAGTCGTCGACGTAGGTTCGTCGATTCCCCATATGAGTTCTCTCATATTTGGATAGGGGAATGTCGTCAAGGTCGGACATAGTTTTGACTTGAGTCCATACCTTTTGTTTAAAAAAGAATTTTTACACTCCAAGACCGGCTAAAGGAAGGTAAAATGATAACAAATCTCTTGACCAAGAAGTAAATTTATTCAACTCAAGGAAAAAAAGTAATGGGCAATTAAAAAAAAATGATGTCAAGGTTGGCCCATGTAGTCAAGGTTGGACCACCCTCGAAAAGTAATGGAAAAACATGCTTTGAATGGGGAAAATGCATTAATTGCTTTGGCAAATCAAAAATAGCAATACCACACATGAATACAAGTTCGAAATTGGCATCATCTTATTCAGAATCACAGTTTTTGCAGACAAAGAAACTTCTTGTGATGTTGGCGCATTTCAAATACACTTCTCTATTGCATTCAATGCATGCAATAGAGTTGTGTCTGTTCAAATGCAGCGGCATCACTTTTAGACAAATGATACAAAAGTCCCTGTCTTCAGTTTCTTCTGGAGAGACTTTTTCTTGAGCTTTTTTAGGGGGGCGTACTCTTTTCGCTGGAGTCGTCGATTCACCCTTCGATGATCTACATTTCTTGGGCGTTTTAGATTTTTCTCTCTTTTCTTTTTTGTCGTGCAGGTCTTTGACGTTTTCTGGTGAAGTTAATACGGTGCTTTTCATTGCACGTCTTCCACGGTTAGACTTTGGCACCGGCGGGGCAGCTTGCATTGGTCCAATCGAATTTAAAATTGACGAATGGTCGGACACGCCTGACGTTGATGCTGCAGGCTCATTTGAAGACGCAACACTGTGGTTCATTGTAATTTGATGGATTTCCGAAACTGTAATGCGGCGCTGAAAATCTTCGTCGTTGGGCTCGGCCTCAGTTACAGCGCGATCATTTTCTCCACGAAGCTCCGCTTGCACAAAGTCTGAGTCGGTGAAAATGTCCGGATTATACGGGCATATTCCCGTGGCCAAAAATCCAGATTTTATGTTTCGCGGTGTCAGGGCCAGGTCCAATGTGCTTCGAATGTGGCTGGGGATATGGCGAATTTCCAGAGCTTTTCCAGCGTAGTTTCTCTGCCACGCGTTATATTGTGATTTGTAATAAGCTTTCACGGGACCATAGACCGAAACATCGAGCGGTTGCAAGCGGTGGCTACAATGAGGTGGAAACGAGAGAAATGTAAGGCCGGAATCAACTGCAGAATCCAATGCTTCGATTGACAGGTGAGAAGAGTGGTTGTCGAGGAGCAACAATTTTGGCGATTGCTGAGAACATTTGGTTTTGAAGACGAAATCTTGTAGGAATTTAACAAATTCTTCTTGTTGCATCCATCCGGATCCATTCGCAAAGCCAACCGCTCCAGGCGAAGAATGCTCCATAAAC
Source organism: Stratiomys singularior (assembly GCA_954870665.1). NCBI lineage: Eukaryota > Metazoa > Arthropoda > Insecta > Diptera > Stratiomyidae > Stratiomys > Stratiomys singularior. The sequence continues at coordinate 103,778,875 of OX940880.1, forward strand.
GTGGACTGCATGTTTTTCCGAGGGAATAATAAAAAAGGTGGGATAAAATTACCCTCGGCGCTAACTGCAAGGGCCATTGTTATCATTGCTCCTCGCTCTTGGGACGAAATTTGGCCAACTCTTCTCTCTCCACGTTGGGAAATAACTTTTCCAATCTTTGTAGGCACAGTTGAAAACCCCATTTCGTCCATGTTCCAAATGTCGGCTAATTCGAATGGGTACTCGGACAAAACGGAATTCAAATAACGATAAAACTCATCTACATTCGTTTTTGAGAAAGATTTAACTTTATTCAAGCTTGTTTGCTCCGGTGTGCGCAACGTTAATTTGGAGTGGCGACGCATAAAGCCGTAATACCAGTCCCTGCCGCTCGTTCCTTCCCTATCCCAGCTGTTTGGATATTTTGCGCCGATTTTTTTAGCGTATTCGTAAGCGAGTGATCTCAATTCGTTCACACTGAGGCCGTAATAGTGACTGCTGCATTTTTGAATGTATTCAACCAGCGCTTGTTCTTCGGCAGCAGAAAACACCTGCAAAGAAATACGAATCCAATGAGCAAAAACACCAACTTTTTGGTTTTTGTAATTAAACAGAACCTCTAATTTTTTCGTAAAGTATAATCTTTTTTAAAGTTCATTTCTTAAATTTATTTAGAAAATGTTTTTATCAAATTTATTCATTGCATTCGTTTATGAAACTTATTTTTGAATTTTTTTTTAATTAATTTTAATTTTGTGTGGAATTCATTTATAAAATTTATACCTAAATTGTTTTATTAAATTTATTAGAAAATTTATTCGTAAAATTCACCATCGAAGTAGTTTTGTATTTTTTGTTTTACATTTTTTTCTTGAGTGTATCACCTATTGATTACATTTATTTCTTCATTTATTTATTTATTTATTAATTCATTTTTTTCCTTCATTTTTTAAATATTAGTCTTTTCATGGTTTGCTTACTTGATGTATAGAACATGCAGCATATGAACAAAGATCTTAAATACATTTTCCAATATCTGCATCGTCAACTGAAGAAATATCCTCGTACTTCGACGATACTTTTTCGACATATCGCCTCAAACTTGTCCTTGGCATATTGATCATAGTTGCAGCGCCTCTCAGTGTCTGATTTTCCATTTTCACGGCCTTGATTGCCCTTAACACATTTTCCACGTCAATTTTCCCATGGTCGCTTTTCCACTTGTATCTTGAATGCCTGTTGTAAATTGAATATTGATCAATCGATCAATCCAAATTCGTTTTTTAGCTCTAATTTACGGTTATTATGCGGTTCAACAATTTTATTTTCATAATTATACCAGAATTTAAAAAAAAGTATGTGGTCAAACCTTGACCACGAAATTGGCCCAACATTGACAACATGCATCATTCTACATTGAGGCGCACCGCAGCAAAACAAAGTATACAAATAAGCAACCCGTAACCAGCATTGTTAATTATGATGTATATAACACAAAAAAATGCTTACCTTGGGAATTCCATGCTTGGAATGAAATTTATACAGCTTCTTGAGGGAACACAGAATAACTTTTGGGACTCTCAAAAACGTCACGTCAGCATTACACTTTTGACAAATGAGCTTGGGACAGACGGACCCATACAAAAGTTTGGTACTAACTTAAGTCGTATTGACACGCTAGCTCATAGATGTCACTAGATACATACGGAAAAAAAACATGGATGGTCCGACCTTGACTAGGGTCCGACCTTGACGACATTCCCCTACCTGTTAACTGGTGGCTAATATTAGAAATAAAGGGATATAAGCAAGCAAATGGAGTAACGCTTTAAAAAAAACAAAGTACTTCGAGTTGTAATTTTGGGATAACCGTCATTATTGTGTTAATTTTCGCAGAAATGTGTAATATATATTTACTTTAATCCAATAACTTTAATCCCGAATGACTGAAATATTGTGCTGGTAGGAAAAATTCAAGAAGAATAACAAAATCGTTACCCAGTTTAGTGTGTTTGGCGACTATATCCGTCATGGGGATGTGGCAATCACCGTCATGCGTAAAGTTTTTTTACAATTTGGTATTTAATTTTGGGCGGAAACTAAATTTTATTCGTAAATTTTAAAAATTTTTTAAATGTTTAGAGGTGAAAACGAAATGAAACAAGCAAATAAAAATTCATCGCTTGAGACGGAATGAAACAAGCAAATAACAATTCATAGTTACATATAAAAAAAAATTTCCATGCATCTGCAGTTAATTTGCAAGATGCAGATTCAGGTGAAACTGACACCGGCTGGAAAACATTAGAATTGTTTCTATGAAATGCTAAGAAGCCAGACGCAGGTGTCCGTAATTACGAAACTATAAATTTGCTATGAGGAGTATTCTCGCTCTCAGTTGTCGCGTAGCCCTTAGGTACAATACTGGTAATCGGTGTTAAAATAAAGAAAGCTAATTTTAATACAGTTATTCTTATTCCCGGTGGAAATTTTTATTTTTTCGTCCGCTCGACCCTCGACCACGTAATTTCATCGTTTGATTATCGTGGCACACACTCGTGCGTGCTTTGCCAAAAGGTCGCCAAACTTAACTGGTTGAAAAATGCAACTTACACACCCAGGTGAAACATTTTAGTATTTTAAGGCTCTTTTCTGGGTGGAAGAAAGCCAAACAACCTGACATAATCCCTGTTTTTTGGTTCTCCACCACGAAGCAACGAACAGAAAACGAGCATCAGTGATTTGGTCTTCAGCGTCACGAATTATCTTTACTTTGTGACAAAGTTTTTCGTTGGTGTTTTAAATTTCGTAGAATTTTCTCAGCTTCACTTTAAGTTATCCTATGCAACGATAAAAGCCAAAGATAATACTTGAGTTGTTTATTATAGCCTTCTTTTTAATTCTAGGTCCTTTGAATGATTACTTTGAATCTAATAAGACAAAAAAACATTGTTTCGGAACTTTAAGACAAACTAACATTTTCAAATAACATATTAAGGTATATCCTAATTTCGTTTAGGTTGATCGATGGTCTGTATCTGGAGCGCCACTTGCAATCCGACGTATCGACGATATGCTCCTCGTAACAGAAGTTTCCAAGACTTTTAGTGATTCTAAAAAATATAACCCCGCGAACGGTGATTCAAATGTGCGTATTAATATCAACATAATATAATCATAAAATAATTTTCCATTTGTTAATTAGGCAAAAGAAATGTTCTATTCTCCATTCTTAAATAACAGAATGATCTTTGCCACAAGGAACACTAATATTTGTTGCTTCTTACAACAGGAGGTCCGGTTTTGAACTGCTAAGTTCTTTTTGTTTTTCAAGTGTGCTACCATTAACCAACCCATCTCCCCACTAATTCCACTTATAATTCGGCAAAATTGGGTCGTTCTCAGGAAGAAAATTTACGAAATTCGTTCACTGTGGCTTTTCAATTGTTCAAATTAACATTCATCCTGCAAAGCACAGAATTTGTTTTCTCCCTTTTTCTAAATATTTGCGCAACTATATATTTTAGGACTAGCTAATGTGAATTCTCCAATCTATTTATTTGCAGGCAACGCACCCATTAATACGTACCAGTCAAGTTAGTTTAAGTTCAAATCCAGATGCTGATTTTCGCTATTCAACAATTTTCACCCCGATTGGGCTGTACAAGGGACAATTATATGCGATAAAGAAAATTCGCAAGAAAAGCGTGGATATAACGCGTGAGATGAAGAAGGAGTTGAAATTAGTAAGTATTATGTTGATCCAGTGGGTAGATTTTATAAATTCTAGGATGCGTTGTTTTGGATGAAATAATTTGAAAACTAAGATGAATTCAATTTGAGTAGATAAGCGAAAAATATTGGAAGAATCACTTTGGATTTTTTCGGATTGATTCATAGAAATGTGAATCTTTCATTTAAAAATTAAATTAACTTGATTTTTTAAAGGACAACACCACTGTGACCCCCTGGTTTTTTGCCGTTTTTCAAGAATTTTTTTTTTCTGGGAAAGAAAGACATATTCCAAATTTTTTGTAATTTTGTTTCTTGTTTATTAAAGATACATAAAAAAAATTTTTTGAATTTTTCACGCCCCATGGTGGCGCTGGGGAAGCTCCCGCGTCATGTGCTGTTGCCTCTGCAGTGATCCGCGGCACACAGCAGAACTGTCTTCAAAGTCGATCTGAAAAAAAAAAAAATACCGAGTGTTTTCGTTAATAATATGATATTTTGAAGAGAAGTACATAGAAATTTGAACAAATATTGATTTTTAAAAAATAGGCACGCTTTTGAAATTTAAGGTCGATTTTCGAGCCAAATTTCTCGTCAAAAAAAGGCTATAACTTTTTTTTTATTGAGATATCGAAAAAAATCCTGTGTACTTCTTTATAGATAATCTAGTTTTATTGATGCAGTCCAAATTTGAAGTCGATCGAATAAAAATTGCTCGAGTTATGCTGCGTGCCGCACTCAAAAAAGTGGTTTTGAGAAAAACGCGTTCAAAGTTTGACGTTTGTTAATTTATGCGATAAATTGGAAAAAATTTGTTTACCTTTAAACAGCGATTCCGGCACCATAGCTTTAATCAGCGATTCCGGCATCAAGAAGCAAATCAAGGTCCCCAGCATCTTTTCTCGAACTTGTAGAGGCTCTTCTTGCCTCTTTTTCAGCATCCGTCAGCGAACGCTCCGCCTGCTCGATCCGCGCTGCATCGGTTTCAACGCAAAAATTGAAACAATTTGGGCCGATGGTTACCCTCAACGTCTCCATAACTTTCATGAGGCTTCTGAGGCCATCGTTGAATAATAATACCGCGATATTAGCGGCAATATCGACGATTCTTTTGCTCCCGGACTGACACTTGGGGGCTATTGCCCAAACTGATTTGTTGTAGCTTTCCTTATTGTTTTGCGTAAAGCCACCCAAACAACAGCAAATCGTCTCTGCTCAAATTTTCATACACTGGTGTAATTGCCTCCAATACTTCCTTAGGAAGAGGCGGCTTATAGCGATATTCAGAAATATTACCGCTTGCGACCGCTCGCTGCCACGAACACGACTCGGCTCCCTTTGGGCAATCGTCATGTTGTGGCTCACTATCTGTGGATATTTTATGCTTGATAGTTGCCCAAATTTCCTTGCTCATTTTTTTAACATTATCGCTGTTCCTCCGAATAGCCAAGCCGTAATATGTGCTCAACTCGTCGATCAATTTTCCAGTGAGCATTCCTCTGCCAGATAATCCTTTTTGTTTTTTCACGATTTCGCGGAGACGCGTCCCCATACGTTTTTGGACATGATCGATGCACCCTTTTTGTTTTATCTCGAAACCGTCGTATGGATCGCTATTCGATATGACCAGGAACGTTTTAGAATCACCGTCACCAATATAAAATTTATATTTTATGCCATAGAGCTCTCCAGACCATTAAAACATTTCGACAGCTGAGTCGACTTCCATTTTTCCGGAGGAGCCGTTATGGTTCGCCTGGCACTCATCTTCGTGGGTATTTATCCATTCTCAGTACTCCGCAATGCTTTCTTTTGCTTCCCAATGCTGGCAAGCTTTGCAATGTTTCGATTTCACCATAACGTCGATCACTTTTTTAGTGTACCAGCCGATAAGCGATGTTATGCCGAATAGCGAACTGAAACCGCGCTTTCGCCACGATTCGTCGCCTGAAACGATAATTCCGTCCTCCATCCCATTTTCCAACGAAATTCTCTTCGCTTCAAGTGCAGCCTTTTGTTTGCTCATTGCGCTCACAGCTTGAGTGGCAATCGAAATCGAATTTACGATTCGATCGTAGAAAGATTGAAATATGGGGCGCGGTAGGTCCATAAATGCACAATACTACATCAGGCCATTCAAACCGACGCCAAGAAAACGCATACTGAATACGATCCGACGATTTATTTCGTATGCATTTTCAATCATAGGACACGAATTGACTTGTACTTTTTTACAATGGCCGCAATCGACCTCGATTTTGAATCCGAGTCCGCGCAAACTTTTTTCAGTAAATTTTATATCGCGATCACATACTTTACACTTCACTAACGTCGATATAATGCTCAATGCATGGAAGAGGTGTACTATACGATAACCAAAATCGTTTGTTAAAGTACCAAAGATTTTTGTTTTATAGACACGACACGATCCAGTCAACTTGCTGACGCGCCTGCCGTTCGTTCAAGACTAGCCTGCCATCATCTTACATTTTCATATATCCTTGCATGCCCAAGCATTCTACTTTTATTTACACAGATGCACTATCTTTCATGCAATGGTTTATTAGTTCAGGATATACAAGCAACAATACTGGGAAGGGTAAACAACATACATTTCTACTTATCGCATAAGCGAGGATATTTGAGAGTCATCTAATCTTTTACAACAACTACGCAATTAGAACGCATTCACACCATTTGCATACCGCAGTGATTGATCCATTTGCCGACCATCTGCATAAACATTCAATGCTACCTAGGCATGCCGAACCGCGCCAGCAAGAAGACACATGTCTTGTTTTATATTGTTTATAACATGATCATTACATTCAGAGCCAGGCTTTTGCTCATGTAACACGTTAGTAACACTGACCTTCAAATTGTCCGACGATTTTAACTTTTTCGCCGACGTACTCACATTCTCTGCAGAACTATTTTCAGAGCTATAACGGTTCGGAGGTTTCCGATTCGAAATTTTCGATCGACTCTTCGTCGGATAGCTCCGTTTCGTACCCTATTTCCCCGCGTACACTTTCTCGTTGTTCATTTCGATAAGCAAAGAATAATTCTGAGCGTTCGATATTTATAAACGAAACGATTCGGAACGTTTAGATGCGAATAGCGTGGTTTCTATTCGTAAACTGACGCTATAACGCTATCCCAATACCTGCCTTGAAAATTTTTCAACTATCGCTACCTATATCTTTTTTTGAAACTATATTTATAACAATAGTCGGCTTTTGTGAAGGGAGACAAAAGAATACCTGTGAATGACTCACAGGACTATAGGGAAAGGCCCGGTATACCTGGCGACCGGTTGAGACGCGCACCTGGCTGAGGCGGCGCGGGACCCCGAGTGTCACGGAGCGCTACACCGTTCCACAAAATATTTAATATCTCCGAAAATAATTATTTTTTCGACCTGCGACCAACGGCATTCTATTCTTAAATGTATTTTAGATTTTTCTAGATGGTTTTCAAAAAATCGATTTTTTGAAGCCGTCACAGTGGTGTTGTCCCTTGAGTAGCTTTCTCTGATTGCCAGAAACTAGCAAGTGTATATAATTCTCCTTTTAACGTTTCGTTCCAGCTCAGAGATTCTCGACACGATAACATTTGTGCTTTCATTGGAGCTTGTACTGAGCCTCCAAATGTTTGTGTAATCACCGAGTATTGTACGCGTGGAAGTCTTAAGGTAAATCGTTTTCTTAAACATATAACTCTGGCTTCATGAAAAACATAAGTATAAACTGAAAGAAATTTTATCCTTTTTGATCCCACAAACTTACTGCTTAATACTTTACGATTGAATATAATACGAAACGTTTTTTCCATCTCACTTTGCTTTGGAAGGACGTTTTAGAAAACGAAGATGTTAAGCTAGACAACATGTTCATCGCATCAATGGTTGCAGATATTATTAGAGTAAGTGCAAAAGGTTATTAACCACAACAACCATCGTTTCTCTTTAAAACTGCCCAGATTTTTCAATCCTGCTCTGAAAGAGGAAGTTGTTCCTTTGAAGGGATGCAAAGTATGATATTTTCTCTAATTCTCAACAGGGAGTCATTTACTTACACGAGTCTCCACTTCGATTCCATGGTGCACTTTGTACTTCAAACTGCTTGATTGATTCCCGGTGGGTGGTGAAACTAAGTGACTTTGGACTTTTTGCATTTAAGAAAGGATCAGAGGATGGTGAAAATGATCAGAACACGGCTGCATCGTGTACAAGTAAGTGGGCATCAAATGGCTAAGTATGATTGGATGATGTGATTATGGATGAAAACTGAACAGATAGAATAAAAGAATTAGGTTGTAGTGGTCAATGTTTAATTGACCTAGTTGCTTGAAAATGTTGTCCATCAATATTGAATGGAAATGGTATTGCAATAACTATAATACAGAACGTACGCTTTGCTAAGGAGAACAATAGAATATTGTGATTTGAATTGAAAAGCTCGTATTTACCTCGGCAGATTTTTAAATTTAAATAAAATTTGTAAAACCAATTAAATTAAAGTGTTCAATTTTTTCCATTTAGAGTTTTCAGTTTCATTTATTGTCTTGAGAAAATGCAAACTTTGTACAAAATTCTATTTAACTTTTTGATCTCAGAACTATTGTACAGAGCTCCCGAATTGCTACGCGCTGGTCCCGCCAACCAAGTACCTGGAAGCCAAAAAGGAGACTCGTATTCATTTGGTATCGTTCTGTATGAAATTCACACTAGACATGGTCCATTTGGCGAAACCGGTCTGACTCCAATGGAGTGTCTTACAAGAGTTATTTGGCCACCTCCGAACAGTATATATAGGTAATATAACAAATCGCAACTATTACGAATACAATTAACAACACGAATAAATATTTAAGACCTTCATTGCAACCTCTCGAAACATCATTTGATTGCGTACGTGAATGCCTGCGTGAATGTTGGAATGAGAAATCTGAAGACCGCCCCGACTTCAAAACAATTCGTGCCAAACTACGACCACTACGCAAGGGGATGAAGCCGAACATTTTTGATAACATGATGTCAATGATGGAAAAATATGCAAATAATTTAGAAGCACTAGTTGACGAAAGAACGGATCAATTGCAAGAAGAGAAAAAGAAGACTGAAGCACTCCTTTTGGAAATGCTACCACGGCCTGTTGCAGAGCAGCTTAAAAAGGGCAATAAGGTGGACCCGGAAGGCTATGAAATGGTTACCATATATTTTAGTGATATAGAAGGCTTTACAGCAATGTCAGCAGAAAGTACTCCACTGCAAGTTGTTGATTTTCTTAATGACTTGTATACGTGTTTTGATTCGATTGTTGGAAACTATGATGTTTATAAGGTCGAAACAATTGGTGATGCTTATATGGTGGTAAGTACATGTTTGTATGCACTACTACAAATAGTCTTAGATAGCACTAGCATTACCATAATCCTCCACAGTCGCTGATAAAAATAATAAAAATAGAACATTGCGCTTAGGAAATTATCGTTTTGCACTTACACTTACTCTACTAATTCCACACGGGTTCACGCGCATTAAAAAATCGCGTAACGTTTTTCGATCTTATCTTTTTCACCAACATTTTCGTATAATTTCTCAAATATTTCAAATATTTTTAATTTTAGAGTTAATCACACTGGTCTGCAAAAAAAAATTTTTTTTTTTGTCTCCTTTACATAACTATGAAATAATTAATAATAATAATTATAATATATTATAATTATTATTATATATTATATATATATTATAATAAAATAATAATAATTATTATTATTGATTCAATAGTACTAAATAGAAATATGGTATCAAAAATTTTCTATCACATATATTTTTTTTACAATGGAATTTTTAAATAAAATTTCTTTTATAGCATTATATTTTAATCATATATTTATTTATTATCAGAATTTTTGGATACAGACCATGAAAAAACGTTAAAACGTATACTGCAATATGTTTTTTACTTATTAATAGTATTTTACTTTGTGGTTTTCTTCCTTTTCATATTTTCAAGTGGAGTTTCGCGCCGAATAAACCAGCAAAAATCTGCAAGCATTCCTTCTGACCATTTTCCGTTGTAGCGCCTCTCTATGTGCATAATATCTTGATGAATCCTCTCACCATGTTCATTTGATACTGCTCCAATGTTAGGTGGGAAGAAATCCAAGTGAGAGTCCAAAAAATGAATTTTTAAAGACATGTTACACCCTAGGTCTTTATACGAAGAAATTAGTTCTGTGACAGTATCGTGGTAGTTTTCACTTTTTTTGTTTCCTAGAAAATTATGGCACACTTCGACGAAAGCATTCCATGCCCTTTTTTTCGGGTTCGTTCAGTTTTATTGTAAAATTTGTGTCCTTCATGAGCTCGCGTATTTGGGGACCCACAAAGATTCCTTCTTTTAATTTTGCATCGCTGATTCGGGGGGAATTTCGTCTTTAGATACTGAAAGCCTTCACCATCCTTATTCATGACTTTAACAAAATTCTTTATAAGACCCAGCTTTGTATGGAGTGGAGGAAGAAAAATTTTTTCACTTGGAACTAAAGGCTCTTCATTAACGTTCTTGAAACCAGGCATCATATTCGTTTTTCGTTGGCAGATTTTTACTACGTAGTGTTTATCTCTCGCCCAACTATCCCACTCACAAAAAAAAACAACAATATTGTGTATATCCTCCTTGTAGGCCAGTTCACATTACTACAACTTTAAGATCAGCGCAAATGTTCCACATATACTGTGAATATTTAATTTTTTCCAATAACAACTTCATATTTACATAGTTTTGTTTCATATTTGTTGCATGTGCGAGAGGAAATGAAGGATATTAATTGTCATTGTGAAGTAGGACAGCTTTTGAACTTATTTTAGATGAATCAATGAAAAGTCGCCACTCTTTGGGTTCATCAGGAAAACCTAGTCCTTGTAGAAGACCGTCAGAATTATTACAAAATACCAAATCATACTCTTTGGTGAAGTAACTAACAAATTCTTCATGTCTGTTTCGAAAATATGAGACCCTTGTATTTTCCTCTAAAAAAATTCCATTGTTTAAGTGTTGATCCGAGAAGTTGAGCCTTTGATTTTGAGAGTCCTTAATCTCGAACAAGATCATTCAAATCTGACTGAGTTAGTAGATGAGGTTTTTCTACGTTTATAGATGACGCTGAAGAAATAGATATAGCACTTGATTGAGTAAGTTGAGGAGAAAAGTTTCCATTAATCGGAGTTTCATCGCTTTTATTACGCATTGGAGGCAAAACATCTTTGCTTCGAGGAACTGGTTTTTGTGCAGATAGTATTTCTGGATATTGAATCATATTTTTATTTTCGCATATCCCTTTGTTTTGGTCATACAAAAATAACAATCATTTTCATGGTTTTGTGGTTCACTCCAAATCATAGGCGACTTTAGTTTGTACTTTTAAACCGAAATAAAAAAATTTAAATCACTGTATAAGTTTGCAAGGATACCGCTCCTCTGATTATACAGGATTAATATTTTAAATGACAACACAGAATAAGTTTTATTACTATTTATTTCATTTCACTTCGTTTGAAGTTACCTACACGGTTCTATCTTGACTCTCGCACAAAACATCTCTAAAGGTCTTTTGTACTTTTATTTCGATACACAATTCCATTTGATCAGCACTTTTACATCTTACTTATTAATTTCTGTCGATAATCTTAGTATGTGTTTAAATTAACAGATCAGCATAATTTTATCTTTAGAGCACAATTTCTATTTATAATATTTAATTCTTTCCAAGTCTTTGTTTACATTTTAGTCTTTAATTGGTTTGGCAAATTGTGCTGACCCCATGGTTTTTGTTCTTGTGGTCGAGGTTGGTTCTAACATAACAGGCGTTGCGAAGGGCATGGTCTTATGACTTTCTCTAAGCCAACCACGTAAGGTTCTTGAGCAACTGCTGCACCACATTTTCGGGAGCCAACTTTTATCCCTATCATCAACCGGAAACCCAAAATAACGCACTTTTAACGAGACTAGACAAACCATTTCCCTGAGCTTTTATAGTAAATTCACTACAAATGTAGCAAAACACATCTGGAGAATTTTTGCAATTCGTTGGCATTATGTACCTGCAATATAATAAAAATTGCTATAAAATCAAAGCAATATTCCTATCGTGTGACTTTATTTTGCACTGTAACTGAGATTATTATGTAAATTTCACCACACGTATCAATATTGTTCGAAATTTACCAAAATATTCCGTGTAAATCCAAAACAATCGCTATACAAATTTTTAACGTACTGAGCGCCACGAAGTCACAGCGACAACTGCGCAGGCGCATGTATTCGTATAAAAATGACTCAGTCGGTATCGTTCTCTCTCTTTCTATCAGTACGAGTCGTTTTTTGTGCATAACCACTATCTCAACTAAATGAAGTTGCGCTAACGCACGAACAACAGTAAAAAATATAGAATTTTAAGCTATCAAAAAAAATTTTTTTTTAAGAATTTATACGTGATAGCAAAAAAATAAGAACAGATCTAAATTTAGGATATTGAATACTTCGTACTGATCATATTTTTGTTTAAAGGAGTTTTACGTTGCAGACCAGTGTTATTGTATTGGCGACCATTCGTCGTTTTCGGTAACAATTCAACTCTAAGAAGTAATTTGATAATGAGAATAGCAAATTAGAATTATAATATAAATGTAAATTATAGACGATGAACGACATATTTACAATGGACTGGCATGCTGCCTGATTTTGATTTTTAATTACTGAAATTGAAAAATAAATTAAAATATCACTATATTTTATATTTTACAATGAAGTAATTATACTTTTAACTTTCTATAGGCGAAAACAAAATTTTTTCTCAGTAGGAACTTATTTCTTGCACTAACTGCAAATTTTGACTATTCAGCAGGAAGCTACTATTGTCTGCTTTGCGTGATGCTTTGAGTCGTTATTCTGTTGGGAATTGTTGTGTATCTTTTTATTTCTTCCGTTTTGATCTGTATATCGTGTACATTTTTTCGAGGTTAACAATTTTTTCACTTTGACAATTATGACATATGACTGCTTATTTATGACAGCGCCTCTAGTGGTGGTTATTACAAGGGTTTGACGGATTAATACATAATAGTCTCCCCCCACAATTAATTAAATTCACAAATTGAAAATTAAAAAGATCCAGGGTTGTAACAACTGTTTGAATCACATAGCATAGTCTCGAAAACGTTCTGGAAGACGGCGAGTTCGAGCAGATCGCCAGGCGGATTCCACTGTTGTAGATTGTCCAGTTTCTGGGGGTTCAGTTTTAGCATCAGGAATCACGTCCGATCCAGGATTGGCTGGTAGGAGCAGGGGCGCTAATTTTTCGTGATGGTGATTGATTTCAGGTGATTCCGGTACAGAAGATGCTTGAAGAGGTTGCAAGGGTGGCTGATGGTTGGGGCTGGTATCGACATTGGTTTTTCTCAACTGGTTAGTGTTTCGTTTGAGACGGTAGCCATTATCGTGTTCGACTTGGTAGTGGAGATGGCCGAATTTTTGGATGATCGAACCAATTTTCGAAGTATCCTTGTTGTTCGAATACCATCTTGCGAGTACCCTGTCTGCAATTTTGAAGTGTCGTGATGGTGGCAGGTCGAATCGCACTCGGTTTTGGATTTTGGGAGTAGGAGGCTTGAAAACGTCGAGCTGGCACCTAATGTTCCGCTTCAAATACAATTCGGCTGGAGTTTTGCCATTCTGGAGAGGGGTGGCTCTGTATCTGAATAATATTTCACGGACCTTTTGTTGAATAGTACCTGTATATGGTCATACAGGTTTGTATGACCGTATACAGGTTGTATATATCGTTCAGCCAAACCGTTGGTTGCAGGATGCCCTGGCGCTATGAACTTTTGCAAACTACCATTGTTCAGGCAGAAGGTTTTGAAAACGTCACTATGAAAAGTTGTCGCATTATCCGATACCATGATTTCCATGAACCCACGAGTATAAAAAATGTCCAAGAGCAGCTCTATGGTAGTTGCAGTGGTCGGGGCGTCTTTGATGATGCGAATCTCGGCCCACTTCGACTTGGAATCAACAAGAACGAGAAAATGGTGATTCAAAAAGGGCCCAGCATAATCAATATGCACGCGTTCAAAATTATGCTGGGGATCATCCCATTGATGAAGAGGGACTTTAGCTGGACTTTTCTGGGATAGTGCGCATTCCTGGCAGTTTTTTACCATTGCATCTATATCTTTGTCGATGTTTTTCCAGAAGCAGTGCCGTCTGGCCAACTGCTTCATTTTTACTATGCCCACGTGTGTTCGATGCAGTTCCAAGAGAACTTTATTTTGAAGGGCTTCAGGTATGAAAACACGTTGATTCTTTAAAATGATGCCATTTAAAGTGCTGTACTCGGGGTCACGTAGTTTTCCAGAAATGAGGTCATGATGAAGGTTTGAAAGAATTGCGTCTTTGGCTGTTTCTTCAGCAATAGTTGAACTGGTGATGACATCAGTAGAAATTTGATTGATGATCTGGTCTTCCATGTTTAAAACTTCGAGGCCCATGGTGCATTCTGTAGAGGAACTAATTTGTGATGTAGCTTAAGTAGCTCTGGAGAGACAGTCAACATGTGCGTGATCCTCTGCTTTCCGGTGGATGACTTTGTAGTCGCAGTCTTGAAGGAAAGTTGCGTATCCAAGTAGCCTCGCTGCTGTGAAAGATGCCAGTTTCATTCTCGGGTGGACAATTCTGGTCAGTGGCTGGTTATCCGTAATTAGCGTGAATGAACGACCAGTGAGATACATGTATAGTCTTGAAACACAGAAAATTATTGCGAGCCCTTCCCGGTCAAGTTGGGAGTAATTTTTTCTGTGTTTGTCAAAGATCTTGATATGAAGGTAATTGGCCTTTCTACGCCATTAATGTCGTGAGATAAAACTCCAGCGATCCCTGTTGGACCGGGCTCGCAAGCCAAACTCACTGGCAGCGATGGATCATATGGCATGAGGACTCGATCGCTGATGATTTCTGTTTTGAGCTGCTGGAATGCCTTTTGGCATTTTTGGGTCGAAACCCATTGGCTTCCTTGGTTAAGCAATTGACGTAGAGGATAGGTTATGGAAGACAGGCTAGGTATGAACCTTCCCTAACCATCCCTAAGAAACGGTGTAATTCGTCAGGATTTTTTGGTTCCTCCATGTTGGCAATAGCCTCAGCTTTCGTAGGGCATTTCGAAATTTCATTATATCTGACACAGTACCCTAAATATTGAACTTGAGTTTTGAAAAATGAACATTTTGATTTGTTCAGATGCAAGTCGTTCTTTTTTAACCTTCCAAGGCAAGCTATCAGCCTCTGCTTGCACTCTTCAAATGTAGAGCCGTGGACGATTATGTCGTCATAATACGACATGACTCCATCTAGGTTGGCCAAAATCTGATCGAGGATTCTGTTGAATTCACTTGGCGCGGTTTTGATTCCAAACGATAGACGATTCATTAGGTACGTACCCCGATGTGTTGAGATGGTTTGAGTTACCTTGCTTTTGTCGCAGACTTGAATGTGTAAATATGATTCGCAGAGATCTAGATGACAGAAAAATTTTGAATTTCGAAGGTTATTAAGGTTATTATTAATGAGCCGATTCGAGTTGTCTATTTACGCCAATCTTGTAGTCAACACAAAGGCGAAGCGAGTTGTCAGTCTTTGGAATAATGACAAGGGGAGAACTCCAGTCACTAGTTTCGATTTTTGAGATGATAACTGATTTTTCGAGGTTGTCCAGTTCGATATTAACCTTGTCCAGTAGAGCGTATGGGACAGGTCGTTCTTTGATGAAAACTGGTCTTGAATTAGGACGCAACTCTGTAACAACGTCAAGTGAGTTAATATTCGATAATGCATGGTTTTGTTTATCAAGATCTCCGAGGCTAATTTTCAAGTGTCGAATCCAGGTTCTACCCAGGAGTGGGGAAAACTGGGCTGGTACAATGAACAGCAGTTCAGTCGATTTTCGATCACGGTATTGGACTGTAACTTCTGCGGCACCAAAAGGTTTGAAAATTCCTGAGGTGTAGGAACGAAATTGAACATGGAACGGCTTGAGCACTGCCTTATTGAAATTCAGTTTTTTCAAATCTGTTTCCGCGAGAAGCGTCAGACCAGCGCCGGAATCCACTTCGAAGGTTTGAGGTTTTCCTTCAATGAGAACCTCAACAAAATATTTATTTGAGTCTTGAGCAGGGCTGGATTTTTCAAAGATGTCGATAATTTGATTGATGGCACTCAAGTCACGGAAAGAGTTTATGTGTGCTTTGAGTGTCCGATTTTTTCTTCTTGATTTTCTGTTGAATACGTGTTGAAATGCAAACGGCTGACACATGACCCGCTCGTTTGCATGAATCGCACCGGAGTTTCGATCGGTCAGAACGGCAATCTTTGGTAGGGTACCTAAAAGAACACCGAAGGCAGCGGTTGTCGAGTCCAAGATGCTGGTAATTTACTCGCGACCGTGATTTGGAGTACGAATCACAAGATGAATTTTGCGCACTTTGAGCTGAGTATTTTGAAGAACTGATTCGATTGTCATGGCTGGTGGATCGATTTTGACCACGCGACCTGTGTTGGCCAATCTTGTTGATGTCGTTTCCTCCAAGAGATACTGATGAAGTTGGTTGACGGTTAGCAATTTCGAGGCTGTCAATTTTAGACGCCTCAAGTGCAAGTGCCGTGTTTACGATGTAGTCAAATTTCGAATTTTCATCATCCAATTGTAAAATTTGTTCCCGTATCGCGTTGTCCCGTATGCCTCGAATGAGTTGAGCACGTAAAAATATTTCCGCAATACTGGCTTGACAAGTTTCTGCGCAGCACACAAAAGCACAATCGAAAATATCGCGACACAAAACCGCAACGTCCTCGGCAATGGCCTGACTGTCTTGTTGATACAAAGACAAGAAACGGTGTTGAGCGACTAAAATGTTTCGTTTTGGGCACAAATGGGCTTCAAGTACTTTAATAATGTCTTCGTACGATTTTTCGATTGGTTGTTTGAGCGCGAACAACGACACAATTAGCTGGTAATTAATAGAACCTATTGAGTTCAGGAGCATTTGGGCACACAACGTTTTGTCTTGAAAAATGCCTTTCATCGTCAAATAATTCTCAAAACGGGCTCTGTACATTTTGAAGTTTTCTTTGGAAGCATTGAAATTCTCGAACGGCGATATAAGAACTTGTGGATTCACTGGGGTTTGAGTTTGCGGACCACTTTTTGAGAGAGTCTCAATGAATTTTTTTTGATGATTATTGAAGGCTTCCATAAACGATTGAAACTGTGTTTGATCCATTTCGATCCCGGCCGGAAATGTCGAATTTAATACGTATGTAAAAATAGATTACCAGGACAAGTACACGCAACGTAATCGTAATTTCACGTTTCACCTCGTCGCCAATTTTGTTGTGTATCTTTTTATTTCTTCCGTTTCGATCTGTATATCGTGTACATTTTTTGAGGTTAAAAATTTTTTCACTTTGACAATTATGACATATGACTACTTATTTATGTCAGCGCCTCTAGTGGTGGTAAACCAGCGTTCAAAATTGAATCCATAGCTTCACTGCATATCTCTTTGTTTCGTTTAGTGCTTTAGAATTTTATTTAGCCCTGACAAAATCGACTAAGCTCATTGGCTGGAAAAAAATCAGCCCGAGCTTGAGTTCGGACCAATATTGTATTGGCAAGTTATATAAGCTAACTCAGCATTATTTTGGGATGGGCGATAGAGCTTCTCCAGGTTTATATAGCAGTGGTAGCTCCTGAATAGGAGTGCGAGTTGCACCTGTTGAAAAAGCTGCACTGAATGAGCTTGCTTAATTATACATTATAACGAAATAATGCGTTAATTCACAAAAATTGTTAAAGTTTATACTAATTTTCGAATTTCACAGTGGACAACTACCGAAAGGTTCTGCACGCCACTCTATGTATATAATAATATCAAAATCTGTCGACCAGAATTCAATTTAATGTTCATTACCTAGTAACCTAGTTGCATGCATCCTCCCCATTTATTCATAAATTATATGAATATTAATTCCTAAATCCCTCAAAGACAGTCAATCAACATCGTTTGGGCGTCTTTGCTAAGGAATCAATTTGATTAGCATAATCGTTGCCATTATCGTATTTATCATCATCTCTGAATTATTTGCTTCCTTATTGTCTAGTAAGTAAACTCGAGAAGAGAAGTATTTTACGTCGTTTGATTCTCCTCGAAAGTTGTTCTTCCTTTAAAATATTTTGACATGCTTCTGGCTGGTGCACTTCTTATCTTCGTGTTTCGATTTGTCAACAAACGTGTATTCTATCTTTCAGGGTATTACATTCTTCACCCCGCAGAAAACTCCTTTCAATTTATTTTATCACGCTCTCAATCGGGAATTGAAATATAAATAGAAAAGTACTGAAATGTGAGTTGAGAAAGAAGGAAGAGAAGAGCCAGCTTTAAGGACTATGTATTATCAGATAAGAGGATTCCTACTCGATCTATATATAATTGGGTTAATCGCCTTAAACATTTCTTCTTTAAAGCCCCACAATTCTCGTGGAGTTTATGTTTTCAGATGTCATCTACTCTACTTTAAAGTCTTTAGAAGTGGACATTTGTGCGGAGCGATGTATTGTCTAACAAAATTTTTGCTGAAGTTTATTTAATTGAGAGGTGGATGGCGTGGAGAAGGAAAACAATGAAAAAAAAATAATGCTCAAAGTTTTATTGAGGAAAAAAGCACACGGAGGAAAGCCATTTTTTATAGGTTTTCGTATCTATCTTTAGTACTTTTATTGGGTGGGGTTTAAACACCTTGGATATTCGTTAATTAAATGCCACTTCTATTGCCTCGAAAAGTAATTGGCAGTTAACGCAAGTGCCACAATAAAAGGACAAATTACATCAAAATACGTATTCCACATGTACTTTGATGACCCAATAATTATAACGAAAACTGAAAATTATAACGAGAACGAAACTTAATCATTTAAGTTCTTCATTCCAGAAGTACATAAAAACTGTGTTACGCAATTAATGAAAATAAAATTTTCCCTTTTCGTTGATTTTATTTATTTGTGTCAGACACCGCGGAATTTCGAACCATACGCGGTTCTTCCTCAGTGAAACTTAAACTTTTTCATTTATTGAGTATAAAATATTTTAAAAAGTTCGTTGCAACCTTCGACAAGTTTCAGTGAATAAAAAATGTTCTAATTTCCCTTGAAATGGTACTGTGGTGGCTGAAATGTATAAGAAATTTCTTTGAAAACGTCTGCTCATCTCATAGATAACAAAATCTATTTTTACGTCTGAAATGATCGTTTAAAGTCTTCATATTTGCTGTTGTCAGTTATATTATATAGGGAAAGTATTAATGAGCAGATTACATTTCCTATAATGATTTAAAATAATATGCAAATGTGACTATTTGTTTGATGATAAGCACACTTGCTTCAAGCTCTGAAAAATTAAATGAATATAAATTAGTCCTTTGATAGTTAGTTGGGTCAAGTCCTCAACTAAACCCACAGAAATGTTGTGATACTCGCTGAGGTTGTGACCGTCACGAAACTTTCTTGGTGTTTATCGTACGATAAACACTATGTGACGATCACAGGACCTCTGTATTGAGCCCAACAGATCGCCCATTACCTTTTCGCTGTAATGCGCGATCCGCTCGTAACGAGAGTCTTGAGCAGACTCCCCCGGTCTCAGACACTTCTTGGGCTTTTAAACAAAAACCGAAGAAAGCAAAAGAAGCGAATTCGGCTGACATTTTTAATAACAAAAAAAGTCCAACATCTGGCAAAAGGGACTTCAAATTGAACAAAGGATGCGGGAAAAGATAAACGCTTCAGTAACAAATGAAACGTTTATAATTCACACATTAATGTGAACGAGCGGCTTGTAAACATTCAAAGGTTTTTGGAAAACAATGTTGATTGTTTTTGTGCGCACAAACTCGAACGCACGTATTGTTTGGATTATCTCAAAGGATAAAGTTTAGTTTCTTTATCCTTAACCCATTAGCGAGCAATAAATTGTGCACATGTGGCAAATTTTCCTTTACAACACTTATTGCGATATGAAGAAAGAAATAACTGTTTATTCAACATTTCCCGCCCGCCTTCGTTGACTCTGGCGACGAACAATTATCTGTCAGTGTTTCGATGTTAAGTGGGCAGAGCTTAACGAGTGGTCTGGTGACTGATGATGAGCTCGTTCTTAACTCCGCTACACGAGCTGTACACTCTTTTCCGTGATGTAACTTGAGAATTCTCCCTGATGGCCATTTTGCTGGAAGGTAGCGTTCATCCATAATAAACACATGTGATCCTTCTCTGAGTGGTGGCGATGGTTTTATCCATTTATAAACTGCTTGATGTCGCTGCCAAAAACTTTGCATCATTTGGCAGATGTGTTGTCATCTAGATAGTTTAGAAGATTGAATCTGAAAAAGACTTGGTTCAGGGAGTAAATTCAATGGCTGACCAATCAGAAAATGTCCTGGAGTTAACATATTAAGATCATTTGGATCATTAGTTAATGTGGTCAATGGCCTTGAGTTGAGGATTGCTTCGATATGACTGAAGACCGTTGAAAGCTCTTCGTAGGTTAACAATATTTCACCAATGACTCTACGAAGATCGTATTTCATAGATTTGACCCTAGCTTGCCATTTACCACCGAAATGTGAAGAAGCTGGAGGATTGAAGTTCCATTTTGTTCCATCTTGAGATATGACTGATGCTAGGTGTTCCAGTGAGGTTCGACGGAATAGTCTTTTCAATTCTTTTTCTGAGCCCTTGAAATTCGTATCAGAATCACTGCTTAAAGTAGCACAAATTCCCCGTCTTGCCGTGAACCGCTCATATGATGCAAGAAAAGCGTCGATGCTGTAATCAGTTACAATTTCAAGGTGCATTGCTGACGTTGTTAAACAGACGAATAAGGTTTCCAGGTTTTAATACCATCCGGGCCTGCGTAATCCACACCAGTATGGAGAAATGCTCGGCATGGTGTGACTCTTTCCGTTGGTAGCTGGCCCATGATGTGTTGAGCGTGATTTCGTCGATAACGAGTGCATTTGACGCATTTCAAAATTAAGGATCGAACAGGCCGGTGACCTGCAAGAATCCAACATACATTACGGATGTAAGACAACGTTTCCTGGGTTAAACCGTGGAGCGTTCGGTTGTGCGCATCTTGAATAATTAACGTCGACAAGAAGGATTGTTGCGGAAGTATATATCGATGTTTTGCAGTGTATGGAAGAAGTGAATTTCTTAAGCAACCTCCAACACGAAGAAAGCCTTGATCATCAATGAATGGGAGCAACCGAAGGATTGGTGATGCTTTTGGGAGCACCTTATTTTCAGTGAGAATTTTAATTTCGGTTGAAAGATGTTGTTGTTGTACTGTCTTGATCCAAAACAGCCGCCCGTTGAGGATGTCTTCTGGAGTTAATGGGCCAATAAGTGTTTTTAAACTCCTCTTCTTGATGACTCGGATACACCATGCAGTAATTCGAAGTAGTTGATTCAAGGATGAATATCGGTGAAGAAGCTCCCAATCAATGGTTTCCCGTCAGGTGTGAAGAACACTGGGTATCGGCGGAGGTCTCTCCTCTAGGTCGTTAGATGACTGGTTCTCATAAGGTAACAAGAGATTAGGCCATACTGATGGTGGTGATGTTAACCATGAAGGGCTTCTCCACCATAATAAATGTTTCTGAAGTTCTGTACTGGATAGGCCTCGAGTAGCACAGTCTGTAGGGGTTTCAATTCCTTTCAAAAAACATATCCTATTATGTACGAACTCCTTCCATCGAGAAGGATGATTATTTATCCACGTGTGAACAATGGATGAATCAGTCCATAGGTAGCATGGTGAGGTTGATAGATTAAGTACCTTTATGCAATTTTGTGTCAATTTGGTAAGTAAAACCGCTGCCGGTAGTTCCAATCGAGGTATCGCCATGCGCTTCACTGGTGCTACCTTAGTTTTTGAGCATAGTATTGAAGTTTGAACAGTGTTATTGTAGAAAGTCCTTTAATAGACAACAGCAGACATTGCCAACTGTGATGCGTCACTGAAACCATAAATCTCAACGAAGCATGTGGAAGTAGTTCCTAACGACCGAGGATTCGAATTTTCTCTAATCCGGATAATGATTCAAGAAAAATCTCCCATGCTCGTTGCTAAGCAGCAGGTAAGGCCTAATGCCACTGAAGTTTAATAGCCCACAGCTCTTGCATAAATATCTTAGCTCTGATAAAGAGTAGGGCCAAAAGACCTAGAGGGTCAAAAAACTGGGCAATTTTCGATAAAACTGACTACTTGGTGGTTGATGATGGTGATGTTGGAATGAGGTTAAGCTGGAAGACATCAACTGATGGGTTCCAGGACAGTCCAAGAGCATGAACGACTTGGTCTCGAGAATCATTGCTGATGCATTTTCTCAATGGAAACCCGCCCGCCATGCAGAGATTATTTACTTCTTGAGCTTGTTCACGTGCCTCTTCGATCGAGTCAGCTCCGCCAAAAATATCTTCGACGTATCGTCCTTTCAGTAAATCATCAACAGCATCTCAAACATCTCTAATTGATTGTAAAATCGATCGAAGCGCAAGAAACGGGGCATAGGCCAGACCATACGTAGCCGTGGAGAGTTCATATTAGACCATCCTGTCATCGCTTTTCCAAAAGATTCGTTAGAAACAACTCTTAGTTTAGTTGTAGAGCTGGTCTCTCGAATTACTCCATGATGAGGAAGGTAGAATGCTGATTTCGGTTCCAAATTAGCATCAACGCGAATCATGTGGTGTAAGAAAAAGATGATGAAGCATCCGCAGCGCTGCAGGTTTGGAATTGCCTATGCTGTTAAGTGGTTCTTTAAATGGAAGTCGAACCATACAGCGACCGGTGTTGTCTCGTTTGTGAGTTTCCAAGAAATGTTTCTCACATTCTTCATCTTCTGATGATAAGGTATGAAGCGTTGCTGATTTCACTTCCTCTTGATGCCAAAACTGTTCGAGTAATGAATGAAGGTCGTACAGTGGTTGATGGAGACACCGCGATGATCTGCTGACAACTGAGATGGACCTGAAATGATCCAACCAAGTTTTGTTTGTTGTGCGACAGGTGAGTTTTTTGGACCTTTGGTGATTGGACCCTCTAATAAGTATCCCTAAATATCTGCTCCAAGAATGAGATCAATTTCTCCTGGTACAGAGAATTTAGGATCAACCAAAAGCAGTCCTTCCAGGTGTGACCATTTGGAAGTTGTTGTGTGGGCTGATGGGATAAGTGATGTTAGTTTAGGCAGAACATGAGCTTCAACATTGATTGCCGTGGAAGATTCAAAGTACGCTTGAATGATGAGTGTGACAGCTCCCTTTGTTTTTCCTGATTTATGAGCTCCTATTCCTAGAATAGATACAGATGATGGTTTTCTCTTAATCCGTAATCGCTGCACTAAATTTTGAGAAGCCAACGTAACTTCTGAGCCCTAGTCTAATAAAGCGCGGACAATAATAAACTCTCCTTGAGGGTTACCAACTCGTAGGTGTGCTGTAGTTTGAAGCTGGAGAAGATGAACTATGTTGTCCTTTTGCGTTTTTCATGTAACGATGAGTGACGTCTCCTCCCGCACTTAGTGCATCTGAAGGTGGATCTGCACGCAGACACACTGTGTGGCCAATGTAATGAGGTTCTTTGCATAGATTGCACAGATTTGCTGAAGCTGACTCATTCTTGCGATTGACTAGAAAAATGAATTTTTGCAACCGATTCGAAATAGGTTGCCACAAGCTTATGATAACGCATCCATAATAAGCGTCTGCTTATTACTTCTCACTTATTGACCACTGATTGCAAAAAAATTGAAAAATGAAAAATTAAATGAATGTAAATTAGTCCTATGATAGTTAGTTGGGTCAAGTCCTCAACTAAACCCACAGAAATGTTGTGATACTCGCTGAAGTTGTGACCGTCACGAAACTTTCTTGGTGTTTATCGTACGATAAACACTATGTGACGATCACAGGACCTCTGTATTGAGTCGAACAGATTGCCCATTACCTTTTCGCTGTAATGCGCGATCCGCTCGTAACGAGAGTCTTGAGCAGACTCCCCCGGTCTCAGACACTTCTTGGGCTTTTAAACAAAAACCGAAAAAAGCAAAAGAAGCGAATTCGGCTGAGATTTTTAATAACAAAAAGGATGATGAGTTCAACATCTGGCAAACGGGACTTCAAATTGAACAAAGGATGCGGGAAAAGATAAACGCTTCAGTAACAAATGAAACGTTTATAATTCACACATTAATGTGAACGAGCGGCTTGTAAACATTCAAAGGTTTTTGGAAAACAATGTTGATTGTTTTTGTGCGCACAAACTCGAACGCACGTGCTGTTTGGATTATCTCAAAGGACAAAGTTTAGTTTCTTTATCCTTAACCCATTAGCGAGCAATAAATTGTGCACATGTGGCAAATTTTCCTTTACAACCCTTATTGCGATATGAAGAAAGAAATAACTGTTTATTCAACACTATTAAATTGTCAAATTGGAATTTCGGTAGATTTCAGATAGATTTTATTTTTCTTTTCTGCTATTTTAATTCTCTATTTCTCTTTCAAAATTAAATTTTGTTTCTTAGTAACTTTTATTTGCACAGAAAGTTTCCGACTTTTATTTCTTCTTTAATAAGTGAAGGAATTTGATGAAAACTTGGCAATTTCCTCGGAGCAATGCATTATAATCTTTTTAATATGTAAGTTCCTTTTTGAATAAAATCAAATTGAAAAACATCTTATAAAGATTCAAAGTTTAATTAAACTTAGATTACAGCCAAAATCAGTGCAAAGTAATTATCCCCTGAAAGGAATCTAATTACCAAAGAATCAGATTCCTTTCAAGGGATAATTACTTTGATAAAGAATCCTTGAATTTCCTAATCGATTCAAAATTTTAAAGATAGTATATTTCTAACAATAGTTGCGAAAAATTTTCGTTTGAGCGCCTTAAACTTCATTCTTATGGCAATGCTAAGAGCTGCATTGAATGTTAATGAATATTTATTAATCAGCAGTGAAGTACCTGGGCGTCCTGATAGAGTCGAAGATGAGTTTTTCCCAACAAATGAGGGCAGTAGCTGACAAGGCTGCAGCGCGTGTGACGGCACTCACCCGATTAATGGCCAACATAGGGGGGCCCACCACATCAAGGAGACGGTTCTTTATGAGCGCTGTGCAGTCGCTTTTACTCTAGGGATCAGAACTGTGGGGTGACGCTCTCAGCAAGGAGTTACACCGGAAGTGGTTGGCACAGGTGCAGAGACAAGGAGAATTGCGAATCGCATGCGCATACCGAACGGTCTCCGGAGCGGCAGTGCTGGTAATCGCAGGGGTGATACCCATCACCCTCCTTGCGAGAGAGCGCAGAAGTATTTACCTGCGCAGAGGCGAAGATCGAAGAGAAGAGATCACCACGGAAGAGAGACGTCGCTCTCTCAGCGATTGGCAATAGTTCTGGGAGCAAGAAACAAGGGGAAGGTGGACTGCACGTCTGATCCTTGACCTGAGGCCGTGGTTCAGTCGAGTGCATAGTGAGACCGATTTCTACTTGACCCAGATCTTAAGCGGGCACACATTCTTCTACTGCAAAAGGTGGAGCCAGCAGTGAGGGGTCCTACTCAGCGAAATCGGAGAGCTTTGTCCGGAAACTATCGTCGGACTGTATTTGTGAACTTTTGGCTCAAAATGCGTTCACGAAACACTGAAATTATTGTTCAACTGTAATCCACTGCCAATTATGCCCACGCATGTAACAAGTTTACTGACCACGTTCTGTCTTCACCGTAGAGGTATAAGATACCTGCATGGCCTTCTCCTTTTTGGAACGCACTATGTGCATGCTATGATAAAATCGTCCATTCTACTCGTCTTTCAGATTATTCGCAAGTCTGCAAGCTTAACGTGTGTAACACGCATAACTTGTTAGAGCAACAAGCGACGCGTTTTCATTAAGAAAATAGCATATTGTAACGGTAAAGGATTTTTTTTTTGAATTGTTAACATATTATGACGATCGGCTACGTATGCAACGATAAGTTGCAAGGACCAACACAAAAAGCCAAGCATTTAACTTGAAGTTGCTTCTTTACTTGAAAAAATTATAATTTCGTTTTCTGCCGAAATGATGATAGGCAGGTTTTGCAATTCCTCACAAAAAATTACCTTCGATGGTAATTTTCGATCACTTTTCTCACATTCAATCGATCAGTTGCGATTTTTAGTGCGTAGGTTATGGCACCACTTTTCGCATTGTACCGTGCATAGAGTGATTTACTCAACATTCTACCACGTATAGGATGATTTATCAAAATTGTACCGTGTATAGGCGGATTTAATCGACATTGTAATCGTGATTTACTCAATTTTCTAACGCAAAGTCGCTCATTCTACTCGGCTCGCAGAACCATCGGTAAGCCGCCAGCCAACTTGATTTGACAGGAACGACGCAAACACCGTTGGGTTTTAACCGTATCCGACTCCTTTCGATTGTAAACATCATTCAACACGGGCTGGGACGGGCGATCGTTTCAATCAGAAAAAGTGCTACAAATTGCTTTTTAATATTAAAAATATATTTTCATTGTGATGCATTACGGAGAGAGAGACTTTCTTTGCAATGCATTGATGGAAACTCTGTAATAACGATGAATAACCGTACATTTATTGTAAATGCTGTACCTGCCGCGGATTTGATTAAAGGTTTGAGTGACAACACGTAAATTACTATTGAATAAAGTGTTAGCATTATTTGAAAGTGAATTTTGAAAAATGTACGTTAAATTTTAAATGAAAAGTATTTCCAGTGCTTGTCACCTAGTCCCAAGGTTGCACGATGTGGTCTGTGAATGGAATTGCTACGGAAGTACTCCAGTTTTGTAAAATGAAATCCCTTCATTTGATTTAAAAATTAAGTTCATTCGTGGTTTTAACTTGGTCATTTGTTCGATGTGCGCTTTAAAACAATGTTTTCGGGAAGGAAGTTCTGATCACAGTAACACACATATGTATAACTAACATGTGAATGATGTTATTCTCTTTACTACTATATTGTTGATCACACTTGAATTTTTAAAGGTTTCAGGCCTCCCTATTCGAAATGGTGATATACATGCCGCCGAAATTGCCTCGATGTCATTGCATTTACTGAGCGCTGTTTCTGAATTCAAAATCCGTCATAAGCCCGACAAACAACTACTACTTCGAATTGGAATACACTCCGGACCAGTATGTGCAGGAGTGGTTGGACTGAAAATGCCTCGTTATTGCCTGTTTGGTGACACGGTCAACACTGCCTCTAGAATGGAATCAAATGGTCTTGCATTAAGAATACATTGCAGCAAAGAATGCAAGGAGCTGTTAGATAAGCTTGGCGGTTATCATTGCGAGGTAGAATGTTAAAATTTAATGTAACCATACCATACCATTCAACATAAAAATAATTTTTAATGTCTCCAGGAACGTGGTTTAATTCCTATCAAAGGCAAAGGAGACAAGTTAACATATTGGTTATTAGGTGAAGACGAAGAAGCTAAGCAACGAAGAACAGCTGAACGACAACAAAGACGTGGGTCGCGTGCCCTAAACAAATTTCTTCAAGGTACCATTAAAGCAAATATTGCTAATGGTATTGATAATGTTCAAAGGAGTTCACTGAAAAATCGAAATTTGCCTCGAAATTCGTTAACACGATCATCGAGCTTAGAATCACCAAAGAAATTGAGGTTTGCTGCTGGAAATTTGTTAGAACATCACCGTTATCATAGGTACTTTTTGAATAAAATATGCAAAATATGCTAGCTAAGTGATGCTGGTCATTTGTTTTTTTTTATTGTTCAGCGACGATGCTCTTTTGGAAGTGATCTCCGATTCTAGTCCTAGAAAATCAAGCGGCGGTTCGATAGCTTTAGATGACTTAACATCATCCTGTCCGTGTATCGACGAGTTTGGAATGACAAACGCCGAACGCAGTAAAACTTGCTCACATCCAAACGCTATGACACCATTATTATCTAACCATATCGGGACTTAATTTTCTCGAAATATAATGTATACTTAATACTTATTAAATCCTACAAAATAGCCGTGCAAAGTCTGTAATCGCTATCATTTAATTTCTTCATTTTGAGATAAATAATAACTGAATAACTTTAAAAGAAATATGATACAACAGAAAGTGATGGCTATCTAGTCGCAAAAATTCATACCAACCATATGCATGTAGTTAGCTGATTATTTAATTAAAATTTTACAATTAAAACTACTGTGCTGGAAGCTATAGTGAAACTAAAACTTCCCAAAAACAACAAACATTTAGATTTTATAGATATGTTAAAAGAAACAATAGGCGAAATTTTTAAATATTTTTATTAACATACAGTAATTATTTGACTGTATTGCGAATTAGGAACAAATTGAATGTTCTCTTGTTCGTTTAATGTAAGGATACATATGTGATGACTATAATAGTTTATTTAAAATGAGAAGTTAACTATGTTTTATAAATTTAATTCGTGTTTAAATTATGTGGAATACTATGGAGTGGTTAACATGATTGTACAGATTCACAGTTCGTACCAATTGATCGACGTTTGCTTATTTAATTTTTAGTTTCAATTGAATTTTCAATGACTTTGAACTAATTTTCAGCTAATCGCAAAGATTGGAAGTAAACATTGCCGTTGATTTTCTGGACATGAGCGCCTATATGTCGAATCTTTGTTTAATATTATATTAGATAAAACAAACAATTCAAATTTAATGTTGTCTATAACAACGGAAAAGAAAATATAAATGTCACATTGTCTCTCGATCAGAAGTCAATTGAAGTATAACGTAGCAAGAAACCGGCTGATATAATTTAAAATTTAATTAGACTTTTAAAAACATATTCTTTCCTTCTATTGACTAAATGCATTTTCACGAATATTTTGAGACCTCAATGTCTTCATCTTTCAATATGCTTTTTCTTACTGTTCTAATCGAGTCATGATTTTAATTTATGGTCGTTATGTTTGCAAAAAAATCTCTTTCCCAAGAAAGTTAGAAGTGGTAGTTTTACCACTGCTAAATTAAAATGCTAAATTAAAAAATTCATTGTTCACAAGTGAAAAGCATAGTTAATATATTTAGGCAATTTTATTTAAACCTCGAGGGAAATTCGCAATATGATTGGCATAACATAAAAGACAAAAGTAAGAAATTTCAAACTAGAAGAAAACCATTGAAACGAAACTACGTCACAAGTACTTGAAATAATAAAATTAATACAAAAAAAAACCTACCTGCAAATGGTGATATAAATAAGACCCACAGATTTTCTATTTATGTTGGGTGTAATGTTAAAATATAAATTTATTTACCCTCCTTATATGCCAAGTGAACTGAATTAAACTTGCAAAACCATTGCTTTATAATTAAGTTAAAAAGAAATCTATTATTTATTAAGAAACTTCATAAATAATAGATTCAAGACTTCTTATCACAGTCTCTGACTGTTTTACTGCACTTTTCTCCCCATATTAATTTCTCATAATAGAACCTTTCACCTCGCGAGGTTATCATAAAAATCTTTTAAGAAGAGACTTTGAACTAAATGAAGAGGCGAATCGAAAATAAAGAAGAAAATAATCGAAATTTTCATTTTCTCTTCACTAAATTTTGTGAATGATGTCATTTATTCAACAATAATGCCCAATTGCTTAAAAAAAGGATACAACAATATTCAAATTTATTGTAAGGAAAAAATTTAGAAAATCGGGAATTTCAATTATTTTGGTCTGCAGTTTCTGATAAGCAGGGGAATATGTTCTGCAGCGCCTTTAGCCTGCAAAGTAGAACTGAATATCCTTTAAATCTAATTCCAGACGGCCATCAGAACTCGTTTTGTGCAGGATTGAAACATGAATTATTTAAGATAAACATTTTTTTGTGATTATTCGTATAGAAAACTCCTTTTTTCGACGTCTTGAAAAAGATTGTGTCATTTTATGTACTTATTTTGAAAGAACAAGTTAAGACAAGTGATATCCACAATTGGAATGACTTATTCTATTGTTTTGTTGGTGCTGGCAAATCATTCTTTTGGTTTTAGCTACTTGCAGTTGCTAAAGCAGCAGAACCACAATAGTCTTTTGTTGGGAATTTAACGTTTTCTAAACGGAATGATGCTATCCTCAACTTTGTATTACCATTTTATGCTTCAATTTTATTGAACAACGTAGTCAATGCGGTTCAAGATTCAACAGCGTAGAACAAAGTTTTATTTATTAATAGAATGTACCTTAAAAATATTTTATAGCAAGCATATCTTTTATATTTTAAAATAAGGTCATATGTATGTACTTTTTATAAAAAGAAACAACTTTGCTTTAAATTAATTGTAAATATTTAATTCAATTTAATTTATTTTTAAAAAAAAAGTAAATTTCCATAATGTGTCGTGCATTTAAAATTATAAATATCAGTAATACAATAAAAGATAAATAAAATGCTTTAAAGTGCAAATCCTTTGCTTTAATTATTACGTCAAACTACTTGTTTGTAACACTACCAATATGCTCAATTTCTTTTGCCGGTCGTACTGTATACACTTTTCCGCGCTAGAGTGTTTAAATTCATGATTTTCAAATTTCTTACGTGAAATCATCTATTCTACTCGGCCCCCAGAATTAGCAGCAAGTCACCAAGTTAACTTCATTTCACAGATTCAGATTCAGAAGTTTATTGAGGCTTTAACTATGACATTTAACGAATACATTGACAAGGTAGGTTAGTGACTGTTACATTATATGTCACTTAAACTATGTGGTGAAGTTTCATTTTATTTATACATATGTTGGAGTAATTTGGGTGACGTGTGGTAATTCATTACGCTTGCTCAGGCGTATAACATATCGCTTAATTCTTTAGTGACATACAATAATATAGAACTTAAAAACAAAAATGTAAAACAAAAAAATAAAAATAAAAAAAAAGTTAGTTAAAAATTGATATTTACAATAATAAAAGTTAGTGATAAGGGTACGCTATGTTAAATCTTACATACCAAAGCAGGAGTGGTGTACCTTTAAGGGCTATCTTAGAATTTTTTATTTTTGCTAATTTTTTGATTTTTTTCCCCAGTTGTTTATTTTACTTAATATACTTATACTGAGTTTGAATAGTATCTTATTGCTAGGGTTCTATTCGGATGTACTTATCTATTTTATATTTATTTCTTGTTTATTTATATATTTTTTTCTTAACATAATTTGCTTGGTGAGTGCTAAAATTTTTTTTTATTTTATCCAATATAGAGATTTTTCGGAGGCTCGTTATAGAATAAAGGTTTCTGCATATTGTCAGAGGATTCCTGAAGCCATTGCGTCCTCTCTTCTCCCAGAAGTGCGTTAGGGGAGGCATAGTAATAAATCAATGCTGATGCTACCTTATTATCAGTTTCGATTTTTTTAACAAGTGGGTTCGAGTGTTAAGAAAGTTTTCGTATTCTTTTGCTGGCTAGGTTAGTTACATAGTTTAGAAATGGTGTTATTTGCGTGCATTCATAGAGTAAGGAGTTTTTGTAATATTTCAAATCAGTTGTTCTATACTTTCCAGAGCAAGCCCTGAGTATTTTCCTCTCAAATACTTGAAATTTTTCGGCTATTGTTGGCAACATCTGCATCCATATCGGAAACCCATATGTGAGTATCGGCCGAATCAGCGCTTTATAAATGAGGATTTTGGATTGGGAATTGAGATGCGGGGATCTAAATAGGGACTTTAAGAGTTGAGAGGCTATCAGTGCTTTATTGAGTACAATTTTGGCATGTGGGTTAACTTTAAGACGGTGATGAAAGGTTAAACCAAGGTACTTGATAGAGTTTCTTATCGGAATTTGCGTATTGTTGATGCAAAGGGTAATATTTTTGCTTTCCGGGACTGTAAATGAGTGGCCTTTCCCACTTGCATTGCGAAAACAAATAAGATCAGACTTGTTGGGGTTAACTTTTAGTCCCCAGGTGTGAAAAAAAACCAGTACCAAATTAAGATGATTTTTCACAGCGAACAGTGCCTCCATCGGTCTGTCTCCTGTTGCGTATAAAATGGTATCATCTGCATACATTAGAATCTTCGGCTGATAGACACACGGCTGAGCTTGCGGGCTGTAGGGAATGTCGTGCACAAAAAAGTTGAATAATTTAGTTCCAAGGATCGAACCCTGCGGGAGTCCACTTTTGACATCAACAAGTTTTGAAAGGGAGTTATCAATGACCACAAAAAGCTTTCTTTCTGTTAAATAGCTAATCATGATTCTGAGAAGAGGAATAAGACACTGATTTGTGATCAGTTTGTACAATAGGCCATTTGTCCACACCTTATCGAATCCAGTGTCCTGTGCGCAGGCCACAGTAGCATGTTTTTTTCTTAGCCCAACAATTATGTCATTTTGCAGTACCAGGGCAGCATGCTT
Organism: Stratiomys singularior; assembly: GCA_954870665.1. Lineage (NCBI taxonomy): Eukaryota > Metazoa > Arthropoda > Insecta > Diptera > Stratiomyidae > Stratiomys > Stratiomys singularior. The sequence goes on from OX940880.1 coordinate 103,811,161, forward strand.
TGTAGCATGCAACAGTCTAGGGGCGAAATAAGAATCGAAATTTTTTCCAATAATCTTCTCTAGGATTTTGCCGAATGGAGAGAGTATTGATATGGGGCGGAGATCTGCAATTTCCCCGGCAATTCCTTTTTTTGGAACTGGAATTAATCTTGCAACTTTCCACGGGTTTGGAAACTATCCATTACTAATGCAGTTATTGAAAACTATTGTGAGTTTGGGAGCTATGGTGCTTGCAGTTTTTTTTAGTAAGAAATTAGAGACCTCATCTACTCCAGTAGATTTTTTACTTTTAAGTGAGTTGATGGCATCGAGTACCCCGGACTCTTTTGTGAAAAAGGCAGAGTGTGGTCCCTCAGCCGGGTTGGAAGATAGGTTCTTGTTTGAGAAAATTGTTAAAAAGGATCCCGTCATGCTAAATGTGAACTCTCCTACGCGTGTATTTACATTGCTGTATTGGCTTGGTGGGAAATTTTCTGCCGAAGTTTGGTACAGTTCCACATAAACAAGCTTCAAGCTTGCTGTTACGGTCTGTAAAAACTGAGTTCTGGTAGGTGAGGTTTACTTTGTCAATATTTATTGAATGGTATTTTCTGCCAGTGATTCTGTTTATTTCACAAAACATTTGAGGTCCTGGTTTGATGTTTTTTAACATATCCTGGTTCAGGTTCATCTCCGCAGATATTTGTGCTTTAATAAAGTTTGAAATAATATGTACCTGATGTTTTATTCGTACATATTGGGGAGTGACTCTATTTAAATGCCTATTATATATTCTCTTAAGTTTTTGCAGGCATCAGTTTCGAAGTCTGACAAGAGATAAAGTAGTCTCAGATAACGCACCGTATTTAAAATATTTGGGGGCACGTGTAGGTGCATGATTTTCAGCAATGGTAGGAAGAGACTTAGTTAGTTTGTCTATAATGTTGTCAATTTCATGATTAGATATGAGCCTATCTTCAGGGATATATATAGCACTAATCGCATCACGGACATCCCTGTTGAACCAAGTCCAATCAACCAGGTTAAAATTCTGTATCTGTTTCGCTAAAACGGGATATTCCACTGTATCTTTAATCTCAATCATCAATTGTATCGCAAAGTGATCAGAAATTGAGGGAAGCGTGCTGCAATGGAGGTGTGTGGTTTTACTAAGTGTTGTCGAGGAGATTATAAAATTGTCAAGGAAGGATGAGGCACGGGGGTAAGTGGGAGTTCCCGCATTGATTAGTTGAAACATAGGGAGTGGGTCACGCCAAAGCCAATTGTGTAGGATTGTTGCATTTCCGTTTGTATTGCAACGAGAGTCACGCCACTGTGTATGTCTTGAGTTCAAGTCACCCCCCAGAATCACGTAATCATATTCAGCAGCCACGTCTTCAATTAAGTTAAGATCATTAATCATTGCCTGTCCTGCGTTTAGTGGTACATATAGAGCACAGGCGAGGAGTTTAATGTGGCATTTTGTATTGCTAAGCAGTGTGATCACGATGAACGAGGATTGCACTGTTTGCAACGGAATCGTTATATTGGAAAAGTGAAATGTATTTTTCACAAATATTGCTGTTCCCCTGGCGGAATCATTCCTGATTATATTATAATTAACCGTTCGCAATTTATGATGTGCTGCTAATCGCGTTTCTGTAATAAGACCAATGTCAGATCCTGATTTATTTAAGAGATTTTCCAGAAACATTCTCTTATCATGACTTACTAGAGAATTAATGTTAAGGGCTTGGAAGTTTAGTTTAATGCTGCTGTGCATTGCGTGATGCAAGGTTACACATGAAATTTAGGTATGCATTTGCCTTCTCAGCGTGCGTTGTCAGCGTATTGTAATGGCTCATGGAAGCACTCTCTAGTAGAGAACTGAACTCAATCCCAAACAATTCCGTTGAGAGGTTGAGTATTTGGCCGATGGCGCTTATTGGACTGGGGTTATAGTTCTGGGACTGAGGCATTCCGGCATTAGAGGTTCCCCGGGCAACTGCTGCATAGGAGAGGTTTGGTCGAGTTGAACGAGGAGTGTCTGCTTGGTTAGAAGATGCTGGTGGCTTTGTGGTTATTTCAGGACTGTTATTGAAATTTTTACACCTTTTTCTTAAAGGTCCTGCTTGAACCGTTTGCAATTTTTTTTTTCTGATAGACTTCACAGCCAGAAAAATTTGCGGGATGTCCGTTTAGGCCACAGTTAACGCAAAACGGAGGAGGACTATCCTCTTTCGAGGGGTCGCGTTCGCATGTTTCCTCTTTGGAATGTGCTTTATTGCACTTTACACATCGTGCATCGTAAGCACAGTTGGCCGAAACGTGGCCAAATCGGTGGCAACGGTAGCATTGTATCAAGTTACCTTTGTGCTTCGGCTTTTCCCAAGAGATTTTCTGCGAGAGGATATATTTTATTTTAATAATTTTTTTTAACCTTCTTCCGTTTTAAAATTTATACGGAATAGGTCGAGGGTTATACCTTCCCGTTTGGACCAAGTCGTGGAGAGATTTGTGATATTTTCAATTTTTAACCCTGGAGTATTCGACATGATGTCATTTTTGATTTCTTCACAAGAGAAATCAGCACTTACTCCCCTAACTACGACAGAGTACTTACGTAGTGAATTCGAGGTTAAGGAGAAGGCCTCTGCCTCGGATTTTCTAAGACACTCAGGAAACTCGAAGTGAGTTTCTACTGAATTGACACGAACTTTGTGCCGGCTTTTTGATAGAGTTTCAATTCTAATTTTTGCACTAATATTAATTTTTTTAATGGCGTCTACAATACTCTTAGCACTCACCTTGCTTACAAATATTGGAGGGCACCACTCAAGCTTCTTACTAATTTTATTATTAGTACTATTCTTACTGTTTTCGTTCAGATCTTCTTGTAGTTCGGCGAAATGATTCGACGTTGTAGACACTTCTTTAACTGCCTGCTTCTTTAGTTCTTCTTTAATTCTTCGCGACTTCCTTGAATCCATCGGCAGCCATGTTGAGCACCTCGATGATACTTTCGTTGCCTGTCATTTCCATGACTTCGTATTGCCGTAGAGCTTCCACGTCGGCACAGGATAGTAATTCAGACGGCAGGACCTTATTTCGGCTTTCCGGCGTATTTGAAGAATATGTGGAAGGTTCAATTCTCTTTCGACTTCATTTCACAAAGGCAACGCGTTATGACGGCAAGCAAAACGTTGTATTTCAAAGGCGAGCGCTGTTGAATTGCAAGAGTAAGCGACGAGTATTGTGTTCCCATGCGCACTGTTTTGATTTTCACATTCAATAATGTCAATCGCCGCAACACCTTAAGAATAAATTGAATTGTAAACAATCATAAAATTTTTGATTTTTTTAAATATTTCCTACATTTTGCCATGATGATACTCGATGCTCTTGTCACGATGATCGCAAGCGCTCTTTAATTTCGACGCATGCAACCTAAACGAGCGTATCTCTGTCTCCACAATTTTCATAATCCCACTTTCAAAAATGTCCAATTTTCAATTTTCCGATTACACCCGGTTTCCAGTAAGTATATGTCGTCACAACAAATCGTCATGACGGCAAAAAGCGTTTTGAAATTGTTGGGATGACATGTGACGTGTTTTGATTGTAATCATCATAGAATGCCAATCACTGAAAATGACGTGGGTGAAGGAAACAAACTACATTTCATATTTATTCGCAATAATAGTACACAATGCATCACAATTTGTTAACGCACAAAAACACAAATTTTTGCTTCGTTTAATATGCAATGTAGAGCCTGTCTCTCATTCAATTCCAAATTAAGCTTCCGGTGGCCCCGTGAATTCTGATCATCTTTCGAAATCCTCTCACCAATTCCTCAAATCAAATTTGCCTGTTAAATATGCTAAAGAATAAATTAGTCTTTCAAGTGGAAAATAATTATTTATTGTAAATCAAAACAAGACGACTTTACTGAATAGTTGGCATAGTGCCGCGACAGAGGATGACTTCGATACGAACGTCATCCTATGACATCACAATACGTGTTTGACATCACTAGGAGCCGTTGTGTTGCGATGACACCCGATACCTATTGGTTCTTAGCATTGTATTTTGATGATCGGTATTGGACTATTATGCACGTGATGTTACGGGTAGCCGTGGCTCACTACCAGCAATCATGATATCGCAACTCGCTAACCAAGCTGGTTTGAAAGGCGCGAAGTATTATGGTGGCGAGCAGCGAGTCAAACATCGAATTGCAAAGGTTGACAACATAATATATACAGTAGATAGCAGTAATGAGTACATGTTTAACTTGTTACACTTCTTAGTTAATAATCATAGTAATAAAAAAGCATATTTAAAAAAAAAAGTTTTCTTGTTTATTCCTTGTTCAATTCTTAACATAACAGTATATAATACAAAACAAAAAGCATAAGATCCAGAGAGAAAAAAAAAGAAAAACCAAAAATTTCATATGTACTCAATTTTGCACCTAATAACAACTAACAAAAGAGGTGATGTATTTTAATATTTGGTCCATAGGCTTTTGTTCTCTAAAACATTTTTCATCCGTTTTGGCATGCTCTCAAGTAATTTTTGTATGATTTCATCTGGAATACTTTGCCATTCTTGCTGCACACGTTGCCATAGCACGTCAAGGTTAGATGGGGCTGTTTTGTACTGTCCCAACCTCCTTTTAACGATTGACCACAAATTTTCAATTGGATTGAGGTCGGGACTTTGTACATCAATTTAAAATTTTGCCTAGTCAACCAATCTTTCACGATTTTAGACGTGTATTTTGGGTCGTTATCCTGTTGAAATATTACTTCTTCTTCAGGATAGGCGCTCATCTCCACAAAATCAGGAATATGAGTTCGTAAAATATTCAAATAGTTTTCTTTTCTCATTATTCCGTAAATTTTTTGCAGTGGTCCAACATGCCACCATGTGAACCAACTCCATACCATGACATTTCCTCCACCGTGCTTGACAGTTTGTTTAACATGGTGTCTGCATGCTCTCTCCAGGTCGGCGCCAACAATATTACTTACCATCAGACTGAAAACGATTAAATTTTGATTCATATGACCAAATTACCCGTTTCCAGTCGTCTGCAGTCCAATTTTTATGTTCTCGGGCAAACTTTAACCATACTTTGATATTTTTCTCTGACAATGCAGGTTTATTTTTTTTAACAGCTGCAGTGTATCCAATACAGTGGAGCGCTCTTCTTGCTGTCCATCGGCTAACCGACATATTTATTGCCAGAGCAGCTTCCTTAGGTGTTAAACACTTGTTTTTTCTCATCTCTGTTATCATAAGACGCGCGTCCGCATTTATCAAAAGTTTTTTGCGACCTCTCACTTGTTCTTTAGGAGTAATTTTTCGCCTTTTCTGAACTCTTATGACCACTAACTGACTTATTTTAAGTTGCTCAGCAATTTTCCGTGTCGGTAAGCCATTCTCTGTCATAGATGCAATGTTATTTTCAATATATCGTGATAATTTCTTCATTATTTCGAAAAACTTTGATTTTTTTATGAACTTTACAAAACGCACCACTTTTCGAGGTTTCACAGTTAATCAAACACGATCACAAACTAACACACACACAACTAACTAACTCTTCTCGTTCATTTATGACAAAGAATTCAAAACAAGCGGTAAATTTTTAAATTTCCGATGAAAGCAGAACTGAGTGCAATATTGAGTACATGTGAGTTGTTTTAGTTTTGCTTTTCTCTCTCTCTCTGGATCTTTTGCTTTTTATTTTGTATTATATACCGTTATGTTAGGAATTGAGCAAGCAATGAAAGAAAAAGAAACTTCTAGTTTACTTTGTCATTTCTATTCTTATATGCTATGAAATGCAAGAAGTGTAAACATATACTCATTACTGCTCCCTACTGTACGACGGTCGAACTTGTACGTTCGAAACACTGGAATGGACGTGAGTCGAAAAAAATAACAAATTAAAAATGATTATAATATCAAAGGCAAATAATTTGGCTTAAACGAATACAGTCTTCATAAACTGATGGAGAACGAAAAGTGTAACAATTTTATTTTATATCTGGCCATATGCTATTTTAAAGTATTGACCGACACACCGATTATTTATCGAAACGTTGTTTTTCTTATTATTTTCAATATGAGTATTATTCTCGAACTAAAACCACATTTCCGTTAGTTAAAATTTGTTATTGGTGGAACTGTTTTCAACTAATTTTTGTTGGGTATTTAACAATCGAATTTTTGATATTCACGAATATATAACTGGAGAAATGTTAAAAAGTTAATGCAATAATCGAAAAAAAATTGGTATTTGCATTAGTTTCTATAGACAGTTCCAATATAAACTCGATTATCCCATGTTTTAAATAATTGTGTTAACCAAGCATATTAAAAAACCAAATACAAACTGAATCATATGTTTAAGTTGCACCTATTCTATTTGTTACGAACAAAAACTAAGCAATTTTCCATTATTTCTGCTGTTTTTCATCAACTATCAACATTTTATTCAAATCTCGACATATTAAAACCATTTTTACAATCCCAACAAAAACTCAACGTTTGTGATAATAAAAAAGTTCCGAATACAATTGGATCTGTAAATATGTTTGAGTACTATATACATATATGTTTCAGTGTATATGTTTGATGTGATCTCTTTTCAACAAAATTCAAATGTTAAAACTTTTCTGATTAATTAATTGTAAGAAAACTATTTGTAACGATCCATCAAAAACTAAGTCTATGCCTGTTAGCTATATGCGTAATGAGCCTCATCTAAGTTGGACGCAGTCGTTTAATTGATTTAGAAATGTTGAAAAATCTAATTTAGTATTTGGTCTCATTATCTTGATTTTTAATTGGACCATTTCGTTTGATTTTCTTTCTTTTTTCTAAGTTTCGTTCTCTATTTTTTGCTTTTCACGATTTATGCTTTTACGACTATTCTTAAAAGCATGGCTCTTAGTTGCGTTTATTTAGTTCACATGGCATTTTGAAAAAGTTAAAAGGTTAGAGGCTTCGAGTAATTTTTTGTTTTATTACTTTACTACACGAGAAAAGCTATAAGAATAGGTTTTTATTGTAAGATTGCATTAGTGTTAATATCTTTGACATAGACTAATGTAATATGTATCGAAGAAATTGCTGCACTATATTGGCAATGATTTTGGAACAGAAAACTTGAATGGGGTTTATCATTTTGTTTGAAGCTTAAAAAGTAATATTGCTTTATTTATTCGATAAATAATTACATACCCTAATTTAATTATGTATTATAGTTCCATCGTTTTTATGTAGATGAGACAGGGAAACTGAATTATCGAAAATACCCTTTATTGCGAAGACTTACTTTACTGTACAGTAGAATCCAAAGCTCCTATTGACGATAAACTCCAAATATCGCTTATCCTTTCGAGTTTTCCATGTACAGGCGTGAAATCTCCAAATCGCAAAAAAATATCGTATAGTTTGACAAGCAACGTCAATCTAGTATATTAGCCGATTCTTTAAACATTATAAAGAAGTATCACAATTATGAACCCTCCCATCCTCGTCGGACTGTAAAGTCACTGTTGGTCAAAGTATGGCGCCTATGTACAAAGAGAAGCTTTTTTACCTTTAGTAAACAACACCAGAAAACTGACCACTTAAATCTCGTTATATTTGCATCAAAAAGGAAGCACTAAGCTATTTTTTGAACAAAATTTTGCACATATCAATAATAAATAATTTTCTATCACTGAGTTCTATTACTTACCGTCCGTTTTTTTGCGCTTCAATAAAGATTTGAACTATTTTATTTGAATAATGAATTAAAACGGACGGCTTCGAGAAAGACCAAAAATCAAAAAAAAAAAAATCACAAAATAAACCGAATCCAGATCATATATAAGGTCAACTTCGCAAAGTACATGTATAATATTTGAGAAGCCAAATGTACATGGAAAAATTCAAAATTCAGAACAAGAGATTTGCTGTAGCTAAAGAGTCACGTCGGAGAAAATCGTTGAATCTACTGAGACAACTTTCAATTAGAATTAAGACGCCAAGAAAACAAGATAAAGTGGAACAGTAAAAAACTTGTACGGCATTAGTACACACGGGATAGATGGAATTGAATTACTCAGAGTAATTAAGTGATTTCATAAAGCAAAAAGTACTTTTCAATGCATTTCATGCACTAAATTTTGTTCGAATACAAAATGACCAGCAAAAAATAGAAGTTCAAAGTACCGAAGAAAACTTTAAAAATTGCACTCAAGTACTTAAAATACGCTATACGAACACGAGTGTTTTTAATCATGAAATTCGTAGTTCATTATAAGCATTCTCGTTATATATATTCACAGATAAATCCACTCGAATAATGTAAATGTTGGCAGGAAGAGTGAAAAAAACAACTTACAAATACGAAATAATCACAGAAAGAAGTTCGGTATCTTATTACTATTTCACAAGTACATAGAATACATCAAATGTTGTGAGAAAGCATCAAAAGCTGAATATCTACGTAGTATGTTGATTTTGTTTTCTGATTTTCAAAAAGCTCTCTTGCCAATATATTGCAGTCTTTTATAATGCTTACAGTCCGTCAAGTAAGAGCGTGGTCGACTTCACCGACTGGTAATGAAAGATTTCGCTCTAATTCCTTCGCGAGCCGATAGAGGGGAGCTTTGTCCTTGATGCATTGTCAACAAAGATTCAGTTGTCGTTGGTCTGTTGAAAGAGAATCACGTTAAAGGCCATGAGTGCTAAGTACGCGTCGCGCTACGAGGCTGTGTTCCTTTGCATCCACGCGAAAGGTCCCAAAATGTCGCAATCAGCGGCTGCTAAATATATGAGAAAGTCGAAGGCATTTGTACAGAAGTGGATACAGCGATATAAAGTGGCTAAAAATGTCGATGATTTACCAGAACGTGGCTCGATAGGAAAAGTGAACAAAAAAGATGAAAAAAGAATAGTGAATCTGTTTTTGCGGAATCCTGCTTTAACACTGCGGCAAGGACAAGCAAAATTAATGGCAAAAGGTTTAGATATATCCTACGAAACTTTCCGAACCCATCTTCGTACTCATGATCTGAAATGGCGCAACACAATGAAGAAGCCTCAGTTGGCTGAAAAACATGTGACAAAGCGACTCGCTTGGGCGCATGAGAATATTGATAGAGATTTTGAAAATGTCATTTTTACTGATGAATGTTCTATATGGGCACGTTCTGTCCTCACGCGAGCCTGGTCAACTTCCACCAATAAGCTTGTTCAGCGGACCGTAAAACATGGAATAAAGGTGCATCTTTGGGGCTGCTTCTCAAAGCAGGGATTCGGCACTTTGCACCTCTTTACTGACAACCTAAATGCCGAGAAAATGATACAAATCTACAAAAAGGCTTTACTGCCATCTGCCAAACGATGGTTCATCACAAAAAATGAAGATTGGATTCTGTAGGAGGACAACGATCCTAAACACCGCAGAAAGCTCTGTACTCAGTGGAAGACTCAATCTGGCATCGTTACATAGGTTTGGCCGTCGCAGTCGCCCGATGCAAACCCTATTGAAAATGTGTGGGCATATATTAAACGGAAACTTCGTGGAAGACGCACATACACTTTGAAGCAGTTGTCTTACGAAATTCGTCGGATCTGGAGATCCTTGCCACTAGAATACGCCGTCAAATTAGTAGAAAGCATGCCTCGGAGATGCCAGGCAATTATCGACGCCGGTGGTGACTGGACACATTATTGACCGAACTGCATCATTGTTTGTAATGTGTACAATGTATACATAAATATGAAAGTTTCATCAAATAATTTTTTTATAAATTAACATGACCACGCTCTTACTTGACAGACTGTATATAGGTTAGGAATACTAGGATTGAGGATTGAAAGGATTGTTCAAAATAACAACTTTTTTACTAGTTCTACATGTTTGTCACAAAGCTTTGAATTTTTGATTGTTTCATAATTTCGTAATGAGTCCATTATTTCAATAGATGGAACACCTTTGAACTTTTTAAAACTATATTCAAGAATATAAAGTTAAAATATTTATTTTTCTTACATTTTTTAAAGTCTGCCTGCAGACATAACGCAGAAATTATTTGTTTTCAAGCAATTAAATAGGCCACAAAGGTTTGTGCGATTAGACTAATTATATTAGTCCAAACAATTTGTGTATCATCGAGCTTTCAATGAAAACCCTTCATACTTCAATACTACCAAAAAGATGCGCTTGATTCACAATGCAATAAACATTTATTAATTTTAGTTACAAACTCTGCTTCAAGAGTCCGAAATTATAAATTAATTAGGACAATTACATTGTCAATCGTTTCATTAAAATATATTAGATTGCTGTGAGCCTCTTTGTGAAATCAGTGATTTATCTATCTCTTACAAGCGATTTCAAATTGTAATAGAGACTAATTGTAATTGTTCTATTCAATCAACTACTTTTTAACATCTTATTTGCGTGCTTTAAACGTACATATGCAACACATACTTTCATAGGATAAAAGCATTTTGTTCTTTATTATAAAATATTAAAAAGTGTTTATGTATTTATGAACATGTCTGATTATGTCGATATTGCTTCTCATCATGCATATGTATGGTTGTTATCGTTGATATACTTTTGAAGAAAGTCACCCACCAACAATAACTTAATAGCCATTCAAAGACTATAAATATATCTTACAATAGGTTTATACATTTAGATAGAATAATTCCCTTGACTTCACAGTTCTTTCTTATCACAGAAAAAAATGAACAAATTGTCGTTCGCTAAGTGCACGATAATGTAAAGCACGCAAATAATTATCGTATGGAAACTCATATTGCAACGACTAAAGTAGAAAACGATAAATTGAAAGCCAGATCAACTTATCACTCCGTATTTGAAAAAAAAAATGTATAAAATCATATAAATAGCCCCCTACAGTTATCAGAAGCCGAAATGTTGAAGCGTTACAAGAAACGAAAAGAAATCAACGAATACATGATAAACGTTTGTCAAGTTTCCTAGGACACAGTTAGCTTTTTACTATGCTAGCGTATAAATTTAAAGCAGTTGACATTTATAAGCCTCTACTTTACTAATGTGTTCTTATGTGATACCAAGGCAAAATATAACATCCACCATCTTTTGAAAACGATTCTTTCCACCAACATTCTGAATCGTTTTTTTTTTTAAGTTTCACTTCGACACCTCTCAAGTAATTGACTCTTTTTAGTGTTTGATGTCATTATACGAAGAGGAAATCGCACATATTATGGGCATTAATGCCCGGTTGTCAAAAAATCTTATGACAGCACTTTCAACTTTTATATTAAATTATTTTACACATTTTCTAATTTTGGGTTTTCGTCAAAATCATCAAATTTTCCCAAAAAATCCGTAGAATTCATTTCTTTTTAACAATACTTGATGACCTAGAATAGTGTTAAAATGTTTCAATAATTATTTTTCGATATTACAATATTTTGAAATAAATGTACCTTTTAACGCACTGTTTACTAGGACTCACCGGTGGGGTATTTGTAGGTGTTTGCAATGGTGTGGTGTTTGATGAGGATCCAACACGTGCTGACGCTATAGACCTTGTTGAGCTGTATACATCATTTTTGGGTGGTGTGCATCCAATATATATTGCAGAGCCTTTATCGGGCATTGCAAGGTCAATACGTGAACCATGGACGGATGGTGGTGCTGATCCTAGAAAGGAATTTACACTTATTAGTCGTGAGAGAAACATATCGATATATGTTTAGAGTGTAAAGAGTATATACAATATTACTAGTATGTATATAAGCTTATATTTAACTACTCCTACTTGTTTGTTTTTTGTTGGTTTTAAGACATAAATTGTTTGGTCAAAGTTATATTCGTATGTTTTACAGCACAGATCTAAATGATTTTTTTTTTTTTTGGGTTGGGGGTGAAGGCAATTTACGCCCGGAGTGTGGGACTCCTAGCAGCGCATGCTACCAGACTACCCACTAAACACCCCCCCTGTCAAGAGATCCTAGCCTGGAACCGTTTGACACATTACTTCGGGCTAGGCCTCTTTTTTACTTCGCGCTAGGGCGCCGTCAGTCTAGAGAAATCTCCCTCCAGCGGGAGGGGGCAGGATGGAGGAGGACTGCTGGGAAGGAGGCCTCCCTAGACCCCGCGCCCAAGGTTATCTATCGAATATTTTTTGGCAATAAGTATTGCCCGAGAGTAATGTGCCACGCAGGTCCATTTGTCGAAACTTTTCAGCATTTCTCCGACCAGATTGTCTGGAGAAAGCTCTCCCATCACCTCCCACAAGTCCTGCCGCATCCTGTTCCACCTTCTACAGTTGAAGAAGGTGTGACATGCGTCATCCCTTTCCCCTGGGCAGAAAATACAGTCTGGGGACCGTGATTTACCAATCTTGTGCAAGTAAGACTGAAAATACCCATGCCCGCTAAGAAGCTATGTAAGGTAATAATCAGTCTCACCGTGCCTTCGATTTAGCCACGATCCCACGTCCCCTATAAGGCGGGCAGTCCAGCGGCCATTGGAGTCGCCTTCCCATGACTGTTGCCACTCGAGTATTGTGCGCTGCCTCTCTTCTCGGTTGACAGCATATGTTGAGCCCTCCACTTTACGGTCATAAATTCTCCGTCGTTCTCTAGCAAGGAAGGCGATGGGTATCACTCCTGCGATCACCAACACCGCCGACTCAGAGACAGTGCGGTATGCAGACGCAACCCGCAAAGCTCCTCGTCTCTGTACCTGGGCCAAGCGCTTTCGGTACAGCTCCTTACTGAGAGCTCCGGCCCAAACCTCGGAGCCGTACAGTACCACTGACTGTACAGCACTCATGAGAAGTCGGCGTTTGCTCGGTGTGGGCCCACCGATGTTGCACATTAGTCGACTCAAAGCTGAGACGCCCATCGCGGCCTTTTTCGCCGTTGCCCTGATCTGTTCCGAAAAGCTCATTTTCGAATCGATCAATAGTCCCAAATATTTTATTGCGACTTTAGACTCAACAGTCGCATCTCCGATCTGCAAAGGAATTACAGTGGGAATTCTTTTCTTCGTGAGAATGACCACCTCGGTTTTCTCAAGTGCCAAACTGAACCCACGGGTGGTCATCCATTCTCTCACTTGACGCATTAGCACTCCCAGTCTGCGCTGCGCATGTTCGACTGTACGTCCGGCGACCAGTGCTGCTATATCATCTGCATAGCCGACTAAGCGCGACTCATCTGGCAGCTCAAGCCTCAATAGTCCGTCATATGAGGCGTTCCACAAGTCTGGTCCCAGTATGGAGCCTTGCGCTACACCAGACGTTATCTCCATACTGCGTCGCCCATCTTGTGTGTCATAGAGCAGTCTGCGGTCCTTTAAATAATCCCTCAAAATCCGCATCAGATACCCTGGCAATCGGAAAAAATTTTCCAATGTGCCAAGAATATCCGACCATCTGGCGGAGTTGAAAGCATTTCTGACGTCAAGCGTCACTAGCAAGACAACTCGTTTTTCAGTTTTGTGCGCTTCGGCTCGACGGACTGCATTCACAACTTCCATGATGGCATCGGAAGTAGATCGCCCTGCTCTAAAGCCATACTGCCGAGGAGACAGGTCCCCTGCAGCACGAATTGCGTCTGTGAGTCTTCTTCTTTTTCCCGGCTGTGTCCAGCATACAAAGCGGGCGGTATGTAGATGGCAGCCCGGGGTCCCCTTTTCCCTTGCTGATCAATGTGAACTTCGCCACCTTCCAGCGAGATGGGAACACACCTTCTCTCAGGCAAGCGTTGAACACATTGAGCAGCAAGTCAGGACAAACGTGGAAGACCATTTGTAGCACCTCGGATGGAATGCCATCTGGTCCTGTTGCCTTTCGAGCTTTCATAGAAAGCACCGCTTCCCCCAGCTCATTTTTAGTGAACGATGGACATTCGCCCGAGTCGACCTCGTGGGCAGCATCAACACGGACAGGGTGAGTTGGAAAAAGCGCCTGCACTATGCCGTCCATCTTATCTGCTTGAAGTAAATACGGCTTCCGTGAGGTACCGAGCTTGCGCCACACTACCTTGTAGCCGAGCCCCCATGGATCCCTGTTCACATCGTCCACAAGTTCTCGCCAGCAGCGTGCCTTGCTCTCGTTGATGAGTCTTCGGAGTTCTTTCCTTGCTGATCTGTATGCTGCTGTCCTATCGGATGCTTCCTCTACGTTTCTCGACCACTGAGCTGCACGTCGAAGTCTGTGACACTCGCCTCGTTTGTCTGCGATATCTTTTGACCACCAATGTACAGCAGGCCTGTCGTGTCGAGGCCTCCGTCGAGGCATAGATGAGCTACAGGCAGAAGTGATAAGGTTCATCGTTGACTCCGCCATTCCCTCGACTGGAGCCCTTCGGTTCCCTGAAGAGCATCCCGATGTCGTTCCGCCTTTTAGAATCACATTGGCGAAAGTCTCCACGTCCATTTTTCCGATATTCCACCCGGGAGTGAAAGATCGTTGAGACGAGCGAGGAGTGGTATCGCCGATCTCAAACGCGATGTATTGGTGGTCACTTGCTGAGTAATCCTCGAGTACTCTCCAGTTCAACGTCCTCGAAGCGAGGGACTCCGAGGCGAATGTCACATCTGGGATTGTTCCTTCGCAGCCCCAGCGCCGAAAGGTCGGTACATTACTGGTATTTAAAACTACCAACCCAGTCCTCGACGACATGTCCAGAATGCGTTGCCCTCTGGGATCGGTTTGAGACATGCCCCACTCAACGACTCTCGCCTTGAAGTCTCCTGCTACGAGTACTTTGCCATCTGTGTTCAGAACAGCATCCTCTAGCGCGTCCAGTCTATTTTGAAAAGATGGCATTGACTCATTCGGCGTCAGGTATACGCTGAAAATCGTTATAACCCGAGCACCGAATCCACACGAAACCGTCTCCTCGGCCGTGACCTTGGATCTGGAGTCGCATGCTGCCACGAACCCAAACGGCAGCAGTATGGGGCAGATCTAAATGATAACCGACTTCTGTATGGCTAATTTCAACGTTGAAATCATTAGAAAACTTCAATTAAGTCTAGAATGCAAAAAAAGCATGATTTTCAAGATTTTTTTTAAAGCCATTTTATTAATTACATCAATGCCATCTTTTACATAAAAAAAGTAAATATGTTTAATTGCAAAAAAAAATTTTTTTTTATTTTTTTCTTCCTTATATAAATTTTGTAGAGGAAGCCAAAGTTTTGTCCTTAAAAAATTCTTCCTAAATGGCAGACAGTTATTCTCAGAATTGTTAAGTCTGAAACAAAATACTCAAAAAGTATGTTATAAAAAGTGTTATTTTGTGTGACAATTCACCACTGAAAGTAAAAATTTGTTGAAAAAAAAATGGCAAACTTTCAAAAAAAGTTGAAATTTCGACCCTATTTTCCGATCATTATCCTTACATCATTTTTTTTTCGTTTTTTTTTTAAAATGTGGTAAATTGTCCAAGAAGGGACAAAGAAAATGCTTCAAGATTTATTACTCTAAGTTTTATAGTTCCGAAGATTAACTTTGCCATTTGAAAAAACGTCGTTTCAAAAAAAATGCTTTAAAGTTTTGTTTTTTTTTTCAATCTTTCGGTTATAAACAATAAGAAATCGGATTTTACCTATTATAATTGATTAATCTGCTATCCCTGGGCCGTACAATAAAGAACCGTCATCAAGATTAGCTTCCTCATCTTGCTGATGGGCTTCTTTCTTTCATAAACGACCTTCCTTCGTCGCTTCTGTGCTCGCTTTTTCAGCTAAAACAATGCGCTCCTCGTCCTTGAACTGAGCGTACATGTATGCACTTGACCCAATGGTGCATCCCATCACTTCCATCATTTTTAATAAAGTCATTCGTCCTTCATTAAATATACACAGTGAAATGTGGACGGCCAATTGGAGGACTTCTTTACCAACAAACGTGTGTTTGGGAACGATCGCCCAAAAAGTTTTATTGTAGCACTCGTTGTTATTTTGGGTGTTTTTTCCCAAGCAGCATGTCAATAACTCATCGTTGGTCAATTTTTCATACACAGGTTTCACATATTGTTGCACTTCTTGACTCAAAGCTGGTTTGTGTTTGTAAGAAGTATTATACGCTTGCGCTTTGAGATACATGCACCATTCAGGATTGCAGCGCTCGTGTTGCGGTGCATCGTCTGTGGAAATATAATGATAAAATCCGGCCCATATCTCTTTTTTCATTTGTTCAAGAGAATCGGCATGCCGTTGAATGGCCAAAGAGTAATAAATAGACAATTTTTTCATGATTTTCCCGGTCAGATCTACAGTTTTTGGAGGTGGTGGCGCGGTCTTGTCAACTTTTCTTTTTTTTTTGCGACTGACTAACCTTTGGCTCATTTTTTTTTGGCTTCTCTTTTTTTTTCTTCGGCTTTTTTGATTTTTCGCAGCTCAGTAACGGATTTTTTTACTTCTTTTAGATGCCGAAACATCCGTTTGCCAACGTGTAAAACGCACTCGAGGTTTTGTACTACAAAATCACCATAAGGTTTGGCTTCGATGAAATTCGAAAAAGTTTTTGAATCACCATCACCTTTGTAGTAAGCATATTTCGCATCGTGCAGCTCGTCAGAATTTTGAAACATCTTTATGACACCTTGGACCTCCATGTCTCCTGAGCTACCCTCATAATTGGCGCTACAATTTTCACTATGCTCACTTTCATACCATATATCAAAAGCTACGCGTTTTAACTTTTTCAACATCATCTCACAAGTTTTACAGGTTTTAGAAGACACAAAATAGTCCAAAATCTTTCCAGTGTATTTACCGATTCTAGTTGTAACACCAAGCAGCGAACTAAAGCCACGTTTAGACCAAGTTCCATCGCCGGACACCGATAACTCGTTCTCGGGCAATCCTTGTTCTATATTTCTTTTTTTTTCTTCAACTCCAGCTTTTCGAATACACATATCAGCTACATTTTTTGCTGCGATTTTAGCATTCTCTAATAAGTAATAGTACGTTGATTTACTAAAATTACATTTTATATCCATGAGAGAGCAAAACAAGTCGAGGCCGTTGCCACCGACGCCGAGTAATCGCATGACAAAAACTATACGCCGATTTATTTCAAATCCCTTCTCTACAAACGGAGATGAATTTACTTTCGTTTTCCACACTCACACTCGATATTTAATTAGAATCCTAACCCACGAATTCTGGTTTTAGAAAACTTTATGTCTTTATCACAAGTTTTACACTTCACCATGCTTTCCAAAGCCGAAAAGACGAGACTGAACGACAGCAGACAATAACTAAACGTTTCATCAACTTTAACCTCAAAATCATTATTTCTTGACAGTTTTTCAGCAGATTTACTAGTAAAAGTAATATTTTAAATTGGCTACCTTGGAATTCATGAGATTTCCTCGTGACTCTTTTTGTTCTCGGTTTAGCGATTTTACTCGCCTTTCGGTACGATTTGCTTGGAGCCATAATACAAAACAATATATCGACTACCAAATAGATACTGAGAGAAAAACACGTGAGAAACTTTGAATTTCAATTTGTGTATAAAAGAAACTGATATTTTGGAGAGGGGATCGACATAAACGTCGTGCGAGCTTTTGGCTGGGCGCTTGCGCGTTATTATATTTACTATAGAATTAAATATAGTTCAAATTTCTCTATAATATTTTGGGAGAATGTTTTTGAATGCCTAAAGAATCGAAATCAATAATAAAAAAAAATTCGATTTTTTTGAAAATTCTAGACTGTACTAATACCTTAAAACAAACATTTAGCAAAAATCCGAAACGCTTACCAGTATAAGAATATAATCCAGCAGGACTACTACGTGGCCGTGTATTGCTTATTGTGCTTGCACTTCTTGTAAGACCATTCGAATGCGACGAAATTGAGGAAGTTATCGATTCTTCTTTTTTCCGTTCTCGTTCTCGTTCTCTATCACGATCGGTACGGTCACGATGACTGCGATGTTCCCGTTGAAAATGTTTAGGCGAAGTTGGACATGATTGAGCTCCATCCGGAATAGGAGTCAATCGACTCCGGCCCATTGATGCTGAACTTGTTTTTCTACGAAAAATTCCTTTGGTGTTATCTGCATTACACATTCCTTAAATGAGAAAATGTATCGTGCAATGTAAGAGAATTCAACTGAATGTTAATAATAATATTAAATTTCAATTTTCAATTACTCGAGTAAAAGTAATAGTCAAGTAACATATGAATTTATGTATACTTTCAGTGTGAAAACTCTGTCTGAAAATACTAAATTGAATTTCTAAAGCAAACAATCTTGGTGCGCACAGAATTTGTTCACTCAATGTGTGGTTCGATTCAATTTAATAAAATCAATGAAAATTAAAAATCGCTGCAATATCTTTTTTGATGAATTCCGTATTCCCCTTATTTTTTTTTGAGTTATATGACTTAGCATTGTATTAAAAGTTCAATGCATTAGAACTTAGAAATCAGTTCGCATTAGAATCAAACCAGATCATGAAATTAAAAAACTGATGGATTAAAAGACAACGAAATTCATGGCCCGACTCAAACATAAATGCTGGAAAATTAAATTGCCTACCGTTGCATAATTGAGCGAATTCTTTTTCTTATAAATGAACTACATGGTTAGGATTCCCACATCATTACATAATATTTGATTGCAAACATTCAGGAACTCGGTTACAGTCAAAATAATTGGAAATATTCAATGCAATGTACTGTGAGAAATATATTCAATTTACAGGTAAAAAAATAAATTTGATGTGGGAAAAAATAAAGGTGGGCATAGGTTCATATTTCCGAAACCTAGGTTACTAGGGTACTGTAACAGTTGAAATTTTGGAAGAATGCAAGTATCCTACATATATTTGTCTAAAAGAAATGAATATAAATTTATTTGAAATATTATTAAAGTACACCTTCGATTAAAATTTATTTGTAACTTCAGGGTCTGTTTGTTGCATTTATCTTCCTTTCAATGTGATTTCATATTTATTCTTCAGCATGAATAACTTCGCAAAAGTGTTTGCGTTAAACAAAGTTGTTCTCCGAACAAAAATGTTTTTAATAAAAAATATGAGTGCTTAATAACTTGATTACTGGTCGGGGAAATTATTAAATGTATTTTTCTTAAAATTAAACTAATTATGTTGTGGATGGATATTCTGATTGTGGCATAATGCATTGAAGCCGTGACTTGGAAAAGTTTACAAGGAATTCTAAAGTTACTTGATTTCTTCTGTTTCTCGTGGCTAGTTCAGCAGTTGAATTCAGGAATTGACTCAAGTTTCAACATACAGTTTCGAAGGTTAAAACAAAATTTCACAGCCGATATAGCTGAGCAGCGAAATTTCAGCTAAGACAATGATAATCGCATCTCATCAAAAGAAATCTTAACCAAGTTACTGAAAGAATTTTTCAACGAATGAAAATATACAGCTGCAAAAATCCAATTCAAAGCAAACAAAAAGACCAGCTGATCCACATATGCAACAGTTTCACTTATTACATGTTTTAAAAAGAAGTGAATTTAATAGCCAAAATCATTTTTAAATAGTAAATTCAACCTGTTCTAAGAGCGCGAAGATTTCTTAATAAAGACTTTCACTGACTTTACTTTATTTATTTAAAGCACATAAGCCTTATGTTTACAATTCATTCAACAAGAAAGCCAAAGAAGAACAAAATATATTCTCAAAAAATGAATTAATGGTTAATTAAATGCATTACTATTGATTTAATCTTTACAGCATTCTGATTTCATACGCGCAGACTACATAAACACTTATTTCTGTGTTCTCCTTTTTAATGAAATTATTTCACAGTGGATCTTCTTTGGTTTTCCATTTATCTTTAGTAAAATCAATATAAAACGAAACACCACCTGTTGGGCATTTTTCCGTTCGTGAACAATTGCCTTCACATATGTCTTTATTCTGCAGAAGCTCCTCATAATTATTTAATGCCGATACTACTTGGTCCCTGTCCCTCTGTTCAAGTGCTACGCTTGGAAAGCGTTCACGGAGGCGACGTCGTTCCTAAAAATTTATATGTTAGAATCTAGCATGTTTATTTGAAAATTATGATTAACGTTGACCTTTTTTTGGAATCTTGAAAAACAAAATGTTTTTTTTTTAAGCTTAAGTTCATTTTCAAGTTTCCTAATTCTCTTAAAATTTTTCAATTAGGTATTTCTTATCAAAAAGAAAAGAGAAATGAAAACTTTGCATATTTTAGATACTGGGTAATTTTTATTAAGGACATACTTCGCTCAGTTTAGTCATTTCAAACTCTTGTAATTGTGTTTGAAATCCTAAATTTGGGTTAGCTACGGCGCGTCCAGCTCTCACAACTTTCAGCGCTTCTTTCCAACTTAGATCTGAGCAAGTCATAATGTAGGCAACAGCTACTGTTACCGACCGCGACATTCCGGCCAAACAATGAATTAAAACATTTCCGTCCCGGAGGCGCGCAGCATGAATGAAATCATTGCAAACTGAAAAGTATTGTGACAGATTTTGGTCAGGCGTGTCAGCAGCCATCACACATAAATAATGTTTGTCCTGAAACGAATAATATTCAAAAGAGGTTGCAGGTTGAAAATCAAATTCAATTGAACGTTATCAATTATTCTTACTCTAGATACTTACTGGCAACAGACGTCTGGGGCTGTCATGAATCGCTATGATGTGGGTAATATTGTAACGATCCAGTTGAGTATGGTCCTTCGAATCGCGATAGTTGCCAACGTAAAGTCCTGGCAAGACCTTAAATGATAAATCATGATAAATAAAAAAAGTTAGTTGAGGGAAGTCTTAACAATCTTGCTTTACACATGTTCCAGTTCATGGCAAGTCTCTATTATGAGACTTGATTTACGATGACTAAATTTTATCTCCTTGAGTGGAATTGGCATTTAAACAGAATGTCATTTAATTATGTAGCCTGTGTCGACAAAAAGATTTTCAGAACGTGAAATATAACAGATCAATCTGAGACTTCTTTCAATGCACAATTTAATCGAAACGACAGGAATTTGTTAAGGAAATGTCAAACTATCGTCATAGCAACGATACTCACTCTTATAATAGAGCACTTTTGCTCCGGTTTGTTTCTTGGATAAAAGCTTCGACCGTGTTTTAAAAAAGCTTTTGAAGAAAATTATAACCGCAAGTGTATAAAGGAAGTGCGATGTTTAGATATAGCTGTAGAATACCACGTATGCTATAGTTGGAGCACTCATGAATCACAAATTTATACGAGTGATTTGAAGAAAAATCATTAAAGAAATGATTTACAAACATCGACGAAATATTTCTAATCAAATAGGTAAGAGCAGTTTTCGTCGCCACCGAATATTTGAAATCGATAACAAAAGTTATTAGTTAGGGTTTTTTGAACTGCTTCCTCATACATTGGATTACCTGTATTTGACCAAGCGGCGGACAAATATGGTTAATATTTGAGACGTATAAACGCAGTTCTAGGGAAAGATTCGGGATCCGAAATCGAATTGGAAAATGAATATTTTGAAGGACTTGGAAAATAATGAAAAATAATGTAATGATGAAAAATCATAGGAATCAGTGTTTCAAACTAAAAGAAGACAAAATATATATTAAAATTAATAGAAAGTGGATAATTAGTTTTACCTAACAGAATAGAAATAAAACATAAATTACATGCAGAGAAAAGTTAAACAACAGATGGACATTTAAAAATACTTTGCGCAATGGTTTAGTACAATTTTTTAGGGGCACTCCTTACATTTGGAAATTGCCATTGTCTGTAAACTTTAAATATAAAATATTGAAATCAATAACAGAATTACGTAGTAAATAATAAAATTTAATTAAAATTAAATTTGCGTTCAGTGTATTTCATTACATTACTTAATATAACTTACGCAGGGGGAATGCTGGTCAACAGGAGTACTCCTAGAAGCCAGTATTCTTTGGGGAGTGTCACCCCCACGTACCCGAGGACCTGGAGGTGACTGCAAGCCTTCTCCAGCGGAAAACGACCCTGCAACGACTCCGGAAAAACGAACCGATCAACGAATTCGAATTGGGGCACTTGGGCTGGCGGACACGATATTTTGGACCAAGTACCACTGAGGTGAAACTCGCGCGCGAACGGCTCCAATATAAGTATCGTACCGTCTCCGTCCCGGTAAAACCTTGGCAGGCCTCGGAGTACGTTCGAAGCTCGCACCATTAAGTTGGTGGTGTAGGTTCGGTTGAGACGAACTCCCGATTAGCGCTGGTCTGGCTCTGAGCACATGTCCCCATAAGGGCTGGTGCGAACCCTTGCATGGCCTCCCTGCTTTGCACAGACACCCATGGGACCATTAAGGCGACTACACATACGAGTGGAGATAGCGGCTCCGAGGGGAGACCTTTTTAGCATGATGCCTTATAAATTAATACCAACCGAAACAAAATCAAAAACATCGAGCAAACAACCAAACCCAGACGACAAACGGACGAACGAACACAAAAAAGCAGAGAGCCTCTACCAACCGGAAATACTGGCGGCATTCGGACGCAGCAAAAAAACAATGCGCACGCCCGAACGTCCAGTAACACTAGGGGAAAAGCATGAACAACTAATACCTGAGAAACACACGGAGGGAGAAACCACCGATGACATTCAGATCATGATTCGACGCGGTGCTGTCACTGGCACTGCTCCTAATGCCATCAGAGCTCTCTATCCTAACGCAAACAAAGAAAGCCCGCCTCAAAACCAGGCGCAGGACAATCTCATTGTATTAGATCGGCACGAAGAAGAGCGTCTCATGCGTAAGGCAGGAAACATCGTTAAAAAGATCAAAGCTTCCTGCAATACCCAGAAAAACATAAACAAGGACATTAGGGACGGTATTTTAGAGCTTGAAGAGCTCTTAGACCGTATCGGGCACTACAGACGCAAATGACTTAAAGCGGAGGAAGAGCAAAAGACCAGTACCTCGGTCGAAACGCAAGTTATTCCCGCGCATAGCGCTACCAAAAGAGTTGCCAGTAGCCCAATCCAAGGGGACCGAGACAAAAGGAGGAAGGACGAAGCAGCGAACAGGCAGATTACGTCGAATGATGGATTCCAGGTGGTGTCAACCAAGGCCAACAAAAAAACATTCAGAAGGCTCCTCCTTGAAAAAGTCACTAATGATAAGCTCCTTCCTGGAGACAAAGAAAAAGATACCCCAAACAAGAAACAAGAACCACGAAGCAAGCCACGCTGCAAAACCCTAAGGCATGCACTGCTGGTCAAACCGACGGATGGGAGAACTTACGCAGACGTTTTGCGGGAAATCAAGGGAGCTGTAAGACCCGATGATACTCAAACTGCCATCAGAACCGTCCGACCAACCAAATCTGGTGGCCGCCTTGTAGAATTTGGACCTGAGACAACAAATAACAACTCATTCCGGGATGCAGTCAAAAAGGCTCTAGGGGAAAAGGCAACAGTAGCTTCACTTGAACCAATGGCCACCCTCGAAATCAGGGACATTGACTGCGTTACGGACAAGACGGAGGTGGAAGAGTGTCTCAAAAGGGTTTCACCCGAATTAACTGGGATCAAATTTCGACTAACCCCTGAAAATAATAGAGGGCAGCGCATGGCCATAGTCAACTTAACCGAGAAACATGCCGAAAACCTCCTCTGCATGGGCAAAATAAAAATAGGTTGGGTGGTCTGCAGAATACGGCGAAGAGCAGTTCCTCTCCGCTGTTTCAAATGCCTAAGCTACGGTCATACAGCACAAGGCTGCAAAGGGCCTGGAAGGAGCTCCTTGTGCTATAAATGCGGCAACGCAGGACATAAAAGAACAGAATGCACGGGAGAGGCGCACTGTATCCTCTGCGAGAACGCTGATCCCAGACCTGATGACCTGAGACATATTCTAGGGACAGGGAAGTGCCGGGTATTCAAAGAAGCCCTAACCAAAGCCAAAGCAGCTCTGCAATGACCCGTGTCCTACAGATAAACTTACATCGGAGCTCAAACGCCCAAGACCTGCTTGACCAATTCGCGAGGGATATTAAAGCCGATCTATTGCTGCTTAGCGAACAACACCGAGATAAAAATTCATCAGTATGGTACCCTGATGAATCTGGTACTTGTGCCATATGGGTTCGAAACAGCACACAACTGAGAGTTCGGGGCCATGGGCGAAAAGATGGTTTCGTGTGGGTCCGTTGCCCAGGAATAACATTCTTTAGTGTGTACTTGACACCGAACGAACCAATAACATCTTTCCAGGCGAAGCTCTACACTTTGGAGGACACCGTCTTGAGCACAGAAGGTCATGTTCTTATCGGGGGAGACTTTAACGCCAAGACCATTGAATGGGGCATGCCTCAGTCAGATCCCAGGGGGAATCGAATCCTGGAGATGGCAGCCAGAGTAGGGCTAGCCGTGGTGAATACTGGTAATACTCCCACTTTCCGCCGCTTGGGCTGCGTGGGCACCATCCCGGACGTGACATTCGCCTCGGAGTCCCTCTCCTCTATGACACACAATTGGATTGATCATACAATACGATCATCAGTACATAGCATTCGAGATCCGCGACAACGTTCCTAAACTCCCAGACACTCAGGGTTCCGCCTTCGTGTGGAATACTGAGAGGATGGACGTGGAGAAGTTTGTCGACAGGCTCATGACATGCTTACCACCGCTTGGCTCATTGCCGGGGAGCAGAGAACTGACTGCTGAAGGCATGGTGAACTCCACAATGAGTACCATCATCTCCACTTGTAAGTCATCTATGCCCAGCCGGAGACCTAGACACGGAAAGCCTCCAGTGTACTGGTGGTCCACTGAAATAGCTGAACAACGAAGGGAGTGTCACAAACTCCGGCGAGAAGCTCAACGACCGTGAAGCCAGGACGAGGCATGCACCAGAATGGCAGTATATCGGTCAGCCAGAAAATGCCTTCGCAAACTGATTAACAGGAGTAAGGCCCGTTGCTGGCAGAACCTCGTCGAAGACGTGAGCAGGGACCCATGGGGCTTGGGCTATAAACTAGTTATGCGGAAGCTCGGCGCTCTACGGGCCCCCTGCGTACTTGAAGCGGACATGATAGACGGGATAGTACGGGCACTTTTTCCCCAACATCCCGTCCGCGTTGATGCCGCCAACAGGGAAACAACATCAGACTGTCCACTCTTCACGAGAAACGAACTGGAACTAGCAGTTCTCTCCATGAAGGCGAACAAGGCTCCGGGCCCAGACGGTATTCCAGCCGAGGTACTGCAACTGGTCTATCACTCTTGTCCTGACTTGCTGCTCAGTACATTTAATGCCTGCTTGCGGGAAGGCGTTTTCCCTGAGCGTTGGAAGACAGCAAGGCTCGTGCTGATCAGCAAGGGGAAGGGGAATCCCGAGTCGCCGTCAGCATACCGACCGTTATGCATGTTAGACACGGCCGGGAAAGTGCTCGAGAAACTGATAAAGAGAAGACTCGCTAACGTTATTCACGCCACTGGGGATCTTTCTCCAAGGCAGTATGGTTTCAGAACGGGACGTTCCACTATAGATGCAGTCGCGGAAGTTGTAAGTGCGGTCCAACAGGCGGAGGCACGCAGTCGATCCAACCGTCGGGTAGTCCTTCTAGTGACGCTGGACATAAAGAATGCTTTCAACTCCGCTAGATGGACGGACATTCTGGAAGCCCTGGAAAACTTTTTCCAAGTTCCAGAATATCTGATGCGGATAGTCCGAAACTACCTGAAGGATCGCAGTCTGGTCTACAACACGGTGTAAGGTTATCGGAGGATGCTAGTCACATCAGGTGTGGCCCAAGGCTCCATCCTCGCTCGGTACTTGGGGAACGTCTCCTACGACGGACTGCTCAGACTTGAACTGCCGGAAGAGTCGCGACTGATCGGCTATGCAGATGACGTTGCGGCATTAGTGGCTGGGTGTACGGTTGACCAAGCGCAATTAAGGCTGTATGTACTAATGCGCCGGGTGGGGAGCTGGATGACCACTCACGGGTTTAACCTTGCGTTAGAGAAAACCGAAGTGGTCATCTTGACCAAGAAGAGGGTCCCCAGAGTACGAATGGTCCGAGTCGGGGACGCATTAGTAGAGTCGAAACTATCAGTCAAGTATCTGGGCTTGCTGATAGACTCTAAACTGAGTTTCTCGGAGCAAATTAAGGCAACGACAAACAAGGCCGCAGCAGGGGAGGTGTCTCGGCAATTAGTCGACTAATGGCCAATCGTGGGGGACCAAGTCCAACAAAAAGGCGTCTGCTAATAAGTGTAGTGCAATCTACGCTTCTTTATGGAGCAGAGATATGGAGTGAAGCTCTCAACTAAGTACTGCATCGAAAACGGCTGGCATAGGTGCAGAGACGAGGAGCACTGCGGATTGCATCAGTATACCGTACAGTCTCTGAGTCAGCAGGGTTGGTAATTGCAGGGGTGATACCAATCGCTCTCCTTGCTAGAGAGCACAATAGAGTCTACCTCCGAAGGCACGAGGGTAATAAAGAAAAATGTTGCTCGCGATGAAAGACGATGCACTCTTGACGAATGGCAAAAATCATGGGAGTGTGAGCTAAAAGGAAGACGGACCGCTCGGCTCATCAAAGACTTGAGATCGTGGCTCAGTCGAACGCATGGTGAGACTGATTTCTACCTGACCTAGCTACTGAGTGGACACCGTTGTTTTCAGTCTTACCTGCACAAGATAAGTAAGTCACGGTCCCCAGATTGCATATTCTGCATTGGTGTGAAGGATGACGCCTGTCATACTTTCTTTTCATGCAGAAGATGGGACAAAGAGCGCGGTGATCTTGCCGAAAAAGTGGGAGAGCTCCACCCAGATAGCCTAGTCGAAGAGATGCTGAAATCATTAGACAAATGGAATCACGTGGCACATTACGCTCGGATAATCTTAATAACGAAAAAAGACGTAGTTGATCGGCTGGAGGCGTCGAGGGTGGAGAGTTTCCTTCTCTAGCAATCCTCCTACTCTTTTCCATCCAACTGAAGAAGGAATCCCTGTAACCCGAAGGCGCCAAAATGCGTAAAATTGGGAGGCCTAGCCCGAAGTAATGTGTCAAAAGGTTCCAGGCTAGGCTCTCCGGTTGACAGGGGAGGTGTTTAGTCGGTAGTCCAGTAGGTCCACTGGGAGTCCGACACTCAGGGCGTAAAAAGCCTTCACCTTCCTACCCAAAAAAAAAAAAAAATATAACAAAATTGGATTGTATAGAAAAATCTATTTATTTTGTAATTTTTTAAGACTCATTTATTAATTATATCAAATCTGATGTTTTCAAAAAATTACCTTGTTCATTCCATTTCCCATTATGCTTCATTTATGATCAATTTTATTAGAATCCAATGTTTCCAAATAATGTTAGGATCTGGAAGAAAATATTTTATTCAAGTCATCATGTTGAAAGTCATCATGTTTCGATATTAGCGAGCAAACGATGATAAACACAGAGTCATCAATTTTAAACCTAGGTGCTTACACAAGGCATGGATAGTAAATTATGAATTATAAATTTCATATGTAGAAACAAACCGTTTCAGGAAATTTGATTCTCGGGCGTTTTCACAAAAGTAATACTAAGTTGCTTGTAATTCGAAAACTAAATATTGACGAAGATAAGTGTAATTCGAAAACTAATTATTGACGAAGTGATTGTAGGCTTTCACTTTATTCCTCATTATCGAATGGATGCTTCAATACACAATCTTGAAAAATGCTCTCCATAATCTTGAACTTTCCAGGAAAATAAACCTATCGTAGCACAAATTTTAAACTTAATCGTTGTTCGATCATTAAAAACTGTTGTGTATTCAAATATCTTATTTTTCCAAACCTTGAGAAACGACGTGATTTAAAGATTCCACGGAATGTGTAAGCACTTTAAAGTAGTATAAGGAATGACAACAAACAGAATGAATGATTTCTCTAATGGTTTGGATGTCCTGTAGTATAAATATGAATAACAGTATAAATTATAACAAATGTCTACGAATTATAAGAAAAACTCTTTGTCTATGAGCTGTATCAATTTTTTTCCAAGTATGCTCAATTTTAATTGATATAAAATGTATCTATTCGAGTAGCGGAAGCATTCTTATAGTATTTCATTCATTCAGTGAATTATTTATTGTTTTAACTGCGCTTTAGCTCTTAAAATATTGCATGTTATGCATGGTGACGTCCTACCTGGTTAATAACCGAAAATGCTTTCTCAACGTTGATTTAGTTGACATATATCGAACTGGAGCCACATTAGCTGTTCCAAGTCGGAACTGCACTGAGTACAATTGGAAGAAACAGATCCTGATTCCACTAAACATAAAGTTGTTAGTTTGAACTCAAGCCAACGGTTGTCATCACGATGGTATGGTTGATAGTCCGGGAGGTAGCGTTGCATTTTTTCGGGTGATTTCAGTTCGATTAATTTTTATCTTAAATGATTCCTCTCGGGTACTTGTTTGATGATTTCAACGTCAGCCGTCTGAACATTGGTGGATGTGGTAAAGAAAAAATTTGTATGATGTAAAAAAGAATTTATTTAAAAATCATTTCAGCTCATTTGATATTTTATGAGATGAAAGTTTATTTAGTAAAAAAAAATATGAGATACGTCAGCTGCGTGGATAATGGGGGATTAATCGTCAGTCAGATATATAAACATGTTTAAAAAATAATTCATTAAAAACTATTTCAGCTTCAATGAAACTTGCATCCCTGATTCTTTATATTATTAAAAATACAAAAATAATCGTCAGCTATTTTTTCACGCGGGGAAAGATCGTCAGCTGATGGGTTATAAGTGCTGAGCGAGTATTTAATACACGTAGATTATCATATAATTAATGAACTAACTGACGATCTCTCCCCCTCTATCTTTACAACTGACGTATATTTTTATTTTATTTAATGTTTGAATAAATTATTCTAGCAATTTCAAGTGACTTGAAATTAATTATCAACTTTTTTTATTACTTTCTATCTATTTTCAATTGTAGTTATGATACGTTTTCCAATTACAGATCAACTGACGATTTTTCCCCTCTTATATTTTTAGCTGATGTATATTTTTATTTAATTTTATATTTAAATGACGTTTATTAAAAATTTCAAGTGACCTACAACTAATTGACTATTATATTTATATAATTTTTTTAATCAAATTTAAATCGTGTTTATTTAAATTGTGTTTATTTTACTCATCGATAATGTATTACATACGTTAAAATATTTCTAATTATTATAATTATTTTGATCATGACAATCTTCTGATTCATAATCACTCGAATTTTCTGATGGATCAGAATTATAATCGCTTTCTTCTTCACTGTCATCTGTACAGTCAGCGGCTCTTTCATCTTCTTCTATTTCTTCTTCTTCTTCAGGTTCCTTGTATTCTGCTGCTTGGATATCTTCATTAATTTCAATTTCTTGAACTCCTTCTGTGTTCTCTGTAAAAAAATCTCGTTTTTATTAATTTGTCTATTTTTTTTTATCAATATATAATTTGTCGTGAAAAATGTCAGAAATCATTAAATACCTGTAGTGTTGACAGTACCCGTCACGCTAGTGATACTCGGTGGAAGTTGATCACCGTCAAACCACTTGAAGGTATATTTATTTGCTATTTCTTCCCATCCATAGTTAGTTGGAGAAATTTCAAATAGATCTGGTACATGTGCATGGCTCCAGATGTAAGCGATATATGCTGCTCTCAAAATTTGCTGGTGTAATTCCGTCTTGCATGGCGGGAATGTAGCAACTCGTGCTACATTCACATTATTTATGCTTTTAAATCCGTATATTCTGCAAACGAATTCTTCAATAGTTTGCATCTTCAATAAAACTGCATCTATGTTTAGTGTTGTCTGTATTGATAATAATAATAAGTGGCCAAACAAATCGCGTTGCATTCGTACTTCAACGATTTTTCCTGCAACATTCATTTTTTTCTTTTGTATCATATTGGCAAAAGTCAGTAATTTATTTTTCTTTATTGTTTACTGTGAAACTATTGAAGAATTCGTTTGCAGAATATACGGATTTAAAAGCATAAATAATGTGAATGTAGCACGAGTTGCTACATTCACGAAAGTATACAATATGAACCTAAAAACAGATGTTTTTACTTTTAAAAACACCATTGATGGAGCGACATTCCCGCCATGCAAGACGGAATTACACCAGCAAATTTTGAGAGCAGCATATATCGCTTACATCTGGAGCTATGCACATGTACCAGATCTATTTGAAATTTCTCCAACTAACTATGGATGGGAAGAAATAGCAAATAAATATACCTTCAAGTGGTTTGACGGTGATCAACTTCCACCGAGTATCACTAGCGTGACGGGTGCTGTCAACACTACAGGTATTTAATGATTTCTGACATTTTTCACGACAAATTATATATTGATAAAAAAAAATAGACAAATTAATAAAAACGAGATTTTTTTACAGAGAACACAGAAGGAGTTCAAGAAATTGAAATTAATGAAGATATCCAAGCAGCAGAATACAAGGAACCTGAAGAAGAAGAAGAAATAGAAGAAGATGAAAGAGCCGCTGACTGTACAGATGACAGTGAAGAAGAAAGCGATTATAATTCTGATCCATCAGAAAATTCGAGTGATTATGAATCAGAAGATTGTCATGATCAAAATAATTATAATAATTAGAAATATTTTAACGTATGTAATACATTGTCGATGAGTAAAATAAACACAATTTAAATAAACACGATTTAAATTTGATTAAAAAAATTATATAAATATAATATTCAATTAGTTGTAGGTCACTTGAAATTTTTAATAAACGTCATTTAAATATTAAATTAAATAAAAATATACATCAGCTAAAAATATAAGAGGGGAAAAATCGTCAGTTGATCTGTAATTGGAAAACGTATCATAACTACAATTGAAAATAGATAGAAAGTAATAAAAAAAGTTGATAATTAATTTCAAGTCACTTGAAATTGCTAGAATAATTTATTCAAACATTAAATAAAATAAAAATATACGTCAGTTGTAAAGATAGAGGGGGAGAGATCGTCAGTTAGTTCATTAATTATATGATAATCTACGTGTATTAAATACTCGCTCAGCACTTATAATCCATCAGCTGACGATCTTTCCCCGCGTGAAAAAATAGCTGACGATTATTTTTGTATTTTTAATAATATAAAGAATCAGGGATGCAAGTTTCATTGAAGCTGAAATAGTTTTTAATGAATTATTTTTTAAACATGTTTATATATCTGACTGACGATTAATCCCCCATTATCCACGCAGCTGACGTATCTCATATATTTTTTTACTAAATAAACTTTCATCTCATAAAATATCAAATGAGCTGAAATGATTTTTAAATAAATTCTTTTTTACATCATACAAATTTTTTCTTTACCACATCCACCAATGTTGAGACGGCTGACGTTGAAATCATCAAACAAGCACCCGAGAGGAATCATTTAAGATAAAAATTAATCGAACTGAAATGATTTGATGATTTACAACGCTACCTCCCGGACTATGATGACTGCTGATGTTTTTTTGCGTTTTACGTTTACGATACTATATTGCAATCCTGGCGGTGCCCACTTTGTCGGTGTCATCTTTGTTTTCACCTTTCCGTGAAGACTCTATTGATTGTTTCTTTTCTTTCAGTTTGAATCGCTCCAGCTTTGGTGATTAAGCTTTCTTAGTAGGAGCCCCTGTAAAAAGAGTTGTAATTAGAATGATCCGAATTAGTTTTGTATAAATAATGTCTTCCATGTTACCCTATTGAAGATTAAAAATTTCACACGGATTATTTGAAAAATTCAAATTTAAAACGCTATTCCCATCCCCATCCCATGGATCCCCATTTTCCAAAAATGGATCCCCATTTTTCAGGCAAACCCTTAATGCCATCGCTGTAGAACTTTTTTAAGCAGAGTAACAAATGATTTCCACAATTCTCCCTTGAAGCTAACTTAACACCAATAAGCCTCGTCCGAAATTTGGAGTTATACGGTGAATGCCATAGAACTTTCCAGTCAAGGTCTCTCAATTTTCTAAAGTTGGTCAAAAAATGTGTGGTCTGGCATTATTATGGTAAATAACGTCTCTTCTGCTTGTCTCGTTTTCAACTTTTTTGGATTCCTCTCTAAAAAACCACCATAAACTGGTGGTGCAAAAAATCACCACCATGCACTGCACAAACTTTGTTGATCACTTGCAATATGTTCTTCCTTATCTTGAAACACAGTTTCGAAAACCTAGTCTATTCTTTATTTTCACCCATTTTTAAGCAGTTTTAATTTACCAGATGAATAAGGATTTAAATAATTCTTCAAAAATTAAGCCTAAAATGTGTTAAATCGTTAAATTCACCCAACACTATTCAGAAAAAGCCGATGTTATCAGAAATAGGTGACCTTGTAGCAATCCGTCGGCAAAATCAGGATATCTTTATATATATTTATGTATATATGCATATATATATACACATACAGTGGCTCAATAAAGAAGTCGGACACATACCTATATACACTTGAAAAGGGAATAAACGACAGAAGAATGTATTTTAGAAAAAAACAAAATTTATATTTTAGCTCTATATTATTAACTTACGAAAAATAAAAACATTGAAAACATAACTCAATTTTGTGATTATAAAAAAAAATAAAAAGTTGAAATGCAGCCAAAATTCACGTCAATAAAGAACTCGGACGGCACTCTCCTTCTTTTTGAGTTTAAAAAGGGGATTCCCCGGATTTTGTGTAGTTGGCAGCTCTTTGCATCTGAGTGAAACAAATTGAAACCGTAAATTTTGTACGTGGGTGAAATTGTGAACCATCACGGGGGTGAAATTGTGTAAAATGGGAAGGCAACGTGGTCAAACTTCTTTAGCAGTAACAGAACTCATTTTGAAACATTATATAGAAGGATTACCGATCCGTACTATAGGAGATCGTAAATAGATCACAGTCCACTGTTCACGATATAATTAAACGATTTAAATCATGCAGATCAGTGGAAAATAAATAAAAAAAGTGGTAGACCTAGAGTGTTTTCAAAGTCAGATGAGCGATGGATTGTACAACAAATTCAGAAAAATTCGAAATTAAGTGCTCCAAAATTAGCTCAACAAGTATCGAAATATCTTAATAAAAGTGTACATCCTGAAACGATAAGGTTAGTTTTGAGACGAAGAAATCTACATGGAAGAGTAGCCCGTAAAAAACCATTCGTTAGTAAGTACAATAGGAAAAAGAGACTCAAGTTTGCCAAAACATATACAAATAAAGACCTATCATTTTGGGAAACTGTGATATTCGCGGACGAAGTAAATTTAATGTATTTCGCTCAGATGGTCAATGCTATGTTTGGCGAAAAGCTAATCAAGAGCTCAAAGAGTGCAATCTACGATCCACTGTGAAACATGGAGGTGGCTCGATAATTGTGTGGGGCTGCGTGTCCGCTGCTGGTCCAGGTAAACTTTCTGTAATCGATGGAATTATGGACCAAACAAAGTATTTGACCATTCTGAGAGAAAATTTAGTGGAAAGTGCTGAAAAATTCGGAATAAAAGATAACTTCCAATATTACCAGGATAACGATCCAAAGCACAAAGCACTCAATGTGCGTTTATGGCTGCTGTACAATTGTCCACATGTATTGGAAACACCTCCAGTCTCCTGACATTAATGTTATCGAGCATTTATGGGCTTATTTAGAACACCAATTAAAAAGCTATTCAATTAAAAATAAAGAGGACTTGAAAGTAGCTCTTCAGGCAGAATTAGCCAA
The DNA here is from genome assembly GCA_954870665.1 of Stratiomys singularior. Classification (NCBI taxonomy): domain Eukaryota; kingdom Metazoa; phylum Arthropoda; class Insecta; order Diptera; family Stratiomyidae; genus Stratiomys; species Stratiomys singularior. The sequence goes on from OX940880.1 coordinate 103,844,963, forward strand.
AATCGACCCTTCCTTTTGTAAAAAACTTGTCGAATCCATGCCTATAAGATTGGAAACCATAGTGAAAAATAAATGATTGCCAATTAAATATTAAAAATAATAACAAAATTCAAAAATCTCACAAAGAATTAACTGGCTGAATTTTGGCTGCATTTCGACTTTTTATTTTTATAATAATCACAAAATCGAGTTATGTTTTCAATGTTCTTATTTTTCGAAAGTTAATAATATAGAGCTAAAAAAATAAATTTTGTTTTTTTTTCTAAAAAACATTCTTCTGTCGTTTATTCCCTTTTCAAGTGTAAATTGGTATGTGTCCGACTTCTTTATTGAGCCACTGTACATGCATGCATAATGTACACATTCTTACAGCCAACTAAATGAACTTTAAATTTGGTGTGGTCGTCCTATTCCGGATGAAATTCCAACCTCCTCGTAATCTTCCAAATTAAATTATACATACAAATATACGAAGAAGGTAATGTAATAAGGTTCCGTATACGAAAACGAATAAACTCAAGGGACTGAATTGGATTTGAGGAAAACGGACAAGGCAGAGTTTGTTTGCATTAACTTTATTTTCGAGGAAACATCTTCGGTGAAATGGAATTGACAAAGTAGGAATCAGCTAAAAACATTTTCTTAAGGCTTTGAAAGTGTGTCGAGTGCACTGTATGATATTTAATGGGAAACAATCCATACAAAAGCATGTCCTGACATTCTTATCGAGTTCAATGGAAATTAAATTTAAGAGCTGAAAAATTCAGGACTTCATTTTGCTAACATTGACGTTGCTATTACCGCATAACGAAAAAATGTTTTATCACATACAGTACTTGCACCTCTTCACATTCACACAGTACTAACAATGTTTTTTGGGAAGTTATAGCTTCCCGTACAATACATTGATTAGTCATTCTATTTGGAAATATTCATGGAAGAGAATGCAGTAAATGTTAAAAGATAATTTAAAGCAAAGTGCATTGGATTTATGTGTGCAGGTATTCTTTGAGTAATGTGAGCTTTTATTTACCAACTACGGGAAAGTCATAGTCATACATAATGATTTGTTGTTATTCGTGCATAGAAAGTATTTAAATTCAAGTAAAATTTTCTTGCATTAGTGGTGTACACTTAAGTCCGAAAGGAAACGATATTTTCATACAAGTAAAGTTTTAGCGAAACTCTTGACTATGTGCCTCTTGACTATGTGTAAATGTTATGTGATAGCATTCGATGCGATTCGTTGTGTTAATGTACACACAAACGCCGAAAAAACAAGTTAGTTCCATAGGATCTGGTGGTTATTATTGTTTGACTTTTTTCACCAACCAATCTTGGAAAAACTGTGTAAATTGTTTCCGTCTACTATTTTATAAATTTATAGTATAAATTTGACGTCACAACCTTATCAGGGTTAAGAATACCTTACGGAGAGAATGGCAAAGAACTCGAGATCCTGATATAAAAAACAGGGTAAACAGCCTCACTTTAGCAATCCGGAAAAAAATAGCGCTGCTCCGGAACAGCAGATGGAGCAATATGCTAAAATATTTGGATTTTCATTCTCTAAAGGTATGGAAACTCACCCGAATGTTCAAAAGAAAACAACACAGTGTTCCTAATCCCTTGAATGCTAGAAATGGAAATGTAGTATTTTCAAATACTGAAAAAGCGGAAATTCTTGCCGAGAAGTTCCACTCATTTCATACCCTCACGCAAGGAACACATAATTTTACCACCGAAAATATAGTGTCGAATTCCCTTAAACAAATGCCTTCTTCTTCGAGTGTACCAAATCGACTCTTAATCAAGCCAGCGGAAATAGCACTTGAGCTAAAAAATATGAAAAACAATAAAGCTCCTGGTAAGGACGGTATTCCAAACATAGCTTTAAAGAACCTCCCAAGGAAAGCATTAGTCTTTATATGTTTAATATTCAATGCATGTCTTAAACTGAGTCACTTTCCACCTGAATGGAAACATGCTATTATCATCCCGATCCTGAAACCAGGAAAAGATCCGCACCTACCCGGCAGCTATAGGCCAATAAGTCTGCTACCAGCGTTCGCAAAACTCTTCGAAAAACTGATTTTGAAAAGGATTTCCGAAATCGTGAACAGTCAAAATATATTTCCTCACTTCCAATTTGGCTTCAGGAGTGGTTTTTCAACAGAACATCAAGTATTGCGTGTTACAAAAGACATAAAAACTGCGTTAAATAAAAATTATTCGATAGGTATGGTGACTCTGGATATAGAAAAGGCCTTCGACACCGTGTGGCACAAAGGGATCCTACATAAGTTGCAGGAGTATGAATTCCCAACTTATTTAACAACGCTAATAGCGTCCTTCCTACACGACAGGAAATTTCGTGTTAAAGTGCGAGGATGTTCTTCAAGAGTTAAAAATATCACTGCAGGCGTTCCCCAAGGCTCTTGTCTAAGCCCTACTTTGTATAATATATATACATCTGACTTCCCTTCAAACCTTAATTGTCAAATCGCAACATTCGCATACGACACATGCATTTACGCTGTGGGAGAAGACCCACAAACTATCATCGACAACTTAGAAAATGCACTAGAGCGTACCTACCAATATTTCCACAAATGGAAAATCAAAATAAATATGAACAAAACCAAAGCAATATTTTTCAGCAAAAAACGTAAACGAAGCCTGCTCCCTGACAGGAAAATTAATTTCCTATGCCTAGAGATCTCATGGTCCAATGTGCTGACATACCTTGGGCTAGTATTGGACAAAAAGCTCACGTTTCGAATGTTTTGTAACACAATAATATATAATCAATAAAGTTTCATATATATATAAATTTGAAGATGTAATAATAAGAACGAATAAATGCTCAAAAATCATATTTAGCAGAAAGCTTCATTGTCAAAGAAACAATACAGCTTACAGTAGAGCCTATTATGAAGAGCATTCACAAAACTTAAATGATTCATTGATATTCTATCCTTTTCGATCATTTTCATAACACATTTGATAGGAGGTGTTTCTTTCTTTGATGTGTTTAGTTTTCCGAAAAAGACAACCTTTAAGCCATTCTCTGCTTCAAATTTATAATACAAGCATTTCAGCTAAGCACTTTTATATGATACTTAAGTGTTTAATTTTGTATTTCACAGACTGACTAAGGACGAGTGCATAGCAAAATAAACTTTAATTTTTGAATAAAACAAAGGATCCGTTCCTCAGCGGTACATTTGAGTTCGTTGCAAACATAATGAAATGATCTTCATATGAGTTGAAGTAGTGCTTGAGTCAAGTATTCTATTTTATAATGCAAAATATGCAAACAAATGAATGCCCAGATAAAAGTTGTATACGTGAATGCACGTTCTGAAGTATTTTTCTAGAAAAGTGAATTTCTTACATCTGTATTATAAGCAAGGATCCAGAATATACACATGTCTTGAAACTTTTTTCTGCTTTTGATAGATAAAAGCTTTTATTTGCATAGATGCATCTTCTTGTTTTTTATTTCTTGATTATGCTTTGAGGATTCTAAAGATTCACTAAATGGTGCTCTAAGGAAAATTTATGTCTATTAGCTTATGTTAGTTTAATGAATAATTTAATTCCATAATGGTGCTTCAAACATTAGCGTTTAACGTGGAAAGCCTTTGTCAAGATCGGTTAAAATTAATAGGATGAATAGTTGCCGGAATGAACTATGAAACGATACATACTGACTTCCACATTAAGTTCATATTCTGATTTACATTGCTTAATAGAGATCTTGAAAATTCGTTTGGGCGCATTGTGCGTTAAGTAAATTTCTGCGAGTGTAAGTAAATTTTTACATTGAGATGCATTCAAACAATTTGTTTGCTTATCGCAATAACCCAAAAAGAACCGAACAAGCTCTAGGGGAAGTCTCGAATAGAATTTTACAGCGAAATCTTAATTACCTGATATAAGAATTTTGTGAAAAATAATAGTAATTTAGATTTTGTTTTTTGTTGTTTTTCCATTTTAAAAAAATGCTATGTTTTTAATTTTTGACAAATATATATTATAGTAATTTCATAATTTCGCTGAATTGTTTTCCTCCGATCGGGATGGAATAATTTTTTTGTCCTGTGAACGTTCCGTCATTCTGCATCACTTGCTTCGTTTCGTCTTCAGGCGCGTTTCGGCGATGCGCCATCTTGGATGTGTTGTTCCGTTCTCAGAACATACCGAGGAAATAAAGGTAATCGCATTACTTGTTGATGTAAATTAAAAATTATTTGATGGGATCTACTGATTTAAGGTATTTTTGGAAATATTAAACAGGGTAAGATAAAACCATCTTTAGTAGAAAAATTGCGAAAAAAATTTAGTAGAAAAAATTAAAAGCAGTTTTCTACAAGTCAAGAAAGTCAAAGGCGTTATTTTTTTCTACGCCATCTGTGGTTATTATTTTTTCAACTTTGTATTCAACCACATATTTTATAATTTTCCCCCTTAATTAGTCTTTAACATTTTATAAACGATGCCAAGCCAAATAACGAATCAAACGCTCCAGAGCTGCATCTAAATATTTATCCTCTTTTACAAGCTTTTAATCTTCGTAAATTCAAATATCCTGTAAATGGCCTCAAATGGCTATTTTATCGAATGCTATCATGATGAAAAATTTAACATCGAGCACGGAATAAGCCGATGTAAGTATTCCATGAGTTCGGGAATGAAGGGAGACTATCTTATTGCTGCTATACCTAGTACGTAAGTGTATCTTTATATATCACTCAACGAGTAGAATGGTAGTTCCCAGCATGCTGCATGCATTTCACCGCATGAGTATTGCCTGGAGCCTGAATGAATGAAATCGTGGCATTGAGCTTGTTCTTTGGACATTTCGTGCTTTTGCAGCGGAATGAGTTTGTCTAGAGCCAGGGTGGATATGTTTCAACTCAGATTTTTGAAACCTCATTTTCAGATTTGAAGATAAGGATAGTATCTCAGTTAAGACGGTTATAGGTCAAGATAATGTTATGTTTTCGAAATATATAATAAGTCTTTTTGTATGTGTAGAGAAATAAATTGATTAAAAACAACCATATACTTAGCTGCCTATATCAACATTAGTTGTTAACTGTATAATAAAAAATTATTCATTGAAATGAGAATAATAGTTATACACTTACAGGGCTTTTTAAAAAATCTTGCTCAAAAATGATTCTCCCTTTTTGCTCAAAAGATGTGGATATGATGGCCACTTAGTAATTTCATTTTTGGCGGGATTAAGTTTTACAGATTTTTTCACTATAAAAGGAAGGATAGTTTCCCAAATAAACTGTTAGTTGTGCACAGTATGAGATTTACTGGTGAAAAGCGTTTAGTAAAAAATAATAAAGACTCCTGCTAAACTCGGAAGCAGTAACAGTCTGGTTGTGTTCTTAATCGATGAATGGGTCATTTAAGGCTTCGATGATAAAGTGCCAGCAGCTGTTCATTTGAAGGCTCTGAAGAGCTAAACGCTGCCTAGCGCATTCCAGTTTTTTGGCGAAACATGCAGATGAATACTTGAAGAAGGCATTGTTTTATATCGTACAGCAAAAAGTAAGTAATCAAACTTTATTATTCAAAATTTTTTAATTTGAAACTTAATTTTCAGATTGTTACGGGTTGTTTTTGTTGTACCCCCCTTCCGAGATCTTCACGGCACCATCACCACGCGAAACGGACGAAGCTGGTACCTCGAAGTTGTAATAAGAGAAGAAGCGCTACCACGATTCAAGCCATGACGTTGGAAGGAGTAGGGGAAGCAGAATTGTAGGTAAGAAGCATACTTATAAGACTACATTGTAATTAGTAAAGGTAGCGTTAAGATAGTAATAGTAGCATTAGCAAGTAATCTTTCATTACGCAATTGGGACAGAGTATAAATTGCCGCTTCGTCACTAACGGGTGCGAATAAGAACCTGCTCCCCCTGGTGATCGTGTCAACCAAGTGGCGTCCAGATTGCCTAGTCGTTAGTGGTGCGAAAGCGAGAGCGTTCTCCGAAATTTCCTCGTAATCATCCAATTGTCTTAGTGCATCAGTGCCAAACATAATGGAGAATTCCAAGCGTAGAAGACGAGATGATGATGGAAATGTGGGTGTGCGCCTCTATAACTTATTTATATTTATAATCGACATTATCGTTCTGGAAATTAAATTCATAATGACAGTGTTTGAAGAAATTTACCATAAATTTTCGCCACCAGCGCTATCTGATGTTCGGGGAGAAATAGTACTGGTCACTGGTGCAGCCCATGGCATTGGAAAACAGCTTGCAATTCAATACGCACAACTGGGGGCCACTGTCGTATGTTGGGATATTAATGAAAAAGGAAACAATGTGAAACTGTCACCGTCGCGGCGAATGGCGGGTAACTCAGTGCTCGACGAAGAAATTGCGGCGATCTACGGCGAATCCGCAATTACAGCGGTGACGAAAAAGCTGCGAAAAAGGTTATTGTACTGGAGCGGAATATACTTGGCCGTTAGATGTGATTGATATATAAGGAAAAAACAAAGTAGCGGGGCTTTCTTTTTTTTTGTTTCGGCGAGGGGAATTCGACGAGGAAGTTTTTTTTTGGATAAAAGCGTTAAAGACGGATTTGAATAAAGGATACAAGTGTTAAAGACGAATTAAAAAAGTAGAAGGAAGTGAGTGACGAAGAGTGTTTGGCGAGTTTTTTTTCTTTGGGAAGAGTGTGAATAAAGGATACAAGTGGTGGCCAAATTAAAAAAAAAAATAGGAAAGACAGTCAAGTAGCAAGATGCAAAGTGTTACAGACAAATTGGAAAAAAAAAGAAAGACAGTGAAGTAGCAGGATTAAAAGTGTTAAAGACAAAAAAAAGAAGAACTGCGAAGATTGATTGGCTGCGAAAAAAAAGGAACGAGAGACAAAGAAAGAAAGGCGCCCGTAGTGTAAGTTGGGCTAAGTAATCATTGTAAGTGCATAACATTGTAGGTTCTCGCAAGGAAAAAAAACAATGATAAAAAGGAACGTTGAATTATTAAAAGATTTGTTGGTGACTGCATCTGTTTTGTTAGTTGTTCGTTTGCTTTCTTTTTTTTCCTCTTTCAGGTGATACGTGGCGACGAGGAGTGGTGCGTTCGAGACGCGGAGAGTGCGCGTAGCATTGGTTGGTGGTTCCGCGGAGGAGACGTCGTGGGTGGTTTGGTGTTTTCCGTATTCCTCTGTCGTCAATTTGGTTGAGTGACAAATTCCTCTTTTGCTTTGTTCCGTCTGTTTTCCAGGCTTTTCCGAAGTGTAATCCGGGCGAGCCGCATTCTCGTTTGGCGGCTCTCGTGAGGTCTTTCGGGGAAGCGAATGGTGCCCACGCCCGTCTTCGGCGAGCTACCGGGACCGTGAGCCTCAACCGGAGGAGTTTTGGCCTTGGGGCGCGCGAAACCCTGGCCTAACGGTTTTATTGGGTAACTGTCAAGCTTTTATTTGGTAACAAGATTACCAAAAATTTTCCGGAAGATTGATGATAAGTTTGAATAAATATTTCCAGCAGAAGAACATTCAACATTTAATATTGATCCTAACACAACCCACATTCAAATCTCATTTAAAACATCGGGATAAACTGGAACCCAATGTGCAAGAGGCATCCGGGTTCAATTTAGACTTTGTTATTTTCAATATACTGGGAGCGAAAAAAATTTCAGATAATTCGATTAAAGTCTGTTTCCTGAGTGGAATATCTACTATTTACAATCCTGCAGATACTTCAATCGTGTATCAAATAAAAAATTTTTGAAGAAGAAAGTAGATTCATTTGTTTATTCGTCCACAAAGCCTTATTTTGTATCTTAAATTATTCTTAAACGATCTACGCTGTCATTTTCATATTCCTTCAATCTTCAAAAATCATTTTGAAATTTCTTTTTTCTTCGAAACCATAATACTGATGAATCTGTTGTCTTGCGTCTACTTGCCTATAGTACTCAAAGAGTGCTTGCGTATTTTACAGAAGAAGCCACAAAACGAAATCATAAAGTTCTTTTCAACTTTACATCTGGGGCAAAGCATTTTCCTTTTTGCCGCGCTTTTACGGTTGCACAAAAAAGGTATCCTCTTTTACTTTAATCCAACTCTTGACATCCATTTACAACGCTACAAAACACTCCAAGTAGAAGCTATATCCAACTACAACATTTATGACTGAAACCACAATGATGAAAGAGAAGCAAATATTAATGTTGATTTACACCATTATTTCTGTTAGAGCAAATTCATGGCAATTTATGTAATTGTCTCCTGAGAATCAATCAAGCACCATCTTTTGGAATTTGTCGACTTATTTCACAAGGAAAGATATATATTAGCACGTTCGGCTAAGAATGAAAATATATGCAAGTAGGTCAAGATATCCTGTAGCAAACGAAGCCGGCTAACAACGGAATAGAATAATCGGACCTTGATTAAAAGACTAAAATGAAACAATGGAGCTTGTGAATCTGTTTTACGCTTGTTCTTCATCTTTTGATAAATTTTGGTGCTTGAAAATTAAGTAGGGTGGCGGATGTTAGGGCCATGTAACAATGCATGAATCTTTTCAGTCTTTCAAGCCGTCTCGAAAAAGAATCATTATCTGTTTGAAGTTTAGCTTCTATTGCATGTTTCTATTGATTTAAAGTTCTCTTGTATATGCTCACAAGGACATCAATCAATGAATATAATGCAATTCACATAACAGTGCAGGGCTTTTATCGATTACTGCTACATACATGTGAGAAAATCTTTATGGATTTTTTCCATTGTTAGAACGAGTGCTCTCTATTTTTGGTACATTCATCAAAGTTGTAAAAAAACTAAAACTAGCAAATTGAGAAAGTAGTAGTATGAAACGAGTTGAGTCCTGAATATGTGAATCCAAATGTAAAAAAAAAAACTTTATTTCGGTGCAAATTTCAAAGATTTTATGAAATCGTTTACTTTATAAAACATTCGTTTTTAAAGCGGCTGCTTACCAAATTTTTATATCATACTTATTTGAAATTCTGCCATGGCCTTTCGATTAGATAAATTTGATTAATATGAATTTAATAATCAATATGAATTAAACAAACTGAAGTGAGGGCAAAGACTGAAAAATTCTAAAGTTAATATTGAGATCCCCTAGTAGTTATTATTTATATGCATATATAAAAACTAACACTATAAGTTGTGTTACGCACATCTCTATATAATCAAAGCGTACATCCGACAAGAGTAATGGAGGTTGGTTTGCCAGAAAGTTAACTGGAAGATCGATGCAGTCATACGTGGAATTTGCAAAAAACAGTGAAACAGACTAACTTATCCTTTAAAAACCTAATTAAAACCAATAATTGCATTATTCCATTTGTTATTTGTTCCATTTGTTTTAATAATCATCATTTTGCGTAACACTTCATTTTTTGTATTTTCTTTCTGTTTTAATATTGAGTTTGGCTACTCATCTTCAACATCAACTTTTATCATCATATTTTGGAACCGCTAGATGTCATTCGTGAGGTTATAACATTGCGGTGAAATTTATTCATATTCAACATTAAGATTATTTCCTCTTAGACATCACTTATCCTTGATGAACTCTAATAAATTTGAATCGTTATTGCTCAGGGATTGGCAAAACTTTAAATCTAATTTAATTTCTTTTTCACATCCTTTTCGCTTGATTTTCTCTAGTGAGCAAATTGTGAATGCAGTAAGAAAACGTATAAATTAATAACGACTTGAATCTTTAATCTCTATGTTTCACACATGATCATGCATATTTTAACTTATGTTGATCTGGGGACATTCGTAATCACAACAATACAGGCACTTGAATAACGTTGAATTACAAATTAGACCTCAATATTTCAAGAAAATGAGAAACTACATAGATTGCCATCACATCATTTGCAACTGACTTAGTTAACAAGGATGGCTGGGTAACATGCTTTGGTATACATGAAATATGAGAATTTATATTTGCATTTCATCCACATGGACCAAAGTATAGGTGTCTTGTGAACGCCTATCAGTTCTGCTTTGGATGTTCATTTGCAATGGGCGTCAGAATTAAAAAGGAGAAAAGCATTACGACAAGATCTACCGGATGTAGTTTAAAAATGCATAGTAATGTTCTTGAACTCGGTGAACAGCGAAACCTTTCTATGAATCTCCAAGGACACATTGTATGTATTGCTGGTCATTTAACATTCATGCAAATTGGAAGGAACATGTAGATTAGCTTTGCAGGGGATCATGTTAAGTCCTTGTGGCCGATGTTATTTTGTAAAATTATGTTTTAATATTTAAACACTTTTTGAAGCAAAATTTAGTACACAGTTAATTCATCTATAAGCATGCCTAAGGGTTAATACATCTGCATAATGCTTGTGTAATCGTGTAAATATTCAGTTTATGTCCTGTATACTGAATTTAAGTCTCTTGTAAAGCAAAAGAAAAGTGGCTAGAAATAAACTCATAATCCTTGCAAGATCCAAAATAACAAAGAACAGTAGACAGGATGTTAAATTGGTTGAAAATGACTGCAAGAAATAAATACGACGCGTTCGCGTTTGTGAGTGTAAAGCAGTAATTTTGTTTACAAAACATACGTATATAATAAAATGTAGATTGTTCGTTGGAAAGGTGTTCAGAGGTTTTCAACCGTCGGAGTGACAGGTTGTGTTAGCTAGGAAAGTGTTTTAGCTTGAAAAGTGATATTATTTAGCTAGGAAATTATTATCAGTGCTCAAACCGAGGCCTAAGCCCTTAAATTCTTGCTGAGGCTGGCAAGGAGCTGATAATATGTATTCATCTCCTTGTTTTAGTTTGGTTTCATAATTAGTTTAAATATTATTAGTTTATTAGTTTCATAATTTCCAAGCTCTGTCTTTGAAAGAGCGGGAATGGGTGACTCAGAAGCGGAGGGGGAACTTAACGCGGCAAAGGCTGCTTTCACACGGAAAGCTAAGAAAAACCTGAAGAGGTTTTGCCAGAAATATGGGGGAAATATAAAGGAGGAGTTGTTGCTAGACCTCATAGCAAGTTCCAAACTCCAATTGCAAGTCCCAGCAGAAGATCTAGCTGTAGATGGGTGTACCACTACAGAAGGAGACGCTCTGACGGATTGTGACAGTGAGTCTGATCAGGAAGAGTCAATGGAAGTGGTCCGGGAGGAGAGTGGTCGGAAAAGACCAATTGTGTCTCCAACTCCGGAGCCAATCTCAAAACGTGAGTGAAAGGAGTTTTCCGCAGCTTCAGGCTGCGGTCTCGAAAGCTTCAACTAACACTAAATCTGAAGTCACGCCAGTCGTCACCAGGGCGTAGAATAGCTATCGGAGCTAAGGGAAACCCAACTAACATTGCTGCCCCTAAGGAACAGAGGTTTCCACCAATAGTGTGCTATAGGCTTAATCTTAAGCCTTTCAGGGAGAGAATCCATCGAGCATGTGAGAAAAATCAGCTTGATGCTCAAAAATTTGATGTAACCGTCAACAGTTCTACACGAACATCATTAGATCCTAAAGCTATAGATGACCATAAAAGTCTCTTTGACTTCTTAAAATGGGACAAGGTGGCATGTTACACCTCCACGCTCCAAACTGAGAAAAAACTGACCCTGTTGCTAAAGGGTGTACACACTTCCTACGAAGACAATGATGTCAAGGAAGAACTCCAAGCCATCCTAGGGGAGGATGTTTTGGGAGCCAAAAGGTTCTCAACAGTAACATCAAGGAAGGAAAAAAAACTCTTTCGTCCTTCCTTACTCAATTCAAGCCTGACTTCGACGTTAAAAGGGCTATGAATGTCAAAACGCTCCTACACCAAAAGGTGTATTGGGAGCGTTTGACGAAATCAAACACATCGCAGTGTTTTAACTGCCAAAGATTTGGACATGTTGCCTCGAACTGTGGGATGGAGTCCCGGTGCGTCAAGTGCGACAAACATCACCAATCAAAAGACTGCCCAATTGAAAAGCTAGAGGGAAAAGATGCAATCTTCTGTGTGAATTGCAATAGTAAGGGTCATCCCGCGAGTTTCAGGGGATGTCCCAAGGCCAAGGAGGCTGAGGAGAGGAGACGGAATCTCCAAAAGAAGTCGTCACTGAGTGAGAAAACGGCGGCGTACCTGGACTTTGCCTTCAAGATCTGTTGTCGCGATGAGCTCCATTAAGCTCTCCATCGTCAACATTTGTTCGCTAGCTCCACATTTCAAAAGAAACTCTGTCCAAGAATACTTGGACACGCATAGACCAGATTTCTTGTTCATCTCAGAAAGAAGACTGAAAAGTAAACAAAAAGTTCATTTAGGGAAATATAAAGTCATAAGGGATGACGACCCAGATGGCTTTCAAGGAACATCTCAACCATCTCGACCCGACCTATGGCTTTCAAGGAACATATCAAAATTCAAAGACACTGTCTTCCAAGTCTAAAATGTGCACACGTCATGATATTTAGCTCGTTCCTGGGGGGTTATACATTTGCATTTGTTGGAATATACGTGAAACACGGATATTCGGGTAGGGATCTCATTGAAGACTTGGAAACAGTCCATACTTTGTGTGAAAAGTTCGATTTCTTTGCGATAGGGGGTGATTTGAACGCAAGACATCCTTGCTAAGGCAATATCGTATCTAATGGATATGGGTGCAATTGGGTGCAAGCCAATATGTATCTCATATTGACTGCACAAAACGAGCCCACTTTCCGAAGAAGCTCGTCAACGATCGATTCCTTCATTGTGTCTGCTAATTTTGTGAATATCTCTCACAGCTGGAGGAATTCTGAATGTAGAGCTCTTGACGCTGAATCTGACCATCTTTTGGTCGAACTCGCTTTAAGAGTTAAAAAGGGTGTAAAGCTGGAAGCAGCAGCCCCACAGCTCTTTATCCCATACAAGCGCATAGACTGGGAAGCTGTCAATGCTGACCTGAGTAGAAGGATTGAAGGAATCTCGATCAACAGATCGAGAAACCTATCACCCATAGAGATTAAAGAAGGCACTGCTTGTTTGAACTCGACCCTTGCTACGGTCATTTCAAAGATATCCATAAAAAATTCCTCCAGAAATTATCTTTATAGAGACTTACCAGAAGACATCCTGAAGCTACATCGTAGACGTAGCACCCTCAGGAAACTGCTTTCAAGGATATACCATCGCAACCTGAATATAGCTAACTGGGAGTATCAGCGGGTACATCTTTTAATAATGTCCCTTAATAGAATGATTTCGAGAAGAACATCTGAATTTGCCAATGAGAGATTCGAACAGACCCTAGCAAACATTCGAACAGGTGCCTGTATGTTCCCCCAAATTAATAAAATAACTGGTCGGAAGCGCCTGCCAGGAGTCCTCACTTATAACGGATCCATGCTCATGGATGAAAAGGCCGTTGCTGACTCCATCGCAAACCACTTTGCGACAGTTCTTCAAGAGGAGAAAGCAAGTGAGGACTCTGCTTTCAATTCATTAGTAAAGAGAACAATATCAACGTTCGACAAAGACTACAAGAACCTGTGCTTGACTAGATTTTCAGATTCGAATCCCTCCGACGCACATATTGGTAGCACCCTGTTTGTGAGCCCTGAAAGTCTCAGCATGCTTGCACTTGATCAAAATTCTTACTTATCTTACAACTTATCTACAAACTTATCCAACTTGACTTTCCGGTGAATATTATTAAAATTGTTTGCAGCTTCATGAGGGGACGAACTGCCTTTGCGGTGTCAGGTGGAGCTAGCTCTGAACCCTTTATCATTTATTCGGGGGTCCCACAGGGGTCCATTCTTGGACTCGCTCTCTTCAATATATTTACGTCTGACATCCCAGGGATCAGGGATGAATTTCAACCTGGAATCGAGGTGAATCTCTTTGCTTACGACTTACTGGTGTGGTCTTCTGTGTACAATCTCCGCTTTGCAAGGTTGAGAGGTACATTGCTCGTATGGAGTTGCTGAGACTCCAAAGGTACCTGGACTCGTTAACATCATACTATGAGAAGTGGGGGGATGGACAAGAATAAATCTAAACGGATAGGTGGTGCACCTTTCGAAGCAAACCAAGTATTTGGGGGTAATTTTTGATAGGAACAACAACTTTAGTGCCCACGTAGACGCAGTATTGGAGAAAACAAGATACGCACACCATCTCCTTTTACCTCTTTTCAGGAAACAGTCATCAGCTAACCAGCGGGTGAAGCTACTCGCGTACAAGTCACTTATCAGGCCTATACTATTATATGCGATGCTGATCTGGCAGGCTACAGCGACATACAAATGGAGCAAGATAGGATTACTGGAACGCAGAATCCTTCGAGCTTGCACTGGGATGTATAAACGGGAGGACGGACGGCCCTACCCCAATCGACAACTGTACCGGGATGCAGCCTTGGAACCAATCAACCTCTACGCCAAGAGGTTGATCGAGCGAGCGGCGAAACGTATGGTGGAGCATGAGGCCACCACGATCAGCAATGCGGCAGACAATCGAGCGATGGAAGCAGCCAACAGTTAGCAATAAGTAGTATATAAGGAATTTAAAAAAAAAATCATTATAGAGTATAAGGAATTATAATAAAAAAATATATATATATATATTTTGTTACTGTAAGCTAAAATATGGAATACTAAAGGCCACACTTAGGGTGTCAGTGTAGAAATTAAGAAGAAATTTTAATATATAACAACTTTAGTCAAAGAACAAATAAATTCTAGTTAGTGCTGAACTCTGGGTACAGCCATTAGGCAAAACCAGTAGGTTAAGTGATAGGTTAAAACTGATTGTAAATAATTGTACATAACACAAAAAATTCACCCAATAAATTTTTGAAACTTGAAACTTGGAGAGGTGTTCATTTGAAGTTTTTGTAAGGTTTGTACATTTATAGGTACACATATATTCTTTCAAGTCCGGATACTGGCATAAATAATTTGTTTATGTTTTTAACAAAATTATATGCTTACCACACTGGAAACTATAAAATTAACTTCTTCAGGCAATGATAATCGTTTCGAGCTATTTAGTGTTATGAATTCTACTGGAAATCCGGAAATATCCTTCCCGATTTTTCGTGATATAAATCGAAAACTACATCTTATTTAATGTTCAGAAACAAAGTTTGTTGCTACTATGAGCATTGATTTAACTTATATTCATTTAACATCAACAACATGAACATTAAACATCACAATCACTCAACAAATGAATAGTAATTTATATAAAGCACAACATTTCGCATATAAAAGCACTGGTTTGGCTACCGTTGCTATAATTCGCCTATAATTATTTGACTGTTTTCTGCTCTCCTACATTGGCAACAATGTTATCAATTACCATATACCTATCAGATATATCGCAAGCTGCTACAAAATTTTAGAAATCATTCGAGTACTGCCGCACAAAAGCCCACAGGAAAAACGAGCTGATACTCCTTTTTTAATGCTAAAGTAGTGAACTATCAACGATTAACAAATATTTCAATGGGTTTCATAAATATCTTCTTCGGCCCTTAAATTAGCACACACGCGGTTTTAAGAGGTCATTAGTTTCACGAAATTACTCGACTGGGTTCGGACTTTAGTGTCAGAGTACCCATTTTATCGCGAATCACCTGAATCGTTTTTTACTCGGCACAAGCGGAAGCAGCAGCAAATGTCACAATTGTGAGCCGTTTACTAGAATCCTAGAATTATGCACGTGTTGCTATTCAATTTACACGAGTTCCTTAAAGCCATTCACTATAAATTTAAACGAAATTTGTTAGGGTAAGTAACTCAAGTAATTCCATTATGTGTGACTGACCGAACCGTTCGACAGGACGCCAATTCTTCGAAATGCTTCATCCGACTCGTATTCGTGCAGGTTCTAATTATTTCGCGTACATTGATTTACTTACTAACCCGCTCACTACTATAAGGAAAAGCACATACAATTATTTATACTTGTGACCGATTGCAAAGGATGTCGGATATGCTGGATAAATGACTAAGCTTATTGCTTTCTCTGCTGACACGAATACGTGAATAATATACATATGCACTTGGTTATATACTTCAGCAATCTAGCTCTACACTTATTTTATGTATTGCACAATAACAAGTTAATCCAGAAATTTATTAATACTATCGGACATGCACATCACTGTTCGCTCAATCAGGAAGCCCGAATATATTAGCATCACAAAAGACAATCCTGAATACAGTTCCTTTCATTCTAGTTATCTTGTTAAATATGACCAAACAAAACCATAATCACATTCACTTAACTGTGTACAATGCGTAGGAACCTTCAAAATATTTTTAGAATTCAAATTCTTAGGGATTTTTCTTCCAAGAATTAAATTGGTTAGCCTGTGTATTGCTTGTCGTTCCAGATATTTATTCACAATAATCTTTACAAGTATATTCTATGCCCCTGTCTTGGGTGTATTCCTTTCATTATTAACTTTTATTGATACCGTTTATATCCTAAATGATTTATAAAATTTTTTGCTTATTTGCTTTTTTGATGAATACAAACAGCAAATTCAAGGAAGGAAACGGAACGAACCGAAACAGTAAAGAGTTGTACAAGGACTGGAGATAATAAACTAGCCAAGGGAGAAGGATACGCTCTACACTTTGTATATTATTTTGGTTTAATTGTTCGTGAAGGAGGAGTAGAATGCTGGGGATTAGATTCAGGGAAAGCTTTTAGGTATTGATGGAACAACAGTGTTGCCAGAACGCCATGAATTAGTGGATTTCATTTAAAACCACTTGTTGCATTTGGAACTGTTCGTCGGAAATGTCCGAGTAGATTGATTTATTGTGATAATATTTGAACACCAACTACGCGCGAAAGTGACAGTTGAATTCAAAACGCTAGTTTTGAATCTTTTTTTCTTTCTTAAGTGCAAGTGACAATAGAATTGTGATCCCCAAAACAATATAAGTGTGTAAAAAAACAACAACAATAGACAGTGATTTCTAAAAAGACAGGCAATAATTTCCCCTGCCGCGCAAAACGCGCCATCTTTCAAAATTTATTCAAGGCGTCGCTGTCAACAGTGACGCCACCAGCGTCGGCATCTCACCATAATAACAAAAAAATTTCGATTTCAGCGCAAAACAACAAGCGGCTGGGGCCGCAAACAAAGGTATCAGCGAAGTCAGCAAAAGCGATCAGCCCAAATGCGTTCCTGTTCAACGAAGTAAGGACAGTAATCGAACGGGAGCTCGGCGTTATCTTAGCGCATCAACAAACTGCAGGTGCAATACATAAAGGCATTAATCTCCGAACACCAGCAGATCCATCGTCGACTGCATCAACATAGGACGTTGAAATGGTAGGACCAAAAAAATCTCCATCCAAACCGCAAACAGGAGAAAAACGATCCACGGCAACGAAAGAGAAACGAGACATTCCAGGACCAAGCGAAGTACCTTGTCGAGCCTCACCACTAACATACAGCCCATCGAAGACGGACGTAGACATGGCAGAAGAACCAGATGAGCTCCAAGCCGCCCTACAGGCAGACCAACTTAAGTTTCAACTTGCAACAGGTAATCTTGTAAGCAAAAGATTAAGACATTATATAAATTTAGCAAATACAACTCAGCATGTGAATAGATTCCACGCACTAAAGCCACCCCAACAGACACAAACCCCAGTAGAGGTACACAAAGACCCCTTAACCAGTCAAAAAAATGCATGACTTCCACCCATCTTTATCAACCAGCTTACCGCCCCTTCAATTGCCCTTCTTATGAGAAGATTTCCCACCACTAGGTACAGAGTGGAAACATTCACTGAATCGTACCACAAGATAATAGTGGACAGCATCAAAGCTTATGACTCCATTCTAAATACTATGAAAGAACGTAAACTTGGGGGACATTCGTTTATCCCGCCACAGCGCCGAAAACCGGTGGCTATACTGAAAGGGCTAAGCTCCCTTTTCCCTCTTCAGGTCATCAAATACGATATTCTTAAGCAACTGCCTGGCCTTGATATTGATATTACAAACCTAACAACTGTGTGGTCTCGGCGTAATAATGTTATTTTAAACCTCTTTAGAGTCACTTTGGCGTCTGACGAAGACCTCAAAAATAACATACGTTTAAGGTACATCCTTAATCATAAGATTATTAAGGAAAGGCCTAAAAAAGGAGATATAACCCAGTGCTACAAGTGCCAACGCTTTGGACACATCGCTGCAAATTGCGGGCACGCGGCAAGATGTGTGGCTTGTGGGAAAGACCACGAAGGGCAAAGTTGCCCTCGCAAGAATCTTTCTAATCCGACTGAGGATCTCACACCTGCAGATCAATCAATCCCTCCTGTTTACTGCTCGCTCTGCGGCTCTGGAAACCATCCTGCAAATTTCTCAGGCTGTCCTGAACGGACGAAATTAAGAACCAAATTAACGGAGAAAAGAGCGGCAAGATCAAGTGGCTTGCATTTCATACAATCCACCACGCAGTTTTTCACGCACTCAGATTTCCCATCATTACCCTCTCGTTCAAGCAAAGCTCCAACCGCACAGGCTGGCAACGCCTCTTATGCCTCAGTACTGAAACCCCCCAGCAATTGTCGCAACACTGCGGAGGAAACCAAGAAGAAACCCAAGAAACCAAAACCAAGAAACCCAAGAACATCTGGGAGTCTCTGCAGCAATCCTCCTGAAAAAGGCCAGAGAATTCGCAGCCACATACCGCCTTCTCCCTCACTAGGACAAGGCCATAGCCCTTCTAAACTTCTATCTAAACTTCTCTATCGATGTTCCGAGCCACAATTAAATTGTCGCTCCTCGCGATTAATTTCAACTCCCTGCAACATCACGACAAGCGACTCGCACTACAACACATGCTGGAGCTCTACTCCCCAGACTTCGTCCTAATTAGTGAGTCATGCCTTTGAACAGCACATAAGCCTCGATTTCCAAACTAAATCATTTTCCGTAACGATGAAGGACGAGGAACCGCGATTCTCACCAAACGCACCCACACTGTCCACCAGGTACAGCATTCAACCGCCAATATATCCTGTACTCTAGTGCCACTGCAATTGCGCGGCCCGCGAGGATATGTTCGAAAATTCCTTATCGGATCTTTGTAGATCCCACTTTTCCCAGAGGAAGCTCTTTCATCGACAATTTTATTATCTCAGCCTCCCTTCTAAGCCCCACAGGAGCCGATTGCACCACAGTCTCTGCACCATCAGACCATCATGCTTTACTCCTGCACCTACCACTAAACGAACTCCGACCTCTAACTCCAAAAATCTCTCTTACCCGATCCTACTCCCAAGTAGACTGGGGCCAATTCGATAATGAACTGAGACATAACCTCCAAGAAGTAGCCCCAGACTATCGCATTCTCTCTAACGTGGAAATAGACAATGAAATCATCGAAACCACCTCGAGAATCGTTAGTTGCATGGACATATATGTGCCACTAAAGAAAAAAACCTTTTCCAGATATGGAGAAGTATCTGAGAGCACCTTAGGGCTCATTCGCACCAAAGCTCGTTGGCTGCAAAGGCTCAAAAGAATTTACCATAGAAACCTAAATCGTATAACAAACGAATACATATCACTGCGAGCCCAAATTAATTGCCTTGGTACTACTATCCGAGAAAAACTACGGGCAGAGCTCAACAAGCATTTCAAAGACCGCCTATTGGCCATGAAACCCTCGCCCAATGTTTTTAAGGAAATTAACAACCTCACCGGACGCCTGTGCACCTCCTACAACTTGAATTCGCACCCTATCAAACATGGCGATGAAACACTGTACACCACAGAACAGGAGCTCTCAGCATGCACAAGATTTTATAGCTGCCTCTATAGTAGCTGATCCTCCAAGGATGAAGCCACAAACGAGCTAGTTCATGAAAAGACCGAACAATTCGTTAACGGATACAAAGGGTCCCACTTAACCATCTTTTCCACATCTAACCGGTCTTCGCTTCCAGTCACTCCAGACCACAATAATTTTTTCACCTCACCAGACGAAGTGGAATTTCTTCTACGCTCCTTAAATCGTAAGAAATCCTACGGACCCGACGGGATCCCCAACTACGTGCTACGGCAATGCAGCAATGCATTAAGCAAACCAATTTGTACTATAGTCAATAACTGCATTAATAACGGATACTTCCCAAAATCATGGAAGCAAGCAACCCTTATTCTCATTCCAAAAAAGGGCTCAAGTGGGGAAATTTCCAAGCTACGACCAATATCTCTTATCTCGAATTTAGGCAAAATTCTAGAGAAAGTCCTTCTTCGCTCACTGAGGGAATTCGTTAACAACTACATACCGGCCGAGCAGTTTGGGTTCAAGCAAAAAATGTCAACAGAGCAAGCCGCACTACTCTTTCACGACGCGGTTTCAGAAGCTCTTAGAAGAAAGAAAACCACTGTTGCCTGCTCGATTGACTTAAATAAAGCCTTCGACACCGTTTGGACCAAAGGACTTCTTTTCAAACTGATAGACCACCGTTGCCCAATTGCACTAAGTCGGATACTATCAAGTTTCCTTAGCGAGAGATCACTCGCGATCAAAATAGCCAACGAAACTTCAAGCGATATCGCAGTACTCTCCGGAGTCCCTCAAGGTTCTATCCTAGGCCCAACACTTTTCAATTTCTTCATTCACGACATTTCGCTGGCTCACAGTGTCCATTCCCCATCAAACCTTAATTCGAGAGCACTTTTCTATGCAGACGACATTTTACTGTTTGCAAGTCACGTCCGGCCAAAGGAAGCCCTTTCTGTAATAAAGGCACACGCGAGTTCGCTGCAAACATACCTAGAAAAGTGGGCCTTAAGCATAAACACAAGCAAATGTGAGCTCATATGCTTCCGCAATGCCAGCGGATAAGGACATAAATGCGCCCCATCTGAGAGTAGGGAACTCGCGCTCTCCATTAACCAACAAACTATTCCTATAAAAGAATCAATCAAGTACCTCGGCATCCTTTTCCATCATCGCCTAAAATTTAACCCGCACACCCGTATGATTCTGCAGAAAGCGAAAGCAGTTACAGCCTTGCTAGCCCCCTTGCTCTCCAAGAAATGCCTAGTCCCTGGAACCAAACTCCTTATGTACAAAACACTGATCCGGCCAACCCTAACTTACTGTTTTCCAGTGTGGATGACAATTTTGCCAACCGTAGCTGAGGAACTACAAATTCTTGAAAGAAAAATTCTTAGGAAGTGCCTCTCGAGATACAGGAGGCCAAATAAGAAACACTTTCGAAACGAAGTCCTCTACAGGGAGGGGAAAATCACTCCCATTATCCAGTATTTGATTGAAAGCAGCAAAAAACGACTAGACAACTGGGCTGTTCACCCAGAACAGATCGTAAACAACCTTTACCACCGCAATATGGCACAAAAAGAAGCCTACTATCTGTCGCCCATTAAACTTATTTGTTCAAACGACCCTCGCTTTCATATACCCTCATTATATCCCTATCAAAAGCCTCCTTTCTACACGCTAGCAGAGGAAGGGACCGACCGAGGGTAGAATCTAAAATTCAGATGAAATAATCAGGGACATATAGATAACACCTCATTCTAACTCCCCACGCGACTCCACTAACTCCCCACTCTTTGATAACTTAACCAACAAGCCGTACTGGGAGCTGTCTTCTCTCTCCACTCAACATCCTCGGGCCTACCCAGCGTCGTGCACCAGAATCTACAAAATAAACTTAGACTTATACTACATGATCATAAACGATTGTAAAAATAAATCATTTTTATTTTATTTTTTATTTTTTTTTTAATTAGGTTAAACTAGGTTAAGTTAGAATAAGGAACATATCTCATGATGTAAAAACCATAAGAGCGAATGGTGAAATATTACTCATTTAAAATTATAAAATTTTCAAATGTAATTCCTATTGGCTAAGGTCGAATCTTAGTTATAAACATGTATTATTTGACATAAACGTCGCTGTCAAATTATTTTTTTTTAAGCTACCATTGTAACACATATTTCAATGTACGTTAAAAGTCTCAATAAAGATTATCTATCTATCTTGTTGCATTTGAAGGTGGCATTTTCAGATGCGTTTAGGTCACAAACCGTTAAAGAATTTCAAAGGAGAAGGGAAAAGGAACAGTCAGCTTGTCAACAGTACTTCTTGTCCTATCATATGAAAGCATATAAGCATGTAATAAATGGTTTGTACCGAAAGATCCACTAAGGCTAGGGATTGATTCAAACACTTAATATTGGTTCAATAATATGAAACCAGACTAAAATTGCAACAATGACTGCGTGGTGAAAGTTTAAGTCATTACTTGTGTATTGAAATTTGTCCGAGAAAAAGGCCTTCCATGATGTCTCCATTTTCAAATATCAAGAGCTTATAAAGACATACAGTGCCGAGAAAAAGTGATGCAAAATTGTGCAAATACACTGAATTTCAACTTTGATAACCAATTTCCAGCTTCTCAAAAGTAATATCCGCAAAATTGATGGTTCATAACATTGTTCTATGTGTTCAAGACGATATTTAAGTATGGTTTCCCCAAAAACCTGTTTTTAAAAGTTTTTATGCACTGCCAAATGAAATTTTGAGGCGAAGTAAACCGAGAAAAAGTGATGCAATTATTCCTTTTTAATGTAAATGCGTCATTTGCCTGGCAATTGCAGTCTGACTTCAGAAGTTTTCGTCATTGGAAATACATTTTTGAGCTAGTCAGAGAAAAACACTCGTGAAGAAAAGTAATTTATAAATATTTAGGTATGAATATAATTGTTTAATCAATTTCCAGCCCTTCAAGATGAGGAAAGAAACCACCTTAGAAGAAAGGAAAATTATTTTGCGGCTCCATAATCAGACCATACCATACAAGGAGATTGCGTCTATTATCAACAGACCCATTTCAACAGTTTGGAGGATTGTAGACAGGTTCTGCAAGACCAAAACTTTGGATAACAAAAAGCGCTCCGGAAGGGAAAAAGTGCTATCTGAACGTGATATGCGAATAATCGAACGTGAAGTCAAGAGGGATCCTTTTATACCAGCAACGAAAATAACCGCAACATTAAAATCAGTATATAAAAAAGATGTTAGCGTCCATACAGTGCGAAACTACTTGAGAAAATCAGGTTACCGGTGTTGTGTTCCGCGAAAAAAAATTTTTGTTATTTAATAAATCGTAGATAAATCGTAAAAAAGATTGAATTTCGCCGAAGAACATATAAATGAGGATCTCGACTTTTGGACACGCGTCTTATTTACGAACGAAAGTAAGTTTAATGTGATTTCTCACGATGGACGAGCAAAAGTGCGTAGAAAGCCGCGTACGGAATTAGACACGAAAAATATGATAGGAACAGTTAAGCATGGTGGTGGCTCTATTTTGGTGTGGGGATGTATGGGGTACAATGGCGTTTGTGAACTTCATATTATAGAACAAAAAACGATGGATCACAAAGTCTACATCGACATTTTAAAGAATAGACTTATTCCTAGTGTGCAAAAGCTGAACTTAGGAACGGACTACATATTTATGAAGGACAACGATCCAAAACATACCACCCACCAAACTCGAATGTGGATGCTTTACAATATTCCGAATTGTTTAAAATGGCCTCCACAATCACCTGATCTCAATCCAATAGAACATGTTTGGGAAGAACTGTCACGTCGACTAGCAGTACATAATATTCGCAGTAAGTCCGTGCTTAAGGAAAGAATGATAGAAGAATGGAGCAACATCACTCAAGAATATTGTGCGAATTTGGTTTCTTCAATGCCAAGAAGGCTGCAAGCGGTCATAGATAGGAAAGGAAATCCTACCAAATATTAAAAACCATTGATTTTACTAGGATACCTACCACAGTTGAAAGAAGATGATCATGATTTGATTTTTTGCATCACTTTTTCTCGGTAGCCAGAAGCTAATTGATTTATGTTTTTACTTTTTTCCTATAAAATAGTTATTTGTTGCGTTGTTTTTTGTTGTTCCATGAATTCTTAGAAATAAATAAATGGTAAAAATAAAAACCAAAGGAATTTTTACTGACTAGTTTTGCCAATATAAAATGCTTTATACAAAAAATTTCTCAAATATTTGTTTTTGCATCACTTTTTCTCGGCACTGTATAGATTTATAACTTGTGAATTATACACGTTATAATCAACTTCATTATACACGTTATAATAAAAGAACATATTCAGGGCCAAAGAAGGCCATCGATTTATTAAGTTAGCATATGAAGTGAAATCAGATAAATTGCTGAGAGCTTGTCTTTTAATGTTCACAAATGAGGTTAACATAAAACCCCACTTCAATTAGTGTTTATCATGGTAAGAATAGTCGGAGAATCAATTCTGAATCTACTACATTATGAAATTAACTTTTGCCTACTTTTATTCAATCTGGTAACATGGCAAAAAGCTTTCGATAATACAGCCCCTTCAAATCCTTGGCAACGTTAACGAGCGTAACCATCAGATCATCTACAAATGGGAATGTACAACATCCCCACACTTTCATGACTTTGCGCTGCTTCGGGGAAAGTTACGTGGAAAGACAGCACAGTCATACTAAAGGGCACGGAAACTTTAAACAGACCTAAATAACAAATTTTGGGCTAGAATTAAACTACGTTTTCATTCCAGTATATCATTGTGAGAGTATTATTCACCTAGGGTTACTATTGCCTTTTTACAAACATTAACATATCCTGGAACAATGGTGGTTCTGACGAAATAAAAACCACAAACAAAGATAGCGTGTTTACAAGTTATATAACGAGTGCATCTGTGTTTTAATATAACTAATATTTTCCCCGGGAGATGTCAACGAAAAAGCTTTTCGGAAATCAGGGTCGCCTTGGGGGTGTGGTTGTTGATAATGTTAGATCTGCTATATATATATATATGAGAAATATATGTGTATTTGACAATAGAGTATCGTTTAAACTTAAAGTTTCATAAGAATTCAGATTAATATAGGGATGTTGTGAGAGAGTAAAATAATAAATCAATTATAACAATTATTTACTAAATATATGAATCCCCTGAATAAGTTATGAATATTCATAACAATAATAATAATAACGCGGTTAAGCAAACATTTCCTTTATATCTCATCACACCTACAACAACATGTCTTAATACAGACTGACTAAGGACATGCGTCGTGAGTCGACACTGCGTATACGAAGTACTTTCTCTCCTGGAGAGAACTGTGCAACATATGGCCCCTGATAAACATGAATATAAAATAGGCACTTTTTTCCCATTGTTGACTGTGGTTTTCGCTTTATGTTGGACCACGGCTAAGGGAGAATATATTCCTTAAAAAGGATTCGGATTTTGGAGACACCGCGTCTAGCGACTAACAACTTTATTAGGATAAGAATTATTCAAAGAGAATATAGAGAATAGCTGCAGTAGTTTCATATTTACGTGATATTAAGCAAGAAATATTTGTACAGTGATAGGATTATCCTACGCCACACTCTTCAGTCACTCCTCTGCTATATAAACGAAATATAAGCGTCAAGGACATTTCCATTTTTCGCAAATATATCCGTTGTTTGTACTGCTTATAGTTGATAGCGTTCCGGCGAATAAGGATTAGGTAATAACAAAAATATATTGTCTTACAAAATATTTAGAAACGAACGAAAGTGATGGTAAGAGGACACACAAAGTGATAATGGACTACTGCAATCAGTCGATTTACTTATGATTCAAATGTTAGGGATATAGGCACTCAAATTGAAGATTGATCATTGTCATTGATCAAGTCATTGTGTAAGCCAGTAGGAACAGAAGATGATACTCAGAGTTGTATGAAGTTGACCTTGTTACATTCAAGATGATAAATTGATCTCGTTTTATTTCAGTCTGATATAGGAGATGCTAGAGTAGTTTTGAATGACGTGATTGTTTACTAACGTTTGGTAAATTAAAGTGGCTGGTCAAATCATGCCAATAAATGAGATTTGATCCAACGAAAAATAAAGGTTAAAATAAAGCAATAAATCAACGGCAAGCCGTTTCTATTATCAGGCGCGGCGAAGAGCGACTACCACAAGGAGCTGAAAATAGGATTTGTTAGCAGCGTTTTACTTTGTCTGGTAGACGTTTCTCAGTTTTAGTGTCCTACTCAGGAAACCAGTAAACCTAGTTCAACGCTGAAGTCAATTACTTCCGTTTGGCTATCATGGGATGTTAATACTGTGAAAACAATATCTAGCGTTGAAACAATACCTAGACTGGATTGTAATTCGCCTGCTACGTCTCTGCAACGATGTTTTCCCTATTTTTTTCCTTTCGGACATGACCACCAATAAGACTGCAACCTGCGAAGGTATCATCGATTAAATAGATCCGAGGTTGAAAGTATTCAAGGATAAAACAAATCACTAAATATTGAAATAAATAGAAATAAAAAATTCGAAAAACATGATAGTACTATTTTAATGATTAAAGAAGTTATCGTAAAGTGATCCCTGAATATAAACTTAAATAAAGTCATATCGAGTTTAAAGTTCGCGTCTTCTATACAAGGAACGCTTTTGGCAGAATTAAGAAGAAAAGAAAATGATAAAATTTATAAAAGCATATAATTTTAAATGTTATTGCTACAATATACAACTTTCAACTTTATTATTAAATATTATTCGTGCCGCTAATGAATTTCCAATCCTATTTTCGCGTCTTTCCCAATCGATTGCCTTCACAATGGAAATGTGTTTAAAAATAAATTTATTGGAAAGCTTGATGCGAAGAAAAGCGAAAGACTGTTGCAAGCACCAATTGAGCACCGAATAGGCCGTATAACTTTTTTCTCATTTATATCCGTATGTGTCAACACACGAGATTTTGACGTTCTAGACGATGTTGTTGTTTCACAGACGACATGTTCTTGAGTCATTTCAACAAATAAGTATTTTATTTCAGTGGTAGACTGATTAAATAAAATATAAACTCTTGGAAGCATTACAAAGCACGTTTTAGAAACAAGTGCTGATCATACGAAATTTGTTTTACCCTTGCTTGGACTCTCTGCACCACTAGTATAATTATGAATCATTTCAAATAAAGATAAAACGTATTGCAACTTCTGATCGAATTAACTTGAAAACTTCGGATTAGCGCTTAAATGCCTGTAGGCGTTCGTCTACCAGCAACTAATAATCGCTAGACTGCTATAATCAGTAGCAAATAAGAGAATCTGCATCCTTGACCGTATCCGAAGAATCACATGATATTATATTTAACTATTATTATACATGCAAATAGGAAAATATGTGGAGTCTTATGTTAGACAATAAAAGGGTGATCACCACGCTTAGTAAATAAAAATGGTGTAGGTAGATAATCGGGGGTTCCGTGTACTGACTAATAATCAGTGTGAATCATAATTGTGAATACTGATACGAACATACGTCCTGATAGCCCGGCACCAGAATCACAAATAAACTTATCATTATTGCTAAAGAGGCTTGAATCTAGGACTTGAGGCTTAGAAGACCTGTGCGACAACCATCACAAAATTCTCACTATGTGGAGACTGGATAGAAAACCAAAAAAATACCTACAGTATCGGCCAAAACAAATGCAACTCAAATTAGTTCCATGATGTTGGGCAGCGAAGCCCCGATTTTTAGAAGCAAAGTGTTTTATATTTATTTCATTAGTATTGTACCAGTCATTTAAAAGAAAACACATAATCATTCTACAAAAAATCGGTAATTTTTAACACTAAATTCAGGAAAATTTGCGAAAACTTCTGTTTTTATCGGACAAAACAAATGCAACTCTGGCAACTCGGTTTGATAACAGTTTTTCTCGAAATCACTTTGCAATTTTTGCCATGTAACTGATTATTATTTAGGTTAGTTAGATTGTAGCTGATAGTTGTGTGCATTATTTACTAATAGAAAGTGTCGCTTCGTAGTGTAAAGCTATTTTTACCACCGAAAAACTTTAAAACCTAAAAATGGCAAATGAAAAGCATAGTGCGGATATAAAAGTATTAATTATAAAGGGCTTTAAGAGTGGTGTATCTCAAAAGATTATTTCCGAGAAATATAATATAGAAAAATAGGTTGTTTCCAGAATAATAGCTCGATATCTTCGCACGGGGAGTGTTGAAACTGTACATAAAGGGGGGAAACCAAGGAAAACAACTGAACGAGAGGACAATCCGATTTCCAAGAAAATTAAAATTAATCCGTTTGTCTCATCCACAACGCTACTAAAAGATCTCGATTTAAATGTATCGCAGAGAACCGTTAGAAGACGCGCAGTGGAGATCGGATTGCTTTGTTATCGGCCAGCAAAGAAACTTTTTATTTCAATTAAAAATAGAAAGCGAAGGTTAGCTTTTGCACATTCTCACATTAACTGGACTGTTCAAAAATGGAGGACCATTCTTTTTAGCGATGAATGCAAGTTCAATTTGCAAGGATCGGACAGAATTTGTCGTGTAAGGCGTCCTAAAGGAAAGCGCTTGGATCCAAAATTTTGCAAAGGCACCATTAAACACGGTGGAGGGTGGGGGTCCATGTCAGGGCAGGGTGTAGTTCACAATATAGATGGTATAATGGACCGTTTTCAATACAAATCCATACTGCAGGAGGTTATGTTACCGTATGCGGAGTGGAATATGCCCTTGAAATTGACATTCCAACATGACAACGACCCGAAGCACACGTCGAAAACTGTGAAAGAATGGCTTAACGAAAGTGGAATTCAGGTACTACAATGGCCAGCCCAGTCACCCGATCTGAACCCTATAGAAAATCTATGGGAAATTGCTAAAAAGAAAATACAGCGTGGAAATATTAGTAACAAAAGTGAATTGTTTAAAGGAATTAAAAGAGTATGGAATGAGATCCCACAAACAATAATTGATAATTTAATTGACTCTATGCCTCGCAGGTGCCGAGCTGTTATTAAAAATAATGGATTCGCCACAAAATATTAATTAATTTATTAATAATTAAAAAAAAAAAACCACGAAGTTGCATTTGTTTTGTCCCATCAAAAAATTAGTTTTCGTAAATTTAATTGAATTTTGTACGTAAAAATGAAAGATTGCTTGAAGATTGTGTTTGATTTTCTTTTAAAAGGTTTGTAAAGCAATAATGAAATAAAAATAATTTACTTTCCATTAAAATTTTGGACTTTTGCAGGTTAATATCGTGAGAGTGATTTGAGTTGCATTTGTTTTGGCCGATACTGTGTGTCGCACGTGGTATATTTGAGTAAGAAAATCTAAAAATGTTATGTAAAATCTGTGTTTTACCGTACCGTATGAACCGTGTTTGTGGGTATTGGATACTAACAAATCATAAAAAAAGGCGTGAAAAATCAAATTAGTTCGAAAATCCATGGGAAACGTTTCTTATAGGCTTGGATGACACAGTTTCGGCTTATAAATAATAATCTATATGGTTTGCCTATAGTCGAAATTTGTAAGTCCGCCTGCAAACCCCGCAGTTCTATATGCCTGTATTTATATTCTCAATCCAGTTTATGAAATTAGGTAGTTTGAATGAGTTCATATGACAGAAAATGTATTAACATCTACACGTGCATCATAAATATATTTAATGTGCTTTTAGAACTTGTGTGAAAAATGTTCCTCTATCGTATTGCAGGAAATAATTGGAAAATCCCAAAGATAATTGGACAAATCAACAATGTTGCATCGCGTTTTTTTTTTTGCAGTCATTGTAAACTAAAACAATCCGGATCTGTCATCTATTTTCAAAAATTAAGACTGGCACTCAAGACAAAAACTTAACATTTATTTTTGAAAAAAAAAAAAAAATCATTTATGTATGCTGCGCCTTAAAGTATTACAAAATTTCAACGGTAGTTCCGAAACGTAAATGTTTTAGGCACATCCTTCCAAAACAAGCACTGAAGGCGTGAAAATCATGTCAACCCAAGTTGAATTTGAAACAAAATTCACAGTCACAGGAAATTTATGCAAATTTTCAATTTTCATTTCATCTTTTATACATGTGTTCATGAATAAAGATGTTTTTCTGTTGTGTCTGTTTTTCTTTTTCTTTTTCTTTTAACATGCTTTTCCCGATCTCCACTTTTCTTCTTATTTCATGTACAAGATTGTCATGACTTACTATTTGTCGTGGGCACCCAATGAAAATTTGCGATTTTGGATTGTTGCCAGTCTACTTCTTGCGTTTTGTGCCTTCTCTCAATTCAAAAAGTCTAAGATTAAACGTTACTTTCAAAACGCTCGCATGCATTTTGTATGTGCAGGTTTAAATTATTCAATTTAAATTCTCCAGCCAGCTTCATAATTTCATTGGTGCTATTTTATTCAAACAATAATTTCTTATTACCTTAATTAAGTCGAAAGAAATTTAAAATTGTTCCTTAACTCCATGTCAATAAATGGACTACGAAATCTCGTATGGGTATGAAAGATGCAATGAAATCAATTCTAAAAACTTTATTGCGAGCGGTTTATATAACTATAATTTTTCAAAAACTATAAGTAGAAAATTCTGTGCGATAAGAAAATTCAACATAAAAACATTCAAATCGAAACTTCCTACGTTCGCTATAAAGAAAAGAAAACATTCCGAAATATCCACGCATATACACAGCTGGACAAAATAATAGGTGTAAACATTCATATTTTCAAACAAGTTGCATTTGCATATATTTCTTTTTTATTCTTCAAAAAATTAGTTAGCATACAATACAAGCATAGTTCATCGTCGTAATAAAGAATAAAAAATATATCACAAATCAAAAAAAAAAATTAATATTTCGTTAATTCATGGAATACACCAATTTTTGAATGGTCAGAATAATAGGTGTACCCAATAAATTTATTAATTAACATTAAAATTTCGTTAGTTACCGTTCCATTTATTGCTGAATTACTTAGAATGCATTTAATACCCTGAATATCAGCCATTATTTTTGATGACTTTTTCGATTCTTTTGGGCATAGACGATATCAGTTTCTGACAAGTTTCTACGGGAATACTATACCAAATTCGTTGAATATTTTCCCATAACTGGTTTTTTTTCTGGCAAACCATCTTTGAAACATCTCTTTTAAGTTGACCCCCAGAGGTTCTCAATGGGATTGAGGTCTGGGGATTGACTTGGCCACTCAAGGACGTCTACGTTATGCTCTTGGAACCATGTTTTCACCAATCGCGATGAATGTTTAGGATCATTATCCTGTTGGAATGTCCATAAAAGCGGCATATTTTCTTCGGCGTATGGTAGCATTATAGTCTGCAACAAATCCTTGTACACGAATCTATCCATTGTTCCATCGATTCGATGTATGGGACCTACTCCTTGCCAAGAAAAGCAGCCCCATACCATCAAGCTGCCACCTCCGTGTTTTACTGTTTTTTTTTGTAAACCTGCCATGAAATTCCTTGCCTTTTGGTTGGCGAATGTTTCTTTCCGCATGGTTACCAAACAAATTTATCTTTGTTTCATGACTCCAGAGGATATTACGCCACTTTTTTCACCCTGTTGTCCACACCAGGTCTTATGAACCAGTGCAAATTTTTTCCTCTTCTTCAAATTTGTAGTTCTAAGCAGAGGAATTTTTCGGGCAATCCTTCCTGGTAGTTTTGCAATTACTAACCGTCGCCGAACGGTTCGTGATTATACAACATTCCCAATTTCGCTTGCAATTGTCCTGGATGATGTGAATGGGTTACGTTTAGCTAATGTAATGATATGATTGTCGGTCACTGGTGAGGTTTTTTTAGGATCCCCACTCGTTTTAATAGACTTTTCCCGGTTAAAGAGCATTTGTTACGAAATTTTCGGACCGTCCCATTAATGTGGCAATGAATTTGTAGGTCCTTCCTTCATTTCGGAGCTGACGAACAAGTCTTTTCTCTTCTGCACTGCAATGACGTGCACGACCCATCTAATATCACTATAAAAGTGTATTTCATTTAACTTTCTCAACATCTTACCTTCTGCAACTAAATAAGACTTTAAATTTATTTATTTTAACTTTCTATCAATGCACACCTATTTTATTGTCCAACTCAATTTAAAGGGTGAACAAATTAATAAGCTGCAATATTTGACAGTTAGTAGTTTTATTGCCGGGATTACCCTATTACATTGCTACTAGGTGTATTCAAATGAAAGTGCCCTCTGTATTCCAATAGCTAAATCTACACATGTATGAACTTTCAAACCGTATCGACTGTCATTATTTATGTTTTTGGCATCTGTCAAGAATATCCAATTCATAACATTACAAGTTTCAAACATGAACGCATATTTTTTTGGTATTAAAACTGTCCATTTTTGTGCCACAAAGTGCTCATTTGCGGGAGGCATTAGTTTTCTGCTTTCATTTGAAAAAATCCGTGGCTGAATCTCATCGAATGCTTGTAGAAGCTTACGGAGACCATGCATTTAGTGAATCCAATTGCAAAAAGTGGTTGCGAAAGTTCCGTGATGGTGATTTTTATCTGAGAAACGAAGAACGCGGCCACGCTCCGTCAATATTTGTGGATACCGAATTGCAAGCATTGTTGGATGAAGACGATGGCCAAACGCAGCAAAAGCTCGCAGAACAATTAAATGTTGACCAATCAACCATTTCTCGCCGTTTAAAAGCCACGGGGAAGATTTTAAAAGTCGGTAGATGGGTGCCACACGAGTTGAATGAAAGGCAGGAAGAAAACCGAAAATCCATTTGTGAAATGCTGCTGGCCAGGCAAAAAAGAAAGGCTTTTGTGCATCGAATCATCACTGGCGATGAAAAATGGATTTATTTCAAAAATCCCAAACGTAAAAAATCATATGTCAGCCCAGGCCAAGCGTCCACATCGACTCCAAGGCTGGATCGCTTCGGAAAGAAGGCCATGCTCTGTATTTTCTGGGATCAGCGTGGCGTTATCTAGTATGACCTCTTAAAAACTGGTGAAACTGTTACTGGTGCACGCTACAATCAACAATTGACCGATTTGAACAATGTCATACGCGATAAACGGCCAGAATATCAATTGAGGAACGACAAAATTATTTTCCAAGATGACAACGCATCGCCACATCGAACATTGGTCAATAAAAATTTGGTAAACGCTTTCGGCTGGGAACCGCTAACCCACCCGCCTTACTCACCAGACTTGGCGCCTTCCGATTACTATTTGTTTTCATCGATGGGACACGCACTGAACGATTCACGGTTCAATCCCTACGAAGAAGTCCAAAAATGGCTCGATGACTGGATTTCATCAAAAAAACAACAATTTTTTTGGCAAGCCATCCATAAATTGCCTGAGAGATGGGAAAGATGTGCTTTTTGGCAATGGCAATTACTTCGAAGATTGAATTTGTAACCATTTTTTTCGAAATAAACATGTATTTTTGAAGAAAAAAAGGCACTTTCATTTGCATAAACCTAGTAATCAGTGCTACCACATTTGCAAACTGATTCTTTGATCGTACAAAATGTTATACAATATATTTTCTACATTTTACAAATTTTGGGACTCACATCTATTATTTTGTCCAGCTGTGTATTTTCTTTTAGGGAGATCAATTCAGTTCTAATTAGATTACGAAATTTGAAAACCAAATCATTTAAAGGTTTTTCATCTTTTGCAATATATGCTTTTTATGTATGTTGCAATTTTAATGAATGTTTAGGATGTTTGAAATATTAACGCACTAAGTCCACACAAAAAATTGCGTTCAATTCATCGAAATTTATTCATTCAATACGTTTTACATTATTTACAGTGGCAACATTGTTAGCTGCGTTTCAAGGAAGAAGGAACTGCATATATTCATTGATCAGACTTTATTTAGAGATTAACTAAACGACATATTGCATGTTTTTCTGTGATAAGAGCCGGGCAGTTAATCCCCAAATATTTTACAATATTTTAGTATCTAATTCGCTTTTTTTTTAATATTATTGTGTTTTTCTCTTACTGCATTCTCAAATTTTATGTATAAGATAATTGTCGAAACATATCCAATTTGTCACAGTCAAGCACTTTCTTAGCTAGAACCAGTCTACAAAATTATTCATTTTCATATAAAAGGTTGGAAAATTGTATTCTCGCAATTATTTGGCACTTTTCCAGCATATGCGTAATGCAATAATGTAAAAAACAAAAGTAAATAACTATTTCGACAATATCAAAAGTGGGCAATTCGGCGTATGAAGAGAAAACGAAACTTATGAATTTACTTTTCTTCACCTTGGTATTATTTTTGAACAAATATTTTGACCCATATTTTGTGAGATCACACTGTACAACATGAAAGCCTCTCAACAATCTGCCGCTTTCAATTGTTCTTGGGATTTTATCGTTGTAGTTTTCTTAAAAGAGCACTAAAATTTGAATTCAAAACTAAATTTCCTGAACTTAGTCCGCAATTTTCTTTGCAACATGCTGACAATTATTATTATTAATACATGTGTCAACACTTAATGTTCAAACAAAAATTCAGTTTTACATTTTAATTTATTTTTCGCATTAATTACAAATCGAAATACGGAAAAATACACTGCTTTAAAAATCATCACCTGAGAAGCCATTACGGAGTGTAGTTTTCGTATCGTTTGCAAACGGGCAAGCTTTAAACCATGCCAACACTGTTGACAGTATTTGACAATATTAGTGATTTCCTATGAGTAAATCTTAAAGATTTATACTACCACTTGCCAACATCAAATCAAATTTGAAATCAGATCGGCAAATTAGTCTAAACTTGCTCTTCACAAAGCAAATAATTTGTGCATATGTATGTAAAAATGTATTCATGTATCTTAGAAACGTTGAAAACCTCGTACAAACACATTTTTAGAAGAAAATTCGAACATTCCGGATGTATCGAATTCGTACAAATACTTTTGCAACGCTGAAGAATTTTCCTTTGGGAAATAAATTTTCGATGCTATTCTAGATCTTATTTTGAATGTGTTAGACGCTACATTAATGATTTAAAATGTTTTTGCATTTTATACTGAGTAAGTTGCGATATTGTTCTCACAAAGAAAGTGTTTGCGGACAGAAAATGCTAGAAAGCACAGTGACGTAGATGAAAATTAATAGAAAAGTTAAACTTTTGATATCTATTTTAAATATCAGGAATGATATCCTTGTCGGGACAATAACGAGACAGTAAAGAAAACAGATCCTTTGAAATTTTATTGTTTTATTTCACTGTATATATAATTATTCTCTATTTGACGTTTGCGTTATGTACAATTTTGTTAGTCTTTAGATTCATCACTACACATATTATTGTCTTGAGTTAATTAATTCTATACTTTGAACATAGAAATGAAAAATTGTGAAGCTAACGAGTATTTTAGATCACAAGAGTATAAACATTCTTTTAAAAAACATAAACATAAACATTCTTGACATAAACATATACAAAAAACATAAACATATACCTTCACAAGATCTTTAATGTTTTTTTCCTATTGGGTTATATCTACGAGGTGTGGCTATTAAATAACGGGACTGACGCTGCAGTGGAACGAGTGCGCATGGGCCAACCGGCATTGAACAACAGCTGTTTAGTTTGAGTCTTCCTCTACAGAATGTAGTTACTCTCGTTTCTGTAAACAACATCGTTGAGACGTAACCTTCATTTACGTTAGTGTTGTTATTTGGTTTTGCCGGAAAAATGGTTAGCGTAATAATAGAGCAACGAATTGTTGTTAAATTTCACTTCAAACTTGGAAAAACCGCTACCGAAACTTATAATTTACTAAAAGAAGTGTATGGCAGTGAATGTTTATCGCGGACTCGTGTTTTTGAATGGTTTAAGCGTTTTCAAAATGGTCGACAAGACGTTGAAGATGATTCGCGGCCAGGTCGTCCTTCAACATCAAAAACGGATGACAATGTCGAAAAAGTTGCTAATTTGATTCGGTCTGACCGTCGATTAAGTATTCGTGCAGTTGCTGAAACTGTAGGCATTGATAAAGAATGTGTACGGTAAATTTTACGTGACAATTTGAACATGCGAAAAGTGTGTGCAAAAATGGTACCAAAAATTCTCACGATTGAACAACAAGCAGCTCACAAAAATGTTTGTACTGACACTTGGAATGCCATTGAAAATGACCCAAATTTATTGGAAAGGATAATAACATGTGATGAATCGTGGTTTTTTACTTATGATCCGGAAACGAAGCGCCAATCTATGCATTGGAAGACCTCAACTTCACCGAGAGCCAAAAAAGCAAGAATGAGTCAAAATTTAAAGCAATGATGATTGTTTTTTTCGATATTCATGGGATTGTGTACCTTCACTGGGTTCCTGAAGGTCAAACAATTAATCAATATCACTACCTTGAGGTACTTGGTAAACTACGTGAAAGAGTAAGAAAAAAACGACCCGAAATGTGGAAGGACAAATCATGGGTTTTGCACCAAGACAATGCGCCAGCTCATTCCGCGTTATCTGTTAAGCGGTTCCTGGCCAAGTACAGCATCCCAGTGTTAGAACATCCACCTTACTCACCAGACCTAGCACCATGCGACTTTTATCTTTTCCCTAAAGTGAAATCTGCATTGAAAGGCACGAGATTTGAATCCGTAGAAGCTGTAAAAGAGAAAGCGGCAAGAGTCCTGAAGGAGTTGACAGAAGATGACTTCCAGCACTTTTTCAAACAGTGGAAAATTCGCATGGAGCGTTGCAGGGATAGAGAAGGGGTGTATATTGAAGGTGATAATAAGTGATTATGTATACAATGAAAATAAAAATTTTTACAACGTCAGTCCCCTTATTTTATAGCCACACCTCGTATATCTGATAGTAAGGTATGAGTGGTTTGTGGTCTCTGGGAGAAGTGTATGAAACGCATTTACACCTGATTCATTATGAATTTTAAGTCTATGCAAATCTTTACAAAGGCGATAACTTTTTCTTGTAGGGAGTTGATCGTATTATCTAAATTTCCTCTTTCATAAAGGGGGGGGGGGGGGGGGGAAAGTTTTTAAAATAATTTTTCTTTGTCTTTTTGTCTTGTCTTTTTATTTGTATGAACAATATGTCGAGAATATTGTGTACAAATTTCAAGTCAATCCGAGTAAAACTAACGGAGTTACAGCCTTTCAAACGACCGGCCGTGATACCTGAGTTTTTGTACCTGCCCGGTAGCCGCTCGATACCCCTAGTAGAAAGCAGCTGCAATTTTCTTTGTTTTCCCGAATTCTTTTCTCTGGCTATGTGTCTTTCAAAGGATGTAAACTGACCTTGTACATATTGTATATTTGCAGGTACATCAAATATAAACTAGTTTACTGATAGACTTTCTGCTGAACGGTTGTGTACTGTAACAGAGTTAACATTTTCTCGAAATTATTCTCAAATTTTCGTTTCTGTTCGTTCGTTTATAGTTGTATTTTCAATCGTTTAGTGTTTTTTTGTAATTAATTTATTTATTTGCAAAATGCCAAAAAAAGTAACCCCTCAAGATCGCCAGGAAAGTGGCAATATTGTGAGTGAATGTAGTGAAATGATAGTGTAGAAGCGTCCTGCGCGTCGCATAAAAAAATAAAACTTAGTACTTTTGAACATGTAGAGCAAGATTTGGAGAAACATTACAGGATTATAGACTTCTTGTTAGTATTTTCAACGATAAGTACATTAGTGAAGTGCGTTGAATGTGATGGATCTCTCCAAATCTGCAATCGTTGTTGAAATTGCAGCTAATGTAGCAGCATGCATTTTCAATGAAGGATGTTTTGCTCTATTGTCCTTGTTTGATGAAATGGGCATCTCTACAGGCCCAAGTGCTCACCAGTGGGCGCGCCTAACTGATGAACTGCGAATAACCCGAGCGAACGAAGAAGCTGCGCGTACAACAAAAGAGGGTAGAATTCAACGTAGACAAGAGCAAAAAGATGCATTGGATATGCTGAATTTCACTGAATTCTGAATTTTACTGCTGAATTTCATTGTACGGAGCTGGCATTGATAACTCTATGTAAGTATAAAAATTCATGTTCTTTTATTGATGGTTTATTTCGAATGTTCACGCATGAAAAACTTTAAATCGATTTTCACGAAAACGTCATTTTTGAAGTTCGTGAACATTAGAACTCAAAATCTACTGAACCGATCCTTTTGAAAATTTGAACATTACTTCTTCACATAAATCAACAGGTAATCAGGAAGAGTTTGTTTTTAATTTTTTTCTATTTTTTAATACCAAATTAACCTCGATTTTTTGAGCTAAAATTGCGTTTTTCACTTCCGAGTGCTGCAAAAAATAGAAGAAAAAAACTCTTCCTGATTACCTCGAGAAATACATCCGCTTTAAAGTGCATATCAATTTTTTTGTTTCAGATGATCCAGTAACGAGTTATAATGTTCACCGCAAAACAACCTTTTTTCAAGGCGCCTCTGGAGATTCAACTTCACCGGCTTTTTTATCAATATTTTTCATTGAAAATTTTTTTCTGTCATACTTTAAAAGTTATACAATAATATGTAATTAAATTTACATATTATTGCCGGGAAAAAATCATAAAAATGTGCTTCTTTTTCGCGTTTAAAAATGAGAATGAGAAACCGTACGCATATTGTAAAATCGGTGTAGTGCTGTCACTACACTGTACTATACTATACACCGTACTATATCCAATGCAGAATGCAGAGGTAAAAGTTGAAAAGAAGCGGACCCAGTACATTCCCTGTAGTGGCCCATGCGTTAAACATATTAGTTTTTTATTAAGTACTAATATACTGTATATGCTTATTATCGGATTGATGTTCGGTCTTCTTATCTGGAATCAGAATCTATCCAAGTCCTTCGATTCTGGTCTTTATTTGTTTTTTATTTGGCTCGTCATTATCTTGATTAACACGCATAAGAGTTAGATTGGTCTGAAGTTGTTGATATCAGTCGGGTCTTTGTTGTATTTGTAGATAGGGATATCCTGACGTTTCTACTCACTTGGGCAATTTGACAATGTTGTAAAGCTGAGTGAAAGGCGGCAAGTAATTCTACATGGCAGTTTGATTCTAAAGCTCATATCATTGTACAGTCTAATCGATCAGTGTGATAATATGATGTCATACAGTATTGTTTACGTAAGTACGATACGGTATGGGTTATTATTACGGACAAAATCGTTTCGTGGCATGCAGATCGCCAGAGGCTGGGGCACAAACTAGGCTGGGGCACACAAGAATTTGGGGCCCTTTTGGAAAGTAACAAAGCGAATTATAACAACATTTTTTACTAATAAGTATGAGTATGACCATTTATTAATGGTCATTACTCATACTTATTAGTAAAATCATAATCAAATATAGTATGATATAATATGTCATTAATGATATTGGAATGCTGCTGGTTTTTTGGTGACGATTACGATAACGGTTTCTTTCGGGATTTCTGTTGAGCAAAATCTTCTATTATATCCTTAAAGTCAATTTTTTGAAGGATATCACTTTCTATGCACATAATTGACAAATTACTCTGTTGTTCTGGTAACATTGTTGTTCGCAATTCATTTTTCATTCTCTTAAGCTGCGAAAATGACCGAAAATGACTCTCCACTACAATTGGTAACCATTAGGCAAAGGAATATTCTTGTAGCAATTTCTACGTTTGACAAAGTTTCTTCCAATTTATCTGATTTTATTAGGTTATGTAAGGTTGAGATATTTAAATCCACTGATTGCATTGCTATGTTTTTTAAATATTGGCTTAAATGAAAACATTCTGTTTTGAGCTCATCTGCATTAATGTCTACATGATAAAATTCTGCAAATTCTTTGCATTTTTTGGTCAACTCATCAGATTTGATTGTTGTTAACTGACAAAGAAAACTAAATCGACTATCAATTTCTTGGTATGCTGCCGAACGTTTTTCTAAATGCGTATTTAATGTGTCAATTATGGGAATGAAAGTATCTACACGAAACTTTTCCTTGCCTCTCAACTGTGCAGTCTCTGATGATCCTTCAAAAAAAGTGATGCGTGTGCTGCGAAATTTTTTTCTTTCAAATTTATCTTTGTAGTCAGCATATGGATTTTTTTCTGTAGCAGCCATTTCGTACTGATCAAAATTATTGCGTGCGGTATTGACATAACTGATTAGAGATTCGTAGAGTTTCGTTACAACGTCCATGGTCATAGTGCTATTCTGTAAACTTAGACTTGTTTTATTCATAACTCCCAAAAGATCATTCCATATTTCCGTTAGAAGAGCAGTCTCGAATTTTCCCATTTTTTTGCTAGGCTTTGGACTTCCTTTCTAGTATCTCCTGGTTGATTGATGTCACTCGCGATAGAAGACAATGCTTCAGAAATATTTAAATTACCATTTTGCAAAGCATTAATAGCATTAGCGCGTGCAGACCACCATAGACACTCTTTCCGAAAGAGACTTCAGGACTCTATTTACACCTAAATGATCTGTCAAAATTTTCCATCGTTTTGTCGAAGCCGAGAAAAAATTGAACAATTTTTGTACAAGTTTAAAAAATGTTACTGCTTCAGTAACACACTCAACAGCCAGAACACCCACTAAATTTAGCGAATGTGCTGCACATGGAACGTAAATCGCAAATTCGCAAACTTCTTTATTCTTGACTGAACACCAGAGTACTTTCCAGACATATTTGATGCATTGTCGTAGCTCTGTCCACGACAATATTTTATAGGAATATCAAGGCTTTCAAAAAAGTTTAAAATTTAATTATGTTCATCCATAGGCAAAAATTGCAAAAATCTCTCAATAGGCTGTCCGTCTTTTACGTATCTAACTATGAAAGTCAGTTGGTCAACGTGGGACAGATCGGGCGTATAATCGACGCTAATAGAGTAGTACTTTGCTGATTTAAGTTCTTTGACAATGGTTTTCAAAACTTGCTGTCTCATTAAATTAATAAATTCATTACAAATATTTGCCGATAAATATGATGTACTTCCTTTTCCACGATTTCCGTAGTTTTGTATGTGATCAGCAAGAAAAGGATCAAATTCACTAATCAGTTCTAAGCATCCCAAATAATTCCCATTATTTTGCGATCCTAATGTCTCATTATCACCACGAAAAGCAAGACCTCTTGAAGCCAAAAATTTCACGATTGCAACAATTCTCCTGAGCACATTCTTCCAATAGTTAATTTCTGTATTATATTGGGACAGCAACTCAGTATCAATTCGTCCAGTAGTTTTCATTCTTGCAACATAATTCATCATAAATTCCCTGTGCTGTAAACTGTTCTCATGCTCTATAAATAAGTTACTTATATGCTTCCAATCTTTATATCCATCAGGAGAACTTAAGTTATGTCCAGTACCAGTAGTGATATTAAATAGACGGCAGCAATAACAG
Organism: Stratiomys singularior; assembly: GCA_954870665.1. Classification (NCBI taxonomy): domain Eukaryota; kingdom Metazoa; phylum Arthropoda; class Insecta; order Diptera; family Stratiomyidae; genus Stratiomys; species Stratiomys singularior. The sequence goes on from OX940880.1 coordinate 103,886,290, forward strand.
TATATAGATTTCTTTGCTGGTGAATAAAGGAGCCATTTTTTTTCTAAAGACTCACCGTTCGTCAATTTATGAATAAACATATTGTTAGTCAAGTATCTTCGTTTTACCATTTGCATCTGGAAAACTTGTACAAGTTTCAGAGAAGTCACATTTTTATTTTGGAAAAACTCTGGCCCTTTTCGAATCCAAATATCACGGACTTCTTCCGGTAAAATGTCGTCACAGTAAGTACCAGAGTCGGGAGACACTGATACATTCTCTAAGCTTGCAGTTATTAATTCACAGTAGCTTGAAGTCGATGGTTCAGCATCTAAAGTGTGTTTGTCATTTTCGTCACAGGTAACCTCTTTTTCCTGGTGACATTCAGAGGTACTTTTGTCTTGCGGTGATGAGAATGAATAATCCTTCGGCTTATTTGTTTCTTCAACCGTTAAAGACGAAGTGAGCTTTGGAAGTTTTTCCGTTATTTCTTTTTGAGCTATAACTTTTTTTCTTTTTTGTGAACCACTTAAATATGTTCTTATCGACATAATTAAATAATGTTTAAACGAACAAATCGAAACTTCTGTTTATCTTACTCAATTTTAGATATCAAACGAAACAAAATAACGCCACTCACTCTTATCGGACTGATAGTTTAATACATCATTCGGGGATTCCCCCAACCATAGACAATGTCGACATTTATGTTAAGCCTTGTTTAGACGGTGCAGCTTGACTTAGAAATCGGAGGGATTGCGTGAGTGATCGCCAGATGGTGTACTTAGTAAATTAGGTAGGACACGTTCGGAAATATTATTAATTAGTACAGTAGGAATAGGCGCAGTCATCAATATAATGACGTAGTATATGCCTTGTAAATACCTTCTGATAAGATTATTGATTTGTGAAAAAAGTGTAATGTGCCCGACAAAAATGTTCTGAGAATAAATGTGTGAGAGAAATTGTCGGTCCTTCGGGGCCCCCCTGAGATTGGGGACCCCGTGTGCCCTTATGGTAAAGACGGTACTGCAGATCGCCTTAATTTTTTGCGAGCTAGCTAGCTTTAGAGCTTTACTCATTTTAAATTTCGATCTTTTACTTCCTTGTCTTCCTCTAGCAACAAAACTTGCTTTGAAAGTTGCGGACGTGAAGGTTGAAGAAAAAAATCGAATAATATAAATCGTCGGAAATTCATTGGAAAATTTACAGGGAAATTTTAAAGAGTGTCTCCAGCAGGAAACCGTGAATATATATAAATCGAAACTCGGCCTATAACACGAAATAGTTAGATTGCGTCATTGGACTGCATCTATTGGTTGTTATATTCAAACTGAGATGCTGATGATCCAGTTTACAAAACGAACTTGAAACTATTTGTATAGATACATCTTCTCTCATACTTCCCCTCAAATTCCTTATTAAGAACAGCTGAAAACATCAAATTTCGTAATAAATATCCACAGTGAATCAAGCCCAATTTTATGACAAAAGTGTAAGACTTTTCCAACGAACATTATTTCAGCGAAATATTTATAAAGCTGAAATCGAAGACACTCGATAAGTGTGGCAATCGGTAATCGTGATAAACTAATAGTTTGAAAACTATAAAGTCAGTGCCCGTATAAGTCTTAGAAGTTTTTCAACTGCCTGGAATATATCATTAGCTTTTTTGCTGCGTGGGGGATTCTGACTCAAGCTTGCGTCTCGCCGAAGTTGTTTACTGATTCCAGTAAGAAAATTCTTGGATATATCTACCTACATTCGAACAAATACAAACATATGCATTGCAATTTTATCCGGTCTTCAGCAATATGAAAATTTTCACAAGCTATACATAATTGATTTCTTTTCGTCTCTGAAAGAAAAACACGTTTCTTGTTCTGCTCGCTTACTCCGTCACTGGCAAAAGTGAATTTTTCTCACGTTCATCATCTATTTATAAATTCTGATGTTATAGTCCGAGCGCGAGTTCAAAAAGATTGTAGCAGTTTCATTAAAACTTTTAACGTGGTCGAATGTATAAGATTTAACTAATTTAATCATTTATTTATATCAATTTATTCCTTTCATAGGAATTTTCGGCTCGGTTTCAATGGATATCGATTTAAGGCAGTGATGAGAAGTGAAATTTAGAGTTTTTGTTTTTATCTTTTAATGTTCCTTAAAAAACCAATTTCAATATAGAAAAAGGAGTGGCGAAGATACATGTGTTGGAACAAGTGAATATGCCATTAGATAATTTCGAATTTTAAATGCAATTTTTGATGCTCTAATAAAAAACAAGTGTTCATTTAGTGACGTAAAAGTGATATTTTAAAAATTTTCCCATCATAAAATTTATCTGATAGAAAAACTTTACCTTTCATTAAAAAGTGACTCGCGTGAGTGATTTTCACAAGAAAAACTTCAAAGATTTATTTTCATTTGCACAGATACACATAAAGTGTTCAAGCACGAACAACAATTGTGCGAATTCACTATTTTAATTTAACAAATCATCCGTTCTTCTGCATTTTTCGATGAAAAAATAAACTAACGATACGACTATTTTTTGCATTCTCGATTTTTGGTCCTTGAAGATTAGAGTATAAATAGAATTTCATAAATTTATAAAATGAAACCGACTGTGATATCAGGTGGTAGCGGTGGGCAACCCTCGACGCCAACAGCTACGAGTAATCAACAGGCTCAACCTAATTCTGGTAGTCAATACCCTGCACAAGATGGTGGTAACACACGAGAATTCCCACATTTTCAGGTAAGTCACAGCGCTAATCGCTACTTATTATCTGTTTGCTTAATATTCTATTGGAAATATCTACAACATCATTTAAGACTGCAAAAATATGTGGGTGTATTGAGTCACCTTGCTACGACGTCTTAGTTGGAAAATATCTTTCGGAATTGACAAAGACATAACACACGTCCTAAGCATGTATTAGACTTGAACTAATACTCGAGAACTTACTGGATTGCGATGAAAATTGGGGATCTGCCAATTTTTATTCTTTTGGATCGCTCAAATAAGTAAAGTGTGTTTCATCTCCGCTGATTTAATGGATGCAATTTTCATTAGAAGACATATGAGCATGCGTTAGGTAAAAGAAGTCAAGAAAACTTTCAAATGCCACCGTCGACTCAATTAAAGTCACTGCTAACATAAATTCCGAAAAATTAGAAGCGAGAAAGGTGAGATTTGTTTTCACTATGGTTAGTTCTGACATAAGTTATTTGAAAACTTTTTTAAATTTTATTTAATGCGCGTAAATTCAATTTCGTTATCGTATTAAATCTTTAATTTTTCTATTTTATGTAGCACTTTTGGCACAAAGTAAATTACAGTATAAGTAACTACAGAGTACTATCTTGTCACGCGCGAAGATCGTATTGATTAGTTGCAATTTTTTCATAGTCAACTATTTATTACGGGCAACAAAAGTAGTGGAATAATATTTACAAATATTTATTAAATTTTAAATGTAACCTGGCATCCCGAAGGCCGTAATTTCCAGTTTTTTGAGTAAAATACTAAATGAGAAATTCCCAATATTTTTAATCTTTGGCTTTTCTTTGTTTTGATTTTTAAATGAGACATTGTGGTTATATATTCACTGAGCAAGGGATGTACTTACTCTATACATATATATATTCTTTTAAAAGGCAAAGCAACGAGATAAAAATGGTAATAATGAGGCGTTATTAATATTTTGCTGGCTCACCCGTATTCCGGAAAACAGCCTTAAAAATTTGTTGCTAAACTTTGCAATTGTTTACTGCACGTAATCTACGGAACAAATATTCACACTATATATATTTCATTATAAATATATGTTCAACGGCTTATGGCATCTAACTGGGTTGCAAGTGAGTTGTTAATTAATACTTAAAAAACTAATAATTATTAAAGACGTTCAGCCGGAAATAATGTGATAATCGATTCCAGCTTGTATTTTCGAGGTGGTAATTTTTGTGTTTACTGGAGAGACCAGAAACTGTGTATTGCTGGCAAACCCTATCGCCAGAATATTTGTGCCATCAAGATAAAGAATCGGAATATTTACTTGTTCAGAAGAAATTTACACATTATACATTAGAAATGTACTGCGAATTAAAGAAGATTCAATAGTACATATAAAATAAAAAAAAAGTAATTAATATTTTAGTACGGCTGAATAGAAATAAACTAACGTGAGTTGGTGAATTATCAATTCATCTTAGTGAATTCACTAAGGTGAATTGATTGCGGTACTATAAAATGAGAGTCAGCATAAATCAAAAGTTTAGAATTAAAACTATGTGACACCTTGTAAATAAAAAAAAAACTATTAGCAACTATGAAGTTAAAATCTAAGTGAAAATTTACCTAGAAATAATTTATACGTAGACTATTACAAAAAAAAAAATAGTTTTTTCTATTTGAATTTTTGTACGCAAATATTTTCTGTTCAAAATTTGAATTTAGATTCAGTCAATAATGCAAAACGAATATGCTTTTATGTTTTCCATCTTTTTTACTTGGATTTTTACTTTTTTAATCTTGCTAAATTGCAATGTCATATCATATTGTATTCTATTTTTAATGAAAACATTTATAAATAATTATGACGGGTGAATGAATGAATGGCGTTGTGAAGCAACGCGTCTTGCAAAGATTATAGCTCAACTTCGATTTCCATCTTCAATGCTCTAATGGTTGACTGTCTGATTTTCATTAAGAATTTTTCGATTTCTAATGATTTTATAAGAACAAATGAAATGATTTTAAGACTTTCTCGCAAACATCTTCATTTAACCCTAATATAGGATACGAAATTTATCAAACAGACTCCTTGTATCCCTTTTCGATTTCATGTTCAAGCCCAATAGCTTCGTTCTATCACTGCTCATTGAGCACTTGAATTTATTATTAATTTTTTATTTGTTCAAACTTCCGATTTGTTCAAAGTATCTGAAGTTATGATTAGTATTGCGGGAATAAGAATACAGACCTCTATTCTAAAAACGTAAAAGGTAATATAAATTGCTTTCTCTAAATTAAATGAACCATCGTTCCATACAAGTTTTGTAGGAAAAAGATGAAACATACATAAACAGCATCCTACATATTCACCCAATATGGTAAAACAAAGTCAAGACTTCTTCTGGTCCCACCACTTATTTTATTTCTATATATAAACTGCCAGTCAACATGTTACCATTTAGATTTGTTGGAAACTACATTACAAGGAAAATACAAATGATACCAATAGAACAATCTCGGTGGTTTTCATTTCACTTCAAGATTTATCTCGAATACAGATACTTTTTGAATATATAGATACACTCCCAAGCAACACCGATCAATTTGCAATAATTGTGCGAACGTAAAGTAGATATTTAAAATTGCTTTCGAAATCGTAGTGGAATTATACGTACAAAGGTGGGGTTACAGAGTGATATAAGATAATAAGCAAGAAAGTGTTGAAAGTGACGTGATCGTTGGAAAATAGGACTCACCCTTATTAATGTGAAATTATGTCAGTGATTGAGAGTGTAAGCATATTTTATCGATTAAATTTTACGTTTATTTGTAATTGTATTTGTTTCGTTCGTTGCGTTCTGAACTGCGAACATTTCTTAAACGATCGAGATGCTTTGAAATATAGAGTTATCGTTTGTCTTTGGTTAATTTTTCCAACCCAGTCCTTTGGGATATCTAGCAGCGAAATGAATTGAAGATATGAAGATAAAATTTTGTATTTTTGTATTGAAGTATGTGTACAAAAAAAGAACGTTTTTGGTAGTTGATATTCCATCTGCATTTATGAAAAAATAATTTAAGTAAAATTTTATTTCAATCTTTATTTTTCATTCATAACCATTGTTGAACAATGTCATGATAAATAATATCGACAATATTTCAAAGCATTTTCTGTGTTAGATTTCTAAATTTGAGTTTTATCTAAACTTTACGTCTGAAGATAATTTCTTTCTGGTGTGTAGTGTATCGCTGTATATTCGTTCGTTTTTTGTTTTTTTTTGTTTTGTGGTGCATGTGAAATGTGTTTGGAAAATGGTGAAGCTTCCTATAACGTTTTGAACCATTTCTTTCAATAGTTCTGCCACAATTCATCCCGCCCGATTATTTGGACCTACACAATCAGTTAATCTTTTTATTTGGTTTTCAAATACACGATAGAAACTTTTGATGTCGTTCGTAACGGAAATATAAGGGAAAAAGAGGGAAATTTGGATATTTGACAAATCTTTCAATTCGGGGAGCCGATAATGACCATGATGATCATTATTGGTCTCATCGTTTAGAGAAGATTCGTTTCTTACGAGTTAGGAAGATTCATATCACTGGATATGTAAAATTATGGAGGTTATCCTTAAGAAATTCTAAAGTAAATATGGCTAATGCAAGGGCATATTTGATGAGAAAAATCAACCTCCCAACATGATAACCGTGCAATTTCCATTACTATCTCAACAATAAACGTACTTTTTGATCTGCAGTGTAAGATTAGTAAAAATTTCCGTATTACAAATAATGCAAATGCGCATGAAATCAACAAAAGTATTATTGCATCACGTCTGATTTTTCCTTGAATGCTACCATATCAAGCTGTTGACCATAACAAAAAAACCTCTTTTCGTGGATGATTAATACTTTATTTACCGTATTCGAAGACAAACCTTATTATAAATTATTTAACATTACATCATTAACATGTGATATAAATTGAAAAACATATTCGTACCACCCACATTTAAACATTACCATGTATATTAAAGACTGGTTGATTGGTTCAAAAGAAGTAGATGTATGTAAGTAAAACATATGTTAGAAATAAATTATAACTATACAACTTCAGTTTATAGGTGATTCATTCAGCGCAGGGGTGGTTGATCTAGCAATAAGCTGATTAGTTCTTATTCTGTATTCACCTCAAATCAATCTCTATGCCTTTTTGCTTAGTTGCAGAAATAATTAATAATTCTTTCAAGATTTTCTTTTCTCTATATTCATAGAAAGATTAAGTTTGAAGGAAGTGGCAACTTTTAAAACAGCAGATATTTAATTGATAAATCTAGTCACCAGCTGTTAATATCATGTCCTACTTCAAAACTATTTACAGCTTCCAAAGATCGGGCCAAAAATAGATCCTGATTCTATCAAGTCTTAATGTTAAATGTTTATTGGGAACAAATTTTTCAGATTGATACAAGTTCAATAGACTGAGATCTATTAATAAATTTGCACATAGGCGGACTTTTAACGAAGAATTGGGTACAAACTGTTGAAAAATACTTCCTTTGTTTGTTACCATGCATCGTTGCTTGGTCGTTGTACGAATATTTTCAAGAATAACTTAATTGCAGCTATTACTTACCAAATAATGCTTCTTCAAGTTTACAAACATTTAGTAGATTTATCAAGTAGGAAAAACTTAAGCAAAGTTCTTGGAGCGTCCGTTCTCAAAGATTACCTTACTCTGTACTATGTGAATACATTTCTCATTTAGGAATTCATAAAGAACCTCTGAACTGCCTTTTTATGTGTTGAATTAGTTGTACGTAGGGAAAATTTTGGGAAAACATATTGCAATGGAAATTCACATATGACCGGACGGTGAAAGTATGGAGAAAGATACCACCCTGACAATATATCTATTGGGATATTCTAGGAACTTTTTCATGATTATTTCATATTTTTAATGGATTTCTTTTTTATGATAAATTAAATTGGATCTCACCATTAACTTCCAATGCAATAATAAAAGCAGCTTTTCTTCATATTATAGAATTGACTAATTTAAGTTTATCATTTAATTTCAGTCCGGTTTTAGCGGGTTTCGACCACATTTTGATGATATGTTTGACGACGATGATTTCGGACCACACCTTCGTGCCCGTATGATGCGTGATCCATTTGCTGCATTTGGTGGACGTAAGCGATGCGGATATAAACCATTCGATGATGCTTACAGAGATTATTTTGCCGATCTATCGGATTTTTTTCCAGGCTTTCATGATCCAGAATGGGATACATTGCGTAGCAGTGGAAGACGTCGAGCTGGTGCACCACAAACAAGTGGATCAAACAATCGAGGAAATATTTTTGATCATATACCAGCACAATTTCGTAATTATATTCCAGATAATTTTGGAATGCATACACCCGCTGCTCAAGAATATTCACAATCGTATCCACCGCATCAACAATACTATGATAATCATCCACAGCAACAGCAGCCGTCAACGCATCCACAGACTCAGCAATATCAAAACTATCCTGAGCCACCACAACAACAGCAACAATACCATCAACAGCAGCAAGCATCCCGTCCAAAATACTGCGATGCCTCAATTCAAACGGATCAAGATGCTCAGATCGACAACCAAGGCAGCCACTCAAATCAGAATTTGAATCAGCATAATCTAAGGAACACAGTGGATATGGGACAAAAGTCGCAATCGGAAGGTACCAATGAATCTAGATCTCATTCAGCACCACCAGTAAACAATCAAAATTATGCTTCAGCTTCAGCGTCCACGCATGTCGGTTCTGGTCATCCGCAAGGCATATACCACGCATCTACGGGAACAGACCCTCAAATTCCTCAACAATTTGTAGAGCAACAACGTCCAGATTTCTATCCAGGCAATCCACCTCCCCCACCACCACAAAGACATCACGTTCCGACCCAATATCAACAGGCTCCGCAATATCAACAGGCTCCACAATATCAGCAACATCCTCAGCAAGCACCATCTAGGGGATCTAACTCTCCGCAAGGCGACTGTGGTTTTGTAAGGCACGTTCCGATTTTCATCGAAGGTCGTTCAGAGTCAGTTAATCCTCCGCAACAGGAACAAAATCCGCAACATCAGCAACATCAGCAACAACCACAACAACAGCAACGGAAAATGCCTCCTCAACAACAGACAAACTACGAGCCGCATGCACGGCCAACTCCATTAAATACTCAACACGCTCAAGCACACGCTCAAATGAATGCTTCCAGCAACAATCAAGTCCCGCAAGGAACACAAAACGCTTCTGGACAAGTTCCTCCTCAAACTCCTCACACAACTGAATGTATCAACAAAATCCAAAACATCCAACGTGATGTTTTAAATCTTCTGGGCCAGGTCGAGCAGTTTGCTGGGACCAAAAATGACAAAGAGTATTTATATTTAGACGAAATGTTAACTAGGAACTTACTTAAATTAGATACTATTGATACAAACGGTAAAGATAGTATTAGATTAGCGCGCAGAGAAGCAATTAAATGCATTCAAGCTTCTATTAACGTTTTAGAAGCTAAAGCTGAAGAAAATGCAAAGACTGCACAAGGATCTGTGATGGAGCCACAACAGACTGAAACTGGAAGTAGCGAACAAAATGCTATAGACTTGTTGTCTGGTGAGGCACAGACTGCAAAAGTGGACACGCAACAATCAGCTGAAGATACTTCTAGTAATGATAAGCCTGCAACTTCTCCAGAAATTCAAAAATCAGCATCTTCAAAAACAGCATCAAGTCTTGGTAATGAAAATGCAGTTCCTGAAGATAAACAAATTCAACCTGATTCAGCAGAGATTCCAAAAACATCAGAGCAATCATTCAGCCTGAATGAAAAGCCCATCGCAACAATCGGCCAACACTTGCAAAATTCTGAGATGCCAGAGCACTCTTCTACAACGTCCGAAAAATCAAATATCGATCAGGCAAAGCAGCCGAATGAAAATGCTAATGAAGAAACTACCCTCGAACCACCAAGAGACCAAGTAGAGAAATCATCATCAGAAAAAGAAAATAAACCACCTGGTTCGCCAAAAAAGAAAATTGTTCGCAAAGTAAAAAAGGTGCCCGCAGAAAAGAAAAGCGATTCGCCTGCACCAGAGGATTCTGCAGCAACAAATAAGGAGTCCGAAGAAGTTGCTGAGGACAAGTAGAATAGGTTTATTAATTTCTGCACGAGACCGCATGCATCTGTTAGAATAATGTATTTTTAAACCCGTTGAATTAATTAAATAGTATTTGCCAGTTTGATATTGTTTTTTAAAAAACAAAAATGATGAAATGGAAGATCGAATCTACAAATTTTGTATATAGTGATAAATTGAATGAATACTTCGAAAATGTTTGATTCTAGAAACTTGATTTCGTGTTTAAATCTCTAAGAGAGGTGAGAAGCGAAAGAACACAAATATATATGGGAAAATTGTAACTTGATTATTTATTTCCATTTAGCGAAAAACGAAATTATAGAAGAGTTTTCAATTAGAGACAGAATCCATTTACCAATGGCATCAATTTTTCATTGTTTTATGTATTTTGGGTAATATAAAATCTTTGTTTATACGTGGGACATTTTTGTCTATGTAATCTGAATTAGAAACCTTAACAATGATTTTTTAAGATTCAAAAACATTTGTTTTATTTTACTTCTCTGTCTTTTATTTATTCTTTGTACCAATAGGAGTATATGCCAAGTGAAAAGACCTATTTCAATACGTAAGACACTGTTTTTTTGCGTTTATTTCTGAACATTTCGCATGGTAAGCTGTGAACGGAAATTACTTCAGGTTTCAATAAGAAGACGATAATTAATCCGAATGTGGAGAAGTAATAGATGAGTTAAACTTTTGGGTATATAGTTTGTCATGTATACGTAGTATTGATTCTTCTCTCACCTTCTTTAAACACCAGCTAACCCTAACCTTATGGCAGCAAACATGGGAAAACGAATCGCGAGGCAGGTGGACCGCACGGCTGATAAGTGACTTGGGGCCGTGATTCTACAGAATGCATGGTGAGACTGATTATTATCTGACGCAACTACTCAGTGGTCACGGGTATTTTCAGTCTTACCTGTATAAGCAGTACCGTCTTTACCATAAGGGCACAGGGGGCCCGTGCCCAGGGCCCCCAATCTCAGGGCGGCCCCGAAGGACCGACGATTTCTCTCACACATTTATTCTCAGAACATTTTTGTCGGGCACATTACACTTTTTTCACAAATCAGTAATCTTATCAGAAGGTATTTACAAGGCATATACTACGTCATTATATCGATGACTGCGCCTATTCCTACTGTACTAATTAATAATATTTCCGAACGTGTCCTACCTAATTTACTAAGTACACCATCTGGCGATCACTCACGCAATCCCTCCGATTCCTAAGTCAAGCTGCACCGTCTAAACAAGGACTAACATAAATGTCGACATTGTCTATGGTTGGGGGAATCCCCGAATGATGTATTAAACTATCAGTCCGATAAGAGTGAGTGGCGTTATTTTGTTTCGTTTGATATCTAAAATTGAGTAAGATAAACAGAAGTTTCGATTTGTTCGTTTAAACATTATTTCATTATGTCGATAAGAACATATTTAAGTGGTTCACAAAAAAGAAAAAAAGTTATAGCTCAAAAAGAAATAACGGAAAAACTTCCAAAGCTCACTTCGTTTTTTACGGTTGAAGAAACAAATAAGCCGAAGGATTATTCATTCTCATCAGCGCAAGACAAAATTACCTCTGAATGTCACCAGGAAAAAGAGGTTACCTGTGACGAAAATGACCAACACACTTTAGATGCTGAACCATCGACTTCAAGCTACTGTGAATTAATAACTGCAAGCTTAGAGAATGTATCAGTGTCTCCCGACTCTGGTACTTACTGTGACGACATTTTACCGGGAAAAGTCCGTGATATTTGGATTCGAAAAGGGCCAGAGTTTTTCCAAAATAAAAAAAGTGACTTCTCTGAAACTTCTACAAGTTTTCCAGATGCAAATGGTAAAACGAAAACTAGATACTTGACTAAAAATATTTTTATTCGTAAATTGACGAACGGTGAGTCTTTAGAAAGAAAATGGCTCCTTTATTCACCAGCAACAAAATCTGTATACTGTTATTGCTGCCGTCTATTGAATATCAATACTGGTACTGGACATAACTTAAGTTCTCCTGATGGATATAAAGATTGGAAGCATATAAGTAACTTATTTATAGTGCATGAGAACAGTTTACAGCACAGGGAATTTATGATGAATTATGTTGCAAGAATGAAAACTACTGGACGAATTGATACTGAGTTGCTGTCCCAATATAATACAGAAATTAACTATTGGAAGAATGTGCTCAGGAGAATTGTTGCAGTCGTGAAATTTTTGGCGTCAAGAGGTCTTGCTTTTCGTGGTGATAATGAGACATTAGGATCGCAAAATAATGGGAATTATTTGGGATGCTTAGAACTGATTAGTGAATTTGATCCTTTTCTTGCTGATCACATACAAAACTACGGAAATCGTGGAAAAGGAAGTACATCATATTTATCGGAAAATATTTGTAATGAATTTATTAAGTTAAAGCAAGTTTTGAAAACCATTGTCAAAGAACTTAAATCAGCAAAGTACTACTCTATTAGCGTCGATTCTACGCCCGATCTGTCCCACGTTGACCAACTGACTTTATATCTAACATAGTTAGATACGTAAAAGACGGACAGCCTATTGACTGATTTTTGCAATTTTTGCCTATGGATGAACATAATGCGCAACTATTCCGCAACTAATATTCCTATAAAAGATTGTCGCGGACAGAGCTACGACAATGCATCAAATATGTCTGGAAATTACTCTGGTGTTCAGTCAAGAATAAAAGAAGTTTGCGAATTTGCGATTTACGTTCCATGTGCAGCACATTCGCTAAATTTAGTGGGTGTTCAGGCTGTTGAGTGTGTTACTGAAGCAGTAACATTTTTTCAACTTGTACAATTTTTTCTCGGCTTCGACAAAACGATGGAAAATTTTGACAGATCATTTAGGTGCAAATAGAGTCCTGAAATCTCTTTCGGAAACTAGGTGGTCTGCACGCGCTAATGCTATTAATGCTTTGCAAAATGGTAATTTAAATATTTCTGAAGCATTGTCTTCTATCGCGAGTGACATCAATCAACCAGGAGATACTAGAAAGGAAGCCCAAAGCCTAGCAAAAAAAAGGGAAAATTTGAGACTGCTCTTCTAACGGAAATATGGAATGATCTTTTGGGAGTTATGAATAAAACAAGTCTAAGTTTACAGAATAGCACTATGACCATGGACGTTGTAACGAAACTCTACGAATCTCTAATCAGTTATGTCAATACCGCACGCAATAATTTTGACCAGTACGAAACGGCTGCTAAAGAAAAATATCCATATGCTGACTACAAAGATACATTCGAAAGAAAAAAATTTCGCAGCACACGCAAGTGTACACGCAAGTTGAGAGGCAAGGAAAATTTTCGTGTAGATACTTTCATTCCCATAATTGACACATTAAATACGCATTTAAAAAACGTTCGGCAGCATACCAAGAAATTGATAGTCGATTTAGTTTTCTTTGTCAGTTAACAACAATCAAATCTGATGAATTGACCAAAAAATGCAAAGAATTTGCAGAATTTTATCATGAAGACATTAATGCAGATGAGCGCTCAAAACAGAATGTTTTCATTTAAGCCAATATTTAAAAAACATAGCAAAGCAATTAGTGGATTTAAATATCTCAACCTTACATAACCTAATAAAATCAGATAAATTGGAAGAAACTTTCCCAAACGTAGAAATTGCTACAAGAATATTCCTTTGCCTAATGGTTACCAATTGTATTGGAGACTCATTTTCGGTCATTTTCGCAGCTTAAGAGAATAAAAAATGAATTGCGAACAACAATGTTACAAGAACGACTGAGTAATTTGTCAATTATTTGCATAGAAAGTGATATCCTTCAAAAAATTGACTTTAAGGATATAATAGAAGATTTTGCTCAACAGAAATCCCGAAAGAAACCGTTATCGTAATCGTCACCAAAAAACCAGCAGCATTCCAATATCATTAATGACATATTATATCATACTATATTTGATTACCTATAATAAATGGTCATACTCATACTTATTAGTAAAAAAATGTTATTATAATTCGCTTTTTTACTTTCCAAAAGGGCCCATAATTCTTGTGTGCCCCAGCCTAGTTTAAGATGGCCCAGTGTATAAGATGGGAAAGACATCATCCCCAACTTGCGTGTTTTGCCCGGGGATGACGGATGACGCCTGCCATACGTGCTTTACGTGTAATAGATTCACAAGACTCCGTTCGCATCTCTCGGAGAAAATTGGCGTAATTTCCCCAGAAAATGTAACGGGAAAAATGAGGCAAACAAAGGACAATTGGAACTGTGTGACGCATTACGTACGGACAGTACTCATTATAAAGAAGGACATAATGGATCGCTTGGCGAGGGAGGGAACATCTCTGTAACGCAATATTATAGTAACTAATCGCAATTCCTTCCTATCTATCCGTGGAGAAAGAGAGATTTCCCTTACCCTGAAGACATCGTTAAGCGATGATTAATGAGGCCTAGTCCGAAGTAATGTGACAAACAGTTCCAGGCTCCAGTGTGGTTCTCAGCTTCCAGGTTCTCGGTGTGACAGGGAAGGTGTTTAGTCGGTAGTCCGGTAGCGGGGGAGTCCGACACTCAGGGCGACATTCAGGGCAAATTTCATTCAAGATTACGTCAAATGGATGCAGACCCTGCGAGTTCATAGTTATACTCAAGAATAGAATATACTCAAGAATAGTTAATATTTGTCAAATGTATATAAATACTAGATTGCATCTTATTTCCGGCCAAAATAACATAAGTATACATAAAAGTATGGCTGCAAATAGAAGTAATGTGCAAATCTGAAGTAATCTGCAAATAGAAGTAATCCTGAGCTTATTAGGTTCATTTCTGAACCAAGAACTAGAGCGACCAAAAGAAGGTTCCATCGACACTTTAATAACAAAATCTTTTCAGAATATTTTACCGACTAAGAAAAAGGAATGCTACAGCAAGCATAAATATTAAAAAACCTTAAAATTTAATACAGATCCACACAACGAAAGAATTAACCGTTTCGGTGCGATTCGTCGACATAGCGACGAGCGCGCTTGACCTTGAGGGCGCGGTTCGTCGCTATGTCGACGATTGCGTCAGTCTGCGTTAAGTGCCCGGTGGGGGAGTGTTGTTCGTGCGTTTAGTCTTGTTTTTTATCGTTAGTCAAAAATTAACATTATAATATGTAATAAATTAATCGGATTTTATTACCGCAATTTTAATTAAATATAACCAAAATCCTTAGCACTAAAATGGTTAAATATAAGACCGAATATTGATAAGAAAGTGTTGATGCTACATTGAATAAGTAAATTATTTTCTGAAAATGCGTTAAGTTTACAGTGGCAACGGACGCATTTAACTCGGCAATAGGGCAGAAATAGATCAAAAAGTTCGAATACACACTGATACAAAATATCCAATATTCAGAGATGTGCTTTTGCTGTACGCTTCTGAAAAGTTGAAATGAACATAATAGTCAAATAGTAATACAATTGACCTCAACTTCATAGGAATTTACCTCGTATACAAACATATCGTGAAGATTACTCTTGTGAAAATGTGAGAGTAATTTTATTAAAATCTATCCCTCTAAAATGTACTTCCAAATAAGTTCTTGTCTATTCTGATCCAATTCACAAAATTAACCTTTAGGATGAGTAGCTTCTATAAGCCCAAAGTTCGTCTTTATGTGCAGCATTGCTTGATAAGTTTAAAAATATGACAATTACCAAGATATATCAAAACATTATTTAATCAGGCGTGTTCTAGGCTTGAAATGGGGCAAGACAAAAATCTGACAAATATTGAAACGGAAAACTGCATCCTTTCAAATTATGTTTCGAAACATTAATTGATTTTTATAACTTAATTGTCAAAATCATTGATAATCCCTTTCCTCATCATATACAATCAATGACAATTAATTTATCATGCAAATAAAATAAAACCAAATTTATTGCCAGAAGGATGGCAGTTTACTCACTAATTTACAAATCCATTGGATCCGTCAATCAATGAAGCTCAACACTCTTCAGTGCAATATTTAATTATTCTTCCTGCTATTTCGACAGTCGAATCCATCGCCAATCGATAATCGACATCAAGCCTCGTTTTTGAGTCAATAAACTTTGTCAGACACTTCGCGTCTTCCATGGTAACCGGCAAATTGTCTAAATTTATGTTAAATCGATTCACATCTTAGTACTTCCATGTTTATCATTTTGGAAAGCTTAGCTGTTTTGAAAATTTAGTATAAAATGGGAAATACAGAAAGCAACGTAACAAGTGGTGTAAAAAAACAAGCTGGTACTTCGACACAATCTTTATATAAGCTGGTGAACTTGAAGGGAGGAGGTCTTCTTGTGGATATGATGAAGCGTGCATGCCAAAGTAAACAGTACGCAGAACTCGATCATGCAATTAAAACCAAAGTGGAGCCTTATTTGTATAACAGAGGGGCCGGAAAGTATATTCCTATATCAAAACTAGTTCTCTTACGGAATAAAGAGCGTCCAAGGCATAAACAATTGCCGGAAATTCGAGCAATGGATAACCCTGATGAGGACTTTAATATTGACGATTATTGTCCACAAGTTTCAGAAGCAGAGTACATGGCAAATCCGGAAGCATATCGTGAAGTTTGCTGGAACTTAAATGTTTGTGAATTAATGTACGATGCTCGTGCTTTTAAAAGAATCTGTTTCATATTTTAGGAGCGCGGTGCTGTTGGAGAATCAATTCTTCATTTGTGTCTTCTCAATGCAACCTCTGTGCATGCTGATTTGGCCAAACGGTTACTCAGATTTTATCCGAAACTTATTTTAGACGTTTATATGAGTGATGAATACTACGGCGAAAGTGTTCTACATATTGCTATTGTAAACGAAGATCCTGCAATGGTCAAATTTCTCTTAGATGCAGGTGCAAATGTTATGGAACGCTGTTGCGGAACATTTATGAGTCCTGAAGATCAAAAGGCTTCCCGCTACGACTCACCAGAACATGAATATGTTGGTGTTACACCGATCAGTAACTATGAAGGATATGTATATTGGGGAGAGTATCCATTGAGTTTTGCTGCCTGCCTGGGACAAGAAGAATGTTATCGTTTGGTACTTGCACGAGGTGCTGATCCTGATTTATTGGATACAAACGGCAATACTGTTCTGCACATGCTAGTTATCTATGAAAAGTTGAGTATTTTTGATATGGCGTATGAAGTGGGTTCATCTATTCACATAAGGAACGTTCAAAATTTGACACCATTAACGCTAGCTGCCAAGCTGGGACGAGTTGAAATTTTCTTTCATATTATGAATATTGAAAGAGAGATATATTGGCAACTAGGTAAGATTATTTTTCAGTTTTATTAAAGCTATACAAATAACGTAGATAAATTACACAAAAAAGATTATGCAATGTAGTTCTCAAAGTGTCTTGTTTTTCAAATAGTGACGACCAATTCATGCAAAATATTTAGTGTTATTAATTATGTTTTTTTTGTGGTATTGAGGTGAAGGCTGTTTACGTTCTGATTGTGGGACTCCCAGACGCAAAATGCTTTTGGACTACCCACTAAACACCTCCCCTGTCAACCTGAGAACCTAGCCTAGAACCGTTTGACACATTACTTCGGGCTAGGCCTCGTGTTCCTACGCCTAGAGGCGCCTTCGGATTATGGGAATCTCTTCTCTAACAGGAAGGACAGGTGAGGAAGGAAGTGCTAGAAAAGAGATCCATTCCTCCCCGATACCTCCCAGCGTTCCAATAAAACTTTTTTCAATATCAGCACTGCCCGAGCATATTGCGCCACGCGATTCCAATTGTCAACTGTTTTCAGCATTACTCCGACGATAGTTTCCAGACAGAGCTCTCCAATTTCGCTGAGTAGGACCCCTCGCTGCTGGCTCCACCTTTTGCAGTAGAAGAATGTGTGACAGGCATCATCCAACTCTCCTGCACAAAACACACAGTTAGGAGACCGTGCTCTGTCAATTTTGTACAGGTAGGACCGAAAACAACCGTGCCCACTTAAGAGCTGGGTCAAGTAGAAATCGGTCCCACCATGCACTCGACTGAACCACGGCCTCAGGTCAAGGATCATACGTGCAGTCCACCTTCCCCTTGTTTCTTGCTCCCAAGATTGTTGCCAATAGCTGAGAGAGCGACGTCTCTCTTCCCTGGTGATCTCTTCTCTTCGATCTTCGCCTCTGCGCAGGTAAATACTTTTGCGCTCTCTCGCAAGGAGGGTGATGGGTATCACCCCTGCGATTACCAGCACTGCCGCCCCGGAGACCGTTCGGTATGCGCATGCGATTCGCAATGGTCCTTGTCTCTGCACGTGTGCCAACCGCTTCCGGTGTAACTCCTTGCTGAGAGCTTCGCCCCACAGTTCTGATCCGTAGAGTAGAAGCGACTGCACAACGCTGATTAAGAGCCGTCTCCTTGATGTGGTGGGTTGGTTATGTTCGATATATAAAGCTGATACAAATATTTTCAAGACCATACTGCACATAAAGATTATTGGCAGAGAAGTATAGATTTCATTGACTCACGAAGCGGATAGTCCTTGTTATTGCTTAATCTTTATTAGAAGTAACAAAGAAATAAAACGAAAAAAATGTGAACGTAAAAATATGAATGAAAAGTTGAATTCATTCTTTTCTTATTGCACTATGCGCAATAAGTTCACATTTTTATTAAGATTTTTATTGGAAAAAATGGCGCGTTTTCTACATTACTCTGAAGAAATTTATGAGACAATCTATGATCGGACTGATATCTTACCACTTCGGTAATTCAAAGGGGAAAGGTTGTGTTATAACTGTCATATTCAGTGCATGGGACATAGTGTTAAAACAGAAAAGTCGAAGATTAGAGGCAAGATCCCTATAACATTATTTTGAAATCACCTTGATTACAATGATAGGCTACGTACAATGCAGGCGGGAGCAAAATCTTCATTAAGAAATAGCGAAGCGATTTAGAAAAAGAACTATATGAGTTTGTGGCGAGAACAAGATTCTTACTTCAAGATATAATGTGAAAACTCGATACAAGCACATACCAATGAATGTACAAATAAATCCGTACAAAGGTGATGTAACGTCATTGGCCTATCAAACTGAATAACGTTCTGTATCAATATGTATGTAATCAATACAAAATTTTGCAAATATCATTGGCTTACTCAAACTAGATAACAAAAATAGTTTCCATTAGATTTTAGTTCCTAGATTTAACTTTGATTTAGATTTAACTTTGCAAGAAAATTAATTGAGTCTAGTAATACTTCAACAAATTTTTACAACTCTTTTCAGGCAGCATAACTTGCGCAGCATATCCTCTGTCACAAATTGATACTATAGATGTTGAAACAGGAAATATTAGTAAGGACTCTGCACTTAATCTCGTCGTGTTTGGTGTAAGGCTTCCTGAGTACAGAATTGTTGAAAGTTTAGCGATGTTGATACTAGATTTTCTACTTTTAAATTGCTTGATACATGTCCTCTTTTATCAACGTCACTATGTTTTGTTTTTTTTTTCTCTTTACGAAAGGACAAGGACGAACACTTGGAACTTTTAGATGGTGTCCTAATCGATTTATTGAAAACCAAATGGAACACTTTTGTCAAGTCACGTTTTTATAAACAATTTTATCTGTTTTCCGTATACTTCCTTGTATCCTTAGTGAGTTTCACATTAAGACCTGGGCCATCATTCGAAGGCAACGATGATGGGAATGATGGTGATGATGATAAAGATAAAAATGGGACGGTAAAAAGCAGTTCATCCGAACAGCAAAAACAAGAAACAAAAGCTGATGATATGCGTGGTAGTTTACTGGTAAATGAAAAAACCATGTCTATTGTTTTGTGTCGACCGTATGCTTCCAATGGAGATCGAGAAAGTCTCAGGAAATGTCTTGAACAGATGAAACGACGAACACAAACAGCTCGGTTCATCAAGGACAATGGTAAGTTTATTCGAATAATGGACGTTTACAATTTTCGCATCGCGATTAAATTAATTTAGTGTAAGTAAATATTTATGAGACTGAGGTTCTATAGGGTTGAAAAATGATTCCAATGTTTTAAGTTTTACAAATCCTAATAATATAAAGATTGGATGGTATGTGTTACTTATTTCGCTTGTTCTTGGTGTGTCTGATAAAAATCGATTACAGTATCGATTTGAAGTAGGTATTTGTACTTTAATATTTAGAGCTCGAGGTTTGCTCTTTTAAACATTTTTGCTTTTCGATTCCTACTTTCGGTATCATATTTAATACTGGATAGAATTTTTTTAAAGTTAATATACATGTAGCAGTAAAATAAATATGTTTTTGCTTAACCCTCTAGCCGGCAAGAGAGAAATAATTTTCGGATGAAGCCAATAATTTTTTTCCAAGTAAATGTAGTCAAAGGAAATTTAAGTTTTAATTTTCAGGTGAAAAAAACATTCTGATCGAGCGGCAGGTGAGAAATAGTGAAGACCGTCTGTAAACGGTCTTGCCAGTTTGAGTGTAAAAATATCATCACAGATAAATTTTATTTTTTAAACAAGTTTGATTTGAAAAAAGAGAACAGTAAGAATAAGGAACACGTTTTTAATATTATTTCTTGTGGTGATAGTCCCAAAAACAATTTTTATCAATTTGACCACATAAATGTAGATCGCACTTTGAGCAAACGACCTGTGTGTCGGATTTTTTGCAGTGCTTACACCTTTTTTTTTTCTTTTCTATCTACCCACTTTGGAAAATGGTTGATACCGTCGAAACGAACATCATCAACTTGATGAACCGCTCTTCTTCCAACACCAGATACACCAGGCTTTGGTGATAAAGACCTACATACATCTTCAGATGATGGTGGTCGTCCTACGAGCTTTTTTTGTTTCAAAGACACAAGGGCAGCAGCTATTTTCTCCCGAAAATCAGGCAGATTTATAACCGGTTCTGACTCATCGTTGGAAGCGTTTGCCTCCTTAGCATTCGAACGTTTATATAAAATGAATGCATTTGTACACGCCATATCCACAAAGTGATAAAATAATCGTATCATAATATTACGAGTTTTAGCGCGAATATGGTATCGACCCATGAGACCATCCATGAGGTCTACTCCACCCATGTGAGCATTGTATTCCCGGATGATGTGAGGGCAGTTTATTTCAATGTATTTCTTTTTTTTTTCTATCATAGCGGGAAGCCTTTGCTGCTTGTTCATCCCCATTGGTTCTAGAAAATCGCTCAATTCCTACATATGTTGATGCCAGGCGGACACATTTGTTATCCTTCCATAACACAGAGGTCACATCAACTCCTTGGATTGATGTCATGTATTCCACGCAAAATCCTCTATCCTCTTTGTTGATTTCGCTGTCGGTTGGCAGTTTACATGCTGGAATACGATTGGCTATAAATGAATGGAAATGTAAATCATGTTTCAATCAATAATTGGACATAACGATTCAAGTACCTCTCACTGTCTACTATAGATTCCTCTATAGTAGACAGTGTCTAAACTATAGATTCCTCTGGCCCTTAAATAGATTAACAGTGGCAGAGATGTATAAAAGTTGTCAAAGTACAGTATGTGATTGACAAAATTGGGAATTGCTTGTGACAACCGAATCACAATACTTGATGTGGCTCCTAGGTCCGGTGTATCAGGTAGGATAACATTATCTCCGGCGCCGTTGTAGATTTCAAATCGGTAGGCATAACCATTTGAATCACACAGCACGAACAGTTTAATGTCCCACTTATGCGGCTTATTGGGCATATATTGACGAAGATGGTGTCTAGTCTTTGTGCTCCACATCTGTTCGTTGACGTATAATCTAGCGGTTTTTGGGATGGAATCGAATCGGTCGTTTATCTTGTCGGCAACAGTACGGATGCGAAACAAAGGGTCATAGCCCGGTTCACCTTTCTTCTTTCGCAGCGATTCATCTTGAAATGATAAATATTTCTTGATAGTAAGGTATCGTTTTGATGGCATACACTTCTAAATTGGCAAGAAGGCATTTTTCCCCCAATAGCTGTCTAAGCTAGGAAAGCGGTGTATGAACATGTATATCATTATGCCGATGTATTGTCTTATTTCAGCAGCATTGGTGCTAAATGATGTGTTTACATTTTTGTCCAAAGCACAACGATTTGTCTCAAAAGCTATCAATTCAACAATGTCATCAGTGAAAAAGTAATTAAAGACATCCATCTGTGTTTTGAGTTTTTTCACAGCCAGTGGAAGTGACGCATTGCCTTGAAAGGCTACCTCGTTTACATGTAAACACATTGAGCGTTTACGCCACGTCAGTTTGGACAGATCCTTCCCGTCTTTAGATATTTCATTCAAAGCTGTTTATAAAAGATACAGACAATGAATACTTGTTTTATGAATTGATATATAAAAAATGTAAACAATGTTATACCCCCAATGAAACCACCAGAATTAGGTGTTATTGATGGTCCAGTATCTTCAACTCTTGGCATTGGAGATCGGGCTCTTTTAGGTGTACAAGATGCTTTTGTTGTCATATCAATTAAACTTGAACAAGCCGATGGTATCTCCAATGTGCTCAAATTCACTGACAAATTTATAGCTTCTATAAATGCATCCGTGGTCTCTGCTGTTTCCATATTGTGCAGCATATCTGTTATGGCCTGTTCATCGTCCTCCGGCAGTGTATCGGGCTCGATATTATCAAAAACAAAAGTTGGATCATCAACACTTTCATCACTACTAAAATCTTCATATTCGCTTTCCACAGAATCCATAAATTCAAGCAATTATTTATCGGACATTGCCTCTAAATTGATTTTTTTCTTGTAAGCACGCTTATTAGGATCCATCTTACAGACAAAATTAAAATAAAACTGTAAAACTAATGAAACAATGTACGAACAATAGTGCTTTCATGAACACAAGAACAAAACATGTAGCGAAATTTTTTACGCTCAAACCGGCAACACCGTCCAGAGACGGTCTTCACCATTTTGTTTTAAAAGCACAATTTCTTTATATTTTTCACTTCAAATATATTATATAACTCAAATAAACCATGTTCACTACTAACTGTAAAATTTTGGGGTCAATCGCTTAATTCCAAATGTTATTTTTAAATAATTCAAAAAGTTGAAATTTGCAAAATAATTTTTGGCGCTAATTTCATCAGTTTTCACACGTCATTGATCGCAGCTGATAAACAACTTAACAGCTGGTGTCAGGGAGCATATTAACAAATAAAGCAAGGTTACCAGAAGCATTTTTTTCTTATTTGGAGAAAAAAAAATTTGTAATGCAGCAATGGAGCCCAAAACTGGAAGACCGTCTGTAGACGGTCTTGCCGGTTAGAGGGTTAATCGTTTGTGAGGTGCATTCAACCTTTACTTTCAAATTTCACTTACAGAGGGGTATAAAGAATGTTTCATTTGATTTTGGATTATTTTGTTTTTTTTTAACCTTACGGAATCGATATTTGGCCGTGATTGTCTGGTCATTCTAAGCGGTAAGAAACAAGAGTTTTTAATTTTATGCAGAAATGTATTTAATATTTGAGTTTGTGAGTATTTAATATTTTCACCTTAAAATTATGTGAATAGAACCACTTATTCAAATAACGATCTAATTGCTATTAACAATTATTTGACAGAAAAGTTGCTATGCAATGTAACAGAAACGTGAAGAATTAATTCAATTAATAATAAATCGACTGATACAATTATTTGCTGATTAGATTTGTTCTGTGGATTTTCATAAATTCATTTTTTTCTAAACGATATAACAGATCCTTTTTGGTATAATGCAACAGACTATATAAATGAAGAAGAACAATCATCATCATGGTGGACTTCATATAGCGAATGCCCTTTGATGAGCGTTGAAACAACAAAAGCTCAGGTATCAAGATGTCCAATCAATCCTACTAAACAAATTTTACATTTCCTTTAAACAAACATAATTAGATCCGCCTGGTAGCAGAATTTATTCTCCTAGTTGCAGCTCTAATTTACATTTTAGCTGCGTTGAGAGAATCACGATTTCTAGGATATAAAATGTTTATAGAGAATTTGGTAAGTTATTTAAAAACTTGTATCTATAATGATAAAGTGGATATCAAAACACACATAGAATATGGGTTAGCGTTCAAATCATTTCTGGAATATTTCTCTGATTTTAAACTTCTTCTTGACTATGACAAATAATTTAAATTATTTTTTGTTAAGGTGATTTGAATTTCAATGAACAATCTAAAAAATTTTTATCCTAGATGACAGCACCGTCTCGTGTTATGTTCTTATTTTCTTGTTGCCTTATGCTTAGTGTTCCCTGGCTTCGACTGTCCTGCCTCACCGAAATGGAAGATCATGTTGCGGTTGTAATTATGCTAACTACGGCGCCGTATTTTCTGTTCTTTTGTAGGTAACGGAGGCTTTATAACATTACAATTTAATTCATACTTTTTCAATTAAAAAAACAATATTCTAGAGGCTTTAAAACGGTCGGACCATTCGTCGTCATGATATATCGTATGGTAATGGGAGATCTATTACGTTTTGTAGTTATTTATCTAGTTTTTGTTATGGGCTTTTCGCAAGCCTATTATATTGTCTTTCTATCTTTCGATAATCCTGAAACACCTGAAGATGTCGATGACTCTCAAATGAATCCATTGCCATCACCAATGGAGTCGATTGTAGCAATGTTTCTTATGTCATTAACAAATTTCGGTGGTTACTACGAAGCAATGGCGAAAACCAATCATGAAACTGAAGCGAAAATTCTATTCGTCCTTTTCATGGTTATAGTTGCGGTACTTTTGGTTAACATGTTGATTGCTATGATGGGTAATACGTATCAAAAAATTGCCGAAACACGAAATGAATGGCAACGCCAATGGGCTCGTATAGTATTAGTTGTTGAGAGAGGCGTTCCACCAGCAGAAAGATTGAAAAATTTCATATTTTACAGTCAGCCCATGTCAGATGGTCGCAGAGCATTAGTCTTACGGCTAAATATGACGGTTATTGAAATAAATGAAAATAAAAAAAAACAGTACATAACATCATTTTTTGATTCTTTAATTGACAGGATGATGACAAGGAGGAGATGAAAGAAATCCTAGAAATGAAACGGATTCATGAGCGATTATCGAAAAAACGTCAGCAGGAAAAAGAACGCAGGGAAACCGAAAAGAAATTAATGCAACAAAAATATTTTGGGAAATCAACTGCCAATATAGCATAACTTTTGCTGAATAAAAAATTTAATCGAAGTTTTTCGAGTTAATTACTTAGAGAATAATTGAAGTTTTTGATATCAATACTTTCAAATGCATTGTTTTAAATGCCTTAAATGCGATTTTGAATGCATATTTAGTTTGCTGATTTCGATTATCTGACGATTTCGATTATCTGAGTGTAAAAGTGCTTCAGGGATTTAAACGTTCGCAAAATATGGAAGCAATAACGACTACTTTGAGCTATAGTTGATAGCATAAAAATAGGATATGAACGCTTTTTACGCTAAAAAGACTACAACCGTCATAATTTATATAACGGTACAAGCGAAAGATAACTACGAGATTACAAAATTCATGTAGTTTATTGAACAAAAGCTTCATATAAAAAGCAAGAATACATGAACTCACTATTTATTTGTATATTGGTCACATATTGCCGGAAATTTAAATATACATCACTGTTTACTTTTTAAGTTTATATATTTGTAATCAAAACACAATTTTTTTAATAACACTTTCTAATCCTTGAACCAAATCAAACCCTATTCACTAACGTCTACACTCATGCCTATTCTCTTTACAAGTCAGAAAGGACAAAATTTGCTTTAGCTTTATTTGAGGTCCTGCTTTTAAGTGTATTGATATCTGACGATGGTAACATCTTTTATGGAAATAATTGGATATTCATTCTGATGCACATGAAATAAAAAAAAAATACGACGTGGATCCGTTTCCGCACCTTCTAAATTAATTTAAATACCTCATTTACTTCAAATAGTATACGAAGACACGTTTGTAGTTTAAACAGTATAACCTTAAAAAGTTTAATTATATACGCAACATTCTAAAATTGTTCACTACATTAAAATTATAATTCTTGATCGTATGAAATAACCGATGTAATTTGAGTGTTTAAGAAAATCTAACTGATGAAACTTCGTTTAGCAAACACTAAATGTTTTCATTCCATAAATGCTGTAAAAGCTGTTTGGAAATAAAACGGATTTTCTCCTGTCACCAGTTTCTTCAAAGCAACATCGAGTGCGTTCGAAGTGGTAAGGTGCACAATAAATGAATTTTCGAAGATTAAATAAAAAGCAACAACTTTGTGATAAATAGGTCAGTTAGATTTTCCAAACTTGCTCCTGCAAAAATTTAACACATCTCTTTTTAGTATATTCAACTCAATATCGAATGACAAATCCTTAACATTCGAACATCTACACAAGGTAACTCTATTAACAATAGATTCATAGGTATGCAGATATAAGCAATTTGTTTCAAAACATCTGTTTTGTTACTACAAACTATTATACCAATTTTTAAAACTTCTTGTGGATTTGGATGATGCAGTAGGTTGCTTTTATTTGTGCATTTCAAATAACATTCCATGGTATTGTTGCGCTTTGGCAGGTGCGCGACCTGTTTGCTATTCGCAAATATTGCCAATAGTGAAGATTAAACACTCGCGTATTATTTAAAATTAATCATAAAAGTTTTATTTAAAGTTTTCTCTACGATTTACAAATTATTTTATTAAAATCACTTATAACTTTAATTAATCCGACTCTAAATTAATTAATTTCGCACTTTATCAAACGTAATGAAACACTTATTTACTTGTCCAACACTTTTCAATGATGATCGTTCCACCGCACTTTTCTTGTGCGCACTGTCGATCACTCTTACGTTTCATTAACAACTGCTTGTCTCGTCGCTCGCCGTAGTCAATACAACTACGTATATACAACTACCAACCATCCCAGAACCTTCCAAGCGGTTTGTTCTCGCGTGTACGCGTCGAGTCGCTTGCACCGGGATCTGTTGTACCTGATGCGCGCGACGTGTTTATGCTTACGCATTGGAGAACAATCGATGGGTTGGTAGTTGTAAACATGTTTACGACTTTTTGTTTACGCCGACTATAGTACGCGTGACCTGAACACGTCACACTATCCCCGCCTTAGATCTTTTTCGCCCCGAAAAAGTGTGACATTAGCCATCTCCGCGTCTTCCTGCTGATAATATGGGGCAAGGCGGTCCAGATGCACATTTTTCATTTTTGCCCTAGGTTTCTGGTGTTCTTGTATCCGGTATACCACATCGTTGATCCGTTTGATGATTCTATAGGGTCCTTCCCAATTCGGCTGTAGCTTCGGAGATCTGCCTTTACGACGCCGGGGGTTATATAGCCACACCAAGTCGTCCGGCTGGAAACCAGATGAGTTTGCCATTAAGTCATATCTGGTTTTCATGCGATCAGAGGCTGACTCTATTTGTTTCCGCACTAATTGGTGTATCTGATTCAGCCGTTGCCTTAAGTCGCTTGTATACTCCGAATATAAATATCCGATATAAAGCGGTTTAAGTAAGCGTTCTTATTATATAGAAATTGAAAGTTAAATAGCAACATGTCGGGTACTACAATAAAGAATTTTCTACTGTAATATGGACTTAATGGTTTGCCATGTAAAAATGAGCCGCCGCTGTGTTTTCTTGATCCTTTCGCTTGTTTTTACTTTTGTTTTTAGTGCCTCAATGTTTGGCAATGAAGGCAGAAAATCATGAAGCAGCTTTTTTGAATGGCGGTGAGATATTTTATCGAAAATTTTATAACAACGCAACATAAAACTTCACCTAGTCTTCACAATAGTCAGAAAATATTACAAACGATTTTCATGATTCACTTCATGAGCTTCGGTAAAAAATTCAGTACCATAATCGTTCTTCACAAATTGAATCCCGAATTAGGAGGCATGTTTAAAGTTTTCTACTTTTACTTTGTTGGGATGTATTTCATTCTTTTTCGCTTGTACAGGGTGGGCCATCTAACGTTTGCATTTTGAACTACTGTTTATTTAGAGAATGACAGCTCAAATGTCATTCAATTTGTGTTCATAATTTAGTTAAAGATTTGAAATTTACGAAATGGGATGCTATACGCTTGAACAAAATTGGGAAATATTGAAAACTTACTTCCAAAGTGGTGAGTCTTCAGTGCAAACTGTAAGAAATTTGAAAAAAAAATTCCATAAAAATGAGTGGCCTTCATGACAGTTTGTGGATCAATTTGTGAATCGTGTTCGAGAAACTGGATCGTTGGTAGACAAAACAACCCGTTCCTGTTCTCGTGCAGTGCGCACAGCCGAAAACATTGTTGCTGTAGCCGAAAATGTCCGTGAACATCCACCAACTTCAACTTGTCATCGTTTTCACGAATTGAACATTTCACGCACCTCCCTGAGGAGAATTTTGCATAAAGACCTCGCTATGAAGACTTACAAAGTTCAATTAGTCCAAGAACTTAAGCATAATGACCATCCGTTGCGTTTTCGGTTCGCCCAATGGGCAGAAGATCGTTTGGCCGAAGATGAGCATTTTCGCCGAAAAATAGTCTTTTCAGATGAAGCCCATTTTCACCTCGGAGGCTATGTCAATAGACAAAATTGTCGCATCTGGGGGTCGGAAAATCCACACGTCACCATTGAGAAGCCAATGCACCCACAACGAGTTACGGTTTGGTGTGGGTTTTGGTCCGGCGGCATCATTGGGCCATTTTTCTTCGAAAATGAGCAAGGAGCCGCCGTTACGGTCAATGGCGAGCGTTACCATGCCATGCTCAACGAATTTTTGTTTCCAAAAGTTGAAGAGTATGACATGCACGACATTTGGTTTCAACAGGATGGCGCAACATGCCACACAGCCAACATGCCACGCAGCCAACATGACAGTCGGACTTTTGCGCACCGTTTTCGGAAATCGAATAATCAGCCGAAATTCTGAAGTCAATTGGCCGCCTCGGAGCTGCGATTTAACCCCGTTGGACTATTTTTTGCGGGGAGCTGTCAAGTACAAGTGTTACGCTAATCATCCAGAGACGATTGATGCCTTGAAACACGAAATTGAAGTTGCCATTAATGAAATTCGAGCCGAAACAATCGAAAAAGTGCTTGAAAATTGGGTTGACCGAATGGCGTACTGTAAAGCCAGTCGTGGCAGTCATATGAACGATATCGTTTTTCATTCATAAATAACAAAGTTCAAGCTTTCCAATAAAAAAAAGTTTGGAAGAATAACCATTAGTCTTTTTTTTTATAGCCGATTCAAAATGCAAACGTTATATGGCCCACCCTGTACTTATGAAATAGAATTAATTTTTACGATACCAATCTAAGCTGTGAACCTGGTTAGGGTAAACATGACATTTCTTAATCCAGCGCTTAGGTTACTACGTAAGCCTAGTGGATGTTAGATTTCAAGGATCATGAACCAATTGTTCATATTATATCAAGATTACAGTTTTTACTGTACAGAAAATTAACAACTTTTTATGATTCTCATGGATGTTTCTGTATACATATCTATATGTACTGGTAGGTTTTGTTTTAGTTACAATTAACGTATTGATTTTACAAAAAGTTGCGCATAAACGATTTCAGGCATAATTCGTTATGGCAAGCTCTCGTGCCCAACAAACTCTGCAGGATGTTTCCCTTCGTAAAAAAAAGTAATTCATCTAATAGTCCGGGAGGTAGCGTTGTAAATCATCAAATCATTTCAGTTCGATTAATTTTTATCTTAAATGATTCCTCTCGGGTGCTTGTTTGATGATTTCAACGTCAGCCGTCTCAACATTGGTGGATGTGGTAAAGAAAAAATTTGTATGATGTAAAAAAGAATTTATTTAAAAATCATTTCAGCTCATTTGATATTTTATGAGATGAAAGTTTATTTAGTAAAAAAATATATGAGATACGTCAGCTGCGTGGATAATGGGGGATTAATCGTCAGTCAGATATATAAACATGTTTAAAAAATAATTCATTAAAAACTATTTCAGCTTCAATGAAACTTGCATCCCTGATTCTTTATATTATTAAAAATACAAAAATAATCGTCAGCTATTTTTTCACGCGGGGAAAGATCGTCAGCTGATGGATTATAAGTGCTGAGCGAGTATTTAATACACGTAGATTATCATATAATTAATGAACTAACTGACGATCTCTCCCCCTCTATCTTTACAACTGACGTATATTTTTATTTTATTTAATGTTTGAATAAATTATTCTAGCAATTTCAAGTGACTTGAAATTAATTATCAACTTTTTTTATTACTTTCTATCTATTTTCAATTGTAGTTATGATACGTTTTCCAATTACAGATCAACTGACGATTTTTCCCCTCTTATATTTTTAGCTGATGTATATTTTTATTTAATTTAATATTTAAATGACGTTTATTAAAAATTTCAAGTGACCTACAACTAATTGAATATTATATTTATATAATTTTTTTAATCAAATTTAAATCGTGTTTATTTAAATTGTGTTTATTTTACTCATCGACAATGTATTACATACGTTAAAATATTTCTAATTATTATAATTATTTTGATCATGACAATCTTCTGATTCATAATCACTCGAATTTTCTGATGGATCAGAATTATAATCGCTTTCTTCTTCACTGTCATCTGTACAGTCAGCGGCTCTTTCATCTTCTTCTATTTCTTCTTCTTCTTCAGGTTCCTTGTATTCTGCTGCTTGGATATCTTCATTAATTTCAATTTCTTGAACTCCTTCTGTGTTCTCTGTAAAAAAATCTCGTTTTTATTAATTTGTCTATTTTTTTTTATCAATATATAATTTGTCGTGAAAAATGTCAGAAATCATTAAATACCTGTAGTGTTGACAGCACCCGTCACGCTAGTGATACTCGGTGGAAGTTGATCACCGTCAAACCACTTGAAGGTATATTTATTTGCTATTTCTTCCCATCCATAGTTAGTTGGAGAAATTTCAAATAGATCTGGTACATGTGCATAGCTCCAGATGTAAGCGATATATGCTGCTCTCAAAATTTGCTGGTGTAATTCCGTCTTGCATGGCGGGAATGTCGCTCCATCAATGGTGTTTTTAAAAGTAAAAACATCTGTTTTTAGGTTCATATTGTATACTTTCGTGAATGTAGCAACTCGTGCTACATTCACATTATTTATGCTTTTAAATCCGTATATTCTGCAAACGAATTCTTCAATAGTTTCACAGTAAACAATAAAGAAAAATAAATTACTGACTTTTGCCAATATGATACAAAAGAAAAAAATGAATGTTGCAGGAAAAATCGTTGAAGTACGAATGCAACGCGATTTGTTTGGCCACTTATTATTATTATCAATACAGACAACACTAAACATAGATGCAGTTTTATTGAAGATGCAAACTATTGAAGAATTCGTTTGCAGAATATACGGATTTAAAAGCATAAATAATGTGAATGTAGCACGAGTTGCTACATTCCCGCCATGCAAGACGGAATTACACCAGCAAATTTTGAGAGCAGCATATATCGCTTACATCTGGAGCCATGCACATGTACCAGATCTATTTGAAATTTCTCCAACTAACTATGGATGGGAAGAAATAGCAAATAAATATACCTTCAAGTGGTTTGACGGTGATCAACTTCCACCGAGTATCACTAGCGTGACGGGTACTGTCAACACTACAGGTATTTAATGATTTCTGACATTTTTCACGACAAATTATATATTGATAAAAAAAAATAGACAAATTAATAAAAACGAGATTTTTTTACAGAGAACACAGAAGGAGTTCAAGAAATTGAAATTAATGAAGATATCCAAGCAGCAGAATACAAGGAACCTGAAGAAGAAGAAGAAATAGAAGAAGATGAAAGAGCCGCTGACTGTACAGATGACAGTGAAGAAGAAAGCGATTATAATTCTGATCCATCAGAAAATTCGAGTGATTATGAATCAGAAGATTGTCATGATCAAAATAATTATAATAATTAGAAATATTTTAACGTATGTAATACATTATCGATGAGTAAAATAAACACAATTTAAATAAACACGATTTAAATTTGATTAAAAAAATTATATAAATATAATAGTCAATTAGTTGTAGGTCACTTGAAATTTTTAATAAACGTCATTTAAATATAAAATTAAATAAAAATATACATCAGCTAAAAATATAAGAGGGGAAAAATCGTCAGTTGATCTGTAATTGGAAAACGTATCATAACTACAATTGAAAATAGATAGAAAGTAATAAAAAAAGTTGATAATTAATTTCAAGTCACTTGAAATTGCTAGAATAATTTATTCAAACATTAAATAAAATAAAAATATACGTCAGTTGTAAAGATAGAGGGGGAGAGATCGTCAGTTAGTTCATTAATTATATGATAATCTACGTGTATTAAATACTCGCTCAGCACTTATAACCCATCAGCTGACGATCTTTCCCCGCGTGAAAAAATAGCTGACGATTATTTTTGTATTTTTAATAATATAAAGAATCAGGGATGCAAGTTTCATTGAAGCTGAAATAGTTTTTAATGAATTATTTTTTAAACATGTTTATATATCTGACTGACGATTAATCCCCCATTATCCACGCAGCTGACGTATCTCATATTTTTTTTTACTAAATAAACTTTCATCTCATAAAATATCAAATGAGCTGAAATGATTTTTAAATAAATTCTTTTTTACATCATACAAATTTTTTCTTTACCACATCCACCAATGTTCAGACGGCTGACGTTGAAATCATCAAACAAGTACCCGAGAGGAATCATTTAAGATAAAAATTAATCGAACTGAAATCACCCGAAAAAATGCAACGCTACCTCCCGGACTATAATCCAAAAACTGTCGATGTAACACGGCGTTGCGTCGATAAAGATGGAGCAACTGTTTTTGATAATGAAGATCATTTTGAAACTCAAAATGGGGAACACTACGATATTTATGTGCAAACAGGATATTACGGCAACGATAACTTTCATTCTGGATCATCACTGTATTTTGAAAAGCTCATTCGGCGTTTGCGTCAAAGATATTAAAATGCGTTGCAATTGGTTCAATCGGAAGAATTGGAATGTCAAAACGAATTTTGCATATTTTGAGAATTGAATATTGTTACTTATGTATAATATGAAGAAAAAGTATCAAAAGAAAAAACAAAAAAAGAGAAGTGATTATTTATCAAAAGTTTCGTCACTAGGTCAGTTTTCAGCCGAAAAGTTGAATAGGATTACATAAACTAAAACCTTTTGGGGTTTTATTTGGCTAGAGTGCATATGGTGCGTGCGATAATTGCAAGACAAACTAAAATTTGAGATATGTCTGCACTTAAAGGTATTATCATTCAAAACTAAAGTCAGATTTTCGCTGTCATCTATAATATCAATAGGTGTTATAAATGAAACAGATCAATTGACTTAAAGAAGTAAGCATTATATAGCGCGGAAGCCATCTCGTAAGACGTATTTGAAGCTGGAACCCGTCAAAAATTTTTAAGAAATTCTGAGTTTTATAGCACCGAACCAACACGCCAATCTTTAGTGAATGCATGTCTTTTGTAACTGAACATTTTTGGCGGTGTTTAAGAGTCGCAATATATATAATAATTTATAAAGAATTAATTCAAAAATGTAAACATTGTTTTATATTCCGTTTCAGTTTCACTTTTGGTGTGAGTACGGTTTGCATTTTATTTATTTTGTTTATTCTACGAGAAAAAATGATTACGCAACCATAGTGTTGTGATTAATTATTTTCCATCCATCAACCTCAAATTTTAGAACTGTCAAAACTTAGTAATGAGGAGAAACTTGAAAGAGTGAAAGAGTAAAAGAGAAAGAAAGCAATTGCATTGTAGAAAGGTAGAAATTGGCATTCGAATTGTAAAAGAAAGTGTCTGTGAAAATCCGTCAAAATCAAGACATATTGTAACTGCAAGAAAGGTTACGCCGTTCCCGAATTGTCGAGAACAGGCTATTCGCTTTTGATTATCCAAAACTGTGAAATGAAGCGACGTCTGCAAAATACAAAACTGACTTATTTGATAAACTATTTGGCATTAAGAATAGCAGGTTATGGGCCCAGTTCATGCCCAAAAGTCAGACACGCCAAATTATCAAAATAAAAGTCAAGTCAGTCTGGAAAATTGTCGTTGTTAAGTCGCAGTGAGCAGCCCACGTAAAAACCAAAGTCAGAGCAGTCGCAGTGAGCAGAACCAGCCTAGTCAAGTAAAATTGTAAAATCTTACGAAAACAATTTTGTAAAGTAACTTTTGAGGTTAAGTTGTCAAAATTTTGATTTGATTTGAAATGGAGTCATCAACAAAGTCGAATATTGAGATGTTGTCAGAAGATCAAGACGGTGAAGTATATTTCGAAGCTTGGCAATTTAAAATTGATTTAACATTAAAATCAAAGAAAATCTATGAGTATGTAACTGGCGCGAAACCAAAACCTGCGGGTAAAAATAATGAAAAGGATGTAATTGAATGGGCTGAAAAAGATTGGCATAAATGTTAGTAAAGCTATTTCGAAAAAGATTTTGAGTTGTACAACGGCACTTGAAATGTATGAAAAATTGCAAAACTTGTATGGTAAAAAGTCAGACTATGAAATCGAAGGACTGCAACGAAAATTTTTCAGCTACACATTTGACAACTCCAAATCAGCTGTTGCAAATTACAACAACATTCTACAACTCGCCGAGGATTTAACCTCTCTGGATGGAAACAACTATGAACAATGGGCAATGACTCGTATGCTATCAATTCTGCCACCTCATCTGTACCATTTTCGCACATCTTGAGAAAACGTAACAGGAAATCAACGAACCATACCCAACCTCCTAGAGAAGCTGAGACTTGAAGAAGACAGAATCAAGGCAAAAGAAGGGTCAAGTGAGTCGACATCAAATAATGCCTTGGTGATGCAGCAACGAAAGAAGACGAAACAGCACAACAACGAGAAGCCAGACAAACCAAGTGGGGGCGCTGCAAACACTTGTTTTAAATGTGGACTGAAAGGGCACATGAAAAACAAAACAGAGGAAAACCGTGTGCAAAGTATTTAGCCTACTGCAAAGAAAACTATCCTTGTTATGTTTGCGGTCAAAAAGGACACTTTGCCAGAGATTGTCTGAAGAGAAATGATGACAGATCGGACAACGAGAGATCAGACAAAGGTGATAGAAGATACGGAGGTCGGTCAGGAAAACTTTATGTCGCCATTGGATTGTCAAGTGCCGAGGTGAAAAAACAAAAACGAGGAGAAAATGAAAACTGGTACCAGGACAGTGGAGTCACACAACATATGACTTCGCACAAAAGGTGGTTTGTCGAAATGAGGGAACTGGAGCAGCCAATCACAGTGTCGATGGGAGACTCTCGTCAACTCAAGGCCACATCAGTGGGAGACATCGAACTGGAAGTCTACAATGGTGTTGAATGGAAATTGGCTACACTTAAAGATGTAGTTTATGTACCTGGCTTGAATTTCAACTTGCTTTCTCTCAGTCAAATCATGGATCGAGGTCATACTGAAGAGTGCAACAAGGATGTGTCGGTCATCAAGGCGATGGAAAGTCAAGCGGTTCTGTCAATGGCTCAACGTGAAGGAAACCTGTTCAAGGTCATGTTTCGTCAACCAACTCAGAATACCAGTCTGATTGTAACTCCAATTGTCACCTGGCATGAGAGGCTTGCACATCAGAACTTGAAGTACGTAAGGGTTATTCTGAACAGAAACAACATCAAATTTATAGACGACTGGGGGAACCGAGTCTGTGATGGATGTGTTTTGGGAAAGCAACAACGAGTCTCTCACCCTGCAAATGAAAAAGTAGCTGACCAACTATTGGACTTAGTTCATGTAGATCTTGGAGAAATGAACGAAAGGTCGATTGGAGGGGCGAAGTACTTTCTGATGTTCAAGGATGACTGCTCGCACTTTCGAACCGTCTACTATCTGAAGTCCAAGGATCAAGCAGCAGACAAATTGAGGATATATTTGAAGGAAGTTGAGAACCAGTTTGGCAGAAATGTGAAGGTTTTGAGATCTGATCATGGCAAAGAAATTGACAATTCCACCACTCGCAAAATTCTGGAGGAGCTGGGAGTCAGACCCACATTATCGAATGTTCACACTCCAGAACAAAATGGCAGAATCGAAAGGGAGATGGGAACAATTGTGGAATCTGCAAGGTCAGCTATGCATGCGAGGAACTTAAAAGACATCTTATGGGCAGAAGCTGTAAACTATGCAGTGTTTACAATCAACCAAACAGGGACAAGTACAGTCGCCGGGACAAGCCCAGCTGATCTGTGGTACGGTCGTCGCATTGACATCAACAAATTGCGAATCTTCGGGTGTGACCGTTGGGTCCTGAACACGAGCCAGACTAGAAAGAAGTTGGACAGGAAGTCAAGAAAAGGAATCTTCATTGGATATGATCTACAATCCTCAAGTTATCGAGTCTACATACCTGGAGAAAGAGAAGTCATCTGTTCGGACAATGTCACCTTCAGCGAAGGGGGGTATCAGTCAGGAGGAAAGCCAGTGAAGTCAGCAAACACCCAATCGTCAGAGACAGATCAAAACAGTGGACAAGTGAATGAAGAGACGGATGAAATTGGAACGACACAAGAACCAGCCGAAACGAACTTCGAAGGTGAGATAACTGAAAACGAAGATGAAGGAACACCAAGGCAGGAAGATGAGAATGCACAAGACCAAAGAAGAGAAGGACTGCGAGATCGTAGTAAAATATTGAAGCCAGGAAGACTGAAGGATTTCGTTCTCGATTTCTACAACAGAAACGCCAACGTGGCCATGATAGGGGAAGTAGAAGATATACCTGTGTCTGAAGCCCTGAAGGATGAAGGATGGAAGCGTGCAATGTAGGAAGGGTTTGATGATGGCACCAACCACGTTTGCGAACTTGAGAAAAGTCTCTATGGACTGAAGCAAGAACCAAGAAATTGGCACGACACAGTTTCAACATTTTTTGAGAAGGAAGTTGGACTTGTAAGCAGTGATGACGATCCTTGTCTATTCTACAACAGAGTCAACTCGATTATGATGACCTTATTCGTGGACGACGGACTCATTGCAGGTCGTGATGAAGCTGCAATCTATCGGATGTTGGACATCATAAACAAGAAGTTTGAAATCACTTTCAACAAGAAGGCTCAAGAAAAGTTTGCATATCTCGGAATGGAAATTCAAGTTGGAAAAGAAGGTATCTTTGTCGGCCAAGCAAAGTACACAAACAAGATCATTAAACGGTTCAAGTCAGACAGTTGCAACCCCAGCCCTCCCATGGAGAAAGGAATGATGACAGACGAAGGAGACAAACAGAATGAGAATCTACTTGGCCACCATCTCTCAACCTGACATCTGCTTCGCTGTCAACTACCTGATTCGTTTCAATGGAAAGGCAAATATGAGTCACTGGAAAATGGTGAAGAGAATTTTTCAGTACCTGAAAGGGACACCAAACCTTGGCATCTCCTTTGATGGAGGAGGTGAACTCGTCGCTTACTCAGACTCTGATTACGGCGGAGATCCTGAGACGAAACACTCAACCACCGGAGTACTTGTCATGAGAGGAGGACCAATAGTTTGGTACACACAGAAACAACGACTAGTGGCAACGTCTACAGCTGTAGCAGAGTATCGCGCTGCAGTTGCAGCGATTGATGAAGTCTGCTGGGTCAAGAGAATTGGACTCGAATTGGAAATTCTGAAGAAAGACGAACCTGTAAAACTTCTGATCGACAATCAGGCAGCAATCCAGATGATGTTGAATGCACATGAAGGTAAAACTACGAAGCTTGCCGATATGTTCAAAAAACCATTGCCAAGAAAACTGTTTGAAAGTCAGCGTTGTAAAATAATTAAGGAGGAGTGTTGTGATTAATTATTTTCTATCCATCAACCTCAAATTTTAGAACTGTCAAAACTTAGTAATGAGGAGAAACTTGAAAGAGTGAAAGAGAAAAAGAGAAAGAAAGCAATTGCATTGTAGAAAGGTAGAAATTGGCATTCGAATTGTAAAAGAAAGTGTCTGTGAAAATCCGTCAAAATCAAGAAAGATATTGTAACTGCAAGAAATATTCTTGCATTCAAATAATATATAACTATTCGCTTTTGATTATCCAAAACTGTGAAATAAAGGACGTCTGCAAAATACAAAACTGACTTATTTGATAAACTATTTGGCATTAAGAATAACACATAGTCTCAACCAAAAACGTTGGAAAAAATTGTTTGCTTGCATGGAATTTAAAGTAGATGTTCTAACTCGACTTTTTGATAAATAAATCGAGAGATTTACTCACATCAATTTCTTGAGTTCTTTCTTTTTTTGAATCTGAAAACATATTTACTTTGTAAAATTGCTAAATTTATCCTAATAATCAAAATTTATCGTTTTTCAAACGCCCGATTAACTAAATTTTATAAATATTTTTTACTTACATATTTGATGTAAAAATCGTAATTTCTAAAATGTTAAAATGTAGACCAATATCGCAAACCAACACACAAACTATGTGCGAGTTGTGCTTGTGCCTTAAACTCGACTGAAAACTTAGTGCGAGGCATTCATAACTATTTTTATATATTTTATTGTTCCGGAAAAAAAGCAACGAGACGGCATGAGAACATTTGTTTAAATAAACTGACAATTTATATGCAACTTGTTTTTATTGTGCATTGACTCATTGGTTAGTTTCATTCTCGTCTCCAGTTGATCACGAATCAGTCTCAATTAAATATTTTGTGTTCTTCTAATTTGATCAATTTCTCATATATCAACCATCATTTATTCATCTCGTCAAGAGACAACCAGCATTAAATTAAATGTCATAACCATACATATACAACACAGTTCGATCATATGCAGATAAATTGCGCGGAAAAGGGCAATTAAAAGAAAACATCTCTCTAAATAAGTGTATAAAAACTTGTTATCTGCAAATTACGAGCGTTACAAGTACGTACACAAATTCGTTTATTTCATAAAAGAACAGACACTTCAGCATGTACGTTACCGTAGATTGGTAATCCCCTTGGGATTAAAAACTGGAAAGTTCATTTCACATGTTTTATTTCTAATGATAATCTAGATTGATCAGTTATTTATCAGTGCGCTTTTCAATTTATTCCAGTAAAGTTCTACAGAGGAGACAAGATGACACGTCTAAGTATTTTTTTGATATTTTCATTTGCTTCAACGTCGGTTTACGGTGCGTCGTACTTTTCAACAAGGTATGGAGGCGATGGTGGAGTTATTGTTAATGGAGGTGAGACAATATTAATTTAAATATGTAAAGCAGTTTTTAAAAAATCGCTCGACTTAGCTTAAAGAGTGTAGGATTGTTTAACTATTTGAATGTGATTTGAAAACTTGTAGTTTATGAAACTAGTGATAAAGTTGCGGCGAAACAAAAAAAAAATACATTATTACTATTTTGGCGGCTTTCAAGCTGATAACCTTAGCTTTGAAGAAATTTTGAGGAAATTGACGATACGAAATTTAAAGTGAACAAGAAAATCAAAACTTTGGTGCAGATTTTATACATTTGCGCGGTTTGTCAGAACAGAATTTTATGAAAGATTAAATCGGAAAGGTTAAATTTAACGGATAAATGACATCTGAGTTTAGTTCATTGTTTTTAATTGATCTTACGGCATACATGCTGAAACTTACTTTTCACATTAACTTTTAGGATGAGGGCAATCTGCTCTCCATTACGGCTCATACGATAGGGTTAGATAAGAGGTTCGCAAACATAAAAAAACGGTCATTGTTAGAAAAACCTTCACTATTGGCAATTTCGAATTTGTTATTGTGTTTTCGAAATCTTCTTATTTCTTTGTGCAATTAGCTTGAATATTTACGGCACGAAAGCAGGAAAAATAAGTACTCGTTTAGAATCCAGAGTTGAATGCTGCTTGGAGCGTATGGTACCACTTATAACATCATTAGAATATTATATATGCTAAGAAACTAAGACTTAGATTTTTTAATTACCAATATATACCTTGATAAAAGAATTCAAACTAATTTCTAATTCAATTCAATTCGATTTTTTTAAATTCAACATCGTGAATTAATTTTCCCTTTACCTTTCATGACCACTAAGCCCCTAACAGGAATTAGTAATTGATTGCTCTTCATATTCCTTTTGTGGAAGTTTAGGAAGTTAGCAAGAGAAACATATTCATGATCGTTCAACAATGTTATGACAAAAATATCAACTATCAGCCTCAGGTTTCAACTAAATTTCAAAAGATAATTTTCATAACAAAGTAATAACGAAATGATTTTTTCGGATAGTTATAATGATTCCTGTTTTTTAAAGATTCAAGGTTCTGTTGATCTTCAAATCTACTCCCAAACCAAGTAATGTACTTTATATAAAGGTTCATTTTTAGAAATCAATCGCGAAAACCCAATTCTCGATTTTTCAAAACTATTTTTCAATTTCAGGAAAAATTCAATGTGGTACTCTTGCTTGCCCGAAAGAAGCAACGGGATGCATAATGCGTAAGAAAAATAATCCTTTTAATGAGAAAATTGTTGATGTAACACGAAGGTGTGTTGATGCAAATGGTGCAACACTGCTCGAAAATGAAGAACATTTCGAAGCACGAAATGGAGAACATTATGATACTTATGTAAACACCGGAACTTATGGTAGCAATAATATCGTTATCAATGACAATTTGGATCCCAAAAAACAAGCTGAAATCGAAAAACATGTAAATGAACTGACGATTAATATCAATCACCAAATTCAACAAACTGTTGGTCAAACCATGCGCGATTTAGATAAACAATTGAAAGGTTTGGGCGATTTGTTCAAGAATGCGTACTGGTAAATTTGTGCGAAATTGGATCATAACAACGGATTGACATGCATTTTTAAAATAATTCAATATAATCGATATTTAATGTCGTATTTTTGATCGTTTCTAAATATATCAAAGTAGTATATTTTTATTGGAGTCGTTTTATTAATTTTTCATCATTATCTTCAAAGATCAACAGATCTTATTACTAAGAATCTTTTATTTATCTCAAGAATTCTATCTCTAATTCTAATTCTAGACTACGAAAATGTGAATTTCTTACTTTTGAATAGCTATGAATATAACTTTAATCAGTTGTGATCATTTACAAAAAAAAAATAGCAGAACTTCTGTTGTATTTTTTACATTGAAATGTAGTTTCACAATCATAATCAGCTCAAATGGAGAATCTAAACGAAAAACTTCTTTTCAGTTCCAAAGTGAAATAATAGGTTTGCCCTTAAAATTAATCGAAATTTCTTTATGAGTAAAATAGCAGAAATGGAGACATAATCTTTTTTTTCTGGAAGCGAATTTCTATTTAATATAGATTTATAAATCTATTAAAAAAAGAAGGATGAGTCAATATTGCAAAAACAACAGCAAATGTGGCTCGGAATTATGAGGGTATGGAATTTAGAATATTATTAAATGCTAAATAATAATAATAATTTACTATAACGCTGTGAAACACAAGAATTTTTCTCCAGTCTAATCAGCAACACAAAAACTAAACGCATGAGTAATTGTTTTTGAAGAAAATCGTTGATTAACATCTTTAAGACTATTCAATTTTAACAGTGAATCAAATCAATGAGCCGAAGGTATCGAGTTTTTCACAGAAAGTTCTGCATACGGTAACTCAAACGAAAATGGTAAATTTGACATAAAATAACTTTGAAATGTGTATGAAATCAGGCCGACAAATAGTAAAAGAACAAAATCACTTCATTTCATTCATCCGCTAATAAGATTTTGTTATTTAAATTTACATAGACATTTTGGAGCTTAAGTAAATAATAACTTTAATACTATATAGCGGATTTGATGTCATTTCTCAATTAAAAATAAATCACTTACATATGGGACGCCAGGAAAAAGGATCAATCAAAATTGTTTTGCGAGTGCAAGGAAAGGAAATATTGCAGGCCACATTAAAATTTTGTTTCCTGAAAACAAATCGAATGAGTGAAAAATATGTACTAGTTTTAATGAAATTGAATTTATTACCTATTCAATCTGCTTTATCTCAAGCATTAATTTCTTTTTCTTTAATTTCAATAGCTCCGTCTCGATTAAAAGTTTATTTTTTTGTGCCTTTAAATAATTAACCTGAGCGCGAACCAATTGTAAATCAGTGGAGCATCTTCTACACTTTGAAATTCTTTTGGTCACTTTATGTAAAATTCTTTTCAGATTTGTCCTTCCGTTGTGATTGGAATTCCTTATCTGTGAATTACTTTTGCCGTCAGTGGAAACCGCAGACTTATTCTTAACCATTTCTTCCATCAATTCTTTACAAACATTCACGTCTGTGGTTGTTTCATATAGCACAACTCTTCCACTACTTTGACCAGCAACATCGGCATAACCGCTAGAAATCATGTCAACATACTCGCTTTCATGACTTTCAGCATCATACAATATTAGATTTGCTTCAGATTCATCAACAACTTCGACGGAGTCTACAGGTTCAGATTTTGGCTCTAGAGAAATATATTGGTGTTGGTGTCCAACTTGATCACAGAAATTAAGTGATTGATTGTACAATTCCTCTCTGCTAATAAGTATATTGTCCTTTTCGTCATTCATATCTAATGTGTGATCGTATAGTACTAATGCAGAACTTTCATTTCCATCGGTAGTTTTGGTGATAAAATCATTTTTTTCGAGATTGTCCATAATAGAGCTTTCTAGACTGGAGGGCAGGATATTTGCCATTTTTTTATTGTATTCTTTAAATTCAGCATTTGCTTCAGTTATC
This sequence comes from Stratiomys singularior, assembly GCA_954870665.1. NCBI lineage: Eukaryota > Metazoa > Arthropoda > Insecta > Diptera > Stratiomyidae > Stratiomys > Stratiomys singularior. The sequence continues at coordinate 103,929,130 of OX940880.1, forward strand.
GTTTCGTCTGCAACAAACTCATGGTCAGATGAAATATATTCTATTAAATCGTCTGTTTCAATTTGATAGCTGTCGGATTCATCTATGTCAAAGTTATTTAGTTCACTGGATATAAGTACGTACATTCCTTGATCTTGTGAATTTCCTAAAAACAGAATTTTTGAGATTAATTACGAACTAATATCACAAATTTCTTAACTTACTCAATATTCTTTGGAGGATATGTGACCGTTTTTCAGGATCTTGTTGGATTAATTCGTTTGATTTTATTCGCGCAAGCAAGTTCAGCAAAATTTTCCGTGTTATATTTTTTCTGTCCCGCAACTGTACATATTCGATGATTTTCTTTCGATCAACTTTTAATTTGAGCATCTCTATAACCTGTAAGTAAAATTATATGAAAAACTGCAAATGTTTAAATTTATTTACATTTTCCAAAATATTGTTTACTAAAAGAAATTTTGTTAGTTTTGTATTAACCAAAGGCTGGAAATATTATAAGTTCAAGGATATGTGGTCAAAATTTTACCAAAGGAGCATATTAACGTCTCTTTGTCGTACATTACATACATTTCACACATGATTTAATATCAAACAAACAATAATACGTATCGGTTTAGGCGAAGCTTTCATAAAACCTTTCTTTATTTATAAAGCTAAGTACCTTGGACTTATAACAACCAGCTATACATATCAAGTTATTGATATATTTAAAATTAGAATGAGAAGAAATAATAAGGACAAAAGTTGTGACTACATTCATTGTGCTGTTCAAAGACTTTTTTTTATACCAGTTACTAAACATCAAATGAAATTTTATTACTTTTAACCATAAATCTTGAAATTAAAATACTTTTGAATTTGAAATCAGTTTCTTGATAATTTAATATTTGGCCCACCAACTTGGTTAAGAGTTGTGATTCAAATTCCAAAGGAATATTTACCTCTTCCTTGACTTCCTCTGTCATTCGACGAGTTTGCGACAATTTTTCCAACACCTGTTCTGATATTTCATGGTTGTGAACATGACACACGGAAGTCACTTCCAAGTATTGGCCACATTTTGAAGCTCGCAGGGCAATAAATGCTCGACAGTCTGTTCGTTTTAAATTTCCTTTGGTTACTCGCTTCCTATTTTTACAGGCTTCTTTTTTCGAAGCGCTATAGATGCAAGCGAATCGAAGCGAATAGTATTTGAGATCGGTACAAATAGGACGACATGTCTTTGTACAAGCGTTTTCAACAGTTCTACTATCACGACGCCAATAGTAAACCATACTTTCCTTTGAATGTAAATACATTCTCTTCATTAGTTGTTCATAACTATTGAATTTTTCGCCTTGGTGAAACACATATTTTCCGCCAACGATATGGAGAACTTCACCATTCGAAAACGACGCATCTTCAAGCTCCTGATGGGGAAACATTGCAACCAGAGTAAAGACTTCATGAAATGTGGCACATAACACTGCAATTTACACTCAGAACTATTTATCGAATGAGAACCGTGTTCCAACTTTTTTCTATACACACTTAAATGGTTTTTGCCCCTAATTGACGTTTTCGGTTTAACAGATGATGTTGACAGTTCAGTTGTTACCGGCGTTTCTCAAGCTGGCCAACATTAGAAAAAATTACATTCCCTCGACTCTCTCTCTCTCTCTCAGCGATCGCCATCTTGGAAAAGTTGAAGTTTTAATAGCCGCGTCTGGTGTCTTCGGTCAATAGGAAAAATTTAATTTTAAGCAACTAATCATCGAATAAGCGAATATTATTATTGACAAAGTGAGGCACAGAAGGTCCAAAATTGAATACTACTTATTTTAAGCTTTGGAATTTGTTATTCTACACAAAAAGTTAAGTTGTAATTTGCGAGTGATATTGTTGTTGTTTTGTGTGGATATCAAAAAGTGTGACGAAGCGGGTATTGTTGAGCTCTGAAGTGAAAAATGAATTAAAAATGACGTCTTCATCACCTGCTAACAGTCCGATGCCTCCACCGCAGGCACCAAGTCCGATGGGACCCCCCTCGCAAAGTCCAGCGCCGTCGCCATCGCCTCATAGTCCATATCCTCACCAGCAAGGTCCACAACAGAATCAACCCCCTGTTGGAGGTCCTCATGGACAACATGGTCCACCGCAGCAACATGGACCGCCTGGGAGTCAACACGGGCCTCCTCAGCAACATGGTCCACCACAAGGTCAGCATGGGCCGCCAGGGCAAGTACCACACGGTCCCCATGGTCCTCACTCTCAAGTACCTCATGGTCCACCAACACACGGTGGGCAACAAGGTCCCCCACCAACTGGTCATCACGGCCCTCCAACTGGTCAACACGGACCTCATGGGCCAAGTGGACACGGACCACCACCAGGTGCCCATGGTCCACCTGGGAGTCAAGTTCCACCCCATCATTCTGGGCCGCCTCATATGAACGGCCCTCCAGGCGCTAATGTTCCCCCGCCACAATCTCATCATATGCCACCCCATCATCCTGGAATGGGTACGCAAATGTGTTAAATGTGATACGTTTACCAATTAAAATCTTTTTCAGGACCGCACCCCAGCATGCAAATGCCACCACAAGGACCACCGATGGGATATCAACCACATGCAATGCCACCCACGGTAAGTGCTTTCATATTTGTTAATTTGGTAATAATCTACCAACTTTTTAATTTGTTCTGTTCGGATTTTGTTACTAGATTGGTTACAAGAATGACCCCTATATCAGGGGTTAACATCAGTGAGATAACTTGTTCATTCAAAACATTGCAACGTTTTGTAAATTTTTGCAAATATGATAGAATTTTAAGTGTCGAAGAACATAAGAGTAGACATATAACAGCATTCTTACATGTATCCTAAATGCTACCTATTTGGTATTAGTGAATATGAAGATGAATGGTTTCGACCAGTAGAATCCGAAATTCAATTCCGAACTTAATATGAAAACATTTTTGCTCCTACAGACTTTATGCTTTCTTCAATTCCTGTACCAGCAAGTATAGAAGCCGTATTTATATTTAAATAATTTTATATAGAAAAATTCAGCTTGGCTATCACTTGATTTTCATACTGATATTTTTTTCCTTTACAAATAACTTACAGATTATGGTTTTTTCTTAAGTGTGTCTTCATTCCCCATTTTGTCTGTGATAATCGCTTAGGTATTGACAGTCTTTTAACTCTCCGACCCGTGAATATTGTCGTCAGCCATTTGATTCATTCATGGAAAATTCATCAGTTGAAATATTTTTCGAATGGGTTAGGAATAGGAATACATCCTTTTAGTTCCCATTTAATTATCTTCGCGCCTGATTATGATTCCTTATGCAATTCAAATTAGACAAATTCACCAACCAGGATTGCTATATATTTTGTAACTGGAAAGAGCACAATATGACGTGTTTCTTTAGTTGCTTATTTCAAAGGTAAAATATTCCACACCGCTGTTGCATTAACGAAACTATAAATTAATTGTTACATCCAGTTGCATTTGACGTTCAAAACTTGCATTGTTGTTAAATGAATAGAACTACTGTCTGACGTAGCCTAAGCCACTTTAAAAACGACTTGTAATTTTGAGTACTGAATTATCCATCAACAAAGTACCAAGGTTTATTTTCTCCACACTTTCTCAAGTCATTCGCATGCACCCTTAATGCATGTTCAATAGTCTAGATGCAATTTGATTATGCTAAACCAAACTGCTTTCGGTCGATCGCTTTAACTTTCTTCATTAACTTGGATTATTTGCTAATTGTCTCACCTGAATGAGTTCATACAATGGTATTCAATTCTTGAAAAATGTACATGAAAATCCTGTTGATCCGGTATACCGTCAACTGTATTCCAAAGCTTTTCGACTATAATAAAGCAGTTTCTTGTTTACTGATGTAAGTGATGTTCGCATGTTATTTAATTTTAATTGCTATTTGATTCAGAATAGAATCAACTTATTTTTGGCCATTTTTAGTTTTCGTATTTTGTGAACCACGGATAAATAAATTTATGTTCCCAAAAGACAACACAAACCAATTGCTCAAAGAGTTATGCATAACAATGTTTTATGTATGGCAGCATTTCAATTTAAGTAATGATTAATATCACACTGAAAATTAATAAATTAGAATGTTTTCATGAATTTGTGAGAACTCAACTATTATTAAACAGAGTAGTAACAAATTTATTGGAAATGAATGAAAAAATTGGTTTAATTTCGAACAATTTAGTTGTAAATGCTGTAACCCAGAAAACTAGTATAGCACGGATTCGATTTGTTCAAGGGTATTGCATAAAATGTCGCATTTTAAAGCATGGAGCCTAGTCAATATACAGTTATAGAAAAATTTGCAGAACTGTAATCAAGTCCCAATCAATTCTAAATGGCACGTTGTGGAAACTGCGACAGATTTATAGAAACGATGCTAAGATATACTTTGAGAATGGCAATCATTCAATGGAAAAGAATAATGTTTCCAAGTTTAACGATTTCAAAGTTTTAAAAATATAAAAATGAAATCAAATAGCCAGTCACATATATTTAGACAACTCTTTAGACAAGTAACATTTTTTTACAGAACATTGCTGAGCACATTCGCTAATCATCTATATATCGTAGACCTTAAAGTTTAGCAACTTGAAAATAAAATGTAGAAAAATTTGAACTTTGAAATGATTTTATAAAATTGATAATGAAACAATGAAAAAATTATCAGTAATGAAGCAGCCTAGGAATACACCGTTTAAAGGTTCCACCTTTGTTTGTTAAAAATTATCAAAGCATAGACTTTGAATTTGTATAATTCAACCCTAACTTCGTTGATACACTGTTTCCTCTGAGTTCTGTGTGTTGAAATATGAAACGTGTATGTCTCCTAAATGTCTGGTAGTATCCAGAAATAAAATAAATTTAGCTACATGATCTATGACACGAGTCATTGAAAGATAAGAAGGAAAGGGTATAATCATTTTTCGAGACTCAAGATAAATAAATGAATAAAATTTGACAAGCGAGACCAGTAAATTCTTTTACTAAAAGTTACCAGTATGCTTCAGGGAATTTAGATTTAAGACGCTGTTTTGCCACCTCAATTACACAGAGCCCATTTCCAGGAGAAATTCCAAAACAATTTATACTGTCGAGTATCAAATTTTCAAACAACACATTTTCTTACGAGTCAAGTATATTTTACACAATGCAAACACCTCCTAAAATTTTGCATATTTATTCTCAACAAAAGTGAAAACGAAAAAAAGCTAATAAATGTAATGGAAAATTCATAAGAAATTATATTGAATTTCATTTGCTTCACGAATTAACCTCAACATGTCCTGGCACAAGCTATCGCTTGAAGCACAAACAGCATCGGGTTTCATGACATTGAATGTATCACCTGATGTATGATAAATGACACCACCAGCTTCACGTAAAATCAGAGCTCCAGCTGCCATATCCCATGCTTTGAGATCTTCAATATGATAGCAGTCGACACGGCCCATCGCGAGATAACATAGAGTCAAAGCCGCACTGCCAAATGACCTGGTACTGTAATAATTTTAAAGTACGTCGAAAGTGATATATTAGTGTTGTTTTAATTATCGAGACAATAATTTATTGCTAATAAGTTACCCAGTTGCATTTGATCCCAACTTGTACATTCGCTTAACATTCTTATCGCGGACATTTGGGTCGTGGATGAGGGATATTTCGTACGCTACAACCGCTTGTTGTATCTTGAAAAAAGAAGAAATATAAATGCATTAGAAAAGTGGGAATATATTACCGAGACAAATTTGGTTATGATATACAATAAGGTAACAGACTGACTTAAGTTATTAGTGTAATGTTCTGAAAAATGTGGTGTATGCGGTCACATCAAGCAGCTGACTGGTGTTTATTTTTCAGTATATTCTCTCAGTTGGCAGTTACTTTAAACATATATATATATAATATCTCTTTTTATTGCTAGTCATCCATTTAAATTCTTGTTTAACTATCAGAAATGTTAAAAAAAGGTTCTAGATGGCTTCACTTTGCCCCAGTTATTCATAGAATGAAATCGAAACAAGAGCTTATACTTTGTATTAAAAAATCCCCAACTAAAATTTCATGTGGAAATAGATTTATATATGAGATTAGAAATTGGATTTAAAAGTTTGAGCAGTTTAATCAGATGATCAATTTGTACATATGTTTGTTTGAAATTTTACTTGATTCTCTTGAAGTATATATAGCAGCTATTTTACATCATATACTCCTTTCCTTTACTAAGTCTTACTTTCGAAACTTTCCATTAAAGTTATCTTCACGTGTTCACTGCTGCTTTGCTACATATTTAACTTACCATATCATCAAATAGTTGATTGGTGCTATTTATAGTACCTATCTTCAAACAGGTTTACAAGGGTATTGATTTGGGTATTGGTTAAAGGTGATTAATTCTGAGAAGGGTATAATTGATTTGATTGATGATATCCCTATTCGTAACAGAATTCTAACTGAAATTCACAGATTTGTTAAATGTTTGTACATGAATAATTAGTGATTCTTATATACATAAAGAAAATCTAGCGTTTGCAATTTTTTTGTGTTAAGATTTATTTATTTCACGTTGGTACTGTGATCTTAATATATTATAGCATTCGTTCGAGGACGAAAAATTACTCTTCATATCTTACATGAATGGGCTTCAGTTTATCTTCTTATTTTTATATCATGCAAATATTTTAATATTTTTATACATGACATTGATTGCTCTTAAAGACTATTCAAATAAATTTAATTATACATGATTATCTCTGCATGATCTTTTTCACAAACTTTAATCGTGATCTGCTCACACAATCAGCAAAGTACTGACGATGTGAATGAAACAACGAAACTTAATCAGTCTAGAAGGGTATCTAATTTGTACAATAATCGTGTTTGCCTTAAAGTTGTTGTCATTACTCTAGTGTTAGTATATAGGAAACTATAGGAAAATATAGGTGTTTTTGCTACCTCATAACCAACTTTTTCATTTCAAACAAACTAACACTGTTCGTTGCCTTTTATACAATCTTGAAATCCAATTCTTTTAAGGACGATGAAGGAACAGTGCATTCTATGAATGATGTAATTATCAAAATCAATTATTCAATTCTATTAATTTATCCTATAATCGAATGCAGACGTCTTTGCATCGTGTAATATTTATTTTACTAATGAGAAAGTACAAAGTAATGCAAATAATTTCTTTGCCTGACTATGAATCTAACAGTTATGATGATTATCCAATTATCATAACTGCTATAATTTATTAATCATTGTGAGAAAAAGTATTTCCATAGCTGTTTAGCATTTTAAGTCAAAATATACATGAAACATAACAAGTTGGAACATCCCACTAATAATTTACTCACCCCTTTCACTTTAGATACATAAATCTTGTCACCATTCAGATGTGCACCATGTCCTTTTTTCGCCGTAAATAACTCGTTCGCCACTGGATTAAATATGATACCCACAACAAGCTCTTTGTTTACTGCCAATGCTACTGATATACATGCATGTGGAATTTTTTTAATGAAATTGGTAGTTCCATCAATTGGATCAATTATCCAAGTCGGGGCATCTGTTAGTTCTGGAATACTTTTATTGCCAGCCGCCGATTCTTCGCCGATAAATTTATGATCGGGAAAATGATTGGATAAACCTTTGAACAACATTTCTTCTATTTGACTGTCATATTGTGTAACCAAGTCATAACTCGCTCCTTTAACTTCTACAACTTTTGTACCCATAAAACCATCACGAAAAATTTGACCCGCACGAATCACTAAATCGTAAGCAGCCCGGTAGTAGCGCTCAACATCTTCCTCACTTGCCATTATTGAAATGAGAACTGAGGGATTTGTGTTAGAAGACAATCTTAAACTTCATGAAAAGATGAGCGCCAACTTTTGAAGCTTTTCAGAGATAGCAATCGGGGAGATGTGTTCGGCAGTATTCGCTGCACTATCGTCTTTTCAGCTGGAATAAAATTCTGCAAGCTTTTGGTGGTTAGTTTTTACATAATTATTATTCAAGATATTAGCAGTGGACGAAGAGGAATTTAACAAATTGTGGTCGTAAATGAGTTGTGAAAGCGAATTGAAATTGGTTCTAAAACTGAAAATATATTTCATCGATATCCCTCCCAAATGCTTACCCCCTCAAAATCTGGAGCCGATTATAAAAAGAAAATTTCTTCACAAAACTGTGAAAAGGTCTTAAGCTTACTTTAGTTATTACTTTTCGTGGTTTTTTTTTTGTCGCTTCAGAAAAAACTACACGAACTTATCTGATAGTGGTGACCAGTATATGATTAGCAAATTTTTAATAAAACGAAAAATATTTTCACCATAACAAAAAACCACCATATCTTTCTCTGGTTTTATACAGTCGGCAAATGTTGATATTCAGATATTTATCTTTAAATTTTAGCTTGCGAATATGACTTATCTTGATGATAAGCAATTATGACTTTGCAAAGTGTGTTTATTTAAGTTGATTGTTATGCACATGTTTTGTGTCAATCAACTAACCTATCTTTGCTTTTGTATTAATAGAATGAATAGCATTTGAAATCTCTACGTAATTGCAACTACATAAAGGAATGAAATGGTTCCTAGTAATGAAACACAAAAGTATTCTAATAACGGAAGCTACAGAGTTAAGTAGAGTATATAATATACTTCATCAACTCATCATATTTTATTTTATTTACATATAAAAGAGACTTTTTAAACAATAAAATTTACTTAACAATTACTAGGAAGTTGTCATGGTTATTTTTTTTATATATTATCATCATTTGACTATATTTTTGTACCCCTCTATAGTTTTCTCCTTAGTCATGCATCTTTACTACGGAATAGTAAGTTTTTTTACGCAGTTTTAAAAGAACGATAGATGAGCGGGTCAATGCATTTCAGCCAGCTTTAACGGCTGTTTCAGATGGGCCGAAAATTTTTTCTTGCCTGATATTCGATATGTTCGAATTTTGCCGAAAAAAATTTGCAACTAATGCAGTGTCCATTGAGCGATGATCATGAAAAAACGTAAAACTCGCGAGTCCCAAAACATCATTGAAATAACCAACCCAGCTAATAAGGGTTTTTGGCTTTTGGTGGTCCAAGCTTCTCGTTTCTCGCGGTTTTTAAATCCTCAGAAGCGGAAGGCTCGTTTATATTTGAATGACCCTCGCAGAGAGTATTTTATATAAAGTTTGCAGACTAAAGTTTGTTGCTTTCGCTCCACGAAGGACAATTTATTTGTCCGACGTAAAATATCGCCGAGTGCACTAAAACACAATCATAACGTTCATCACATATGAGTTTAAAAAGGTTGCTAATATCTACACATGCTAAGAATTTAATTTACAATAAGCTAAAGTTGAAAGTTACGAAACAATACTTACAATTCAAAAATGTTGTCTTAGCACGCATGTGCGTGAAAATTAATGACTTTCCAACTTGCTTATCGCCAAGATCAAGCGGGGTTGAAAAAAAAATCCTTTTCCACCCATATTGTAAGCAAACCTTTTTACTGATGTTTCCAGCCTAAAGTTTCCATCTTATGTATCTAGGATGAAAATAGAGATAGAGATTTTCCCGTACAAATTGAAACCTAAGTTTATCCAATGACTTCATTTGCAATAGAATTAATCTGGTGAGGTGGTTTATTTACATATTTGAAAACTGAGATCTGACGTTGTGAAAGACAACTACAATGTTTCAGCATTAACTGAATTGTCTGTTTGCTAGTTTGTCTATTCAGGAAAAAAAATCTTGAAATTCTCGATTTGAGTAGAAGTTTTCATTATATATTAATGAATTCGTGGTAGAAACAAGCTAATTGACTAGGGAGTGAGTCATATTTATGTTTTATGTTATATTTACAGGTTTAAAAGTGTAGAAAATTATCCGAACAATAATATCATCTAAACAGGATATGTGAACATGTCAATTGATTGTTTGCAATCGACGTAACACTGTCCACGTCTTAATTTTTTAAAAGTAGTCTGTTTGTTATATCAACTGATGTTTTCCTTATATATTTTAGTTTAGTAACAAGGAGATACCATGTTTATGGTTCGATATTGCTTGGAAGATATCACTCTATTAACTTTCTACGACTACGTGTTCACATTTGTAAACTTTGTCATGCATATCAGCGTGAAATTTTATTCTGAAGATCGTTATTTTCTATTTGTGCTGCACTTAGAATTAGGAAGCTACTAGGTTTGAATATTCTGTTCAGACCCTGGAATAGAATACACATATGAATTGGTATAACAGTCGCTACTAAACTCTGATCGTGTTGAACATTTTTTGTAAGTCTTATAGCTTAACTTTTTTTAAAAATTATTTATAAGGCTACAGTATGATTTCATATTTTATTGATAATTTCAAATATACATTTTTATTATCTATTCATTACCATTAGATTTAGACCAAATGTTTCCGACAACATGATTGTCCTAACATAGAATCTTTGTCTGTATCGGAAAACAATTCTAAATCTTTTATACATAACTTTGTATAGCTTTAAAAACTGTAATGGGAAAACAAGATATAAATGCTTGGTACAGAGCCTGCAGTATATGGTGGTGGCATAAGAACCTCTCATCCAAACTCCCGGAGCATATTGCAAATCGCAGTAGAAGTGATCTTTAATAGGTTTAGTTGTAAAGTAAAAGCCGACTTGCGTATACGGTCATCAGCCAGTTATTAAAGTAGATTATCCCTTTCCAATCCCAGTTAACACAGCAGAATTTTCTTGACGAATTTTTTCGTGGCTGTTTTCTCCTATTGAAACTCCTTTTGGGATAATAAAACTTGAAACCAGTTTCATTAATGAGACCTTCCTTTGAATATATGAATGCACCGAAGCGCAGGCTAACATATGATTGAAGAGTCTTATGTTTCAAAAACTAATGAAGTCTTATGATGAAAAATCTTTAAATAAATGCGTAAAATAAAAATTTGAAGTAAAACAATTATTAATGACATGGTTCTGCCTAAGAATTAAAATTAATTGCTTTTATTATAATGAATTTCTAAGCATAATATTTAGATACAATCCATTCAAATGAAGCTAATATCCTTTGAAAATATTAATCCTCGACGGTTTTTAAAATTAGTTTAAGTAAATTGAAAATTTTACTACTTAATAATCTAAGAATTGAAAATTTCGAAAGAATTTTTTTTTTTTTAAACGACTTTTAGAGAAACTTTTCCTTTATTTTCTCCGCTTCTTTAATCAATTGAACCATATCTTGGCATAAACTCTCTGTTGATCCACATACTAAGTCCGGTTTCATAACATTAAATTCGCTACCAGAAGAATGTAAAACAACTCCACCTGCTTCACGTATAATGACAGCACCAGCAGCCATATCCCATGGTTTCATATCGTCAATGTGATAACAATCAACACGTCCTACAGCAACATAACACAAACTTAGAGCGGCACAACCAAATGATCGAACACTAAACAGATTATATGAATAAAATTAAATGTCCTAATAGTTTCCGCTAAAGTCTCACCCTGTTGCATTAGAGCCGAGTTTGTATACACGTTTGACGTTCTTATCACGTACAGTTGCTTCGTGCAATAGAGATATTTCATAGGCAACAACAGCGTCTTTTATCTGAAATTTAAAAAAATAAATTTAATCTAAAAAAGTAAATTTAAAAAAAAAGAAAGAAATAATACCTGTCCACAGTTTCGACTTTGTAACGAAGACAATTTCAATGAATAAAAAAATATTTGATCATAGATCTGATTTTAAGGTTAAAACAAATTAAAACATAAACGTGTTATCCAGACAATGAAAACCATCTTGTTAATTTGTTATAACGAGAAATGAAGAGTTGGAATTTTTATAATATGTTTTTGGAAAGGCGATAAAATGAATGCCGTATACTGGCTGTTTTGTGATTTGGTAAAATGTCCTAAAAAGTAATGGAAAGTAAGTTAAGGAAGGCGAGTGGCCTTGAAAGAAATGAGCTCAATTTATCTTGATGTACTATTCTAGAGTTCCCACTAAAATGTTTTGCAAATAGTTTTTGTACTCTCAATATACATTCCCTATTTAATATATATTTCAATTCAATTAATCGAAATAAAGAATAAGGCGGAATTCATATAATTTGAAAATGTAGTTCATAAGTAAAACGTTCCTATTTTTACAGAAAGCTTAGATTGTCAATAAGGCACGCTTAATTAACTCTAAAAGTAATGATCCAAAATTTGTTTCAACGTTAATCTTATCCATCAGCAACAACTTTCAAAACCAGTTTCATATCGATAACTCTTCCAATCTCCAATGTCACGGTTAAGTTGCATTCACGTACACGAAAATAATCACTTGAAATACATCATAGATTATTACGACTTACCCGATCTACTTGAGATACATGAATCTTCTCGCCATTCAAAAAAGCGCCATGTCCTTTCCTCGCTGTAAACATTTCATTTGTGATTGGATTGTAAATTATTCCAACAACAAGATCCTTTTTCACAGCTAATCCAACCGAAATGCATGTGTGTGGAATTCTTTTGATGAAATTTGCTGTTCCATCAATAGGATCAATAATCCAGGTTGGTGCATCTGTTAATTCAGGAATGTGTTTATCTGCCGCGGAAGTCTCTTCGCCAATAAATTTGTGATCAGGAAAGATTTTTTCTAATCCATCAAACAACATTGTTTCTATTTTCCTATCATACTCTGTTACTTGATCATAGTAGGCTTCTTTCGTTTCAATATTTTTGGCTCCAACATAGCCTTCACGAAACACTTGGCCTGCACGTAGTACCAAATCATACGCGTGCCGATAGTAAATCTCGATGTCTTCGCTCGACATGGTTGAGATGAGAACTGAATGTTAAGCAATAATTTGATGTACAATGAACCTGCAGTGCGAAAAAGTATATCGTCATTTTATTTAGCTTGTGAGCTTAAATTGATCATATCGTTGTAGTAGTAGCTTTCAACGAAAAAGCAAGCATGGACCGATTTCTGGTCGCAAAAAAATTTCAAACAATTTCCAGTTTTGCTAAGAAAAAAAAAAGCTTTCATCTACAAGCTGTTTAAATCCAAAATAATGTTTTATGTTGGCATGCAAGTTAAGCTTTTATTGTAGATAAATTTCAACTAAAGACGTTGATTGAAAAAGAAAATGAACAAGCCACTGTCGAAGAGTAGAGTGCAGAACTGTTATTGTCTAAGTTTACGAAAATTGCAAATATAGGATAAAAGTTGAACAATTGATCTTTGCAAGCTAACAACAGGCATGATAATTAAGTGAAGAAATCATTCACTTCTTATTTCAGAACCAAAAAACATTGTAAACTGTGCCAAATTTCAGAATGCTAATCTACGAGAAGCCCTTCCTCTAAGAATATCAACTTTTCCAAAATATCATCGAGCGATATTTTCGCTCCAATTTTTTCAGCTATGTATATCAGACCGCATCGTCAAATCATTATCAAGCCCTCCAACAATGCTCTAATTTTCGCTAAGACATTAGAGACCCTTGTAGCAGACCAAGATTCTTTGTTTAGGGCCATTAGTTATAGAAGTTGAATATGCCAGAAAAACTTGTTCACAACAAATGAAAGATAAAATTAATTCTATTTTTTCTACAAGGCATATCTTTACGTTTGGAAAATGTTAATTAATTATTCTTTCAGTTTTGTAACATTCAGATGATACTAATAATATATGAAACACAATAATAACAACTATTGCTTCTTAAATTTGAAGTGGCTCGCAATTTTTGATACTTGCTGTAGTCCTGGTCGAAGCTCTATCAAAGCTGATAAAAGAATTAGTTCCAATTTATCGCTAGTCGAACAAACAAAATATTCAATATTAGTTCATTTTAGTCATTTTATAAAGTTCCGTTTTTTGTATTAAATTTGCCAGAAATTTCCTGGAGATATTTATTGGCAACAAAACAAAATTATTAAAATTATAAATTGTTATTTTCGGATACAAATCAAGAAGGAACAGTAACTGAAAACCAGCTGTGCAAACGTCATACTTAAAAAATCAAATGTCGACGTATCTGTACCAGGTATTAAGATGAAAATGGTAAATACTGCTAGTTTCCACGAGGATATTAATTATAAGGAGGAATTATAATTTTGTACATATGTTCAAGTGAATTTTGGAGGAAGGAAAAGACAATCCCACGCATTAAGCTCATGCCTAAAATTATCTTATCATATAACTAAGATTCGCTTTATTGAAAGGGAAAAAGAAGATAAGGGAATTTAAATGAATGGTCAAAAGAGAGTGATATTTTTCTTCAAAAATGCATAAAGTATCTGCAATATTATTATCGTGAGTTTAAGACTCAATTGAATTGTGGAATCGAATTCAACTTACAGATAGTACTAATATTTGCTCTGTTTTTCTTCAATTCGTAACCTATGCAAGAACTTTTACTTTTATTTTTACAAAACAACTCAAATAAATGTATAATAATTATCTCGTATTTTTCAACTTTTCAGGGTCCACCTAACACAGTTCCAGGTCCACCAGGGCAAGATAATTTGAATGCATTGCAACGTGCTATTGACAGTATGGACGAAAAAGGTCTGCAAGACGATCCACGATACAACCAACTTGTGGCGCTAAGGGCCAATTCGACCCATCAAAAGTTGACAAATAACCAATTGAAAATGTTGCGCGCACAAATTGCAGCTTACCGAGTTCTCGCATGCAATAAGCCACTAAATGGATCCGTTCAATCAATGCTCCAACAATTGCAGCAACAACAGCAATCGCCACAACCAGGCGGGCAACAACAGCAACCACCTCAGCAGCAGCAACCACAGCAACCTCTAAATTCAGGTGTAGCACCACCTCCTCAACAACAGCAACAACCGCCTATGGGTCAGCCACCTATGTCCGGAGCGCTACGACAAGATGGCGCACCACCACAGTGTCCAACGCCACCGAGCCCGTATCAACAAGGTGGAAATAAAATGCCGTCTCAACCTGCTATCGGGACTCAACCACCGCCTTCTGACTCAGGTCCGAATAAACCATTAATGGGCGGAGGAGGACAGCCACAAATCTCAAGTCCTATTCCTGCTAGTATGGCTCAACCCAATCGGCCGTCAAACCAAGGAATGCAGCAGCAACAAGGTCCGAAACAAGGATCACAACCTCCTCAACAGCCATTACAGAAGCCAAATCGAGTTACAACCGTTGCAAAGCCTGTAGGGCTCGATCCTATTACTCTTCTTCAAGAACGTGAAAATCGTATGGCAGCTAGAATTGCACACCGGATGCGAGAACTTTCTTCTCTCCCAGCTACGATGCCAGAAGATTTACGACTACAGGCGGCGATTGAACTTCGAGCTCTGCGGGTTCTCAATTTCCAACGTCAACTGCGAAGTGAGATAGTTCAGTGCACCCGTCGTGATACTACTCTGGAAACTGCTGTAAATGTTAAAGCATACAAAAGGACAAAGCGACAAGGATTGCGGGAGGCTCGAGCGACAGAAAAACTTGAAAAGCAACAGAAAATGGAAGCTGATAGAAAACGTCGTCAAAAACATCAAGAATTTCTTGCTGCCGTTCTTCAACATGGTAAAGATCTTAAAGAGTATCACCGAAATAATCAAGCGCGTCTGGCTCGCATGAACAAAGCAGTAATGAACTACCACGCTAATGCGGAACGTGAACAAAAGAAAGAACAGGAGCGTATTGAAAAAGAACGTATGCGCCGTTTGATGGCTGAAGATGAAGAAGGCTACAGAAAACTTATTGATCAGAAGAAAGATAAACGTTTAGCGTTCTTGCTTTCACAAACTGATGAATATATAAGTAATCTTACAGAGATGGTTAAGCAACACAAAGTGGATCAAAGAAAGAAGAAAGAAGAGGAAATGATGCGTAACAAACGTTACAAAAAGGAACTTCTGGCCAGCGGTGAGTTTGTCCAGATTGATGAAAGTTGTCAAGCTGGCGAAATGCGTGTTACTGTGTACGAGCCAAACACGGGTAATAAACTATCAGGAGAAGAAGCACCGCTGCTAAAGGATTTGCATCGCTGGTTAGAGGCACATCCAGGCTGGGAATGGGTTGAGAGTGAATCTGAAGGAGATTCAGATGATGAGAATGGAAATAATGAAATTAAGGAGACTAGGAAGGAAAAGACAAAGGAAGAGATTAAATCAGAAGAGGAAAAAACTAAAGAACTTATTAAGAAGGCTAAAGTTGAAGATGATGAATACCGTGCTGACGAGCAGACTTATTACAGCATTGCACATACTATTCACGAAAAAGTTACCGAGCAAGCATCCATTTTAGTAAATGGCAAATTGAAAGAATATCAAATTAAAGGTTTGGAATGGTTGGTATCACTATACAATAATAATTTAAACGGAATTCTTGCCGATGAGATGGGTCTCGGTAAGACTATTCAAACGATTGGATTAATTACTTATTTAATGGAACGCAAGAAGGTTAATGGCCCTTTCTTGGTCATTGTGCCACTCTCAACATTGCCCAATTGGGTATTAGAGTTTGAAAAATGGGCTCCGTCTGTGGCGGTAGTTAGCTACAAGGGCAGTCCCGCTGGGCGCCGAGGCATTCAAAATCAAATGCGTTCAACAAAGTTTAACGTACTATTGACAACTTACGAATACATTATAAAAGATAAAGCTGTTCTTGCAAAACTTCAATGGAAATACATGATCATTGATGAAGGACATCGTATGAAAAATCACCATTGCAAACTTACACAAGTGTTAAATACACACTACAACGCTCCCCACCGTCTCCTTTTAACTGGAACACCTTTGCAAAATAAACTTCCCGAACTTTGGGCCCTGCTTAACTTTCTTTTACCGTCAATTTTCAAAAGTTGTTCAACATTTGAGCAATGGTTCAACGCGCCATTTGCCACGACTGGCGAGAAAGTAGAATTAAATGAAGAAGAAACTATTTTGATTATTCGTCGTTTGCATAAAGTCTTGCGTCCGTTCTTATTGCGGCGTTTGAAAAAAGAAGTGGAATCGCAGCTGCCCGACAAAGTGGAGTACATAATTAAATGTGATATGTCGGGATTGCAAAGAGTATTGTATAAGCATATGCAAAGTAAAGGGGTGTTGTTAACTGATGGCTCAGAAAAGGGCAAGCACGGAAAAGGTGGCGCAAAGGCTTTGATGAATACGATTGTGCAATTAAGAAAGTTGTGTAACCATCCATTTATGTTTCAACATATTGAAGAGAAATATTGCGATCATATTGGAGGACATGGCGTCGTGTCAGGTGAGTGAATTTTTAAAGTAGAATTTCCAAAGGCATACGCGGGCGGTAACCAGCTGAAGCGTTTGTTGCTTTAATTTAATATCATTAATATATATGCATGTTATTATGCAATTTCATGTTGCAGAGTATTATTAATTAATCAGCTAAGATGAGCTAAAAATTCTCTTCCTTTTTCAGGTCCTGATTTATATCGTGTCTCAGGCAAATTTGAACTTTTGGACCGTATTCTACCCAAACTTAAAGCCACCAATCATCGCGTACTACTTTTCTGCCAAATGACGCAATGTATGACTATCATTGAAGATTATTTGGGCTGGCGCCAATTTGGATACCTCCGTTTGGACGGAACGACAAAAGCAGAGGACCGTGGAGATCTATTGAAAAAATTCAACGCAAAGGACTCGGATTATTTTGTATTTTTACTTTCAACTCGTGCTGGCGGCTTGGGATTGAATCTTCAAGCTGCCGATACTGTCATTATATTTGATTCTGACTGGAATCCGCATCAAGATCTTCAGGCTCAAGATCGAGCTCATCGCATTGGCCAGCGAAATGAAGTCCGTGTATTGCGATTGATGACTGTAAATTCAGTTGAGGAACGTATTCTGGCAGCTGCTCGCTACAAGTTGAATATGGATGAGAAAGTTATTCAAGCTGGTATGTTCGATCAAAAATCAACTGGTAGTGAACGTCAGCAGTTCTTGCAAACAATATTACATCAGGACGATGCTGATGAAGAAGAAGAAAACGAGGTACCCGAAGATGAAATGATCAATTTGATGATTGCTCGCAGCGAAGAAGAACTTGAATTGTTCAAAAAGATGGATGTTGAACGTAAAAAGCACGAAATGATGACTCATCCAGGTCGATCGCGCCTTATTGATGAGTCAGAACTTCCTGACTGGCTTGTGAAAGAAGACGATGAAGTAGAACGTTGGAATACTTATGAAGATGATAGTATATTAGGTCGTGGATCCCGGCAACGGAAAGAAGTTGACTATACGGACAGTCTTACTGAAAAAGAGTGGTTGAAGGCCATTGATGACGGTGCTGAATTCGAAGACGAGGAAGAGGAAGAGCGCGAAGCGAAGCGTAAGAGACGCAAACGTAAGAACCGTAAAGATGATTCCGACGATGACTCGTTACTGATGGCTTCTATGAGACGCAAAAGGCAGAATATTGATAAGAAAATTAAAAAACAAATGCGCAAAGTGATTTCGGCCGTCATAAAATATACTACAGAAGACGGCCGTATACTATCAGAACCATTTATGAAGCTGCCATCACGCCAGAAACTTCCGGATTATTATGAAATTATTAAAAGGCCAATTGACATTAAAAAGATCCTTCAACGCATAGAAGATGGAAAGTATTATGACTTTGCTGACTTCGAGAAGGAATTTTTCCAGCTATGCCAGAATGCACAGATATACAATGAAGAAGCTTCATTGATTTACGATGATTCAGTTGAATTGCAGCGTGTATTTGCTGCTGCACGGCAACGTGTTCTGGGCGGCGATTGCTCGGTTGAAGGCTCTGAGAATGAAGAAGAAGAGGAGAACTCGGATGATGATGGCGGTTCAAGTGTCAAAATGAAACTTAAATTAAATAAGACAAGCAGTAACGGTTCGTCATTGAATGTCGCGTCAACCCCAGGACCTAGTGGTAGTAGTGGGTCCAGCTTAACATCAACGGTTAAGAAACAATCACGAAGAAAACGATCGCAGAAAAAATATGCAATCTCAGATGATGACGATGAAGATTTAGATTGAACTGTAAAAGAAAGTCTATCGGATAAAAGCTTATTTTAATTTAGGTGATTAAAATGAAATTTTTATTTATGGAAAATCCCTTTTTTTTTTTTTTTTTTTTTTTTGTTTTCCATTATTATAGTCTTTAGATTTAATTTCGAACATGTTGTTTGATTTGCATCAATAAGATCTCCAACATTATTAAGTATTGCAACTCTCTGAGGAACTTGGCATCCAAAAGAGGTGAAATGCAATGTTTTCCCGCAGTGACTAGATTACTTTTGAGTGGATATGTATCATTAGAAAAATTCCAACTCGCTCTTAAATATATGAACGTGTAATCAGATCCTGTATTGGTTTCATATTATATTTGAGAATAAATAAAGATAACAGATGCACAAATATTTTTTCATTCTAAACGATTTTATTTTTGATTGTTTCCAGAGAAAATCGGAGCGAACACCACACACTAAAATGATGGGACCCGATGAAAAAGTCTTAGTTACTAAAACATAGAATTTATAGACATGATTAATTCAAGAATTCGCAAATCCATTACGATTACATGAAAACAATCTCAGGTATTTATTTATGTACTTTTTATTTCTGTTGACGGACATTTATTCATCTACAGCCTTGAGCCCTTTTTGTCTTATTATGAACAGAATATTTCTGTACACTACTCAATCCCTTCAAAATTTCTGATTTTATTTGATGTTTTTGAGGTATATGTATTCGTGTAGTGAGTGAGTGTGTTGAGTTGAAAATAGAGCCTTTTCTTGCTCTCCAAATATGACCTATGAAAATAAAGTTTCTAACTTTATATATTCAATATTATTCACTTGCAGTTGAGTTTCAACGTATAGGGCACAATCAATTAAATGGCACACATCTACATTAAAACTATTACTTTATTTATGAAGAAAATCATTTACTTATGAAGGAAAACATATGTTATTTCATACAGTTCTCTATGTGCTCTTTGAAATTCTTCAGGAAAATAACATCACTTTTATCAGGTTTACTACTGTCTTCGTCTGATAAAATTTTCCATCTTTCCGTTTGGCAATATGCAGAATTTCCCGCCACATGAACGGTGTCAATAATTTTATTATTGTTCTCATTCAATGCTCTAGCAAAAACTTGAAATGCTGTTTCCAATATAATTCTTATACTGTCATGATTAATTCGTTTATCATCAAATAGGTATGTTAGTTCATCGATCAAATCCTCTATTATCTTCTGTCGGCACTCGTGATCGGTATTGCTCATCTCTGCTAAACAAAAACGTTCTAGATGCCTTCGGAGAATAAGTAAAATCTTATGCTCATATTCAATTTGCAAACCAGACGTGACGAATTTATCATAGATATTTTTACTCATTGTATGAATATCAACCAACGTCCGCTCAGCGATTCTAGAAATATTTCGAAAACTTAACAGTGATTCTAAGTAGTCGGCGATGGACTCGTAAATGTTCGGGGGTTGTTGTCGCAGGATTTCACGTGATATATCACGCATTAGATCTTTTAATCCTTCTGGTAAATTCATTTTCACACGTCTAGGGCGAAAACGATGGAACATTGCCGGTGCTGGCTTTTTTGAATTATGTAAAGAAAGAATTTAGGGGAAAAAACGGTACATTATAAGATAGCAAAAAATATAATGAATCAAGCCCTTCAAATTTGACATTGATGATTCTACAGTGCATTGACGTTTAAGTCTCGGTGTGCAAATTAAGAATTGTGTCGAGCATTTTTGCAAAGTAGGTATCGATTCGAGCACGCTCATATATGTACACAATTTTTATGATTAAAATACCAATGAAATAAAAATAGAGATTTACGGATTTTATTCGTTTATTACCCCCCTGGCAATCTGTTCAAATGCCCGACAAGAGGGTTTAAAGGAATCCACCTCCGAGGTGGGGTTATTTTGGTCCCGGAAGCTCCGTCGGAGACGGGCGTGGGCGCCACTCCTCTACCCCAATAACCGATCCCCAGCCCTTAGAGGAGATGGGCTGTCCTCGGAAGCCGGACACTTGCAACCTCTGGTGGATGCTTTGCCACCACCTCGCTGTAAACGTTTCTCTCGCGATGAATATGCCGCGAGCCAATGTCGCGAGCTGTTCTCACCTAAGCCTAAATAAGATTGGTTAAAATTTTAAGAATTCTAGAATGTGATTTAAAGTTCAATTTATTATCTAATAACTAATTTATAAATTTATTACTTATTAATGTATTATTATAATTTATCTTATATGACTATAATGACTTAATGTTTAAACTATTCAACTTATTGCCGATTTAATATTAATCCTATTACCTACTTACAATAAATACGGCGGGGCCCCCCAAACGACTTGTGTTCTGATGCGATGGCTCGTCGGACGGTGTTCTTCTCTCCGAGGCTTCTCGTTCTGGCGGTAGGCTTGACGCCGCTCCAGCTCGTACGTGGTTCTTCCTTCCTAGGTTTTACTTTTTATTTTTTTTTTATCCTGGCGATGCGCTCGACGCTGCTCCGGCTCGTACGATATATGTGACGCTCATCCTGCTCGACGGATGGGATCCAAAAAAAGGGGCTCAGCTCCGGCTCGTCGGGCTTTTATTCCCTTCGCCCAACGGTCGCCCGCTAAGGTGATTGCCCCCGTACCCCGCACTTAGTGTAGCCGCAAACCCTTTCCCGAGCTTTTACGGCGACGTTGTTGCTGCGGCGGTTGAAACGGAACAAAATTTTCCCCCAGTGCTCGATTGGCTGGTGAAATTTCGCTGCTGGTTTCCCAGACTCCGCCTCGCCTTCGCATGTCTTGGCGCACTGTACCGCCGCTGTATGCACACTGTACCGCCCGGCGTCGCGAGCGTTATGGTTCCGATTACATCATGCTTATTGTGACTTAATCCATACAATTCATTAATTCTTTAATAGCGAACAGCCTATTTCCTATTTATGTCATTATATCATAGTCATCTTATTTATATCGTAGTCATTTTATATATATATATACTATAAATAGTATATATATATTTATATATATATACTATTTATATCATAGTCATTAATAATACCGTTTTTTTTTTCGTGGAGAACAGCTCGCGGGATGAGCAATAACCCATCGTTAAATTAATTCCGTCGCCAAGAACAACAACAAAAAATAGGGTTGCGTCGTGTCGGCTAGCGAGTTGACTGAGGAGAGGAGTCGACCCGTAACACGTTCCGCCGCATACTTTATTTTGTATGCGGCAAAGTATTGGTTCCACAAAATACACCCATTACTTTGTGCAGATCAGAATATTCTTTTTCTGTTCAGAAATGTTGGCATTAATCAACTTTGCTCGTCAGGTATAACAGTAGGAAAATATCAATGCTCACCTTCACGGAATAAATTTAAATATCAGAAAATGAAGTGGCTTATCAATTTGTCTGAAAAAAAAACGTTCTGTTTCTTAGTAGTATGTGATGTCGGACCGTCTTGTTGGAAATACGTGTATATGGTGAAGGGAGGGTGTACCATGTAGAAGAAAGTAATTGTTAATCATTCGCCGATACGAGTTGACGGGATGGACATCCCGTCAATAGTATTAGAAGCTCTAAAATTCAAATGGGAAAGTCTACTAATATTATTTCCATTTGGCTGTAGGTGTACATGATCCTTATTATGATCACTAATACACCAAATGATCGTGATCTTAAAAGCTGGCAAAACATGAAATTTCAAGATATTTTCAAGGTTTAAGATCTTTCAAAACTGCGTGGTCTCTTGTTTTTCTGAATCCCTCATCAGTTGTAAACGTTGCAGGTCCTGCGCGCAATCGTATCAATCACAATTGATCAAAAACGGTGGCCGTGTCATATAAAGGTGGATGTCATATAGCGAATAAAACCTTCATTCCGCGTCCAACCTCGGTAGAGATAGGTAGCAGAACAGTGAAAGCCAAGCGAATCAGGAAAGTGAACAGGAAAGCACAGTTGCCAAGAGGCCCATTCCCAGTGATTCCCCTTTGTTTAATTGTGTGTAGCTGCCATATTGGTTAGGGAGAAGATTTCCCTCGTGCGTTTCTCGGTGAAAAGCGAACGCAAGGATTTGGAAAAGGAATCATAGTACAAGGTAATTGTTTGAAGATTTGATGAAATTATGGAGGAAAAAGTGAAATTAAAGCTCCCGCCTGACCCGGGTGACATGAACACGGACGAAAGGACAGAATGGACAAGAATTAAACGGAAAAGACAGCAACTGGAGGTAACAAACACAGCAAAAAATAAGCAGGACCTAGAAAACGCAGCGGACAAACAAAAGAAAGACAATAATCCCAAAGCTAACTCTGGTAGGACAACCCTGAGCACAAAGCCAACCCCCAACAGTTTTGAATTTAATCTGGCCGCATGTTCGCAATCGACGAACAATGACAGCATCACGGTGTCAAGTGACGAGATAGAAAAATTTATCACTGATAACTGTGAAATGAGTGATGAAACTCTCAACAACGAACGGTGTACCAATAACCAGGCCCTAGACACCCCAAAGGTACAAAATCTAATGCAAACCACGGACCCCTCCCCCCAAATAAAACTGTCAACAAATATGCTGCAGAAGACCCCAGGAAAACCTTCCCAGTCATCTGTGAGAGGCTAAGTGAAGGGAATGAAAGAAAAAGGCTCAACGCATTAATTTTCTATTCACTTAATAAACGCATAGGAATCAAGAACATTATCAACGTGAATAATTTAGGTTATAATAAGATAAAACTTAACTTTCAGACTGCCAAAGATGCTAACGACGCCATAGAAAACAATGAAGCTAAGAATGTAAACATTAAGCTATTCATTTCCAATAATTTTCTAGTTAGGTACGGCATCATTAGAAACATTCCCTACGAAATCACAGAAGATGAGATAAAAAAGGAAGCTTTTGCGTGCAATAAGATTGGGAACAGATTGGATAAAATTCAAATCCTGGAAGTCAACAGACTAAAACGAAGGGACACGGAACAACCGGAAAAGCTAATTCCCACAAAATCAATGAAAGTAACATTCTCGGGTGAGGAGCTTCCTGATGCTATCTGGTTCGGATACACGTCCATTAACGTAGAATATTATCTATTTAGACCAAGACAATGTAGTAATTGTCTCAGATTGGGTCACACAAAAAATTACTGCAGAGACAACGCACCTAGATGCATAAGATGTGCAAAAACAGAGTGCAATAAAACATGCACGGAAACGATCTGTTTCCTATGTGGGTCAAACGAACACACTGCGATAGACAAAGCTGCCCAAAATGGTCAAGATATGAGGACGAACTCAAAGTCAGTGCGATAAGAAATATTTCTCTCAAGGAAGCAAGAACAGCAATTTACAATAACAACTTCCACATCTTGAAAGACAATGAGTCAATGGACGAAGCATTCCCATTACTAAATCGCAAACAAAACGTCAATTTAAGAAACAATAATGCTGAAATAAACAAGAGAGTGCTCAGGAACACCTATGCGCAAGCAGTGACGTCCACTCCCAATAACAAGAAAAGCAATCACAACCCCTGGCTAACAGAAAAAACCCAAACTAAAACCCCACAAGAACAAGCGGTAAAAAACTATAATACTACCCCAGTGTATAACCACCCTTCAGCCCACAAAACCAACGAAGTGGAAAAACTAATTAATCAATTACACCAATTAATAAATGTTATAAAGAACACCACGTCACAGAATATAGTACCAACTTACCAATTCACATCCCTCACAGAAACGCTCCATCAAGTTTTAAACTCATTAATACCACAAATAGACCGAACTAAAGCCGAAATCGAACAGGCCAACCAACTCAAGAAGACAGGCAGCCAAATCTAAATCTTAATCTAAATATGAACAAACTAAACTTTCTCCAACTAAACATACAAAGCCTTATCAAGAACAAAGATAACCTGGAATTAGCTCTAAGCCAACTAAAAATAGATATAGCAATTTTACAGGAAACATGGACCGCAGAGGACAGGAACATCAGAAGCCTTAATAATTACAACATAGAATGCAAACACAGACCTGATAGAACTGGAGGAGGAGTGGCCATAGCTGTTAAAAAATCAATCAAATACAAAAGTATCCCTACCAACAACAAATCAGAAATATTAGCTATAGAAACTACAAATATCACCCCGAACCTTATTATAGCCTCTATCTACATCCCACCGGATACAGATAAAAATACCTTCAACCAACAACTGGAAAAATTCATCAGGATGAATAGTAGCAACAAACCAATGATCATCGGTGGCGACCTGAATGCTAGGCATAAAATGTGGGGAGACACTCTCTGCTGCCCAAAAGGAAAAATTCTAAAGGACATCATCAACACACATAAATTCTACCTGCTCAATTCGGGAACTCCGACATTTCACAGACTACTTGCCAACGGAAAAACTCACAGATCCAATATAGATATCACTCTCTCAAACTTCCAAATCGAAAGTAGTCAATGGAAAGATGCGAGAATAAAAATCTCAAAAAGTGAACACAGCACCATCACCTTCCAAATAGATATCAACAGCATCAACACTAATAGACTCAGTACATATAATAGAAATAGAATTCAAAAACAACTGGAAGACTCCACACTTCCCAAAGACCTAGAAAAAGCCCTGAAACTTATCAACCGTACCATCATAGAAAACTCAAACGCAAACGCTGACTTCAAATACTCTCCGAAATCATGGTGGAACAAACACATCAAGAAATTATGGAAACACAAACAAAAGTGCTGGAAAAACTTCACAAAACTTAAGAATTCCTGGAACTACCAAAGGCTATGGAGAGCAGAAACTGAATGGAAAGAGGCTGTGAAATCAGAAAAAAGGAAAACCTGGGAAACTAAATTCAACGAACTCAACCAAAACCCCAATAATAAAGAGTTCTGGAGACTAGTGAGCAACTTCAAAAGTAACAGGATAGGCAAAACAAAAACACAATGGGATCCCACTAACAACCAAGAATTCTTAAAGATGATCAAAAGGAAACACACAGCAACATCATACCCAATCACCCACAACTCGGCCACAACCTCACCCCCTACAAAGGATTTCACGTTGCAAGAACTGGAAGACGTTCTCAATGCACACAACACAAAGACATCACCAGGTCCTGACAAAATAGAATATAACACCATAAAAACCTTAACTAAGAACAACAAGGAAAATTTTTTAGAAGCAATAAACTGTAGTTTCAAAAACATCAACATTCCACAGTCCATAAGAAAGATAAGAATCGTGCCAATTCCTAAGAAAGACAAACCACCATACCTTATGGAAAGCTACCGGCCGATTTCCCTCCTGAGTGTACCCCTAAAGATCATTAACAACCTCGTCAAGACCAGGATCAACAAACACATTGAGGAAAGGAGTTTACTAAGCGATAACAGTTTTGCATACAGACAAGGAAGATCAATAAATCTTTGCATCAACAAGCTTCTCCACAAAACAGCTAGAAGTAAACAGTTTAAATACATGGCCATCATCTGTGACATTTCTAACGCATACGAGAGAGTAGACATCAGAACCCTAATGCAAGCACTTAAGGATTTTAACATCTCAACACCGTATATTGACTGGATTGTAAATTTTCTGAAACTAAGAATCCTCACCCTAGATGATAATTCAATAGAAATAGATAATGGTCTACCCCAAGGAGATGTTCTCAGCCCCCTTCTGTTTAACATTTACACCCACAAACTCCACAACATCACCAACTCAAATATCACCCTCTTACAATACGCGGATGATTTCATCATTTTAAGCAAAGGACGGAACCTTTCAGAGACTCTCCTCAACCTACAAAGCGGTTTCAAAAATTTCCAGAACATAGCGAAAAATTTGAACCTAGAACTTAATGAAAACAAAACTTCAGCGATCCAGTTCTATCACAACAGACCACCACAACAACATGTGTACCTGAACGGTAAAACTATCAGATGGGTCAAAAACTTCACCTTCTTAGGCAGAGCTCTGAACTACAAAGGCAGTGTCAGGGATCAACTAGCGAACACGAACAAGAAAGCTGAGTTATACAACAGAATTATCAAAAAGTTGTCAAGTCCCAAGCATGGCCTAAGACCCTCAAAAGCAATCAACACATTCAGGGCGATAATAAGACCCCAACTAGAATCAAATATTGCAAACATGTCAGATGCGCCACAATACCTGTTTCAGAAGATAGATGCACATAAAGCCACCACACTGAAAAGGTGTCTAGGAATCCCACAAACGGCGTCAAATACGATCACACTAGCCATGGCCAAAGAACTCCCTTCCAGTTATAGATCATACCTACTTACAGCGAAAGAAATTCTAAAGAACCTACATAATAGTGAATTCAGAAAATTCCTCACAGAGAAAGTCAATTCCAACTACACCTCAATATACAGAAAATTCCGTGAGATGTTTGACAGTACCTGCTGGGGTGAGATCAACACATCACCAAAGAACCTCTTCTTTCAACTAAACAACTCAGAAAACAACTTAGTTGATAACATGCCCCCTCTAGACCATAATGACCTCATAAACTCCATTTCGACAGTGGTAAACACTTACATTCAAACCCATGAGATTTTCTGCACAGATGCGGCCAAAAACTCCCTGGGTACAGGGTGCGCTATATATCACCTCAACTCAGAAACAACAAAACTATACAAAGTCAATAATAACGCCTCAGCCAACAACGCCGAAATCATGGCAACGTTCCTTGCCATCTCAGAACCCCCTATCAACAGTAGTAGAAATGTCATTGTGTTCACAGACTCGCAACATTGCATTCGCGAACTAGCGTCAAACAAAAACATCAAATACGTCCCCTCAAGAATGAGGAGGTACTTCAATGAAAATGACAACAGGATTTTCACCTTCTACTGGATCCCTAGAAACTGTGGATGGACCCCCCTTGAAATGACGGATTCTGCGGCCAAGAGAGCGATTGAGGAGGGAAATTATGCACCCAATTACACTGAATGGGACGATACCCTAAAACTAATTCTAGAGAAAATTAAGGAAGAAGAAATCGCAGATTACAAAGATAAAGCAAAGAATCTCAAGGACTGCCCATGGCTCAAAAGCGACCTCCTGTTTGACAAAAAACCCTGGTTCCACTACATACAACTGGACAGTAATACTAACAAACAGATGAACCGAATACTCACGAACAGAGCGTACAACAAAACAAGACTACTGAAGGCAAAAATAGTTTCATCTGACCATTGCAGTTGGTGCAATGGTCGAGACGATCTAGAACATCAAATCTTCAAATGTGCCAACTTTGAGAATTTGAGGAACAAATTCTCACTATTCAAAGAAATTTCGTCTTTAAATAGAATATTCAAATCAAACAGAAAAAACCACATCTGGCAACTGGGCAAATTTCTTGAGGAAGCCAAGGCAGAGCTGTGACCATCCAATTCTCTCCCCCTAACATCATCATTTTAAACATTTTACATTATCTCCATTAGATACATCATACTAACCTACCAAACACAAATTACTAACAAACTAACCAAGTGTAACAAGCTACAACAAAGTAAACCAGAACGACCCCAAAAGGGGCACAGTCAATAATCTGCCACAAGGCACTAAGATCGAAAACGCTGGCTAATGTGCACGGCACCATAGCCAATACCACCTACCATAGTGTAGGACGAGGAAAAAAAAAAGAATAAAACCTTCAACGAGTCACTGCACAAGGATCCTGTCTTAAAAAACGCTTCAATTGCAAACGTGTTTTCTTCACCCGTCCATTTTATTTTGGTGATTACGTAACCGGCAAGAATGAGAAACTTAATGCGAACATTAACAGTTAAACTTTTCAATCCTATATCTGTCGCCGAACACCCTTATGGGACACTAACAAAAACTATCTGTGTATCTATCAATAAGCATATATTTCTTTCGGTTGCTTCACACTTACGATATTATTCCACTGTAAGCTCAATAAATAATTCAAAGTGTGCTTTTAAATATGCATAAATAATATAGTACCTTTCATATATTAGAATTCCATTGAAACAAAGGTTGGTTTGCTTAATTTGTAACTTATAAATTAAGTGTCAAATACTAATATAATCCCACCAAATCAAAATTAATAAAGCTGATAAGATAACACAACGAAAATCACTTTTTCTTCCTGTGAGAAGGAATTGTTTTCTTTCACTGGGAGCATCCGTACATATCTATCCATATGTATCAAGACGATTAACATTTAAAGTTACCATCAGCATATTTCAGCTCATCCATAAGTGAAAGGCGTTTCACGGGTAAAGCTAGAAACGGTTTCATAGTGCTGTTTTCAATGGGACCAACTAAGGTGGCATTCATATGTGAAATATCTTCTTTTAACGCTTCGATTGAATCCGTTAATGCGTTAAAATTTGGCACGTAATTATTACTTTTCGCGATGAGTTTATAGTAGTCATCGTAATTATGAAGTTTTGGATGCTGTGACGTTGGTGGTGTACTTGACAGAAGTATCTGTGGAAAATGTTTTAAATGAGTTAGGAGTAGGAGTGATGTGAAGATAACTAACCCTTTTATAGTCGTCCGTTAATGATTGCAAGTTCGATGTCAGTTGTAGATTTACTTTTTTATAATGTTCTATCTCCGAGCTACGCCTCCAAGCCAATCTTAACTGCTCACGTAGAACCTGAATATTAAATTGTTTGTATGTAAGATAACATGCAGCACTCTGTTTGCAAAATAAAAATGTTTAAAGAAGAAACTTAAACTACTGAAAAAATAAATGAAACAAAATGGGTCTCCAAAATTTTACCTGTATTTGCTTTTCACATTCCATTATCTCTCGACTTTTTTCTTTTGAATCGCGATTTCGATAGCTACGCAACTTGCCCAACAACGTTCGAATATGAATTTCATATCGAGATATATGTTTACGATGTTCCACCTCAAGCACCCGTTGTAATAATTTCAGCTCTTGAACTTGAGACGTTTCTTTTATTAAACAATTTGAATTTGAAGCCGATTTAGCCAGTTTTATATTGCATGCGTCCACTTGACGTGAACTATCACAGATTTCAGGTACTTTTTGCGAAGTTTCGCGCAGTAATTGATTTCGAATTTCCTTGTTTTCATCCTGACTTTGGACAATGTTTGTAATCTCTTCTTGATGTAGGACATCGCAGTGTGGATGACTAGAATTGATGGTAAGTAGAAGTTTTTTCGCTTCATACTGCTTGATACGCTCTCGATATGTTTCCAATTCGGATTGTATACGGTTTTTCTGGGATAATTGGGATTTAAGATGCTCATTTTCTATTTGAAGATCGTTAACGGCTTCAGATTGAGACTGAATCAGTAAGAGCTGATTTCGTTGTTTCTGTTCAATCAATTGATTTTCCTGTTTAACTTGCTCGATTCGAATTTCAAAATTCTCTACGATATTATTACGATCGTCTTTGATTTCATTGAGTTTTTGTTTTAATTCTTCATTTTCCTTTTCTTTGCCTTTAAATAATTCATTCAATGTCTTATTTTCAATTATAAGACAGTCCATCTCCTTTTTGTTTATTATTTTATTTCGCAAATCGTCTTTTAAATTTTGAATTTCTTTTTGAAGTTCCGAAACAAACGCACCGTGCACTTTGGATTGGCTCAATTCTTCATCCTTTACTTCTAAGAGTTTCTTGAGTTGCGAGTTTTCGACACTAAGCGCATTAAGATCTCTGACAATTGCTTTCAATTGTTCAATCTCCGATGATTTTTTCGTGATTTCCATGGAGCTATTTCGCAGTTGATTCAACAATTTTTCATTTAATCCTTCCAATTGCGAAAGTCTTTCGCGGAGTTTATGATTTTCGTCTGTATGCTTGTTATGTGCATCGATAAACTGTTGTTGCTTTGCTCTAAGTTCTTGTATTTTAGCATCCAGTTCTTTTTTTACGTTATTTGTCACTTGTTTCCAATGCTGAATAGAATCGTCAGTACTCTTATTGAGCTCTGCTAGCTGGGCAGCTTGTATTTCGACTACCGATTGCAAATGGTCGTTCTCCATGCATTTTGAATCCAACTCGGCAGAATTTCCTTGGAGTAAGGTTATATATTTTTCATAGTTCTCTCTCATTTTCTTGTACTGTTGGATTTCAGCATGCAAATGCTCGTTTTGTAGTTCCTTTTCGGCGTATGATGCTCTAATGGATGTCAGTTCTTGTGAGCATTCATTTAGAGCAGACTTTGCTGCTGCAACCTGCTCTGTTAAATGTCGTATTTCAGTACCGTACGCTGATTTGCATTCTCCAATGGAAGTTGTGAGACGGTTGATTTCTACCTGTTGTTTTTGCGACGCCTGTCGAAGGATTGCAATTTCGCTATCGTTTTCTACACTGCACCGCAAACTCTGCTCCAATTGGGTATTACATTTGGACAACTCGAAGCACCTTTTTGTTATCATCCGATTTTCACACTCCAAAGTTATAGTCTTCTTTTCGATTTCAAGAAGCTTAAAATCATAGTCCTTATTCAGAGCACGCAACTCGTCAAGTAATTTCTGCTTCTGCGAGCGAAGTGTCTTAATTAAATGCTCATGTTCTTCGACAATTTCCTTTTGGCGTTGCAATTCAAACTCTAAACTTTCAACACTTGGAGTCTTCTGACAAATTTTATTCTTGGAAGCCTCAATGACTTTTTCCAGACACTTCAAGCGTTTGATTAATACGTTATTTTCTTCAGACTTCTTTTCCTCAATTTCATTGCACAATGCATACAATCGCTTGCAATCGGCTTGCAGTTTTTTGTTTTCCCGCATGAACCTTCTCTCATTCACATACAGCTTCTCCAGAAGTTCTAGCTTGGATCGTTTTTGCACCTTGAGCTCGTTTTTATACCATCGTTCAGATTTGTTGAGTCGCTCCAATTGACTGCGCATTGATCGAATTTCTAATCCATGATGGGCTTCCTCCTCGGAACTGCACGAAACGCCTGGTTGGAAGATGAATTCGCTTGTATTAGACCCTGAATAGTTTCCGGAATCATAATCTGGCGTTGCGCAGGAGAAGGACGACGATCCATTCGAGCTACAAGAAACGCGACGTGATGCCGTCGGCGGTGGAGTGACTTCACGGCAACTGGAATGTTGAATTTTTTTAATCGGATCATCTTTGGCTATAGCACCAGGGGAAAGCTCAAATCCGGGAGATTTTTCTTCACCATTCATCTTGTTGTTGGAATGAAATTATTTGCATAAGGTGTTGGTCGATAGATTTTGCCAATCTGGCCATGACGTCATTGTCCGCAATTGGACTATATCAAAGTTCAGATTTAGATTTGCATCAAACAAATTTAATATTTAATTATTTCCACTGCTATTCACTTGTTACCACTCTAATCAGAAAATCGCAACGTTAATATCGGCAAACTCAGAGAAAGTAATTATTTGTTGCAGAAACCCCCACTGCTCTTTTTATGCTTTCAAATGTCAAAACACGTATCAATTATTAATGTCAAAATTAAGAACTGAAGTTGACAATTCTTACTTTGCGTAGTGGCATCTGTAGATCCATAGTGGTGTGAATAGATCCATTTATGAAGGTGAATAAAATGACATCTTGCCACTTAAATATTTACAGTTTACATAGTATTGAATTATTTGCGTTATTAGTTTAGTTATCAATCATTTCTTACTGCTGTGGAGGTGTACTCTATGTAAAGATTTGGTGGATATCCTACGATATGGGTCATATAGTCATGGAATTAACTTGAAGCATGGAACTTAACGCTATTTTGTTAACGAAGAAAGTAAGTAGGAAAAATTACGAATGAACTTTGGCAATTTACCTCTCACCAGTACCTGAACTGCTAGCATGGAGTTTCTTAAGGGATTCTGCTTATCGATTTATCCAGAATTCAAACATTCGTGTAAGTAATAGATGTGTTATTTACTGCCACACATTTTCGGTCTCGTCAGTAAATAACAGCTCTAGTATGTGGTATTATTAATGGGTTAGCTGGAAAATAATGTTTAAACGAAACATGTACCGCAAGGGACAATTTTATATTTTCACAGTTTTTGCTTTAGTTTCGAAAAAGGTTTCAATCTTTTCATATAGACAAAGTGGACCCCGATGACCCCGACCCAATTATATGACTAACCTATTAACCGATCCTATTCCTAGATGGAATTTTTAGGGATTTACTCAACCTAAGTCCAAATAAAACACGTCGGATACAATGTAATAAATTATATTTATTAGCTAGAAACAATCGCGTCTATAAAATATGGCGGTTCACTTGCGAGAGAGATTATAGGACTAACTGTCAAAAATTAATATCCTGCCGATCCTCACTTCGTTTCATATTCGATGGTTTGAGTGGCAGTGTCGCCACAGTACTCCCTCCTGGATACATTGGTCTTCTGACAACTTAGCAAATGTTGACAATTGAATACTAAACATTGCTAAATGTCACATTTCGTTGTTTTGTTTTAGGACCGGCATACGTTCTGGGAATTTGTTTTTGCTGATCTGAAGACGGCTGCATAGCTGGATCCGCAGTGGATTCGAAATATGCAGGTTTGATTCTTTCGGTGCTGATGTTAACATATTCCCCTTTTATTTCCAGCTTGAAGACATTTCCGGAAGTTCGTTCAATGACTTTGTAGGGGCCTTCATATGGATGCTCCAAAGGCTTCCTTACTCGGTCGACACGAACGAAAACATGCGAGCAAGTTGAAAGGTCTTTGTGGACAAAAACCTTGCGTTTGTCATGACGTGATGCTGGAGTTGCTTGTATGTACTTCATATGCTCACGGAATTTTTGCACGAAAAGTTTGGGATCAGGTGGCATGTCCTCCTTGAAGAAGAATTCTCCTGGCATACGGAGTGTTGTCCCATAGACGAGCTCTGCCGATGTTGCACCAATGTCGTCCTTGATACTGGTGCGAAGTCCCAATAAGACAGTGGGAAGAATGTCGACCCACTCGTAGGTGTTATGGCACATTATCGCTGCTTTTAACGACCGATGCCATCGTTCGATCATTCCGTTCGCTGCAGGATGATAAGCTGTGGTTCGTATTTTCTTGCAGCCCACTAAATGAGTTAGTGATTGGAAGATTAGTGATTCGAACTGTGATCCCTGGTCTGATGTCAAAACAGCAGGAGCTCCAAAACGCGATATCCAGTTCGCGTAAAAGGCGGTGGCGATCTCGTCCGCAGTAATCGTTTTGATGGGAATCGCTTCAGGCCATCTCGTAAAGCGATCGATGATGGTCAGTACGTATTGGAATCCTTTTGATGGATTCAAGGGTCCAACTATGTCGATATGGACGTGATTAAACCTTGCGTCAGGCATTTGAATATGACCTTGTAGAGGTTTTGAATGTCGTCCGGTTTTACTCCGCTGACATGCGAGACATGATCTGGACCATTCGAGGATGTCTTTTGATATGCAGGGCCAAACATACTTCCGGCTGATTATTTTCTTTGTGGTTCGTCCCCCAGGATGAGACAGGCTGTGTGTCATATCGAATATTTTCCGTCTGAAAATCTTTGGGATGTATGGACGGATTTCCGCAGTTGATACGTCGCAATATACAGTTGTATCCGAGTCGTCGATGCGAAGTTTACGCAATTTCAACGATGTTTCCCCTCGAAGTAACTGCTTCAGCTCGTCATCGTCTTTTTGAGCTGCCGCTAAGTCTTGGCTGGTGATGGAGACTGGCATAGTGATTGAGCTGATCCGTGACAATGCGTCTGCTGTGATATTCTCGTTTCCTGCTATGAAAACTAAAGTTGTCGAAAATTGGCTAATGTAATCCAATTGACGCAACTGTCGTGGT
This sequence comes from Stratiomys singularior, assembly GCA_954870665.1. NCBI lineage: Eukaryota > Metazoa > Arthropoda > Insecta > Diptera > Stratiomyidae > Stratiomys > Stratiomys singularior. The sequence goes on from OX940880.1 coordinate 103,964,021, forward strand.
GATGCCTTGTCAGCTTTTTGTTTGAAAGCAAATGTGATGGGCTTGTGATCAGTTTTGATTATAAGTGGACGTCCTTCAACCATGTGCCGGAAGAATTTTACTGCACTATAGATTGCCTGCAGTTCGCGATCATACGTGCTGTATTTACATTGCGCTTCCGTAAACTTCTTTGAGTAAAATCCTAGAGGCTCCCAAATATTGTTGGTAAACTGCTCCAGCACTGCTCCCATCGCTGTATCTGACGCATCAGTTTTGATCGCAAGCGGTGCGTTTTCAACTGGATGACTTAGCAAGGTTGCATTAGCAATTTGCTTCTTGCACTCTTCAAAAGCTTTATCCGCTTGTTGATTCCATTCAATCAGACGCTTATCCTTCTTTCTTGCACCAACGAGAAATTTATGGAGAGGCGCTTGAATAGCAGCTGCGTTTTTCAGTGATTTTCGATAGAAATTAATTGCTCCCAGGAATCTGCGCAGTTCCATAATAGTTGACGGCTTCTTAAAGTTGAGGATCGTTTCAACTCTTCCTGGAAGAGGTCTGATGCCTTGTTGTTCGATGAGATAGCCAAGGTACTCGATCGTTGGTTTTCCAAACGTACATTTTCCTACGTTTATAGACAATCCATATTCACGCAGTCTATTTAAAATGACTTTTAAATGTTCGCGGTGCTCCTCATGTGTCTTGGAAGCAACGAGGATGTCATCAATGTACGCGTAGCAAAAGTTCAGGCCTCGTAGAGCGTAATCAATGTAGCGTTGAAAGGTCTGAGCCGCGTTACACAAGCCGAACGTCATCACTTTGAATTCGTACAGCCCGAATGGTGTTATTACGGCCGTCTTCGGGATATCTTCTGGAGCCACGGGAATTTGGTTGTATGCTCGCATTAAATCCAGCGTTGAAAATACGGTGCACCCACTCAGTTTGTGAGCAAAGTCACTAAGATGAGCGATCGGGTATTTGTCCGGAACAGTGATCGCATTCAAACGCCGATAATCTCCACATGGCCTCCATTGGCCGGTTTTCTTCGGGACAAGATGCAATGGACTTGCCCACGGACTGCATGATGGCTGACAAATTCCTTGTTGAAGCATGAAGTCGAATTCTGCTTTTGCTTGACGAAGCTTTTCGGGAGTTAGGCGTCTTGCCTTTTCGGCGACTGGAGGTCCTTTTGTCAATATATGGTGGTAAATGCCATGAGCCATCACTTTTCTCGTATCTGAAGGAACAGTTAAATCGACATATTCCTTCAGTAGATCGTGGTACTCCATGTTTTCTTTAATTGTCATGATCGTCACATGGGCTTCATTTGTGTGTTTAGTGTTGGCTGCTAATTTTGTTTCGCCATCCACCAACCTTTTCCGACGTAAGTCAACTATTAGGCCAAAATGTTGCAATAAGTCCGCTCCGATTATTGGTTGCTTTACATCCGCAACTACAAATCTCCAGGCAAATGGTCTTCGCAGTCCGAGGTCAAGCGTCATCACCTTCTGGCCGTATGTTTTGATCGGTGTGTTGTTGGCTGCGTACAATTCCAATTTTCCTGGAGTGCTCAGAATTTTGTCCCGTGGCAGGACTGAAATATCGGCCCCAGTATCAATAAGGAAACGCGTTCCGCTTTTTCGATCAATGATGATTAGTCGGCGATTACTAAATCGAAGTTGGTCGTCCTCGGCCGCCGTTATTCGGGACGACGAATTTAGTTTTCCGACGTCGTTTCGGAACTCTTCCACTGGCAGGGTGGTTTGCAGTTTCTGGCTAGTTTGCCAAAGCGCGTGTGGAAAAAGCAAAACTTCCCTCTAGACCGCGATCTTTTTTGGTTCGATCTGCTGCGCGTTTTAGAACACGATCGATTTTGCGTCCGCAATTCTAATCTTTCAAGACGGTCTAGGATCTGGGATAACACTTCGTTTCTTACCGTTGACTCTGGTTGTTGACGAACTGTTGAGACTCCAGATGAATTTTGCAACTCCAACATTAAGTCTGCCATCTTTGCTAGTTTATCTACATCGGGCTCGCTTGCTATGGCCAAAACGACTCGTATGTTTTCAGGAAGTTGCTCCAACAACAGCGACCGGAGCATCGCGTCCGTTACCTGCTCTCCTCCCGTATTGCGCAGATCCTGCAAGTAATGTGATGGCTTCTTACCTTCTAGATTTTGGCCTTGAAATATCCGCCTCAATTTCGACTCTGTGGATTCTGCGAATGCCATCAATATCCGGTGCTTTAAGGCTTCGTATTTATTTTCCAACGGTGGATTCCTGGCGATAGAAATGACGTGAGACAAAATCTCCGGTTCCGCATACTGGATGACGTACTTGAATTTTGTCTCGTCTTGCGTGATGTGATGCGTATGAAAAGTGGCTTCCACCTGCTCGAACCAGAATTCGGGATCCGGTCTGTAAAATGCCGGGAATTTCGTAATTCGCGACGCTTCCACAAACAGATTCGCGGATGTTGAAGGTCGCGGCGCGATCGGTGGTAACACACTTGGGCTTTTAGATGTTTTCGGGGTCTCAACATTTGGTGCGGTAGCCATTTTGAGAATTGAGTTTCACTTCACGAAAACAAGAGAAATGCGTTGCACTTTCACAGTTTAGAGTCAATCGAAATGTTATTTTAACCAGGGGAATCACGTCGGGGTCACCAATTTAGGGATTTACTCAACCTAAGTCCAAATAAAACACGTCGGATACAATGTAATAAATTATATTTATTAGCTAGAAACAATCGCGTCTATAAAATATGGCGGTTCACTTGCGAGAGAGATTATAGGATTAACTGTCAAAAATTAATATCCTGCCGATCCTCACTTCGTTTCATATTCGATGGTTTGAGTGGCAGTGTCGCCACAAATTTTCGATGTTGTCTCCCCCTATGATCTAACGGCGGAGAGAGTCGTGTTTTAGGGTTTGGGTGAAAATTTCCATATATGCCACTATAATATGCAGATATAATGCTTAATCTTTTATTGCTGTTAAACTTGATTAGCTGGAGAGTAAAGCGTAGTGTGGATGTCTCTTGCCATTGTTAGAACTGAATTTGCGATTTTGTTCAGCCTAGATAGACGTTTCGATAACGACTTATATAACGACTTTCGATATCGAAAGGGATTTATTTGGTGCTTTTTGTGTTAGCTATGAAGTATGTGAACATTCAAATAAACGTCACTTCAATATGCAAAGCGAATATATTTTTCCTTGGTGTGGATCGTGGCTAACTGGCCGGTAAAGTGAAGTGTAGGTGTCTCTCCGTTGATTAGATGATGTGTTTGAGGATGTCTCGTGGTAGGTAATTTGGCGAGGATAGGTGCGAGTTTCAACGATACTATTACGTAAAGTAAAGGATGAAAATCAGCAACATAAGGGACAAGTTATTAAACTATTCTATGAAATCATAATACGGCAGACTCTTTGGAATGCTTAAATGTATTATTAAGCGTGCGGAGGAAGTATTGCTTGACTCATAGTAACACTTACCACTGATAGGTGTCGTAGAGGACATTTGGAAGAATAGAAGATGTCATTTCTAGTGATCTGTTTGGATTTGGATTCTGTTTGGACTCAGGCATTCGAGAAATATATTCATTATAGCAAAGCGATAAGTTAGAAACCAACAGAGTTGTGGCAATACAGCGGGAGTATTGCGAACAATCGCGCGGTATAACTGAGTTCAAAGAAGTAAGTAGAATGTTATTTGTATTGGTAATTGAAAAAGTTGTCGGTTTCTTGCCCACTAATATAAACTATTGAAATCGGTTGAGCTTCCGCGAACCGAACCAACTACTTCAGACACTTCCAAAGTCAAAAGAACTTGATTGATAAATTTAACATAGGTATAGAAATATATAAAACATTAAATTATAACTTACAAAAACTTACTGGAACAAATCGCACACTAAATGTAAATATATCAATAAAAACTTCTCAGTTATTTGTCATATAACCACCATCCCTTATTTATTTCAGGTATATATCTTGTATAAACAAATTTTAATTGCCCAAATTATAATTCAATCAGTAGAAAAATGTAATATCTAACCAATGGTATGAAAAATTAAATAAGATTTAAGGGAATGCAAAAATTGAACGTTTTGTTCATCTAACATGTGTTACTTAATTCTAATAAATCCATTCAAACGGTTATCTTAATATCATATCACGAGCACGATAATGATATATAATTATCAAGAGTAACTGTAACAGGCAAAATAACTATAGCACACAGCACTGAGAGTTTAGCTAATTATCATTCGGAGATTATTCTTTCTTCTCACTATTTTATATTTGAGGCACATAATCGGACAACTGACGCAAGCCACTAGCTAACTATTATGAGCTGAAACTCAAAAGCCAAGCAACGAAAAATAAAAAAACAGACGTGCTAGTCCTAGACAGCTCGATCAGCCTGAACGAATTTAGCAAACGAGTATGTCGATTGGAATCGTTGGTCTCGTGTACTAAAATTCGGAGGATATTTGATCTTCTTACCAGTGGCCTTATGTGATATATAATTAGGACACCGTCAGAATCAAATCATATCGATTCATGTCTAAATACATGAATGCTTCTGGAGGAACAAAGCCAGTAGCGAGGCAAGTCGCAATATACCCATCTGTAGGACGGAACGGCTGTGAAATTCAGGGATTTTTACTCACAGTTACAAGTTTTGTGATATAATTCCGAAGAAGTCTCTATTAACCCTTAGCTGGTATTGATATTTTAAATTACATTCTTGGTATCCGGGGTCCAAGTGGACCCCAATAGAAAAAATTTAAATAAAACGTGAGCTATAAATTAATGAAGGTGAGAGTTTCTATATATTCAAAGAACACACTTTTTCAATTATAAAAATCAACTTTTATTAATTCTTTGATAAATCTTATCACTTATAAAGATACAGACTTTGACTTAATGTAACTATTTTCAGTCTGTACTTAAAACAGCAGTGTGGTCCATTTGGACCCCACGATACCAGCTAAGGGTTATAGATATCTACTCTCGTCACTTAAGCAGTTTGATTAATCCTCCTCCTATTCGTTGTATGGTGTTTCCAATCCGTCTCAGGCTTCCTGGACAAACCAGTACATGCACGAACCTTTCGAGAACTCTAAATCTTTCCATAGTACTAGCACTCTGATTGTACCAGATCTGACATCCATATGTCAAAATTGGACTAACCAGAGCCTTGTAACAGATAGCTGTTCTTGATGAACACTAGGAGGAGTAACAACTGTGTCAGAAAATTGAACAGGTGACGAAAATCAGCCATTTTGAGGCCGCCAAGCATACAAAAACGGGATTCCCCGAATACAGTGGTGCAACCGCATGCGCTTATCCAAACCTAATCCAATTTCCCAATCCAATCTTGGAAAAATAAAGAAGAATTAAGACCTCAGGAACACGTCTGAGTGTTTTCCTGAGTGCCAGTGGTGTGATTCATTTCGTGTATTAAATGGGTGAGTACAGCTCAGCGTTTGAAGCTAACGTAACAAATAACATATGAAACATGGAAGGAAACGAAAAAGACGGAATAGAGTTTGACCCGGGAGATATACTGACAAATACGTATATTGACAATAGGCCAAAGAAAAGAAAACAACACAACGCCGATAAAGATGGGAAAGAATCTAACCAAAATAACTTCATAAAAGCGATAAAAAGTGAAAGTACTATTACAAATAAGAGTTCGAAAGCTACCAGCTCAGACAGTATAAAAAATAATGACAATACGTTCAGGTTTGAGGTTACAGACACCAACAGAAATGACGCCTGTAATAATAAAAACATTTCAGTCCCCGAAGTAGTAATAGAAAAGTTCATTCAAACTTACATGAACATCAATACCAATAATAAACCTAGCGATAAACCAACATCAGTACAAACAGCTGGTAATATTTTCAACAAGAACATTAACAGATATCAAGACAACATCAGGAAAATCTTCCACGTGGTATGTGAAAAATATAATGAAAACAACGAACCAATCAAACTCACACCTCTGTCCTTCTATTCATTAAACAAATCCGTACGAATACAGAACATAGCTAATGTCACCCAACTTGGATACAATAAAATAAAAATATTCTTCAAATCAGCCAAGGAGGCAAACAATGCAGCAAACAACACGTTCCTAAAAGACTATCAACTAAACATCTTCATTCCCAATAACTTATTAGTTAGGTACGGAGTAATAAGAGACATCCCGATGTAAATCACTGAAGAAGAGATAAAGTTAGACGCATTACTCTGCAACAAGTTTGGAAACAGACTTGATCAGATAAAAATACAAGAAGTCAACCGACTGAAAAGAAGAGACCTAGAAAACAGTGAAAAACTTCTTGATACCAGAACAATTAAAATAACATTCTCAGGGGAAACTCTGCTAGACGCAATTCTATTTGGGTATTCTCCGATTGAGGTCGAATATTTCTACTACAAACCAAGACAATGCACTAACTGTCTCAGGTTGGGACACAATCAGAAATTCTGCAAGGATAAAACTCCCAAATGTCACAAGTGCACCAAAACTGACTGTGATAAGAAATGCACATACACTAGATGCTTACTTTGCTACTCAAACGAACACATTGCTACGAATAAAAATTGCCCAAAATGGAAAAAATATGAAGATGAGGTAAAAATAAGCTCAATCAAGAATATCTCAATAAAAGAAGTGAAAACTCTCCTATACACAAACAACTACAAGCTCCTTCAAGACGAGGATAACATGGATGAGTCCTTCCCTCTACTAAAAAAAAAGAGCAAAGTCAACTACAGAAACACAAACGAAGCGGTTAACAAAACTTTAAGGACGAGGACGTATGCACAAGTTATATCAAATGTAATACCAAACCCACAGAAGTATGCACACCAGAACCAAGAAAATATACAAAGTCCAAGCCCAGAGACAACAAATACCCATAAAACGATACCGGTATACAACCACCCCACAATGTCCACAACGAAAACAACTGAATTAAAGAAACTGATAAACCAGTTAATGAACGACATTAAAAACAACCCTAGTACTACAAATATGTGTTCCATAAACACAACTAACCTACAAAACCTAATAGGTTGCATCAAGGAATTAATACCTCTCACAAAAGGACCAGTAAATGAGAAAACAAATCCCAATCCATAATCGACCCCCAACGACAACAACAAACAAAAATTATAAATTCTAATAAAAATTAAAAAGAAGGAAAAAAAACCCTATACTGACCACCAAAAAAAATAACAATTGGCCTACACTAAACCTCTCACATATTACAGTTAATAATCACAAATCCAGTGTACAAAAACAAAACATAGTTCGGCAACCTAGATATATCGGGAAACGCAACTAAACAAAAAAAAAATTAAATTTAGAAAAAAAACAGTACTTGTAAACAGAGCCTACAACTAAACGAGACTACGGAAATCAAAAATAACGACAAAACAAATGCACATCAAGTCAAATCAAAAAGCGCTTTATTAAAAATTTTAACATATTATATATAAAAACATAAAGCAAATTTTAAATTAGAACAATATTTAATAACTTAATGGCACAAACAGCACTCTAAATTTACACATATTAATAATTCAAGAACAATCTCTAACATAAGACAAATGTAAACATCATTTATGGTACATTAATTGGAAAAAGGGGAAAAAAACCAACCAACGCTATTAAAAAAAATTAAAAAACCTAAAAAATGAACTTTTCGCTTAAATTTAGCTTGTATTACTTAACTCTAATAAATCTTCTCAAACTACTATCTTAATAATATATATAACTACAATAATATTCCTATTCTAATATAATGCTATACTTATCGCTAGTTATTAACACATACAATCATAAACAATTACAGAACACAAACGTAGCAATAATGAGCTAATACTGGGAATTTTGTTAATTGCCATTCAGCCACCAATACCTAGACTCCTGCGTCCTAGCTCGATCAATTTCGACAAACCTTGCAACAGAGTACCTCCATCGCAAATGTTGAACCCTCGAACTAAAATTCGGAGGATATTCTGTCTTCTTATCGGTGGCCCGTCTGTATACATGGTATATAATCGGGACACCGTCGGAATCAAAAATATATCGATTCATGTCTAAATATACGAATGCTTCGGGAGTTATGAAGCCAGTATTGAGACAAGTCTCAATGTATCCATCAGTAGGGTGGAACGGCTGCGAAATCCAGGGATTCTCGCACACAGTCACAGAATTCGCGATGTGATTTCGAACTAGTTTCAATATGAAAATATCAACCCTCGTCACTTTGGCAGTTCGATAAAGTCTCCGATTAGATATGTAGTGCTTCCAATCCGTTTCAGGTTTTCTGTACAGACAAGTACATGTGCGAAGGCATTTCCTTTCGAAAACTCGTAACATTTCCATCATACTAGCACTCTGATTATACCAGATCTGACATCCATATGTCAAGACTGGTCTAACCAGAGCCTTGTAGCAAATTTTGACCTTTTGATCAATGTATCTGGAATGAAAGAGTCTCCGAAGGGACATGAATACTTTTCGCGCTTTTGTTAGCGCGATTTTTACATGTTCATTATAGTACAAATACTGATCCAGATGAACACCGTGGTATCTTACACAGGATTTATGCGAAACCCGTTCTGAACTTCCCTCACCAGCCATAATGTGGAAATCTTTCCAATTCTTTTTTAAATCTTGACTGGCCACACTCAGCTTTGTGCGAAACAAAATAGTTTCGCATTTTTCCGCATTCACTTTCATTCGCCAATTGTTCGTGTAGAACAGTACGTCATTAAACATTTCTTGAAGATTTTTTTGAACAACTGAAGCTTTTCTGTCTGCCGTATAAATAACCAGATCATCAGCAAACGCTACTAATGATCGTGTTGGTGATACATTGAGATCAAAGCCGTTCAAAAGGTTGCAAATGAATATGGAGAAGAGTTTTGGTGCAGTTACTGTTCCTTGCTGCAGACCATTCAAGACCTGAAAATCGCGCATCGTTATCAGATTTCCATCACTCACAAGAAAAGATTTTCCATACAACATATTGCACATCATGGCGACGAGATGACTGGGGAATTTGTCCTGAAGGAGCTTAAAAATTAGTCCATCTAACCACACCGTATCGAAAGCTTTCTCCATGTCGGTGAGGCACGCTCCAATACATTCTTTATTATTTAGTTTCCAACAGATGTTTGAGGTTACTTTCGCTATTGCATGTACAGTCGAGTGCCTGGATTGGAACCCAAACTGGCAGTTCGACATCAATTCATATTTCTCGATATGGGCGTTTAATCCCCGATCAAGTACCACCTCGAACACCTTGCTGATGTTAGGCAGCAAACTGATGGGGCGATAGCTTTTCGGACATGAGGCGTCCTTTTCTTTCTTTAAGATTGGGAACACTCTGGCTTTTTTCCATTCGTTTGGAAAGTATGAATTGTTTAACATGTTGTTGAACAATATGCAATAATTTCTAATAGCCACCTCAGGCAAATGTCGAAGTACTATATTGGGAATGACGTCAATACCGCTTGATTTCTTATTGTTTACCCTGCCAAATATGAGATACAAGTCCTCATATGTAACAAAATAATCAAGAAGATTACCGCTCGGTATAAGGTCGGAAGTCAATGTTTCATCGAATTGAAGAATGGACTCGTCATTCAGACTTGATTTGAAATCGGAAACTGCTGTTTCAACCCTCTCTCAGCGTTTGGTAGATGGACCAATTCGAAATGAGTCCCAATTAGAGCAAGTTTTTGCAAATCATCGCTTATAATCCTAGTTCCATCTGTATCCGGAGTCGTGTTAATATCAATACCTGCTTTATCTAGAATATTTATCTCATTGCTAGTGACTTTGAGATTCGATACATTCACTCGTGACTTTTTACGAAATATGTTGTTCACTTTCGTGAAAACGCCATCTGGGTCCTGTGGGCTAATACCCCTCAGTTTCTCCGCCCATTGGTTGCTGACTTCACTCCTGTAGTATGAACGGATTAAATTTCGGACATTCTTAAGGTGTAATTTCAACAAAGCCAATGTGGGATTGTTGTAGTCCTGAAATCGCCGATAAATTGACGCGTGAAGCTTCTCCAATTTCGATAAATAGAGATCTATTTCATTGTTAGTTAAGTTCCTGTCATTGGGAACCATTGAGCGAGGGTTACCACCATCGGCAGGAGGACATTCCTTTTGGTAGCCTCGATTAAACTTTCTTTCGAACTTTAGCCAATCCGTTTTTTTGAAATTCAAACCATGATTTTCAGTTCTAACCGGAATAAGGAAAATATCATCCCTTGGATGATTTATTTCCATGACTATCGCCTCATGATCACTGAGGTCATAATGTAGTACTTCTAATTTCCGTTGAGGACTATGAAATTTAAATTCTAGTCTTGCGTCAGCAATGCAGATATCCAAGTATGAATTTGTCCTCGGTAAAGTTGGGAACTCCGATCCATATAGTATACATTTGAATTCATCTTGGTTCTCTGTTATCCACGATTTCAGGGATACACCTCTTGGATTCACCTCAGGGATACACCTCGTTTAGCCATGATGTATGCCGAGCATTCAGATCACCGGCAAGAATATAATAATTATGCAGCCTATTTAATTCGAGTATTTCAAACAAGGAATCGAGCTCCTTTTTGAATTTGAGAACATTTTTTCCAGTTGCATAGGCCGAGATAACAAATAGGTTATTTCCACCTTGCAGGAAAATTTTAATAACCGACACTTCAAGAAATTCAAATTTTTTAAACTCGACTTTATTAATATTTTGGAAACGATAGGGTCTCTTAACCAGTATCGCGGTGCCACCTCCCCCATCGCAGTTTACCCTATCGTTTCGAACGAATTCAAAATCTTTAAACGTCATTGAATGCCATGGATTGAGGTGGGTTTCGGTGAGAAGTACGATATCAGGCTTTTGCTTGACAAGAAATTCGAGGAGATTCACACGTCGATCGAGTGCTACAATCGAGTTGATGTTGATCGAGATGAGACGAAGCCCATCCATGAGAATGTGGCTGGATGGCAAATTATTTCGGGACATGTGATAAATCTAAACGTTGATATATAAAATTAATTTTGGTATCTTGTTTCTCTAACCTTTCAGTTAACGAATCAAGCCTTTGAATTATGGTAAGAAGAAGCTCATTATTGCCACTTACATTATTTCTTATACTTTCCGCCGGTCCTCTTATGGCGGATGCAAATGATACCCCTGGCTTGACGGAGTTTGCTGGTATATTACCGCGGTGTTGTTGTATTGGTTTAGATAGCATTTTAATTTTTGCATCTTGATATCGTGGGCATCCTCGATATGATGCTGGATGACCAAATACACCGCAGTTTACACAGAACAATTTTTCTTTTGGCTCCGTCTTAGCCAATTTGCACTCGCCACGCGGGTGAAGTTCTCTGCATTTAACGCAGCGATACTGCATGGAGCAGTTGGCAGCCGAATGTCCGAATCGTTGGCAACGGTAGCACTGGTTAATATCATTTTTCTGGAGCCGTTCCCACCTTACGACTCTGAAATTCAAGTACCTTATCTGTTGAAGAGCACTTGGACTGCTATCGTGGGGGATTTGTACCAGAACGTACAAATAGAACGGTAGAACGGTAATATTTTTTTTATCAACTGTTGATCTCCTTGTTGCAAAGTTCTTCACCGTAACGAAGTTCACAGCTGGTGCTGTTTCTTTTAGCATTTCAAGGAGATCAAAAATATTTTCTCCACAGTCCAGGCCCTTCAACAAAAAGGTCTGATTTTTTTCTGTCTTCGGCGTATACGTATAATGCGGGACTTTACCGGCCTCCAGAGCGTCTTTTGCGAACTTAAAATCAACCAGCGACTTTGTTTTAATTGAAATTTTTTCGGAGTTGATTCTTTTCAGTTCAAAGTCTTTTACTTTGTATTCAGCTGACAACAGCCGAACCATTTCTGCACCGCGCTGCCCAAAAACATTTATGGGTGGAACTTTTTCATTTTTCACATTAAGAGGACCAACAGGAACATTTGTTGGCTTTTCCCCCGTATTTTTATGTATAAGATAATCTAGAAAATTTTTAACTTGTATTTAATTCGATTTCCATTCTTTCGCTTGATTCCTGGACGTTATCGAGCAGTGCATAATAATTGTTACTTTCATTAGTGCCATTCGCACTCAACACTTCTTCGGTTTCATCCGGTCTTGGGATAGTCTTCTTTTTCTTCTTCTTCTTTAGTTCTTCCTCCTTGTTTGGATTTGCCGTTTCTCCTTGGTTATTTGTTTCCAATTTTGCCTCTTGTCTTTTTGTTTTTGAATTGTTGATTGTATTTGTAGGTAATAATTTGCTTACCATTTCTTCCAAACTAATAATTCTCTGCTTCAGCTGTTCGTTTTCCTTGTGAAGCTTTTCAAGCTCTTCATTGTTCGAAACGATGTGCAATTTCCTTTGAACGTGAAAATGAAGCTTCTCTTTCGATTTTTCGTTTTAGTATTTTGTCTCCAATCATTGCACTACATGGGCCGGGTTCGTCTCGCCGTAGGTGGAAGTCGTCGGGCTCCTCCATCCCGCTTTTGTAGCGGGGTCGATAGGTATTTCCGCTTTTATTTGTTGGCGCCTTCTTAATATAATCAACAAAGAAAATATTTCAGCATTGTTAACACAAGTTACATCTATGTGACTACGACCCATTGGAAAAATTGGGAAAGCAGTCAACACATTGACTGCTTTCCCAATTCTTTTTATGATCTTAACATTCAGCTTTCTTTATTTATTTGCCAATTGTGTGTAGAACTATACCTAAATAAATATTTCTGAAGTCGTTTTTTGAGCAAAAGAAGCTTTTCTGCTAACTGTATGTATAATCAGATCATTGGCAAATTGTGCCAATCATAAGGTCGGCGACACGCTGAAATCAAAGCTGTTCAACTCGTACCAGAGTTTTGGCACAATTGCACTTTTTAATCATTTTTGTTGTAAAGATTTTTAAAAATTTTGATTCTGAAAAAGATTTACATCTGTTACGATGATTTTCCATACAACAAATTTCGAATCATACCAACGACATGATGGAGTAATTTAGTCTCAAGAAGCTTAAAAATAGTCCATTTAAGCATACCATATTGCTTGCTCCATGACGACATTTTCTGCAACAAAGCATTTGCTGTTGTTATGTTTCTAACAGCTGTCTCCAGTAATTTGCACTACACTACACATAATGAAATAGTTAAATTATGTTGTTGAAATCTTACAAATCATATCAATCTTTTTAATTCGAATCGCTTTCAATACTATCGCAACAGCTTATAGTTGCCAAACGGAATGTGTCAGAAAATTTAAGACCTCTTTGTGAATCAAAACATATTGCGTACACATCATTACTATTAATATATCCATATCTCTTAGCGTGGTCAACACTTAAGGTTATACGATAATCCAACTCCTCACTCCAATCGCAGTACAAGTTTTCGTAATAAAGTATTGGAACTACATTTTTCCAAATCAATAATCGCCTGGCAATTGTTTCATCTCTGATTGATGCAATAATCGGGACACTTACTCTGTTCTGAGAAAGCAGTATCACTGAACGTCCTGTGTTGTTGACCATTACAATACACGAAACTTTATCAAATATTACACTTAAAGCCAGCTGTCGAATGAGGATATGTGAAGCACTTTTTTGCAGAGGGACATAAGTGCAACAATATTCCAAGGTTTCGTCATTCATCTCGGGATAGTTGGCTCGAATGATTGATTTGACTTCGGAGGGAGTTATTTCGTTGAGGAGATATGAACTGATTACCAAGCAATCAGGATACAGTAGAAGATTCTGGCGGGCGATTTTATCCTTTGGTAGTTTGACATGTCGATCACCGATAAAATGCGCGCTTCTCAAAATAGGTTTGCCTAAAAAAAACGTGATAGTCCCTGAGATTCTTGTTCAAACGTTAATCATACCTTCTGCTTTACATTTTTTTACTATTAAATTTTCCACCGTTGTCGGAGCTTCAACTTTTTTTTTGTCGATCCAGATTCCTGCAAACTCTTGCACAATCATTTCAATAACTCTTTCATCTGCATATAAGTTAGGATCGATTCTCCCCAGAATAAACATACGTTTTTGATGAGTCGCCATGAACCAGCGAATGTATTGGCAAATGGCGATATTGTGCGCAGAAGGGCACGATATGAAATCGCAGAAATCAAAATTCAATATAAAGCGAATGTCTTCATCTTCCTCAGGACTTATATATCGTCCAAACTGATTGCTCGTTTCTGGTAAGTAAACATCCATATGCGGCTTTAACAGGCCCCCGGTAATAACCTGACATACAACGCTTGATACTAATTTTTCGACAACTTCAACTTCAATTTCACTCCCTATCCTTATACGATCTTTTTGATTTACGCCCTGAATAAAGTTGGTTAAATTAACGTAAATTATTTCGTGAGTTACTTTGTAACCGAAGCGACGATTAGATGTAAGAATGACTTGTGAATTTCGGTCTAAATACACTGCGGAAACATTATGTTTGAGTAAGCCAGTCCTTAATTTTGGATTGGTTATTTCAGCAATAACTACAATTTCTGTATCCTTGTAGGCATTGTGTTCTATCTTTCGAATAGCCTTTTCAATTGCTTTGAAAGTTTGCTCATGATGTCGGCGGCTGCCATACTGTACATTAACGATAAACATATTGATGCCGTGGTCTGCAATGGAAAAAATGAAAAAAAAATTCTAAAGTTCTACATATTGATAGACGGATCAGAGTACGCTTCTTCCACGGCCTCTAGGTCAAGGAAGAAAAGGACTTCTCCAGCAATGGAATTGGACGTGCTAGTGTCTCCGACTTCTGCCCCCCGTAAAAGGCAGTCCGCCGAAAATTCGAGCAGTGACGACGATGTGCCTCTCAAGGTGGACTTGGCCGCTGCGAGAGAACACATGGCTGCCACTGTGAGGTTGAAGCTACTACCTGGAGGTGGTGATGGTACGGAAACGGACAGGACTGATGCCAGGGGTACCTCAGCTGGAGAAACTGCTGCTGAAGGTGCTAGAGGGGAAAAACAGAGGAGGAGAAGAAAGGCCATTTCGGATAATCAAGCTATGATTACCGGCCTTGATCATTTGAACAGGGAGGTAGGTTTTGACTTGGGCATTGATATTGTTCAAACGAGTGCTAGGCGTGCGACAGATATTCTAAAGCTAGAATCGGCAGAGGATAGACTGGTAGGGATATTAGAGTTATTGGGTGAGTACAACTCGGTAGTGACCGGATTGGTAGGAGTCTGCAATAAACTGCAAGGTAGGGTCGATGAGTCGAGAAAAGTGAACAAAATTTCTGTTCCCATCCCCTTTACCCGTTGGCCCTGTAACTGTTGCTCCCCCTTAGTAGAGCGTAATATTGTGTCGCGAGATTTTCCTGCTCTTCAAACTTTGATCCCTAAGCCAACTGCGACTTGGTCCGTAGTGGTTAAGTCGAAGAAGGATAAAGTCGATAGTGAAGAGGTAGCTGATATTGTTAGGAAGGAGGTGGTGCCTAAACTTGGTGTGCGGGTTCACGAGGTAAATAAACTGAGGTCGGGAGGGGTTGCGATTCGAGTCCCTAGCGTAAGGGAGCGGAGACTGGCTGTTGCTAGTGAGCACTTTGCGCAGCAGGGACTCGATGTTGAAGTTAGGCAGAAATTAGGGCCTAGGAGCAGGATATCTCCGTGGAGCAGGATATCTCCGATGAAGATTTGTTGGACGATATTTACCGAAATAATTTGGTAGGGAAAATATCAGAGGAGAGGTATAATAGGGGACTTCGTATTGTTTCTCGGCGTGCTCGTCCTGGTTCATCTGTTGCTAATGTTGTGCTTGAGGGAACGGAGGATGTGGTTAGGCATCTGTTGTCTTGGGAGAAGTTATACGTCAAATGGTATGCATATAGAGTTAGGCAGCAGGACCCGATAGCGACATGTTACAGGTGTCTTGGTTTTAACCATCGTGTGGTCGATTGTAGGGCCACCGAAGCCATATGTTCACGATGTTCAGAGCCTGGCCATGTTGCTTCGCATTGCAAAAATCCGCCGCATTGCAGGAACTGTGCACTGCATGGTTTACCAGCAGGACATGTTATCAAATCCCCCGCCTGTCCAGTTTATGCGAAGCAAGTTTTGAGGGTGAACTCAAGGCACTGAATATGTCGTTCCACAGATTAGTGCAATTGAATTGTGCAAGAACGGTCGCAGTAATGTATGGTTTGGGTGCTTATATGTGTAAGCAACGTATCAGCTTTGCGCTGTTGCAGGAGCCTTATAGGGCCTTTGGTTCTGTTAGAGGACTCCCATCTGGTATGAGAGTCTTCGAGTCAGACGGGCATTCTGGGGCTGCTGTGGTAGTCAACGATTATGCGGTTGAATACATGCCGATGCATGAACTCACGGATGAGTTTGGTGTCTGTATCTGGGTAAAGGGTGACTTTGGTGAATTGTTTTTAATTAGCATGTCTTGTGTGTTTAGTAAACCCATTGAGCCATACCTTATGTATCTGGATAGGGTTTTACCACTTATAGGTGGTAGAGTGTGTATGACAGGGATGGATGCTAATGCTGACTCACCTGTTTGGTACAGCACGAATTCTACCTCAGGGGCTCGTGCCCGAGCTAGACAAAGAGGTGATAAGCTGTTAGAATGTTTTAGTGTGCACGGATTGCATGTGTTAAACAATCCGTCTGAATGTTGTACGTTTGAGGGGCCAATGGGTCGTAGTAACATAGATGTAACTAGTGTTAACAATGCTGCCCTTTCCTTGGACTTTGATTGGAAGATAGTTTCGGGTTGGGGGATGAGTGATCACAGTCTCATTGAGGTTAGCGTGATCTCTAATGAGTGTGTTGTTCCTCGGCAAACAATATATAGAAGACCAGACTGGGATGAGGGTGTGTTTGAGTCCTTAGTTCGATTACATGTTGAGAGCATGTCACTGTCCGAATTTCAAGGTCTAGATGTTGGTTCGATGTATTCTTTTATAAATGATTGTTGTAGTGCTGCTTGTTCTAATATGTCCGGAAGACTTGAGCGTAGATCCTGTAAATATGTTAGATGGTGGAATAGTGAGTTAACAGACAAACGACGAAATCTTCGTCGTGCTAGGAAGAAATTTCAGAAAGCTCGATATCGACAAGCAACTTCTGCTAACGCATGTAAAGTAGAATTTTTACATTTAATGAAAGAATATCGAGGGTTACTCACAAAATCCAAGATAGAGCATTGGAAACGTTTCGTAAGTGATAACGCTGATGACCCGTGGGGCCAGGCTTATAAGGTGTGTCGGGGTAGGGATCGCAGGGACTGTATTTCGGGGCTTCGCATTGATGAGAATGCGACTCCGACATGGTCGGATTGTGCTGAAGCCTTACTTAAGGAATTCTTTCCTAGGGCAGAAGGACTAATGCCGCATTTGGAGGATGTCGTGGGGCAAAGTTCATCTTTGCCCTTACAGCGTTCGGAGATTGCGCATTCGTAAGGCGCCTGGATGGGATGGTATAACCAGCGAGATGCTTAAGCGTAGCTCGAAGGTTGTACCAGACTATGTAGAATTTTTCTTGAGAAAGTGCTTTCAACTTGGTTCTTTTCCCGAGGTTTTTAAGCGTGCCAAGGTAGGTGTTTTGTTGAAGTCGCCTGATAGGAACAGAGGATCCTTGCGGTCTTACAGGGGTATCTCACTTCTCCCAACGCTTGGTAAAGTGTTGGAGAGAGTGATGATACAAAGACTTGAACAGGAACT
Organism: Stratiomys singularior; assembly: GCA_954870665.1. Taxonomy (NCBI): domain Eukaryota; kingdom Metazoa; phylum Arthropoda; class Insecta; order Diptera; family Stratiomyidae; genus Stratiomys; species Stratiomys singularior. The sequence goes on from OX940880.1 coordinate 103,981,788, forward strand.
TCCTGAACCTTTATGTGATCGGCAGTACGGTTTCCGTGCGGGGCGTTGTACTTATGATGCGTGGCTTTATGTTTCAGATGTTATTGATAGATGTAGTTATAAATATGTTCTTGGCATATTTGTAGATTTGAAAGGTGATTTTGATTACTTGAATTGGTCCGCGAAAATAGAGAAATTAGCAGAAGTTGGTTGTAGCGGGCTTGGGCTTTGGAGGAGCTACTTCTCCGGTAGGGTTGCTTTTGTGCAGGGTTTGTTTGATTATGTGGAAATTAATGTTGGTAGGGGTTGTCCGCAGGGCTCCATCGCAGGTCCGTATATATGGAACCTTGTTATGGATGAACTGTTGACTAAGTTGTCTAGAGTGTGTCAAGTGTGTGCATATGCTGACGATCTATTGTTGCTAGTTGAGGGTCGGAGCCGTCGCGAGTTAGAGGTAAAAGGATCTCAGTGTATGCAGGTTGTGTCTGCATGGTGTGATAAGGTGGGTGTCACAGTATCCACAGAGAAGACCGCTATGATGTTGTCAAAGGGTAGTCTTAGCGGTAATAGGCTCCCTAAGACCATGTTTAAGGAAAGGACCCTCGAGGATAGGACCTCTGTGAGATATCTGTGCATATGGGTTGGTGAAAGACTTTCTTTCTGGAAGCACTTTAAAGTGTTGAAAGAAAGACTGTCTCAGCGTGCGTGTATGATTCGTCGCGTGTCTAGGTGTGAGTGAGGGCTTGGCAAACGTGCACTTAGAACAATTTACGATGGTCTATTTGTTGGTTGTGCAACATATGGAGCACCCGTGTTGTGCAGGTGTATGAGTCAAGCTATTGGTCGACGTCTTGTAGAGTTGTGTCAGAGGGTGGTTTTGTTGTGCTGTATCTCTGTTTGTCGTACTGTCTCAACTGATGCCATGCAGGTTCTTATGGGGGTTCCACCTTTGGACCTCGAAATTATACATAGAGGACTATCTTTTTGTTTGCGGAGAGGTATACCCGTGGGGGACCATGATTGGTTTAGGGTATCCAGTCCATTGAGACTGACTAAAAGAGAGGTAAATGATATCCTAGTTGAATTGGGATGGTTTCTACCTGGCAAGATAGGTGGAACGAGAGTTCCAAGGGAAGGGTAACATATGTTTTCGTGCCTGATGTTATGTTTGCTAAGTTAAATCCGTGTCTTGACTTTTGTTTGCAGTTGGGTTTCCTGCTAACCGGCCATGGCAGCCTAAACGCGTGGCTGTTTCGACGTGGATTGTCGTCTGTTTCAAGTTGTATATTGTGTGGAGCTGATTTTGAGTCTTGGAGATATGTTCTATTTGAGTGTTCTGTGTATAATTCCCTACGGTGTCATTATAGAGTTAGTTTTGGAAACTAACGAACATATTGGAAAATCTACCGAAAATGAAAAAAATCAAATCAGTTTTTCTGCGAAGATGGAGTAGTAAAAGCGAAAAGGTTTGAATTTAAAGAGCATTCCAGAATAAATCAATCGCCAATTAACATGATTACCATTATTTTAAAAATTTATTATTATCGAATATTAGTTATTATTGCTGCCTACTTTTTTTTTATTGATGTGAACAGGGATCCATGGGGGCTCGGCTACAAGGTAGTGTGGCGCAAGCTCGACACCTCACAGAAGCCGTGTTTACTTCAAGCAGACAAGATGGACGGCATAGTGCAGGCGCTTTTTCCAACTCATCCTGTCCGTGTTGATGCTGCCCATGAGGTCGACTCCGGCGAATGTCCATCGTTCATTAAAAATGAGGTGGGGGATGCGGTGGTTTCTATGAAACCTCGAAAGGCACCAGGACCAGACGGCATTCCAACCGAGGTGCTACAAATGGTTTTCCACGTTTGCCCTGATTTGATACTCAATGTGTTTAACGCTTGCCTTAGAGAAGGTGTATTCCCATCTCGCTGGAAGGTGGCGAGGCTCACATTGATCAGCAAGTGAAAAGGGGACCCCGGGCTGCCATCTACATACCGTCCGCTTTGTATGCTGGACACAGCCGGGAAAGTGTTCGAAAAGCTCATCAAGAGAAGACTCACTGACGCAATTCGTGCTGCAGGGGACCTATCTCTTCGGCAGTATGGCCTTAGAGCAGGGCGATCCATTTCCGATGCCATCATGGAAGTGGTGAGTGCAGTCCGGCGAGCCGAAGCGCACAAAACTGAAAAACGAGTTGTCTTGCTAGTGACGCTTGACGTCAGAAATGCCTTCAACTCCGCCAGATGGTCGGATATTCTTGGCTTATTGGAAATTTTTTTCCGATTGCCAGGGTATCTGATGCGGATTTTGAGGGATTACTTAAAGGACCGCAGTCTGCTCTATGACACGCAAGATGGGCGGCGCAGTATGGAGATAACGTCTGGTGTAGCGCAAGGCTCCATACTGGGACCAGACTTGTGAAACGCCTCATACGACGGACTATTGAGGCTTGAGCTGCCAGATGAGTCGCGCTTAGTCGGCTATGCGGATGATATAGCAGCACTGGTCGCCGGACGCACAGTCAAACATGCGCAGCGCAGACTGGGAATGCTAATGTGTCAAGTGAGGGAATGGATGACCACCCGCGGGTTCAGTTTGGCACTAGAGAAAACCGAGGTGGTCATTCTCACGAAGAAAATAATTCCCACGGCGATTCCTTTGCAGATTGGAGATGCGACTGTTGAGTCTAAACTTGCAATAAAATATTTGGGACTATTGATCGGTTCCAAAATGAGCTTTTCCGAACAGATAAGGGCAACGGCGAAAAAGGCCGCGATAGACGTCTCAGCTCTAAGTCGGCTAATGTGCAACATCGGTGGACCCACACCGAGCAAACGCCGACTTCTCATGAGTGCTATACAGTCAGTTCTACTGTACGGCTCTGAGGTTTGGGCCAGAGCTCTCAGTAAGGAGCTGTATCGAAAGTGCTTGGCCCAGGTACAGAGACGAGTAGGTTTGCGGGTTGCGTCTGCATATTGCACTGTCTCTGAGTCGGTGATGTTGGTGATCGCAGGAGTGATACCCATCGCCCTCCTTGCTAGAGAACGACGGAAAATTTATGACCGAAAAGTGGAGGGCTCAAGATATGCTGTCAACCGAGAGGAGAGGCAGCGCACATTACTCGAGCGGCAACAGTCTAGGGAAGGCGACTCTAATGGCCGCTGGACTGCCCGCCTTATAGGGGACGTGGGATCGTGGCTAAATCGAAGGCACGGTGAGACTGATTTTCAGTCTATACTTGAAGTCTATATCAGATTTCAGTATTTTCAGTCGTACTTGCACAAGATTGGTAAATCACGGTCCCCAGATTGCATTTTCTGCCCCGGGAGAAGGGACGACGCATGTCACACCTTCTTCAACTGCAGAAGGTGGAACAGGATGCAGCAGGACTTTTTGGAGGTGATGGGAGAGCTTTCTCCAGACAATCTGGTCGGAGAAATGCTGAAAACTTTTGACAAATGGACCTGTGTGGCACATTACTCTCGGGCAATACTTATAGTAAAAAAAGGTACCATGGATGACCTTGGGCGCGAGGTCTAGGAGGGTCTCTTTTCCAGCAATCCTCCTCCATCGTGCCCCCTCCCGCTGGGAGGAGATTTCTCTAAGCTGACGGCGCCCTAGGGCGAAGTAAGAAGAGATTTTTCTAGGCTGACGGCGCCCTAGGGCGAAGTAAAAAGAGGCCTAGCCCGAAGTAATGTGTCAAACAGTTCGAGGCTAGGGTCTCTTGACAGGGGGGTGGGTGTTAGTGAGTAGTCTGGTAGCATGCGCTGCTAGGAGCCCCACACTCCGGGCGTAAATTGCCTTCATCCCCAAACCCAAAAAAAAAATTATTGCTGCCTACTGGCAGCATTCACTACATTTTTGGCATCACTGCGAATTTATTTTCAAGGATGGAACACGTTTCCGTAGCGTAGTAACTCAAATAACTCAAACGTTTGTTATTTTGAGGCAAACGAGTGAAACAGTTTTTAAATGAAAATAAAAAAATTTGTTTAAAATTTAAATCATACGTTCCATTTTAAGACAAACAGTAAAGCGTCTTTCTGCCTCAATAATTAATCTTACTGAAACACTATTGCAATATCTAGATGTTTGTAAATAATATTTACAAATACAAACAAAGTTTTTAAACTACTTACTGACAAATTCAATAATCTTCCGATAATCCTTAAATCCATACTCCAGTTGAACTGCAATTTTTGGGCACGCATAAAATCGTTTGTAAGATGCTTCAATTTTCTCTTCTTTTATTGGAATGTGCCATGAAACTGGAGAATTTTTTAATGAATGAATAACTTTCTCGATCTCATTTCGTTCTTTGATTTGACGTCTGCGTGTGTAGCCAAGGGGATAGCATTTGTTATCAAAGTACTTTGATCTCCAATCTTCAGCAGATCTTTCAATATAATGATTGAACATTTCACAAGTCATACACCTCATTTTAATTGTTTCCTGAAGTTGCTTGCAACGATAAGTTTGAAAACGATTTAAACATTGAATACATAGCTTTTTTGCAAGTACGTCCTTTAGCGTGCGGAATTGTGGAACTATTTGTTGCGATGATGGTGGGGACCGGAATGTTTCAAGTACGTTGCAAAACTTAGAATGAAGGGTCGCGGTTGTTTCCGATGAATTCGTTGTAGAAAACATCGTTCAGAATTTATAATAATAATAGGAATTGTCCCACAAAGCTTTATAACACTGATATTTCGATACGATAGAGAAAAACTAACTCAAACTTCCGCCAGAAGCTCACTTAAAATGTTATTAATGTCAGATTTAGTGTAGTGCCTACTAATTAGGAAAAAAAAATACTTCTAGTTTCTAAATTTCGGGTTTAATCCTTCACCTGAGTACATCATACATTAAAATTGAGTCCTTGAAATAGTTTCGATCAAACTGTTAGTATGTGTTAAGTATGTGATGCAATCAATTTATATTTTCTTGATGGGATTGTTCGCCATTGAGGTCTACAATAAATAAGTAAAAATTTTTAAGGACGGTGCTCCCTTATTTGACTGTTCAAGAATTTACTCTTCAACAAAAATATGCTCGCCAGATAATAAATTGATAAGATAATCAAAATTAGATTAGAAATTCAGAAATAAAAGTAGATCAGAAATTGAAAATGCTAGAGCTATGAAAATGCTACCAACACTTCCCCTCGACCAACACCCGAAGAAAATACCGTCGAGTTATCCTGGTCCACGGGATCACAAGCCAAGACCTTGAATATACTTATCATGTTTCGGCTTTGACAACCCCTTTGTCAGTACATCGGCAGGCATCTCGTCCGTCGGAGCGTACTCGATCGAAATCATCCCCTTCTCGTGAGCATCTCACACAAAATTATGTCGAATGTCGATATGCTTCGTCCTGGAGTGAAAAACAGGGTTCGACACGAGCTTTTGTGCACCGATGTCGTTTCTGAGTGGAACGGCACCAAGTCGTCTCCCAAAAACATCAAGCAGCCTTCTCATGTAACAGGCTTCCTTTGTCGCGTCCGATAGGGCCATGTATTCGGCCTCTGTTGATGACAGCGCTACTGTCTGTTGCTTTCGGGATTCCCAACTTACCGCCGCACCGCTCACGATGAATGCGTACCCCGTGCATGACCTTCGGTCTACGACGCAGTTCCCCCAATCAGCGTCCACGAACATCGTCGCAGGATCATTGGATTTGGAAAACAGGAGACCCAGATCGCGTGTCTTTGCGAGATATCGCAAAACACGTTTTGCGGCTATCCAGTGCCGTTCCTCGTGACAGTCGTTGAACTGCGACAAAGCACTCACAGCGCGAGATATATCCGGCCTTGTACCCACTGACAGGTACATTAGAGCTCCTACGAGTTGACGGTAGGGAAAACTCTGTGCTTGCTCGTCGAACTCGTTGTTGTCCTTCCGCAGCTTCGTTCTTGGTTCAATGGGTGTGCTGACAGGCTCGAACTGTGTGTGCTCTAACCTGGTGTTCAGGAAGTCTCTCGCCTCATTGATTTTCTCGTCTGTCCGGGACATGATCAAAATGTCGTCTACGTAGATTATGATGTGGGTTCTGTCCTCGACTGGTCCGATGAAGTACAGGCAGGGATCCGCGTCCGAGCGAGTACCCTTAAGGTTCATCATCTCTCCGTCGATACAGTGATACCAGGCACGCCCCGCTTGTTTTAAGCCGTAGAGCGCCTTATCCAGCCGGCAAACCACACCTTGATCTGTCAGTTTCCGCAACATTTCCTCAGCCTTCTTCCTCACGACTTCGTCGATCGCATCGTCCTGCACAATATATGCCAGAACGTCTTGAAAGTGCGCCGGTACTTCCATGGAAATCTGCTCCTTAACTTCTCCGTTTAAATACGCTGTCTTGACGTCTAGTTGCCGGATCTTCAGGCCGTCCTGCACAGCGATCGCGACCGCAGTCCGGATAGTGCTCAGCCTTGCCACCGGAGCAAACGTGTCGTGGAACTCGATTCCTGGCCACTGCGTGAAGCCGCGCGCGACTACACGAGCCTTTCTCTTGCTGATGCTACCGTCAGCGTTGTGCTTGTTGCGTAAGACGAATCTACTCCCGACGACGCGCTGTCCCTGGGGGCACTCAACTAGCTCCCACGTGTCGTTCCGGATCAACGCGATAGCTTCCTCTGCCATCGCTGCCAACCTCTCCTTCGAGTCTCTACCGAAAACTGCCTGACTCACCGGAATTTCCGCGCGTTAGCTTCTTCTTCTGGCCGGCCACAGTACAACTTGCGCGGTCGCCCACGCCTTCCAGTTCTAACGTACTTGGGTCGTCCTGGCCCTCGTCCGACTGGCACTGCTTCTCGTTCGATGTTCGGAATTTCTGATTCCTCTGCTTGTTGTTCTCGATTTGGATCGTCAATTTGCTCAGGAGGAAAACCGCTGAAGCCCTCGGGGAATTTTAAATCGTTGATGTCTGGTAGATCCTCCACGTCTCTCCGCTGCGCCCGATCCTCGTCTTCAGAGATAAGTTCAAATTCGAACTCGAGTCCGTGAACTTGGTTGTTCGGCTCGACGCGGTCCTCGTCCCGATGATCCATTTGCAAAATATCTCCGACTGCTTCGTCGTGCGTGATCATCTCTTCACGAAAATCAACATCTCTGATGACCTCCGTCGTTCTCGTCTCAGGAATCCAAACCCAGTACGCCTTTGACTACTCCGAGTAGCCCACCAAGACGCCCTTTCTCGAGCGACGATCGAACTTCCCCTTGTTCGGTGTTTTGTCGAGGCAAAACACCTTGCTTCCAAAATTTCGCAGGTAATGTACGATTGGCACTTTGCCATGCCAGAACTCAAACGGCGTCTTCCCGTTTAACTTTTTGGTCGGACATCGATTCCTGAGATAGTTAGCGGTGTTGACTGCTTCTGCCCAGAACGAATGAGGCAAGCCTGATTGTGAAATCAGGCATCGAGCCGCCTCCTCGAGAGTTTGGTTTTTCCTCTCAGACACGCCGTTCTGTTCGGGCGTGTGCGTCGTTGTGAATTCGCGTCGGATGCCCTCGGACCTCAGAAAATCGTTGAATGGCTTGTTGTTGTACTCGCGACCGTTGTCTGATCGCACGTACTTTATCTTCAAACCGTGCTGCTTCTCGACGAAGGCCTTGTACTCACGAAACTTCTCGAAAACTTCCCCCTTCGACTTCATGAACCGCACTTCCGTCCATCTCGAGTAGTCGTCCGTAAACGTGACGACGTATCGGGAACCGGAGTGCCACGCGAAGCGCTTGGGGCCGCAGACATCTGTGTGAATCACCTCGAGTTTCGACGTCACGCGTAGTGACTCTTTCGGGAAAGGTTTTCGCGTCATTTTGCATTTAGTGCACACGTCACAGACAAGATCACCCAGGTTTCCCTTCAGCTCTATTCCACAGATGGCTCCACTCTTCGCAGCTGTTTAGGGATTCACTCAACCTAAGTCCATATAAAAACACGTTGGATACAATGTAATAAAATATATTTATTATCTAGGAAAAATCACGTCTATCAAATATGGCGGTTCACTTGCGAGAGAGTGATTACAGGATTAACTGTCAAAAATTATTATCCTGCCGATCCTTACTTCGTTCCATATTCGATGGTTTGAGTGGCACTGTCGCCACAGCTGTAATGAGGTCGCGAAAGTTCACGTGACCCATCCTACGATGCCAGATGTGTGCCAGCTTCTTGTCTCGGTCCGTTCCAGATACTGCATTTTTACATTCTACAGTGGGGGTGGCTTGTACAAGGTACAGGTTATCCTTGCGATTCGCAATCATGTGCGTCACACCGTCTCGATCAAGAATCTCCGCTTTTTGCTTGTCGAAAACGACCGAGAAGCCACGATCAGTGATTTTCGACACTGATAAGAGATTGGTCGTTGAGAGTGACATTTCGGCGCTAACCATCCACGCTAGTCGCAATTCTCGCTGTTCCTTTCGCCCTTATCTCCGCTGTCGTACTGCTCGCCAACTTCAGCTTTCCCGTTTCAGCTTCGTCCAGCTCGGTGAATAACGTCGCGTCGCTGCACAAGTGTGATGTGCATCCACTGTCGAGACACCACAGATCTTCGACGCCGCTCGTTGCGATCTGACACGTGTCGCTCTTCTCGACTATTGCGTGCATCGATGAGTCTCGAAACTTGTTCGGGCTTTCTCCTTTCTTTCCGTCGCCCTTTGCTTGGCAGTCCCTTAATTCCGCACTTTGAGCACTTGAAGCGAAAAGGCGTGTCTCTTTCGCCCTTCTCATCCGAGTTTCGAACTGGCTCACCTTGATGTTTCTAACCAGGATTTTTCCTTTTTACAAACATGGCACCTTGATCCACAACCAATAACGCGTTGCTTCTCGCGTCGCTTTCCTCGATTATCTTGGCGCGTAGGCTATCGAGAGTCAGTAATTCGTCTCGGCTCTCTATGGCGATTCGAAAATTTTCGAAACTTGCAGGTAAACTGTATAACAGCTGAATGGTGAGTTGATCCTGGTCTAGCTTGACGTCCATTTCGGACAGTTTGTCGACGTTTCCGAAGAAGCGGTTCAGATGGTCGCGTACATCGTTACCTTCAGCCATTTTTTTGCATCATCAGACCTTTGAGCAACGTGGCCTTGCGGGCAGGCCCCTTTGACTGATTTGCGCTTTCAAGCTTGAGCCACATCTCGCGAGACGTTTTGCAGTTTTTCACTGTCAGCAGCTGTTCGTCGTTGAGCGTCAACATGATGTCGGACATGGCATTTTCGTCGTTCGTCAACCATTCTGCTTCACCGTCGGCGCCAGCTTCGGGTTTTACCGTGTCTCCGTTAACATAACCCCACTCGCGATTTTTAACCGGAATAGCACGAATTCTCAGTTTCCACACATCGTAATTATCTGGGTCTAGAGCCTCGATGCGCACTGAGTTGTTTGCACTCATTCCTTCAATTTTTGTTTATCACCACGCGTGTTATTGTCCGAAACACCGGTGATCACAATCGCGTCACGTGTTGTTGTCCGAAACACTCGCACTTTGTTCTTTCTTGCTTCTTCTCGAAACTTCTCGAGAGATAGGATGGCTGCCGTGCCGGTACGCCGTTCTCTAAAATGTTGACCGATCACGTGGAGGTTATTTTCATCGGTTTATTCGGTCCCTCGCGTTTAATTGTCTGGGCCCATAGCCTGCTAGAGGATTGGCGACAAATGAAAAACGAAACGCTCGACTGAATTTTAAACAACCGCTTTATTAACCTCGAAATACAAAAGTAAAGACAAAAGCCGTGAATCGTTGAAGTACAACTGACAGAACTAACTGAGCAAAAATACAAAAGAAAGAGGGCGCTGATGCGCCCGTGGATGGGGTAGTGGTCGCAATCGTTGATCACGTGATCACCAACAGCTAATTCTTCATAATTTTCTTCAGCTAAATTAAGTTGTTCGTTGCATTATTTACGGTTGATATACATGCAGGATGAACGCTTATTCAACGATAATTGGAGAGGAGTTGCAATATCACTAGTCCTGATGATTTATTAGATCGGAACTGAAGGAATAAGTATGGAATGGATCGCATAAGCAACTCATTTTTGAGAAGCAAAGAAATATGCAAGGACTTGCGATTTGTATTTTAGTTGAAATGGTGCCAACGAAGATGTTATTTTACAGGCTGGTTTTACAGTTTCACGGATGTATTTTGGAATATTAAAAGAACACTTTTTTACAACGTTTATTATGATTTGGCTTAATAACCTTGCTGGAGTTGCCTTGAAAGGGGTTGCTGGACGCGTCGCACGGTAAAAATGTCTTCTAATGTTAATGGAAACATTTGAACATTTTCCTGTTGCATTCAAACTTAGACTTCCTGCGCACCCTGCGGCAAATTCTAAATATTTGCATTGAAGATTGAAGTAAAGTTTGAAAAAGGCATATCCATCGTTGCGATCAGCTTAACATTTTGTTTCTCTTGGCTCTCTATTGAATTACCCCACAAACGAGTGCAATCTTCACAGCTTCGGTAGTTTTCCTTCACTTGCATTCAAGGCTCACCTCGATAGCATTCAAGCCAAAGATCATTTTCATTTGATTAACAGCCTGCTTTTGCAACTTGTGCGCGGTCAAACTATCGACGACATAAACATCCAGCAACATACACATAACATCATCACAGCTATTTAACATCCGCTCTTTGGAATGTGTATATGCAATAAGTCTGCAACAATCGCCTTCTAAAACGTGTGTAAGGTAGTGATTTTGTTTATTCCTTTTGGTGCACAATGATGGTGTTGAAAATTTCTTGGAATCTCACAGGAAAAATGATTACCATTGAAGATAGGTGGACTTAAAAGGATTCTCGTAAATAGCAAGCAAGCAAGTGAATAGCCATATGCATTAAGTGTGAAGTGATGGTGATAAGATTGGGAAGTCGAAAGATGAAAGGATGAATGCACATGATAGTGGTCGTGATATGCCTAATTTAAAAAGGAAAGTTTTGTTTTGTTATCTGCTGTTGAAGCTACAAGCCCTTGTTGTAAATACAAACACATATACTTCGTTTATTCAGTTTTCTTTGGCCATAACGAGAATTGCTAGATCTGGTTGGTAGTTGTGTAGTTTTTAGTTAGATTCAACCTTTTAGATTGAAGGTAACATACTAATGTTGTCGCCGCATACGACCTTTTTGTTTCTTACTTGGCAAATTCAAATTTATATATGAGAATTTAAAAAAAAATTATCTAAAAGAAACAAATGTTTAGTTCAATTTTAAGGTTTTATAGCTGTTTCGACCAATATGGTTCCTTCTTAAGTGTTCTGCTTTATCGGTTTTTTAGTCCGAATAACTGTTGCGTAAAGAAATAAGTACCAATTTTTTTCCAGACTTATATGCGCAGATTTCAGCTGCCCGTAGTTGCCCATGCACTCTCGTTGTGTCCAGTTACTTCGTTTTATGTAGGTATTGGGGCAGTCTTTGGACGCAGTATCATCGATTCCGTTTTTGTCCTTCTTAGCCTTTTGTCCCTTGATATTTCCAGCCCGGAACTCTGTTTTCAGTTGCTGCTTGTTAAAGCTGTTGACATGCTCCACGGTTTGAAGATATATCTAAATTGGTCCGACCCAAGTCCAAACTGAGTTAGCCTGTTAGCAGTCATAAACTTAGTAGACTTTCGGTTGAACTTATTGACGTGGAGGTTACGATTTATGGCCATCCTCCCAAGACTTCACGTCTCAAAGTTGTGATGAGGTCGGCTCGATTTCAGTAGGGGAAAATCGGAGTGAGAATGCAGGTATTACATTATTCTTAATCCCATATCCCATGTGTATAGAAAAACATTACAAATTGTGTTTCAACACTACTGTCACATATATTTTGAAATCTGTGGTCCTCGGCCGAGGTTAATGCCACATGCTTTTCATTATTTTATTCGCTTTTAACAATTCGCTAGCTAACATTTAATCATGTCATTGGGGGCTCGTATTCGAAGTTAGTATTTGGTGTTTAGAAGGCTATATTACGTCAGTTATCCTTTACAATTTTCCATACAGTTGTGATTACACGATGAAACAAGATTTATACGTGAATATGATATTTGTGATGACCAATGTAATAGAATTTCCTTCGGATCTTTCTTTTGCTTAAAAATTATGAATATCCTGCAGCAGTTTTATGCAGATCCAAATTACATGCTGTTGTGGCGATAACATTTTTCTAATTTCTAGGTTCGGTCCGCACCTTTCCTAACAGCAAGCAAGTTCAATTCGTTTAAATGCAAAATGATTGCGTTTCTTTGACGATTGATTTTGTCTTAACGCGATATCGAAATGTAATGTAATGTGTTTTCATTCAATACGACGATTTTTTTTTGGGTTGGGGGGTGAAGGCAATTTACGCCCGAAGTGTGGGACTTCTAGCAGCTCATGCTACCAGACTACCCACTAAACACCCCCCCTGTAAAGAGACTCTAGCCTGGAACCGTTTGACACATTACTTCGGGCTAGGCCTCCTTTTACTTCGCCCTAGGGCGCCGTCAGCCTAGAGAAATCTCCCCCCAGTGGGAGGGGGCAGGATGGAGGAGGACTGCTGGAAAGGAGACCCTCCTAGACCTCGCGCCCAAGGTTATCCATTGTACATTTTTTGGCAGTAAGTATTGCCCGAGAGTAATGTGCCACACAGGTCCATTTGTCGAAAGTTTTCAGCATTTCACCGACCAGATTGTCCTGCCGCATCCTGTTCCACCTTCTACAATTGAAGAAGGTGTGACATGCGTCGTCCCTTTCCCCGGGGCAGAAAATGCAATCTGGGGACCGTGATTTACCAATCTTGTGCAAGTAAGATTGAAAATACCCATGTCCGCTAAGAAGCTGGGTAAGGTAATAATCAGTCTCACCGTACCTTCGATTTAGCCACGATCCCACGTCCCCTATAAGACGGGCAGTCCAGCGGCCATTAGAGTCACCTTCCCAGGACTGTTGCCACTCGAGTATTGTGCGCTGCCTCTCCTCTCGGTTGACAGCATATCCTGAGCCCTCCACTTTACGGTCATAAATTCTCCGTCGTTCTCTAGCAAGGAGGGCGATGGGTATCACTCCTGCGATCACCAACACCGCCGACTCAGAGACAGTGCGGTATGCAGACGCAACCCGCAAAGCTCCTCGTCTCTGTACCTGGGCCAAGCACTTTCGGTACAGCTCCTTACTGAGAGCTCCGGCCCAAACCTCAGAGCCGTACAGTAGCACTGACTGTACAGCACTCATGAGAAGTCGGCGTTTGCTCGGTGTGGGCCCACCGATGTTGCACATTAGCCGACTTAGAGCTGAGACGCCTATCGCGGCCTTTTTCGCCGTTGCCCTGATCTGTTCCGAAAAGCTCATTTTGGAACCGATCAATAGTCCCAAATATTTTATTGCAAGTTTAGACTCAACAGTCGCATCTCCGATCTGCAAAGGACATTCGCCTGAGTCTACCTCGTGGGCAGCATCAACACGGACAGGATGAGTTGGAAAAAGCGCCTGCACTATTCCGTCCACCTTGTCTGTTTGAAGTAAACACGGCTTCCGTAAGGAGCCGAGCCACACTACCTTGTAGCCGAGCCCCCATGGATCCCTGTTCACATCGTCCACAAGTTCTCGCCAGCAGCTTGCTTTACTCTCATTGATGAGTCTTCGGAGTTCTTTCTTCGCTGATCTGTATGCTGCTGTGCTATTGGATGCTTCCTCTACGTTTCTCGAGCGCTGGTACTCGCCTCGTTTGTCTGCGATATCTTTTGACCACCAATGTACATCAGGCCTGTCGTGTCGAGGCCTCCGTCGAGGCATAGATGAGCTACAGTCAGAAGTGATGAGGTTCATCGTTGACTCCATCATTCCCTCGACTCCAGCCCTTCCGCTCCCTGAAGGGCACCCCGATGTCGTTCCGCCTTCCAGAATCACATTGGCGAAAGTCTCCACATCCATTTTTCCGATATTCCACCCGGGAGTGAAAGATCGTTGAGACAAGCTAGGAGTGGTATCGCCGATCTCAAACGCGATGTATTGGTGATCACTCGCTGAATAATCCTCGAGTACTCTCCAGTTCAGCGTCGTCGGAGCGCGGGACTCCGAGGCGAATGTCACATCTGGGATTGTTCCTTCGCAGCCCCAGCGCCGGAAGGTGGGTACATTGCTGGTATTTAAAATCACTAATCCGGTCCTCGCCGACATGTCCAGAATGCGTTGCCCTCTGGAATCGGTTTGAGGCATGCCCCACTCAACGGCACTGGCGTTGAAGTCTCCTGCTACGAGTACTTTGCCATCTGTGTTCAGAACAGCAAAATAGACTTGACGTGCTAGAAGGTCAAGTCTATTTTGAAAAGATGGTATGGACTCATTCGGCGTCAGGTATACACTGAAAAACGTTATACCTGGGCACCGAATCCACACGAAACCGTCTCCTCGGCCGTGACCTTGAATCTGGAGTCGCATGCTGCCACGAACCCAAACGGCAGCAGTATGGGAGTCATCGGAGAAACAGGCTGGTGAGGTCTTATTTCGATGTTGTTCGCTCAGCAGCAGCAGATCAGCTCTCTTTTCTCTGGCAAACTGCTCTAAAAAATCTTGTGCATTGATGCTACGGTGCAAGTTAATTTGAAGGGCCCTGATCACCACCTCAGAGCTGCTTTTGCTTTTGATAGTGCCTCTGCTCTGTCGGTTGAGAGTTTAGATGATTACATAACAAACAGCGCGGAGTCTCAACGCAGTCTTTTTTCTTATGCCCAGACGCTCCACACTTAAAGCAAAGCATACTACGGTCAGGGCCCTTGCAGTTCGAAGTGGTGTGCCCGTATCCAAGGCACCTGTAGCATCGTACTGGGATGGTTCGGCAGCGAATTCTGCACACCAACCAGCCGATTTTTATTTTTCCTTTGGCCAGGAGTTGTGTAGCATCTTTCTCCGTTACGTCGAGTATGGCCAGCCTTTGCCCTCATCGATTCTCTGGAGAAAGCTTTACTTTTTCTAGAGTTATTCCAGGGAACTCTTTTAGAATGGCTTCTTCGACCTCAGCCGGATTGGCGATGCAATCCAAGTCCCTTATTTCCAATGAAGCTCTTGGCTCCAAGGTAGAGACGGTGGCTTTTGCCCCAAGGACGTCCTTTATTTTGTCGCGGAATATCGATTTATCGGAGGAGTCCGCACCAAACTCGACGAGTAACCCTCCGAACCTCGTCGATCGTAGAGTTTTAATAATCGTCCCTGTTTTCTCCGGCTTAACATTCTTGCGGATATCGCGTAGAACGTCAGAATAGCTCCTTCCGTCAGTGAGCTTCACAAGAATGGCGTCTCCAAGGACTCTTCGCTTTTTTCTTGCTGGCTTGTCCACGGTATTTGTCGTTGTTTGAACAGGCACTGTTAGTTGGCTAAGCCTATGTTCGCGTTTTGCGGATTTTTTTGCCGCCTTAGATATCACGAGTTGGAAGGCGTCTTTTCTTTGTGGCGTTTCTTTTTCTGGCTCAACGTTCTCTTTACGCCTTTTCTCCTGTTCGCTCTCAAGAGGGCTAGCAGCAGTCCTCTTGATACTGGGAAGGAAAGGTTGGGTGACTTGAACGTGCACCGTTTGATCTGGATGTTATTCTGCCAGCTTTTTCCAGAGACTCCTGTAGTGGCAAACTCGATCCAAGAGGTCTTCGAGCTCAAACACTCCATTTTTTACATCTTTACTGATTGTTTTTTGGCTTATGCACGCTCCTTGCATACGTTTGAGGATCGCATAATATTTTTTAGTCAACCGTTCTTCCTCGGAACGGTTCTCCGCGATAACCTCCTAAGGTCTTTTTCGCCGACTTTCTCCTCCGGGAGCTTACGTTCTATGTTGTGCGTTCCTCCTACTGAGGTCGATTCAGCAGTAGCAACCTCAGGAGTGAGGCGGTCGTAAATCTCCGGAGCTGCATTTACTACCGGCCCACCACTGCTCTTTCCGCTTGGGGCTGAATGAGACCGTGGTGGTGAACGTAAGGTTTTTCCACTACGGGAAAACACGCCAAGATAATCGTTATGGTTGTCAGAATTATGTTCATCGGCTCGTTTGTTCGTCTCCTCTGCATTATTCTGTTTGTTGTTGTTGTTGTTTTTCTTCATTTGGTTCTTAAGGGTCCCCCCTCAGAGTCGCTATCTCCGCTCGAATGTGTAGTCGCCTTAATATTAGTCGTGTAGTGTAGTCACCTTAATAATATCCCATGGTTATCTATGCAAGCAGGGAGGCCATGCGAGGGTTGGCACCAGCCCTTATGGAGTCAGGTGCTCAGAGCCAGATCAGCGCTAATCGGGAGTACGACTCAACCGAACCTACACGACCAACTCAATGGTGCGAGCTTTGAACGTACTCTGAGGCCTGCCAAGGTTTTATCAGGACGGAGACGACGTGATATTAGCCTGGAGCCGTTCGCGCACAGGTTTCACCCCGGCGGTACCGCGCAGAAAGCGACTAGGTCCAGAATATCATGTCCGCCAGCCCACATGCTTCAAATAAAGTCGAGAGTCAAATCATAGTCCGGGTTCGGTGCTGGGTTCCTATTAGTCGCTTCTTACGACAAATTGGGTTAATGTGGATGTATTCTAGCCTCCCCCATCCACAGGGGCATAAATATGACCGCAGATCCATTATGTAATACCAATTCTCAGCGATTGTTAAAGCAAAGAATGGCCGACCGCAACAACACACATTATTTTATTGTTAATTAGGCTATTAACTACTCAAAACTGCATTCTTATCAACATCGAAATTTTCTTTTTTCCTATTGCACTTCATATGAACCCGAAAAATTTAAAAACCCAATGATCGCTGATAATGAATCAATCTATACAATCCAGCTCGTTTTTGTTGTTGGGAAATTTGCAAATTTCCACTGGTTTTGGGGGATTTGCTACGAAGAAATCGGTGAAAGATATTAAAGTGAAGTTCGGAATATAATCTCGGATGAGATTACCAAATACGGTAAAAAAGAAAATCTATTTTGAAGGAGACTGGATGAGTAACTGATATTTTCTTTTATTTAACCAGTTTTCGATTTGAGTACAGAATATTCGTTATGTAATATTTGAACAAAATGAAAATTTTTGAAATAAATATTGTAATTATATGGAGATATAGTAGCTAGTTTATTAGAACTCTTAACATTTGTTAGTGCAGGCACCAATAGAAGCGTCAAAACATAACGATAGGATACATTTTCCTGGGATTGGAATTCCATTCAAGCAAATGTAATAGGAGGAACTGTAGCTGGAGTTCGGAAACAAAGTTCCATCAGGATGATCCTCACAACTAATTGGTGCAGGTGTAGTTGTAGTAGTGGTTGTTGTGGTTGATGTCGTTGTGGTTGTTCCGCATCCAAATGTACATGCATTCCCACCTTCACAAAATCCAAAACCAAGAACGCATTTCATTGGAGCAAGAGCGTTTTTGATACACATGAAATAGTTAGCGGGCGCTGACGGATCATTGAAAACGTAGCCGTCAGGAATTCCAACACAACTGAAAGTCGTCTGCCCCTGGGAACCAATGAACGCGGTAAAGATGTAAATAATGGCAATTCCTGGAAGTATAAAGATGTTCGTCAATCGAATTATTTGAGAAAAAATGTTTTAATGAGTTAAATCAAAAAAATGAAATTGAATAAATGCGACACTGCTTTATCTTGCATGCAATTGCCTTTTCAATTCAGCTATTACCTATCTTCATTGTAATGATTTTTACTTGTTTTGTTAAGCAAATTTTTGTTTATTTTTTTACTCTTTACTCTATTCTCCCCAAGTGACTGAATGAAAATATTTCTGCATTTAATTTATATTGCTATGATAGGAACACATTTTTATTTATCTGAAGATTTTCGTTTTCGCCTATTGGTTCAACTTGATTGATATCAATCGTGCTTATATAATTATCAATATTTTTTCTATCTGCTTAAGACGCCTTGTTTCATGAGTGTGTGGGTATATATGTTGAATTCATTATGTATTTATAAATAGATTGTTAGCTTTTTCCTAGAAAAATTGGTTTTAAATGACGCTCAATTTAATGGAGATTTACTTTAAAAAATTGATTAGCAGTTGTGTTTGATACATTTAACAATATCGAATGAATTCTTGAGAAATTCATAAATGAAATCAACGCGCAATGTTCTTATATCATTGTCACTATTCATCTTGGCATATTTATTGTTAGCGGTAGAGCCAATATCTGAAGGAGATTTGCTAGGAAGTAATAAAATATTATGCATTGTTCCGAATATGCTTCCATGTAAATTTTACTAACTTGTCTTTTTGATTGTTGATTGAATTTGATTGCTGTATGTGCATTCGCCCACGTTTTGTATGTTGTTGGTGATAGAAAGGTGAAGGATATTTAAAGAAGATCGGCTCGTTTGTATGACATCCAACAGCATAATATTTTCGAGACACCTCTGTCAACCTGAGAACCTAAGCTGTTACGCCTTCACAACTACAACAGCAGCAACAACAACAACAACGACTACTACTAATACTGCTATTATTACTACCACTACTAGTACTTCAGACCAGATCCTATAGCTGTTTTTAATATGGAGATCCTGTTTTGTGACAACGAAAACCATACAAATGTATATTTAAAAAAAAAAACACATCAAAACCCAGTCCCATTAGTTAAACTAGCAAGAAATCAACAGAAAGATGTAGGTGTAGATGAGTTTCCTTTTTATTATGAAGATGCAGTTTGGCTTGAGTAACATTGTCAAGAAATATTATAAAGCAAAAACTATTGTCACAGATTATAAGCTTTTAATTGCCAGTACGAAAACCGAAAACTAGTGTTGTAAAATAAAGGCAATTTTACCTTTTGTACGCGATTGAAGTGTGAAATGGATAGTATCTGATGTAATTTTAAACAAATAACTTGGATTTATTTGAATCAGCTCTACGTATCTCTTTTTTCATTTTTCAGAACTTTATCATATCAAATATCTTAATTTATTTCAGGAATACTATTTTTCAAAAGCTTGATAAAATTGTTAATAAATTAGATGAGTGTAATAATTCGACTACACTGCTTTTTCAGCAGTGGTTACTATTTGCATTTTTTAATATTTGTTTTTTTTTTTAACAGATTTATATATGGTCTTGGTTTTATTCTACGCATATAAAGAAATAAACGCAAGTCACGCTGTTTCTTGAGATACAGTGGGTCACAGCTGTTTTTATGCGGTTCATACTTTAAGTTATGAGACTCTGTAACTACGAAACTGGAAAGAATATAAACTTAAAATTTACGCTGTTTGAAATATAAACTTGTACATTTTACATATAAACTTCATTTAATGACAATTTTTATTATTTACAAGGTACAGATCAAAATACTTCCAAGAACATCAAAATTCCATCTCACAGCTAATTTTATGCAGTTACTGATAATATTAAAAAAATGTAAAAATACGTAGAAATTATCTAGATTTTAATATTTTGTGTGATACCCCTTTTGGTCCACAACAGCTTTAAGACGATTTGGCATTGAATGAACTAATTTACGGGTAACATCTGGTGATATTTTACTCCATTCAAGATACATGTGCTTGTCCATTGTTGTTTCAATAAAAGCCAGCTGTCGTGGACCGGAAGCCGACATACAGCCCCATACCATAACACTTCCTCCACCGTGCTTAACAGTTGGCTTTAGGTTTTCTTTATTATACTCTGTATTTGGCTTTCTCCATACATAAGACATGCCATCTGAGCCAAATAGATTAAATTTTGATTCATCGGCAAAGATGACTGGATTCCAGAACTCCTGGCTCTTACCAAGGTGCTCTTTAGCAAAGTTTAATCGACTGAGCTTATTTTTAAGATTGATAAATGGTTTTTTCCGGACAACTCGACCATGAAAATCGTGATCCCGCAGTACTCGGCGAACAGTTTCCACACTACACTTTTTGCCAAGGCTTTCGTTCACTTCGGTGGTCAGTTTTACCGCGGAGAGTCCAGGATTAGCCCTAATTTTCCGTACAATGTATCGCTCGTCAGCTTCATTGAAAATTTTATTTGGTGCTTTTCTTCCTTTATCATGCACCCGGTTCTCGTGCAGGAAACGCTCAATAATTTTTTGGATAGTACATGAGCTCATATTTACCATAGAAGCAATTTTCCGCTGTGATTCGCCGTTTTTAACCCTAGATTACTAAACTATCTTGCAAGTAACGTTTTTACTAAACATTCGTAAAAAGTACGACATGGAAATAAAACAGAATAAATTATCGAATCATAACTTTTAATTATTATAGAAATTACAATGATATTCTTTGCCTTTCAAAGATCACGTAATAATGAAAATAGTATATATTTTTTACTCTACACAGTTTGGACACATATTTATGTTGTGCATCCTACATATGGCTCTTTTACATTTCATGCAGAAGTTAGTAGTCATTTTTCTAGCTTTAGACGGACACAAGGCACACGTTTTTCTTGAATTTGATTCTTGCATAATTGACGATTCAGGAATAGTTTCAATACCTAAGATACCCTTTATGAGTTCTTTGATATCTCGCCGCAATGTTGGAGTATTTATTCTTTCTCTCAGATGAGGTTCCATAAGAGCATTAGCCATTTCCAAAACAAAGTCGCGCCTGGATTTACTTATTTTTTTATTTCTGCAATTGTTGGTAACATAAATGACGTATGAGTTTATAATTACAATATTAATTATATTATAAAACAAGCATAATGGCCATCTACGGGTCTTTCTGTTACAAGACATGGCAGAACACATCTGGTCTACTGTGTCGACAGCTCCTTTTGTTGAGTTATAAAACTCAATTATTTCTGGTTTTCCACTAGTACTTATCGCAATTTTTTCATGCATTGTTGACAATAGATATACAATTTTTTTTTTTATTTTGGTTTATAAGAAACTAAGGTCTTATGGCCAAAGCAAAAAGCAGATGTCCCAATTCGACGACAAGTAGAATCTTTTATTTCGTTTGGTATTTCTCGTTTATTACTACGTAAGGTTCCTACTAGCGTCAAATTGTATGGAGCATTGAGAAGTTCTGAAGCTAGTGGTACCGATGTGAACCAATTGTCCATGGTGAAACTTCGATTGGTTCCATAAATTGGTGATGTTAAAGTTTTGACGTAGTGATCAGCTAGTGGCTCGTTTCTTGGTGTATTTTCTTTACCTAAGTAAGGTGTACCATTAAATACATATTTGGTTTTCACGTCTGCTACCATCTGCAATTTTTATACCATATTTGTTTGGTTTACTAGGCAGATACATCCTAAAAAGGCACCGACCTCTGAACCCAACTAATTGCTCATCTATAGTCACGTAAGCACCCGGAGTATACCATTTCTTGCAGTTGTTTATGAACGTTTCCCATATACCTCGAAATGCTGCAAACTTGTCGTAATTCTTCTTATTGAATGTGTATTTTTATCATCGAATCTCAGGTTGTTTATTAGAAATTCAAACCTATCCGTAGACATACATGCTTTGAAGCGGGAAGCACTGTATGATGTATCGATTAAAAGTTTTGAGGGTAGATGATTGCTTTTTAGTGCAGCAGATATAAGTAACAACCCGAGCAAAGCTTTTATTTCACGCTTATCAGTATTGGATATTGTATTAGTTTTATGAACGTAGTTTGACTTTCTTGACTCAATTTCTACATTGGTGTATTGGACTACTTCTACAAGCATTACGTCGCCAAGAAATAAAGAGAATATCTCACACGGTTCCACCATATTTCGTGCTTCACCTTGAGGCCCCTCAACAAAACGTATGATATTTCTGGAAGCTGCTCGCGCTCTCACCTGCCTTGGCTTCGTGGTCCATTTATGCCCATTTTTGCCTCGAATTGATTGTTTTCTTATTGTAACAACCCTTGGATCAAATAGCGTTCTGTTTTGACTACTTTGATCAGTTTCAATAGAATCTTCAGAGTGTGAAGAATTAGATTCAATACGCCGGTGTCGCTTTTGTAACTGAGAAAGAGGAACATCAGAATCGGAACTATCCTCGATACCTGACATAATTGTGTTTTCTTCTTCATTATCACTATCGGTCATCTGATGCTCTTCCACTTCTAAATTGTCTTCTAACTCACTCAGTATCTCTTGCTGCTGTGCGCTCTCATCGTCATCTTCAGCCTCCTCCAATAACTTACAAATTTCATCATCTCTAACAGCTCGAGACATCTAAAACAATATATATGCATATATAATAACAGAATATGCCATAATTAATTCAAAATCTATCTAAAAAGTGATGAAAACAAGTACATTTAACTTTACTTAAAACTCACGTAAACACTAAACTTTCGTAAATTTTACGACACACTTGTTATAACTCCATACACAAATCACTTCCGACGACAATGACAGCACGTGGCACACTGACGGAAGTAATAAAGAAGGTACAGTGAAGCGGTGGACGTGGAACTAACGCACACTTTGTTTTTTCCAGGAATCTTCATTTTGGCGTCGTAATTTTTACGATAGTTTAGTAATCTAGGGTTAAAATGGTTTATGACCAACTCCCTCTGTTGTATTGTCGTACGAGGACCCATTTTGTATTCTATTCGTGATAACCTTTTCAATAACAAAATCATACTTCAGACAACAACAAGGCAACTAAAAGACTATTATCAAGGAGGACACACGAAAATGCTTTCAGAACTGAATGGCAGAGTGAAAAATCGGTAGCTCTTAGCGACTGCATAAAATAAGCTGTGACATGTAATTTCGATGCTTATTTGTTTTTCTTCGAATTTTAACAGCGAGATTACGCATGTTTTTTTTTTGGTCGGTGTTCGTTTCATATTCTATGAAACTGTGATAACCATTCTACTTTGGTTTTTCAATATAAAACTTTTTCGTTTGAAAAATATGCCGCATGAAAATGAAAATTAGCTACTGCATAAAATAAGCTGTGACCCACTGTGTATATTTTTATCTGAAATTGATAGAAAATCTATTTAAAGCAATTAGTAGTCGGTGCCTGATTTCTTTCAAAATTCAATATAAAATTGATGAAATGAATATTCAATTATTGGTGCAAAACGTATAATTGATAGATTATATGGTTCTAGAACTTGTGTGTGTTTTGATTTAGTGGAAAAATATTACTGTATCATACTCAAAAACATGAATTGAAAGGATTTAAAAATATGTCCTTCACACAAAAACATAAAGAAAAAAAAAATCAAATTTAGGGGTTGGCGTATGTAGGTTCCTTAGTTGAAGATTTCAGATTTGAGGGCAATAATTTCCAAAACACATTCATAATAAAGTTTGCAATGTTGCAAAAAACTGCAAAAGGCAAAAAACTACTTAGCAAGTTGAAATGAGCAGTTTTTGGACGAAGGTCGATTGTTAGTTTTGCATATGATCACTAAAGCAATTTCAATTGGTCCCCACAGGAATGATTATTTCCCAATAGCAATATGTTGTATCTTCATTTTGTAAAGAAAACCCGTGTGGTGTCTTCTCATTTCATTCAACTCGTTTGTGTCTTGCAAGGTGTGCCGCACCGGTGGTCACATTTTTCATCTGCATCATTAATATCATCATCATACTATAACTTTCCTCGTATGAAACAAAAACAACAAAAACAAGTATAGTAAATGGTAGAGTAGACATGTAATTGAATGAGTGCTTTTTGATTTGATTACACAATTCCATCGCTGAATGCATATAAAGGAAGATTAAGCAGCATTATTATAATGCACTCTTCTCGCATGTACATATGAAAAAGTTGATGGCGACCACTAGGCTATTCAGATTAAGAGCAGATTTAACAAGCTCTGGTTGTATATTAAGGCCATTTTTTCTCTCGCGTACATCATTTTTCATATTTCTACATCTAATTTTTAAACACATTATACTGAAGTTGACAGTATTTAGCAAGATTATTTCTAGGTTGAGGTAGCTCACTCGTATGATAGATGGTAGGAATTCGAAGGCAACGGTTTCACATAATATAATCTACTTACGTCGCGTTGAAAGTAGACCAACTTTCGGGAGTGTGTATATCTGGTCCATTATTTTCGAAAAAATAACCCACAGGTCCATTATGTTTCCATTCTTCTTAAGTTTCTTTATGACGTTGTTATAGGAAAGGGACATGGTCGGCCCTGCGGCCACAAGGCATGCCAATAAAATTAGTCGATCAATAAGTGATTAATAGTGCGGGTAAAATATGGCATTGAGAAGTGATTGTGCATTATTATGAAACCAACTGACATAAAATGATGTGGTTGTATCTATACTCACTTACTGGATATCATTATTTAGCTTCGAACTCCTTCTCAGCTAGGCAAGTTTATCATCTATAAATCTTATGCGTTCAATGCATCTCTACGCACTGTATTGGGGCCGGTATGAAGAGGTTTTTTCAAAATACAGAAAAAAAACTTTCCCTGTTGTGTTATTTTATTAACCTTGCGTTTTGAAATCGAACGTTGGTCTTCCTTAGCGATCGGTGATTAGTAGCGGTCGAAGATCGATTTTGTAGAGTAACAATCACAAAATAACACAAAATTAAAAGGATAGGCTTTCTTCATTTTAATAATTTTTTTTTAAGATGGAAGCTTAAGGGCTCTTACTATATAATACCTCATTTCCGAGCGCTATATTCAAAAATTGATTACTAGTAAACTACAAATGATTTCGGGAAGCAGTTTTTTATCATTCATTATTGAACTTTACATAGTTTTTTTGGTTGATGACGTATGTGACCGCTACACGTTCTTCACTGTGTCCTCGTCAAAAGTGTCCATGGCGCACGGGGTGAACGATTTTGACCGATCAGATGATCTGAAACCAAAAAACCTTTAAAATTTATTTTTTTCATCCCCTTGGCTATGGATAGACGCGAGCTTTTTCAAAAATTCAAAAAATTCTTATATTAATAGAATTTTGACAAAAAAATTTTTTTGGCACTTTTTTTTCCTGCTATTCAAGACTGTTAAAAATTTTCGGACAAGAATTTCTAAAAACCATGTTTTCTGATACATGTTTTCTGATAATAAAAATGTTTAGTATGACAAGATCGGTCAGGTAGATTTTTCGAAAACGTTCATCCCACCTCAAAAAGGACGACTTTCGGAAAAACACGTTTAAAGATTGAGAATGTAATAAACTATTGTTAAAAATTCTTACGATCAATCTGCGATCCCAAGTCCGTCGAGTTCACCTTCTTGTTCGAGGAGGAATTCGCGTTGAGCCACTTGCTCTTCTCTTTGCTCGATCCCGGCCCTTTTCGCTGCATCAGTCACCCTACGCTCCGAGCGGTCGATGCGTTGCTCGTCAAGTCGCGCGGCGCACGCCTCTGCTTCATGCCCCAACGTGATTCCCATAGTATTCATGGTTTTGAGGATCGTTCGATATCCTTCATTGAATACCATTACTGCCAAACAGGTAGCAATGTCGACCACCTGCTTACCTGGGTGCAAATGTTTGGGCGCCATTGGCCAAATGCAACTATTCAAGGATTTGTTGCTGTTCTGCGTGAAAGCTCCGATGCACCGCTGTAGCAAATCGGTCGAGGACGTCTCGGTAAATCGGCTCGATAGTTTCTATGACTTGAGGACTCAGAGGAACACGTGTATGTTCAAAAGTTGCCAAGGTTTCGGTTGCTTCGGCCTGACGCCACTTGCATCAACTCTCCTTGCCTGGTGGGCACTTTGAGTGCTTAGGATTATCATCACTTGAGCTGCAATGATCTAACGTATCCCAAATTGCCTCCCTCATTTTTTCAACGAAATCGGGATTTCTTCTTATCGCCAAACCGTAAAATTTCGTAAGTTCCCCGATGATTTTGTCTGTCAGCTTTCCCTTTCCCTCCGAGACCTTTCTTGGATTTTTTCATGTTCCTAAGCCTCGTGCCCATCCGCTTTTCCACATGGCCGACGCATTCTTTTATTTTTAATGAGAATACTGTCTCCGTATGGTTTTGATTAAACGATTCCATTGCAAGTTTTGCTGTCAGGCCTGGTCTTGAGTTTTTTCGCCGACGTGCTTGCATACGCTGTCTCCTTTTCCGCAACATGCGGATTCGGGGTTTTTCTTTTC
The DNA here is from genome assembly GCA_954870665.1 of Stratiomys singularior. Classification (NCBI taxonomy): domain Eukaryota; kingdom Metazoa; phylum Arthropoda; class Insecta; order Diptera; family Stratiomyidae; genus Stratiomys; species Stratiomys singularior. The sequence goes on from OX940880.1 coordinate 104,007,787, forward strand.
TTGATACGACCGCCAATACGACTACGATGCACTGTTCGCGATCTTTTTTATCCATTTTCCACGAAAAATGAAAAAAAAAAGCGAAAAGACTGAATAAAAACTCCGACCGAATTTTCAATTTTCGCGTTTTTGCTTAACACATTTCGTTAGTTTTTTTTTGCTTTTATAAAAAATTTACTGTGATATATTTAAATGATTTATTGTTTGTCATCAGTATTGGGCAAAAGTTATTCGAACGACGAATAACGAATGAATAAATTGCTATTTCGTTATTCACGAATAATAAATAATTTCTTTTATTCAAACGAAAATTATTCGAATGACGAATAAATTATTTTGTTCGTTAGTCGGTTAATGAATAAAAATAAAACAAGGAATAATGGCATTTAAATCAAATATTTATTTGCTTTCAATTATCATGTATTTACAGTTATGATTATTTCTTAATATTCGTTTTCATCACTACTCTTTCTTTAAACATGTTGTCAGACAATCTGCTTGACTTTGGCAGGTTTATCATAGTGGCGTACGAAAAAACGCGTTCTACTGATGCAGATGAAGGCAATGGTGTATTGTATTATTTAAATATAATTTTTATTTCGGGATAGCGATCTAAAACATCGAAGATCTTCTTCAGCAAAATATTGAGATACTATTACATCAGCCCTGATTTTCGGTAATTGCTTTTGTATGTCAGCTTCGCTTCCCGAGTCTGATTCGAAATCAAAAAATGAGTTTTCTGGATCAGCAGCAACTCTTTTTTTTTCAGAATATGAAAGATTCTTGGACACTTCTTTTATTATTTCATGTTTAAATAATTTTTTGATTCTTCTTTGCTCATGTGGTGTAATGCAACTAAACCATTTGTTCTTGAATCTCGGGTAGGACAACGTCGCAATTATAGCATGTTGACCTTTAGGCGTAAACAGTTTAAAAAACTCGTCGAATCTTCTGTCAACGCTTTGCCTGTATGCTGCTGCTAAATCATGGCAGTACCTTAATGGAATGTTCTCTAATTTTTGCAGTTTCTTACGTAAAGCCATTAAACATGGAGTCAGAAGTCCATAATACATTATTGTTTCTCCTTGCAGTGTATCTAAAGCCTCGGCAATAGGACATGAACATGTGATATATTCGTTTATATATTCATATTCACGATCACTGATATAATTTCTGAGGCATAAAGCTCTATGCAGTTGAATGTTCTTGTCTTTGATGGAGTAAATTTGCTTCATAGCGTCATATAAGCTATTCCATCTTGTAACGCCAGGTTTGCTAAGTGTATGTCCTAAAACACCTTGAATGATTTCTGCTGTCTTGGGACGTCCAGCAGCATTCCACAATATGTAACATTTTTCAATAGCATTATGATGCATTTCAGATAATTATGTATTATTATCTACTTTAAGTATTCGATTAGCATCTGTAGTAGCAGACAAATTCAGAGTATGAGCAGCGCATCTGAAATGACACGCTAATTGAAAATCACGTGGATCAATAATTTCTCGTAAATCATCGTCTTCATCATCCAAATCATCTTCTTCTAAATCAATAGAATCTTAGTTTAAAATTGATACACCAAATTCTTTGAATGCTTTGATGAAGTTGGAACCATTATCAGTAACTGTTGCGACTATCTTCGTAGAATTCAGATTAAATTCAGTGTGAATTTCGTCAAGTATCATGGCAATTCGTTCATAATTATGAATTCCAGGAAACCTCCTGCAAGCTAGTGTTTTGCATTGTCGGCTGAGATCCGCATCTATCCAATGAGCAGTTACTCCAAGAAAATTTCGTTTACGACTCGACCATATATCAACAACAGTGCATATATATTGTGCAGCTTCTAAAGTCGATTTGATCGCGGACATTTGCAGCGCATGTTCAGCATCAATTCTTCTGCTCAATGTTCTTCGGCTGATGACATTTATTCCATGGTTTCGTAACCCCAAATTATTTAACATCGTAATAAAAAATGGATCTTCTACTGCATTCAGTGGAATCATTGAATTAATGAAGAATAGTACCAAATCATGTTCAAAGTTTGTTGGGGAAATTGTGTTTCCACTTCCAGTGTCGGCACTATGATTTCTCTTTCGTTTCATCTGCTTGGCATACTCGTGATCTTCAGCAACAGCTTCATCCCCATGTTTTCTTTTTAAATGGCTCAAAAAGTTTGACGACGAGTTTGGACAACCTTTAATTTTTACAAATTTAGGTTCACACTTCACACAGGTCATCAGAATGCTTTTTCCATTCGAAGATGAAGAGCCATACTTAAAAAATTTGCCATCTAACAAAGTTAATGTCGTTTTTACATTGTTTTGATACACCGAAACATTAGCAACATTTTCATTAGAACTTTTCATATTGATTGAACTAATTTGATTTGACTGAGAATTATCTTGAGAGTCCAAACTCTCTAACTCCATAATTTCGATAAATAAATCACACACTTTCAAAATCCAGAAATACCACAATATAATACTTGTGATTTGATTAGCCGCACCGCTCTGGTAAACAGATTCCGAATGACTGGGGAGAGTACCCAGAATATTAGCAATTTACCAAAACAAAATAATTCTTTTGTGACCACAACTGATAAGAAAGTGCGCTCTCTCTTCCAGACTTAAATACAAGACTCGCTCTCTCGTATTGTAATGATCCCTTTCTTGTGCCGCTATTATTCATTAAATTCTGCAAATCAGGCAGGCAGTTGACGATATACGATTGGCACCAATTCGTCTTATCGCTTTAATATTTAATATTTAAAATAACGAATAAAATCACAAATAATTTATTCGCAGGATTTTTATTTACGAATAATTTATTCGTGAATGAATTATTCGCGAATAATTATATTGCGAATAAAATTTTATTCGAATAACTATCCAGATAACAAGTTATTCGAATAATGCCCAAATCTGTTTGTCATCCATCGAATTAATCACCATAAGGAAATTTAATTTAATAAGGTTTGAGAAGCTGATACACTTCGAACTTTGAATCAATGTTATTCAGTACAATATATTAAACCTAGGTGTAGAAACATGACGAAATGATTTAAAAAACTATCTAATTGCACGCAATCAACGATTTACAATGTGGTATTCATGTTTCATATAAATACAAAAAAAGTGAAAATGACTGCATGTACTTGAAAGAAAAAAAAAGTCGATCCTTGATTAGAACACGAACATTGCTTGTAAACGTTTAATGTCGCATTCCTTGTTTAGCTTTTTTTTAAATTTTCATGTGAACAGAACACAAAAGTTCGTCGTCTCTGCGACAGAGCACGCCAAAATAAACACGAACCATCACCGGCAAAGTTGAATCAGTTGCGTGGAATCAGTAGCCTGGTGAGTTCCTGATTATGATGCGATGAAGGTAGTAGTGGTCGTTTGCATTGCAATATGACTGGTATTCCTTTTTGTCGTCTTCCGACCACTAAGTATCCATTTATAGTAGTTATAAGATGTAATTCGAGACATGTTGATCCAGAGCGCGAACAGCATGTCCCTTAACTAGAAAGGTGCAGAAGGATCAACTCAAGATGAATTTACAGCCGTTTATATTGAAATCACTTTATGTTGTAATGCCGAGCCAAAGAATTTATAAGTCTCATCATTTGTTTAGAATTAAATTCAACTAAATTCAGCTGGTGGAAGAAAAATAGAAAAGCTAGGACTCTTTAATACATATTTTCGATCTTCTAAATTTGCAATTACCCGTTTTACTCCCAAATTATCGTTTAGTTTTGAACTCTTTAGCTAATGAACTCTTTCTTGAACGCTAATGAACGAATTTATTTGTTGATATCCGCTACCCCCTATTTTCCAAATCATGCTCCCAGTAACTTTTCTCAACGATTGAAAACTCGGTGGAATATTATATTTGGAATTTGATCCAACAATTTTCTTTATAGAAAACTTTGGATTCATTGTATTGACTTTACTTAAATGGAAACAATGTTGTATAATAAATTCTGTTTTGTGATATATGTTCTCATTGAAAATTCCTGCAACTTTTCAAATGACCCTTGTAGAACAAAATTGTGTTGGAAAACGATTTCTGATAAAAAAGTTCAATAACGCAATCACAGCTACTGCATTTGATTGCATATCAAGAAATAATGACAATGTTATGAGATTAATTAATCTTTCAAATGAGCTGTGCAAGGCTGTGCTATCTATTAGATTGTTCTCTTATTAGATAAGATAGATAGATTCATCGGCACTGTTCGTGTGTTTAAAATATTGGACACTAAACAATTTGAATTCAAAACCAATAAATTCAAAATTGCAATCGCATAACATTCCCGGTTTATATGCAACTCACGAAAAAATCTGTTAGTATGACATCAAGCGTGCATGGTTGTTAATTCGTTTTTTGAAATTCTGCATGAGAACTCTAATTCTAATACTAAATTTTCCCATACTGCATTTTCACATATTTAAATTGCCTGGTTGGAATTTTGCTGGATTAATTTAAACATTGATTAGCGTGTTTAAAAATTTTGTTACTTGGAAGCCACTGTTCTGGCAGTTGATCAAGCCAATACGACTCTTGCCTGCAAACTGGCTAAGTGATATATCGGTTCTCTTCAACTGTCGACAACTATCTGAGAGTTTGGTTGTAGCTGTCATCAAGACAACACGTGACGTTAGCAGTGGTTGCGTTTTATTCAAATTTTAAAATTTAAATACATCTTAACTCAACTGGTTCTATAACTCTAAAGCATATGTGAAAGTGGCAGTGACTATCCTGATAAAAAAAGGGCAAAAACAAAGAGTAATGCTACGTTTCCTCGCCCTGAAAGTGCAAGTCCTGTCTGAACTACAAAGAGACGCTTTTCAGCGCCATTTTAGTCGGGGAATTAATGAAGTGGAGTTAACAACTCAAAGGTTATGCCCAAAGGCAAGTGTAAGTTACCATATAAGGAACGCGACCTTGCTAAAACATTATAGAGCAAAGATGGACAAAAAACCCAAAATTCCTCCTAGCCCCACGGGCCGTCAAAAACAGTGCCAAACGAGCAGGCAGCAATAAAAAGTGGAGCATCGATCAAGGTTCTGACGAAAAATGCCTTCCTTTCACCCCAAATAAAGGATTTGATCAGCAGGGAACTTCAAACCCTACTGAAAAAAGGAGAACAACAGCTAGCCGAAAAGGAAACCATGACGCCAAAGGTTAAAAGTACCAAAAGGAAAGACTACCAGGAAGGACGAGGCATCCAACAGCACTGCACGCCAGGACGTAGATATGGAGAGCGGAAATCAAACCAGCAACAACCATGATTTACAAGCGGCACTGAAGAACGATGCAGTAGCATCGTTCAGTAACAGGTAGGCTAGTTACTAAAAATAAAAATTTAGTATCTAGCAAATTAAATAATGATCCTAAAAATAATAATAAATTTTCTTACCTATCTCCTCCTCAAAATACACCAACGCTACCTACTGATAGCACAAGCCTAAAGCCATCGTGGTTGCCACCGATTTTCGTGAACAATGTTTCACCGCCTACTCTTCGCGTGATGATGCGCAACTTTCCAGATGCTAAGTACCACATAAAATCTCTTTCACCGTCTTACCAAAAGATCATAGTCGATAATACGACCGCATACGATGGCATCATGAGTCTGATGCAGGAAAATAAATTAGTGGGCCATTCCTTTACCCCAGCAGCACGCAAGAAACCGGTGGCTATACTGAAAGGTTTAAGCTTCTCGGAGAATGAGGTATTAGAAGATATCTTATATCCCCTTTAGTCACCCAGATGACTACTGCCTGGTCACGGCAAAACAAAATTTCGCTCAACCTCTTCAGAGTTGCGCTCTTCTCAGAAGAAGATCTGTGAAAAATTATAAAAATAAAATTTATACTTAACTGTAAAGTAACATGGGAAAAGCCCAGAAAGGGAGACCTCACTCAATGCTTTCGTTGCCAGCGCTTCGGACATGTAGCTGCAAATTGTGGCTACTCCCAAAGGTGCGTCGCTTGATGAAAAGAGCACAAAGGTCAACAGGGCCCAAGAAAAAGTTTAGATAATCCTTGAGAGGATGTCTCAACAGACCCCGCCATTCCCCCAGTTTTCTGTGTCCTATGTTCAAACACGGGCCACCCGGCCAACTATTCTAACTGCCCCGAGCGTGTCAAGCTTAGGGCCAAAATAGCCGAGAAGCGGACACTGAGAAGCCAACCTCAGTTCAATTGGGACCCAAAAAGCTTCCAGCAGTTGAGCCCATCTGCAACTGACGGATACGTCGATCATTCGACCAGACTCCCTCCAAGACAGCAGTACTCCGCAGTCTTAAAGAGACCCGCAGTCCTATACTCTGAGCCAGTCCAACAAGAGCAACCCCAAACCGAGAATGTCTTAAATCTGATTTCACAGGAAACTGTAAAGCATTTAGGGGTTTCCTTCGTCGTGTTTATCAGAAAAGCCGGTGAATTTTGGACGACGTATAGGCAACTTCCAAATGAAGAGAAAGAAGAAGCGTTGCTAAACTTTTATATAAAGTGGTTGGCAAGCAGTAGGCTCCGAATCATCGCAATCAATATAAACTCTCTTCAAAGGCATGAAAAACGTATAGCACTAGAGCAACTGCTACAGAAATACAGGCCCGACCTAGTATTCCTGAACGAAACATGCCTTCGAGAAAAACACAAACTACATTTTCCTTACTACAATATTTTTCGTAATGACGAGGGTAGAGGTACTGCCATTCTGGCACACACCAACCAAACGATCTACCAAGTTGACTGTCATATCATGCCACTTTCTTGCACTTTAGCCACGCTCCACCTACGCGGCCAGCAGGGGCTCGTCCGCAAGGTCTTGCTCGGGTCACTCTACATTCCATGTGGCAGCGGATACGCCCTGCCATCTAAGCTGGATCAAATAACTACCATTGGGCTGGGTTATGATGAAATGATTATCGGGGGTGACCTCAACGCCCGACACCCGTCGTGGGGTGACCATACGACTAACAGCAACGGCTTAGCCATATTCAGCTGGTTATCGGATGGATATTAAACTTCTCTAAGAGTCATCAATGCAGGAGTGCCAACATTCCCACGAGGCAGTTCATTCCTCGATAACTTCATCCTATCCGCTTCATTAGTAGGATTTAATGGCTCAGCTATAGATTGCATAAGCATCCCGGCACCATCTGATCATCAAGCAATACTCCTTGATGTCGCCCCTTCCGGAGAAAGAATATCACCACCACAAGAACTCACACGATCATACCTAGGCGAAGACTGGAAAATTTTTAATGAACAGCTTTCCGATCAGCTTGAAGGGAAATTCCCGGACCATAGGATGTACAGCAATCATGAAATAGATGATTCGATTCAAACCCTCTCAAACTGTATTCTAGACCTGATGAATACCCACGCACCAGTAAAACCTCGCTCATTTTCCAAATATGGGAGCATATCCCCTTATACAGAACACTTAATTCGAACAAGGGCTAGATGGCAACAACGCCTTAAAAGAATCTTCCATAGAAATTTAAATAGAATTAATTCGGAATACATTGCACTAAAGTCTCAAATAAACTGCCTGGAAACTCTTATAAGGCAAAATGTGCACGCTGAAATGAACAAAGCGTTCAAAGACAGGCTAACTGCTATGAAACCTTCCCCATTCGTATTCAAGGAGATCAATGCCCTTACAGGCCGTCACATGGCAAAGTTCTCAATAAATAAAGATCCCATTCAACTAAACGGACAAGTGTTCACTACGACGGAACAAAAACTATCTGCTTGCTCCCAACATTACGCCCACCTGTACAGGGAGAGATCGTCCTCAGACCAAGGCACTAACACCATCGTGGAAAAAACGGTCACGGAATTCCTAAACGGATACCAAGGTTCATATCTTACGATCTTTTCAAGAACCAATAGAGCTTCTAGCCCGTCAAGCGAGCCGTTCAAATATTCCTTTGCAAGTCCTGATCACGTACTATTCGCCCTTCGCTCAATCAATTCAAAAAAGTCCAGCGGCCCCGGTGGTATCCCGAACTACTTACTTAGGAAATGCTCCAACACCATTCACAGGCCTCTCACTATCATTATTAATCACTGCATTAATAATGGATACTTTCTCCGTGCGTGGAAAACAGCCTTACTACTCCCCACACCCAAAAAAGAGGCCAATGGCGATCTAAAAAAGCTCAGAGCAATATCTTTGTTTTCAAACCTTGGAAAAATTTTGAGAAGATCGTCAAAACCTTTGCTAAACCCCTTGTACCAGCGCAACAGTTTGGGTTTAAAGAAAAGGTATCTACGGAACAAGCGGTCCTCCTCTTACATGACTACATCTCATCCGGCCTAAGGAAAAAGAAGCAACCGTGGCCTGCTCAATCGACCTCGAAAAAGCGTTCGACTCCGTGTGGGCCAAAGGGCTCATATACAAACTTCTAAAGGCTCACTGCCCGACCCCGCTGACGCGCATTATAGCCAACTATCTAGAGCAAAGGACTCTTCTGGTGAAAATTGCCAATGTCTACTCCAACAGCATCAATGTTCGCTCTGGTGTTCCCCAAGGATCAATACTCGGCCTCCATCTCTTCAACTTCTATCTCCACGACATCCCAACCGTAATGCAACCAACGAACGCTATTCAGCACACTGCACAAAACTATATCACCAACCCCTCTTTCCACACAATCTTATATGCAAACGACATATTCGTCCTCGCTACTCGGAAGTCCCCTCTCAAAGCCTTGCAAGACATCGCTCCACACCTAGAAGCCCTACAAAAATATCTCTCAAAATGGGCTCTCCCAATCAACGCAGAAAAATGCGAGCTCATATGCTTTAAAAACACCTTGGGCAAAGGCCACCGAAACGCGCCAGCTGAAAGCAAAGAACTCTCAATATACGTCGATAACGTTCGTGTGCCCCTGAAAAACTCCATAAAATACTTGGGCGTCCTGTTCCACCATCATCTGTAGATCCTACACCCACTACACTACAGCCACACTAGGGCCACTACAGCCTTAGCCCCTCTACTCTCTAACAAATCAGTACAAGTAAGCACGAAAGTTCTTATGTACAAAACCCTTATCAGACCCATTATCTGCTACTGCTTCCCTGTCTGGTTTACTTTCTCCCCCATCGTAGCGGACGAATTGCAAATCTTCGAAAGGAAAATATTGAGGAAGTGCCTGTCCAAATATAGGAGGCCAAATAAAAAGCACTACCGGTGCACCATTCTATATAGAGATACAAACATTAAGCCCATCTTAAAATATGTGGTCGAGACTAGTTCGAAACGCCTAAAGAAATTTGCAAATCACCCCGAATCTATAATAAGGGAACTGTTCGCTCGAAATATCGCTGTTAACATCGTTTCTCCATACCTCTCGTCCATTAAACTGCTCACATCCAACTGCACTACCATAACAAACCCCACCACCTCACCGAATCACAAGCCACCGTTCTATATACAGACAGGAGTAGGTGACCGCGGCTAGCCGAATTGCGCGAGCAACAGGCGAATTTTCACTTTTGATCACCAAGACGATGGGGCCACCTTAGTAAGCTCCAGAGACCCTTCACACTTCTCAACCCCTTTCTTCTGACAGGAGCTAAGGATGAATTTATGAAACAAAAAATAAACGAATTATACATAAATTTTAAACTAAGTATCGGTTGCGATCAGATCAATCAAAATAAGCTGTTTGAAAAATTTTTCGCTGTTAAACATTACAGTATCGTAGTAGATAAGGGCAACAAATAACATGTACGTATAAAGTCTCAATAAATATATCTATCTATCTATCGACAACTAACTTTGTTATATAGAAAATTGCATGGAAATCTCCCATGCTAATCTCCCATGTAGATCGAATAATGAATTTGATTCACTTCATTCATCGTATTCCCCTTTTGTAGAACATTCCGTTGGTACGGTGAAAATGTCTATTTTGTAGCAATGAAAGGTGCGCAGTCCTTATCATTTCCTCGAGATTTCTTACAAATATTTAAATTTTTGGAGTTGAAATAGCGGAATATTAAAGAGTATTATGAATCAAATGACAACGTACTTCCAAACACGAAGGTAGAAAATTGGCTAACGTGGTGTTATAACCAATTTTGACATTTTGCTAAATATTTTGTGAATCATGTGTCTAGAGGAAGAGGCCATTCAGTGTGAATTTTAATGCACACATTAGTTTCGAAGTAAAGACGTGCGCCGGCAAATGAACTTGTTCGTTGAGTTAATTCCTAGAAGTGGTTTTTCGTGTCAGCTGTTGATCGTGAAATGTTTCAGATTTAGGAATAAGGTTTATATCAAGTTTTGGTGTGACTTACGCTAGTTTTTCGGGATATTCCTTGTTGACTGAAATTATTGGAGTTTTCATCAAATATTAAATCGAAATGGAGGATAAAATAAAAAAGGCTTAGTGATAATGTGCCTAAGTCCTAGTCATTACAAGTGTAACCATAAACTTGTGGATAAGCATAAAAAGAAACCCAAAAGGTAGAGGTATAAGATCGTGATTTGAAAAAATTTGAAATTAGTTTTGCTATAACTGTTAGGCACATAACATCCAAATTATTTTCCATGAGCAATTTGAAAATTAATTAGGAACGTTATTTTTTTTTCAAGCTTTTTGCAGGCATTTGGACAACTTCCAATTCAAACATTAAATTTATATGAGAAAAACACTATTGGACTACAATAAACTGACAGTGTTCAATGATAAGCACACTTGCTTCAAGCTCTGAAAAATTAAATGAATGTAAATTAGTTTTTGGATAGTCAGTTGGGTCAAGTCCTCAACTTAACCCACAGAAATGTTGTGATAATCGCTAAGGTTGTGACCGTCACGAAACTTTCTTGGTGTTTATCTTCCGGCAAACACTATGTGACGATCACAGGACCTATTGATTATGTCCGAACAGATCGCCCATTACCTTTTCGCTGTAATGCGCGATCCGCTCGTAACGAGAGTCTTGAGCAGACTCCCCTGGTCCAGACACTTCATGAGTTTTTAAACAAAAACTGAAGAAAGGAAAAGAAGCGACCTCGGCTGAGATTAGTAACAACAACAAATAAAAAATAAAAAAAAGATGATGAGTTCAACAACTGGCAAAGGGACTTGAGATTGACAAAAGGGTACGAGAAAAGGTAAATATTTCAGCAACAATCGATGAAACGTTTATATTTCACACATTAATGCGAACGAGCGGCTTGTGAACTTTCAAAGGTTTACGAAAAACAATGTAGGTTGTTTTTGTGCGTAAAAACTTGAACGCATGTGCTGTTTGCGTTATCTCAAAGGATACAGTTTAGTGTGTTGATCCTTAACCCATTAGCGAGCAATAAATTGTGCACGTGTTGTACATTTTCTCAACGTTTATTGTTTAACGATGTAAAGAAAGAAAAAACTGTAGCAGTTGTTTGTTTGACTGTTTATTCAACAGACAGTAAGATATAAATGACAAGCCAATCACAACAAATGAAATTTGAAAAATCAAATCGGATCTTCAGAATGAATAGATTTTCTTTGGTCATAAATTGAGACATATCTAAATAATAATCTGTCGAAAGAAAGTCTCTCTACGTGCATGAGCTCAAAAGAATGAAGAAATTCTGCTGATCAATTGGATCGCATGTAATATTCAATTAAATAATTGAATCATCGTCCAACGTCTTACGTTAATTCAAATCTCATTTCTAATCAATTGAGATTCCAATGGAATGAAAGAACTCACGGAAGAAGAACTGAAGCGTTAGTTAGTCAAAGTATTCAGAAGAAAATAATTAGTTAATAATATATAGAAAATGATAAAGAATATAGAAAATTTTCAAGACCATATTTTAAATCAAGAAAGCCTATTTTGCATTTCATATATGAGCTGATTTTTTTGAAAGTGGTATAAGTCCATTTTTTCATATATTGAGATATTTAAGGGTTTACGTTTGAATCAATATAAAAATATTGGCCAATTGTAATCAATTCGAGTGATGTTTTTTACACTATACACCTTTTAAATTTTTTTATAAAATAATAATTACAAAAGTTTTTTGAAAAAATAAACGATTTTTTTAGCTCCAAATGGACTTATACCACTTTCAAACTTAACATATTACAATAAATAAAACAGGAGCAAATTTAAGTCCATATTTTTATAGACATAATAAGCTTTACTGAAATGGATTTTTATATAAAAAGTAAAAGTTAAAATGAAGACATTTAAATACACGAGTAGCCAAATTTATTAAGAGTTTATTTGAGTTATATTGAAAATATAAAAATTAAAATTACTTCGTTAAGACCTTAAAATTAAAAAAAAAAATTTTAATTAGTTTTCTTTTACAGTTAGCATATTGAAGTATTCATGGTGAATAGGTGGTATGTAGGGTAAAAAGCTTATCATGTCGTTATATTTGTCTCTTGTTATGCTCCTTGAAGTTTTGTAAAGTGGTAACATATTAATTTTGCTGAGGTTTATTGGTCTTCCCTTTTTTCCAAATAAATAAAAATTGTTTTAAATGGAGCACTTTCTTCCATACTAAGTTTGTAAAAAATTTTGTGAGGTTCATTCCTTTTGAACCTCATCCAACATATTTTGAGCCAGTTTACAATTTCTCCGTTCGTGTTTTTTTTTTCTGTTTGTAATTGCCTCTTCCAGAGATTTGGTTGAGACAAAGTCTTCTCTTTTCATTTTATACAAAATTAAGCTGTTTTTTTTTCCGGCAAGCTTTTCTTGCATTATAATAATCTTGGGCAGTGTATAATTGTTCCTTTTTCTTTAATGCTGTTTCCACAACTGCAAAATCTCTGTCGTTCGGAAGAAATGAATGACCTGACAGTAAAAATTTGTGGTCAATAACATTTATGTTATTATCGTCTGATTGAACAATCCTTAACCACATCAGTGCGAGCTTAATATTGCGATTTTGTCCGGTACACATGTCACTGTATGCTATGATATGATCTTGAGTGGTTACCGTCTGAATATGCTTCAGACAGCAAGATGCTATTTCTTCCGCACCTCTAGATGCTACAGTTTCCTCCCATGCATACATATGAATTCTATTGTCATGAAAATTATGAAAACCTTCATTAAGAACATACATGTTTCGCTTATAGTATGCAACAGAAACTGTTAATTTGGAATATGAAAGCGCCTTTTGTAGATCAAAGGAAAATGCGAAATATTTATCTGGGTTCATTGATGCTAAGTCTTGATCTTCTTTTAAAGCTTTTCTAGCCAGTTCTGCATTTCTCAAATGTGTGCTATGTTCCTCTAAAAGGCTGCTTTTTTCATTAAGGTCTGAGGTAGCTTTAATTTTTAAATGCAAGCAATCGCATTTTTGACAAGTATCTTTATGTGAGTGATGAAAACTTAAATTTATATACATATATTCGCTCGCTGAGAAATGTTGTATGGTTTTCTTCGCACTTTTCAGCATACAAGTTGTACATTTTTCTTAAGTTCAAATCAGAGCTTAGGTATTTTCTATTTGGATTATTGGAACGCGTGCAATGACTTTCATAGTGTGGAAAACTTTTTATATGATCTTTTGCTACATTCACTAGTTTCTCATCACTCTTTCTGCAAGATCCTTTCATTTTTCCACGTAAGTCATTTCCTATTATCTTTGCTTTGAGAGCCTTATGTAGTCTGCCTATAGATATCTCAAATGTATCTATAAAGAACTTTTTACATACCTTAATGCTTTCCTTTTCAATATTTAAAAAGTATTCATAACTACAATCTCTGGCTGATCCCTTAAAATTTCTGCCTCGTCTTCTTTTTATTGGCGCACGCTGAGTGGATGCATACAAGAACGTAATTTGTTTGTTAAAATCCCCCATTTCCCAAAATAAATTAAAAAGTGATATTCGATGACTCTCTGTAATACGTTTCGCGCACAATTTCTTACATTTGCAATCCTTATTTTTGAATTTCTTTGCAGGAATAATATTTCCAGTTTTTGTATGATATTTTTCTCCTTTATTCCTTTTACTTTTCCTAATCTTCTGATCATTATTTTCATAATGTGATCGAGATTTAGTAACATCGTCTTCGTCAGTCGTTGAATCACTTAATTCAGAAATTCTAATTCTCTTCTTAGTTTGTAGAAATCTGGAATTAATACTGTTCAAATTGCTTTCCTCATCCGATTCATAAATTCTTCTTGTTTTTCTTCTATTCATGGGTCTTATTTCTATAACAAATAAAATTCAATATTCCCGGCAAAAAAATTATTACTCTTACTTACCATCATCACTTTCAGACCAAATTGACAGATTGTCGTATTCTTTACAAGTATATGAACTCATTGTAACAAATAATATTATTTATTTAAACCTTTAATTTTCTGCTCTAATAGCAGTTATATTTAAATAATACTCCCACTGCAATCAATTAGTGTAAAAACCAAACAGTAGGACTTGCGAAGGAGAACTAAACAAAACCAGTGTTTAATTACTTCTCATCATTTCATCATAACAATAATACCTTTATCTTGTCAACAATGTCGTATTTTAATACACTAGCACTAGATAAGTAATATCTGCTAATGAGCAGCGTGCACTGAAGTAGCAACAATCAATAATAATTGCAATAAGACAGTTGTTTTAATTATAATTATTAGGAACGGACTTAATACACTTTCAAAAGAAATATTTATGCGATAGCATTGGCCATCAAAACTGTATTTGTTGATTGTACGTCAAAATAAAATTTGATTGAAATTGTGATTGTAACCATGGAGAGAATGTGTCTATAGCTCAGTAAAAATATCGTTAACTTTTTTTTTTTAAAAGTGGACTTATACCACTTTCAAAAAAACCAGCTCAATATTATTCCCTTCATCGCACTTTTTTAAATTTATAGCACAACACACATTTAACTACAACACACGTTTTAGCGCAACACACGTTTTAGGAGAAGTTCAAACTGACAGTTTCAAAAGGGGCTCCGAATCATTGAATATCACTCCTCATTATTGTAATAATTGATGTTATGCGACTATATCATGGAGACGTGCTTTCGTCGATCATCAAAAGGATTTTTCCTAGAAAAAGTTTTAAATATGGAATTTTATGTTTGAATTGCATTTGATAATTGATTACAAATTTAATTGTAAGAATTTTCATTTGCTTCACTACACAAATCAGAGTTGTGTTTAAACGTTTGGACATGAAATTGATTGCTTCAAACATGTTTGCTTCGAATTTAATTTTTTATTGGATACTCATTGCATATTTTTAATGCGCGTAGATGTAACATCGAATTTTAATATTGCAAATGTTTTTTCACTATTTTATGTTGGAAATATAAAGTATAGTTACAATATATACTCGCATATGAAGTAGAATTATTTAATCTTTTCAGAAAACAAATTGATTTCTCTCGAAGGACACGTTGTTTGTTCTATGCTATCCGTTAAATATGGGGTGGAGGTTATCATAACTGAAACAGAATTGCTCAACTGTGTATTTTAATCCTATTCAAAGGCTGCCGAAAATTCGAAAGGTCGAAGCTGATAGAAAAACGTAATATGCGAACAAGGATATTATCCATATTTGATACATCAAGATTTTGAAAAGGTAGTCTTTCAACTTTAATCTACGACTTAGCTAAATTTAAAAATAAACTAACTAAACTAACTGGGTTTTCTTATGCAAAAACTGGAAATATCAAACATTAAATACTAATGTTGTAAAAATTGTGTGACTGTGAGAAATGAAATGAAATGAAATCAATAAAAATTTTTTTCTTTGTTTCGTTGTTTCAATATCAAATCTCGCATCAAGCCACATACTCACCAACCTTTGTAAGGGGTAAATTGGTTTGTACTCTAGATATTTGTCGCATGAGAGTGTCAAGCATTGATGATGCGACAAATGAACTGGTGTCATGTAACACATTTCGTGGCATGAGAGAGATTCATTTCTCGCAAGGTAGCTTGTTTGTAGCATGCTACTTTTGATGATACATTCACCTACTGATTAGTTCTGGGCTCCTATTAGTTTTGTGCCGAATTCGTATTGTAAAAATTTTCTTGAGATTATCGAGATTGACATGCGGAGAAATACGTCATGCGGATAAATACGTGAAACAAACATTTTAACAATTGAAAACACGAACTTTGGTAGTTTAATGTTTTATTTTCGTTCGATATTCTAAATTTAGACAATTTGATTAGTAAAATGACACAGAGGTTATTTTAACATTATAGTAATCCTAAAAACTAGGATCAGATGTTTTTTCGGTACTTTTGTCATATCTAAGCCATTTGTGTTACTACCTTGGAAATGCTGCGATTATTTTTGGTTGTCGAATTGTCTTTTAACCATGCTAACATGCACATTTTCTATGTATTCTTAATTTTTGTTCGATTGCATCCATCTGGAAAGAATAATTTTTTCTTTTTGTAATTTTTCTCCCGCAATACATTTTCCATAGTGCTCGGTTAGCATTTATCAGATAACAAAGATATTAGGATAGCAAAGAGATTTTATCACACATTATCTATATTTTTTTTGTGCATGTGAACTATTATGGATTTTAGTAATGAACATAATACACAGTTTTTACATCAATCAGTGAATATGCTAATTTTCTGCTCACGTCATTCAATTTAACCGATTTATACAGTCAGCGACAAAAGTCATGGCACCTTTAATTGTGTAGAAAAACAATAAGTACCATTCAGTATGGTTTTTAATTTTTAAAAATAAATTACTCAAAATATAATCTTTATAATAGCAGCTATATTTTCCAACTTACGGGATTTCAATATTGTATTGCGTTTGTCCATGAAACCTAAAATTTGTTGCGTAGTACACAAATGTTGCTTATTCAATAACAGTAATTTCCAGGAACTGTGTAGCCTGTTGGAAGTAAATATCAATTTGGTGGTCTATCTATTTTAGTTTGAGAAAGTTTTACGTTACGATTGAGTCAAGTTTTAAAGTGTTTCGTGATTAAAAAAGATGTCAAGGAAAGATACAACGTGTGAAGAAAGGAAAATTGTGTTAAATATGAGGAAAGATGGGAAAACTTATGAGGAAATTGGAGAATATATAAAAAGGAGTAAGTCAACAGTAAGAAATATAATAAAACGAAAGGAAATAGAAAACAGAATAAAAACCAAGACAAGAACGGGCCGGCCCCCAAGTTTTAACCGACAACGATAAACGGATTATAATGCGCAAAGTCAAGGTTAATCCAAAAATATTTGCAAGTGAACTAAGCCAGGCAGCTTCAGTTGAATTGGGAAAGAAAATTTCTCCAAGGAGTATTCAAAGAGTCATACGAAGTAATGGACTTAGAAGCCGTGCCGTTCGCAAAAAACCGTTCATAAGCAAGGCAAATAAAAAAAAACGTCTAGAATTCGCCAGAAAATACTTAAATGCACCAGCTGACTTCGGAAACAATTATAATCGGAAACAAGGTAATTTTTTCCGATGAATCGAAATTCAATATTTTTTGAAGTGGTGGTCGCATAAGAGTGTGGCGTCGACAAGGCGAAAGTTAACTGCCGAAACATTTACATCCTACAGTGAAACATGGTGGCGGTGGCGTTACGGTATGGGGATGCATATCTGCAAACGGTGTGGGAAATATGGAGTTTATAGAAAGCACAATGGATCGTTTCGGATATCTAGCCATTTTGAAGAAAACATTTGCAAAATAGTGCGGAAAAATTGAGTTTGAGTGGTGGTTATTATTTTCAACAAGATAATGATCCCAAGCATACAGCACACATTGTGAAACAATGGATAATCTTTAACACTCCTCATATGCTGGCTACACCTCCTCAGTCACTAGACTTCAATCCGATTGAGAATCTTTAGAGTGAATTGGAAAAAAACTTAAGGAAACATGACATAACATCAAAAGCACAACTGAAGGACATCATACGGCAAGAATGGGCTAATATCAACAATTCATATACGCTAAAATTAGTCTAATCAATGCAAACGCAACTAAATAATGCAAATGCAACTAAATATTAATTTCAATATACTGCTATTAAAAGATACAATTTTCTAATCAACTGTCATAATTTTTTCCGCGGCAAAAGTAGAATTTTTGTATAAACGAAATTGTTTTGTTTTATTAATTTTGTGAAATTTGATTTGTTTTTATATATTCATAATCTATATTAATAAATATTAATTATTTCTAAAACACAACGGAATGGCTTTAATATTTTAGAAGATATGTATCTGCAAAACGATAAGTGCACTCAGGTGCCATGACTTTCGTCGCTGACTGTATGTCATTAGAGCACTATTGTTATTCAGTTTTTCTATTTTTTTTTAATCCTATTTTATACAATTTGATACAAAGTGCTTGTCAAAAATATATATTTGTAAGATACGGAAGTGGAATTGAGTTAAATATTGATTGAGTGGAATTGTGGGATTGAATTTTGTGCTAAGTGGAATAGATTTAAACAAAATTTCGCTGGATTAACAAGTTGACCAGAATACTACGTCTTGTTCATTTCAATTGGATAATACACTAAACTGAATCGGTCAAGAACATGAAAATTAATGTTGGCAAAATATTTAGATAAGGTGGAATCAATTACAAATATTGACTTAAATAAAATGTCTAGTTAATTATCAGTTTTAAGATGTAGGTTAGTTTAGTTAATTTGAATGTTTTGTTAAAATTTTTAAAAGCTCCAGTATTCCTTGATACATGGCTGCAGAAAATTGTTTGTTTCTTGTTTTTATGTTAATTTTTCACCACAAACTATTTACAAAAAGTACACTGGCATGCATATTTTAAATTTTAACGTGCTCAAAGTATTGAAATTCACGAACAAATGCCAAATAATATATTAGTTAGTAGTAAGTCCTACAATATTTGATTTTTTGTAAGTAAATAAAATTGCTTTAAAATTTAAATAAATATTAAAATAAATATAAATTTAAATATAAATATGAAATTTGCATCTATATATTCTGTTTTTTTTATATGTGATTAGATAAAACAACAAAAATGTTAATAAAGGCCTCCATAAAAATCATATTTGTATGAGAATTTTTGACAAGAATTAGAACAATTTTAGAGGGTTTATTGATTTCTTGCATCCGAAAATTTGCCAGGGTACGCATTCTTTAGGTAATATTTGCATTTTAGTTTTCAAGTTTCTTTTGAATCTTTCGAATTATAAAACTTTTGAAAAAAAAACGGAAATATTTTGATTGGTTATATAATTGCATGTTTATATAATTTTAATCATCTTGAAATAAGTTATATATTATTCGCTTGGATTAATTAAAATTTGAAAATTTTCCAATATTCCTTATTCTTGGACAGGGTAATAAATTTTATTTGGGCCATAATGTAGATGTTTGAAAGCAAGCTTTCTTGTTTGTTTAGTGTGATCGTATACCTCAAACTAAATAATCAATTTTCTCATCTTACGTTGCATTTAGTGTCTCGTTTACTGACTGAAAAATTATACAATCCTCTGGATTGAAAATTGGAAAAGTAAATTTAAAACTTTGATATTTTGAATTGATTTGATTTTTGGTTTTAAAAATACATTTTAAGTAAGGCTATGAAAGGTTGCATTTCATTTAATCGAGTTACCTTAGAATAACTTGAAATTTATATAAATTACAAATGTTTCAGTTCTTTTTTATTTCGTATGTCTAAAAAACAATGCTTATAAGCAATTAATTAACTTGAATCAGTATCTTTGATTTCGTTTTTTTTTGAATCGCTGAATAGAATTGTTTGAATGATGATTGCTAACGTTTATGCATTATTTTTGATAGA
The DNA here is from genome assembly GCA_954870665.1 of Stratiomys singularior. Classification (NCBI taxonomy): domain Eukaryota; kingdom Metazoa; phylum Arthropoda; class Insecta; order Diptera; family Stratiomyidae; genus Stratiomys; species Stratiomys singularior. Next base: position 104,027,571 of record OX940880.1, read on the forward strand.
TGTTTGTTCCTAAAATGATATAATAAGGGAGAAATTTTTTATCTTTATTATAAATTGAGTACTTATAAATTATTTTTAAAATTTCGAAAATTTATCCTTTTGTTGAATTATTATTAAGATTGAAAGTACTGTAGAAACTATGCGGATTCACGAGGCGAAGTTAAATAAAGTTAAGCTGAATACAATAGATAGACCAAGATTAAAAGTGGCTCAGAAGAATGCACTATGAGTGGAATGTGCTAATATAATGTGAAATCAGATTCATCGTTGTTTACACTGCAGAGCGTCAAGATTGGTAGTTTGTATACTACTTACCTACTTAAAGTGTATTCGGACCGAATAATGAAACTTATTGGGTAGGTTAAAAGACACAGTGAAAACACAGAATTAATTTGGAAAGAAACTTTATTGACTGTGAACTGACCTGGACGAATGTTACAAAAGAACTGAACAAAAGTTACATATTTAGAAATCAAAATGGTGAAAACAAATGGCGGTGCCAACAGAATAAAATGAAACAAGCAAAATAGGCGTGATAATTGAAAACTCCAACACTTCATTTTCAAGTTTAACTCCCGACAGTGATTTGGTGAGAATATCGGCGGTCATCTCTTCGGTTGGTAGATACTGGATCTGCAGAGGGTAGACCTGGATCGCCTGTCGGATGAAATGACGTTTGATGTGTTTCGTTCGAGCGTGGAAGATGGGATTGTGGTACAACTTCCCCGCAGACTGATTGTCATTAAAAATCGTGATCCTTGACAACTTCTCAATGCCGAGCTCCTTAACGAAGCCGGACAAGCGAATTGCCTCTCTGGTCACTTCTGATAGGCTTGCATACTCGGCTTCTGTCGAGGATCTTCCGTGAGCTTCCGTGAGCTCCAGGAGATAGCAGCGCCTGACAGGGTGAACGTGTACCCTGTGTAAGATTTTCCGTCGATGACGAATCTGTGCATTTCCTTCAGCGCTGGTCCGAAATTCCAATTGAGTGCCGGGTGCCAAGGGCAACTTCACAGCCTTGCACTCAGCCTCCCGAACTTCTGGAGCACTTTTCGAATGTATCCTCGCTGGCACAATGTGATCCGGTCCTTGGTCTGCTCGACTTCGATTCCGAGACAGAATCAGATGTTCCCCAGGTCCTTGATTTGGAAATCGGTCGCAAGCTTTTGCTTGATTTCTTCGACGCGCCTCGGATTTCGGGAAATAAGAAGGATGTCATCGACATATATGAGTGCATATGTTTCGTCCTTCTCGTCGACGTAGACGCAAGAATCTGAGTTCGTTGGAAATAGGCCGTACGATTTCATCTTGTTGCCCAATTTGACGTACCATTGTCGGCCGGCTTGTTTTAATCCGTATAGGGCCTTGGAGAGTTTGCAGACCAGGTCGGCAGACTTCAAATCTCGTAAAATCTTTTTGGCTTTGGTAACCAAGGACCTGTCCGTTTCAACTTGGACCATCTTCTCCAAGGTCTCGGCCAACAGGACTGGCGGCTCCATGTAGACCAGGGTATCAATGTCTCCGTTGAGATAGGCAGTTGTCCCGTCCATCTGATGAATTTCAAGTCCGAACTTCGCTGCCAGTGCCATCAGGAGGCAGAACGAGTCGAGACGTGCCACGGGTGCGAAAGTTTCCGTGAAGTCGATGCCTGGACGTTGAGCGAAACCACGCCCGACAACATGGGCCTTGCGTCGATCCAAGGTTCCGTCCGGGTGGAACTTGTTCCGAAGAACGGTGCGGTAGCCGATCATTTTGTGATCTTTGGGCCTGTTGACTAACTCCCATGTGTTGTTCGCGACCAAGCACTTTGCTTCGGAATATATGGCGTCGAACCACTCCTCCTTGTCTTCGCTCTCCATGCTTCGCTGATTGGCACTTCCACGGCACTCATTACGATGCAATGGTCGTCGGCGAGATTCTCCTGGATGTCGTCTTCTGTTGGAACTGAGTCGGCTGAAGGTGAGTCACATTCGCGTCCGTTGATTGGTCTCTCGTTCAGGTACTTCAAAGCCGTGAAAAGGTTGAAACTCGTCGTTTCGTTCTCGTCTGCTGGATTTCCAACTTGGTTCGCTGAAACTTCGGGCGCGATCGGAAGAAGTGTGACGCTTGCGTCCAACACGATTTCGCAATAAGTGTGCTCGTCCTTTTCGATGGCCTCTTCTGGTCGGCGTGATGTCTCGGATTGAGCCGGGCTGAACTCGTTCAGGAACTTGACGTCTCTGGAGGTGCGAATCTGGCGCTCTGTATCCAAACGCGGTAGGCCTTGGATTCTACCGAATAACCTACGAATATTCCTGGAGTGGCCTTCGGGTCGAACTTCCCCTTTCCCGGCGTCTTGTCCAAGAAGAAGACCTTCTCGCCAAACGAGCGTAGGTGAGAAAGGTTTGGCTTCTTTCCGGCCCATCTCTCGTGAGGAGTCATCCCGTTCGGTAGCGCTTTGGTCGGGCAGCGGTTCCGTAAGTAATTCGCCGTGGAGATGTCTTCGGCCCAGAGCGATTGTGGTAGATTCGCATCAAGTTGCATGCAGCGAGCGGCTTCTACCAGCGTTCGGTTTTTGCGCTCTGCAACGCCGTTCTGCTCTGGAGTGTGCGGGACTGTCAGGCAATGCTGGATGCCTGACTGCTTCAGTAGATTTGCCATTTTCCCGTTCACATACTCTCGGCCGTTGTCCAATTGGATCCGTTTTATTTTTCGCCCTAGCTGGTTCTCGACGAGATTTTTGAATTTTTCGAATTTGTCGACGACTTCGGCTTTACTTTTCAAAAAGTAAACGTAGCAAGTTCGGCTGTAGTCGTCGATAAACGTGACGAAATAACGCGCGCCTGTTGTTGACGCTGTGCGCAAGGGAGTTCCGAAGGGAGTGCTGGACATCTTCCCCGAAATGCAGGACTCACAGGTGATGCTGTCGATCTGAGGTCAGGGACGTACAGCGTGTTTTCCAGCGTAACAACATTGTCCGGGCTGTCCGCGATCGCGACGCGTACGTCTCCCTTTCCCTCCACTCGCGTTTCCGAGTTGTTAGCGAGTTTTAGTTTTCCGCACTTGTCACTCGTGTTTATGAATGCGTCTTTGTCGCCACATAAATGTGAAGTGCATCCTGAATCCAAACACCAAAGATCGTCCGCGTTGGTCGATTCGCGCGCGTTATTGACGAAGCAACACCAGCCATTGGTTTCCGATTTGTCCTGGTTGCTGCCGTCTGCGTTCGCTTTTTGCTTTTCTCAACACTCGCTTTCTTTATGTCCGTTTTTGTGACAATACCCGCACTTGTATTTACGTCTCACTTCACTTCGTTTGTCTTTGTTTTGTCCGAAATTGTCACTTGCACTGCCGTTGTTTTTCGAACTACTAGCGCCACCTTTGGACTTTTGTGGGAACTTGTTTGGTTTCTTTGAAGATGGCCGTCCTCTCGCAAACATGGCGGCGCCGGCGTCTTCTTTTCCGGTCTGGATTCGCGCGTTATGTTCTTCGATGATTTTCACTTTCAGCGACTCGGCTTCCGGTAGATTTTCCCGGGATTCGATGGCGCACCGGAAATTCTCGTAGCTGGCGGGCAGGCTGTAAAGTAGCATGATAGCGAGCAGTTCGTCGGGAATGTCGATGTTCATTGCTTTCATTGTTTGGCTGGCTACGATTCTTCGCGTTAGATTTTTCGACTTTTACACTTCGCGTTGATATAATTTTCTATACGTGATTATCTGTGTTCCGTTCTGTCTGGGCCCATAACCTATTGGCTAGGTTAAAAGACACAGTGGAAACACAGAATTTATTTGGAAAGAAACTTTATTGACTGTGAACGGACCTGGACGAATGTTACAAAAGAACTGAACAAAGGTTACATATTTAGAAATCAAAATGGTGAAAACAAATGGCGCCAACAGAATAAAATGACACAAGCAAAATAGGCGCGATAATTGAAAACTCCAACAAAACTACAGTAAAAAAAAATTACATTTGAATATTTCCTAATTAGTACAAAAAGGTGATTATTTTTTTAAGTTTCATGGTGTCTTTGTGATATTTCGAAATATGTTATCACGAGCCTATGCCACAATCTGCAGTCTCCAGTGTGCAAAAATCGTTAAAAAAACGATTTGTCCTTAATTAAACAAAGAAATAGCAAAACGACACAAGAAAAAAAAAAGTCAATTTAAATTATTATGGATTAAGGCTCATGTAATACTGTAGAAATTTATGCTGCGGTGTTTAGTAATGTGGAGTCTTATCATATAAAATACATAAAAATATACCAACACATTCAATTCCAGTCACCTTTATGTTGCAACTTGCGAAAATCCATCAGAAATTAATCTTGTCTTCTTTATCCTGGGAGGCCTGTGCCAGAAAAAGAGAACGCAAAACCGTTCCGAAGAAAGATGCATTGATATAATATCACATCTCGCTTTAAATTGAAACTTTCTGCACCGGATATTTGCTCACCGCATATTTTAAACTCAAATCAAATTAAAAATATTTCTCATGCATTTGTAACTTCAGCTATTTCCCGTAATATCAACACATATTGCTTGTTATTCATGCATATTTCAATCATAATTTCGATGCACCTCCTAGCTTACACTTGTGTAGTTCACGCGGTTAGGAATGATATCGAACAATGAATGCAGAGAACGTGAATGGGCGTTTATGATGCGTGTCCTTTTCTTTATATATCAGTGAAGTTTGTGCTACACATGCGTTTTCCAAATAGCTGATAAGACATTGACTTTACTTTCTTGTATCCATCTTAAAAGTCAAACATCTTAGCTAGTCGATTTGCGTGTTTTCAACCCATTTATCATTTAATTTTTCACTGAAATGGAAACATGGCTTTAGCAGACATATAAGGTATGTATTTGAAAAGGTGAAACGCATGCAACTTTACGTACCTTCCAAAGTGCATTGCGTATGTTCATTCTTGCTATTATCACATGCTACTGAATAAAATCAAGCAGTTTTGAATGAAGTATTTTCTCCCAGCAAACCATTAAAATAAATTTATGAAATTTGTTTTGATCAATGCCCGCCGTTCTAAGTCACTTATTTCATAAAATGTTGGATAGCTACTTCTTTTCTTCTTATTCGTGTGTGACTAAAATAAACTCGTAAAAGTGCGTTTGACCATGCTGAAACATTAAGATATGTTCATCTGAATGAATCATTCCCCAGAAAGGTTGTTGATTAACAATTTCGCTTGAAGATCAGGGGAAAATAAGTTCGATCTTCAGCAAGTCCCAGATTACTGATGGTTTCTAAAACGGATCAAAACAAGAATTAGTCAAAATTTCGTATTAGGAATCTGATAATGCAAAGCTTAAATTTCAGTGTCTGTCATTGTAATCGGTGTATAAATATGAAATGCGGATTTTTTCTGCTTGAAATATGCATTTATTTGAATAACAGAACGAATGAATTCAATAATCAAAGTATTGGCCATCGTTAGCTACGACTTTTTCCCATCTTTCTGTCAATTGATGGATTTCGTCCCAGTACCATTTCTCATTTTTTGCGGCTAACCACTCATCAAGCCAATAACATTTCACTTCTTCGTAAGAATGGAAGTGCTGTTCCGAAAGTTCGTGCTGCATCGATCGAAACAAGTAGAAGTTAGAAGGAGCCAAGTCTGGTGAATACGGCGGTTGGGGCAGAACTTCCCAAATAACGTTTCCCAAGTAGTTCTGGACAGGCATTGCAACATGCGGCCGAGCATTGTCATATTGAAAAATGACTTTATCATGTCTTTGGTGAAATTCTGGTCGTTTTTCCTTAAATGCGCGGTTCAATTTGATCAATTGTTGTCGGTAACGTTCGCCAGTAATAGTTTCACCAGTTTTCAGCAGTTCGTAATACAAAGGTCCCTTACTATCCCACCAAATACACAGCAAAGTCTTCTTTCCATGAATATTTCGGACTGGTTGTGATGTTGATGGCTGGTCTGGGTCTACCCATGATTTTTTCCGCTTTGGATTGTCGAAATAAATCCACTTTTCATCGCCAGTAACAATCCGATGCGAAAAACCTTTTCTTTTCTGTCTGGTAAGAAAAATTTCAGGAATGGTTTGTCGCCTTTCGATGTCTCTTTCTTTCAATTGATAAAACACCCATTTGCCAGCTTTTTGGATTTTTCAGTTTTTCAGTTTGTGTGTTGTCTTCATCCAATAATGCTTGCAAATCTGTATCTTCGAATTTTTTTGGTGGATTTCTACGGTCTTTGTTGCTGACATCGAAATCGCCACTTTTAAATCTTTTAAACCATCGTTCAGAAGTGTCTTGGCTTGGGGCATGTTCACCATATGCTTCCACTAACAATCGATAAGTTTCCGCTGCCGTTTTCTTCAAATGAAAGAAGGTTATTAGACTTCCCCGCAAAACCTCTTTTTCTGGCACGTAATTCGACATTTTTGAAGCGAAAAAAAAACTATGTTGTTTGTACAATCAAAACCTATGACATACTGGGGTGTGTTGACAGATGTTTACCCTCCAAAATGCCATATTAGTTATCCCCGACACAAACCATATGTAATGGTTATGCCATCTGTTAGTAAAATCCGCATTTCATATTTATACACCTAATATTTGAACAGATTATGTTATGAAATAAATCGATAGCAGTAGTGTAACTTGTTATCGATATCCAAACTCAATTTTGATAAAAGAATAATGATGTAACTTACTTACTTGCATTTCATGGTGTGAGGCACAATAAACTGGAGATGCAAATAAAATGCTTTTCAGGAAATTTATATTTTCGATCAATTATTTGTTCTTAAATATTACGTGTTTATTGCAACTCTTTACAAAGAAAAGCAACAAAAGAAACAAATTGATTCCTGTTACGAACTCCAATGTTTTGTGTTACATTTTAATGTAAGACTTCATCTATAATTTTACTAAAAAACAAGCATAAAAAGGTTTTGTTTGCATTTCTTTTTGACTGTTGAATCTGTTTCTTTCAATTTGTTATGTTCATTCTCAAAAATAGCTCTGGATGATAAAATGTTTATATGCAATATTGGCAGTTTCAATGTGAAGGTTTTGATCGATATTGAGTTATTCTTTCAAATTTGACCAATGTTTTTGTGAACGGTGTTGACAATCGATTGGCTACCATTAAGATTTCATATACCAAAAGACTGTTAATGGATTAACGCCTTTCGAAAAGTTTTTGATCCTTCTATAAACTACACATAATATATATAAATATTCAAAGATATTTATCGATTTGGTCAGTTTTGATGCTGATCGAGGTTTTGTAGTCTCCAATTCAAGCATGTATTTTTTTAAACCTCAAAGAAGCACTGCCTTAGCGACCACAAGCACTTTCAATTTTTTGCTTGCCAAGTTTGGACCAAATTAATTTTTCTGTTGCCAGTTAACCTACAATTTGAATACCTACAATTTCTAGAGGAAGTCAGAAAAATGTTTACTCTCATCATCGTTATAGATATCTTACGGGTTTTATCCTCGTAAAATTGCAGGAAGTTGCTCAACTTCCTTTTGGCATACTTAAATTTAAATTTAAAGTTTAGGGTTTCTTAGCTTTCCATAGAATAATACAACGCTTTGTAAATACTGAGTTATATTCATAAATTTTCTTAAGCGTTACTGATTTTCCTCCGGTATTCTCATTCTAATTAACGTTTTTGTATATTCTGTTTATTATAGTATATTTTCTACCTTTACCAGATTGATAGGATGCCTTTTGTCATTTGATTTTCATTTTGTGTTGTTTTATTTTGTGTGATCCTTTAATTTAAATTGTGCTGCTGATAACTCAGCTGGCTGCGAACAAACGATGGAAAAGTGGATTTGTAGTTCCCTTTGAGAGGCAAAATATGGATTATTATTTGACACGAAATCACAATAAAACCCTAAGCTAAACTTCTTCTGATATTCTTATAGTGGCAATAAATTTTTAATGGTTTTGTGATCGCACTCATTTGATACATTTCCAATTATACTGGAAAAAAATTATCCTAATATGAGGTCGGTACAGATTAAAGACAAATAATTAACAATTTTAAATTTTACTTTGTAAAATAATTTAAAGCGTACTTATAATAATGACCAACTCCGACACAATATTTTCAGTCCTCGACCCAATCCTTGTCAAAAAAAAGAAAACGCGACGAACCCGACAACGATAATCCCACGATCCTGAAAAGACCCAAACTTAATGACCCTCGTTAACACCTAATTAACCAGACCTACCCCTCCGAAAAAAGTTTCACATATAAAAAGGTGGACACCGCGACAAAGACATCAGAACGAGCTGAAGATGGCTGTATGCAGCCGAAACGCGTCCTCGAGACCCACAAAGCAAGGCCCGGCGGACCCAAGCTACCCAGAGTTACTTATTAAACCTTGACGTCTTGAAAACTGGACTCACGACCCAACTACGAGTTTAACCTTTAACTACTGACGTGGGTGTCTCATAGACGGTGAGTTCACAAATATAAGCCGTATTTCAAAGCCTTTAAAGATACACTCGCGCCCTTTCCTGTAGCTTCGGGATTAAACCCGTCGATCATTCAGTCGAGCGCTCGCTGGCGGCGCGATAACACGTTTGTCTGTGGAGCTGCACAATGTCTCTCAGACGTAAGGTATTAATGTTGCGAGTCTGTTAGACGTCAGATCATTATTAGTGTGTATCTTTCTAAGTGTCTACAAGACGTCACCTCATTATTTATCGTATTATTTTAGATGGACCAACCGAGTACTTCGGAAAATAGCCGTAAAAGAAAGAGAGTGGTTGCTTCTACTAGTCAAGACTTCGAAAAAACTCTACAATGTTGGTTAGAAACGGAAATTGAGGGCGACTTTAGCGATGATTTCTTCGATTTTCTTTAGACACAGATTTCTTCTTACAATCTGATCATGATACGGAATCTGAACAGTCAACAAAATAAGGAAAATGAGAATCAGTTACAAATCAGACCGACCACCGTGTCTCCTCATGAAACCAACCAAGTTCCAGGACCTTCAACTGTAAGTCCTATTCCAGTTTCTTCTAGTAATCAATATTTTTATGGAAAAAATGGTTTGAAGTGGTCATTTGAAGAACCTGTTATCAGATCGAGTCGTACAGCAAGTCATAATATTGTTGATATTCCTCGACAGCAGCCCAAAACATTTATTGATTCGGAGTCTTTATGGTTTGAGTTATTCGACATTACTATGATTGATACGATTGTTACCTATACTAATCAAAAATTATCAGAAATCCGCACGAAGTATAAAAACCCAAATAAAATTGAACTAAGACCTACCAATCGTGAGGAAATGAAAGCTTTCCTGGGATTATTATTTTATACCTCAATCTTCAAATCGAATCACGAAAACACCAACTACATTTTTGCTACTGATGGTTCTGGACGTGAAATTTTTCGTTGCGTGATATCTCAGTGCAGATTTCTCATCCTCTTAAACTACATTCGTTTTGATGGCAGTAACACTAGATCGCAACGCCTTGAAACGAACCCATTGGCTGCAATTTCAGAAATCTTTCAACTGTTCATTGCCAATTGCAAGAATGTATATACTCCCGGAGCTTATTTATGTGTAGATGAAATGTTAGTTCCATTTAGAGGCAGATGCAAATTTATTGTTTATATGCCGAAGAAGGCGGCCAAGTATGGTCTGAAGATTTTAGTAGTATGTGATGCAGAATTTTTTTATGTGTATAATGCATACATTTACCGTGGAAAAGACTCCGATGGGCTGGGACTAACCGAAACTGAGAGAAAGCTCGCCATACCAACTCAGTCTGTATTACGATTGTGTAAGGATTTTGAAAAAACCAATCGCAATATTACAGCCGACAATTGGTTTAGCTCCATAGAATTGATGGAGCAGTTGAAAGATAGAGGTCTGACGTATCTTGGCACCTTGAAAAAAAAAAAAAATAAAAGGCACATCCCACCTGAATTTCAAGCATCTAAAACTCGCCAGCCTGAATCATCTTTACATGGTTTAACCAAAGACTTCACTATTGTTTCATATGTCCCTAAAAAGGCAAAAGTAGTAATATTGATTTCTTCAATGCACCACACAAAGCAATTGGATCCACTATCAAAAAAGCCGGAAATCATAATAGATTATAATAAATCAAAAGAGGGTGTTGATGAAATCGATAAAAAGTGTTCCAATTATTCGTCAAATTGTAGAACCAGACGTTGGCCTCTCGCGATTTTTTTCAGAGTCTTGGATATGAGTGAAGTCAACGCCTATGTTCTGTACCAGACCTGCACTGCTGTTCCTGATATTCCTAGAGCACAATTTCCTCAGAATCTTGCTTATATGTAGTTTAGTTTTGCCGCACTTGAAATGCCGCGTATACAATAATAGATTGCCGAGAGAATTGCGACTGACAATTGCACGCGTACTAGGTCCAAATAAGCCTCCGGAACCTGAAACAATACCCCCTGAAAGTACAGAAGCAACGAGAAAAACGTGTCAAATATGCCCATCAAGACTTAAAAGGCGTACTAAGTACAATTGCATCGAATGCCGCAAACCTATTTGTCTTGGATGTTCAAAAACGATATGCGTGGACTGTGCAGACAACAAGTAATTTGTCCCAAAATATTAATGTGATTTGAGAAGTAATTGTTACCTAAGCAAAACTTTAATTTAGACTGATATTATAAATATAAGAAATTTGCCAAATAACGTCCAAATAATTATATTGTATCTAAGATTATAACATATACAGTGCTGTGCAAAAGTTTTTGTACAGCACTGAAATAAAAAAAGTTTTTAAATTTCAAAAAATGGAACAAAGATAGTTCAAATTATCCTTATATATTTACAAGCTACATATATACTAAAAGTAATTAAATAAACAAAAAACAATATTTCAGCATTTATAATAAAATACAACAAAAAGTTCATTATAAGTACTCAAAATTGCTGTGCAAAAATCTTCGTACACTGCCTATGCTTTCCATAATAATGGAATCTAGTCCTATCAAAACATGTTTAATTGTAAAAAATCCGTTATCAATCCGTTATTTGTCTACAAAATCCTTCATGCAATTTAGTTTAGTTTTCGCTACCTGCAAAGTTACTTTGCAAAATGGATACAAACGGAAAACGTAAAGAAACCAGTGTCTGTGTAAGGGAAATTATTATTAATTTGTATAAAGACGGCAAATCTATTAGTGAAATCGGAAAAACTGTAAAAAGAAGTCGTTCCACAGTTCAGTATATAATTAAGCGTTACACAGAAGACGGTAGAATTCAAAATAAAGTGAGAAGTGGTCGACCTAAAAAGTTAACGGTGAGAGAGGAAGCTAGTGTAGTTCGTCAGGTAAAGACAAATCCTTTTGTAACATCACCAGAAATTGCAAATACACTTCAACGCGATTTCGGAAAGCACGCTGATCCATCAACAGTTCGCCGAGCTTTGTACCGTGCCGGCTATAACGCGCGGGTTCCTAGGAAGAAGCCATACATTAGTGCAGTGAATCGAGCCAAACGTGTTGAATTTGCGAAAAAATATTTGAGTTCTGAAAATTCGTTCTGGGAAACTAATTTTCTCAGACGAATCTAAATTTAATATTTTCCAATCAGAAAATTAGTGTGGAGAAAAAGTGGAAAAGAAATGGAGGCAAAAAATCTGAAAGCAACTGTAAAGCATAGCGGCGGTAATGTCATGGTGTGGGGATGTATGTCGGCATCCGAAGTGGCGCGACTTGTATTTATTGATGAAAGAATGGATCAGTACCGTTATTTGTCAATTTTGAAAGACAATTTGACGCAAAGTGCCAGTGAAATGGGTTTTCAAGGGAACTAATACTTTCAACAAGATCGAGATCCGAAACATACGGCATATATTGTGCGGCAATGGCTAGCATTAACTGTTCCCCATTTTATGGAGACACTTGCTCAATCACTTGCTCAAGCTCCGATTGAGCATTTATGGGCCGAACTTGAAAAAAATGTACGAAAATATGCCATATCCAACAAATCGGATTTGAAAAATGCATTGATGACCGAGTGGGGAAAAATAACGGGAGAATTTACAAAAAAATTAGTTCAGTCAATGCCCCGAAAATTAAGTGCTGTTATAAATGCAAAAGGATACCCTACTAAGTACTAGATTTTAAGATTGAAAGAACTACTTTTTTCATTTTCTTAATGTACGAAGATTTTTGCACAGCAATTGTGAGTACTTATAATGAACTTTTTGTTGTATTTTATTATAAATACTGAAATATTGTTTTTTGTTTATTTAATTACTTTTAGTATATATATTTAGCTTGTAAATATATAAGGAGAATTTGAACTATCTTTGTTCCATTTTTTGAAATTTAAAAACTTTCTTTTATTTCAGTGCTGTACGAAGACTTTTGCACAGCACTGTATTTTTTTAGCCAAGCGAAATATAGGTTATATGATTTGAACCAAATAAATACTGATTCGATTAGAAAATGTTGTTTTTTTTTCACTTCCTTAATAGAATAATAATGACAGATCATAATACAAGTAAATATTGTGCAAATCAGTAAATAAAAATTATCCATTTCGATTATTTACTAAGCCGTCTGACATACGGCACGTCATAATTTACGATATGACTAAACCACGTCAGAACTTAAAGGTTAAATCAAATTGACTCTCAAATTGAAAACTCTCTTCCTTCGGAACATTTATTATTATTCATCAAACAAAGATTCTAGCGCTCCCCAAGCCAACTCCATAAAATTACTTCAATGACAAATTGTTTGAATTGCAATAGTCAGAAGAGCTCTAGTAATTCCTTTTCTCTTCATTTTTCTATAATTTCAATCTAAACACTTTAAATAATTAGCAATCAATCTATCATTCGGTCACATTATCGTCATCATCATGGTTATCCTCGTCGTAATCATTCACGATCATCATCAACTCCGGGATCCTAGTAATCATGATGAGTTGCAAACACAGTCGGAGCTCAAGAAAACCATCGAAGGAATTTAGCAGATACAAGTTGCTATGTTGTACACATTATATCTAACCGTTTAGTGAATCGAAATGCTTCAGCCCTCACACGTAAGTGTTGTGTAAAAGAAAATGATCGGCATCTTTTTGTTGAAAATTCCAATGAAGCTAGCACAATACTCAACAATTTCTGTTAGTCTAAACGCGGGAAAAAAGATGCGACGATGCAAGAATAATTGTGCCGTGTACCCCGATCTGATCATCATAACGATCGTCATCTAATCATCATTAAGATCATTGCTTCGAGAGGTCCTTATCGCGAGTTTGTCGAGGAGTCTTTATGCGGGCCGTTTTAGCCGTGATTATTTGCGAAGACATTCGTGTCGACGAGATGAGTTGATCGCAGACATCATGATGACGGTCACGATCATGGCGTTTACTGAAGGGTGCAGAAAAATGCACCACTGTTCTTTAACATGGCTGAAAAATATTCCGTTCATTCTACCATCAAAAGCATTTCAATTAAAAGGAATTCCTGATGGATGTGCCATTAATGCGGCGATGGTGCGGATGACCGGACACGAATGGACATTGCTATGTTGGAGCAGCTACATGGTTTTCCCCGTGCAAAAAGACAACCAGGTGGAGGTGGCCGTAGCTCTCCGGTGACAGTCACATAACCAGACAAGTAATCAAAGAGAACCTCGAGGAATAGTATAGGGGTCACAAGGTATCCACCGATCAGCCCGCTTCTGCATTCCTCAGCTTAACGATCGCCATTTGCGCTATCCACGAATAAAAGCAAAACTGTAAGCATGCGCCAACAGCTAATTTTATTCTGTGGACATTTCCTTTTTCAAGTCCATGTTTCACTTCCCCACTCGTACCGCAGCGCGTAAGCAACCACGTTCCGAAAGCCAATGCGGCTCGCTAAGTGTTCACCTTAACTTTATCGCTGAACACCATACGCAATGCATCTTAATGATATCTTCTCTAACGCCACTACTAGCCCGCTCGCTAAAGAAGACCTTCTGCCAGCCTATGATTTCGCCCTTGGGTTGTCTATCGAATGTCCTTTGCTGATTTATGCCAGTTTCTTCCCATAGAACGGCTTGTGAGAAATGTTAGCCGAAATCGCTGCCGTCGCTGAGGCGCTCCAAGCTGCGTCCAGCCACGATCCTCGCTGGCCGCTTGCGCTTGACGAGGAATCTTTTACACACATGTAGAAAAGTTAACTAATTCGATGTCGTAAATGCAATGAAGCATAACAAATTACTTTCATGTGCTTAGATGGAAAATTTATTTGATTTTAGCATTCGTAGTATGTATGTGGAATGTTTGGAATAATGTTTGTTGCGATTGTCGTGGAGAAAAAATGATATCGTTACGTTGGCGAAAAAAGTTGTGTTGTGAGAACTCATTAGTGAAACACCTACCATGTATGGTGTGTGCATATATTACAGTGCCAGGAACTTTTCAGTTTCGGCGTGAATTATGTAGTTCCTCTCACGTAAGTGGTGTTCTATAATATAGTTGTAGCACCAGCTGGCAGGACACTTAATTATGGTAGATTTTGCATTTGAGTAGGACAGCTGACGATTTTGTGCAATTAAGTAAAAAAGAGTTAATATTAGCGACTGCTTTAACTAGCTAACTGATATTCACTAGCTAGCATTATAAAGGCCTTTTAAAAACCTTTTGCGAAGTCTTTAAGTGGAATAAAACAGTGAGTGCATGTCCCATTAGCTTTGGGAAAGATAAAACTGTCTGAATTAATTTATTTATAAGTTCTTTATTGTTTCTAAAAATTTTACAGGACTAAGCTAATACTTAAAGTGAGAGTTCTGAATTTGGAATTCATTGCATCTACAGTATTTTTTCTGTTTGTACCACAAATGTTTCTTATTCATATGATATATTTATTATAGTAGAGGAAAATACAACAAAAACTTCTTTTAAACTTAACTCTAACTTAAACGACTACTACCTATGTTAAAACCTATTTACATACTATTTTAAATCTTAGTAATAACTATGAATGCTCAGTTAAGGACGCATGATCTCTAAGGTTAATCTATTAATTTATATCCTGAGTGCTTGAATGTATGGATTCGAAGCGTGTTCTACCTTAGCCAGTAAATTATCTCTGCGTGAGTGCGTGAGTTTATTGATAGGGCTAATATTAGCAAGCTCATGTAATTTGCGTGATGAGAAATAAAAAGGTTTATTTAGCGCCATTTTCA
Organism: Stratiomys singularior; assembly: GCA_954870665.1. Taxonomy (NCBI): domain Eukaryota; kingdom Metazoa; phylum Arthropoda; class Insecta; order Diptera; family Stratiomyidae; genus Stratiomys; species Stratiomys singularior. The sequence goes on from OX940880.1 coordinate 104,042,735, forward strand.
AGTATCTGTTTTGAGTGACTTGAAGCTTTGATTTCAAATATTTAGCGCATTGGCTCCAAGTAGGCGCTCCGTATAATATTATAGGCTGAATTACCATTTTTAAAATTATCATCTTATTCTTTATGTTCAGTTGGGACCTTCTGTTGAGTAGTGGATACAGTTGAAGTACAGAATTAAATGCTTTAATGCTTATTCGTTCAATGTGGTCTTTGAACATGAGTTTCATTTCCAACGTTAGCACACGGTAGTGTAGATTTTCTGACCATGGTATGGCTTGTCCTAAAAAGTTAATCGGTCGATTAGGCAGAAGGAACGTTTTCGTTTTTTAGTGAAAAATATTGCCTTAGTTTTGTCACTATGATGCTTATTTTCCACATGTAGAAGAACTGATATACTTTTTCAAGCATTGTCTCTAAGTTAGCTGTTATTGTACTTGGGTGAGTTCCTGAAGTATAAAAACAGGTATCGTCCGCAAAGGCAGCTATTTGACAGTGCTCGCTTGTAGGGGGAGATCGGAGGTGTAGATATTGAAAAGAGTAGGGCTCAGATATGAGCCTTGGGGAACACCAGCAAGGATGATTCGTACAGTGGAGGTGCTATCTCGGACCTTTACCTGAAATGATCTGTCTTTGAAGTAGGAAGCTATCAAATTACGTATGTATGCTGGAGTTTTGTACTCTTGGAGTTTATAAAGCAAACATTCGTGCCAGACTCTATCAAAAGCTTTCTCAATATCGAAGGTGACCATTCCAACTGATTGCCTCCCTATTAGAGCAGTCTTAATGTCCTTTGAGACGCGATACAGCTGATGCTCCGTTAAATAGCCGTGTCTGAAACTGAACTGAAAGTTAGGAAGTACGTTGGCACGAAGTCTGTGAGTCATTCGAGAATTAACTTTTCGAATAGTTTACCAAAGGCTGGCAATAGGCTTATTGGCCTGTAGCTTTCTCGCTCATGTGGATCCTTCCCAGGCTTTAGCAGAGGTACTACAACAGCTTGTTTCCAGGCGAGTGGAAAATAAGATAGTTTGAGGCAAGCATTAAATAAGAGGCAAGTGAGCACAATCCCTTTCTTTGGCAGATTTTTCATCACAAAATTAGGAATTCCATCGATCCCAGGAGCTGTTCGATTCTCAAGTTTTTTAAGTTGCCTAACTATTTCCCTGGTCTTGATGTAGGCGCCGGGGGCCAAGTTTGAAGTGTTAGACATACTTTGTACAGAGTTATCTACCATCGTTTCTATGATATCATTGCGTCTTTTGTTTGAGATTTTGTAGTAATTATGAAATTTATCAGCCAGAATTTCAGCTTTTTCTTCACAAGAGTAATTCTGCTGGCCTCTTGCGTCTTTAAGTGGGTAGGGCAGGTTGTGGGATTTGCTTTTGAAAATTTTATTTAAGCGCCAAAGTCCCTTTGTTAAATTCTAAGCTCTGGAGATTATTGATTCCAGTGCTGATTCCGTAGGTTTGAGATTTTTTTTCGGATTGCTGTAGTGAGTGAGCTCACGCCTGACTTCAAGGCCGGATCCCTAGATCTTTGCTACTGTCTTCTAAGGTTATTTCGGGTATGAATAAGCTTCAGAGCTTCCTGATCTAATTCGAAGCTTGTATATTTGGCATTAGATTTGGGTAGACTACATTCTATACCCATCCAAATAGTTTTCTTAAATTCGGAGATATTTTCATCTACCGCATGCGCTGTGTTTAAAGAATTAAACGTATTTTGCGAAATCGATATACTGTCGTTAATATGTCTTCGAAATTTCCTCCAGTCAGCTTTTTTGAAGAGGAAGGCTTGATGTGGTTTATAGCGATAAACTCTCTTTGAGTCTAGTGTGAAAAGCACTGGTAAATGAGGAGATGATAGCGCTTGTAATACTCTAATGTCTGAAGGACCAATATTATCATCACCTAATATAATATCTAGGGTAGATCCGGCACCTCATGGCGAATAGAATGTGGGTTCGGTCGGGAAGTGAATAAATATATTCCCCTCACTCAATAATTCATACAGACATTGACCTATTTTATTAGCTCAAACACAGTTCCAAAGCCTATGACGTGCGTTAAGATCACCACAGAGCAAGTACATTTGGTTTTGACGCTTAAACCTTTTTAAGTCGTTTTTGAAATCAGTTAATTTATCCTTCGTGAGTTTTGTCCCAGGAAAGTAAACTGCGTATAATTTGATTTCAGATTCATCTAACATTAGCCCTATGTTTTCAATGGCAGACGATTCAAAAGGGGGTAATGGTGTATGATTTTTTAATTGCAATTGCAACTCCGCCACCTATTTTATTTTTATCATATATATATATCACATCGATATATGTGGAAGTTAGCATGACTTAGCTTATCATGCGGCCTCAACCAAGTTTCCGTTAAAATACAAATATCAACCTTAATTTTAGTTATAAAATCAAAGAATTCAAGTTACTCAGAAATTTACTCAGGTAAGAGATTCTTAATTTCAGAAGAGCCGATCTCCAAGCCCAGTGACGGAAAAAATGCAACGTTCTGCATGCAAGAAGTTGATTTTGAAAACTTTCTTTTTGAGAAAAATAATTTTTTAATGATTCTCCTGAGTAGAAGAGTTTACATATAAACTTTATAAGATCTTCAAAGATTGCCTAGCAGCAAACAACTACATTTTTGATTTAAGGTACTAGTACAGTCTAGAATTTTCAAAAAATCGATTTTTTTTATATTGATTTCGATTCTTTAGGCATTCAAAAACATTCTCCCAAAATATTGTACAGAAATTTGAACTATATTTAATTCTATAGTAAATATAATAACGCGCGAACGCACAGCCAAAAGCTCGCACGGCGTTTATGTTGGTCCCCTCTCCAAAATATCAGTTTCTTTTATATACAAATTGAAATTCAAAGTTTCTCACGTGTTTTTCTCTCAGTATCTATTTGGTAGTCGATATATTGTTTTGTATTATGTCTCCGAGCAAATCGTACCGGAAGGCGAGTAAAACCGCTAAACCGAGAAAAAACAAGAGTCACGAGGAATTCTCATGAATTCCAAGATAATCAATTTACTTCGGAGCAAAATACTACTTTTACTAGTAAATCTGCTGAAAAACTGTCAAGAAATAATGATTTTGACGTTAAAGTTGATGAAACGTTTAGTTATTGTCTGCTGTCGTTCAGTCTCGTCTTTTCGGCTTTGGAAAGCATGGTGAAGTGTAAAACTTGTGATATACATAACGTTTTCTAAAACCGGAATTCGTGGGTTAGGATTCAAAATATCGAGTGTGAGTGTCGAAATAGAACAGTAAATTCATTTCCGTTTGTAGAGAAGGGATTTGAAATAAATCGGCGTATAGTTTTTGTCATGCGATTACTCGGCGTCGGTCGCAACGGCCTCGACTTGTTTTGCTCTCTCATGGATATAAAATGTAATTTTAGTAAATCAACGTACTATTACTTATTAGAGAATGCTAAAATCGCAGCAAAAAATGTAGCTGATATGTGGAGTTGAAGAAAACAAAAAAGATATAAAGAACAAGGATTGCCCGAGAACGAGTTATCGGTGTCCGACGATGGCACTTGGTCTAAACGTGGCTTTAGTTCGCTGCTTGGTGTTACAACTAGAATCGGTAAATACACTGGAAAGATTTTGGACTATTTTGTGTTTTCTAAAACCTGTAAAACTTATGAAGTGACGTTGAAAAAGTTAAAACGCGTAGCTTTTAGTATATGGTATGAAAGGGAGCATAGTGAAAATTGTAGCGCCAATTATGAGGGTAGCTCAGGAGGAATGGAGATCCAAGGTGTCATAAAGATGTTTCAAAATTCTGAGGAGCTGTACGATGCGAAATATGCTTACTACATAGGTGATGGTGATTCAAAAACTTTTTCGAATTTAATCGAAGCCAAACCTTATGGTGATTTTATAGTACAAAAGCTCGAGTGCGTTTTACACGTTGGCAAACGGATATTTCGGCATCTAAAAGAAGTAAAAAAATCCCTTACTGAGCTGCGAAAAATCAAAAAAGGCGAAGAACAAAAAAAGAGAAGCCGAAAAAATGAGCCAAAGGTTAGTCAGTAGCAAAAAAAAAAGAAAAGTTGACAAGACCGCGCCACCACCTCCAAAAACTGTAGATCTGACTGGGAAAATCATGAAAAAATTGTCTATTACTCTTTAGTCATTCAACGGCATCCCGATTCTCTTGAACAAATGAAAAAAGAGATATGGGTCGGATTTTATCATTATATTTCTACAGACGATGCACCGCAACACGAGCGCTGCAATCCTGAATGGTGCATGTATCTCAAAGCGCAAGCGGATAATACTACTTACAAACACAAACGAGCTTTGAGTCAAGAGGTGCAACAATATGTGAAACCTGTGTATGAAAAAATGATCAACGATGAGTTATTGACGCGCTGCTTGGGAAAAAACACCCAAAATAACAACGAGTGCTACAATAAAACTCTTTGGGCGATCGTTCCCAAACATACGTTTGTTGGTAAAGAAGTCCTCGAATTGGCCGTCCACATTTCGCTGTGTATATTTAATGAAGGACGAATGACTTTATTAAAAATGATGGAAGTAATGGAATGCACCATTGGGTCAAGTGCATACATGTACGCTCAGTCCAAGTACGAGGAGCGCATTGTTTTAGCTGAAAAAGCGAGCAAAGAAGCCACGAAGGAAGGTCGTTTATCAAAGAAATAAGCCCATCAGCAAGAAGAGGAAGCTAATCTTGATGACGGTTCTTTATTGTACGGCCCAGAGATAGCAGATTAATCAATTATAATAGGTAAAATCAGACTTCTTATTGTTTATAACCGAAAGATTGAAAAAAAAACGTTAAAGCATTTTTTTTGAAACGATGTTTTTTCAAATGGCAGACAGTTTATCTTCGGAACTATAAAACTTAGAGTAATAAATCTTGAAGCATTTTCTTTGTCCCTTCATGGGACATGACAATTTACCACATTTTGTAAAAAACAAAAGAAAAAAAAATTATGTAAGGATAATGATCGGAAAATAGGGTCGAAATTTCAACTTATTTTTGAAAGTCTGCCATTTTTTTTTCAACAAATTTTTACTTTCGGTGGTGAATTGTCACACAAAATAACACTTTTTATAACATACTTTTTGAATTTTTTGTTTCAGACTTACCAATTCTGAGAATAACTGTCTGCCATTTAGGAAGGATTTTTTAAGGACAAAACTTTGGCGCCCTCTACAAAATTTATAAAAGGAAGAAAAAAATAAAAAAAAATTTTTATACACTTAAATATATTTACTTTTTTATGTAAAAGATTGCATTGATGTAATTAATAAAATGGCTTAAAAAAAAAATCTTGAAAATTTTGCATTCTAGACTGTACTAGTACCTTAATTCGTTTTGTTCTAGTTTGATAGGTTTAAATGTTACAGACCAAGAGTCATTACTTTAGAGAATAAGGGGCTCGAGCAGAATAATGACAATTTTCACAAAAAATTGAGGTGTACAAGGTGAGATGCAGAAACCTAATTCATAATTCAATGAAACAAATGCCTAATTGCTAGGTCATGCAGTGAATGACTATTCAGTCCTGTCGTTTTGAACACATTCGCCAAAAATGTTAGAAATTATTGAAGGCACACTATAGGGGCAGGCCGACTTTACCCAATATATTTTAAAAAGTTAAAATATTTAGGCCGTCTATTAGTATTTATCGGTTTGGACAAATGAGCTGTCTCAAAGATTTCTAGAGCTACTTTTTTCTAACATGGTCCTGAAGTTTGTTCATATATTCTTAAAAACATTCCTTGCTGCTGATGCCCAAAGAATGTTGTGTTTTACGAAACCTGTAAACAGAATGTGTGAATGTGTTGACAGTTTGTCTTTAAAATAAGAAAGGCTTAAGTTGAATTGGCTCTTTAGGATACATACATGAAATAAAATTTTTTACATGCAATCGAGTGCTCTGGGAATAAGTTGTGTCTTTTAAGAATCCCAAGTTATTGACCTATGTGTGAACGAAGAGAATTTGAGACCCGAATTCAGTTTATCTTTTCCCAAGCTTGCTTGAATCTATGCCCTAAAATCACATATTGAACAACTCGTTTTCTCCCGAAACAATCATGTTCCAAAGTGCATTCTTCATTCGTAACCCGCAAGCACTCTTCCATGATTTATCTGTCCCAATCACTCCATGTGCCATAAAATTTAAATGCATGATCGACGACCTTTGCTGTCAATCATTATCTCTTTCTCCTGGCCTAGGGTTCAATAACTTCTTATTCCAATTCATCTTTCCTGACCCAATTTTCCCAATCGTCAATTTTTATCCCTCGGGTGCTAAACCTTTCTTTGGTGTTGTGCGCGAGCAACCTTAAAACTAAAAGTCGTGACATACTTGGTCCGTTAATCCAATTATCATTTCACTATGAAGCCTTTTAAAGATTGTTTATTTTTTGTACTTTATTCTATTTTTTTCGTCGATCCTATTCGAATACATTCGGATAAGATCTGGGTATAAATCTTAACATTTGAGGGAGTCAGGTTTGACTGTCTCATGGCTTTCGTGATGTCCATTGTCGATCGTGCTGCATCTATTCAATATAATGTCGGGTACACTACGCTAGCGATGAAGATAGAGCATATGGACGGCCATCGAGGAAAACAGTACCAATCGAATATGATAACTCACAATTAAAACAGTTACAATGACCAAGGCTCCGCGCATTGGGTAAAGGAACTTGCTTCTAAAATTATGTATTTATTGACATGGTGCAATGGCTTAGAAATATCAAATGACCATAGATAGATTGGATCTTTGATAGGACGAATGAACTTGGCAATATATCATAGTAATTTTGATTTGAACTTGGAATATTTATTATGATCTCTGGATATTTTGATGCTTTCATCGATTAGAAGTGATGCCAGTTCTTTGTATTCTCGAACATGGTCCGAACAAGTCCAATCGGATTACAGGAAAAAATTGAATGGCTGTTTCATTAACTTTAATTTAAGCTTCCAACAGATATAAGACTTGTATTGTATATACTGCACGAATAATTACACAAAGTCCCTTTTTGAACTTTTATTGGCTCATACGTATCTTTGCGTTGGAGACTCTGTATTTTGTGCTATTTGCTGAATAGTTGCTGCAAGATCTTCATGAAACTATCGAAGCTTAATCAATGGATGACAAATGTGACCGCGTACATGTTCGAGAATAAACGGACATGAAATTAGTTTAAAAACAAGAGGAAACTTGGTTGGGTAATGATGAGACACATATGAGTGGCTTACAAGAATTTAAGGGGGTCTTACTATATAATACCTCATTTCCGAGCGCTATATTCAAAAATTGATTACTAGTAAACTACAAATGATTGCGGGAAGCAGTTTTTTGTAATGTTATCATTCAGTTTTTTTGATTTTACATAAAAATGAGGTATGTGACCGCTACACGTCCTTCACTGTGTCCTCGTGAAAAGTGTCCAGGGCGCACTGGGTGAACGATTTTGACCGATCAGATGATCTGAAACCAAAAAACTTTTAAAATTTATTTTTTTCATCGCCTTGGCTATGGATAGACACGAGCTTTTTCAAAAATTCTTATAGTAATAGAATTTTGAAAAAAAAAAATTTTTTTTGGCACTTTTTTTTTCTGCTATTCAAGGCTGTTGAAAATTTTAGGACAAGAATTTCAAAAAAAGCTCGTGTCTATCTGTTGCGACATGTTTTCTGATAATTTAAAATATTTAGTATGACAAGATCGGTCAGGTAGATTTTTCGAAAACGTTCACCCCACCTCAAAAAGGACGACTTTCGGAAAAACACGTTTAAAGATTGACAACGTAATAAAATATTGTTAAAAATTCTTACGATCAATCTGCGATCCCAGGTCTGTAGAGTTCACCTTCTTGTTCGAGGAGGAATTCGCGTTGAGCTACTTGCTCTTCTCTTTGCTCGATATTGGCCCTTTTCGCTGCATCAGTCACTCTACGCTTCGAGCGGTCGATGCGTTGCTCGTCAAGTCGCGCGACGCACGCCTCTGATTCATGCCCCAACGTGATTCGCATAGTATTCATGGTTTTGAGGATCGTTCGGTATCCTTCATTGAATACCATTACTGTCAAACAGGTAGCAATGTCGACCACCTGCATACCTGAGTGCAAATCTTTGGGCGCCATTAGCCAAATGCAACTATTCAAGGATTCGTTGCTGTTCTGCGTGAAAGCTCCGATGCACCGCTGTAGCAAATCGGTCGAGGACAAGTCTCGGTAAATCGGCTCGATAGCTTCTATGACTTGAGGACTCAGAGAAACACGTGTATGTTCAAAAGTTGCCAAAGTTCCGGTTGCTTCGGCCTGACGCCACTTGCACGAACTCTCCTTGCCTGGTGGGCACTTTGAGTGCTTAGGATTATCATCACTTGAGCTGCAGTGATCTAACGTAGCCCAAATTGCCTCCCTCATTTTTTCAACGGAATCGGGATTTCTTCTTATCGTCAAACCGTAAAATTTCGTAAGTTCCCCGATGATTTTGTCTGTCAGCTTTCCCTTTCCTTTCCCTCCGAGATCTTACTTGGATTTTTTCATGTTCCTAAGCCTCGTGCCCATCCGCTTTTCCACATGGCCGACGCATTCTGTTTTTTTAACGAGAATACTGTCTCCGTATGGTTTTGATGAAACGATTCCATTGTAAGTTTTGCTGTCACCATCACCTACATATGTAACGTACTTCACGACATACTTCTCTGTGGATCGTTTAAACATCTCCGTTACTCCGTCAACTTCCATTTTTCCAGAGCTTCCTTCGTGGTTTGCGTGACAATCTTGTTCATGGCTTTTATACCATTCTTCGAAATCATTTGAGCTCCCGTTTGTCAACTTTTTCTGGGATGTGCAGGCTTGGCAAAAACTAGATTTCACTATCGCGTCTATTACTTTTTTGCTGTAGATTCCAATGAGTGTTGAGACACCGATCAAAGAAGAAAAACCTCTCTTCTTCCACGTTCCATCCCCCGAAACTGTCAAATTATTCTCATCGTTTCCACGCAACACACTTAGATCAATTTCTTCGTCGACAGCTTTTTTTAAAAACTGATTCATATACAGCCGACGCCGCGGTTTCAATGTTTTTCAGACACGCGTAATAAGCACAGACCGAAATCCCACTACAAATGTCCATTAAACCACAAAATTTGTCAACGCCTTCTCGACCGATTCCCAGCAAACGAAATATAAAAACTAATCTGCGGTTAATTTCATACGCATTGTTTATATATGGACATGGAGGAATAGTTTTTTCACCGCACTTGCACTCCATAATAATAATGAAACCCGCGCCACGTTTCGAACTCTGGGAAAATTTAAATTTTTCCTTGCACACCTTGCATATTGCATTTTCCGCAATGGCGGAGAAAACAGTCATGAAATTCAAAATGCAATACAAAAAACCAGGAGTAGTTTTCACTTCCACTGATCGCCTGGTCTGGAGTTTTTTCCCCGACGTGCTTGCATACGCTGTTTCCTTCTCCGCAATATGCGGATTCGGGGTTTTTCTTTTCTTGATACGACCGCCAATACGACTACGACACACTGTTCGCAATCCTTTTTTATCCAGTTTCCACGAAAAATGAAAAAAAGCGAAAAAACTGAATAAAAACTCCGACCGAAACACTTTCGAAACAAGCGAGATGTTAAAGGTGCCAAAGTTATTTTCAGACTGAATCAAAAGTAAGAAATAAAAATTTTTTTCAAAAGAGCATCTCAAACACTAACTATTGGGAAAAATGTAAAATGGTTTTCACAACTCTTCACAAAATCAGTTCCGCACCTCGAAAAACGGGCCCACGCGGGACTACGGCAGAAACGTGAAAAACGACCGCGCGTGACCGTGAAAAATGCTCTGTCACTGCCAAACGAGCCCGTCCACAGTTAAATCCTTTTACCAGCGTATTTCTAACACTATTTTGATGAAAAATTGTTAAAAAATAAATCGATTTTTTGAAACTGTTACATAGTAAGACCCCCTTAAACACAATGATTTCCTACACATCCGGAACATTATGGTAATGCACGTTATGATAATGCGGAAACACAATATTTTTAAATATTTTGTTTTTGCTAAATATATATCAAAGCAATAATTACCATTTTATCATTTGTCATGAGGGATTTAAATTTTTCCGTATTCCTGTCGCGGCGTAAATAACAATTGTAAATATGGTGTTTAATTACACTTACTTTGCTTTGTCGCCCGTTTCCTTTGCTTTTCGTCTTCCGTAACACCTGATATAATTATCCTAGACGAACAAAACTCATCAAAACATCGTACAACAATTAAATAATTATATAAATGAAATATAAACAAATATATACAGAGAGTAACCGACTTCAGCTTAAAAAGTCTGTGCCGTGTTTTATTTTTCAAACCTCTTCGGTAAATGCAAAGGTACCTACTTTGTTTCCTTATTTTATGTTTATAACACACGCGGGATCGTTTTGTAGGTGTCCCTTTGAATATTGTGCCCGATTGTTTGCTTGCTAATGATGTGGCACATCGTCACTTGAAGGATGCCAAGAAGAATTAAACTTTGGCAAGACCAGTACGTTAATAATTCTTTACGAAAGTCTAAAGGAAATTGGAAAATTCCTGATTTGACTTCACGATGAAAGGCGTTTGAATTCGAATTATCAATAAATATTAGATAAAATTACAATTTTACTAACCAATGACGCATTTTCTCATAACAAAATCGGTCCCGTTTATCAACGCCTTTCATACTTGTATTGAAAATAATTTTTGTCGCTATCATTAACGCTCCACAAGCCTTCTTTTGCACTAGCTTCCAAAGTGCATTCTCTAAACTTTCTCGAACTTTTCTTCAAGTTCTGAAATTACGTAGTCCAAGCAGCTTTACTCTGTTTACCCATTCTACAAGTAGTATAATCCTTGCAATTGATGAATCCTGAATGCATCACTATGATCCGGAATCGAAACAACAAAATTCTCAATGGAACATAACGCACACTCTATGGTCGAAAAAGACGAGCTACGAAGTTGAAGAGAAGATATGATGACTGTACGCCGTACGGTCCTGATTTGGCTGCTTGTGTCTCTGGTCTTAAAAGCGAAGAGCACATGAACCATTGCTCCAAAGGGAGACTCATTGCCCACTGCCCAGAGTAAAGGGCATTCATCTCTGGGCTTCATCTCTGGGGTTAACGGGCGAGGATAATGAACGAGTAACCTACGCGACTCTTTACCATGGTGCTGGTCTAAAATGAGGAAATGTTCCGATAGGCGTTCGCACTTTGGAACCAAAAAATTTAACTGGGACTGACAGAGTTGATATGATATCACAATGATATGGATCCAGGTACAAATATACAGAGGCTAAAATAATATTTATAAAATGCGGAGCTATGAGCGAAATGAAAGATTAAACTCAAGAAAACCTAGCACCAAAGAAATGAACATACGTGCGTAAAGGACAGCACAGTACTCTCTGCTGATCAGACAGTTGAACACTTATCTATATATGACTTACATATATCACTATATAACACTTATCTATATTATCTTATATATCGTTATACTGATCAGCGGAAAGTAGCAGAACTTAGTGTCAATACTGGCAAAATGAATATTGAAGCTTCCATAAAGTAACGAAAATAGTAACCTAAATTAATAGTAAGCAAACTTGGACTTGGAAGTCAGAAGAAATGGTGGCGCTATTCAGAACGAAAAAATTGATGAGGAAAACCTTCGCAATTACTTCCCAGAACCAGGAACCAAGGAGGAACTCCTAATTACACATGTAGTAGTGCCAGCGTGGCCAGCACTAGAAAAGCTTCAATCAAGGAACTAGGAAGCATCTATTGAACGGTTAAGGTAAGTGTACATGCATACATCCTTGGAGAGGCATCACTTGCGATATTCAGCTTAAAACCCACAATGGGGTATGCTATTGTAGCCAACTGAATATCTCCACATTTTCAAACTTGTGAAGAGAATGACCTGGTCGAAAAAATGGGGCTTGTTTGCGTTTAACCCGTATTGATCAGAAGCGTCACTTGCAGACTCGACATATCAGTCAGGAAAGAGTGAAAAACGGCGAGGGCGTTAACCACAAGTGAAATCATAGTCTACATCAAAGGTTGTGAAATTGATGAGGGAACAGGTACCAAGGAAGCTACACACTCGAGAATCATTCAGCAGTCATGAAATTGGACCTGTTTGTCAATCTGCCAAACAGAAGGTTGTAGCTTTAGTCTTCTTCTAGAGAAGGAACAGAATCAGCCAACCAAATTACAACAGACCCATTGAAAGTGACACATGCAGCTGAACGGAATCATGCGGGACACCTCGAAAGTGTTACAGGAAAAATAGAAACCAGTGTAGGACAAGCCAAACTCCTGATGAAAAACAAAACTGACTAAAGAAATTAAGTGGCATTATCATCGAACCGCAAGCTGGTAGGACTATATGAATCCAAACGAATGATACCTGTTGAGTTTACGGCGAAGGATGGGAAAACTTTTCACTGAATTGTCAGATAATTGTTAAAGGGAATGTCAAGATCTTAATCGCTGTTTAGGCAGTTTTTTACATCTTACTTATAAGGTCTATATATTGGATAGTTAAAAAAATATTGAGGCTTTTTTGTTACTAGATGGTGATCGTTGTCATATATCAGGCAATACTAATCAGATTGAGTCAAACTGACATGCGTTTGAAAGGTGACATTCCAGTCTACAATTTTCAAATGGACAGTTTTGTATTTCATCATTCGTGTCAAAAGTTGTATTCATTGAAAAATGTGTGAAATTTCTGAAAAAAATTCGTTATATTTTATAATATTACTACGATCAAGGTGAGAAAGCATCGCATTCTCGTGAAAAAAATTGCGGTGTCTGCGTTCAAGATACTTTATCAAAAGCCACAGCCAAGAGATGATTCGCTCACTTTCGTTCCAGAAATTTTGATGTCAAAGATGCATCTCGCTCAGGTCGACCTATCACTGAAATAGTCGATGAAATCTTACAAAACCTTGAACAAAAATCACACATAAGCAGCCATGACATTGCTAAGGAACTGAATACCCATCACCAAATAGTTTTCAACCGTTTGTGTATGACTGGATACACAAAAAAGCTCGACGTTTGGGGGCCGCAGGAATTAACACAAAAAAATTTGATCGATCGAATTTCTATTTGCAAAACGCTAATAAAACGCAACCAAACCATTTTTGAAGCAAACCATTACGGGCGATGAAAAATGGGTAAGATACGAGAATGTCATTCGAAAAAGATCATGGTCAAAAAAAAGTGAATCATCACAAACGACCTCAAATCCAGGATTGACACCAAATAAGGTTATGCTGTGTGTATGGTGGGATTGGAAGGGAATTGCTTATCATGAGATGCTAGAACCCAGCCAAACACTAAATTCGGCTCTGTACTGTCAGCAATTAACCAGATTGCAACAAGCAATTCAAAAAAACCGGCCAAAATTCATAAATCCATCATGACAATGCCAGACTATCTTTGATGGACAATGCCAGAGAATCTTTGATGACCCGGCAAAAATTGACAGAGCTTGGCTGGGAAGTTTTGATGCATCAACCGTAAAGTCCAGACTTTGCACCATCAGACTACCATTTGTTTTGGTTTTTGCAAAACTTCCTTAATGAAACGAAATTCACTTCAAAAATGGATTGTGAAATTCACTGGGCAAGTTTTTCGACAATAAACCACATAAGATGGAATAATGGCTCTACCCGAAAAATGACAAAAGGTCCCATCTTAAACTCCATTTTAAATAAAAGAAATATTGAATCGAAAAATGAGAAAAACAGGCTTAATACTTTTTAGGCTTACGTTTTAAATGCTACATAGGTATAGAAAACTATATATTGTTCACCTCTTTATAGTATCATATGAATTATCATTTTCTTGGTATCATCGACAATTCGGTTGGACCCAAAATAGTGACATAAAGACTCGAAACAGGATATATGTTCTCTGAATTCTAGGTTGGTAACATAGAATTAATTGATTAGGAATAAGGTAATATTCTGTTTGAACGACAGCAATCATTTTAATTTGTACCTGGAACTCGAGAATAAAGCTGCTTTAAAGTCACTTCGTTTCGAGACTAAAGGTCTAAAGGAAGCTGACTTGCTTGTTTTAAATATTATCTTAGGACCATGCCGAAGCTCGGTACGTTAGCTTTCTGACTGATCCATCATCTTCTTTCCTGCCCTAAACAAATTTAGTGCTCAAATATATTATTAAATGCCTCCTTGAAGCCACGGCAACAAACTGAGAATGTTGCGTTAGATAAAGGCTATGGCATCACTGAATCAGGTGTCTTAACTTACAAAAGAACGCTGCAAATCGACTTATTTCGGCAAGAAACTTTGGAAGATCGTAACAAATGGAATTGTCTTAATTTTGAATTTTACTTTTCAAATTCATGTAAGTCAAGTAACGATCTTTCAGTTTTTTATTTTGTCCTTATTTAAAATGTCCTATGTTCTGCAGAATTTACAATTATCACCAATTACATTTGTTCTTGTTCGGCTCAAGCAAATTCATGATTAACAAAAGAAACATAAACTTATCTCATGTAATCGGGTTACTGGCTTAAGTCTTTCGTTTTCTTTCAAACAAAGTCTTTACACTCGTTTCTGAACATGATTCGATGCGCATGCATTCAAGTAATTATGAATTGCATTGGTTAATGAGCAAATATTTTAACATGTTTTAGTGCTTATACTTTGAAAACTTTTGCCAGTTTTCAGATGTAATGACTTTCCCGCGAAGAAAACCGCAATAACCATCAACTGTTTAACGACTATCATCGTGCTGATACTTTATAATAAATTTTCATTTTCATTTAGAGTCGAATAAGAAAACTCTTATATCGCCATCGTAGTGCTTGTTGTTCACGCATCACCTTTTCTTTATGCATAAAACACATGAACCTTGCATCGATGACGTTCCAACAATCGTCTGTAATGGTAGCAGTTTGCTGAAAGTGAGAATTGCAGAATGCGAGACCCAGAACTATTGCTACCATGAATTTAAGCTAAGAAGTATCGAAGAGAAACGCAAGTTTTACTAAAGGAGCAATGAAACGAGTGAAAAATGTGCCGAAGAGAGTCTGTATCCAAACGTTAGCACATTGGTTGGTGTTAGATATATGTGGGGGCTTCCAAGTGAGTGCACATACGTTGGATGAAGATCTGTTGAACTAACATCCGAGTTGGGCCGTCAGTTCTCGTGTGATTGCCGTGCTGATGAAGACTCCGTGGACAGAACTATCGCGTCGGGATTTCTATCGATCAGTTAGGCATGGCACGTCGGCCAAAACGGTCGGCTTTTGTGCTGACTAGTAGTAACAATAATGTCCTTCGGTTGGTTTTGTTTGGCTGCTGCTTCTTCACACAATCTACATCGGGTAGTGCTTCTGGTGCTCTAACTCTAGGTACAAATTTCGATTTTCCCAATCAGCCTGTTGCTCAACCGAAGTTCGGTGATCGTATACTTCCGCGGCATAGACAAACTCTATCAGTTCTCACGGGTAGCAACAATGGAAGTAATGGTGTTGCTGGTGTAAGTTCGAGTACGTCTTTCTCGGCCGGGCAATCATCAAGTGTACATATAAGCAATAATAATAATCAAAATGTTAAAAATCCAATAGATAATTTTAATAGTAGTGCTACTAGCAATAATAGTCAAATTAATCATAGTGATGTGGATCTGGCACGTAAATCTTTACTGTCGTCTCCAGTTGTCGCCATCGACGATCGACAGGGATATGTGAGTCCGTATGTTAGCAGCGATAGCGTGGACGTTGCAATTTTATTGGATAAAAGTGATCTTGACAATGATTATAATCATCATGATCATCACCTGCTAAACAGTAATAACATATCAGCGAATGTCGTTACACCGGTTGCCGGCGACGAACAAAGCCCCAGCAATCGAGAACAACATGATCGCGAAACAGACCGGGATCCGTTGGTGCAGCATCATCAGCTTCGGCGCAACGATTATAACTTCGACGGGAGCTACCAACATGAGGCCGATAATGGCATAGGATCCAGCAATGGTAGTGGTAGTCTATTGAAAGCGGATCGATTGATTGAAATGTCTACGGAATTTTTCGTGGTGCCGTCTTCAACGACTGAAGATCATAAGGGCAATTTGATAAGATCGTCTACGGTTCGTCCCAAACTGATCTTGGCAGCAAGAACTCCACCTACAGAAAATGAATCGACAGCTTCGCCAACAGTATCGATGTACTCTCGTTCTGGACTCCGTAAGGAGCCCTGGGTAGTTCCTTTATTGGTAGTTGCCTGCCTGGCAATGGTCTTAATGACTGCATTCGAGATCTTTGTCTTATTCAAGGCTTGGCGAACATCACCATCACGACGTCATTTGTTCCTTGGGCAAATGTTACTGCTAGGATTATTCGCCTGTGCCGGGATCGGAGCCCTTCTTACTGTAACACCGACTGTCGTTTCTTGCGCCATCATACGTTTTGGAGCCGGAGTGGCATTCGCGCTGGTGTTTGCTGCGCTTCTTGTCAAGTGTGTCTTTCTAATTAGCTTGAACGGGGGCGTTTATCTTCCAGCTCCGTATCAAGGGCTTCTCCTGCTTTTTGCTGTACTTATACAAGTCGCGATCGGAACGCAATGGCTAATGACGGAACCGCCCGATATACATACGATCACGATCAGCGCGCATCATGCTACCGTGACTAATAAATTTTCAGCGCTGGGACTGATCACTTCAAGCGATCTCACGCGAATCTCAACAACTATCCCTTTGTGTAAAACTGAATTTCCCGAACTTTTACTTTCTATGATCTATATCATTTTTCTAATCCTGTTTGTGGCCATCTTAGCGATCAAATCGCGTGGCATTCGGGACAATTATCGTGAAGCAACATATATCGGATTAGCTATTGGCGGATCGATACCGATCTGGCTAGGATGGACATTGTGCGGATTAATTGTAGCTGACCGTCATAAGGATGCATGTTTGGCATTTGGGTTGGTGGCTACCTCAGCTACAGTGTTTCTAGTGATGTTCATGCCAAAGGGCAGGCAATTGGCGGCAATGGGGAAGGAAGGATTGTATGTTGAAGATCGTGAAGAACAATTTAGTTCATTGAGTCGTGCCGGATCAGGATATTCACCATCGTTTTTCCACTTCAAACCGATCAAGTATGGAGTAATGGGTGGTGTCTTGAACTCTGCTACAAATACCGGCAATGGTTCCAAACATCAAAGTGCTGCGACATTAGGTGGAGGTATGTGAATTCTTCTTGTTTTTTTTTAATGGTTTCGATTTTGCGCTTAGTATGTTACAGTATATGTTGAATATTACTATAGGGAGAGGTTTTTTTTACATTATTATCAGTGCTAATAATCCACACAAATTGAATTAGTCATTTTATGTTGAAAAAAGAGAAACATCTAATTAAGTATGTATGAACTGAATGCAAATTTTAGACGAATTTGTTTTTGCCAATTTGATGACTGGTTTTATTGGATTTTTTGGTTAGTCTTTTTAGTTGGTGGTATTTGTAGAAGACTTCACTTTTCGTAAGAGATCAACTGTTAGATTTATTCATAAAGAAGGTTTCACTCCTAAAAACCTAATGCTAAATATGCACAAACCGGTGCTAGTAATAGAAAAATCGGAACGTTTAGGACTATTCTATCAGGGCACAGCTTATTTCAAATATATTTGTTTTACGTCAATGGAATTTTCCATATCTTCTTCCTCATATCAAAATCCCTATCGTAAAAATGACACATTGCGGATACACGAAAAATTCAGTTGGCTGAAAACCTGCACGGTCCTTTTCCCGGCTTATCACTACAGAACGTTCTACCACCGGCTTGACTTATCATCCCGATAAGCTATTTAGAAAGAAGTACATTAGAAGTACAGAACATTAGTCCTTTTTGGACTTAAAGACTTATAACAAAAGAAGTGTTGAAATCAAGACCGGCTGTCTTGAAGGCGAGTGCTTTAATTGCTACACCATCGGGGCTGTTGTTTGATTTACATTTAATAATATTTAAAAGTTCAGGGGAATCACATGATCTTGAGTTCAATACTGATAGTGGTATTTGAAACAATTATTTTGTCAATTGTTAACAAATTTAAAAAGTTTGTACCTATTGATTGTGGTAGAGATAATTATAGAAATATAGCTTAATAGCGACACATATATTTCTATTTTGAATGTAACTAATTCTTTTGAATGCAACTAATTCTTCTAAGAGACACTTTATACCATTCGGAATCAAAAAAAAAAAAAACTTGCCGAATTCTTAAACCTTTTCTTTTGGCCATTAGCGAATATCAGAATTTTCGCGGGGCACGGTCATGCACGCGATGACGGTGTATGAACGTTTAACATATGCCCATTCATTATAATATTTCAACAAAATTTACATGTAGCAATAAAAGTAGATATGTGTGAGACATACATTGTAATTATAATGAAAAGCTATAATGCAAGAAACTAACAGTAATACATGTAAATTTATGTGTTACGCATCTTTTTCTGATACTTTCATAATTTCCAATGATACCTCGTTTTACAGCTGTCTAGACCTCATACTCTGTACGAACATATCAATGGTAAAGTGACCTCGAAATAAGAAATCGTGGAAATTATCGATTTTTCATATGTAATCTTGGAATGCGAGAGCGTATGTGATTTTGAAAGATACCAGTTATATTGCCTAATTTTTTTTCATTTTAATTTTATTTCAAATAAAAATCGGCATAAGGCTTCTAGTCATCCGCAGCCTTTTTCCCCACAGATCAACCTGATGAGTGCTTCGTACGCACAAGTGGTTTTTTGAGTTGAATCAATTCGTACAGTTCTTGCACAAGAATCTTCAAAATATTAACAATAATGTGATTTGAACAATGCTTGCAGATTTAAGTATGATTCAATTAGATTTTTCACCGTTTTGTAATGAGAACCAACAATACTGCTCGAGAGCCGCTATTTCACACCCTAATAATTTCGTTGATGTAAAGCGCAGCGTATTACGAATAACTTATCGGACAAAATCAAGATTTGAAATTTATGTGCTGTTGGACTTATCTTGTGCTACTTCATTTTCTTTTACATATTTATGCAAAGCTCTGTTGAAAATATGTTGTAAATGCTTGGTTAGCAGCGATGATGTTATCACGATAAGAAAAGCAAGGTGTCTACATGTGAGCCCTTGGTTATGAATAAAGATATTCACGTATCCATGTTGCGAAAGTTATGTACAATCAACGAGAAACAAAGAGTAATCACACGTCTATGAAATAATTTCACATGTGAAATTATATTTATTATTTATTTACTGTAACTTTTCGGCCTCTGTAATGAAAGCAAAAACAAGAGCGGCACCGAGACGGTAGCCTGCGGTATTCCAAAAGGCCAATTGATCTGCGAAATGATAGTGTTACAATTTAATAATGATTTTTGCCTTTCACGCTCTTGTACATAGCATTTAATGTTGCAAAAAATTAACGAATGAATTGTTTGGTCGAGGTCGATTTAAGGTGCACAGCTTTTCACGTTTCGCGACGCTGAACGTGGGCTTTGTTGGTGCTACGGTTGCGCCGTGTAAAGATTTGACCATACAATAATACTTATCGTTCGGACAGGTGTGAGTAATGAGGAATATTATTACATTGATCGAATTTAATTTTTCTTAGCGATTAGGTGAAAGTTAAACTTTTTTAATTTTTTTTTAAAGCAATAAGCAATTATGATGTAACGATTCTATGACTTGTAATTGGCTGAGAGTTTATTTTGATGGATACAATCCATCAAACATATAAAAAAAAACTCCAGGGTTTGGTTATTCCAATAACAATTGCGAACGTGTTGATATCTAATTGATTGATTCATAGAAAGAATCGTTTTCCGTATTGCTATGAACATTCATTCACCTAACTAAAATGCTTTCGCATAGTTCATTGGTTTGTTCCCGGTTGTTAACTTTTGTCTAAACATATAAACAAACAATACGTTTAAATATTTGACTAGCAAGCAGCTTAGCAAAGCATCAGTCGGAATAAATAACCGACATAAACAAAAATATTTTATTTACGATCAACATGTGAGTAGGAATATATTTTGAGTTTTGTTTATGAATTTACTTCATTCGGAGTTTGGATTGCGGTTTTTAATGATTTGAAATTTGAGATGTACTGCGGTAAATCAGTTAAGTAATGTCTAATGGTGGTTGTGCCTGCTGTTTTCCGCTTGAAAGGTTTGATATAAAACGAAAAATGATTCGAATATCAGTATTGGTCAAGTGGAAACTCCGTTGTATACATAATCGAGCAAGTTCCGTATTTTACATGTCAAGTCTCAATCATCAAATGTACTAGAGTTCTTGCGGTGTTATGTTTGAGGTTTTCATTGCCCTACAATTCAGATTGTTCGATTTTTAAATGAACTCTGACAGCTAGAACAGTTTATCAAATCGTCAGTCTGTAGTGCGTGTTACCGTATATGCACGTTACTCCTGGGTTCTTTGTTTAAATTTGGCAAGTGGTTATTCATTTTTGATAGGTGACCACATCATCACGGAAATTGCTTGCATTGGGTATTACACTTGCGGCCTTTATCAAAGGCGACAATAATCAGTTCATCTAAGGATGATAAATGATATAAATGTGTTATAATAACATTTAAACATAGTTTTGATATACTATTGTTAACTTGAATCATGCCTCACTATTGTCACATAACTTTTGAGGATATTTGTAACAGTTAGAGTCACTCTAGACAGGTTTCTGTATATAACACACCACTCTTCCATTGAATCATCTAGATTAGCAATTTATTTAATTTTAATTCAACACTATTACAAAAATCAGGGACAATACAACCACACCAAATCAAGGCATCATTCCCTGTGGAATGACAGAGAAAACAAAAATTTAAACGGTTGCTAAAATTAAGAAATAATATGATGAGGGAAAAATATTAAATAAGGATTCAAAAAAATAGTAATAACACCAATTTGTTACTTAATCTTAAAGAGAATGGATATGTTTTACACAATAAAAGTTCTGAGGAGCTATCATTTTCACCTGAAGACTATTAGTGAATAAAAGAGTGAACGGCGTTCGGCTTTATGGTACTCAAATTTGACTCTAATCCTCATGACTTTCAGTAGTTTTTCCAATGAACTCAGTAGACAGTAGATAGGAAGTTGTATCGACTATAAACTAAATTAAGTCAACGACTGCAAGATTATGGTATACAATAACTAAATTTTGAGAAAGCAAAAAAAAATTTAAAAAAATTTGTTTTATGGGAGTGCCAAAGTAAGAAGTTCAGTAGGGAAACGTCCAAAACGCTGAGCCGATTCTGATTTCTGATAGAACTCGGAGGACCCGATTAAAAGATCGAGAAATTTAGAGACGTGATATCTGGAAGGCCAAGGCGCGAAATGGAAGGAAGCGCCTTAATCGTAATGATGGTAGCTCATATTGAAAGTTAACAGTAATAACAACTACGATTCGAAGGCAGCTTTTCATTCTGATCATCGGACTTTTGACCAGGAAAGGTTTTTAGGACATAGATTAATTTAAAGTTAAATTTCAGCTGTGATGTGTCATAAGCTATCAACTTCTTATTTACTATAACCACACTCACAGGAATATTCAATAGTGATATCTCTAGATTCCTGACGTGATCCACCTTTCCGGGCTAATTATTAACTCCGGTCTATTAGACCGAAAGGTGGCTATTAAGGTGAGGCTGGCAAGTTCCACTTGTTAATAGTCTCACACATGTCCCGAACATGGCTTTATTGGACGGGGGAAGTATATTAAAGTCCTGTACGGATGATTGCATCTGCCAATTCTATAAAACTCTGGCAAAGTTTCTGGAAAAAGAAATTGTTTGGTTCATCTCATATAATTTTCCCATTTTTTGAGGTGTAGCAAGGATTCTTAAAATTTTCAAATTTGTATTTAATACTAAGCCTTCGAATAACAAAATTACTTGAAAAAAGAAGAGACAAGCCACACGAGCCATTACAGATGATACCATTGAATCGCTTTTTGCATAAAATTCTCTCTTTTAAAATAAATCGAAGGATCGTAAATAGATATTTGGGGGTCGTTAGTTTACTAGTACGCTATTTGTAATATTGACCATGACAATTGCAGAGGTGGATAGCACATATATGTTTCTTGTTTTTCAACAAGTTTATTTGTTTTTCAACAAGTTACTATGACTGGAAGAGTTTGGAATTCCCGGGAAAATCCTCACGCTAAATTTCCATAGTTTTCTTCGACAAGCGAGAGGATTTTTCCCGGGAATTTCAAACTCTTCCAGTCATAGTACAAAGTATGTTCTTGCAATGGGTTTTTTGTTTGAAAATACCACATTTCCATAAGATAACTTTATCAGATTATCAGTAGATTATCACAAAACGGTCGTCCACACTTTCACAGCGTAAGAATCTAGTTTTTGTCTTTTCTAAAGTCGATTCCCCTTTTGCAGCTCATTGTTTTGACTGTTTTTTCAAGAGTTTATTTATGTATCCAAGATATCCTTGGAAATATTCTTAGCAGAGGCTAGGGGTACAATAAGAGTATTGTCACTATTTCATTCAACATTTTAGGAATTTTAGCGATATTTTCGTAAGTTTTTCGGAATTTTTGACATCCCGAATGATCATTGTTATCTAAGCTAGATGAACTACATTTGATCTAGCAAAACTTTCACTGTACTCAAAGATGGTGCAAAGTTCCTGCGTTTGGTACTGCTTTTGAAAGTTATAAATATTTAACGATAGATCGGTAAGCGAATTTTTTCATTTACTAGCAAGAAAAAAGTCATATTGAATTATTTAAACGACGATTACAATTATGGTTCCTCACTGTAAATCACTGAAATTCAGGTGAGTTCCAATGATTGGGCAAGCGACTGCCATGGATTTTGAAGATATGACGCTGCCTTTTTTGGCATGTTCGAAGTCTTGCTTTGACCATCCACGTACTACTGTGGGCAAAAAATAGTAAGACTTTTAAATTTAAATTTCACGCGGAAACCCATTCGCCGAAATTTTTTTTGCTAGGTTGGTATGACTGTCAGTAACATCTGTGCCAAATGTCACTTCAAAATAATCATTAGTGTTTAGTATACGCGTGTCATGCTGAAGTACAAAAAGTGCATTTGGCGATTCTTACAATGAGTGAAATTATTCAACAAAGAAGTGCCATTAAATTTTCTGTGCAGAATCAAATTTCTTTCAAAGGCCTTCAGTGATAATAGTATGTCGCGAAAAAGAGTTTTTGATTAGTACAAATCGTTTAAAGAGGGTGAAGAACGCGTCGACGAAGAACCACGTCTAGGCCGGCAATCAACACTAACTGATGATCAACACGTCAATAAAACCAAGGTTACTGGCATCGTTAGAATATCGGAAGGATTAGTGAAAACTAATATTTTATAAGATTATTTGGGCCTAAGAAAAGCGAAAGCACGATTGGTTCCGAAATTCCTCAATTTTCTTGACAAACAGCGTCGCGTTGACGTCTGTGAAACAATGCTTTCCGACTACCAGGAGGTCATAAAACGTCATAAAACGCCGATGATCCTATCCTAGCCTTGGATCTATGCTTATGACTCTGAAACAGATGATCGATCGGCCGAATATCGTGCCAAAGATGAGACGAAACCGAAAAAAACATGTCAAAGCAATTCAAAAATCAAGATAATTTTGACAGTTTTCTTCGATTATCGAGGTGTAGTGCACTCCAAATTCCTTCCGACCGGCCAAACTGTCAACAAGGAATACTATTTGAGTGTTATGCGTCGTTTGCGCGAATCTATTCGTAAAAAGAGCCCAGAATTATGGGCCGACAACTCTTGGTTTTTGCACCACGATAATGCAGCGTCACATACTGCATTGATTCTTCGTGAGTTTTTCGCCAAAAATTCAATTAATTTCATTCCACAACCACCGCATTCGCCTGATCTAGCTCCGTGTGATTTCGGGCTGTTCAGCAAACTCAAACGACCGCTCCGGGGAAACCGTTTTGAGTCAACTGAACACAATTAACGTGAATCGCTGAGTACATTGAAGGCTTTTTCGGAAATTGGCTTTAACAACTGTTTCGCGGATTGGAAAAAACGTTAGTACAAGTGTATTGCGGCCGGCGGAGGGGGATTACTTTGATGGGCACGAAATAGATTTGGAAGAATAAATATAGAATTTTAAAATTATGAATGAAAATCTTATTATTTTTTGCCCACAGTAGTATTTATATATTTTAGATTATATTGAAATTTTATCACACTGCTGGGTTGTTTTTGGGTTTAAAAATTAAGGATTAGTTTGCAATTCATATATTTGGGCAATGATTGTGGGAAATCCGACATCGTACAGATATATTTGGCACGCTTCTGATCAAATTGCAGTGAACGACAAATTGACAAAAGACAAATTTCGTCTTATCATCTGGAAAGTTGCCGTTACAAAACTTTAAAGCTCCAGTTTAGTCAGTTAATTTTCAACGTTTGCTTGAGTTTTTCTTTTTTTTATCAGAAATTTTATCAGAAATAATTGAATAAAAATTCGTGTTTGGTACCAATACTTCCTAACTTTCTGAAAATAATCCTTCTGCAAATTATCAGCATCATCAAACTGGTTTCATGTCACCTACAATGATACTGTCAATTTTTTATCGTCAATTTCACCTCGAAAGCAAAATGTTACTACATACGTAGTAATCAAAATCATTCTGGTTTCTTCGCCTTCAAGTTTTTAAATCGATTCGTTATATTTTGAAGATGTAGGTTCGAAAGCAACTTCAGCATATCTGAAGCTGCATAACATTGACAGTAAGTCACAAATGATCTAAATTTGAAGAAAGCCTCAATGTTGTTTCGTGAATATGTAATGGTATATGGTAGCAAACCAGTTAGAGTGAGCGCGATTATAATTAATTATAAAAGCAGCTAATAAAACAGAATTAAAACAAAACGAACATGGTTTCCACTGATATTAACTTAACTGCACGTATCAAATTTTGACGCAAGCGCATTAATTTACGCCATGTAGTTCGTACCAATGTCGAATGCGTTTTTAGTGGTCATTATTTATAGAAGATTTCATGTTAATTTTATGGTGCACTATAGTTTAGTGATCAATTTTGTTCGCTTATCGTTATGGTTACTATTTTACATAAACATTATTGGAGGCTTTAAAGAGTAAGATTTCGTCAGCAGCACCGTTGCAAGTAGTATCCATATAAGAATTTTTGCAATCGATCGTCTTAAATTGAACGTAAAATACGTTAAATTGTTGTAGAGATTGTTAACCGAGATATTACATAAATGGAATAAATTTTCTCATTATATTCACATTGTAATGCTTTAATTTATCCGAAATGGATCTGTGAAAAGCTTGTTTCGAATGTTTGAAACAAACAAGTTAATTTTGGTTCAGATATGTCAGGAAGGAGGTCGATTGCGGTGCATTTAGCAATGCAATAAAATGAAGTGCCTTTGGTGGGAAATCGGCTGTATTTTGAAAAAAACAACGATGTTGTATAAGTAAATAAAGAGAAACAATCATATAAGCGTGGGTAATTTTTTAGTCTGTTTGAAGACGCCACGAAAAGCGCGGAAAAAAACTTCCACTACATCAAGGCATGTATTTTAGCATGAAATATCCACGGGGCAGCAAATTCAGGCATACCTTCACACCCACTTTTGATTAGCAATGGAATGTTTTAAACGCATCAACACCCACTGCCAAGAAATTCTTCCCTGAATTGTCCTCGAGCGATTCTTCGTCAAAAGAATGCAATAGAAATGTTCTAAGAATGCAACATCGTAGATGGCCATCATTATGCCGATATCCGATGGTCAAAAATACTCCGTGACATAATGATATTAAATTACAAAAGACGCGAAATATTCACGTAGACATTTTCAACATCACTTTGATCTTCATCTTCATCCACCCTTGATAGTATCTTTCAATGCAGCATGTACGAACATAGCTATGGAACTATCTTCTACAAAGTATCTTACAATTTCGTTGCACGTTGTTCCCGTTTTGCCATAAAAGTAAATTGATACCTTCACCTTGCACTCAGACCTAGTATTTTAAGGTCTTGCACGATTTTGCGATTTTCTTATGTTCAACTATTGTGCACTGTGTACGATTAAGTCCCCGTGCTAAGACCCAAGGAAACAATTTACAGTCCCTTAAGTCTAAGTAAAACGATTGTTGCCCCCTTTTCATGCTGTCTGCATACGACTGAGTATGTGTATGGGCTGTTCTGCATTTGATCAGCAAATTAAGATTGCAAGGAAAATTTGTACGCGTGAAATTGAAAAATTATAGATTACAAAAGGTAATAATCTGGCGGAGGATCTTTGCAGATTATATTTTAAAGCTTATTTTACATCGTGGTAAGCGTGCGCCTAGGACTAATATGAATGTAAGTTTACTGAAGTTGCTCTCAATTTTATCAAGTGAGTTTACGTGAAAATCGAAATGTAGAGAAATTATGTTTAGGATTTACATTTTTGAATGTAAAATTCGTTAATTTGTACTATCTCTTCGTGGATAAAATAGATCAGTCAGTTCCAATTCAAGGGATAAACAAAAGCTAGACGTAGACAACAAACGGAGAAGATATTGTCGAGGAAATGTCTTTTGCACGACAAGCGCTTAGTTTCGTCTTGAAAACGTAATTGGGCACGCTTCAAGGCTCTTGAATTGGCAGGAACCGAGCGTGACGGAGGCAAGCTGAAATGATTCCAAGTTACTTCTTGAGAAAATTGTCGATACAGTAGGATAGTAAAATCAACACTTGTTGGAAATGCATGTGTGAAAGTTTACTACAAATACGAAGCATATGAGGCTGCAAATATGTATGCAACAGCTAGCGTTACATTTGGATTACATTGAGAAAGTCGATGAAAACTTCGTTTTTTTAATTTGGCGTCTTTGATATTGACAGCACACTGATTTAGTAGAGGTCTGGGTAAAGGACTGTGAGTTTCAACAGATCAGTTGTTTAAGTACAATTTTCCTTTATCCATACAAAAGCTGACAGAATTGTTCATCTAAACTTAACTTCTAAAGGAAGTTTAATATTTTAATACTTGCAAGTAAGCTATGAATATAGTACACGTCTGTACACTACACATGTAATATAACTCCTGATTTAGGTAAATAAGAATAAAACTGAAGAAGACATACGTATAACATTTTCTAGCTGTTTTCCAACAAGTTCGAATGAAATTGTTGCAATGTAGGAAAGTGGTAGTCTAAATAGAGTTGCGGCTAGGGTATTCATTTTCTATGCCAAAACATCGGGATTCGATATCTCCGAATACAGTGGTTCTTACATTTCAGTTTTCATCTTTCTACCAGAGCCTTATGCCCTTGTTTCAAAAAGTAGAGTGTTGCGCTATCGATTAGTGTTCAAGTTAGCCAGAGCCAATAGTTAACGTGCCAATATGATTTTGCAAGGGAAATATATTAAGAGTCAATCGTGGCAAAAATAATTTGCAAAATATAGTTTACAAAATAAATTTCCAAAGCATAATTTGCCCTGAAAAAGGTAAAAGACTTAAGTGAGGGACACGCAGCGAAATTTGAAAGAAACACTTGATATATACGAAATTTGGAAATTATGAGAACTGTGAAGGCTATTGGTTTGTTCGAAGTAGACAAATGGATACTGGCTAGACAATGAGAGAACCATAGTACGTTAAATAGGAAATAATTTGACCTATAAAGAAGTGCGAAAATAAAATATGAAAATCAATCATTGAAGCTGACATCATACGATACACTCTAAACGTATGAGCAAGATAAAAAAATCACGGAAAAGGGTTTGTTTTCTAAATTTTTTAATCAGAACTTGAAGGCACGTAAACGTAATCTATAAAGTCTTGAATTTTTAAGCACCAAAATTGGAGCCCATTGGAATCACTCTAACCAAATGAGGACAAAATAACTCCTGTTACAGTCTATCAGGGCGTTAGACCAAACAAATAGGAATCCAAAATGAGGATATTAACTTGCAGCAAGGAAGAGGAAAGTAGCGAATACTTTCTGTACTGATCTGGTCTGGAACGCATCACTGGGCTGAGCTGTATTAACGTTAATGAACTGGCCAAGTTGGCAACCACAAAACAAGGAGACTTCTTTGGTTTCTGAAGAACGGTAGGATAGACCATCTTTAAACGGGAGAACTATTTTTTTTTGTTTTGTTTGGGAGGTGAAGGCTATTTACGCCCTGAGTGTCGGACTACCGACTAAACACCTCCCCTGTCACACCGAGAACCTAGCCTGGAACTGTTTGTGACATTACTTCGGACTAGGCCTCATTAATAATCGCTTAGCTTGTCTTCAGGCTAAGGGAAATCTTTCTTTCTCCACGGATGGATAGGAAGGAATTGTGAATAGTAACTATAATATTCCGTTACAGAGATGTTACCTCCCTCGCCAAGCGATCCATTATGTCCATACTGTCTGTACGTAATGCGACACACAGTTCCAATTGTCCTTTGATTTCATCACTTTTCCCGTTAAATTTTCTGGGGAAATTACGCCAATTTTCTCCGAGACATGCGAGCGGAGTCTTGTGAATCTATTACACGTAAAGAACGTATGGCAGGCGTCAGCCGTCATCCCCGGGCAGAACACGCAAGTTGGGGATGGTGTCTTTCCCATCTTATATAGGTAAGACTGAAAATACCCGTGACCCATTCTGTAGAACCACGGCCCCAAGTCACTTATCAGCCGTGCGGTCCACCTGCCTCGCGTTTCGTTTTCCCATGTTTGCTGCCACAGGATAAGGGTTCTTCTCCGTTCCTCTCGGCTGACGGTTTCTCTCGCCGACTCCCCCCTACGTGAGTATACACGTTTCCGTTCGTCTGCAATTAACTTAATAGGAACCACCCCCGAGATTACCAGCACTGCAGGTTCAGAGACAGTGCGGTATGCAGCGGCTATCCGCAAATCTCCTTGCCTCTGCACCTGTGCCAGACGCCTTCGGTACGTCTCCGGTACGGTACGACTTCATTGCACTCATCAGTAGACGTCTTTTGCTCGATGTTGGCCCGTGCGTGTTGGCCATAAGGCGACAGAGAGCCGATACTCGCACGGAAGCCTTATCCGCTGACGCTCGAACCTGCTCGAAAAAACTCATCTTCGAATCAATCATCAAGCCAAGGTATCTGATTGATTCTTTTGACTCAATGTTATTTCCCGTACCCTAACCGGCATAACACGAGGGATTCGCTTCTTGGTGAGGACGGCAACCTCGGTCTTTTCCAGCGCTAGGCTAAGCCCACGGTCTGTCATCCACTCGCTCACTCGGCGTATTGCCGCACCCAGTTTGAGCTGCGTCTGTCCGACAGTACGTCCGGCGACTAGTACTGCTACATCATCTGCGTACCCAACCAGGCGCGACTCTCCCGGTAATTGCAGCCTCAAAAGCTCATCGTACGAGACATTCCAGAGGTCCGGGCGCAGAACGGAACCTTGCGCGACCCCTGATGTCGCATCAATTCTTCGCCGGCCTCGCAACGAGTCATAGATGAGTTTCCGATTTTTGAGGTAGTCCTTCAATATCCGCATCAGATACCTCGGCACTCTGAAATATTCCAGAGCACCAAGAATATCTGGTGCAGAGTTGAAGGCATTTCTCACATCCAGAGTTATGAACAGTACTATTCGTCTCGAGTAGTGATTGTGGGCTTCTACCTGCTGGACCGCGCTCACTACCTCTGCTGTTGCACCGATCGTGGATCGACCAGCCCTGAAGCCGTACTGCCGAGGAGACAGATCCCCGGCAGTTCGAATGGCTTCTCCAAGTCTTTCTCTAATGAGCCTCTCGAGCACCTTCCCAGCGGCGTTCAGCATACATAGGGGTCGATATGAAAATGATTGCTCCGCGTTCCCCTTCCCCTTGTGGATCAGCACGAGCCTCGCCTCTTTCCAGCATATGGAAACATGCCCTGCTGCAAACAAGCATTGAAAGTGGTGAGCAGCTTGTCAGGGCAAAGTTGATGTGTAAGCTGTATCACTTCCGCTGGTATACCGTCTGGCGCTGGGGCCTTTTTCGATTTTAAAGCTTTCACCGCATCAGCCAACTCGATGGCGGTAAAAAGTGGGCATTCTCCGGGACATTCAACATCTGCATCATCAGGCCGAATAGGATGCATAAAGAAGAGCGCTCTAACAATCTAGTCTATTTTTTCCGTTTCAATGACACAGGGCCTCCTTGCAACTCCTAGTTTCCACATGGCAAGCTTGTAACCCAGCCCATACGGGTCTCTGTCGATGTCCTCAACTAGGTTGCGCTAGCAGCGAGCCTTGCTTTCGTAAATTAACCCACGGAGAACTTTTCTAGCCGACCTGAATGCCAGCGTTCATTAGTGTGACTAGCCGCCATTTCTAGGATTCTTTTTCCTCTCGAGTCTAGCAGAGGCATTCCCCATTCTATCGCCTTGGCGTTAAAGTCACCGCCAACAAGGATTCGGCCTTCCGTGCTCGAAACAGCTTCCTCCAGTTCATCGAGCCTGCTCTGAAAACATGAAATTGACTCATTCGGCGTGAAATAGACGCTTATGAATGTCAAATCGGCGCACTCAATGAGCACGAAGCCATTTCCGCTGGAGCGAGTCCGAACTGTGGGTAGAGCCCTATCACGTACCCAGATGGCGGCGGTGTTCGATCGATCACAATACCATCCAGCTTCCTCTTAGTTGAGGTGTTGCTCAGATATCATCAACAAGTCAACTTTTTTCTCTCTCGCAACCTGGTCTAGTAAATCTTGTGCGGTTGAGCTACGGTAGACGTTGATTTGCAGGACTTGGATCATGTCTTTGCTCATTTCTTGCTAAGTGCCTCTTTGAACTCCTGGCACCTACCACTTCCTGGAATACAAGTCAGATCTTCAGACTTCCGTGCCTTATCTTTGCACAAGATACAACTGGGTTCGTTTGGGCAGTCTTTCGCCTTATGGCCGGAAGTGCCACACCTGTAGCACAGTTTGCTTCGATCTGGCCCCTTGCAGTTCAAGGAGATGTGTCCGAAGTTAAGGCACTGGTAGCATCGAGTTAGGGCTACCGTCTGACGTATCCTGCACACAACCCAGCCGATTTTAATTTTCTCCTTGGCCAGGAGTTGCACAGCGTCTTTCTCTGGGATGTCTATTATTGCCGCCCTTTGTCCTCTAGGGTTGGTAGGCGTTAGCCTTACCCTAAAGCTCTCTGCCATAGGAAGAATTAACCTAATGGAATCTTCTACTTCTTTGGCATCCGCAATGCAGTCAAGGTCTCTTATTTCCAAAGAGGCCATTGGCTCTAAAGTCGAGATAACAGCTTTAGAGCCCAGGAGGTCCTTGACAGCGCTCTCGAACCGTCCCTTGTCGGTGGATTCCGCTCCGAGTTCTACGAGGAGACCGCCTGTTCTGGTCGCTCTTACTGTTCGTATATAGACACCGTTTTTCGGGTTCCACATTTTGCCTGATTTCCTTGAGGACCTCGGCGTAAGTTCTCCCGTCTGCAGGTTTGATCAGTAAAGCATCGCTGGTTTTTTTTTTGGTATTGCGCTGTGTTTCGTGCCTTCTTGCTTTTCGGGCGTCTGTTTGGAATGTTTTCTTATCGCTTGGTGTATCTTCTTCGCAGTCTTCTGTTGCGATTTAGAGCGCACCAATTGAAAGCCATGATTTTTCTCCTCCCCTTGACTGTTGTCTCCTGTTTCGACTGTTATCGGCCCCTTCGCCCTTTTCCTACGGTCAGGTTTGAGTGGACTACATGCCGCCCTTTTGCCTTTTACGAGAGGAGTAGCATTTTCGGTGAAGGGAGTTTTATTTTGTGGAACTTTCTTAAGCTCTTTCAATTCACTCTCCGTAGTCACCTGCGGCGATAGTGCTGGATCCTATCAACGAGGTCCTCCAATTCGTGAATGCCATTTTTGATGCCCTTGTTGACATTTTTTTGGACATTCGTTGAATTTTTCATCACTTTTATTATAGCGCTTATGTTCCTTGTTAAACGCTCTTCCTCACTTCTGTCAGCGGCAATTTTCGTTATCAGGTCCACCTCAGGCGAAGTTCTCGATATAACGATATAACTAACGGCAGAACTATAGGAAGGACCGATGCTGGCCTAATTTATTCAGTATACTCTCGTTAAAATGAAAAAAAAAAACAAAAGACAAATATTTGCTGTTGAAGTTCTATTACAAAGAAATGAATTTTTCGTAATGCATATATTTTAGCAATTTATCTCATGTTATACCTCATAAACCAGCGTCTTCTAGTTTAGCCATCAAAATAAGTTTCTACTACTGGTTACGAATGTAAATATGGTGCCATTGCTTGGACATATTGTGATGTTTGATGCCTGAAGTTAAGAAACGTTAACATTTTGACGATACGATATTTGTCAAATTTATTATATTTAGAATTCAATTTCTGATTTTTTTCAATTTAATTTTGTTTTATGTAACCTGAATGTGTAAAGTGGAGTTGCATATATAAATTTTAATCAAGAAAATTTCTATCAATCAGATAGAAAGATGTTTTGCTGCTCGGTTTTATAAAGATTTTGGTAGGGAAAAAAGTTTTATTAAGGTTCTAAATCATTTTGAAATGATCAAATATAGCTTTTGACTTTGCTAGCGAATTTGACGAATTTTCCTCCTTGCCTTTATCAGAAGACATTTTTTTCTTAGGAGGCATAATACGTATTAGACATAATATATTATATTATAATTAGATGGAATTACGCTAAGTAATATGTGGAAATATTAATTTATCTTTCCCTGATGTATATGTCTCTTTAGAAATGTGTTCAGAACTTCCGAAGCAAAAAGATAACTTTTTCGTTGACAAATGGTTTGAATCTTGATCGTACATTCACATTAATCTTTTTTGTGCAAGTCTTCTCAATTCGTCACAGAAGTTGCGAATCAAAGATTAAGATCGAACAACAATCAATCAAAATTGCCGCTAACGTTATCGAAATAACAAATCATTCAACTTCTCGACTAGTACAGTATATTATTCATGTGAAAGAATGTGTATAACATAGACGTGTGTGTATCATATCAGTATATGTAGATTTTATTCCTTCAGCACAGCGAAACAATGTCATCGAAGAGAAGGAAGATCGGTGTGAAGAAAAAGCATGGATAGATTGCTATTGCTATTACAGCTAGTCTTGCATGTAGTACGAGGTCATTGAATGGCATATATGTCGTAAGCTGATCTCAATAATTTCATTTTTTTTATTATCTCTTGGCTACCACGTCTTACCAAATCAAATCCCAACTAAGTCTTTCGGCTGGATAATCTCGTAGACAATCTTTCAAATGGTATTGCAACAGCATTAAAAAGATTTAAGTCCATTTATTACTAGTAGTGAACTTGATCATCCGTATTATTTATTCTGAATAACTTCGAAATTTATTTCTTGTAATCAGTACTTAACATTGTTGCAGACTTCAATTAAAAGATACACGCAAAGATAAATTTAATATTGAAGAAATACAAAACTCAAAGTAATTCGATGAGCTTTTTTATTTGTTGCATCCACTTAAAAGTGTGCTAGGAATCAAAGTAACACACTGAACTCAAAAGCAATTTTTTTTGTAGTGTAAGCTGATACTAAAATAACTTTGACTTGACAGACTGACCTTTGACGTTTAATCTTCGTTTTCCTCATCAATCTAGTCGTAGTTGTATCTTTATGATACATATGTAATAATCTTCACACTCTCGCGTGAGGTATTGTAAGCATTAACCCATTCCAACTGGATTTCACGCTTATTTTCAAAACAAACGCTAATCAACAAACTTGATGCATCAATGAATAAGAAAAATATGAGTTTGTATGATCGAGTGGTAACAATAGTGGTTTGAAAAATAGAAAGCATATCAAAGAAACATGCACATGATGCGCGCTATTCAAGAAAGTGAATACGCTGCAAGCTGATATACCTACATGTAGATACCACACTCATATCAAAGGCTCAATATTTAATGGCTTTTTGATTATGGCTGAGTAACAATTTTGTATTAATTTTCTTGAATATGCATATGTGTGTTAATTTGTGTTCATTGATTGAGCGATACATGTGAAAAACGAATGCATCTCAATTTGGTACGGTTTTGCGAGATAATTTATTACTGTTCGGCCTTGTCGACGTGGCTTAAAGTGGACCGTCATTTTTTGCTGCATTAGAGTTAAGAATTCATATATATCAAAGATCGCATCATGAGCTTCAAAAAAAACAGTCTACTGATTTCAAGGTTGCCTGTTTCGAAAAGGATTGCTCTGCGTTATAAGAGACATAGTTTATATCTGTCTAGACTGAAGGGAGTATTGTAAGTATATTTGATTAAAACTAATCTCAAGTTGATTCAGAGGGTTGTAAATTTTTGCATGTATGCAAGTTCATTCTATTTGGTTCAAATTACAAACCCATATATGGGCTCTTGTAATTCTCACAATTTGTACTCCCAACAACTTCCAGTAGTTAAATTGAAGGCTTCTGTGTTAAATAACGTTTTAATAGAGCCCCTTTTTATCGTTTTGTATGTCTCCTTTCTTTTTTATTGAATGTTTTGTGTACACGTTTGGGATCTTAACAGTCATCATTATTTTCAATAATTATTTCAGTCATTATCAATTGAATGACTGAATCTTTTCTAAAATTAGATAAATTTGGCCTTTGTTCCTACTTTGTCTTAAGGCTAGGAGATTGCGTTTGCAGAAATGTTTCTAACTACGAGTATGAAACACTCCTTTCGAAAAACCGATATTCACATTGATTTTTAATTCAGGTATAGGAATTTCAAAGTTTTTCATGACTCCCTCGAAAACAAACTAGCGCCTATACTCCAAGATATGTCTGAAACGACAAGTAACGAGCTATGGATGGAGGTGAAAGGAGCAATTAAAAGCACAGCAGAACGGTCGATTGGGTATATAGCCCGGCACAGAAGAAATGACTGGTTTGATGATGAATGCCAGAATGCGTTAGAAAAGAAAAATCAGGCGTATAAAGAATATGTTAACAGAAATACCAAGACGAAGAGGGAAACTTACGAGAATCTCCGACGAGTAGCCAATAAGATTATTAGAAATAAGAAAAGAAAATATTTTGATGACCAATTAAGGTCAATAGATGCAAATTTAGCGAGCAATAGATCGAGAAACGCCTACAAAGTAGTGAAAAGCTTAAGACGAGTATATCAGCCCAAGACATCACTCTGTAAAGATGAAAGCGGTAACATCATTGCTGACGACGATAGGATCAAGGAAAGATGGGCTGCCTATTTCATGGAGCTCCTTAATCCTACACACGGCTCAAGAACAGCAGAGTCGTCAAACATCTCCGAACCGTCCCCTTTGGCCCCTCCAACTCTGGAAGAAGTCAAATATGCCATCAAAAGCCAGAAAAACAGTAAAGCGCCGGGCATTGATGAAATCCCAGCAGAACTGATAAAGAACGGCGGTGTTGCGGCACAGAAAGTCATCCACAAGCTGATCCAACACGTCTGGGATCAAGAGCAGATGCCGCAAGAGTGGTGCCAATCCATCATCATCCCTATCCACAAAAAAGGAGACAAACTACAGTGCGAAAATTACAGAGGTATATCACTACTCTGTACATCTTACAAAATCCTCACAAAAATACTTGAAGGTAGATTAACACCATATGCTGAAAAAATAATTGGGGAGTATCAAGGTGGTTTTAGAGCCGGACGATCAACTACTGACCAACTGTTTACAGTTAGGCAGATCCTTGAAAAGTGCTGGGAATTTAACATCGACGTCCACCAAATCTTCGTGGACTTTAACCAAGCATACGACAGTATTGATCGAGAAGTACTGTACCAAATAATGCTTCAGCTTGGAATCCCAGCGAAGCTAGTCCGCCTGACAAGAATGATAATGGCATCAACAACAGCACAAGTCAGAATCAATAACCAGCTGACTAATGCCTTTGAGACAAAGGTAGGATTGAAGCAGGGCGATGGGCTGGCTCCACTGCTATTCAACCTAGCTCTAGAATACGTCATACGGAAACTACCTGTGGATACGAGGAACACTACTCTACAAATCGAGCCAACTGGTAGCCTATGCGGATGACATCAATATCCTGTCAAGATCCTTTTCATCTGCCAAGGAGCTCCTGCTCAAACTAGACCAAGAAGCGAAGCAGGTGGGGCTGCAAATCAACGAGTCTAAAACAAAAGTTATGATACAAACCAGGAGAAACACCCCCAACCGGCAAAACATAACAATCAACGAATTCAACCTGGAAAATGTGGACGAATTTACATATCTTGGCTCCAAGCTAGTGAAGGATGGTAATGAGACGGCGGAAATAAAGCGTAGAATTCAGCTCGCTTATAAAGCGTTTTACTCAGTTTTGGGTATTCTGAAGGCCAGCTTCATACATAGGAAAACAAAGCTGCAAGTATACAAATCTGTGATAAGACCTGTGTTGTGCTACCGATGTGAGACATGGACCCTCACTCAAGCTTCCGCAAACATACTAAACGCTTTCGAAAGGAGGGTCCTAAGACGAATCGTGGGAGCAACGCAGGAAGGAGGTCAATGGCGAATTAGGTACAACCATGAGTTGTACGAATTTTTCGACGAGCCAGAAGTCTCCACTGTGATAAAACTGCGGAAGCTGCAATGGGCTGGCCATGTGCAGCGAATGAATGAAGGTCGGATACCTAGAAAGGTA
Organism: Stratiomys singularior; assembly: GCA_954870665.1. NCBI lineage: Eukaryota > Metazoa > Arthropoda > Insecta > Diptera > Stratiomyidae > Stratiomys > Stratiomys singularior. The sequence continues at coordinate 104,079,524 of OX940880.1, forward strand.
TTTGTCGGAAACACTGAGGGATGCAGGCCAGTGGGAAAGCCAAGAAAGCGCTGGTCCGACTCGGTAGACGAAGATAGCAGCACGCTACTCGGATTCCGAAATTGGAGGACGCGGTCGATGGACCGAGACAACTGGAGGCGACACCTGCGGGAAGCCAAGGCCCGAAATGGGCTGTAGTGCTACAACGACGACGAAGAATTTTAAGCAATCCATACTTACGGGAAATCCCCACGTACTCAAGGTCGTTAAAAAGGAATAGTGTTTTTAATCGGGAATTAAAGCCACTCAACTGAAGTTTGGCTGCGTGACTGTTGGTAAATCTGGTTTAGTGTGAACATAAGATAAAAATTAATGGAAAACACACTTCAAAATGCAAAGTATACTGACTTGGTAGTTCAAGGTAGTTCCATTGTTCTCGAAATGCATCCAAGTCTTTGCAAAGATATTTTATTGAATACAATCCTAGCAGAGATTATACGGGAGCTAGCAGCTCAGGTTAACATATATGTTTTGAATCAATATTTTCAGATGTTCCATGCAAACTACAACCTACGCACATCGCTGAGGTGTAGACAGCTTGGATGACTAATCTTTTGAGGTTATAACGATTCCAGCTTTTTGGCACAATAATTCATGCAAAATAGGTCTTAATAATAAAAATAATATCATTAAAACAAAATCGAGCTCGTTTGTTATCAGCTTTAGAATATGGTTTCTTGGCAAGACCGAATGAGTTGGTATGAGTTTTCTTCTAGAATTTCAGCGAGTATTTACATCCTGAAAAGTTCAATTCCCTTTCAGAGTCCAGCAATCGCCCAATAAATATAACTATTCCACACGCTTCGACTGACCATGTTTCAACTACTTCAGAAAACCTCATAACTAAGTCATGACTTTGAAGATTCTTCTTACCCGATACAAAAAAATTGAAATAGTAAAAAACTGTGATCATAATAAACAATTTTTCGATTCGCAAACCAACATTATCTCTGCATTGTCTCGGATATTGTCGTTGAACATGGGTTTTGAAAATATGACTTGGCACTTTTTCAAACTGGAAGAAAAATAGCCGATAGAGAAATTGAAGATCAGTCGACTAAATATACCATCTAACTCAAAATGTTATTGTAAACTCGCCCCATGAATACGAAAGAGGGACCGAGAGTGAAAGAAAAAAAAAATGAAAATTAATTTTGTATTGATCTTGAACTCGTATATGTTTAGAGTGTAAGCACTATTCACTTGAGCTGAACAAGACTTACACCACAAATGGATATGGATACTATACAATACAAGTATTAATTGTTGTTTAAATTGAAAATTCCAGAAGTTAGTACGTCATATGGTTAAAGTTATACCTTTACTTCGGCTTTTTTTTGTCGTTTCGAGATGTTAGATGATTGATCTGTTGAAAAAAATGTTTTCAATGATCTTATGAATGATTAGACCTAGCATTTCACCTAAACAAACAATTTGCTCAGTTTTAATTCCCTGGGAAAGGTGGCATTGTCAAGTAGTTGCTTAGATATTTTGCTGCTATGCGTTTTTGAGTGATTTCATAAGATGTTTGCCTTAAATTCATTTTAAGTGTCTTACACTAAAAAGTATCGGTTTTATTTAGTTTATCTCTGGGCTAGATTTTTACTTTCTCGCGATTTGAATCGAAAGTTTTGAATAAGGTTTGGAAGAGAATACGTGGGAAAACACTGAAAATTTATGTTTCAGTGCATAAAAATTATAGAATGTTATGATTTATCTTGACTTGGCTGAAATTCCTGCCTGTAAAAATGTATGTTAGAAAATTGTATACATATTGATTGCATTAATCATAAAGCTTTGAATATTAATTTCTTTTCCCACAGCATGCTCATATGAAACAAGTAAATGATGTGATAATAAAGCGAAAATAGAAAGAATTAAGTCAGAAACCTGAAAACTAGCTTGAAGCTAACCGAAATGAATTGGGGTTTCACAAGATTTTTTAGAAAAAAAAAATTTATTTTCATATTATTTACTAAATTATTCTATCGTTGCTGTTCGCATATAATCCTGTTTGTGGCCCATTATTATGTGTGTTCAAGGCTGCAAACTAGAATACCGCTCCCTTATTCTATATACACTTAGGCTGTGACAATATTTATGAAACCCCTTCAGACCATAGAGCAATCAATTCAAGAGTTCTCGCAGATGTTTTCAACCACCACAATCCAACCTAACCTCTTGCATTAATCTTGTTCTGCGATCAACCACAGAATTTAATGGCAATGGGCTGCGGCGTATCTTATGAATGCGGCAAACGCACAGCAAAACCACAATGGTCACAATATAATCAAAACATGCAGAAAAATGCGAAAATACAAAAGCCAATTGTGCCGGGGAAGTAATAAACTGTGCCAAAGGACTTCGAATGTATAATGTAATGCAAAGTTGTATCTGTGGTCTGAACAAGCATTGCTTCATTTTTTCAGTTAGCGGATCTTGACAGAAGAAGGGGTAGGTTGGTTGAAATGATCATCGATAGAATTGTAAGTTACTATTTTAATAACACTATTCCTACCAATATTTAATGGACATGGGGTGCACATGCACACATACAAAAACATACGATCGCGTGTCAAAATAATTTGTTATACAATGTCTATGATTTTCTTTATTTTGCGTATCGATATTTGTAACTTCAAATATAATAGAGCTCAACTGTTGCCCGTATGTCCATTTTGAATTTCAGATCAATTTTGAAGAAGGGTGATCAGAGAGCTTTTTAAATGAAAAAAACAAGATCCTGACTCCACTTCATTGGATAACACATCAGGAGCCTCCAAAGTTCGTAGAAATGATCAAAATATCTTTGCTGAAGTGTCGGCCTCGATTATTTTCAATAAACCAAAATATTGAGGCATTTTAATAGTACTTTGAAATGTCCTTTTCATTGCCAGAACGAAGACTTTGAACAGCGGCAACCCAACCACAATGGATAGATAAACTAAACTGAGCGGTGTCTGAATATTTTTTTATTTAACTCCTGTGTGGTTTTTCCATTGAAGGCAAGACACATAGCAAACAAAAGGGGAGCGATGTCCAGCATATTCTTGGAAGATCTTCATGGTCATCACCATCAACCACGTCTTAGTCATCGTCATCTTCTTCTTGGGTAGAGTGTTTCAGAGTTAGCAGCAACTTTGTTCGCTATTATGATTCCGTCTCATAAAGATCGACACGTTATGCATATATGCATGTTTTGCATATTTTCCCTTCTGTATAATGAATACATGCACTGCCGTAGTTACAAGTGGCTGAAGTTGCTGTTAATGCCGCGTTTTAGTTGAAATTATTGTTTATGCTGTTAAATTGAAATGAGCTACGAATAAGCACGCATGCATTGAACATGAGCTTCAATTTTTTTTTTATGTTATTACCTGCTTATCTCAAGTGCAATTTACGAATCGTATATTGTTTGAAATATTGATTTCAGGTTATTAGTTGATTAAGTGTTTAAGTTAGAACTTATGGCTCGAAGTGAAGTATGCCATGAAAAATTGTTAGTGTTGAACATGCAGTAAGAAATCAAAGCCTTCCAGAGCTCGATCCAATCGAAGCTGTCATAGAATATCAAATTTGAAAATCGTCAACACAGAATATATTTTCATATTGTTTGAGTTGCTAAAAGAACGCATGAGGAATGAACTATAAAAGCAAACAAGATTTCATTGTATCTAACATCGATCAAAATACTCAAATCTTTGATGAACTATATTATTAGTTACGATTTTTTGCTTCGAATTGGCCCTACTGCTATTTGCCCTTTATGATTTTATACTGCATGTAGTCCTAGATACTGCTGTTCGCCAGCGAATTCAAAATCTACAAACGAATCTTGTTTGAACAATTTAATTTCGCAAGAAACTTTATCATCATATATTTCATGCTTTAATAGATCAGGTGACGTAGTCGTAAGTGAATTCAATTTTTGTGCATCAGGACCACGGCTACCAGCAAATCTAGCTATGATATGAATTTATATTGGGTCTATAACTTAATTCGTGCGGTTTGCTAAGAGATGTCGTAACCTGTATAATATTACATCGTTCCAATATTCCGAACCTGCGTTGGAAAGCTACTGTCATTGTACGTCTTTTCAGTGTATGTCATTCATTTGAAGCGTTAACAACAATAATTTTTTTTTCACTCAAATATGTCGAACTTTGTTCCTGAAAAAGTGTTTTTGCGGGGAGTTCATCTTCATTACTTTAATATGAAGAAAACTGCTGCCGAAAGTCATCGTATTTTGGTGGAAGTTTATGGTGAACATGCTCTAGCTGAGCGAACCTGCCGAAAGTGGTTTGCACGATTTAAAAGTGGTGATTTTAGCTTGGAAGACGATGAACGTCCTGGGCAGCCAAAAAAGTTTGAAGATGAAGAAGCATTGCTCGATGAAGATTGTTGCCAAACACAAGAAGAGCTCGCAGAATCTTTGGGTGTGACTCAAGCAGCCATTTCAAAACGGTCAAAAACAGCTGAATATATTCAAAAGCAATAAAATTGGGTTCCACAAGAACTCAAGCCAAGAGACGTCGAAAGGCGGTTTTGCATGTCCGAAATGCTGCTGGAACGCCACAAAAGGAAGTCATTTTTGCATCCCACTACGATAACCCCAAGCGCAAAAAATCATATGTGAAATCCGGCTAACCAGCCAAATCAACGGCAAAGCCGAATATCCATGGCGCGAAGGTAATGCTCTGTATTTGGTGGGATCAGAACGGTGTGCTGTATTATGAGCTGCTAAAACCGGGTGAAACCATCAATGGAGCCCGCTACCGAACACAATTAATCCGTTTGAAGAGAGCAGTAGCCGAAAAATGCCCGGAATATGCGACCAGACACGAGGCAATAATTTTCCATCATGACAACGCTCGGCCCCACGTTGCTTTTCCGGTTAAGAACTATTTGGAAAACAGTGGATGGGAAGTTATACCCCACCCGCCTTATAGCCCAGACCTTGCCCCTTCTGACTACCATTTGTTCCGATCGATGCAGAACGCCCTCACTGGAATACGGTTCACATCAGAGCAGGATATCAAAAATTAGCTTGATTAATTCTTGGCTGTCAAGCCGGCGCAGTTCTTTTGGGATGGGATCCACAAATTGCCAGAAAGATGGGAAAAGGTCATAGCTTCAGATGGGCAATACTTTGAATAATACTATTGTACATGTTTTTCTTAAATAAACGTTCAAATTTTGAAACAAAAACCGCACGAATTAAGTTATAGAGCCAATATTAAAGATAGAGACCTTAAAGATCAAATTGAAGATTCCAAAAGTTCACTATTTCGTGATTGATTATTATTTTAATTACTGAACGAGACTTAAAAACGCATCGATGCAGACCATGAAGCGAAAGGATCTGGGACTAGACGGAAAACCAAACGAAATGCAAAAATTGTTGAATTAGGAGAGGTTTCGGGAGCTGCCGTCAGTTTTCGGCACTTACTCATCTTGGATGCTGGGTCGAAGCTGCTGGTTTGTGTGGATGCAATATCGGTAGTGTTTCTTGCAGAAAAGAAAAGGGTTCACTCTCAGTATTGGTAAATAACAAAGACTTTTTCTATCCTGCTCAAAGAATTCGCGAGCACTCTTCAGGCAGTTTGATGGGTATGATGCAAGGCTCAAAGAATCAATGCTAAATGTGTTTCTTGGGCGACATTATTTTCCAAAAGAGTGATTTTCAATTGTTTGTCAGCGTAGAGAGCAGGTCGGTCACTTTTACAAATATCACTATCCTCTTCTCTCTTTCCAGCTGAAAAAGGACCCTTCGAGATGATCGGCGGGGTTTCGTGGAAAAAAGTTGCCTAGCCCGTGATAACCAGTGATACAATGGAAGCTTTGTTACGGGTCGACTCCTCTCCTCAGTCAACTCGCTAGCCGACACGACGAAACCCTATTTTTTGTTGTTGTTCTTGGCGACGGAATTAATTTAACGATGGGTTATTGCTCATCCCTACGCATTAGGCTCGCGGCATATTCATCGCGAGAGAAACGTTTACAGCAAGGTGGTGGCAAAATATCCACCAGAGATTGCAAGTGTCCGGCTTCCGAGGACAGCGCATCTCCTCTAAGGGCTGGGTGTTGCTTATTGGGGCAGAGGAGTGGCGCCCACGCCCGTCTCCCACGGTGTCTCCGGGACACAAATAACCCCACCTCGGAGGTGGATTCCTTTAAGCCCTCTTGTCGGGCATTTGAACAGATTACCAGGGGGGTAATAGCTTTGTGAAATGAACTCTATGTGCTGAAATTCTTGCACTCAGGGCTTCAATTCACATCTCTCCTACAGCAAATTTTTGAACTTTACTTAAAATTTCAAAAAGTATTAACCATTTTCCTACTGTCTATCTGCGCTGTTAATGCCAGGATGCAAAATAATCAAAGGTGGTGATTTCTTCATAATTCTTCTTAACATGGCTGTTATATCCTTCAATTTTTTGCATTATCTTAAAATTATTACTTAAGGATAACAGACAGAGTCGAGAATTTGAAAATCTTGTGATATTTCATTCTTATACGCATATATTTAATTTCCAAAAAATGTCAAAAATAAATTCCTAGGTTCATAGTGATACAGATGTTATCACACAATACACTACAAAGAAAACTTGTAGACATTTTCTTCCTTAAAATCGGTTATTAAATCTAGAGAATTGAAAAATACCATAAAAAACGTCAAGAAAAGTAAAGTATTTATGTTGTTTTTTGATATTTTTGACATTTTTGATCTTATGTTTTTGGTCTTTTCCACAAAAGCTGAATGTCAGCATTTTACGCAACGCGATTTCCATTCCTCATTCTAAACCAGCCGAGTGAGGTTTTTAAGCTTTTTGGGAAAACTTCGTGAGGCATAGAAAACAATCAGAATATTTAGTTAGATTTTAAATATTGAGCCAATGAAAATGCGTTGCATAGAACGTCGAAAAAACGTATATAAAAGGCATTATCCACAAAAATGTGTTTAAAAAAACTATTTTTCAAGAGTGGTTCACATCTGACACGAATATTACTCTTTATTTTCAATCCGTTCCAGACGAACTATAATATTAAGTCCTAGAAAGAATTAGTATCTACAGTATACAAGAGTGATAATTCACAATTCAAGATCTTTGAAATCTTGTACTCATAAAGTTTCGAAAATTTACAAAAGATAGTGCATCGAATAGTATCATCGCATCAAAAATAAAAAGACGAGACCTACTTTTCCAATCGCAAAAACTAAGTGTATTACATGCCACACTTTCTATTATTATCTTGTCCTTTTAAAGTTATTATGTGGCAAACACATACAAGAAAGCGAATCAACCAATAAATAATGCTGTGTCAGGGCTTACAGAAAAATTAGCGCTATTGTAAAATTTAACAGTGTGGAAGAAAATCTTTAAATTTTTGAGGAAGTAATTCATGAAGTTGATTCATCCATGAAAATCAGATTTCCAATTGACGCATTCTAGGTTTTTAGCTCAGCGATAGTAATGAGATAAAACTAATAACTTCCGATGAAATTAATATCTAACTTACCATTATGAATCCATGTGCAATGAGAGGCCGTGCATTATGAATTTTATATTTTTAATTGAGCACAAGCCAGATTTTGTCAAATGAAATTTTAGTCTGATTTTCACGTCAATTCAAAATAGATTCAAATATGCTAAAATATTTATTCGTTTGGTTATAGAACGAGTCTAATCAACTAGCTGTTAGTAGTCGTAGGTGACTATCCAAACAGGAAACTACTGAATAATTTTGCCAAAATTTCACTTTTGTTTGCAAAACCAGCGAAATTGATACCAATTTCCAAAATAGACATCAATAGCTAAATTTTGCATATATGTACACATTTGCAAATATACATGTTTCTATATGCTCTCACCCGATTTTCGCTCACTGGGGGATCTAAACAAGTTTTAAATTTCAAATTGTATTTTGCTATTTCAGATGTTTTCTATGGATCTGATAAAAGTTTTGAGATGAGTTGAAAAGATAATTTAAACGAATTTTAGTATGTTAAAGAGTTATCTTTCTCGAATTGTGTTCATTATAATATCTTCTATGAAATTTTTGATTTTACATTCACCACCAAAATTTCAAGCATTGATTTCAACAATGGATTCAACTTTATTTAATGTATGGTGATTATATTTGATTATAACTGCGCAGAACTAATGCATTCATCTTTCGTCGAATTAAAAGTTTATTGCACTTTTTCCCCCCCATTGTAATAATAAACATATGGATATTTTCTTTTGTTATTGTTTTATTTTGCTTTATGACTGCTTCTGATTTTTTTCGGAAAATTAATAGAGTTTATCTATGCTTTTACTTTTCATGTATTTGATTGATATCGACAAATTTCTGTTGCAATAGATAAAATAAGAAAGGAAGCTCAAGATATGAGGTATGGTTAACTTGACTTTCAAAGGATTCGGATTCTATCGAAATTTTGCTGGAACCAAAAATCATATTAGGCAGTAAACATCCTTAAACGTTTCTTGAACCGGTGACTCTCTTTGAAAATTGCATCTGATAACTTCCGTGAAAAATAGTTTTAAAATACTTACAATTCGCTTATAGTCAAGATGCCAAAACAGTGCCGCAAAAACTTCAATTGGTTTCAATATCTCAGCTTGATTCACGCTTCCGTCTATGCTTAAACGTTTTTGCAAAATCTAACGAAAGCTCATCAATTTCAATGTGAGATCAGTGATAAAAACTGACACTGACAAATAATCAATTTTTTCCCTAGCGGAATTCACTCAATAAACATTTTCAGTGCTGAAAATACAAATATAGCACTTTGCTGATGTGAAGAAGTTGCTTATCACTCTCTTAAAATTGCATAACGATGATATCATGATGAGTGGAAAAAGCAGAAACCAGAAACAAGAATTTTCTATTAGAGCGATCAGCATACATTACGAACTATCATACTTGAATTGAAACTTCTAGGAATTTCCAAGTGGCCTCGAAATTAAATTTTTGTTCAAAGTCTAAATAAAAAACTTGAAGAGTTTTTATTTTCTAGGCATGCTCACTGCAGGCGAAATTTCAAGTCGGCAGTATGCACACTTCAAAGTTTACAACAAAAATTTTTGTTAAACCTTTTGATAATGATGCACTTATATATTCGTTAGAACAATAAGTTCTGTGCTCAACTTAACAATGTACCATCAAACGTTCTAAAAAAGGAGCACAAATGAAATTACGTGATATTTTCAGTTTCTACCACTTTTTGCACTTAAATTGCAGAAGGGCAGTTTTCAGTGCTTACGAAATCAGGAATGCTTCGTGACTTCAGATGATTCCAGACTGTACTATTTGTGGCAGACAAAGCCGTATCAGATTGCACTTGGGGCACTGTGCTAAATGTACAGTGAAAGCTTTTTGCGAAACAAATCTCTAGGAAATATGTACTTCATGACAGTTAATTGCCAAAATTTAAGGGTTCATAAACAAGGCCTATTGCATACTTTGAAGTTCCTTTGCATCGGAACGAAATAAAAACCAAATAAGGGCCGGAAATTCCACATAATGCACTGCATTGCACGAAGCTTGTTGTTTTTCACTAACTATAATTAATACTAATAGCAAAAACAGTAGATAATACAATAAAATAAACAGTGTGTAGTGAAAGGAAAAAGCTATAAATCAATATATATATATATTCTTATTAATCCCGGTATAAGAAAATCATTCTAGAAAACTGTAAACGTCAAATATGATTTTCCATCCTGAGGCAAAAAGAAAAGGTTGGGACTATAGACCAATAAGACCGATCTCAAACATTTATAGAAACTTCCAAGATGTTGTCGTCGTCGTCGTTGTAGCACTACAGCCCATTTCGGGCCTTGGCTTCCCACAGGTGTCGCCTCCAGTTGTCTCGGTCCATCGACCGCGTCCTCCAATTTCGGAATCCGAGTAGCGTGCTGCTATCTTCGTCTACAGAGTCGGACCAGCGCTTTCTTGGCTTTCCCACTGGCCTGCATCCCTCAGTGTTTCCGACAAATACCTTTCTAGGTATCCGACCTTCATTCATTCGCTGCACATGGCCAGCCCATTGCAGCTTCCACAGTTTTATCACAGTGGAGACTTCTGGCTCGTCGAAAAGTTCGTACAACTCATGGTTGTACCTAATTCGCCATTGACCTCCTTCCTGCGTTGCTCCCACGATTCGTCTTAGGACCCTCCTTTCGAAAGCGTTCAGTATGTTTGCGGAAGCTTGAGTGAGGGTAGATGTCTCACATCGGTAGCACAACACAGGTCTTACCACAGATTTGTATACTTGCAGCTTTGTTTTCCTATGTATGAAGCTGGCCTTCAGAATACCCAAAACTGAGTAGAACGCTTTATAAACGAGCTGAATTCTACGCTTTATTTCCGCCGTTTCATTACCATCCTTCACTAGCTTGGAGCCAAGATATGTAAATTCGTCCACATTTTCCAGGTTGAATTCGTTGATTGTTATGTTTTGCCGATTGGGGGTGTTTCTCCTGGTTTGTATTATAACTTTTGTTTTGGACTCGTTGATTTGCAGCCCCACCCGCTTCACTTCTTGGTCTAGTTTGAGCAGGAGTTCCTTGGCAGATGAAAAGGATCTTGACAAGATACTGATGTCATCCGCATAGGCTACAAGTTGGCTCGATTTGTATAGTAGTGTTCCTTTCGTATCCACAGGTAGTTTCCGTACGACGTATTCTAGAGCTAGGTTGAATAGTAGTGGAGCCAGTCCATCGCCCTGCTTCAATCCTACCTTTGTCTCAAAGGCATTAGTCAGCTGGTTATTGATTCTGACTTGTGCTGTTGTTGATGCCATTGTCATTCTTGTCAGGCGGGCTAGCTTCGCTGGGATTCCAAGCTGAAGCATTATTTGGTACAGTACTTCTCGATCAATACTGTCGTATGCTTGCTTAAAGTCCACGATAATTTGGTGGTCGATGTAAAATTCCCAGCACTTTTCCAGGATCTGCCTAACTGTAAACAGTTGGTCAGTAGTTGATCGTCCGGCTCTAAAACCACCTTGATACTCCCCAATTATTTTTTCAGCGTATAGTGTTAATCTACCTTCAAGTCAAGTGGTGTTAATCTACCTTCCAAGATGTTACTTGCAATTAATTCAGCGTTAAATTGGTTTGGAACATTATCTTCCATGAAGAAAACCCGCAAAGCACAGGAAACATGATCGAAAAGGTAAACAAACCGCAAAAATCAGATTATTTATGATTATTAGACAAGTCAAGACATATGACAAATTGCAACTATTCATCATCTTCCAATAATTCGGCCTCTTCTTCTGAAGTAGAGGCGGAACGGGACGAGGATGACATAGAAGAAATAGAAGAAGAAATATCTGAGGAAGTAATAGAAGAAGACACAAAAGAAAATGAGGAGTTCTTTCCCCTCTTACCTCCAAAATCGTCAATGACATCCCAGAACTAAGCATCCCTCAAAAATCAAAACCACATACCACTCCATCAACATCAAATACAGAAAGAACGTTTCCAACCACTGCTAATACAGAGAAACAAACGGTACCAATAATCTTAAGAGAGACTGACAAAATTAATTCACAGAACAAAAAAACTGAGTCAGAGAAAAATAAAGACGATATCGGCAAAGCAGATTCATCTAGGAATCCAAATTATCCAAGAGACTTCGAACGACCATAGACTGATCACTAAGCTATTGACAGAAAAAAAGTGGCAGTACCACACATTCTACCTTCCTGAGGAAATAAACCTCATGGTTATCATTCTCGGCCTTCATGGAGTAGCCATAGAGGACATCAAAGAAGATTTAGAATCCCAAGGCTTCCACCCCATAGAAATTTCCTGGCTGAAAACACATGCCGGCCCTTCAAAATTAGCTAAGGTTCTCCTCCCATGGGGGGAAACATCAATTTACAACATCACTGTGGTATGCTATCTTGTCTGCAAGATGGAAGCCATGAAACCCCGCAGCGTACAACTAATGTGTCGCAATTGTCAGGAATTTGGACACTCCTCGGGGAATTGCCATGCGCAGACTAGATGCGTGAAATGTGATAGTCTACATCACTTCATACAATGCAGAAAGACAAGAAGAGAAGCCAAAGTGCGTGTACTGCGGCGGAGAACATTCCGCAAGCTACCGAGGCTGCCCGAAAAACCCCAAAAACATTAACAAGACGTTTGAACAGATCGCTGCCGCAGTTCGCACACACAAAATCACATACCCCCATCACCCTTTTAAGTAATAATCATAACTAAACGCAAAACCCCACACAAACACTCACACCACCAGATATGGGGCTCCTTTTCGCCAACATGCAATTACAGCTTAAACTGATGATGCAAAACATGATGGCAAAAATGGTCCAAACCATGTTTCCAGCACAAGTCTCCACTCCCAAAGACTAATGAAGCAGTTGAGTCACATTTCTGCACTCACGTGGAATGCCAATCCCTTGCTTCAACGAACTGGAGGGCTTAGACAATTTATTATAGACAATAAATCCTCTAGGAAACCTTCTTGAAGCCCGGAACTGGTCCCCGCTTCTTTTACTACAACCTATACAGGAATGATAGATTGACAGGCAGGGGATGAGGAACGGCCATTCTTTTGAAGAGAAATTTGAACCATTATCTGATTCAAACATCCCACTTACACACAACTGAAGCAACAGCCATCAAAGTGCAGACGAATTCGTTTGCATTTTTGTTATTTCGGTGTACAATGCACCAAACAACCGACACTTTGAACAAGACCTTCACACGCTGTTTGAAATAGAAGAGCCACTGCTGGTCATTGGATCATTATCATTGATCATGGTCATTGGTCATTGGAGACCTGGGACTGAGCTAAACAGATTCATCACAAGCACGAATGCTAACCTGCATCTTCCCAGTAAGCCAACGGACTTTGGGACGACGCGCGGAAACGTCCTGGACTTTGGAGTCTCATGCGAATTTCACTCCAGCATACGTATAAATGTCCTCGACGAGTTTCTCCCCAGACCACCAACCGGTACACCTCTTAATGAAGGACGTCAACATAGATGAACTTATTAGAACCAATAAAACAACCGACTGGCAAGTTTTCTTCCATGACCATCTGGCTAATGAAAGTTTCACCAAAGAATTAAATACAGCCGATAACGTCGAAAAAACTTTAGAAATTGTAACGAATAAAATAAAGCAGGCAAAAGAGGACAATACACTCACAACTCCGGTAAGGGAATACAATCCCTACGAACTCCCGCGCAAAATTAAAATCATGATCAAGAAGAAGAACCAATATCGGAGAAGAGCTAGGAGCACGGGTGATCCTAGACTACGAACGAAAGCTAACCGGTTGACAAACGGAATTCGGGACCGTATCCATCAGCTTCGAAACGAACAATGGGAGAGTTTCCTGCAGAGCCTCGAACCTGGCGAGAATGCCTTCTGTAGTGTGCCACCTATACATGGCCCAAATGGCAAAGGGTATGATTTATTGAAAAAAACGGATGCCTCTGCTGATACGCTGGAGTTACAATTTCAGAAAAATACCGGCTCGGATGAGGACCCTGAAGACGAGGATAATATTTTAAGAAGAGTCAACGAGCTCATCAAAACCAAGCCTCAGGTAGAAGACGTGATACGGACACTTGCCGTACAAGAAACTAAAGAACTTGAACAAAAGCTGGACAAACGAAAAACACCCGGACCCGATACAGTGACCAACACAATACTAAAGTGGCTCACAGACAACACCCTTTCTAACCTGACCGACATAAATAACAACATTTTCCACTTACGTAGATTCCCCAAAACACGGAAATCGACTATCATAATAGTAATACCTTTCCTCCTCAATCTCAAGGAGTCTCCTCTCCTCAATCTCAAAGATAGCAGAAAAGGCTTAAATTATAAAAGTCAACGAAGTGGTAGCCGAAGTACACATAATCCATGATGAACAATATGGAAAGAGAAGTTCACTCGATGAAACTCCAGTTAGCAAGGGTGTTTCAGCACATAAGAAATGGATTTAATCGCTTTATCGCAGGAAGTCAACAGGCTTAGTTACGTTTGACATTTCGAAAGCCTTTGATAAGGTCTGGCCTCATCTTCAAAATCCATGACTTCTCTATCCTCGTATCACACATCCAATTCATACACAACTTCCGAAAAGGTTGGTCTTTTATAGTTAGGGTGGAAGATCACCTCTCGAGCCTGCGAACTGTTCAAGCTGGAGTTCCGCAAGGATCTCCCATCTCATCAATATTATACAATCTGTATACCGCCGACATACCAATCTAACCAAACAATGTTCAAGTATCACAATATACAGACGATACTTGCACATACTTTACTTTAAGATAAGCAGAAGTCTTTACCTCAAAACTGCAACTCCAAATTGAAATGTTACAAGAATACTCCTGTAAATGGAAAATTAAGACTAATGAAGACAAGGCACAAGCCATTTTCATCACCAAACATTCGAGAAAAAGGGACCCACTGCCTAGGAATACAATCCCTCTTACACTCCATTCTTAGCTCCGGTTGCCTAAATATAAAAAACAAAGTATTGATTTACCAACAGATAATGTGACCGAGACTACTCCATGGCAGCATCGTTTTCTGTCACACAGCCAAAACCCACAAAAAAAGCACTGCAATCCCTGGAGAATAGAGCCATACGGTGAATATGCAGAATTCCATGGTATTTTTCGATGGTACAACACGGGTATACACAAGGACTTACGACTAGAAACCATAGAGAAATACATACGAGACAGAGCACTAAAACTTTTTGACAAAAAAAATAATATTTCTAACCACACCATGGAAACCCTCAAATCCCCACCAACACAAGCTAAATTTATACTCAAGCCTGCGATCGATAACACAAAACTGAAACGTCTAGACATTCTGGTTAAGTGGTAGTGAGTGCTCTGTTACCACAGACATAGAGCAAGAGTGCTTAATCGCACAAACTCCACGTAACCCATATGTTAGGCATAACAAACAGCGAAAAAAGAGCGATTAAAATGAATCCTACTAAGCCTCCCAGAGATATTAAAAATGGGTAGCCAGCACCTTAAAAAGAAGCTGAAATTATCGATACTTATGTTAGGTTGTCAAGTCTGATTCCTTACAGCCAAAAGATAGGTTCAGTTGAAATGTAGAGAAGAACTTTGGTAGATATAAACGAAATCAGGAATCACTGATAATGCCTGCCGCACCTTTTTTGACAGCTTCTTATATAATTTGGCGATTCCGAGGGGAATGAGGCCAGTCTTAATCAACTTCTTCGCCAGCTGCAAAAAGTATATTCGTAAGTCATAAGAAAAGTAAAGTACTTTGAAATAATGTAACCAAAAGCAACATCCTGGCTTCCTTAGACGAAAAGGGATACATTTAGTAGAAAGTCTGGGGCTAGTTTTACCATCAAGGCGTGAATTTCCTATAATCAAAATCAGAAAGCGTTTATTACTTTGTAAAGAGACAGAAGTCCTTAGAGAAAGTAACTGATCGAGTTTCATGTAAATTTTGCAAATCACTTTTTCGGGTTGCACTTCAATTTACAAAAAATTATATTTAAGTATATAATTATATATTGGGTCTATAACTTAATTCGTGCGTTTTTTTCAAAATTTGAACGTTTATTTAAGAAAAACATGTACAATAGTATTATTCAAAGTATTGCCCATCTGAAGCTATGACCTTTTCCCATCTTTCTGGCAATTTGTGGATCCCATCCCAAAAGAACTGCGCCGGCTTGGCAGCCAAGAATGAATCAAGCCAATTTTTGATATCCTGCTCTGATGTGAACCGTATTCCAGTGAGGGCGTTCTGCATCGATCGGAACAAATGGTAGTCAGAAGGGGCAAGGTCTGGGCTATAAGGCGGGTGGGGTAAAACTTCCCATCCACTGTTTTCTAAATAGTTCTTAACCGGAAAAGCAACGTGCGGCCGAGCGTTATCATGATGGAAAATTATTGCCTGGTGTCTGGTCGCATATTCCGGGCGTTTTTCGGCTACTGCTCTCTTCAAACGGATTAATTGTGTTCGGTAGCGTGCTCCATTGATGGTTTCACCCGGTTTTAGCAGCTCATAATACAGCACACCGTTCTGATCCCACCAAATACAGAGCATTACCTTCGCGCCATGGATATTCGGCTTTGCCGTTGAGTTGGCTGGTTGGCCGGATTTAACATATGATTTTTTGCGCTTGGGGTTGTCGTAATGGATCCACTTTTCATCACCAGTAACTATCCGATGCAAAAATGACTTCCTTTTGTGGCGTTCCAGCAGCATTTCGGACATGCAAAACCGCCTTTCGACGTCTCTCGGCTTGAGTTCATGTCGAACCCAATTTCCTTGCTTTTGAATATATTCAGCTGTTTTTAAACGTTTTGAAATGACTGCTTGAGTGACACCCAAAGATTCTGCGAGCTCTTCTTGTGTTTGGCAACAATCTTCATCGAGCAATGCTTCCAGTTCTTCATCTTCAAACTTTTTTGGCTGTCCAGGACGTTCATCGTATTCCAAGCTAAAATCACCACTTTTAAATCGTGCAAACCACTTTTGGTAGGTTCGTTCAGCAAGAGCATGTTCACCATAAACTTCCACCAAAATACGATAACTTTCGGCAGCAGTTTTCTTGGTATTTAAGTAATGAAGAAGAACTTATTCAGGAACAAAGTTCGACATATTTGAGTGAAAAAAAATTATTGTTGTTAACGCTTCAAATGAATGACATACACTGAAAAGACGTACAATGACAGTAGCTTTCCAACGCAGGTTCGGAATATTGGAACGATGTAATATTATACAAGTTACGCCATCTCTTAGCAAACCACACGAATTAAGTTATAGACCCATATATAAATATATTATATAAAAATATATACCAAAATAGTACATATTTACGTTAAGCGATAACCGGGGACTGAAATATGTATAATATATTTAAAATTTAAAAAAATATATTTTGCTAATTAGACACAAATCTTCAGTTTTGAGTTCTCCAAGCTTTCAGGCCTTCCAGAATCAACTCATATGCACAAACTTCTCGTAAATTTTTTGGTTGTATTGACAACTTCTCGACTACCGTTATAGAAAATTACACTTTCGATTCCTGGCTAGCTTTAAGAGGGTAGCGTAATCGTAGCGAAGGACTAAATGATTTGGATTTTTCTTCTCTTTGGATGGGATTAGTTCTCATAAAAAAGTTAGAGTAGTAAGGAACCGACGAAACAGGTCTTACGCATTGGCTTACGTACGAGGACGTTTAGTAACAAATATGTTTAATTGAAAAGAGAGCGTTGAATTTTGATCCAAAATATTGATTGATTTGAGTGCGTCAATATAATAAAATCAAATTTGATAATTAATTTGCTGTCAGTTCATGGCATTTCAATTCAGTTGGATAAGTTCAACCGCTTTCGCGTTTTAGTATTACATTTAATTCAAGTTTTCAGGCGAAATCTTTGGAGATGAGGCATTCAGATAAAAGGCAATGGAGCTTAAATATATGTATTTCAACCATTTAAAAGTCACAGTAAATTATCTTCTACGCATTTCTTAAGTGCTGAGCGTACTTTATATTTTAACTGGACTCATAAAAAGATATCATTTGAAACAAAATTTTCATTCTCAAGATCTAAGACTGGATTACGTAGATGCTTTTTCGCAGCATCACCTATCTCTCAACTATTCCCAGGTATCAATGGCGAAAATTTGCATTGCAAAAACATTGTATTTACATAACATCTCATTAATTGAGACACATGTGGACCATTTTCTTGCAATTGCAATTTAAAATACTTTTTAATTTATGCATAACCAACTGAATAATACGAGGAGGTTTGAATGGCCTTCCAAAAAAGAACTGCATTGTTTTTTGCTTCATTACCAATCTTAACAAACATTCATAGCCGCCCCCATCCGATTGTAAAACCTGCCCGCCGATTTAGTTAATTAAGTATAATGTTTAATTTATAACAAATTATTTTTTGTATCGTCCTCGCTCATATCCAGCTAATCCAGCATAAAAGTATTTTATTCAAAGCACTTTACTCGTTAGTTACTGGTTGTTGTTAATAAAAGCGGACGATGCCGTCGAACGTCTGCAAGATTTGCGAGCTTAAATTAAGATGCTGTTAAATGGACTGTCAGATTATCTGGTCTAGCAATGAAAAGATGCAGGTAATTACCGTTTATTAAAAAGTTAAATAGACCCCTCTCGGCTCCGCAAATGATCTCGTATGAGCCCGTATTCGACTGACTCACATGCTGATTTTCAAGCATGAAAGCGAGCGCGCGTCTGAGAAGGAGTTAATACACTACAAGACAGGTGAAATAGCTACAGCAACAGCAGCAGGTGTATTTAGCAATAGTAGTTCTTCCATGGGTGGTATAAATGTTGTACAGCTATTTAACTGAATTTCTTTCGATATGAAGTAATTTGTTAGAAACATGAATGGAGGAAAGCATTGCATGAAGTATTTTATTGTTTACTAGACAATTGTCTTGGGAATGTGCGAGTGTTATCCGGAGCGATGTAAGATTTTGTGCGTACAGGAGATATATTAATATAAACTCAACGCGATAGAAATTCCGTTTTACAATTATTTTAAAACTTGGAGAATGTTAATGTGTATCGCGTATACGAAAGAGAACCAATGCTAGGCAGTTATTAGCACGAAAAATTTATATTTCTTGAGCGTACATCCAATATTAGGCCTATTGCTGAGTAATGTCCTTAAAAATCTATCAAACCATTCCCATAATCTTTGGCAGTTTGCTTGATAAGCAGAAGAAGAGAAAATACAGATTCATTGCTTACTTATTTGATTATTTTTTTGAAGCTGCGTTTTGTTTTCGATAGGTTAAACCTCTGAAAACATTGCGCATGAAAATCAGGAAGTTTTTCACGCATCACTGGGTGGGTAATGAATAGCAGTAACTTCTTTCTACTTTCAAAGTTCCAGAAAATAATGAAAATGTAGTATGACGTATTTCTTGGTTGATATAAGAAAACGAAAATCAAAGTAAAGTAGTAGAACTCTTCATTTCTAAGTAACTTTCACATGCGCATGTGTGATTGAGACAACTGCTATCCTAGTCTTTAAATGGCCAAGACACATAGGCTGGTCTCGTAGTCAAAATGCTATTGCAGCACTCGACTTTTTCTAAAGGTTAGCAGTTTTCTTTTCATTATACTACACGAGCTATCCGTATTTTGAAGAACTTTTAAAATTTATGTTATCATATCTTTGTTTTGTACATAATCTCCAGAAATACCCCCTCCAATTACCCAAAATTGAAGCATTGGAGATTGTCCCTTGAAGATTCGTTCATCTATATTGTTTGTAATAGAAGGCTATGATTGAAAATTGTACAGCAAGCTGAATGAACTTATGAGATTCACCTAGAGTTGATGAGACAATCAGAGCATTGCGGCAAAGGTCATATGGGAGATTTATTAGAGAAGGCTGATAGAGCATACAAATGTGAGACAGAGAAGAAAAGAATAAGTCATTTGCAGAAATTGATAAAATTAGAAGAAGCTACCCCGAAGTTCTCCAAAGTTTTCGAAATGCAAGAGATTCCTGGACTAGTGGTCAGCAAATCTACGGTGACATTCAAAGAAGATGAAATGCGGCTACTGAATATGGGTCTCAACTATGCGATAAAGCCAACAAGGGTCCCGAAGGAAGACATAATCGTGGAGATGGAAGCAGCCATTAGCAAACTGCCGGAAGCACATAAAACATCAACGAGGAAGGAGATAGCAACAGCAATAGTGGGAGCCCAAAAGTCAACGACGAACCCGGATGCAGCCATAGCCCTTGAATTGAAGAAAAAACCGGATTATTTCATCAAAGCGGACAAAGAAAACACAGTTGTTATTATGGACAAAGACAAATACGAGGAAGCGGTTACTCAAAAACTAAACGATGGCAATTTTTTCGAACTTCGCTGAAACCCTTTGGAGGATTCTATCAAACGATTTGAGAGGACGATCAAAAGCTGCGAGTCACTAATCGGGGAACTGACGAAAGTGAGAGTAAGGAACCCGACCCTACCAAGGATCAAATGTTTGCCCAAGATCTACAAGGAGGGAAATGAGGTGCGAGACGTCATATCAGCTGTGAACGCTCCAACACAAAAACTAGCAAGATGGCTAGTTGAGGAATTTATACAGATGCAACCAATAGAAAGCAATTCTGTCAAAAACACCAAAGAATTCACGGAAAAACTGTTAACATACGGCCCGCCAGCAGAAGTAGTCCGTAGTGTGGTAGTCCGTCTGGGGACTCCCAGACGGACTACCACACTACGGACCACGTCTGGGGACTCCCAGACGGACTACCACTAAACACATTCCCAGTGAACCTGAGAACCTAGCCTGGGACCGTTTGACACATTACTCCGGGATAGGTCTCGTGTTGCTACGCCTAGCGGCGCCTTCAGACTATAGAAATATTTTCTCCAGTGGGAAGAAAGGGAGAGAAAGGAAGTGCTAGAAAAGAGATCCCTTCATCCCCAACGCTCCAGTATAGCTTTTCTCGGTATCAGCACTGCCCGAGCATATTGAGCCTCGTGATTCCATTGAAACGTTGACATTTCTAAAGAGTTCGACAGACGACAAATACGAGGGTGGGGTGAAAAGTTTCCGGCCTGAAACTTATAAACATGTAAAAAGTATACGTAGTGGCACCACTAGGTATACTATACTGTAGCGGCATCCTACAGTAACATTCCTACCGAGGATGTATGTACAGTCTCAGCCCAATCGCTACGTCAGTTTGCGTTTGAAAGCACATTGCGCGAGACGCTTCCGTTTTTTTCGTGAAAATGGAAAAATTAGAAAAACGTGCTGTCATCAAATACTTCTATTTGAAAGGTCTTACACCAAAAAAAATAAAAGAAGAGATGGATTCAACACTAAGACACTCTTCCTCTTCATATTCAACGGAGCAGTGTGTTTCTGAATTTAAAATGGATCGTGTAAGCACCTCTGACGAGCCTCGCTCGGGAAACCCCATTGAGGTCACAACTTCAGAAATTATTAAGAAAATCCATGAAATAGTGTTGGAAGACCGCAGATTGAAAATGCATGAGATAGCTGAGACCTGTAGGATGTTAGCTGAACGTGTGCGAAATATTTTGCATAACATTTAGCGTTTGATTATGTTCGACCAAAAACTGATTCGAAAAAAAAACATTTCTACCGACAATTTGGCGTTGACAGGCGTAAACCAAACGAATTCATAACTGTTGATGAGATTTGGGTCCACCACTACACTCTTGAAAATAAAGAACAGTCGAAACAGTGGGTTGGAAAGGACGAACCAATCCCAAGTAAGGCAAAAACTGTTTTTTGGGATGCGAGAAGAATTATATACATTGATAACTTTGAAAACGGTAAGAATATCACTGGTCAATACTACGTAGAGTTATTGCAACATTTGTAGCACGAGGAGCAAATTACACGAACTCATTTGGCGAAGAAAAAAATTTTTATTTCATCATGTCCATGTCCAAAATCCACGAATTGAAGTTTGAATTGATGCTGCATCCCCCTTGCTCTCCAGACTTAGACCCCAGCGACTATTACCTGTTTCCTAACCTCAAAAAATTGCTTGGCGGTAAAAGATTTAAGAACAACGAGGAAGTTATCAAAGCTGTAAATCAGTATTTTGAGGAGCTTGACGAATCTACGTCTTAAAACTGATATAACTAAATTTGAATACCGTTATGAGAAATGTATCAGGTTTGATGGAGATTATGTTGAAAAATAAAGCAAAAAAAAAAATTTAAAAACATCGTTTTTCTTGGTCAGGCCGGAAACTTTTCAGCCCATCCTCGTATAAGCGTCTTGAATCTATAATGTACTTTTGATTACCAGGGAGATGAAACAATTCATCATCCAGCAGGGCATATGCACTAGGAAGAAAGGATTCAATCTTTAAAACAATGAAAAAGAAACACGGGAAATAAAAAAGTATCAAAAATCGGCTCATCTGATGAAATAGCAAGGTATGATCGATTTCGAAGAACATCGAGTCTCATCAAGGGTTTTTTTAAGTTTCAAGCTAGTTGTAATGCTGGAAGAGTGCGCAATTATTTCGTGAGTTTTTTTCCGATTCAAAGATCACAATTATGCTTGTATCCTAGTTAAGAAATAGGTGTCATGGTTTCGACTTTTCGGAACAGCTTTTCGGAACAGATCAGGCGATAGGCGTCTCAGCTCTAAGTCGGCTAATGTGCAACATCGGTGGGCCCACACCGAGCAAACGCCGACTTCTCATGAGTGCTGTACAGTCAGTGCTACTGTACGGCTCTGAGGTTTGGGTCGGAGCTCTCAGTAAGGAGCTGTATCGAAAGCGCTTCGCCCATGTACAGAGACGAGGAGCTTTGCGGGTTGCGTCTGCATATCGCACTGTCTCTGAGTCGGCGGTGCTGGTGATCGCAGGAGTGATACCCATCGCCCTCCTTGCTAGAGAACGACGGAGAATTTATGACCGAAAAGTGGAGGGCTCAAGATATGCTGTCAACCGAGAGGAGAGGTAGCGCACAATACTTGAGTGGCAACAGTCCTTGGAAGGCGACGCTAATGGCCGCTGGACTGCCCGCCTTATAGGGGATTTGGGATCGTGGCTAAATCGAAGGCACCGTGAGACTGATTATTACCTTACCCAGCTTCTTAGCGGGCATGGGTATTTTCAGTCTGACCTGCACAACATTGGTAAATCACGGTCCCCAGACTGCATTTTCTGCCCAGGGGAAAGGGACGACGCATGTCACACCTTCTTCAACTGTAGAAAGTGGAACAGGATGCGGCAGGACTTGTGGGAGGTAATGGGAGAGCTTTCTCCAGACAATCTGGTCGGAGAAATGCTGAAAACTTTCGACAAATGGACCTGTGTGGCACATTACTCTCGGGCAATACTTATAGTAAAAAAGGTACCATGGATAGCCTTGGACGCGGGGTCTATAAGGGTCTCCTTTCCAGCAGTCCTCCTCCATCCTGCCCCCTCCCGCTGGGGGGAGAGTTCTCTAGGCTGACGGCGCCCTAGGGCGAAGTAAAAAGAGGCCTAGCCCGAAGTAATGTGTCAAACGGTTCCAGGCTAGGGTCTTACTCGAAATGATGAAAGTACTCAATTTTAATATTGAGGGTACAGAAGGAAAGAGTTCTCAATGAAACCCTGCCCAACTGACTTCTTACTTCAAATGATTGATCATCAACATGCAGGAGTTACGATAAAACTTTAAATCTATAATCAGATTCATTACGCCACATTATTGATTCAAAGTCAATGGAACATTCACATTTGTTTGTAGATCGCTAACGATTTATTAATCAAATTTATCATCTAATTAATGTGTAAAAGATGTTTCGACTACTTGATAAATCGAAAGCAAAATTACAACATTTTTTACGAATTTTATTAGTGCTGCGCGTAATGATTAAGCAAACAAGAAATATTACACAATTTTTTGTATGGTATCTTAAGCACGCCAGTCGTTGAATGCGTACATATGAGGGAATTTTCTCCAAATCTTATCATCCACAGACTCCTCAACAAGGAAGCGAAAAACCTACACAGCTTCAAGCCAACTGACATAATCTCATTAATTACTCATCACCTTTGCTCTGCAAATCATCCTTGTAAACCATCGCGCACATAATGCAACACAAGCAATTAAAAAACAATCTTGTATCTTCGATTATAACTTCAGACGTAAGCTACAAGTTTACTATTTTACTTGCAATAAGATTTCAAGTCACTTTTAGGAACTTGGGGCCATTCAGGTGCCTTCAGGTGACTTCAGGTGCGATTAATTTTCAAACACGGTCAACAAAGTCAGCATGGTCAAACGAATAAAATTATTTTTTGTTCCTTCGTCTGTGCGGTGGTTTTCTTCGATAAACCACGGATTTAACGCGCTCTTCCGCGTCTGTAGGTGTGTGTTAAGCTCATAAGTACTTTGAGCAAGAGTGGAAAATGCATAATTCGTTTGAGCAATCGACAGAGTATGTGAACTCATTATTTACTTTATCACTTTTCATTAACCTTCTTTTGTCCTTTATGTAACTCTCGAGTAAGAGATCGGATATTATAATTATGTCCGGTTGGATAAATATTATCAGCAGGTTTCAGAGATGAATATCTGGTTAGGTTCGGTTAAGTGCTGAAATGAAGTACGTGGATTGCGTTAGTAAAAGTTCGGGTGGAATTTAGGTAACCAATGAAATACTAGATTTGGCCCATGGTTGAGAAAAACTTTCCAAGTGAAAATGATCTTTCTATTCCCTAATGACCTTTGTGTCATATTGGGTGTACAGAGATTGAAAGAAAACCAAATTAATAATTGCAAATAGATCGATCTTGTCTTCTAGTTAAACCCTTCCATTGAATGATAATAATACCTGTTCCATTTCAAGCTTATGCTTTTGTTGGTTTTACCATTGCTAACAAAAGAATGGCGATCAAATCACAATGATCAATTAGTAACTAAATAAAAGATGATGATTAATCAATAAATATCGAAAGGTAACAGAAAGCGCAGCAAAAGTAATCACCTGTATTTCTGTAGTCTATCTTGTAAACGATAAGTGAAAACTGTTCGAAAAGTACTTTGATCCAGTTTAGTTTGATTTCGATTTTATTATTTCCTCTTATTCTGCTAAAGTTACTTTTTTTTGTTATACAAATCCGCGAGGGTATTCCAATGTTGTCCAATGAAACATTAAATAATTAATGAACTTTCACACATTTCTATGCGAGTATTTTAGAAGATTTTCTTTCTTCCATGGATGCGAGTCATCTTTAGTTTACAAAATGTATCTTTTCATTGTGGTACGTCAATTTATACACATAGATGTTTTTCGAATGATTGTTTAGAAAATGAAGATATCCGGTCATATTGATTTTGTTATTGAATGAAGTTGCTTTTGTTTGGATATATTATTATGAATATCTTCTCAGGTTGCGGGTGAAAATTATATTTATTGTTTCTATAATTTTTCTCCTAAAAATATTCACAAGATTTCCACCCGCAAGATAGTTTGCTATTAGAGACTTTCTTAAACGCAGTGTGTTCGATCAGGTCAGAATTACAATTGGAAATTTTTTACACAAGACAAAATATTGCGAACAACTTTTTACTTAACCCTTAGATGTATTTCTTCTTTCGGTAGCCCGTTTATGATTAGTATCGCTATAATTGAGAATGTACAAGTTAGAAATATATTGTGAGAAAATACCACATTTTGCTGGAGGAAAAGTGAAATGTTTGGTTGGTTTAGTTTTGCACTAGTATATATTATAATGCAAGCTTATTTATGCATTTAATACAGTTTGTAATTTAACATATACTCGCTGCATATAACTGTCTGATTTTTATCCTTTTCGCATGAGTACATTAATGATAGGAATTTTTTTATCTTTATTTGAATGTTCTCCTAACGTAAACAATTTTTTCTGCCTTATGTTTGGTGGTTTGCACAAATTTGTTCGTGAAATTTCTCGCGATGAACTGCAAACTTAGTCATAAGTTCATTTTCTTGGTTAACACAACCAAATAGAATCAGCAAGAAAAATTAATATATATATATACCCCCCAACTCTTACCAACCCGCAAAAGAGACAGCGTGATTAGGTATTGTCTTAAACACCCAACATGATAGTACATAAAAAACAGCCCTTATTCTCCGTAGGCAGGAGTGGACCTAGGATTGGTAGCTCCCAGGAACCATCCACGCAGGCAGAGGGTGCCAAGAATCCGCGGAGGTTAAACTGCTACCAGAAACTTCCATAAATATAGCGAAATCAAGCAAGACTGATCGAGTTAGAGGAAGAAGCAAAAAAAAAATAACAATTGGGATGTCATTGGATTGAACCAAACCCAGAAGAAAGAATGAAAGTCTAGTAACACTTGATTCGGGAAATCTCTTATACTACTAGGGCAAAATATCAGGTAGAACTAGCGGATAAGGATTCCTAATAAACAATAAGATCGAGTAGCCAGCCTGACACTGAGACTCTCACACAGATACACTTTTCAAATTATGTTTCAAGCCTTTGCATTTACTACTAGCCACAATGAAGAAGAAATTAAGGAGTTCTACAAAAACGTCGACCAAGTTTGGAACACAATAACAGGAGCCACTTCAAGTAACTAATGGGTGACTTCAACGCCATAATAGGGGAAGGAAAGACCAGCAAGTGCTGATAGGAAAAATTTCAAAGAAATGAAACAGTAGAACGACTAGCACAGTCAGACTAAGCACCACGGTCATTTCATCAAATGGACATGGCAAGCATCCAATGAGGTAACAAGAAACGAAATTGATTTGATACTTACCAAACACCAAAGAAGGGTCAAAGACGTTTCTGTAATGAACAGATTTAAACCGGAAGCGATCATCATTGGTCAGAGCAGGAATTACCCTTGACTTGAAAGCAGAATGACGCAAACTGGTCACTAAGCCTATAAAACCCGGCTTTAACACTGAAAACATCACAAGGGTTCAATACACATAAACCTGCAAAACAGTAAAGAAGATGATATCTGAAGATGTCAAGAAGTATGACGAAAGACCTGTGGAAAATGCCATTAGAAAAAAAGAAACCTCAAAAAGGCAAAAAGAACACTCCTCATTGGCAAAAACAAGTTATACCCCTAAACCATGACGACATCCGACTCACTGATAGACAGGAAATAATTGAGGCAATCACAAATTTCTACCGAGACCTGTGTGAGGCTCCAGATAACTCGACTTCCAACTTAATAAAAACCGCCTTCTCTGCAGACAACGATAACGAATATCCTAGTGAAAGAGGTCGAGACCGCTTTTAACTCCATTAAGCGGCAGATGAAGACGGTATCACTTTTGAACTGCTCAAATACGCGTTTGGCATACAAAAAGGGCAAGACAGAGAGACACCACATCGCCAATGCTCTTCAACGCCACATAAGAGGGTATCTCTCGAACTGTACATTGGGACAGTAATGGATTGAAAATCAATGATCAGCTCAACTTCATGTTGATGGTACCTTGGAGATATCGCAAGACTCTCTTGGCGGCGAGCCAATGGGCCTGGTCATGTTTAGTGTTGAATAGACTCAACATGTTGACGGCGTACGATATGTCCGGGCGAGTGCCGATGGCGATGTACATTAGGGCTCCGATCAGCTCCCTGTAGGAAATCTGTGTATTTCCTTCAGCGCTGGTCGGAAATTCCAATTGAGTGTCGAGTGCCAAGGGCGACTTCACAGCCTTGCACTCAGCCATCCCGAACTTCTGGAGCACTGGTTTGTCCGAAATTGTCACTTGCACTGCCGTTGTTTTTCGAACCACTAGCGCCACCTTTGGACTTTTGTGGGAACTTGTTTGGTTTCTTTGAAGATGGCCGTCCTCTCGCAAACATGGCGGCGCCGGCGTCTTCTTTTCCGGTCTGGATTCGCGCGTTATGTTCTTCGATGATTTTCACTTTCAGCGACTCGGCTTCCGGTAGATTTCCCCGGGATTCGATGGCGCACCGGAAATTCTCGTAGCTGGCGGGCAGGCTGTAAAGTAGCATGATAGCGAGCAGTTCGTCGGGAATGTCGATGTTCATTGCTTTCAGCTTGTCCGCGGCGTCGAAGAATTCGCCAAGGTGCTTGATCACGTCTTCGCCTTCCTGCATTTTGGCATGGGCGAGGCGTTTGAAGAGGGTGGACTTTCTGGCCGGACCTTTTGATGCGTACACCGATTCCAGTCTGAGCCAGACTTCTCTTGAGATGTTGCAACCTCGAATCTGGGCGAGCTCTGACGGGTTGATCGCTAGGATCAGGTCCGCTTTCGCCTTGCGATCGTTCGTCAGCCATACCTTGGCTGCAGCTTCTGCGGCTACCAGCGCTTCGCCTGCGCCTTCCACGGCCGGTTGCACAATTTCGCCGGAGACGTATCCCCACGTATCGTTTCGTATGAGAATAGCCTCGGCTTGGATGCGCCACGTGTCGTAATTATCTCGCGATAAAGTCTCGAGTCGCGTGCGCCATTTTGTTTGGCTGGCTACGATTCCTTGCGTTACGTTTTTCGACTTTTAAACTTCGCGTTGATATAATTCTCGATACGTGATTATCTGTGTTCCGTTCTGTCTGGGCCCATAACCTATTGGCTAGGTTAAAAGACACAGTGGAAACACAGAATTAATTTGGAAAGAAACTTTATTGACTGTGAACTGACCTGGACGAATGTTACAAAAGAACTGAACAAAGGTTACATATTTGGAAATCAAAATGGTGAAAACAAATGGCGTTGCCAACAGAATAAAATGAAACAAGCAAAAAAGGCGTGATAATTGAAAACTCCAACAACGTACTTTTTTGCCAAATGGTTCAAAAGTAAACATGTCAACTGATAACAAAAAGAGAAATATTTTCGGGAGATACAAAATAAATAATTTTGGTTATCAGAAAAAAAAAAACTTTCAAGATTTTCAAAAACATAAATTATAAAAATTATAGAAGTATTTAGAATTTTCGATAGTAACACAAGTATGATTTGTCTCATAGATATACCATTTGGAGACACATATTAGCATCATGACCTAGCGCAATTTAACGACCGGAAAAAGATCTACAAGAAATTCGAAAAAAAACCGTTTTAGTTCAAGTGTTTCAATGTCATTTTTGTTTTGTTATATCATGTATGTTATTTTTGTATCATACATCACCAAGAAAATAAAATCAGCTTCAATAACTTTTAAGATGTCTTCAATGTTCCAACGAAATTCCAGTTTGAACATATTTTTCAGCACCCATAAAACATATTCCATTAAATAAGATACAATAAATCAATCACAGCAGGTTCAACCACCATGAGTTCCACATTCACTGCGAATTACTGTAGAATTACATCTTACAAAGCTAAGATTTACTATCGTGCCAGAAGAAAAAAAAAAACACATACGCCATAGAGCGAGAAAGTAATTTAATGTAATTAAGTTAAAAACATTAACGGTTTGAAGATGCGCTAATGTTAGACAAATAAGAAATAGGAAGTGATTTAAACTTTTTTGCTCAAATCCAGAGTAGTATATGGTGCATGTTTTTTTTTTGTAAAATTTTCAAAGACTTGAAACTGCTGGCATTCAGCTACACATGATGCTCTTATTGGGCTCAAAACTTTAGCTAATCTCTTTTTACCTTTTCTACTTTTCCCTGCACTTAAAAACAAAAGTGTGAGTATTTAATGATGATCATCTTAGTGGTTGGATTCGAGGCGCTGTTTTTGATGGAGGGCTTTTACCAAAATTATTTCTTTTGTTTGATCAATTTTAATTGACGCTATTCTATGCGGATGGAAGATACGAAGGGGCCATGAATGTGATTGGCACAATTCACTTTTGTTATATAAAATCCACTTCGAAGGTATGTTAAACATTTTTTCATCAAAACAGATTTAGCATGTTGTTGCGCTATTTTTCTACGAACTACATACGGGTGTCGAATAAAAAGTAAATACTACTCGCTGAATTTTCTTCAACATGTGTGTACTAAATATTTGTGTGAATTTGTAGTGAGAATGTGTGGTGATTTTTTTGTAATTGAATTATCTGATTATAATTGGAAAATATTTTGAATGTTCAAATTTTCGCTAATCATCACAGTATTGTGGTATTGTACAAATATGTTTTTGGGATCAGCAAAGAAGGCGCGGGAAAAGTGATTTCAATAGGATGGTATCATGCGGTTGGCAATGCTTTCCCCATTTTTTTTAAGAGTTGAGAAATGTTTTCTTCGCCATATTTCGATACAGTAACGTATTTAGGATGTTAACATTTCTTGTGTATGTCGTAGGTCTATGATTTGGGTGGGATTATAATACAATACAATACAATTCATTTATTGATGCCTTCCAGTATTAATACAGGGTGCGGCGCCAAAATCCGGACAAGTTAAACATTGTATTGAAAAATAATGTTTATCACAAAAACTGTGAATATTATAATTGTTTCTTTTACTAAATTGTTTGTTAAACATAAAAAAACACATTCACTTTATATAACCTCCTTGTTCTTCGATAACCGCCTCTATTCTCGGTCTGAAGCGTTCACAGGCCCGTTTTAATGCGGCACAGTCCATTTCGGCGAATACCTCTTCAATAGCGGCTCTCAATGAAGTGACGTTTGGATGTCTGTACTTGTTAGTGTCCCGTTCAACCATGCTTCATACATAGTAATCCAGAGGATTCAAGTCTGGGCTGTTAGGAGGCCAAAATTCTTTGGACCAAAACATGTCCACGTTGTCCGACAACCAATTTTGCATCAAATGACTTGTGTGCGCGGGTGCACCGTCTTGTTGGAAAACATACGGGCTTCCGCTCGATACCGTTTCCATCCAGGGCTTCACCACATTCATCAGAACATGCAAATAAACTTCTTTCGTCACATTTTCCCCTTTGTTAAAGTTGATGATAAAGTTGATGTTATGCGGCTGCATAACATCACCTTCACTGGAAACAACACTTAGCACGTGAACATTTGCCGGAAATTTCGTTCTAGAAACAATGGGGAGATCTTCAGGATCATGAGCGAGCAAGCGATTGATTTCCGTATCGACTGCAAAGATTTTTTCGTCAGAAAAAAAAAACCTGAGGCGTCCGGCAGCCTTGTTTCGTAAAGAACACAAAAGCAAGTTACAGCGTTCAACGCGTTTTGTCCTTGCAGCTTTAAATCTGCATCTGCATCTGTCTTATTTTAACTGTATAAGAATTGTAGCGGAGGTCCTCTTCCACGATTCGACGCATAGTTTTCTCATTTACACCGACAACTGACGACAATTTTCGGATTGACTGGCTCGGATCCTCCAAAATCAATTCCTGAGCCCGTTTAATGATTTCGGGGGTCCTGACAACGCGTTCTTTGGAGTGGGGTTTCCTTGCTGGTGTTGCGGAAGCTTTGTCTGACTTCTCCAATTCATTATATTTCGCAATAACTTCATACACAGTCGATCTTGGGTAGCCGAAGAATCGAATGATTTCTGTAGCTGAGCGCCCAGCGCGAACACTTTCAATAATCGCGGCTCTTCAATTATATTCTGCACTTGGCTTCATCATTGCCACTTTTTCGAGGTTATGAATGTTCAACACATTTGTTAAACTATTTGTACGCGAATCGCGACCTCTCGAAACCTTATACAATGGGGGGAAATTTAAATTGAATTTCGTCTGGATTTTGGGGCCGCACCATGTACATGTCATTCTTAGTCAATTCTACACAGTTTGTTTTCTAAGTGACTATGCTAGTTAGGTCTACTTTTTCTTATCTAATTATACATAATATTTATCGATCGCATTTAGCTGTTGAAAAGTTTCTTTAATTTTACACATGCGCTTGCATCACGCGCTGTCATGTCTTCATTTAGTCTTAACCTAAATAAATACTTAACCTACGAATCTTAAACCTAAAAAAAAACTTAACCTACTATATACAATAAACTTAAAAAACTAAAGGATTTTCTTATTATCCTTTTACATTTTTGCATATTTGACTATCCTCGATGAAGTTCAGGATGACCTTTGTAGGTGTACAATTCTTCAAATATTTTATCTGCTTCTCGGTTGATGATACTGTTTGGCCTGATGAATTTCCCGTGTTGTAGTGTTGCTGCGTGGTTGAATATTTTTTTCATCCCTTCCTTTGGATGTTCCCTTAGGTTGTTGTAGTACCGAAACGCCAAGTGTTTTATTCTGCTGGGGAGTTGCTCGAGCTTAGCTTTCTCGTATAATTTTTCGCAGTGATATCGGCGTTTCGTTCGAGGGTCAAAGTAGAGTCCAGTACAAGCTCATAGTAGTTTTCGCTCCAACTTTGCGGTGTCTCCCATTGCTGTTTTGGAACATGTCAACCAAATTTGTGCAGCATAGGTGATAATGGGTCTAATCAGTGTTTTGTATAGGGTTGAGTTTTGCATTGGTGGAAAGCCCTGCTTGCTTACGGAGAAGAAACCGAATGCGGGAGAATGCACTGTAGGCTTTTTTTGTGCTATTTCGAAAATGAGGGTCAAATCTGATCTTTTCATTAAGAGTTACCCCAAGATACTTTAGATTGGGAGAAGGACAAATGGTTGCTTCACCGATTTTTAACGCGGATTTCTTGCACTTTTGTTTTATGAAATTGTGCCCAAAGTGCTTGTGAGGATTTTTGAATATAGTCAATTGGGTATTTTCAGCATTTATCTTTATACCCCATGTAATTTTCAATTGATTGAATGGCTTTTACTGGGTTAATTTGGGACGAGTAAACCAAGGTGTCGTCAGCAAATTGGATAATTTAGGTGTTTTGTGCTTCTGACGGAATTGAAATATCTAAACGTCGAAATTAAAGTTATCCTTTCAAAAACGTTGACAGAATCCTTAGTAAACCTGAGGTTTGAAAATTTCGAAATATTCCTAATTACATCCTAGAAAATTAGCACCCCTGTAAGTAGAGCAAACAGGTTTCAAAACCTGCTGGAAAGGCAGAATAATCTGCTCCTATTCTTTGAAATTATTGTGGTTTTTGCATCTTCCGCTTTGTAGCTGTCATCGAATTTTATGAGCAATAAAGTAATTGTTCCATCTAAGTTTTTCTTTCTTCAATATGACGTGCTTGTACCACTGCTTGACATGAAAAAACAGTCCTTAAAACAGACTTTTGTACTCTTAAGTCTTTATTACAGACGTTTTTTCGGTCATAGCTCGCTTTAATGAATGAATAATGTACGTAGGAAATCGCTAGAAACTCACCCCTAGCTTAAAAAAGTAAACTATAATAAACGACGATTGCTTGAGTAAGTCTCATATCCCTATGAAAATAGTGATTTATTTTAGTTATGGTCCAACCATAACTTAGATTAAGCGCTTTGCTGGATAAGATCAGGTTCGCGAGACATTTGTCAACCTATCATTTTAGTTTTTGACCGTCACATCTGATTGTTTTGTTCACTGCTGCATTTCATCATAAATCGCCGCATTATTGGCTTGAAACTTTAACGTTCATAAAGATAGCGCATTGGATGTTACTCTGATTCTCATAACTTTCTCGTCCTGCATTTAATATGGCTGTGGTTTCTTCTACAATTTTACATAGAACCTTATAGAGTAACGGCATGCAGAATTAAACATCTTCACTATGTAATCATGTTCGGCGTATATCTCATAGCAGTGGATTAGATTTGAACAAATTAACGATTTATTAATATAAATATTTTAAAAATTTAATAAATTTTTACAAAAAAGCATTCCACTCCGCACAAAATTATTCATTTTCAATCGAGCAAAAATAAATGTTCCAAACTTCGAGAAAGGAAGATAGATAATCTTTATTGAGACTTTTAACGTACAACGTATACATGTGACAATGGTAGCTTTACTTAATTTGACAGTGGCACATTTGTCAAATAACATGGACTTAGACTAAGATTCGGCCGAAGCCAATACATTTTCTTGTAATGATTTATATGTAGTAAGAAAATGTACCATTTGCTCGAATGGTTTTGTGGTCATGAGACATTACATATTTTTTTTGTTTTTCATTATTTTCCGTTACTTAATTCTATCTTAAAAACCTATCTTAAAACTAGTTTGATGTACAATTTTGGTTTTTGAGGGGAAGTGTTATGGATTAGGAAAGGAGTCAGAGGAAGGTAGGGAGAGGTAGGTACACAGTTCCTGGCCGACGTTGGCTTAAAGGAGAGAAAACCAAAACTTTTTCTCCTTTCTTTCAATTCTTTGATACTGATCTTATTATCCCCGGTCCGTACCGTATTCAGCGGTACTACAGAAGGCTGGTTTTTTGAATGGATGTGATGCTGGTATGTGAAGCGACTGATTGCTGGAAGATAATAGTTTGATATGGGAAAGATAGCAGCTTTCGTTTTGGGCTATATTTCGGTGGTAAAGGTTGTTTATCATGGGTTCAGGGTGCGTAGCCCAGCCTGAAATACGTTTCCTACTACTCTCTATGAGGTATTGCAACAATGGTTTTATTTTTGCCTCTGTATAGAGTGTCTGATTTTTAAAGTGTTTTTTATTAGGTCGCCTGTATTTTGAGAGGCATTTCCTCAGAATTTTTCGCTCGAAGACTTGTAATTCCTCCGCAGCAGTGGGGGATATGGTCATCCAGACGGGAAAACAATACGCTTTGATGGGCCGTATCAACGTTTTGTACATGAGCAGTTTCGTCCTAGGCTCAAGACATCGCTTGGAGAGCAACGGGGCCAGTGTTGCTGATACAACTGTTGCTTTTTTAAGTACTTCTCGCACATGAGGATTGAATTTGAGGCGATGATGAAAGTGGACCCCGTGGTATTTGATGGATTGTTTTAGTGGTATAGTTTGCCCATTTGTTGAGAGTACGAGTTCTTTGCTTTCGAAATGAGCAACCCTATGTCCCTTACTGCTAGCATTACGGAAGCATATGAGCTCACATTTGCTCGCATTCATTTCCAAAGCCCATTTTCCTAGGTGTTTGAGTAAGTCTCAGCTGCTCCTTAATTAAGGATAGTGCTACGGAGGGACGAGAAGGGCTGGTAGCTAGTTTTATGTCGTCCGCATAGAAAAGTGCTGTTTGATTGGGATTGACAGCAGGTGGCGTTCTTGGGTGTAAGTAGGAATTTTTTGTTATATTGATGGCACGAGGAATGTCATGTATATAGAAATTGAACAGGACAGGGCCAAGGATGGATCCTTGGGGCACTCCGGAGGGCACTTGCACTGGTGCTAATGTTTCGTTAGCTATTTTCACCAAGCTATTTTTTCAGACAACTGTCTGCCTGCCAGAAAGCTAGCCAATATTCAACTCAAAAATATTGGACATTGGAGGTCGATCAACTTAAAAAGGAGGCCATCAAGCCAGACTGAGTCGAACGCCTTGTTCAAGTCAATTGCGCAAGCGACAGTGACTTCTCTCCTTCTGAGAGCTTCGGATATGGAGTCGTGAAGAAAAAGAGCTGCTTGCTCCGGGGACATTTTTTGCTTGAATCCGAATTGCTCAGCTGGTATGTGGCGGTTAATGAATTCTCTAAATGAGCGCAAGATTACCTTTTTTAAAATTTTCCCTAGGTTTGGGAGGAGATATATAGGCCTGAGTTTGGTAAGTTCTCCGTTAGAACCTTTTTTTGGAATGGGAACAAGTGTGGCCTTTCTCCAGGTCGCGGGAAAGTATCCGCTGTGTACGCAGTTATTGACTACGATTGTGAGCGGGAGGGCTAAGGCGGAGACAAATTTGCGCAGGACGTAGTTTGGGATTCCGTCGGGCCCGCTTGACTTCTTGCGGTTAAAGCAGCGAAGAAGAAATTCGATCTCGTTCGGGGAGGTGAAGACATCGTTATGTTGTGCGCTTACTGGGCTAGATGAGCGGTTTTGAGGGGAAAAGATAGTTAGGAGAGACCCTCTGTATTCGTTTAGGAAATCTTCGGTTTTTCCCTGTACCGTTGTGTTGGCGGACTCATCATTTAAATACCTATTACTGTATAGGGATATATAGAGCTCTGCGCAAGCGACGAGTTTTTGTTCCGTTGTGGTGAAAATTATGCCTCCATTTCGTACTGGGTCTACATTTAAATTATAGGAGTCGCACAAGCGCCCGGTGAGCTTGGTAATTTCTTTAAAAACGTTCGTAGCAGGTTTCATAGCTGAAAGTCGTTGTCTGAAATGAGCATTTAGCTCGATGCGTATTTTTTGGTGAATTAATGTATCCAGGCAGTTTATTTGAGCTCGGACGTTTGTTTAGTACGTGAATTTGTCAAAAACGTGATGCATAAAATAAATTTTATTAACTTTACCAAACGAATGGCGTCATTGGCGCAATCTATTGGTTGCTTGTCCAAAATGAATTGTTAGAATGAAAATATCTACTTATTTTTGATAAAAATAGTAAATACATAAGAATATGTTCCAAAGATTTCGCCAATTTTACTAAGAAGAAAGCGGTTAAACTATGCTAAATATTTCAAATTTGAAGCAATCGGAACAAACCTGTGATTTCGTTTTAGGCAACATTCATCCGGGGTGTAATCTTTTGTCCCGTCTTTATTCTTTCTATTTCCAATGCTGAAAATAAAAATGTAAGCATGTTAACTTGATACCGCTGATGAGATAAGAATTTAATTGTTAGCGCAAGCAGTAGTAGTAGTTTCTAAAAAAAACTTTAGAATTTGGAATATCATCGACATTTTATTTCGAAGAGTAAATCCTATGTTGAGGTCGAAAAATTTTGGTTTGTAAAGCTAATATTTTTTGAAAATAGTTTAAAACGTGAACAACACCAGGCGATAAATATTAAATAAAAATTTGGACTTGAAAATTATTTGAACGTATCTATCTATCGATATAGGACTAAACAAATAAATATTGTTAATGAAAAATAGGAAAAAAAAGAACGAAAAACCGATAAAGATGTCCCAAATAAAATGTAAATTATTGAAAATGAAAGCACGGGAGAAACGAAATGAAACTTTTGAACCTTAAATCGGTGTTACAAAATGTGAGTTACAAATAAAAAGCAGCAGCTTTTGCTAAGCAAAACGTATGTTGATAGTGTATGATAGTGTTTTGGTTGCAAGATATACTAAAATTCTTCATTTGTAAAGAAGTAGATTTCGATTTTAAATAAGAAGTCGGTTAACATTTTAAAGAGACTGATTATATTGACTATGAGCCAGCTTTCTATGTTTCTAGTCTTAATTGCACGAACTCTATAAGGTGAATAAGGTCATCTTTAGCTCACATGAGAATAATCTTTGAAATGTGGACCAGAAACTCCTGAACAAGGAAACTGGTGCACCAACAAAAAAGTTGAGGCGGAATTTGCGATGGTCCCGCGTCAAAAGTCAAATTACACTTGCAAGTGTTGTTGGCCAAAAAGTAATGATCCTGAATGTCAAGTTTTTCACTGTAGCAGCTAGGAAAGGAAAAGTGTGGCACAAATTTGGATTGCGTGATATAATCGCCAAAAATGGCTCACTATGTGGATAAAGATATAAATTTCATTGAACCGATTGAGCTTGGTTTTCATACAATCTTGGTTGAGAAATTTTTGTGAAAAATCCATTTAGGATTATAGAAGACGAAGCTTTGATACCACTCTTTGCATTAGAGGACTAAGAATTAATTTTAATTGTATTACCTTAACAGAGAGTGTTCAGAGGAAAACTCTAGCATTTCTTATAGCAATGAGGGCTACATACCTCGAAGTAGAGGTTACGCTACATACATCATTCGTTAAAGTGCGACACACCAACGTAAAACTAGCATTGAAATAAAAATTTTGAATTCAGGATTCAAGAAGCTTGCAAGATTTGAAACTTTCTGTACATTCCTCGGCTAACTAGACGAAATAAAGACATTTTTTTTTTAATTTTTTTAGCAAGCAACTTGATGGCCATGAATCACCATCATCATCACATTCAGCTTGTTCAACTATATTTCTGAGTTATGGTGCAGCCTTCCTTATATACTGACTTCTCATTGATTTTCAAGTCTGCCTGTTTTCAGCTATCCTCATCCAAGATGTGCCGGCTATTTTCTTTATGTCAAAGTCCCATCGAATCTTTGGGCGTCCTTTTGGTCGTTTAATTTCTCTTGTTTAACACTGCGTTATTCTTCTTGTCCATCTGCCGTCGGTCATTCTCGTCAAGTGACCATCCCATAGCCATTGCAAGGATTTTGCACTATGTATCACGTCTGTTACTTACGTGGTCTCGTATCCACGATAGTCTCTTGCGATCCTACCTAGGTCTCTGGCGATCCCTTCGTGTAATTCTTTGAGCAACCTGGAGTTTCCTTGTTATTCCTGTTGTTAGCACCCATGTTTCACTACTGTATACCAGG
This sequence comes from Stratiomys singularior, assembly GCA_954870665.1. Lineage (NCBI taxonomy): Eukaryota > Metazoa > Arthropoda > Insecta > Diptera > Stratiomyidae > Stratiomys > Stratiomys singularior. The sequence continues at coordinate 104,117,399 of OX940880.1, forward strand.
ACTTGAATATAATCTTCACTTTCGACTTGAATATAATCGAGTTCTTCCCGAAAGCACTTCATGCTACCTTGATTTGTCGATTGATTTCTGGTAGTAGTGAACCGGATTTGTGTATTAGCTGACTAAGGTATACATATTCTTCGACTATTTCTAGTGTGATGTTGTTCATTTTTGTATGTCCTTGAGTGCTTATATAATTGTTGAACATGATCTTGGTTTCGCTTAGGTGCATTTTCAAGCCTACTTTTTCGCTAGCTATTAGGCTATTAGGATTATGACATCTACGGATCTTAAAGGGTTGAGGTTCTCACCATCGATGCTCAATCATTTATTCTACCAATGCAGAGTTCGGAAGATGCCCTCTAATGTGGCGTTGAGGAGCATTGCGATATCTTGGTATCTCTTTGTCTTACCCATCTTTGTGTGGAAAACTCTGGAGTTTTTTCTAGTATTTTGACCTTTGCTATGGCATTTCGGTAGATGTTAGTTGGCATTTCCACGTATGGTTTGTCTATGCCTTGTGTGATCAATGCATTTAGTTTTGCATCGGGGTATACTGAGTCAAAGGCTTCTTCAAAGTCTATGAAGGCCGGTGCTAGGGGTTGCTCATACTCTTTATATCTACTGTTGCTGTATCCACTTCTGAAACGAACCTGCTGCCGTGGTTGCTACTGAGCTCCTTGAGTACTTTGTAGAAGACCGATAGAAGACTTATTGGTCTGTAGTTTTTTTTCATGATACGTTACCACGCTATCTCTAGTGCGGGTTGGTAAGGGGAACACATGAATACCATGAATAATGTTGACATTACGATGAAGGAACTGTTTGAGCAACGATTAAATCGAAAGACTTAAGGTAAAATAATCTGAAGTAGTTAATGACTAATCAAGCATTTCGAATTTGGGTGTGCTTGATTAGTCTTTAAATTTTTCAAAAACGGAAACAATTAACAATTTCTTTGTTTCATACTGTCAGGGAAACATATCGATAAAAATACACTTCTAGAATGAAAATCTTTTTCAAGGCAGGGAATTAAATAAAATATATTGTATCAATTTTTCACAATTGTGAAAGCGGAGACCACCTCTCTTGGCCTTTTCAATGCTGACCATTCTTCATGTTCACTTTTTGAAAACATTGCACGAAAGAGACAAATAAATTTAAATTGCCAACGTACAAAAGGGAAATTGCATTTATAATGATTTGTCGAATAAACTACACCAATTTCATTTCTTGCTTAACTTTTCTTCAACATCACTGTTAATTTCTTCTTACATTTCCGTAAATTTTTTACCATTAACATGCTATCCATACATAACAGTCAGTCCGTTTATTACCTTCTTTTTCGTTTTTTTACCGGTAGTTTATGATCGAATTTACCCAACCGTAGTATTATCAAACATTTATCCAAAAGAAAGAAACGAGAAAATGTGTTTAAGCGTTAACAAACTTCTTTCGCGACTAGCAAACGAACAAAAAATTGAAACAAAAGCATAAAAACGGCCTAATCACTTTACCTAAACAGATTCTAGGTTATGCACATACTCACATCCTACACTTATTCTTCGTTTTAGGCTCGAACATTCCACTGTATTTTTGCAATATTTTGTTTTGCTCCACTATTACTATTTATCCTTGTTAAGGTGTTTATTTTCACTGTATATTTCTTGGCTTTGAAACGTTTTTCGTTTGTCTTTTGTACACTCATGACACAAATTTTAAGATACCACCATACTCCAGTACCGGAAGATGATCCGTAGTATTTGTATGAACATAAGTGAGCATTCATCTAATAATGGGCACAAATAAAGTACGTGAGATAAAAATCAGATTAATGGATTTTGTGCTGAGATTTAGAATGCTACACCAAGAAAGGCCAATAAAATAGATTGGATGAAAAATGATGGATTGATGCTTTTTCAATTATTTGTCTGAATTTAAAAGCGTTTGTGTGGATTATTAGTGACTGAGAATCGACCTAATATTCTAGGATAATGGGTTAAAATCGCGTACAATCAAAGTGAAATACTTACTGAATTTTGTTTGGATTTCTTCTTTTGATTCTTTCTTACGTTGATGATGATGATGGGACGATTTAGTGCTTTTATTCGATGTAAATTAAATATAGGTCAGTGGTTATTGTGAGAAATGTATTGCCATGCAGTGTAATTAATTATTAGACTTGAAGTTGGCGATATTAATACTAACTTGCCGTGAATTAAAGAAATGTTCAAGAAAATGCTAAATTCGGGTCACATAGGAAACTGGAAAAAGTTTTTGTTATGTCTACTAACATGAATGAGATAACCAACAAAGGTCCTCAAGTATTTGCAAATGTATTGGTATAGGCAACTTATAGAGTTTTTTTTTATAACCCTGAACACATGTGAAGAGAAAAAATTTAGCGGAAGAGAGTTTCTATGTTTTCATTGCAGTGAAATTATGTTGAATGTTTCAATTGTGAAAGTTGATTCAATTTTTTTATCAACATGAGTAGATAGTACTTTAGTATTTCCAAAAAAAGTGCAGAATGTTTGCGCATTGCTTCGCTTTATTTCTGATTTAAACGTTTGTTTGTATGATATGTGTGGTTACTATTTGTTGGTACTAAATTCAACTCGAAATTTTCATTCAAATAATCACGTTTGTTGGAAAATAGTTGTTTTAGTAAAAATTCACATATCCTTTCTTTCTCTTTCTCAAATATCATAACAATTTAGTAAAATTTTAGAGATATAGAAACTTAACTTCTACCGCATTTCTACGAAAACTTAATTGGACGCAAGCTTTTGTCTTTACATTATATTCCTCTTGTCTATCAATTGAGTAAGTTGATATAAATTCACTGTTTTCATGCATTTCTGCATCCGCTGCATTTTGCAGTATTTAGCTCCAGTCTTAAATTAATTTAACCCATTCGCTGCCAAGCCTAAATTATATGAAGTCATTCCCATTGCCATTTATATTTTGAGTGTTATTGTTTACCAAAACCCTGTTATTTCTTGGTGAGTGCAACATATATTATCATACATAATCATTTACAAGCAGAAAACTAAAGACGAGTATACTCGTCGTTGGCAATAGGAAGACAGAAGGACTCGATATCCTTTTTCGTATTTGCGTACGTTTTAGTAGAAAAACAAATAATAAATCATGCAGATGGATAAAACAAAGAAAATGGAATAAAACGAGACACATTGCGAAAATTGGCAACACTTAGAAATTCACTATTGTCGATTACAGTATCTCAGCAGATATCGGGATAATGTAATTCCGCGTATTTTGTTTTCATTTCGTTTTGAAGAAATTTTGCTGTGATATCACACATTGTTGTACATATTAGGTATACTCAGCAGATAACGGGATAAATTAATTCTGCGTATTTTGTTTTCATTTCGAGCTGAGTAACTGCAACATCTCTTTTCAGTAATCACAATAGTTTTGTAGAGTTCAGATCAAGAAATTATTAGTTGTGAAATAAAATTTTGAAGAAATTTTGCTGTGATATCACACATTGCTGTACATATTAGGTGTACTTTCAAAGTGAAAATTCTCAATGGGTATATAGCTTATGATTATTTATTTTATCCCTTGTACAATTCAAATTAGTTATAATGGACGACGAGTTATCAACTGGCAGTGATTTTGATTCAGAAGAAGAATATTTTTTAAATGATAGTGATTCCGAGACTGAATCAGACGACAGTCTATCTCCTATTGCAAAAAAAAAGACCACGAATAAATGTGGTGTTTGATTCGAAAGAATCAGAAAGTGAAGATGAAGTTCCTAGTACTTCTATAAATGTGCAGTGTATAAATGAAGATACCGGAAATGGTAATATGTGGACAGAAGTGGAAAGATATACTCTAGTTTTTGAATTTCGAGGAAAGGATCAAGGCTTGAATCTTCCGGGAAAATTACGAACTCCGGGCGAGCTAATTGATATATTCATTTATGATGAATTTATTGATAAGTTGGTTCAAAGAACTAATGAGCACGCTGCAGAAATAATAGGATGGAAAGGGACACTGAGAAAATCATCAAGATACAATAATTTGGAAGCCACTGATCGCCGGGAAATGCGAAAATTCTGGGCATTGCTTCTTCACATGGGAAGCATAAATCTGCCTTCCATTGAGCATCATTGGAAAAAAAGCCATTTCTATAATTCGCCATTTTGGAGAACTCATATGTGCCGAAACCGTTTTCAAATGTTATAACGATGTCTGCACTTTTCGAATAGCACAAACCAAGAAAGTAAGCTACACAAGATCGAACCGATTGTTGAACATTTTAATAACGTGATGAATTTAGTGTACAATCCTGGCAAAGATTTAGTTATTGATGAGTCTTTGGTACTATGGCGTGCTCGTCTTCACTTTCGGCAATATATTAAAAAAAAAAATAAATTTGACGTAAAGTTATACGAATTATGCGAATCACAGGGGATGATACTACGCATACAAATTTATTGCAGAAAATCTGAAATCTGAAATCTGAAACCAGCAGAATCACAGTACTTCAGTTGTGTTTTCCCTTATGGACGGCTTTCTTGATATGAGTCATATTTTGTATATGGACAAGTTTTACAACGCCGTATCACTAGCAAAAGAGTTGACATTGCACTCGACATGTATTTGTGGAACTTAACGATCCAATTGTAAAGGTAATCCAAAAGAATTGGTCAAACAAAAACTGAAGAAGGGCGAGTACAGTTGGAAGCGATCCGAATCGGTCGTTATTTGTAAGTGGAGAGATAAAAGAGATGTACTAACCATATCAAATTTGGACAAAGCTGAGATGGTTGAAGTTGCTAACCGAAACGGACGAATCTCCATCAAACCCAATGTTGTAAGGGATTACACAAAAGGTATGGCAGGTGTAGACCGTTCGGATCAAATGCTGTCCTACTATAGTGCTATGAGAAAAACTCTTCGGTGGTATAAAAAAATAACTGTACACATCATAGAAATGGCTGTGCATAATGCATATATATTGTATTGGCAGCAACCGAAGGCAGAAAAGAAAATATCTCTTCAATTCTGAGAAGAAGCAGGATACATATATATAACGCCATTTGGAAAAATACTACAACCATGAATGTGATTACATCCACGCAGCGAAATCGATCGATATAATATGATTTTATTCACATTGAATGTGACTTTTTCCTTGAGAGACCTTTTGCCCTCACTTTTTTTGTGGTAGGGAGGTGAAGGCTGTTTACGCCCTGATGTTAGGACTCCCAGACGCAAAATGCTTTTGGACTACCCACTAAACACCTCCCCTGTCAACCTGAGAACCTAGCCTGGATCCGCTTTTGTCCTCACTTTGGGAAATTATTTGTAATGTTACCAGCACAACAAAGATTGGATTCAAGAACAAACAATTAATGAATGCTTCAATTTATTTTACTTTGCAATAGGCAATGAATAAATCTAGGAATCAAATAAAGGATGCGAATAAAAAAGAACAAAGAATCATCTACTTTAATATATACATTTTTTGAATTAAGACATTAAAATAAAAACAGGATGTAATTTTATGGAAGTCAGACCTTAAATGATTCCTTTTTTAATTTTATAGAAATGGTTTTTGCGGTAATACCAACAACCCCTGAGGTTCGATATCCCATTATGCACTAGAATTTTCGCCAGATTCGTCACCCAATTTTTCAATTGATGTGTTGTCTAATTTTTCGCTTGATTGAGAGTCAAGTTTTTCACTAGAACCGACCTTTTCACTTGATTTAACAACAATTACTTCTCCAGATTCTTCAGCTGATTTTTCATCTGCTTTCGCGCCTGAATCGTTGTCCGATTTTTCACTTGATTCTAAAGCTGCCTTTTCGGCGGAATCTTCAGCTGATTTTGCATCTACTTTTTCTTCTGATAAGTTATCTGATTTTTCACCTGAATTTTCGATAGATTCAGGTAACTTCTCATCAACTTCATCTTCTGTGCTATCAGCTGGAACTGAAGGAAGTTCCTCTGAAGACGCAGATTTATTTTTCCATGTTTTTTGAGTATCTTTCACTTTGGAGAAGTTTCCTATGCCTTTGTGTGGCTTTGCCATAGATTGTTGAACTGTGTAGATGGCAAGGAGCCCGATGAGCAAGTATGTGGTTGCTGCACAAAAAGGAGTTCAATATATAAATAAGGATACAAAGAAAATGAAACACATTAGAACTTTTGTATTTGAAAGAATGTGTTTCAAAACTTGACATCACTCACCGCTTCCCATTCTGCGATCACTTCAATTCAAGTTTGGACTAAACATGGAAATTGAAAATTGTATTCCATGTATATATACTCAAAATATTATAATTTCCGGTTGTACTTCATTTCATTTCAGTATCAATATCTTATTTTAATAGTATGTCACTATCTTTTCTTGTCTGATTATTAGGTGGATGCGTATGCAGTGATGAATGGCGTAGTAGAAAATTGATAAGTAACATTCACTTACTCCTCAAATCGATTGGAGTCAATTTGAATGAAAATAATATAATAAATATAAAATGAATTGATTATTGTCAAGCTTCATGCGTAAATTTTTTTTTGTATCCTTCGGTGTGTAGAATGCACAATAATTAAATAGTAATCAAGGCTCGAACGTAAAGAATGAAAAGATAAGGATTTTAGCGTTGTTTACAATCAACATCCGCAATAAATACAGGGCATGTGAGTAAGAGTAATTGGTTTCTTGCTCTAACCATATCTTAAGGCAGTCAAGAAAAAAACCTGTAGGTTCGAAATATACGTTAAAGTATGGATGAATCATATTAAATGTTGTTTTTCATCCTGTTTCTGTTCTGTCGATCTGTTAAGAAAAAGTCATACACGTGAAAAGTGGCTGAAATATGAAAATCTTCGTTGAGTGGTGCCGTTGTGTGTTCATTAAAAGTAGATGTATGTCATGAATATTTAATTTTTAAATAAAAGAAAGGCTTATTCTGGTGAAAAGTGTTTGTGCTTATGGGCTATACTAAAGGATTCTCCCAATTTCTTAGAGCGTCTTTTGGTAGAAGTTCGCATAGAAGTTTCTTAGTCAACGTTTGATTTTACTTCGTGTTTATAGTTTTTGTTTTGTGTTTATTAGGATACAATTTTTTTTGTGACTGGGAGGTGAAGACTATTTACGCCCTGAGTGTCGGACTCTCAGTGGCACACAGCAACTGAACTACCGACTAAACACCTCCCCTGTCACACTGCGAACCTAGCCTGGAACTATTTGTCACATGACTTCGGACTAGGCCTCTTAAGTCTCGCCTAACGGCGCCTTCGGATTAGAGAGATCCCTCCCTCAGCAGGAATGGACAGAAAGGAGACGGATTACTGAGAGAGTGAGCCCTCTTCCCTCTGCTCCGACAAGCGATCGACGAAGCCCTTCTTCATAGAGAGAACCGCCCGAGCGTAGTGCGACACACAGCTCCATTTGTCCTTAAACATCAGTATCTTTTCCAACAGGCTATCTGGAGAGATCTCCCCTATTCTCTCCCTGAGATGTAAACGCTGTCTCAACCACCGGTCGCATGTGAAGAAGGTGTGGCAAGCCTCATCCGCAATCTCCGGGCAAAACAGGCAGTCAGGAGACCGTGACTTTCCCATTTTGTGCAGGTAAGACTGAAAACACCCGTGTCCGCTGATGACAGGTATTAATCAGTCTCGCCATGCTTTCGGTTGAGCCACGGGTCCAGGTCCCTGATTAGGCGCGCGGTCCACCTACCCCATGTTTCGTTTACCCACCCTTCCTGCCACAGAGCAAGAGTCCTTCTTCTCTCCTCGCGTGAAGCAGCCGCTCTACCTTCTTCTCTCTTTCACAGGTAGAACCTGCGCCGTTCCTTAGCAATGAGCACAATAGGTGTCGTACCCGTGATGACCAGCAATGCCGGCTCAGAGACAGTGCGGTATGCAGATGTAACCCGCAGAGCGCCTCGTCCTTGCACCAGCATCCGTCGCTTCCGGTACGATTCCTTACTGAGAGCTTCAGCCCAAACCTCAGAGCCGTATAGAAGAACCGACTCCACGGCGCTCATTTGTAGGCGTATCCTGGTCACGACAGTTCCCTCAATGTTGGCCATTAGACGGCTGAGTGCCGATACTCCATCTGCGGCCTTGTTCGCTGGCGCTCTGATTTGGTCGAAGAAACTCATCTTCCAGTCAATCATCATGCCAAGGTATTTGATCGTTTTCTTGGACTCGATGGTCTCTTCGCCAATCCGGATGGGTGTAACTCTGGGGATCTGCTTTTTGGTCAGAATGACGGCCTCGGTTTTTCCAGCGCTAAGCTGAACCCACGGCCTGTCATCAACTCGCTCACTCGATGCGTTATCATACCTACCCTGAGTTGCGCTTGCTTGACAGTGCTTCCGGCGACTAATGCCCTTACGTCGTCAGCATAGCCGATCAAACGCGACTCACCCGATAAGGGCAGCCGCAAAAACTCATCGTACGAGACATTCCATATGTCTGGGCCAAGAATGGAGCCTTGCGCCACCTCGAATGTTACGTCCATTCTTCGCCGACCCCCCAATGTGTCATAGACGAGCTTGCGGTCTTTGAGGTAGTCCCTCAATATCCGCATTAGATATTTCGGCACTCTGAAAGATTCCAGAGCACTGAGAATATCTATCCACCTATCTGAATTGAAGACGTTTCTTACGTCAAGCGTCACGAGTAATAGTATGCGCTTTGAGTAGTGATTGTGGGTTTCTGCACGCTGGACTGCGTTCACCACTTCTATAATCGCTCCGATCGGGGAGCGCCCAGCCCTGAAGCCGTATTGCTGAGGATTAGGATAAATTGATTCAATTATTTTAAAGGAGTTTGATTATAATGAAGATAAATGACTTAAAAATCTCGGTCTTTTTTTTTTGTTTCTAATCATTAATAGATGTAATACCATGAAAGGAGTCCGAAATTTTCTTTCCAAATCATTGCTTAATTTATGGATGTTGTCGCAGAAATACTGATTTTATCAAAAGCAAATCATCTAGTGGATGGAAGGAGATTTTTTATAGAAAGAAAACAATACAATACAATTATTGTGGTTGGGAAGTGAAGTCTGTTTACGCCCGGGTGTTATATACCGAATGTCACAAAGCGTATGCATAGGAACAAACGAGAACTCAAAATAAAAAATTAAATTAGAGCAATGCAGGTGCTGGAAGAATTAAGGTATCAAGACCAAAAATTAGTATACAGTGAGACTCTGGGAGAAGTCCAGACAAAAATGTACTGGCTGAAAGAATGGAAATCTTTAGTGACTGACGAAGTAGTGAAATTGGATGTACAGAAGCTCCTCTGCGGTTCAGTGGGCTTCGGCAAATCTCTTTATGATAAAATTTTCGAGTATACCACACAGACCTTTAGTATAAACAAGCGTAGATGTGCAGAGAGTAGCTCTGGAAAACCTTTCCTTTGCTGATTGGTACTAGTTTTGCTAACTTATAGCACTATGGCAAAGCACTCACCCTATTCACAGGTAGACGATGTTCGTACGTTGCTACCCATTGTACGGGTTGCTACCCACTCCTAAAGCTTCTCGTATTTTTTTTTTCTGTGAGGCTTACTTCAGTTCCTTCGCATTAAGGAACGAACATACAGGGTTATCCATTTCGTATAGGAAAAGTATAACCCTGCCATTTGACATCTGTCAAAAGTTAAATGTCATCCAAAACGTGTTTTTTTTAGTTGAAGGTTTGCGATTTAGAAATATGAATCGTTTAACAGTCGAAGAACGCGTGAAAATTATTAAATTTTATTATAAAAATGGTGATTCTGCTGTATCAAAATTTAGGGCTTTACGAGCCGATTACGGTGGACATAATCGACCTACATAGCAAACAATTTCAAACACAGTGAGAAAATTTGAAGAGACTGGGTCGGTTATTGATATTGCAAGGCTTGTGCATCATCGCAACATTCCTTTTGCTGAAAATATCGCTGTCGATGCTCAAAGTGTGGAGGAAGACCCGAATTTGTCGATTCCTCGACGTGCTCAACATTTGGGCTTGTCTTACGGCTCATTGTGGTGGATTTTGCATTTGGATTTGCATCTCCATCCGTACAAAATCCAACTCACTCAAGAACTTAAGCCTCAAGACCATACCCAACGCAGCATGTATGCGAATTGGGTGATTGAACAACAAGCCATTGATAACGATTTTTCGGACATAATTTTCTTTAGTGGTGAGGCTCATTTTTCGCTCTGTGGTTATGTAAATAAACAGAATTGCCGCATATGGGGCTCTCAAAATCCTCAGGTGATCGCAGAAAGGCCTTTGCATCCGGAAAAAGTGACCGTTTGGTGTGCATTATGGTCTGGTGGTGTTATTGGCTCGTATTTCTTTGAAAACGACCAAGGAAGAGCCATTACAGTCAATTCTGACCGCTATGGACGGATGCTAACCGATTATTTTTGGAGAGAAATTGAAGATTATGATCTGGAGAACATGTGGTTCCAACAGGACGGAGCCACAAGCCACACAACACAGGCTAATCGAGCACTTTTGCAAGAGAAATTTCCGCGTCGAAATCGAAGCACTTTTGCAAGACGCGTAATTTTGAGATTGAGTGATGTCAATTGGTCCGCAAGATCCTGCGACCTAACACCTTTGGATTTCTTTTTATGGGGCTATGCGAAAGATCGTGTTTACGCGAACAATCCTCAAAATCTTGAGCAATTAAAAACCAATATTCGTGAAGTTATGGCCGAGATATTGCCGGAAATGTGCCGAAAAGTCATTGAAAATTACCTCAAAAGGATTGAAGCCTGTAAGAGGTCCCGTGGAGGACATTTGAATGATGTCGTGTTTCACTTATAATGGCAAGGTTCAATCTTTATATTGAATAAAAAATTTCGTTCCCATCTGAATATTTTATGTGTTTTCCTTAGCTTTAGTTTCCCAAGCGTAAAATGGATAACCCTATACAATTAAACGCGCATCCAGATTTTCTATATTAAGCGCACAGGGCGTCTATGTGGCTAGAATTGTGTGAAAAGCTTATTGCCTAAGCCACAGGGTCCCTGTTGATGACATTGACGAAGTTTTGTTAGCAAGAACATTCCTCTTATTGATCAACTTGCGAAGAAGTTTCCGAGCCGAAATCCGGGGAAAATGCATGTTTCCTAAATTGGGGATTTAGAGAGATCAAGTGGTTAAAAATTATGTTGCCCTAATCATGCGATAGACTTAATATCCTTCGAAGAAATTAAATACCATACTACGTGAAGACACATCGGTGATAGACAAGGTAGATTTTGTTGCGTATTTGTTTTAGTTTGATACTGATATTATTTTCTCAATAATGAAGCGGATTTACTAAGCACCAAATTTCAATAAATTTAAAAAATTTAAATTTATTAAAATTGATTTCTACGCAAATATTTCTAAATTCAACAATAGTTAAAAACATATTTAGCTTTTAACGTTTTATTAGGAAGGCACAAGGGGAAGTCAAGCCTATTATTTGTTGTAATTCATTAAATTGATTTCGAGATAGGCTTACGTTAACAGATAAACTTCTTCAAACTATCCTTCTCAATCACATATGGATGCTGCTCATTGCTACCAGGACGGACTTTTTTGAAGCGGTCATTTTTTAAAGAGAAGTGCATTTTGAAGAGAAGTGCAGTGATGCATTGTCATGATATAAAATACATGATTTTTCTTCCAAAATTTTTCTTCTTCTTGGTTTTGAGCTTTTTCTTACCTCTCATTACCTGCATGTCATACATTGTTAGTCCATTCTGAGCAAATTAAAATGGCCAATTTATAAATGGAGTCTATATACTGACTACGAGTTAGAAACTGATACAGGATTCTATAGGATTATAATAATTTATGTTCGAATAGATCAGATTTAGACCGTCACCATCGTTAAATACATTGCGCTTTAAATAGCGATTGAGATTGTAATGATAAAGGGCAGATTCGTAATTATTGATAGACATTTAGGTAAGGTTTTCTATAGTGTTAGCAGAAAATAATTTCATAAAAGTGAACTGAATTATTAGGGAAACTCAAAATTTAATGTTCTGATTGTACACGATTTATAGTCCATTCATGCTATTGATTTTTATATTGTGTTTCTTCAATTTTCGTTTTTGTTTTAACATTCTAATTTAAACTATTCATTTGTTTTAATTTCATGCTCACGTGATGGCGCCATAATACACTTTCACGTTTTAATTCCAAACTCATTCACTCATGACAATCACATTCATCGAAATCAAACAAAATCATACTTGATATGATTTGTAATTAATATTAAATTTAATTATTTACATTTTTAAATAAAAACTTTCAACTCATTTTTATTTCTTGTACATTTAAAATAAACTTGTGCATACACCTGTATTTATAAATATCACTTGGTTAATTGTTTGCTTAAATTATTCGTTTTGGTTTTTGTTTGGAAAAAAACAATGATGATATTGATAGATCGTGTGGCACTTGTAGCAGCACCTCCACCAAGCTATACACGTATGTATCACTATTTCCCAGCACATATGACACAGCCATTTTGTTTTTATCCGCCTCCACCACCAATATCACCACCTCCGCCACCGCTTAAAGCTTTGGCAGCTACTATCGGTGGCGGTTTATCAACATTACAAAATCAACATCATCAGCATCAGCAGTCGACATTAAAACAGCAACAACATCAGCAATCAGCTACAGCACAGTTAGCACAAACTTTACGGTATCCAGGTAGGGACATGTAATCAATTTGTAACAATGTCCAAGAATGAAGAAAAAACAAGAAGTAGATATTCAATGCAACATTTTGTACTCGAGTAGACAATCTTCAGTAGTTTAATCCATTTTGTAGATTTTCCTGTATTATCCTTAATCTTTCTTCAGAAGTAAAGCTTCAGCATGAATGATCTGCCTCCTTTATTTTGACTAGTACGTCTTTCAATGATTTCTTTTCGTCGACAAACTTATACCCGTGACTCTTCTCAATCAAAACAAAACAGGATCAAAACATCTGTTTCCAGGTTACTTTTTTCGCAAACAAAGGTACAAGGCATTCTTCTTGGTTTCGATCATGTGTAGAATTTGTAGTAATGTAACATATTTTGTAGAAATAAACCTGATTTGCCTAATTAACTAACAATACCCTAGATTAAGTCATATTTTGTTGAAAATCTAATACATGTGGTAAAGGACCCGAAACATCAGCTGCTTACATTCCTGCTTTATTCAAATGTATATCAATGTGTAAACTATCTTTATGGCAATTATATTGGGTGATGGCTGTTACAACCGCACAACCAGCTTTTTTCATTCACCTTTTGCATCTGTCTAATTACATTTAGGTCTTTTTATACGTCCAGATGACGCAAACTTGTATACAACACTGGAGCCGACCTTAAGCAGCAATCCTAACGTGTACTTCCAACGAAGTGGTGGTGTTCATCCTGGAATGATGTACTGATCACAAACACGAACGACTTAACATAAGGAAAATCTTAAACTCATACTTTCTCATGTAAGCTAAGCTAGTAGAACAAATTGTGATTTCGTCTAAGCTCTTCTGTAATATCCTTAAACCAATAAAATATAAACTATTTTAAGCTACAATGCCTGAAAGACAATTGGTTTTGCAAGATTAATGAGTTATGAAAAATAAAGATAAATTGTTAGAAATTAGAATTAAAAAATTAAAAAAATAAATAAATTAATTGGACTCAAAATAATTTGTCACAAATTACTGCATCTTTAAGTAAGTTTCATTACAACGACTTATTACAAATTTATGTTAAGATTTCTTGAATTTACTGTTTAAGTACACTCCCAAGGAGTCCTGTGTCTTTTGTCGTAACTTATTCTTTATTTAGATGCGAAGGTAAAATAGCCTGCATAAAATCCTCTGTATATTCTTTGTGCTGTGTAATTGAAATTTCATTTGCACAATAGAAGATTACTCATTAAGATCCCAAATAAGATTCAGTATGTAGTAGAGTTCGCGTAATTGAAGTGCAAAAAAATTTGAAATCGTGCTGATTAATTACCAGCGCGAAATCATTATTTAAAATTATTTACACCTATAAGAATAATGTACATAAAAATGTTCAATAGTGCTTGTAAGATTGAAAGAAAAAAATCAATAAAATATAACGTCGATTGAAATTTCTGTGTTTTTATTAAATAAATAATAAAATAATTCACGCCTGGTGTGCGGTACAACTAATTTTTCTACAATATTTCAAAGACAGATGACTCTAATTGGTAATGCAGTGTAGGGCGCTCGCAACGACACGTGCGCCAAGGAAAACAATCGCGGTCAACGCCATAATTGTTCAGCTGTCAAGCGAGTCTAGTCGGTGGACGATCTTGTAGCAGCACGCGCACAATCTGTATTATATATACTTTTAAATATTCATGTAAATAAATAGTGTTATTCGTCTACGCTATATGCAGCCTCGCGATATTTTCTGTAAACTTATTAGAGTTCATAAAATTACATACGCGCGATATATGTGTTTGAGAAAATTACTTTGTTTTTCCTTAATTTTTACATTAACATAAATTAGTTGCCCTTGCGTAAATACGTTGCCCTTAAACAACATGAACACGACTCTTTAGCAATATTTACAATGTCGTTCAAATTGGTTACTCAATGGCATCACCATAGATATCACGTCATCCATTTCGGGTTACAGTCCCTATTTGTTGTAATTTTTCAAATGATACGGAAGTAAACCAGACTGCACGTGGTGTTACAACCACCTCATATGAAGACAAAAAAAAGAGATTTGGTTAGAATCTTGTTGGATCTTCATTACCCCTGCATGTATGGACACAGTTTGGCGCGATCATAGTCCAACACGGGAAATAAAACTCTTCTAATCCAATTCACTAGAATTTCGTCCATCTTTTAAGATGATGGTGACTGTAGCCACAAAGTCCTCTGTACTACAATATCTTCTACGGAATATCAAAATAAGTACAAATATGTCTCGAAAGGGCTAAAACTACAAGTTATAAGTAGTATCGAATAATAACACAACGATACAAAAAGCTGACACGCATTACCAGGACATTATGGTAAGTTTAATAAGTTCTGTTTAAATGCCGCAAGAATGTTAAGAAAGCAAACGCAGGAAGAAAATATACATTTGCAATATACAAGGATTATAGAATCGCTCAGCAAATCCCAGGAGAAGAGTCAGAAAGGTATAGTCGATGATGAACTAGCACAGAAACGCTGAGCGCCTTGCTTAGAAGAGTTCTAATGCTATCGATATAGGTAAATATTGAATGACCAATTCCAATCAAATCAATCAATATCCGAATTTTTTTACAACATCTGCAATCAAGAAAAGATTCCGAAGGATTGGACACAGAGTGTAATTCGCCTTGTCCACAAAACGCGTTATAAAAAGCAACACAAGAAGTGCAAGGGTACAGATAGTTCGCCAGGCAGTCGAATGTATACCTGACGCAGTGTTAAAGAGATCAGTGTTTTCATAACCCCGCATAGATAGGGGGATAGGTCACAGCCGTTGGACTGATAGGTTGTGTTAGCTAGGAAAGTGTTATCTAGGAAAGTTGTGATAGATAAAATTACATGAGGGAATATATTATCACCGAATATTATATTATCAACCGAAGCCTAAGCCCTTAATTTCTTGCCTTTCTAATGTAAGAAATAATTAAATTGTTTGCAAGGGGTTCCCATAATTTAACCACGCATCCAAGGAATCCGCATCCACGTGACGAGGAAACGGAGGGAGAGCTCTCCGCGGCAAAGGCTGCTTTAACGAGGAAAGCTAAGCTAACCTGCAACCTGTGAAAAGTTTGGAGGGAATGTAAGGGAGGAGTTTTAGCGAGACTTACTAGCAAGTTGCAAACTCCAACTACAACTTCCAGTTGACAACTACAGCGAGTCCAAACAAGAGGAGCCGATGAAAATGGTCCGGAAAGACCAGTCTCACCGGAAAAGACCAATTGTGTCTCCAACCCCGGAGCCCACTTCTAAACGCTCAGTGAACCTAGGTGAAAGAAACTTCCCTGAGCTACACATTTCCAAGGCTTCGGTAAGCGTAGGGAAAGATGAAGTTGCAACCACTAAAGTGCGTAGAATATCTGTCGGAGCGTTGCAGCAACCAGGAAGTAAAGGGTTTCTCCCAAATTGTGTGCTACAGGCTGAATCTTAAGCCTTTTAAGGAAAGAGTTGAACGGGCAGGTCAGAAAAACGACTCGATGCCCTGAAATATGATGTAACCGTGAACAGTCCTACATGAACTTCGTTACACCCAAAAACATAGCGATCATAGAAATCTTTTACACTTCTTCTGACTGTTACTAAAGAGTGTGCATACTACCTACAAAGACAATCATGTCAAGCAAGAACCCCAAGCTATCTTTGGGGAGGAGGTCTTGGGAACCAAAATGTTTTCAACGGTGGCCCCAAGAAAGGGCAAGAAAACTCGTTCGTCTTTCCTTATTCAATTTAAGCCAGACATTGACGCCAAAAAGGCTATGAATGTAAAAACGCTCCTACACTTAAAGGTATAATGAGAGCGTTTGACGAAATCAAACACCTCGTAATGTTTTAACTGCCAAAAATTTGGACACGTTGCCTCCAACTGCGGAATAGAACCCCGGTGTGTTAAGTGTGACAAATATCCCCAGTTTAAAGACTGCCCCATTGAAAAGGAAGAAGGAAAATTTCCTGCGATAGAACAGGCCATCCCGTAAGTTTAAAAGGCTTTCCTAGGGCCAAGGAGGCTGAAGAGAGGACACGCGATTTCCAAAAGAAAAAGAAAGAAACAAGGGACTTCGTCACAGCTTCCTTAAAAAACATCATTCAAAATAGTATCTCATTCGCTAGTAAAGCAAGGGTTGCTGTCAAGCCAACTGCAGCCCAGCCTGTACGGCAAGCCAAAGTAAATACTGATTTACAGCAGCAAAAAGAGAGAAATATAGTCAAGTTCAATGACAACAATTTTTCGGGCGTGACTTCATCACTCTCATCCGCAAAGTGGATCCATTCATTCATAGAACAAAAAACTCACTGACACTGATCCGAGTGAAAAAAAAGGCGGCGTTCTAGGACTTCACCTTCAAGGCTCCATTAAGCTCTCCATCGTCAACGTTTGCTCGCTAGCTCCAAATTTCAAGGGAACTCTGTTTAAGAATACTTGGACACGCAAAGACCAGATTTCTTGTTCATTTCAGAAAGAAAACTGAAAAGTTAATACGAAGTTCACTTGAGAAAATATCAAGTCATAAGCGATGATGGCCCAGATGAAGTCCTTGGAGTAGCTTTGCTTACAAGAAGGCTTTCAAAACTCAAAGACACTGTTTTCCAAGTCTAAAATACGCAAACGTCATGATATTGTGCTCATTCCTGGGGGGTACACATTTGTATTCGTAGGAATACACGTTAAACATGGCCATTTGGGTGGGGACCTCATTGAAGACTTAGATACAGTTCTTACTTTGTATGAAAAGTTTGATTTCTTTGCGACAGGGGGTTATTTGAGCGCAAGATATCCTTCCTGGGATAATCCCGTATCTAACGGTTATGGAAGGGCTCTGTTCAACTGGTTGCAAGCAAATATCGATCTCATTTTGATTGCGTCGACCGAGCCCACTTTCCGAAGAAGCTCGTCAACGATCAATTTCTTCATTGTGTCTGATAATCTGGTAAATATCTTTTGCAGCCTGAGGAATTTCTTCCCACTTCCCACAGCAACAAAAATGTGCCAAAATATTTGCTTTAGTATTCCGAAGCATGCCAATAGCTCTGACGTAGTCGAGACTCGTCCAATATTTCTCTTGTCTAATGTGGGAAAGATACTTGAGAGCTAGAGTAATGCTTCAAAATATCATACAATTCTTTGAAGAGGTAGAACTGTGCCGGAAAGAAAATTTGACTCCAAAAGCAGCGTGTCTCATCCACGTAGAAAAAGCTTTTGATTCGGTTTGGATTGACGGTCTTATCTTCAAACTGTTCAATCTGGGCTTTCCGGTTAATGTTACGAAAATTGTGGGCAGCTTCATGAGGGGACGTATTGCCATCGCGGTGTCTGGTGGAGCTATCTCTGAACCCTTTACTATGAGTTCGGGAGTCCCGCAGGGGTCCATTCTTGGCCCTTTTCGTGTCATTCTTTTCTGACATTCCAGGGATCAGGGTTGAATTTCAACCTGGACTCGAGGTGGAACGATACTCCAAAGGTACGTGGACTCATTAACTTTATGTTATCAAAAGTGATGTATGAGGGTTGACGCTTAAAAGCGAGCTGATTGTTTTCAAGACCGACATCAAAAATCTGGACGACTTACGAGGAGTATCTGTGATACCAGAATAAAGTTGAACGAGCAGTTGGTCCACTGCTCGAAGCAAACAAAGTATCTGGGGATGATTTTCGATACGAAAAACACCGTTAGTGTTTACGCAGACGCTGTATTGAAGAAAACTACATATGCCTACCATCCTCTGTTAGCTCTTTTCAGGAAGCAGTCAACAACCAACAAGCGGGTGAGGTTACTTGCCTACAAATCACTTATCAGGCCCATACTCATATATGCGGTTCTGATATGGCAGGTAACAGCCACAAACAAGGGCAGCAAGATAGGGTTATTGGAGCGCAAATCCTTCGGCTTTGCACTAGCTTGTACAAATGGGAGGACGGACGTGACATTTTTGGACGATTTTTGTTACAAATAGATCAAATTCCTTAAAAACACACAATAGAATCACTAGTGCAATAATTTACAATACAGTATATTTCGCAGCCACCTATAAAATCCAATTACGTTATCACAATACAGTTCATATCTACCAACGAATACCTGAGAAAACAATTAAAAGCCTTTAATTCGAGACGCTTTATTTTCCTTTTCTTGAATGATTCGAAATGTTCGAAAGATTCCACCACTTTACAGGTCTTATGGATTGGAAACGAATTATTTGAGCAATTTCAAATTGTGCGTAAATTAAGAGGCGAATGTTGAATTAATATTTCTACGGAGATAAATAGACAAAAGCCACGGTAAATTTGACATCGTACAGAGGATTGTGAGCCAAGGAAGAAGCGATTGGATCTTATGGCAACTTTTGAAACGTATACAACGAAGATGGCCGCCATAAATGCAAGGCGTTCTATAATTATCTACGCCATACACAGTATAACGGAAAAGTTCCCGAACTTTTGAAATAAAAAATCGAAAATTACATCTAAAGAAATTTATTCCAGTTAACTTTCAACATAGTCCCCTTCCCTAGATATACACTCATTTGAGCGCACCATGAGTGATTCGAATGCTCTCTGGTACTTCTCTGAAGTTATCGCTGTGAGGCGCTCGGTACAAGCCGCTTGAATGCTCGGTACACATTCAAAAAATTTTTTTCCTATTTCCCAAGGCCAAGCTTGGCAAATAGGAAAAAGTCGGCTGGATCCAGATCTGGCGAGTATGGGGCGTGATTGATGCGTGGAATCTGATTTTTGGCGAGATAACGCTTCACAATGTTCGAAGAATGAGCAGGCGCATTGTCAACCAGCAAACTCCACGATCCCGGTTCCTTGTACTCGGGCCTGATGCAATTAATCCGACGCTTCAGACGTTTTAACACCTCTACGTAACACGCAGCCTCCACGGGGGTGTTTGGGGGCACAAATTCTTTGTGTATCAGGCCTTTGGAGTCGAAGTCATCTTCTAACGACTTTCTACCCTTCTTGAACCGACTGAACTACGTGTAAACAGTTGTACGCGACACTATACCTTCACCGTAAGCCGAATCGATCATTTTTTTCGTTTCCGCGAAAGTTGTTTTAAGTTTAAAGCAGAATTTAATTGCGACACGATGTTCAAATTTCTCATTCATCGTAGAGCTTGCACTGGGGTACTAAACACAAGTTCACTCAAGCACGTGTATCTCGGCAACTAATGAACGGATACTGGTGAAAAAATTCTCAGACACTCCAGAGAGATGTAGCAACATAGTACCGGTTTCGTCCAAGAGTTGTCGTACAAAAGTTCGGGAACTTTTCCAATATACTGTGTAGATACATAAAAGCCTACAGTATTCTCCCACAAGAGCATAAAGGATAACTCCAACGGGAAGAAAGGAAAGAAAATTTAAAAGCAATGTTCAAGATAATCTTTAATGACACAGCAACAAATTCAACAAGCTTATGTTCAAAGATTGAGAGAAGAGAAAGAATGAAAATAGATTTTCACTGGAAACCCATTCGTAACCCATTCGAAATAATTGAATTGATTTTTCGTTTTACAAAGATAAGATATTAAGATAAGATATTAGCTAAGTCCTGTAAATGTTTAGAAAGAATAAAGAAGTTATTGGTATTATTAAAGATCGAATTTTAATGCTGGCTGGCTTTATTTTCGCAGAAATAAAACATGAAATTTGGATTAGCATTCGAAACAAAATTAGGTTAAGATTTAGACATTCAGGCATTAATGAGGTAAAAAATTACGAATAAAAATTCAACTGGGAAAAAAAGTAGGATTAGAAATCGCTACCAACTGATTTTAACCGAACAATAAGAGAAAGAGGATATACGGCGATTATTAAACCGAAAAAAACATAGAAGATGACGAGGAGAATGAAATATTCTGTTTAATAGATCTGAGCCGCAGTGAAACAAAAAAAAAAAAAAATGGTGCTGTCATAGTTCTTGATTTATTTACTCATCTGAAAGCAATAGGTTTAAATATAACACAAAAATCCTGGAAAAAAATTTCAATTGGAAGATATTAGAGCAAGGTGTGAGTGGCGTTGTTGCAAAACATCGGAGCTTAGAGATTAGAAGCGTTGTGAGGGTAACATCATCCGTAGTGAAATGTTGCGAGCCGCTGGGGTGGGCGAGTCAGCAAAGTTATTAATGATAATCGTAGTACATATATGCAATATACTACAAGCTGGTATTTTCTTGTTCGTCGAGGGTCAATTTTTATAAGTCAACGATGAGATTACAGGAATGACGAATGTATACTTAGAAAAATTAATAATAACCAAAATAATTCTTTAAGCGCTTAAGAGCGGTACAAGAAGCGAAAAGCGGAAATAGAAAACCGATTGCATACTAAAAATCATCAAATCACGTCTCTTGTCTGTAACAGAGTGAGGACAGACTCGCAATAGGTTGGTAAGTTATTAGGTCTGCTTTTGGCAACGTAGTGCGTTCAATTCAATATTCTTGGAACATTTAATGGTAGTGGTTTTGAATTGTTAATATGTAAGCGAATAAAATACTCACGAGTTTTTCTTATGAAAAAATTATATTATTTGTTGTTAATCAAAGTACCATGATGATGAACATTTAGTTCATCATTCGCAGTTGAACTTCTGCAACTTCTATTTCCTCGTTATCTTTTTTAACTTAAGCAAATTCTTCTTCACTGTCTTCTTTTTCCTCTTTTGTGTTTATTTGAACAATAGGCAGCAATCATCCAACACTTAACGCGATATCTATCGACGTTTTCTATTTAACAGAAGCGAATAGTCCGAAGAAACGTTTTAAAAGTTTCGCGGACGCCTTGACTCAATTAAAAACGATTCAGTTAGTAGGGTTTCGGACCTTATAAGTGTAGTTCATTCTTATCGGCTTTTCAATTATTTTTCCCTTTATATCGTGCCAGTTGCAGCAAAAGCTACAATTACTATGGCACATTTTACTGTACACGTACTCCATAGTCATGTTAATAACATCCAAGGAAGATATGGTAACACCTTTAGGGTATAGTAATTGAATAAACTGTTGTAGTGTGTGACAAAAGAGTACTCTGAACAACTCTTCCAATCAGAACATCGGAGCAATTAGACAAGAGAGTTCCCTTTGGATTCATGTTGTACGATTTCCAGAAGAAGTTAGCATTATTTTCAAAGATCCTTTACGGCCTTTTGCTACTTCTATGCACAGACTTTAAACCAAAACATTGACCCACGTTGCATGTAGGCATAAGAAGTTTCTCGAGCAAAAATCGTAGGTCTTAACTCACGTTTAAGTGTAGTCGTTTCTTTCCTAGCCTTTCCATATGTACATATAAGGCGTTGACGAATGTGATAAGTTACCACTATAAATATCGCGATAGCAATTGGTGTGTACAACCAAATTGCTTCCGTTTGTCATCGTCCGCATTTAATTGCAAACTATTGAGTCTTTAGAGTGATCCTCATAATGCAGATAATTAGTGTGACAAAGTACTTACGGATGACAACGGCGTCAGGTACATTAGATTGTCTACAAGGCAAGGATGTATATTTATAATGCATGTAGCAAGGAAAAAGGGTAAAACAAAAGACACCGTGTTAATTGTTACTGTCGATGCTGCCATCAACATTTACGATGAAAATGAAGATAAGAAAAATGCGTTCATGCGGATCATATCTTTGAATTTATGAATTGATAAAGTTAGAAGTTAGTATTTCCACCGCTTTTAATTAAAAAGGAAAGACTTCAATGCGTTGCACAAGTGAGTAAATTTATTTTTCTAAATTCTTCAGTTAAAGTTTCAACGTTAGTTGGAATGATTAAAAAGGCTTAAATAAATTTTAGAAAAATTAACATATACCTTAAGATAGAGTAACATCTCCATGTTGTTGTTGGTTCTTAGATTATAAATATTAAAATTTTGAAAATGTGGCGATGTACTTACAAACTGATTAACAGACCGTTCGCAGAGCCGGCCTTAATTTTTCATTTTTAAGAAAACATAGTTAAACTTTAAAACGACGAGATTGACTTAACCTCCGACTTCCTCTCTTCTGCTTTTTTGATTTTCTTGGTTTCTACCAAGAAAGTATTTTATTCTACCAAGTATGAGTATTTTATTCGTTTACATATTAACAATTCAAAACCAGTGCCATTAAATTTTCCAAGAATATTGAATTGAACGCACTACGTTGCCAAAAGCAGACCTAATACTCCCCTTTTCATAACTTACCAATCTATTGAGAGTCTGTCCTCAATCTGTTACAGACAAGAGACGTTATTTGATGACTTTCTTGATTCTTCGAGACTGATTTCTTGAAAGATTTAAATATTTAGAATGATCTTGCACGACCCCCTTATCTTCATTTGCAAGAGACGCCGATAGACCGGTTGAAATAACATATCTGTCTCAGGATTGCATTTGTGAATCATTGCTAATTTGACATGATCTTTATTGCAGACGAAAATGTAGAATCTTGTAGTTTTATTTCTGTGTTTTGCTTGTTAGTTTTTTTTTGTGGTAGGGAGGTGAAGGCTGTTTACGTCCTGAGTGTGGGACTCCCAGAGGCAAAATGCATTTGAACTACCCACTAAACACCTCCCCTGTCAACCTGAGAACCTAGCCTGGAACCGTTTGACACATTACTTTGGGTTAGGCCTCGTGTTCCTACGCCTAGAGGCGCCTTCGCATTATGGGTATCTCTTCTCTAACGGGAGAAGAAGGAAGTGCTACAAAAGAGATCCATCCATCCGCGATGCCTCCCAGCGCTCCAATAAAGCTTTTTTTAATGTAAGCACTGCCCGAGCATATTGCGCCACGTGATTCCAATTGTCAACTGTTTCCAGCATTACTCCGACGATAGTTCCCGGACAGAGCTCTCCGATTTCGCTGAGTAGGACCCATCGCTGCTGGCTCCACCTTTTGCAGTAGAAGAATGTGTGACAGGCGTCATCCGGTTCCCCTGTACAAAACACATAGTTAGGAGACCGTGCTTTGTCAATTTTGTACAGGTAGGACCGAAAACAACCGTGCCCGCTTAAGAGCTGGGTCAAGTATAAATCGGTCTCACCATGCACTCGACTGAAATACAGCCTCAGGTCAGGGATCAGACGTGCAGTCCGTCTTCCCCTTGTTTCTTGCTTCCAGGACTGTTGCCAATCACTGAGAGAGCGACGTCTCTCTTCCTTGGTGATCTCTTCTCTTCGATCTTCGCCTCTGCGATGGTAAATACTTCTGCGCTCTCTCGCAATTATATTACGCAATCGTATTACCAGCACTGACGCCCCGGAGACCGTTCGGTATGCGCATGCGATTCACAATGCTCCTTGTCTCTGCACCTGTGCCAACCGCTTCCGGTGTAACTCCTTGGTGAGAGCGTCGCCCCACAGTTCTGATCCGTAGAGTAGAATCGACTGCACAACGCTCATTAACAGTCGTCTCCTTGATGTGGTGGGCCCCCCTATGTTGGCCATTAATCGGGTGAGTGCCGTCACACGCGCTGCAGCCTTGTCAGCTACTGCCATGATTTGTTGGGAAAAACTCATCTTCGAGTCTTTCAGAACGCCCAGGTATTTTACTGCTGATTTCGATTCGACCAGCTCGTCCCCTATATTGACAAGCCGTATTCTGGGGATTCTCTTCTTCGTTTGGATGACCACTTCGGTTTTTTCCAGTGCCAGCTTGAGTGGTCATCCAGTCCATTACCCTCCGCATTAACGTATTGAGTCTGAGCTGCGTATGGTCTACTGTGCGTCCAGCGACCAGCGCCGCGACATCGTCCGCATAGCGGATCAAACGTGACTCATCCGGCAGTTCAAGCTGCAGGAGTCCATCGTAGGGGATGTTCCACAGGTCCAAGCCAAGGATAGAGCCCTGAGCGACACCTGAAGTAAGATTTGTACTTCACCTTCGAGGCGTAAAGTAGGCTGCGGTCCTTCAAATAGTTCCTCAGAATCCGCATAAGATACACTGGTACTTGAAAATGATTTTCTAGTGCTTACAGAATATTTACCCATCTAGCGCTGTTAAATGCATTTCGGACATCCAGAGTAACCACCAGGACGACCCGTCGTGTGGAAATACTGTGAGGCTCCGCACGTTGGACCACGCTCACTACTTCTCCAATTGCATCGATGGTGGAGCGGCCTGCTCTGATCCCATACTGCCGTGGAGATAGATCCCCGGCAAAACGAATCACGTCAGCAAGATAATTCCCCTGATAAGTTTTTCAAAAACTTTTCCGAACGTGTCAAACATATATAATGGGCGGTATGCAGCTGGTGGCTCGGGATCCCCTTTTCCCTTAGTAATTGAGCACAAGTCTCGCCACCTTCCAGCACTCTGGGAACACAATACTCGCGCAAGCATGCGTTGAACATGCGGAGGAGCAGGTCAGGGGAAAAGTGGAAGACCATTTCTAGCACCTCTGCTGGAATCCCATCTGGTCCTGGAGCTTTTCTGGCCTTCATAGACAAGACTGCTTTCTCCAATTCCATCTTCGTGAAAAATGGAATTTCCATTGGTGTTTCATAGTGAACGGCTTCAACGATGGTGGGATGGATGGGGAAGAGAGCCCGCACGATTTCGTCCATCTTTTCTGCCTGGAATGAGTGAGGTGACCTGTGGGCACCGAGCTTCCGCATCACTATTTTGTAGCCCAGGCCCCATGGGCCTCTGTTCACGTCGTCCACCAGGTTTTGCCAGTGGCTGGGCTTGCTGCTGTTGATAAGTCTACGGAGGCATATTCTAGATGACTTGAAAGCAGCTAATCGGATACATGCCTCTTCCCGGGTTCGAGCTCGCTGTGTCGTGCGTCATAGTTTGTGACACTCCCTTCGTTTTTCGGCAATTTCAGATGACCACAAGTATACTGGAGGCTTGCTGTTCCGGGGTCTTCGTAGGGGCATTGAAGACCTGCAGGCGGATGTAATGATTCTCATAGTTGAGTTAACAACATCTCTTGCCGCGGGTTCTCCGTCCTCTAGTGTTGCTTCAGACAGCGATGATCGCGCCATAAGCACTTCAACAAACTTCTCAATATCCGCTTTCTCAGTATTCCACCGGAGCGCAGAAGAACAAGCTTGCTTGTTAGTTTAACAAGTTAACAAGGTGTATAAAATAAAATTCACTGATATCAAGATGTAGATAGAGCGAGGCAACAAGAATATTGGGATTGTTTTTAAGTTATTTCGTCACCTTATATCTAAGCAAGCATACAGAAAGAAAACGTAGCATAGACTGCCTTTTCTGCCGAGTAGCACAGGGTTGAATAAAGGAACCCAACAAGCTTATTATGGTGGTTGCACTGCATTCAGACGGGGAGGGAAAATACAACACGACAATGGTGAAAAGAGACGTAATTATTTATTTAGATCCAAGGACTAACCAACATGGAGTCATGGAACATATAACATTGCGTGTTGTTTGAGCCCATCGTACTTCAAAACTATCAGTGCTTTTCAGAAACATCTCAATAATTCAGAAATATCCGTTTCTTTTACGAGTATTTACGATGAATGGTATGGATGAAGATTTTTAAAAAGACGGGTTATGTAATTAAATTGAATCCTTCGGGTTTCAGTCAGGTTGTTGTACGTGAGTAAACATCGTACGAGTTCCAACTGATCTTGTGAATAGACCTCTGCATTGGCAGGAGATACGTCACTGCTCCTCGAATTTCTCCCCGTTTTCCATCTAGTCGTAAAGAATGATTCATCCATTCATTCATATAAAATGCTGATCACGCATCAGTTGAAACCTACAGCTACTTTATTGTTCACGACAAAGATGATCCTTACCTTGTATTTGCCGGCAGATTATGATATGGTTTCAGCGCTTTCGTCATTGAGAACATAAGTCTGAAGGATAGTCACGATAAGAACAACTCAAGGAGGTGACCGATGGTTATCATTTGGCAGTCATACAATGAGGTGATAAGGACAGGTCCAAGGAACAAAATAGCAAGTGGATATGTGATAAAGTTGGGTGCTTGGATACCCCACGAACTTGCACAAATAAACAAGGAAGACATATCGTCTTGCTCGTCGAACAATAGAAGGATTACTCCGACGGATGGTTAGTGGAGATGAATAAAGGGTTCTGTACAATAAAGTAACACGGTGCTGGTCAGTTTACAAAGAGGTTAATAACAAGCATCCACCTCAAAACCAGCCTTGCATCAACGAAAGGTATTAATGTCTGTTTAGTGGGTTTTCGAGGAGTCATTCATTGGGAGCTTCTGGAACGAAATCAAGATTAGCAGTGTACTGTGTGTGAATGTCCTTCACTAGTCAATTGTCGCGGAACCTTATTTATGATGCTTGCAGCACTCAGCTGGAGGTTGGCATGGAACTATTACCCCATTCGCTACATTCTTCCGAAAAACAAACATTTTCGAGGGTAAGGGGAGAGGTTTCTATACGTAGTTAAGTCATAGATAATTCTCTTAATCTTTTGGTGCAGAAGTTTCTCCTGTTTCAATAATAAAGTTTTCAGATTCCTTTGCCCAACCCTGCAACAGTTTTACTGAGTGTCATACAAAAATTTATTATTACGATCCGTCGTTTCATCGTCCTGATGTTGTCAATCGTTATGGAAAGTATTTATTATGTTATTATTTTTAAAATTTACCAAGCGAATACATTAGTCAAAGGAGCCAACAGAATCTTTACGTTGTTTTCTTGTTGTTCCTGGTGTCGGTTTTAAAGTTTTCTTCCAAGCAGAACCGCTGCGGGATCTCCTTTTTCTTCGTGGAATTATGTGGTCTGTCATGTAGTTGATTGAGTTTCCTGATGATGGGGGTTTCCTCCTCGTTTCCTGCCTATTTTTGTTACTCAATCGAAGATTCTTTTCAGGAATTCCCCCTCAGAGGTGTTGATTAACTTTCACATGCTCCTTTTGTGTTAAAATGTACGTTATAATCTTGTTTCATATTTTCACTATCACATAATGTCGTACTGGTCTCGTCTTTGGAAAGAGTTGTTTTCATTTGAAATATGTAAATCGTGATTTGTTACTTCTAAATTTTTAGTTCATTCTGCCGAGTTCATTTCTAAGATGATTGCGCGTTTTCTTTCTGCAGATTTTGTGAGCTGGTCGTGTATACTTTATTCCTCTTGGATCGGTCTGGTATAGTATTTCGTGTTGGTAATGTATGTCAGCATTGTTCTTACCGTTTATTGCATTTTGCCATACCTTACCGAAAAGCCCGTTTTTACGCGTCTGTTAACTTACCCCATGGTCTTCTCGGCAGCTCTGTGGATAGCAGCTGTCAGATCCCTGAAGATGTAGTTTATATTAGTGCTTTGCAGAATTTGCTCCAGTACTTCACGAAGCCTTTTATTGCATTTAAGTAACGATTGATTGCCAGCAAACATCGATACTTATGCGGACAAAATAATGGCCAATGTTGGAATTGTCGGCCCACCACGGCATTTCTTCAATAAATCCCAGGTCCTTTTGTGTAACTTCTTGTAACAAAATCAAGTTAATGCGATAAGTATGTTTTTGGGGTTTTATATCGAAATGGAGAGGTATTTTTGAAATAGTAGAATGCCTCCCTTAGGGCAAGGTGTAGCAAATTGGTGTAATATTACACATAAAACTGAAAAATTATTTTATTCGGCTACATTATTTAAAATTTATATAAATAAGTAAATATGCATTCGTAATTATTGGATCCATTGCTCCAACGCTGGCAGGAGAGATACGCAGAAGAAATAAATTCCATCGTGGACATACCGCATTCTTTATTATATTTCCAATCAACAATAAAAACTACCTTAAGTTTCGATTCAAAAGCATGATCAAACTGCTTTTACAGAAAATATTGATATACATCAATGTCACGTAGAATATTTTTTCACCATGTCAAATCGCACCTATCCGACCTTAAAAAGGTCAAGAAGTCAATTGCAAAGTAGAAGTTTCGATTGAAAACCACTAGAATGGTTGGTAAGAAACAAAACAAAATGTCTTCACCGAATGAAACCTAAAGCCCTTAAGGTTGTATATCAAGCATACATACCTACTTAAGACCAAATCGAAAAATCTTTAGAATAACAACGTACGAAAAGCGTCTTCCTTTCCTCGCAGATTAACTTTGAGTCATGACCAACGTAAGATACTTAATGAAAAAATTCCGAATCAGCCCTGTGGAAGAGGGAACGTTAAAGATGCTCAGGGTTCGCAATAAACTCACAACAGTGCTAACAATCGTTGGGAACAAGCTATGGACTTCCCATGTTTTGGCTTTGTTGTTGCAGTGTGATAAGAAAAACCCGTTGCAACTGAGTTTGAAAAGGATTCCAGAAAGGTGTCGAAACGCGTTATGTTACACCACGACTATATACTGCATTTGGGGTCTATCCATCCCTGTGATCATGTGCAAGTACGGTTTCAAGTGCAAAAATCTAAGGCTGCAATCACGATCTTCTATCGGCATGAGCAATGCTTTAGTTCTTTAGGTTGATTTTGTTGGTATCCTTCTCTCAAAGTTCAATTCCAACTGCAAACCAGAGGTATTAATTTAAAGACACTGTATACAAAACTTTATCAACACAAGCTAAATGAATAAAATGGTGCGTTTGCGGTACAATACTGCATATGTGGATGGTAGGTCTTTGAAAGAAAATCTTTTGTTTCTATACTTTGAATTGTACGTTGATGCGTTTTTAGCTTAATTTATTTTAATGAGGTACAAATCTACAATTTGGCTTGCAACAAGTAATCACAGAGTTCCATAAGAATGGATGGATGACTCTGTGGTACAAACTTTTTTTTTTTGGTTGGGGGGTGAAGGCAATTTACGTCCGGAATTTGGGACTCCTAGCAGTGCATGCTACCAGACTACCCACTAAACAGGATGGAGGACTGCTGGAAAGGAGACCTCCTAGACCCCGCGCCCAAGATTATCTATTGTATATTATTTTGCAGTAAGTATTGCCCGAGAATAATGTGCCACACAGGTCCATTTGTTGAAAGTTTTCAGCATTTCTCCGACCAGATTGTCTGGAGAAAGCTCTGCCATTACCTCCCACAAGTTCTGCCGCATCCTGTTCCACCTTCTACAGTTGAAGAAGGTGTGACATGCGTCGTCCCTTTCCCCGGGGCAGAAAATGCAGTCTGGGGACCGTGATTTACCAATGTTGTGCAGGTAAGACTGAAAATACCCATGCCCACGAAGAAGGTGGGTAAGGTAATAATCAGTCTCACCGTGCCTTCGATTTAGCCACGATCCCACGTCCCCTATAAGACGGGCAGTCCAGCGGCCATTAGAGTCGCCTTCCCAGGACTGTTGCCACTCGAGTATTGTGCACTGCCTCTCCTCTCGGTTGACAGCATATCTTGAGCCCTCCACTTTTCGGTCATAAGTTCTCCGTCTCTCCCTAGCAAGGAGGGCGATGGGTATCACTCCTGCGATCACCAGCACCGCTGACTCAGAGACAGTGCGGTATGGAGACGCAACCCGCAAAGCTCCTTGTCTCTGTACCTGGGCCAACCACTTTCGGTACAGCTCCTTACTGAGAGCTCCCGCCCAAACCTCAGAGCCGTACAGTAGCACTGACTGGACAGCACTCATGAGAAGTCGGCGTTTGCTCGGTGTGGGCCCACCGATGTTGCACATTAGCCGACATAGAGCTGAGACGCCTATCGCGGCCTTTTTCGCCGTTGCCCTGATCTGTTCCGAAAAGCTCATTTTGGAACCGATCAATAGTCCCAAACATTTTTTTGCAAGTTTAGACTCAACAGTCGCATCTCCGATCTGCAAAAGCATTACCGTGGGAATTCTTTTCTTCGTGAGAATGACCACCTCGGTTTTCTCTAGTGCCAAACTGAACCCGCGGGTGGTCATCCATTCCCTCACTTGACGCATTAGCATTCCCAGTCTGCGACTGTGTGTCCGGCGACCAGTGCTGCTACATTATCTGCATAGCCGACTAAGCGCGACTCATCTGGCAGCTCAAGCCTCAATAGTCCGTCGTATGAGGCGTTCCACAAGTCTGGTCCCAGTATGGAGCCTTGCGCTACACCAGACGTTATCTCCATACTGCGCCGCCCATCTTGCGTGTCATAGAGCAGACTGCGGTCCTTTAAGTAGTCCCTCAAAATGCGCATCAGATGCCCTGGCAATCGGAAAAAATTTTCCAATGTGCCAAGAAAATCCGACCATCTGGCGGAGTTGAAGGCATTTCTGACGTTAAGCGTCACTACCAAGACAACTCGTTTTTCAGTTTTGTGCACTTCGGCTCGACGGACTGCATTCACCACTTCCATGATGGCATCGGAAGTGGATCGCCCTGCTCTAAAGCCATACTGCCGAGGAGATAGGTCCCCTGTAGCACGAATTGCGTCAGTGAGTCTTCTCTTGATGAGCTTTTCGAACACTTTCCCGGCTGTGTCCAGCATACAAAGCGGGCGGTATGTAGATGGCAGCCCGGGATACCCTTTTCCCTTGCTGATCAATGTGAGCCTCGCCACCTTCCAGCGAGATGGGAATACACCTTTTCTAAGGCAAGCGTTAAACACATTGAGTAGCAAATCAGGGCAAACGTGGAAGACCATTTGTAGCACCTCGGTTGGAATGCCGTCTGGTCCTGGTGTCTTTCGAGGTTTCATAGAAAGCACGGCATCCCCCAGCTCATTTTTAGTGAACGATGGACATTCGCCTGATTCTACCTCGTGGGCAGCATCAACACGGACAGGATGAGTTGGAAAAAGCGCCTGCACTATGCCGTCCATCTTGTCTGTTTGAAGTAAACACGGCTTCCGTGAGGTGCCGAGCGTGCGCCACACTACCTTGTAGCCGAGCCCCCATGGATCCCTGTTCACATCGTCCACAAGTTCTCGCCAGCAGCTTGCCTTACTCTCATTGATGAGTCTTCGGAGTTCTTTCCTCACTGATCAATATGCTGCTGTCCTATTGGATGCTTCCTCTACGTTTCTCGAGCGCTGAGCTGCATGTCGAAGCCTGTGACACTCGCCTCGTTTGTCTGCGATATCTTTTGACCACCAATGTACAGCAGGCCTGTCGTGTCGAGGCCACCGTCGAGGCATAGATGAGCTACAGCCAGAAGTGAAGAGGTTCATCGTTGAAGGGCACCCCGATGTCGTTCCGCCTTCCAGAATCACAATGACGAAAGTCTCCACATCCATTTTTCCGATATTCCACCCGGGAGTGAAAGATCGTTGAGACGAGCGAGGAGTGGTATCGCCGATCTCAAACGCGATGTATTGGTGATCACTCGCTGAATAATCCTCGAGTACTCTTCAGTTCAGCGTCGTCGGAGCGAGGGACTCCGAGGCGAGTGTCACATCTGGGATTGTTCCTTCCCAGCCCCAGCGCCGGAAGGTAGGTAGATTGCTGGTATTTAAAACTACCAACCCGGTTCTCGCCGTCATGTCCAGGATGCGTTGCCTTCTAAAATCATTTGGAGGCATGCTCTACTCAACGGCTCTGGCGTTGAAGTCTCCTGCTACGAGTACTTTGCCATCTGTGTTGAGAACAGCATCTTCTAGCGCGTCAAATCTATTTTGAAAAGATGGCATGGACTCATTCAGCGTCAGGTATACGCTGAAAAACATAATACCCGGGCACCGAATCCACACGAAACCGTCTCCTCGGCCGTGACCTTGAATCTGGAGTCGCATGCTGCCACGAACCCAAACGGAAGCAGTATGGGAGTCATCGGAGAACCAGGCTGGTGAGGTTTTATTTCGATGTTGTTTGCTTAGCAGCAGCAGATCAGCTCTCTTTTCGCGGTACAAATTTTTGCTATATCTCCAAAACGCTTTCTAGAGTTTATGGTAGAATCAAATTACATCGTGATCTCGTTGTAATTCCTTTTCCCTCAACTTAGAAGATTTCATCACGGCAGGAGTCTTATTTTTGAAGTTATTGCTGAAGATGGCTGTCTTCATTTTGTTTACTGTGATGTATTTATAGGCTACTTTGATATGAGTATAATTTGTTAATGTGTGCTTGTTATAGTTTAAGAAATCTATTGAGGATTGATTTGGAATCAATATCCTTAAGTCTATTAGGTACGTCTTACGTCGAGATAAAACGCATATGAAAGTCAGAAAAAAATGCAAATATCATTGTCATCTCTACGATATACGTGAAATTTAAAATTGGAGCGTAAGACGTCATCTAAGTACTACGCAATCTAGACTGTGAATCAATACAACTGAAGATTGCTACTGAGGTAATAAAACTCATTGCACATGTCGAGCCCACAGAACAAATTCGATGTTCGAAACAACTTCTATGCTGTTTTGAAATACAAACAGGAGTAATATCCTTACGAGAAATAGTCATATGTTCGATTTTAGAAAGCAGCTTCTCGTATTAGAATCCTCCTTAGGAGTAACTTTGGATAGTAAGCTAACTTGGACTCCACACATAGTGGAAGTCAGACGGAGAGCTATAGCGGCGCTCTTCACAATGAAAAGATTAGTGGGGAAAAACTGTGGAATAAAACCCAAAATTGCCCACTGGATTTACACAACAGTAGTGAGGCCAATAACCACTTACGGGGCATTGGTTTGGTGGCAGGCATTACAAAAGAAAACTATTGTAAAAGACTTAGAGAAGATCCAGCGAATGTCCTGCTTTGGCATCACAGGTGCCATTAGGACTACGCCATCTGCTGCAATGGAGATAATGCTCAATCTCATGTCACTCGAAAAATTCATCTTCAGAGAGGTATCACTTGCGAGCATCAGATTAAAATCCACATATGGGTTATTTAACCTCCCACAAACGGGGCACGTGTGTATTTTGGAAAAAATGAAGAGAACGACCCCGTCAAGTAAAAAGGAGCTGGATAGAATCGAAGCGACAGTGGACACAACGATTCCATACAAGATCAGCATACCGACCAGAGAAGCGTGGGAGATGGTGCAGGATTGCACATCTGGAAGTGAAATTATGATCTACACCCTCCCTCATCCGTTTCGGAACCATCCAAAACGGATTAGAAAAGCGGTGCCGGAATCTTTTTCCCGGATCACCCGCAACTCAACCGAAGGTATAAACTGGAGAGCCATACCACAGTTTTCCAGTCAGGAGTGTTTGCAATAAAAGCGGCAACAAACAACCTCAATGGAAGAATACAAATACTCTCGGACAGTAGGTCGGCACTGCAGGCGCTTGCCTCTAACCGCGTAGTTTCACAACTGGTGCAGGATTGTAGACAGGCTCTCAAACCCGCAACAAACCGAGTAAATGTAAAACCGACATAGGTCCCTGGACACAGCGGTGTAGAGGGAAACGAAAGAGCGAATGAGCTCGCGAGAGCTGGATCAGCCGACCAAAATGCCACTAGAATAGACAGAATTGAAGTGTCACTAACAACGGTAAAAAGAGAACTAGACGATATCCTCTGAAGAGACACAGTCTCGGCTTGGAATGACAGGATCGACTGCAGAATAAGCCGAGCTCTTTTGCCTCAACCTAATAAAACGGGGGAAAAAAACCCTGGGGGAAAAACAGAAGTGGCGTTAGAAAAATGGTGGCAGCACTAACGGGGCATAATCTTCTGGGTCAACACGCCAAACGAATAAGAATCCAAATGGATGACACCTGCCGAGCTTGAGACGAGGAGGAAGAAAGTACAGTACACTTCCTCCGTGATTGCCCGTGTCTGGCCAACAATCGCATTTATTCAGAGCGCGGAAAGTTGCGTTATACTAATTTTTTTGGTCAGTATTATTAACAAAAACTTAACTGGCGCAGTCGTCGTCTGAAGAGGGTAGGTGTATCCGCAGATCCTTTTTAGATTTTTCAAACCAAAGGTGAAAAAAAAGAACAGTGGACTTGAAAGCAACTTGAAGTGAAAGTGAAATTGTGAAATAATAAAATTAAGATGCTATAAGTTTAATTTTCATCAAGCTACTCTTAACAAATGACTCACATTGTCTGAGCAGAATTATAAGAGAATTCGCTCCTTTGCTGTACACTTGTCGTACTGGCAATGTTTAAATCCGAAATTATAAAATTATTAAAAAATAATGCTTTGGGAAGAGTCGCCCCTGAAAAAGATAAAAGTGGTTTCACTACAGTTATTAAATCATTAAACTTTTATATACAATATATTTATAAAATTTATAAAAAAAGACATTTATCGACACTTATAAAATCATGGCTTTCCCATTTTCGGTGCTTCTACGAGAAGCAAAGGCAATGCCACTTTTTTTTGGAGATGACGGATTTCAACTTCAGAGCTATATCCTGAAAGTAGAATCGTTAATGGCGCAGGTTCCTGCGGACCTACCAATTAACTACATATCGGAAATATTGTTTTCAAAGCTTCAACGGAAAGCAGCAATGTCAGCTAGAAGGTTATCAATTAAATCATGAGAAAATGTGAAGCAGGTCTTGATCCGAACATTTGGAGTGTGAGAAACTTATCTCAAATTAAATGAAGATGCTGATCGATTTCAGAACCGAAGTGTGCACCAAACTTTTAGTTTTTTAAGTGATATACTAGATAAGTTAAATTTAAGATATGCATTAGACAATGAGAATCAATTTGAATTTTCACCCGAGATGAATGAGGCAAACATTTTGGAGAAATTTCTAAGCAACATTCATCGAACTGATACAATGTATCTACATACAAAGAATGTTATAACTTTTACAAGAAGCTTATCATGAATTACTACAAACTGGTTATAAAGACAGTGAAAATACTATTAGGAATCCAGAAAATAATATTAAAAAGGGGTTTTCCGACGACAGTCCTCAAAATAGAAATTTTCAGTTTCATAATTCAAGATATCACAGACAAAATCATAACATAATTTCCACCGTCCAAATTATCAACCAAATTTTAACAATTATGGACCAAATTACAACCACAACAGTTATAGACAAAGTATATATATATATATTCAGGTATAATAATCAATTCAACAAAAATCAAGCAGAAAATTATAGGGGAAATCAAGTAGAACCAATGGATATTAATCCCATTGAAGTAGAAGAAAATTTTCCTATACTCGTCTCGGAGACACAAACCTACCAAAAATCACTATTCATATTGATGAACTTTAAATTTTGGTGGATTCAGGTTCGTCAACTTCTATATTGGACCAAGGAGAAAAAGGAAACAACCCGCATCAGAAAAGTAACAGGAATACAAAAAAATAAATTATAAGACAGTGACTGGAACACCACCCGAAATAGGAATCGGAAATTATACCAAATGGAGGTTGGCAGATTTGAAGAATTGTCGATTTGAAGACATCCTCGGACCCAACATTCTAGGACCAACTAAAGTAAAAATGGATTTTTGCAGCAAAATGGTTACCTTTGGAACAAATATGATCCCTTTCGATAGTAAAATAGAAGATAAACATGATATTCAATTCATTGAAATTCAAAATTATGAAGAAATACACTCTATGAAACCCATCGAAAAACTTAACATTACAGAAGCTGATTAAGAAGAATACAGATCTGTTTTACATGGAAGGAGATTATTTATCAGCAACGAACAACATTAAATATGAGATTCTGAAAACGATTCTGATTCTGATGATCCAATAAAGTCAAAAATGTATTGTAATCCACAGGTACACGATATCGAAATCAAAAGGCAAACCAAGAGTTTCTTGAACAAGGTACGAGGTCTGTTGAAATAGTACCCGGAATTTTGGTTTTTTCAAAAAAATATTTATTTATTCGTCTACATCAATGTGGTCCCCTTCAAAGTAGTCCCCCCCAGATATAATACACTTATGCCAGCGTTTTTCCAATCTTCGAAGCACTTTTGATATTCACTTTTTGGTGTGTCCTTGAGCACTCTCAGCGATTCGCCCTTTATTTCTTCAATCGAGGAAAAACGCCGTCCTTTCATGGGTCTCTTCAACTTTGGGAACAGGAAAAAGTCATACGGAGCCATATCTGGTGAATATGGAGGTTGGGGCATGACTACAGCATTGTTTTTGGCCAAAAAATTACGAACAAGCAACGACGAGTGAGCAGGTGCGTTATCGTGGTACGAAAGCCATGAATTCTTTTTCCATAAATCGGGGCGTTTTTTTCGGATTGCTTCACGCAAACGTTGCATAAATTCAAGGTAATACTCCTTTTTAACCGTACGACCTTGTGGTAAGAACTATTGATACACTGTGCCAATATAATCGAAGAAAACAGTAAGTAAAACCTTGACATTTGATCGAACTTGACGTGCTTTTTTCGTTCTTGGTGACGTTGAATGCTTCCTGGTGGACGATTGTGCTTTGGTTTCGACATCATAACCGTACACCCATGTTTCATCACCAGTTATGACCCTTTCAAGCAAACTTGGATCGTCGTTGACGTCATTTAACAGCTCCTGAGCGATGTTCATGTGATTGTTTTTTTGGTCAAAATTCAGCAGTTTTGGAATGAATTTTGCTGCCACTCGTTTCAAGCCCAAAACTTTTGAAAAAATGTTATGACATGAGCCAATTGATATGCCAACTTCATCAGCAACTTCTCTAATTGTTATTCGGCAATCATTTGTAACCATTTTTTTCCACTTTTTCCACATTTTCATCGATAATTGACGTGCTGGGTCGACCGGAGCGTTCGTCATCTTCAACGTCTTCGCAGCCATCTTGGAAACGCTTATACCACTCGTAAACACTTGTTTTTTTCATAGTAGACTCACCATAGGCTTTTTGTAACATTTCACACACTTTGTTACACTTTATTTCATTTTTGACGCAAAATTTAATACAAATTCTTTGACTCTTCAATTTTTGCATTGTTTAAACAAGCAAAAATCGCCGAGCAAATAAAAACACGTCGAACCTTAGCGACTACGACAGACAAAGTAAAAAGTGAATATGGCTGAAAATTTTATCATACTTTAGGGGCATGTAAACCAACACAATAAAAAAAAATTTGACAATCGGACTCTCCAGACCCGCGAAATTTCAAAAATTCCGAATACTTTGTGAACAGACCTCGTATAATCCGGGAAAGCTCGTCACCATATAATTCACCGATTGTAGTAGTTGCCAAACAACCAGACAATTTGGAAAAAATGAAGTGGCGACTAGCAATTGATTATCGCAAACTATATTCTGTCACAAAAAGCGACAAATATCCAATACCTAGCATTGAAGGTATATTGGAGAAACTCAGGATGGTGCAATATTTCACCACCATCGATTTGGCAAAAGGTTTTCACCAAATTCAGATGAAGGAAAGTGATTTTCTACTAGCACAGGGCATTACGAATATACTCGGGTGCCATTCGAGTTTTCACACTTTTCAGCGCCTCATGAACAGTATTTTGAATGACCTTATTAACAAAATTTGCTCAGTATATTTGGACGACATAATTGTATTTGGAACATAACTAACTGAACATGTACAAAATGTTCAGAAAGTATTTAATAGATTAAAAGCTGCAAACTTTCAAATTCAAATTCCACTACGTGGAATTTTCTACTTCTATGACCCTTCTATGACTCTAAAAGTAGAAATTCCACGAACAACAAAGGAAATTAAATCATTCTTCACATTTACAAGGTAGGGTAAGGCGGGGCTAGTTGAACATAGGGGCAAGTTGAGCAATCGAAATATCCCGCAAACTATTCACCGTACGCATAGGCATCGTATGGCGGAAAGAAAGAGTTGCGGGAGGGGTAATCACCACGCGATTGCTAGTGGCGGCTGGACCTACGAGTAAAGCACCCGTGCGTTTTGTTTGTTTTGTGACCAAAAAGTAAAAACGTCGTTTATCGCAAGTTTTCGTCAGTATTAGTCAATTGTTATCTGTTTTCAATCAGGTAAGTGTTAATCTTCCAGAGAATTATTGTACTTTTTTTGTATGTAGAAAGGTTCTGGGTATAATTCTTACGATTTTTTTATAACCTCACTTTTGTTTTGAAATTCCGGGTTGGGGTTAGTTGAGCTATAGTTGCTCAACTTACCCCGCGACTCAAACAACTAAAGTAATGAATGTTTTATTTATTGTTAGGATGCGGACTTACAAGAGGAAGACTACAAGATGTTCTTACACTACTGAATATTTAAAAAATGCTGCAAAGGCTGTCAACGATGAAGGAAAAAGTGTTAACGCCACCGCTGAAGAATTTGGTATCAAACGGATGACTTTGACAAGATTTTTGAAGAAATTAAATGAAGATGGTGATCCATCCATGGGCTATGCAACATCGAGGCAAGTATTTTCTCCTATACAGGACGACTCTCTGAAAAAATACTTGCTACAAATGGCATCAATCTTCTATGGATATTCTCCAAAAGACGTCCGTCGCCTTGCCTACGAATGTGCTGTTAAATTTGGCATTAAAATTCCACCCAGCTGGACTGCAAATAAGATGGCCGAAAAAGAATGGCTTACGATGTTTTTAAAACGAAATCCGGAGCTATCCATACGAACACCAGAACACATCAGCCTTAGTAGGGCAACATCATTTAATGAGCAGAATGTTAAAGTTTTTTTTTGAGAAATTAGCGGAAGTAATGGATACATATGGATTTACTGCGGCAGACGTTTGGAATATAGATGAGACAGGAGTATCCACTGCGCTGAATCCAAATAAAACTGTAGCTGCCAAAGGTAAGCGCAACGTCGGCACAATGACTTCTGGGGAACGAGGGACTAACGTTACAGTAGTAACTGCTGTATCTGCTCTTGGAAATGCCGTACCGCCTATGTTTGTATTTCCGGGAATACAGTTTAAGACACACTTTCTTAACGGTGGTCCCCCTGAATGTATAGGAGCCGGCAATACCAGTGGATGGGTTACAGACGAAGAATTCTATCAGTTTATGCAACATTTTATCAAACATGTGAAATCATCCATGGAACGTCCTGTTTTGTTAGTGTTGGATAATCACTCCTCTCACTTGAACGTGAAAACACTAACTTTGGCCAAAGAGAACGGAGTTGTAATGCCGTCCTTTCCACCGCATTGAAGCAATAAATTACAACCGTTGGATGTGTCAGTCTTTGAACATCTCAAGATGCATGGCTACGAAACAATCCGGGGAAAACCCTTACTATTTGTGATATACCAAAAATAGTCCCTGATTTGTTGCCGTTTGCTCAGACAAGTATAAATATTGTTAACGGTTTCCGAAAAACAGGCATCTTCCTGTATAATGCAAACATTTTTGGTGAGGATGAGTTTTCACCATCATTTGTAGCCGATCGTCCTGAACCAGAAACTATCGAACCGGAAAAAGATCATCCAGAGTAAGCTGTGATGTCCAGCACTGAACGTAATCCTGCTCCTTCTGCCTCCACCAGCCAAGCTGAACCCGAACCTGGTCCAAGCAACAAAGAAAACGAGGCGATCGACCTAATACAAGTATTTTCCCCGGAAATTGTACGACCACACCCAAAGGCTGGTCCTAGAAAAGCAGCTAAAACTAGCAGAAGAAAGAGGAAAGCTGCAATACTAACAGACACTCCTGAAAAGAACGCTTTAGAAGAACAGCAAAATAAAGCCACAAAAAAAGTTAAGAAGCCAAAGAAGAACATGGATAAGAAAAGGAAAAAGGGTGTCTGTAAAAAATACTCCAGTCAAGTGAGGAAAGTGATGATGATGATTATTCCTGTCTGATTTGTTGCGAAGGCTATGCTGAAAGTTTACCAGGAGAAAATTGGATCCAGTGTCAAGCTTGCAGGGAATGGGCACATACAAAATATGTTCCAGGTACTGGGCTTACTTTTGTTTGTGTCAACTGCAACAGTGACAACGACAATTAAGTTGCTAATATCTTATTAATATATTTTTTAAGATATTTGAGTCTGATTTTAAACAGAAAGACTGAATCTAATCCTGAAGTTAGTCTTAAGATACGTTAATGTTTTGTTGATTCTAGTTTTAGTTAATTAATCATAGAAAATTACTTTAAGTTTTGTTGTTCTGTCACTCAAAGACTATAAATAAAGTGCTGATTGTCAAACACATATTTTACTTCATCTCTAGTCCAAATTGAACCCATGGTTTGGTTAGACATTCTTAGTGCTCAACTTGCCCCATACCCTTGCTCAACTTACTTCACCTATGGGGTATATTGAGCATACTTGACTTTCTGTATTTAAACAGCTCTAGTTCTTAAATTCGACTTGTTACAAAGAATTACTATGGACACTTTTGCTAAGGGATAAATTACTATCTATCAAGCCACATAACAACTCATTGAGACTTATTATTGAGGAGCTATGTATATCCGTTCAAGTGAAAAATTGCTCAACTAGCCCCGCCCTACCCTACTACAGAAAATTTATAAAGGACTTTGCCAAAATAGCTCAGCCCTTAATAAAATACCTCAAGAAAAATACCCTCATAAACGTAAATGGTAACGAATAAATTGGAGCTTCCGAAAAACTCAAAATTTTTATAACATCCGCACCAGTACTTGGAAATCCCGACTTTTCACAGAAATTTAAAGTAACAACAGATGTTAGTAATCATGCGCTGGAGCAGTGCTTAGTCAGAATGGACATCCTGTATGCTACATAAGCAGATTCTTGAACGATCATGAGAAACTATTGAAAAGGAAATGTCAGCCATTGTTTGGGCCGTTAATTTTCTATGACCATACCTATACGGCAGAGTATTCGATCTTCAAACGGACCACCAACCAATTAAGTGGTTATACCAGAAATTTAAGGGTAAACATATTACACCCCGATTGCAACGCTGGATACTCAAATTTGGAGGATATAATATCAATTTGGATTACATCAAAGGAAAGGAGAATATTCCAGCAGATTTTTTATCCAGATTAAAAGAAGTCAGTGTAATATACGCGTCACCCATAAACGAAAAACCAAATAACAAAAAAATAGAAATGTTATCAGTGAAGACAATACCAGACCAACCTCAAGGAAGTTCAGGAAGTAGTCATTTTAGTAGTAATTTTTTGGTCACAAACTTTTGGTATAAATGACAAAAACTTAAGTTACACAGCCTTAAAAATTACTCATGCATTTGATTCAACAAATTTTGCTTCATATTGTGCGTCGGGCTAGTTACATATAAAAAAACATTTCCATGCATCTGCAGTAAATTTGCAAGATGCAGATTCAAGTGAAACTGACACCGGCTGGAAAACATTAGAATCGTTTCTAGGAAATGCTGAGAAGCCAGACGCAGGTGTCAGCAAT
This sequence comes from Stratiomys singularior, assembly GCA_954870665.1. NCBI lineage: Eukaryota > Metazoa > Arthropoda > Insecta > Diptera > Stratiomyidae > Stratiomys > Stratiomys singularior. Next base: position 104,159,247 of record OX940880.1, read on the forward strand.
TACGAAACTATAAATTTACTACGAGAAGTAACCTCTCTCTCAGTTGTCGCCTAGCCCTAAGGTACAATACTAGTAATCGGTGTTAAAATAAAGAAAGCTAAATTTAATACAGTTGTATTTATTTCCGGTGGAAATTTTTATTTTTTCGTCCGCTCGACCACGTAATTGGCTAGGGATGAAAATTGAAGGAATTTAATAAAGCCCGCGACTTTTGACTTTTCTTATGGCGTGTGTGTGTTCTATATTATTTTTTGAATTTTTTCCAAAAAACTTGTATCCTTAATCTCACCTTGTTTTCGAAAATCAGCTTTGTCAAGATAACAATAAAGATTAAGCCAATTAAATATAAGAAAGGGTGGACTCATCAGAATTCAGGTAAGTATCAAATACCTAAACTTATCAAATGCATTATTATTACATTCTTGGGTTAACATAAACCAATTTCTTCGACTTCTTTTACTTGATACATACTTATATGTGTATAGTCATTCACATGGTCGATTTTTAACATGGTTGATGTGAAATGCATGCAAATCAGTTTAGCATAGCCCTCCATTGGAGGCTGTAAATCAAACGGTTAAGTAACGGAAAAAAAGTACCAACAGCAAAAGCAGTCGCGGCAGCATCATCCAAGACATCGTACTAAAGTGCCGTTTTCTTTCAATCGGATATAGATACTCAGTATCTTATTTAGTCCTGCTGCGGTTGTTTTTTTTTTTTTTTTGATGTTGCCGTATGGTTTCTAGAATAGGTGGTTGTGCTGATGGTGTGGCTGCTGCTGTTATTACTTCTTCTATTTCAATCCCAGGAAAAGGAAGGATGATGAAAAATTGCATTGAAAACACTTTGGATTGTTGAAGTGTGACCTGGAGTTTGGTTAGATCTGCGCGAAAAGATTATTTTGAACATTTCTGGTATTTGTGACTTTGGCTACAATAAATCAAAAGATACGAATAATGCATTATATACGAGTGCGACTTTCTTTTAGACGTGCACGGTTAAGGTTGGTTATTTGAGTGAAGAACGTTGCTCCTTAGGTGAGAAAATTATCCCATGTATATATTGCATAGATATGGTATATCTTCTGCATTCTAAAGTTGAAAACTACAGTAGAGATTTGAAAAGCTTTAGCCATTTGTTTATATTTAACATTGAGCTATCATGGTGAGTCTCTGTCCAATAGTTGCTAAACAGGACAAAAAAGGAAGACTTCCAACAGTCATACTATGTGGGAACGTAATATCGTCTTATGCCGTTAATATTTTCACTTCTGCCGAGCATGTAGCGACTTCATTAGAATCTAGATATCACATGAAATATTTGCTAAACTAACTTTTAATTAATTCTTGGTTATCTGTTGAATTTTGAGATTCCATAGAAGGGAAGGCAAAGAATCGCACAACTATAGGGTTATTGCTGCTTCAAATGATTATTTGAAAGCCTCGAAATCAAGTGATTGTGTTGGATAATAAACGAATTTTTAATTTGATAGTCAATTAATCGTTTTATCAATTGACATCATTTGCTCACATAACATCATACTCCTGAATACTTATTACTTTTCTATAAAATTAGCGAAGAGTGAATAATTTTCAACTAACTTTCCGAACATGTCATGGATTCAATTATACAAGGAACTTACTTTATTTCAATTCTGGCAAGGTGTAGGTTCATTACATAGTTGATGTCATGATGGATAGATTCTATTATATGCGGTGGATAATATAGCGCTGTAATGGTAATGTATCCTAAGCACTCTTCTTAACGTGTCAAAGTATGATTTCAAAAGCATAATCTGGACATCCTGGCATTGCCTAGTCAAACTAGAGAACTCAACTCAAATGCAAAACTCTGCGGTGAAATTAAACAAGGAGTTTCGCAGACGATATGAAAAGCACATTTATAGGAGAATAATCAAAAATGCTGTTACAAAATTCCTGTTCCTGAAAGAGTTGTCTATTCCGTGAGAAGTTGAAAAAATTATCAAATATAATCCCAGATATTCGGTGTATTAGATGTCATATAACTAATTCAGTATCAAAAAGGAATCAGTATTATAGAAATCTCAATGTTATGTACAGTCAACATACAGTACCAACAATGGTACCAACTACATATGCGTGAATAGCGAAAGATGTTCTTCCTTAAAAAAAATTTTTTAATATAAATATAATCCGCAAAACTCAAAATGGAACAAAGTGATATGTCTCGTGAGAAAAATATAAGCAAGTCGACAATTGCGACAATATAGAAGGAGAACGACGATTTGCTTCTTGTCTACGAAAGTATGAATTTTGGGACCAATAAATGCGTAAATTGTTGCATGATTTTTTTTTTTTGATTGGGGGGTGAAGGCAATTTACGTCCGGAATGTGGGACTTCTAGCAGCGCATGCTACCAGTCTACCCACTAAACACCCCCCCTGTCAAGAGACTCTAGCTTGGAACCGTTTGACACATTACTTCTGGCTAGGCCTCTTTTTACTTCGCCCTAGGGCGCCGTCAGCCTAGAGAAATCTCCCCCCTCGCGGGAGGAAGCAGGATGGAGGAGGAACGCTGGAAAGGAGACCCCCCTAGACCCCGCGCCCAAGATTATCCAATTTTTTTGCAGTAAGTATTGCCCGAGAGTAATGTGCCACACAGCTCCATTTGTCGAAACTTTTCAGCATTTCTCCGACCAGATTGTCTGGAGAAAGCTCTCCCATCACCTCCCACAAGTCCTGCCGCATCCTGTTCCACCTTCTACAGTTGAAGAAGGGAAGGTGTGACATGCATCGTCCCTTTTCCCGGGGCAGAAAATGCAGTCTGGGGATCGTGATTTACCAATCTTGTGCAAGTAAGACTGAAAATACCCATGCCCGCTAAGAAGCTGGGTAAGGTAATAATCAGTCTCACCGTGCCTTCGATTTAGCCACGATCCCACGTCCCCTATAAGACGGGCAGTCCAGCGGCCATTAGAGTCGCCTTCCCAGGACTGTTGCCACTCGAGTATTGTGCGCTGCCTCTCCTCTCGGTTGACAGCATATCTTGAACCCTCCACTTTTCGGTCATAAATTCTCCGTCTCTCCCTAGCAAGGAGGGCGATGGGTATCACTCATGCGATCACCAGCACCGCCAACTCAGAGACAGTGCAGTATGGAGACGCAACCTGCAAAGCTCCTCGTCTCTGTACCTGGGCCAAGCGCTTCCGCTACAGCTCCTTACAGAGAGCTCCGGCCCAAATCAGAGCCGTACAGTAGCACTGACTGCACAGTACTCATGAGAAGTCGGCGTTTGCTCGGTGTGGGCCCACCGATGTTGCACATTAGCCGACTTAGAGCTGAGACGCCTATCGTGGCCTTTTTCGCCGTTGCCCTGATCTGTTCCGAAAAGCTCATTTTGGAATCGATCAATAGTCCCAAATATTTTATTGCAAGTTTAGACTCAACAGTCGCATCTCCGATCGGCAAAGGAATTACCGTGGGAATTCTTTTCTTCGTGAGAATGACCACCTCGGTTTTCTCTAGTGCCAGACTGAACCCGCGGGTGTTCATCCATTCCCTCACTTGACGCATTAGCATTCCCAGTCTGTGCTGAGCATGTTCGACTGTGCGTCCAGCGACCAGTGCTGCTGTATCATCTGCATAGCCGACTAAGCGCGACTCATCTGGCAGCTCAAGCCTCAATAGTCCGTCGTATGAGGCGTTCCACAAGTCTGGTCCCAGTATGGAGCCTTGCGCTACACCAGACGTTATCTCCATACTGCGTCGCCCATCTTGCGTGTCATAGAGCAGACTGCGGTCCTTTAAGTAATCCCTCAAAATCCGCATCAGATACCCTGGCAATCGGAAAAAATTTTCCAATGTGCCCAGAATACCCGACCATCTGGCGGAGTTGAAGGCATTTCTGACGCCAAGCGTCACTAGCAAGACAACTCGTTTTTCAGTTTTGTGCGCTTCGGCTCAAAGGACTGCATTCACCACTTCCATCATCGCATCGCAAGTGTATCGCCCTATTCTCAAGCCATACTGCCGAGGAGATAGGTCCCCTGCAGCACGAATTGGGTCTGTGAGTCTTCTCTTCATGAGCTTTTCGAACACTTTCCCGGCTTTGTCCAGCATACAAAGCGGGCGGTATGTAGATGGCAGCCCCGGGTCCCCTTTTCCCTCGCCGATCAATGTGAGCCTCGCCACCTTCCAGCGAGATGGGAACACACCTTCTCTAAGGCAAGCGTTAAACACATTGAGTAGCAAATCAGGGCAAACGTGGAAACCCATTTGTAGCACCTCGGTTGGAATGCCGTCTGGTCCTGGTGCCTTTCGAGGTTTCATAGAAAGCACCGCATCCCCCAGCTCATTTTTAGTGAACGATGGACATTCGCCGGAGTCGACCTCGTGGGCAGCATCAACACGGACAGGATGAATTGGAAAAAGCGCCTCCACTATGCCGTCCATCTTGTCTGTTTGAATTAAACACGGCTTCCGTGAGGAGCCGAGCTTGCGCTACACTACCTTGTAGCCGAGCCCCCATGGATCCCTGTTCACATCGTCCACAAGTTCTCGCCAGCAGCTTGCTTCACTCTCATTGACGAGTCTTCGGAGTTCTTTCCTCACTGATCAATATGCTGCTGTCCTATTGGATGCTTCCTCTACGTTTCTCGAGCGCTGAGCTGCACGTCGAAGTCTGCGACACTCGGCTCGTTTGTCTGCGATATCTTTTGACCACCAATGTACAGCAGGCCTGTCGTGTCGAGGCCTCCATAGAAGCATAGTTGAGCTACAGGCAGAAGTGATGAGGTTCATCGTTGACTCCACCATTCCCTCAACTCCAGCCCTTCCGCTCCCTGAAGGGCACCCCGATGTCGTTCCGCCTTCCAGAATCACATTGGCGAAAGTATCCACATCCATTTTTCCGATATTCCACCCGGGAGTGAAAGATCGTTGAGACGAGCGAGGAGTGGTATCGCCGATCTCAAACGCGATGTATTGGTGATCACTCGCCGAATAATCCTCGAGTACTCTTCAGTTTAGTGTCTTCGGAGCGAGGGACTCTGAGGCGAATGTCACATCTGGAATTGTTCCTTCGCAGCCCCAGCGCCGGTAGGTAGGTACATTGCTTGTATTTAAAACTACCAACCCGGTCCTCGCCGTCATGTCCAGAATGCGTTGTCCTCTGGAATTGGTTTGAGAAATGCCCCACTCAACGGGTCTGGCGTTGAAGTCTCCTGCTACGAGTACTTTGCCATCTGTGTTCATCTGTCTATTTTGAAAAGATGGCATGGACTCATTCGGCGTCACGTATGCGCTGAAAAACGTTATACCCGGGCACCGAATCCACACGAAACCGTCTCCTCGGCCTTGACCTTGAATCTGGAGTCGCATGCTGCCACGAACCCAAACGGCAGCAGTATGAGAGTCATCGGAGAACCAGGCTGGTGAGGTCTTATTTCGATGTTGTTCGCTCAGCAGCAGCAGATCAGCTCTCTTTTCTCTGGCGAACTACTCTAACAAATCTTGTGCATTGATGCTATGGTGCAAGTTAATTTGAAGGGCCCTGATCATCACCTCAGAGCTGCTTTTGCTTTTGCTAGTGCCTCTCTAAAGATTGGGCACGCGCCTGTTCCTGCAACGTGAAGGTGCTCTGTCGGTTGAGAGTTAAGATGATTACATAACAAACAGCGGGGAGTCTCAACGCAGTCTTTTTTCTTATCCCCAGACGATCCACACTTAAAGCAAAGCATACTACGGTCAGGGCCCTTGCAGTTCGAAGTGGTTTGCCCGTATCCCAGGCACCTGTAGCATCGTATTGGGAAGGCTCAGCGGCGAATTCTGCACACCACCCAGCCGATTTTTATTTTTCTTTGGCCAGGAGTTGTGTAGCATCTTTCTCCGTTACGTCGCGTATGGCCAGCCTTTGCCCTCGGCGGTTCTCTGGAGAAAGCTTTACTTTTACTAGAGTTATTCCAGGGAACTCTTAGAATGGCTTCTTCGACCTCAGCCGGATCGGCGATGCAATCCAGGTCCCTTACTTCCAATGAAGCTCTTGGCGCCAAGGTGGAGACGGTGGCTTTTGCCCCGAGGACGTCCTTTATATTGTCGCGGAATATCGATTTATCGGAGGAGCCCACTCCAAACTCGACGAGTAGCCCTCCGGACCTCGTCGATCGTAGAGTTTTAATAATCGTCCCTGTTTCCTCCGGCTTCACATTCTTGCGGATATCGCGTAGAACGTCAGATTAGCTCCTTCCGTCAGTGGGCTTCACAAGAATAGCGTCTCCAAGGGCTCTTCGCATTTTCCTTGCTGGTTTGTCCGCGGTATTTGTCGTTGTTTGAACAGGCACTGTTTGTTGGCTAAGCCTATGTTCGCGTTTTGCGGATTTTTTGCCGCCTTAGATATCACGAGTTGAAAGGCGTCTTTTCTTTGTGGCGTTTCTTTTTCTGGCTCAACGTTCTATTTACGCCTTTTCTCCTGTTCGCTCTCAAGAGGGCTAGCAGCAGTCCTCTTGATACTGGGAAGGAAAGGTTGCTTGACTTGAACGTGCACCGTTTGATCTGGATGTTCTTCTTCCAGCTTTTTCCAGAGACTCCTGTAGTGGCAAACTCGATCCAAGAGGTTTTCGAGCTCAAACACTCCATTTTTTACATCTTTACTGATTGTTTTTTGGTTTATGCACGCTCCTTGCATACGTTTGAGGATCGCAGAACATTTTTTAGTCAACCGTTCTTCCTCGGAACGGTTCTCCGCGATAACCTCCTTAACAATCAGGTCTTTTTCGCCGACTTTCTCCTCCGGGAGCTTACGTTCTATGTTGTGCGTTCCTCCTACTGAGGTCGATTCAGCAGTAGCAACCTCAGGAGTGAAGTGGTCGTAAATCTGCGAAACCGCATTTACTACCGGCCCATCACTGCTTTTTCCGCTTGGGGCTGAATGAGACCGTGGTGGTGAACGTAAGGTTTTTCCACTACGGGAAAACACACCAAGATAATCGTTATGGTTGTCAGAATTATGTTCATCGTTTGTTTCATCGTTTGTTTCATTATCATCATCGTTTGTTCGTTTCCTCTGCATTATTCTGTTTGTTGTTGTTGTTGCTGTTTTTCTTCATTTCGTTCTTAAGGGCCCCCCCTCAGAGCCGCTATCTCCGCTCGAATGTGTAGTCGCCTTAATGATGCCATGGTTATCTATGCAAGCAGGGAGGCCATGCGAGGGTTGGCACCAGCCCTTATGGAGTCAGGTGCTCAGAGCCAGATCAGCGCTAATCGGAAGTACGACTCAACCGAACCTACACGACCAACTCAATGGTGCGAGCTTTGAACGTACTCTGGGGCCTGCCAAGGTTTTATCAGGACGGAGACGGCATGATATTAGCCTGGAGCCGTTCGCGCACGGGTTTCACCCCGGCGGTACCGCGCAGAAAGCGACTAGGTCCAGAATATCATGGTCGCCAGCCCACATGCGTCAAATAAAGTCGAGAGTCAAATCATAGTCCGGGTTCGGTGCTGTGTTCCCATTAGTCGCCTCTTACGACAAGTTGGGTTACTGTGGATGTATTATAGCCTCCCCCATCCACAGGGGTATACATATGAGTGAAACATATGAGTGAAAAGCGAATGGTATTTACCCTAAAAAAATTTCAAATAGAAATATAATCCGCGAAACTCAAAATAGAAAAAGCGGCATGTCATGAGAAAAATATAAGCATGTCGAGAATTGCGACAATATGGAAGGAGAACGACGATTTGTTTGTTGCCTTCGAAAGTGTGAATTTTGGGACCAAAAAATGCGTAAATTGTTGCATGATGATGTGAATAAATTACTCCTAAAATGGTTTACACAACAAAGCTTGTGTAATGGAACAAACTATGGTGCTGTCTTAAAGACAAAAGCAGAAAAATTCGGTTGACTAATCAACGCCGAATTTGTCTACAGAGAAGGCTGCATTGATAAATCGAATATATGCCATAATGTTTGTAGCAGCAAATGTGTTTGTTGGCGAATCCGGATCTGTAGACACATATGTATGTTGTAAACAAAAGGATAAGAGCTATTTGCCTTACAATGAAACGCCGGTATTTTCTACAACTTGACTCCCAATAAACCTTAAAAGTTAAAGGCGAACAGTGCAATAGTGGCAAATTGGTGTAGGGAGAGGTTACTGTTTTATTGTCTGCCAATAGATCCGGCACGGAAAAACGAAAGCTACTCGTTATTGGGAAGTCACAAAGGCGCCGGAGTTTCAAAAAACATAAAAAAATTGCCTGTTGATTATTGTGCTAATGATCGAGCTTGGATGATATCTGCGATTTTCATCAATTAGGTACGCGAATGGGACCAAGAACTAACGAAAATAAAACGAAAAATCGCACTTTTAGCGCATGACTTGCTTGCGCATCCAAAAATTGGGCAACTGAATTCCATAATTCTGAATTCTGGTGTTTACGCACTGAACAAAATTTCAAAATTACATCCCATGAAACAGGGTGTAATCGGTTCACTCTGGGTAGCTTGGGTCCGCCGGGCCTTGCTTCGTGGATTTCGAGGAAGCGTTTCGGTTGTATACAGCCCTCTTCAGCTCGTTCTGTAATCGGTTTGTTGAAAAGTTATTATCGAAGCGTATTTTTGTTGAACATTGTTCAAAGCATTGATGCTGGTTCACGCCTTAATGTCACTAGATGCGATCAGTTTTCGCACAAATTTAGACACAAAGTATATACTTAAACAAATAAAACATGCATATAAACATGGCTAATGTCTTGAGATCTGAAAGAAACTTTATTCCATCTATGTTAACATAAATTATATTACTATACTTAAATTTCTTGTTATATTATCTTAGGTAGGGTACTAGTAACTAGATTCAGAGGAAAATTTAAGAAAAGTCTCTACTAGGCTTAAATCTAGCTTATAACTATTTTTCTTCTAATAATTATGTTCTAAAATATAATCTAATTACTCTAAGCAAATTCATGGCTGAGGACATTTAGCCTTGGTTTTCTGTGTCACTCGGAGATTCGGGGGGAATTTAGCTTTTTTGAGCAGTAACCTGGACGAGAAATAGTAAGGTTTGTTTAGGGCCATTTTTAAATAACGATTTTGAAAGCTTTGTTCTACGACATTTAGCACATTTGTTCCATATGGGAGCACCGTAGATTATTACAGGTTGAGTGCGCCTTTTGGGGATAAGGATTTTATTTCGTAGACTCATATGCGTCTTTCGATTGAGCAATGGATATAAAGACAGAACCGGCTTGAATGCCTTCGAACTGATGCGCTCGATGAAGTTTTTAAATATTAGTTTAAATTGGGTTTCATACTCAAATAGGTCAGTTCTTTGGACCAGGGAATCTTTGGGCCTAAAAATGTTATGGGTCTGTTTGAAATTGATTTCAATTTTCCATTTGTAGAAGAATTGATCGATTTTTTTCCAGCATTTTTTTGGGGTTGGAGATGATCTGGTTAGTATTGTTGCCAGAGGTGTAGAGAAAAATGTCGCCCACAAAAGCAGCTAATTGGCAGTTTTGAAAAGTATCGGACTCAGACAAGACCCTTGTGGGACACGAGTTGGAGCGGTTTTTGTAGTCAAACCTCGAACTTTCACGTGGTACGTTCTATCACTCAAGAAGGTAGCTACAGAAGAGATTAGTTTCAGCAGGTAAGGATAAGTACGACACTCTTTAAGTTTATTAATTAGGCCATCATGCCAGACGGAATCGAACAGCTTTTCAATATCGATAATCAGTGGGCCCACCTAACAGACTGTTTTGTAGTTGGTGCTGCTTTTATGTCTTTGGAGACACAAAGTTGTTGGTACTTTGTTGAGTATCCATGTCAACTTCCTGACTTTTCGTATGTCATAGTCAAGGTAGGTGAGGACATTCTTCTGGTGGTTGTTTCGGAGGTTCGTGATTTTGAACTTGATAGCTCTCATTAGAGAGTTAACGCCAGTTTTAAAGGAGAAGTCAAGATTTCTCAGCCACTGGTGCAGTACATATTCACGTGCTCGGATCAGCTTATGTGCTTCCTCCGAGTTCCATGGCATGGACTTTGTTGCTATATTTTGGTTCACTACTGTCTATTGTTCTCCAAATAGTGTTTTCAAGCTCCACTTTTTGTCATAATATTGTTCCATGTTTATATTTGTCAATTAGCTTTCTTGACGCAGTGGAATCCTCAAATCTGTCGAATTTGAATATGTCGAGTTGTTGTCGGTAGGTGAGGAGAGGGCAGCGCTTGCAGAACAGTGGGTTCCGAGGGGTTGACGTATACATCACCTAAGGCAAAGCCAAGGGTAGATCCGATACCTTGAGGGGAATAGAAGGTATATTCTTTGAAGTGTTGTATGACCAAGGTGTTGTCGTGTACCATGTTAAAAACTACTTTGCCTGATTGATTATAACGCGTGAAATTCCAATACGTATGGCGAGCGTTCAAGTCACTGCATAGCAGGAATTTCCTATGTGCCCTGCTGAAACGCACTAGATCTGTTTACAGTTTCGAGAGTTTAATTAATAATTTCAAATTATCTGATTACGTAATAATTCTTTAGTACGAACATGGGCCGAAATAAGCACCGTTTCAAGAAAAGAGGATCGAAATTCATCGTCTAAGGGACGACGGCTACTCTCTTCGAGAGATTGCACAAATTTCTCACATTCTCCTTGGGAATGGACCAGAACGCCATGAAGCAGAACAATGATAAAGAAAATCACGCCCGGCCATGGAAAACCACTCCATTATTGAATCGAAAAATTTTTCGCGCCTATAAAAGGAACGCTTTCGCGTCTTTGGTCTTGATTAAGCGTGATTTGCGTTAATTAAAATTTTATAATTTTGCTTTAAATGAACTTACGGAAAAAACATCTCTTGGTTTTTAGTTTAATATTTGGATGAATTTCGGCTATAAACAACTAATTCTCACGGTCCCTAAGGATTTGTTATAACTCAGCTTGACTGTACTAAGTTTGCTGCGCAACTCACTAAATTTTAAGTTTATTTTTAGAGTTTCAGAAGCGTTTCGTTTTTTTGTAAAGATGACAATGCCTATTTATGTTGAAAAATAACTTAATTTTCAGGAATAATAACGAAAAATTTGAAAACCAAACTTGTTTTAGGAAACACCTTTGATAAGATTATTTTGCGTTGAACAAAATATCCTTTTTATCAAAGTGCATAACCAAACGATTATGATTCTTTCAAAACCTTAGTGTAAAAGTCTCAAATGAATTAACACTGGCAGATAATGGAATCTCAAAATCTAATAATCTAATCTATCGTGGTTTTCATTCCTAGCATAATGTGTCGTCTGTCATTGGTTGTTAAACGAAAAAGGTCCTTGACGAGGAACATCTTCACTCTTTTTATTGCAAAATGTGTTCTTAATGCAATGTAGATTTGAGCCTCGCCAGAAACATGGAACCAGGTAAACTCGTAAATTTTTGAACATGCTCAGGAGTTGCAGGAAACTTCTTCTGTCTTCAAAACAAACAAAGAGATCAAGTATTCCTTCTGGAGCAAAGAAGATAGTAATTGGCGGTGAAAAATAAACATGAGATTTGGAGGCGAAGGAAATCTCACAATCGATTTATATTAATTATTTCTTCTTATCATTCGATACATTGGTTACTTGCTTAGTAAGATGAAAAGGCTGTGTGAGTAACTTCTCCACTGACCACAATAAGAGCATGGCTACTATCCCGAAGCGAATTCTTCATCTACAGTTTATGCTGCCAACACATATGAACAAAGTTTGAGTGCTAGAAAACTATCGGAGGTTGTCAAAGTCAAAGTGTTTTTGATTTAAAGCATCTTGATTTACACAGCATCTGAACCACCGACTAAACATCTCCCCTGTCATACCGAGAACCTAGCCTGGAGCTGTTTGCCACATTACTTCGGACTAGAGAGAGAGATATCCCTCCCTCAGCAAGGGTGGACAGAAAGGAGAAGGATTACTGAGAGAGTGAGCCCCCTTCCCTCTGCGCTGACAAGCGATCGACGATGCCCTACTTTAGAGTGAGAACCGCCCGAGCGTAGTGCGACACACAGTTCCATTTATCTCTAGACACCAGCATCTTTTCCACCAAGGTATCTGGAGAGATCTCCCCTATTCTCATCTCAACCACCTTTCCCATGTGAAGAAGGTGTGGCAAGCATCATACGCAATCCCCGAGCAAAATAGGCAGTCAGGAGATCGTGACTTTCCCATTTTGTGCAGGTAAGATCGAAAAACCCTTGTCCGCTGATGTCAGGTTGTAATCAGTCTCGCCATGCTTTCGGTTGAGCCACGGGTCCAGGTCCCTGATTAGGCTCGCGGTCCATCTGCCTGGCGTCCATCTCTCCTGGCGTGAAGCAACCTCTCTACCTTCTTCTTTCCTACACAGGTAGAGCCTCCTCCGTTCCATAGCAAGGAGCACAATAGGTGTACCGTGGTATGCACCTCGCAGAGCACCTCGTCTTCGCACCTGCATCAGTCGCTTCCGGAACGACTCCTTACTGAGAAAGATGTGTCAAAGATCCTTCCTTGATCAGCCAGTAGGCAAAAGGATTTAGGTATTTGGTGGCCATCATTGAACTGGAGTGTGAGGTCGGTGTTAATGATTTGCGTAATTAATGGTTCGGATGATAGGTCACTTTTTCGAAGAACCGTAGGAGTTGGTCCGCAAGGACTGCGTCTTTTCTTCGAATTTGCGCTGTGTCATAAAGAATTTGATTGGATACGTGCTTGTGGGGGTCGTCAAACTATTTGAAGGCTCCGCAGCAGTAGCGGAGAATTTGTCTCTTTTTGCGGTGAATTTTCTCCATCTGAGATGGTGGTAGATGCCATCAGAAGGCAAAACCGAAAGTCATTAGTGGTCGGATTACGGATTAATAGCGAAGGAGCTTTTTGGGGAGCACGGTGCGAATATGCATGATGGTGGAGAGGTCTTTAAATGCTTAAGTGGTTATTTGTGACCTGGGCGCTTGGGGAGACGTTTTATTAATTAACATCCCAAACTAGGTTACCTGTGGTTTGGTGGAGTTTTTATCCTCGTTGAGAAGTAGTTGGATTTTGGCTGAGTCAGATTTAGTTTTTTTGCTAAGGCGAGCATTGCCATATATGACTATAATCTCGCACTTGGAGGGGTTGGGAATCAGCTTCCCTTTGATGAAATACTTATGGAGGGTTTCGAGGTAGTGATTTAGGCATTGGTAGGATAGCGGAATGCTTAACGCTGAGTGATATATGATTATACCGTCAGCATATTGCAGAATGTGGATCAGTGAGAGCGACTGGGAAGGAGGTGGAATATCGGCAGTGTGGCTGAAAAGAGGATGGCAGAGATGACTGAACCGTGTGGGATACCTGCTGGTATTTATTTCCAGGGGGAGCGAGCGTTCAGGAGTTTTACTTGGAATTTCCTGTTACGAAATGAGTTTGCTGAGGTGCAGGTGGAAGTTTAAGATGCTGACAAGTTTGGCAACGAAACCTTTGCCAGACGGAATCGAAGGCTTTTGTGGATGTCAATGAGACAGGCAACTGTTGGTAGGTTTTTATTTGCACTAATCTGAATGTGCGTTTTGAGGGTGAGAAGGGCATGGTCTACAGAATGTGATGGTCGTTCTGTTAACTGGAAGTGAGAGGAGAGTTAATCTATGAACATGTTGATCACGATTTCAAAGCTCTTGCTTGTTGTCAGAAGCAGTGAGATGGGTCCGAGGCTGGATGTCTCTAGTGGATTTTTGCCTTTTTTGAGGATTGGTGTGTTTGTGGTGTTTCACCAGTCGAGCAGAAAATATGCATTGAGGATGGAGTGGCTGAATTGTTTTGAGAGAAAGGGGTTGATTGTTCTGGCAGACTTCTTTAGGAAGATGATTGGAATTTGCTCAGGAACTGTAGATTTTTTGTTCTTGCGGGAGCGGTTGTCATGGATTTGCGTGGATGAAAGTGTATGAGTTCGCAGTCAGGTGTGTAGTTAATTTGTTTTGAAAGAGGATGGTTGAAAACGGAAAGGTGAGGATTTGTGAGTAGACGGAATGTGGGATTGGATCGTAAGGACTCGTAAGGTTCGTTAGGTTGGATCGAAGGAATGGTAGCTTTGATTGCACAATCTATGTTAGGGTTTGTTAGGTAAGCGGATGTGAGATGTGTGGTGAGAAAACGATCGGCTAACATTCCTGCATTTTGAGTGGCTGGTACATTTTGAGGCAGTATATGCGAATGATGATTGGAGGGCTTAGAGAGCCGGGGGCATGTTTTTCGGAGTTCTTCGAAGGTATATGTTAGATAGGCGATTAAGTTGTATGTTAGATAGGCGTAGAGTAAGGTGTTGGTGATAGAGGTGCTGAATATTGGAACGGATGTGGTAATCTAATTCTCGGATTTGGTCCCGAATATGGGAATTGTTGGGGTCAAATGGGTTACGGAATAGACGTTTATGAAGGGTTCTTTGAGTCATACATCGTCGATGAGTTCAGCGGAGAGTGTTAGTAGAGAGTTGTAGTTGAGGACTCTCTTGGGTATGAATTTCTCGGTAGTTTCGTGGATGAGTGTAGTGTAAAGGGATACGCAAAGATTTTCGTCGATTGATTGATTCTGATATCCATTTGATATGGTGGAAGTCGAGAACGAAGTGAGGGTTTTAAGTGAGTGGACGTTCATAGAGTTTGATTCCTAGGACTAAGGCGTCATGGTCCCTGATAACTGAGACAGTGGGAAGAATGGAGTGAGTGGTTTGGTGGGGCTTTATGGGGAGATCATCGTTGACTATTAATAAGTCAAGGTATGATGCAACAATTACAACAATCTGCATTTCTTTGGTTGTTAATAGTTCGGCGAAAAAAGGGCATTGTACGTCTCTCTTTAGATGTTGCACCATTGTTTCTATCAAACGCATGTCTGTATGAAGTTAGTCTTTAAACAAAAAGTCTGTCTCTAGTGAACTGAGGAAATTTTAAAAGGGTACCATGATTGCTGCTATAAATAGAACATACTATCGATCGAGAACTTTGACTGCATGCTCAAATTTAACTTGCTAGAAGCTCGATTTTAATGTGAAGATTAATTGAAGCAGCGTTCAAAATAAAGTATTCCACAATATCACATAATCGTGAGAATAACCAATTTGTGCAGAATAACCAATACCAGTCTATTTTATAAGATGGGTCGAAATTGAATGGTCTTGCGTAAACGTAACCAAAGCTCTGGCGTTTTTCCGTGAACTTGATCTTCGTAAATATAGATTTAGATCTGAACAAGTTAGTCAACATACTTGCTAAAAGATACTGGTTCGTTTGGTCTATTACGTCTTCCGCAGTAGAGTACATGCATATGTGTATCAGTAACAAGCATGCTGCACTTCATAAACTAACGGATTGTTTTCTTGTTTGCATAAAACCCATATTACGACCAATAGACTGACCTCAGGCTAAAAATGTGTTAACTACCTATTTGTATGTAATTGCGCACTGATACTATTCCAATGTTGATTTGATTCGTGATAGCCTGCGTTACCTTTAAATGTATTTTAACCAGATGCCGTTTTAATAGATTTAAATTAATTGAGGAAATGTTAAATTGAACCAATTTAGTAGTAACGACTTAATTTGTTAAGAAGTTATCTTAAGAGTAGATTACAGAGCCCACAATCCAATTAAACCTCATGATTTGACGCAGGGATAACTCCTTGCCCAATAATGGGTTCGGATTTGCTTTTGTGAAATCACATCAAAGACACTTTATGATCACCAACTGCAATAAATTCAAACTGAAGTACTAATGGGTTTTGACGTAGAATTATGTTTTTCATATTTGAAATCAATTTCCAATACATACGTAAGACATTCTATCGTATCTGAAGTTAATTTACTAGCACGGAATTCTTTCGCTTAGGCTATAAACAATGTTCGTAAAAGTCTTAAGCGCTAGTTGTTAAAACATTTTCTCGTCTGAAAGACAAACACCCTTGAACAAAATTTTCTTTCAAATCAAAGTTGAAAATATTAATTTGCCACCTTCGCAAGTTGACTACACATTCAATACCTTCGCAGACTATTAACCCTTCGGGGAGCATTTCAATCGTCCATTATAACTTCGCTATAAGGACGCAAACTAAACAGCCACTCATCGCTTTATGGATGCCAATAGCTGACTGTAAAACACCTGAAGTTTACAGTGCCATAAAGCAAATTGCCAACAGTCATGTTTGTTTGCTTCTCTAATAGAATTTCCATTTTTCATCTCCAGCACAAACGGACATTGCAATGGACCTATTTGATTATAAAAGGAGATGGTGAGGGAATGATTTGTGCACCGCAGCGGTAATAAGAACTTGAGCTCAAGCTTGTTCTAGTGCAGATATATTTATGTCCGTTAAAATTGTTTACCACTTTACAACATAAATGACAATTAATTTCGCGTAGACGAAATCACTTTTGAAAACGATAAATGTTCGCCTACACTGGATGCCATCATTACAATTTTAATCATCGAGACCAGGATTCGTAGTGGATAGAGTCCTATGGAGTTTTCAAGTTAAGATTAAAATAAACAAAACATTGATGAACGATCGGAGTAAAGCAACTTAGATATGCGCTATAAGGAGTTGAGGATTCAGCGGATCGTAAATGTTTTTTTACAAAACAAAAAATCAAAAAAGTTAGAAGAAACATGCAAATGCATCAGAAAGTAGTTAACGCTTTTATTAGCTAATGTAATAATTCTAGACAAAAGGACTCTTGCAGGTATAGGCATATCAATGATTGGCAAATGGATTTTGCCTTCATACAGGGCTTTGCCAAGTTCCAAATTGGAGATTTTAGCTGTTTGGCGTATAAATTAAAAACATGGATGTCACTAAATGACAATAATTTGACGATATAACTCTTTAATATAAAGTAGATGGATAATGGGCACCACATTATATTTCATAGAAGGATTAAATAATTTTTTAACAAATTAAATATCATCTCAGAAAAGACCATAATCTAGTCCAGATGAAACTACTGTTAATAGTTTTTATTGATTCTTAAGATGGTAGTTGATAGTTAGTTAATATCAAGATGAGCTATAAATGTGGCCAATCTTGGTAAAGCAGGCAAATAAAATTTTAATAATAATGGTAATAATATTTATTCAAATGTAATATTTAACAATAGTAGTGGAGTCTTAATTAGATCTGATTTCAACTCATTACTGCCATATAGTACACAGTTAAGCAGAACTAAAGTAAAGTTTTTTTTTCGGTTGGGGGGTGAAGTCAATTTACGTCCGGAGTGTGGGACTCTAAGCAGCGCAAGCTACCAGACTACCCACTAAACCCCCCCCCCCCCCTGTCAAGAGACTCTAGCCTGGAACCGTTTGACACATTACTTCGGGCTAGACCTCTTTTTCCTTCGCCCTAGGGCGCCGTCAGCCTAGAGAAATCTCCCCCCAGCGGGAGAGGGCAGGATGGAGGAGGACTGCTGGAAAGGAGACCCCCCTAGACCCCGCGCCCAAGGTTATCCATGGTACATTTTTTGGCAGTAAGTATTGCCCGAGAGTAATGTGCCACACAGCTCCATTTGTGGAAACTTTGCAGCATTTCTCCGACCAGATTGTCTGGAGAAAGCTCTCCCATCACCTCCCACAAGTCCCGCCGCATCCTATTCCACCTTCTACAGTTGAAGAAGGTGTGACATGCGTCGTCCCTTTCCCCGGAACAGCAAATGCAGTCTGGGGACCGTGATTTACGAATCTTGTGCAAGTAAGACTGAAAATACCCATGCCCGCTAAGAAGCTGGGTAAGGTAATAATCAGTCTCACCGTGCCTTCGATTTAGCCACGATCCCACGTCCCCTATAAGGCGGGCAGTCCAGCGGCCATTAGAGTCGCCTTCCCAGGCCTGTTGCCACTCGAGTATTGTGCGCTGCCTCTCCTCTCGGTTGACAGCATATCTTGAACCCTCCACTTTTCGGTCATAAATTCTCCGTCTCTCCCTAGCAAGGAGGGCGATGGGTATCACTCCTGCGATCACCAACACCGCCGACTCAGTGACAGTGCTGTATGCAGACGCAACCCGCAAAGCTCCTCGTCTCTGTACCTGGGCCAAGCGCTTTCGGTACAGCTCCTTACTGAGAGCTCCGGCCCAAACCTCACAGCCGTACAGTAGCACTGACTGTACAGCACCGATGTTGCACATTAGCCGACTTAGAGCTGAGACGCCTATCGCGGCCTTTTTCGCCGTTGCCCTTATCTGTTCCGAAAAGCTCATTTTGGAACCGATCAATAGTCCCAAATATTTTATTGCAAGTTTAGACTCAACAGTCGCATCTCCGATCTGCAAAAGACATTCGCCTGAGTCTACCTCGTGGGCAGCATCAATACCGACAGGATGAGCTGGAAAAAGCGCCTGCAATATGCCGTCCATCTTGTCTGTTTGAAGTAAACACGGCTTCCGTAAGGAGCCGAGCTTGCGCCACACTACCTTGTAGCCGAGCCCCCATGGATCCCTGTTCACATCGTCTACAAGTTCTCGCCAGCAGCTTGCTTTACTCTCATTGATGAGTCTTCGGAGTTCTTTCCTCGCTGATCTGTATGCTGCTGTCCAATTGGATGCTTCCTCTACGTTTCTCGAGCGCTGAGCTGCACGTTGAAGCCTGTGACACTCGCCTCGTTTGTCTGCGATATCTTTTGACCACCTATGTACAGCAGGCCTGTCGTGTCGAGGCGTCCGTCGAGGCATAGATGAGCTACAGGCAGAAGTGATGAGGT
This sequence comes from Stratiomys singularior, assembly GCA_954870665.1. NCBI lineage: Eukaryota > Metazoa > Arthropoda > Insecta > Diptera > Stratiomyidae > Stratiomys > Stratiomys singularior. The sequence continues at coordinate 104,177,952 of OX940880.1, forward strand.
TCATCGTTGACTCCACCATTCCCTCGACTCCAGCCCTTCCGCTCCCTGAAGGGCACCCCGATATCGTTCCGCCTTCCAGAATCACATTGGCGAAAGTCTCCACATCCATTTTTCCGATATTCCACCCGGGAGTGAAAGAACGTTGAGACGAGCGAGGAGTGGTATCGCCGATCTCAAACGCGATGTATTGGTGATCACTCGCTGAATAATCCTCGAGTACTCTCCAGTTCAGCTGGGATTGATTGTTCCAGGATTCAGAACTGGGATTGTTCCTTCCCAGCCCCAGCGCCGGAAGGTAGGTACATTGCTGGTATTTAAAACCACCAACCCGGTCCTCGCCGACATGTCCAGAATGCGTTGCCCTCTGGAATCAGTTTGAGGCATGCCCCACTCAACGGTTCTGGCGTTGAAGTCTCCTGCTACGAGTACTTTGCCATCTGTGTTCAGAACAGCAAAATAGACTTGACGCGCTAGAAGGTCAATTCTATTTTGAAAAGATGGCATTGACTCATTCGGCGTCAGGTATACGCTAAGAAACGTTATACCCGGGCACCGAATCCACACGAAACCGTCTCCTCGGCCGTGACCTTGGATCTGGAGTCGCATGCTGCCACGAACCCAAACGGCAGCAGTATGAGAGTCATCGGAGAACCAGGCTGGTGAGGTCTTATTTCGATGTTGTTCGCTCAGCAGCAGCAGATCAGCTCTCTTTTCTCTGGCGAACTGCTCTAACAAATCTCGTGCATTGATGCTACGGTGCAGATTAATTTGAAGGGCCCTGATCATCACCTCAGAGCTGCTTTTGCTAGTGCCTCTCTAAAGATTGGGCACGCGCCTGGTCCTGTAACGTGAAGGTGCTCTGTCGGTTGAGAGTTAAGAGGATTACATAACAAACAGCGCGGAGTCTCAACGCAGTCTTTTTTCTTATGCCCAGACGCTCCACACTTAAAGCAAAGCATACTACGGTCAGGGCCCTTGCAGTTCAAAGTGGTGTGCCCGTGTCCAAGGCACCTGTAGCATCGTACTGGGAAGGCTCGGCGGCGAATTCTGCACATCAACCAGCCGATTTTTATTTTTCCTTTGGCCAGGTGTTGTGTAGCATCTTTCTCCGTTACGTCGAGTATGGCCAGCCTTTGCCCTCATCGATTCTCTGGAGAAAGCTTTACTTTTTCTAGAGTTATTCCAGGGAACTCTTTTAGAATGGCTTCTTCGACCTCAGCTGGATCGGCGATGCAATCCAGGTCCCTTACTTCCAATGAAGCTCTTGGCTCCTAGAGACGGTGGCTTTTGCCCCAAGGACGTTCTTTATTTTGTCGCGGAATATCGATTTATCGGAGGAGTCCGCTCCAAATGCGACGAGTAGCCCTCCGGACCTCGTCGATCGTAGAGTTTTAATAATCGTCCCTGTTTCCTCCGGCTTGACGTTCTTGCGGATATCGCGTAGAACGTCAGAATAGCTCCTTCCGTCAGTGGGCTTCACAAGAATGGCGTCTCGAAGGACTCTTCGCTTTTTTCTTGCTGGTTTGTCCACGGTATTTGTCGTTGTTTGAACAGGCACTGTTTGTTGGCTAAGCCTATGTTCGCGTTTTGCGGATTTTTTTGCCGCCTTAGATATCACGAGTTGTAAGGCGTCTTTTCTTTGTGGCGTTTCTTTTTCTGGCTCAACGTTCTCTTTACGCCTTTTCTCCTGTTTGCTCTCAAGAGGGCTAGCAGCAGTCCTCTTGATACTGGGAAGGAAAGGTTGGGTGACTTGAACGTGCACCATTTGATCTGGATGTTCTTCTTCTAGCTTTTTCCAGAGTCTCCTGTAGTGGCAAACTCGATCCAAGAGGTCTTCGAGCTCAAACACTCCATTTTTTACATCTTTACTGATTGTTTTTTGGTTTATGCACGCTCCTTGCATACGTTTGAGGATCGCATAACATTTTTTAGTTAACCGTTCTTCCTCGGAACGGTTCTCCGCGATAACCTCCTTAACAATCAAGTCTTTTTCGCCGACTTTCTCCTCCGGGAGCTTACGTTCTATGTTGTGCGTTCCTCCTACTGAGGTCGATTCAGCAGTAGTAACCTCAGGAGTGAGGTGGTCGTTAATCTCCAAAACCGCATTTACTACCGGCCCATCACTGCTCTTTCCGCTTGGGGCTGAATGAGACCGTGGTGGTGAACGTAAGGTTTTTCCACTACGGGAAAACACGCCAAGATAATCGTTATGGTTGTCAGAATTATGTTCATCGGCTCGTTTGTTCGTCTCCTCTGCATTATTCTGTTTGTTGTTGTTGTAGCTACTTCTCTATCAATTAAGAAAGTTATCATTACCGATGCTATAGTATCTTTGTAGTCTCTGTCTATGCTGAGTTGTGTGCTTACAGCAATGTCATATCACTCAGCCAGAAACATACTTGACATACTTTCCATCGGTTGGAATTATTTGGTGGCAGGCCCGATAACTTCCATCCCTTTTCCCTTAAATTTCTTGGAACCATCCGTTTACTACCTCATCTGCATTTTAGATTCAACGGTTCATTCCCTGTTGTTCTTCAGCATTACACAAAATTTAGACAAAATTCACATTGAAAACTCATTGTCAATCAGAGCTTACTGCGTTTTCATAATGGTCCTCGCTATTCTGTTCGGTGGTTGGTGCCGGAGATATATTAGAAAAATCGAACTATCATTGTAGTGTCTGGGTTTGCTGAAACACTATAAACGAAGTTTCTTGGAGCAAATCAAATGCAACGATAAGACCGCAGCGTGAGTCCAGCTTACGTTTCTGTGACAAAGCAAATATTAAGTTAGTTTGTGCGCCTGGAACTCCGTCCCTCGAGGTATAAGTAGCCTTCGTTTCCGAAAAAGCAAAACAAAGTCAACCATTTTTTCTGCTACCAATTCAACATTGCATTAGGCCGACTTTGTTTCTTGGTGCGTGATTAAGAAGATTTCTTGAGCAAATAATAAATTTTTAATATCAGCTGCGGCTTCTACTACTAGAGTTCATTGATTATTGAGCATTCTTCATTTATTGATAGCGTGATGATCTTGTAGCATATTTACAGATGTGATGATACATCAGTGGACCTAACCCATCCTCCTTTTCCGGATCAACTTCTGCATCACAGGCATGAGTTACCTGACTGTTTGCTCGGAATTGTGGTGTAGTCAAACTTAATTTCAGGTCTCTAAGCGGGGGTAGTTATGTTGTGTTGGCAAAATTGAGGTCTAGTCTGCACAGATCCATTCTGTAGATTGTTTGAGGTTCAAGAAACTGGAAAACATCGAGATTTGACTTCCTGTATTTCATTAACATATTCATGCAAGGGAACGTTAAAATAGTATCCCTGCATCTTTGTCTTAATGTCTTTCTCCCATAATATTTGATTTTCAAATACTCATGAGTAAGCCGGCAGAGTCTCGTCCCATTGGTTACTCTTTAGATTTACCCACTGGATTATATCTTAAAATCTTTGCTAAACATGATAAATGTGCGTTATTTTGACACAACAGATCTAAGCAAAACATGTTGTTTGAGGTAGGCTAGAGCTGCCTACTGTCTAGATCGAAAATCCTGGAGATCATTTTTAACTTTCCCGAAAGTTCCTATCACTGTTAGATGGTCTGTCACTTAGACACTGGAAATACAAATTTCAATATTAACTATCAATAACAGGAGTAAAAAATTTAAGATAAATTTTTTATTTGTTTTTTGATTAGAACTATCCTTTATTTCTAATTTGTTTTCTTTTATATAAATAGCTTCTGGAGTGAGAAAAGACCGCGTGCGTTGACGTTGTACACGGAAAGAAAAAACGTGATGCCGGAACAGGTTTGAGTTCGACCTGAAGGCGGCAGCAGTTGCTGGAGTAACAGAGGAGTGCTGCCATATGAGACTGACGGCGCGCAGAATTTAAAAAATATGGAATATTTTATATTTCGCCCGCCATCAACAACAGAGTTGTTGATTAGCTGGAGTGTTTTCTTGAGTGCTGCGGCCGGAAGTGTCGTCTGCCGTCTGCTGAGTTGGAGTGGTAAGCACTGGGAGTGGTACCAGTTTGGCTACCGCCCTGGTGAGTATCGCGATTGCGGTTTTGAGAGTAGCAACCCGAACAAGATCGTCCTTCCCAGGTTTAAGATCAATAACCCGTGCCAATGGCCATTTGGAGGGGGAAAATCGTTCATCACTGATGAGCACCAGCGAGTTGACGTGAATATCGTCTCGTTCATAGAACCACTTTGTTGAAGTGAGGAGTTTCTGGAGATAATATCGTGACCATCGCTCCCAGAACTGTTGAGTGCGTTGTTGAACTAACTGCCAGCGATTCAACCGAGTGATATGAGTGTCTGTGAGAGATGGTTCTGGTAGCGACGTCAGTGCTGATCCAGTGGGGGTGTCCAGGTGTGAGAGCAGAGAGATCGTCAGGGTCATCGCTCAGAGGTTCGAGTGGTGTTGAGTTTAGGAGTACTTCTATCTGAGTGCGGAGTGTAGTGAGTTCTTCGAAGGTTAGAGTGTGATCCTTGATGACTCTGTTGAGATAACATTTGATCGATTTAACCACCGATTCCCATTTGCCACCCATATGTGGAGCAGCAGGTGGATTAAATGACCATTGAGTGCCACTGTCGATGATGAATTTTGAGATGATCTCGTGCTCATGAGTGTATTGAGCTCGTTCACCTCGTTGACGAGCACAATTAAGACAAGAGAGAATGACAGACTTGACTGAATGTCTACCACCAATTATCAAGTATTTTTGTCTGAGATGTGCTAGAGTGAGTTGTACACTTCCGTGTAGAGTTCGTCGATGAGTGTCTTCGATAATGAGTTGAGTGAATGGTGAGTGTTTTGGCAAAATTGCAGGATGTTTGCCTTCAGGATCGAGTGTTGATTGCTGTAGCCGACCACGAAGTCTTAGAATTCCGTCTTCAAAGATTTTTGGTGTCAGGCGAGTGAGTGGATTGTTTGGTGGGAGTTTGAGATTGCTGGATAGGAGTTTGAGTTCATAGGAAAAGTAAGCTGCCTGCGTAGACTTTACCCAGAATAGTCGTGCTGTTTCTAAGTCTGTTGGAGTGATGACATGTTGAGTACTTTGATTTGCAAGACTCTGTTCTGGACAAATTCCTTCCATCTGTCTCGCCGAGTGTTGATCCATGTAAGTGCGACTGTTGAGTCCGTCCACAAATATGTCTGTTGTATGTTCACTTGTAGAGTAGCTTGAACTGAGTGAGTTTGGCGAGCATGTGGGCAGCTACTAGCTCTAGCCGTGGGATCGTGAGTTTCTTGAGAGGTGCGACTTTGCACAAAGGAGTGCGACCTTGGGCCCTGTGGACGGTGAGTGTGTTTTGATATAGAGTGTTGCAGCAATGGCGTATTGAGATGCATCAGAGAAGCAATGGAGTTCACAGTGTGAAGTGCTGGTAAAATGTATCCTTCGAGGAAGAGTGATTTGATTGAGTGTTTTTAGGTCATCTCTGGTGTTGTGCCACTTGGTGGCGAGTTGTGATGGTATTTGTTCATCCCAACTCAAGTTGAGAAGCCAGAGCTCCTGCAAAAGCATCTTTGCTCTAACTGTTGCTGGAGAGAGAAATTCTAGTGGATCAAATATCTGAGCTACTTCAGATAAGATGAGGCGTTTAGTGAGTTTCGATCCTGAGTTCTGAATTTTGGATGAGAATGTGAATGTGTCGTTGAGTGGATTCCAATTAAGTCCGAGGATTTTGGTACTGCAGTCTTCAGAAGAGATTGGAGTGGTGTTTGTTTCAGATTTGTTCTGTAGGAGTGTTGAGTCGTTAGAGTGCCATTTGGCGAGTGGAAAACCGCCCGCCGTGCAGATGTCAATGAGGTCATTAGCTACAAGAGTGAGTTGTTCAGGAGTGTCTGCTCCGCCAAAAATATCATCAACATATCTTCCTCTTGTGATAGCTTGAGCAGCAAGAGGGAAGTGTTGACTTTCATCCTCTACTAGTTGCAGGAGGACACGGACAGCTAGATATGGAGCTGATCTAGTGCCGTAGGTGACAGTAGTGAGTTGAAACGGAGTGATGGTGTCTTGATTGTTGAGCCATAAGATTTGTTGGAGATGCCAATCGTCTGGATGTACCATTATTTGCCGGTACATTTTTTTAATGTCAGTAGCGAACAAAAATTTATGCTGCCTGGCCCAGACAAGTACATCTATTATGTCGAGTTGTAGTTTATCTCCAGTGTGAGTGATATCGTTAAGTGAGACTCCAGTAGATGTAGGGCATGAGCCATTGAATACTACTCTAAGTTTGGTAGTGGTGCTGCTGGGTTTTAAAACCCCATGATGAGACAAGACGTATGGAGTGTCAGCTGATATTGAGTTTGTTGCCTTCACCATATGACCTAGTTGTTCTTATTCCGTCATAAATTGAGTGTAGAGTGTCATCAGCTCTGGATTTTTGTCCAGACGTCGTAATAATGGATGGATTGGAATCTCCTTTAGGACCCAGAATTTAGTTAATAATTCCTGAATCGCACTGTCAGATTGAGTGAGTGTGGAGTGTAGCGTGTTGTGAAGGACGCCAGTGGATTCATGATGGACTGGGCTAAGTATTAGCCAACCAAATATTGACAGTTGAGCTATTGGAGAGTCTGGAGTGTGAGAAATGATGTTTGGCTTGATGATCTGCCCATAATAATCAGCTCCAATTATGATATCAATAGGCTGAGGTATCAAGAATGTGGGATCTGCTAGTTGCAGTCCTTGGAGATGCGTCCAATCGTCGTATTGAGTGTTGAACAATGATAATATGTGTGTAAGTGCTTGAAGACAGTGAGCTTGAATTGTTAACTCATCGTCTGACGTGAGTGACTTGAGTGTACATCGCACAAGGCATGTAGATTTCAATGGAGTGCTGGCACCAATGCCAGAGATCATGGTTGAAGAATGATATTTCTTCAGATTGAGTGCTCGAACTAGCGAGGTCGAGATGAGAGTTATTTCAGACCCAGGATCTACTAATATCCTAATTCTGTGAGTGGTCAGATCATTAGATATGTCGACGTAGATTGTAGAGGCGCTTGGACTTCAGAACGACCAGATAGTACCTTTAGCCTTCCTGGAACCGAAGTACCATGTGCTAAGGTCATACCACTGTTCAATCCATTCGTCACAAGCCTTGTTCCAGTCAGTGGAGTATCTGAAGCTGTCGAACAGTGAGTTGAGGAGATGTTGAATGCTGAGTGTTGAGTGTAGAAGACTGTGCCGAGTTCCTAGCGTGAGTGTGAGCTGTGAAATGATCTTGGTTGCAATAATCGCACACAAAGATCCTCTGTTGTCGTTGAGGAGGCTGCTGCGGTTGTTGGACAACATGACTTGCCCGTGGCTGGCTTCTGGAGTGTGAGGGTTGAGTGCGAGATGAGTGTGAAGTGCTTGCTAGGTGTTTTTGGGCACCTTCAATGTTCTCGAGAGTCCTGATCCTGGCAGAAATGAACTCAGTTAATTTCTTGAAGGTAGGAATCTCAGTGAAGTCTGCAATCGAGGTCTTCCATCGCTCATTTGTGTCCTTGTCTAGTTTTCTAGACACGTGGTACACCAGGATACAGTCCCGGTTTTCGATGGACTGATCCATGAACTCAATGCACTTGACTGCATTTCTCACTGTTGTGAGGAGACGTGACAGGTGTTCTGAGCGAGTGGGAGTTCGCTTGCCATCTGGAGTGTCCTGGAAGATGAGATCCAGTTGAGCAAAGATCAGTGGACGCTTATGTTCATAGCGAGTCGTCAACTCTCTCCAAGCTGCTGCGAAGCCTGCTTCTGTTCGCGGGAGTGTATTGATGAGTGCGTGGGCGTCACCTTCTGTATAGTGGAGAAGATATGCGAACATTGTTACTCCATCGATCCCTTTGTCCTGAATGACACGTGATGTAAAAGATTCTTTGAACTGTATCCATGATGCAAAATCGCCCTTGAATGGTCTGACCTAGCTCGACGTTCTGCATGTCCGCCAGAAGTGGCCTGTTGAGTGCTCGCCGAAGGTTTATCTTCGGGAGATGGTGAGATTGCGGTTGGCTTTGCAAAAGCTGCTGGCGATGTAACGTCACCGATGAAATGCTGATCTGCAGGTGGAGGCACTGTGAGTGTCAACGGTTGATTTGAAGGAGTGCTGTCGGTTTTTTTTTTGGTCTGACATGATGATGCTGAGGCAATGATGTCACCAAAATGTCACAACCAATTTTCATAGAGTGTCACAAGTGTCACTTGCGCCACATGAACTCACTTACCTGCATGAAATGTTCAACTGACTCTGATTCACAACCGCAATAAGAATAACGTGAAGTCTATTTATTGATCCGGCTCGAAGGACCATGTAAAAAATTGAAAATAATTTTTTTTTTGATTGGAACTATCCTTTATTTCTAATTTGTTTTCTTTTATATAAATAGCTTCTGGAGTGAGAAAAGACCGCGTGCGTCGACGTTGTACACGGAAAGAAAGAACGTGATGCCGGAACAGGTTTGAGTTCGACATGAAGGCGGCAGCAGTTGCTGGAGTGACAGAGGAGTGCTGCCATATGAGACTGACGGCGCGCAGAATTTTAATAATATGGTATATTTTACAACAGGTTTCAAGTGCAGGATTTCTTACACAAAGAATAGCTACACCATTTGGAATTGAATTTAATGTAGGAGGCTTAGAATATTTAACGATTTATGGCTAGGGTAATCATGATTGATATGAAACAAAACCGGAACGAAGAGATTTATTTTGAAGCTAAATTTAAAGGAATGAAGAATGTATTTTCTGATAAGAGAAACCTTGGGGCGTATGATTGCTTATATCAATTGTGATTATGATTGCTTATGGTCACACATAACTGTCTTATTTTCGTATTGCTAGTCGGAATTTATGACCCTTTTTCATCGTTTTTTTCGGGGGGCTATTAAATTATAGTGTTTCTAAATGATAATTTTTCTGGTAGTTTGCAAAGATTGCGATACCATTCTGATCCAAATTCTTGAGTGTTTCTGTCACTTGTTTTGGACCAAAAGTACTCTGTCTACCAGGATGGTTGCAACTTTGCCCTCAATTGTTATCTGTTCGAGTTCCTTTGTTTCTTATTCATAATATTAATTATATCGGTAAATCTAGTTAAATAAAGTCGATGGATGGTAAATTAGATTAAGTAATAATCCTGTTTTTGCAACTGATCCATCAATATGTTCAGCCATATGTCCATTTTTAGAACAGTTTGTAAGCTACTGGTCAAACAAGTTGTGATAATTAACATCACCAGTTTTCATACTGAAGATACTCATCTAAAACACCGTTATTGGTGCACCAGTTCAGGAAGATGTTATGTGTAAGTATTTTAATACCAAAGAACAACCGAAAGAATGTCACTTGAAAATTATTTGCGTACGCTAGGGCATGTGATTCAGGTGCCCAAACTCCTCCTGGTTACCCTGAACGAGCATATCAACTATCTATGCATGTGTCTATAAAGAATTGTGTACCTGTTCAAAAGCGAAGTAACAGGAAAAGGAACTTATATACCAAATACAAGAGTTTATATCCAAACGCTAACCGGCAACTGAAAATCGACCAGTATGATAGGTTGGAAACAGTGATAACAGGTTACTCCTCCGAAGCATCTACTCTTGATTCGGAGCATGATTTATGTATTTCTTATGGATTAGTCCTTAGCTATACAGGACCGAATTCAGTTGACACCCCGTTTACTTTCCATTTCCGCATGTTGATCATTATTTGCGCAACTCGCGGAATTTCAAGATCGTTAGCATCACATTCTCGATCAAACACACGCATGGTGTAGTTCAACTGGGATCAGCCGGACCAGCTTATTAGTTAGGTAGCCAGTCTGGTAGCCATTCTTCTAGGCTGAATGTATTCAAGGGATTTTGTTGTCTTGTGGTGTGAAATAATTTGTTGCAAAGGAAAGACTCACGGAACAGTCGCATGAGGATTGAATGCTTTTTGTTTGGTATGGCATAAATGCATGCAAGCATTAGTTAGATAAGTAAATCGGATCAGAAGTGAAAGATGCAAATCTTTTGTGCTGATCGTGACGAATGCTGGAATCTTCTTTCATTATATTATGAAAATGATTGGAGGCCTTTCAGAACAGAAACTTTTGATTAGCATTCGCTTGTGGGATGATTGTTTGCTAACGATGTTCAAATAACAGTGAAGGAATAAGCGTCGTAATTTACATGCAAACGCTAGAGATTTGATTGTTTATACCTTTAAGGTTGCACGACTACCGTTAGAACCAATTATCACCTTAGGAGGATTGCGCAGTAAACTACTACGAACGCTAAGGATAAACATTATGGCTTCAACATCGCTAGCATTAAAACCATTCGATTTCCAACATTGGCTTCCCAATTCAGATGTATCGAATCTATTATAAATACAATGCCAAATGCCAAGTCACTTTGTCTTTTGTGAAATTTTGAATACAGTTCCATATTGAATTGTGAAATGAAAGTCACAATTTTGAAATGTGAAATTTCCCAATCGTTAAATTTATTTGTTCAACTTTGATTCTGAAAATTAACATAACAAAAGGCAAAGTTGAGTTTATTGATAAGAAAAAGAAATACTCTACATAAGAGTTCAAGGTGTCCGTAATGTTTAATTAAATTTAATTAACAATGAACTCATTTAGAACTACGTCTTCTCAAAATAGTAAGGAAAATTGAAGTAGATGAAAAATAGCAAGTCCTTGATTTTACCAGATTGTTTTCAAAAAGACTAGGATATAATTTAGATTAACCCATGATATAAGATTAGATAGAATGAATGCCATGATATAAGATTAGAAAAAGCTTATATCATGGCATTCATTCGTATTAATGTTAAAGTTCTATTAACCCTTAAAGCGCATTATGGGTGCCTGACACCCAACAACATTTTCAAACACGCAAAGATCCTATAGTATCGAACAAAATCGGATCTGTATTGCTACCATTAGCTCAGATCAATAACTTCAAGGAAAGTGAGTAGAGACAGTGCGTGAATCGTCAGTGTGTAAACAGCAGCTGTTCAACGTAGACGTTTCGAAAAATTCGGGTGTCAATCAGTGTCCACTTGGGGGTCAATAAAGTGAAATTACATCACATGTGATCCCTTTCATTTTATTCAAACGCTCAAGCGTACAACTAACCCTCATAAAGGGATTAAATGGTCTGGGTTATTGTAAGGCTATAAAAGATGCAAATAGCAATTGTGTAGCCAACAACATTCACAGGGACGTGTAGACTAGACATGTAATAAATAGCCTAATAAAAGGATAATATGCTAATTATATATGCAGATGTTAAGTAAGTTAGTTAAGTAAGGATTTTTCTATAAATAGTTAGATGTGAGTTACAGTTGTCAAATAGAAGCATAAGGACGCGCAAGAAATTCAATTGTTTTATTTTCTCCCTCCGCGATTCACGAAGCAGTTTGCATATAATTGTGATTTTGGAGCAAATATTTTTACTGAAAAATTATTGATTTGTGGTAAATTTATAACGTAAGTCTAGCATTTGCAATGTCAAACATTTGTTATTTCATTATTTCATGCTGTTATGCTTTGCCGGCTTAAAATGCTGGCAGCGCAGAATGAGCCAGATTTTGACAGAGCCACTTCTATTATTTCGGTAGTTTAGGAACGGATTTGGTTAGGGATGTTATTGTTAAGAGGCAACACTGATTTCTCGTCACCCGCAAACATTTGACAGTTCGCCGATATCAACGGAAGCCGGTGTATTGAGTTAAAGCTTTTGGCACTAAAAAGTAAGTATTTTACTTCATTTAAGTTGTTTTTCAGTATTTTACTGTAAACAAATATAGGTACATGAATTGTAGACTGAGTTTGTTCATATGTTTGGCTTTGCAGCTGCATAAAAACTGAGCCGGGAAAGTTTTGATATTGTTGTTATTTTTAAGGTTATATTTTTTTTTAAGAATAAGTTTTGAAAGAGCCGGGTGAATGGGCCATAAAAGAGCTGGCTCTTTTATAACCGGCTCGTTCATAACCCTGCATTTGAATTTTGTAAATAAAATATACTAATAATAAATATGCATTTTTTTCATATACATCAGTGGACCTAACCCATCCTCCTTTTCCGGATCAACTTCTGCATTACAGTCATGAGTTACCTGATTGTTTGCTCGGCATTGTGGTGTAGTCGAACATTGATATTTGCTTGAGATATTGCATTATGGAGAAGCCTGGTCTAAAAAAACGAAAAAGACCTGCAAAATCGGTTATCGAAGAAGCAGTCAATGAAATTTTAGAGAAAGGTCAGTCCATAAACAAAACTGCACTTGCTTTAAATATATCGAGGTCTTACTTAGCTAAAATAGTTAAAAAAGTAAAAGCTTTTGGTGAATCATCTTATAAACACTGTCCTAATATAGGAAATAAGCGTATTTTCACAACAGACCAGGAAAATATGCTTGCGAATTATTTAAAGACTGCTTCTAAAATGTTCTTTGGCCTAACAAGACATCAAACTAAGAAGCTGGCATTTGATTTGGCCGCCTATTTTTGTGTCTCCTAGAGTAAATTGTAAAGATATTATGTTAAATAATGGTCCGCCTGGAGCTCTAAGGTTGGCTCAAGCTTCTGGATGGATGACTGAAGACTGTTTTGTTAAAGCGCTTGAACACTTTGTGATGTATATTTGGCCATCAAAGGAGAATTCAGCATTAATATTGATGGATAATCACAGCTCTCATGTGAATCTTAAAGTGGTTAAATTTGCCAGACAAAACTCAATCATTATAGTCACATTTCCGCCGGACTGCAGTCATAAACTACAACCACTCGATGTCACAGTATATGGGCCTTTCAAAACTAGATACCGCATTGCCATGAATGAATGAATGTTGTCAAGCCCTGGTAAAACCGTGACTATTTATCAAGTTGCACAATTTGTAAAAGAAGCATATCTCTCAGCTTTTCGCCCTCAGAATATAACCCAAGAATTTTTGAAAACAGGAATTTACCCCTTAAATTCCAATATATTTGATGTGGAAGAATTTTTATCTTCATATGTGACTGATAGACCTGATTCATCACAGTCAAACTATAGTACTGAGTTGAACTTGGACAAAGAAAATATTAAAACCAACTTAAGATCAAAACCTTTGCCTTCTACAAATCCATCTGAAGCTCACGAAGAAATTGAGGTTGTAACAGATCAGAATATCAGACCATTTCTCCATTTCATCTCTACTCCTACGGTTGCGATGCCGAGTACTTCAAGGCAACAAATTATACCACCGGAAACGATAAGACCATTTTCTAAAGCGGGGCCAAGACAAACACGACACGCAATAAGAGAAAAATGTCCTCTGCCATCGTAACTGACACTCCCGAAAAGCAAAAATTCGAAGAGAAAGAGGGAAATGCAAAGAAACCAAAAAATATTATTAAGAAACTGACCATAAAAATCCGTAATAGAAAATCAACAATAAATTAAGAAAATTCCGTACTGCAAGGTGACTCTGATTCGTCTGACTCTATCGTATTGGCTGAAGTAAGAAAAAAGGTTGTTCGAAGAAAAACAAACTCCAAAAAAAAAGAAAAATAGTGATGATTGCGTAGTTTGCAACAAAACATATGAAAACAGTGATCAAGATTGGTTTAAGTGCAAAATTTGTTCTGGTTGGACTCATGAATCCTGTGGCATTAAGGGGAAATTTAATTTCTTTTGCAAGACATGCTTCTAATTTCAAGAAAATGACATTCTATTCTAAAGTCCCGAAAAAGTCTGAATCTTAAACTTAAGCAAATTGATAGTTAAGTTAGTTAGTTAGTGATCTCTTCAACAAAATTGGAAGAAATTGAGAATTTGAAAAATTTGAATGTCCTTGGCTGTAGCCGTAGCTCGCGCAGTGCTGGCACTTGAAAAAGGCATGCTGGAACGTTAGGAGACGTCTGCGATGGAGGAATCTCTATTCTAGAACTTCTTTCACCACCTCTTTTTATCGCTAAGGAAGATATATCGATAATCTGAACGAGTCTCAGGGTATAAGAACACGAAACCTAACACAAAAGAATTGTCAAACGGTTGATTTTGAAGCTTACAGAGAGCAATATTTTTTTTTTTGAATTTCTTAAAGATTTAACGATGTTGTTTTTGATAGAAGATATTATTTTTTTATCTTGGTCAATTTTTGAGATTGTTATTAATAAAAAATAATCCTTCTCTAACATATTAAGATTATATATATTATAATAGGTATGACTGAATAATATGTTAAGATTAAAGCGCTTGTTAAAATGACTTAAAATGACTGATAGAATTAAAAATTTGTTAAAAAAGACATTAGTTTATAAAAAGGATTTGTTAGAATTGTCTTTTTGTTTTTTTGTTTTTGTTTTATAGGGCACTAATTATTATTTTGCATAATTTTCACAGACTGGCTCATTCACAACTTTTGGTGGCTCTTTCAGTACCGAAAAGTTATGAAACAGCCAAAAGACACATTTTTTAGAAATGAATATTTCACTGGTTTTGGTAATGTGTTTAAGGTTTTTTCGTATGAAATTACCTACTTTAATAAATAAATAATAGTTTGACAAAAAAAAAATCATCATTTCTTTCACTAAAAGTATATTTCTTTGCTCCGTTTAGTAAACTGGCTCTTTCATACCTCTTCTCCCCTAAATATAATTTTTTTTAATATTCCACTTTTGTATTTTTCTGTATCAAAAACTAGTACTCACTATTTTTTGTATTTTCACAAAATAAATTTATTTAAATTGTAAAAAACTTGATCATTTATTTTGCCTTTTTTGACCATAAAATGGACTCTTCAATCTGACAAATAATTATAGTTTTTGAAAGCAACAATATTGCAGCAATTTTTTTTTATCAAAGTATAGTATCTTGGGAATATAAACATAAGTTTTTAGGTAAAAATATTGAAAATTACGTTAGTTATGATTTTTAAGTTAAAAAAGCCATTTTTTCACCTGTTTTTTCTTTCAAGAATTTCTTAAACAAATTCAAAATTAATAAATGAAAATAAAAACTTACATAACTTTGAAGGAGATATTTTAAAGTACATCTCATAATTTTATTGTTTTAAAATATTCCATAACGGCAGAGCAAATCAGCATAGAACACGTCAGGGTGTCGGATACCCAAGTGTGCACTTTACGTGATTACTAAGAATTTCTGAAATGAAATTCTAAATATCAATCATATAATTCCAAAGTTTAAAATTGATTCACGGAAATTTATTGATTATTTTTCAACTGTCTTGAAGGGCTCAAGTGGATCTTCAGCTAACTAATTAGCCCTTTTGCTGGACTAGAAACACGTTCGGAACGTAGACGATAATAATCAAATGCCAAATCACTATGCACAATGTGGTTGAAAATGTGTCAATTCTCATAACAGAGTTTTTAACCCTGAAATGTATTTTGTATCATAAATGATACATACTAGAAAAATCAATATTAATCGGCATAGAATACCACTTTCATCACAACGCTAATTTCATCATATTCGTAACAAAGCGCTCCAACCATTTTGCATCAGACTGTAAAGAGAAATGCGACAATGATAACGGCACTTCTGATTTTGCGAAGAAGTGACACTTAGGAGCTCATCAGTGGTTTTTGTCGTGCTTGTTTGATTTTGTTTAGGTGTTCGTAATCGACCCTAAGTTTTGGAAAAAATTAATAATATTTGTGAATATCTCCCGATTGTGTCAGTGGTGCTTCCATAAGAAAAAAAGCAGTGCTTTTTTTGATGTAAGTGGGAATTTTGTGGTATGTATCAAATATGTTACAGTGGTCTTTGCTTTATATTTAGAATGAACCCAGGTGAAAACGAAAGGCCCCTGAAGCCGCATGAGCTGCAGTTTATAATTGACAATTGGGATGTTAGCGAAGATGAATTCGATCATTCTGAAGATGAAGAAAACTTCGATATCGAAAACATTCCAATTGTTTTATGAATTAGAAGAGGAAGTAAATGTGACTGAAAATGAACGTTTAAATCAAGAATATGATGAAAGTGAATTACAAAATTATAAAGATTCTTTCAAATATATAATTTGGAAGAAAAAAAACCTTATATTAAATGAAGAGCAAAAGCAGTTCAGAGGAGACAGTAATCTGCCTTTATCGTTATCGACATTAGAAAGTCCCTACGATTATTTCCGATACTTCTTTGATGATGAATTGATCAACTCAATTATACAAGAGTCCAACGGATATACTACGAACCATTTCAAAACTGCATATGTAAAAAATAATTGGGGGTATGTATATTCATGTCTGTTATACACTTGCCCAATATAAGATGCTAAAAGCGAAAAGATGCGAAAAGGGAGCTGATCTGCTGCTGCTGAGCGAACAACATCGAAATAAGGCCTCACCAGCCTGGTTCTCCGATGACTCTCATACTGCTGCCGTTTGGGTTCGTGGCAGCATGCGACTCCAGATCCAAGGTCACGGCCGAGGAGACGGTTTCGTGTGGATTCGGTGCTCGGGTATAACGATTTTCAGCGTATACCTGACGCCGAATGGGTCAATGCCATCTTTTCAAAATAGACTGGACGCGCTAGAGGATGCTGTTCTGAACACAGATGGCAAAGTACTCGTAGCAGGAGACTTCAACGCCAGAGCCGTTGAGTGGGGCATGTCTCAAACCGATTCCAGAGGGCAACGCATTCTGGACATGTCGGCGAGGACTGGGTTGGTGGTTTTAAATACCAGTAATGTACCTACCTTCCGGCGCTGGGGCTGCGAAGGAACAATCCCAGATGTGACATTCGCCTCGGAGTCCCTCGCTTCGACGACGTTGAACTGGAGAGTACTCGAGGATTACTCAGCGAGTGACCACCAATACATCGCGTTTGAGATCGGCGATACCAGTCTCGCTCGTCTCAACGATCTTTCACTTCATGGTGGAATATCGGAAAAATGGACGTGGAGACTTTCGCCAATGTGATTCTAAAAGGCGGAACGACATCGGGATGCCCTTCGGGGAACGGAAGGGCTGGAGTCGAGGGAATGGCGGAGTCAACGATGAACCTTATCACTTCTGCCTGTAGTTCATCTATGCCTCGACGGAGGCCTCGACACGACAGGCCTGCTGTACATTGGTGGTCAAAAGATATCGCAGACAAACGAGGCGAATGTCACAGACTTCGACGTGCAGCTCAGCGGTCGAGAAACGTAGAGGAAGCATCCGATAGGACAGCAGCATACATATCAGCAAGGAAAGAAATCCGAAGACTCATCAACGAGAGCAAGGCACGCTGCTGGCGAGAACTTGTGGACGATGTGAACAGGGATCCATGGGGGCTCGGCTACAAGTTAGTGTGGCGTAAGCTCGGTACCTCACGGAAGCCGTATTTACTTCAAGCAGATAAGATGGACGGCATAGTGCAGGCGCTTTTTCCAACTCATCCTGTCGGTGTTGATGCTGCCCACGAGGTCGACTCCGGCGAATGTCCATCGTTCACTAAAAATGAGCTGGGGGAAGCGGTGCTTTCTATGAAAGCACGAAAGGCACCAGGACCAGATGGCATTCCATCCGAGGTGCTACAAATGGTCTTCCACGTTTGTCCTGACTTGCTGCTCAATGTGTTCAACGCTTGCCTGAGAGAAGGTGTGTTCCCATCTCGCTGGAAGGTGGCGAGGCTCACATTGATCAGCAAGGGAAAAGGGGACCCTGGGCTGCCATCTAAATACCGGCCGCTTTGTATGCTGGACACAGCCGGGAAAGTGTTCGAAAAGCTCATCAAAAGAAGACTCACAGACGCAATTCGTGCTGCAGGGGACCTATCTCCTCGGCAGTATGGCTTTAGAGCAGGGCGATCTACTTCCGATGCCATCATGGAAGTGGTGAATGCAGTCCGTCGAGCCGAAGCGCACAAAACTGAATCCAAACGAGTTGTCTTGCTAGTGACGCTTGACGTCAGAAATGCCTTCAACTCCGCCAGATGGTCGGATATTCTTGGCACATTGCAAAATTTTTTCCGATTGCCAGGGTATCTGATGCGGATTTTGAGGGATTATTTAAAGGACCGCAAACTGCTCTATGACACACAAGGTGGGCGACGCAGTATGGAGATAACGTCTGGTGTAGCGCAAGGCTCCATACTGGGACCAGACTTGTGGAACGCCACATATGACGGACTATTGAGGCTTGAGCTGCCAGATGAGTCGCGCTTAGTCGGCTATGCAGATGATATAGCAGCACTGGTCGCCGGACGTACAGTCGAACATGCGCAGCGCAGACTGGGAGTGCTAATGCGTCAAGTGAGGGAATGGATGAACACCCGTGGGTTCAGTTTGGCACTAGAGAAAACCGAGGTGGTCATTCTCACGAAGAAAAGAATTCCCACTGTAATTCCTTTGCAGATCGGAGATGCGACTGTTGAGTCTAAACTTGCAATAAAATATTTGAGACAATTGATCGATTCCAAAATGAGCTTTTCGGACCAGACCAGGGCAACGGCGAAAAAGGCCGCGATGGGCGTCTCAGCTTTGAGTCGACTAATGTGCAATATCGGTGGGCCCACACCGAGCAAACGCCGACTTCTCATGAGTGCTGTACAGGCAGTGCTACTGTACGGCTCTGAGGTTTGGGTCGGAGCTCTCAGTAAGGAGCTGTACCGAAAGCGCTTGGCCCAGGTACAGAGACGAGGAGCTTTGCGGGTTGCGTCTGCATACCGCACTGTCTCTGAGTCGGCGGTGTTGGTGATCGCAGGAGTGATACCCATCGCCCTCCTTGCTAGAGAACGACGGAGAATTTATGACCGTAAAGTGGAGGGCTCAAGATATGCTGTCAACCGAGAAGAGAGGCAGCGCACAATACTCGAGTGGCAACAGTCATGGCAAGGCGACTCCAATGGCCGCTGGACTGCCCGCCTTATAGGGGACGTGGGATCGTGGCTAAATCGAAGGCACGGTGAGACTGATTATTACCTTACCCAGCTTCTTAGCGGGCATGGGTATTTTCAGTCTTACTTGCACAAGATTGGTAAATCACGGTCCCCAGACTGCATTTTCTGCCCAGGGGAAAGGGATGACGCATGTCACACCTTCTTCAACTGTAGAAGGTGGAACAGGATGCGGCAGGACTTGTGGGAGGTGATGAGCTTTCTCCAGACAATCTGGTCGGAGAAATGCTGAAAAGTTTCGACAAATGGACCTGCGTGGCACATTACTCTCGGGCAATACTTATTGCCAAAAAATATACGATAGATAACCTTGGGCGCGGGGTCTAGGGAGGTCTCCTTTCCAGCAGTCCTCCTCCATCCTGCCCCCTCCCGCTGGAGGGAGATTTCTCTAGACTGACGGCGCCCTAGCGCGAAGTAAAAAAGAGGCCTAGCCTGAAGTAATGTGTCAAACGGTTCCAGGCTAGGATCTCTTGACAGGGGGGGTGTTTAGTGGGTAGTCTGGTAGCATGCGCTGCTAGGAGTCCCACACTCCGGGCGTAAATTGCCTTCACCACCCAACCCAAAAAAAAAAAAAAAAAAAATATAAGATGCTATTGGACTACAAAGCTTGGAGTGCCACATATCAAAGAAACGATGAGCCTAAAGCATTTCGAGAATGTGAAGAAATTTGTACATTTCAACAATACTTCAAAAATGCAACCTAAGAATAATGACGATTTTGATCGATTGTTTAAACTTCGCCCTGTTTTGGATTATTTGAACGTTAAATTTGCAAGCATACCATGCGAACAATATTTGTGTGTGGACGAGCAAATATGTTCAACAAAAACGAAGCACTATCTCAAACAATATTTGCCGATGAAGCCCCATAAATGGGGTTTCAAATTTTTAGTTTTGAGCGGCGTCAGTGGATATGCTTATAATTTTGAAATATATACGGGATCCAATATAAAGACACTACCAACAGAGCCAGACTTGGGATATTGTGCTAATGTTGTAGTCCGGCTTCTTCGAAACGTCCCAAAAAACCAAAATTTTCGTATTTTCTTTGATAACTTTTATTCGACGATACCTTTGATTTTCTACTTATCTTCCATGGGTATATTTTCTTTAGGGTCAATAAGAAGGAATAGAATTCCTAATTGTAAATTGCCTACTGACACTGACACAAAAAAAGATCCAAGAGGCAGTATTTATGAATTCGTTTCTAATGCAAATGGCACAGATATTACAACAGTTGCGTGGAAGGACAATAAACTTGTCACATTGGTGTTGAATTTTGTCGGCGCATTACCCTTAGCAAAAATTCAAAGATTCGACAAAAAACAAAAAAAGTTGTAGAGATTTCATGTCCTTCGATTGTCAAAGAATACAACCGACACATGGGTGGTGTTGATCTTCTAGTTTCTAGACAATTTGATCGGAAGATATAAAATAATGATTCGAACGCGAAAGTGGTACTTACGAATATTTTATCATTTACTTGACCTTACCCTTGTGAAAAGCTGGTTGCTATATAGAAAAGCTTGCATTATCAAGAAGGAAAATTTTTTGAACTTGCCGGAATTTCGATTTAAAGTTGCAGAATGATTGTGCAAATCTGACTGCGTAGTTACACCTAAACGAGGTAGACCAAGTCCTGGTCAATATCGAGAATGAAATCCAGGCGAAAAAATTGAAAGGACCAACGAGCTACATCCCCCCGAAACCAATACGTACTGATAATATAGGACATTGGTGCCATTACACCGAAAGTGAAACAGATGCAAAATGCCAGGGTGCAAAAAGCGAACATTTGTAATTTGTGAAAAGTGCGGAGTTGCACTTTGTTTCAATAAAGGAAACAATTGTTTTAAAGTTTTCCACCAATAAATTTTTATAGCCCCACTAAGAAGGCCTAAAGTTGAGTTTTTTATTTACAATGTTAGAACATAACTAATGATTTACATGTTTTACATGTTCTACATGAATGTTTTACATGTGTTTTACATGAATTTTACATGTTTTTTTTTGTTTGGGAGGTGAAGGCTATTTACGCCCTGAGTGTCGGACTTCCCCGCTACCGGACAACCGACTAAACACCTCCCCTGTCATACCGAGAACCTAGCCTGGAACTGTTTGTCACATTACTTCGGAGTAGGCCTCATTAACCATCGCTTAGCGATGTCTTCAGGCTAAGGGAAATCTCTCTTTCTCCACGGATGGATAGGAAGGAATTGCGATTAGTAACTATAATATTGCGTTACAGATATGTTACCTCCCTCGCCAAGCGATCCATTATGTCCTTCTTCATAATGAGTACTGTCCGTACGTAATGCGACACACAGTTCCAATTGTCCTTTGATTTCATCATTTTTCCCCTTACATTTTCTGGGGAAATAACGCCAATTTTCTCCGAGAGATGCGAACGGAGTCTTGTGAATCTATTACTCCTAAAGAACGTGTGGCAGGCACCATCCGTCATCCCCGGACAGAATACGCAAGTTGGGGATGATGTCTTTCTCATCTTATACAGGTAAGTTTGAAAATACCCGTGACCACTAAGTAGTTGCTACAGATAATAATCAGTCTCACCATGCATTCTGTAGAACCATGGCCCCAAGTCACTTATCAGCCGTGCGGTCCACCTGCCTCGCGTTTCGTTTTCCCATGTTTGCTGCCACAAGATAAGGGTTCTTGTCCGTTCCTCTCGACTGACGGTTTCTCTCGCCGATTCCCCCCTACGTAAGTATACACGTTTCCGTTCGTCTGCAAGTAACTTAATAGGAACCACCCTCGAGATTACCAGCACTGCAGGTTCAGAGACAGTGCGGTATGCAGCGGCTATCCGCAAAGCTCCTTGCCTCTGCACCTGTGCCAGGCGCCTTCGGTATGTCTCTTTACTAAGAGCGTCAGCCCAAACCTCGGAGCCATACAAGAGCACTGACTCCATTGCACTCATCAGTAGACGTCTTTTGCTCGAGGTTGGCCCCTGCGTGTTGGCCATAATGCGGTTTAGCGCCGATACCCACACGGAAGCCTCATCTGCTGACGCTCGAACCTGCTCGAAAAAACTCATCTTCGAGTCAATCATCAAGGCAAGGTATCTGATTGATTCTTTTGACACGATGATCATTTCCCCCACACGAACCGGCATAACACGAGGGATTCGCTGCTTGGTGAGGACGACAACCTCAGTCTTTTCCAGCGCTAGGCTAAGCCCACGGTCTGTCATCCACTCGCTCACTCGGCGTATCACCACACCAAATTTGAGCAGCGTCCGTCCGATAGTACGTCCGGCGACTAGTACTAATACGTCATTTGCGTACCCAACTAGGCGCGACTCCCCCGGTAACTGCAGCCTCAAAAGCTCATCGTACGAGACATTCCAGAGGTCCGGGCCCAGAACGGAATCACGCGCGACCCCTGATGTCAAATCAATTCTTCGCCGGCCTCCCAACGAGTCATAGATGAGTTTCCGATTTTTGAGGTAGTCTTTCAATATCCGCATCAGGTACCTGGGCACCCTGAAATATTCCAGAGCACCAAGAATATCTGTCCATCTAGCAGAGTTGAAGGCATTTCTCACATCTAGATTTATGAGCAGAACTATTCGTCTCGAGTAATGATTGTGGGCTTCTGCCTGCTGGACCGCGCTCACTACCTCTGCTTTTGCACAAATTGTGGATCGACCAGTCCTGAAGCCATACTGCCGAGGAGACAGATCCCCGGCAGTTCGAATGGCTTCTCCAAGTCTTTCTCTAATGAGCCTCTCGTGTACCTTCCCAGCGGCGTTCAGCATACATAGGGGCCGATATGTAGATGGTTGCTCCGCGTTCCCGTTACCCTTGTGAATCAGCACGAGCCTCGCCTCTTTCCAGCAATTTGGAAACACACCCTGCCGCAAACAGGCATTGCAAGTGGTGAGCAGCTTTTCAGGACAAAGTTGATGTGCAACCGGTATCAGTTCCGCTGGCATACCGTCTGACCTTGGGGCCTTTTTCGATTTTAAAGCTTTTACCGCATCATCCAGCTCGATGGCAGTAAAAAGTGGGCATTCTCCGAGACATTCAATAATTGCATCATCGGAACAAATAGGATGCATAGGGAAGAGCGCTCTAACAATCCGGTCCATTTTTTCCGTTTCAAGGACACAGGGCCTCCTTGCAGCTCCTAGTTTCCGCATGGCAAGCTTGTAACCCAGCCCCCACGGATCTCTGTCGATGTCCTCAACTAGGTTGCGCCAGCAGCGAGCCTTGCTTTCGTTAATTAACCTACGGAGAACTTTTCTAGCCGACCTGTATGACAGCGTTCGGGAGTGTGATTCGTCTCCATTTCTTAAACGTTGAGATTCGCGGCGGAGTTTGTGACATTCTCTCCGCTTTTCGCCGATTTCTGCCGACCACCAATATACAGCAGGCTTATTGTGTCGAGGCCGTCGCCTGGGCATAGAGCAGTCGCACGCATTCTTGATGAGCCTCATGGTGGAGTTCACCATGTTTTCAGCTGAGGCTCCTCCCGTTACCGTCATAGTTTCACCTCTCATAAGAGCTGCGGCGAACGCGTCGACATCTATTTTAGATATATTCCAACCTACAGTTGAGGGTTGGGTTGCTACGCGTCGAGTAGCACAGTCGCCAATTACGAAATTAATGTTCTGATGATCGCTCGCCGAGTAGTCCTCCAGTACCCTCCATCTGTGTATCCTAGGCACAAGGACTCCAAATCAAATGTCACATCCGGTACAGTTCCCAAGCAGCCTCCCCGTCGAAAAGTTGGTGTGTTCCCAACGTTCAAGATGACAAGTTGCCTCGTAGCCGCCATTTCTAGGATTCTTTTTCCTCTCGAGTCTGGCAGAGGCATTCCCCATTCTATCGCCTTGGCGTTAAAGTCAGCGCCAACAAGGATTCGGCCTTCCGTGCTCGAGACAGCTTCCTCCAGTTCATCGAGCCTGCTCTGAAAACATGAAATTGACTCATTCGGCGTGAAATAGACGCTTATGAATGTCGAATCGGCGCACCCAATGAGAACGAAGCCATTTCCGCTGGAGCAAGTCCGAACTGTGGGTAGAGCCCTATTATGTACCCAGATGGCGGCGGTGCCGGATCGATCACAAGATCATCCAGCCTTGTCCTTGTTGTGGTGTTGCTCAGATATCAGCAACAAGTCGACTTTTCGCTCTCTTGCAACCTGGTCTAGTAAATTTTGTGCGGTTGAGCTACGGTGTAGGTTGATTTGCAGGACTTGAATCATGTCTTTGCTCTTTTCTTTCTTAGTGCCTCGTTGAACTCCTGACAACTACCACTTCCTGGGATATGAACCAGGTCTTCAGACTTCCGACCCTTATCTTTGCACAAGATATAATTGGGTTCGTTTGGGCAGTCTTTCGGCTTATGACCGGAAGTGCCACACCTGTAGCACAGTTTGCTTCGATCTGGCCCCTTGCAGTTCAAAGAGATTTAAATTTAAAGTTAAGGCACTTGTAGCATCGAGTTAGAGCTACCCTCTGACGTATCCTGCACACAACCCAGCCGATTTTAATTTTCTCTTTGGCCAGGAGTTGCACAGCGTCTTTCTCTGGGATGTCTATTATTGCCGGCCTTTGTCGTCTAGGGTTGGTAGGCGTTAGCCTTACCCTAAAGCTCTCTGCCGTAGGAAGAATTTCCCAGATGGAATCTTCTACTTCTTTGGCATCCGCAATGCAGTCAAGGTCTCTTATTTCCAAAGACGCTATTGGCTGCAAAGTCGAGATAACAGCTTTAGAGCCCAGGAGGTCCTTGACAGCGCTCTCGAACCATCCCTTGTCGGTGGATTCCGCTCCGAGTTCTACGAGGAGACCGCCTGTTCTAGTCGCTCTTACTGTTCGTAAACAGACACCGTTTTATTTTTCGGGTTCCACATTTTGCCTGATTTCCTTGAGGACCTCGGCGTAAGTTCTCCCGTCTGCAGGTTTGATCAGTAAAGCATCCTTGCGCTGCTTGTTCCTGGTCTTTTTTGGCATTGCGCTGTGTTTCGTGCCTTCTTGCTTTTCGGGCGCCTGTTTGGAATCTTTTGTTATCGCTTGGTGTATCTTCTTCGCAGTCTTCTGTTGCGATTTAAAGTGCACCAATTGAAAGCCATGATTTTTCTCCTCCCCTTGACTGTTGTCTCCTGTCTCGATTATTATCGGCCCCTTCGCCTTTTTCCTACGGTCAGGTTTAAGTGGACTACATGCCGCCTTTTTGCCTTTTACGAGAGGAGTAGCATTTTCGGTGAAGGGAGTTTTATTTTCCGGAACTTTCTTAAGCTCTTTCAATTCACTCTCCGCCCGTAGCCACCTGCGGCAATAGTGCTGGATCCTATCAACGAGGTCCTCCAGTTCGTCAATCCCATTTTTGATGCCCTTGTTGACATTTTTTTGGACATTCGTTGAATTTCTCATCACTTTTATTATAGCTTTTTATGTTTTACATGAATTTCACATGTTAGAATACATAACTGTGATTTTTTTCGCTCAAAACAAAAAAATGGTGCATTCTAGGGTTAATAGAAACTATCTTATATCGATCTTGCTTTGCGATCCTAAAATTTCATTGCATTATTTTTTCAAGCCTCACCCCCTTCCAAAATGAAAATCAATTAACTTCAGTGTTACATGCTTATACATTCCTTGTTCTTTCTTTACCGTAGGAACATTCCTTTATCCTAACAAATCCTTATCGTATTAAAAATTTTCACCTTTTCCCTCCATCAAAATTATCCGAAATATTCATATCGGTAGGTTTATGTGTAATTTAAGCGATAACATACTTAATTTTCACGTTAAAATAAACACGGTATTTAAGAAAATGAAATCTTTTCCAGAATAAAATTTTACGAAGGAAACCCTGTTTGTGTTCTTCACATGCAGTCAAGAGCACACTTTCCTTGTTTCTTCTAGATAGATCCGATTCATTAACATTCTGAACCGAAATTGTATCACCTTGCAGAGTGTCCTAATCTCATAAATATTGGGATTAAGCAGAAAGAACATTAAGCAGACAATTGTGCTTTCATCTATCGTTCTAACCAAATCAATGCTTTCTTCATGAAGATTTTTGGAAACTTTTCATTTGAATTAGGGTCGTGAGGATTTCAGTGATAAGAGTTTCCTTATCATCATCGTACTGATCATTTAAGCCAGTAGCTGAACTGAATATCTTCTCTTTCAAAAAAGTCAGCATTACTGGATTCTTTCTTAAATTTTCTTTGACAGCCTCCTGGTGGAATTATATGTTAAGTTTCGTTCGCTCATCATCCTTTCTTCTAATACCTGATCTTAAGACGTTATGGTTATTTCATTTTAAGAATGAGAGTAACGCAATTAGTGACTTTAGATTGGCTATCCCCTAGATAGTAATAAAAAACATCAGAACGAGCTGAAGATGGCTGATAACAGCCGAAACGCGTCCTCCAATCGAAAAAGAAAGGGCCGGTGGACCCTAGCAACACGAAGATAATAATAATTAGTTAAACTGGTAATTCTTAACCAGAATCATGTACAAGTCCTTACAAGTTTTTCATCTCTATGTAAGTTTCTTTTAAATTTCTTGCTTTGTTTTTCTAACTGAATCACGCCGATATTGTAATCTGCGTGGCTTAGGTAGAATTCATATAGTTTAGTTAGCAGTAGAGGGTATTCATTTTAGTTGGTAGCGAAAAGAAGACTATTTACGTCCTAAATCTCGAAGTGCCCGTGGTACAAACATTCTGAACTACCAACTAAACCCCTCACCGGTCAACCGGAGTATCTATTTTGACACACGACTGAGGAGTAGTTGTACTAGAGTACCAAGTTTGACACACAACTGATAATCCCTATTCCTCCCTATCGCCCTTCGGATTACAGGAATTCATTTTGTAGCGTGAAATGGAGTTGAAAAAAAATTTCTGAAAAAAGGTTCCCATTACCTTCAACTCATCCAGCTACTAGGAGTATGCAGAATGGACAAAAAGTTAGACCTTTGAATACAAATCAAATAACTAACGCTGAGAAAATTATTATATGCATATTATATGCATGGAAGATCACAACAATTTGACAATAAACTAACAAATTCACCACTGTCAATTTTCGATATCAAAGAATTTTTTCAAACATATTATTTAATCTTTTCATGAAGAATATTGTTTTTCGAATATTCTAAAACTCAACTTGAAACTCAAGTGCTCGGATGCCGCGAATGAATTTTTTTCAAATTCCCAAAATCCGAATTTTTATTATTTGAGCATTGCATACTCAAAAGTGCGAACAAATACTCGAAAATTCAACAGTAAAAACGTCAAGTTGTGATTAAGAGAGTGTGTCGAGAAAACAGTTCAGGGCACGTCAGTCCACAAACCATTTCAAATCTTTCTGCAAAGGTTTTAGGTTTTGTTTGATAAAGAAATGCTATGTGCTATGGATGATTTGTGTCATGAGACGCGAGCTACTACCAGGCCAATTGAAAAGTCCCCGGTCAGACACACAGATGTTGGTGCTAGTATTAAATTTGTAGGGTGCTCGCAACGACACGTGCGCTAAGGAAAACAATCGCGGTCAACGCCATAACTATTCAGCTGTCAAGCGAGTCTAGTGGGTGGACGATCCTGTAGCAGCACGCGCACAATCTGTATTATATATACTTATAAATATTCATTTAAATACATAGTGTTATTCGTCAACGCTATAAATTCATATGATTTTTAGTTATTACCAACCTTGAAACGATACGTTTGACAGCAGTCCGACCATTGGTTTGTGAGATATTGCGTTGTGAGTGTTGCTACTTTTGTTATTTGAAAAAAGATGAAAAAAAAAGAATTTCGTATGCTGATAAAATATTGCTTTTTGAAGGAAAAAAATACAGTTGAAACAAAATCTTGGCTTGATGAAGAGTTTCCGGGGTCTGCACCAGGAAAATCAACCATCATTGATTGGTATGCTAAGTTGAAACATGGTGAAATGAGCACCGAAGACGGCGAACGCAGTGAACGCCCAAAAGATCCCATCATTTCACTCCGGACTCCAATCGACAGTCAGCTGAGTGGACTGCACACGATGAACCGAATCCAAAGCGAGGAAAAACACAACAGTCAGCTGACAAGGTTATGGCATCAGTATTCTGGGATGTGCAAGGTATAATATTCATTGGTTACCTCCAAAAGGGCCAGCTCATCAACAGCGATTATTATATAGCGTTATTGGATCGTTTAAAGGATGAAATCGTTAAAAAACGGCCCTATTTTAAGAAAAAAAAAGTGCTGTTTCATCAAGACAATCCACCGTGTCACAAATCAATGAAAACAATGGCAAAATTGCATGAATTGGGCTTCGAATTTCTTCCACATCCACCGTATTCGCCAGATCTGGCCCCCAGCGACTTATTCCTGTTCTCAGACCTCAAAAGAAGGCTCGCTGGAAAGGAATTTGGTGCCAATGAAGAAGTAATCGCCGAAACTGAGGCCTATTTTGAAGCGAAAGACAAATTGTACTACAAAAACGGTATTGAAAAGTTGGAAGATCGCTATAATCGCTGTATCGCCCTCGAAGGCAACTATGTTGAATAATAAAATCGAATTTTGCAAAAAAAAAAATGGGTTTTACTTTTTAGACCGGGGACTTTTCAATTGGCCTGTTAAAAGTGCAAGTTCAGTTTGAATTTAATAATTTTCCAGGTATTGCAAAAAAGTGACGTCATTTTTACATAGAATGAATCCATCCTGAGTGCAACGTTTAGTCGTGACAATGAACAGCTTTGTTCAGAACAATGAAAACCTGCTTCTACAGTGGAAAAAGTGACTAACTTGAAAATATTTCCTGTAATGCAACATATGTGCCTTTCGGTAAAACCAAAAAAAAAGTTTAAGATTAAAGATATTCCTTAACATACACGTTGCCGTGAACATATGCATGCAAACTCTTCAAATGCAATGCTTACTTGTTCTTTTCATATTATATTGGGAGAGTATGTGTATATGCACGTGTATACGTAGGATGCTGTGGCATTCTCATGTGGCAACTACAAAAAAGTTTGAGATACCTTCAATTCCAACGAAGATGTGAAGCATGAAGCGCACACAAAGAGATCGTTGTCTAGGATTCGACACACATGATCTCCTTATTTCAAAAGAATTTGTATCTTAATGAAAAAGTCTTGAGGATCTTTTCAAATTATTCTACTGATGGTTTAGTTCAGTCTTCGATTTGTTAGCATTTTTTCGTTAACTAAAATATCTTCGATATTTACGTACAATTATTACAGCAGCTTCTTCACGGACATAAATTTCATCCCATTTCGTGTAAGAGCTAACCCTGAAAGCACTTCCAAATTGTCTGAAAACAAATAACTTACTTGCAACCCCTAATTTTATCTCCACCATATGATCTGTTGTGAACAAACCAAACGACTCGATTCATTCACGATAAGGCAATTCCTGTCTCAGCGTTTTAATTTAATGTATCATAAAAATCTGTTGAAAACAAGTCCGAATGCAATGCGGCGTTTTTGCGATTCAAACGTAAGTTTGATATGAACCCATGTGCATATGTTATTTGTATTTAAACACAAAGGCAAAGCGTACATGCTCATACAGATGTCTACATATCCATGGAACTCATTTTTGACTAAAAACAATTCTTGCATAAAATTTGCATATTTTGAAGAAGTGCAGAAAAGCCCTTGATCAAGATATCAGTGCAAGAAAAATGCATACATGTGAGCCGAGCATATATACGAAATATGTGCAAGTCACTGTTCGAGATAAAGTTGTAGGATTTTAATATCAAATGATGGGTCAATATCTTGCACGTTTGTCGTTGCATTCAAGCGCTTGCCTTTGAAACTTCTAAAATTATGCAAAATGGGCGTATTTTGAACGAAATCAAAAAGGATTATGGACTTTGCGATGCGCAAAACGTTGATACGTGACGCTTTAAGACCTAGGAATTAAAATTGCTTGATTACAGATTGTAAAACATATGTAAATGAAATGTTTTACGGTTGGCTCCAAGAAATGTGTGGTTTTGTATGTTAATCTTAGCCGTATTGCATAGGCAGTTTGTATAATCAGGAGAATACCATGGACTTGTTTTGATGGTCAACTTTTTCGTCTTATATTCCGATGCATGCGAATAAAATCGAGGAACCATATGAACCCACAATTGATTTTTTGAATATGTGAATCATACGTTATTTATGTGCTTACTCTTTTAATTACTTCATAATGTTACTTGAGCTTTCGAAAAACAATTGAAATGATATTTTTATCCTTCGCAAGATCAGTTGAGGAAGACATATATTGCTCAGCCTTATCGTAAAGGATGCTTTCTTGAAATATACACATATGTATATTTCAAAATAAGCGGCAAAATACTGAAAAAAGGACTATTCTAAACTTCATCTGATTTTTAGTGCAGCCCGAATCACTGCTAAGGATTTGTTAAGTTGTTTGGGAGCTGAACATGTGAACGTGAGATTTTTTCATTCAGTATCTCCATTTGAAGTCGTTTTTGGCTTGCTCAAAATCTGCTGATAGGAATAAAGCCACAGTCCAACAAATGAGAAAAAGATGTTTGTGTACTGGTAAGATTGCGCGGATACAATCCAATCGCTCAAAGAGACGTTGAAAGTTATCCAAAATTCAGATGTTTTGCAAAAAAGACTTTTTTTTTGTGGTAGGGAGGTGAAGGCTGTTTACGCCCTGAGTGTGGGACTCCCAGACGCAAAATGCATTTGAACTACCCACTAAACACCTCCCCTGTCAACCCGAGAACCTAGCCTGGAACCGTTTGGCACATTACTTCGGGTTAGGCCTCGTGTTCCTACGCCTAGAGGCGTCTTCGCATTATGGGTATCTATTCTCTAACGGAAGGATAGGAGAGGAAGGAAGTGCTACAAAAGAGATCCATCCATCCCCGATGCCTCCAAGCGTTCCAATAAAGCTTTTTTTAATGTAAACACTGCCCTAGCATATTGCGCTACGCGATTCCAATTGTCAACTGTTTCCAGCATTACTCCGACGATAGTATCCAGACAGGGTTCTCCGATTTCGCTGAGTAGGACCCCTCGCTGCTGGCTCCACCTTTTGCAGTAGAAGAATGTGTGACAGGCGTCATCCAACTCTCCTGCACAAAACACACAGTTAGGAGACCGTACTTTGTCAATTTTGTACAGGTAGGACCGAAAACAACCGTCCCCGCTTAAGAGCTGGTTCAAGTATAAATCGGTCTCACGATGCACTCGACTGAACCACGGCATCAGGTCAGGGATCAGACGTGCAGTCCACCTTCCCCTTGTTTCTTGCTCCCATGACTGTTGCCAATCGCTGATAGAGCGACGTCTCTCTTCCTTGGTGATCTCTTCTCTTTGATCTTCACTTCTGTGCAGGTAAATACTTCTGCGCTCTCTCGCAAGGAGGGTGATGGGTATCACCCCTGCGATTACCAGCACTGCCGCCCCGGAGACCGTTCGGTATGCGCATGCGATTCGCAATGCTCCTTGTTTCCTTGGTGAGAGCGTCGCCCCACAGTTCTGATCCGTAGAGTAGAAGCGACTGCACAACGCTCATTAAGAGCCGTCTCCTTGATGTGGTGGGCCCCCCTATGTTGGCCATTAATCGGGTGAGTGCCGTCACACGCGCTGTAGCCTTGTCAGCTACTGCCCTGATTTTGTTGGGAATTTGGCGTGGTCTTCGGGAAGCATCGTGATGGATCTATGTACTGGTGATCACTGGCCGAGTAATCCTCTAGCACTCTCCAGTTTTTAACTGATTGTGCTAGGCACTCAGCGGTGAATGTCACATCAGGTATGGTGCCGATGCAAACCCATCGACGGAAAGTAGGGGTGTGGCCTGTGTTCAATATGACGAGCCCAGTTCGTGCTGCCATTTCCACGATCCGTTTGCCCCGAGCGTCTGACTGGGGCATGCCCCACTCGATTCCCTTTGCATTGAAGTCCCCTCCGACGAGCACATGACCCTCAATACTCGAAACAGCGTCCTCCAAAGCATTGAGCCTAAGTTGAAAGGATGACAACGATTCGTTCGGAGTTAGGTATACACTGAAGAGTGTAGTTCCCGAACACCGAACCCAAACAAAACCATCTCCTCGCCCCCGATCCTGCACTTGCAAGTGTGCACTGTTCCGATCCCAGATGGCGCCTGTACCGGATTCGTCAGGATACCATGTTGGTGAGTTTCTGGTGTGATGTTGCTCGCTCAGCAGTAGTAAGTCAGCTTGCCTGTCTCTCGCGAACTGTTCCAGTAGGTCTTGGGCGATGATACTTCGATTTAGATTGATTTGGAGTATTCGAATGATTGCAGAAGCGCTTTTGCCTTGGTTAGGGCTTCTTGGAAGACCCGACACTTCCCTGTGCCTGGAATATGTTTCAAATCATCTGGTCTCGGGTTATACTCCTAGCAGAGAACACAGTGTGACTCGTCTGTGCATTGCTTCTTTTTATGCCCTGTCTTACCGCAATTGTAGCACAAGGAGCTTCGGTCTGTTCCATTACATGTCTGCGCGGTATGACCGTATCCGAGGCACTTGAAAGGCGAAGGCGAATGGCCCTTCGCCGTATCCGACAAATAACCCACCCTATTCTTATTTTGCCCTGCTTCAGAAGCTGTTCTGCTTCCCTCTCTGTGAGGTCGATTATGGCCATGCGTTGATCCCTGTTGTTCGGTTTGGCCAGCCTGACTTTCGTCTCGCCTAGTACGGGGAAGTCGCGTTTTAAGGCGTCTTCTATTTCGGGCAGATCCGTAACGCAGTCAATATCTCTAATTTCCAGTGTAGCCTTAGGCTCGAGTGAGGCTACAGTTGCCTTCTCTCCAAGGACTCTTATGACTGCGTCACGGAACGCGTCTTTATTGTTTGCATCTGATCTGAACTCAACAAGTAAATCCCCCGAGCGAATTGGCCGTACAGCTTTTATTGCAGTTTGTATGTCTTCGGGTTTTACCGCTCCTTTGATTTCTCGCAGAACATCCGCATAGGATCTACCGTCGGTGGGTTTAACCAGCAGTGCCTGCCCAATGGGTTTTCGACGCTTCTTAATTTAAGTGTCCTGGGTTATCTGCGATGATTCACTGCATTTCGGTTCGGGCCGCTTTTTTAGCTGCCTTTTTGGCAGCTTTGGATAGTGCCGTCTGAAAACCCTCCTCAATAGCGATTTGATCGTTCGGCGTCCTGTCCTCGTCCTTCCTCCGTTTATCCCGATCCCCTTTGTTTGGACTGCAGGCCAACCTTTTGGTGGCAGTAGAAATCGGGACGACTACTGCGCTGTCGAATGAATTAGACTGTTGCTCTTCCTCTGCCTTTAGCCACCTGCGTCTATAATGACCTATTTGGGTTAGGAGGTCTTCCAACTCCAGAATTCCGTTTTTAACCTCTTTGCTAAGGTTCGTTTGTGCGTTGCATGTGGCAGTGATGCGTTTAATAACCATTTCGGCTTTACGGTATAGCCGCTCTTCCTCTGAACGATCCATGATCATCGAAGTGCTCCGTGTCTGACGTGCAGGGATTTCTTTATTTGTGTCCCGTGCTTCAGTTGCTTCAGTGGTGATGGCAACAACCATAGGTTTCTCAACCGTTTCGCATTTCTCCACCGTGTGTTCGTCTGTTCCAGGTTGCAAGAGGCTCTGTTCTTCTTGTTTTGGTCGCTCTGGTGTGCGCATGGTTTTCTTGCTGCGCACAAATGCTGTTAAAATCTCTGGTTGTACCAGATTTCCTACTTTTTGTCCATCCGTTTTCGAATGTTTCAGTTCTGACATATTTTCTTTTGTGTATAAAGAAATAGCCCCTCATAGCCGCTATCTCCGCTCGTGTGTGTAGTCGCTTTATTGGTCCCATGGTTATCTTTGCTAAGCAGGCGAGGGAGGCCATGCGAGGGTTGGCACCAGCCCTTATGGGGACAGGTGCCCAGGGCCAGACCGGCGCTAATCGGGAGTTCGTCTCAACCGAACCTACACCACCAACTCAATGGTGCGAACTTCGAACGTACTCCGAGGCCTGCCAAGGTTTAACCGGGATTCAGACGGTATGATCGTTAGATTGGAGCCGTTCACACTCGAGTGTCACCTCGGTGCTACCGTGCGACGCAACTAGGTCCAAAACATCATATCCGCTAGCCCAAAGCATCAATTTCGGTTAATCAGTCGAATCGTAGTCTATAATTGGTTCAGGGTCATATTCCGTGATGTCCTCAATTTCCTCGGGTACGTGGGGGCGGCACTCCCCAAAGAATACTAGCTTTCAGAAACGGATCATGGTAACTTGAAGTTAATTCAGTGTGATATAAAGATGAATAAGTTTTGGTTTTCTGTCATTATAATTTCCATTTTCATTGACTTTTTGACTTGAGTGGATTTGAAAACTATACTCAGACCGAAATAACGTTTAAAAATTTCAGTTTACGTGTATAATTCTTTCTTTGAATACGATTCAAACAAAACATTCAATATCGAAAAAGCTCACATAAATGTGAAATTCTCTTAACAAAACTAATTGATGGCTCAAATATAAAATTGAAAACGATATAAAATTCCAATTCAAAATCAAATTGATTTAAATGGAAAATTGATCGTGCCAAACCAAATAAATTTCAGAGTAAGATACTTTTCTCGCAAAAAAGTTAATTGGCCCCCCCAAGGAACGGCCTTCGTGAGACCTTACCTTTTCAACTAGGACGCTGCTAGTGTTGGTGGTTCGATCGTGAACTTAATAGCCACTTTTTTATGATACCAACCTTCTAACAATATGAAATCTAAAGTGATGCGGCGAGAATCAAATTGATTTCTAATTATCCCCTAGAAGAAATTCAAAATTGTAAAGATCGTTTTTGGGAATCCTGGCAGAATTTTTATTCTCATCTGCTCAACTATATAATTATCGTGTCAATTTTTAAATTGAGATGATTGTCTTGTTAACTTTTGTTCCTTGAATGGGCTCATGCACTATTGTATCACTAACCTTATTTGAAAGATACGGGAACTGTTACCATTTTTATTTTTGACTTAATTACCCAACCTAATCCCTCGTAGTTAATGCAATGACCAATGGTCTTGTAAGTGATATTGACACCGCCAGAAAGCAGACTCTTAAAAAGGGTTTTTTAATGGTTACTCGCAAGGTCTGGGCTGCATATGATGGTTGATTGTAATTACCGCTAAAATTTCCGATAATGATCTTTTGCTACGTGAATAATGAAAGAAGTGCTACGCTAAAATCCACATAAGGAACCTTGCATGAATCAAAAAGACGATCAAAGACCGTCTCTGGGACAGGTTTGAAGTTTGGACGAACCAGAAGAACGCAAAGACACAGAATGAAAAGGTCATTACTTTGATATCGGGTGATCATTGTGTACCATATAATATATGCCATAAACCCCATTAAGAATACGATAGTTGTAATTTCTTTTACGTTTAAACTTCGTTTGTGATACGTGTACGTGGATGAAATTTTTATATTGGCTTAGAACGTCCCAGAGTAGAGAGAGAGAGGGTGAAAAAATGAACTAACGAAACGAGATAAATGTGTAATTTGTTGAATGGGATAATAAACTCTAACGCTGCTTTCTTTTTCCAACATTCTGCCTGGCCAAAGATCCTATCGATAGTTTTGAGCGGTACTCAGTTTATTGGCATTTAGATGAGAGGATCATTGACATATCAGAGATCACATATTTTGTGATTTGCGACCTGAAGGTTCTATTCTGTGCCTGGATATTAATATGTGAGCAATAAAAATGCAGAGTGGCTTCCCAATGCAGGTAGGTATGTAAATCTTGAGTAATAAAACGCTAATAAAGGTATTTGTTTGATTTCAATTTTGATTGATAGGAATCAACAAAGTTGATTGATTGATTGAGTGGCATTCGGATAGTAAAATAAACAAATAGCCCATTATGCCGTGTACTCATGGGATTTGAAAAGAAAATTGGTAGCAGGAAATAAAATTGGATATTGTGTGTAAAGTGCTGAAATGAATAAAAATGCCGCAGGCTATTAAAAGTCAAAGATCTCAAACAGATACGCACGATTACATTGAGAATAGAAGGATAGAGGGCATTTACTTTGTTTATTGATACACGTGCTTTTGTCATCAATGATTGCTCGTGCAAGAGCTTTTTTCTAATTCTGATTCCCAGACTTTACGTCTATGATTCGTCATTGAGTTTTGGTGTTTTGTACATTCCTTGAAACTATTTCAACACAATGGTCCAGGATCTGTTTTATGCTTGGCCGGTTTTATTTTATTGCTGCAGTGTATTCAAAATTCGGAATTATTGTACTATTTTCAGATCAATTTTGTACGATGATGAACCCTTTTCAAGATGAGTTAATTTTGTAGATCAAAAAAAATCCTTTTGGGCTAAATTTCAGTGTCATTTAAAGCAGCTGCAACTAATTGAAGATAGAATTGACTTTGTGTATAAGCTATAATTTATACTAAAGACTATTGTTAAGACTGTAAGTAAAGAACAAATTAAGACTGAGGTTGAAGCTCATTAACTTCATAATTAAGGATAATACAATGTAAATCTCCAATAAATTCCCATCAGTCTAAACAGAGCAAAAAAGGAGTATAAAGGACACAAGATGATAAGGCAACACTCACTCTAACGGTATTCGAATAATGCCCTCCAAATCGCATTGGTTTTTGTTTCCCAAATTGAAAAGAAGAACGAAGAAGAAGAATATTTAAACGAAAATATGGTAAGATGCGCCTCGTTACTTTTTTATAATTTATATCCCTGCACAATAACTTGCGTATGAAATTCCAACAAAGAGTTTCGCCTGCTTATATTTTCTAATTCCGGATCTCTCTCTCTATTATCGGCAAAGTTTAATTTTCATGCTATTTATCGTGCATGATCTGCTATTTATCGTGCATCTCGTTGAGTAATCCGGAAATCTATTCGTAAAAGAAAACACGTCATAAAGGACATGATTGTTCTACCTAGAACAATCGTGGTACTTTTTGATCATAAATGAAATAGATGGTTGTTTCGAAATTCCCCGCGATTAAAGCAACCCACTTTGTTAACAGAGTTTAACATTTATAAGGAAAACCAACTGACTGCGTGATCAACAGTTTGCAATACTCATTCACGTACATTATTTAGTCAAATGGTGCTTGGTGGTTTTACCGTGAACCGGCCTGTATTGCTGCATATCCAAAATAAGTTGCGAACCTCTGACGTAGGTGAGCAAATTGCCAAGTTAATCTAATAGAAGGGCAAAGTTGGCAGTACTTTGCTGTCTTATCAACCAATTGATAATAGTTGGATCAAAACAAGCAAGAAATGAAGGCGTGCGTCAAGAACAAGCCAATTAAAATATTCTTATCATTTCAACTCGCTCAACTAAGAAGTTATAAATAAGAAAAAGTAAATAAAAAATATAAAGAAGTTGATAACCAATTGTTCATTGGAGATAATGGAAATCACATTTGGCAGTTTCGTGACCACCAACTTGGCTTCTTGACTGGGTGGTTGTTTACTAGTCTAATTCAAATGTAAACTGTCGCAAAAGAGAACAAGCCATAAAGGACATGATTAAAACTACCTAGACCAATCGTGGTACTATTTGATTATAAATGATATGAATGTAAACGAGAGTGATTTCGAAATTCTCCGAAACAACCCTAAGCAAGTTTTTACAGAGTTTAACAATTGTATGGACAAACGTGCTGACTGCATGAACATCAGTTTGAAATCTTCCTTCAAGTAAATTATTAAGTCTAAGTGGCGCTTTGCGGTTTCATGGATAACTAGCCAATATTACTAAATCCCCCAAAAAGGTTGCGAACCTCGGACGTAGGTGAGCAATTGCGAAGTCATTCGCATAGAAGCCCAAAGTTGGCGGTACTTTGCTGTCTTATCAATCAATAGACAAAAGTTTGATCAAAATAAGTGAGCAGCGAAGGCGTGCATTGAGAACAAGCCAATTAGAATCTTCCAATAATTTTAACGCGCTCAATGATCAAATTCTATTTGTAGAGAAGAGACGATTGGGTAACCAATCTTTCATAGAAGATAACGGGAATAATGCTTCGAAAATTTTTGGTAACATACTTGGCTTCTTGATTAAATGGTTAATTACTAGCCTAATTCGAATGTAAACTGATGTGTGAAAAATACCCGCGGACCATAAGCCGTTGAAAAATCGACGAGTCGAAAAATTTAATATTTTCAATTGAATTCAGACAGTGGCAACAGTAAGCTCGAGTGTTAAGACAAATAAACTCAGCCTTGGGGTTAGAACTTCGGTTCTACCTCATGACGGTCTCCCAAGCCCGTGTAAATGGGGAGGGGAGGTGTCAGTGGCGTTGGTCCTATGTTGAGTTGATCCGTTGTTAAAAAGAAGTGACGACAGACGTACAAAAGAATGATTTATGTTTGCGAAAGGCCGCGAAATAAAAAGTTGAAACCGATGTATAGAAGGAGTGCTGTATGCTGCGAAGGAGTTGCAGACGGAAGGACCTGCCCATAATTAGTACCGAAGACGTCACTTACGACCCTGCCTGTAGTGTATCGAGGGAGCCGCTGCTGTTGAATGTGTGAACTACTGAACTGATGAACAGAAGGACCGAAGTAAAGATTTAACGGACGAATGGCGAGGATTCGAGGTCTATACTACTGAGGATAGGTTGATCTAACGAGTATCATAGGCGTACTATGAGAAAGTTAAGGGAAGCTGAACCGAGGAGTTATAGCAGCCGAGATAAATTGATGACCATGACGATTGACCAATTGATTTTTGACATCATTGATTGAGATGAAAGTAGGTGTGACTGAAATTGACGAACTTGCAAGTGCAAGTGTCTGATGTTCCGAAGGGAATCGTTGATTTGCCTGAGGATGGTGGAAGAATTGAGGAAGTGATGAAGCGGAAGAAGGTGAAGATTGATTAGATGTACAGAAGAATTGTTTATGGAGTTGACGGAAGAGTTGAATAGAAGAAGAAATCTTGTAGAAGAAGAAGAAAAAGAAGGAGGAGAAAAGGAAGAGGAAGCAAAAGTAGAGGAATGAATGCAGTAGAAGAAGAAGATTTAATGAAAGAATCTGAGGTGTTGAAGTGGTGTATTGAATGGATTGGATTAAAGAAGAAGATAGATGGAATTGACGGAGAGATGAGAAACTGATGTATAATTGCTGGTAATGATGCAATTGGTGATAGTGATATATGTTGCTTGACTAAATGACAATTTTATATAACTGAATGTATCTGACTGAGTGTCATGTAGACGAAGTGAATTAGATGTTGTTAGCTGGTCGAAAAGCTCGTATTGCAACATCAACTATGTTGATGATGTGGATGCGAGACTAGTACACCTGCTAATAGAAAACGTTGAGTATTTGTTGCAGTAAATGTTGTATCTATGTTGTGACTGTTTTAACCCGGACTCTATAGACTAGAGCTATAGGAATCCGCGTGAACGCAGGGGGCTGATGGTTTAGGCTTCGGCTTGTTTCATTCAGTCTTTGTGGAGTGCCATCCCCACATAGTCGATGTGTGAGAGAGAGTTACCAGTCCCGTGTGCCTCAAAAAAAAAACTGAGAGTTTTTTCTCGGACCATAGAGAAGCGCAACCTGATCAGAGGTTATTTGAACCACGGGTTAGGGGGATGCCCATGACAGGTTACTGTCAGCCCCCTACACGGTGAGTAGCCTATTCTTGGCTGCAACGTGGTGGTTGTTGTTTTGAAGGCTAGAGAGTGGCAAAGAGCACTCACCATTTGTGTTCAGCTTGTTCCATTCAGTCTTTGGGGAGTGCCATCCTCACGTAGCCGATGTGTCAGAAAGGGCTATCAGTCCCGTGTGCCAGGAAAAAAAACTGAGAGTTTTTTCTCGGACCATAGAGAAGCGCAACCTGATCAGAGGTTATCTGAACCACGGGTTAGGGGGATGCCCAACTGTCAGCCCCTTACACGGTGAGGAGCCTATCCTTGGCTGCAACGTGGTGGTTGTTGTTTTGAAGGTTAGAAAGTGGCAAAGAGCACTCACCATTTGTGCTCGGGAATCCTGGTAGCTTAAATAAATTGGGACCTAGGACTGAGATTTGTCTCAGATTCTAGGGGTGGTGGTTGACAAATTGTTTCAACCCCGTCTATGGAGACCGTGAGATTAAGCCGTACAAGGCAGGTGTCCACGTTAATCCACGAGACTTCATGTTAAGACAAAAAGTTTGAATAAATTACATATATAAATTAATTTGCCACCAAACAAAACCAAAATTCTGCTTCTTTGATTTTGTTTTTGTTTAGTGGGCATCAATTTTGCTGTAACTAATTGGAAGTTTCAAGATAAATGGGAAAGGTGGCCACTGAAGAAGATCGAACGATTACGGTCGAAAGTTGACTTCGAAAATTAAAACAAAACGAAAAATTAAAATGAGAATTTTATTTTTATTTTTTAAGGTTAATGGAAAGAGTTTTTAGAAAGGACAAACGCTGATATAAACCTTCCTACAATGGAGCGGAAATTACAAAAGAGATGGAAGGAGTTACACAGAAATAGGAAACGCCATACCGAAAATGATAGTGTTTAACTCTATGATGGCAAGGATTTGTGCAAAAAATCTTTTTCCACTTTGGTCAGCAACGTTGTAAAGATTTCATGTTTGACCCGAGCAGAATCGATTGACAAAAATATTTATAGTTG
This sequence comes from Stratiomys singularior, assembly GCA_954870665.1. Lineage (NCBI taxonomy): Eukaryota > Metazoa > Arthropoda > Insecta > Diptera > Stratiomyidae > Stratiomys > Stratiomys singularior. The sequence goes on from OX940880.1 coordinate 104,218,501, forward strand.
AAATGACGATTATGACGATATAAAATCTCCATAAAATATTCATAATTCTGATTTTCAATTCAAATTTTCGAAATTCTCAATTGATTGCTGCAAAGGAAAGGCATTTTAAAATAAGCTTGGGAATATTCCGTAATCGTCACAGACCCAGGAAGTCTACCCGTACACTTACTAACAAGTTAGTAGGAAATAACATTGTCGCTCTGACAATTGATGTATTCAAATGTAGTTAGCCATGCTCCACAAGTCATAGTCTATTGGAGTTTTAATTTCTTTCAATACGTTATTATAATCAAAACTTTCCAGGCGATTATGCGAACTGACAGATCCGCAATGTCAAGACCAATTACACCTGAAATTCTAGCGAAACCAACTGTCAACGACCAAGATGATTTGTTTCAGGCAATTGAGTCTGGATCAGCTACGCGTTCTTCGACCTCAAATCCGAATTTTCAAATGATATTTTTAAATTCCTCGTTTTCCGACGAAAATCTTTCAAAGGACTACCGTTTTCAAAATGCCACGTTGGCAGGAAGCTGCTATTTATCGTGTCGTACTTTACAAACTATTCCTCAGACGGTATCATTGCGCAAGGCAGTCAGTTCAATGAAAATTCATTCCTGGGGAACAGGATTTTTAAAAGGAGCAGTTGACATTGGTGAACATGAGGATACTCAAAAGGAAGAAAGATTAAATGCAAATCAAGTTGAATGGTTTCAAGAGTTCAGCTGTGCGGGCTCTGTGTTTCCGGCAAAGAATATCTTTATGTACAATAAAATGTTAGCAAGAATACGGTTGGATGACAGCCCTGGCGATATATTACAACTGATGAGTATAAGGTATAAAACAATGGAAACCTAACTCCCTCCAAAATATTTATTTCAGTGCGTGGCGTTACAGTGTTTTGTTATAGCCTGCATTACGGATCAACTGATGATCATTCATCTTTATGGAATCGAGTAGCTCAAACAAGGAAATTTGCTGCAAACGCTAAGAATATTCCTTCGGTATTCTTTATAATTCCAGAGATTAGCTATCGACTGCCGATGGTTGGCAAAATACGATCCGGGATGAAATATGTTACGCTGAAGACTGGAGCACGAGTTATTCTCACCGCTAATCGCTCGTACGCAAGGAAGTGTTCCCAAAAAGTAATGTTTAAGGAAGATACAAGACTGTCCTTTAGATTGGTTTGATTCTTTGATATTTACAAGCTTCCAAACATCTTTAAAAGCTACGACCATTTTAATATGAATACCAATAAGTGAGAAGTTCACGTGAAAAGTCAAATATTTGAAGTTTCATTTCTATACTGATTTTATTTCCATTGCTCTAGTTACCTTTTTTAATTAATTGCAAATTTCATAATTTATTTATTAACTCAATAACTTTATGGCATAAAATAATTTCCAGGTAATCTACATCAATTCCCGACACTCAATTCTCCAACTGCACCCTCCAGATACAATTCAAATAGGCGATGTAACTTTGAGAGTTCGAAAGGTAGTCAAAATTTCTATGGAATGCGACGTCCTGATGGGTGGGGACATCTTTGAAAAAACAGAAGTACATTTACCAGCACACTTGCGGCCTGATATTGAAGCATTATCCTTTGAAGAAATCGAAGATTTGACGTTTATCATTGCTAAAGGAATAAACTGCATACTTTTGCCCTGCGCGGGAAATAAAGAATATTTGAAATCAATCCGAAAAGCAGTTAAACTCCTTAGTCCAACTCAAATGCGTATTTTGGCTAGAGTTCGAGAAGGTGAAATATTTGAACTGGAGCATGCAAATTGGATCGCAAAAAGTTATGATGGTATTTTATTAGAATGTGAGTCATGTCCTTCCTCAAAATATCCTTTATTGGGTACCACAAAGTACTTTATCCAACATTGCTACGAATCAAAAAAACCTATAATTTTGGCGTGCAGTCACACTCGTGGCTGTGTTAGTGATACCTCAGAAAAATTCCAGAATAATAATTTTGAATACTTTTTCTTTTACCCAGACGGGTACTATCTTTCTGATTTTGAATGTGTTAGCAATTTTCAATGTATTAAAAAATCAACTGAGCATTCAACAGTTGAAAAAGTCGAACAGATAGGTCTACGTAGATTTGCTGATCCTTTCTATGATAAATCATCAACAGGTAGTGATACAATGGCCAGGGTAATAGCAAAAATGTCCTATCAACTTAAAGCTAAAGGAATTTTAGTTTGTTCGGCAAGTGGTCGTATGGCAGTGAAAATTTCTCATTTTCGTCCGAGATGTCCAATCATTGTCCTTACTAAAAATCGTGAATGTACACGATATTTGAAGCTTTTTCATAACATTAGAATTGCCCTTTTCAAAGAATTGGAAGAAGCAAAGGATCTAAAACGGGCTGATTTGTTGATAGCACGGCTGCTACATGGATTAGTTCATGGATTATCCTCGCAATTTTTCGGACAAGATGATATTGTTATTTATTGTTATAAACATCCACCTGATTTAGCTTATACAAACGTCGTTGTACCAATTAAATTAGATGAAAGTACAGTGAGAAGATATTTTGATAATTTAACGTCCCATTTGACGGGTACTTCGTAAAGTTTGCGAATGGTTTCGACTGTTTAACTTGAAAATTTTGACTTGTAATAGTGGTTTTGACGATGGGTAAAGATGGGTTCGAAATACAAAAATAAATGCTGGCATTTGATTTGTGTGGAACATGATTGAATGATTTGATGTCGTCGAGGATAAATTTTGTCAGAAAATATAAATAGTTCATGATCGGTATATGTGTGTATTAAATTGAACAAGATGTCTATCAAGTCAAAATATATGTATTCTAATCTGGAGAAGTAGCATTTGTCGTCCAAATAAATATGCTATATAACCTTATAACAACACCCTTTGCACTATTAATTTATCAACAAAAACCTCAGTTTCTATTTCCTTCTTTAGGAGCTTGAAGATGAGGAATAATATTTAAGGACCATTTTTTTTAATATGTTCTTTATTGTTTCTAAAAATTTTCAGGACTAAGCTAATACTTAAAGTGAAAGTTCTGAATTTGGTATTCATTTCATCCACAGTATTTTTTCTGTTTGTACCAGGACTGTTTCTTATTCATATGATATATTTATGATAGTAGAGGAAAATTCAACAAAAACCTCTTTTAAACTTAACTCTAACTTAAACGACTACTACCTATGTTAAAACCTATTTACATACTACTTTGGATCTTAGTAATAACTATGAATACTCGGTTGAGGACGCAAGACATCTCAGGTTGATCTATTAATCTAGCTCCTGAGTGCTTGAATGTATGGATTCGACGCGTGTTCTACCTTAGCTAGTAGATTATTTCGGCGTGAGAGCGCGAGTTTATTGATAGGGCTAATATTAGCAAGCTCATGTAATTTGCGTGATGAGAAATAAAAAGGTTTATTTAGCGCCATTTTCAAGTATCTGTTTTGAGTGACTTGAAGCTTTGATTTAAAATATTAAGCACATTGGCTCCAAGTAGGCGCAGCGTATAATATTATAGGCTGAATTACCATCTTTAAAATTATCTTATCTTATTCTTTATGTTCAATTGGGACTTTCTGTTGACCCAAGTCCTGCAAATCAACCTACACCGTAGCTCAACCGCACAAGATTTACTAGACCAGGTTGCAAGAAAGAAAAAAGTTGACTTGTTGCTGATATTTGAGCGACACCACAACAAAGAGGAAGCTGGATGGTATTGTGAGCGATCCGGCACCGCCGCCATCTGGGTACGTGATAGGACTCTACCCACAGTTCGGACTTGCTCCAGCGGAAATGGCTTCGTGCTCATTGGGTGTGCCGATTTGACATTCATAAGCGTCTATTTCACGTCGAATGAGTCAATTTCATGTTTTCAGAGCAGGCTCGATGAACTGAAGAAGCTGGTTTGAGCACAGAAGGCCGAATTCTTGTTGGCGGTGACTTTAACGCCAAGTACCAGTTTCTACCCCAATACAGGATACCCGAGATGCAACTGGTAAACACTCAATTCTACTCTCTAGCCACATTAAACCAAATACCACGATGTTTCAGCCAAGAAATAGGCTCCTCAGCCATGTAGGGGGCTGACAGTAACCTGTCATGGGCGTCCCCCTAACCCGTGGTTCAGATCAAACCTCTGATCGGATTTCGCAGCCATCTAGACTGAGGACTGCTGCCATTTCGGGCCCTGCGCCCGGGTATGGTGACCCCGCCTCAGATTCGTGGGAGCGGCAGCCCCAAGATCACAAATTAGGGCAGGTACTTTGTCCTAATTTAGACCCCTTGCGAGGTAACATTCTGAATAGGGACATCATGCATGGATCAGGACAAAGGAATGGAAATCAATTTGCAAGACGCTCTTAATCTCCTGCAGAATCATAGTTGACCAGCATTGCAATCATCTGCGTTTGCCTTGTAAAGGCAAGCTTCGCAAAGAGGTCCAGTCGAGAGAATACATCCACATCCAATAAAGAACCCGCCACATCCGCAGGGGAAGTGATTCCCAACAATCGACACGTCCTACGCAGGTCGGCATACGCCGGACACCTGAATAGCACGTGCCGCCAACATTCATTTTCAATCTGACATAAAGGGCAAACACTCTCAACAGACAATCCGCGTCTATACAACCATTCATTCAAGCTCCCATGTTCCGTCAGCAAGAAACTTAGGGCCCGACCGAAGTCGAAGTCCAGATTTCTCCATGCTGTCGTTACATCAGGGAGCAACACATACGTAACAAGTCCTTTTAAACATTCATTCCACCTCGTCTGCCAGCTGGAGAGCACTCCTTCGACCAGCAACCTACGCAGAGAGACCACACTCATACTTTTAGGATCCATGCCTCTGAGCTATTCATGCTCTTCAACTGGGATTCTCCTTCGCAGTCTGAACATTAGTCCCTTACAGATAATCTCCAGATCAAGCGGAGGGGCTCCCATCAGTACTTGCATGGCTTCAGTGGACACTGTCCTACACACTGGGATACAACATAGCAACAGAACACGCTGACAAGCTCCGATGAGTCTTCTGCCAGTTGCACTCATTGCCGACTCAAGGAATACCGCTGACCCATAAGTCGCACAAGCTACAAATAAACCCTCTTATATTCCTCGAATCGCGCCACGCCTGAGACCCCATTCTTCACAACATATGCGTCTGAGCGTCGATGCAAGTAATGAAAGGCGTCGCTTCAGGTCTCGAAAGTGAGGCCAGAACGACAGCCTTTCACCAATGAGTATTCCCAAGTATCTGACCTGAGTCACATACTTGAGAGCACTTCCCTTGTATCGCACCCAGGGGGGACGCCGCTGGCTAAGTGCACCTTTCAGGAGCATCATCGATGTCTTATCAGTGGAAACAGTCAACCCAACACCATCACTCCACTCATGGACAATCTGCATATACCGACTAACCTTGGCCTCCAGCTGAGCTCGACTATCACCCTCAACAAGAAGGAGCAGATCGTCGGCATATGCACACACTTTACAAACACTTTCAAGTTTAACTAGAAGGTCATCCATCGCAAGATTCCATATAAATGGACCTGCGATGGAGCCCTGTGGACAACCCCTCTCCATATCTAACTCAACCACATCACAGACACCTTGAACATACACACTTCTGCCAGAGAAATAACTCCTCCATAGCCCGAGCTTCTTGCATTCAACTGCAGCAAGTTTTTCGAGGATCTTTGTCCACAAAAGGTGGTCAAACGCTCCCTTGAAGTCAATAAAGACTCCAAGCACGTACTTACTGTTGCTATCATGCACCGTAGTAGCAGCATATAGCCACGGATCGTCAGTGCAGCATCCCTCTTTAAAACCATACTGCCTATTCGATTGGCTTCCGGATACCCGCTCTTCGATTCGCCGGACCATAACTCTCTCCAACACTTTTCCAAGCGTTGGGAGAAGGGAGATGCCCCGGTACGAGCTCGGCATGCTTGGGTCCTTATCAAGCGATTTAACCAGTATGGTTAACCGAGCACGCTTAAAGGCGATGGGGAACGAGCCAGTCCGCATGCACTTATGGAGGAGACAGCTGATGTATTCCGGCACGGCCCGCCAGATGCATTTACACATCTCGCCGGTCATGCCGTCCCACCCAGGGGATCTTCGACAACGGAGTCTTCCAATACTCTCATCTATCTCACGGTTCTGCACCACAGGAGCATGCTCCTGTTCTGCAGGACCGTCGACGAATCTCAACGTTTAAGAAATCGAGACGAGTCACACTCCCGAACGCTGTCATACAGGTCGGCTAGAAAAGTTCACCGTAGGTTAATTAACGAAAGCAAGGCTCGCTACTGGCGCAACCTAGTTGAGGACATCGACAGAGACCCGTGGGGGCTGGGTTACAAGCTTGCCATGCGGAAATAAGGAGCTGCAAGTAGGCCCTGTGTCCTTGAAACGGAAAAATGGACCAGATTGTTCGAGCGCTCTTCCCTATGCATCCTATTCGTCCCGATGATGCAGATGTTGAATGTCCTGGAGAATGCCCACTTTTTACCGCCATCAAGCTGGATGATGCGGTGAAAGCTTTAAAATCGAAAAAGGCCCCAGGGCCAGACGGTATACCAACAGAAGTGATACAGCTTGCACATCAACTTTGTCCTGATAAGCTGCTCACCACTTTCAATGCCTGTTTGCAGCAGGGCGTGTTTCCAAATTGCTGGAAAGAGGCGAGGCTCGTGCTAATCCACAAGGGGAAGGGGAACGCGGAGCAACCATCTAGATATCGGCCCCTATGTATGCTGAACGCCGCTTAAAAGGTGTTCGAGAGGCTCATTACTGCCGGGGATCTGTCTCCTCGGCAGTACAGCTTCAGGGCTGGTCGATCCACAATTTGTGCAATACCAGAGGTAGTGAGCGCGGTTCAGCAGGCAGAAGCCCACAATCATTACTCGAGACGAATAGTACTGCTCATAACACTAGATGTGAGAAATGCCTTCAACTCTGCTAGATGGACAGATATTTTTGGTGCTCTGGAATATTTCAGGGTGCCGAGGTATCTGATGCTGATATTGAAGGACTACCTCAAAAACCGAAAACTCATCTATGACACATTGGGAGGCCGGCGAAGAATTGATTTGACATCAGGGGTCGTGCAAGGTTCCGTTCTGGGCCCGGACCTCTGGAATGTCTCGTACGATGAGCTTTTGAGGCTGCAGTTGCCGGGAGATTCGCGCCTGGTTGGCTACGCAGATGACGTAGCAGTACTAGTCGCCGGACGTACTGTCGGACAGACGCAGCTCAAACTGGGTGTGGTGATACGCCGAATGAGCGAGTGGATGACAGACCGTGGGCTTAGCCTATCGTTGGAAAAGACCGAGGTTGTCGTCCTCACCAAGAAGCGGATCCCTCGTGTTATCCCCGTTCGGTAGGGGCAAATAATCATCGAGTCAAAAGAATCAATCAGATACCTTGGTTCGATGATTGACTCGAAGATGAGTTTTTTCGAGCAGGTTCGAGCGTAAACGGATAAGGCTTCCGTGTGAGTATCGGCGCTCAATCGCATTATGGCCAACACGCAGGGGCCAACCTCGAGCAAAAGACGTCTACCGATGAGTGAAATGGAGTCAGTGCTCTTGTATGGCTCCGAGGTTTGGGCTGACGCTCTTAGTAAAGAGACGTACCGAAGGCGTCTGGCACAGGTGCAGAGGCAAGGAGCTTTGCGGATAGCCGCTGTATACCACACTGTCTCTGAACCTGCACTGCTGGTAATCTCGAGGGTGGTTCCTATTAAGTGACCTATTAAGTTACCGGACTACCGACTATCCATCCGTGGAGACAGATAAATTTCCCTTAGCCTGAAGACATCACTAAGCGATGATTAATGAGACCTAGTCCGAAGTAATGTGACAAACAGTTCCAGGCTAGGTTCTCAGTGTGACAGGGAAGGTGTGTAGTCGGTAGTCCGGTAGCGGGGGAGTCCGACACTCAGGGCGTAAAGAGCCTTCACCTCCCAAACAAAAAAAAATGGGACTTTCTGTTGAGTAGTGGATACAGTTGAAGTACAGAATTAAATGCTTTAATGCTTATTCATTCAATGTGGTCTTTGAACATGAGTTTCTTTTCCAACGTTAGCCCAAGGTAGTGCAGATTTTCGGACTATGGTATGGCTTGTCCTAAAAAGTTAATCGGTCGATTAGGCAGAAGGAACGTTTTCGTTTTTTAGTGAAAAATATTGCCTTATATTGTCAATATTGATGTTTATTTTCCACCTGTAGAAGAACTGATAAGCTTTTTCAAGCATTGTCTCTAAGTTAGCTGTTATTGTACTTGGGTGGATTCCTGAAGTATCAAAACAAGTATCGTCCGCAAAGGCAGCTATTTGACAGTGCTCGCTTGTAGGGAGATCGGAAGTATAGATATTGAAAAGGAGAAGGGCTCAGACATGAGCCTTGAGGAACACCAGCAGGGATGCTTCTTACAGTAGAGGTGCTATCTCGGACTTTTACCCTAAATGTTCTGTCTTTGAGGTAGGAAGCTATCAAATTACGTATGTATGCTGGAGTTTTGTACTGTTGGATTTTATAAAGTAAACCTTCGTGCCAGACTCTAACAAAAGCTTTCTCAATATCGAAGGTGACTATTCCAACTGATTGCTTCCCTATTAGGGCTATCTTAATGTCCTTTGAGACGCGATACAGCTGATGCTCCGCCTTTTGTTTGAGATTTTGTAGTAATTATGAAATTTATCACCCAGAATTTCTGCTTTTTCTTCACAAGAGTAAGTCTGCTGGCCACTTGCGTCTTTAAGTGGGTATTGCAGGTTGTGAGATTTGCTTTTGAAAATTTTATTTCAGCGCCAAAGTACCCTTGAGTTAAAATCTAAGCTCTGGAGCATTTGATTCCAGGACTGATTCCGTAGGTTTGAGATTTTTTTTCGGATTGCTTTAGTGAGTGAGTTCACGCCTAACTTCAAGGCCGGATTCCTAGATATTTGCCACTGTCTTCTAAGGTTATTTTGGGTATGAATAAGCTTCAGAGCTTCCTGATCTAATTCGAAGCTTGTATATTTGGCATTAGATTTGGGTACACTGCATTCTATACCCCTCCAAATAGTGTGCTTAAATTCGGAGATTTGTTCATCTACCGCATGCGCTGTGTTTAAAGAATTAAATGTATTTTGCGAAATCGATATACTGTCGTTAATATGTCTTCGAAATTTCTTCCAGTCAGCTTTTTTGAAGAGGAAGGCTTGATGTGGTTTATAGCGATAAACTCTCTTTGAGTCTGGTGTGAAAAGCACTGGTAAATGAGGAGATGATAGCGCTTGTAATACTCTAATGTCTGAGGGGCCAATATTATCATCACCTTCAATATAATATCTAGGGTATCTAGGGTATATCTAGGTAATCAATATAATATCTAGGGTAGATCCGGCATCTCGAGGCGAATAGAATGTGGGTTCGGTCGGGAAGTGATATTCAAGGACCAAAATGGGGTTTGGTACCATTTTATTATGCACTACATTTTTAGACAAGATTTAACATTTTAATTTTTCTTTCCATTTTTCTTGGTTGGAAAACGAAATTGAAGGGATTTCGAAAAAATCAGTTTTGGAAATGAAATTCATTTAAAATAAGACTTAAAAGGAACGTGAAAGTGAGTTTTTCAGGGTTCTGAAAATTCAAAATTGGACGAAATAAATCCATCTAATTTTTTTGATTGATGAAGATTTTTCGTAAGGTTTGTATGTACCCCGGTGAGTATGAGTGTAGAAAGGAATGCGACAAATTATGGCATTCTTTCAAGAAAATCTTATTCTCATAATTTAACATTTGGGGCTGTGGAGAATATAATAGACTAAAAAGAAAATTGAACAGGGTATACATATGATGACGACAATTGGATAAGGATATGCGAGGAAGCAGTCAGTCATATCAGTCATATCAGGTCATATCAGGACTTCTCAACTGTCACGAGGATGCCGTGCCTATGCTGATGGTTTGCTTAAGCCGAAATTTTGTCTGCGAATAGTGACGTTTAAGTTTTTTTATGATGTAGTGGGGGAATGATATAGTTGAATATTTACCTAATGACACGGTTAAATATTTTCATGACTCAATTTCCATCTTTGCTTAGTATAGACATTTATATTATAGGTTTTTTGATCGTTTTCAAGGGAGGTTGCTGATAGTCGGTAATCCTTGAAAGTAAAACCTATAATTGTTTAATCCACAGTAGTGGTTCGAGCGATTGATAGAAATTATTTTATTAAAAAGCAAGATGATTGGTGTGACTTCAAACAAAAAAACCAGATGTAGTACTACTACAAATAACAAAAATAAAAAAATAAACACAAAATTTACTTCAGAGACTATGATCACATACGACGAAAAGAGACCAACTTCGGTGCTGCAATTCTCATCAGATCATGTTTCCAATATAGGAAGAAAAATCTCGGGGACAACACATTCAAAGACATGATAGTCATAGAAATCAGAATAAGGGAAGACGCTGATTAGCAGTAGCGTCCGTTCACATGAGAGATGGAGAATTCTCGAAGAAACTGATGAGGATCGTCTTTTGTACCCTAAACATTTCAGCAGTAGCGATGGGTGGTGATTTAAATGAGAAACACACAAGCCGGAGAAACTACGCTTACAACTCCAATGGGGTTAAACGAAGAAAGTGGCTAGATGACGAAGATGATATATTTAACGTATAACATCTCTACTCAAGAGCCCCCAGCGGAGTAGAGGAAAACCCCTAGTCCTATATAGACTTTTATATTATCTCTGATACCTTACCAACCCAAGAATTACTAAGGGACCCTCTGCTAGATACATTTGATTTCGAATCAGACCACTGCACTGTGGGACTTAATATCAGGCCAGAATTAATTCAACAAAAAGCACCAAATATTGTTTTCGACTACAGTCGTGCAGACTGGAAGGATTTTAAAAGAAGGGCTAGGGAGCAAATAACGAGTATATGGTTCTCTGAAGAAGAACGCTTCACTAACTCGGAAATAGATGAACACATTCTTAAGATAAACAATATCATTGCCCTATCAATGCAAGGATTAATCAAAATATTATTTAAATTTAAAAAGCAGTTAAGAAGAATATTCTTTGGGAGTGGGCGTCGTGACAGGACCATTGAGGACTTGCTTGACTGTGTTTATGAAAATATAAGGGAATTCAAAACAAGAATCCTGAACCTTAAATATGGACCAGACTTCTTTCGTCAAATTAAAGGACAAACAGCGAAATGCTACAGGAAAGAGATACCCTTATGGGAGGAGCTATCTCAGAGCGGGACAATGCAAACATCTATGCCACGTTTTTCACTAAAATCAACACCGAAAGCCCAGCGGCCATGGGGAGTAGTACGGATACAGAAAGCATTGTGAAAACCACATACAGGAACATAACATCGAACATAGTTTTTTTCCATTTCGACAGAACCTTTACTGCGAAGGGCAGGCAACAGAATTTAGAAAAGATTACACCGAGATTGCCAATGTCAAGCAGATAAAAAACATCATCGATGGTATGAAACCTTAAAATTCAGGCAGGTACAACGGCATAAATAATAAAACCTCAAAAAGGTTGCCAGACGTATATGTAAACGCCATAAATAATTAACGATTGCATCAACAATTGTTACTTCCTGGACGTTTGGAAAGAAGTGGTAGAAGGACCCGTACCAAAAAACGGAGATATGGTCATCAACCCAGCCACATTTAGGCCTTTTTCTCTCATCCGATGCGATAGCAAGATCTTCGAGTATGTGATGTGATAACAGAAAAAATGATAAGGTGGTTCGAAGAAGAAACTGATATCAATAAGAGGCAACACGGGTTCTGCAAAGGAAAATTTGCAGCGCTTGCATTAATATCACCAGCTGAAGACATTCATTTGGGCTTCGTAAAGAAAATGACAACGCTAGTGTTCGCCATTGATCTACAGAAGACTTTCACACGGTGTGGCCGGTAGGGATAGTATATAAAATGACAAACATAGGGTATAGACGTAGTATTCCTAAACATATAGCCACCTACCTAGCGGGAAGGAGGCTTAAAGTTAAATACAACGACATTCTATCTGAAACCGTCAACCGAAAAGCCGGGGTGCCACAGGGATCAATTCTGGGACCACTTCTGTTCAATATATATATATATATGGGATTTTCCAATCGATACAAAGGAAAACTTTAAAACTATACTATAGGCCATCTTTCGGTTAAACATCAAGTAACGAACATGAATGTTTTTCGCAAACTTATAAAAAAAGTTTGTAAAAGATTGGAAACTGACAATCACTACAACTAAGTCGAAAACCATCCTATTTAGAAAATTAGATAAAAAAGTGAAACGAAAAAACTGAAACCAAATAGTGAAACCAAATCGTAGTATTTCTATAGTTAGGAACGAAAACTTGAATTGGTTACTTGCTTTTTGGGATTTTAAGGAGAGTTATTCTGTTAGCATGTATACATTTGTCAAACATCATTAGCGTTCCATAGAACGAAGGCATAGTACAGTTAAACAATTCATTTGGAACCATTTGCAAATAAAGTGAAGCCCAAAAACGTAATCGTAATCGTAAGCCCGAAAACGCTTAAGTTGCTCAGTCAGCATTGTCGAGTTAAAAGTTGCGGTGCTATGTTAGGACAGAAGGAGCCAAGTGAGCTCGAAAACTGTTCTCGGGGTTGGTACCTTGATTTGACATCATGATCCAGAACCGGGAAGGTAATGAGTACTCTAGATGAAAGACAATATAACCATGGCTCCTTTAGACTATACAATCGTGACTCCTTTTTTGAGATTTGAAGTTTTGATAAAATCTTAATAGTCTTTTTTTGAGCTTTAAAAATTTGATAAATATCTAAAATTATTACAAGGACAACACTGAGCTAACAAATTTAAAGGAAAACGATGTAGTAAGATTCTTTGCGCAAGGGATAGCATCAGTGCAAGTTTTCTGAACCAAGCAGGAATTCCGCAGGAATTAGGAATGCAACTCTTGAGATAACTTAGTCCAGATCTGATTTCGAGCGTCTATTTTCCGTTCATATATTTAGAGAAAGATTCATGAGCGAAGGCAATTAAAGAGGATCAATTTGGAGGAAAAGTCGCGAATTTTTTTAAAAAGGACGAGGATCTTTTGTAAGAGATATTCTATTTGCAGTGAAGGGGAAACGAACTTGGACAATATTGATTAAAAAATTTGAGTTAGATTTAAGTCTCATCCTTTGAAACTCTGCAGGTTTCTTTCAGAAATCTCATAGTGGCAACATTTTTAGTTGGAATAGGAACTTTCTTTTGATTTAGAAATTAGCATGTAATTTTCTTTTATTACAGATCAAATCAAAAAGTTAACTCAATTTTAAACTCTGTGCCGAGAGTGGGTGAGAGGTAGATGATAGTCCCAAAACCCAAAGATATTGTTAGAATTTAACATCGAAATGAATGGTTAGTTCTGGAATGTATCAGAAAATCAAGTCATCCGTCTGTCATTCGCCCCACCAAAAAGTATATGAAACAACGGGTTGACTTGCAGATTAATCGAAGCACGCAAAGATAGCATTTTCAGAACTTCATGCCACCGATTGTTCTTTCTATAGTCGAAAAATCTGTCTGTGACTGGTAGTTTCGATTTTCCTTACATTTAAGCTTTTGAAATGCTTACTGGTAAACTCTGCAGTTGAGGTTAAAATTTTATACAGTGGCTCAATTAAGTAATCGGACAGAGCTACGAGATGAAGACTAATGTCCGTAACTCTTTGTAAATTCCATTTAGGAGAAAATGGAATGAATATACATTTATTTGTTAACACTATTTTACAATCTAAGAAAAAATAGCTTTTTATTACATCAACGAAACAGTTATCAGCCAAAATTCAAAATGTGTGGTTGTTAAATTCCAATAAATTATTCCGACACCTGGCAACGCTAGTTTTCTTTTGACATTCGAGATGGGAATTCCCCGAATTATAACAGATTAAGTGTGAATAACAGTAATCAAAGTGTAAACAAAAAAATAAAATAAACTATTCGTTGCGAAATTGGGTCGTCGAGGCAAAGAAATTACTAACGAAGTTCGGAAATTGGTCATCAAAAATCACCAAAACAGTATGTCTGTATATGAGAGATATTGGAGATATCCATTCGGGGTTCATACGACCAGGAAAGCTGGTTTTTATTGATGGAATAATGGACCAAGCCATGTACATTTCCAATTTAAAAGAAAATGTAGATTTAAAATCTTAAAGAAAATGTAGATAAATTGGGCATTTCTGCGAAATTTTCGTTCTATCAAGACAATGACCCAAAACACAAGTCTCACCATACGCGCATGTGGTGTTTGTATAAGTGTCCTCACATGATGAAAACGCCCCCACAAACTCCTGATATACAGTCAGGGACAAAAGTCTCCATACACCCTCAAAATTTCATAAATTTACAAGAAAATAAAAATATATATAAAATATTTGTATGCAGCTTCACGTAAAATGTATTTTTGTCAATAATAAGTTGAAAAAACCAAAAGTTACAAGTGTAAAAATAACAAAATGAAACAAATTTTGTTGGGACAAAAGTGTTAATACATTCATCATATAGAGTGTACTCTGGTCTTCATAGCATTGCTTAGCTGTTGTTTTCCTTGGAAGATTCGTTGCATTTCCCATGAAATGCGTTAGTACGATCTAATGACGAGTTTGTTTCAATAATCTGTGAGCATAGGAAGTGAAAAATGAGCAAGCGTAAGGAAGTAAGTGTTGAAATAAAAAATTTAATTATTGCTTAGCATAGAAATAGAAAATCATACCGCGCAATTGGAGCTTTACTTAATTTATCCCATGCCACTGTCCAATATAGTGTTCAAAAGCATCAAAACACAGGATCAGTGGAAAATAAGCCAAGAAATGGACGACCAAAGAAACTTTCCAGGCGGGATATCAGCATGATCTTAAAAGAGGTGGACAAAAACCCAAGGGTAACCGGTCGGAAACTGGCGGAACATGTCGCTAATACGTCGAATAAGTGTGTTCACCCTAAAACCATCCGAAGAATGATACGTTCCGATGGATATGCAAGTAGAGTTCCTCGTAAAAAACCGCTAATATCTGAAAAGAATAGGCAGCTTCGACTTGAATTTGCAAAGCGATATTTAGCAAAGGATTTAGAGTTCTGGAAAACTGTCTTATTTACTGATGAAAGCAAATTCAACTTGTTCGGTAATGATGGCAAAGGAAGAATCTGGCAAAAAAAGGGAACAGCATTGCAACTGAAGAATTTGATACCAACAGTAAAACACGGCGGTGGCAATGTGATGGTGTGGGTTGGAATTGCAGCTGGTGGGGTTGGCCGATTGGTCTTTATAGATGGTATTATGGACCAATACTACTATAAAAGACTGTTAGAAGAAAACTTGCAACCTTCCGTGGACAATTTTGGTCTTGGCCAGCATTGGATATTCCAACAGGACAAGGATCCTAAACATACTGCACGCTTTGTAAAGAACTGGTTGCTTTATTATGCACCAAGGCAGCTGTATTCTCCTCCTCAATCGCCAGACTTATACCCCATTGAACATATTTGGGAACTTACGAAAAGAAAAATCTCGAAAATTCACACCAGGAGCAAGGAATCACTCAAAACTGCGCTTCAACAAGCCTGGGAAGAAATAACACCGGAATTCACTAAAAATTTGGTGGAATCAATGCCAAGACGGTTGCAGGCTGTCATTGATCCAAACGGTGGCCCAACAAAATATTGATGTATAAAATTATATAAATAATGTGGAATTTTCAGTTAAATTACTTAATGTATGGACACTTTTGTCCCTACTGAATTTGGTTTTTTTTTGTGTTCTTACAGTTATAAGTTGATTAATGTAATTATAAAAAAAATTTCTGTTAATAAAGGTACATTTGCAGGAATGATGCATATAAAATTCTCATATAGATGTGCATTTTCTATGAAATTTATGAAATTTTGAGGGTGTATGGAGAGTTTTGTCCCCAACTGTATATTGTTATCGAACATTTGTGGGCCTATTAAGAGTTAGGTAATTTTTTCGAAGACCGAATGGTAAAAAATCGTTTTTTTTGCAAGTCCTTGATGGAATCTACTCTAAGAAGACTGAAAGCCATTCAGAAAACCTAACAAAATACTGAAATAAGAAAACAAGCTTCTTTATATTTAATTTACTATCATTATGTGAAGTATCCGAATATTTTATTGGAATTTAACAATCATATATTTAGGCTTATAATGTATTTTTGTAAATAAAATAGAATTTTTTTTCTTTTTTTGTAAGCTTTTGTTATCTTGTGAATCTATATGCATTTCCTTAATTGACTTTTCATACAGTTACCGACGAAAATCTTCACACTGTGGTACTGTCCGATTACTTAATTGAGTCACTGTACTTGGTTTAATATGTGAGAATAAGCTTAGGAAGTAAGTAACACGAGAATGAACATTTGAATAAATATTTGATATGTTATCAGGATAGCTGAAGCAGATAATAGTTGGAAAAAAAATGGATTCGAAAAGATTTGTCAGGAATCCTGTTGGGAATCAGAGTGATATAAAAAAAGAAAAACATCGGATCCATTAGTGTTTTGCTTATCATTCCTTTGGATAGTGTTACGCAAATGCGAGATCATTAGTGTATTAGATTGATAATGTGTTTACTGACCCCTATGATATTTAGTTCAATTTGAAAAAAAAAGAATCTCGCGTCTAATTATTCGCAAACAAACTTATTTATCAATAAAATTTTATTGGTGTTGCGTTCAAAATAATGAAAAACATGAATACCGGCAGTTAATTTGTTTGCTGGAAAATCTGAGTTTAACGACTCTAGCTTCGAGAATTTCCGATCGAAAGTTCAATAGTACCAAAACATCAAACTCATTTTAACAGAAATATTCTACGAGAGTGTTTCTAGTGAATGAAAGAGCGGCAACCGATTCTTTCCAATAAATTCCGGGAACTGAGCCTATTTCAAATTAATAAAAATTTTATTGTCAATCGCACGCTGTAAATTTTCTTTATTGGATCTATAATAATGCGAATGAGTGTATTGAGATCATTTTCGCAAAGGAGGAGATCCAAAAACCCTATCGCCAACACCCGGAGGTGTTAGTATGCCCATGTTGGAGTAACATGTGACGGCAAGGTTGTTACATCGTATGGTGATGAGAAATTTGTTAATTGCGCTTGCACATTATCTAAGTACCCTTTTCTGTGTGCATACTTATAATATATTCGTGGTACGCGTACCAGACTGAACCGCAGGAAGACAGTAGTTAGGTCCAATGGTCAGTGTTAACTGCTACAAAAGTCGCAGCATCCGATCGTGTACACAGATCAGATCATGCCCACTTTAAAGATTCTGACCGGATTGAATTGGCAGCATTGGGATTTTACTGGGAAATCGAAATATTTTATTTGTGCCTAAAATGGACATCGGCCACTTTAAAATGGTATTTAACGGTTTAGTGTGTTAGCTGGTCGATATGTTTGAAGGAACTATGTTTAGATGCATGTATGCATGCAGCGTCTGAGCATCTTTTAGCTAAGCTCTTTATGTTTAAGATGTGCCTAATTGGACAGTTTTATTCGATCTTTGATCTTTTGAGGATTCCTACATCATATAATTTTAAGTGAGGATCTTGTGGTCTTGTGTTGACCTCTTCGTGCTGCATCAAGACATGTTCACATTAAAGTGCTTTATGGTCGACGGCCACTAACGGTTTTTGGCGGAATCTCAGAATTATGTTCACAAAGGATAGAGTACAATAAATGGATCTGAATCTATTCGGCATTGGATACGTACAAGGAACGTTTATATGAATGATTGCGATTGTGCCTCGTAAAAACTTTTACATGTTTTTAAGCTAGATGAAACATTTAATCACTCAATCAAATTGAAAAGTTAAAACGAGCTTATGACATGTTTATTTAAATTTGAAATAATCAAAGGGTTTACCTGATTGCTTCTAGGAAGTCGAAATATTCATGGAAAATCTTGCTTTTGGTGGGGATTACTCGCGCACTTTGGAGACGGAATTAGTTTAGTATCCATAGAATAACTTAAGACAATTTTCAAGAATTTAAAAATTTTAGATAACCAGTTCATTCACGCTGCGTTAATACTAGGATTCGTTTATAAAATATGTTGCAAATACTTGATTGACGTAATGCCTAACACTTAGACATAAATTTCACGCTATTAGTTTTGGACGATCTTCTTTATTTTTAGATAATGTTTCCGAAGCTATCTGAAAACAAAGAGAAAATCAGTTTTCATCACATAAATTAAAAATTTTGAATGTTAAAATGAATTTGAAGAATATTTAAACGCAAATAAAGATTGATCTTATAGAATAGATTGCGTTTGACAAGACAGACAGTTTATGTCTTATGCTAGCTGTGTCCAATAACTATTTAAAATTTACTGAATAATGAACGAAAATGATTTCGACCAACAAAAAGAGTAACTGATAACTGATTTGATAGCGACATACGAAGTACAACCATATCTGAATTAAATTGTCGAATTTAGAATAGAGACAAATAGATAATTATTACAGCCATGTCAGAATATGATTTGAGGTACGGGTTACTGCATGCCTTATAGATTATCATAGGCTATCTGAACAATTATCATGTGATAAGTGCAGACCATTCGCCCGAAATTCATTAGTTAACCAAGCTTTGATGAAACAATAAAAATTTAGCCGACATTAACCACTTTGGTGATAATCATTTCTATAAATGGCTCAAAAAAAAAATCAACATTTCATTGTATAAAATAACAACAAAACTTTCGAGAATAAATATAAGAAAAACTGATAATATGTTACCTGAAAATATCAGATAACCTGAAATATTTGTTTGTTTGCGAGGTCACTGGATACGGAAATCAATTTGTATTTAACATATTGCTCTAAATTAAAGTAAAAATTTTATAAAGCGTCATCATCTATTGCGAAGCGTTCCAGTAGTTTTTAACCTGACAAAGATGAACTCAAACTTCATAGTAACGTGTTTTCTAATTCAAATTTCAGAAAAAGTTAATTACAATTATGTTAAAAAAATGGTTACAATCTGATTTTTCTCATTCTACAATCTAAATTTGTATGAATATAGTTTGCTTCCTCTGCAGACTAAATAATGGATGACTAATTGATTGACTACTTTGGGTATCTTTGGACACCCCTTTTGGTAAATTAGGATCGCGATTTGCTCTTTTTCTGGTCAGTACCATTTTTCACAGATTTCAGGCCTTCAATCCTCAATGGGCCCTCAATCAAAAACACGGTAAGTCAGACTACTGTATGAGTCAAATTTTGAGCAGACATGATAAATCTCAATCGGAATTGCATGAAATTGATAAACTACGGTTGTTAATTGCATCTTTAGCGTAGGAGAATACAATAATGCCGGTCGTACATTCTTCCCATTCAAAAGATGGAGTATGCAATGAAGTAACTGTCTTTGGAAATGTGTGAACTCTCTCTGGTCAGTTTGGTCGTCACTTATTACTTATTATCAGACAATGTAGTATGGTGACATATAACATTGTCGCATATTGCTTTTAATGAAAAAGGCATACTTGGTAGCTTTGTGTCATCAGGAGCAGAGGCGACATCATCCGGTAATTCTATTTCCTTTGACTTTTAACTTGGTCGAGGAGTCCCTGTACCTTGATCGCATCCAGGAAAAACGGGGTCTAATTTGAAGAAATGGCTGAGCGGTATCGTCTTGAATTTCCAAGTTCATAGGGATAACATTTAGTAGGTAGTCCAGGAGCTTGTGCTTCTGGGTCTCCTATTCTTCATGTAATAATCACTCCTACAAAACAGAATTTATATCGTTTGAAGGACATTCAAGGTGACCTGAAGGCGGGCAGATGCCATGCAATGTATTTGTAGTGTGAATCTCTGTGAATTACTTCATGAGCAAAAAAGAACAGGAATTTCGAAAAAACGCAAAATTTCAATTTTGAATAAATTTCTCTACTATCCTCTTCAAAACACTCTTCTTCTTCACCAATACATGCATGGCAACGTTTCATCTAATTTTTCCATAGATTTTTTATAGGCCGCCGAAGGTTTGGCCTTCAGCTCACGCAGCGAATTCTCTTTTATGGCATCTATGGTGTCAATACGCGTTCTCGCCAATGGCAATTTGAATATGGCAAATAGGAAAAAGCCGCACGGGGCCATGTCCAGATTGGACGGTGCTTGGCTGATGACATTGGTCGAGTTTTTAGCGAAAAATTCCGAAATAATCAAGGCCGTATGAAATGTCGCATTATGCTGGTGTGAGATCCATGAATTGTTCGTTCACAAACCGAGCCTTTTTTTTCGCATGGCTTGACACACAACGCCTAAATAGTATTTTGTATTGACCGTTTGACCCAGCGGACGGAATTTATAGTGCACCACACCACAAATATCGAAGAAAACTGTCAGCAAAACTTAGATTTTAGACAAACTCTGGTGCTCGCTCTTCGGTTTTGGCTCATTTTCACAGCACCCTTCGGATGAGTGCTGTTTGATCGTAATATCAAATCCAAAAACCTATGTTTCGTCACCAGTAATGATGCGTTCAATGAATTTTGGGTCGCTGTCTGTGTTGGAAATCATCTCTTTGGCCACATTAATACGACGCTGTCTTTGAATGAAATTTAGTTTCATGCAAAATATCTGTGAGATGCTCAACAACATAGCGGTCTCTCTAATCCATACACAATGATTTTCCAACACGATTTGTTTCGCCGGTTCGATTTTTTCTTCGGTAACAGACGTTGATGACCCTCCAGCGACTTCATCGTGTTCTAGGCTATCTCGACCCCTTTGAACCTTTTATACTATTCGTATGCTCGTGTTTTCGACATACACGCTTCACCATACGACTTTTGTAACATTTTCAGCGATTCGGCACACGAAATTTCATTTTAAACACAAAATTTTAGGCACGTGCGTTGTTATAATATTTGATCCATTATAAATTTAGATATGCGTTAAAATTTGACAGAACACCAATAAAAGTATTGCCAACGTTGAGAAAATAAAAATTTACTGATTGGATAAGCGCGGCAATTCAAAATTCAAAATTCCCGTTCTTTTTTGCTCATAAGGTATGTTGTATTCTTACCAAATTCTAACGTGAAGAACTACCAAGATATTTTGAAGGTTTACCAAGATATTTCAAGAAGCATAAAGAGTGGAAGTTGCGAGTAGTAAATTAAATATAGAAGAACTGGTCGTACCTGATGGGAGAATAGTATATATATATAAATATATATATATATATATATATATATATATATATATGCACATAGTCGCAATACTACTGATTATAATGCAGTGTCCGTTATTTGTTTTTTATTATTTATTCTGATAGAGTTTTGAGTTTTCTGCAAAGAAATGGTGTAATTCTCATTTTGGGCTTCTCACAAAACGACATTTTTGGCGTGTAATTTTTTAACTGCCGTTTAGCTTTTGTTTGATTTCTTGAGGAGAACTTGATTTATATTGTTTAAAGTACGTCCTAGAAGCAGCTTAGGCGAAATTACGTGGTGCTACATAACGGAAACGGATTGCCCTGAAGCGATAAATTTTCCATCATTTTATTTTAATTGTAGAACTTTTTTGACCGGCCAATTATCGAATACTGGATTATTAAACGCAAAGAAACGAATCAAAATAACAAGCTTACTTATCAATTAAGCCAAAAAAAACGTTTCGCAATCATGTGATCGTTATGATAAGCAAAATGGCAATTTTAGATAAAAAAGATAAGATAATGAGAAGATAAAACAACCCAATACCCATCTAAAGGCATGACGATACAGTTGTCTATTTTTCTGCATGTTTTTCTCTGAAAGTAGGACTACCACTTAAGTTGGTTATAGGGCCATCTAAATGACTCATTATTTTTCTTTTCTTCGTCTTTTAGCCTTTTTGAACTTGTTCTCTTGTACTAATCCTAATATTTGAAAGCTGTATGAACGATGAATAGTGTCCTTTGGATTTGAAATTTGAATCCGAAAATTCTCTACTGAATAACGCAATAAAAAAAGAAAAAACTTATATTTTCGTAAAATAAACTTATATAGCAACAAGGAATCATTATACATGTTGCGAACGGAAATCAAAGTACACTGTTTCTTTAGATAAACCAGAAAAAAATATCAATTAATCGATTGTATCTATCAGTTAAATTAACAATAGAAAAAATATTTAAGCCGAAGATATATCTTTGATTGAAATATTTCCATGGCATATATATAAAAGCATGATGTCGAAAATTTGTCTTTTAGTCTTGCTGCAAAGGTTGATTCCCACTCACGAAAATGAAATACGGTACGTTAAAATGGTAAAAGTCAATTTTCCGAAAAAAATTATAATTCAAAAAGAAGACTGTTAAGGTTTTATTAGTTTAATCCAGTGAATAAACGATTACAAGTTTAAGTTAGTGAAATGTTCAGTTTTCTACTATAACAGTTTGACTTGTAATATCTAAATGATGAAAAAGTAATAATAAAAGCGAGTGTCAACTTCGAGCTAATCCTTTTTTCTTCGCCTAAATTAAGGGAATACATTTCTGAGCTCAACTTGAGCCATCTTGGTTCCATGACGAGCATAAGTGGCTTCAGGTCACATGAAACGCGTCTTTAAGTCAACTAAGAAAATATGCGAAAGATTCAGGAAACGTGAATAGTAAAACTAGTTAAAGATGATAGTGCGTCATCAAGTGCGAATAATGTTCTCCATCAAAATATACTTTACTTTTAATGTTTGACATTGACGGTTATATTTTAGGCGAAAAAAATTAAAGCGAGATTAAATTAATTTTGAATTTTGCTTAAGATGTTCGCCCGGTATTACAATCTTTTTGTTTTCTGCAGGACTCCTGCTCAGTTTTCTCGGCGTATTCATTGCCAATTTTCAATGCAATGCCCAAGTACCAGATTGCTTTGACCAGCCAAACGGCGTTTTATTTGAAAATCCTTCAACACCAACGGATTACTTTATGTGCCAGAATGGAATACCGATTCCAATGAGATGTGAGGCTGAAAAAGTTTTTTGTAAGTTGGTCAATGCATGTGTCACAATCTGCCCGGATCCTGTAACAACCACGACATCCACAACTACTACAACAACTACCACGCCTTCTACAACTACTCCAACCACAACGACCACCACAACGCCATCAACAACTACTTCAACAACAACAACTACTACTACGACCACACAACCGCCCTTAATAACACCGAGCCCAACTATGTGTGCTGGATATCCCAACGGAGTGATATTTCCTTTAGAAGGAAGTTGTAGTGGTTATGTCATGTGTGAAAATGGTTTGCCAGTAGTTGGATACTGTAAAGATAACTTGCAGTTTAATTCTCTGACAGGAGCATGCGGACCAGACAAATGTGAATAAGAGGAGTTCAATAGGAAATAAATATTCCAAATGTTATTTCAAAAACAAGTTTAAATATTTTCGCCTTCTAACAGAAGGTCTTATGTATATAATCAACGTAACATTAAGTTTGTTTTTATTTATGCACTATTTTGACAAGATTTCATTTTTAAAAAGGGAATGGAGTCTTTAATTTTGGAAATAAGAGGTCCTATAACTGTAATATAAAATGTTATCTTAAAATATTGGTATTAAAGCTGTGATGCTACAATTCTTATGGGCCTGTGAGTTTGAGTGGGCAGTAGAGTTTGAAAATAAAAGATGAAATTTTTCACATTTTACATTCCCTTGGGTTAAAAAAAGTTGATAGCTTAATCGGTTAATGAAAACTAGCAGCAAATATAAAGCAAAATGGTTCGAAACAGAGTTACAGAGTTGTCTGTATCAGAGTTACATGGAGATACATATCCGAATCACAACAAGGATAATCATTGACATTATTTTGTCAAAAAACTGAAACCAAACTTAATTGAAATGCTATGACAGAATTTTGTACTGTGGCCAATAAGTAAAGTGTTTAAGGTCTCAAATTTGAAAAATGTCGATGTATATTGATGTGAGGATTGAAGTAGGAACACTTTTTCCAGCATTATTAATTCTTCAAAGTCTTCTTAATAATAATTGAGAAAATTCTAGAATTTTTTGCTGTCAACATCTGATGAAAACAGATTTTAGTTTCTCTTAATAACAGTCGAAACGATCGAAGCCGATACGGGATAAGTAATGTCAGCAATCAAAATTTGAATAACTCCGGAATGGACAATATTTTTCGCTTAAAAATACATATGATTTTCAACGTCAGCGTTGAAACAGTGTCGGTACTGTTGATCCACGGTTGAAACCAATCATAAGATTTTTAATAAATATCGGATTTTATAAGTAGTATGCTACGTCAAGGCCGAATTGAACTGAACTTTTTTATTTTAAGGCAGCAATTTTATACGGATTGACATTTACTTACGGTTATTAAAAAATGTGTCAAAATCACCCATGCTGTACCTAGTATGTCTGAGTATGTCGTATTTTTTGCATGTAAATTTTAATGTCAAAAATCCATGAGCAATTTCCCCATATAATTGACATTTTTTGCCCTGTCTTCAGTGCAATGTTTGATTATTTGGGCCATCTTCAGTTCGTAACAATCAGTTTTGAGTTTGCTTATTTAAAAAATATGTAAGTTATTAAGACCGTTGGCGCTTATTTCTATGTTAATAAGTTTTCCCAGGTTTTCCTATAGAAATCTGAATTAATTTGGAGCTTTTCTCTTGTAAAACTAATAATTGAAACGGTAGAAAGCATTTTAAAGAGTCAAATAAATATGACAAGAAATATATTTGTATACTTGATCGAAGCTGTTATTGTTTGAACCAAATTGTGTTACAATTTTCGTTCCCTTTTTGCTAGTTCTAAATACTTATCAATTAGATCGATGAGTGGTTACTCAAAAATGACATAGTTATTAGCATTTTCGTCAACTTATGGGCAGAATAGCCAGAAAAATAACAAAGCTCCCGAAATTAATCGCATTCCCGCTGAGTTTATACAATAAATTGGCGGTAGTGCTCGAAATACTCATTCACGCTCTGATACGATACATTTGATATCCAGATTGGATGTCAAAGCAGTCTTGAGTGAGTCCATAACAAACCCTTTAAGCACATAAGCATACTTTGTGAAGTGTCAAAATTATAGACACATAAACTTCCAAACTCAAGTTTACCAAATTTTCCTTGACATCAAACAAGTATTTGACAGTATCGATCGGAACATTTCGTATCCAACCATGGTTGATTTTGACACCCCAACAAAACTAATCTCACACTCTCACATTAATGACTTTTGACAAAAAATTTCATCAGTTCATACTTCGGGAGTGACGTCGCAAACCAATGAGCAAAGAAACACAGGTATATGCGTCAGCAGGACTTAGATGGCTTTTTCACCGAAATCAAAACCATACTTTGAAAGAGGAATCTAGTGCAGTTGTCAAATCGCAAAGTCAAGTGGTCTCACTAGTCACTAGTGGTGAGATAAAGCTTGATAAGGCTGGCATCCAAATTTATCTGTCTGTAATAGACCTTGTCTTGTAAGGTCTGTAATAAGAAGGTCTGTAAAAGAGAGTGAAAACCCTGCATTGGGCAGCCGCTCCATCCTACCTACGGGTATATTGATACTTGTCTGAGTCGTGGCTTCATTCCTATTTCGATATAAGTTCGTATGCTTTTCATTTTGATATTTTTTCGATTATATACCACATTTATAGACGGGAAACCGAAAAGAAGATATTATATCCTCGGAGTTCGGATTCCAATGGAGATACGAATTTGCTAGGTTCATTTTGGCTAGTCGAGCTCGGACAAGTGAATCTTAGTATTGGTGACTGCACGACTATAGCTAAGTTATTAGTTGTTTTTGTTTCTTTTTTGCTACTTTGTTTTAATTTTCAGTTCATGATTGCTACAGGGAATGTTGTTATTTATTTGCGTTAGCAGAAAAAGAGGTAAGTTTTAAAATTTAGCTTATGTGACCTGTGATATAAAGTTTATGATATTATTACGTCTTTGATAGAGTCCTCTAAGAATAAGGTTCACTCTTCACTCACTGCTGGTGCTTTATTCTTTAAAAAATTCTATTTTACTTAATGAATTTGAATAGAGTTGGTTAGTTGTTCTCCTTTTTCTTATAAATTTAATGTATACAATAATATTAATTTTACAAATTCGAGATACAATTGTTGTACTAATGTGGGACACCAAGCTTTTTGATGCATTTAATATTTTTGAAATTTCTTCATACCGATCAAAGCAATGAAACAGATTTAATTTAACTCATTTAATAAAAATCTTTGACTGAAGCATGCAGATGGGCCTCGGTGTCATTTATAATATTTGTTAAATGTGCACTTAATTCTCTGTAGATACAAAAGGAACACTGTTCTATGATTGGAACCAGGTGATAACGATAACATCCTATCCTATCCTTTATAGCTGCTTAAGATGTCCCCTTAACCATGCCTAAAGAAGCAAAGCATACGCCAACATATGTTGAAGTATATGTATATGATGGAATATAAGATGAAGAATCTAAAAAGGATTCCATAAGTTATTTTTCGATTTTCATGTGGCCTTTCAGGTAATTCATGCGGTACACAATTTCATTGCTTTTGTGAAAAATCCAAAGTATAAACCATTTTTTTAAATTATGATCAATCATTTGATGTCCCTGTAGAGAGGTGAAGACTATTCACGCCCTGAGTGTCGGACTCCCAGTGTCACAACGGACCTACTGGACTACCGACTAAACACCTCCCCTGTCAACCGGAGCGCCTAGCCTGGAACCGTTTGACACATTACTTCGGGCTAGGCCTCCCAATTTTACGTCTTTTGGTGCATTCGGGTTGCAGGGACGCCTTCTCCAGTGGGATGGGAAAGAGGAGGAGGATTGCTACGGAAGGCAACCCTCCACCCTCGACGCCTCCAGCCGATCAACTATGCCTTTTTTTCATGACTAGAATAGTCCGAGGGTAATGTGCCACTTGATTCTATTTGTCAAATGATTTCAGCATCTCTTCGATTAGGTTATCTGGATGGAGCTCTCCCACTTTTCGGGGAGATCACCGCGCTGTTTGTCCCATCTTCTGCATGAAAAGAAAGTATGACAGGCGTCATCCTTCACACCAATGCAGAATATGCAATCTGGAGACCATGACTTACCTATCTTGTGCAGGTAAGACTGAAAACAACCGTGTCCGCTCAGTAGCTGGGTCAGGTAGAAGTCAGTCTCACCATGCGTTCGATTGAGCCACGATCTCAAGTCGTTGCTGAGCTGCGCAGTCTACCTTCCTCTTAGCTCACATTCCCATCATTCTTGTCATTCGTCGACAGTGCATCGTCTTTCATTGCGAGCAACTTTTTCTTTATTACCCTCGTGCCTTCGGAGGTAGATTCTTTTACGCTCTCTAGCAAGGAAAGTGATTGGTATCACCCCTGCAATTGCCAACACCGCTGGCTCAGAGACTGTACAGTATGCTGATGCAATCCGCAATGCTCCTCGTCTCTCCACCTGTGCCAGCCGTTTTCGGTGCAGTTCCTTGTTGAGAGCTTCACTCCATATCTCTGCTCCATAAAGAAGCGTAGATTGCACTACTCTCATTAGCAGACGCCTTTTTGTTGGACTTGGTCCCCCATGATTGGCCATTAGTCGACTAATTGCCGAGACCCCAACTGCAGCCTTGTTTGTCGTTGACTTGATTTGCTCCGAGAAACTCAGTTTAGAGTCTATCAGCAAGCCCAGATACTTGACTGATAGTTTCGACTCTATTAATGCGTCCCCGACTCGGACCATTCTTACTCTAGGGATCCTCTTCTTGGTCAGGATGACCACTCATACGGCGCATTAGTACATACAGCCTTAATTGCGCTTGATCGACCGTACGCCCAGTCACCCTCAGGCGTAACATCGTCTGTATAGCCGATCAGTCGCGACTCTTCCGGCAGTTCAAGTCTGAGCAGTCCGTCGTAGGAGACGTTCCACAAAACCGGACCGAGGATGAAGCCTTGAGTCACACCTGATGTGACATGCATCTTCCGACAAATTTGCACCATGTCGTAGATCAGGCTGCGATCCTTCAGGTAATTACGGACAATCCACATCAGATATTCTGGTACTTGAAAAGAGTTTTCCAGGGCGTCCAGAATATCTGCCCATCTAGCGTATTTGAAAGCATCCCTTATATCCAGCGTCACTAGAAGGACTACCCGACGGTTGGATCGACTGCTTGCCTCCGCCTGTTCGATCGCACTCACCACTTCCGCGACTGCATCTATAGTGGAACGTCCCGTTCTGAAACCATACTGCCTTGGAGAAAGATCCCTAGTGACATGGATAACGTCAGCGAGTCTTCTCTTTATCAGTTTCTCGAGCACTTTCCCGGCCATGTCTAGCATGCATAACAGTCGGTTTGTTGACGGCGACTCGGGATTTCCCGTCCTCTTGCTTATCAGCACGAGTCTTGGCGTCTTAGAACGCTCAGGGAAAACACCTTCCCGCAAGCAGGCATTAAACGAACTGAGCAGCAAGTCAGGGCAAGAGTAATAGGACAGTTGCAGTACCTCGGCTGGAATACCGTCTAGGCTCGGAGCCTTCTTCGCCTTCATGGAGAGAACTGCTAGTTCCAGTTCGTTCCTCGTAAAGAGTGGACAGTCTGATGTTGTTTCCCTGTCGGCGGCATCAACACGGACGAGATGTTGGGGAAAAAGTGTCCGTACTATCTCGTCCACCTTGTTCACTTCAAGTTCGCAGGGGGCCCGTAGAGCACCGAGCTTCGGCATAACTAGTTTATAGCCCAGGCCCCACGGGTCCCTGTTCATGGCTTCGACGAGGTTCTGCCAGCAACGGACCTTACTCCTGTTAATCAGTCCACGAAGGCATATCCTGGCCGACCGATATACTGCTAATCTCGTGCATACCTCGTCCTGGCTTCGAGCTCGTTGAGCTCGAGCTTATAAGCAGAGATGATGTAACTTATTATGGAGTTCACCATGTATTCAGCAGTCAGTCCCCTGGTCCCAGGCGATGAGCCAAACGGTGGTAAGCATCTCATGAGCATGTCAACAAACTTCTCCACGTCTATCCTTTCAGTATTCATCACGAGGGCGAAGCGCTGGGTGTCTGGGAGTGTAGGAACGTTGTCTCGGATCTCGAATGCTATGTACTGGTGATCACTGGACGAGTAGTCCTCTAGAACTCGCCAATTGTTTGTCATAGAGGAGAGGGACTCCGAAGGGAATGTCGCGTCCGGAATGGTACCCACGCAGCCCAAGCGGCGGAAAGTGGGAGTGTTACCAGTGCTCACTACACTGGCTACCATCTCCAGGATTTGATTCCCGCTGGGATCTGACATAGGCATGCCCCATTCAATAGCCTTGGCGTTAAGGTCTCCCCCGATAAGAACATGACCCTCTGTGATTTCTCTGCTTGAAATTTAAATAAACGCCTAACTAATAATGCCAACTTGATTGATGGTCTAATTTCAAGCTTTACGTATTTAGCTAACGTTAATAACTCCTTATTTATATTCTTTCAACCTTTTTGGCACATACAGTTGTGTTCATTTATTCCTATGTATAATATTATACGAAAATTATATCGCGCTTATCAAGTGAATAATGAGACAATCTTCTTTCACACTGGAATCTGTCAAATGGATCCTAAACCAGTCAACACGTAGTGCAGACAGTGGGAGTTACTTTATCTATTGAACCATTAAACTTCGGGTTTTTCATACTGAATAAATTTACTTAAGAGATTTTTTTCGTTTACTGTGACCCTTTTTGGCTCCGATATATTGAATGCTCCTCCATGTTTTCAGTTTCGAATATCAATAATTTTGTTGTGTTTCAACGAAAACGCTTTTCTCTTCGACATATTTCGAGCGGAATTTCCTCCTTTCCTCGTATGTCAATAGTTTTCGAAAATCAGAAGACCATTGTATGGAGTTTAATTTTTCACCATTTTTCTTTGAGAATGTCAATATAGGTTACAAGAATAAACTTAGAACAATACACATTGCATACAAAGGGTTGGCCTGCTAATTTTAGGATTTAATTTACACCCAGGAAGGAAGCACTTAATCTTTAAACTGTCTGAGGAATTATCTATCGGACAATCTTTTGAAAATTGACGATTTAACGTTCAAGATGCTTCAAAGAGCGAGAAAGTATTCGGTCATAAGTATCGTCATGCGTAAAATGACTCTTGTTGTAGTCCATGGAACGTTTAACTAATCTAGTTGAAGCAATACTTATCGTTCTGCGTCATAAGAGATCAATGGGCTTGATTGTTTCATTCAATTTTAATATCTGGGATTAATTTTTTCGCTTTAATCTATGATAGTAATTTTATCATTGATAGTCAAAACCAAAACATCCGGCACATAAACTAATATCACACAGGATTAAATCAAATTCGGAACTATTTCTCATTCATATATTTTACGTTTGAATTTGACATTGAATTTTTGACTTTATCAAAGCTGATATTAACGATTTGTTGCGAACTTATCAAAGTCGAATTTTTGTTATTTCTGCGAAATTTCAAGTTTTTTCCTTTCATCTAACATGCATATGTTATCCATGCATATTGAACTTGAGATAAGTTCTTTATTATAAGCGTAAGGTAAATACCAATTGTCACATTCCCAATTTAAACGTTTTAAATTTATTGGTACTATAAAGATATATTTTTTTATCGTAATATATAACACCAAACATGCGAATCAAAGCATCCATTTTTCTTAGTTTTTCTAAGAGTGTTACAAGTTCACATTCAAGATGAAAAGCGGTAAGTTTAAGGTGTTGAATACAATACAGAAAACATAAGGGATGCATAAGATTTAGTGGTTTCTCATGTGTATTGATGTGATTCATATCACCTAGGATCTGTGACTTCTTCCACCCGGTGTTGAGTGTCTTGTTCTACCACGAAAAATGTTAGAAAGTTTGAAAGAAAATTTCATAAATTCAACTGTGAAGGAACAATGTAGTTCTATGTTAGTTCTCCACATCTAACTCGTGCTTACTTTAGGTGGCCTATTCTGTTTATTTCAATTAATATTACGGAAGTTTAAGAAAAAGATTAAAAACAAAAGAAAGAGATTATTTTCGCAGATGAAAAGAAATCCTGGATTCTAGACTTTACTTACTGGATTACTGTTAGAAGTACTCCTTGCAACGAAACTGTTATGCGTTTGGGCATGGCATTGATAAATCATCTTTGACTGGGTCGCTGGATTCATGTGGAAAGGTCTCGATATGATATTATGTATCGAAGGATATTATGTATCGAAGGCGTTCGAGTATTATTGATCCTCCTATTAATTTTGTTATTATTATTACTATTATCAGTACTGCAACTATGCTATGATAATTGATAAGTACCGACATGAGAAATATCTTACGCAAAGATGTTTCCATGCTCCAAACATAGTAACTTTGAATGATATTTTTGTCTTTGCAGCAATAATTGTTATTTGCGTGGCACTTCTTGTACTACAAGTTGATTTCACCACAGCACAGGATTGCACAGGACGCGATGGCATTATATACCCAATTCCTGATAATTGTTCGGGGTACATATTATGTAAAAATGGGGTAGCTGTTACGGGCAAGTGTCTTGGAAAAAGAAAATTCGATCCTGTACTTGGCGTTTGCTCGACTGAATTATGCCCATAATTATGTATTAAGATTTTAAAAATAAGTTGATTTTTATTTTTGCATGACTTTTAATTTTTTTGAATTGAATAATTGAAAATTTTAAATTTCCGAATTACTTTTTTAACATACTTTTTTGAATTAAATAGGCTTGTAAATGTTTGGTGTTTTCTTAGGGCAAGAAAATAATTTTGAACCGATAACAGGCAAGCAACATGCAACAACTTTGAGTTGCTGAGCATGGATTTTTTTTTTTGGAATACAAATATGAGAAAAATTCAGAGCAAATATGCAGTTTTATCAGATACAAAAAGGAAATAAAAAAACGTGAAAATTTCCCAGAACAAAACAACCGAAAACCAAAAAAAATATTCATTAAATTAGAGGCGACAAACCGACTCGAAAACATCCAAAAAAAAACCAAACAATCAATCATGTTGATTGTTCTTTTAGTTCAAAAGTCCAGTCTTTTAGTCCAGATGCTTGACCACAATTTTTGCAGAGATTCCTTACGTCCGGGTAACCGATATTTATTTTACCCTTTTTGTGATACTTTGGGTCCATGTGTCTAAAAATTTATTCTTTCAGATGAGATTTGGGCCCTTCTTGCCCTTACGCTCTTCGCTTGCCTTTGAGCATATCCGTGCCAGGAGTCTTGTAAGAATCGCTTATTTCAGTTCAAATAATTCAATTCGTCGGGTGCGACCTAAAATAGCCAAATCCGAGTTTGAAGTGCAGTTTCTGACCCAATAGTTCGCCCATTGTTTCCTAAGTTCACTGGTTGATGTGGGGTCCTTTAAATATTCTTTTTTTCTATTCAATAAGCTTTATCAGCTTAAAATATCATCTGCTTCTGCATCTGCACAATATCGAGTATTGTGGCCCGTAGTTGCATAGGATTTGCCAACAATTTCTTTTCACTTCAATCCCATAGCTCAAATAAGGACTTACTGTTTATCGGCGTAATTGACGTTATGGTTAAAGGTGAAAGTGCTTGTGTCTTATATTAAAAACAAAGCAAGTTGTGCCCTTCAATAAATTGTTCCTTAAAATTGTTTATATTTATCCTGTGCGTCACTGCCAAAATATTATTATTATTATTATCACTTTATTTATTGCATGTTTAATAACAATCTTTCTAAAGCTTATGTTTAGCTTTATTTATTGCATGTTTAATAACAATCTTTCTAAAGCTTATCTGAATTTCACATTCATTACAGCTATGTTTCTTAAGGGAGACTTGGTCCTTGAAATTTTCAAAAAATCAATTTTTTCTTTATTACGGATTCTTAATCTACATGTAAGTAGAAATAAATCTGTCGAAGCGTTTCCCGGAATTCGAACGTTTACGATATTTTAGGATATTTACGAAGTTGACACCGTCAGCGTGCTCTGACCGTCTCAGCGGGGCGCCCGACTAGCTGGGTTCCTGCAGGTCTCAGCGCGTCTGACGCAGGTATACAGAGCCTTTTATGCTTAGAAACCTTAGCATAGGGTCCCTTCTTTCTCCTTTATTGGTTTTGGAACGGTTATTTCAGTCTGGCTTCGGCATTGAAAGCGAAAACATTGTTGCGTCTGTGTTTTTCGTTATTTTGAAGTAATTCATCGAAAATTTGTGTGCAATATGCCTCGAAAGGGTTCAAAAAGTCATCCCACAGGTACGGACCCAAAAGATCGCATCCGCAAGCCCCTAATCGCAGGGAATTTGAAAAGAGCATGTCGTTCGCAAGCACGTCAGCGCAGAAAATTGTACAAAGTGGTAAATTGGAAAGTTATGAACTAAGTGTTGATTCAGTGTACTGCTTTTTGAACTTCGTATTAGTTTTTAACTTTTTATCCGATAACGTTTTGTGTAGAGTGCAACGGACGAATCGCTTTTTCCATGCGTGATCGACGAGGCATCGGTTTCAAACTGAATTTAAAATGCGAGTGCGGGGAAAAAAGTGTTGCCTCGTGTCCACTTATCGGTAAAGCTTATGAAATAAATCGTCGAATCGTGTTTGTTTTCCGTTTATTAGGCCTCGGAATAAACGGTTTGAGCAGGTTTTGTGGCATGATGGACATTTGCAGCGGGATGAGGAACACAATATATTACGCTTGTGTTGAAAATATACGAATCGCGACGAAATCGGTTTAGGATATGGTTCTGAAGAAAGCTGTAGCAGAGGAGAAGAAAGAAAACGTTTCTCGAGGAATACAGGTAAATCACTTCATCGTTTCAGGAGATGGCACGTGGAAAAAGAGAGGGTTTTCATCTCTTATTGGCGTGACTAGTCTCATTGGATACCACACGAAAAAAGTTGTCGACGCCATGGTCAATTCGAAGTTTTGCCAATCTTGCAGCTATTGGGAGAAAAAAAAGCCTGACAGCCTAGCCTGACAAACAGTTCCAGGCTAGGTTCTCGGTGTGACAGGGAAGGTGTTTAGTCGGTAGTCCGGTAGCGGGGAAGTCCGACACTCAGGGCGTAAATAGCCTTCACCTCCAAAACAAAAAAAAAGAAAAAAAAATGTCTCTCTTATTCGAATACTTCCGGTTAAGGACGCATGACTCTGTTTTGAATTTCGCTATGCAGCAGAAAATGCCCGGATATATTGGTTGGTGGCACTTTCGCATCTAGCGAATAAATTTTATCTGCGCAAGATCGCAAGTTTATTAATGGGGCTAATGTCTGCGAGCTCATGCAATCTTCGAGAAGAAAAAAAAAGGCTTATTTAGTGTTATTTTCAAATATCTATTTTGTGTTGCTTGTAACTTTGCTTTTAAGCAGTTGGCGCATTGGCTCCAAGTAGGCGCTCCATATAAAATTAAAGGTTGTATTACCATTTTTAAAATTAATGATTTATTTTTTAAGTTCAAACGAGATTTTCGGTTTAGCAGCGAATAAAGCTGTAGTACGGTGCTGAATGCCTTGACGCTTATATGTCTAAGGTTAGGCCAAGATAGGTCAGATTTTCCGACCAAAGGATAGGTTGGCCTAGGAAGTTAATTAGTATATTTAGAATCCAAGCAGGTTTCTTCTTTTGATAAAGAACATTGCTTTTGTTTAGTTAAGATTCATTCGTATTTTCCATGTAAAGAAAAACTGGTAGGCTTTTTCGAGCATTTTCTCAAGGTTCGCGGATATTGTGTTAGGGTTAGTTCCAGATGAGTAGAAGCACATGTCATAAGCAAAAGCTGCTATTTGACAGAAATTAGATGACGGTAGGTCAGAAGTATAGATATTGAAAAGCGTTGGACTTAAACAGGAGCCTTGAGGGACACCCGCCGTTATAGTTTTCAGCGAGGAAGTAGTCTCTTGAACCTGTACCTTGAAAATTCTGTCCTTAAGGAAGGATGCTATCAGATAAGGTAAGTAGGTAGGTGCATTGTATACTTGAAGTTTATGTATTAGCCCCTCATGTCATACAGTGCCAAACGCCTTTTCAATGTCAATAGTAACCATGCCAACCGATTCCTTGTTTTTCAAGGCTTTTTTCAAGGCTTCAAGGCAATTTTATGTCCCTAGAGACCCGATAGAGCTGCTGCTCCATAAAATATCCGTGTCTAAACCCAAATTGAAAATAAGGTAGTATATTGCTACACTCCACGAAAACAGACAGTCTTTTAAGAATGAGCTTTTCGAAAAACGTTCCAAAGACTGACAGAAGACTAATCGGTCTGTAATTTTGTGGCTCATGAGAATCTTTTCCGGGCTTGAGTAATTGGACAACAATGGCTTGTTTCCAAAGGAATGGGAAATGCGGGAGCTTTAGGCATGCATTTAATAGATGGCAAGTGAAAATAATACCTTTCTTTGGAAGTTCCTTCAAAGCTATGTTAGGCAAGCGGCTCTTAAGCTTTTTGAGCAGATTGATTTTTTCACTGGTTTTAATGAAGGCAAATGGAGGTACATTAACGGGAGAAGGTAAGTTTTTAAGTGATTCCTTTACCAATAGATCTGTAACGTTGTCGCGGTTATGAAATATAATCCAATGAAACTTTATAAAGTTATAGA
Source organism: Stratiomys singularior (assembly GCA_954870665.1). Taxonomy (NCBI): domain Eukaryota; kingdom Metazoa; phylum Arthropoda; class Insecta; order Diptera; family Stratiomyidae; genus Stratiomys; species Stratiomys singularior. The sequence continues at coordinate 104,254,187 of OX940880.1, forward strand.
GTCTGCCTTATGAAAAAGCCAGCATTGAATTTACGATGCTGGTTTTGATAGAGGTGATCGAAATGGGCATAGCTTGATCCAGAAAGGCGTGGTGTTGCTTTTTTGGCTCGCAGAATCATAAAGTAGGAATATTACCTCACATTTATTCCTTTTATAACATATTACAGCAATACAGATTCACTGTGGATAAAATGCCCGACACTTGTTGGTCCTGGTTATTTATTCGTCTAAAACAAACTACCTGAGATGCTTCCTCAATAGTAAGAAGCGATTGAGAGAAACAAAAAAATTCGTTGTATTGTTAAGAAAAGGTAACCTATTGATTTCTGTTGATTTCTATTGACTTTTCTATTTCTAAATTTTTATACTGCTTTTTGGTCCCGAATTATCTAAATTGGTTGCCGAAAGGGTCATCATAAAAGCAAAGACATAACCAGGAAGCATGTACACTTGTGTTGAGACCCTATTACACTTATAAATATAAACATGTATTAGGATAAAGTTAAAATCCACAGAACATAATTGCTTGAAAATTCGAACTAAATATGCAGCGATGTGCAATTTTCTTGACATGAAATTGTTATATCTTAAAGGGAATGTTGGGAGTGAAAAGTTCGAACAGGAAATTAACCATGCAGTTTGATTATATATAGATTTAATTTTTTTTTTTTTTTGTTTTGAAAGAAATCCGGAAACCTTAAGGCTCTATTTACTTTTGACTTTCCAAAGGGGAACAAGATCAGAGGAGCGGAAGACCTTCAATTGTGACTGACGAACTTTTGGAAAAAATCGAGATTGCGGTCCGTGACGATCGCAGATTGACGTTAGATGAACTTTCTGCGATGTTTTCGCAAATCTCTAGATCCCTTATACACGAAACAATCACAGAAACTCTCGGATATCGGAAATTGTTTGCGAGGTGGGTCTCAAAACAGCTGACAGAACAGCACAAGTTGAATCGAGTGCAAAGCTCCAAAGACTTTTTGGAACGCTACGCACTTGAAGGCGATGACTTTCTCTACTCTATTGTTACTGGAGACGAAACTTCGGTTGCCCACTACACGCCTGAAACTGAGAGGCAGTCTTAACAATGGCGTCACACCTTGTCACCCTCCGCCAAGAAATTCAAAATCACAATTTCAGCCAAAAAATCATGGCATCCGTGTTTTGGGACCATAAAGGCATAATTTTGATTGAATATCTGCCTCACGGGGAGACCATCAACGCGGCAAGATACTGTGAGACGCTAAAAAAACTGAAAAGGGCGATTCAAAATAAAAGGAAGGGAGTCTGCTAACGAAGGGAGTCTGCCTGCTGCACGATAATGCCAAACCTCACAAGGCCAACGCCACGAAGTAACTCCTGGACTCTTTTGGATGGGACGTTTTGCACCACCCCCCGTATTCCCCTGACTTGGTCCCTTCAGATTATCATCTCTTCACTTCCCTTAAGGTGCACATGGGTGGGAACAAGTTTTCAACGGACGAGGAGGTGAAGGGGGAGGTGGAGAAGTGGGCGAAAGAGCTGTCGGGAGACTTCTTCGATGCAGGCATCAAAAAATTGATCCCGCGGCTCACCACTTGCATCGAGAGGGATGGTGACTACGTCGAAAAATAACTTACATATGTACAAGTGTAACCAAGTATGTTTTTATTTAATTAAATTTTTTTTGAACCCTACATAAATTGAGTACACTTAATTTCTGGACGTGCCTCGTAACATAATTTTTTCGATAAATTAGAGAATCAAATTAATTTTGAAAGGTGCAATTTGAATGGTAATGGAAAAAGAGAGTGTTTAAAGAAAAGGAAAGTCTCAAGGCTTACTTTCTAAAGAATATACGAAAATGGTAAAAAATCGATTTCTAGAAAAGTTTTATTTACTTCAGGGTAAAGTTGAGACGCATTCAGTTGTGTCCTATGTACACTGCTTAAAATCTATCAAGAAGGCCGGGCTTTGAGTATTTGTCGAATGTTATAATCTTTACATAGTACTTTCAATCGCTTCTCATATGCCCCATTCCTTAATTGTGTCTGCTAATCTGGTAAATATCTCCCACAGCGGGGGGAATTTTGAATGTAGAGTTCTTGACGCTAGGTCTGACCACCTTTTGGTAGAGCTTGTTTTAAGAGATAGAAAACGTGTAAAGCTGGAGGTAGCAAACCCGCGGTTCTGTATCCCATACAAGTGTATCGATTGGGAAGCTGTTAATGCTGACCTGAGTGGAAGGCTTGAAGATATCTCGATCTGTTGATGTTATTGATTTGGCGATCTGATGAGAAACAGGCATCCCTTAGCACGGTCATCTTAAAGATATCCATTCAAAAATTCCTCCAGAAATTATTTTTATAGAGATTTACCAGAAGACATTCTGAAGCTTCATTGCAGATGTAGCACTCTCATGTGCTTGCTTTCAAGGATATACTGTCGCAACACCTTCTTATAATGTCACTTAAAAGAGAATGATTTCCAGCAGAGGATATGAATTTCCCAATGAGCGATTCGAACAGACCTTAGCAAACATTAGATCAGGTACTTGCTTGTTGCCTCAAATTGATAAAATAGCTGGCCGGATGCGCCTGCAAGAAGTTTTAACCTATTCCGGATCCATGCTCATGGACGTAAAGGCCGGTGCTGATTCCATCGCAAATCATTTTGCACAAGTTCTTCAATGAGAGAAAGCAAGGGGGGACTCTGCTTTCAATTCATTAGTAAATAGAACAATATCAACGATCGACAAAGTCCTAGAGAACATATGCTTGTCTAGATTTTCAGATCCGAATCCCTCCGACGCAACTATTGGCAGTACCCAGTTTGTGAGTCCTCAAAGTCTCAGGATGCTGTACTTGAGCAAAATTCAAAAATTTTCTTAAAACAACGCCCCTGGACCTATTTTGTTCTCGCATTCCTTCTAAATACGATTAAATGCATAATCATTTGCTACTTCCCTCAACAATGGAAATCCGCCAAAATATTTGCTATTTCAAAGCAATTCAAGAGTACAGACGTTGACACTCGCCCAATATCCCTCTTATTTAATGTGACAAAGTTGCTTGAGAGTAATCCTTCAAAGTATCACACAGTTCTCTCAAGAGGCAGGAACTGCGCCGGAAAGACAATTTAGCTTCAAAAAACGTTGCTCAACGATAGATGCATCGGTTGTCTGCAAGCCGATATAAATTGAAACTGGCAGGTCAAAAAGATTTAGAAAAGGTTTTCGATTCGTTAAGGGTCGACGGCCTTATTTACAAAATGATCCAACTTTGCTTTCCAGTTAATGTTACGAAAATTACATGTAGTTTCATTAGGGGATGCTCTGCCATCGCGGTGTCTGGTGAAGCTATTTTTGAAGTCCTTACTATAAGTTTAGTGGTCCCGAAGAGGTCCATCGTGGGTCCATTTCTCTTCAATATATTTACGTTCGACGTCCCAGGGATCAGATATGAATAACGACTTGATATAGAGATGAATCTCTTCGCCGACGACTTATTGTAGTGGTCTTTTCAGTACAATCTCCGCTTTGCGAGAACGAGACCCAAAAGATACCTGGACTCGTTAAATTTATATAATCAAAAGTTGGGGAAGAGGATGCACGCTTAGAAAAGCGAACTGATTGTATTCAATGATCCTGGACGTCGCACGAGGAGCATTTGTGATACCAGAATAAAGACCACCAAGATCAGCAATGCAGCGGACAATAAAACCATGGAGGCAGCCAATGGTTAGAGATATGTAGTTTATAAAATAACTTATAAATTATAATAAAAGAATTATAATAAAAATAAATTACAAAAAAAAAAAAAAATGAAAGAATGGATATTATATGCGACTTTTAGAGTTTAAGTGTAATTAGTAAAAAATTTTAATAAGTTAGTTAATTTAAGGAATTAAAAATAAAAATGAAAGTTTGGATTAAGCTATGGCTACAGCCATTAGGTTAAATCCGTAGGTTAAGTATTAGATTAAGGAAATAATTGTAAATAATTGTACATAGAAGGGTAGTAGAGCAACTGCATATCACTTAATATACTCACTTGATGGCATGCAATTTGTCATAAAATATGATTACCGTCATTTGGAATATTACAATTTCTTAAAATCCTTTGAACACGTGGTCTCAGGAATGACGTGATCAGGTATTGTGTAGATTTATTGAGTTTAACCAAAATGATTTTTTTTCCTTGATTGATTTGATAGTGAAACTGATGCGCCATTCCACATGATTCCACATTACTTAATAAATACTTCGAGAAATAGCGTAAATTTCATCATTCATGTATAGAAGTATATTTTTGCTTAAAACTGAATACATGGAGTTTTTTGACTGTTGGAATATGGACGTCTTGGACATTGCTAGTTATTTAGTTTTGATAGTATTAATTCAGATGTAAGGAATGTCTATTTAGGCCCCAATTAACTATAATTAAGTGTATAAGGATATTTTTCTGAAACCTAAGTACAGCAAAACAAAACAAATGATTCCAGTTTTCATAGATTTAATTCTGCTCTTTTAATTTCTTTGTAAACTTCGTAAGCATGACGATGTTAAACTGTTTTAATTTTTGCACTTTGGCATAGTACATGTTCTATATTTCTCATCAAAAGTAAGGTTAAGCAAACATCGTCTTAAAACGGGCTTTGCACGTAAGCAAATAATGAATGCTGAACAATCACCTTTAACAGGAACTAAGGTACCCCATGGTTTATCTTTGCATTGATTTATGTCGGGTTCTGGGGTGGTTGTAGTTTCAGGTTCCGGGGTGGTTGTAGTTGCAGGTTCAGGGGTCGTTGTCGAGCTTTCAGTCTCAGGCTCAGTTGTAGTAGATTTTGTTGTCGTTTCCTCACCAGACTCTTCACTTGTTCCATTACCTTCTTCGGTTGTTGTAGTTGTGGAGCCTCCACCTGCAACCGTTGTTGTAGATGTTGTGGTCTCGCAACCAGCTGGTGCCTGTGTAGTAGGTGGATCCACATTTGTACACCATTTGCTGCAGACTCCAGCCTGACCATTGTAGCAAAAATTAAATCCTGGTGGACAAAACATTGGTATTGCTACGCCGTTGTGACAAAAAAAGAAGTTAGGCGGATTTTTCCCAGGAATTTTATAACCATCTGGGAAATTAGTGCAGTCTGGTAAGTCTGTTGATGGCTTACCCAGAGAATGTTGAATAGTAAGTATGGCAAGGAGCCCGATTAGTAAGTAAATGCTAGCTGCAAAAAAGGTATTAAGAATTTTTCTCTAATTTAATAGCCGGAAAAATGAATAAAAAAGACGTTTGCATGAGCAAATTCGAATTTTTTAAATTCGTTTCAGTTAGACAATACTCACCGGTTCTCATATTGTCTTTAGTGCACGGTAATCACTTCAATTCGAATCTGAACCAAATACAAAACTCAATGTCTCTATATATATAAAGCCAAAGTTAAATATTTTGAGGTTATATTACAAAAAGTTTCCTATCTGGTCTATTTTTGTTTCAATTTGGCTTATTTTAATAGACATTCCATAATTTTTAATTATCTGTGGACAGGTATGCAATTGTCAATGGTATGGTACAAAATTGATAAGCATTTAAACTATGTATTACACATTTACACCAAAACTTGATTAAAGTCAAATTTTGTTGAAAAATATGAATGAAACCATTAAAAATTTAATATGCGGTCAATTGTGACTACTTATCAATTTGATTCCTAATTTGTTTCTTGTATCTTCTTATCTGTTTGGTTCAATTTACAGGGTAGGTCATTTATTTTGTTCATAACTAAAAAGTTCATAATGTCAAGTATGTATCATTGATATGTTTCAAACATATAATTACATGAAAAAAAAACATATATTTAATAGAAAAATCAAATTTAACTATATATTTTCGAATGCAGGCCTTTAATTCACGAAAACAATTTTCGATATTTGAGCACTTGAAAGGATTTACTTGAAGTTTGCATCAGGCATGTTATCACCTTTCTTCTTGTAATTGAACTAAACTGTGCTAACTGGGTTGTCTTTGAGTATCCCAAGGGATAGAAATTACTGTGGATCTCATATTTATTCTCTTGGCAGGATATCGAGTATCTCTCACCTACAAGCTTCTCTTCAGATATTTTGTTTATTACTGCAAGAAAACTTTCACATAGGGCACCGGACGACATTTTATTGAATCTACCTACGCATTTTATGCGCTTCAATTAGTAAAGGAAGCAAAAATGTCTCCATATTCTTGTTTTGACTCACAGTAAAAGGAACTCATTGTCCTTTCAACAAAAATTGCCAGCTTAGCAGAAAATTTGGCGATATGGGTGCATAAAGCGCCGTCTGCTAAGACTATCTTATCTAAAAGTTGATATAGCTCCAGTATTATTTAATGGAGCGTATTTTGAGATTTTTGTTCTTGACTTCATACGCAAATTGAGATTTTGATGTATACAATTAGATAAATTTGACAAAATACGCAGAATTGCCTTGAATCAACTGGTCTCTTTCGAGTTAGTAGCAGTAGGGCGCGTTGTGCCTGATGGCTAAAGTAATTGAATTTGTCTTTTATTATGGTTGATCGCTCTTTAAATTGAAAAATTCCACCAAGAGAAGTCATTTTTCAAGAGCCTAAAGACAGTTCGTGAATCGCTTATCTTGCAATCATGTCTTTTCAGAAACCGCATTCGGCCTATTACTGAATTGCATCATTGCGACTTTTTCCTAAAAGCCAAGCTTGCATAAAGTAGCGATTTCTGGACTACCCTGTATAACACTGCGACTGATGATTTTGGATCTTGCATTTTCCACATCATTATCTTTGAGATCAAAGTTTCGATCTAGAGGTTTTTATAGGATCGGTGCTGATAAGCATAAAAACATATCATTGTTCTTTTTGTTCACTGAAAATACAGTCAATCATTTTAATGTTCACAAATAAATTTTCCGTGACCATATCACAACTGTGTGCTGGTTGCTCAGAAACAAGTAAAATACAACCAACTGGGTCATCCTTGCAATATCTGTAATTTATTTAAATTTTAAAAGGGGATCCGAAAAAGTGATGCCCGTCAATTTTTATTGATTTTCATGTATTTAACGAGCACATTGGATGACAAGAGATTTTGACAGGCTTTTTTGCAGGTCTCTTTTTGGTTTGAAATGTGTTTTTGTAAAAATAGAACTCTGATAGTTCGACAATACGCGGTTGAACGCGAAATGTAAAAGATATATTTCGCTCCTCAAGTGATGAACGTCTGGAACTATATTGGATAGATAGTCTGAAAACATAATAAATTAAGGATCTTATAAAAGCAACAACTAATCCTTAACGATTCCTACTTGAACCGTTCGTGATGCTTTTTTGTGGGAGCTTAAATCCTTTTCGTTTTTTTTCAGAGCGAATATTTTTTGCTTTTTAGAGTGAATATTTTCTAGCTTTTCGCTTATTCTGAACTGTTTGGATTTGGAAAAACCAGACGCATTATGATCAAACGTCACCAAAGAAACTGTCAGGTTAGGCATATTCAAAACATTGCGAGTTCATCATCGGAAGGTACACGCAGATGGGGCAAATTAGGTTTTTGGCTGTTTTCTTCTTAATACTGGGTGTAATTTCTGATTTAACCCTAAAATGCATTTGGTATCATAAATGATACATACTGGAAAAATCAATATTAATCGGCATAGAATATCACTTTCATCACAACGCTAATTTCATCATATTTGTAACAAAGCGCTCCAACCATTTTGCATCAGACTGTAAAGAGAAATGCGACAATGATAACGGCACTTCTGATTTTGCGAAGAAGTGACACTTGGGAGCTCATCAGTGGTTTTGGTCGTGCTTGCTTGAATTTGTTTAGGCGTTCGTAATCGACCCTAAGTTTTGAAAAAAATTAATAATATTTGTGAATATTTCCCTATTGTTTCAGTGGTGCTTCCATAAGAAAAAAAGCAGTGCTTTTGATGTAAGTAGGAATTTTGTGGTATGTATCAAATATGTTACAGTGGTCTTTGCTTTATATTTAGAATGAACCCAGGTGAAAACGAAAGGCCCCTGAAGCCGCATGAGCTGCAGTTTATAATTGACAATCGGGATGTTAGCGAAGATGAATTCGATCATTCTGAAGATGAAGAAAACTTCGATATCGAAAACATTCCAATTGTTTTTGATTATGAATTAGAAGAGGAAGTAAATGTGACTGAAAATGAACGTCTAAATCAAGAATATGATGAACGTGAATTGCAAAATTATTAAGATTCTTTCAAAAATATAATTTGGAAGAAAAAAAAAACCTTATATTAAATGAAGAGCAAAAGCAGTTCAGAGGAGACAGTAATCTGCCTTTATCGGTATCGACATTAGAAAGTCCCTACGATTATTTCCGATACTTCTTTGATGATGAATTGATCAACTCAATTGTACAAGAGTCCAACGTATATGCAAAACAGAAAGATAAAGGTACTATAAACCATTTCAAGGCTGCAGATGTAAAAAAATATTTGGGGATATGTAGATGTATTCATGTCTGTTATACACTTACCCAATATAAGATGCTATTGGACTACAGAGCTTGGAGTGACACATATCAAAGAAACGCTGAGCCTAAAGCATTTCGAGAATGTGAAGAAATTCGTACATTTCAACAATAATTCAAAAATGCAACCTAAGGATAATGACGATTTTGATCGATTGTTTAAACTTCGGCCTATTTTGGATTATTTTGTGTGTGGACGAGCAAATATGTTCAACAAAAACGAAGCACTATCTCAAACAATATTTGCCGATGAAGCCCCATAAATGGGGTTTCAAATTTTTAGTTTTGAGCGGCGTCAGTGGATATGCTTATAACTTTGAAATATATACGGGATCCAATATAAAGACACTACCAACAGAGCCAGACTTGGGATATTGTGCTAATGTTGTAGTCCGGCTTCTTCGAAACGTCCCAAAAAACCAAAATTTGCGCAATTTCTTTGATAACTTTTATTCGACGATACCTTTGATTTCCTACTTATCTTCCATGGGTATATTTTCTTTAGGGACAATAAGAAGGAATAGAATTCCTAATTGTAAATTGCCTACTGACACTGACACAAAAAAGGATCCAAGAGGCAGTATTTATGAATTCGTTTCTAATGCAAATGGCACAGATGTTACAACTGTTGCGTGGAAGGACAATAAACTTGTCACATTGGTGTCGAATTTTTTCGGCGCATTACCTTTAGCAAAAATTCAACGATTCGACAAAAAACAAAAAATAAAGTTGTAGAAATTTCATGTCCTTCGATTGTCAAAGAATACAACCGACACATGGGTGGTGTTGATCTTCTAGTTTCTAGACAATTTGATCGGAAGATATAAAATAATGATTCGAACGCGAAAGTGGTACTTACGAATATTTTATCATTTACTTGAACTTACCCTTGTGAATAGCTGGTTGCTATACAGAAAAGCTTGCATTATCAAGAAGGAAAATTGTTTGAACTTGGCGGAATTTCGATTTAAAGTTGCAGAATGCTTGTGCAAATCTGACTGCGTAGTTACACCTAAACGAGGTAGACCAAGTCTGGTCAATATCAAGAATGAAATTCAGGCGAAAAAATTGAGAGGACCAACGAGCTACATCCCACCGAAAACAATACGTACTGATAATATAGGACATTGGTGCCATTACACCGAAAGTAGAAACAGATGCAAAATGCCAGGGTGCAAAAAGCTTACATATGTAATTTGTGAAAAGTGCGGAGTTGCACTTTGTTTCAATAAAGGAAACAATTGTATTAAAGATTTCCACCAATAAATTTTTATTGCCCCACTAAGAAGGCCTAAATTTGAGTTTTTTATTTACAATGTTAGAACATAATTAATGATTTATTTATTTTTTCATAATTGAATTAAGATTATAATAAATGTTGTGATACTTATTACTAGAGAAAAAGAACTGAATTACTTTTGTCAATACCAAAGTAAGAATAACAATAAACTGTACTGCATAAATTGACTTGAACTTTCTATTTTTAATACTACCCCCAAAGGCCAAAGTATCATTTCTGATACATACAGGAAAAATCGAATTTTCAGGACATTAGGACATAATGGATTTTTTTCATTATTTTTCCCGAATTTTACATGTTAGAATACATAACTGTGATTTTTTTTCGTTCAAAACAAAAAAATGGTGCATTTTAGGGTTAAGAGAACCCGGCGAATTTTGTTCTTAGATGGTTAATATAAGTACTCTACGATACTTAGATCTTCGAAACATACGGGTCAACCTCCTAGGTACTACCACACCATGGTAATTCTTTCTGCGAGTCGAAATCCTAGAGATATATTTATGTACAACGGATAGCTGATAAGCCCCCATCATTTCTCTTTGTTTTCATTTGTTGATGGATCAACTTATTACCTATCTTAGTGGCTAGCGATGTATGACGTCGCTCCTATTTGAACCTGTGGCAAACCTTAAAAACGAACTTCAATTTTCATATTGTAGACAAGATACAACGATCGATAAGCGAATTGGGTTCGTACTTAAAATATAATTCTTATAAAGTGTTAACACGTTACCACAGTGTTACATACATGTGTCAACACGGTAATCCAAAATAAAACCTAATATATCACCAATTCAATAAATATGAACTTGTATCACCTGACTTTATATGCAGGTAACAACAAAACCTCTCTTCCAAAATAATTATTTTGTTTTTTAAGCTCCTCAAAAATACCAGAGAAACCTATGTCACCGAATTCAATTCAAAAACAACTTAATTAGAAACAAACTAGGTGACAACACGCCACTTAATGGGATACCTAGCCTCGCAGTACGTTTATTGATGGAGGCTGATATAGCTTAGTGTCCTGTTTCCAATTCGTCTTCTTATGTCAAAATTTATATTACTCAGAAATATAAGAACCGATCACAGTCCTCTTGATAATGTAAAAGAGCAAGATTACTTTCAATGTTTTTAATGACTGCCAATTTGAATTTCACAGAATTGAATCGTTTCGAAATTTAGTTGCTAGTTTTTACGGTGATATCCAACTGAGCTGAATGAGTTATTTACATTTGATTCCTGTACATGCACCCAACTTTGGATCGAAACGTCGATTACCCAAGCATTTGGTTATAATTGGTTTTCCAAACATACAAATTCCAAAAGCTGAGCAGTCGTTCTTTATAGCAAAAATGCTACCAAACGGTTGCTTATCGCATGCTGTTTGTGGATTTGGTGGTTCTGGAGTGGTTGTTGGAGCTGTACTCTGTGTTGTAGTTGGTTCGGTTGCTGTTGGTGCAGCAGTTGGCTCTGTCTGGGCTTGGTCCGTATTTTCTCCAGGTTCTCCATCAGTATTTTCACCTGCCTCTTCACCAGTGTTTTCACCCCCATCTTCGCCTGCATTTTCACCTGAATCTCCACCGGCATTTTCACTTGAGTCTTCCGCTGATTTCTCATCAGACTTATCATCTGATCCTTCGCCGGACTTATCACCCGATTCTTCACCTGAACCGCTATTATTAGTCTCCTCATCTTCACCATCTACTGGTGATGGTGTATTTTCGGCTTCACCTTGTTCCGCGGATTCGGTGTCTTCCATATTCATGCACCATTTACTACATATGCCAAATGAACCAGTGTAGCAAAAGTCATGTCCTTTGGGACAAAAAGCTTGAATCGCTTTTCCTTTATGACAGAAAAAGAAAGAAGATTTATTTTTTCCAGCTATCCTTTGGCCATCTTTCAAGTTCGTGCAGTCTGGAGTGCTAGCTCCTGTCGGCTTCCCGAGGGATTGTTGCACCGTGTGGATAGCAATAAGCCCAATCAGAAAATATTTAGTTACTGTATAAAGAAAAGGTTGAATTTTTTTATTGTTGATTCTCACGTAATAAAGGCATTCTGATTCGCTTCATATCAAACTGGATAAAAATTTAATTTATAAAATAGATTCCTCGTCGATATTACTCACCGCTTCCCATATCGCCGTTAGTGTTCAGCAATCACTTCAAACCAAAAGTGGACTAAATACGAAAATTGAAAATATTACTCCATATATATATACCCAAAATATTACTTCGGGGTGAATGATGAAAACGTCACTTGTCTCCAATATCAGTAACTTATTTTATTAGCATTTCAATATCTTTTCTTGTTTGATTGTTATGTCGTGGGTATGCAGTTATGAATGGCATAGTGGCGAATTGATAAGTTTTAAAAATATGTATTACTCATTCTATTTAAAAATTGATTAAAGTCAAATTTTATTGAAAACTTAGTGGAAATGCTTACAAATTTAACATACGCGATAATTTTGATTATTTTTAAGTTTTGTGCGCATATTTTGTATCATTTCGTATGTAAAATGTACAATAATTAAGTAGTAATCAAAGTTCATCCTAAAGAATGAGGAGATAAGAATTTCAAGGTTAATAACAATGATTTTAGCCGCCACTTTTTGGCAACATAGAGTATTCTTTCAAGTAACCAAAAGTTTTTGATGCATAGCATACTACAGAATGGAGAAGCAAACATGTAACTGATTTGATATTTAAAAGAAAATACTGCCCAGGTTTTGTAATTGATATCAAACGAAGAATTTTTGTTTTCCACCACGCCACAGTTTTTCTTAAAGTTTTAGTGTATTCTGCCATAGAACATGCATTAAATCTTCTTCTGATCCAGAATCTTTAACAAAATCACATCAAACAGTAAGAGTGTTCCATATCTACTAACCAAAATTGTAATGATCTACTGAGGTGTGAAATGGCGCGTTCCGTCAGAATTCTTTTCGTAGAGTTCAGCAAGCCCCACATGGAGTGATTCTAGTTCGAGTTACTCCAGATTTTGATATATTTATGGCATAAACACTTCATTTTTTTTAAATTTTAATGAAAATAATTCACTCAGCCAGATACTTTGATTTCAGGGAACAAGTTAACTATTTATATCCCACGTTTTTCTAGTATTAGTTTAGATTCGAACGTATTCATTTATAAAGTTAAATCGATTTGACAGATTTGAGACTTATTACCTTTAGTACAGAGCAAAAACCTATATTTAAAAGTTCTGAATTTTACCTCTTGGTAAATCATTTGTTGCTATCATAATTGAGCTCTTATGGGGAACTTTTTCGTGAGGTATATATCAAGGCATATCAAATCATATCAAGGCTGACAAACAGGAGGCAATTCAAAAGCGTTGATTGTATTCATATACATACGAGGTCTGTTCAAAAAGTACCCGGAATTTTTAAATTTCGCGGGTCTGGAGAGTCCGATTGTCAAAATTTTTTTTATTGTGTTGGTATACATGCCCCTAAAGTAAGATAAAATTTTCAGCCATATTGACTTTTTACTTTGTCTGTCGTAGTCGCTAAGGTTCGACGTGTTTTTATGAGATCGGCAATTTTTGCTTGTTTAATCAATGGAAGAATTGAAGAGTCAAAGAATTTGTATTAAATTTTGCGTAAAAAATGAAATAAAGTGTAACAAAGTGTGTGAAATGTTACAAAAAGCCTATGGTGAGTCTACTATGAAAAAAACAAGTGTTTACGAGTGGTATAAGCGTTTCCAAGATGGCCGCGAAGACGTTGAAGATGACGAACGCTCCGGTCGACCCAGCACGTCAATAATCGATGAAAATGTGGAAAAAGTGGAAAAAATTGTTACAAATGATTGCCGAATAACAATTCGAGAAGTTGCTGATGAAGTTGGCATATCAATTGGCTCATGTCATAACATTTTTTCAAAAGTTTTGGGCATGAAACGAGTGGCAGCAAAATTCATTCCAAAACTGCTGAATTTTGACCAAAAAAACAATCACATGAACATCGCTCAGGAGCTGTTAAATGACGTCAACGACGATCCAAGTTTGCTTGAAAGGGTCATAACTGGTGATGAAACATGTGTGTACGGCTATGATGTCGAAACCAAAGCACAATCGTCCACCTGGAAGCATTCAACGTCACCAAGAGCGAGAAAAGCACGTCAAGTTCAATCAAATGTCAAAGTTTTACTTACTGTTTTCTTCGATTATAATGGCATAGTGCATCAGGAGTACTTACCACAAGGTCGTACGGTTAATAAGGAGTATTACCTTGAATTTATGCAACGTTTGCGTGAAGCAATCCGAAAAAAACGCCCCGATTTATGGAAAAAGAATTCATGGCTTTTGCACGACGATAACGCACCTGCTCACTCGTCGTTGCTTGTTCGTAATTTTTTGGCCAAAAATAATACTGTAGTCATGCCCCAACCTCCATATTCACCAGATATGGCTCCGTGTGACTTTTTCCTGTTTCCAAAGTTGAAGAGACCCATGAAAGGACGGCGTTTTTCCTCGATTGAAGAAATAAAGGCCGAATCGCTGAGAGTGCTCAAGGACATACCAAAAAGTGAATATCAAAAGTGCTTCGAAGATTGGAAAAAACGCTGGCAAAAGTGTATTATATCTGGGGGGGACTACTTTGAAGGGGACCACATTGATGTAGACGAATAAATAGATATTTTTTTGAAAAAACGAAAATTCCGGGTACTTTTTGAACAGACCTCGTATCATCCACATATCACATAGTCCATCACTTCTTTAATGTGTTGGCACCTATGAAAATAAGATACACTGCCCTTGTAGAAGCATTTCGACTTTCGCAAAAAAATATAAAAGGGTGTCTAGTTGTTGTCTTCAACTTTTGTAGCCCTCAGCTGCTTGTTATGTAAGAAAATGGATACAAATATCTGGGTTAGATCTGAACAATCAAATGGAAGACCAAGTAGTTTACAGCCCAATGACAGCTATTGAAATTTCAGCGCTGTCTTTCTGAAACAATACTTTCAACTATATTTTTTGATAGTTTTCCACAATCTCGACGCTCGATAAAGTCGACGCAATACGAGATTTTCATTTCCAGCTACTACCTTCAAGCGTTGCACTTTATTTTACATTCTAGATACGGAATTCTAGCATGTAAGGTCATTTCTTTGAAATATACTTTCGCCATTTTGACATTAGGCATGGGAGGTGGATGATCCTCCTTCATGAAAGTCGTCAACTGAGAATTTTTTGTCCAGTTTCAAATTTCAGTGAATTCAGTCAATCAACTCCTTGAACCAAAGAGCAACTGCAACATTGGGCGGACAGTATTTTTACTATGACAACGTGCATTCCGTTCGTACCAATTTCTTTTGGCACAGGGACATTATATCACTTACTCGATTTGGTGATATTGCTCTGACCGTTCTATAAATGTTGTTTGAGGGGTCTGAGGTGTTTGAAGGGGATTCATTCATATAATTTTTCGTATAGACAAGTAAGAGCATAACTAAGTTATTATAAATCTTTCAAGTTATTATAAATCTTTCATATTTTTAAGATTCAGTTGAAATTTGCATGATTATCACTTTTATAACACACCTTGATACAGTCTAATGGATGATAATATTACAAATCAAAATTTAATACAAAATCTGCTGATTGGCGCTGTTACAAAGCTTTACTTTTAATTTCAGCAAAAAATACAACAATCAAGCCCACACATCACCAGTAGGTATGAAATATAGCCAGCTTGCTATTTATGTGGTAATCCCCTTTAACATTTAAAAAATATTATTTTAACTTTTCTTTGATTGAGACCTATTAAAGTCTGTACACCATTATCCATTTATTTAGTTCAACAACAATTTCCAAATCATAAAAACGCAGCGTTCAACTTGCATCCTTTTGAAGTCAACTTATACATTATCCTTCACAATTCTGTCAAGTTTAAGGGATTATCGATTAGGAATCGTTTTGACACAATCGAATAATCAAACACCTGACATCGCCGATTTCATCACTGTACAATTATTGAATTTATAAGAGGATGGTACTTGAGTTAAGCAGGTTCTAGGGAGGAGTTTCATCGCCAGACCATTTCGTTTCACGTAAACCTTCTCAAAGAAGTGGATGATCCTTGATCCTCCTTCTTGTCATATCATTCATAGGTTTCAAAATTTTTCCTTTTTTAATGAAAATAGTATCTGAATTTGTTAACAGATAAAGTCATAGTGGTAGGAACGCGTTAATAAATAAATTTGGAGCTGTAGTGAGAACAAGAAAAAAAAAATCATGCTGGTATAATTTTGTAAATGGTAAGGGCATTTCAAAGCTATAATTTCACACGGCTCATTTTTGAGAGGAGAAGTTTCCCGAACTATTTATGGACTTGACATATTTTTAATATCAAACCTAGACTTGTTGAAATAGATGGACTTTAAATAATCCTTTGCACGCAAGCAATGCAGAATGCAGAACTTTAATGTCCTATTACTAACGGTCAGTATCAAAGGGCGTAAAATTCGTCTTAGCTTTCCACGCTTCTTTCACTTCCTTCGCAAAGCACAAGAAAGAACTACGAGGGCCGGCTGAAAAGTTGTGAGCTAACATATGAAAACACGAGATAAAAATTCAAAAAAAAATCTAGTTTTCAATGTAGTCCCCGTCGAGTTCAATACATTTTTCACAGCATTTATATGAAGCCTGTAACCCATCCAAAAAATATTTTTCGTTTTTGTTCTCAAAATGCTTGTCAACTGCCGCCTTTAATTCGTCTTTACCTCCAAATCTTCGCCCCCGCAAGCCCTTCTTTAACTTACTAAAAAGAAAGAAGTGGCTGGGAGCCAGGTCTGTATGGTGGGTGATTAATTTCTTCGAAGCCAGTCTCTCACAGTGCCTGCCTCGAAAGTCGCGCGGTGTGCGTTGGTGCGTTGTTCTGAAGAAACTAAATACCTTTTGCGAGTTTGCTTCTTCTTTTTTTTGTAATTAACTGGCGTACTGTTTTCAATAGAGCAGCATAGTACTCGGCATTCATCGTAGTATTTTTGGGCAGATAATCGATGAGCGAAATTCCTTCAAAGTCCCAAAAAATGGTTGCCATCTACTTGGTGGCTGACTTTAGCACTTTGAACTTCTTTGGCGGCTTTTCTCCTTTCTTGATCCACTGTATCGACTCGTGTTTTGGTTCCGGATCATACAGTGGAATCCGCGTTTCATTCATGGTCAGAATGCGCCTGCAAACTCCTTCCACGTTGTCCTAACTGAGGTCCAAAAACTCCTGTCAAGTTTGAAATCGCCGCTGCTTGTCATAGGGTCACTTCTCATGTTCAAATGAGTATGCAAAATGTCACCAATTCGTTCTTTACTAATGTTCAACTTCTCAGCTATCTGCCACGTTTTTATTTTTCGATCGGTCAAAACAAATTTCTTGGCTTTGGCGATGTTATCATCCGTGACTGCTGTGTTTGGGCAGCCTGAGCGCGAGTCGTCTTCTAATGATTCTCGTCCCCGTTGGAATAGTCGAGCCCAACGTTTGATTGTTGCAGATGATGGTGCAGATTCTCCGTAAACCTCAGACATTTCTTTAGCCGTTTTTCTTTTCTTCACAACGAACTTTGTGACGATGCGGTACTCCAATTGTCTTAAGTGCATCGATGACACAGACATGGTGATGTTCACTATTTAATAACTCAGAGAGTAATGATGCTATTTACCTAAAAGTTCGTTTATATACTCATTAGATGTTACGCAACTAGTAACTTATCACTCAAGGAATAAGCGGCAGTGGGGGTACCCTAGGCTCATAACTTTTCAGCCGACGCTCGTATTTCCCCACCCGTTTGGTCCTAGTATATTTTAAAGTTACATAATGGTACGAAATATTTATTAAATCTAGAATAATCCCGTAATACAAATGGTTTTTGCTAGAAAACAACTACTTTTTAAAAATATGAATCGCCAATCGAGCGAAAAAATGACTTAGAGTACCTTGGTATAACATTCTGGATACACGTTTCCTTCCTGTAGATGACAGACTCAATTCTCTTTGGTGTCCTGATAAATTTTAAATGTAATAAAGGGAAGTTCGATTTTTTTTTAAGCCATCGTGAGTTTTATATTTGGTCGGAGACTGGTGATCCGAATTTTTTAGAAAATTCTTGTTTCTTCCATGGGTGAGTCAATGTTTCCTTTCAAAATGTCGATTAACATAAGTTAAAGTGAATTCTGTGTTGCTACCCAAGTAATAGTTTTGTAGTATGAACCCCTAAAAGTAAAATAACTTTTACTCTGGCTAATTCACTGTCGTCTTTCCCTTTTTTTCAAATCTATATATGTATCATATTTTGCTAGCCAGTCTTGGAACTAGGATAGTGCTTGCTTTCGTGGAATGCTTGGACCAGAGACTCCACGTCAAATCATGCCATGAGATTGGTTCAGTTATTGACTTACTAATCTCAGTCGTTTATTCCATGTTTACTGATAAATCTGCTTCCAGGTTTACTGGTGGTTTGCTGGTACTGGTGGTACCCCTGGAAAAAGTTTTCTAATCGTAGGGTTAGGGCATTTGTTTCTGTGATTAATTTCTGCAACTCATTTCCCTGTTTGTAGATGTTGCGCTAGTACTTCAAGCGGGGAAAAATAAGTCTTATACGTTCAAATTCCTGTGCAAAACTGCACATTCCTGTGCAAATGTGCAAATTCCTGACCATGTGTGTTTCCTGAGAATATTTTCCACTTGTGTTACCGACTAGAGTAAGTAGATAGGGGTCTGTTACACAAAATCTCCTCCTTCCATTTTTTCTTTCACAATTTTATCATAATGGAGTTAACCTTGTCCGCGCGTATAGAGCAGGCATATTGGCTGCTACTTGAATTATTTTACCAATCTTAAGCCTCTGCTTTGTTTACTTGGTCTCTTTTCGTTTACTTTGACGGTTTGTAGTGGTTCAACTATTTTTCTTAATATTGCTTACTTTATTGAAGAGTCAAGCAATCGAACTCCAACTTCAAATTTTTCGCTCCATTAGGGGTGTCTTCAGGCTTAACTGCATTGATTCAATCCTAAGTTAAGGGAATATAGTTTTAGTCCGTTTAGTCGTTCTATCCGTTCTAATGTTGGCTCAGCTCTATTTTTTTTTCAAAGTTCGCCCGGGCTGAACTCTAAGATATCTCTCAATTCTTATTTTTCTAGAGATCTGAAAAAAAATTCATTGCTACATACGCAAGCTATAGCCATCAATTTATTTTTACGCAAAGATGTAAGTTCTTTTACAAAAACGACACCACTAAGCTCGTGTAATCTCCGGGTAGAGAAGTAAAATGGTTTGTTTAGCGCCATTTTCAGGTATCGGTTTTGGGTGATCCGGAGATTGGTTTTCAGATATTCAGCACATCTGCTCCATGTAGGTGCTCCGTAAAGCATCATAGGTTGGACGACCATTTTTACCATCAGACCTTCATTTTTCATGTTGAGTCAAGACCTTGGATTAAGGAGCGGGTACATATACGTATATATTCTGTATAATGACGAAACGTCAATTTTTTATCTAACACTATTCCGAGATACGTTAGCTCTGCGTCCCATGGAATATTTTGGCCCAGAAAGTTCAAACATCTGTCGGAAAGCATAGATGGTTTTCGCTTCCTAGTGAAAAATATTGCTCTAGTTTTGCTGGCGTTGATTTTGATCTTTGATTTTGATCTTGATCTTATGGGAATATTGAAAGGTCTTGTCTAGCATCATTTCTATGTTAGCCATAATTGAATTTGAGTCTGTTCCTTTCACGTAAAAGCCTGTGTTAGCTGCAAAGGCCGCTATCAGACATATATTGCTCGTAGGGAAGTCAGAAGTATACACATTATAAAGAGTGGGGCTCAGACATGAGCCTTGTGGAACTCCCGCAGGTATATATTGTATTGACCATAAGATTCCTCGAACTTTCACCTGGTATTTCCTTTCTTGCAGGAAGGATGCAAAGAGTTTTATTAGGTATGGTGGGAAGTTGTTTTGCTTAAGTTTGTAGAGCAGCCCTTTATGCCACACAGTATCAAAAGCATTCTCTATATCCAATACTACAATTCCTACAAAGTGTCTGTGATTAAATGCAATCTTAATATCGGTGGTGACTCTGCATAGTTGGAGCTCTGTTGGGTGATCGCGCCTAAAGCCAAATTGGTAGTTTGGGAGTATTTTGTTACTATCCAAGACCTTCGTTATTCATTTTCAAATCAGCATTGTATGCATTAAATAACAAACACGTAAAAACAATTGCCATTCTAGGGAGGTTCTACAGTGCAATATTCGGAATTAAAAATTGAGATATAACATTTCTAACGTATATGCAACGTCCATGACACATCGCAAAGAACCATTTTACTTTACAGAGTTTAGTTACAAGGAACAGAGCGAAAACCTTTGAGATATATTGTTTACATATTTTCCGACACCAAAGAGCTATTTGAATAGAACAACAGTTCATTTAATGAATTTTTTTTATATATATAGCGTCTCAAAGTTAGCTGAGAGTTTTAAGAAAGTCGGTTTGTACATTGTTTATTTAGAAAAATATGAATCAAATCAGTACTCTTTCGAAACATACTATTTTCGTCAACTCCCTTATTCTATAACAATTTTTTCATTTCTCTTTATCAAACCAAACTGCTCATTATGATTATTGATGGCATTATTTTCTACGAGTATTGTTCATATCCTAAGATTGGACGATTTTATGGGAAATGAAACAAATCAAGTCTTACCAATAGCAACAACGTTGGACTTCATATATTTTCTTATAGCCTATAATAAGCTCAATATAATGACAGACCTTACAATTCGCAATGCACCAAATATCTCTCATCTCCCATTTCACATGATGGCAGAGTTTGTCCTTTCCTTGTAATTCTAATAGATCGAACACGATCCGTACTATCACTAATGACCCAAATGGTCAGGATCATCTACAGAATTGGACTCCACAACTGCAAATAAACGCCCAACTAACATCAACACGTACTTGCTGTGGCCAAATCGGACGTGATCTGTAGATGTGATCTTTTGAATATGTCTGGTGGTGAACTTCAAGGAAGGAAATTTTTAGGAAAAGTTAACAATACAGTGCATGGTGCTAAAAGATCGATGCGTGGAAATGAATATGCTATAGGGTACGAAATAGAACATAAAACAGGACATAAATAAATGCAAATGCCCAAGGAGCTAGACCTAAAAGGCTAAATCAGCGCGCAGACTTCCGCTAAAAAACCCATAAGCCATCCGATTCCCCATGCTTACGATCGTAGAAATTATTATTTCAAAAATATTAGTTCAGATAAATGTCAATAATTAATTTACATAAAAAAATCCAATTCACGATCAAAGCATAAAATTTTAAGAAAATTGTTAGAAAATAATATTTAAACGCAAGAAATTTTCTGTATATCAGTGTGGTTCTCTTTTCTCTGTAGGATCTTGTCAGGAATAGGCAGAACGCAAGTAGTTAAAATCTACTACGAAAAGTAAATCGCCAACATGTCCAGGCACTTCAATTTCAACCTGAGATACATGGAAACAACGGCATCGAATTTGAATTTCTACAAATCTACAAAGTGTACGTGATTTTTCAACAGCCTATCTACAATCCAAGTATGCTCCTTCCACATTCAACCGCATAGAAGATGATATGATCTAATCTGTTCACGGTATCAGTCTAATGACCATGGAAATCATACGGCTATTTCGCGGTTAAGGTGAAGATGTGTCCGGCGGCGTTGTGATGTTGGATCCTACGAAGTTATCAAAGAAGTCAATGTCAATTGGTGTGCGTGCAAAAGCAGACACTTAGGAGGGATATTACAAGACTGGATGCTATGATACACGTTTTTGAGTTCTAGAGTTAATTCTGTCTAAGACAGGATTTATTGATAGACCTTGAATTGGATTCTTAGATCAGTGGGTACATACATCACTAGGACTTGATATTGCATTCAGTATTGATAAAAATCAAATTCACCTTATGTTGAAAACTTATACAGTTTAAAGTTTAAAGAAATAAATATTCATTTATTGATTGATTGTTGAATAAAATTCAATTACTCATTTAGGAGACGTAACTAGCCCAGTAAATTTGATTGTTTCTCTGGGAATAGTATTTTACTTTAAATGAAAATCAAAACTAAAATCATTCTTGTACTTATTCTATCGTATTCTAGCTTACAACTCCTTAAATCCAAATTCATTACATTCAGTATTTTTATAATTTTCAATTATGTTGGCTACAATTCATTGTAGTTTGGAGACTTATTGTTTCCATGGGTGCTTGACAAGGTTGCCCGTCATCCAGACGCGTGATCAAGTCACTAAAAGTACCTACCAAAAAAAGTATATGATGAGTGACAGCAAAAATAATAAATTATGGATGGGGATATACACTCCGACGTTTGAGGGAGCCTCGATCTCATGCGGGCTTCTCTCCAGTATTCATGCTGGGGATAAGTCGCCAGGGCATTTTTCAGTGTTGGAACACTTGGCCACTGAAGAATCAAAAATTACAAGTGAAATAATCAACGACACAAGCATGTTCGCCCGAAGGCCAAAACTACTGCGAACTCCGCCTCAAAGAGTAGCCAAGCCTAATCAAGGCAACGAGAAAACATCGTGCAAGCAAACCTCCATCGAACGCTTTGCAACAGCGAAAAAGGTGCTTGTCTACAACATTACCCCTACACAAGGCGACGGAGCGAACGATACCAGAAGCGTAGTGGAGGCTTCGGGCAGTGGAGTCATCGATCCGAAGTGCCATTCTCCGCGGGCCATCAAAAGTCATATACTGAACAACGTGGAATTCGAAAACAATGATGCTCAACAACAACAAAACCCTCCTGCTGACAGTATATCGAGAACTTCGCCTGAGGACGACCTGATCACGAAAATAGCCGCTGACAGAAGTGAGGAAGAGCGTCTAACAAGGAACATAAGCGCTATAATAAAAGTGATGAGAAATTCAACGAATGTCCAAAAAAATGTCAACAAGGACATCGAAAATGGGATTGACGAATTGGAGGACCTCGTTGATAGGATCCAGCACTATCGTCGCAGGTGGCTACGGGCGGAGAGTGAATTGAAAGAGCTTAAGAAAGTTCCAGAAAATAAAACTCCTTTCACCGAAAATGCTACTCCTCTCGTAAAAGGCAAAAGGGCGGCAAAAGGCAAAACGTAGGCAAAAGGTAGTCCACTTAAACCTGACCGTACGTAAAGGGCGAAGGGGCCGATAACAGTCGAGACAGGAGACAACAGTCAAGGGGAGGAGAAAAATGATGGCTTTCAATTGGTGGGCTCTAAATCGCAACAGAAGGTAGATGCGAAGAAGATACACCAAGCGATAACAGAAGATTCCAAACAGGCGCCCGAAAAGCAAGAAGGCACGAAACACAGTGCAATGCCAAAAAAGACCAGGAATAAGCAGCGCAGGGATGCTTTACTGATCAAACCTGCAAACGGGAGAACTTACGCCGAGGTCCTCAAGGAACTCAGGCAAAATGTGGAACCCGAAAAAAACGGTGTCTGTATACGAACAGTCAGAGCGACCAGAACAGGCGGTCTCCTCGTAGAACTCGGAGCGGAATTCACCGACAAGGGACGATTCGAGAGCGCTGTCAAGGACCTCCTGGGCTCTAAAGCTGTTATCTGGACTTTACAGCCAATGGCGTCTTTGAAAATAAGAGACCTTGACTGCATTGCGGATGCCAAAGAAGTAGAAGATTCCATTAGGCTAATTCTTCCTACGGCAGAGAGCTTTAGAATAAGGGTAACGCCTACCAATCCTAGAGGGCAGCAATAATAGACATCCCAGAGAAAGACGCTGTGCAACTCCTGGCCAAGGAGAAAATTAAAATCGATTGGGTTGTGTGCAGGATACGTCGGAATGTAGTCCTAACTCGATGCTACAAGTGCCTTAGCTTCGGACACATCTCTTTGAACTGCAAGGGGCCAGATCGAAGCAAACTGTGCTACACGTATGGCACTTCCGGCCATAAGGCGAAAGACTGCCCAAACGAACACAGTTGTATTTTGTGCAAAGACAAGGGACGGAAGTCTGAAGATCTGACCCATATTCCAGGAAGTGGTAGGTGCCAGGAGTTCAAAGAGGCACTACGCAAGAAAAGAGCAAAGAGACGATCCATGTCCTGCAAATCAACCTACACCGTAGCTCAACCGCACAAGATTTACTAGACTAGGTTGCAAGAGAGAAAAAAGTTGACTTGTTGCTGATTTCTGAGCAACACTACAACAAAGAGGAAGTTGGATGGTATTGCGATCGATCCGGCACCGCCGCCATCTGGGTACGTGATAGGGCTCTACCCACAGCTCGGACTTACTCCAACGAAAACGGCTTCGTGCTCATTGGATGTGCCGATTTGACATTCATAAGCGACTATTTCACGCCAAATGAGTCAATTACATGTTTTCAGAGCAGGCTCGATGAACTGGAGGAAGCTGTCTCAAGCACGGAAGGCCGAATCCTAGTTGGCGGTGACTTTAACGCCAAGGCGATAGTTATAGTTACTAATCGCAATTCGTTCCTATCCTCTAGCCTGAAGACATCGCTAAGCAATGATTAATGAGGCCTAGTCCGAAGTAATGTGACAAACAGTTCCAGGCTAGGTTCGCGGTGTCACAGGGGAGGTGTTTAGTCGGTAGTCCGGTAGCAGGGGAGTCCGACAGTCAGGGCGTAAATAGCCTTCACCTCCCAAACAAAAAAAAATTGTTTCCAAGGAACCCGCTAAGAAGTAATTGTGGGTCAACTTATGCATCACGCTGCACATTTATTTTTTGTCCCGATACAAGTCTTTCTCTGAGTTGAAAAAATATTCCGCGAACTGTTTTACAACGATGTCTATACGACGAAAATGTGGTTTCTAGTGCCAACAGATTTTAGTCTTTCAGTCGTGATGCTAAGACTTATGCAGCATTCTTCAATAGGTCGAAATCTCTTATTAAGTTATTTAGGAGTTATTTAGGCTTGGAACAACTGTTGAGGGTGATCTATATCAGCATTGAATTCGCCATCATCAAGTTTTTCCTTTGAACTTTCATATGATGATTGCTGTTAGATGGTGTGAAAAAAAGATGGCGGAATGGGAATTCCTGGTCCATGAGGTACAGGTCGTTTAGCTGACTATAAAGCAGGATACCGAATAGTATATTTATTGTTTGAATTGAAATGCTTGAAAACAGGAGCAAAAGTAACAGTCGTTTCCATTGTTTTTTGGTTCCCTCTATACCACAGGAATGCCAAAGCGTAAAACGCTGCGTGTATTTTTGGTCCATTTTTCTCGACACTCTAAAAGCACAATTTGTACGGAGACCAAGGTTTGTCCTGATCACCAAATTTTACATCAAAATACGCGTGATAAGCTTTTTTGATAAATTGTTACTAAAGTTGTCATCTGTCAAAGTTGACTTTGACAGATGCGAAAATGAAAAAGGGTTACCAATGAAATGAAAATAATATTATACTATAAAGTTTTCTATCGATGTATCAAGTACTTGAAAGAAATAAGTTCAATGCTATTTAGGAAATAAGAATAAGATACTTCTTTGCTCTACTACAAATTATCTCTTAAGGTTTTTTTTAAATTGGTGGAAAATCTCGAAGTGATGGGCTCAAACCAAATTCACGTTCAGAATCAACGTACCCGTATTAGCTAAGGACACTTATCAAATTCAAAACACCAAAAATCATTTCGGCCTGTATTATCCATACATCTTTGCCTTGCCTTTTCGATGACCACCATTTTCATTGTGATGCACTTGTTTCTTGGGTCAAGGAATGATTTGCGATCCAACAAAGGATACAACAAGATTGCCTTGGACACTTTAGTGACCACCAGTTCAATGTGATCTGATCTTAATTTCAATATTCGACGGGTGAAAATATATTGTGATATTTTTCAGAGTCTACAAGTTAATAATTATTTCCTTCGGGTCTACTGAAGCAGTGCAAAAATAAGAATACTCCGCAAAAGTTGCTAGTTTGCACGCATTAGAGAAGGACGTGTCTGAAGTATACGCATGCATTCCTCTAAGCATGAGCCTTGGGGGACTTCAGCAAGACGATATTTGGTGAAATAATTTCTAAAGACAACATTTAATTGCTCTATAAATGCTATTTCTTCACTAACTTCTCTAGTCCTGGTAAACGGCTTATTGGCCTATGGTTATTGGGAAGGAGTCGCATACCCTATTAAGTTTTGGAATAGAAATAATCTGACAGCTATTCCAAGACAGGCATTTCAATGTAGAAGTACAGCCGTTGCGCTAAGGAAATTTTTTAAGGCTAAATGGCGGTAAACTGTTCTGTGATTTTGTTCTGCATAGTTCAAATAATGGTATGACTTTTTAGTACAGTGTCAGTAAGGAGATCGGCTTTGCATTCCTTTGAAGAATTCTCAAAATCTTCAATATCTTTGTTACCCTGTAACGGTAAGGGAACAGAGATCTTATTTTTTTCAGCGTTTCGCTTAATTTTCCGAATTTACGGGGATTTATTACAAGTTTACTGAGCGTTGTATTTCGGTGATTTCAGATTTTTACACGAATAGCAGTTCTTAGTTGGGTGTTTCTGGTTATTTGCCATCGTATTGTAAGGAAGTTTCAAAATTGGGAGTATTTGTTCCATTATCCACATTAAAGCCTTGTAGACAGCCTACTTTCTAGGGTTGGCTACCCCGGATTGCTTTCCACAAATAATCTTCAATTCATTATGGGTTCTCATCAACAGTGGTGTCCAATTATAACGGTACTGTCACTTATAAGTTTCCGGTGCATTTCCAAACTATTATTTTTGAATGAGAAAATGCTTGATGAATTTTTCGTCCGTTTGAATTGAGAACGCCATAGACAGATGCTTTTTAAAACTTTATTTAGCTTGTATTTGGATTAAAATGACGTTATCTGAGACTTAAAAGTTATTAATTTTTTCTTCTTGTATTTTTGCATGCAAAACATACTTTCTACGCTCTATACAAATTGTCACATACCACACCGCATACCGGAAGATTTTAAATTTTATTATAAAAGTAAGTTTATTGTATTAGATATGGAAATAATTTTCCGCGGTTGGCAGACAGATGTCCTTACAGTTACTATCTTAGTGTCTGCTGTGGTAGTGTTCTTGGAATTGGAACTTGAATGCGTAGGCTCACGAACGGAGTATGCAAAGATCATTCATTCATTTGGATCAGAATGATCCAAAAAGCTGGGACTTGGGTGCCGCATCAACTGAGAGAGAGAGAGAGAGAGAGACATCGAGCAGCGTTTGGTGACGTGCGACATGCTTCTTCAAAGACATAAAAGAACGGGTTTCATGCATTGCATGCTCACCCTAAGCGAACAGAACATTGGATAATGCCACGGATCAGGTCCATCGACGCCAAAACGGAATATTCACGCTTCCAAGGTCATTTTACGCATTTGGCAAGACCACAGTGGCGTATTACGAACTCTTGACGCCAACTGGAACAGTCACTGGCGATGTGTACGGTCGGCAACTCACCCTCTGAATCGAGCTTTGAAGGAAAAACGGCCAGCATGGAATGACAGACATGACAAGCTGATTTCGCTTCATGACAATGCAAGGCCACACGTAGCCAAGCCGACCAAAAAATACTTGGAAGGTGTTAATTGGGAAATCTTGCCCCACCTGCCGTATTCCTCATTTCCATTTGTTCCGCTGCATGCAATCGGCCCTGACTGGAGAACGATTTACTTCTTATGAAGACATCGAAAAATTGCTCTATGACTGGATCGAATCGAAGGATGGGGACTGTATTTTATAATATTGAAATAAAGTTAAAAACTAAAGTAAGCCTGAAAAACATATATGTATAACATTCCAATTATTGAGCGTGAATGCAACCTTGACGGCGTAAATTACCCCCTTTTCGAAAGAATTCTACCGAACCTGGATTTTGTTTGTCATTAGTATTTGTCAGTGATTAATTTGTCATTTTTTTTCTGAACTCTTGAGACTTTGAAATATGTAGTGCCAGTATGTGGAGGAATGACATTCTAATACAAGGTTTTGGCTTGATATTGTCGAGTAAAGATAATTGTAAAGATAATTTTCGCCTAGTGGTAAGTATTCCTGTCCATTTCAATTTCTTATACATACTATTGCTAATACATAAATATATCTTATACATACATACATACATACATACATATGCATACGCATACATACAACACAGGTACATATAAATATAACCTCTTATGTACGCATCGGATCATTCATAGTATAAGAGGTCTGTTCAAAAAGTACCCGGAATTTTCGTTTTTTCAAAAAAATATCTATTTATTCGTCTACATCAATGTGGTCCCCTTCAAAGTAGTCCCCCCCAGATATAATACACTTTTGCCAGCGTTTTTTCCAATCTTCGAAGCACTTTTGATATTCACTTTTTGGTATGTCCTTGAGCACTCTCAGCGATTCGGCCTTTATTTCTTCAATCGAGGAAAAACGCCGTCCTTTCATGGGTCTCTTCAACTTTGGAAACAGGAAAAAGTCACACGGAGCCATATCTGGTGAATATGGAGGTTGGGGCATGACTACAGTATTATTTTTGGCCAAAAAATTACGAACAAGCAACGACGAGTGAGCAGGTGCGTTATCGTCGTGCAAAAGCCATGAATTCTTTTTCCATAAATCGGGGCGTTTTTTTCGGATTGCTTCACGCAAACGCTGCATAAATTCAAGGTAATACTCCTTATTAACCGTACGACCTTGTGGTAAGAACTCTTGATGCACTATGCCATTATAATCAAAGAAAACAGTAAGTAAAACCTTGACATTTGATTGAACTTGATATGCTTTTTTCGCTCTTGGTGACGTTGAATGTTTCCAGGTGGACGATTGTGCTTTAGTTTCGACATTATAACCGTACACCCATGTTTCATCACCAGTTATGACCCTTTCAAGCAAACTTGGATCGTCGTTGACGTCATTTAAGAGCTCCTGAGCGATGTTCATGCGATTGTTTTTTTGGTCAAAATTCAGCAGTTTTGGAATGAATTTTGCTGCCACTCGTTTCATGCCCAAGACTTTTGAAAAAATGTTATGACATGAGTCAATTGATATGCCAACTTCATCAGCAACTTCTCTAATTGTTATTCGGCGATCATTTATAACCATTTTTTTCCACTTTTTCCACATTTTCATCGATTATTGACGTGCTGGGTCGACCGGAGCGTTCGTCA
Source organism: Stratiomys singularior (assembly GCA_954870665.1). Taxonomy (NCBI): domain Eukaryota; kingdom Metazoa; phylum Arthropoda; class Insecta; order Diptera; family Stratiomyidae; genus Stratiomys; species Stratiomys singularior. The sequence continues at coordinate 104,283,223 of OX940880.1, forward strand.
TCTTCATCGTCTTCGCAGCCATCTTGGAAACGCTTATACCACTCGTAAACACTTGTGTTTTTCATAGTAGACTCCCCATAGGCTTTTTGTAACATTTCACACACTTTGTTACACTTTATTTTATTTTTTACGCAATATTTAATACAAATTCTTTGACTCTTCAATTCTTGCATTGTTCAAACAAGCAAAACTCGCCGAGCTCATAAAAACACGTCGAACCTTAGCGACTACCACAGACAAAGTAAACAGTGAATATGGCTGAAAATGTTATCATACTTTAGGGGCATGTATACCAACACAATAAATAAATAATAAAATTTAATTTTTAATAAATTTTTACAATCGGACTCTCCAGACCCGCGAAATTTAAAAATTCCGGGTACTTTTTGAACAGACCTCGTATAGGAATTATTCAATGACTTTTAACGGCTTTAGAATTAAATATTTGTAGGGAAGAAATCTGGTCACGCAAACTGAAAAGGATATTTTTAACTGAATGTTTTCGTTTCTGATTAGAACACATCTAATTCGGACTTGAATATATGACTTCCTAAAATGTCGCAGAAATGTCGTCATCAGGGGAAACTACTGCATTGAAAAACAAAAATATGTTTATCTAAATTAATGCACTTGCTTTTAATTTGAAAGATAAAAAAAATTTAATGAATATTTGAAATTCGAGTGAGTTAAGCGAAACATTCATAATCTTGATAACAAACGTTATTATTCGCGATTTGTTTTTTTTTTCACGATTTTTCTAATACGATTTATCAATAATGAAAGACTTAATTGAATCAAGACTATAAAAACAAGACAGGAAATGACACTAACATATGAGTATTTTTTGTACCTATTGCAATGTACCTCCTCATTTGTATACTTGATTATGTTTCAAGATACAAGCACCCATTATAGATGGACATGCAGACGTTTCTTTGTCTTGTGCTTTTTTCTTGCTTTCAAATAATATTCGTTTGAACATTGAGTTGCAGCCGGTATTATATTTTTATTATCTGCCTGTATTTAGCCGTACGAGTACTCTACATGTTCATATATTAAACGTACGTACTTGCTTATCGGAAAAGTCACCAGCGTTCGTAAGTACGTGTAGTATGTATGAAACTCTTCTCATGGTTGTCTATACTTGCGACTTGCGACTTTTGAAAGAAAAGTTGAAGAATCTCGCTTGAGTGTGCACGGAATACAGAACAAATTTTTATCAACCCCATGATACTCCTTGTACGAAATTGATACGCTATAATTTGTATGGAATATAAACCAGATACTCCACATAACAACATTGCACGACCATTCGATAGTGTCTGCAAGTCGATAAGGGTTTGTTGAGACGTAACAAGTTAGATGTAAGGTGAGTACCTTAGTAGCTAAACTTTTGTACAATGTAAACCTTCCGCAATACAAAACTTATCAAACTGGAGACCACAACAATAATTTGTCTCCCTGTTTCTTCTTCAAAGGAGCATAAAAGTTAAAGTCGGTGTCCAAAATATTGACCCTACAGTCAATATGCACATATTCATATCGAGGTGCACTTTGGGTCTAAGATGTAATGGTCAAACTGTTAAGGAAATGAAAGACAGTGTTTGTTGGCATTGAAGCTTTGCATTGTACCTGATTTGTTTTTGGTATTTTTTAGTTTACTGTTTCCCTTATGTCCCGATCCATCTGCAACCATCTCTAATCTATTTAGACCTTCTTGAATTCACTATTCACAAAAATAGGACGCATGGGTTTTGCCGAATGAGGGATAAGCAGTAAGCTCATCTTAAAACTGAATGGTTAAATATAGCTATCGCTATAAGATGTAGGCGATTTCAGGTTATGCAGATTCTGTAAAATTTTCTGTAAAAATCGCAGAATAGATATATCGATATTACTAAAAACGTACGCTCTCTTTCCTCCGTCTCGATATGCGATCATGCCTCGAGCGTAGTTTTCAGCAATTTTCAGTTTCTTCTTTGTAGCGCTTTAGCAGGACTCTCAGACTCAGGGTCTTAGACTGTACCAGTTTAAAGTTATGGAATAAACTACCGGACACATCAACTCTAGTTGCTAGGCTTCACAGAATACGGAGAGGATGCACAGGACAAATATATGAGTGAGCGCGACGACGCTTATTAAACGCACGGCTGAGCAGCTGGTGAGTCGGAAGCTTCACCTAAAATCGAATTAACCAAAAGGAGAGTCTAGGAAAGATGTGAAAGAAACCGGCTAACGTGGTATATCAGTAGGGTCGAGAAAATGTCGAACAAAGCCATTGAAGCCTACCAAACGGACTTCAAAAACGGACGTTAAAATTAGCTGAGCTCAGTCTTAGAAAGGACAGAGAATATCACTATCTGTGCGAATAGCAAAGCCTTGTACGTCATCTTCTAGAGTACATTTTAGGAAGGGCAAAGATTAAATCAAGCAAAACTCAGCAGTCCCAGTCAAGGTGAGAAGATCGGCGTTGACGGAGATCGGCCAACCGAGAAGGAACAGCTTGTGAGGGATGAAGAACTCACCAAACAAACGCGAAAAAGCATAAATGTAAGGATCATAGACGCATGACCGAAAAGACTAGGCGTGAGCAGTGCATGAATGCTTTATTTATAAAACAAACAGAAGGGAAGAATTACATTGAGATCCCACACCAATGTGGTAAAGAGTTGAGTCCGAAAAATAGTAACCTGCATACCAACTATATAAGTGACTAAAAAGGTAGCCTTCTTGAGGAATTCGGAGCGAATTGATCAGACAGGAACTTGGTCGACTGTGCTGGCAAGCACGCGACCTTCACTTCGCAGTCATTTATGCCGGTTAGTCCTGATGCTGCATGCAACGAAATTCCGGTTGATCAACCAATTTTTAACGTAAACGTTATGCAGTCAATCGAAAGGCGTGAAGATACCGGACCACGGACACCAATGCAGCCGAAGTCGTTAAAAAATCGCTGCCGTGTTTCCCCTGACTCGCTACATCGCACATTTAACGCCTATTTGCAGGAGTATGCTTTCCAAAATGCTTAAAGGAGGTGAGGCTTTTGCTGATCAGTAATAAGAAGAGCAGTTTGGAGCTGCTATCTGCATGTCGACCGTTTAGCATGCTTAACATCCTTGGGAAAGTCCTTATGGTAATAATTGGTTCATCCGATTAGAGGAATGCCTTCGGTTCCACTGGGTGGATTGATATCATCGGCATCTCTGAAATTTTTTGGACTGCTGATAATATTGAAGGACTGCCTGAAGGGGCGGGAGGTAATCTGTAAACTATTGAAGGGGTGCGGAAAAATTAAGGGGACATCATGTTTGGAAAAAATTCATCGTTCCTTCAGATGAATCGCATTTATTCGACTCTGCTGATTCTATAGTGGTATCAACTGTGGACACAATGGCAGGTAAGCGAAATTTAACCTAGATAAAAAAATGCTTCAAGCGAGCGCGTGAATGAAAAACTGTGAGTCAAAACAGATCTGGATTCGTGATTGTAACCAAAAAGTTATTCCTCAGAGTTTTTCGAATCCAGACAGGCGAATTGACCATGAAGTTCAAGAAGACGATTAACTCGAAGATTCGAATTTTCGATGAAACCTAGAGCAAACCTAGTCGCACTACGCTTAGACGGCTAATCTTTTGCAAGAAATTTTCTTAGCAATCCCTCACCCTTTCTTCTGTTTCTACATAAAGAGAGCTCTTACTGAACCAAACGCCGTTTTTTTCTTCTTTTTTTTTGTAGGGAGGCTAAGGCTGTTTACGCACTGCGTGTGGGACTCCCACGTGCAAAATGCTTTTGGACTACCCACTAAATACCTCCCCTGTCAACCCGAGAACATAGCCTGGAACCGTTTGACACATTACTTCGGGTAAGGCCTCGTGTTCCTACGCCTAGAGGCGCCTTCGCATTATGGGTATCTCTTCTCTAACGGAAGGATAGGTGAGGAAGGAAGTGCTACAAAAGAGATCCATCCATCCCCGATGCCTCCAAGCGTTCCAATAAAGCTTTTTGTAATGTAAGCACTGCCCGAGCATATTGCACCACGCGATTCCAATTGTCAACTGTTTCCAGTATTACTCTGACGATAGATTCCGGACAGAGCTCTCCGATTTCGCTGAGTAGGACTCCCCGCTGCTGGCTCCACCTTTTGCAGTAGAAGAATGTGTGACAAGCGTCATCTAACTCTCCTGCACAAAACACACAGTTAAGAGACCGTGCTCTGTCAATTTTGTACAGGGAGGACCGAAAACAACCATGCCCGCTTAAGAGCTGGGTCAAGTAGAAATCGGTCTCACCATGCACTCGACTGAACCACGGCCTCAGGTCAGGGATCAGACGTGCAGTCCACCTTCCCCTTGTTTCTTGCTCCCAGGACTGTTGCCAATCGCTGAGAGAGCGACGTCTCTCTTCCTTGGTGATCTTTTCTCTTCGATCTTCGCCTCTGCGCAGGTAAATACTTCTGCGCTCTCTCGCAAGGAGCGTCATGGGTATCACCCCTGCGATTAACAGCACTGCAGCCCTGGAGACCGTTCGGTATGCGATTCACAATGCTCCTTGTCTCTGCACCTGTGTCAACCGCTTCCGGTGTAACTCCTTGGTGAGAGTGTCGCCCCACAGTTCTGAGCTGTTCTGAAGCCATACTGCCGTGGAGATAGATCCCCGGCAATACGAATCACGTCAGCGAGTCTTCCCCTGATAAGGTTTTCAAACACTTTTCCGAACGTGTCAAGCATATACAATGGGCAGTATGCAGCTGGTGACTCGGGATCCCCTTTGCCCTTCGTAATGAGCACAAGTCTCGCCACCTTCCAGCACTCTGGGAACAGCCCTTCACGCAGGCATGCGTTGCACTTGCGGAGGAGCAGGTCAGGGGCAAAGTGGAAGACCATTTGTAGCACCTCTGCTGGAATCCCATCTGGTCCTGGAGCCTTTCTGGCCTTCATAGACAAGACTGCTTTCTCCAATTCCATCTTCGTGAAAAATGGAATTTCCATTGGTGTTGCATAGTGAACGGCTTCAACGATGGCGGGATGGATGGGGAAGAGAGCCCGTACGATTTCGTCCATCTTTTCTGCCTCGAATAAGTGAGGTGACCTTTGGACACCGAGCTTCCGCATTACTATTTTGTAGCCCGGGCCCCATGGGTCTCTGTTTACTCCACCAGGTTTTTCCAGCCGCTGGCCTTGTTGCTGTTGATAAGTCTACGGAGGCATTTTCTAGATGACTTGTAAGCAGCTAATCGGATACATGCCTCTTCCCGGGTTCGAGCTCGCTGTGTCCTGCGTCGTAGTTTGTGACACTCCCTTCGTTTTTCGGCAATGTCAGGTGGCCACCAGTATACTGGAGGCTTGCTGTGCCGGGGTCTTCGTAGGGGTATTGAAGACACGCGTTGGCACTTCAGGGCCGCTTTTTTAGCTGCCTTTTTGGCAGCTTTGGATAGTGCCGTCTGAAAACCCTCCTCAATCGCGATTTGATCGTTCGGCGTCCTGTCCTCGTCCTTCCTCCTCCGTTTCTCCCGATCTCCTTTGACCAAACCAAACCAAACGCCATAGACGGCATGAGTATGAAATCTAGCCCAAGGTAATGTGATAAACAGTGCAAGATTTATATCACTAATAACCTTAGATTTGATCCGCAACGTGCTTAAACGCAGAACACCATACTTAGAAACAGCCAACGCGTTGTAGGTGTGCAGGATGAGATAACGCGCTTTTTTTGACTTATGTAACATATGTTTACATAAACGTAGATATAAATGCAGTATGTATGGTTATAAATGTATATATAACCATACGTACTGCATAATTAACAAAATTTTCGGGTGAGATGAAATATCTTGAATTAACGCGAGTACTTTTAATTATTATTTTAATTATTAATCTTCAGAAGATCAGAGAACTGTTTTGTTTTCAACAAAGCTCTAGAAGGTGTTTAAAAAATCAAGTTAGATTTTTTCCATTTTATGTAAAAGCCATATTAACATCAAGGCATCTTAGTTTTTTGAATGAAATTGAATTGAAGCTCGAAGCACTTAATGCAATATTATTTCATTACTTTCTTCATTTTCGAATGCTTCCAATGAGAAACCATGCGATTTGCTTATAAGCTATGCATTATTTCATACCACAAAGCATGCAGAAATAATGAATTACAATAATTTTCATAAATTATCTGCACGCGAATACCTATACATTTGGTTAATTCATTTTTTGCCCGTTATGTGAACAAAACGGCAATATTCTTACGCACCATCTTTCATACAATTGTAAATGAAAATACTTTTTGCTGTATCAAGACCTTGAAATGATATACTTAAATATTTGTTTTTGTGCTCTTCATTGTTCTTCCTCAAGTTGTTAAGTGCAGTAACGAAACATAAGACCCAACAGTCAGTGTAATAGCATTCATATAAGACACCAAGATACTTCTTGTACGTGTTGATAGCTATACACATTTCTTAAACTACGAACTTCCTCAAAGTGTTAGACACAACAGAATGAGAAAATTATAAAAACGCAGACTGACAATCAACTTCTTCGTCATCAACATTATAACTGCCGTCATCATCAATACAACATAGTGGCAACGTTATTGTTAGCATATGAATAAATTCTCACATAAAATACTACACTATGCTGAAGTGCCTGGCACAAAGTTGCTTGTTCTAGTTTATCTTTTAATTTTCAAAAAACGGCATGAGAAGCTGGAATTGTGATGTCAAGAAGTTATTCCATCAGGCAAAACCAACTTAGAATGTCTAGGTTGGATGATACCTAATTAGCATTCGTATTATTCAGACAACCAAATGAATTTAATATTTTAACATACTGTTATTCCTCTTATTCTAATGCCGTACGAATGTGAGAACATGAATCCTATTTAAGAGTTTAAAAAAGTTTCTACAAAGTTGAAGGGCTGCTATAAAACGATTTCCCAATTACACATGACCATAGGTTAAACGATTACTCCCTTATTCTAAAGTAACTAGACAAGCAATCGCTACATCCACACGGACACTCCCGCCTGTTGATCCCATGGATTACATACAAAAAATAACTAGAGACTGGCATGGGATATCTCCCAGTGAACTCTTTCTAAAAGCCCGTTGCCTACGTCCACGCCTGATCAAGTTAAGCTAATGGCTCTCTTGAATTTCTACTTCAATCTTCATGGTGGGAAGTAGGCTGAACTTTCTCTCTCTTAATATTAATTCCTTAATTTCTCATGACAAGAGACTATGCCTAGCAGACTTTATTAAATCCTTCCACCCCGATATCCGGCTTTTAAACAAACCTCTCCTTAAATCTCACCACAAAGTACGTGTGGATAACAACAATGATACTGGCATTGCGCATCGATACTGGCAGAGGTACAGCCATAATTGGTATAGATGATTCAGATGTCAATCAAATCTCCTTCGAACAAGGCAGCTCTTCTACCTCCTCCGGGTACCTAAGCGACACAGCGCACTAAACGACCCAACGGAACCCCAGCAAAAATCTTAATTTACTCCATATATTTTCCATGTAAGATAGGTTACCTTAGCCCCACAACCCTTAATCAGATACTTGCAGCAGAGGCATCTCACAACTCATTTCTGATTGGAGGGGACATGAGTGCCAGACACGAGCATTAGGATGATTGTACCAATAACACAAATGGAAGAGTATTTTTTGAATGGCTCCACACAAATTCATTTATCGCAGCCACTGTTGTGAACGCAGTTGTCACAACATTCCCTAGAGGTCCATTATTCTCGGACAATTTCATAATTTTACCCGATATACTCTCCAATCCTCTGATCCTCCCCACTACAAACCATTCAAATCTATAGATTGGGTACACTTCTGTTACGATCTCTCTGGCCTGCTTCCAAATTAGCCACTGGAAAATGAAATCCTCTTAAACGTGGAACTTGACAGGCATATATCAGCTCAAACATCCGCAATAAAAGAGTTTTTAGACTTACATGGCCCCTTTCAGAAACCTCCCTCACAGCGCGCTATATCAGTGGCTGAATCAGCAAAGTACCCACTTGATAAAAATCCGAAAGCATATGCTCCAACGATTGGAACGAATTTTTCAAAGGATGGAGAATATTTGAAACTTAAAGTGCAGATCACCTCTATGTCCCGAGAAATACACAAATATTTCAAGCACGATCAACGACGAGCAATTATTATAAGAACCGGTTAAGAGCACTGCGACCATCATCAGACGAATTTAAAACCATTGAGCAAATCACGGGGCGCAAGGGTTCCAAATACAACCTTTATAAAGATCCCATACTGCAAGTCAATGAAGTTTTCAATGCTCCTTGAGACAAAATCGGCATTTGGAAGGGATACTTCAAGCAACTATACCGAAACTATGAGTCCCTTTATGTAGCCCTGCACAATAAGATCAATACCGAAGTTCCGCTTACAACTGAACGATATGAAGGTTCTTACCTTACCATATTGTCCAGTTCAAATAAAGCTACTTTTCCACAGCATCCGATTTTTGACGACTTTTTTACATCGAAAAACGAAGTTGAAGAAATCTTTGCTACACTAAACAACAAGCTGTCCTGATCCCAAAGGAATCCCAAACATTGTCCTCAAAAAGTGTAAGAAAATGATCTCCTCTTTCTTGACAATAATATACAATAAAAAATGTCGTCATGCCTAGTCGCTATACTTAGAATCCTTTATAGTTTCCTATCAAACAGGACCTCGCAAATAAACGTAGGCAATCTCACTTCAAAACCTATCCCAATACACTTTGGGGTCTCGTAGGGCTCTATTTTTGGTCCCTCTTTTTTCAATTTTTTCCGCCCTGATATCCGTAGACCGAACAGCTACGACTTAGAGCTAAGCATGTACGCAGATGACATCCTAATCACCACTACCAATACCCTCCCAATTCTAGCTCAAACCCAGTTGCAGTGCACTGTCAACAATATCGTGTTGTATCTGAAAAAGTAGGGACTAGAAATAAATGCTAACAAATCTGAATTGATCTGCTTCCGAAAAGCTAGTAGCAAAAGTCACTGTTTAGCACGGTCCCAAAGGCGAACTAATTCCTCTCAAAGACAATATTAAATATTTTGGAGTTGATTTGCAAGGATCAATCAAACAAATCAAACAGATCATATCAAACACACAAGCGAAAGCTCTTCGAAAGCTGTAGGTTTGAACGTCAAAGTACTGATGTACAAAACACTTGTCAGATCGATCATCACCTACACATTCTCAGCCTGATTAAAAATTTCACCAACGGCAGCCGAAGAACTCCAAGCCTTTGAGAATGAAACAGAATTAAGAAACAAGGGAAACAAAGAAACAGGGATTATACCCGGACTTCTTTAGTAGTAGTAGTAGTAGTAGTAGTAGTAGGAGTAGTAGTAGTAGTAGTAGGATTAGCAGTTTAGTAGTAGTAGTTTTAGATTAGTATATGCTGATGATATGTGCATCTATTACTCAGAAGTCATCACTTTAAAACTGCAAAACTCTATCGGTACTATCCTGGGATATTTCAATGGAAAATCGAAATTAACACCGACAAAGACAAGCTATCTACATGACAAGGAAAAGAAACCAACGACCAACCTCGCTTACCATCAACAACGAGAACATACCATGGAAACCAACAGCAAAGTAACTACGACTACTTTTAGTAACTACTACGACTTTGACCGTAGAGCACGGTCTCCTAACTGTGTGTTTTGTGCAGGAGAGTTGGATGACGCCTGTCACACATTCTTCTACTGCAAAAGGTGGAGCCAGAAGCGAGGGGTCCTACTCAGCGAAATCGGAGAGCTCTGTCCGGAAACTATCGTCGGAGTAATACTGGAAACAGTTGACAATTGGAATCGCGTGGCGCAATATGCTCGGGCAGTGCTTACATTAAAAAAAGCTTTGTTGGAGCGCTGGGAGACATCGGGGATGGATCTCTTTTGTACACTACCTTCCTCTCCCGTCCTTCCCGTTAGAGAAGAGATACCCATAATGCGAAGGCGCCTCTAGGCGTAGGAACACGAGGCCTAGCCCGAAGTAATGTGTCAAACGGTTCCAGGCTAGGTTCTCGGGTTGACAGGGGAGGTGTTTAGTGGGTAGTCCAAATGCATTTTGCGTCTGGGAGTCCCACACTCAGGGCGTAAACAGCCTTCACCTCCCTACCACAAAAAAAAAAGTAACTACGACTCATCTTTGACGAAAAACTAATCTGGGTGCAATATATATGCACATAAATAGGTTAATGCATGAATATCATCAAATCCCTAGAATCACTCCTGAAAAAAGGTCACTTAAACACACTTAAAGTCAAAAAACCGACACTACTATACGGAAGCACAGCACTGTGCCAAACAAGCCAGACCTTCCAAAACAAGGCAATAAGGAAAATTTTCCGAATTGCATGGGACGTTAGAAAAGACATTAACACGGACACATGAAGTCAAGCGGTTTATCTTGGACACCTGCCGTGATGGCTTAATTCCACGGTCTCTATAGACGGGTTCGAAACAATGTGTCAACCACCGCCCCGAAGATCTGAAACAAGTTTCAGTCCTAGGTCCCAATTTATTCAAAACAACCTGGATTCCCGAACACAACTGGTGAATGCTCACCACCACCCTCTAGTATTCGCAACCACAACCAGCACGTTTCAGCCAGGATAGGCTCCTTACCGTGTAGGGGGCTGACAGTAACCTGTCATGGGCATCCCTCTAACCCACGGATTAACACGGTCACAGTTGACAAATGCATACGTGACCGCACACTAAAATTATTCGAATAAATAGAAAAACATGTCAACGACACTCTGGAAGTGGTAATACGCAGAGACTCCGGAGGTTGGAAGGTATACTCAAGCCTCAGATCGATCAGTCTGTCAGTCAGTCAAATAATAATAATAAATAAAAAAATTAATAAATACGTAGCTCCTATTTGATACATTCAGCAGGTGTGTTATCTGAACCCACAGACACAAGGGAGTAAGAGTGTTGCATCATACTAACTCCAAGTAAGACCAACGAAGGATTTAGCACGAGAGTACAAGTTAGTTTTCCATATTTAATTTAGTACGTTGGTAAGAATGTAGCACTTCTGTAAGACCATCTGATTTATTCTCATTACATTTTAAACGAAAAACTGTATTCATGAATTAATTAAATTTGTCTAATCACTTAAGAATTTTGTTTTGTTTTTAAGGAAGATATTTATATATTCATCCAAATCTTAACATCATCAAATACCGCGACACCACCGGACGTTTATTGAATTGATTAAATTTGCAAACGTTTTTCGATCGATCGAAGAACACAATTTCAAAATAAAATTTTATCATCTATTTACCACTAAAGAATTTTGTATTACAATGTATCAATGTACCTTTTCTTGAGAAACATTTGTCAATAGTATGAAACTAAATAGCTACTACATATGCCTCTGTGGTAGGCTAATGTATTTAAGTGCAGTAGCGTTTGCACACTTAGGGTCATTTTTCAAAATTGCAATTCTAACACTGTGTCCATCCGTTTCAAGTTGCAACTGATGGCAAGAATCTAGAAAATAAATAATTGCTAACGCAAAATTATCATGAAAACCAGCAGTTCTTAGACACAGCAAACACCTCAACGGTCATTTGTTACACAAGACCGGCACAACGCAAGGTACCAGCATTGTACCATTTCCCTTTCAAAGTTCTTGTGGAATATTGACTAATTGTTAAGTGTTGAGGCGATGTGTGCATTATGTGGGGTTTTATTTGTAATTTCAACGATCGGCTCGTTATTGTGCGGAAAGTACTCATACGAACTGGGTAGAGGTATTTGCATATTGGTTGGGCAATCTGTGCTGCAAGGAAGTCAATATAAATGTTATGGTAGTTTTGCATAATTAAGAAGTAATCATGAGACGATAGACTGCGTTTTTTAAAACCATTAGAACATATTGGTTTTAACCAATAGAACATGTATACCTCAACAAGAAACGTTGATTGAAAAATTCTCAAAATAATTTTCATTTATTTTGTAAGTTTTTCAGGTTACATATTGCAACTGACCATGAATACAATTTACTCTAGAACCGAAGTACTAAACATTGACAAATGATTGCAAGATTTTTCCTACACATTTCCTACCAAACTCTTAGTGTGCATATTGAATATTCTCCAGAGACATGAGATATAAATCATCTCAAAGCAGTATATTGTAGATGTTAGTTAAAAGTAAGTTTTAAAGGCTCATGCTAGATTTTTGTTCCACAGTGAATCGAGTAGTTCTCTGTGTTCTACTAAACATAGAATTTTAATACTTTAAATATCCTTGCATACATTTTTCATTTCAATCATGATATTATCCTGATACGAGGATCTTTTTGTCATAGAAACATTCTAATAAATCACAAGTTTATTATAGATTTAAAGCGCTTTCAAATACATTACGTAATATACACTTGCCAGAAAAAGTATTCGTACATTCATGATAACAAAGTTATCGTTGTATTAGTCTTATTGTTACCCCGTCATGGTTACTCATGAATCCAACGATTACTCTGCACGAGACCTTCGGATCCAACCCAGCAGGTAGGCAAAGGGCGAGAAGTGAAGCGAAGAGGTAACCAAATAGAAACTGGTGTGACGGCACCAAGCACCAGTTGCCCAGTGATATTGGGCCAGAAATGTACGCTGAGGGAGCAGGCCGTGCATTTGACGGGTGACTACAACAGTACAAGCGCAATGGCAGCTACTGCACCCACTGGGAAGACGGGAGCATCAGCCAGAACGCCAAGAAGAAAGCCGCAAAGGAAACTTAAGCGTCAAAACAAAATCGGGGAGAAGACCTTGCCAACGAACCCTGGCACCAGCCGAAAAGCGGCAGCCAACCAGGGGAAACCTATGAAATTGGCTGCTGCTACCAAGGAAGCTGAACCACCAACCGCAAAGGAGAAGGGTATATCTGGGCCTAAGGAGATGAGATCCGACGATAGCAAAGAAGGTACTGGTAAAAAGGAACGGACGGTAAGCCTCAAACCCCAAATTCAGGTGAGGAAGTCCTATCGGGACGCAGCAACCGATGCACTGACGGTAGCGGTGATAGACTACCTCAATGAGACTGGTTAGTTCCAGGAGGATCAACTTGTGAAGCTGCAAACCGCCCTGAAGAAGGACCTTTCCGAAATTCCAACATTCAGAGGAATGAGACCGACAGCGGACCATCTGGTTGTGACATGTAACGACGAGCAGTCTCTAGAATATCTAAAGACTGCAGTCACCAAGGTAAACACTACCCTGAACGAGTAGTTTAGAGTCGTCCCTATAAAGGAGGTATCGCGGTTATGCACCGTCAAGGTATTTATACCTGAAATGGAGCAAACACCGCAGTAAGCCTTCGAGACGCTTAAACTGCAGACCACGGGGTACGAAACAATAAGGTGGCATCTCTTCGCGGGGAAAAAAGTCACCAACAAAGGCATGGTCCTGGTGCTGGGCATGCGAAAGGAAGACGTCAGCACTCTAAGGGACAAAAACGGACGACTGAGTTTTGGTTTCACCCAGGTGACTGCCAGAGCTAAGGTGACCGAACTCTTAGAGCAAAAACGAAAAACTGATAAAAACTGTAAGCAAATCTTTACTATAGCAGGGCGGCAACAGTCAACCTGCTTAAGCATCAAGCAAATGGGAGCAGCGACATAGCACTGATACAACCAGTGCCTTACCAGCTGAATTGAAAGATACTTGGAATCAGTGCAAAACAATTTAAAATCTTTGCTACAAGCGGGGTAAATAAAATCCGTAGCTGCATTAAATGTCGGAAGGGAGTGAATTTAATTTTTCTACCGCATTTCAGCGTGAAATGCGGTACGTGCAACGGACCACGTGCAACGAAAGAGGTGAGTAGTTAGTCAATTACTTAATAACTTCTAACGTCAACTTAGCAAATAAGGTTAACACACCGACTTTTATAACAAGAAATAGAGCGGAACTGATTGATATCACTCTAATCAAAACAGATTCATTAGAAGACCTGCACGGCTGGAGAGTATGTGACTCACCTAGCCTGTCGGACCACCAATGGATCACCTTTCAAGTAAAAGAGGCGAAAGGACCCCATTGGTCTACTGCAATCCTAGAAAAGTGGAGCGGGACGGCTACACAATAGCTACTAAAAGATATATAGGTTCACACCAAGCGAATCCATTGAGAAGTCGAAAGGACATTGACAGTGAAGTGAGATACATCATTAGTATACTGGTCGATAGTTTCAGTGAAATGTGTCTAACCACTACCATCAAACAAAAAAGTGTAAGCTGGTGGAACAAAGAACTGGAAGAGATAAAGAAAAATACTCAGACTATTCAGAATAGCTCGCCTCACAAACCGAGATACGGATTGGGAGGACTATAAGCGAAAACTGAAAATATTTTAAACAGCTGTAAGAAGAGGGAAAAGGAAATCCTGGAATCTTTTTCCCAGCAATATTGAGGAAGTAAGCGAGACATCTAAGCTAAGTAAGACTCTGAAACGAGAACCGCATGTGCATCTGATGCTTCAAAAGGAGGACGGATCGTGGACAACGAATAGCATAGAACGTCTCAAGCTCCTACTAAACCAACTCTTTCCGGGCTCAACGGATGAAGAGACAGAACAAGTAAACAAAGTGACAACGTGACACCCGCCCCCTAAAAGAGATGATAAGCGAAGAAAAGGTTCTTTGCGCCGTTAATACCTTCGAACCTTAGAAGTCACCAGAAACCGACAAAGTGTATCCGATCATGCTTATGAAAGCGGATATCACAATAATACGAAATTTGGTGAAAATATATAGAGCCTCCATATCCAAAAGCTATATTCCTTTAGACTGGAGAAGCTAAAATAGTTTTTATACCGAAGTCGACAAAAGCCAGTCAATTCAATACAAAGCAACGGATTACCGACCTATCAGCTTAACGTTTTTCATGCTGAATACCCTGCAACGCCTTTTGGATGTGTACATAAAAAGCACCGTAAACATAACGGAGCTTTGTCCCAACTAACGTGCATACCTTCGAGGGCGCTCAACAGAGACGGCACGAAGTCGTAAGCAGAATAAAGAGGAACCTTCCCATCAAAGATCACACTTTGGCGGCCTTGATTGATATCGAGGGAGCCTTCAATAATGTAATACCTGAGAGCATAGTAGCAGCCATTCAAAGATATCAAATAGACTCATATCTAACTAAATGGATGACGGAACTACTAGCTAAAAGGAAGATAACAAGCGAAGAAAACGGCGTAATCTTGAATAAATGGAAACAGCGGTACACCACAAGGCGGCATAGCATCACCACTTGCCTGAGTACTCACAGTTAACCAAATAGTGGAAGACCTCAACGGGAAGGGTTTCAAAACGATAGCGCACGCTAATAATATCGTTAATAAAAAACTAACAATATCGTTAATAAAGTTCTCAGAAACCATATCGGAACTGATGCACACCGCACCCTTACATCTTTTCGAGTGGGTGAAGCTAAACGGACTGCCCATCGATGCCGACAAAACGGAGCTTATGCCTTACACAAAGCGCCTTAAACCGGAGACATGTTCACCCCCGACCGTTGACGGAAAACATATAAGTTTAGTAAACAAGGTAAAATACTTAGGAGTAACCTAATAAATAAAACCCAAAATTGCCCACTAGATTTATACAACTGTAGTGAGGCCAATAACCACTTACGGGGCATTGGTTTCGTGGCAGGCATTACAAACGAAAACAAATGCAAAAGAGCTAGAGCAGATCCAGCGATTTTCCTGCCTTGGCATCACAGGTGCCATTAGGACTACGCCTACGGCTGCAATGGAGATAATGCTCAATCTCATGGCACTCGACAAATTCATCTTCAGAGAGGCATCACTTGCGAGCATCAGATTAAAATCCACACTTGGGTTATCTAGCCATCCTCAAACGGGGCACGTATGTATTTTGGATAAAATGAAGAGAATGGCCCCGTCAAGTAAAAAGGAGCTGGGTAGAATCCAACCGACAGTGGACACAACGATTCTATACAAGATCAGCATACCGACCAGAGAAGCGTTAGAGACAGTGCAGGATTCTGGAAGTGAAATTATGATCTACACCGATGCTTCCAAAACGGATGAGGGCCACGTCACTCATCCGTTGTGGAAGGAATCTTTTTCCTTTCATTCGCAACTCAATCGAAGTTATAAACTGGATACTAAAGTTTTCCAGTCGGAAGTGTTTGCAATAAAAGCAGCTATAAAAGCGGCAACAAAAATCCTTAATGAAAGAGTACAAATACTCTTGGACAGTAAGTCGGCACTGTAGGCGCTTGCCTCTAACCGCGAAGTTTCACAACTGATGCAGGATTGAAGGCAGGCTCTCAAAGCCGCAACAACCCGAGTAAATGTAAAACCGGCATGGGTCCCTGGACACAGCAGTGTAGGGGGAAACGAAAGAGCGAAAGAGCTAGCGAGAGCTGGATCAGCCGACCAAAATGCCACTAGAATGGACACAATTAAAGTGTGACTAGCAACGGTAAAAAGAGAGCTAGACGATATCCTCTGGAGAGAGACATTCGGCTTGGACATATTCGACAGGAACGACTACAGCATAAGCCGAGCACTGTGGCCTCACCCTAATTAAACGAGCACAAAATAACTCCTCGGGAAAAACAGAAATGTCGTTAGAACATTGGTGACAGTATTAACGGGCCATAATCTTCTAGGTCATCACGCCAAACGAATAGGAATCAAAACGGACGACACCTGCCGAGCTTGCGGCGAGGAGGAAGAAAGTACAGAACACTTCCTCCTAGATTGCCCGAGTCTGGCCAACAAACGCCTTACTTGGCTGAGGTGTACTGGCGCAACAGAATTGGAACACTTGGCGACCAC
This sequence comes from Stratiomys singularior, assembly GCA_954870665.1. NCBI lineage: Eukaryota > Metazoa > Arthropoda > Insecta > Diptera > Stratiomyidae > Stratiomys > Stratiomys singularior. The sequence goes on from OX940880.1 coordinate 104,300,092, forward strand.
AGAACTGGGGGAAATCTTTGGCATCTTTAAGACGACAGGATGGACCATCTGTAAACAACAGTACAACACATGGGAAGCTAAGAGCCGATTCTGGACTACGCTATTTTCCAGCAAGTTAACCCCAGTACAAATAGTAATAATAATAATAATAATAATAATAATAACAATAATAATAATAATAATAATAATAATAATAACAATAATAATAATAATAATAATAATAATAATAATAATAATAAAAGTAATACCGTTGTATTGAAAAGGATTTTTTCACTTAATTTGAATGCTTTCTTTTATAATATCATAAAATTTTCAGTTTTGCATGATTCTCAGTATGGTTTATGATATTTACTATTCAAAAAGACTTCAAACTCAAACAAAACACAAAATATTCCTACAGAACGAACCGGGGGATTCCCCGTGTTACGCGATGACATATGCAGATGCATATTAATGTTTTACGGTCCGATAATGGTTCTACTTTAAGTTGTGACAGTTGTGATTTTTTGTGCACTCACATACATGAATTGAATTGAATTGAATAAAGCTTTATTGATAGTAATAAGTTTGTGTTATAACATACATGTCACTTAATTTAGAGTTCTGAAAAATTCATTAATTCATTTCTTCTACGGTATTTGTTTCAGCTGTGCTGGTATTAATTTTTCACGGTTGGTTTAGCAATTTGAAGGAAAAAATGAACAAAAAACCTTGGCTGGGCCTAATAATACCTAAAACTAAATAAAACACATATCCTATACTTATGTACTACTTATATTCTAATTTTAAAGTTAATGTACTCATACAATTTTCTGAGCATTAAGAATTTATCAATAACAGAAGACATTGTTAAGGCAAAACTTACACTATAGGAAAGTGCTTTCAATTGCTAAGAGAAGCTATAAGAGGGTTAGATGAGTTGCTGGCTGAAGCCATTAATTTAAGTTGCCGCGAGTCCGCGAGCTGTTTTACAGGATCAACTCCAGTAAGTTCATGTAATTTCCGAGTAGAGAAATAGAAAGGTTTGTCAAACGCCATTTTCAGGAATCTGTTTTGGGTGGCTTGAAGCTTGGCTTTTAAGTATTCGGCACATTGATTCCAAGTTGGAGCTCCATAAAGCATGATTGGTTGTAGCACCATTTTTACGATGAGAGTCTTGTTTTTTAAGTTAAGGCTGGACTTCCGATTTAGTAGTGGATATAATGCTATGACGGAATGTAATGTCTTATTGCGTATGTGTTCGATGTGGTTTCGAAACGTTAATTTTGGATCTAGCACCAAACCGAGATAGGATAATTCGTTGTCCCAAGGTATGCATTGGCCCAAAAAGTTTAAGCATCTGCCAGGAAGCATAGTGGGTTTTCGCTTCTTACTGAAATAAATTGCTCTCGTTTTGCCCACATTGATTTTAACTTTCCATCTGTGGAAATATTGGTATGAGCTCTCTAGTCCTTGTTCTATGCTATTTATAATAGTCTCCGGTTCTGTTCCTATTGCATAAAGGCAAGTATCATCTGCAAAGGTCGCTATTTGGCAATTAATGTTTGTTGGGAAGTCCGAAGTATAAATGTTGTAGAGAGTGGGACTTAAGCAAGAGCCTTGCGGGACACCCGATGGAATGTTTTTTATTGAGGAGAGTCTGCCTCGTATTTTAACTTGATATTTCCTTTCGTGTAAGAAGGAAGCTATGAGGCTTGTCAAGTATTGCGGAAAGTTAAATTGTTTGAGTTTATAGAGAAGCCCTTCATGCCAAACAGTATCAAAGGCTTTCTCTATGTCTAACACCACCATGCCAACTGATTTCTTTTCCTTTAAGGCTGCCTTAATTTCTTTGGTTACTCGAAATAATTGATGCTCTGTGGAATATCCTCGCCTGAAGCCAAATTGGAAGTTAGGAAGGATCATTTTATCATCGGCGTTTTCGGCGATTCTTTTTAGGATCAATTTTTCGAATAGTTTTCCCAAAGCTGGCAATAAGCTTATTGGTCTGTAGCTCGCAGGTACATGTGGGTCTTTACCTGGTTTCAATATTGGGATCACAGTAGCATGTTTCCAAGATTAGGGAAAGTAGCTTGATCTAAGACATGCGTTAAATACATGGCAAGTGAGAACTATTGCTTTCTTTGGTAGATTTTTCAATACGATGTTGGGTATTCCATCAATACCTGGTGCTTTATTATTACTCAATTTTTTCAGTGCAGCAGTTATCTCTTCGGTGCGAATAAAGTCTTTATGTGGTATACTTAAAGAGCTCATCTCCTTTTCAAATGATTTTTTGACCATCATATCGGTGATGGAATTATAACTGGATTGTGCTAAAGAATGAAAGGTGAGAAACTTATCGGCAAGGAGTTCGGCTTTTTCCTTATTGGAATGTGCCTGATATCCTTTATCATCTGTTAGTGGATAGGGCAAACTGTGTTGCTTTCGTTTGAATATTTTATTTAGTTTCCATACTTTCCGCGAGTTGAAGTCTAAATGTTCCAACATATTGTTCCATTGGCGATTGCGTAACGAAGAGATTTTCTTTCGAATTGCAGTAGTAAGGCTGTTAACACCATTTTTTGTAGAAGCAAGTCGTGTTCTTTGCCATTCTCGTCGGAGCGAGTTTCTTGTCCTAATGAGTTTGTAAGTTTCATTATCAAGCTCTAGCCACTGGAGTTTACTCTTGAATTTTGGGACACTGCATTCGATAGCTTCCCAGATAGTCTTTTTAAGAGAATCAACGGTTTCATCGATATCTGAGGCTGAGTGCAGCTTTTCGATCGTAAACCGATTTATGGATAATTTTTGGTTGATGTAACTGCGAAACTTGGGCCACTCAGCTTTTTTAAAAAGAAAGAATTGATTTGGCTGCTCAATGGAGCGTTCTGCAGTTCCAATTGTAAAATATACAGGCAAATGTGGAGAGGAAAGGGCTTGCATTACACTAAGCTCAGACAAATTAACATTTTCGTCGCTCAACACTATATCGAGGGTTGAGCCGATTCCTTTTGCCGAGTAGTATGTGGGTTCATCTGGCGAGTGTATAAAAATGTTGTTATACTCTATAAGCTTATATAGTGCGCGTCCTGTAAGATTGGAGCGAGTGCAGTTCCATTGCTGATGACGAGCATTCAAATCACCACAAAGCAGGTATCTATGGTTTTGTTTGCAAAATCTCTCTATATCTCTCACGAAGTGATTTACTTTATCCTTAGTGTTTTTGGTACCCGGAAAATAGACGCTGTAAATTTTTAAATTCAGCTCTTCAATAAATATTTCGACATTTTCTATAATGGACGAATTCATTTCTGGCATGAGAGAGTGACGGATTGACTTTTTTATGGCGATCGCTACTCCTCCACCGATTTTATTTACTCGGTCTTTCCTATAAATGTCGTATAAGGGATGTTTTAATTTATCTTTCGGCCCTAACCATGTCTCTGTTATTACAAAAATATCTATGTTATGATTAGTTATAAAATTAAATGTTTCTAAACTTTTGTTCCTTATGCTCTGAGCATTCCAAATTAATATTTTGATCAATTCAACCCGTATAAGAACTTAATTGATAGATTTACTATGACATTAAATTGTTCGTTTCTAGATTTACACGATGCTAAATTTTTAATTAGTTCCTGGGATATCTCCAGTAGCACTGCTGGTGGAAAGAGATTGCAGTTAGTGGAATAAGGTGCTGTTGCAGAGCTCTGCTGACTTATTGAGCAATATGTTGCGCGCGGAGAGTTATGTGTAGAAGTTGTTGTCTCTGCTGATTTGGTTGGAAGCTTTGGGAAATCCGTTTCCGAAAAATTGAATTGCTTTTTCCTCGGATATGTAGTTTTAGTCTTGTTATTTTGTTTTAATACTTTGCCTTTTATATCTATGTACTCTTTCCTGCTCTGGCACTCAGGAGCGTTAGAATAGTGTGGACCGTTGCAGTTGCAACACAAGATTTTGTCGTTTTGTTTATCTGTGAGTGTGCATTGCGATAGTTGATGGGGGCCACTACATATAGCACATCTTGGTGGAAGATGGCAATGACTCGAGCCATGGCCAAAACGCTGGCAGTTTCTACACTGCGTGGGCCCTTTGCGTCGGCTAGAGTAATAATCCCATCGTACTATTGTGTGCATAATTGTGCGAATGCTTCGCAGCTCTTGCATTTTGACATCTCGTTGCAGATAAAGAAGATAGAATACATTCTCGCGTGCGTCTTTGTTGGAATTAAACTTTTTGATATCATTCACGCTTAGGTTGTGATCTGCTTTCAGAATCTTTTTTAAGTCTTCACAGGGCATATCATGCAGCCCTGATAATGTTACTTTTAATGGGCGGAGATCTGCCCGTTGGAAAGTAAAAAAATTTACTTTTTTATTTTTCAAATGTTCTTCCAACTTCGTGTAGTCTTCATTTGATGTCAGGAACACTCGTTTGCCAATGGACATCAATTTGATTGAGTACTTTTCGATTTTCAATTCTTTGAGAATTGCATCGATGGTGTCACGGGGAAGATCAATAAAAGTAATCGGCGGAACTCTTACCTTGGCTTTAGATTCGGTGTCTGCTTTACCACTGCTATCATCACCATTCGGGAGATCGGCAAGGGGTAGAAATCGGTTGGCTGGTGATAAAGTTGTAGTATTTCGCGGCATTTTAAAGTGATCCCTAAGTAGGGAACTTGCCGGCGAAGAGTCCCGGCTTCTTTTCCTGTTTTCCACAGGAGTAAAGTTATCCGATGGCTTCACACTCAACTTAAATATTACTTCAATGACTAGTCTTTTTAAAGAATATAACGTTCAAAACAATTGAAAGTAATGGAGAAAAATTAATGTCACTATGAATCACACTGGAAGAAAATAGAAACACGTTTGTACCGCTCAACTGTCGATACAGATGATGACGCCCAAAATAAGCGAAATCAGTGCTGAGGAGAGGAAAATTATGCTGAAGCTTAAGAGTGACGGGAAAATTTACTACGAAATTGGTCAAATAGTAGGCAGAACTCAATTCTCTGTCCAGTATGTGGTGAAAACATTTAATACAATTGGTTCGATTATGTCAAAGCCTCGTTGTGGTCAACCCTCTATACGGACTGCAAGCGAAAAAAGAAACGTTTTGCAGGCAGTTAAACAAAATTCTCGATCAACTGCTTCCCAAATTGTTACAAATATAAAAGACGCTTTTGGCAAGGTTCTCCACGAAGAAACCATACGAAAAATATTAAAGAGAGATGGATACGAAAAATACTAAAAAGAGATGGATATCGCTCACGCATAGCACGTAAGAAACCATCCATTTCGGAATTGATCAGGAAGAAACGTGTGAATTTCGCAAAAAAATATATAAAGAAGCCACTAGAGTCTTGGGAACAGGTTGTATTCTCTGACGAAAGCAAATTTCACATATTTCCCCGAGGATACTGCCATCAAAAATGAAATCTCGTACCAACTGTGAAACATGGTGGAGGTGGTATGATGGTCTGGGGGTGTATGGCGGCGGAAGGAGTTCGCAAACTTGTGTCTATAGAATCAATTATGGATCAATACCGTTACTTCAATATTAATAACATATTATTAATATTAAGGCGAATTTTAAGCAAAGTATTCAGCACTTAAAGCTTGGTGACGTTTTCTGGTTATAGCAAGATAATAATCCCAAGCACACAGCATACAAAGTGAAGCTTTGATTGCTTTACAACATGAAACATCAAGTATGTACGCCACCCCAATCCTCAGACCTTAATCCCACTGAGCATTTGTGGGACTTGTTGGAGCGCAGGATCCATCAGCTCAGCATAACCTCGAAGGAAATGCTGAAAAACGGCATCGTCGATGAATGAGGCAACATTACCAGGCAAGGCCACACCCAAATTGGTTCAATCCATGCCAAATCGACTTAAGGAGGTGCTTAAGAGAAAAGATAATCCAACAAGTTATTAAGCCCTGATATGTAATAAACTATTCGAATATTTCAAATTAATGTTGTCATAAACGGATATTTTTTGTTTAAGTGGGTTTTTTTTTATTTTTTAAAATATAATTTTAAAAGGTATATCACAGGAAAAATAAATAGAAAAGACAGTTTCATTAATGAATAAATTTTGTTGCTTCAACATTTAAATGTAGCAGCTTTCTTTAGCATGAATTTCCTAATATGTTGCTTTCTTCTGAGGTTGTACGGATACTTTTTCTGGCAAGTGTATGAACGCAGAAAACGAAAAATATTTAGCAACATAAAAAATATTTGTAATTGCTTCCATCTTCATAAAATTTTTTTTGTGCTAGAAATAAAGAAACCTTCCTTTCTTTAGTCTTCATCAGCGATTGACCAATCGCTGATGAAGACCGAACGATCACGGTCGAAAATCGATTCCGCAAGGTAAATAAAAAAACAAAATTAAAAGGAAGGTTTCTTTATTTCTAGCACATAAAAAATAACTCGAGAAAATTTATGCCGGTAATTTTAGTCTGTTTCGTGTTATTTCGAATTTTCATAGTTTTGAGGATTTTTGTTTTTTTTTCTTAATACGTTTTTTTTTTAATTTTACACTGTTTTCCAACGTTGTTCTTTTATTTACAAAAAAAAACATTGGCGGCACAGAACAGCTAGTGTTTTGTGACAACGCATCAGCTTAATGCTTTTAGCAGTAACTATTATCCTTCAAGGCTTGTCAATGCATTTTTAAAAATTCTGTTCCGATTTCTTTCTGGATTCTTTCTGGATTTTTTAAGCAATAAGTAAAAGGCCGTTCTCGTAACAACCTGTATTTATTTCTAATTCCCGATAAGCTCCTTTTTCTCTTGCATTTATTTTAACGAAGCTGCACAGTTATAAGCTCCAATATATTTTTTTATCAAATTAAACATGCAAGACATTTTCCTTTCGTTTAACTGCCATTTTTTTCAGGTTTTTTGCGACAGTCATCTTCAATTACGACCATTCGTTCTTGGTCATAAGTTTCCACTTATGACCGAACTTAGAAGGAATTGTGCTACAACCTTTCGCATATGCAAAATATCAGCGGTAAAGATATCTGAAATTTTTAAAAGACACCAAGACCAAGACACATTCACTCGCCAGACTTTATTTGAATTTCGCCAGACTTTAAAATATTTGTAAATTTGAACCACATAATTTTATTCAACCCTGACCATAATATCCGCAAGGAATAAGATTGAGACATAGTTAATTAATGCATAGTATGTTAAAGTGCACAGTTATGAAAACCGCGGGATACTGGAATCTAGTCACTGGTACTGCAGAAAGAAACTCTGCTCGACTCCTTACGCACAACCTTAATTCATGCTACAAATATGCTTCCTTGTTTTCAAAACGGTCAATTTACAAACAAAATATACTCTTCAAAGACTGTCAAATTGTCTCTTCCCTCTTGTGATATAAATTATGACTATTGCATAAATCACAGTATGGACATTTCACTTTAAACGAGTCGATCCATTGAGCGGATAAATCGTAAATCAAAAGCTTCTATACATCAATATAAAACTCATATGAAATATTCAAGGTAGACAAAATGTAACGGGCAAAACTATTCTATCATCATATCAATTTTTCTGTCATATACGTATAGTCATATACTACTCATAAAAAGTATTTTCCATATTTGTCGAGAAGTTCCTACGTACCTATCAGAATGTTTGAAATATGAGTATGTGCAATATCCACTCATAAAGTTCATGTTAGTTCACATATCGTCAATACATTTTATTGACGTCACGGCACATGTGAAGCGAAAAGATCAGTGATCCATGCAGTGTGTACTTACCTTTATTATATTTTATTTAGACGCCAATATGAATGAAATTGAAGATATGATTTGCAATTCTTGTACGATCAATTCAATTGATCACCTCATATTTATTTGACGAATCACACGACAGCGATCATTTACATGGCATCCGTATGAAAGACAGATAAGTATCTTTCAATGATACCTGAATTTATGATTAGCAAGCGCACTATTCTATCTTAAGCTTGGATGATATGGTTATATTTCTACGTGGACAGTCGATGATTTAAATTTTTATTCTAATTTTAAGATAAGATTTGAGTAAAGTCAACTGCGCGTTCAATAAATGATTGAATTGAGCAATAAATTCTTATTCCGTGTTATAATCTTCACATTATCATTGATTAGCAGAAGATTGAAGCTTTTTTACAATATCCACGGGTACGAATATTCATATTAATTGGTGTCAAAAGTTGATTGGAATAGAAAAGTGGAGAGCTCATCGGTAGTTCTGATCACGAGCAAGTAATTTTTAAATTTATAGAAGACTGACACTAGTGGATATTGGCTTAAATGTAACTTTATTATGTTAATATAATTAAAAGTTGTTATAGAGTAGTTGTATTTGGTTTTCACGCACTTTCAGTTGACCACGTAGCTAAATATGTTTGAGGTGTACTGTGCACCTTAAGCAAGCGAACATTAAATACATACAGATAGATAGGAGGACACTTTAATTAAGAGGAAAAATAAAATGATCAAGGCAGCAGTATACAATTTAGCGTATATTATTTTTTTAATTCTTTTGGTGACTTCATTTGTTGCTGCTAAACCGTCCACAATTCTTTACTGTGCATCGTACGAGCAAAACTCACACGAACAAAAATATAACACTCGAGACAGAAAAATTTATGAATATTCAAGGACTTTACGAGGAGCATGTTGCTGAAGTAGTTCTCAACAGCATTTTAAACGCATAAGATATAGATTGGAAGCGTAGAAAATAGAAGCAATAAAAATGTCACAGGATCTGTTTCACAATTTGCAGACAAGAAAATGAAATTTATGGTTTTGCTTATAGATGATAGTACGATCGGTTTTCGGCCTGTAACAAACTACTCGTTGGCTCACCTAAGATTGGTAATCCTTCCTATCGTCCGACTAATTGAATTTTAAATATTGTTGAATTAATTCAATTTTCATGCCGTGTGGGTTAAATTGCGCCCGGCTGGTTCGTTGATGTTGAGCAATTTATTGACACTGAAGTTTAATTATATGTATTGAAAAATTTCATTTGCCCGTGCAAGGCTCGTAAGTTAATGAAAAACTTTAGCGTGGAAAGCGTGCTGACTTTGCAAGAAAGAGTGATGTCATTTTATCTGGATGATGAACAGTCACAAAGGATACATTCTGTAGTGTATGTTAGATCTATGTAATAATTTTGAAATGGTCACGTTGAAGCATTGTAAAAGATATCGTCAGTAATTTTGGAAATAATAATTTTTTTGATATTAAAATAATCCATATCCGGGTATTCATACAGAACTTATGATATATTTGTCAATTGGCGCTATTTCTTCATTGAAAGACACTAAATGTCATTCTAGTTACTTATAAAGCCATACATACTAAGTTCATACTCATCTTAGGGATTGGATAAAAATAACATCAATTATTGAGTTGAGTTGATTAAAGATTATATTTTGGTAGAATATGAATATATTTCGAATATGTAATATTTATTTAAATATATTTTAAACTGACAACAGACACCCCCCCCCCTCCCCCCATGGGTGCTACCTTGTCGTGGTGGCGGGGCTTGACGAGGTTGCCCGTCATCCAGACGCGAGTTAAATATGGAGTCCGAGCGGAGGCGAAAAAAAATAATTTCTCAAACTTTAAATAAAAAACGAGTTTGTCGTATATACACTTTTATTGGTCTTTCGATTCCAAAGATTAACGGGAACTGCTGGGCAGTAGTTATGTTGGGTGTCTTTATAATGTCAGACTTGCTGACGGGGCGTTTCATTTCCAGACGAGTTTACTTCTTTTAAGAATTTTCTCACGTTGTCTAGGTGGGTGTCATATTTAACGTTCCCAGACGATATTGGATACATAACTTCTCCCCCCTTACAATAAGAATTCTCCTGAATTCGGGTATTAATTCTAATTTTTAATTTTTGATTTCTTCTAAAATATATTATTATGCCACTAATTGTAAGTATAATTAACAAAATTGAAGTTAAGCTAATTCCAAATGTAACTTTTTTGTGAAATTGGAGTTCCTCAATTTTTTTGATATTGTCGACATGGTTAATTAGAATCTCATCTAAGGTGAGTTTTTCTGTAAAGTTACTTGTGTCTGTTTTTGACGGATAGTAAAATCTATCATGGAATGTTTCTTTTAAATTGGAAAAATAAATATCATTGACTTTAACTGAACAGTTTTGGAAATAGATTAATATGTTCCCGTTTAGTACTAACTGTCTAGGATCACAAGTTTGATTTAAATACATCCGTTTGGCATTCTTAATCACTATTGTTTCAGAATCTAATTCAATTATTTCTGTTTTTACATTTTTCACAAGATTACAATTTTTTCGATATATGCAATGTTTGCTCAATTCAAGTTCTCGTAATGTCTTAAATTTGTCATATTTATACACGGTATTATTGATATTGAATATGGTTTCTATTGGAAAATCGATTTCTTTGTAATTTTTATTTGGTATTGGTAAAATCATTTTCAATCGAACTGTCGTGAATTCTCTCGGGATTTTGCCTGCTAATAAAAGTAAATTCTTATTTGACTCTGCAATTCCTATTTTAGTGTATTGAAGTTTATTTATATCAATATTATATTTTTTAATTTCTTCGTCTGAAAGCAGATTTGGGTGCAACATCCCGTATCTGGCAGAAGCTATGTTACTTTGTAAATGCTCTACTCGATTTTTGAGGATTTGAATTTTGAAAATTTGGTCAAAGTAGATATTATTATTCATATTGGTGTTGGATAAGCTATTAACTTTGTTAAGGATCAGGTCTCTGTCTCTGTTAGCTATGTTTTTTAGTTGTCTGAATATTTCTGTAAAATTTTTGTTAATTTCTATTTGTCGGTTAATGGTCGTGATCAGGTTGTGATTATTTTCATCGATAATTTTGAGATGATTGTCAATATCTTGTCTGTCGTTATCGTCCATTGTTCCGAATAGCCATTTTTGCGTTTGTCCTACCAAGTTTATAAGTCCTCGTTTGTATCTCCTGTTGGGTGTGAGTGTCTTGATCTTATTTGTCAAATGGTCTAATTCTGTCAATATCAAGTCTTTGTGTTGCTTATCTAATCCTTCGGCATTGGTTTTAAATTTAGTAATTACATCCAAAATTTCTGTTATATTTATAAGGTGGATTATTGTATTAGTACTTGTAACTACTTCAGCTGTGTTTAGTTGGATTTCTGCAAATCCTGTTTGTTCGTCAATATTATGTACGTTAAGTAGAGCGTTGAGTGGAGTGGTTATCGTGAGTATGGTCAGCATTGTCATGAATAGCTGTGAAATTAGAATAAACATATTAGGTATTAAAGAAAGTATTAGAGTTATTAAAGAAAATTTTAATGAGCTTGTGGAAGTAAAGAGTTATTAAACTAAAGGTTGATGGACTTAGCTACGACTTTAACTTTCCTTGGAGTATCTCTGAAATCATTTGTTTTCTGAACTGCGGCATATCTTGCTGTGAGAACGATATTTCATGTTTTCTTGAGATATATTCTGCAAACATGCAGGCAAATATGCCACAATCACTTCCGTTTAATTGGCGAGGGATATTTGTAACGTTTTCTTTCACAAACATTGTCGTGTCTAAAGGTTCACCTCGTTTGTCCAAGGATTCCTCTTTCAGGTAATTTTCCAGAACATCTAAAACTTGCGGGTTTGTTTGTTGCATCGAGTCATAGTATTGGATTCTCTTTTTCTCAAAATCGATAATTGCCATGCACCAATGAGAATTATTAACGTGTACAGGAATGAATAAATAACCTAACGAAAAAATGTCAACCTTACGGGTCCATCGGCGAACTGAGCTGTATCCAGTTTGAAGTAACCTTAGGATGAAAAATGTATTCATTGCATAGACTTCAGGATAGTTTTCTAGATTTCTTTCTTTACTACGTTCCGTTAATAAGTTCAAATAAAAATTAATTATATTATCGTTTACCCAGGCGTCTTCTGCTAAAGTCTTTATGTCTACTCTAGTTATGTTTATGCCAAATTTCGTAACTAGGACTTCGTTTCCTGGTCCATCTTTAATTGCTTTTTCTAGAAATGATTCCTGATCTTCCTTGTTTGAACTATCATCGAGGTCACAATCTGTGAATTTCAGTTTTCTTTTTATATTTGTTGGGTGTACGTTATAAAGTTTAGCTTTCCGGTATTTCGGCAATTCCTTTCTTCTAACTGCTTTATAGTTTTTAATGTATCCGGTAGTTCTGGTTTCACTATATGTTTCCCTATTTGCGTTGCGTTTTCTTAGATATTTTTCCTTGAATTCCTTAATGCGGTTTCTGATTTTTCCAAAGTCTACTTTATGTGTCTGTACCTCTTCAGGCGTACATTTGATGGTAGTATGAAATCTTTCGTTATAATTTCTTATGGCTTGCTGCAGAATTCTTCTGGCTGAAAATTTGGTTTTGTTAAGGGTAAGGGTGCGAAATTTCTCGACTAGGGTACTATGCAGTCTTTCAATATCTGCTATTCCTGTATGGCTATGTGCTTTGGTTAAATGCAAATCTACACCTTCTGTCTGCAAAAAGTCCTTTATAAGGATTCCATCGAATTCATTCCCAGCGATAATTCTTTTTGGTTTACCTATTTTTGCGAAATGGTCTTCTAATTGTTCTATCAATGTTGTGTGATTTCTATCGGTTAAGTAGTAAGCAGCTGCAAATTTTGAAAATGTATCGATAATACTTAAAAAGCTGTGCTTCATTATTATATAAATGTCTATTTGAATGATTTCGTTAATGTCTGTTGCAGTTTCTGTGAACTTGAATTTGGGTTTAATTGGGCGTCTATCATATTTAACTTCTTGGCAAACATCACATTGGCTTATAACAATTGTAATAATTTCCAGTAATTTTGGGTAATATATTTTATTTTTTAGAGCATTAAACGTCTCTTGAATACCGGAATGTACGCTTTCGCGCACATGATAGAAGGAAATTTGTTTTATCACTTCTGCTTCTGTTTCTATGTCTTGGGCTCTATATGAACAACGTATAAATTTAACTTGGTTATCATTAGAAAACATTTCTCTGATCTTTTCTTGTACTATATTGAACTTATGGTCTTCAAGTTCTGTGTAGACACCAGTGGTTCCTTTTTTTATGTATCTCCTAAGGATGTCGTGTAAGTTTTCAAAGTCATACTCAGCTACGTAAATTATGCGTTTATTATGCATCATTTCAAATTCCACAGTTTTATTATTGGTAAGTATCAACTGAGTTTTATATTTATTGACTATCTCTTCCTTAATCGGAATCCGGTCGTGTAATTCTTCCTCTGCAGAATGCATTGTCGCCATTGTAACATCATCTTCAATGTTTAGCAATTCTCCCAAGTCGGAGTATGAGTGAGTTCGGTTGTCCGTTTCCGTTAACAATTCATCACTTTTATTGGCAGGTTTAATTCTGCTTAAATAGTCAGCTACTTTGTTTTCACGTCCTTTTAGATATTCTATGTCGAATTGATATTCTCCCAGCTTAAGAAGCCATCGTTGATGCCTTGGAGATAAATCTCTACCTCTGTATTTAGCTTGAAGGTATTTGATAGGTTGGTGGTCTGTAAAGATCTTGAACCTATTTCCATATAGGTATGGTCTAAAGTAGTTTACTGACCACATGATGGCCAAGAACTCTTTGTCCGTAGCAGAGTAATTGCGTTCGTGCGAGTTTAGAGTACGAGATGCGAAGCAAACAGGGTGTCCGTCTTGTGACAAGACGGCGCCTATTGCAAAGTTGGACGCATCTGTTGTAAGATGAAATTGCTTCCTAAAATCCGGGAACCTTAAAATAGGATGTGACGTGATAAGATTTTTCAACTTTTCAAATGCTTCAACGTAGTTTGGGTCATTGCAGTTAATTTTAGCATTTTCCCTTAGGTATTTCGTTATTGGTTGCGCAACTTTGGCGTAGTCTCGAATGAATTTTCGGTAATAACCGGTTAACCCTAAGAAGCTTTTGATGCCCTTTTCTGTTTTTGGTAGTTGAAGCTTCTCTATTACGCTTACTTTTTCGGGGTTTGGTTTCAAACCGTCCTTGGTGATTATGTGACCTAAAAAAGGAGTTTCTTTCTCCATAAACCTACATTTGTCAATCTGTATTTTGAGTTTGTGTTCTTCGAGTACTTTGAATATACTTGATATGGCTTGAATGTGCTCTTGGAGTGATGTACTGAAGATTAGCACATCGTCTAGGTAGACAACGCATGTTTTGTTTATGTAATCCCTGAGGATCTCATTCATTAACCTCTGGAACGTCGCTGGAGCATTTTTTAGGCCAAATGGCATCCTCACAAATTCATACAGTCCATGTGGGGTTACAAACGCGGTCTTTTTTCTATCTTCTTCTTTTATTAGGATTTGGTGGTACCCCTTTGCCAAGTCAATGGTGGAAAAATATTGGGCTCGCCCCAACTTATCCAATATTGACTCGATATGAGGCAGTGGAAATTTATCATCCACCGTAACCTCGTTTAATTTCCGGTAGTCTATCACTATCCGGTATTTCTTTTCTCCTGAGTTGTCACTCTTTTTGGGGACAACTATTAAGGGGCTGGAATACTTGGAATTGCTCTTGCGGATAATTCCTTGTGCTTCCATTTCTGCGATTTGACGCCTTACTTCTTGTTCGTGCTGGGGTGGGTACCTATATAATCTCGCATTTATTTGATTGTCCGTTATCGTTTTTATTTCATGTTGGATAGTTACTGTACTAGTCAACTTATCCCCTTCCTTAAAGAAAATCTTTTGGAATCTGTTTATCAATTTAGTTATTTCCTCGTACTCTTCAGTATTTAAATGGTCAAGTTTTAATCGTTTTAGATAGTCTGGTTGTACAGTTTCTAAAGCACAAATTTGATTGTTTGGATATGGGTTGTTTAAAAATGGGATTATTTGCCCGTTAAGCGTAATATTTTTATTTTCAAAGTCAATGAAAGTACACAGTCTGTCAAGTAGATCACTGCCGATAATAAGTTGGTATTTTCGATTCGCTAAATTTCTACATTTCCATCTTATAAAGGCTCCTGGCGGTGACTTAAGCTCCGCTGGGGCTGGGGTATGAACCTCAAAATTAATGCAATCTCTACTTGTGATAGTAGTAAAATATAGGGGTTTAATTTGGATTTTCTTAAAATCGTTTATTTTTTCATCAATAATACTAAAGGAAGAACCAGTATCTATTAGGGCTAAATACTTGGTTCGATTTATAGTTATTTGTATTATGGGCAAGTCATCCGAGGCTAGTTGTAAAAAAACTGGCTAGTTTCGTTTGCACTATTGACCATATTTGATTCCATATACGTTGTGTGATCGATTTTCTTGTCTTCGTGCTTTTGATCCTGATATTTGTCAGAATTCCCTAAATTCTGTTGCCTGTGGTCCTTTTGAATGTTGTCCACTTCCATTGGTATAGCTGGTGGTTGTCTGCGCTGATGCGAATTTTGATAGAATTGTCCTTGCATGTTATTTGTTCGAAATTGTCCTGACCTGTTATTGTTAAAACTATTTGGGTTGTGTTTAAATCGTTCGGTATAAGAATTACTAAGGTGTCTGTTTTGTCGAGTCTGTATAGTTTGTTGTTTGTTTTGTTTAGGCTGTTGGTTGAAATTTTGGTATCTGTCACTGTCGTTCTGTCGTTGCCTATAACTTTGGTTGTATCTATTTTGGTAATGATTCGGGAGATTTTTAGAGTAACCAGGATGTTTGTTGGGATTATTGCTTTTATATTTACGAAATTCGGGTCTTATACAAGAATCCTCAAAGCGTCTTTCGCGCATTATATTGATTATTTCTAATAAATTATTTTTGCTGTAAATTTTTTCTAGCAAGACGCCTTGCGTCATTTCTTTTGCTGTGTTCACTAATAATGACTCTACATTATTTAAATCTATATATAATGTATTTTTATAGTAAATAATTAGTTCGTCTGTTTTATATTTAATTTTTTGTAATTCAGTGGCTAATTCATCTACCGTATTTACTCGAAGGCTGCTAATTTGTCGATAGATTTGGCAGGGTTCTGTGTCTGGCTTGTAGCGGAGTTTCAATGTCGCCTTGATTAGCTCCCAGTTGTCTGGTTCCGGAATGTTGATTATTGAATTTTTTGCATCACCATGAATTTTTTCGTAGAATATACAACGAGTTGCTTCCTTCTTTATTTGAGGGTCGTTTATGCTGTTCAAATAGAATTCGGTACTGGTAATGAAGGCATTGATGGAGACCTCTCCGGATCCATTGAAGTTGCTCATATGCCTCAGTTCCTTGAGAATTTTCTCCTTCTGGTCCGGTGATGAATTTCGCACTGATAGTTGTTGTATTGCTACGGCTAAATTGGCAATTTGGTCATCTCTGCTTATGTTTGTGATTACTTCTTGAACTGCCGCTGCTAATTGGGCCATTTCTGCCTCTCGTTCCTGTAGACGTCGCTGTAGATCCAGAATCAAAAATTACAAGTGAAAAAATCAACGACGCAAGCAAGTTCGCCCGAATGCCAAGACTACTGCGAACTCCGCCTCAAAGAGTAGCCACGCCTAATCAAAGCAGCGAGAAAACATCGTGCAAGCAAACCTCCATCGAAAGCTTTGCAACAACATTGTCCCTACACAAGGCGATGGAGCGAACGATACCAGAAGCGTAGTGGAGGCTTTGGGCAGTGGAGTCATCGATCCGAAGTGTCATTCTCCAGGGGCCATCAAAAGTCATATACTGAACAACGTGGAAGACGAAAACAATGATGCTCAACAACAACAAGACCCTCCTGCTGACAGTATATCGAGAACTTCGCCTGAGGACGACCTGATCACAAAAATAGCCGCTGACAGAAGTGAGGAAGAGCGTCTAACAAGGAACATAAGCGCTATGATAAAAGTGATGAGAAATTCAACGAATGTCCAAAAAACTGTCAACAAGGACATCAAATATGGGATTAACGAATTGGAGGACCTCGTTGATAGGATCCAGCACTATCGCAGCAGGTGGCTACGGGCAGAGAGTGAATTGAAAGAGCTTAAGAAAGTTCCAGAAAGTAACACTCCCTTCACCGAAAATGCTACTCCTCTTGTAAAAGGAGAAAAGGCGGCATGTAGTCCACTTAAACCTGACCGTAGGAAAAGGGCGAAGGGGCCGATAACAGTCGAGACAGGAGACAATAGTCAAGGGGAGGAGAAAACTGATGGCTTTCAATTGGTGCGCTCTAAATCGCAACAGAAGGAAAGTGCGAAGAAGACACACCACGCGACAACATAAGATTCCAAACAGGCTCCCGAAAAGCAACAAGGCACGAAACACAGCGCAATGCCTAAAAAGACCAGGAACAAGCAGCGCAGGGATTATCTACTGATCAAACCTACAGACGGGAGAACTTACGCCGAGGTCCTCAAGGAAATCAGGCAAAATGTGGAACCCGAAAAAAACGGTGTCTGTATACGAACAGTAAGAGCGACCAGAACAGGCGGTTCTCGTAGAACTCGGAGCGGAATCCACCGACAAGGGACGGTTCGAGAGCGCTGTCAAGGACCTCCCGGACTCTAAAGCTGTTATCTCTAATTCATCCTACGGTAGAGAGCTTTAGAATAAGGGTAACGCCTACCAATCCTAGAGGGCAACAATAACAGACATCCCAGAGAAAGACGCTGTGCAACTCCTGGGCAAGGAGAAAATTAAAATCGGCTGGGTTGTGTGCAGGATACGTCGGAGAGTAGCCCTAACTCGATGCTACAAGTGTCTTAGCTTCGGACACATGTCTTTGAACTGCAAGGGGCCAGATCGAAGCAAACTGTGCTACAGGTATGTCACTTCCGGCCATAAGGCGAAAGACTGCCCAAACGAACCCAGTTGTATCTTGTGCAAAGATAAGGGACGCAAGTCTGAAGATCTGACTCATATTCCAGGAAGTGGTAAGTGCCAGGAGTTCAAAGAGGCACTAAGCAAGAAAAGAGCAAAGACATGATTCAAGTCCTGCAAATCAACCTACACCGTAGCTCAACCGCACAAGATTTACTAGACCAAGTTGGAAGAGAACAAAAAGTTGACTTGTGGAAGTGGCTTCGTGCTCATTGGGTGCGCCGATTTGACATTCATAAGCGTCTATTTCACGCCAAATGAGTCAATTTCATGTTTTCAGAGCAGGCTCGATGAATTGGAGGAAGCTGTCTCGAGCACAGAAGGCCGAATCCTTGTTGGCGGTGACTTTAACTCCAAGGCGATAGAATGGGGAATGCCTCTGCCAGACTCGAGAGGAAAAAGAATCCTAGAAATGGCAGCTAGGAGGCAACATGTCATCACGTTGGGAACACACCAATTTTTCACCAACCATCTACATATCGGCCCCTATGTATACTGAACGCCGCTGGGAAGGTACTCGAGAAGCTCATTAGAGAAAGACTTGGAGAAGCCATTCGAATTGCCGGGGATCTGTCTCCTCGGCAGTACGACTTCAGGGCTGGTCGATCCACAATTGGTGCAATAGCAGAGGTAGCGAGCGCGGTCCAGCAAGCAGAAGCCCACAATAATTACTCGAGACGAATAGTACTGCTCATAACTCTAGATGTGAGAAATGCCTTCAACTCTGCTAGGACGATGCTGATTCGGATATTGAAGGACTACCTCAAAAACCGAAAACTCATCTATGACACATTGGGAGGCCGGCGAAGAATTGATTTGACATCAGGGGTGGCGCAAGGTTCCGTTCTGGGCCCGGACCTCTGGAATGTCTCGCACGATGAGCTTTTGAGGCTGCAGTTACCGGGGGAGTCGCGCCTAGTTAGCTACGCAGATGACGTAGCTGTACTAGTCGCCGGACGTACTGTCGGACAGACACAGCTCAAACTGGGTGCGGTAATACGCCGAGTGAGCGAGTGGATGACAGACCGTGGGCTTAGCCTAGCGCTGGAAAAGACCGAGGTTGTCGTCCTCACCAAGAAGCGGATCGCTCGTGTTATCCCGGTTCGGGTGGAGAAAATGATCATCGAGTCAAAAGAATCAATCAGATACCTTGGTTTGATGACTGACTCGAAGATGAGTTTTTTCGAGCAGGCTCGAGCGTCAGCAGATAAGGCTTCCGTGCGAGTATCGGCACCCAATCGCATTATGGCCAACACGCAGGGGCCAACCTCGAGCAAAAGACGTCTACTGATGAGTGCAATGGAGTCAGTGCTCTTGTATGTCTCCGAGGTTTGAGCTGACGCCTTTCGTAAAGAGACGCACCGAAGGCGTCTGGCACAGGTGCAGAGGCAAGGAGCTTTGCGGATAGCGGCTGTATACCGAACTGACTCTGAACCTGCAGTGCTGGTAATCTCGAGGGTGGTTCCTATTAAGTTACTTGCAGACGAATGGAAACGTGTTTCCGTACGTAGGGGGGAGTCGGCAAGAGAAAGCGTCAACCGAGAGGAACGGAGAAGAGCCCTAACCTTGTGGCAGCAAACATGGGGAAACGAAACGCGAGGCAGGTGGACCGCACGGCTGATAAGTGACTTGGGGCCGTGGTTCTACAGAATGCATGGTGAGACTGATTATTATCTGACGCATTTACTCAGTGGTCACGGGTATTTTCAGTCTTACCTGTATAAGATGGGAAAGACACCATCCCCAACTTGCGTGTTCTGCCTGCCATACGTTCTTTACGTGTAATAGATTTACAAGACTCCGTTCGCATTTCTCGGAGAAAATAGGCGTAATTTCCCCAGAAAATGTAAGGGGAAAAATGCTGGAATCAAAAGACAACTGGAACTGTGTGTCGCATTACGTACGGACAGTACTTATTATAAAGAAGGGCACGATGGATCGCTTGGCGAGAGAGGGGGATCTCTGTAACGCAATTCTCTAATAATCGAAATTCTCTCTAATCGCAATTCCGTCCTTTCCAGCCGTGCAGAAAGAGGGATTTCCCTTCACGTGCAGGTACTGCTAAACGATGATTAATGAGGCCTAGTCTGAAGTAATATGACAAACAGTTCCAGGCTAGGTTCTCGGTGTGACAGGGGAGGTGTTTAGTCGGTAGTCCGGTAGCGGGGGAGTCCGACACTCAGGGCGTAAATAGCCTTCACCTCCCAAACAAACAGAAAAAAAAAACAAAAAAAAAAACTGATAACATTAGCAACTTCGTCTTATTGGGTATGGGAATAAGTTTTCGCCGTCGCTGGAGAGATGTCTTTACAGATACTATTTTATTGTCTGCTGTGGTAGAGTTCTTGGAATTGGAAGCTGTATGCGTAGGTTCACGAACCCAGTAGTCGACATTTCTTCAAAGCGTGAACGCCGTTTTTTCGTGTTGAAAATGTTGAATTTCATACCGAAAGAGCTGCATTTGTGGGAAGTCTTAGTTCGATAATACATTCTCAAGAAAAGTGTTGCGAAAACTTATCGCACAATGCTAGATTTTTACAGTGATTATGCTCCATCAGAGACGACTTGCAGAGAGTGCTTTCGGCATATTAAAAATGGTGACTTGTCGTGACTGATAAAGATCGTGAAGGGGCACAGAAAAAGTTTGAAGATTCAAGTCGAAACCTGAAACATCTATCGCAGGAGCTAAATGTTGACAGATCTACTGTCAGTAAGCGCTTGCATGCTATGGGAAAGATCCAAAAAGCTGGGACTTGGGTGGCACATTAACTGAGAGATAGCGACATCGAACGGCGTTTGGTGAAATGCGAGATGCTTCTTCAACGACAAAAAAGAAAGGGTTTCTTGCATCGGGATGAGAAATGCATGTACTATGACAACTCTAAGCGACCAAAACATTGGGTAATACCAGGTGAATCAGGTCAATCGACGCCAAAACGGAATATTCACTCTTTCAATATCATTTTATGCATCTGGCGGGACTACGGGGGCGTCATCTTTTACGAACTGAAATATAAAACCTTCTGAAACAAACACTGGCGATGTATACCGACGGCAAATCATCCATCTGAATCGAGCTCTCAAGGAAAAACGGCCTGAATGGACAGATGACAGATATGACAAGCTGATTTTGCTACATGAAAATGCAAGGCCACACGTAGCCAAGCCGATCAAAAAATATTTGCAAGGTGTGAAAAATGAAATCTTGCCCCATTTGCCATATTCCCTAAACATTGCTCCTTGTGATTTCCATTTGTTATGCTCCATGCAATCGACCTTCACTGGCGAACGATTTACGTCCTATGAAGGTATCAAAAAATGGCTCGATGGCTTGATCAAATCGAAGGATGGAGGTTTTTTCCGCCGAGGAATCTATCTGCTACTAGAAAGATGGGATAAGGTCATAGATTCAAATGGTGTATGCTTTGAATGACATGATTGTGACTGTAAACTTAAAACATTGTCAAAAAAAAACGGCGGAAACTTATTCCCATACCCAATTTACTATCCAATTTTTTAGCACAATGTATACAGAAGTGTATTTTCGTAATAAAGCACATTGCTCTACTTAGTGTTAGTGATGTATAAACTCTTATTCTTTCATCCCAGGGCCACATCATATGCCCTTCAATATTATACAATGTCTTCTGCTAACACACCGTAATATTGTACTAGACTCGCGAAACACAAAAAAAATGACCCAACACCAAGATATTATATGGGCAAACTAGAAGTAATTCATAAAATAAATAGGATTCCTAACAAAAATAAAGTCGACTCAAATTATTGGTCACCATCCTATACCCGCATTCATCTGATTTCTATTTCATCAACAGGACGAAGACCTGTTGATCTGGACTTGAAGACCTGGCCAGTTAGTTGGCACCTGACGAGAAGCGGCAGGGACGCGTGTTCGAAACCAGCTTGAGCTCTTTCCACCTTTCTCAATATATTTTATACTAGTTATGAATTAGTATTTAAATTGTAATTTCGCATTGTTTGTAATGTCGCACCCGTTGAAAAAAGGTAAAATGGTGGCACCAAGAGATTATAATGGTATTGTAGTACTAAAATGGAGAGATGTTCCCGATGTTAGAATCTTATCCACAAAATATCCTCCCGTCATGACCCCAAGCGCTGATACTACACATCGCGGTCGCCTCCCGAAAATGAAACCTATGGCGCTAAGGGTGTACAATATTCGAAAAACTGGCATCGACAGAAGCGACCAGATGGTGTAATATGCAACCAAAATACGAAAAAGCATCAAGTGGTACCACATATTAGCATTACATTTACTTTTAGAGACAAGAATTTTACCGACTTTTAGGGACGGGAACTGGAGTATTTGGTCTGGCACCAAGTGCTACCATCGATGGGAAGTATGCCAAGTACCTTTCTAGCTGAGGTCTATGCCAACGCTAGACAGAGGATACAAAGGCAAAACTATAGCTATAATATCCGATAGCCAAGCAGCCTTAAAAGCACTAGAATCCCCAGTGATTATATCGAGAATGGTTCTAGATTGTTGCAGTACACTCAACAAATTGAGTGCGGACAATAGGTTACCCTATACTTGGTGCCGGGGCAAGCAGGTATCGACGACAATGAGCATGCGGACCATCTGGCGAGGGAAAGAACATTGACAGCATTCATCGGCCCTGAACTCTTGAGCGCAACTGAAATGAATTTCATTCATAGGGCTCTAAAGGAAACCGAGGATAGAGAATGCAATAGGCTCTGGAAAGGACTTCCAGGGCTTCGAATGGCGAAGCTAACCCTCAATGTTTATGACGGTAAGAAGTTTCGAGCGTGCATCGAAATGAATAAAAGAAAGCTAGGGGTCCAAGAAACTGGGATCTTCACGGGGCACTGCACACTCGGAGGGCATTTCAAAAGGATGAGCTTGGTAGCGAATGATGAGTGCAGATTTTGTAATCTTGCGGAGGAGACATCAGTGCATCTGCTGGCACACTGCGACGCACTGTCCCGCATGAGAAGAGACAGTTTAGGAAGCTGCTTCCCTGGCGAGGAGGATTTGGGACGCCTGAGGCCGAAGCAGATCAATGACTTCTCAGAAAGATCGATCTGCTTGAGGCGCTCTAGGCGCACCGGAAGCAAGGGCACAATAAACCTGTAAGGGTTGGCGTGCACCACCCCTGACAACAATCAATCAGGGCTAGGGACAAGGATCGTAAATGCACATAATAATGTATCAGAGAGACACAAAAGAAAAGGGAGATAAGAAAATTCCGGAAACTTTCAGTCACAGAATGGTTGTCCTCGAAAAATACTGTGCCCAACACTAAAAGACACAAAAGGAGGAAACAATCTCACCAATTTGAGGTTCACAAGAATCAGCAGGGCAAGCCTGTAAGAAAGGACGCACATCCTGCCGCACATTTTTTGAATTGTCCGAAATCGTCACCGATATGCTTGGACTGTTTCAACGAATATAATGCGATGTTGATAATATAATATTTATAATATTTTTAATATAAAGTAATAAAAATAAGAGTGTCATTTATTTTTTTTTTTTTGATATTTTATGCAGTATATTCTATATTTACAATTCAGTGCTTGCCCAATTAAATTTGTGCCGAACGTGTTAAAATCTTTGGGAAACTTTTTGTACGTTATTTATTTTTAGAAAAAATAACGCAAAAATTAAAAGTTTGTATTTATAAGAAGGTGATGCTTTTAAATAAATTGCATTTTATTATGCTTGATCTGAAGTTGTATAGAATTGTATGATGCAAAGGAATCGTACGAAAAATTGGAATTGGAGTATATCAGCTGACGAATCTTAAGAATAAAAGCCTTGAAAATGTATTTTAAGCTTCAAACACTACAAGAAAATATGTAGAAAACAAGAACTAGCAAAATGAATACTGACAATTTTCATCAAAGAGAAGGCCCAAAGGCCACAAACTGGGACATAGGTAACTGATACATTAACACACAGAGAACAGCCTAATTCATTGAGTTATATTAAACAAACTAAACTTTGTGGGTACTAGATATCAAGAATATTCTTTCTGCTTGTTCCAAGTTTTAAATGCCTCTTTAAAACTCACCAAAATCAAATTAAAAACCAGCACTTTATCTCCTAGCAGATAATTTATCGATGCATAGTTCCACAATACAGCTTTTTATCTACCAAACAACCAAAAGGATTCGAAAATATCGCTAGATGGAACCTCATTTTACAGGTTATACGAGGGTCAGTCAGAAAGAAAGTTGAAAGGTGGCAGCGCTCCGTGTGGTCAAAAGATAAACTAACGAAATTTTAGAAGATCGTTCTCTCATCTATCCTAACCAATTTGACGTATCGGTTAGACCGATAAGTCTACTTTTGTGTTTTTTACAAAGATTTAAAATGGAGACGCCGATACAAGTAGCGTCTAAATGTGAACTGCGTTGTTTGATAGGTTTTTTGACCGTAAAAAAAATTATCCGCTGGGGAAATATATTAAGAATTATCGTTTGTATACGGTGAGCAATGTATGAGCCTTCAAAATGTTACGCGTTGGTGAACAGCGAACCTAACCGGAAGAAAATAACTCCATGACAAAGTTACCGACAGTGTTTTGGGATTACCGAGGTAATCTTTTAGTTGATTACGTCGAAAAGGGGCAAGACTATCAAAGCAGAGTACTACTGTGATTTTTGGGATCGTTTATGAAAAGATTGATCGATTGAAAAGCAATCAAATACAAACGGCCAGGTTTGTTGAGTCGCAATGTGTTTTTGATTCACGATAATGCTTTTCCACATTCTGCCCGTTCAACCCTGGAAAAGAAAGGGCCCCATTTGAATGGGACATTTTTGAACATCCTCTTTATGACTAGGCCCCAAGTGATTTCCACTTTTTCCAGGCGATGAAAACAACGTTTGACGGCATACGATTCGACACGACAGATGACATCACCGAAGCAGTCACAGCGTACTTTAAAAATCTGTACGCAAAACATTTCGACGTTGGAATTACGAAATTAGTTTGTAGATACAAAAAATGTATTGAGAAAAATGGCAACTTTGTAGACAAATGAAAAAATGTCTGAATTTTCCGAAAATGACCTTTTTTGTTTTGACCACACCCTTCCCCCCCTAATCGGACCCTTAAACTAGCTTTCTGACTGACCCTCTGCTTCGTTATCAATGGCCCAACCAAATCTAAGCTATGAACGACGAACATATATAAATATAGATAAAAAAACGCAGATTGCGAGTAAAAAAGGTTAGTGCAAGTTTGCAGCTGACTAAGTATAATTTGATCCCAACCTTGTATGGGGTTGGCAACTGTAATGGCCTAAAACTGTCCTACTACGATTGACATGAACAAACACTCGGTTAACTATCTTAAGTCTTTCCGCATCCTACACTCTGAGTGTCGAAAATCACGTCAGAGATGATTACAGCAAGAGCGGAAAGGACACACCTCCAAATTACTTAGGAACACTGCAAAGTTTTGTGCAGAAAATATCTCTTGGTATGCATCATCCCCTAACAAAGAGTTTTATGACAAGGTTAGTAGCAGATACAAGGTGCTAAAGAAGTCCGCTATATAAATAAAACCCTTAACCAATCAATCAGAAACAACATAGAAGCGATGCGATTTAAGGGGCGTTATTTTAAGGCCAATTTAAACTACATGTTTCTTTCCTATTTCTCCAACCATGTCGCTGCTCTTTTAAGTTGTTGTCAAGAGTAAAGAACCATTGCCGAAATGCAAAGATTTATTGCCATATATGCAGCCCATTCCCTGAAGGTAATGGTAACGTTCTCCATGAAATTCAATAGAGGTTTAGGTAACACAATTTACAATTTTTATTCTCGAAATTCAGTTTGCGAAACTATAGGGAAGATATTTCCGGTAAGATTAAGTTGACTACGTTACACTAACATTGAAGGGTTAAATAATTCAATTTTGCAGATGAAAAAACTGTTGGAATTTCTTAAATTAATTTTTTACGTGAATAAAAGTTATTTGCAATTCATTTCAATTTTCCGACACCAATGAACAAGATACTGCAGTTCTTGGAGCGCGCTAAACGACATTTAATTTTTATGGTCGGCTGACATCCATATTTCCTTCTGCTATTTCTCATTCGTGTCTGAACGATAGTATATCTACATTAATTTTATCGTATTAGATATATTAAAATAGTTTTGGAATTGTTGTGGCGAGTCAATTAATTTTCTTGAATCTTTAGGGCTTAAATACAAATCCCTGTGCCAGCAACAACAGCAACGCCAGAGGAGACCACGACGCCGACAAATGTTCAGTGCGACGAGAATTAATTTGTCATGTTTTCTCAATCGGTTCTGTTTATTCTTTAAGAGAATCTGAAGTTCATATCTTGAATCCATCTACTGGTTGTTCGCCCTGAAGGAGCGGATTCTGTGCTATTTCATTTTCTTCTACTATATTTATGGACCATAGATTCTTCGGTACGCGAAAAATTTAGCCGAGACTATCTTGACAATTATTCATTACATTCTTGACCATCGTTCAGCAATTATTATTTCTGGCAATCTACGTAGTTCTTATTCGAGAAAGAAACAGTAAAGCTGATAGTTTGCTTATAGGACTGAATCAGCGCATCATCTTTTGTTCTTGAAATGAGCACGTTATTGTGCGCGTCCTTCCAGGTTAGTATGTTTTTTCAGTATGTTTTGAAATTTTTCAATTAGCGACGATGAAACAAACAGTAAAGTCAGGTCAATGTAATTTCTTCCAAAATTTTTCAACGCATTTTTAAACCAAAGACCGATGGCAACATATAACAATTAAAACAATCCTGACGTTATCAACATATGTTCTTAAACTTCTAAATTAAACTTTAAATTCACTCTTACACGGTTTATTCCGCCCCATAGGTGCTACCTTGTCGTGGTGGGAGGGGCTTGACGAGGTTGCCCGTCATCCAGACGCGTGATCAAGTCACTAAAAGTACCCACCAAAAAATATATGATGAGTGACAACAAAAATAATAAATTAGGGGTGGGGATATACACCCCGACGTGTGAGGGAGCCTCGACCTCATGCGGGCTTCTCTCCAGGGCATTTTTCAGTGTTGGAACACTTGGCCACTGAAGAATCAAAAATTACAAGCGAAATAATCAACGACGCAAGCATGTTCGCCCGAAGGCCAAAACTACTGCGAACTCCGCCTCAAAGAGTAGCCAAGCCTAATCAAGGCAGCGAGAAAACATCGTGCAAGCAAACCTCCATCGAACGCTTTGCAACAGCGAAAAAGGTGCTTGTCCACAACATTCCTCCTACACAAGGCGATGGAGCGAACGGTACCAGAAGCGTAGTGGAGGCTTCGGACAGTGGAGTCATCGATCCGAAGTGCTATTCTCCAGGGGCCATCAAAAGTCATATACTGAACAACGTGGAAGGCGAAAACAATGATGCTCAACAACAACAAGACCCTCCTGCTGACAGTATATCGAGAACTTCGCCTGAGGACGACCTGATAACCTCGTTGATAGGATCCAGCACTATCGCCGCAGGTGGCTACGGGCGGAGAGTGAATTGAAAGAGCTTAAGAAAGTTCCAGAAAATAAAACTCCCTTCACCGAAAATGCTACTCCTCTCGTAAAAGGCAAAAGGGCGGCATGTAGTCCACTTAAACCTGACCGTAGGAAAAGGGCGAAGGGGCCGATAACAGTCGAGACAGGAGACAACAGTCAAGGAGAGGAGAAAAATGATGGCTTTCAATTGGTGCGCTCTAAATCACAACAGAAGGCTGCGAAGAAGATACACCAAGCGACAAAAAAAGATTCCAAACAGGCGCCCGAAAAGCAAGAAGGCACGAAACACAGCGCAATGCCTAAAAAGACCAGGAACAAGCAGCGCAGGGATGCTCTACTGATCAAGCCTACAGACGGGAGAACTTACGCCGAGGTCCTCAAGGAAATCAGGCAAAATGTGGAACCCGAAAAAACGGTGTCTGCATACGAACAGTAAGAGCGACCAGAACTGGCGATCACCTCGTAGAATTTGGAGCGGAATCCACCGACAAGGGACGGTTCGAGAGCGCTGTCAAGGACCTCCTTGGCTCTTAAGCTGTTATTTCGACTTTACAGCCAATGGCCTCTTTGGAAATAAGAGACCTTGACTGCATTGCGGATGCCAAAGAAGTAGAAGATTCCATTAGGCTAATTCTTCCTATGGCAGAGAGCTTTAGAATAAGGGTAACGCCTACCAACCCTAGAGGACAAAGAGCGGCAACAATAGACATCCCAGAGAAAGACGATGTGCAACTCCTGGCCAATGAGAAAATTCAAGTCGGCTGGACTGTGTACAGGATACGTCGGAAGTTAGTTCTAACTTGATGCTACTAGTACCTTAACTTCGGATACATCTCCTTGAACTGCAAGCGGCCAGATCAAAGCAAACTGTGCTACAAGTGTGTGGGCCATAAGGCGAAAGACTGCCCAAACGAACACAGTTGCATCTTGTGCAAAGATAAGGGACGGAAGTCTGAAGATCTGACTCATATTCCTGGAAGTGGTAGGTGCCAGGAGTTCAAAGAGGCACTAAGCAAGAAAAGAGCAAAAACATGATCCAAGTCCTGCAAATCAACCTACACCGTAGCTCAACCGCACAAGATTTACTAGACCAGGTTGCAAGAGAGAAAAAAGTTGACTTGTTGCTGATATCTGAGCAACACCAGAACAAAAAGGAAGCTAAATGGTATTGTGATCCATCCGGCACCGCCGCCATCTGGGTACGTGATAGGGCTCTACCCGGATTTCGGACTTACTCCAGCGGAAATGGCTTCGTTTTCATTGGGTATGCCGATTTGACATTCATAAGCGTCTATTTCACGCCGAATGATTCAATTTCATGTTTGCAGAGCAGGCTCGATGAACTGGAGGAAGTTGTCTCGAGCACGGAAGGAAAAATCCTTGTTGGCGATGACTTTAACGCCAAGGCGATAGAATGGGGAATGCCTCTGCCAGACCCGAGAGGAAAAGTAATCCTAGAAATGGCGGCTAGGAGGCAGCTTGTCATCATGAACGTTCGGAACACACAAACTTTTCGACGGGGAGGCTGCGTGGGAACTATTCCGGATGTGACATTTGCTTCGGAGTCCTTAGTGCCTAGGATACACTGATGGAGGGTACTGGAGGACTACTCGGCGAGCGATCATCAGTACATTGCTTTCGCAATTGGCGACTGTGCTACTCGATGCGTAGCAGCCCAACCCTCAACTGTAGGTTGGAATATATCTAAAATAGATGTCGACGCGTTCGCCGCAGCTCTTATGAGAGGTGAAACTATGACGGTAACGGGAGGAGCCTCAGCTGAAAACATGGTGAACTCCACCATGAGGCTCATCAAGAATGCGTGTGACTGCTCTATGCCCAGGCGACGGCCTCGAAACAATAAGCCTGCTGTATAATGGTGGTCGGCAGAAATCGCCGAAAAGCGGAGAGAATGTCATAAACTCCGCCGCGGATCTCAACGTTTAAGAAATCGAGACGAGTCACACTCCCAAACGCTGGTATACAGGTCGGCTAGAAAAGTTCTCCTCAGGTTAATTAACGAAAGCAAGGCTCGCTGGTCGCGCAACCTATTTGAGGACATCGACAGAGACCCGTGGAGGCTGGGTTACAAGCTTGCCATGCAGAAATAAGGAGCTGCAAGGAGGCCCTGTGTCCTTGAAACGGAAAAAATGGACCAGATTGTTCGAGCGCTCTTCCCTATGCATCCTATTCGTCCCGATGATGCAGAAGTTGAATGTCCCGGAGAATGCCCACTTTTTACCGCCATCGAGCTGGATGATGCGGTGAAAGCTTTAAATCGAAAAAGGCCCCAGGGCCAGACGGTATACCAACGGAAGTGATACAGCTTGCACATCAACTTTGTCCTGACAAGCTGCTCACCACTTTCAATGGCTTTTTGCAGCAGGGCGCGTTTCCAAATTGCTGGAAAGAGGCGAGGCTCATGCTGATCCACAAGGGGATGGAGAACGCGGAGCAACCATCTTCATATCGGCCCCTATGTATGCTGAACGCCGCTGGGAAGGTGCTCGAGAGGCTCATTAGAGAAAGACTTGGAGAGGTCATCCGAACTGTCGGGGATCTGTCTCCTCGGCAGTACGGCTTCAGGACTAGTAGATACACAATCGGTGCAATATCAGAGGTAGTGAGCGCGGTCCAGCAGGCAGAAGCCCACAATCACTACTCGAAACGACTAGTACTGCTCATAACACTAGATGTGAGAAATACCTTCAACTCTGCTAGATGGACAGATATTCTTGGTGCTCTGGAATATTTCAGGGTGCCGAGGTATCTGATGCGGATATTGAAGGACTACCTCAAAAATCGAAAACTCATCTAGGACTCGTTGGGAGGCCGGCGAAGAATTGATTTGACATCAGGGGTCGCGCAAGGTTCCGTTCTGGGCCCGGACCTCTGGAATGCCTCGTACGATGAGCTTTTGAGGCTGCAGTTACCGGGGGAGTCGCACCTAGTTGGCTACGCAGATGACGTAGCAGTACTAGTCGCCAGACGTACTTTCGGTAAGATGCAGCTCAAACTGGGTGCGGTAAACGCCGAGTGAGCGAGTGGATGAGAGACCGTGGGCTTAGCCTAGCGCTGGAAAAGACCGAGGTTGTTGTCCTCACCAAGAAGCGGATCCGTCGTTTCATCCCGATTCGGGTGGGGGAAATGATCATCGAGTCAAAAGAATCAATCAGATACCTTGGCTTGATGATTGACTCGAAGATGAGTTTTTTCGAGCAGGTTCGAGCGTCAGCGGATAAGGCTTCCGTGCGAGTATCGGCTCTCAGTCGCCTTATGGCCAACACGCAGGAGCCAACCTCGAGCAAAAGACGTCTACTGATGAGTGCAATGGAGTCAGTGCTCTTGTTTGGCTCTGAGGTTTGGGCTGACGCTGTTAGTAAAGAGACGCACCGAAGGCGTCTGGCACATGTGCGGAGGCAAGGAGCTTTGCGTATAGCCGCTGCATACCGCACTGACTCTGA
The DNA here is from genome assembly GCA_954870665.1 of Stratiomys singularior. NCBI lineage: Eukaryota > Metazoa > Arthropoda > Insecta > Diptera > Stratiomyidae > Stratiomys > Stratiomys singularior. The sequence continues at coordinate 104,330,950 of OX940880.1, forward strand.
ACCTGCAGTGCTGGTAATCTCGAGGGTGGTTCCAATTAAGTTACTTGCAGACGAATGGAAACGTGTTTCCTTACGTAGAGGGGAGTCGGCGAGAGAAACCGTCAGCCGAGAGGAACTGAGAAGAGCCCTTACCTTGTGGTAGCAAACATGGGGAAACGAAACGCGAGGCAGGTGGACCGCACGGCTGATAAGTGACTTGGGGCCGTGGTTTTACAGAATGCATGGTGAGACTGATTATGATCTGACCCAACTTCTCAGTGGTCACGGGTATTTTCAGTCTTACCTGTATAAGATGGGAAAGACACCATCCCCTACTTGCAGTACTTAATTATAATCCATCCCCAACAGTACTTATTATAAAGAAGGGCGTGATAGATCGCTTGGCGAGGGAGGGGACATCTCTGTAACGCAATATTACAGAAACTAATCGTAATTCCATCCTATCCATCCGTGGAGAGAGATTTCCCTTAGCCTGAAGACATCGCTAAGGGAAATGAGGCCTAGTCCAAAGTAATGTGACAAACAGTTCCAGGCGAGGTTCTCGGTGTGACAGGGGAGGTGTTTAGTCGGTAGTCCGGTTGCGGGGGAGTCCGACACTTAGGGCGTAAATAGCCTTCACCTCCCAAACAATAAAAAAAACTTCTAAATGGGCATTGCGAAATTGTGACCCCGAAAATTGGCTTGCTCTGGTTTGTGTTTTATAGACCACCTTGTTCATACTTTCGGACTCAATACATTCTACACGGTCGCAATCTATATTGGTTCGCTGACGATTATAAATTGTTTACAAATTAGGTAGGTACAATCCTTTTGTAATGCTCTCAGGATTAATGTAATCCTCTGCATAGTATCGACCTTGATTCGATTAATTTAACTTGTGCTTCGGTTTCATGCCAAATTCAAATGGATTCTATGGTTTTCAATTCGAAAAGGTTTGGTTTTTTTTTCTTCAAAATTGCTTAGTTACTAACGTCGGCGTGACCATCAAATATGAAAAATATTCATGTAAGCATACATGGCCAGTAATTGATTAAAACTCCCATTTGAAAGAAACGAGTACTAATTGGAATATCAGAAGATAAATTTGATTAGTTGATTTGTTTTCGAGCATGCTTGTAAGGTTGTTCAAAATTTGCGATGATTTATTGAATATACACGTGAGGGATTAAATGTTAAGTTCAATAGCATCGTTAAACATGCGACAATGTTTGTATTGTGGGGTCGTTGTATTGTATGTTTTATTTGAATACTATTGGATACAATGACCAGGACAACTAACTACTCAGACTCAGGAGAAGGTGAGGGAGTTTATGATTATAAATTCGCGAATGTGGAGTAAGTTAGCAATTTTTGAAAGTTGTTATTGTGCAACACAAACGAATTATTCGGTTTCGGTTTTTTTTTGCTTACCACATCCATTGGCCCATCCATTTTAGGGGCTTGAAATTAAATTACAATTAATTTTGTAATTTAACTTCAAATCATTTCCGAAAACTGTATTAATGCCACCCCAAAATGGTTGCGAAAACTCAGGAGCCCGATCCCCTGAAACAAAAGTTACGTGGGTAACCCAGGCGCTTTTTTTACTACAGCAGGCGACAGTAACCAAACTGCGTTAACATTTAGGCAGTTGATACTGCGTGCAAAAAAAAATGTAAACCCATATCTAAGAGCGCGGTAAGTAAAATTCATAATTGCGTTCTAAAAGCCAAGCAAACAACACCATTCTACGGTATGACAAGGAAAGCGGATATGAACGCCTCCGCAGATGCCTCTATCGACATGTAAGAAAGATATGGATAAAAAAGTGAAATGAACCATATGCAACGAATGAGTTAGTGGTTAATTTAGCAATCATCAGGATTAATTAAGAAAATACTCATCAAACAGATCAATTCTTACTTTAAGAAAGTGATTAACATCACAATAAGAGCATTCGACGATTTGCCCATTTGAAGGATATTTGATTCACCAAACTTGTCCGACTCTATTCATGTTTAATGGATCGCCATTGAAGTAACGAGAGGTGAGAATACTACATTGGGCCGGCTTAACGACAGACAGGTTCGTACCCTTCCAATTCATTACATAGTTTAAAAAAATATTCATATAAAAATCAAATAAACCACAAGTGCAATGGTTGATATTTCTCGTAGTTTGTGCCTAATCAACCCTGTCAAACAAAGATAAGTTAGCTGGTGGAACACAGATCTGGGAACACCACTCAGATATAATGCAGCCTGAAGTAAATACAAAAATATTCATAGTTACATAATAGGTGTATAAATATGAAATGCGGATTTTTTCTGCTTGAAATATGCACTTATTTGTATAACAGAACGAATGAATTCAATAATCAAAGTATTGGCCATTGTTAGCTACGACTTTTTCCCATCTTTCTGTCAATTGATGGATTCCGTCCCAGTACCACTTCTCATTTTTTGAGGCTAACCACTCATCAAGCCAATTTTTAACTTCTTCGTAAGATAGGAAGTGCTGTTCCGAAAGTCCGTGCTGCATCGATCGAAACAAGTAGTAGTCAGAAAGAGCCAAGTCTGGTGAATACGACGGGTGGGGCAGAACTTCCCAATTAATGTTTCCCAAGTAGTTCTGGGCAGGTATTGCAACATGCGGCCGAGCATTGTCATGTTGAAAAATGACTTTATCATGTCTTTGGTGAAATTCTGGTCGTTTTTCCTTAAGTGCGTGGTTCAATTTGATCAGTTGTTGTCGGTAACGTTCGCCAGTAATAGTCTCACTAGGTTTCAGCAGTTCGTAATACAAAGGTCCCTTACTATCCCACCAAATACACAGCAAAGTCTTCTTTCCATGAATATTTCGGACTGGTTGTGATGTTGATGGCTGGTCTGGGTCTACCCATGATTTTTTCCGCTTGGGATTGTCGAAATAGATCCACTTTTCATCGCCAGTAACAATCCGATGCAAGAAACCTTTTCTTTTCTGTCTGGCAAGCAACATTTCACAAATGGTTTTTCCCCTTTCCATGTCTCTTTCTTTCAATTGATACGGCACCCATTTTCCAGCTTTTTGGATCCTTCCCATGGCTTTTAAACGTTGTGAAATGGCTGCCTGGGTTTCTTCCAACGCTTCTGCCAACTGTTTTTCAGTTTGTGTGTTATCTTCATCCAATACTGCTTGCAAATCTGTATCTTCGAATTTTTTTGGTGGTTTTCCACGGTCTTTGTTGCTGACATCGAAATCGCCACTTTGAAATCTTTTAAATCATCGTTCACAAGTGTCTTGGCTTGGGGCATGCTCACCATATGCTTCAACTAACAATCGATAAGTTTCTGCTGCCGTTTTCTTCAAATGAAAGAAGGTTATTAGACTTCCCCGCAAAACCTCTTTTCTGGCACGTAATTAGAAATTTTTGAAGCGAAAAAAAACTATGTTGTTTTACAATCAAAACCTATCACATACTGATTTTGTTGATTTGTTGACAGATGTTTACCCTCCAAAATGCCATATTAGTAATCCCCGACAAAAACCATATGTAATGGTTATGCCATCTGTTAGTAAAATCCGCATTTCATATTTATACACCTAATATTTCCACATATGCATTAATTACCTTTATTCAAATCAAAAATTATTTAAAACGACGTTTTATTTATAGAACTGATATTTATGCCCATATAAATATATCATCATAAAATTAATAGCACTTTCGTCTTCTTGAAAACCAGTGAAACTTTCGTTTGTAATCAACATTACTTAAAAACGAAAAGAGTGAAATCTCCAGCGAAAGGCATTTTGAGTTTAGCAAAACAAATATATAATAAAATACAAATCGACGAATAAACATCACTGCTACCGATTCCGCACCTATTAACGTCGTGTTGAATCGAAGGACGTTTCTGAACATAATCATCTTCACTATCATCATCATTATCGTCAGCAACTAACGCAATATTAGTATCAGCAATTTTAATTTTTGATGAACAGATTATTCTACTTCAGAATAAAAGCCTCTAACCATATTTATGATTATCTTTCCTATAGCCTATATAAAAGCCTATTTTCTATAGCCTATATTTTATACCTGTATAAAAGCCCCAAGACAACCCCGTTACCGCCATATCAACGACACATGACTTATATGAATGCATCCCAAATAAAATTGATGAGCGAAAACGAAAGACTTAAGGCAGTAACTCGATTTTTCTTATGTCAACTTTGTCATCAATCAGCGTCTTCACGGTTCACATGCTTTTGGCATGGAATACATATAAATAGTATTATAGCTATATGTCGAGATAAATTGACGATATACTATTAAAACGAATATACATCCATGAATACATTACAATTGTACACATGATTTGTTGTGAAAATGATGAATATGCATAATGTTGGTTGCGATGTTGTTTTTTAAACCCCTCTTGTTCGAGTTGGTGTTGTTGTTCAAGATGAGCCCACGAATCGTGTGAGTACAACATCTGGTCGAACAATAATGGTTAAGATGCATTTATTCTTGACCTTCTAAATGAATAATGTGAATGAGAAAAAATGTTCAAGCTATATAAATGACTCGTCATGTTCTCGGAAACGACATTGACTTTCAGGTGGGAAAATTGTTATGCTGATCGATGGAAATTGGATTACACGCATCGTGAAATATTCTTAGGGCATAACATAGGTTATGTTTTGATATAAAGGTACATACAGATATCACCGTACATACAGTGGTGGAAAAAAGAAAAGAAACAAGATTGTTCCGTGAAATTTATCAATGACAACAAAGTTTTTCTTTGCACTAAACAAATATTTATTGATAAAGTATAATGTATTACAATTATTCAATGAACATCCTCAACACTACCAAAACTGACATGGCAAAACGATAAATAAATGCCGAAACGATGAAAGATAACCTCAGAAAGAAAAATAAAGAGATCACTGTTAAGCTGTGTTGCTCTTTTGGGATTGGGATCATGAAATTACACTTCAATAATTAAAGTTATTTAATATTTGGTCTTTGGGCTCCAGTCGTCGTAAGGTATGAACTTAACTGACACAAATATGAACACAAATACTGAAATGCCATGCAATTCGAGTATTTTCCACCAATGGTTTCTTCTTTCTTCAGTCTCGTTTCTTCCACTTTAGGGCTCCGTGTAGATGTGTTACAGGAATAATAGGAGTGGCTATTATATATTTCTTTCTATCACGCATAAGCCGCTCTTGGTTGGGTTTGAAGGATGTTTAAGGTTATAAATTTTTTTTAAATTGCCATCGGAGTGGCATGTTCTTTTGGGCAAATATCAGTCCTGTTGTCTTCAAAATGTTTACTCAATGGGCTGCGCACACTTCACACACTTTATACAGCAAACTGAAGCAAGCCCATAAACGATTCCGGCCCATATTACTTCCACCATATTCAATTGCGTTTTTTAAGTGTATCTGGAACTGCATTCGATGCTCCTCGAACGTTTAAAAGTCTATTGCATATGACGATCGGATATTGATTCAACTCATGGTGAGAGGTTTGTGCACGAAGGTCAATTATTTTGTAAGAGGGCGGTACGATAAGTACTTAGCCTCACTACCCGATGGTGCCACTATCGCAAGAGAAATACGCTATAGTGTAGTACCTTCCTGCATACGACTACTGACGAAATTTCAGTCAGATACAATTTGTAGTTCTGTTTTGAGATAGTATGAAAGCAAGCGTGTCCGTTTATTTCAAAAAAATGGAAAAGGAGAAATTTCAGTCGGTGATTGTATTCTTGTTTTTGGAAAGGAAATTGCGCAATGAAATCGACTAGTGTATGGGGACGCTTCTCCTTCGGTGGCTACCGGCAAAAATTTTTTCAACGAATTTCAGAGCGGTTGCAGGTCGGTTTTTGCTGAGCCACATGCAGATGCCCCAACAATAGCAACAACGGAGGATAACATGACGAAAATCCACCATCTCGTTTTGGCAGACTACCGAATGAAGGTGCGCGAGATAGCTGAGATAGTAAGCATTTGAAAAGACCACGTGGTGCATATCCTACATGAAATTTTGGTTATGAGAAAGCTGTTGGCAAGATGGATGCCGCGTTCACTCTCTCCTGATAACACGCGCAACTGTTTGACTACTTGAGAGCAGTGTTTGGCGCTGTTTACGCGCAATTCGTAGGAGTTTTTGCGTCCTTACGTGACCGTGGACGAAACATGGATCCACTAGTACACGCCGAGGCCAAGAAACAGCCGAAACAGTGGACTTTACTCGACGAATCTGCTCCAAAAAAGGCGAAGACTGTCCCATCGGCCAGAAAGGTGATTGTCACCGTTTTCTGGGATTCGCGAGGTGTGATATACTGGCCACCTGGAGAAGGACAAAACAGTCACGGGGCATACTATGTCAAATTATTGGACCGATTCACCACTGAATTTAAAAAAAACAGCCCCATTTGGCGAAGAAAAAATGTGCTGTTCCACCATGATAATGCACCGGCTCACACCTCCGCACTCGCCACGGTTAAATTTATCAAATTTGGCTACGAATTGCCCCGTGATTTGACCCTGTGCGACTTTTTTTTGTTTCCCAACTTGGAAAAGCCAATCGTCGGGCAGAAATTTCACTTGAATGAGGAAGTAATCGTTGCCTAGGAAGCCTTCTTTGCAGAGCTTGAGAAAACCTGTTTTTGGCGGTTTAAAGAAGTTGGAGGATCGCTGGGTCAAGTGTATCCAACTAAAAGTAGATTATATTGAAAACAAGCTTGCATTTTGTCCAAAATTTTTGTTATTTTCTATGTTTATTGGACAGCTCGCGTTATGTTCTCTTTATTCAATTATAGAAACTTTCTGAACAGGCAATATTTTTTTCAAGTAATGCTCGACTTGTCACTGGCGCATTTAGTACTGAACCAGAAAAATGTCGAAGGGGATGTTGTTATTCGTTTCCTTCACCTAATTTAACGCCGTTTCCAAGATGCCAACCGCCAAGCAAATGAACTACAAACTTATACCTGCTACACTCTGACTAATTAGTATTTGTTAACGCCTATCATCCAAGTTGAGGCATTGAATTCCAAGTCCACAATCATTATCAATCATGAAACGTACTCATACGAGAACATCCTGCTGCAACGAGAAAACTAAAATAAATGGGATTCAATGAAAAGGGAAACCGGGAAAGCCAAAACTTATTCAAAATCCAAAGAATATGAAAGAGTGTTTTATTACTTGAACAACTTTTAAAATGTCATGTTTTTGTTCACGTTTTCACACAAATCCTTTCCAAAGACGAAGTTCGCTCTTCATGTCTTCACATAAATTCAAAATGTCTTGACATACATAAATACCCGTGTTTGATGACAGAGGGCGTTCCTGAGGGAAGTTGGTATTATCATCGTGTGCTGCCATCTATCAAACGACGATCAAACAAATACCAGACTGATTGATAGGTTTGTTTGGATGTAGCAGCCATTCGATTAAGACGTGTTTCGTGATTTTTCCTAAGATGGAAATAGAGCAGTATCGTTTGGTAATTCCTAGTTCGGAAACCTAGATTCATCATTATACCCCAGAAACTAAGCAACAATGGATTTCTCCCGGTGAATCTGCTGTAGAGAAGGCGAAGACGGTTCTTTTTGGCGGAAAGGTCATGACAACGATTTTTTTTTGTGGGAACGGCGTAATCCTCATGGATTTTTTAGAAGAAAGAAAAACAATCACTGGACAATGCTACAGTGAGTTATTGGATCGCTTTAACAAAATATTGCAGGAGTCACGGCCGCGTTTGACGAGAAAGAAGGTACTGTTTAGCCATGATATGACCAGCGCATTCATCTCATCCAAATTGCATGAATTGCGTTACGAATTGCCGCTGCATCCCGTATTTACCCGACCAGGCTTCCTTCGACTTTTTCTTGTTTCGTTACATGAAGAAATGGCTCGCGGAAAAAAATAAGCCCATGTGAGAGAGTCATTGCCGTGACAGACGACAAATCCTATATTTTGGAGCGGTTAAAAAAATGGAAGTAACGTTGGGGAACGTGCAAAAAAAAATTTTTTTTAAAATTGTGTTTTCATTCCTAACATGGATATCTATTGAACCGTCCACGTATATTGCCTGCGATGCTAGTTACTGGTGTTATTATTGGTGTTATATTCTAATTGTTACGTCATTCTAATGCGTGCTTCAACTAAAAGTGACTGCAGCACGCTTCGTTCAGAGTTTGTCTGGTTCTATAATGATTTTTCGATTTATTTGAATAAGATCCTTTTGTTGAATTATTCGCCGCAAGGGGCGTTTGAACGCTAAATTCATTCTATGCATCTGTATAATAACTGAAAAGTCGTCCTTCTTACGCTTATATATTTCCAACCACAATAATTTACTGTGTTACTTGTACTCGCCCACCGATTTAACTTAGTAGCTTACCTTTTTCTGTGTTTTATTCAAATAGAACCTCAACAATTCTGTTTCACGATGAAATCTTAACTATAAATATTTCACGTAAATATGGAATAAAGTACGCTAAATTGCTACATCCAATAATTCATTGGTTATTTGCATGGAGCTATCTTGTAAATAACGTGATATAATGCACATATGTCAACCAGTATTGTATTCTCATAAGACACAAATTGGAATTTATAGTTACAACCGTTTGATGATGATAATAATTCACTTTATGTTTATTCTAGGACAATGATTCATATCTGTTTCAGGGCCGATTTTCTCGTTTTAAATGGAGCGTTAAAGTGAAAGTTGTTTAAAATTATTTTGATTTTTATAATATGTACAAATCTGGGTTCTGTTCAATTCAAGTTGGGTTACAATTTTTATTTCACTGAATTCTTCTGGCCCTTTAGTATCTCAAAATGGTTTATAAACTTGCATTCACCACATGGTACAAAAGAACATTATACGGACTAGCAAATATGCTTAAACCTCAGCAAACCCCGCACTATGCCGACAGTTTACCTAAGTTTAGGTATCACCTGGTCTCGCCCACAATAAGCCCCAGTTTACACTTTTTTTGGTTGCTTTCAAACTGCTCAAACCTACCACTGTGCTAATGTAAGACATTCCTCTTTGGCAATTTTATCATTTTCCGATCAAAGCGACACAATGTCCATACCATGCGAATCAATTTACTTGTAATACATGCATTATGCAAATATGCATGCACACAGGACTGAATATATGCGAGTATATTTAAGAGATATCGAGTACATCATTGACCACCTTATTCTTGCTGTTGTATGGGCTCTTGCGAGGCGGTAAGTACATAAAAATAAAAGTATAACACTTTCAGTTTTTGTAAAGGAATTTTTTGAAACCTACATTTCAGGCAAAGATATTGGGAATGAGCGCTGGATCTTAATGCTTGGTTAGTGATATAGTGGACCTATGACAGGTTAGCTAAGATTAATGTTGATGTAGCACCTGTGCATGCAATAAAAAAGGGATAAAGGTTTTTGTCAAGATAACTTAGTCATGGACGTGACATCAGTATGCAATAAGGTGGGCTAGCAAATGTTTCCCTTTGACAGCACCTCCAGTGCTTGTTTCGAGGATAAAAAAGGACTTTTTTTATTTCTTTTGTTATATGTTGTAGGTGTGAACATTACAAACGATGAACAATTAATGAGAATTTAAATTAGAAAATTTGACAAAAATTGACGCTGACAAAGAGAGTAACTTGCTCCTGTAATATACAAAGGACGCCTATTAAAAATTTTCTACCGTCTCTTGTGAATACCAAAAACAGCGAAAAGTTTAAAAGAAACCTCGAAGCATTTAACGCGTGAGGATATCCAAAGGATATATGTACAAACATTTGGAAATTTTTACGCAAAAGTAAGAATATTCCCTGGAGCAGTGAATTTCCTTTTCTGTATGTTCCAAATCTAGGATATAGTATCTTTCTTTGTTAGAACTCACAGGTAAGTACAAGGATAGGTAACCTGTATATTCAATTGCTGAGACTACCAGCTAATTTATGCTATTGGATGTCGTTAAATCAAGACGGCATTGTCAATTTGATTTATATTGGTTACCTATTTTATAGGAAGTCTTTTCTCTTGCAATATTAATACCTGAAAAAAAATTCAATTTTTCTTTTCGTTTGCAAATACATTTTTTTGGGTGAATTAAAGTTTTCATACATCAGGTAAAATAATTGATTTTTAACTTTTTCTAAAATATTACCAACTCACACTTAAAATTTTAAAAGGAGTCCTTGTTTAGTAAACACTCCTTTTAAAATTTTAAGTGTAGAAATTTTAAGCCTTATGACAGGTCACCAAGTAGGCAGAGCCAAGGATACCTCCGAATGTGGACGTGCCATAATTGGCTCTCGAACAAAATACCTCTGTGCGAGCATAGAAATTCACTCATACCTGACACGCGATAATGCTGAATGGAAATGACATGCTTGGAAACAAGTTATTATGTTTTAAGTAAAGAAAGTGTTATCTGTTGCGATTCCTGACATCTCTACCACCCCTGGTTCATCACGACACTTTACTTTATCTTTCCACGCCCCTACGAGGAAATTCACGTTAGGACAGTTTCCTTAATCTTTCCAGAAATTTTACGAGGCTGTTTCCGCAAATTTTCCAGAATTTAATATTTATTAATTATGGATTTGCTGGTTACCAGGACCGTTCCTGAAAGCTAGTATTCTTTGGGGAGTGCCGCCCCCACGTACCCGAGGAAATTGAGGACATCACGGAATATGACCCTGAACCAATTATAGACTACGATTGGACAGATTAACCGAAATTGATGCTTTGGGCTGGCGGATATGATGTTTTGGACCTAGTTGCGTCGCACGGTAGCACCGAGGTGACACTCGAGTGTGAACGGCTCCAATCTAACGATCATACCGTCTCCATCCCGGTTTAACCTTGGCAGGCCTCGGAGTACGTTCGAAGTTCGCACCGTTGAGTTGGTGGTGTAGGTTCGGTTGAGACGAACTCCCGATTAGCGCCGGTCTGGCCCTGAGCACCTGTCCCCATAAGGGCTGGTGCCAACCCTCGCATGGCCTCCCTCGCCTGCTTAGCAAAGATAACCATGGGACCAATAAGGCGACTACACACACGAGTGGAGGTAGCGGCTCTGAGGGGGGACCCATAAGAAATGATAACAAACAAATTATACACAAAAGAAAATATGTCAGAACTGAAACATTCGAAAACGGATGGACAAAAAGTAGGAAATCTGGTACAACCAGAGATTTTAACAGCATTTGGGCGCAGCAAGAAAACCATGCGCACACCAGAGCGACCAAAACAAGAAGAACAGAGCCTCTTGCAACCTGGAAGAGATGAACACACGGTAGAGAAATGTGAAACGGTTGAGGAACCTATGAATGTTGCCATCACAACCGAAGCGACTGAAGCACGGGACACAAATAAAGAAATCCCTGCACGTCAGACACGGAGCACTTCGATTATCATGGATCGTGCAGAGGAAGAGAGGCTATACCGTAAAGCAGAAAGGGTTATTAAACGCATCACTGCCACATGCAATACACAAACGAACCTTAGTAACCTTAGCAAAGAGGTTAAAAACGGAGTTCTGGAGTTGGAAGACCTCCTAACCCGAATATGTCATTATAGACGCAGGTGGCTAAAGGCAAATTCTTACCAACAGGCTAATTCAGTAGTCGTCCCGATTTCTACTGCCACCAAAAGGTTGGCCTGCAGTCCAAACAAAGGGGATCGAGATAAACGTAGGACAGGACGCCGAACGATCAAATCGCGATTGAGGAGGATTTTCAGACGGCACTATCCAAGGCTGCCAAAAACGCAGCTAAAAAAGCGGCCATGAAGTCCAAAATCGATAAACACCCACAGGCACGGAAACGCAATGAATCATCGCAGATAACCCAGGAAACTAAGATTAAGAAGCGTCGAAAACCCATTGGGCAGGCACTGCTGGTTAAACCCACCGACGGTAGATCCTATGCGGATGTTCTGCGAGAAATCAAGGGAGCGATAAAACTCGAAGACATACAAAGTGCAATAAAAGCTGTACGGCCAACTCGCTCGAGGGATTTACTTGTTGAGTTCCGATCAGATGCAAACAATAAAAACGCGTTCCGTGACGCAGTCATAAGAGTCCTTGGAGAGAAGGCAACTGTAGCCTCACTCGAGCCTAAGGCCACACTGGAAATTAAAGACATTGACTGCGTTACAGATCTGCCGAAATAGAAGACGCCTTAAAACGCGACTTCCCCGTACTAGGCGAGACGAAAGTCAGGCTGGCCAAACCGAACAACAGGGATCAACGCATGGCCATAATCGACCTCACAGAGAGGGAAGCAGAACAGCTTTTGAAGCAGGGCAAAATAAGAATAGGGTGGGTTATTTGTCGGATACGGCAAAGGGCCATTTCCCTTCGGTGTTTCAAGTGCCTCGGATATTGTCATACCGCAGAGACATGTAATGGAACTGACCAAAGCTCCTCGTGCTACAATTGCGGTAAGACAGGGCATAAAAAGAAGGAATGCACAGACGAGTCACACTGTGTTCTCTGCCAGGAGTATAACCCGAGACCAGATGATTTGAAACATATTCCAGGCACAGGGAAGTGTCGGGTCTTCCAAGTAGCCCTAACCAAGGCAAAAGCGCTTCTGCAATGATTCGTATACTCCAAATCAATCTAAATCGAAGTATCATCGCCCAAGACCTACTGGAACAGTTCGCGAGAGACAGGCAAGCTGACTTACCACTGCTGAGCGAGCAACATCACACCAGAAACTCACCAACATGGTATCCTGACGAATCCGGTACAGCCGCTATCTGGGTTCGGAACAGTGCACACCTGCAAGTGCAAGATCGGGTGCGGGGAGATAGTTTTGTTTGGGTTCGGTGTCTTATGTCAATCAGTTAAAAATTGGAGAGTGCTAGAGGATTACTCGGCTAGTGATCACCAGTACATAGCTCTGGAGATCCATCACGATGCTTCCCGAAGACCACGCGCTTGTTCTTCTGCGCTCTGCTAGAATACTGACAAAGCGGATATTGAGAAGTTTGTTGAAGTGCTTATGGCACGATCACCGCTGTCGGAAGCAACGCTAGAGGACGGAGAACCTGCGGCAAGAGATGTTGTTAACTCAACTATGCGAATCATTACATTCGCCTGCAGGTCTTTAATGCCCCTACGAAGACCCCGGCCCAACAAGCCTCCAGTATACTGGTGGCCACCTGAAATTGCCGAAAAACGAAGGGAGTGTCACAAACTACGACGCAGGACACAGCGAGCTCGAACCCGGGAAAAGGCATGTATTCGATTAGCTGCTTACAAGTCATCTAGAAAATGCCTCCATAGACTTATCAACAGCAGCAAGACCACCTGTTCGCTAAACCTGGTGGACGTTGTGAACAGAGACCCATGGGGCCTGGGCTACAAAATAGTGATGCGGAAGCTCGGTGTCCAAAGGTCACCTCACTCATACGAGGCAGAAAACATGGACGAAATCGTGCGGGCTCTCTTCCCCATCCATCCCGCCATCCTTGAAGCCGTTCACTATGCAACACCAGCGGAAATTCCATTTTTCACGAAGATGGAATTGGAGAAAGCAGGTTGTCTATGAAGGCCAGAAAGGCTCCAGGACTAGATGGGATTCCAGCTGAGGTGCTACAAATGGTCTTCCACTTTTCCCTGACCTGCTCCTCCGCATGTTCAACGCATTCCTGCGCGAAGGGTTGTTCCCGGAGTGCTGGAAGGTGGCGAGACTTGTGCTCATTACGAAGGGAAAAGGGGATCCCGAGTGGCCAGCTGCATACCGCCCATTGTGTATGCTTGACACGGTCGGAAAAGTTTTTGAAAAACTTATCAGGGGAAGACTCGCTGACGTGATTCGTATTCCCGGGGATCTATCTCCACGGCAGTATGGGATCAGAGCAGGCCGCTCCACCATCGATGCAATTGGAGAAGTAGTGAGCGCGGTCCAACGTGCGGAGTCTCATAGTATTTCCACACGATGGGTCATCCTGCTGGTTACTCTGGATGTCCGAAATGCATTTAACAGCGCTAGATGGGTAAATATCCTGGAAGCACTAGACAATCATTTTCAAGTACCAGTGTACCTTATGCGGATTCTTAGGAACTATTTGAAGGACCGCAGCCTATTCTACGACTCGGAGGAGGGTAGGCAAAGTACAAATCTTACTTCAGGTGTCGCTCAGGGCTCTATCCTTGGCCGGGACCTGTGGAACATCTCCTACGATGGACTCCTGCAGCTTGAACTGCCGGATGAGTCATGCGAAAGGTAATGGACTGGATGACCGCTCACGGATTAAAGCTGGCACTGGAAAAACTGAATCGGTTATCCTAACGAAGAAGAGAATCCCCAGAATACGGCCTGTCAGTATAGGGGATGAGCTGGTCGAATCGAAATCAGCAGTAAAGTACATGGGCGTCCTGATAGACTCAAAGATGAGTTTTTCCCAACAAACCAGGGCAGTAGCTGACAAGGCGGCAGCGCGTGTGACGGCACTCACCCGATTAATGGCCAACATAGGGGGCCCCCCACATCAAGGCGACGGCTCTTAATGAGCGTTGTGCAGTCGATTCTACTCTACGGATCAGAACTGTGGGGCGACGCTCTCACCAAAGAGTTACACCGGAAGCGGTTGGCACAGGTGCAAAGACAAGGAGCATTGCGAACGCATGCGCATACCGAACGGTCTCCTAGGTGGCAGTACTGGTAATCGCAGGGGTGATACCCATCACCCTCCTTGCGAGAGAGCGCAAAAGTATTTACCTGCGCAGAGGCGAAGATCGAAGAGAAGGGAGACATCGCTCTCTCAGCGATTGGCAACAGTCCTGGGAGCAAGAAACAACGGGAAGGTGGACTGCGCGTCTGAACCCTGACCTGAGGCCGTGGTTCAGTCGAGTGCATGGTGAGACCGATTTCTACTTGACCCAGCTCTTAAGCGGGCACGGTTGTTTTCGGTCCTACCTGTACAAAATTGACAGAGCACGGTCTCCTAACTGTGTGTTTTGTGCAGGGGAACCGGATGACGCCTGTCACACATTCTTCTACTGCAAAAGGTGGAGCCAACAGCGAGGGGTCCTACTCAGCGAAATTGGATAGCTCTGTCCGGAAACTATCGTCGGAGTAATGCTGAAAACAGTTGACAATTGGAATCGCGTGGCGCAATATGCTCGGGCATGGCTTACATTAAAAAAAGCTTTATTGGAGCGCTCTTTTGTAGCACTTCCTTCCTCTCCCGTCCTTCCCGTTAGAGAAGCGATACCCATAATGCGAAGGCGCCTCTAGGCGTAGGAAAACGAGGCCTAGCCCGAAGTAATGTGCCAAACGGTTCCAGGCTAGGTTCTCGGGTTGACAGGGAGGTGTTTAGTGGGTAGTCCAAAAGCATTTTGCGTCTGGAAGTCCCACATTCAGGGCGTAAACAGCCTTCACCTCCCTAGCACAAAAAAAAGGATTGCTTCTAATTTTTTTTTCAAATCAACATAAATATGAGGTCCACATAGTTAAAATTTATGTCTTTCACTTTAAATAATACCAAAAACATTTTAATACGTGGGAAAAGCATTTCAGACGTTCTATGGTACTTCTGTGATACGTGGTCGCATACGAACTTTGAGTATATGCAGCCGGGTTAATGTAAGAGAAAGTCTTTTCCAACGTAAGCTAAGCTTATCTAACCTTCTTAGACCTTTATATGACTCACATTCCGTTACATAATTTACGCAATTTTCTTGTTCGATTACCGAATTACCGTCACACTGTCAGCTTATTTGAAATTTGAATTAGATCATATTACCCAAGTTATTGGATTAAAGAACGGAAAACTAGTATGTGTACCCATTATGAATACAGAACTAACAATAGTTGGCTCACATTAAAAAAATGATTGTTTTCTTTTAAGCTCTGATACGTAAGAAGTGAAGTTTGGAAGCTGCATAAATCGGGAGGTAGATAATTCTGCTTTTGATTGAAGCAACTTGTTTCAAACCCGATTTTTGATCACCATTAGCCACAATATTTCGTCTGGAAATCTTGGAAAAAAAGGTCCCAAATTTCTTGCTCGGCTGGCGTGGGAATACCAGTGGCAAGTTTGCTTATCGTTATTATGTCGATAATCTTAACATTTAATAATAATGGCGGAAACGCACTGAGCTTACTTTAGACTGATTGCATTTTATATGGGATTGCAGATTATTAGACTAAACCATCAGTAACGAAAATAGAAGAATAGAAGAAAAAGAAATAACTAAACATAAGACTGCTCTCACAAAGCTAAAATTACAACAGTTAACAATTATTGTAAACTATACTAAATTTATGTAATTTAAAGTTCAAAGTCTTCTGCGTAGTAACCATATTTGGTGTCGTGGCATTACAGTAATTGTAATCACAGTCAAATTTGCTAGAGTTTATCATTATAAACGATAAAAAAGTTAAACTACGGCCTATACTTCATTCTACAAAAAGTGCAGGATCGAATTTACATTTACGGATGCTCATCGACTTGGGCATGCTACCCCCGAGTTGATGAGCATCCTTTGTTTTTTTCTTGCAGCTTTGGAACTTTTTTAATCAGAAAAATTGTCGAAACAAGTATTGAATTATTCGGAAAGTAATTTGGTTTTTTTTTTGGAAAAATGAAAGACAACTTCCGTATAGTGAACAATATTTTATTAAATTATAAATTGGCCATTCTGGTCCAATACGTTTTGCCATCTTTGTGGTAGTAGCAGGTTTGCACGCTCATAAAATGTTTAGTCTTTGCTGGGAAATAACTGAACGAGATGGTTTTTGGCTTCCTCATTTGAAGGTAAGGTTTCATCGTCTTAAAAAATTTTGTAAGGGCCGAAACAAATAATAATCCGAAGGTGTCAGAGCTAGAGAATATGGTGGGTGTGGCATTGTATCCCATTGAAGCTGTAAAAGCGTTTAGCGAGTGATGAAACTTGTATGAGGTCTCGCATTATCTTGGTAGAACACTACACCTTTTCAGTTGATTAATTCTGGTTAAATTTCTCTCGGTGAGAACATGGGGAACCCATATATCGAGCTTCAAAGTTAAACGAAGGCATTTCAAGTAGTCTTAAACAGTTGAAATTGATAAACTTAACCTCTCGCCGCTCTCACGTGTTATTTGCCGGTTTGGATCAACTTATGCCTTTATTGTGTCTTTATCAGCTTTAGCCGGCCCTCCAGGACGTCGTGCATCCTCGACATCAAAATTGCCAGATCGAAAATATGTAAACCAGTTCTGGACATGGTGTACTGTCAACATATATTTCCATACACATCGGTTAATTTCTTTCTGACTTGAACAGCATTTTTACCTTTTCTGTAGTAAAAGAGTGAAGTACAACGAAAATGCTGCTTTTTACTCTCCATATTCAAAAGGACACCAACCAACAACTACTGCGTAAAATAAATTTGACTTTTTCACACACAAGCCTTGTTTTATCAGCTTTCAAAACATATAATGATTTTACGGATTATGTTGAGCTAAGTGCAAATAAATACAATTAAATCCTTCCTCAGGAAAAAACGAAATTACTTTCCGAAAAACCCAATATTATAATTTGCTGTTTACATACTGTCGTTATAATGCAAATGACTTCTTTCGAAAAAATCGATTGACGTTTAGAGCACTTTGACGATAACCAATTTTGAATGTTTAACTTCAGGGAAATCTGATTAATCCAGCCAACATTTAGCTCTATTAGCAAGCTTGCGAACTCGCACAGTCCGCTAATAATCTTGTCAAAAACGCTGAACGCTTTTCGAACCCCCTAATCAAACCACTTATTTTGTAAAGTCTACAAAAAAAACGACGCATGAATCTGCTTAGGTTATTTATCTCATAAATAAGTTCAAAATCAAAACAGAATCTCAATCACGAGTTAAGAATAACTTTATGTCAACAAATAAGTCTGAAGTTTTTTCTCATATCTATAGATATAAGCAATAGAAGCAGAAACTGTGCAAATGAGAATTCCAATGAAGAATTGTTTATAAATATTGATTCCCAAATCGAAAGTAGCTAAAGGGTTGAAAATAAGTCACAATGATCAAATCAATTGAATATTGTGGCTAAGACTTGTTTTATATAAAAACAAAATTCCAAGAAGCAAGGATGTGTACGCCAAGTGCACTCATAGGTGATGGATTTGCTTGATGAATCAAAAAACTCATTATTTAAAATCTTTTAACAGGTGCATGCGTTGGGAAAACATATTTCAACAATATTTCTTATCATCACTGTTGCTGAAGGCATAGTTTTTTTATGTGGTAGGGAAGTGAAGGCTGTTTACGCCCTGAATGTGGGACTCCCAGACGTACATCATCGTGCAAGCAAACCTCCATCGAAAGCTTTGCAACAGCGAAAATGGTGCTTGTCCACAGCATTGCTCCTACACAAGGCGATGGAGCCAACGATACCAGAAGCGTAGTGGAGTCTTCGGGCAGTAGAGTCATCGATCCGAAGTGCCATTCTCCAGGGGCCATCTAAAGTCATATACTGAACAACGTGGAAGGCGAAAACAATGATGCTCAACAACAACCAGACCTTCCTGCTGACAGTATATCGAGAACTTCGCCTGAGGACGACCTGATCACGAAAATTGCCGCTGACAGAAGTGAGGAAGAGCGTCTAACAAGGAGCATAAGCGCTATAATAAAAGTGATGAGAAATTCAACGAATGGCCAAAAAAATGTCAACAAGGACATTAAAAACGGGATTGACGAATTGGAGGACCTCGTTAATAGGATCCAGCACTATCGCCGCAGGTGACTACGGGCGGAGAGTGAATTGAAAGAGCTTAAGAAAGTTCCAGAAAATAAAACTCCATTCACCGAAAATGCTACTCCCCTTGTAAAAGGCAAAAGGGCGGCAAAAGGCAAAAGGTAGGCAAAAGGCAGTCCACTTAAACCTGACCGTACGTAAAGGGCGAAGGGGCCGATAACAGTCGAGACAGGAGACAACAGTCAAGGGGAGGAGAAAAATGATGGCTTTCAATATATGCGCTCTAAATCAATAACAAAAGATTCCAAACAGGCGCCCGAAAAGCAAGAAGGCACGAAACAAAGCACAATGCCAAAAAAGACCAGGAACAAGCAGCCCAGGGATGCTCTACTAATCAAGCCTGCAGACGGGAGAACTTACGCCGAGGTCCTCAAGGAAATCAGGCAAAATGTACAGGCAAACCACGAAAATAACGGTGTCTGTATACGAACAGTAAGAGCGACCAGAACAGGCGGTCTCCTCGTAAAACTCGGAGCGGAATCGATCGACAAAGGACGGTTCGAGAGCGCTGTCAAGGACCTCCTGGGCTCTAAAGCTGTTATCTCGACATTACAGCCAATGGCCTCTTTGGAAATAAGAGACCTTGACTGCATTGCAGATGCCAAAGATGTAGAAGATTCCATCTGGGAAATTCTTCCTACGGCAGAGAGCTTTAGGTTACGGATAACGCCTACCAATGCTAGAGGACAGCAATAATAGACATCCCAGAGAAAGACGCTGCGCAACTCCTGGCCAATGAGAAAATTCAAGTCGGGTGGATTGTGTGCAGGATACGTCGGAGAGTAGCCCTAACTCGATGCTACAAGTGCCTTAGCTTCGGACACATCTCCTTGAACTGCAAGGGGCCAGATCGATGCAAACTGTGCTACAGGTGTGGCACTTCCGGCCATAAGGCGAAAGACTGCCCAAACGAACCCAGTTGTATCTTGTGCAAAGATAACGGACGGAAGTCTGAAGATCTGACTCATATTCCAGGAAGTGGTAGGTGCCAGGAGTTCAAAGAGGCACTAAGCAAGAAAAGAGTAAAGACATGATTCAAGTCCTGCAAATCAACCTACACCGTAGCTCAACCGCACAAGATTTACTAGACCAGGTTGGAAGAGAACAAAAAGTTGACTTGTGGAAGTGGCTTCGTGCTCATTGGGTGCGCCGATTTGACATTCATAAGCGTCTATTTCACGCCGAATGAGTTAATTTCATGTTTTCAGAGCAGGCTCCATGAACTGGAGGAAGTTGTCTCGAGCACAGAAGGCTGAATCCTTGTTGGCGGTGACTTTAACTCCAAGGCGATAGAATGGGGAATGCCCCTTTTAGACCCAAGAGGAAAAAGAATCCTAGAAATGGCGGCTAGGAGGCAACTTGTCATCATGAACGTTGAGAAAACACCACCTTTTCGACGGGGAGGCTGCTCGGAAACTATTCCGGATGTGACATTTGCTTCGGAGTCCTTAGTGCCTAGGATACACAGATGGAGGGTACTGGAGGACTACTCGGCGAGCGATCATCAGTACATTGCTTTCGCAATTGGCGACTGTGCTACTCATCGCGTAGCAACCCAACACTCAACATTAGGTTGGAATATATCTAAAATAGATGTCGACGCGTTCGCCGCAGCTCTTATGAGAGGTGAAACTATGACGGTAACGGGAGGAGCCTCAGCTGAAAACATGGTGAACTCCACCATGAGGCTCATCAAGAATGCGTGCGACTGCTCTATGCCCAGGCGACGGCCTCGACACAATAAGGCTGCTGTATACTGGTGGTCGGCAGAAATCGCCGAAAAGCGGAGAGAATGTCACAAACTCCGCCGCGAATCTCAACGTTTAAGAAATCGAGACGAGTCACACTCCCGAACGCTGGCATACAGGTCGGCCAGAAAAGTTCTCCATAGGTTAATTAATGAAAGCAAGGCTCGCTGCTGGCGCAACGTAGTTGAGGACATCGACAGAGACCCGTGGGGGCTGGGTTACAAGCTTGCCATGAGGAAATTAGGAGCTGCAAGGAGGCCATGTGTCCTTGAAACGGAAAAAATTGACCAGATTGTTCGAGCGCTCTTCCCTATGCATCCTATTCGTCCCGATGTTGAATGTCTCGTAGAATGCCCACTTTTTAACCGCCATCGAGCTGGATGACGCGGTGAAAGCTTTAAAATCGAAAAAGGCCCGGGGCCAGACGGTATACCAGCGGAAGTGATACAGCTTGCACATCAACTTTGTCCTGATAAGCTGCTCACCACTTTCAATGCCTGTTTGCAGCAGGGCATGTTTCCAAGTTGCTGGAAAGAGGCGAGGCTCGTGCTGATCCACAAGGGGAAGGGGAACGAGGACCAACAATCTACATACCGACCCCTATGTATGTCTAACGCCACTGGGAAGGTGCTCGAGAGGCTCATTAGAGAAAGACTTGGAGAGGTCATCCGAACTGTCGGGGATCTGTCTCCTCAGCAGTACGGCTTCAGTGCTGGTCGATCCACAATTGGTGCAATAGCAGAGGTAGTGAGCGCGGTCCAGCAGACAGAAGCCCACAACCATTACTCGAGACGAATAGTACTGCTCATAACACTAGATGTGAGAAATGCCTTCAACTCTGCACCAGATATTCTTGGTGCTCTGGAATATTTCAGAGTGCCGAGGTATCTGATGCGGATATTCAAGGACTACCTCAAAAATCGGAAACTCATCTATGACTCGTTGGGAGGCCGGCGAAGAATTGATGCGATATCAGGGGTCGCGCAAGGTTCCGCTCTGCGCCCGGACCTCTGGAATGTCTCGTACGATGAGCTTTTGAGGCTGCAGTTACCGGGGGAGTCGCGCCTAGTTGGCTACGCAGATGACGTAGCAGTACTAGTCGCCGGACGTACTGTCGGACAGACGCAGCTCAAACTGGGTGCGGTAATACGCCGAGTGAGCGAGTGGATGACAGACCGTGGGCTTAGCCTAGCGCTGCAAAAGACCGAGGTTGTCGTCCTCACCAAGAAGCGAATCACTCGTGTTATGCCGGTTCGGGTGGGGGAAATGACATCGAGTCAAAAGAATCAATCAGATACCTTGGCTTAATGATTGACTCGAAGATGAGTTTTTTCGAGCAGGTTCGAGCGTCAGCAGATAAGGTCTCCGTACGGGTATCGGCGCTAAACCGCATTATGGCTAACACGCAGGGGCCAACCTCGAGCAAAAGACGTCTACTGATGACTGCAATGGAGTCAGTGCTTTTGTATGGCTCCGAGGTTTGGGCTGACGCTCTTAGTAAAGAGACGTACCGAAGGCGTCTGGCACAGGTGCAGAGGCAAGGAGCTTTGCGGATAGCCGCTGCATACCGCACTGTCTCTGAACCTGCAGTGCTGGTAATCTCGAGGGTGGTTCCTATTAAGTTACTAGCAGACGAAAGGAACCGTGTATGCTTACGTAGGGGGGTGTCGGCGAGAGAAACCGTCAGCCGAGAGGAACGGAGAAGAACCCTTATCTTATGGCAGCAAACATGGGAAAACGAAACGCGAGGCAGGTGGACCGCACGGCTGATAAGTGACTTGGGTCCGTGGTTCTACAGAATGCATGGTGAGACTGATTATTATCTGACGCAACTACTCAGTGGTCACGGTTATTTTCAGTGTTACCTATATAAGATGGGAAAGACACCATCCCCAACTTGCGTGTTCTGCCCGGGGATGACGGATGACGCCTGCCATACGTTCTTTGCGTGTAATAGATTCACAAGACTCCGTTCGCATCTCTCGGAGAAAATTGGCGTTATTTCCCCAGAAAATTTAACGAGAAAAATGATGAAATCAAAGGACAATTGGAACTGTGTGTCGCATTACGTACGGACAGTACTCAGTATAAAGAAGGACATAATGGATCGCTTGGCGAGGGAGGGGGATCTCTGTAACGCAATATTATAGTTACTAATCGCAATTCCTTCCTATCCATCCGTGGAGAAAGAGCGATTTCCCTTAGCCTGAAGACATCGCTAAGCGATGATTAATGAGGCCTACTCCGAAGTAATGTGACAAACAGTTCCAGGCTATGTTCTCGGTGTGACACGGGAGGTGTTTAGTAGGTAGTCCGATAGCGGGGGAGTCCGACACTCAGGGCGTAAATAGCCTTCACCTCCCAAACAATAAAAAAAAAAAAAATATTTCCTTTAAACGTTTTGAGCATTTGCAGAGTTTTCTTAAGGCTCAACGTCGGCATTGACTCCTCCTGGAGCAAACATTAAACAGTGCACGTGTACGCTTTACAAACCCGTCTAAAAACGTGTAATAGACAAAACGATCAGATATTTATACAAAGTTCAAACCAACGCGACGACGATGGTCTTAATCTTCAACGATAAATAGAACGAGAATTGGATTCAAAGGCAAACATAGGCAAAAAATTAGTTAAAGCCTAAATAAGAAATGATCAACGAATGTAGGCAAAAAAGATTCAGTTACATTGATACGCTTAATCGAGTCCTTCAACTTGAATTTTTGGAGGTCAGTACAAATTGCCATGACCATTGGGCTTTAACTAACTTTGGCTTTAACTCGAGTCAACACGTAGACTAATAGTCCTCAAAACAAACTGCCTGCATTATTCTGGTGTATCTCGCAATAGTTCTTTGTGACATCAGATTTTGCCATCACAAGGAAGCGGAAGGTATATGTACATGTTAAGTGTTCCTGCTAGAAAATAATTTCATACGACCTTCCAAGGTTGAATGAACTTCTTCTTTACTTTTCACATCTTTGCAAACGAAGAAAAACAAATCTCATAACGAACATATTTGAATTTATAGAAACACTACAGTAACCATTTCGTAATCCCCTCATTTATGAGCTTCCACCATTGTTAAGCCTTCAAGTGGATAAACAATGAAAATGCAGTTCTTCCACTGCCTCCGACATTGATCATCTAATAGCAAGCATCATGACGGTGATCATCATCATCATCCAAACACGAAGAGGTAAGTTTTCTAAGCTTTGAACACACTTGAGCTACAATAGTAAATCAATCAACTGACACATGGATGGCCTTCGGGGTACTCAGTTTTTTGTTCCAAGTTCAAGCTTAAAGTTATCGTGCCAGTTATGGTGGATTCTGTTTTAAGTTTTCTTTTTCGTATCTTAGTTGCTAACTCAGTAATATGATTTAAAAATCAAAAATAGATAATAGGTATGGGGACTTAAATTATTGGGATAATATAATTGCTCCAAGCGCTTAAGGAGCAGGAAGTTTTTTAAAATGGTTCTCTTGAGAGTTACCAGTAAAGCACAACAAGAGTCGTTCGCACAAATTTTTTTCCTTTGAAAATCTTGCCCGGAAAGGAGTTCATTAAAAAGTCGCCAAATATCAATCTGAAAGATTGTTTGGAGGGAAGTGAAGCTTAACTTCCATCAGTGGAAAGCAGATGGAGAATAGTGTTGGAAGTCAACCTTAAAAAGTCGTTTGAATTTTTCGTCCCTACCTGGGAGAAAGATTGAAGAGAAATAAAAACACAAACTAAATATCTGATACAGGCGACTATATGTAACTTGTACGTAAATAATAGTAGAGTAGAATAAAAATATCAAAATGATCAGGACTCTGTAAAGAGCGCCAAAACTCTACTGACGAACCTAAGAAACTGAAGTCCTGGTAATGAGAAGGAATCAAATGCGTAAGATGTCGAAAAAAGGGATCCTACACTCAAGACAAAAGTTTCATAATAACACCTTATTGTTTGATTTTTGGCCCTATTCTGAGTCTACGGGTAAATATTTTTAATCGAAGAATAAATGGTATCAAATGGTTATGGTATCAATAGTACATGGCATTAACGGCAACATACTCGCCTGAGCGAACAAAACTGCGAATATTATGAGATATTTTCGCCAGAGAGGCGTGTAAACTTATGAGCGCACATTCTGATAGGTTGACGCTAATTTAACAACCGAACTCGCACGAACAAAAGAAAAGTCCTATTATGGACATGTTAAAAATGTAATGTGTATGATAATTTGGAACCATTATCCCAAGAAAATCCGTAAAAAACGGCTTCACACAAAACTATTAAATGGAACATAAGTTGCCTATGGTAGACCTCCATTTTAAAGCCTAGTTCACTAGTAGAATATCGAATGGTTGTGTTATGTCTACTATCTAGAAAGTATGAAGCGGATGAACTCTGGAAGGCCAGACAGCAATTCATTCAAATCATTGGTTCATTCCTAAAGCGGACCATATTCCCATCAAGAGAGGATATATTACTCAAGGCACCTGAGTGGAAAAACTATGGACCAAATTTGAACAGGTCACGTGTTTTCTACCAAATGCAGGCGAGCATCACAGTTGTGATATGAGTTCCTATAAACATAACTCTAGATGAGAGAAAAATAACTCATTATTGCCAGAAAAGATTGGGAAGTAATTTGCCTTCCAAAGCCAGAATATCTTTTCGTCAGTACTTTCATATCTTTCGAAAGGTCTCAAAAATCGTCGTTATACATACGAAATACTAACACGAAAGGACATATCTTAAACTGTATATCCACGTCGGATGAGACTGTGAAATTGACAGAAAAACAGACACCATCAAAAAGTTTGGCTCTCAGCGCACGAATAGAGTGGACCTTCTTTGGGCCAATAATGTACCAGTCTGGAATCGATGCATCTTTCAATTTGCCACCAGCCAAAAAGCGATAACTAACCAAGCAAAACCTAGAATATCGACTGCTTCCGCTAAGCAAACTCTTCCACCAGCCGCAAAAGTCAATCTGGTGACCGGACCTAAGCAGATAAGATTAGACAATAATAACTTAGGCGCTGAAACGGACGATAAGCCCCAAGACTCCAAACAACGTAGTCCTACTGAGACTTCGCAACCGATGTACTAATGGCAGTGGTAAACGACTACCTCCACATAACAGACGAGATTCAAGAAGATCAACTTGCAAAACTGGCTACAGTCCTGAAGAGGGCCCGTTTCGATCCTTTACGCTGTGATTCTGAAAAACTTCCAACATTCAGAGTGATGAGACCAACAACAGGCAATCTAGTAGTGAACTCGTTTGGGGAAACGCAACCTTGAATTAATGCAGTTTAGAGTCGTCCCCTTGAAGGAGGTACCGCGACAATCCACCGCTGCAACATCTAAAGCTGCAAGATGCTGCAACATGTAACAAAAAGGTGGCACCTACTTGTGGTGGCACCTATTCGTGGCGGCACATATTCGTGGTGGCACCTATTATTGATTAAATCACCCACAAAGTATAATCTTGGTGCTTAATATGCGATAGGAAGATGTTAATAAACTAATGGAAAATCATTCACTGGATTTATACATCAATAACCATATACCCGGACTAGTATGGTGGGCAGTACTACAAAAGAAAACAACTGCAAAAGATCTGGAGAAGATCCAGTGAATGCTGCCTGCTTTGGCATCAAAAGTGTTATTAGGACTGCACTAACTACACAATGCCTAATCTCATGCCACTTGGAAAAATCTCCTTCGTGGAGACACCACTTTCGAACATCAGATTAAAATCCTCAAATAAATTTTCTAACCACCCTCAAACGGGACGCTTTTAGAATTTGAACCCTAATACGGGATACTTTTACATTTTGAAACAAATGGATCACACGACGCCGTCAAGTTAAAGGAGACTAGATAGAGTAGAACCAGAGTCGGACAAAACGATCCTATTCAGGATTAACATACTGAGCAGAGAATAGTGGAAACTGTGCAATCGGGATTTCACATCTGGACTCAAAAACGAATGAGTAATCTTCAAAGACCATCCGCAACACAGCGTAAGCTACAAGCTCACCATATCACAATTCTAAATTTGGAAGTATTTGCAACAAAACTTGCCACCGAGGTACCAACCGACAACTTTTCCGAGGTAGTGTACCGGTACTGTAAGCGCTTGCCTCTTCCCGAGTAGTTTCTTAGTTGTTTCATAGCTAGTGCAGGATTGTAGCCAGTTTCTTAAAGCCGCAGTGACCCGAATAAATGTAAAACGGATATCGTTTTCTCGAGAAAGCGGCATAGATTGATATAATAGAGTGGATGATCTAGCAAAAGAAGTATCAAATCTCCAAATGCAACTAGAATAGAGGCGATCGAAATGTCACCAGCAACAGTAAAAACGGGGTTTTCGGTCGAGCTGTCCAGGTGACAAGACACGACGTTTCTAGTAGCATTCATCCAGTAATTTAAATTTAAACTCAAACCCAAGTTAAGACTATAATTCTGTGAATTATGAACAAGTCAACGTGATACTTAATAATTAAAAAAAAAAATACAGGACAAGCCCCAGTTCCCACAAACTGCAGCGCCCGCACGGGCCACAAAAAGACCCTGCCGAGCGCCATTTTATAGTGGAAGGTGATGAAGTGTGTGTAACATATCAAACGTTCCGCCCAAAAACCAGTGCTACCCTTTACCGAAAAGACATTACACTTTCAGAGCAAAATAAAACTTAAATCAAAAATAGAGCAAAAATTACGCCTCAGCCGCACGGATCCCCCCAGCTACTGCCAAAAGAGCAGGCGGCAACAACAAATGGAGCACCGAGCAAGCTGCAAATGAAAAATGTCCTCCTATCACCGCAAATCAAGGAAGTAATAAGTAGAGAATTGCAAATCATATTAAAAAGTGGAGACCATCAGTCAAGAGAGGACGCTATGGTACAAAAAACGAAAATTCCAAAAACAAAAACCACACGAAGGGAAGAGACAACCACCAGCGCTGTTCGCCAGGACGTCGAAATGGAAAGCGAAGGCCCAATCTGCACCAACAACGAGGTTCAAACCGCACTCAAAAACGATGCCGAACGCTTCAACCGGTAGGCTAGTTATTAAGAAAAAGAATGTAGTCGTAGCTCAAAATAATAATATGAACAATTGTAATAGATTTGAAAAAATATCACCCCTAAATAACTCCTCTACTCCACTATGTACTAACACGGCAACTTCAAAGCCATCCTGGTTGGCACCGATTTTTATTAATAATGTATCTCCGTATGCTTAGCTTGCCTGAGGCAAAGTACCGCATCAAATCGCTGTCGCCTTCGTATCACAAGATAGTGGTCGATGAGATTAAAGCCTACAAAGGTTTAATGAGCCTAATGCGAGAGAACAAATTAGGTGGCCACTCCTTCACCCCAGCCGCGCGCAGGAAACCGGTGGCAATATTAAAAGGTGTTAGCTCTCTGTTTATAGAGAAAGAAATCATGGAGGATATCATCGAGCAAATACCCGAGCTCAAACCAGTATCTGTCACCCAGATGACTACCACTTGGTCGAGGCAGAACAACGCGTCCCTCAACCTTTTCAGAGTTGTTCTTGCGTCAGAGGAAGACCTCCGAAAAATTATTAAGAAAAAATTCGTCCTAAATTGCAAGGCAACTTGCGAAAACCCAATGCTTTCACTGCCAGAGGTTTGGCCACGTTGCCGCCAATTGCGGCTATTCCCAAAGGTGCGTTGCTTTCGGTCAAGAGCACGAAGGCCAGTTGTGTACAACATACCCCACCATCCCCCCAGTTTTCTGCGTCCTATGCTCAAGCACGGGCCACCCAGCTAACTTTTCAAACTGCCCCGAGCGGGTTAAACTCAGAGCCAAAATTTCCGAAAAACGAGCAACAAAAAACCAACCTCAGTTTATCTTCAACCCTAATAGCTTCCAGCAGCTGAGCCCACCAGCACCCGCTCTCAATATAGAACCTCCCACCGGACTTCTCCCTGGACAGCAGTACTCCGAAGTCTTAAAGAGGCCTGCAACCCATTCCGAGCCTGAACATCACGATCAGCCCCGGAACGAGAATGTACTAAATTTGATTGCACAGGAAACCGTCAAGCATTTAGGCGTTTCTTTTGTAGTGCTAGTTAAAAAGGCTCGAGAATTTCGGTTGACCTACAGGCACCTCCCGAATGAGGACAAAACAGAAGCCTTACTTAACTTATACATGAATGTGGTCGGGGAACAGTAAGCTCAGAACACTGGCAATTAATATAAACTCTCTCCAGAGGCACGAAAAGCGTATAGCACATTTTAGAAGAATATAGGCCCGACTTAGTGTTCTTAAAAGAAACACGCCTTCTAGAAAAGCATAAACCACACTTCCCACACTACAATATCTTCCGCAACGATAAGGGTAGAGGTACCGCCATTTTGGCACGCACCAATCAAACCATCTACCAAGTTGATTGTCATGTCATGCCATTATCCTGTACCCTAGCCACGCTCCACCTCCGGGGACAACGGAGCCACATCCGCAAAGTCTTGCTCGGGTCACTCAACATCACATGCGACAGCGGACATGCCATAGCACCTAAGCTGAACCAAATAATCACCATAGGGCAGGGACATGATGAAATATTTATCGGGGGTGATCTCAACGCCAGACATCCATCGTGGGGCGACCACACAATAAACACTAACGGCTCAGTCATCTTCAGCTGGCTATCGTCCGGGCACCAAACGTCTCTAAGCGCCATCAACGCAGGTGTGCCAACATTCCCACGAGGAAGCTCTTTCCTCGACAACTTCATCTTATCGGCTTCGCTCTTAGGCTTGAACGGCCCACCCCTAAATTGCACTAGCATCCCGGCACCATCTGACCATCATGCCTTACTTCTTGACGTCGCTCTCCCCGGTGCAAGGATGCCACCACCTCAAGCACTCACCCGATCATACCGGGGCGTAGATTGGCAGATCTTTGATGAACGACTCTCCGACCACTTAGAAGGAAAATTTCCCGATCATCGAATATACAACAACAATGAAATAGATGAGTCAATTCAAACGCTTTCCTGCTATATTCAAGAGTTGATGAACTCACACGCACCAGCTAAACCACCCCTCTCCTCCAAATACGGTAACATATCCCCTCAAACAAGGAACTTAATTCGAACTAGGGCTAGGTGGCAGCAACGCCTTAAAAGGATCTTCCACCGAAACTTAAATCGAATTAATTTGGAATATATCACACTAAAGTCCCAAATTATCTGCCTGGAGACACTGATAAGGGAAAACGTGTACGCTGAAATGAACAAAGCGTTTAAAGAAAGGCTATCCGCTATGAAACCTTCTCCCAATCTATTCAAGGAGATTAATGCCCTTACGGGCCGTCAAACTGCCAAGTTCTCAATAAACAGAGACCCTATCCAATTAAATGGACAACTGTTTATCATGACGGAACAGAAATAAGCCGCTTGTGCACTACACTACACCCTTCTATAGAGGGAGAGGATGTCCTCGGACCAACGAACCAACACAATTGTAGAAAAAACGGTCAATGACTTCCTACACGGATACCAAGGTTCCTACCTCACCATCTTTTCGCCAACCAACAGAGCCGTTAACCCCTTAAGCGAGCCGTTCAAACGTTTCTTTGCAAGTACCGAACAGGTATTAATCGCCCTCCGCTCAATCAATTCCAAAAAGTCCAGCGGCCCCGATGATATCCGAAATTACGTACTAAGGAAATGCTCCAACGCCATTTATAGGCCACTCACCATCATTATCAATCAATGCATTAACAATGGGTACTTCCCTCGCGCCTGGAAAACGGCATTGCTACTCCCCACACCGAAGAAAGAGGCCAACGGCGACCTAAAAAAGCTTAGACCAATATCCCTGCTCTCAAACCCAGGAAAAATTTTGGAGAAAATCATCCTTCTCTCCTTTAAAGTCTTCGCCAAGCCCCTTACCAGCACAACAATTTGGTTTTAAAGAAAAGTTGTCAACCGAACAAGCAGTCCTCCTTCTACACGACTACATATCATCAGGTTTGAGGAAGAAAGAGGCAACTGTGGCTTGCTCAATTGACCTTGAGAAAGCGTTCGACTCCGTCTGGAACAAGGGTCTCTTGTACAAACTCCTTAAAACACAATGCCCCACCCCACTGACTCGAATTTTAGCCAACTTTTTACACCAAAGAACCCTCCTAGTAAAAATTTCCAATACCTTCTCTGATTCTATCAACGTACGCTCCGGTGTCCCGCAAGGATCAATACTCGGCCCCCACCTCTTTTACTTTTTTCTTCACGACATTCCAACACAAGTGCAACCGATACACAATAGACAGTATGCTGCCCAAATAAATATCACCAACCCCGTCCCACACACAATTCTATACGCGGACGACTTACTTGTTCTTGCTACCCACGCGTACCCAGCAAGCCATCGCTCTACCCGTGGAGTCCCTACAAAAGTACCTTTCAAAATGGGCCCTCTCTATCAACGCTGAAAAATGCGAACTCATATGCTTCCGGGACGCTTCCGGTAAAGGACACCAATCTGCGCCATCAGATCGGTGAGTGGAGTAAAAAACTCTCTCTACAAATTGATAACGTCCCCGTCCCCCTAAGGAACTGCATAAAATACTTGGAAGTGCTTTTCCATCACCGAACTATGGAACATTCTTGATTTCTGTAGGACGACATATGGACCATCTGTGAACAACAGCGCCATACAGTGGAAACTAAGAGCCAGGTCTTGGCCCATGCCTATTTAAGCGTGCACGCCAATAAAATAATAATAATAAAATAGCATCATTTGAAAGAATGCCGCCACAAGTACGAAATCGGGAACAAAGTACAACCGAAGGAGTTGTATAAAAAATCGTTTATTCTGTGCGCACCCGTTCAAAGGAAGTGATTGAGAAATGTATATAAGATTGAGAAATGTACACTTGAATGTATATCTAGTTACATTTCTATTGATACAAATATAAATTATTTCATGTTTGTTACATTTATGTAAGCGTAATCATGTGTAAATATGTATCCTAATATTTACTCAATTTTTCTTGTTTAGAATAGTTTAGAATTTTCATACTGTTGTTTAGAATTTACTCAATTTTTCTTCTTTATAACTGGCAAATATATCATCATTAAATTTTAGTTTTTTTTTTAAGATTTAAATGTTAGCAACCATTTGCGCTGGTATATGAGATCTGTTAAGTTTTACTTGTTGTAAGTAATTTTCTAGTTCAACTGAATTTTCCAGCTCAGTTGAAGATACCGATTCTTGGTACATATCAGATTTTGGTGAAATAAGGATCGACATCACATGATTCAAAATCTGAGCTTATATATCAATATCAAAAAACTCACCAATAATTGTAACAAATCCAGTCCTTTTGCCTACTTCTTTACACTAAAATATTCAGCATTCACAATCATATACTATATCACCCTGAAACACTCGCGTATATTTTCAGTATACATAACGAACAAGGTCCTTTGATCAAATCACGCATAATACGAAGGAAAACAATCTGACATATCCTTAAAATTCACGATTTCCTACAAAAGAAAAAAGGTTATGAACTACGAATAGAAATTTATTAAGCATCGATTACCTAAAATTGGCGGCAAATCCGAATGCAACGAAAGAAAGAGATGGCTTGATGCATGCGCCACTGCTTGGTCGCTAATTCTGTGAAATGGGAATGGGCACAATTCGACAAGTGCGTGCTAATTGCTCTAACTAATTCCAGTCCACTTAAATTTAAGGTCCTTCCATGATAATTTGGAATTGATTCACGTTTGAGGATAATTACAATGAAATTTTAAGAGCAAAACCAATTAGAACTAATTTAAGTGACGCAAACACTTGCATTAATTTGAATGCCGATCCAAATCAATGACATTTACCACCGCCACTAACGCCACACTCACCCGCCGTGCATCAACGAAGGGGTTAACATCTAATTAGGAGGAATTAGTGATGGGAAGAGCAATTTTGTGTGTGTACCCCTAAATCAATGCAAGAACGATTGCATACGTCATAGTGTAATTGACCGCATAATCAATTGGTGAACTTTGCGAATTTCTCGCTTGACTAGAATTATTTTGTTAAAAGTTTCAGTAAATTAACTATCAAGTTATTGCTCTTGCAAGCGCAAGATAAAAGTGAAAACCGAAGAAGACTTCCTCTCAATGTAAGCAATCGTTAACGCTCAATTCGTTTTATAAATATTTAAAATTACATACGCTTACTTGTATGGGCAATATGGCGAAATGGAAACATAATTGTACTTTACACAAAAAGAACGACGTGCGGACCACATTCTCCTTGAGCTGAACTCCATTTTGTCATGCTTTAATACAAATGATCTTGTTATGTTCATGTGTTATTCCTTATTGTAGGCTCTAAATATGCAAACGATAAATCCTATTTAAGCTGGCATTGTAGATTAGTAGAAAATTCTGAAACTGTCACATTTTATTATCCTGGAAAATACTAATAAATAACAACAGCCATACCATTCAAGTTTCCTTTTCGCCATATGAACTAATGTAACTTACTTCCGCTAACTACAATATTCATTCAGAATTCTTTATATATACATTTTTTTTATTTTTTTATTAGGATTTGTTTCTAAGAACTAACAAATCCTAAAATGTTTTGGTTGTTAGTAAATTACCACATAATTTTGTAGACGTAATAACATTTATATACAAATCTTTCTAAAGTTATCTTGGTGAAGATGAGTTCAGGAGGAAAAGATTTTTTCGGATTTTTTCTGCTTGAAATATAACAGAACGAAGAAATAATAGAATGAATGAATTCAATAATCAAAGTATTGGCCATCGTTAGCTGCGGCTTTTTCCCATCTTTCTGTCAATTGATGAATTCCGTCCCAGTACCATTTCTCATTTTTTGAGGCTAACCACTCATCAAGCCAATTTTTAACTTCTTCGTAATAATGGAAGTGCTGTTCCGAAAGTCCGTGCTGCATCGATCGAAACAAGCAGACGTTAGAAGGAGCCAAGTCTGGTGAATACGGCGGTTGCGGCAGAACTTCCCAAATAACGTTTCCCAAGTAGTTCTGGACAGGTATTGCAACATGCGGCCGAGCATTGTCATGTTGAAAAATGATTTTATCATGTCTTTGGTGAAATTCTGGTCGTTTTTCCTTAAGTGCGCGGTTCAATTTGATCAGTTGTTGTCGGTAACGTTCGCCAGTAATAGTCTCACCAGGTTCCAGCTGTTCGTAATACAAAGATCCCTTACTATCCCACTAAATACACAGCAAAGTCTTCTTTCCATGAATATTTCGGACTGGTTGTAATGTTGCTGGCTGGCTTGGGTCTACCCAAGATTTTTTCCGCTTGGGATTGTCGAAGTAAATCCACTTTTCATCGCCAGTAACAATCCGATGCAAAAAAAAACCTTTTTTTTTATGTCTGGCGAGCAAAATTTCACAAATGGTTTTTCGCCTTTAGATGTCTCTTTTTTTCAATTCATACGGCACCCATTTTCCAGCTTTTTGGATCTTTCCCATGGCTTTTAAACGTTGTAAAATGGCTGCCTGAGTAACTTCCAACGCTTCTGCCAACTGTTTTTCAGTTTGTGTGTTATCTTCATCCAATACTGCTTGCAAATCTGTATCTTCGAATTTTTTTGGTGGTTTTCCACGGTCTTTGTTGCTGACATCGAAATCGCCACTTTTAAATCTTTTAAACCATCATTCACAAGTGTCTTGGCTTGGGGCATGTTCACCATATGCTTCAACTAACAATCGATAAGTTTCTGCTGCCGTTTTCTTCAAATGAAAGAAGGTTATTAGACTTCCCCGCAAAACCTCTTTTCTGGCACGTAATTCGACATTTTTGAAGCGAAAAAAAACTATGTTGTTTGTACAATCAAAATGACAATGACATACTGATTTTGTTGATTTGTTGACAGATGCTTACCCTCCAAAATGCCATATTAGTAATCCCCGACACAAACCATATGTAATGGTTATGCCATCTGTTAGTAAAATCCGCATTTCATATTTATACACCTAATATATTATGCAAAAAATAACATATCGTATTTCATAAAAATATAAATGTAGTTGTATAAACTTCGCAACAAATGACTTATTCCAGTGAGTTTTGTATGAAGGAGAACATTTTCTGGATAATATGTGAATCTATTTCTCTCCATTCTTCTATTATTACTGTTTCCAGTTGTGATTTTATTGTAATATTACCACTATCGACGCGTCTTTCTAGTTAATTGCATGCATACTCTATAGTGACGTCAGCACTTTTAATATCGTTAATAAAAAATAGAGACTATACCAAATTAAGCTTTTGGATTGATTCGTTTACAATCCTTTAAATATTTCCAGATATTTGAATTTGTCCTTGTTGGTGGTGCTAGATTCAACCCTCTTACTCCTTCTGTGGACATGAGAGGCGCATATCATGACTTCTTCCCTCCGTGCTTTAAAGTGTCTCACAAGTTTTTCGCGATCACTTTTTCATTCATTGTTTTTTTCTTAATGCCCTGGTTTTTCCATCAATTATGAAAATGTAATTAGCGCATTCCATACTTTTTACCTATCAGTTTTTCTCATATTTTGCCCATGCTGGGCATGTCGACATAAAGTACCAACATCTATAAAGTTGGTATAGGTTCCATTGCATCTTAAAAAAGTTACATATGTAGTTAATATATCAGAGTACTGGAGAGTATTCATTGTCGCGTTGACAAAATACAGCGGTCCAAATTAAGGGCGTCGCCAGCCTCTTGGCTAGGGGACAAGCAGCCTGATTGGTGGTACAACTGGTGTTAAATTACTGGAGGTTATGCAGGACAATACTTTACTGCAACCAATATGATTACATACAAACAATAGTACGCTGTAAGAAAGATTAGGAATAAAAATTATTTCAATTGAAGCACAGTCTCCTTGAATTTCTCGCAAATTTATCCATCACTTTATTGTTGAAATCTGACAAGTTCCCCGCGATAACTATTCGGTGAAAACTCGTCATTGCTAGGGCATTTAGTCGAGTTTCTTCCATGATGTTTCGGAGCCAAGTTTCGATGCGTCTTAGGCTGCTGGAGGAGCGTTCTACGGTACAAGTTGTGCACGGTAAGGCTATCAAGATTTTCGGAGCTCGATTTTCGGAAAAATTGGCTTCCTGTCTTCTAGCATTTCAACAAAGGTCAAATCAGTGGCATTGGTTTTTTTATCACGATCTCTGTCACAATTCAATTTCATTTTTTATATTTGGCAAATTATAAAATTCGCTAAAGGTTTCGCAAACTTTACTTACATTTTTTAGGGACATGGATTGCATTTGAGCAGGATGTAACTTTGATAATGCGAAAGCTGATGTGTTGTCTTCAGCAAAACGTTCTTCTAGGGACCTTATATTAGAATCTAAGTACGGGATTACCAAAGACCTCCTCCAAAACTCTGATGGACTTACCGCTTGATGGTTGATGAAATAGCCGAAATATTTTCATCCAATCCGAACTTCTCTACTATGGCAGTAGCGTCTTTCAAAATCGCGTTTGTGACTTGATCTGGATCATCACGGTGCACTTTGAAAAGTTGTAAAAGGCACTTAATGTGCTGCGAAGCCTTGATCATGTCTAAAGCTACTTCCAGCAGTCCATTCACCACCCGTTCCATCAAAGCTGAGTATTTGGCTATCAACAAAAGGCACATCATATAAGGAATTCTAGAAGCAGCGGAATAGAGTTGAAAAGCGTGTTTCTGAGTCACACTATTGCCTTTGACTGATAGGGTTTCTAATGCCTCCATTATTGCACAGAAGTGTTCTTTAAAAACTCTAAGGTTCTTTTATTTCTCACTCTACCGTGCTTCACAGAGCCGCAAAATATTGGGTATCAATTTTCTTCTCAACATGGACTCCCGGAAAAATTCAATAATATCTTTGGTGGTTCCCATAGTGTTACGGTTTTCAGACAAAGCATTGAGATCATTAATTACTAAATTCAGTTTGTGTGACGAACAATGAAAGAACAAAGCTTTGGTATATTTTTTTTCGCAAGATCGCTTGTACATCACCGTCTTACACAGCCATAGTTGAACAACGATCGAATCCCAATCCAACGCATTTTGCTAGGTCATTAGGCCCTTCCCTTGCTAGAAAATCATCAATTGCCTGTGCAATACATTTTGCGTCAAGACCGTTTATCTCTACGAACTCAACGAATACTTCTTCAACTGCATTGGTTTCTTCACAAAAATACCGCAGACCAATGGATAATTACTCCTTCCCAGATATTTCAGCTGTCTAGTCTGCTAACCTTCTGCTGATTTCACTTTGGCAATAAGATCCGTCTTCAGCACATCGCAACTATTCTCAATTATTTGATTTTGAATTTCAGCAGAATGATAACTTGCTTTTTTTTCCCCGTGCTCAATGTGTGACTTTAAAACCGCATCCCCTGAATCAGTTCGAAGCTTGAACAAATCTTCCAGTGTTCCTGCGCCATGATTTTTGCCTCGCAGCGCAAAGTCATGAGCTCAACAGAATGTAATGCAAGAAATAATGGATGTTATATTTTATTATTTACAAAGAAAGCGTGCCACTTCTCATTAGGTGCCAACTCACAAGCTGAGACTTATTATTTTCTGGGATCAGATTCTGGGATCAGATTCTGGGAGCAATTATTGAGGTACACATCTACAGCCAAATCTGTAACGACCAATATCATTTTTATTGCATTCATTTACCATGGAAGCACAGCATTGCGCTGGCTCGGCTTGTATTCCCTTAACAAAGTCAAAATTTTGCGCGACGGTTTCTTCAACCCTTTTTGTTTTTAGATTTACTGGAAACCGGAACACGGATAATCGTGAAAATAGATCTCAAAAGTAGTGGCAATTGATCTTGGGCCTACTTGCAAAATACTCACAGCAAAACTTTCTTATGACCATTATGAAGGGAAAACGAAAAAAGAATTGTATCCTTTGTCTTTCGTGGCGATTGCCTGACGATACTCAAGGAAGTACGAGAGAAAGAACATAATCGAATCGTTGGCTGGGAGCTGATTTTCACTTGAAAATTTTTGTTTATGCTTTTCCTCGAATTGTCGACAGAAACTCCTAGAAGCGGCAGTGTTTACACGTGTCAACACTCGACTTTGTTTTGTGTCTGAATTCTTTTTAAATACGTTCGTGTCTAAAAATTTTTGCCCAAACCCTCCCAAACCAAAATACTTAAAGGTGAAAGGGTTTCCAGGGAGGGGGCAGCTGCCCTTCCCTGCTCGCCTCTGGCGACGCCAGATAGATGCGGCGACATGGTCTACATCTATCTGAAATGCAAGACCAAATCTTAACGGCTGGTGAATTTTTGACGGTACTCACAACACAAGCTTCATTGAATCGCTTATGTGGTCTTCTCTGAAAGATTTTTTTAACCTAACCTAATCATCGTTAGATACAATCTGAAAAATAAGAAAAAAATATGTCACTTTTTCGAAGTTTTGTTTTAAAACGAGGAAACGTTATTGAAAATCTTTGACCGTTTTTGTAAATCTTTAAGGGAACAAAGATTTTGAAAAGTGTTTTTTGTAATTTCATTATATGTTCTCGCACTTTGGCCGTTATTCGGTATTTTCGCTGGTCGCCTTGTAAATAAGTTCGACTCCTTAAACGGTTCTGATGTGTTGTCCGCAATAGAAATATTCAAACATCTATTTTGTGTTACTTGGAGCTTTTTTAAGTAGTTGGCGCATTGGCTCCAAATAGGCGCTCCATATAAAATTAAAGGTTGTATTACCATTTTTAAAATCAATGATTTATTTTTTAAATGCAAACGAGATCTTCGCTTTAGCAGCGGATAAAGCTTTAGCACGGTGCTGAATGCCTTGACGCTTATATGGTCAATGTGTTCCTTGAAGGTGAGTTTCCTGTCTAAGGTTAGGCCAAGATAGGTCAGATTTTCTGACCAAAGGATAGGTTGGCCTAGGAAGTTAATTTGTATATTTGGAATCCAAGCAGGTTTACGTCTTTTGCTAAAGAACATGGCTTTTGTTTTGATTCATTCGTCTTTTCCATGTAAAGAAAAACTGGTAGGCTTTTTCAAGCGTTTTCTCAAGGTTCGCGGATATCGTGTTAGGGTTAGTTCCAGATGAGTAGAAGCACATGTCATCAGCAAAAGCTGCTATTTGACAGAAATTAGATGACGGTAGGTCAGAAGTATAGATATTGAAAAGCGTCGAACTTAAACAGGAGCCTTGATGGACACCTGCCGTTATAGTTTTCAGCGAGGAAGTAGCCTCTTGAACCTTTACCTTGAAAATTCTGTCCTTAAGGAAGGATGCTATCAGATAGGTGTATTGTATACTTGAAGTTTTTGTATTAGCCTCTCATGCCATACAGTGCCAAACGCCTTTTCAATGTCAATGGTAACCATGCCAACCGATTCCTTATTTTTCAAGGCGGATTTTATGTCGCTGGAGACCCGATAGAGCTACTGCTCCGTAGAATATCCGTGTCTAAACCCAAATTGAAAATAAGGTAGTATATTGCTACCCTCTACGAAAATAATCAGTCGTTTCGAACAGTTTCGAAAAGTTTTCCAAAGACTGACAGAAGACTAATCGGTCTATAGTTTTGCGGCTCATGAGGATCTTTCCCGGGCTTGAGTAATGGGACAACAATGGCTTGTTTCCAAAGGCATGGAAAATGCGAGAGCTTTAGGCATGCATTGAATAGACGGCAAGTGAAAACAATACCTTTATTTGGAAGTACCTTCAAAGCTATTTTAGGCAAGCCGTCCAATCCTGGAGGCCGAGAGAGGGTTGGTTGGTATTTTCCTTTGTGGAGTCAAATTCTTGGAACCGGACCGACGTTATCGGTAGTCCGTTTCAACCGAAGCTTCATCACGAACTCAATGACGCGAACTTCGAACAAACTCTGAGTACTCCTGCCATATTTGTAGCCCGATTAGAGCATTTTGGTTTTGAGTGTCAAATCGTGCTTTATCAATCTGAACAAAAGTGAGCAAAAGGAGTAATGTCCTGAGCATACGACAGTGTCGTTAAAATAAGCATTCCCAAATATTTCTATGATTTTTGGTGAGTGAACGAGCATTATCGTTTAAATGTTTGCATATCAAAATTTTTAGAAGAATGAATTTGTCATAGATTTAGTCGTATTCTGGCCCGATTCCTCTTAACACAG
Organism: Stratiomys singularior; assembly: GCA_954870665.1. Lineage (NCBI taxonomy): Eukaryota > Metazoa > Arthropoda > Insecta > Diptera > Stratiomyidae > Stratiomys > Stratiomys singularior. Next base: position 104,370,633 of record OX940880.1, read on the forward strand.
AGTCACTTTACAACCAAGGATACTACGCGTTGATAATGATCTAGAGGAATGGTGGTTCTCGTTGGAAATCTGTTGGAAATGTGTCATACCAAACTTGTAATTAACTCAGGTGGAAACCAACTTCTATTGTTATGAAAATTTTGAAAATAATGTTCTGCTCGTCTATCTTATAATTCCCAATGGATTTTCAGATTGGCCACTGTCACAACCTCATCCGTTGAATGGCAGCTAAGCCATTTCTATGATCAATATGAGTTCTCCACATATGCCATACCACAAAATGTTGATGTTACATTTTAAAGAGTTCCGAATTCAGCAGATTTGGTAACTCCAATTCACTGATGACATTGGAATTAAACCTTAACTACCTATACCTTGCACACTTGTCCGGTCAAATCTTATAATAACAAATCGTCAATTATCATCCATCAAAACGTTCGAAACACATTTCTTATTCCAATAAAACGGCATCCTTGTAAGTGCATGCTCGCATGAACTACATAATTTTAGCACCATTTTTAAGTTCCTACCACACACTCGACGCTAGAACTTAATATTTACTATATGTGTATCTTTTTCGAGCAATCATTTCGAGATTAGACAAAAACATACGTTACTAATTCGTGATCTTGAAGACGCTCATAGTGATATAACTGTTCAAAATTTCATAAGACTAAATGAAGGTATGTATGATCGTAATTAACGGTTAGCACAGGTGACCACGTAATGGGCGTCAAATATTTAATGACATAGAACGCTGATAGTAGTTTACGGTGTTTAATTTTTTTAAGAAAGTTTTTTTTGCTTTCTTGGAAACATATTGTTGGAGCCGAGAATCAAGGTCATGGAGGTGGTTTTCTTAAGAATCTTTTTGTTGGGGGAAATCGCGACTAATGGGATAGGCACCAATTAAATGATATTTGGCAGGTTGCTAGGTTTTGTGGTCTTTATAGGGAAGAATTAATCAAAGAAGTAATTTAAACGGGTTATTTTGGAGAAACGTATCTAGGCTAGGTGTAAAGTGAAAGGAATCGGGTACATTGCGAGTAAGGTAATACCATCAAGCTCAAGCAAATGGGTTAATCCGGGGGGATCAACCCATTATCAGTTGGATGATATTGGAGTTCTCGATGTTCTTTTGGTAGATACAAGCGATCAAACTATTGACTGTCCACATACTTCTCACCTGCAATATCTAACTTCCAGGAACCTGTCTCCATGCGAACCACAATATATTATTGCGTCAATGTTTAAGATGCTTGGAAGAGCTCTTTCAAACATCTTACGGTTCGATTTGATTCATCAAACTATTTGTGTTGCAATATTCCATTATTTAAATACATTCCACCCTGCGCCTTCATTCTCAATCGGTTTTTTCGACCATGAATGCACGACTGTTGTGTCGCTGGCATCTACTTAAACCAAGTTCAACGTTCCATAATCAATTATGAAAGCAGCTAAATGTCTCGTAGATGTCATATTAACACCACAGGCTATCAAATTCATAGAACTCATAGTAAACCTGAAATCATTTTTTTCCATCTAATCTACCAGCATGTTGCTACACATTTTCTTTTCAAAATTCATCCTTTCAAACTTAGTCTTAATATTCGACTTCATGGAAACGTAGAGAATCATTCTATGCAAAGTTGCTGGTGGTACATTCTCCACATGCCCTCATTAATCATCGCTTAAATTACCATTTCGTACGTTCAATTTATACAAGCCAAATAATGTGTTTCTAATTATATTTTCAAAGCTCTTCATTCAACTTGTGTCAGACTTCGAAACCAATTCTTTATTCCAGTTTGTATACCATGTGACAAAAAACTGCAGATAATCAATTTTTAATATTTATAATACCATGAGTAGGAATGATGATCCAGAATTTGAAGGGCGAAGAAAAACACAAAGTGTGTACGTATATAAAATCAATCATCGAAAACAAGCCATTGATGGAAGTTTTTTTTTGGAACACTGAAGTAGACCAAGTAACAGAAGCAACAACTGTTGAGCGAACTAACCACACCAGCTGAGTTGCTCGAAATTTCGTTCTGATTGGAAATACAGAAGTGATCTTGAAGAATTCCTTAATAACTAGATTGATTAATCTTCAGGGGAAGTTCAGTATGATCGGCATAGTGGAGCGTACAGAGCAATGTAACTTTGATGGTTCCTTCGGAATACCAATGCTTTGTTGCGGAGATCTTTGCACATGCCATCACACTCCAAGTGTGGCAAAAAATCGAAGAGATTTTTGAAAAGATTGATTCTTAACACCAAGGTCATCGAAGCTCGGTGCTTTTGTTGATTTTCGGGTGTCCTACTGTTTTAATTTATTGAACAATAAGTCGTTCAGGCTTAGTTTTTATCGAAGGCTTTTGTTGCTAACGTCGCGGGTTGATTGAACATTATGATTTGAATTCGAATGAAGCTACTCTGGTCGACAGCCATTCTAAGAACGACCTTGCGATATCTTTTGTCCTCGTACTTTTTATACATTCGCACATAGAGTTGAGATTTCGAACATGAGCTTTCTTCAAAAATAGCTCCTGAATATCATGGATGGATTCTTGGAATTTAGATTTCATACTTGCAAGTTCTATAAAAAGAGGTTTCTGAGTATGTTTTGAATTTTTCGATTCTCTTTCTACCACTTTTTCGAAAGACAAAAGGATCTTAAATCTAACATTTTGTTTGTTCTGTACCTTCTGGGAAAAGATTAGTTTTGGGATGACTATTGCAATGGTAGACTTTTAAGCCTTTTTATTCTAGCAAATTTAAGTTCATGTAAATTTAATTGAAATTAAATTTTAATCTTTTTTTTTTTTTGAACAAAATACATACATATTTTTGGAAATTACATTGTATCAAGTTCTTGGTAATTTTACTAGGCTACATGGAAGCTCTGATCCAAACGTTTATATAATTGTATCATATTATTGCATTCCATGAAGCTTATCCATAATGAGTTTTGGGTATTGTAAGTCAATTTACTTCAGATACATCTCCTTTCCGCACTCGACAGTCTTGGAGCAAATCAAAATTTTCCTGAAATTAGAAACACCAAGAAACGCATATGACAGATTTGACAGAAGGATCATATGACAGAATCTGTCTTAAATTAGTTTCAAAAGATGTACCCGGTCAGGCATCTCGTGTTTACGCTAAATAATTATTATAAAATTATTGATGAATACACTGATAACACTGATACAATCTAACAAGCATAATAAAATCAATATTTAAAAAAGAATTATAAATAAATTATATTTATACTTATAAACTAGAAATAATGATAATAAATAATGAAACTATCCACAAAAAATAAATCAAAATAAAAACCCTGTATATTTAGAAAAGAATGAACACTGAAGAAGAGGCCAACCGACGGCAGAAAGTATTTTCTTGAAAAATAAATAATAATATGGGTTTTCGCGTTTTGAATAAGTTAAAATGACAAACGTTGAGAGAACACTCTAAGTGCTGCAAATCTAAGAGTATTAAGAATACTATTGACTATATCTGACCATTGGAAGATACATCCAGTCGACAGTATGTTATAAAAATCATTCACAAGTATTTTGCAATCTGGTTATTTTTTGCATTCTCATCATTCAGATGCTCTTTTTCACGTTAAAAAGGAACGTAACGTTCAAAAGAACGATAATTCATACATTGTTACCAGCATTCGTGAAAAAAAACCAAAACCTTTGAAATATTGCAGTATGTCCTCTTAAATCTGATTTTTCATACGGACACATGACAGATCGCTTACAACACAAGACGTCAACGTCGGCAACGATATCTTTTGTCTGGAATCTTGGAAAGATTTTTGCTAAAGCATGGTACATACAAGGTGTGTCTCAAAAGTTCCTGGACTGGCCAATAATAAAGAAAACTGCGAATGATTTCGGCAAAATGGATTCATTTTAATCAAAATATTTCTACACCGCTTTGCACGGTCTATTAGCATGTCGAAAGATTTATTTAAGTCATTCTCTTAAGTCAAAAGTCTTAAGTCTTCTCTTATTCTAAACATGATATGTTTAGAATGGTGGTCATTAGCTTTTGGATGTCTTCAATCTTCGCAAAACGCTTTCCTGTCATGGCGAAATGTAATTTTCCGAACAGAAAAAAGGCACATAGTGCCAAATCAGGCGAATACGGCGGGTGCAAAAAATGCCTTTTTCTATCAAGAAATCGATCAGAAGCGATGAACGATGAGCCGGCGGATTACCATGTAACAAACGCCAGCTTCCTTATTCATGATATTCTGGCTGACACGACATATTCGCGAAAGCAAACACTTCATAACACCGAGACAGATAACATTAAAAGTTTGGCCTTGTGGAATGAACTCTTTGTGGACAATCCCCTTGGAATCGCAAAAACAAACCAACATTGATTTGACTTTTGACATCTCTAAACGGGATTTTCTGGGTTTGTGGTCATCCGAATGCTGCCATTCGGCACCTCATCGCTTGATATCGGGCTCATATTGATAAGACCACGTCTCGTCGACCGTTGCAATGGGTCCTATGTTGGGTCCTTTTTGTCTTCCTTAATCAAGTCTTCGCAATGTTGAATTCGAAGCAATCTTTGGTCATCGGTCCACTTGTGAGGAACAAATCGTGCATAAATCTTTCTGAGGCCCAATTGCTCTTTCAAAATGCGATGAATCGACTCATGAGACATGTTATGCTACATTTCCATGTAACGCAATGAGGATTTTGACTTATTTTTAATAAATTCACGCAAAAATTCAATGTTCATTTCGTTCACAACTGATCTTGGACAGCCAGAACATTCGTCGTGATCCAGCACATCCTGGCTTTCTTTAAAACGTTTAAACCACTCGAAGACAGAGGTACATGTAAACTTTCACTATCATAAGCATTTTGCATCATTTGTTGCATCTGACTGCCGTTTTACCGAGTCAAAAATAGAATTTAATATTCACTCTTTGAGCAAAATTCATTTTTCGACCAATTATACAAAGGTACTGTCACTTAGAGCGCAATAGCTTGGGTTTTATTCAACTAAATGTCATGAAATTTTGACACAACGTCCGTGATAGTTGAAATACCGAAAATATCTAAAAGATGCCACCACCAGTCTTGCCCAGTCCGGGTACTTTTGAGACATTCTTTGTATAATTCAACACTAGCTCAGATTATGTGCAAGTTAACTGATGTGACAAATATTTGCGTGTGTTGGTTAACGACGATGTACCTTTTATCGCCTTTTTACGTTAAAAACATATTTTATTCTCTAAAATTTTGTTTATTGCTTAATTTTATCTTGTGAAAAGATCATGGCATCTGTGAGTCATCACATTTTGATTTTTTTTCTGAAAGTTATCATGTCCACTTCCTTCTTTAGTTTGCTTCACTTGAGTTGACAACTAAATAGACCTAAATAGACCTCGGCAATTGGAAACCTTATGTTGTATTAGTTTTTTGCCATCCTAGCATTACATTATTAATTCTTTTCGTGCGTGTGGCAATTTCTCAATTTTCTAGCTCTATTAACGCATCGTCAAATTCAAAAAGACAGCATCACATGGAAACGGGGGAGGGCTTCATAATAAATTTTCTATAAAATAAACTATATAAATAAATACTTAAACTAAATAACTAAATAAAACTTTGTGAAAATAATTTTCACAACATTTTCACATGGAAACATGATACGCATATTTCCAAATCCATTAATTTTACTCGCGGGCAATATAGTTAGGGTCTACACTGCCGGTTAAAAGTTTGAGACCACTATAAAAAAATGAGAAAAAAATAAACTAAATATATTTAATACTTTTTATATACAGTTACAAAAACTTTTACATACATACAAAAAATACAGTTTTTATTTTCATGTTGCACATAAATTTTAAATTAAAAATTACATGAAGTCTTGATGAATACAATGTTTTAAAAATAAATAAACAAGAGATTTCATACACATTTTTCATCAAAATAGCCTACTTTACATTTTATGACCTGTTTAACCAACCGTGGAATGCGAGCAATTAATTTATTTATAGTCCCTTGCGAAATATTTCTCCAGCTTTCTTCTTATGCATTCCACATGGCCTACTGTGAAGAAGGACGTTGTTCCCGAACGTTTTGGTCAAGCTATTCCCATAAAAGCTCTATAGGGTTAAAATCGGGGCTTCGGGAAGGCCATGTCATGTTTTTCAATACTTTTTCTTGTCTAAATTGCCCGTATATAATTTTGAAGTTCGCTTTGGATTATTATATTGTTGGAAAATAAATATTTTGCCGATTCACTTCAGCCCGGCGGGAATACCATTTTTCTCCAAATTTTCTTTATACTGCTCCTTTTTCAGAATTCCTTTAATTTGGACCAGATTTCAAGTTCCATAGCCTGTGAAACAACCCCAGACCATAATAGATCCGCCACCATGTGGCGGATATGTATGCTTCACAGTCGGGACTACACACTGTGGTATCATCTTCTCTTCGGCGGAACGTCGAACGAAAATTCTTCTCTTTGAACTCAATATTTCAAATTTAGATTTGTCACTCCAAAGTACTTTTTTTTTAAATCTTCTAGGGCTATGGGCTAGGGCCCATTGTTTCCGTTTTTTCTTATTCTGTAGTTTCAGAAGAGGTTTTCGTCGTAGCTCTTGGTCTTCTAGAGCGCGGACAATCTTGATTACTACCAGTTTCTTTGTGCCTCACAATAGTGCGATGAACACAAGTCCTCGATAACTTGAGTTGAGATGCAATCTTATGTTCAAATGTGCCTTCAAAATGGAGAACAACGATGGCAGATTGCGTTTCAACACTAATTTCCCTTTTTAACTTAGAATAATTTTTCCCATTTTAGAGACGTCTTGACAGTATGAATCACAAAATCAGGCTAACTGCGGATATTCGTTGATAACTACGTAAATATCGGGTTTGAATAAACATTTAAGAATTTAGAGCAATTGCATTGTATGTTGGTGTAAAATAAAAGAATTCTCAATCAATTCAATCAATTATTGGACTAACTTTTCTTCGGTTGACATTGAAGTTTGGATACAATGGTTGTTTATTGTCCTTTGCTTATCTTAAATACAAAAGAAAAAGCTTTTATGTAATCCTTATATACAATAGAGTATGCAGATTACTTTTTATCACCAATATTTTGAAAATATTTACTAATAAAAAAAGTTTTTTTTCTTAGTGGTCTTAAACTTTTGACCGGTAGTGTATGTCTCAGAATGGTAGCTTATTTAATGGTCTATCGCCTTGCTGTTTGATCAGAGATTTTTTGCTTCTATTCACCTGACCTTAAAAATTGAAGAGAACAGGACATGAGAAGGACATCACATTCACGAGCAACATTCTGCTATTGATTCTTTGGTGTCTTTCGCATGTTTTTCTTTCAGCTTCTTAGTCTTTGGTGCATGATTAACAAGATCTTCAGCACATATAGAGCACCGCGATCGAATATTGTTATTATTTGCATAGGTTACGATATATCTGAATTTCTCTAGTGGCGTAAATGTTGTAAAAAAAAATTGGCTAACATGAATGTTGAACTTGCAGTGCTTCTCCAGTTCGATGATCGATCTTTCATCCCTAAAATCAATCTACTTTTCTCTAACTAGCCCTGACAGCCCTCTTTGGTACACATTAACCCGCGTGTGCCTTTTGATGCAGTAATAAAGCACGATATCATTATAATTTTACAGTCAGTCATCGTCAGTTAGCGTGGTGTCATCAAATGCATCATCAATGATGTTGAAGATTGAATATTATACCACGTATTATTAAGTTTTCAAGGAAGATATTGGATCCGAACCAAAGAAGATCCGAACTAAAAGCCAAAAAAATTAAATTTTGGAGGATACTAAACTCTAGACATTAATCAATAGTAAATTAAAATTATTTTGATTTCAAAGTTCGCTTAAAATCATTCACTTTTTGGTGGCAATTTAAAAAGGAAACATCTCGTTATTTTGTAAAAGTTTTCACTTCAGTTGTTGCAAGTAGGCCTTGAACTTACATTTCGTATAATTTATAAAGATCGTTATTCTGGAGATGCCTTGTTACAAAGCTCATATGAAGAAGCACAACCATGAAACCAACAAAAAAGACTAATAAAAACTTTCACTCAAGTCAGTGGTGATCATAGCACCGACAAGACAATGTTATTGTCCATCTTGCACCCAGATTAAATTCTTTAACGTGCTACTACCAAACCTATATACCTCAATACAATGTTAAGTTGCCGACGAAAATGTTTTCAAGTTTTTCTTCTGATGTCGAACAAATAGAAAACTTTAATATTTATGATTGTTGTTATATATGTTCTGTTGTTATGCTATAAAACATTTAAACATATTTACAAAGATGTTGCACGGGTACACGTGCAGCACTTGCATAGATCTCTCTTTCAATGGCTTCCAAACGCAATAAAAAGATACTTTTAAGACTTGCAACATTTATTTCCTGATTCCTTCTCTAGATAACTTACTCGTATTTTAACCATTCGTATTTTAACTATGAGGATTTCTTGCTATCAATGTGAATTAAAATACAAGTCAAGTAGATCCCCTCTAATCAATATAAATGGCAAGTATTTCTAATATCTGTCCAGTATGTAAATTTTTTGGAAAGATGTAAAGAGGAGACCAAAAGAAATTCTATGAAAAAAAGTTCTCAGTGGTGGTGCAAAGATAAGATAGCCTTGAGATACTTTTCCTTAAACTGAGGAATTTATATGAATATAAGCTAGGGTGGAAGCACTTACTTTGCAAAGCTGTGGTGTGATTTTTTTTTCATTTTATCGATTAGTAAAAAATAATTTCTTTATTCTGAAAAACAAACTCATCTTTGTGCGTGAATTCTTCGTGAAATAAATACAAGTATACAAGTTGCTAACTGCAATGTTTTAAATTTTGCACGAACCCTTGTGTACGGAAATGTGAAAAACTACCCGAGTCGAAAAATAAATTCTCCCGAGTCGAAAAATAAATTCTGTTTTGATCTCAAATAAGATCTGGTTCTATACTGCTTTTCAGTATAGAACCAGAAGTTACAAATTCTGTTTTAATCCTGAATACGCAACACAGAAGTGCCAAATCAAGATGAGAATAAATTCTGATTTCAACCTGGTACATCAGGTTTAGAATATAGCAATCCTATACTCATCCTCGTATTAGAATGATTTAATGAATGATTTATGAAAATATTAAAAATTATTATAAAAATTGTTATATAAATGGAAAAATATAAAAACTATTTTATGTATGAGTAAACACCAAAAAATTTTATAAATAAATAGTTCTGTAGATTTTATTTTTCAAAATATGTTAAAATAATTTTTAAAAAGCATATACTTACTACTAAACAATAAAATTTTGGTGGTATACCACGGTTTTTTCTTTCAGCAGTCTGCCATAATAATTTAATTTTTTGGCCAACTATCCGATTGTCTGGATTTATTGACACACAACTCACTACACTACTCTCTCTATCCTCTGTCCAAAAAACAAGAGCGAAATCATTATCAGTATTATTACATGACATTTTTTTCACTACAAAATATTTTTCCACTAGAACTGTTTCAAATACGTCTTACCACTTCGGTATTCGTTTAAAAAATGACGTCAGAATTTAAACAAAACTATGGACTGTCTATGTCCTTAACCGTTCTACGTCATTTATTATGTTTACTTATCTTAGACCCAAACATATTGTTGCGCTTTGGCAGGTGCGCGGCCTGTTTACTATTCTCAAATATTGCCAATAGTGAAAATAGCAAACAAATCGCGCACCTGGCAAAGCGCAACACTGGTGTCAGAAGTGGGATCTGTTGTACTTGATGCGCGCGACGTGTTTATGCTTACGCATTGGAGAACAATCGATGGGTTGGTAGTTGTAAACATGTTTACGACTTTATGTTTACGCCGACTACAGTACGCGTGAGCTGAACACGTCACACTATCCCCGCCTTAGATCTTTTTCGCCCCGAAAAAGTGTGACATTAGCCATCTTCGCGTCTTCCTGCTGATAATATGGGGCAAGGCGGTCCAGATGCACAATTTTCATTTTTGCCCTAGGTTTCTGGTGTTCTTGTATCCGGTATACCACATCGTTGATCCGTTTGATGATTCTATAGGGTTCTTCCCAATTCGGCTGTAGCTTCGGAATTCTGCCTTTACGACGCCGGGGGTTATATAGCCAAACCAAGTCGTCCGGCTGAAAACCAGATGTGTTTGCCATTAAGTCATATCTGGTTTTCATGCGATCAGTGGCTGACCCTATTTGTTTCCGCACTAATTGGTGTACCTGATTCAGCCGTTCCCTTAAGTCACTTGTATACTCCGAAATAGGTTGGGGCTTCTCAGGGGGTGTCCCAAACTTTGCATCAGCTGGTAGACGAATCATTTTTCCAAAGATGTCTTTTGCGGGTGCTTCTCCAGTCGATGCATGTTCCGCAGTTCGGTATGCCATCAAAAATAATGGAATGCGTCGATCCCAATATCTCTGGTTTTCATCCACCATCTTGGCCAAATGTTTATTAAGCGTGTCATTGAAACGTTCGACCATTCCATCGGACTGAGGGTGAAGTGAAAAGAAAACACATTTCGGCAAAAACTTGTGACTCGAAGTTCCTGCCTTGGTCTGAATGTAGTTCATGGGGTACGCCATATCTACTAACCCACTGAGAAACGATTTGTTCCGCTACAGTAGTTGTTCCTGGTTAGGAATTGGGTAGACTTCTAGCCACTTGCTGAAGTAATCAGCTACAACTAGTAAATACCGATTTCCCCATTCGGACTCGGGAAAGGGTCCTGCGATGTCCACAGCTATTCTTTCGAATGGTACCCCCACGTTATAGGTCTGCATTCGCCCTCTCGTTCTTCGACTTGGGTCTTTGACGGAAGCACATATTGTGCATTTTCGACACCAGTCAAGAAGATCCTCTCGAGCGTGGAGCCAATAGAACCTTCCTCGCACCTTTGCCAGGGTTTTTTTACCCCAAGTTGACATCCCGATGTTCCTTCATGCATCTCCTTCAGTACTCCTTTTCGATTGACGGTTTCGTGGTCATATTTCTGTGGTGTTTCCATCCTTGTAACCAACCCTTGCTCCACGAAGTTGGCTTTAGCTCGTTTTCCTGACCCTTCAGTTAGAGGGGCCTTATTTTCAAGCTCTGGCTCTGGTCGGCGTCTCCATCTAGTGGCACAGCTTGGGCGATGGCTTGATGTTTTTCGCTGTTTGCAGGCCCACTGCAGGTGCCCTTGTTCACCACAAATCCAACATCTAAGTGAAACATACACCTTCGATCTATTGTTCGTGCCCACACGTTCACATCTGTATCCTCTTGTTGTAACCTGCCGGATCCTGACTGTGTTACGAGTGGCTGTTTTGGTAGCTTCGAAGTTTAAACAATATGCCAGTGCGTACTTCACTGAGCATTTTTCGGCTAGGTGAACAGCTTGTTGCATTTCCCTGTCCTGCAACGCACTAATAAATGCTTCTGCTGCCACATCATCCCGAATATATTGGTTGTATGCAGGGTAAGCCAAAAGTGCAAGCCTTTCAGTATCCTGAGTCAACTGCTGCAGAGTTTCACCTGGTTTCTGCATCCGGTTGCGCAGCTGCGACCTGTAGATCTGCTTCAGGTGATTATCTCCATACCTCATGTCGAGTGCGTTCATGATAGTGCTGGAGCTTGACTTGCAACTCGACAGGGACAGTTTGGAGTATTTCCGCAGCTGGACCTCTCAGAGCAAGAATTAAGGCTGTTGCTCGCTCCTGGTCATTCCAGTGATTCGTTTGAGTGACAGCTTCAAACTGGGTTTTGTAAATGCTCCAAGCTATTTGTCCATTGAAAGTTGGTGCTTTTACGCTCCTTGTTGAGATACTGGCTGTATTCGTTATCTGGCTCGAGTTACTTGCTATTGGGCTTGGGCTACTCATTATCGAGATCGGGTTACTCACTATCGGGGCCGGGCTACTCGCTATCGTTACTTTTGCTTGTTTTAAGTCTTCTTTTATTTTTTCGATCTCTTCTCGAACCGTCTCCACTTTCCACTTTGTCCATCCTTTCTTGGAAACCTTCAATTTGATTGCTAAGCTTTCGGTTTAGTTCACCTAAATCTGCTCTCAATTCAGCAGATTGCTTGTCGAATTTCTGGTTTAGGTCAGTTGACTGCCGGTTGAGCTTCTCGTTTAAGTTAGTTGACTGCTGGTCGAGCTTCGCGTTTAAATCGGTTGACTGCTTCTGAATTACCATCAGCATCCGCATCAGCCCGTTCGCAGTGAGAATTTGCTCCGCCTCCTCGCCTCCAGTGCAACTTTCAACATCGGGAAACTCAACCGTGTCTGGATCCATTCCTTCCGCTACCAGCGCTTCGTTTAACCGGTAGATTAATCTAGCCTTGCTTCCTTCGGTGGAAATTTTCCGCTTTTCCAATTCCTCCTTTAGTTCCGGTAAAGTAAGTGCATTGATCTTACGCGGCATTTTTCTTACGAGTTGTCTGGAATGCAAAAGTTCAAAAAATGTGTTCACTATAGTTCACTTTATTTTCTTTTAGTGTTTGAGTTCTTTTCACTTCACTATTGCACGAATAATCCCACTTCTGACACCAGTGTTGCGCTTTGGCAGGTGCGCGACCTGTTTGCTATTCTCAAATACTGCCAGTAGTGAAAATAGCAAACAAATCGCGCACCTGGCAAAGCGCAACACTGGTGTCAGAAGTGGGATCTGTTGTACTTGATGCGCGCGACGTGTTTATGCTTACGCATTGGAGAACAATCGATGGGTTGGTATTTGTAAACATGTTTACGACTTTTTGTTTACGCCGACTACAGTACGCGTGACCTGAACACGTCACAATATGATTCACCAAGACCGTGAGGATTTTTTTTTGGTACCCGCATATTTTCATGCATTTATATCTAACTCCAACCCCGAAAGGAAAATATTTTACCGCCGGTTTAGCAGTAGTAAAATTAAGCAGGCTGAGATAAGAATGAAATCTATAAACATAAATCAGGACAGGATGAGATCAGACTTAAGTTTAAAATCAATCTTATTACATCAGTATAGAATCAGGATGAAAAGTATAAAATCAGACTTTACAGTGTGAAATCAGTATTGAATAAGTATGAAATCAGGCCCATCAGGATGAAATCCAACTTTATTTTTCGCCACGCGTAAGATGAGGTGGTCCCGCTTGTTGACAATGAAGAATAAGTGTCCATAAACATTAAAATTGCTTCGATACCCATTCGACACGATCCTGACAACGATCAATTGCATTTACATATAATTGAGGCAATGGGTATTTACAATATAACATTTTTGGGAAGATTTCGAGCTCCAGCTTGTAATATGCCGGTCATTGCATTTAACACATGTAGCGAGTGGATAGGTATGATCCTGTTGACAACCCTGTAAGTTGCCACTATAGATTGTATTGACGGGGTACTTTTTAATACTTGGGATCAATCTAAACACCCTTATGTTCATCAACGCTGGAACTTAACCAGCAAGAGAAAATTTCATAGTCTTTTCTTGTCATCAACTAGAAACTGCCAAATAGACAGAAAAGCCAAAAATCAAAACCCCTTATTTCAGATCGAAGTCTAGGAATCTTAATCAAAAAGTGACGGAAAAAACTTCAAGGAACCATCACATGTGTGAATGTAAAAAGCAAGGTTACAAGAAACCGTCTACGTTTGCAGTATACCAGATAACGACGGGTCCACAACGCACTATAATCATGGATTCGAACAACACCTACCAACAGAGAAGGCATCAGCAGTACTACAAAATGATCCACAAACGGCTGAATATACCAATGTCAAAGGAAAAATTTCAAACTGAAAAAATGAAATATCATCAGTACAAGCAAAATGTGCACAAAATATTGATTTTTTCACTTTAATTACTTCTCATTCAGTTTATAATGAAACACTCTTTGCCGAGATACATCGTAGACCTATCCTGTGAAATACAATCGATTTCACAGATTGAGTTAATGTTTTAAAACACTATTTCTATGCGACCATATCAAATGCGGAACTTCCACACATATCATCACATCGATTGGTTTATTGATTCCTCGTCTCCTAGCAAAGCGCTGCTCAATCTTGTATAGTGAAGTCGACGGTAACTGATCTGTTCAAAGGAGGATTAAGTAACGAAATTTCACCTCAGATAATCTGATAATTGTAGAATATTAATTAAAAATATTCCTATCATTATTCCAAGGCTTCTAATAGAAGCCAAAAGAACCCAGAGAATCACTGATAGGAAACCAACAGAAGAACGCAAATAGCAATACAGAATGGTAATTGCAAATTTGTGGGAGGTTTCCGTTTCTTCGAATGTTATTTTAGATTGCTAAATAGTCCGTAACCATCCTATAGGAGTTGGAAACTAAACCAAACGAACGAAATAAATACCCAAATGCATCTGAGTATTTCTCACCTGCATCCGAGCATCGCTACATTTGACAATAGTTTATTTAAAAGAAAATTTAATAGTTAAATGTAATTTCTCTCCGAGAGTCGTCTTCAAAGCCACAATAATCTTTGCCCTGCCAATGTTTGCATTGGAGCACAAAGGCTTTAGGTTTGCTTGTGCCGTCTTGGTCGAAACAGGACTAATCTCTGAATGAATTCGTGTAGGCTTTGTGTTCAGGCATAACATTCCTTAATGTGTATCTGAAATCCAAAGATCGTTTCAAGCACAGCTTTACTGTTTACAGATAGTCCATAGTTCAGCTCTGCGAGGGTTCACTTTCGCCGGGTTATAACAGCAGAAGCAATGGTCTACGATTTCTGCAAAACATTACAACGAGTAAGTTATAGGGCATTGCTACATTGCTACATGTTTGATCGTCTTGATACGTTGAGCGGAGGGTCCTCTCCGTTGGAATCTTTTCGCAAAAGTTGGAACTGCTGCGACTCAAGCCGCCATATGGTGTCGAATATGATGACCGCATCTGCAATAATACCAGGCAACCACAAAATTTCTTTCGGTTTTTATCAGTCAAAATAAAAAGCTCGCCAATTTGAAATCATACATTTTTATTCGGGGAAGCAGTTACCATTTGTTTCAGTGACATTCTGCCAACGCTGTACAAGATCATTATGCCACTTTTATAAAAGTTCACATTCTTTGACGCAAAAAAACAATTTTATTTCGTTTTCGACATCCTCTCTAGTTCAGAACTACCGATTTCGCATATGGTTGTCCTGGCTTGGAACAAGTGGTAGTCCGATGGAGCGATGTCAGAGGAATTCGGTGGATGTGGAAGAATTTCTCATACAAGCGAGTTGATCACATCCACAGTCGTCTTTGCTGCATGCGGCCTGGCGTTGTCTTGATGGAACAGAACACCTTTCCTTCATAGCTGGGCCGAGTACACATTTTTATTGATGGTTTGGCCGCTCGGGAGAAACTCAAAATGAACGACACCGGTCGTGGTCCACCATTCGCTCACCATGAACTTCCTTTGGTGAAGATTGGGTTTCGCGGTCAGGTGGGGAGGGTCATTTGGTGGTAACCAATGGTACGTTCGCTTCCTGTTATCATAAAGAACCCATGTTTCATCTCACGTAACGATACGGTCGAGAAACGGTTCCTTCCTGTGACGAGAGAGCAGCGATGAGCATATAGTGAGCCTCTACTGTTTATTCGATGCGGTCAGTTGGTGGGAAACCCAAGTACTAAGCTGCCACGTTTTTCCAAGTTGATGCAGGTGTCGACGGATGGTTTCATCGGATATCTTGAACTTTTTCGCTAACTCCTGGCATGTTAAACTTGAATCCACTTGAATAGACTCCTTCAATTGCACCTCGTCAAATGAAGATGGCCGACCGGAGCGAGGCTGATATTCTAAGGTCGTATCACCACCTCTGAAAATTTTGTACCAGATTTGTGCAGTACGCTCTGTCACCGTATTCTGCCCAAACGCACTACAAATTTTTCTGGTCGCTACTGCAGCGTTTGTGCCCAATTCAAACTCATACAATAAACAGGCCCTAATAACCACTTTTGACACCGACATCTTCTCTTCTACCAAACACCAATGCTGTCGACCAGATGAATACGTCTACTAATGTAAACAAAGCATTACTAGATGAGCTTTCAGGAAGCAATAAACACGCCCTCTTTCAGCAAATGGTCGTCGCTCTCGGGACATTCGAATGTGTCGCCTAGCGTAAGCCGAAAGAACTTTTGTGGTTACCTGGTATTTTGAAAGTTTCTGGACTAGATTCTCTGATTGTCGGAGGAGTAGTTTAGTTGGTAGTCCAGATGTTATGGAAGTCCGATAGGATGTAACAAGCCTCTAGCAGTCTAAGCCCCTTAAAAAATAAGATTTACCTGAGTATGCAATCAAAAAGGCTAATGAGAGACAAACAATTCCTTAAAACCATGTTAAAAATTGTTTCCGAACGTCTGAAATGTTGTTCAACTGCCACCATTTCTTCGTTGAATTGTAATCTGTAGAAATCAGTTGACAAGGCCTTGGTGGAATACTGTATTAGAACAACGTACGCTTGCTTATATACATATATTTGATTAGAAAACATTTGTACATATTTCCAATAAAAATTTAGGATAATATTATAAAACTTAGAGAGTTAACTATTGTATCTACGTTGAAGCGGTTTGGTATTATTCACACTAAAGATGTGAAATTTTGAATAAAGAGGGGTTTCTTTTTTAAAGTAAACAATCCATTCACTCATTATAAAAGTGGAGAATCGTAGCTTACAGACATTAACATCAATGCACCAACGCAAAATAAACACCCTTTGGAAACATATCATAATAGGAGTAAAAAGTATCTTTGTTTCTCTCCTCCTGCATGTTGCAACGGCTAACATAAATTTCCTGATTGCAAATTCAACAATAGATCACTTAGTTTGCAAAAAAGAACGCTGCAACACGCAATTACATTCGTCTTAGTCTTGCTTAGGTCGTTTTTCCGTACACATTTATTCACATCATCAATTCCTTCTGATCGTCAGGAATGCAAATACCTAGATTGCTAGGTAATTTCATGTGCCTACTCTTCTACCTATCTAAGAATCAAATCACTACAAATTTCACAATTTCTCGATTCACCGAGGAAACTAAGTTTTTGGTATCTTTCATATTAAGTTCACAAAGTCTTCTCGGATCATTCGTACTTTTGAGACGACTAGATTGTTCGCTGGTAGGTAAAGAAGTATTCAAAACGATATTGGACCTAATGTGCATATCCAGTTTATGCACAAAATTGTTGGTAGGCAAGTACGAGTATGCAGACGAGGTTAAGTTAATGCTGTGAGGGTAACAATCATGGCCACAACCATCATCATCAGGAACTATCAAATCATGACAGATTGACGAGATACGGTTGATGACCTCCTCTAGCTTAACTATGCAGGTATCTACTGTTAGTGACGTTTTGACGGTTAATCTTCTAATTCCAGCAGAGTTACCAATTGGAATATGGAGGCGTTTTTGCTTTATTGAAAATATTTGCTAAGCTGTAGCCATTGGATTTGTGGTTACATATGCCATATTAAATCGCAAAATGCCCTTTCCGAACTGTCTTATTCCCAAAAGTTACCTTCTTTAACTCATAAACTTAAATCGCCCAAAGTATAACGATTTGAATGATGGATAAAGATGAAGAAGATTTGAATGAAGGTCCCAACATTGTACCGTAGCTCAACCGCACAAGATTTACTAGACCAGGTTGCAAGACAGAAAAAGTTGACTTGTTGCTGATATCTGAGCAACACCACAACAAAGAGGAAGCTGGATGGTATTGCGATCGATCCGGCACCGTCGCCATCTGGGTACGTGATAGGGCTCTACTCCACCGTTCGGACTTGCTTCAGCGGAAATGGCTTCGTTCTCATTGGCATTCATAAGCGTCTATTTCACGCCGAATGAGTCAATTTCATGTTTTTAGAGCAGGCTCGATGAACTGGAGGAAGCTGCCTCGAGCACGGAAGGCCGAATCCTTGTTGGCGGTGACTTTAACGCCAAGGCGATAGAATGGGGAATGCCTCTGCCAGACTCGAGAGGAAAAACAATCCTAGAAATGGCGGCTAGGAGGCAACTTGTCATCATGAACGTTGGGAACACACCAACTTTTCGACGGGGAGGCTGCTTGGGAACTATTCCGGATGTGAATGTGCTTCGGAGTCCTTAGTGCCTAGGATACACAGATGGAGGGTACTGGAGGACGTCTCGGCGAGCGATCATCAGTACATTGCTTTCGCAATTGGCGAGTGTGCTACTCATCGCGTAGCAACCCAACCCTCAACTGTAGGTTGGAATATTGCTAAAATAGATGTCGACGCGTTCGCCGCAGCTATTATGAGAGGTGAAACTATGACGGTAACGGGAGGAGCCTCAGCTGAAAACATGGTGAACTCCACCATGAGACTCATCAAGAATGCGTGCGACTGCTCTATGCCCAGGCGACGGCCTCGACACAATAAGCCTGCTGTATACTGGTGGTCGGCAGATATCGCTGAAAAGCGGAGAGAATGTCACGAACTCCGCCGCGAATCTCAACGTTTAAGAAATCGAGACGAGTCACACTCCCGAACGCTGGCATTCAGGTCAGCTAGAAAAGTACTCCATAGGTTAATTAACGAAAGCAAGGCTCGCTACTGGCGCAACGTAGTTGAGGACATCGACAGAGACCCGTGGGGGCTGGGTTACAAGCTTGCCATGTGGAAATTAGGAGCTGCAAGGAGGCCCTGTGCCCTTGCAGTGGAAAAAATAGACGAGATTGTTCGAGCGCTCTTCTCTATGCATCCTATTCGTCCCGATGATGCAGATGTTGATTGTCCTGGAGAATGCCCACTTTTCACCGCCATCGAGCTGGATGATGCGGTGAAAGCTTTAAAATCGAAAAAGGCGAAAAAGGCAGACGGTATACCAGCGGAAGTGATACAGCTTGCACATTTACTTTGTCCTGAAAAGCTGCTCACCACTTTCAATGCCTGTTTGCAGCAGGGCGTGTTTCCAAATTGCTGGAAAGAGAAGAGGCTCGTGCTGATCCACAAGGGGAAGGGGAACGTAGAGCAACCATCTTCATATCGGCCCCTATGTATGCTGAACGCCGCTGGGAATAGGATAGGCTCATTTGAGATAGGCTCATTTGAGAAAGACTTGGAGAAGCCATTCGAACTTCCGGGGATCTGTCTCCTCGGCAGTACGGCTTCGGGGCTGTTTGATCCACAATCAGTGCAATAGCAGAGGTAGTGAGCGCGGTCCAGCAGGCAGAAGCCCACAATCATTACTCGAGACGAATAGTACTGCTCATAACACTAGATGTGAGAAATGCCTTCAACTCTGCTAGATGGACAGATATTCTTGGTGCTCTGGAATATTTCAGGGTGCCGAGGTATCTGATGCGGATATTGAAGGACTACCTCAAAACCCGAAAACTCATCTATGAAACATTGGGAGGCCGGGGAAGAATTGATTTGACTTCAGGGGTCGCGCAAGGTTCTATTCTGGGGACGGACCTCTGGAATGTCTCGTACGATGAGCTTTTGAGGCTGCAGTTACTGGGAGAGTCCCGCCTAGTTGGCTACGCAGATGACGTGGCAGTACTAGTCGCCGGACGTACTGTCGGACAGACGCAGCTCAAACTGGGTGCGGTAAAACGCCGAGTGAGTGAGTGGATGACAGACCGTGGACTTAGCCTAGCGCTGAAAAAGACCGAGGTTGTCGTCCTCACCAAGAAGCGGATCACTCGTGTTATCCCGGTTCGGGTGGGGGAAATGATCATCGAGTCAAAAGAATCAATCAGATACCTTGGCTTGATGATTCACTTGAAGATGAGTTTTTTCGAGCAGGTTCGAGCGTCAGCGGATAAGGCTTCCGTGCGAGTATCGGCTCTCAGTCGCCTTATGGCCACCACGCAGGGGCCAACCTCGAGCAAAAGACGTCTACGGATGAGTGGATTGGAGTCAGTGCTCTTATATGGCTCCAAGGTTTGCTCGACGCTCTTAGTAAAGAGACGCACCGAAGGCATCTGGCGAAGGTGCAGAGGTAAGGAGCTTTGCGGATAGCCGCTGCATACCGCACTGTCTCTTACCAGCACTGCAGTGCTGGTAATCTCGAGGGTGGTTCCAATTAAGTTACTTGCAAACGAAAGGAAACGTGTTTCCTTACGTAGGGGGAAGTCGACGAGAGAAACCGTCAGCCGAGAGGAACGGAGAAGAGCCCTAACCTTGTGGCAGCAAACATGGGAAAACGAAACGCGAGGCAGATGGACCGCACGGCTGATAAGTAACTTGGGGCCGTGGTTCTACAGAATGCATGGTGAGACTGATTATTATCTGACGCAACTACTCAGTGGTCATGGGTATTTTCAGTCTTACCTGTATAAGATAAGAAAGACACCATCCCCAACTTGCGAGTTCTGCCCGGGGATGATGGATGACGCCTGCCATACGTTCTTTACGTGTAATAGATTCACAAGACTCCGTTCTCGCTCTCGGAGAAAATTGGCGAAATTTCCCTAGAAAATGTAACGGGAAAAATAATGGATTCAAAAGACAACTGGAACTGTGTGTCGCATTACGTACGGACAGTACTTATTATAAAGTAGGGCATGATGGATCGCTTGGCGAGGGAGGGGGATCTCTGTAACGCAATTCTCTAATAATCGCAATTCCTTCCTATCCATCCGTGCAGAAAGAGGAAATTACCTTAACCTGAAGGCACCGCTAAGCGATGATTAATGAGACCTAGTCCGAAGTAATGTGACAAACAGTTCCAGGCTAGGTTCTCGGTGTGACAGGGAAGGTGTTTAGTCGGTAGTCCGGTAGCGAGGGAGTCCGACACTCAGGGCGTAAATAGCCTTCACCTCCCAAACATCCCAAACATCCTTAGCCTGAAGACATCGCTTAGCGATGTCTTCAGGCTAAGGGAAAACTCTCTTCACGGATGGATAGGAAGGAATTGCAATTAGTAACTATAATATTGCGTTACATAGATGTTCCCTCCCTCGCCAAGCGATCCATTATGTCCTTCTTTATAATGAGTACTGTCCGTACGTAATGTGACACACAGTTCCAATTGTCCTTTGATTTCATCATTTTTCCCGTTAGATTTTCTGGGGAAATTACGCCAATTTTCTCCGAGAGATGAATATATCTATAACAATAACATTAAAATATGCAAAAAATAAATAGAATTTATCCAGATGATTGAGTTTCTACTTACCTTATGTATACATTTAACATACACTTCATGCAGCCGTAGTAATTGAAAAAATCTAAGAAGATGTTAAACAAAGAGTTAAAGAGATAGTTAATTATTGCGTGGTTGCGTTGAATTTGTCGATTTGGACATAGTAAAATATGTAAATTTTTTAAATAAAAGGTACAATACTTAATCTTGAAAATAGTTACCATTGGCATCTATGTCTTGTTGCCAACGTGATGGTAAACAATATATTCCTGTTTGATAAAAGTGTCTGTCTCGTCCATCAAAGAAATTTTGTAATGCTATTTCTAAGTCCTCGCGTTTGGTGAATTGTCGTTCTCGAATGAAATTATCCATCGCCCGGAAAAGGTGAAAAAATCTGATGGCGAAAAGTTCGGGGTGGATGTTGTAAAGTTTCCCAGCCAATTGCATTTATGATGTCCCTGGTGACTGCCGCGGTATGTGGTCGTACGTTTTCCTGGAGGAACAAGACTCCCCTCTCATTCACGAGCGCTGCATGCGTACGTCGCAATTCCTGATGAACTTCTCTTAATTGCTGACTGTGCACTTTAGCTGTAATGCTTTGGCCAGGTTCCAAGTATTGATACCACTCGACGCCTATGTGATGCCACCATACACACAACAAGGTCTTCCGCTGATGAAGGTTTAGTCTTGGGATAGTTCCATCCACTGATGCGTGCGTCCGCTATTGTCATACATAATCCTGTGATGTGATAATGTGCCTTGGTTACCTTGTCACTAGTTATTGCGAATTCCCAACCAGACGAATCCAGATAAAATATGTAATATTTACTACCTTTTTCCACGTTAAGTAGATCTATTCACCTACCTTGCTATTACTTCGCGCAACAAAATTACTAATCAAGCGAAGAAAACAGATAACATTGACAAATGTCTTCTACACAAATGGCTGTGATGCCAATGTTTTGGAGCCACCATACATAAGGAATAATGCTCACAAGGGTCTATGTCTGTACTGTATATATACCAGGTGCACAAGTTTAAAATGTTGTTTTATTTTCAAGAGATGACGCATGAAACCTTTTAATGTAACCTGTCGAACTCAAGGTGCCATTTTGTTGGTAAGACTGCCCGCTACAAAACCTCATATTCGTTAGGTGTTTACGAGTTAGTAGCATACTTCATTTTCGGCTTAAACATGTCGAATTTTGAGCCAAGTAAATAGCATTTGCAGCATGTATTGATTTTCTTGTTAAATCAAAGAAAACGGCATCGGAAAGTCATTGAAGTCATTGAAGTCAAAACTTGTGAACGCTGGTTTCAGCGTTTCAAATGTGACGATTTCAATGTTATCGACAAAGACAAAGGTTTGAAGACGACGAATTACAAGCATTATTGGACGAACACGATTCACAAACACAAATGATGGCGGAGCAGTTGAATGTCACTCGACAAGCCATTTCCGAATGCCTGAGACCCCTGGGAAAGATTCAAAAGCATGGAAAATGGGTTCCACCCATTGTGAGCAAACAAACGATTTCCTCGCTTGGTAATCCTACCCCACCCGCCGTATTCACTAGACCTGGCGCCTTTTAATTATCACCTCTTCTCATCGATGGGACACGCACTGGCTGAACAACACTTCAAAACTTTCGAAGATGTACGAAAATTGCTCGATGAATGGATATCAATGAAAGTTGAAGCTTTCTTTTGGAATGGTATCCATAAATTGCCGGAGAGATGGATAAAAAGTGTAAAAAGCGAGGGCCAATACTTTGAATAAAAAATGTTTTGCCATTGTTCTTAAATGATTGCGTATTTTTCATGATAAATACGACATTTTAAACTTGCGCACCTTGTATATTTATATATAGCGCATTTTTTATAATAGCGGTGGAATTGGCCATGAATTCTAGCACAGGAGTAGTTGCTGTTAGCACAGTAGTCCTTCTTCTCTGTCTACCGAACATAAGTTTGACAGAGCCGATTGCCATTTCAGCTCTATCTAAAGCTGCAACAACCTATAGGGTGACACCGATCTAGAAGTCGTGGTACTTTTCAATACATAAATAAAATCACTCGTTGCTCTAATTACTCACAGACGAATAATAGAGGATGTTCCAGCCGTAATACAAAGCCGTAAATATTTTCATTGTCACTCTATCAGGACCCGAAACGACCATTTTTTTTTTAATTTTTGACATTGGAAAGCTCAGCTCATCAATCAAACGAAGAAGAGTATCTGCCTGACTAATTTTAATTAAAATATCTGCAAGATATAAGCGTTCCACAATTTATATGCTCCATTGGGCAACTTTATCGCATAAAGCACAGAATTTGTGTGACCTGTAGACAACATTCAATCGATTTGGTTTGGTATGTACATCTCTTCAAAGTGAGCTTCCTTTTCTTCTCAACTCAACTCAACTTTATTCACTTTTTTCCTACCTACTGTATAGTCCGAGGAAGGGCTTTATGCTCCGTCAATCCCGCTGCAGAATACGTACCGTTCCTAACCAAAATGGTGAATATGTGGACAAGCTGATTATATTTCCACCAGTAGATGTTTTCGTCCAGACCGTAACAACGCCCAAAGACCGGCTGCAGTGTAGCTCTTTATCAAACTTGCACCCTTTCACCTCCACACGGATCCTTCTAAACTTGACAATATGAGAAAAACACGTAATCCAAATCAAGCACTGTTGTTTCCTGCGCTCATTTTGAGGAAAGAACGGAACTTACATCTGCAGATCCTTTTTTTCTAGTCTCTCGTGTCACTACTGCGCTCAATTACTATTGGGTTGCTGCAGATGAAATGACTGATTTGGCAATGACATAAAGTTGGCTCCAATTTCAGTGTATTATGTTGGCACAAGGCGGCGCAAATGATAATACATATTGAAGTATAAAAATTGTTACCTTAGTTTATGGAGTCATTTCTGTTTTACACTTCATAGTAATCGCAAAAACAAAAAGAGAAAGTGAAAATGGAAGTGAATCAAAAACGGCTACTTTTACTATACGAATTGAAATTAGAGCACAATGCAACGGAAGCAACGAGGAACATGCATAGCGCATTTGGGCCTGATACAGTTAGCGAACGAACCACTCGGCAGTGGTTCGAAAAATTACGATCCGAAGATATGGACCTTGGAAGTGAGCCACGTAGACATCCAGGACAATCGATCGATAACGACGATCTGCGTGCATTAGTGGCATTGGACCCCCGCCAAACCATAAGGGATCTTGCCGGGAAATTAGGCGTTCACAATTTGGCAGTTTACCGCCATTTGCAACAACTTGAAAAAGTGAAAAAGCTTGACAAATGGGTTCCGCATGAACTTACAATGCAAAACATAACGTGTCGTCTGG
Source organism: Stratiomys singularior (assembly GCA_954870665.1). Lineage (NCBI taxonomy): Eukaryota > Metazoa > Arthropoda > Insecta > Diptera > Stratiomyidae > Stratiomys > Stratiomys singularior. The sequence continues at coordinate 104,395,203 of OX940880.1, forward strand.
ATATTTCAAGTTCTCTTGTCTTCCGCAACAAAACGGAACCGTTCTTGCCCCGAATTGTGATCTGCGATGAAAAGTGAATTTAACACGATAATCGTCGCCGATCGCCCCAATGGCTAGATGCCGATAATGCGCCAAGACACATGCCGAAACCAAGCCTTCATCCAAAGAAAATAATGGTAACTTTTTGGTGGTCTGTAGCTGGAATTATCCACTATTCGTTCCTGCAACCTGGCGAAACCATCAATGCTGAGAAATACTGTGCTCAACTGGATGAAATGCATCAGAAATTGATAGTCCAACGACCTAAGCTTGTCAACAGGGATAGAGTGATACTGCTTCATGATAGCGCACGACCTCATGTATCGAGAACAACGGTCCAAAAATTAAACAAGTTAAAATGGTGAAGCAGACGTGTGCTATGAAATTCTTCCTCGCTCTCCATTTTCACCAGACCTCTCACCAACAGATTGATGACACTACAGAAGAAAGATTGATTAATGAAGCTGGTGTCAAAAATGCCTCCGAGGAGTTTCTTCGAACCAGAAACTCGGACTTCTACAAAACTGGAATAAATGTACTTGTATCTTGTTGGGAAAAATATTTTTCGTCTATTGGCTCCTATTGCGATTAAATAAATTGTCTTTATAAAAAGTAACAGTTGTTTAAAAATTTATTACTTAATCGGCATTTTATCTGCAGCGACCTAATAAAACCACATTTGTTTCATTGGCCTTTCTTATTCACCTTAAAAATGTCGCATTGCCCTCTGGAGTGATATTTTGGGTATTGTTCCCGGGTATTATCTTCTTACCGCGAAAGCTTCCATAGGAACTAATTTATCTACTCATTGTCGCGCGAGGAAACGCAATTTTTTCCTCGCGATTTTTCGGTATACAAGACCAATTCGGTTTGCGTCCCTTGTGAAATCACGGCTTTCTTCTCCTTTTCAGGTTGAACGTGCGCTTAAGATTATTTAATTAAGTTCTTGCCGTCATCTAGTTTATGAGGTTAGAAGTGAGAATTACTTTTCTAGCCCAAATCTCGTGAAATGATTTCAATTAAGATGTCTAGAACCAATCATACTGCCATGCTTACTACGATTGTTTATTGTAGCTTTTCTTTTAAGAGTTACATCTACTAAGTATCATTGTGGCCATACTTGGATGTGGATCTTCACATTTTCAACAAGAAAACTGCGCATATTCCTTGTCAGAGTATAAGATTTAGTGTTGTAAAGTTGTGATGGTACACTTAATTTATTTTTTGGTGGAATGATTGTTTTTTTAGAACTGTTTAAATAGGCATAACCATACTTGGAGACTTTGAAATTCAGAATTGTTTCATCTCCACTTCTAATCTTCTTTCCAGTAGTTTTTACTTCTTTTAAATGTTTTTTTTTTGTATTTATTTTTTAGTGCAATCAAAAAGTGAGTGGTTCAATGCCCAGGCTTAATATAGAAATAATATACAACATATAAACTTTTTCCCAAGAAAATATATACTAGCCGAAAAAAGAACATCGGCTTTAATTTACGCATCCTTCAACAAAGATCAAAGAATGTTGAAGCTATAAATAGGTTCTCCATTGCTTATCTTTACCCATCGGCATTTTATTTATATAAAAGCCCCTGGACGTTTAATTCAGTAATATTTCCACTTCAAACATTTTGACACAATTCTTGATCTCCAAGGGGTAAGTTTTTATATTATTTTCTGAGCGTGTACTGCAACCTTCTCAAGCCTTGCTATCGACTTTTCATTTCATAAAACATAATCCGATGGCGTCAGTTTGATGAAGGGAAAATATCTATTTGAAAATCAATCAAGTTGTGTCGAAGAATAAACTCAAAGAGGGGCCAGATTTTAAAACTAGTGAATCTCTAATCGCTAAGCAATGAGCTTGTCTCTTCGGAAGATTTCATTTGTTAAAAAGTGCAATCTAACTAACTCAAAAGTAAAAAAGATTTTATCAAATTTCTCCGTATGAACAGATTTATATCTATTAGCCCCCTTAAGATCCCAACCGCATGTCATGTCATTTACTAATGCAATTCTCAGTGCATCATGATGATCCCACAAACATAGTATGGAATTGTGTAAAAACAAATCTGCACTTTTGTACCACGATTCTATAAGACGCTACAGTAGAGCAAGAAACAGCACTAGAGAAGTTGAAGACTTGGCGGTAATGATTGACAGATTCTTCGTATGCATTTAAGATATATCAGAACACAGCAGTGCTTACAACTTGGACCAGGATGGTACATCGTTGATCGCCTGCGGGATGAATGGCACAAATGCATGGTACTTACTAATTACAAATGGACGAGGTATCTTTAGGATGTCGAGTTACGTCGTTCCACAAATAGTAGTTCAAGCCTTGTCCCCACAGATCTAGTCCCGAGTATGTGTATGATGATGTTTCCAAGTCTAGACTAGACTTGAGACCAAACAAATCCAAAGATGTATTTATGGATGGCGGGAAATAAAGAAAAACCTGACACATTTTTTCCCCTAGCATTGAATCGTCGTCCTTGAATCCAAGATAGAGTTATGATGGAGCCATATTTAAACAATTTGAGAGTGATGATGGGAAAGTTGAAATTACTTCATCTTAAACCATCCGTAAAAGGAATCAAACAAATTCAATCGAATTACATAATCAAAGTGAAAATGGATTTAAATATGAATCATATTACCAAATCATATATCAAAACAAAATATAACAGCCAAACAAACAGCACGATAAGCAATCAAAAATAAAATGTATCTCAACGCAAGAAAATCCAAATCCGCACATCATCTTGTTGCATCTTAAAGTCGTTCACCTTCAATTTAGTAGTCTCAGGTGTATTTTGCTTCAACACCGAATCAAGTCCCACACGTCAGGCAAAACAAAACTTATAAATCATGAAGAAAAAATTAAAACAAACTAAATATCAGTGAAAGACATGAAGCGTACACTAAAAGATACTAAAAGGCTTAAAAAGGATTAGATTGGGTATTTTGGAAATATCTCTCACAGGGGGTCTAATCCAATTTCTGCGAAATGTTCACGTTACAAAGGCTCCGCTCGCTTGATTCTGTTCGAACAATCTCACAATAACATTTTATGCGTTCCATACATTTCGTCTGGCCAGTGATTGCTCAAAACATTATTGCCAGGATAAAATATAGGAACATTTGTGTATGTATGACAAAACGTGAAATTTGTATTTATATTAGATTTGAATTAATTGAAACATGTTTCACTTATGCACCTTCACTAGGTAAAGTGCAAAAGTCTGTTTGGATCGTGGACAATATCGAGCTAGATTATAGTCACATTTTGAGATCAAAGTAAAAGATGATTCAGTCAGAATCACACTTGATCGTCATAACTATCCCAACAGCCGTCTTAATTAGTCACTTGGTACCACGAACATAAATCCAATTAATATGACAGCAGTTATAAATCCGAGGACTGTACTAGCGGGTACTAGCGAGGATTGTACTACCATAACTACTCATTGCGTAGCAAATTAAAAGCACTCTTCACTTATTTCGAAGAGAAATCAACCTCTGAAGCTCGCATGGATAATTCCTCCTCTTGGATTAGGTGTACTAGGGTTTCTCCCTACACCTATTTATCCATCTATCTACATTCCATTAGTAAGCTACTAATTTATCGTACAAGTTTTTTTGCGAATATGTAACATGTCCTTCCCAATATCTTTTTGTTATAAACCAGATGATATAACGCTTTGAACTGTGTCTGTTAGATAATTTCAATGTAAACGTTTGAAAATCATTCATTTCTTGCGAGTTAATATGTCCATCACCTCATTTCTAAAAATAGCTTTGGGATGAGTTTATAGAAATAAAAACTTTCCTAATAGGTTTTCGAAAATGCGAATCGACATTGGGAAACTACAGTCTCATGATTGTATGCACTATTAGATAGTTATAAAAAGAACAAGATCTAGGAAAGATTCAGATTCCAAGCAGAAAAAACTTCCGGGTCTCAGGCTGATACTCTTAATCATGTCAGTAAACACTAATCACTTCCAAACCTTTTTCAAAAGTCTTTGTCAATTCCTAGTTCAACCTTTATGATATCCTTTATGATATGATTTTTATGAGTTCTGGGAGTTAAAAGATAACTGCTACAGTCTTTTCCAAAGAACTTATAAAGAACACATCTTCAGCAGATGATAAAGGGATAAAGATGCCAAGGAAGTTCTATGAGCGTCAAGTATATCTTGAAAATTGAATTAAGTTTAAACCAAGCAAGAAATAACATAAAAATTTGATATAATGTCCTTTTTTGGCATTGATGGACATCCAGTGGCAGCCGGACTACCAACTAAACACCGCACATGTCACACCGAGAACTTAGCCTGGAACTGTTTGTCGCATTACTCCGGACTACGTCTCATTTATCATCGCCCAGCGGCGCCTCCTGGTTAAGGGAAATCCATCTTTCAACGTGGATGGATGGGAAGGAAGAAGATTGCCGTCAGAGAGATCCCCCTTCCGTCTGTGTCACCAAGCGATCCATGATGCCCTTCATCATAAGCAGAACCGTTTGTACGTAATACGGCACGTAGTTCCAATTGTCTTTTGACTTCATCATATGACCCGTTACGTTTTCTGAAGAGAGCGCTCCTATTTGCTCCGAGATGCGAACGGAGTCTGGCCCATCTTCCGAATGCCAAGAAAGTGGGGCACGGTCATCTGTCATCCCCGGGCAGAACAAGCAAGTTGGCGACGGCGACTTTCCCATCTTATACAGATAAGACTGAAAATATCCGTGCCCACTGAGTAGTTGCTTCAGATAATAATCAGTCTCGCCATGTGTTCTACAGAACCACGGCCCTAAGTCGCTGATGAGCCATGCGGTTCACATGCCTCGTGTTTCGTTTACCCATGATTGCTGCCACAAAGCTTGGGTCCTTCTCCTTTCCTTTCGATTGACAACTTCTCTCGCCGACACCCCCCTACGTAAATACACTCGAAAGTTCGTTATTGCAAGTACCATAACAGGGACCACCTTCGAGATAAGCAGCACTACCGGTTCAGAGACAGTGCGGTGTGAAGCTGCAATCTGGAGAGCTTCTCGCCTATGTACCCGTGCGAAACGCCTTCGGTACGTCTCCTTGCTAAAAGTGTCAGCCAAGACTTCGGAGCCGTACAAGAGCACTGACTCGATTGCACTCATAAGTAGCCGTCCCTTACTCGAGAGTGGTCCCCCCGTGTTGGCCATAAGGCGACTGAGAGCTGACACTCTTCCAGCAGCTTTATCCGCTGACGCTCGGATCTGCTTGAAGAAGCTCAACTTCGCGTCAATCATTAAGCAAAGATATTTCATTCATTACTTTGATTCGTTGATTGTTGCTCCGACCCCAACGGGAATAACACGAGGGATGCGCTTCTTGTTCAATATGAAAACCTCGGTCTTTCCAAGCGCTAGGCTATGCCGCTAGGCTATGCTACGGTCTGCCATTCACGCGCTCACTCGACGCATTATCGCACCCACTTTGAGTTGCGTCAATTCGACAGTACGTCCGGTAACTAGTACTGCTACGTCATCTGCGAAGCCAATCAAACGTGACTTCTCCGGTAGCTGCAACCTCAGAAGCTCGTCCTACGAAACATTTCATGGGTCTGGGAGAGAATGGAGCCTTGCGTCACCACTGATGTCACTTCCACTCGTCGCCGACCCCCCAATGTGTCATAGACGAGCTTACGGTCTTTGAGGTAGTCCTTCAATATCCGCGTTAGATACTTCAGAATCCTGAAATATTACAGAGCACCAAGAATATCTACCCATCTAACAGAAGGCATTCCTCACATCGAGTGTTATGAGCAGAACTATTCGCGTCGAGTGGTGATTGTGGGCTTCTGCCCGCTGGATCTCATTCATCACCTCTGTTATTGCACCGATCGGGGATCGGCCACCCCTAAAGCTGACTCGAAACCGTACTGCCCCAGCAGTTTGGTAACCTTCCCTGAGTCTCTCTCTGATGAGCCTCTCAAGCACTTTCCCGGCGGTGTTCAACATACATGGGGGCCGGTATGTAGATGGTTGCTCAGGGTTCCCCATCCCCTTGCTGATCAGCAGGATCCTCGCGTCGTTCCAGCAATTTGGGAACACGCCCTGCTACAGGCAGGCGATGAATCTTTTCTGGGATATCGTCTAGCCCCGTGGTCTTTTTAGTTTTTAATAATTTCACCACCCCGTTCAGCTCAATGGCACTATATCTGGAGAATACTATCCTGTGGGTCAGGAAAAATTCTATTCCTTTTTATGTAAAAATACACCCGTGCATAAGCATAAATTACTGTGGCTACTCTGCACTCTGCACAGTTTTCGCCCCAAGTGACTGTTATGTATTCCATCGAAGACAAAATCTTTCAAGGATCAAGTGCAGTGGCGGAGGGCTATGATGATGATATAAGCAAACCAATTTTTATTACGAAGATACAATTAAATAAATGAAAAACCGAAGTATAAGCAGTGTGATAAAGTTAAGGGAGAAAACTTTTAAGAAGGACAAATAGTATTGAGTTTCATTCCTTTGATTCTTGAAACCTACTATTCTCGGTAATTAACTTACTGGGATTCAACTTGCAGCACAAAGTGTAGTTCATACAATAATTCATCGCTTTCTACCCTTCTGTGCAAGTCATTCAATTTTAACGTTTTTACCGTACATATGAAATCGATTTGTTTGCTAGTTAGGGTATCTGTATCTCTTTCTAATTGTTGCTACATGAGACTTTTAGAGCTTATTAGTATTATACAACGGTTGAATCTAGGCAGAAGCCTCATATCATTGAACGCCGCATTCTAACTTGTATTCTGAGATCGATGAAGGATGGATCAGACAAATGAATTTGATAGGACCATGTGTTCGGTGCTATCTATTGTGAAATATCCTTGACCACCCACGCAAAATGACAAAATGGGTTGTGTATTTGAAACATAAGGATGACAGCACGATTCTCAGACATTACTACCACACATGATACTCGTTGTGAAGAGTCATTGTTCATCCATCGCTTTTTAGGAATTGCGTCATGCTCTCCTTTATCCAGTCAGAAAAAGTGTTCTTCCATTTTTAATACCTATAGAGAGTTCTTGATTCCTTTTTTGAGCAATTTCCGTATCTTATGAATATTGTAGAAACAAACAGCAAACATCCTTAGTTGTCTGCAAAAATTGTTTTTTAAATAAGAGTTTCAACTTATGCTCCGAAATTAACCTTGATATAATGGTTGTTGTAAACCTGTTGTAACCTAAAACCTTGAATTCTCTGCTTCTGAGAGAGCACAAAATGTTTTCGATCCTTTGTTCAAGGGAAACTCCAGGCCTAGTGGAGATTGCTGTCTTGAGCGACAGATGGAGTCCTTGTTTTGAGCGACTGAAGATAGCTAGGCGAGTTATGAAGGACAGTTCACAAGAATAACTATACGAAAACTCAACGGAAACTGACAGCAGATCCATGTCGATGAGCAATAACTAAAATATAAAGAAGCAAAATGATTATAGAAGACTTTGCTGAAGGCCAAATCTCACCCTTTTCTAACATCAACTCGATTTCCAAGGTTTGAAACTGAGAGCTTTAAAGTAATACTTGATAGCAATTGCAGTAATCATTTACGCACTAACAATCATACGGTACAGTATGATAAAGATTACACTGGTCTGCAACGAAAAACTCCTTTAAACGAAAATATGATCAGTATGAAGTATTCAATATCCTAAATCTAGATCTGTTTTTATTTTTTTGCTATCAGGTATATACTCTTTAAAAAAAAATTTTTTAATAACTTAAAATTCTATATTTTTTACTGTAGTTCGTGCGTTAGCGCAACTTCATTGAGTTGAGATAGTGTTTATGCACAAAAAAACGACTCGTACTGATAGAAAGAGAGAAAACAATGCCGACTGAGTCATTTTTATACGAATACATGCGCCTACGCAGTTGTCGCTGTGACTTCGTGGCGCTCAGTACGTTAAAAAGTTGTATAGTGATTGTTTTGGATTTACACGGAATATTTTGGTAAGTTTCGAACAATATTGATACGTGTTGTGAAAATTACATAATAATCTCAGTTACAGTGCAAAATAAAGTCACACGATAGGAATATTGCTTTAATTTTATAGCAATTTTTATTATATTGCAGGTACGTAATGCCAAGGAATTGCAAAAATTCTCCAGATGTGTTTTGCTACATTTGTGGTGAATTTACTATAAAAGCTCAGAGAAATGGTTTGTCTAGTCTCGTTAAAAGTGCCTATCAGCGTTATTTTGGGTTTCCGGTTGATATCAGGGATAAAAGTTGGCTCCCGAAAATGTGCTGCAGCAATTGCTCAAGAGCCTTACGTGGTTGGGTTAGAGGAAGTCATAAGACCATGCCCTTCGCAACGCCTATGATTTGGAGTGAACCACAAAACCATGAAAATGATTGTTATTTTTGTATGACCAAAACAAAGGGATATACGAAAAAAAAAATAAAAGTATGATTCAATATCCAAAAATACTATCTGCACAAAAACCAGTTCCTCGAAGCAAAGATGTTTTGCCTCCAATGCGTAATAACAGCGATGAAACTCCGATTGATGGAAACTTTTCTCCTCAACTTACTCAATCAAGTACCATATCTATTTCTTCAGCGTCATCTATAAACTTAGAAAAGCCTAATCTACTAACTCAGTCAGATTTGAATGATCTTTTTCGAGATTTAGGACTCTCAAAATCAAAGGCTCAACTTCTCAGATCACGACTTAAACAATGGAATTTGTTAGAGGAAAATACAAGGGTCTCATATTTTCGAAACAGACATGAAGAATTTGTTAGTTACGTCACCAAAGAGAATGATTTGGTATTTTGTAATAATGCTAACGGTCTTCTACAAGAACTAGGTGTTCCTGATGAATCCAAAGAGTGGCGACTTTTCATTGATTCATCTAAAATAAGTTTAAAAGCTGTCCTGCTTCACAATGGCAATAAATATCCTCCATTTCGTCTCGCACATGCAGCAAATATGAAAAAAATTTATGTAAATATGAAGTTGTTATTGGAAAAAATTACATATTCACAGTATATATGGAACATTTGCGCTGATCTTGAAGTTGTAGCAATGTTAACTGGCCTTCAAGGAGGATACACAAAATATTGTTGTTTTTTGTGAGAGTGGGATAGTCGGGCGAGAGATAAACACTACGTAGTAAAAAGCTGGCCACGAAGAATGAATATGATGCCTGGTTTCAATAACGTTAATGAAGAACCTGTAGTTCCAAGTGAACAAATTTTTCTTCCTCCACTCGATATAAAGCTGGGTCTTATAAAGAATTTTGTTAAAGCCATGAATAAGGATGGTGAAGGCTTTCAGTATCTAAAGACAAAATTCTCCCGAATCAGCGATGCAAAATTAAAAGAAGGAATCTTTGTGGGTCCCCAAATACGCGAGCTCATGAAGGACACAAATTTTACAATAAAACTGAACGTACCCGAAAAAAGGGCATGGACCGCTTAATAAAGTGGCAAGAATGTGCATAAAGTGCAAGTATGTTTAGTTGTTGAATGGAGTCATACAAAATTTTCCCAAGTGACCTAAGGATGCGCTACAAAATTTGCACCATAGTTTAACTATAATCCGGCGCTTTCACAAATTTGATCTTATATAAAATATACAACTTGTGTACATGCAAGGAACTTCATCAAGGATCGGTTATAAAAATTGGGAAACAGGATATGGTTTGGAGAAAGATGCGCTCAATCACTACGATTTGGGTTGCTCACAACCTGGTGATTGTGCAAATCATCAAGTACTTATAACCAAACAAGCTAAATCTTTTGAGACTACTTTGTCTTCGAAAATAGTCTGAGGAGACTTAGCTTCTTATTTATGGGTTTTCTGTTTATTGGGACTCCAGTTTCGGCAAACTATTATTTATAATAGTGGTATTATCTCTCTTATACATACTGGAACGGACTATCTATGTGCCCGCAACTGAAATGAATTAAAGCTGGCAGAAATTATCGGAGTTTCAGCTAGAAGCATCTTACAGAGTAAATCGAACTTAACGATGACTAACAATTAAAAGTATCTCTCTAGAACTGGAAAATATTAGCCAGTGAAGCAAAAAAAGTCTTGGTCCTTTTACACCCATGCATAAGGCGCAAATGGCTGTGGCTGCTCTGCAAAGAGTAAGCTTGGAAGTCTTGAAACAGCTTTAGCTTCTATTGATTGCTATGTCTTCCCACAAATAAAAAGGAGCTTCAAAGGAAAAATCTTTCAACGAAGTAGAAGGGGAGTGCCATGTCGATGATACAAACAAACCAGTTTTTGTTTCGAAGGTATCATTAAATAAAAAATTAATCTAAGTATTGTGTTAGAGTGAAGGGAGATTACATTGAGAAGGACTATTGTTGTGTTTAGTTTCTTACTCTATACCTTTAATTCTTGAAACCCCCTCCTCTCGGTGTCTGCCTTACTGGAATTCGACTTTCAGCACAAAGTGTAGTTCATGCAACCATCCATCACTTTCTATCCTTTTAGTGTAAGTCATTCAATTTTAACGTTTTTTATCGTAAATATGAACTCGATTTGTTTGCTAGGTTGGGTATCTGCATATCTTTCTAGTTGTTGCTACATGAGACTACTAGAGCTAATGAGAATTATCCAACGATTGGATCTAGTTAGAAGCCTCAGAAGAAAAGTCAATGATATCAATGAACGCCACATTCTGTAGTCTGAGATCGATGAAGGATGGATCAGATCGACGAATTCAATGCAACCATAAATTGCGTGCTATCTGTTGTGCCTATCCTTGACCGCCCACACCAAATTACAAAATGGGTTATAAATTTGAAGCGCGAGGACGACAGCACAATTCCCAGACGTTATATGAATGAACGAACAACTAAAAAAAACTCTACTTCTCCATAGCTAGACAGGATATTCGTTGTGAAGAGTCATTGTTTAACCATCGCTTTTTAGGAATTGCGTCATGCTCTTCTTTATCCGGTCAGAAATATTCCTTCCTTCCATTTTTCTTCCTTTTTAGAATTCTTCCATTCTTCTTGATTCTTGAGAGTTCTTGATTCTTTATTTGACCATTTTACGTATCTTGTGAACATCGTTGAATTTTATTTATAACTATTTTTTCTGTTCCTTTATACTGTTCAAATCTGTGTTTTGTGGAAGGATTTGAAGTTAACTGTTCTTTGTAAACTTAGCACTGACTTCGATGTGATAAACGCAATCGTTGTACAAATAAATTTAAAGGTTTAATTTGACATCAGGTTCAAGTAATTTCAACAGTAGGCCTAGACTATGTAATGTCGTATTTTCTAGAATAAATACGATTAGCCGATTTTTAAAGGTTCATTGGGAAGTGTTCTAAGGTTTATTATTGAGCTAAGGTTCATTGAAAACTAGAAAAAAAATGAATATGCCAATCAAACCAGAAATTGTTATAGATAGAGTATTGGTATTAGTATATATCAAAGAAATCACGCATGACATCGTGCAGTGTGTGTGTGAAGACTTGTGACAATTTAGACATTAAATTCTCAAAAAACACATCAAATTGACACTCTTGTGTAAACCCGTAGAATTAATTAAGTCTTATAAAATATTTCTGTTAACTCTTCTCAATCGTTTTTAAGTAACACTTAAAACATTTGAATAATTTGCAATAATTCGCTAAGCAAAACTTGTTTGGTCTGGCAACTTCCATCGAAGATGCATCGTAATAACAAAATAATCACTCCCCTCATCGAGTTCCTTTTTCGTTTTTTAGGTTATCAGCTATATTTCTTGTGTTCCTTCTGCTGCCGCCAGGCATAAAAGTGAATCTGTTCATGGTACGGACTAAAATCGTGTCATTCCCAAACCACAAACGCTACATCGCTGTCTCAACCAGTTCTTTGTTTAATAAAAAGGAACATAAAAAAAAACATATTGGTAGAACGTATTGGATATTTCCATAAATTAAGGCAATTTACAGGATTGTTTGGGATGGCTAATATGAAATTCTTTTGTTTGTAAACTAAGCGCAAATTCAAGGTTCCGTCGATGAGATATTAAACAGATACTTCATAATCAGTTGAATGAGGAGACTGTTTGTGTTTTATTGTTTGTTACCTTAATATAATTCAAGAAATATGTTATGTTGTTGGCTCCAGGGCCAACTAAAACCTTTAAATTCTGTAAGTCCAACAGATCATGCCCACTTTGCTTAATTTATTAAATTAAAGCCATTTCAGCTGGAATTAATTCAAAAATAGAACCACTTTCATATCCATGCCCTAACTAAAACGATTTATGACTTCCCTTTTAACTTTTGCACTAGTCGAAGCTCGTTCAATCCTGCTGACAAAGACATGTGTTGCAAGAAAGGCCTAGCCCAGTCGGTACCAAATGCTTTTTACCAGGAATGCATGTTATCGCGAAATCCAACCATTCAGTTGCATGTTGAAGGTGCAACAATGTTGCGCTACACAACAATACCAACGCTTTTCGCTGTTTTTTATACACCGAGCAAGCCTTATTCATCACGTTTTACAGTCGAGGACAATAAGTGTAAAAATCGTTTGAGATTACCTTAGACAATGAAGATGATAGAGGAGGTATAAAAACGAGAGCAGAAGGACTACCTTGATGGTAAAGTACTATCTGGCCTTTACAAATAGGAAAACAAATGTAGTTGCAAGAACGCAAGCTATTTTTATGGGTGCTTCAAAAATGGGACGCGAATGCATTATCAGGATTCTGACATAATCCATCGGTCATTCCCTCAAGCTACTCAAGGAAAACCAAACCTTCGGCTAATCTTCTGGTTGATATAAATAGTTTTATATCTTTTCTCTATTCACCGCCATATAGTAGGTTTAACAATTAACCAACATACAACTTATGAGATATGACGACTTAAGGAAAGCGCGACTAGTCATGTTGAGGGTTCAAATAAAGTATTTTACACGACGGCTAAGAATGTTTTATGATGCATGTATGTAGCACAAGATAATTTCCCTCTTGCATATTGATGACATCTTTGTGGTTATCCTATTATATGCATGTTGTTGGATGTTAAGGTGCCACTAGCAATACTCTTCGTACAATAGCAAAGATAGTGCAAGACGTATTCCTATATAAACTAATCCACCAGCGCTATGATGTTAAAGTACCCACAGGGTTGTTATGGGCAGTAATGTTTCAATGTCAGCATTAACTTTGGGTGGCAAAACAGTAATTGCGACCATACATTATAACCACACCTTTTGACAGTTTTGCTTGTTACATAGGTAAATGGCTTTTGTATCTTTTAACGTTTTTTTTTTCTCCTTTTATAATCTGAGGACCGAGACAATGCAGGATCTTTTGTAAGTTGGACATATTGTGCAACAAAAAGCAGTAGGATAATAGCTTCGTATGTAAATCACGTTGACGTAGCATAAACTACATTGATAAAATATATTTTATATATAAATATTTATATATATAAATTATATAAGAAATATTGGATTTGAGAAAATCATAAAATTCGTCCTACTTTAATAACAAGTTTATGTCCCGTTTTCTGCTGCATAAATCGTTTTTTTTTTAGGAATATTCCATAAGAATATTCTTAATTATTTTTCTGTACGCCTTAGTAAAAAATAACCTTCACGTATATATTATATAATCTGCGTTGGTCTGTGAAATGGAAGCCGCGAATACTTTATGCACAACTATTAAAAGGACTTCAACGTAGTCTACTGAAAACTACTGAAAAGAATCACTCTCTCGGTTAAAACATGCGACAGAATAAAGTGTTCATCACCAAGGTGGTTAATATGACATGAAAAAGGATACCTAACAATTATAACAAATAACAACAGTGAAATTATATTAATCTAGCTACATCCATATGCCTAAAGTGAATCGCCATGTATCGGCCACCATGCGTGAAAGGGAGTTGATGGGCTCCACAAGAAACCATAAAACTTCAAATTTTTATTACGAAACTCATTACTGAGCTTCATGTTTCTGCACTGAGCAGCACTTAGCATGCATTTGTGCCAGGATATAAGGAAATGATTGTAGAGAGCAGCGCCGTCCTGCATTTAAAAAATCGTGAACATTTGAAGGTAATATAAAATCAGACGTGGGACTCGTCAGCTAGCATATACGAAGCTGAATTTTTTTCTGAAAAAAAAACAAAGCTCCGTCTAGAGGGCGAATCGCACATCTTGTATTCGCACATCTTGTGTCTGGTCAAGAGCTGGCCATAGAAGTCGATATAATCGTATTTCGTAGGATCCGCGATTGGTATTATCAAAAGCAGCTTGTCGCATTAGAGATGGGTCTTCGGTTCCTCTACTTGTAGATTTTTTTATTTTGATTATGATTTCCATGAAAAAAAACCCACGTAATTCTTCCTCAAAGGAAAATGTCTTTAAGCAATATTTCCGACTTCCTGCTTGATATATGTATATAATTTTCTGAAACCAATTGAAACGAACAATCAGTTGTGGCTTTAAGATTCCATAACCTTAGCTCTCCAGCGACCCATTCGTTCACTATTTGTGGCTTATTACCTTGTGCACCACCGCTAGTTGGATATATTTTATTAATTATATTCAGACCCTTTTTGTCTCCCTTATCTTTATTCTGTAAGGCCATCTCGATTTCATTCGGAATGTTGTCTTCATATCAGGCGATAATAACAGATGGCAAATCATCGGTGGAGCCTGTAAGAAACATAAGTGCCGGCGGTTTCGCAAGAGAATAAACAATAAACAAAGAGAATAGCCCCAGGTGACAACTGTCAGATGAGATAGAAAATAGACGTTAGTTGCATTGCGGTTCTACTCAAGAAAGCATTTCGATCATTGAGTGTCATTTGGAAAACTAAACATTTTGTCACCTGGCATAAGTTCTAGGCTCATACAGCGGCAAAGATGACGTTAAGGGTAAATGATTCTTCCTGGAGCTGTGATTCCCCCGAGATAAACTTAGGAGGAGTTCCCAGTTCTAGACCGCCGAACTTTCCTCTTGTGTCTCAACATATGAATGGTGGTCGAGGGTCACAGTAGCTTTTCTGTCTAAGTATTAGGCTTGCTTTCAGTAGCGAAGCTTGCCTATTAGGCTAGACAACCCCTGTAAATTCTTATTGTCCTGAAATGGTCCTGAATGCATTACCCTAGCATGGTGTAACATGCGAGGGTGGTCCGATTAGTACTTAGCCTACAAATGAAAAAACAAAATTTTTTTTTTTAAAAGAGCAACTTATTTTTCAGTATAATCTCCTTTTAGTTCGAAAACCTTGATCTAGCGATGCTCCAATTTCTTGAACCCGTTTAAACCCTCATCCAAGTGAAATTTCTGCCCGGCGATTGACTTTTTCAAAAGCGGAAACAAAATGAAGTTGCACGGGGCAAAATCTGGAAAATACAGTGAATGGAGCAGCAGTTCGTAGTCTAATTTGATCAATTTAGCCGTGGCGAGTGCGTAGGTTTTAGCCGGTGCATTGTCGTGGTGGAAGACCATTTTTTTCTTCGCCGAATGGGGCCGGTTTTTGCCTAATAATTCGACATAGTACTGCCTTGTGACTGTTTTCCCTTCTTCAGGTAGTTAATGTATATCACACCTCGCAAATCCCAGAAAACGATGGCCATCAGCTTTCCGGCCGATGGGACAGTCTTCACCTTCTTTGGAGCAGGTTCACCGGATAAATTCCACTGTTTCGACTGTTCCTTGTTCTCTGGTGTCTACCAGTGGATTCATGTTTCGCCGACGGTCACTTGACGACACAAAAACTCCTTCGGATTGCGCTTAAATAGTGCCAAACACTGCTCTCAATTGGTTACACGTTTGCCCTTGTTATCGGGAATGAGCAAACACGGCACCCATCTTGCCAACAGCTTTCTCATACCCAAAATTTCATATAGCATATGCGCCACGCGGTCTTTTCAGATGCCTACTATCTCAGCTATCTCGCGCTCCTTCAATCGCTGGTCTGCCAAAACGAGATCGTGGATTTTTGTCACGTTATCCTCCGTGATTGCTGTTTTCGGGGCACGTGGGCGTGGCTCATCAAAAATGGACGTGCGACTGCGCTAAAATTCGTTGAACCAATTTTTGACGGTCGCCATCGAAAGAGAAGCGTCCCCATACACTGCGCTCAAGCTATCTTTGATTTCACCACGCGATTTCTCTTCCGAAAACAAGAATCCAATCACCGACCGATATTGCTCCTTTCCCGTGCTTTTGAAATCAACGGGCTCACTTGCTTCCACACGCTCTCAAAACAGAACTACAAGTCTGATCTGGCTGAAGTTTTCTCAGTGTCCGTATAGAGGAAGGTACTGCACTAAAGTGTATTTCTCTTGCGATAGTGGCACCATCGGGCAGCGAGGCTAAGTACTTACCGCTCTCGTACATTTCCGTCCTTTCGTCCTTATCTATCAAACTTTCTGGTCAGAGCTCTCCTAGGTTCTAGTAACGATAGAACTATTCATTATCCGCGTTTCACTAGAAAAGAATGTATGGCAAGAATCACCCATTATCTCCAGGTAAAATTGGTATTCAACAGACCGCAGCGTTTCAATTCGATAAGGGTATGAGAGAAAGTACCCATTTCCACTGAGCAACAGAAATGTACGGATCATTCTCAGACCAATCAAACATCAATTATGCAGGTTGTGACTCAGAAATATGTCTACCTACCGCGGAGTTCCCCTACTGTAGTTCACAAGCCTTGGTTTTTTTTTCTTCTCGGATCTGACAATCACAACGTCAATCTGCATCCAAATAATGCTGAGGATCCGCTTTTCAGTCTGTACAGTCACTTCAGTTTTTTCAGAGATCCAATTTTTTAGATACTCTCTCAATATAATCATTGAAAAATCGGGCACTTTTGAAAGAGTGTCCGAGGGAACAAAGAATATTTATTTAGGTTCCAGGAATTACGAAATTTGTTACATAGAGGGAAGCGAGAAAGAATTAATGACTGTGAGCTTCGGCTTAACTTACGGAGTCATATACTTCTCTAGCACAATACTTATAGTGATTATGGTGGATTCTTTCATCCTGAAACCACATTGCCTTTTTGAGTCCGTTCATGATGAGGTTTTCAAATATCTGGCCAGTTATGTAGGCCGGTATGCTGAAGGAAGTTTGCAATTCTTTTTTCCTTTGCTTAGCACTAGGCTCGGCTTCTCTTAACACCAAAAGATTACACCCTCTTTCAGACAAGTATGATTACGTTAAGGTACAGCTGCCGTAACCCTTCGTCATTTCATGGTCATTTTTATGCCCTCGTTCCTTTTGCTATAAAAAGCAGACGGGAGAGCAGATTCTCCTCAAACGAAGCTTCAAAACGGTTGGGATGTGCCAGGACAAGGGCAAGCTAGGAAAAAATAAAGAAAATTATTTTTCTGCTTCAAGTCCCATCTAGCAAGGAACCGTGTGATTCACCACACAGTTTCACATCACCAAACGACTCCTTGAATATTGAGCATCGTTTCATAGTTTATGAGATTTTTCTCTTTTCAGCGATTTCTGCTGACCAACAGTATTTTGCAGGCTTACAATATCGTGCGTATAGCTGAAAACTATAGCAGCCACAGTGTAAAGTGCGATTCACTACCTACCGAGTAGGAAAGTTGTTGCTGTTGATTCTTA
Organism: Stratiomys singularior; assembly: GCA_954870665.1. NCBI lineage: Eukaryota > Metazoa > Arthropoda > Insecta > Diptera > Stratiomyidae > Stratiomys > Stratiomys singularior. The sequence continues at coordinate 104,412,867 of OX940880.1, forward strand.
TGTATTGGTGATCGCATGCTAAGTAGTCCACCAGCATCTTCGAATTTCCAAGGATTCTGGGGGATTCGATAATGACGAGTCCCTTTTGCCGGCTTTTAGCCATATTTGCATATGACATCGGAATGATGTATTTATCTTTTCTCATATTGAAATTCTCCCACAAAAAGAGCTCTATCCAAATATGTTCGAGGGAGCATCCGCATCAATCTTGTACTAATGGGATGACAACGGCTCATTTGACGTGAGTAGGACACTAAACAGTCATATTCGAACACTTTCTCAACACAAAATCATCGCTGCCATACATGGCTCTAAACTTGGCAGCCGTCCTGGATTGGTTCACGAACCATCGTTGAGCCTCTGCTGCAGTGTTATACACATTGGAATTCATGTCTGTCTCGAAACTTGGTCCGTGTGACCGCGCAAGTTAATACATAGGACTCAGTTTGCAACTTACATTTCACGTTGCTTAGTACTTCCTCAAGCAAAAGACATATCCCGCTTTCTGTAAGTTGAGTCAGATCTTAGGATCTCAGTTTCTTGGCTCTCTCTGCATTCCCACAGCCGATCTGGTATTTTGCAGTTGGAAGAAACGTAACCGAAATCTATTTGTGGCACTGAATAAAGCTTGTCCTTCGGTGAATTCTGCAGATACTCAGCCGATTCTACTTTTGTCTCCAGCTAGGAGTTGCGTAACGTTTTTCTGCGAGGCCCATTAATTTTACTTTTTGCGTTCTAAGATAAGAAATCTTCATCCTTATTCCGAAAGTATTTATCGTAGGAGTGACTTATCTGATAACCCCTTCAGACGCAATGTCTCTGGTTACAAAAAAGTAATTGGTGTCCAAGCCGAGATCACAGATTTTGTGTAAAGTTTTGTGTATAATTTTAATAAGCCTTTGTTTGGGTGTTTGCCTTGCCTTGCTGAAGAAAGTTGCCTGTTTCGGCAATCGATATCGTTCTTAAATGGGCTCATTATTTTTCAGTATGTATATTTGCACCACATATTGCACCACATTTTACTAAGGAATTTTTTGACCTAGGAAAAATTACACACCGACTAGGCAGAAGGCATAATTTTGTCTTCTTTGTAAAGGACATAGCTTTGAGTTTTGAAATATTTAGTTTAATCTTCGATCGTTGAAAAAATGCAAACTTTTTTTTTGAGCAGCGTATAAAAGTTAGTAACTATTTTATCGGGTCTTCTGAGGCGGTGTAAAAGCAATTGTCGTCCGCAGAATTAACTAGCTTACACGAATTAGAAATGAAATATCTGAAGTATAAAAATTGAAAAGTGCACCTGTGTAGTAAAATGGGCTTAAACATGAGCCTTGTGGAACTCCAGCAAAAAAATTCGAAAGTGTGATGATGTGTCTCGAATTTGGATGGATTTTCTTTGCCTTCTCTTCGGAAATTCTTTGACGGCGTGATAACCCTGAAGCGATGGTCTCCAGTAATTTCGTGAATTGAAGTCAAGTTTATTAATCATCGAATTCCAATTCTATTTAGGGGGGTTGCAGATTTTTACACAAATAGCAGTTGTCAGGATTTGATTACTGGTCCTTTCCATTAACTTCTTAAGGAACTCCTAACGTGGATCAGTCTGTATATTTCGACATGCAATTTTGAGAGTTAGCTAGCAAGTCTGTTTGGGTCATCCACCATGTCATATTTCGGTTCGGGAATAGATCGACAATGGTTCTACATGACAGACATCCTTGACAATAATCTCTCCTTTCTCATATAGCCAAAAATAACCATGACCGGTTATTATGTATAATAAAATATCTCGTTTTCACCTGAGGGCAATTACTCCTCTTTTCAATAAAATTGTTTTTAGACAATCCAGAATGCCGCTGTTTTTCGAGTAGTGTCGCAAATTCTAACTTAAATTTGTATTAGTGTGTTGTCCATGTAATATCTGTCCATGTAATATCGTACCACAAGTCTGAATAAGGTAAAACAACATTTTCAATTGTGTCTTTCAAGCGCTTACCGTCAGTACAATATACTTCAAAATGAAACAAGTATTTTTATTGCAGTACTTTCGCACCGAATAACAATAAATTTGTGGTCCACTATCTTCATCGGGTTGTAAACTCTAAAGAATAACCTCTCTCTCTAAAATATCACGTTTCAATGCTGACGTGGAATGCAAACCCTTGCTCAGCAGACTAGCGAATGGAATAAATTTATACTTTACATACATACGAAAACTTCCTGAAGCTTGAAACACAATTGCGCATCCCCAAATATATTGTATACAGGATAGGATGATAGGTTAGGGAGGCGGAAAAGCCATTCTCGTGAGAAGAAACGTGAGTCACTATCCCATTAATTCATCTACACTGCAACGTTTGGAGGCCACTGATATCAAAGTACGAACTGACTTCCTTGAGTTCTTGGTGGTTTTCGTATACAAGTCCCCAGGAAATAGAACCTTTACGAGCGACCTTGTTGCACTTGCTGCGTTTGACGGCCCAATGTTCATAGCCAGAGATTTGAATGCGGTTCACCGCCAATGCGGAGCTGTGAGTAGCAATAAATCTATCTGGGATCGAGCTCAATACATTGATCATTGATCCCTTCAGCCTGCCCATCCATCCCTAAAGAACCCAAACACTACGGCACACGCAATGGCTTTGCACTGGACATCGGAATATCATGAAATCTCACGCAAAAAATTCGACTTAATGTCCTCGACGAACTGTCACCTGACCATAAACCAGTATCTTTCCTCATAAAAAAGATCTTTATTGATGGTCCTATACAGAAGAAGAAAACAACTTACTGGAAAGCGTTTGAAGGCGAATGAAAGTTAAAGAAGTCAATTAAAGAATGAAGTCAAAATTAATTTTGAAACCGAAAAAATCATGCAGGCAAAAGAGGAACTCAGAGAAGGGAAACGAATCCCTATGCACTCCCTCAGAGTATGAAACAACTGATTAGGAGAAGGAACCAAGTCAGCTGAAGAGGTAGACATATAGGTGACCCTACGCTACGTACAAATGCTACTCAGATGACCAATGAAAATCACGGACGTTATGAATACAATAATTTGGCTGCGAAAGTATTCCAAAGCATAGAAATCAGCAATCATTAACTCATAAGTTCCTCACATTTCCTCAAAATTGGAGGCCAAAACCTTTTGTGGTGTAGTGGAGGAGGAGAAATGGAGGAGGCTGAAACCTTTTGGCCTCCTCCTAGTAGTCCTTTCTGTCGAAAATAGCGGACCTCCAGCCCCCCGCGCCCCAAAGCAATCCATGATACCTTTTTTCGCTGTAAGTATTGCCCGAGAGTAATGTGCCAAACTGGTCCATTTGTCAAAAGTTTTCAGCATTTCTCCGACCAGATTGTCTGGAAAAACCTCTCCCATTATCTCCCTTAAGTCCTGCCGCATCCTGTTCCACCTTCTACAGTTGAAGAAGGTATGACATGCGTCGTCTGTTTCCCCTGGGCAGAAAATGCAGTCTGGGGACCGTGACTTGCCAATCTTGTGTAGGTAAGACTGAAAATATCCATGCCCGCTTAGAAGCTGGGTAAGGTAACAATCAGTCTCACCGTGCCTTCGATTGAGCCACAATCTCACGTCCCCTTTAAGGCGGACAATACAGTGGCCATAACAGTCGCCTTCCCCGGACTGTTGCTACTCAATTATTGTGCGCTGCCTCTCCTCTCGGCTGACAGCATATCTAGAACCATCCCCTTTTCTGTCGTCAATTCTTCATCGCTCTCTAGCAAGGAGGGCGATGGGTATCACTCCTGCGATCACCAGCACCGCCGACTCAGAGACAGTGCAGTATGCAGACGCAACCCGCAAACATACTCGTCTCTGTACCGGTGCCATGCGCTTTCGGTACAGCTCCTTGCTGAGAGCTCCGGCCCAAACCTCAGAGCCATACAGTAGCACTGACTGTACAGCACTCATGAGGAGTCGGCATTTGCTCGGTGTGGACCCATCGATGCTGCACATGAGTCGACTTAGATGCAAAACGCCTATCGCGGCCTTTTCCGCCGTTGCCCTGATCTGTTCCGAAAAACTCATTTTCGAATCGATCAACAGTACCAAATACTTTATCGCAAGTTTGGACTCGACAGTCGCATCTCCAATCAAAGGAATTACCGTGGGAATTCCTTTCTTCGTGATAATGACCACCTCGGTTTTCTCCAGTGCTAGACTGAACCCGCGGGTTGTCATCCACTCACTCACTCGACGCATTAGCATGGCCAGTCTGCACTGTGCATGTTCGACTGTGCGTCCGGCGACTAGTGCTGCTATATCATCTGCATAGGCGATCAAGCGCGACTCATCTGGCAGCTCAAGCCTCAATATCGCGTCATATGAGGCGTTCCACAAGTCTGCTCCTAGTATGGAGCCTTGCGCTACACCAGACGTTATCTCCATACTGTGCCGCCCATCTTGTGTGTCATAAAGCAGACTGCGGTCCTTCAAGTAATCCTTCAAAATCCGCATCAGATACCCTGGCAATCGGAGAGAATTTTCCAACGTGCCAAGAATATCCACCCATCTGGCGGAGTTGAAGGCATTCTTGACGTCAAGCGTCACTAGCAGAACAACTCGTTTAGAATCATTTTTGAGCGCTCCGGCTCGTCAGACTCAAATCTCAACCAATTCATCGACAGACAGTGTTAACCAATTCCATGATGGCATCGGAAGTGGAGCGGCCTGCTCTAAAGCCATACTGCCCAGGAGATAGGTCCCCTGCAGCATGAATTGCGTCAGTGAGTCTTCCCTTGATGAGAGTTTCGAACACTTTCCCGGCTGTGTCCACCATACAAAGCGGGCGGTATGCAGAAAGCAGCTCGGAGTCCCCTTTCCCCTTGCTGATCAATGCGAGCCTCGCTACCTCCCAGTGAGCTGGAAATACGTCTTCTCTTAGGCAAGCGTTGAACACATTGAGCAGCAAGTCAGGTCAAACGTGGAAGACCATTTGTAGCACATCTGTTGGAATGCCGCCTCGTCCTGGTGCCTTTCGAGCTTTCATACAAAGCACCGCATCCTCCAGTTCATTCTTTGTGAACAATGGACATTCCATTGAATCTTCCTCGTGAACAGCATCAATACGGACGGGTCGAGTTGGGAACAGCGCCCCCACTATCCCGTCCATCTTGTCTGCTTGAAGTAAACACGGCTTCCATGTGGTGCCGAGCTTGCGCCACACTACCTTGTTACCTTGTAGCCGAGCCCACATGTATCCCTGTTCACATCGTCCACAAGTTCTCGCCAGCAGCTTGCCTTACTCTCATTGATGAGTCTTCGGAGTTCTTTCCTCGCTAATCTGTATGCTCCTGTCCTATTGGATGCTTCCTCTACGTTTCTCGAGCGCTGAGCTGCACGTCGAAGCCTGTAACACTCATCTCGTTTGTCTGCGATATCTTTTGACCACCAATGTACAGCAGGTCTTCGTCGACGCATAGATGAGCTTCAGGCAGAAGTGATGAGGTTCATCGTTGATTCCACCATTCCCTCGACTGAAGCCCTTCGCCTCCCCGATGTTGCTCCGACTTTCAGGATCACATCGGCGAAAGTCTCCACGTTCATTTTCCGATATTCCACCCGGGAGTGTAAGATCGTTGAGACGAGCGAGGACTGGTATCGCCGATCTCGAACGCGATGTATTGGTGGTCAATCGCTGAATAATCCTCAAGTACTCTCCGGTTCAGCGTCGTCGAAGCGTCGAGGAACTCCGAGGCGAATCTCACATCTAGGATTGTTGCTTCGCAGTCCCAGCGCCGGAAGGTAGGTACATTATCGGTATTCAATACCGCCAACCAAGAATGCGTTGCCCTCTGGAATCGGTTTGAAGCATGCCCCACTCAACGGTTCTGGCGTTGAAGTCTCCTGCTACGAGTACTTTGCCCTCTGCATTCAGGACAACATCCACCAGAGCGTCCAGTCTAGTTTGAAAAGATGGCATTGACTCATTCGGCGTCAGGTATATGCTGAAAAACGCTATACGTGGGCACCGAATCCAGACAAAGCCATCTCCTTGGTCATGACCCTGGATCTGGAGTCGCATGCTGCCCCGAACCTAACGGTAGCAGTATGGGTCATCGGAGAATCAGGCTCGTGAAATCTTGTTTCGATGTTGTTGGCTCAGCAGCAGCAGATCAACCTTTTTTTCTCTAGCGAACTGTTCTAGCAGAACTGTGGTCAGGGCCCATGCAATTCGAAGTGGTGTGCCCGTATCCTAGGCACCTATAGCATCGAACTGGGGTGGGTCCACGGCGAATTCTGCACACCACCCAGACGATTTGACCAGGAGTGGGGCTGCTTCTTTCTATGTATGGCCAGTATGTGTAGTCGCCTCAATGATCCCATGGTTATCTATGCAAGCAGGGAGGCCATGCGAGGGTTGGCACCAGCCCTTATGGAGTCAGGTGCTCAGAGCCAGATCAGCGCTTATCGGAAGTACGACTCAACCGAACTTATCCCACCAACTCAATGATGCGAGCTTTCAACATACTTTGAGGCCTGCCAAGGTTTTGTCGGGACGCAGACGATGTCATATAAGCCTGGAACCGTTCGCGCACGGGTTTCACCCCGGCGGTACCGCGCAACAAGCGACAAATCCAGTCGAGAGTCAAATCGTAGTCTGGGTTCGGTGCTGTTTCTCATTAGTCGCCTCTTACGACAAGTTGGGTTACTGTGGATGTATTCTAGCCTCCCCCATCCACAGGGGTAAAGAAAAGTCACATTAGGCGTGGCACAAATATGAGCTCCAAATAAATGCTCCTCGTGAAGATGTTTAAACATATTTAATTGCAAGCGTACAATTCAATGGATCCTGGTATGGTCATTGTCAATGAGTGTGCCATAGACTCATATCCCTCGAAAACGCTATTTATATAGCCCAATCTCTGTTCACCGTTGGGCTGGTGGGGCTAAAGGGAGGTTCGCGACCTTTAGTTCGAAGATGGTAAGATATAAAAAAGTTATTCAAAGGGTTCGCCTAGACTTCGAGGAACAATCGACTAAGCGGTCATTATGTAAAAAAATACAGCCGAAAAAGGATTGAGATCGTGACCTTGATCCATGGGTCAAGTATCGTTCGCACACTACTGCGCCACAGCGAGCTGTGGCAATTCAAATGCAACTTTCCTTTTTTTATATTTGTTAAATTTATATTTACCCAAAATAAATATTTACTTTTTATTTCTTTTGGGAATAGGAAGGGTCACACATCCTGCAAATAAAAGGAGAAAAAACTCAATAAAGTCTCTCTCCACATTCTTCTCCAAACAATCACGCAACAATTTCCTCCCAAAAACATCACAAAAACCCACCAATAACAATAGTTCATCAGTAATCTGTGAAAAAATACTTTAGTCGCTTCCTCAAAATGTGAAATCCGCATAGAACGTCTTTAGTTGCTTCCATGGCCATCCAATAGTCGCTCCCGCGCAAGATGTGTTAATATTCATACAGTCAGGACGCCTGATACAGCAGAATAGGACATCAAAGGTACGGAGAGGGCGACCATATGTAAACAAACAAATCCTTCATAATTTAATGCATCCCTTACGAAAAGAATATTTTTTAAATTATTTTTTATATAAAAAATTTTTTTTATAAAAAAATAAAATTCATCCGCCGGTCGTTAACAGCCATTGCTGAAGGTGGGAAGCTTTGCTATGACATGGCCCTATACACATATAGCGAGTACATTTTAGGGATTTACTCAACCTAAGTCCAAATAAAACACGTCGGATACAATGTAAATAAATATATTTATTAGCTAGAAACAATCGCGTCTATAAAATATGGCGGTTCACTTGCGAGAGAGATTATAGGATTAACTTTCAAAAATTAATATCCTGCCGATCCTCACTTCGTTTCATATTCGATGGTTTGAGTGGCAGTGTCGCCACAGTACTCCCTCCTGGATACATTGGTCGTCTGACAACTTAGCAAATGTTGACAATTGAATACTAAACATTGCTAAATGTCACATTTCGTTGTTTTGTTTTAGGACCGGCATACGTTCTGGGAATTTGTTTTTGCTGATCTGAAGACGGCTGCATAGCTGGATCCGCAGTGGATTCGAAATATGCAGGTTTGATTCTTTCGGTGCTGATGTTAACATATTCCCCTTTTATTTCCAGCTTGAAGACATTTCCGGAAGTTCGTTCAATGACTTTGTAGGGGCCTTCATATGGATGCTCCAAAGGCTTCCTTACTCGGTCGACACGAACGAAAACATGCGAGCAAGTTGAAAGGCCTTTGTGGACAAAAACCTTGCGTTTGTCATGACGTGATGCTGGAGTTGCTCGTATGTACTTCATATGCTCACGGAATTTTTGCACGAAAAGTTTGGGATCAGGTGGCATGTCTTCCTTGAAGAAGAATTCTCCTGGCATACGGAGTGTTGTCCCATAGACGAGCTCTGCCGATGTTGCACCAATGTCGTCCTTGATACTGGTGCGAAGTCCCAATAAGACGGTGGGAAGAATGTCGACCCACTCGTAGGTGTTATGGCACATTATCGCTGCTTTTAACGACCGATGCCATCGTTCGATCATTCCGTTCGCTGCAGGATGATAAGCTGTGGTTCGTATTTTCTTGCAGCCCACTAAATGAGTTAGTGATTGGAAGATTAGTGATTCGAACTGTGATCCCTGGTCTGATGTCAAAACAGCAGGAGCTCCAAAACGCGATATCCAGTTCGCGTAAAAGGCGGTGGCGATCTCATCCGCAGTAATCGTTTTGATGGGAATCGCTTCAGGCCATCTCGTAAAGCGATCGATGATGGTCAGTACGTATTGGAATCCTTTTGATGGATTCAAGGGTCCAACTATGTCGATATGGACGTGATTAAACCTTGCGTCAGGCATTTGAATATGACCTTGTAGAGGTTTTTAATGTCGTCCGGTTTTACTCCGCTGACATGCGAGACATGATCTGGACCATTCGAGGATGTCTTTTGATATGCAGGGCCAAACATACTTCCGGCTGATTATTTTCTTCGTGGTTCGTCCCCCAGGATGAGACAGGCTGTGTGTCATTTCGAATATTTTCCGTCTGAAAATCTTTGGGACGTATGGACGGATTTCCGCAGTTGATACGTCGCAATATACAGTTGTATCCGAGTCGTCGATGCGAAGTTTACGCAATTTCAACGATGTTTCCCCTCGAAGTAACTGCTTCAGCTCGTCATCGTCTTTTTGAGCTGCCGCTAAGTCTTGGCTGGTGATGGAGACTGGCATAGTGATTGAGCTGATCCGTGACAATGCGTCTGCTGTGATATTCTCGTTTCCTGCTATGAAAACTAAAGTTGTCGAAAATTGGCTAATGTAATCCAATTGACGCAACTGTCGTGGTGATGCCTTGTCAGCTTTTTGTTTGAAAGCAAATGTGATGGGCTTGTGATCAGTTTTGATTATAAGTGGACGTCCTTCAACCATGTGCCGGAAGAATTTTACTGCACTATAGATTGCCTGCAGTTCGCGATCATACGTGCTGTACTTGCATTGCGCTTCCGTAAACTTCTTCGAGTAAAATCCTAGAGGCTCCCAAATATTGTTGGTAAACTGCTCCAGCACTGCTCCCATCGCTGTATCTGACGCATCAGTTTTGATCGCAAGCGGTGCGTTTTCAACTGGATGACTTTGCAAGGTTGCATTAGCAATTTGCTTCTTGCACTCGTCAAAAGCTTTATCCGCTTGTTGATTCCATTCAATCAGACGCTTATCCTTCTTTCTTGCACCAACGAGAAATTTATGGAGAGGCGCTTGAATAGCAGCTGCGTTTTTCAGTGATTTTCGATAGAAATTAATTGCTCCCAGGAATCTGCGTAGTTCCATAATAGTTGACGGCTTCTTAAAGTTGAGGATCGTTTCAACTCTTCCTGGAAGAGGTCTGATGCCTTGTTGTTCGATGAGATAGCCAAGGTACTCGATCGTTGGTTTTCCAAACGTACATTTTCCTACGTTTATAGACAATCCATATTCACGCAGTCTATTTAAAATGACTTTTAAATGTTCGCGGTGCTCCTCATGTGTCTTGGAAGCAATGAGGATGTCATCAATGTACGCGTAGCAAAAGTTCAGGCCTCGTAGAGCGTAATCAATGTAGCGTTGAAAGGTCTGAGCCGCGTTACACAAGCCGAACGTCATCACTTTGAATTCGTACAGCCCGAATGGTGTTATTACGGCCGTCTTCGGGATATCTTCTGGAGCCACGGGAATTTGGTTGTATGCTCGCATTAAATCCAGCGTTGAAAATACGGTGCACCCACTCAGTTTGTGAGCAAAGTCACTAAGATGAGCGATCGGGTATTTGTCCGGAACAGTGATCGCATTCAAACGCCGATAATCTCCACATGGTCTCCATTGGCCGGTTTTCTTCGGGACAAGATGCAATGGACTTGCCCACGGACTGCATGATGGCTGACAAATTCCTTGTTGAAGCATGAAGTCGAATTCTGCTTTTGCTTGACGAAGCTTTTCGGGAGTTAGGCGTCTTGCCTTTTCGGCGACTGGAGGTCCTTTTGTCAATATATGGTGGTAAATGCCATGAGCCATCACTTTTCTCGTATCTGAAGGAACAGTTAAATCGACATATTCCTTTAGTAGATCGTGGTACTCCATGTTTTCTTTGATTGTCATGATCGTCACATGGGCTTCATTTGTGTGTTTAGTGTTGGCTGCTAATTTTGTTTCGCCATCCACCAACCTTTTCCGACGTAAGTCAACTATTAGGCCAAAATGTTGCAATAAGTCCGCTCCGATTATTGGTTGCTTTACATCCGCAACTACAAATCTCCAGGCAAATGGTCTTCGCAGTCCGAGGTCAAGCGTCATCACCTTCTGGCCGTATGTTTTGATCGGTGTGTTGTTGGCTGCGTACAATTCCAATTTTCCTGGAGTGCTCAGAATTTTGTCCCGTGGCAGGACTGAAATATCGGCCCCAGTATCAATAAGGAAACGCGTTCCGCTTTTTCGATCAATGATGATTAGTCGGCGATTACTAAATCGAAGTTGGTCGTCCTCGGCCGCCGTTATTCGGGACGACGAATTTAGTTTTCCGACGTCGTTTCGGAACTCTTCCACTGGCAGGGTGGTTTGCAGTTTCTGGCTAGTTGTCCAAAGCGCGTGTGGAAAAAGCAAAACTTCCCTCTAGACCGCGATCTTCTTTGGTTCGATCTGCTGCGCGTTTTAGAACACGATCGATTTTGCGTCCGCAATTCTAATCTTTCAAGACGGTCTAGGATCTGGGATAACACTTCGTTTCCTACCGTTGACTCTGGTTGTTGACGAACTGTTGAGACTCCAGGTGAATTTTGCAACTCCAACATTAAGTCTGCCATCTTTGCCAGTTTATCTAAATCGGGCTCGCTTGCTATGGCCAAAACGACTCGTATGTTTTCAGGAAGTTGCTCCAACAACAGCGATCGGAGCATCGCGTCCGTTACCTGTTCTCCTCCCGTATTGCGCAGATCCTGCAAGTAATGTGATGGCTTCTTACCTTCTAGATTTTGGCCTTGAAATATCCGCCTCAATTTCGATTCCGTGGATTCTGCGAATGCCAACAATATCCGGTGCTTTAAGGCTTCGTATTTATTTTCCAACGGTGGATTCCTGGCGATAGAAATGACGTGAGACAAAATCTCCGGTTCCGCATACTGGATGACGTACTTGAATTTTGTCTCGTCTTGCGTGATGTGATGCGTATGAAAAGTGGCTTCCACCTGCTCGAACCAGAATTCGGGATCCGGTCTGTAAAATGCCGGGAATTTCGTAATTCGCGACGCTTCCACAAACAGATTCGCGGATGTTGAAGGTCGCGGCGCGATCGGTGGTAACACACTTGGGCTTTTAGATGTTTTCGGGGTCTCAACATTTGGTACGGTAGCCATTTTGAGAATTGAGTTTCACTTCACGAAAACAAGAGAAATGCGTTGCACTTTCACAGTTTAGAGTCAATCGAAATGTTATTTTAACCAGGGGAATCACGTCGGGGTCACCAATTTAGGGATTTACTCAACCTAAGTCCAAATAAAACACGTCGGATACAATGTAAATAAATATATTTATTAGCTAGAAACAATCGCGTCTATAAAATATGGCGGTTCACTTGCGAGAGAGATTATAGGATTAACTGTCAAAAATTAATATCCTGCCGATCCTCACTTCGTTTCATATTCGATGGTTTGAGTGGCAGTGTCGCCACAACATAGCGACGCCAGCGCATCCAGTGTGCTGTAGTCGAAGATAAAGCAGATCAATCAATCCTTTTCGATCAAAATGTCCAATTGAGCAAACCTCCCTGTTCACACGAGTCCTAATTTACTCGACATTTTTTTATTTATGTGTTGTGACATTTAAAATACACGTTATTATCTTTCGCTTTTGTATTTGTTTACCGCACATCGTGGACAAGCCATTATGAACAATCGGATGCACCACTACCTGTTAGTTTTGGCAGGAAATTTTGCTTCATTCGAGGTTCACACCGGGAAATAATAATTCCGCAAAAGTGCCTTTGCAACGTACTTATCCATACTTCATTCTATATCTTTGGCACAAACCTATGAACAGCAAATTATTGTATTGTCTCCATTATGGCAGTACAAATGTCATCAGTATTCCATATCACATGCACTTTCGTATATGTCACGCTTAGTATCCTTCTCATTTGGTTTCACAACATCGGCCACCCCCACCCAGAAATTCAAATCAGCTGTCACGCTCGTCAAACGATTTTCAAGATTCGCATAACATTCGTTTGAAGGCATCGTTTCAGAGAGCTGTACGTTAGTTCGGCGGTGAAGCGAAAATCTAATTTTCGTCAAATATTTTCACTTTAAGCGTGCCGTCTGCCTCCTATTCCAAACTTGTTTTCAAGTGTGAAAAACTACACGCGAATACCTTGGCGCGGGATAGTAAATCGTTTGATGTGCTGCCGCGGAATATTTCTCCGAATTAGTGCTCCCCAACCCACGTGAGTGAATTTCTTTTTCTGAACGATGATCTGAGTGCGGTACGAGAACGTTGCCTGGAATTTATTTCAACTGTACAGTTTGTACGGCAGCGGGACGGTCGCAGCTTAAACCGCGGGCAGCAGGTGGAGTTTGTAGTGATCCGGAGCGAGAGACATTCCATAGTGCGAATTGGACATTGGACATTCATTTGTTTCGATTCTGTTTGAAATAATTTAGTTTTGTCTGCGAAGTGTGTTCGCTCTCTTTTGTTTTTGTGTTTCGCGAGTTGTGAGTCCGTCCATTCATTGCGAACGTTGAAAAATGATGTCGATTGTTTTCAAACAGCTTTGGTAAACCAAATTGGAATTTTATAGAATATAGTGTTCCCTGTAGCGAGTAGTTAAAAGTGTGTCGTTTGTACTTAACCTGCAAGCGGACGCCTAGCAAGTCCCCAAGGTCGTATATCGTCTTCCTGCACTTGTGCCAGAATTGTCCCAGCCTAGGGCGCCAAACAGACCATATTATAACATCTCACTCTTTCTTCTAACCTGTCGGCGCATCTGCTATCTTTTCGGACGTAACTGCAAAGTAGTTACCACCATCATGAGTCAAACACGCAAAGTAAACGCTTGGAATGTTGAGTAAGTTGTAGTTTTTGATTAATTTGGCGAGCAGGTAGAGTAATTGCTTCCCGCATTGATTTTTCACCTCATCAACCGATTGCAGTAGCAGTCATTGTTTCATGTGTGTTATGTAAGTTGTTACGAAGGGATGGTGGTGGTGGCGACTCCCCTAGAGTGCACTGTTGTTTGCCATTCGCGTAAGTGGAAAATCCACTTAGGAATATTTGCTGCTGCCTTGGACGTGGGCGAGAAATCTGGATAATTTCGTATGATGTCGTGCTGGATACTCATCTCTAACTCGTCATTAACTTGTTTAGACCTACAAGAGGTAGATTGCATTAACACCCCGCCGTCTGGCTTGTGGTGAGCGTACATAGAGGGTAGTTTTGTGTTTTATGCCTAGACACGAAAATCATGTTCGTCGGAGCTGGAATACACATCGAAACCAATTGAATGAGATTATATCATCTAGTGTTAATACACTTCCCCATCAGTATCTAGAATTTGTTGGATTCCTTTTTGTAGCAGAATGTTAATTTTATTCAATCACAAAGAAATCAATCGGACTAACCTCCCTTGGCTGACCTGAAAATATCCTTGCATTGTTCGTTAGGCATCATTTACTAGTTCATCGTAGCTCCGAATGACGGGAAGGAAGTTACAGAAGATACATCTATGAAAAACATATGTGACGTTTCCAAGCAACCATATGCATCACGTTTCCTTGTCAGGTTTGCCCGGACGTTCCGTTCTACTTGGAGCGTGCTCCTGTCCATCGCTTGAACACAACAGAAATACGACAATCATGAGGTTGTAAACCTGACAAGTCGCAGTTCAGCCGCACAAAAAAATTATAAAGGATTTTTTTTAAGTTTGCAGCTTTCTTGTGTTAAAATTTGTTAGAAATTCATTTTTCAAAGTATTGTCCATCGCTAGCCACTACTTTTTCCCATCTTTCTGGTAACATTCGTATTCCTCGTCGAAAGAACGACTCATCTTCTTACGCTATCCACGAATCGATCCCATTTTGGAGTTCTTCAAAAGAGCGGAGTCAAGGCATGTCAATCAAGGCATGCGTCATCGACGAAAACAAACTGTAGTCGGAAGGGGCAATGACCGGGCTATACAGCTTCTCATTTAAGCGTTTCAAAGTATATTTTAACTGGCCTTGCAACATTTGATCGAGGATGAACTTTATCGTGCCTTTGCTCGTATTGCGGCCGTTTTTGATTCAATGCTCAGCTCAAATGCATCAATTGTAGTCGGTAGAATGCCCTGTGATGGTTTCACCTGGTTTTAACAGCTCATAATATACCACGTCCAATTGGTCACACCAAATACAAAGCATGACCATGTCACCGTGAATATTCGGTTTTGACGTCAATTTTGGCGTATAGCCGGGTGTCCCGTATGATTTTTTGCGCTTAAGTTTATCGTAATGAACCCATTTTTCATCACCAGTTACAATACGATGCAGAAATCCCTTTGTTTTTTGCCGTTGGGGTAGCTGTTCACAAGTGAAAAAACGTCGTTCGACGTCTCTT
Organism: Stratiomys singularior; assembly: GCA_954870665.1. Classification (NCBI taxonomy): domain Eukaryota; kingdom Metazoa; phylum Arthropoda; class Insecta; order Diptera; family Stratiomyidae; genus Stratiomys; species Stratiomys singularior. The sequence continues at coordinate 104,427,978 of OX940880.1, forward strand.
GGCTTTAATTCATACGGCATCCAATATCCTACCTTCTGGCCTATTCCATGGCTCTTAAGCTAACAGATATGGCTTGTTGAATCACTTCCAACATTTCTGTGAGTTTTTCTTGCATTTAGCACAAGTCTTCATCCAATAGAGTCTCCAATTCGGTATCATCAAATTTTGTGGTTGTCCTTCGCGCTCTTTGTCATCGGTATTCAAATCACCACTTATAGAACGCCGAAACTCCATAGGCTTCCTACAGCACACGACGGCTTTCAGCTGCAGATTTCTACAAATGAAAGCAAAGAAAAAATGTTTCCCGGAAATTATGTTTTGTTGGCACAAAAGTTTACATATTCGGAGCACAGAAAAACTACGTTCAAAACTACGATGAGGCTTCAAAATGAAGTTAGTTGCAATATTGTCCGGCTCGATTTAATGTCAGTGATGCCATCTCATAGTCTCCTTTAAAACTGTTTGCACAGGTAATAGGTTAAAACCAGAAGGATCTCTGCCGGTCGAAAGGTAAGTCCAATTGAAATTCCACTACATAGACACCTTTGAATGAACCACGATTTCAAAAACATGTAATTATGGCTTAAAGCTGAGATAATTTTGAAAGGAAAAACAAGTACCAGAACCAGGAGTTTATTTACCCACAGGCCCAGGAGTTAACCTATCCACACGTTCATGAGTTTACCTACCTATAGTGCAGAAAAGGAGTCTTATAGTGTATCTTTTTGAAATTTTGTACGCATATTTATTAAGCTTCAACATTACATTTCCATAGAGTCCAAAATCTATAAACAAAAAATGTCTTTCCCTGCGACCGAGTGCAGCCAAATTAAAAAAATGCCTTCTTGTGAAACTGGCCAAAGTATGCGATAGTATAAAATAATACACTGATTTCACTTAATATTAAATTTGATGCATTCTGCAATTTGACGCAAGTTTGTACAGATTTTCGAAATTTTTAATTAAACATTTTTTGTGTCTGTATTTTTTACTATAAACTGTGCGATACATAAAAATTGAAGAAATATATGTATTAAAAATTTAAGTAAGTCGGCTTAAAAGTTTTACGCATTGTTTACCTCGCACAGAAAAAAGACTCTTCGAGTTTTATTATAGATCAAGAATACTTTTATATAGATCAAGAATACTTAAACTTGTGCTAAAACCTTTTTATTCCAGCGGGCCGATGTATCCGCCCACGGTCTTTATACGAATCGGCTACATGCCGATGTAGCGTAGTGGCCCGGCCCCCTGGCCGAGCGGCTGACAAGCGCACGGGCAGGGAGCCTCTTTTTTTTAATCCTTATTTCCAATACAATGTAGTCAATATTATAGGTGTGGCAATATTATAGGCTACACCATGGTTCAGCTCATTTGGTTTTTCCTCAGTCTTTCTTTGGCGTCAATCAGGCAAAGTCGAAGCGTGTTCCCAAGTTCTTCTATTCCGATATTTGATTTAAGTCAGTTCGTATTTTATTTTGAACTAATACCTTGGCCTAAAAATGGCGAAGCAAGTTGAAAAAGATAGTGCAGAAAGCTTGTGACCATCACATTTTGACAACGACAATGTATGATCGAATAGTGATGTTTCACTCATCCAGCCTATTCGCCTTACTACATTCGGAAGACGAATAATAGAGTCATCGGGAAGTGAATTTGAAGAATATTCGGGCACAGCAATATAACGTGGGGAAGGAGTGTTCCAGGATATTGATAATCCACCAGGAGCCACCACAATCCACCAGGAGAACGATACCTGAACTCAAAGTATTCATTGTCTGCATAAATATGGGTCTACAAAAACGGCAATGCATTTCGTCGTATTGGTCTACGAATAACTCGCAGTACGATCCGTGGTTCTGCCGATTGTTTTCAAGAAACCGCTTCCAGTTGATCTTGAAATTTCTTCACCTGGCCGATACTGGGCCTGGCCGTAGTCATGAAATTATTTGCAATGGAAAACAACTTCTCAAAAGGTTATAATACTTTTGACGACAACTTCTTCATGTCAATACGAGGGGCATTCAACAGGTACTTAGCTTTCAAAAGAAAAACCAAAATTTGCTTCCATGCTCAGGAAGCTTACACACTGGAATTTGGATGTATACTAAAGAACATACATTCTGCGTTGCACGGCTAACATTTTTTGTGATATTTAGAAAGTATCTACTGCACTGTAGATCGTTATTTTAGAATAGATATTCGGTATTATTTAAAAGGCACCATCCCAACTTATAGAACATCAACTTATAGAATTTAAATGAGTCAAAATTGTGAAAATATTGTCGTAAATGTCCGTTCAACTATTCAAAACGAATTCGAAAGTAAAGAAATTACTGATTGAGAGTAGAATTCAGTCGCGTACACGGCGGAAAAGAAAAAATAAAAAAAGATAATAACTATAAAAGGAATTGAATGACTGTTTCAGCGAAGGATGCCAAAACACTGGTCAATAAAAAAAGGGGTTTATAAAGATCGCCAGGAATTCAAACGGACCAGTACTGCGCCCTCTAGCCGAAAAATATGGACACATACCAAAAAAACCAACGAAAAAAAACAAGGGCGAACCAAAAACAAATCAGGTTATGTCTGTGTATTGCAAATACAACAGAACATAAAGAACGCGAAGGAACCAGTCTGAAGAACGGTAATTGGACTTATAGGAACCCGATCAAAATGTAAATCAGAAATGTGCAATAGGTCTAGGTCCTTTCCGAATCTGCAATATCTATAAGAGATCTGAGAATTCCAAAAGTGGAACAAAATGTTCACGTTGGACAAACAGCTTTATCTAAAATACTAACATTTAATTCAACCTACCGATTGAATGTCACTGTTATAAAAGAAGAGCATCTACAGAGTTATTTTCGCGAGTTTTTTTGAAAAAATGGTTATAATACAATGCACTCAATGTATACAACGATTCGCTGTGAATCTTTACATAAATGCGCGAATCCTTAGAAGTACTATCTTATGTCCAAGACTGAAAATTTGAGCCAAATTATGAAAACATACATGCAGAGTAGGTTGTCAAGCCTGGATTGCCTTATGTGAGCTGTCAAAGATCTATTCCCATTATTAGAGTGTGTTCAAAGGTCCTGTAGGTTTGGACGCTACTAATTCACTACTAATTCCAAATAGTTATCATGACCTATTTAGAAATATTGATGGAATCAATAGTCATTTTCATAAACTTTCCGTAGACCTAAATCAAACATATTGGTGAGTCAATGGAAATGCACTATAGAAAACAATATTTGACTGCGTCATACCAACAAAACTAGCCTGAATGTCTAAGGACACTGTATTGAAAACGGAGTCTGAACAAAAAGTTAATTGCGGTCTTAAGTGGAATTTCGGGAACAGAATCGGACATAGAACATTTGAGGAGTTTGCCTCGTACTATCAAATATCAAAAACCAGAAACGAAACTTGCGTTTAAACAGGTCTTCATTTAGCATTTAATTTATATGCTTATATTATTCAAAGCTTCGTCTATCGAAATCGATGACATTTACCCATCTTGTATACAATTTCCGGATTCCACTTAAGAAGTATCTCATGTCCTTTAAAGAGACCCAATCTTGAAAACGCTTTTAGGCAGTCAGATTAGGAATACAATCGAGGAATAGAACAAAAGAATGGAACCGTTTTGCACTAACGGGTGAATTAATCGACTCGAGTCTCTAATTTAAAAATCTTCGGTAAATAAGAGACGAAAATTTAAAATTCTAGAGAAACGGTCTATATGTCATAATATTTTACTGTAGAATTCTCCTAGTAAATTGACTTTGTAGATGCAGGAACACTACTATCCATTCATTTTTCAAAATTTGTGATTGATTCGATCTTCGGAAATATAAATAAAATAAATTTAACCTTAAAAAAATAAATAGAAATTTTTCCTTTTCATTTCGCGTTTTTTATTTAGATTATCGAAGTGAACTTTTGACTGTAATCGTTTGGTCTTCTTCAGCGACCTTGTTTGACCAGAAATTTAGCAAATTGTCTTTACATGTAGCTTCACGTCTTCGTGGTATCCTTAATATCATTGATGCGGTTTTTAAACTTTCTGAACCAATATTTGCGTAAGGCTTCAGAACAAGTAGAATCTGATTTTTAAGGCCAGGTTACCCCAATAAACGTAATTTTTTTCAATACATTTTATTCATAGTACGAAACATGTTGAGTAATCAATTTTTTTACATATGAAAGCACATACATAAATTTACTTGAAATAATTTTTTTTTTTTTTTCAAAATGGCGGTCCTGAAAATGGCTGCTGAAACTCATCTGATTCACAGATGGATGACATCATTTCTTGGAAAAGAATTATCTGAAAGCAAAAAACAAAATGGTTTCATGTTCTGTATCGAATTGGCTATGGCCTCAAGCAGAATGAAATATTTTCAATGAAAAAAAACAAAATGGCGGACTTTTGAATTTTTTTAACATTTTTTTTCACATTTAATTGTTTATAACTTTTTTAAATAATAATGAATATTTCTGGTTCTGCTTGAGGCCATAGCCAGACATCCAAAGAGTAAAATGCCGTTTGGTTCATATCGATAAGTGCAATAGTTTTGAAATGAGAGTGTCATCCATGCGAGAAAACGTGGTTCGGAGAAAAATCAGTTCAAAGTTTTTATTCGTAAAAAATCGTAAAAAAAATGAATTTTACTCACATATCCATTCCAGCTTCATACACAGCTCCTTCCTGGTCTTCGTAGGCATCATTCTCAAGAATTCTTGCATTTCTTAAAGAAGTTCTATGTTCTTTAGACGCTTCAGTAGCTTCTAGCTCAGCTCGATCAACACGTCTGCTGTTGGCCCTATCAGCAAAGTGCCTTGCTTCCGGGCCGATTCTTACACCCATAACTTCCATTACTTTTAATATGGGTAAAAGCCCTTCATTGGAAATGCAAGCAGCACTGAGAGCAGCAATTTCAAGCGTTTTTTTTCCAACAAACTTATGTTTAGGGGCTATATTCCAAACACATGAGTTGTAACTTTCGTTATTGTTTTGCGTGTTAGCCCCTAAACATCTCTCGAGCAACTTGTCGTCGGTTAGTTCTTCATAAATTGGCTGTAAAAGATCTTGAATTTCCTGATCGAAAGCTGGAGGATGGTTGTAATTCTGTTTTGTAGCTACTGCCTTTTGATAAGCGCACCATGAATCTGCTCCGGCTGGACAATACTGGTGTTGTGGCTTAGCATCGGTGGAACACTTGTGATACAATGTGGCTAGAATTGCATTCTTCATGTCTGGCACAGAATCGGGATGACTAAGCACAGCTTTTTTAAAATAGCTAGATAAGAGCAACAGTTGCGGTTCAGTAAATTTTAAAGATTTTACGACAGGTTGTTTGCTTTTTTGAGCCTTCTTCTTTTTGGGTACTTCTTCACCTCTTTCTATTGCCTCTCTTTTTTTTTGCGCTTCCAGAGCTTTCTTTATTTTTGCATGGTTTTTTTTGGCTTCTTTACCACGTCTATATATACTCTTGCCTACGTGTAAAACACATGCTTTTTTCTTTATTTTGACAGCCTCGCCGTACGGTTCAGATTCTTCGAGTCTCTTGAAAGTTTTCGAGTCACCGTCGCCGACATAATATTCATACATAACACCGTACTGCTCCACAGACCTCCGAAACATCTCTTGCACTCCTTCAACTTCTATGAGACCGGCACTACCATCATGATCCCTTGTGCATTTGCCTTCTTCACAATGTTCGGTAAACCAAGCATCGAACTCTGGCGTATCTTCGGGGAATTTTTTTGAATAGTTACTGCATGCTTGGCAAACCTTCGATTTTACTATGACATCTATGACTTTGTTCGTGTACTTGCCGATCAAACTAACAATACCGAGTAAAGCTGTGAATCCTCTTTTTGGCCAGGAACCATCGCCCGAAACCGTAAGCCTATCTTCGGGTAATCCTCTCTCTTTATTTTTTTCTTGCTCTTCTTTAGCAGCTTTTTTGAAAACCATTTCACTAACAGCCTTCAATGCAATATGAACTTGCATTATGCATTTATAATAGCCATTTATACTGAATGCAGTTGCTGAGATATCCATCACTCCACAAAAATTCAATAAGCCATACAATCCAACTCCTAACAAGCGCATTGCATAAACTATTCTTCTGTTTATTTCATAACCATTTTTTATTTTTGGAGATGAAGGGATTGGTTCACTCTCCTCACAACCACAGATAATTTGTAACTCGAAACCTAATCCTTTTTCGACACTTTTTGCAAATTCCACTTTTTTATTACACTTTGCACAAACAACTCTCTGTTGCAATGTAGCAAATACAGACCACTGAACGATCACGTAAGTCAGCAACGGATGGATTTTCACTTCAAGTTGAGGATCGGCGTTTTTTAGTTTTTTTGCAGCAGCACTGGTTTGCTCTGTATCATCATTGGAACTATGTTGGTTACCCAAAAAACTCCTTCTTCATGACCTATGTGGGACACCACTTTTTCTTTTTTTGTCCATGATAAATTTTGAGAGCTCACAAACGAAAAATTTACCGACGCGTGCGAGGACTGAACAGAATAACCATCACCAACGAAAACTTTACTTGTACTGCCGTATATTATATTCGAAGGACGCTCTCTAACTGTAAAGGACAGAATATTTTCGAGAAATATAGAAGGGAACAAAACAATAAAACGATCCGAAGGCACGCAGCAGCTGCCGCTACGGAAGGCGCTCGAGCGGCCGGATTTACCGCAGCGCTCCCCACTCTTTTATACCTGCTTCTCGGTCTTGCTGACCTTCGGGACTAGTTCTATACTATTTCTACGAGTATACTGTAGCAATTTATGAAAAAAAAAAATTTCGATTTTTTCAAAATTGTTTGGGGTAACCTGGCCTTAAGTTTCGATGAATACAGATTACTTGCACAAGACTAGACGTTTTCAATCGAACAAGAATAAATGTAGTAAACAGTCTGGAATTGGCATTGTCATCTGTCAAATTCATATAAAACAGGTATCCGAATGAAATATACTGCACGCGCTATGCCTATGCCATCTATCAGGAAACAAAACAAAAAGGAATCGGTTGGAATTGTTTTTGAACCTCGGCGTAATGAAATTTACAAAAACTACTTCATTAATAAACAGTCACCTGTGTTGCTGCTAGTGAGCTTGTACTAGATTATATTCGATAGGTTTTGCATCATAAATTCTGCATGGATTTCAGGAAATTAAAAAAAGATCCGTTTCATTCTGATGAAAATAGAGGTAGGACTTATCCGGAAATTCGCTCGGCAACTCTACGCACTATGTTTTCCCTCTTTTATTTATTTCTATTAGAATTCAACACAAATTGTTCCAATTCCCACGGAAAAAGGAATCGACCACATTTAACGATTTTAAAAGTCAGCTAAAGATCAATTTCAATTATTTTATACTTTTAATCATTTCTAATTTAACGCAACCACGTTAATAAATTTATTTTATTCATTGAAAAATTACGCACTCATAATTTGTCGTAATTTGATGTTACAATTGAAATTTCGTAAAAAAAACCGGCGATGTTAGCGCAAGTCAATGAGTCAGTCAGTCAGTAAGTCATATGTGAGCATATGTGGTCATTACTGGCGAATTGTAGAAAAACCAGTTAATTTTTTTTTATATCTTTATATTTTTCACTAGGTAGATTAACTACGATTTCAGCAATAACATATGAATGAATGAGAGTGTGAAAAAGCTAAGCATGCTGATCATTTTCAGTTTAGTTTATTTTCATTTTCTCTGATGCATTGTTAGATTTAGTATGTTGTAATTTGCATTTGATTACATTTCTTGTCCAGTATTTACTCATCTTTACTGCATGCCAGACTTTTAAACGAGCAAGAAGCTTTTGTAATTGTGGTTTATTGGTGCGAACAGGTATGACTGTGATCCTCTTAGAGGCTTATAATTATTGTTTTGCTCGTTAGTGTTATATCTTGGATCATTGATATTATAAGCAAGAATTTTAATTGGAAAAAGAATACGTAGAAATAGAACGACACGGATAGAGATTATTTTCGAAAAAAATCTTAACGTCGATGAGGCAGTGGCAGTTAGTATTCACGAGGGTAGACTGATAAGCTCTGAACTTAACAACGAAAAAAGGTAATTCTTTGGCTTCGTTTTACGAACGTAATCCACAGAAAGTCTAATTTTAGTTCTCTAGTAGTCTACTCTAGAAGTAGAAAGTCTAGTTTTCAAATCTTTCCATTATTTAGTTAGAAATACGTCGAATTTCTGACAATATCCTTTTCTGGGTACTAACTCTCCAATAACCAGAAAATATAAATACAAGCTATTAGGTGTATAAATATGAAATGCGGATTTTACTAACAGATGGTATAACCATTACATGTGGTTTGTGTCGGCGATAACTATTATGGCATTTTGGAGGGTAAACATCTGTCAACAAATTCCAGTATGTCATAGGTTTTGATTGTACAAACAACATAGTTTTTTTTCGCTTCAAAAATGTCGAATTACGTGCCAGAAAAAGAGGTCTTGCAGGGAAGTCTTATAACCTTCTTTCATTTGAAGAAAACGGCAGCAGAAACTTATCGATTGTTAGTGGAAGCATATGGTTAACATGCTTCAAGCCAAGACACTTGTCAACGATGGTTTAAAAGATTTAAAAGTGGCGATTTCGATGTTAGCAACAAAGACCGTGGAAAAATACCAAAAAAGTTCGAAGATACAGATTTGCAAGCATTATTGGATGAAGACAACACACAAACTGAAAAACAGTTGGCAGAAGCGTTGGAAGTTACTCAGGTAGCCATTTCACAACGTTTAAAAGTAATGGGAAAGATTCAAAAAGCTGGAAAATGGGTGTCGTATCAATTGAAAGAAAGAGACATCGAAAGGCGAAAAACCAGTTGTGACATTTTGCTTGCCAGACAGAAAAGAAAAGGTTTTTTTGAATCGGATTGTTACTGGCGATGAAAAGTGGATTTATGTCGACAATCACAAGCGGGAAATTCATGGTTAGACCCAGGCCAGCTATCGACATCACAACCAGTCTGAAATATTCATTGAAAGAAGACTTTGCTGTGTATTTGGTGGGATAGTAAGGGACCTTTGTATTACGAACTGCTGAAACCTGGTGAGACTATTACTGGCGAACGTTACCGACAACAACTGGTCAAATTGAACCGCGCACTTAAGGAAAACCGACCAGAATTTCACCAAAGTGAAATGATAAAGTCATTTTACAACATGCCAATGTTCGGCCGCATGTGGCAATACCTGTCCAGAACTACTCGGGAAACATTAATTGGGAAGTTCTGCCCCACCCGCCGTATTCACCAGACTTGGCTCCTTCTGACTACTACTTGTTTCGATCGATGCAGCACGGGCTTTCGGAACAGCACTTCCATTCTTTAAGTTAAAAATTGACTTGATGAATGACTTGACTCTCAAAAAATGAGAAGTGGTACTGGGACGGACTCTATCAATTGACAGAAAGATGGGAAAAAGTCGTAGCTAACGATGGCCAATACTTTGATTATTGAATTCATTCGTTCTGTTATTCAAATAAATGCATATTTCAAGCACAAAAAATCCGTATTTCATATTTATACACCTATTAGTTCAGAGATATTAATAAACAAAAAATAAAATGCAGGTGCCATCTCTTTGTTCAGATCCGGGACTGACACCGCTTTAAAATGTCGAGAAAGAAATTTTAGAGTTTCAAAAAATTGTTTGAACGAGTTGTTCAAAGAAGGCTTCGTTGGCAACGCATCGCCGTCAAATTAGTTCATTTTTTCTAGATGATAAAGCCGAGTTTAAAAACCTGTAGAATGGAAAAAATTTCAAAAAATACAATAAATTTCATGTACCAACACTTTAAGTCAAATAATCCAAAAAAATATTCAAAACGTGAAAAAATTGGAGATCGATATAGGCGAATAAGGACGAAGTGATTTTGTTCAGCTCAAAAGGATAACTACTCGACGCAAAACGGTAATTTTTTCTCGATTGCATCGAAAAGGACATCGGAAGCAGAATCCACGTACAGCTTCCTTTACAGACAAGACAATTCGTTCTCTTCGCGTTCTCGATACCAAGATAAGGTATCGCTTTGTTATGATCAATCAGATCTCTCGGCATCCTTGAACTTGCTGTGATAAAGACTCCTTTACTCGCTTTTTGTATCTATCGCTGCCCAGATCTTTCTTTAATATCTGATTTGCTATGGTTTAGATCGGAAATCAAAATTTGATTGTTAATAACTGGCGGTAATGAATATTCTTAAAGCATGCATTTTGTAAGCAGCCTGAAGTTTGCATTGTAGCATAGCAACGGTCTCTTGTGTTTTTTAATTTTTTGAAATTTTTTGGATGATTTAAATAAAATTTTTGTAAGTTATCGTAATTTTGATTCTAGTTTTTGACTTCAGAAAAGTCATCAAAATACATAAAAACGTTAAAAAAAATTGAATGTCTGAAGTTTGCATCGTTGCTAATGCAACGGTCTCCCATTTTTTCACTTTTTGACTGTTTTTTGGATCATTTGACGTAAAATTTTTGTCAATTTTATTCGCATTTTTGAATATTTTGCACTCGTATAGGTTTTCATTGCTATTAAACCATCTAATGAAAAGAAATAGTGGAAAAATTTGACAAACTTCAAATAAGCCCTATTTTCACGATTTTTTAGTTTGATTAGTGGAAATAGCGATTAAAAAAACATTACATTAATTCTATTTGGTTTGTGAAATCATTCCTGTAAATTTTTCGAGAGAATCAAGACTGGTCGCGATTTTTGTCATCGATGGCGCGACAGCACAATTTCAGCTTTGTCTATAGTCCATCAAAAAATATGTTTAATTACCTGCAAAATAGTTTTTAAGAATAAAAGAAATCAGAAAAAATAAAACACAAAAAGTTTCTTTCCTAAAACAGAAAGGGTTTTTTTTTCTCATACCCATATGTTTTATGTTATTATTTTGTTTGTGTGCTGCAAACGAAGTCCTTGATAAATATGACCCGAAAGTTCCTGTTCACCTTTGCAGCACTGGTGATGCGGAAATAATTGTTATTTTTTCTAAGCTAGGCTTCGCAACTAAAATTTATTCTATCTTATTCTATCCCTACCTTTGCTTTTTAATGTTAGTTATAAATTTTCCCACCCGGTAGATACTTTAGACTCCGTCAGTATTTGTCATATAAAGTTTTTCGGTTCTTCCTATCTTATCTTTAATATAAAATACACACTGGGACCGTTCACCTCGCGCCAATCAAGCCAATCCCTTTCTGTCTTTTCTAAGCTTAATTTTTCTTGTTTTCCACGGCTCCAGTAGTTGCACTTTTTCCAGGCCTAGTTCTGCAAAAATTGCGAACATACGACACATTTCCCGTATTCCAAGTCATGCACCTTGAGGCCTAAGAACGCAAGCAGTGTGTCATAATCAAATAAACAACAAAGTTGAATGTGGCCATAGTGGAATTAAATAGTTATTATTTATTAAACATCGAAGTGATGTCTGAAGTTTTCGCAAAGTTGATCTAAAAATAATAAATACCATCAATACATTTTTTTAGTTTTGGGAAGACAATTTATTTTAATGCTGCAGGAATGCATTGACAAGGATTTTTCGATTGAAGAGTTGATATTCCAATTCATTGACAGCACAGATTATGAGGTCACCATATGATATTTAGATGGGTCTAGCTCTCTAAGTGTAGTTCAAATTGCATCCATTGCAAAAAGCCATATATGCACCTTCCAATAGAATCCATACCAAAACCCAGCAATTTAACGTATATACAACTCGTATTCGAACTATATGATATCATCCCCATACGGCAAACAATAAATAATTTTATCTACAATATCTCTTACGTATATGTACAACAGTATCTTGCCTATATAACACACCACCATGTATATTTGTTTTCACGATGTAGTGAATTGAAGTACGAACACGCAGATATTAGATAATAATTTGTGTTTTTCTACTACCGGGCTATGTCGGCCGTTTAGACATCTTGAAGCTGTGGAAAGGAAAAGTTGGAAATTCGCTTAAAGATAGTGACGTCAGATACATTGTTTGTAGCACTAAGCCATCTTAATGGCTGCAATATTAATAAATTGTATGAGTTTATGTTGATATAAGCGATATGAAGGCGTTATTGCTCTAGGGAATATGAAGATTAAAATATCTTCATTGATTGCAAAGAATGATTTACTTTATTAGTTTCAAGCTAATTTAGCGTTTTATAAATGCCGTATGTATTATATTAATGAGAAAATAATAATTGCTATCCATGTCTTGGAATGAGGAATTAAATCAAGGAGAAAGTCAAAAGTTACTTTCCCTCCTTACCGTACGAGATTTGGGTTCAGAATACAAAGTATGATTTGAGATATGAAAATGTGTCTACAGGGTCTATATTTTAAGTAATGAGAATATTTTTGTCCTGACGCGATTTTGTATCAAAATGCGATTGGACCGGCCGGAGCGAGTAGTGAGGGGTTCAACCTTCAACACGGTACAAGCTGTAGTCGCCTGCTGGCTTACGTTGAGGGATGATCGCTCGCGACATTGACGTCTTCAAAAAAGTGTGTGCAAGCTCAAAATCAGGCGCACCGACGCTGGAAATGATTCGACACAATTATCAGCGAGGATCTTTGGATGAGGAAGATTTGCACCAAGCTCGTCCAGAAAGTTTTGACGGAGAAGCAAAAGCAAAGCCGTGAAGTCATTTCGAAAGATTTTTTGGAACGCGTTGAAGAGGACTCTCAGTTTTTCGTTCAACGTCATTATCAGGGACGAAAGTTGGTTATTCGAATACGACCTCGAAACAAAGCGGCAGAGCGCCGAATGCTACACTCCGCAACCACCTTGACAAAAAAGCTCGCATGTCCAAGTCCAAGATCAAAGCAATGTTGATTTTTTTTTACAAGAAGGGTGTGGATCGCTCGGAATTTGTGCCTGTAGAACAGTCTGTCAATGGCCCTTTCTACGTTGAAGTGTTAAAAATATTAAAGAGACGAGTGAACCGAATGCGACCAGAAATTGCCGCCAATTGGAAACTGCATCATAACAATGCGCCAAATCACACCTGCTTCGCGGTTACCGAGTATCTAACGAAAAATGACATCACAGTTGTTCCCCAGCCTCCCTAAAGCCCCGACACAGCCGACTTTTTCCTCTTTCTGTGAAAGTGAAAACCGCTCTCAAAGGACGTCACCACGGGACTCTGGATGGTGTTAAAGGGGCTTGCACGCGTGCTCGAAAGGATGTTTCGGTTTCGGACTTCCGGGTAGCGTACGAAGCAAGGATGGCACCCGTCCGAAAATGTGTAAATGCTCAAGGAGCATACTTTGAAGAATACTAGGGAAATGTAGCGATATCTGCAATAAATTTAGTTTTCTGGATTTATTCTCATTACTTAAAATGCAGACCCTATATGTTGCCAGCTTCAGCATTACAATCAATTAAAAGTATATAAATTCACCAAGGAGAGCTTTAAAAAATATTTGGTTATTATTTTGGTTGATGTGAGTATACATGTATCACAGACAATTTACTTAAGTAAATATGGAAACAAAAATCGCATAAGACATAAATATTAAGGAAAAAATTGAAATGAAAAGGAAATCGTCTCTGTACGGCAGAGAGGCGTAGTTTTGAAGTTTGAGTTCCCAATCAGACAGTAAATGTTGTCTAATCCTTCCTGAACGAACCAAAAAATTTGGTCAAAAAATAGGTAAATTGTCGAAATAAAACAGCCGGTGTACCGCAAAGGTCTTCCCCAAGTCCGCTACTTTTTTGATATTTGCATATGATCTATGTTAGTATACTGCGGCGTTAGATCCTTGTGAAATTATTGCTGACCTAGAATAACCGTATCAATATTTGCACCTATGAAACTTCAAAGTAAACTCATCTCAACTCTACCGTAAGTGCAAGCTTGATGTAATGAACAAAATTATTGTCATAAAAATGATAATCCTGTCTGCATTTCTAATCTTCTATGATTAGCCACTGATTGGAATCACTGCGCTCGTTTCTGGTTATCCAAGTCGTGCGAACAGATTATTCTTATCAAACCTTTCATTTCATTTCTTGGGGAAATGTACAGCATTTAAAGATCCTCCCAGGAACAAAGGTGTAAAATGCTGGCTGATATTAGTGCTGCCACCAACCTATCTATAACCAGTCTAAAAAATATGTAGTAACAACTCTACATCGTACTTCCTTAATCAGACTGGCTAGTTTAGGTCAAGCTTACAAGCTTATTTTCAAAAAAAAAAGAGAGTTGACTAAGGTAGAATTAAGTCCACAGCTTTTTATTTTTACTTTTTTGTAAATTTTTCCAACAGAAAAACTCCAATTTTTCAATACCAATCATGTGATTGACATTACGCAAGCTTTATCTTTGCGAAGACGTTGCTTATTAACATGCTTATACTAAAAATCGGTTGAATCATCATCAGGTGAAAATTTATTAGACAGCTAGCATTTTCGGAGAATAATTTAATTGTTACTCGTATTTAGGGCTTTACCTAATTACAAGAATGAAGATTTGAAACTAGATAAAAAACACTGAGAAATTTTGGGGAAGATAATTTATTTTAATGCTGCAGGAATGCATTGACAAGGACTTTCCGATTGAAGAGTTGATATTACAATTCATTGATAGCACAGATTATGAGGTCACCATAGATATTTAGATGAGTCCAGTTTTTATCGCTGTTAACAAGAGTGGATACAAAAAATGTCTACAGGGGAAATCTAACATTAAGAAAAAATGAGAAAAGCGCTGGACTTCTCTTCCCTCGAGGAGAAAATTGTAATCTGCACCATTGACTCTAAAAAGGATGAGGCAGTGAGAACTGGGATTTACTTGCGGCGATTCCGAGAAGTCGATTGAAACTAATAACTGGTCAGTCATACCGCGATTATTTGGTCGTAATTATTTACATTGAAGAAAGCTAAAAACATGGTAACTTTAGATTCTCTGAGATAACCATTGACCACTACAGACGATTCCTTATACCCGTTCAACCTCACAGCTAGTGCAAGATTCATACATACTACATTAGCTGTTTAAGAGTGGGTCCCTGGACGGAAAAGTATATGGTTTCCTGTTTCCTCGTCAAAATGCGGTAAAGTTGAATTGAATAGTTATCATGAATAATAATTCCACTGGCAATAGCAAAAAGAGAATTAGATGCGGCACAACTATCATATGAATTAATTTCTTTGGTTTCTTTCTATTAAGTTCCTGCAGATGAAATGGCCGATTAGTAATCAATTTTTAAACAGCTGTAATTTTTATAAAGACAATTTATTTAATCAAAATAGATATCAATAGATGCAACACACGTTTCCCAACGAGATGCAAGTACATTTAATCCAGTTTTGTAGAAGTCCGAGTTTCTGGTTCGAAGAAACTCCTCCTCGAAGGCACTTTTGGCAGCAGCTTGTTACGTATTTCGATGTGTAGGCGACATTACGCAAACAAAAAAAAAAAATATATATATATGTAAATAAATAAATTAAGAAATTAAAATAAAAACATTTAATGTTAGATTTAGTAAAATAATATAAGTACTAATATTATTTACTAAATATTAGTACTAATTAAATATAATTAAATATAAATAACTAAAGTACTAATATTATTTACTAAATCTAACATTAAATGTTTTTATTTTAATTTCTTAATTTATTTATTTACATATATATATATTTTTTTTTTTGTTTGCGTAATGTCGCCTACACATCGAAATACGTAACAAGCTTCATTATTAAATCTTTCTCCTGTCAAAAAGTCTTCCACATGTTTAAAAAATTGGCAATCTGTTGGTGAAAGGTCTGGTGAATATGGAGGGTGAGGGTGAGTCTCATAGCACAACTCATTTGATTCTTGGACCGTTGTTCTCGATACATGAGGTCGTGCGTTATCGTGAAGCAGTATCACTACATCCCTGTTGACAAGCCTAGGTGGTTGGACTATCAATTTCTGATGCATTTCATCCAATTGAGCACAGTTTTTTTCAGCATACATGGTTTCGTCAGGCGGCAGGAACGAATATGGGATAACTTCAACTATAGACCACCAAACAGTTACCATTATTTTCTTTGGATGAAGGCTTGGTTTTGGCATGTGTCTTGGCGCTTCATCGGCATCTAGCCATTGGACCGATCGGCGACGATTATCGTCTAAAATCCACTTTTCATAGTAGGTCACAATTCGGGGCAGTACGGTTCCGTTTTGTTGCGAAAGAGAAGAGAACTTGAAATCTCCAGACGACACGTTATGTTTTGCATAGTAAGATCATGCGGAACCCATTTGTCAAACTTTTTCAATTTTTCAAGTTGTTGCAAGTGGCGGTAAACTGTCAAATTGTGAACGCCTAATTTCCCGGCAAGATCTCTTATGATTTGGCGGGGATCAGTCAATGCACGCAGATCGTCGTTATCGATCGATTGTCCTGGATGTCCACGTGGCTAACTTCATAGGTCCATATCTCCGGATCGAAATTTTTCAAAAAGGAAAGGAAATGAAAAAAAGATTAAATAACATACTGAAAAGCAAGAATTCCTTTCGGAATTTTTACCAGATCACAACCGTCTGGGTCCAGACGCAAATCGGATAAGCATTTCAAATAGAGGAAAAAGCAAAGCATATGGCGATGTGGAATCTTCCTTCTGTATTCTATGTGTTTGAACACAAGCGCCTCTAAGGGATAAAGAGAGAAACTACGCACCAAAAACATACAGAATGGACCTATATATTAATGGAAACCATAAAAGCGTAGCTTAAAAACTAGACTATGGTGCATGCAATAGTGGGCGCCTTTAAATATCAAATCTCTTCTAAACGTCTTGGGTGGACAAAAAATCCATTGAAAATCATGTTTTAATTCAGACTATCAGATTTTATTGTTGTCGACGGCGGGCTTCGTTTGCATAGTCAAAATGTTTGAAAAGATGTTGAATTTTGTCAATTTAGAGACATAAATTTCTGTGTAAGGTTGGAAGATTGTCAGATAATTCGGCTTTTAACCAATCATAAAATCGATAGTTGAGAATTGACATATTAGATTATTTATCATTACATAATCCACAATCAGGAACTCAGAATTCAGTCACATTCTCAATGGTTTATTGATTGAAGAGCGCCTCCGTCGAATCAAATCGTGGATTTAAGTCTCGGGCACCAGTGATCATTGAAGTGTCGGAAACTTTGATGAGAATAATCAGGCTCAAGCGATATTCGTATGAAATCTCCTACTTTATTCTTTGAGTGTATACTAAGAGGTTTCAGAACATTTTATAACCAATTTTCCGAGGAGACAATTGGTTCCATCAATTATTAATAAAAACAAATTAAATATTTTGGACATATAATTGTTCTTATTTTATGTATATGATAGATATATTTCACCCTTAGGCAAATTAATTAGCCCAAATTTCCATCATTCTGTACATCATCCCTAGTTTCATCAAGATGTTAAACCTTTGAAAAAAGGCTCATGCAAAAATCATTCTAGTCAAGACACTCGAATCATGTTATATTTGACTTGATAAATGGATAATCGAATGACTCGTCCACAGTTTATACATTGTAACATGGAACGTAAGCTCAAAATATCCCGACGCTTCGCCGCTCACCAATTTGTTGGGGCTTGAAAAAAAGCCAGCAAATGATACTCATCAACCAGATTTTTATATAATTGGTCTGCAAGAAGTCAATGCACAACCACAAAACATGGTTTTGGGTTTCTTCAAAGACGATCCGTGGACGCAACGCTTCAAGGAAATTCTAAAAGATCGTGATTATGTGGCAGTCAAGTCAGAACAGATGCAAGGGATGTTATTAATTGTATTTGCGAAACGGAAACATATTCTACATTTGCGACAAATAGAGTCCGAATATACTAGGACAGGTTTGGGAGGGATATGGGTAAGTATCATGATATCATTGGTGGATGTTGATAGAGAATTTTGTGGAATATTACAGGGTAACAAAGGTGCTATTAGTATACGATTGAACGTATATGGTACAGCTGTTTCCATAGTCAATGCTCATTTGGCAGCTCACGATCATATGTTGAACGAGCGCATTGTAGATTATAATCAAATTTTGGACAATCATCATTACCATGTGAAAATGTATCGAGAGATTTTCGATCACGAGTAAGTAGAGGCTTAAATATTACTTCTTTATTCAAAGTTTCTTGAAAACATTGGAATAATTGCTTGAACACAAACGATTGATTTGATTATTTATCAACTTCTCATTGAAGCTATGTCTTTTGGTTTGGCGATTTAAATTTCCGATTGGAAGTTGACGACGACGTAACACCACAAGAAATTCGCGGATTGATAGAAAACGACAAATGGGCGGATTTATTAAAACGTGATCAATTAAATTTAGTACGGAAAGAAGGCAAGGCCTTCTATCAATTGGAAGAACGATTACCAGCCTTCCCACCCACCTTTAAATTTGAGCGAGGCACTTCCAATTATGATATGAAGTAAGTACACTTGGACTTGGACTTTGCTAATTTGATTTATCATGTTAAAATTCAAGAAAAAAATGAATTATGATTAGATATGATTGTCAAAAATGATATACTACACCAATATGATTACTCCTTTATCATTTATTTTGTATTTCTGGCTTTCCCAGACGTCGACCAGCCTGGTGCGATCGTATTTTATATAAAGTTCGAGCAGATGCATATCAAAATGTTAATTTAACAGTCGAACAAACATCGTACAAAAGTCATCCTGGCTACACAATCAGTGATCATAAACCTGTTACTAGTGAATTTGTAATCAAGGTATGTAGAATTCATGGTTATTTGAATGTTGATAATACTATTTGTTTTGAATTCCACTCATTCCCTCCATTGTATATTGAATGTTTTACATATTTATGTTGGTTCGTTTTACTGTTTGGTTTCGGATACTTGTATTTACACTGTATATAAAAACACTTACATGCTTGTCTCGTTTGCTAATATACGTATGAAATCAAATCCTAACAAATGGAAATGTGTTATCTGAATTGCATTTACATTCTCAACATTATTTGTGTATGTACTCAAATACCTATCAAAGCAATAGTTTTATATTAAGCACAGCTGCCTTTCATCATGTTTTCTGAAATATTTTTAATAGACTTACGTCATTTCAGTTGTTTATAATTTGATATGCTTAGTATTTTAGTAAGAATATGTTTTCGTTGCAAGAGAATAAACTTATAATAGTACGTTGCATTTCCAGTACCAGTCAATTTTTCCCTTTTAACAAACTCTGTATGCAATTTCCCATATAGAAGTCGTCACTTTCCTCTATTTTCGCATTGAAAAGCCCTTTTTCCTTATCAAACTCTTTCTCGGATCAGATTTGCATTACAAGCGCGAAAAACTTACGCACGGCGGAGAGTTATCACATGTTTGGAGACGGTTTTTCATGAAACTGAAAGAGCAGTTTTGAACACAAACAAAAATTTATTTTGGACATACGTTTGAACAATCCGTGATTTCAAAATTGATAAAGAGATTGACGAGGCAAAGTCAAGCAGGGATTATGTGGGCACCAATATAGAGAGTAAGAGTGGCAAAAAATGTGCAACACACTCAGTGATCTCAGTAAGAGGAAAGAATTTGATGTCTGCAATTTGACATGGCTTCATCGTACAGAACTCATTATCCCAAGAGCATTCTGGGATCTACCAAAAGTGTGAAATTTCAAATCCGAAATCAGTGGATAGGGTAAGGCGTCCTGAGGTGCAATCAACCGACTGTGCTCGGTACACTGAAACGATTGTTTTCGTGAGGAAAGTTGTAAAGAATAATAGATAGAATGACGTATTTATGAAAGCTAGCGTAAGGCTACCTAAAGAAAAGGGCATAAGAACTATCGATTGATCCAAAAGCGGTTCGATTTGCATTAATTACTATTTACTTATTTATGCTTACGTTTAATTCGACTGATTGAAAGGGTTATTCGAGGTGATTTCGGCGCAAAAAAATTAGAATCCCTTTTTAGAACAAATGTCTTCGTAAATTTGTATAATTGTTAAACTAGATATGACAAACACAATTTGAATGCTAATGTTTGTGGATTGTCTTCAGAATCTCCAAATAAACGTATCTATAGTAATTTTTGTCACGAAACTAAGTGCAAATGCAGTAACGTTGTATGTACCGTTATCGGTACAACGGTACGTTATCGGTATTATTGTTTGAACTTGGCAATTTTCTTCTCACTTACCATAAAAAAAAACATTTAAACTGTATTGAAACATAGTTACCAGCAGAGCTCGAGAACCTTCTGCATTGCAGTTTTTCTCGGTGTTATTGAAAAGTTGGAAGGAATCATTAATTAATACCCCAGTATTATAAGATTTTTAACGCCGTTTCTGCTGGAAGAATCTGCTGTGCAAATTGCAAATATAAATGTCAAGAAATGATTTTTTTTTCACTTAAATGCGTTTTCAAAAAGAATTCCATATCTAGGCCATCAACTACTTACTAAAGTCACATCAGAACTGGTCTCTATTCATGCTGGATCCATTTCAACAACATCTCATTTTGCACGTATCAAATCTGAAGGATGATTAATTTCCAATTTCGTCAGTTTTCAAAGTTAAATCAAATGTCCCAAACTTCGTGTGGCAATAATTGATACCTTATAAAATAATTTAAGCAATCAATTTTTGTAATTTTCCTTTTTTTTGCGTCTTCTTAATCGAAGTAAAGAAATGTTTATAGATTTAGTATTATTTGAATTCATCATGTTACAACTGTTTGAACATTCATCTTTCTCTTTAATTAATTGAAGCGAAGATGTCTATATATATATATATATATATCTATATATATCTATATATTGATCCTTGCATGGCTTTTTGTAATCCAAACAGTGATTATACTGAAAAAAGACTTAAATAGGATTCGAAACATATGAATAACGTAACGTCTTCTTCTTCATATTTTTGGAAAAAATTGACGGAAGAAGTTACTCTTTCTTTAAGTCACTGAAAACTCTGCTTAGTTTTTCTAATTTCTATAGAAAGCCAACAAACATTCCTCCTAAACTCCTCCCCGAATTCGTAATAGTTTGCTTACTCGTGGCGGTGACGAGCAACCTTTGTGCTAACAGCGATGCACCCTACCTGTGCAGCTTCAAAAAAGTTTTGAAGCAATTGAGCCAGTAAATCCTCCAGAGCTAAATATGAATGATAGTTCATCAATCCAAACAGATATAAATGGGAAACCTAATATCTGGTGAATATTACGGGTGAATAAATTCTGCCTTCTGATAGTTGTCATTGACAATGTGTGATTTCAATTTCTCATTTTGCAAAATATGATAATCTCTTAAGTGAATTCCTCGTTCGATTTCATTTAAGAATTTTTTTTAATAGTGTAAAAAATTGGTATAGTTCTTTTTCGACCAAAATCGAAACATTTTTTAGCTAACTTTGCCTCCCTTCCAATTCAGAAAAATCAGGGAATGCATCGTATTTGAAACAATTTATAATTCATATTCATTTTTTACAAGTAAACAAATAGACAGTTTTTGTTATGCTTTACAGAATGTTGTAAAAGTTTGATATTATTTAACACTATTTGGTCCAGTTCCAAGTTTTTGCTTAGTTTTTATCGTATTAATACATTTTATTGAGTGGTTTCCAAAATTTACTCAATATTGAAACAGAAAATAGCTACCCATTTAGAAGTACAGCTTATTGCACAAATCTTGTATATAGTTTTGAATTGCTGAATGTATGCCACATTTAAACACTTTACATATTTTGCACTTTGGTACTAAAATCAATGTTAACAATAATTTAATTTTCTAGTCAATTTAATCATTTTACTTTGCATGAATTAACTTGTACTTGAACCATACCCCAAATTGTTGAATGATATGCACGAATTTCTTGACAAACATCGCCGTAACATTTTTAACCTACCGGCTAACGAAGGTTGTAGAAAAGCCAATAGCGCATGTAGAATATCCTGCTTTTCGGCCAATTGGAGCTCGTTCTGTACGATTAGCGAATGAAATTGATAGTAATCTATATGGTGATAGTCGCGATACAGCGTCAAGATATCCATTAAAATTTCCACGTTCTTCATTATCCGTTCAGGTATTCGAGGATCCATCCGAAAAGATGATCGAATTTGCATACATTCCATCGTGGCATATTGGTGAAGAGAATAATATCCTATACACGATCCCCGAAGGATTTGAAGAGCACGACGGTACCGATTGGATTGGTGTGTATCGTCGTGATTTTACAAGCTTTGCAGAATATGTAGCGTATGAATACACGGAGCGTGTTGATGATAAAAAGAGCCCGAAGAGAGGAAGTCTGAATAAACGTCGATCTTTAAGATTGGAATTCTCAGAAAATATTGATCTTCGTGACGGAGACTCGTACATTTTGCTGTATTTCCAAAGTACAGGATTGCGTGGTGTTTCCGGATTAGCTGGAATGAGTAACGTTTTCAGAGCGGAAAGACGGCCCCCATCTCCACGCTTTGAAGCTGTAGATTAAAAATTAGAATGAGACAATTACAGAGTTAGAATAGAGTTAAGGTAACTGCAAAAAGCTTTTTCAAAAGTACAACATGCTAGTTAAAAACAATATCTTGAAATAAATTCTTAAATTGTAAAACAAAATCTTGTAAATTATTGCTTGTGTTGATTAGCTAAATAAGCGATTATTAGCGTGCAAACGAGGCAGCTAATTTTGATTGTTATTGTTGCAGCATTCACGGAAATATTTCCTAATTTGGTTTATGTTTAAATGATCTGAGTGAAATTCAATGCGAAACATGTTTAAGCTTTATTCTTATTCTATTTGTGAGCGGATTTGTTTTGATAATGACAATGTACAATTTAATTTTAACTATCCAAATAAGACAGTATTCGAACATAGATTGAATAATTCTATTTATTTGGTTTGCTCGTTTTTGGAAAACAGAATTTTGATGCATTGAAAAAGGAAAGCATATTTTTTCATACGTTTCTGAGTTTCCGTTACAATGCAATGTAATATTTTTTCGTTAATAGACATTCAGTGCTCATTTCATGACATATTTGTAAATTGTTCAAATGTGTACATTCAGCATTTATTACCTAAAGGATCGATAAATTGCATTTAATACATAATTTAATAGTTTAACTCAACTAATGGGTTACAAATCCAATTCTTAACTTCCGTGTTAAATCATTGTGCGATGTGTTACCAACTGGTTTTTATTCCATTTAAAATTATATTCTCATAAGAAAATTTTGAAACGTTTCCGTTCTTCGTGCAAATACAAATAATGCAATTATTCTAGAGCCTTAGACAAAGCTGGTGCTTTAATTAACTATTTAGATGGTTAAGCTACTATATGCTTATTCGTAAGGACAGAAAAAACCAATATGAATTCAAATTATATCTAGATTTGTTCCAATGACGTTATTTAAAGAGCAGGGTATTTTTTTGAAACAATATACATCATGGATGCTCAATAAAATATACTAGTGTGAAAAAAAGTTTTTCGATTTCCCTTCCACGAAAACAATAAAGGTTAACAAGCTTATTTTAATACCATCTGTCTATTAAAATTTTAAAATAACAGACGGATTTATGATTTGATTACATCGAAAATGGTCCTGCTGTCAACACAACATTTCTTGTATGAATGAATTTGCATTCACGCATGTAGGCAATAATTAACGCTCAAACATTTTTCTGAAATAATATCGTCTTGTAGCCGTAGCAGGATATGTCTTCCATATTCTGAGGATGCGTATTATCATTAATTTCCAAAGCAAACCTGAATAGATCTACAAAATGTAACAAATAGGCCTACGACAACAGAATTAGGTAATTGTAAGGAGAGTGAATAAAAGAAGTTGCCAATTTATAAAGTAATTGTAATGCAGTTGAAATACGTTTAACAATCACCATAACATGAGATTCTCCATTGTTCAATTTCATGTGATGGTGATTGTTGTGAAATTCCATTGTTGTGTACGAATACAAATTCCTTTTGTCACACGTAAATAGTGTGTTTGTTTACCGTCTTCAATCATAATCAAATACATACAGTGGCTCAATAAAGAAGTTGGACACACACCCATTTACACTTGAAAAGGGAATAAACGACAGAACAATGTATTTTAGGAAAAAATAAAATTTATTTTTTTAGCTCTACATTATTAACTTACGAAAGATAAAAACATTGAAAACATAACTCGATTTTGTGATTATTAAAAAATAAAAAGTCGAAATGCAGCCAAAATTCATGTCAAAAAAGAACTCGGACAGCACTCTCTTTTTGAGTTTAAAAGAGGGATTGCCCGGATTTTGTGTAGTTGACAGCTCTAAGCATCTGAGTGAAACAAATTGAAACCGTAAATTTTATACGTGGGTGAAATTGTGTGAATTGTGAACCTTCACGGGGGTGAAATTGTGTAAAATGGAAAGGCAACGTGGTCAAACTTCTTTAGAAGTAAGAGAACTCATTTTGAAACATTTAAAGAAGGATTACTATAGGGGAAATCGTAAATAGATCACACTCCACTGTTCACGATTTAAATCATGCATATCAGTGGAAAATAAACAAAAACGTGGTAGACCTAGAGTGTTTTCGAAGTCAGATGAGCGATGGATTGTACAACAAATTCATAAAAATTCGAAATTAAGTGCTCCCAAATCAGCTCAACAAGTACCGAAATATCTTAATAAAAGTGTACATCCTGAAACGATAAGGTTAGTTTTGAGACGCAGAAATCTACATGGAAGAGTAACCCGTAAAAAACCATTCGTTAGTAAGTGCAATAGGAAAAAGAGACTCAAGTTTGCCAAAACATATAAAAATAAAGACCTATCATTTTGGGAAACTGTGATATTCGCGGACGAAAGTAAATTTAATGTATTTCGCTCAGATGGTCAATGCTATGTTTGGCGAAAAGCTAATCAAGAGCTCAAAGAGTGCAATCTACGATCCACTGTGAAACATGGAGGTGGCTCGATAATGGTGTGGGGCTGCATGTCCGCTGCTGGTCCAGGTAAACTTTCTGTAATCGATGGAATTATGGACCAAACAAAGTATTTGACCATTCTGAAAGAAAATTTAGTGGAAAGTGCTGAAAAATTCAGAATAAAAGATAACTTCCAATATTACCAGGATAACGACCCAAAGCACAAAGCACTCAATGTGCGTTTATGGCTGCTGTACAATTGTCCACATGTACTGGAAACACCTCCACAATCTCGTGACATTAATGTAGGACTTGAAAGTAGCTCTTCAGGCAGAATGGGCCAAAATCGACCCTTCCTTTTGCAAAAAACTTATAAGATTGGAAACCATAGTGAAAAATAAAGGATTGCCAACTAAATATTAAAAATAATAATAAAATTCAAAAATCTCATAAAGTATTAACTGTCCGAGTTCTTTTTTTGACATGAATTTTGGCTGCATTTCGACTTTTTTTTAATAATCACAAAATCGAGTTATGTTTTCAATGTTCTCATTTTTCGTAAGTTAATAATATAGAGCTAAAAAAATAAATTTTGTTTATTTTTTCTAAAATACATTGTTCTGTCGTTTATTCCCTTTTCAAGTGTAAATGGGTATGTGTCCGACTTCTTTATTGAGCCACTGTACATTTTCATGTAACTAAAAAATCTACTTAATCCAAATATAATTGAAGATCCTCGGGGAAAAACCAACTTAGTCCAGTTTTTCAAAAATCAGAGAATTCAGCTCCATCTATTAGTTGCTAAGGTGTTCTACAATTCAAGGTATTAAATATGGGGAAAAACCAACGTGGTCCTGAAAATGAACGGGCAGTAATAAAAGGTTCGTGGAAGAACCAACTGAGTCCATGGGAATGAGGGAAAAAACAAACATGTCCAGCCTGGTGAACAGGCTTATCAGCAGGGTTTACTACCGAGCAGGGTATCTTAGTCGCTGTCAAGATTGTGTCGTTCCACGCTAGTTTGTTGTTTTTTTATTGTGTTTATATTGTTTTAAGTCACCATGATTAGTGGGACCGGGAGTGAGAGTGATGATGATACTGTTGTGGACCGCACGGAAAAAAGCAAAAAGCGAAAGAAAAGTGGACGATTATCAGACGTTATGAAAATAATGAGGCTGTCTTCACATGAGCTCGGACCCGATTGCCAATGTAAGCGATTTCGTTGTTTTTATTTTGTTCGCGATGATGATAAGAAACGAATTCTTAACGAGTTCAACCAAATGAAGTCAGTAGATGAGCAAAATTCCTACTTGTGCGGATTGATGACTGTGCTTCCAGTTGCAGGAAGAATCTAATTTTCATGCAGCCAGTTTTTCCTACCGAGTCCGAGTCATTGAAGGAGATAAACACGTTGACATTCCTGTGTGCGCTAAAGCTTTTATCTCGTTTCATGGGATTACGATGTCACACGTATACATACTACGCACTTCTTGGTCTACCTGTGGAAAATCACCAACCGATAAAGGTGGCAACGCCTCGACACGCCCTCATAAATTATCAAATGAAACTATTCAAAAAGTTGAGGATTTTATCCGCTCATTAAAAGGGCGAAAGTCACATTACAGTTTAAAAAAATCCGAAAAAGTGTATCTTTCTGAAGAGTTAAATATAATAAAACTTCACACCATTTATACTGAAAAAAATCCTAATTTTCACGTCTCTGCAAGCAGTTTTGGTGAAATATTCTACACGAAATTTAACATCGCATTTGGTTATCCTCGGAAGGACACTTGCAGTACCTGCGACCAGTTTGGAGTTCAGTTGGCAGCTATCAAAGTCAAACTGGTTTCGCAACTTCCAGAAGATGCCAAGTTGAATTTGTTAACCGAAATAGATAAGATTAATAAACAACACGAACTTCACAAACGGCAAGCGGATAAATTTTATAGTCTAAAGAGGTTGTTTCGCAGACGAGCTCAAAAACATCCTGATATTGAAGCCATCATCCTGGACTATCAAAAAAACCTCCCTTTGCCCAATGTATCTACAAATGATCTCTATTACAAACGTCAG
The DNA here is from genome assembly GCA_954870665.1 of Stratiomys singularior. Taxonomy (NCBI): domain Eukaryota; kingdom Metazoa; phylum Arthropoda; class Insecta; order Diptera; family Stratiomyidae; genus Stratiomys; species Stratiomys singularior. The sequence continues at coordinate 104,455,045 of OX940880.1, forward strand.
CTTAGCTTCTACAGTTTTAATATGCACGTCCTTTCGAACAAGCGATCAATTTGGTATACGTACGACGAGACTGTAGGCAAAAAAGGTGCTGAAGACGTCTGCTCGATGCTCTTTGATTTTGTTACTGTTCAGTCCAAAATGTACATAGTTTATACGTAACACTTAGTGTTACCTAAATACACAATTTTTATGATGTCTCATATAGATAATGAGCTCTATTGTTACGTGTAGTTTGAAGGAATTTCCTACATGTGCATACACGGCTTAATAAGTAGAGCTAGGATACGGTTTGAATGTTCTACAATTTCACACGTGAAACTCATTAAAATTTTCCCGATTGTAAACCTTTATCCCTTTATGGTCCTTAATTACCCACAACAGTGAGTTTCGTCTTCGTTATGGACGGCCCACCCACAATCACGCCTACAGAAAATGAAATTGTAGAAAAAGGACGAGCTTAGTCGTAAGAAAACGATTGTAATATACACATCGTGTCGGTAATAAAGAGAGATCCGGCAGTAATTTCTTTTTGTTTTACTCATTTTTTGTTCCGCTAAGCAGAGTAATCGTGTCGCGTCGCAGTTTCGCAAGGGAATCTACACATCAGACTTCCCAGTATCACCCACGGCAAACTAGTCGAGGGTCATTTCAGTTACTAAACAACTAGATGCAAACGTAAAACATCTCATCATTTTTTGTGACTGATGCTCGTGCCAAAATAAAAATTTTACCATGTTCAGATTCGTCCACTACTTGGTCACGGTTAAGAAGAGATTTGACACAGTTAAAATTATCGTTCCCATAAGGGGTAACTCCTACATGGAAAGCAACAAAGTCATGTCATTAGTCAACCAAAAAACTCGTACAGAACTCCCTAATGATTGGAATGAGGTGATAAAGTCTAGCAGGGTTAAACCGTTTCCCTTTGAAGTAGTCCCCTGCACTCAAAAATTATTTCAAAACTGGACAGCTTTCCTAGCTCCTGCTTATGTAAAAAAATTTACCTTAGCACCCAGGCCTATTCGTGTGTTCAAAGTCGGTGCAGATGAATACCGAATGTTTTATTCAAAGAACGCCTACTTTGGTAGTTATAACTCGACAACAGTTAAACCAAAAAGATCTGCGAAGAACAAAAGAACTAATATAGACCAAACGCCATTTGTTGAACCTTGCCAACTGTATACTGGACGCGTTTTACTGAAACATCCAAAGTTCTGTGACCTACAACATCTTGCTAAATTTTGTGAAAATCCTGAAGCAAAATTGTTTTATTCACAAATACCCAAACAATACCCGAAGAATTGCAACCAAATGGAATCAGATGACGAATATTTTGATGAATGAAGACGAGCGCCTAATGAAGACGAATTTTAACAACTTTTCTTGATTTTAATTTTTAAAACTTTTTTGCTCTTAAGAAATGTTTTTTTACTCTAAATAAATAACAACGAAAATGATTGAGTTTAGTTATTCTTTTGTTACAAACCCGTTTTGCTTACAGAACCGCCGAACTAGCTGGTGATGATTCAAAAAAAATATGTGTTAGGATATTTTCGTGGGGAAAACCCAACTAAGTCCATAAGTTTACCCACAAAAATTGATATATTTCTTCTTATAAATATTAAATTTTAATTTTCACGTTATAAGTTTAAAGGCAATAGATAAACAAAGCAAATAACGCAATCCGGTATAAGAAATCATTATTAGAACGGAAGTTACGACTTGCTAAACTTTTTTTTTCAAATTGTGAAAATTTTATTTTTTGGACTAAGTTGGTTTTTCTCCGAGGGTCTTCTATTTCAAATACCAAATAATCGATGACAGTGTCATTGGTTTTAGATGTATTTTTTAGGGCCTCATATGCTCTTTGTATCCGAAACATTACCAAATAGTTAGTTCTTATTTGTAATAATTGAACAAAAGTTCAAACGATCTGGTTTTTACCTTTTTTACCACCTGTAATGCTTCTTCTCTGTCCATTCCATTGCTCCAAAAATGTTCAAGATTTTCTTCCTTTATTGCGTTTGGAAGCTGAGTTATTCATAATCTTTATATAATATTATATCCAAGTGAAGCAGACACTCTTTTGTTTGCTATATATTTCGATTGTATGGTCCGAGGTAGATTTCTCAATTGTTTTATTGATAAACGAATTAACAGCGTTCCAAGTTTTCGTTCGAACGAAAAACTACACTGAAAGATAGGAAAGGAAGCAGACAGGGAACGACGGAAATTACTTCAGTAAACTAACAACTTTGTACACGGTCATTTTCCAGAAAATAAGTTTTTTAAATGCTGTTATACAACTTTTATATTCATTGAAAATTTTTGTAAAATTTATGTAAACTTTATAATGAATAATATTTAATGACATTTAATCATTCCGTTCTCGCGAGAGGAATTAATAGATTGTGGAATCCCTTGCATAACAAGGGATTCTACCTACTTGTTTACTCCACTGAATGTTATAAAAATTGCTTTTCGTCAAGCATTTAACTATATGTTTCTCTAATTGACATTTCGTTAAAGTTTTTCTAAATGAAATCGTTTTGTTTATGTGAAAAAACGTTTATGTGTATGAATCATCACTTTCAATGTGTTTTTTTTTGTCTTCGATTATAAAACGACATATTGGTTGTTTTGAGATATCTACCTCCAGTTCAGCCTAACATAATTATATAAAAAACTCTTGACTTAATATGTACAACTAGAATTAGTAGCTTAAGTCCAGAAATTCCTTTAGAAGCGTGGAAAATAGGTCTTTTTCGAGTATTTTTTAGAGGGGATAAAATTATCTAATCATTTTCAAATTTTGACCTAATTTTATTATGGCATTCAAGTTTGTGATACATTTTTTATTTTTGAGGTTACCAAAAAAATAGCTGCGTTATTAAGGGCTTTCGGACGCTTGTTTTCCGTGACATGTAAAAGTGCTGCACTTGTCACTCTTTTACTGTTGATCCGAAAATGATTTAACAAGTGTCAGTCGTTTACTAACATATTAAGGGAAGGATATACCTAAAAAAATATGAAAAAGTCCAAAATGAGCCTTTTTACTCCAAAGTTCGAATTTTCGACCATTTATTCGACATATTTGACCCCAAAAAAATCATTTATTTGCACGCTACCTTTCAAATTTTAGGATTTTCCTTCCGATAATATTACTGAGAGTAGTCTCCAAAAATTTCATCGAAATCAGTCGATAACTTTAGGAGCTACAACACGAGCAGTTTTTGAAAACGTATTTTCGAGATAATCGCCTTTAAAGTTTCAACATATGAAAACTATTAATTGTAGTGATATCTTCCGTAAAAAATTTCCCGAAACATTTGCATGGTCAAAAAAAAAGGGTAATCAGAAAGCAAAGGTTGGTTGGGAGGACAGCAAAGGGAGTAAAGCAAGGGTTTCTCTGCCTCTACCGGTCCGAGCACCCGACTCACTATTTCTCTGACTACAAGCTGTCCCTCCGTTCGACACTACATGCGATAACTCCGCAAATATTGATTATTTTCCCTTGGTCAGTATATTCTTGGGGTATTATATTTTCGAAACATGTAAAAAGAAAAAAATCTACTTTTTGAAAATTCTAAAGGGATTTCTGGCCTTAATTTTATAGACGACCTTTAAAAACTGAATTGTGTTCCTATTATTGGTGCCAATTTCTTTCTAGTTATATAACCGGGATATTATGTTTTTGGGCTCTGCCGATCTTGAGTCTTTACTTTATTGTATATATTTATGTTATCTTCGTTATATTTCTTGTGTATGCTTAAATGTGATTTATTTTACTTTGTTTCGATGTGTTACAAATTTAATTCACAATAGCTTGTTCAAAACTTGTTAGTGGTCGTTGCGTCTTTTATTTTGTCCTGGATAAAGACGGACTATACCGTCTACAAACATTACTTGTCATTTCGTTAAACTCAAATGAAAAATTACTTCTACATTTGAAATAAAGATAGACCTAAAATGGATCCTTGTGATTTCTCAGATTCTGTAGAATTTAACGATTAAGGACTTTTTTGTAATTCTTAATTTCTTTCCAAAGTTTAATACCTTCATGATTATGCAATTCATCTATCACTTTTAAATTATTCGTGACATTCAAAAGAAGAATTTTAACACTGCGAAAAAACATAAAAGCGTATCAGTCAAGCGTCTTTGTATTCTAGTAATTTTTCATAAAAAAAAAACAAACTTCTCCAATAACTCAAAATTTCAAAATTTATTTTCAAAGATAAGGCACATGTATGGATACTCTACGAAAACTTGCAGTATATTTGTTTATCCTTAAGATATATGAATAATCAAGTATCCTATCCATATTCTATCAAACACAATATCAATATTTGGATGCGTTTGACACAAGGAAAATTTAATGCAATATAATTAGTAATTTAACATTTTGGTTAAAAAGTTGGAATGTCACGTAATGAGTTTCTCGTCTATGTGGTCATGGGTTGAATGGATTTGGGAGGAAGTTCGTTCATTCGATTACAGTTTCATCTTAGTAAGATCGAATGCTATCTTAGACTTTCTATTCTCAGCCATATACTTTTGGTTTGGAAGTGCACAGTCTAACAAACGGCAAAGTGTTGATAGTGAGTTCTTTTACAACAAGGAACCGATAAGAAAGTTCAAGTAAATTAATTAAAGAATGTCCGATTTCCAAAATCCTTATATATATTGTATAATTTCATAAAAGTGTTTATATTATCACATGGAATGTCAAAAGTAAACCTCCACCAGCTTCGGAACGTCTTTACAACCTTTTAAAAACTGAAGAGGATTATGTTCGTCCTGAAGAAACTGTTCCAGACATGTATGCAATCGGCTTGCAGGAAGCAACTGGTGAAGCCTGGGGTAAAGTATTCCTAAGCCAACTAGCAAAACGTAATTACATCTTAATTAAAAAGAAACAAATGGTGAATTTAATGCTATTTTGCTTTGTCAAACGGAAGCATCTTCTGAGTTTACGTAATATCGACTCTGATGAGACACATGTGGGATTGTTGGTAAATTCAGTTCATAATTTGGCATTTAATTTTTTCAATTTTAAATAATGTTAGGGCATTAAAGGAACAATAAGCATCCGATTCAGTTTGTCCGGATGTACTATCTGCCTGGCAAATAGTCATTTTAGTCAAGACAAAGTTGAAGAACGAATCAATGACTACCAACAAACGATATCCGAACATCATTATCAGGTTGTGCCATACGAGAATATTCTGTCACATGAGTGAGAAATAATGTCTTAATTTAATGATAAATAGCAGAATGTTTGCCTTTGGCTTAATTTGATTGGTTTCGTTTCTTATGCTTTAAACTACTCTAAGTTAAACAATTCGATTATTAGGTACATAGAGTAGCCCATAACTTGTCAAAAATGTTAGACATAAGCTAATGCTGTATCATAAGTTTATATTTCGATTGAAATTATTTCACTGACTCTAAAGCATTCACAATAATATGCGTAGTAAAAGTAACAACACTAGAGAATAAAAGAATCGTTCATCATCTTTAGCATGACAGGCCAATTGGACCCGCCGAAAAATTGGTTTGAATCCTATCAATTTCCCGCGTTTGTTCTTGTTCTTCAGTTTCTAACGCATTTTTCCATCGTCTTGGTTTCCTTGGATGTGCAGCTCGTTTATTACATCTTAGGGATAGTCTGAGCCGCTGGATGTCCCTTTGTTCATAAATAATACCAATTGTATGTTATTTTTATTAAATCCGGTTCCCTTTTGTTAGATTCAGCATTAGTCCGCGTTGGCTCTTAGCTCACCGCATATTTTAATACAGTCGTAATAAATTGTCCATCCCATCGTCCTACAGAAACCAATGACAAAGTTTTGTCCGTGGTCTTCAGGCCGTAGGCACAGCAGGTTTCGTCTTATTGGAAACCCGATTGTTTATCGTGTTTTCTTAGAAGGATTTCAGTTTTGTTATGTTTTGGTGGTTTGAAAAGCTCAATTTAATCTGCAGAAGTTTCAAAGCGAATGTAAGCACCTTAGTAAACTCTACTCTTGCTGCGTTTTGTCTAACCCAGCTATTTCGTTTATTGCTAACTTTTTGTTGCCCGACTGGCCCGACTGCTTGCAATCTTTTGGCTATGGGCCTGTAAGCATGCGCCTGTTGGGATTACTCGCAATCCGAAAGAATTCGTGAGTAATTTGGTCTCCTGGATGGTATTTCCGTAGCTAGGATCATTGCAAAAGTTTCCGTCTGGATTGCGAACTTGCATATGCCTCTGTAGATAGTAGCTTCGGTTAAGTCAGGAGTGAATTTTTGCTTCTGTGTCTTCAACCCTTTTATAAGGCTGAGGACACAGCACAGCGCATCTCTACCGGCATTTCGTATTCGCTTTAGGATACCGAAAAGCTGGGCCACGTAACTATTTTATTCTCAGCTGTTTTTGTAACTGATTTATTTTTTATTATAGAAAGCCACATTAAATTGAATATCTTTTTTATGATCCTATGGTCTAAGTTTACTTTACTGAGTATGTGTAATAGAAATATACTCGTATCTCTATAATTTAGTTTTGTGTACGGAAATATTTGACTCTTTCATGCTGCTCATTTGGAAGCTGCTCTTCTAAACATTGTTATTGGTAAAAAGATGATGTAAATAGCTTGTATAGAATTTCTCTGTGCATCTAGTGTTGCTTTGCAGGAGTTCCAGCAATTCTAGGCGATTTATTCTTTTCAAGGTCGGATATGGCGGTCTGCCCTGCAAACTATGATAACCCGGGAACTGTTTCAATATATCCAGCCCTCGGATCTAACAAAGATTTCGCTAGCGCTCTGAGGATTCCTTTTTTCTAAGAATCCTTTTTTTTTGAAAATTTTAAGTTTCCGTGACTTTATATTTCTCGTGTTCCAAGACATTTTAATGATATCTCACAACTGCTTTATTTTTAGTCATTTGTTATTGAGGATTGTATTGTCCTCAATAATTACATGGATCGCGCGACTATATTAAATTTACGGATAAACCTAAAGCTGATTATTTTATGCAGAGTTCTTGTTAATTTATTTAAAAAAAATTGCCGCAGTCACTCTGAAGGCCATTTTCACTATATAATTTCTTTTTCATTGAGATCAACTCATAAGTTAAGAGTTCATGCTAGGATAATAAACATAATAAATATAATGTTGTAACCTGCACAAATAACTGTCATGATGATCATATCATCATCATGATGATCAGATCATATCATATGAGCTCAATAGACAGGACGTATATTAGCCAGTTGTACCTGTGCATATTTCAAAGAAAAATGGCTTCTGAGGTCCAAGCCCTGTAGAAGTTTTTATAGCGAATGTTGATCTCTGTTGATAGTATAACTAAGTAATTGTTAAGATGTAGAGTTCGATGCAAGATTGGGAAAATTTATTTATAATTAAAGCCTATTTTTGGTCCTAACTTTATTTCACTTGAAGGATGAGCAAAACTTTATCTTGATGGTAGTGTTCCAATGTTGCCCGCTCTACCATTCGTTTTTCCTGATTCTAAGACTATTATCGATCGAAAAATTCTGCCTTAACCAGAAATATTGGAATAATTTCCTATTAAACTGTCTAGCGAATGCTACATAAATAGATTTCATTTTCATCTTTCTTTGTGCCTTTCCTTTTTCAGATCTAGCACTTAGTTTTTGAGTATCTTTGTGATACCCAATGATCTTTGCGCGATTCTGTGGTACATGCTCATCACAGCATTTTTAATTTAGAGTAGTCTTCATTTGTTTTCACTGTCCGGTTCCAACTCAATGGCGGAGTTTTCTTTGATGTCCTCTGTAAGGTAAGGATGTGAATGCTATTTACGCCCTGAGTGTCGGGCTCCCAGTGGCACAACGGATCTACTGGACTATCGACTAAACACCTCCCCTGTCAACCGGAGCGCCTAGCCTGGAACCGTTTGACACATTACTTCGGGCTAGGCCTCCCAATTTTACGTTTTTTTGGCGCCTTCGGGTTACAGTGATTCCTTCTCCAACGGGGAGGGGAATAGGAGGAGGAGGATTGCTAGAGAAGGAAACACTCCACCCTCGACGCCTCCAGCCGACCAAGTATGTCTTTTTTCATTACTAAGATTGCCCGAGCGTAATGTGCCACTTGATTCCACTTGTCAACTGATTTCAGCATCTCTTCGATAAGGCTATCTAGATAGAGCTCTCCCACTTTTTCGGCAAGATCACCGCGCTGTTTGTCCGATCTTCTGCATGAGAAGAAAGTATGACAGGCGTCATCTTTCACATTTATGCAGAATATGCAATCTGGAGACCGTGACTTACCTATCTTGTGCAAGTAAGACTGAAAACAACCGTGCCCGCTCAGTAGCTGGGTCAGGTAGAAGTCAGTCTCACCATGCGTTCGACTGAGCCACGATCTCAAGTCGTTTATGAGCTGCGCAGTCCATCTTCCTTTTAGCTCGCGTTCCCACGATTGTTGCCATTCGTCGAGAGTGCATCGTCTTTCATTCCGAGTAACTTTTTCTTTATTACCCTCGTGCCTTCGGAGGAAGATTCTTGTACGCTCTCTAGCAAAGAGAGCGATGGGTATCACCCCTGCAATTACCAACACCGCTGACTCAGAGACTGTACGGTATGCTGATGCAATCCGCAGACGTTTTCGATGCAGTTCTTTGTTGAGAGCTTCACTCCATATCTCTGCTCTATATAGAAACGTAGATTGCACTGCACTCATCGGCAGTCGACTTTTTGTTAGACTTGGTCCCCCATGATTGGCCATTAGTCGACTAATTGCCGAGACCCATGTTGCGGCCTTGTTAGCCGTTGCCTTGATTTTGTCCGAGAAACTCACCTTAGAGTCTATCAGCAAGCCCAGATACTTAATTGATTGTTTCGACTCTACTAATGTGTCCCCGTCTCGGACCATTCTTACTCTAGGAATCCTCTTTTAGGTCCAACCCCTAAGTGGTCATCCAACTCCCTATCCGGATTATTAGCACATTTAGCCTTAATTGCGCTTGATCGACCGTGCGCCCAGCCACTAATACCGCAACATCATTTGCATAGCCGATGATTCGCGACTCTTCCGGCAGTTCAAGTCTGAGCAGTCAGTCGTAAGAGACGTTCTACAAGTACGGACCGAGGATGGAGCCTTTGGGCCACACCTGATGTGACTAGCATCCTCCGTCGACCTTGCACCGTGTCGTAGATCAGATATTCTGGTACTTGGAAATAGTTTTCCAGGGCTTCCAGAATATCCTTCCATCTAGCAGAGTTAAAAGCTTTCCTTTTTTCAAGCATCACTAGAAGGACTACCCGACGGTTGGACCGACTGCGTGCACCGCCTTTTCGACCGCATTCACCACATCCACGACTGCATCTATAGTGGAACGTCCCGTTCTGAAACCGTACTGTCTTGGAGAAAGATTCCCAGCGGCGTGGATAACGTTAGTGAGTCTTCTCTCTATCAGTTTCTCGAGCACTTTCGCGGCCGTGAATCTCTTATGCATTCCATCTTAAGTAGAAATTTTCCGTTTATATAATATTTGCATGTACATGCTGATTGCTTTGTCCTGACAAAATCCTTTTTCGAAAACTATGAAATGCTGATTATTTAGACTATTCAAAAGTTCTTGTCAATTGCATCTGCGATAATTAAGCGTCGAGATAATAGGTCCTAAATTTTCGAAATTCGAAAATAGAAATTCGTAGCGTTTCCGAAGATATTAGGAAAGTTTTTCCATGCCTAAGGAAAATTCTAATTCATAGAGGGTAGTGCTCCTAGGAGGCACAGGAGATATTATATGAAGGATGAAGTGTAGCATTATTTAAGGAGTTACTATGGGATACGGGTACAGCAGGTTTTATATATAAGGAAGGTGCACACAAAAAAGATAGATTTGAATACCAAATTTAAGTTTTAATGCAAGAAAAAGAACGAATCTTAAATCGATGACTGATATGGTCACTTGAATAATAATACAACTCTGTTGCAGATACGAACGGGAACATAGTGGAATTTAGATGAGGTTTGAATGATACCATTATCTTATGTTGTGTTACTAATTGTTTTGATCAATAAATCACATTTTTGAGAATATATGTGCTACTCTGTGTATGGAAATCCTTGACAAATTTTTCAATGCTCTCAGAATTTCGATTGAAACCGAAGCTAAAGTCAAACAGCTGTTTATCAAATCTATTTCTAATACGTAATTTGAAAGATGGAATCTTTTAGCGTAATTTTTTGGTTTGGTGATTTCAATTTCCGACTGAACTGGAATAACAAACTCTCCGCTGAAGAAATTGAAGAGCTAATTCAAACAAATGAACGTGATAAATTACTTAAAATGGATGAGCTGATACATTTAATGCGAGATGGGATTGTTTTCAAGGAGTTTGTTGAAAAACCGATAAATTTCCCTCCAACATATAAATTTGAGCATTCAACACCTTATTACAATTTAGCGTAAGACAGAGCTACTACTACAATATTACTCATTTATTTACTCATCGCAATGACCATCATTGTCGAGACCATCATACCACATTAAGTCAGTGAATCTAAATATATCTTGAAGGTATTTCCCTACTTGACGATCACTACATTCATTGCCAATATTAATCATATTTTTTATCACTTTGAATCATTCAAAACTTCAACAATTTGAAATATTGAGCATTATTAATTTTTTTGACATTTCAAGTACTTTTAGAGTCATGATTTTGTATCGTTATTAATTGAATCGTCATGACTTAAGTTAACTTTAAAAAAAAAACACTTTTAAAACAATGCTATTCATTCTTGGGATGAGTTAAATAAATTTGAAGTTTTTACTGCTACTCAATTGAGAAACCATTTTAACAGAAGAAAACCAGCATGGACTGACAGAATCCTGTATAAATCAAAAGTAGATCCTTATAGCAGTGCACGGTTCAAAGTTAAGCAAGGAATCTACAACAGTCATGCGGAATGTGATATTAGCGATCATCGACCAGTTACAACTGAATATTATGTAGAGGTGATTCTGATTCTTTATTTAATCGTCCTGCTTTCTTTCTTCTTCTTCTATACTCCCGTCGAGATTTGATTTGTTCGACGAAATTTTTCGAAGCTTTTGGGTCATCTAAATCTGCGATTTGGCATTGGCCCACAGAACCTTCTGAAGCTGTCAAGCTTGTTATGAAAGACAGTGCCCAATGCTACACTTTCAACAGATACCTGAGGACTGAAGACACTTTCGTTATCGAATGATAACGGATGAAGTCCTTGCTGAGAATCCAAAGAACCCAAACTGCCAGTTCAATACTAGGCGAAAGTTCTCAAATGTAAGGTAACGCTCGGTTTAGGATCACTTATTTTGATGATGTTAGGCAGCAATCTGTTTCGACGATTACTTTAAGGATACAGAAAGTCTATTTCTTCTTAAATCGGCACGACTTAGTCCCTCTCCACCGACTTGAAAAACAATTGTTGAGCATATTGCTGAACAATACGCTGCATTGCAGTGGCAATTATTCGAATTGATTTTTTCTTTTTTATAAATATTTTTTTTAATTCTATTTTTATTTTGACATATGTATGTTTCATTAGTTAGTTCATATCCAGTTGACACTGATGGAAAGAGCAACATACTCCCGAAATGTATATTAATCAAGAAATAATAAAAAAGGGTTATCTTTGCAAAATAAAAACTCAATTGCTACACATGGGAGACCACATAGAATACCTCATTGTGTACTCATTCATACATGTAGTAAAATAACTAAGAAAGTTACAACGTGGCGATCGCAAAACGAAGTTAAATATGCCATCGGGTTGATAGATTTTCGTTTAGATGACGGCTGAAAGTATTTAATGTACTTGCTTGGAACTTGGCAGATCAATCAGGGAAAGTTTTCCCGATTTGGCTGATCAATCAGGAAAAGTTTTCCTTGAATCCTTTTGCTCAACGTACAGTCAAAGTAAATGTTTGTTTTTTTATCTAGATGGTCCTTGCCACCTGTAAACTTAAGGTTCCATACTTTTTGTGGAACAAATGATTTACATTTGTGTAAATACCATTCGAATCCTATGAACAATTTAGGGGTATAACTTAAGTTTGAACGCCCATTGGTTATTGATGTTTTTCCTGTAATACGAGTGGACAAAGTTCCGAAAGGTACCATTTAAGGTTGTCCAAAGGGATATGGCTTTAATTCTGAAACGCTTTCAAGAAGAAAGCATGTAAAAATGTTCAATCTTATAATGAATGATGATATTTCAAACTAATCAATATTATTCCTGTGCAGAATAGTGACAACTTTCTTAATTTTTTTCAATACTCTCCATGTCTTTAAGCTGACGAATGGAATTCTATTTAATCCTTAGTTGGTTATCGTCATTCGGTACCATTGATTAAAAGCTTCTGTCTACAGAAGGAAGACATTGCTTCCGCTTTCTTCCGCTTCTAGCTTTTTGTCATAACTTGCATTAGAACTTTTCCCAATCCGTTGCTTTGAAATAAGGTTTACGATTTTCATAGTGAACTAGGATAATTTCGGATGCAGCAAAGCATCAGCAGCTATGAAAATCATAAAAGCGGTCACAACATCACCGCTCCGATGCTGTGTTATCATGTCAGGATCATCGTCACAATTATAAAGAATTACCTATAGTTTTCATGAATGACTATGACAGTGGAATTCCATTCGTGCATCAGCACGGATCCGGATTTATCCTTGGAAAATTTGGGAGCTCAGGTCTTACATATACATAACTCCAAAATTAAGTGGTTGTTCACGCAAAGCTCGAGTTTCTGGGATCTGCAACACAGGTTAAATTCACTCTTATGGAGCCGTACAATCGTCCCCAAGGGCACTGGGACATCATTTATAGTTTTCAGCAGATCCACTCCTTTCGGCAATTATATAACCGCCAAAGATTCAATTTTATCAGTTTTCTCTCGGAACATTCTAAGGAGTTACTCGTCTGTTCTTCGGCGTCCAAGCCCAATCTACAGAAACATCTGGGTTTAATTGAATATACCAGGCGGGTTAATTGAAGTTTGCCGGTTTTTTCAATAAAGAAAACACTTAATTCTCAAGGAAATCTCAAAAAAAAAAAATTTGTACAAAGTATTGACTATTAGATTCTACACATTTTGCCCATTTTTCAGGCAAATCAAGGATACCATTCCAAAAAACTTTTTCTCTTCAAGGCAAACCATTCGACGAGCCATTTTTCGACTGCTTCAAAATCGGCGAAGTGCTGCTCGTCGAGTGAGTGTCCCGTCGATGCGAAAAGGTGAATGTCGGACGGGGCGAGGTCTGGAGAGTACGGCGGGTGTGATAATATTTCCCAATTCAATGCTTTTAAAGTGTTCTTCACCACTTTAGCGGTATGAGACGGTGCGTCCTCATGTTGTAGGATAACTTTGCCAAGTCTTCGGGCCCGTTCCGGCGGTTTTTCGATCAATGCATGACTCCAATTGATAATTTATTGTCGGTAGCTATCCGTATTCACCGTCTCACCTGGTTTTAATTGGTCCCAATTGGTAACCACACTGGTCTCACCAAACACAGAGCATTGTCTTACGGCCAAAGCGATTTGGCCTTGGAGTCGATGGGCCGGCCTCACCAGGTGAAAGCCATGATGTTTTCCGCTTCGGGTTCTCAAAATAAATCAATTTTTTTGTCCCCTGTGACAATTCGATGCAGAAAAGATTTCCTTTCGAACCTTTGAAGCAGCATTGCACAAATGGTCTTTCGATTTTCCATTTGTCTATCGTTCAGTTGGTGTGGTTCTCATTTTCCATACTTTTGGATCTTTCCCATGGCTTCTAAACGATGGCAAATCGCTTCCGATTGGGTTGGGTCTTCATCCAATAACGCCTGCAATTCCTCGTCTTCAAACTTATTCGCTGCGCCAGGATGTTCATTGTCTGTTAATTCGAAATCTCCACTTTTAAAATGACGAAACCATGTCTCACATGTTCTAATCACTGGAGCATGTTCACCGTAAGTTTCTACTAGCAACCGATGAGCTTCCACTGTTTTTTTATTTTGATGAAATAAGAAAAGCAACGAATGCGGCAAATGCGATTTAATTGAAATGAAACTCGACATATTCACTGAGGTAAACAACTGTGACGCTATTATTTTGGCAGATTGTAACTTGTGTATTTTTTATGGTTAATGTCAATAGAAAAATATGGCATAGATGCCAAATCATAGAAATGTACACATATCTCTAACGACATCCATAAGTAAAACCGGTGAATTTCAACTAACACCCCTGGTAATATTGTTTTTCACTGGCATATATAGAAGTTGTCCCCAATATTACTTTTTCCGAGATTTTCTATAGATTTATTGAGTAATCATTGCGGTACCCGTCATGCCAAACCAGCTTGGTCACGTTAGGACTCTAATGCCATGAAGGAGTGGTTCTTCTCGGTTCGACAATTTCAAGAACAGAGTGATCTTGGAAGGAAACTTAGTTGTACCAAGGTTTCTGTGGTAATCGAATTCAAATTACCGATCTAACAAATGTCCTGATTATACATAATTTTTTAAATAGATCTTAGCTGTCTTGAGTTAATGGTTTGTTTTTCAATACGTGTAAATTTTTCTGTAAGCCATGTCATTATTATGTCAATCAAAGGACATTGTTAAGATTCAAGAATGAACATATGGCAATGTTTGAATGAAATTTTATATATACAAATACAATTCTTCCCTGGCATTGTGATTTTCTAGGACAGGGCACAAATAACAGGGTCAAAAGGCGAATTTTACACAAAATACATCTAACTTAAAACTATTTTTATTATATTAACTTTGAACTATTTCGTAAGCTAATAAATGTAAGCTGAGCCATGGGTGAGAACACTCAATCTTGATTTTTAAAGACTATGCATACCACTATGTGATTTGATGAGAAGATTCAAGGAGTTTTTCTGCACAATACACAAGCATAATAATATGACTAATATGACTCTTTTGTGTCGCAATCTGGGGGAGAAGTAGTTGGATTTGTTTACGTCCATTTTGAAATTATGATTTTGAGTTGCTTACAGAGCTTTAAGGTATTAAGCGCATTTGTTCCATGTAGGGGCTCCGTTGATGATTATTGGTTGGATGCTCATTTGCAGAATGTGGAATTTATTACGAAGACTCATGGGCGACTTTCGATTGAGTTATGGGGTGCAGCATGAGAAGCGACTTTAATGCCTTAGCACTTATGTGCCCGATATGGTTATTGAACGTTAGTTTTCGGTCGAATTTAGGACCCAAATAGGTCAGATATTTGGACCAGGGAATCATTTTCTCTGGAGTATTTATACGTCTTTTGGGCAGGGTGGTGGACTAACGTTTTCTGCTTAAGGATATTGCCGTACTTTTCTTAATGTTGAATTTAATTTTCCACCTGTAGAAGTATTTGCAGTTTTTTTCAACATTTCCTTGTGGTTGAAGATGATCTGGTTAGGGTTGTTGCCGAGGTGTAGAAACAAGTGTCGTCCGCATAAACAGCTACTTCAAAGTTTTGGGTTGTGGTTACGTGAGACGTTTTTATATTAAAAAGTATTGGACTCAGGCATGAACTTTATGGAATACCACAAGGAGTGGTTTTCATAGTTTTTGTTGTACCTCGAACTTTAACCTGATATGTTTTGTCTTTCAGCAAGATCAAAATTAGTTTGTGCTGGTATAGTGGAGTACTCCACTCTTTGAGCTTATGAATTAGGCTGTAATGCCAGACGGTATCGCAGACGTTTTAATTATTTGTAGTCAGGTAGTCAGCAGGATCAACTGTTTCCTGTGTAGTGCTTCTTTTATTTCTTTAGAGACACGTGGTAGCTAGTGCTCTGTTGAGTATCCATGCCCGAAGCCAAACTGAAAGTTAGAGAGGTTGTTATTATTTTCACATAACGTGTCAACCTTTTCAAGATAAGCTTCTCAAATAATTTACAAAACGCCGCTGGCCCGTAGTTGTTATGGTCTTTGGTGTGTTTCCAGCCGGTCGGAAAGACATCATTTATTTGCAATCTAAGTTGACATTATACGAGATCAAGATATTTTAAGTCGGTAGTAGCATCATACCACGCTCTTCTGTTCAAATCATCCATTTGTTCTATGTGCAATGTGTTGTGTGTTACTCGCTAAATCGAGGTGTATTGTCAATAAATCACATTCTCTTGAGGTTTCTTTTCCGTAAACATTCAACATTATGGTTGCACATATGTGCTTTGTATTAACTAAAAGAGTGTTTAAAATTTTAGTTCGTGGATATGTCAAGCAAACCATCTTCTTCAGAGAACTCAATGCAAAGGAAAATGAATAGGGAAGCTAGCTCTTCAGATGCGATAACAACAAATCGAATTTTTCAAGATCCTTCTCGATATATTGTCGAATTCGATCATATTGCCGAGTGGACAGTAGATACGACAAATATAATTGAATACACTCTTCCAGCTGGCTACATCGAAAGACCAGGATCGGATTGGATTGCTATGTTCCGACATGATTTCAATGATCTTGGTACATATATAGCATACGAGTATGTACCAAACTATGCTTCATCCGAATCCAAAATATTTTCGGCCAATAATATGCCCATTTATTCGGATGCAAACGAACCCAGGAAGCGAAGAATTGCTTTGGACTTCTCTGAACATGGTATTAATATTGTCGAGGGTGGTAAATATGTGTTGTTGTATTTCGAACGAGAAAAGAGTGGAGTAATAGGTGTGGCTGGCATAAGTAATTCATTTGTAGCGAAAAAATCTAACGCACCAGTTGAAATAAAGTCAAAATATTGATAAATTATCTTAAAAATGTGGTTTTATTTGTTTACAAAATATAACATATCTCAGTCATTGTGCTTATTATGACGATTAAATATAAAACAAGCAAAGGATGTTTTTTCAGTACCTTAAACTAAAAAAATAAATTAGAATTCCTGAATTCATAAACATCCGTATTAGAAACACTACATTATAAGGAAACACAAAGCTACCTTCGAATAAATAAAGCTAAAGCCTTTTTTGGTTACAGCATTCCGAAAGACATACATTCGACGAACAGCAGCCGTTTTAAACTTTTGAGATCGAAAAATTTGATCTTACTTCGAATTGGGAGTTTTCACATATCACTGCGGCTAAACTTATAAATCCTAATGTAATATTAAACATGGCATTCGATGCAATTTGTGACTTCTTCTAAAGTCCATTAACGGTTGATTGTTCGCATTTCAGTACCATTCGAAATCTGATGCGAACCACGATCGATCCACCAGCTTGCTATAATTTTTCGCTTTTTCCGAATAATTACGAAGATTATGAGAATGAAGACTCCTTGAAGCGCATTCATTGCTTCTAGGAATACTAGACCGTCAGCTCCAGGTGAATAGAATGTTACTACTTCAAGGATCCACGTGAAAACAACTAAAACATATAGTAAAGCCAAGCATCGCGCACTAGAAAAGTGAAAGGAGAGAAAGTTAATATTATTTCGAACAATCGTAAAGTTAGTGCTAGTTGATTGTTAATTGTATTTGGTGCGCAAAGATGTGTGTTTTGGATGAAGGCGTGTTAAGTTCTTCTTGCAATCCACTCTTACTTACTTCAACTGCACTTGCTCAGCAAACGCACGATCAATCTTTGGTAGAAAGTTTTCATGATTGGTCCCGCCATTAACGACCAAATGATATGAAACATTTTCTCGAGCATTAAGAATTTCATCTAGTTTACGAAATCCAAAAAATATTATCACCAGCAAAATGAAGCATACAAAAAGTATTGTACTAACTGGTGGTATAAAGTATCGTTGTCCTGTTTTGACAGCTGAAAGAGGATCTAGATAATGCATTTTTGAAATCCAAATAAAATGTTTTTGGTTTTTATTTTGATTTACTTACATTCATTCCAGGCTTGTTGAAAGTAGGATGGCATACCAGGAATACGTTTAATTTTTGTATAGATAACTAGAAAAATGGGCAGTACCATTGCGATACTAAAGTAAACCAAGAAATGGGCAGTGGTGTGGCGACGACGAAAGTCCACATAACGAATCACATAGATCCTGTAAGGAGAATTTCATATATAAAATTGGTTGCAGTTTACCATTTATTTCTGGTGATAAGTTCCCTCTATTGTGACAGCCTGATTTTATTCATGTAATCTCGTGTCTTTTTAATCTTGTAATGAAATAACTATATAACAGCCATAGGCCAGGTCCTAAGCAGATTGTTTCACTATCGATCTTAATTGAAATAATCACTGAATTTTTGGACCATTTGTTCAGGGTCATGGTTTTGAACTTATTCAAATGTATCTACTCATTTGTATATGATTCTTAATATTTTTTGACACATGCTTCGATACTCATCATTATGGCGTTGGGCGCCAAAATCTCCTTTCAAATTATCTTTGACGAAAATTTTGAAACTGGTAGCTGGTTTTCAACGTTCTCTTTATAAGTAAGAATTTGTTTTTAAATTTCAACTGTTCAACCTTTTATAGGGCAGAATCAGAAGTCGGATGAAAGAAAGAAAAACCGACAAAGTGAAAAAAGCTGCAAAAAGAAAATATATGACTCTAAATAACAATATAAGAAGGGTCCCTGCGTATTGTGGTTAATTTACAGCTTATGAAAAATCGATTGTCAAAATTTGATCAAAATCATTTGGACTCAATATATTTTAAATGTAAAAGGCGATTCATTGAAAGTGACTCGTTTAAAGAAAGCGTTGAGTATTTGGATAAAATTGGATCGTTTAACCTATGCTTAATATTTGCAAGGAAACTACATCTCCTTTAGAAAATCTGTTTTCAAATTCCGCATGATTATTTAAATTGTGAATCAGAAAGTCTGATTTGTGCAGGTCAAAGTGTATTTTTAGTGGAGGCCATGCGTAGGCAAGGATCTCGGCCCTGAAAAGAGGCACATCATTTTTGTACAAACCAAGCGATTGCATTGGTCTCATCTAGGCGCTAAAATCATCTAGGTTCTTTATTACCTCAGAGAAGGAAAAATTATATTTTTCAAATTGTAAATTGTTTTCAATATGAAAGGTCGTAGCGTTTCCCCTTTTCAACCCCCGTTCATAAAATTGATCTACATATTTGAAAAAAAAAACTGTACTTACCACAAAAATAGGACCAAATTTAAGCACAATATAAAGATCCACATATAATATGCCAAAATAAAGTATTGAACTGCATATTGTAACTTCATTTCGGCCATTGTTGAAATTTGTGAAATGCTATGGAGGAGGAATCCTACACCCAAGCAAAACGACATCGATCCAATACATAGCCCATGCAAATGATTGAGCTTTTCGATTGCAAAATGTATGAATGTTACAAAAAATAAGCATGGAATTGAAATCATCATCAATATGGTGCAGATAATTGTTTGTGCTTTACCAATGTGAACTTGCACTGGTGGTGAAACACAAACAATTGCATCAAACTTTCCAGTTCTTGCATTGATATCGATGCAATAATCATTGAATATTTTATATCCAATCGACCCATTCGAATCCATAACGAGAAGTGATCCATTTTGTATAATATACATTTGGTCTTCGAGCGATTCGCTGTAATATGTGGATCTGAAATTGAAAGTGATTGTTAATTGAGCAACTCACAAACACCAATCTTAAATATTTAAAATCTAGGAACTATAATGCGAAAATGACAAAAGATGAAAAAATCTCTGGAATACAACCTACATAATGATTTTTTCAAAGTAGTTTTTAAATAAATATTGATGTGCTTGTTTTAATATCAAAAAATTAAATATAAAAATATAAATTTTTATAATAATTGCCAAACACTACCATTCTTGAAATTAAAACTGGATTAAATAGCTATTTTACATTGTATAATATGCAATGCTTCATATTTATTTATGTTTTGGTAAGGTATAACCAAACTCGCGTTCTAATACTAATCTTTACGTCGAAGCATTGCAAAATGGTATACCCAACACAAATGCATGTCTCGACTATATTTCTATACTGATTGTATAAGATGAGCCTAGTCAGGTATAAGTCAATTGTCCACATGACGACAGGATCGATCTTTTTTGTTGGTTCATTGAAGTCAAAATTCATATTATGATTTGTTGTGCGTCTAATTACAATACCTAGATGTTTATAGATCGACAAAATAAGTGAATTTCAATCTAAGCTCAAAGAGGGATATTTTGATTTGCAAATGCTTTGTTTCCCTTAACATGCATTTTAGTCTATGTGTTTTTATATTGCTTTATCGATTAATCATCTATTTCCGTTATTACGTGTCCCAAAAATGTTAAGAGCCACTGATTTGCGCGAACAAAAAAGCATGCAATCATAGTGAAAATACAAGATTACCGATTCTTGCTCGTCTTATCATCCAATAAAAAATAGCATCATTGACGAGCATTAAGAAAAGATGAAAAAATTGTTTCAATATTTTTCGGTCGACTTATAAATAGTTTTCACGAGTTAATAGGAAGAAATAAACAAAAAATTTAGAATTCGATCATCATTTTTCAAATGCATCTGCAACGCTTTATCGTTGGCTGCAAACGCAATCTTCATGAGCTCTAGTTCATTGCGAGACAAAAAAGCCATATTTCTTGAATTGAATTGAATAAAGCTTTATTGATAGTAATAAGTTTGTGTTATAACATACATGTCACTTAATTTAGAGTTCTGAAAAATTCATTAATTCATTTCTTCTACGGTAATTGTTTCAGCTGTGCTGGTATTAATTTTTCACGGTTGGTTTAGCAATTTGAAGGAAAAAATGAACAAAAAACCTTGGCTGTGCCTAAAGCCATATTTCTAATACGCGAGCCAAGTAAAACAATTTTAAGGCCTATCATATAATTATATCCATAATTAGATTCTTCTTTCTCACCTTATGTAGTCAAAAGTTTCAATATGTGGATTCAATTTTTTAATAATTTATTGCGGTGCATTTATTAGTTATAATATGTTATGATTTATTTTATAGATGCTATAAATTAAAAATTTTACGCTATCAGTGCAACAAAACATATCGTATCGCTATGGGCAAAGAACGAAATATACGTCTACCGAATTGCTATAAAAATGTTATTCTTGATAATTGACCTTGCAGAAAATACGTAACACAATTACTTATCTTCTTTTGACCATCTCTTGAAAAGATTACTAAATATATACTTCGCAAATACCTAATTTCTTTACGATTTCCAACAATTTCATCTAAGCTCTCCCAATATCTTAAACTCGGCATTATATGTGAATGCTCATCATGCATTTCAATTAGGCATGGAAATAAAAACATTGTTTTTGAATAAACTGTTTTGCTAACTTCTTATTGTCAAAGAACTCGCTTTTTGGAACTCAGAATTTGAGCGTGGTAAATTTTCCCACTAGAACAAATCCGTAAACTTCCCTTCTATAAACTTAGACAATTAGCTTAAAACTTCTAATTATTAACTTCTAACCACTACTCCTTCTACTACTACTGCTAGTAGTACTACTACTTCTACTGCTCCTAGTAATACTTCCACTACTACCACTATTGCTACTATTACTACTACTACTACTACTACTACTACTACTACTACTACTACTACTAATACAACTACTACTACTTCTAACAGAAAAATTTTAAAATTGGCAGCAGGGACGTTCATATGCCTTTATACAAGAATGTTGCTCACAAACGGTTTTTGCAAAAATTATAGAATAAAAAGGATAATAATATGTGAAACTACTCACCTATTGCAGAGATTGCCCACGCTTAACTCCAGTTCAACAGCAGTCTCATTGTCCTCTATGCAATCTTCATATAAGGTAATTGCAATTGGCTCTAGCGCAAATGGCAGATTACTCTCCACACACTCTACTGGTTGATCTGTGAACTTTTCGTTGTAAAAGCTTTCCCCAACAGGACAACATTTGCGAATCACTGATAGGTCATCCTGAATGGGCTGTATTCGGTGGGGTTTTCGTTCGCTGCATGATTCAGGACGCGTTGCACCATTGTTGGATCGATCGACAATTGATGAGCCTGTAGTGGACGCTTCCAATGCGACTGGAATACTATTTGTTGTTACTTCTGGAAGCTCAGATGTTGGACCTAAAGAAGACGATCCTGTTGCTGATTCTGGGGCCAATGAATCAAAAGCTTGTTGTTGTAAAAGTGTTGACAAAAGTTTTGAGTGATTCAAGACTTTTTCAGTGACCGTTTCTGTCGGTATGACATGCGATGTTGTTTGATCCAGTCTATTCGAAATTTCGTGCAGTGAAGATATATTTTTAACTTCATCTATCCCAGGATCTTTTATAGTACTATTCGATATTATACTATTTTCCTCTGTGTTTGCAAGTATAGGCGGCGTGCTTATACTACTGAGAGTTTGTGAGGTAGCACTTTGTAAAATTGTGCTTGCAACTAAAATGAATATTAGCGTTCCAGCCATTTGTTGCAAATATTTTATTGTTTTTCGTCGGAAAATAATCATAAAATCCACTGATTGAGACATGTGAATGTAGTACGTGCCGATACTGAATTCAAAGTAGAGAAATTCAATTAACAGCTGAAAACAAAACCAGAAAAGAATGTTAGGTTGATCTAAGATATTATGATCTGGTAGTTAATTTTTTGTTATTTTTAATGTATTTCATTTTTGTTGATATTATCCATTACATAAGTTATTCCACATGTTTGTCGTTCCATGCCGTTAATGTCACTAGCTTCAGGTAATGATACGAGTAACAACTGATGTGAGTATACGGTAGAAAAATAAAGTATGTTATGATAAATCACCGAGTCTGAGTCAATAATTATCGCCACTACCCAATGGCGAAAGTAAAACATGAATTTTTCGCACAGTAGCTAAAAATTAAAGTAAATAGTAAAGATTCCGATTCAGTAAATATTCCGAAGATCAAAGGTCGATTTGAAATATTGGATAAAATAAAACACGCGCTCGATTTCTTGGAATAAAATGTGAAACATATTTATGAGTATTGGGACGAAAAGTTGATTTTAAGAGCTAACTAAAAAATCAAATACAATTAAAAACCCTAAATGGATCCTAGGGGCCAAGAAAGAATATTGGCAGTTCACGATCGGCTTATCTATCTATAAAGTGTTTCCTAATGGTAGTCAAGGTACCCTGAGCTGATTGACAATAATATTATTTAATTCATACAATAATTGTAAACTATATCATGCTTTAAAATATTCTGGACTCATCCTCAGCTGTAAACTTATAATTGTGGCTTTTTACTTATAATTGTTATATTAAACTTATAATTGTTACTTCTTAAACAACTTCCTGCGGGTGGTAGACATCAAAATGCACAAAATCACTGTACGAAAAGTCTAAGCTCATGAAACAAACACCAAATAGACTGGAAAGTAAATCTATGTTTTTGGGGCGGGTACATTGAAAAATAGGAAGGCCACACTAAATCAGCTCCAAAAAATCTGCATGTTAATGCCGACAGACTGAAAGCAAAAATTTTCATTCACATTCGCAAGCCCTCATGAGTGCCAAATAATCTATTCTGCGAATAAAGCGCTTTTACAGTGAATTAATTTATAGAAAAGCCTTATTCGTAATCACAAATTATTATTCTCCCTGAATAACATTACAACCTTGGCCCGGTTCCATTTTCAGACTTATTATTTTTCCAAAGGCGGGTTTCCTTCAGGATTAATTCTCTAACTGTCGGCACAGTCAACCTATACAAAATTACAATAAACAAAAATAAATGAAAATAAATTCTGGACTAGATTACATAGTGCAAACATACCAAATGCGTATCAGCAAGTTGTCAACCTACTTTTAAGATTATATTCTGTATAAATTTATCATTACACTTGACTCTAATATTTGCGCATATCTCTTTTTTTTTTGATTTTCATCATACATTGTCGATACTTCATCTTCCTAGAAGGAAGAATATTTTGCTGCTTTTATAAATTTTTGCTTTTATTACGTTACACTTCAAATTATTGTCACCAATAATACCACTTCTATCACAATTACTATACTACCTCTACTACTACTATCACCGCTATTATATTAATCGTAATACTACTAACGACTGCTAATCCTCTATTATAAGTTGTACTATTTTACCCACTACTTCAAAAACTAATAATACCACTGGTACTTCTACAACTACGACTCATCCTACTGCGACTTCTACTATTGCTACAACTATCTTACTACTGCTAATACTATTAATACTACTATTGCCGCTGCTGATACTACTACTTCTTCTACTGATACTACTTCGACTATTACTACTACTACTACTACTACTTCTACTGCTGATACTATTGGTGCTTTCAGCGATGTCGTCATTGTGACGCGGTTGTCCCTTGCAGGCTTTGGCCTTCTATATATGACGCGTCCAATGGCGTCCTACATCTGACTTTGATTAGCATAACAGTATATGAAGACAACCTTGAAAAAATATCGAAAATGAGATCCTTAGGATCCTTGTAGTTTATTTTCCAGGAACTAAAATTAATCCGGAAAAGTTGACAAATGATTATTCATTATAACCAAGAGTATTTAATTTGTGATGATTTGAATGCCAAACATCAACAGTGGAACTGCCCGCGGTTAAACAAGCTTGGCAGAGTTCTCTATAGCATAGTATAACATCTTTTTACATTCACCAAACGAGTCAACGTTCTATTCAGTTAACAATGCTGGTTCAATATTAGATAACGCTTTAAATGATACGCAACATAATTTTACAAAGTTTTCAGTCTTCCAAGCCTTTTCCTCACCGCATCTTCCAGTGGCTTTTTTCAATTAAAACAGACGAGCGGAAGAAGGATCCTTCGCGAAGCGTTTTCTCATTCAAAAAGACAAATTGGGCAATGTACCGCAAACTCATAAACGACAGTACAACAATAACTCGGTACACTCCAAAGTTGATGAAAACCCATAATCAAATTGATGAACACATCGAAATTTTCAATGGCTACAAAGTCCTAACATTGAATGCCTACAAGCTCATCCAAATGATAAACTCCCTAAGAAGACAATGGCAAAGAACCAGGGACATCTAATTAAAAGTCGGAATCAATAGCCTAACAACTGCTATTCGTGTACAAATCCATAATTTCCGCAACCAAAATTGGAATTCTTTGCTCGGTAAACTTGAATTCAATTCGCGAAAAGTCTGGAGAATAAAGAAAATATTCAAAGAAAACCCAATTTCTATTCCCCAACCGCTAGAAGGTAATAACGGTGTCAAAGAATTTTCGAACCAAGGCAAAACTGAGTTCCTTGCTGACACCTTCCTTATGATACATAACATCACCCAAACTATGCAAACCAAAATGACAAAGATGTTGGTAACGCAAACATTAAAATCACTACCCTTAATTACTTCTGTTCCCATTAGCGATCGAATTAAGCCAAGAGAATAAGTTAAATTGATAAATAAGCTCAAAAACAACAAATCACCAGGTCAAGACGGAATACCCAATATTATCCTGAGAAATCTCCCTAAGCAAGCGATTGTACTCCTAAATTTAATTTTTAATGCTTGTCTTAACATTAGCTATTTCCCCTCTCCCTGAAAGAGCACGTTAATATTTTCTATCTAGAGAAATTAGTTGTTAACCGACTGAACGCGTTTGTTGATCGACGCAACATACTCCCTTGCTATCAATTTGGCTTCAGACATAGACACTCAACCGAGCAGCAAATAGTCCGTGACGCTTAAGACATGATAGTTGCATTGAAGGAGAAGCTGTCAGCAGGATATCGCAAAATTGTTCGATACAGTATGGCATGATGGCCTTCTCCACAAATTAATTGAATTCGAATTCCTCATACCTAACATTATCAAGTCCTTCTTAAAGGACCGAAAATATGCTGTCAAAATTCAAGACACCTTATCGCATGTTCGCGGTATACCTGCTGGGGTTCCCCAAGGCTCATGCTTAAGGCCACTACTTTTCAATGTATATACTTCAGATACGCCATCTACTATTGCGTGTAAGCTAGCTTTTTTTGCGAACGACACATGCGTCTACACAAGTTCAGTAAACCCGAATTTTTTTGCTGCTCAAAAAAATTTTCCAATATTTTCATCGGTGGAAACTAAAAATAAGGTATTGATTCAAGAATAATATTGTAAGCTAGAACGAGAAAAAGGGAGTACAAGTAAGGTTTTTAGTTCGATTTTTCCTTCAGAAATTAAATACTATTCCTAGAGTAACAATTAAACAAGCTAAGCTAGTGCATATCTAATTAAGGTTCTATTGAAATTCAAATATGCACTTGTTTCTTAGCCGTAAATTCGCCGTTCCCTTTTTCCATAGGAAAAAGCCATTATCTTCTTCCTTTTAGCTGAATCTAACCTTGCAATGATTGACTTGAGGTAGTGTTCTTGAGGTAGTTGCTTTTTACAAATGAATGATGAGTTAAGTATATGTGAGGAGCTAGTTCAAAGATACTTTGATGCAGATTTGCAGCAGGAATTGTCTGGAAAGAACTCATCGGCGACAATGCGCTATTTAAGCTCCTGTAGTCATTCGTGTGTTCATTCGTAGTTTGATAAGTTTACATTTTCTTAGAAGATACAAACACTAAAACGATCTGGGTTTGATAACTAATCTCCTGGGTTCGTTAATTGTACCTACGTTATCCTATGTTTCTATATAACCAATCCTAGTATATTTTGTACTAAAATGCACTGTGAGAGTCAGATTTTATACGCTTATTTCAGCATATCATTGACACGGAGTAAATGCTATTAAAGTCTAAAGTCCACTTTTATTTACGCATTCCGATTGGAGTTCCCATCTATGTC
Organism: Stratiomys singularior; assembly: GCA_954870665.1. Classification (NCBI taxonomy): domain Eukaryota; kingdom Metazoa; phylum Arthropoda; class Insecta; order Diptera; family Stratiomyidae; genus Stratiomys; species Stratiomys singularior. The sequence continues at coordinate 104,481,843 of OX940880.1, forward strand.
TCATCAAAATTGAAACTTACACATGCGTAATCGAAGTGGCCAATGCAAGTAAACATTTTGAGCTTCGCAATCTATATGTCATAAAGTATCTGGCGCCACTTTGCTGAAATTCGCCAAAAATAATTTTTATCTTATCGCAAAAGCGGAACGAAATTCCCCTTTTTTTGTCTAGGAGTCATCTTCCCTTTTTCTCTCTTTTACTGTGCTTAAACGACAATGACAAATTGGTGAGGTTAGCTCCGCTAATATATTTATCATTGCCTGTATAAAATGTTCCCTTTTATTTCTATTTGATGCCTAAGTCCTACACATAACTCCCAATCGGATTATCAGAGAAATCCTTTGAAGATTATGTTGCAATTTAATTCAATAACATTCTGTACTTTGCTTGGAATAATTAATGGATTAATTATAACATTCCATACCCAAGTTAATGATAAATACATTAAAACATGGTGGAAGTATTTTGTTCATATATTTTCCTAAATGATTAAATCAAACACACATGAACTGCAAACTTGTTTTATCCAAATATAGGCGCACCCACATGATTCACCACATTGCGCAATAAATGTTACCACCTTATTTAAAATATCATAAATTTACTTAAGTTATCAACAAATGTAAACAAATAGAACTCAAACATGCTTAAAGTTTTCGAAACTTATTCGAATTGAATTCCATTATCTTATCTTATCTCAACGTGACTGGCATCGACATACGAATAATAGTGGCTGAAATATTTGCAGAAAAAACTTCTTTTTGACTATATTAGGTACCAAGATACATTTTCTCAGTTAACTGGAATGTACTACATGCACATGCAAAGTACCAGCTTACCGTTTGTGATTTGTTTTCGATTAAGCAATCGCGCATTTTGTCAATTTTTTTATAGTTTTTCTTTTGAAAGGTAAAAATCAAAAAATAAATTCTCACGTCATACATTATACATCGAAATAAACCTGAAGAATTAATTCGATAAGTGTGTCCTTCAAAACTCAGATATAGACTTCATTGATATTTCCTGCTCCTTTGCTGTGGAAAAGCTCTTAATCCACAGTTTTTGATAGCGCCAATAGTAACGAATAAAAATCGGACGATTATGAGTGTAATCATTTCCTGTTGAGTAACTTTAAAGAGTTGTGCGAGGAGACGTCCACGTTTCAAAATGGAATCGAAGGCTGTAAAATTCCTTGTTTGTAATTACATTTATGAATAAACAAAACTTTTAGTATTTCCCCTTGAAATAAATGTTTTTGGTACTTCACCAAGAAGATATCCAAATGAGTCAGTCAAAAGCGCGTACTATTTTGATCTTGAAAGGCCGTTGCCACTACATGATGCAGACCAATGATTAATTGTTTAAATATGAAGAAAACCCAGCTAGTCCGAATGTTGTGGTCTCATGTGAATGAATGGCTGACATATAATTCAGGTCATTTGTATGTCTTTAATTGAATGATTACAAAGCCCGGGAATTACCTAACTTTAATTAGATAATAAGAGAGAGGAAGGGGCGTGAGGCTAAGTTTATTTCTTGGGTCTACACATCATTGCTGTGTTATCACTTTATCAACAGCTGAAATTTCTCATTTCTCTACCAATCATATTTAAAATATCCAACCAGCGCAAAGTATCTTCCGACGCCTAAATCATTTTGGTTGATTGCATCAAATCAAATAAGCAAATCTTTTGTTTACTTCATGTTATTTTCGAGACTAAATATGAAGTACAAGAATAATTATAAATACCGCACAGCTCTCACAGTAAATACGATATGAATTAATTCTTTATTTTAACATAATGCAACTATTTTGCATTAATTATTGACTGCTTAAAAATTTCATTCACGAATACATTAAATAGACTCACACTAGAGTTTTATAAATTCAAAATATTATGAAACGTTTATCGGCAACATTAAACTAGTATTTGGCATATGTGTTTGGAACATATCAGGAAATGATTTCATAATAAGCTGTCCAAGACACTTTTCACGGAGAACATTAATTAACACTAATCGGATTTGATTAGGTGTTGCATGAAAGAATTCATGAATTCCATATTAACAAACTGTTTAGAAAGGTTGAGTTTGGCACTATATTTGTTTGATTTGTTTGGTAACATATTTTTGTATCTCCTGTATTCATCCTGTATTTGCATTTCGAAAAAGAAATATGCAATTGCAAATGAACCACTGGAATCACTTGCGATACTTATGCAATTGAATTAAGTAGATAAATTCGAATAAGCCAGACTTACAGAATTTTGTCTTGATGATATGTTGCAGCCAAGCAGTAAACACGACAAGGTTCACCTTTTCTGCCTGCGATTGATGGTTGTCCAACAAAATATTTAACTCAAAGCACATAGAACTAGGATTCATCACTTTCCTTTGTAACTCAACACTCGACACGAGCAATCCTTTAACGAAAACGAGGCGATACGTCCATCTGCATCAAAGATCAATACCGGTCTGTTGCCAGAGTTCGTATACAAATTTTAATTGTAACTTGAGATAAATTCCTAGAGCTCATTTAATAATGATAAATTCGACAAGATCACCTACGACTTTCATTTGCTAACAACACATCACGTCATCGCACTGATTCCAGATAATTTTCACCCATCTTAATTTTTACCTCGAAAATTCTTCTTTCTTGCACGTGAACAGCAGATTTTGGGAGGCAACATACATACAACATACATATATTACATATGTGTTGATAATGATTGTGCGATATTTTATTGATTCGTTTCCACCAGAAGTTGTTACGCAAAAGCAATCCACCGAGAAACTCTTAATGTGACCATTCAACTTAACAAGTGTGTCGGAAAACCGTATCCGACCTAATTTTCCACTAGTGTTATACACGGTCACTCATTCAAAGTATCGTCGTTCGTCTGATAAACATGCTCCCTTCATTGCGTCTCTGTCCTGAAACAAATTTTCAGGACGTTGACGTGAAAGAACATTTTCGAAGCAATGCCTGTTGAGCGGGATTCGCAATCTACGAAATAACCGAAAATCATAGGGGTCATAGGAGTCATTCATGTTGCCTCCATGAACCCTGGTTAAGTCGTAAGAAATCTTCTTCCAAAAACTTTTATAAAGGTTTGATGAATGCAAAGGCTCATTTTTGCGCTGAAGACGGGAGACGCCAGTTTTCCAAAGCTTAAGTCGATTTTTATCATACCTTTTGAAAACTTCAGCGTTTATAAATCCTCTGAGCTCCAGAGCTGCGTTCACGATGACCAACGATTTTATAACCCTCGCATCCCCCATGAGTCGTTCGAACATTCTTATGCTGAGTTATAAACAAAGGTCGATTTAGATCCGGACAGAGTACAGTGAAACCTCACCTAACACCTCTCTTAAGCGGACGCCCCTTTTAAACGTACTTTTGTTGCGAGTCCCTTCAAAAATCCATATAAATTTAGCATCTTGAACGGTCGCGGACAGTGCCCGTAGAACAATTTTTATGAGCTAAAACAGGACAGAACGAAACGGAACGGGGCAGACACCAAGAAGATGATGCAATCAATATACGCAGCAAAGTCAATGCCAAAGTCAATGTGTACATTTGTTGAAGTTTGCAGTTGCTTACAACAACGAACGAAGCACGAAGCACATTGCTTTTCATATCAGTGTATAGCAGTATTTTTGACAGTTTGCTTAGTAAATTGCTCACGATGTTGTGTTAACTAGTATACAGTGTAGTATTCGCATTTTGTTAGTATAAAATGACGACGAAACGGAATCGGTTGACACTGAAAGTTATAGTTGAAATAATAAACGTTTACAAAAAAGTAAAACTTAGTGTCGGCGAACTTTCAAAATGTTTAATATCGGACAAACTCAGGCTGCAGATATTTTAAAGCATTGTAGTAGTTTAGAAGAAAAATTATACTCAAATTATAAAATCAATGAAAAGAGGAGTTTTTCAAAGATGACGGGTTACAAACCGACAAAAGATGCTATGAATAGTTCCTCAAAGCTAGAAAAACAGAAATTCCTTTGTCAAGTATAAGGAATTTCATAGCTTACAGCGATTTCTCTGGTTTTGCTATTTAGGACCAATAATTCACGATAAAGCAAAACAAATTGCTACGAACCTTGGCTTGGAAAAGTTTTCTGCATCTGCAGGGTGGCTAGAACGGTTCCGTATTCGACACTATGTTAGCATTAAAGCAATTTCAGGAGAAGCATGTACCGTTAATTCTATCGATGTCGAATCATTTTTACAAAGGTTTCCATCGATTATTCAGTTATGTACAATGCCAATGAAATGGGATTGTTCTTCCGCGCATAGCCTAACACAACCCTTACGCTTAAAAACGCGCTGTTTTGGGGGAAAGTTATCGAAGGAAAGAATAACGATACTACTTTGTGCGAATATGGCTGGTGAAAAGGAAAAGATTCTTGTTAACGATAAATGGGCCATGTCAAGACCATTTAAAAACATTAACATCCATGATTTGCCAGTATCCTATTTGTCCAACAGCAAAGCATGGATGACGTGAAATAATGACAAATTGGCTTAAGATTATAGATGGAAAAATGGGACGAGAAAATAGAAATATATTATTGTTTGTGGACAATGCCGCATAACATCCGCCGCATCTACAATTTAAAAATATTAAGCCATTAGACCAACGTGTTATAAAATCGCTGAAAGTTTTTTACAGGATGCAAATTTTGCTGGATCTAGACACCGCTATTTCAGAAGTTTTTGGTAGATCAATTTATCTACTATTTAGATTAATTTATCACCACTAGTTCGGCACAAGATCTTGCAAAAAGCAAAAACTTGCTGGATGCGATATATTTCATAAAAATGCTTGGGAAAGTGTTACAAAGGACACAATTCCTAACTGTTTCCGCAAGGCAGGCTTCTTTCAAGACAAAACTAAGAATTCTTGTTCTGAACAGTTTTCTGCAGAAGATGATATACCACTAGCTGTACTGGCTGAAATGGGTAACGCACTTACCCCAGAAATTTTAAACAATTCAAGGATCGAACAATTCAACTTATTTCGAAATTGACAATGAATTGTCTTGTGAAGATGTAGAGGAACATGCAGACGCCATCGAGGAATTAGAAGTTTCAGATGAGTCAGACGAAGAACCACTAGTGCCAAATGTTGGGACATATAGCGAAGTGAATAAAATTTTTCATAAATTGCAAAATTTTGCGAGAAATCAAGAGGACTATTAGGCATACTATCTTTTGTCAAATTTAAAATCCCACTATCAAGATGTTGGAACTCGTAAAATTGTTCGTCAATCCACATTAAATGAGTTTTTTTTGCTCCAAATTAATTTATGCATATGCCTTTACATGCTTTTGTTGGTTTTGAACTGATTTTTTTTTTTTTTTTGAAAGAAATAAATAAACACATTTGTATACAAAATTAAAACGTTTTTTTTTGAGGAGTTAAGTACTACTAAAAATTCCTTTTGAGTGGACACCCCTCTTTAACGGACAATTTTTTCAGTCCTGTGGTTGTCCGCTTTCACTGTATTAACTTCAACGGACAATTTTTTCGGTCCTGTGGGTGTCCGCTTTCACTGTATTAACTTTAGAAGAATTTGAATTGAAACAAAATATGATCGTGCCCATCTATAAAATTAAGAAGCCAACTTTACAGACCTCGATACACCTGAAAACCCAATTTTCTTGGTGGTTTAAATACTTCAAACGCATGGTATGGTATTTGGCCCTGTTTCCGATTTCTAAATTTGTTTTCATGGATGCAAAATCTACACTCGCGAAGGAGTACTTGGGTCATGATTTTGAATCTGGTGAAAAAAAAGGAGATGTCATTGATAAAAATAAACTATAGTGGTTTATTACTAAAAGTAATAAAGTTTAATTTATAGTTTACTATTTACTATAATAATAAATATAAAAATATATTAAGAAGTGATTCGAAGATATCAAGCCTTGTTTTTTGCCTTTTCGGGCATAACTTGTGGAGAGGCCTGAGCTAGAAGCTGTGATTGAAATAATGTTAAGGGAAAAGATATTTAGATGAAATGATTTGAAAGAAAATGGAGTTTATTTTAGATGACTACAGGACAACCCATTTTTTTTTTCTAACAAAACGGGAACCATACAAAAATTGATTAGAAAATTGGATAGAAAATTGAAGAATAACAAAAATTGATGCAGGATGCCTAGCGGCAGTAAACGACAGTCTTTGTATCAGTGAGCAATTCAGGCCAAACTTGAAGGAAGGAGCAAGAATGTGTGGAAAATCTTCTTATCCGTTGAAGCTTGATTCACAAGCGTTCCAAATGGATTCATTGAAATTAAACAACGGAATTGAAAGACATAATTTTACTGAACGAGGAGTTCTTTTTACTTCAGTAGAATGACAGGATGGACCACATGTTAAAGGCAAACCATCTGCACAGAAGTAAGCGCCTATGCTGGCCTATACCAAGTTCAACAAGTGATCTTCAAAACCACTGTCCTTTTTTTAAGACCACTTGTTGAACTACAATACAACACAATAAAGAATTTATGAATTTTACAATCCACACAGTTCTACAACAAATTTTTCAAAATCACGCAAGAGTCCCAGATAAGTTATTGATTATATGGAGTAAATTAATTGTCTAATGTACTTCGACAAAATTGGGTTTTCCTTTAGCATTATTTAATAAGTGGCTATCATGTGTCAAAACCCTTAAAACTATTCTAATTCTGTCTTTATATTTTATTGACACTAAATGGCACCAAGTCAATGTAAACTACTGACTTATCACCCATACTATACAACCTCTACTGGCCTATATGATACTGATTCCCTTTGAAAGTCCTTTGGGTCTTGTATTGTATCTTGTTCAAAAACTCAGAAACTTGATATTACCGCGATAATCTCCATTATAAATAAACTTTTTATTCATAATTATGAAAATCTAAAAGTGATTGATTTTGAAAGTACTGAACTTATTCAATTATTCTTGAAAAAAAAAACAACAATTCTTGTAAAGTTTTCTATGAACGCATTAGTGAAAAATTTAGCTGGTATTTTGTGAGAAGTGACTACAAAAATGATGTCGATCTAACTATTAAAGCAAAAAATTACTTTAAAATTACTTTTACACACGCTCATAGTCGTTTTTGATTTTTAGTCATTTCTATTCTTTTTTTGAAGTTTTTTAGATTGTGATTTAAAATTTTTGAATGAATTAAGAGATTATGCGACTAAACATTAAAAGAAAATATTTAGCAACGGTCAACAGAAACTCTCTAAATTCTGTTTGCGACTAGTAACTCTGAAGTCTTGCCTAGTAACTCTGTAGGCACCCTTGAATTACTCCATTCTCTATTAAAACTATTCTTCCCTCTTCACGTAACGATGGGGGCAGTTTTGAAGAAATAGAGCAATAATTTCACCAATTACATTAGAAGTATCTTAGCAAAATATACGAATTGGGTAATAATCCATCAGTATAGGCAACCTTAATAAGATTAGACAGATCCTTGAAAGCGAAAGTGGTAATCCGCATCGACTGTAGCGTTTCTTAATTTAAAAAAAATTGCTTAGCGCAGCCACTGATTTCGTCAGTTATAATCACCTCTTTCTTCACGCACTCTTTTGGCTGATATGAAAGAAATGACTTCGATAAAACCTAAATTTTAATTTCTACTCAACATTTGATTCCACCTATATCACCGCATATTTCCTTTTACAACTCCTCAGGTCGGAATGAAAAATGAAAGAACGAGACTTTGCCATAATTACTTTTTTTTTTAAATTCGAAGAAATGTGGCTTCCAACCTGGGAATCATTTCATAAAAAAGTGAATTTAGGCGTGGACTACTGATTTCCTCTGCGTGAAACCATGTTCCAGCAAGTGATCTGATTGTCTGTACTAAATGCAATTTCTCTAGTATCTAAAACCACAAAAATCACATTTCTCACTAAATTGCATCCTTTCTATGAAGGGTTGGCGATGACTCTTATTGGCCTTCCTTCAACCCATGGTTCAGATACTTCAATGATCAGATTGAGTTACTCTATGTCCCGAAAAAAATGCTGGGGACCTTATTTCAGATATTACGCACGGCGCTCTGTCTGATTAGAAGAGTTGAATACATGTCCAAAAAAGAGTAAGAAAAGAGTGAACATTCCAAGATTGGGGTCAAGACAGGAGGAGGTGAACAAGAGTTTGATTTATTAGCCTATAAGAAATTTATATGTGTGCCTTATTGGCTGATGTGTGTATGTGTGTGTCAAACAACATATGAGTTTAGAATGCTACGATTTCTGAGAAGCAAGGCATAGCATTCCTTTTCCATTCTTTTCGCGAATAATTACTATTTATTTTATATTAAATTTGTAAAGGATAGAGGAGAGTATACACATACTGGAATTATCATTTGCATATTTTATTTTTCGACAAACAATAATTATTCACCCAAAAGTAAAAATACACCCGAATGCTATTAAATGAGAAAGACTTTAAGCTACGTTCTTGTTTTGTCTACAAAAGTTTCGTTAGTAGATATCAAACAGGAATAAAAAAGTGCAAAAGAGTCAATTTGGCTCGCACTTTGATTATATTCCAATTCATTGAATCTAAGAAAATGATACCGCGTACCTATTGTGAATATGAATATGTTCTGATCTATTCGTTCAGTGTTCGATATGAGTATTTTATAGATAAGAGATTTAATTTACACAAACAAGATAAATCACCTGCTAAAAATAGTATGCATTGTATTGCCTTCACTCCATGCAACGAGGAACAAATATTGAAATATTTTCCCACTCAGTAATTGAACAAATATTTTTATACCGAGCTTATTCTTAAATTGAAAACTTAAGCACGGCAAACACCGAAAAGTCGTTAAACTACACTTTAAATGCACTCTATTTCAATCCACGATTTAATCATCAGATAGGCGTTATCAATAGCTAATCCATTCACCGAAACGGGTACAATAACTTAAAGAAAATCTTCACAATGATCAACTTAATCTTATATCTAATTCGTAAACGCAAGTCACAAGCAATTAGCAACAGATATCACCAACGACAGTATGAACTGGACCCGCAACGTCTCAGTATTACCCGCTTACTAATCTATTTAACACGAATAAGCTTCCTTTTAACACTCAACTACACGCGAAATAAAGTTTACCTATTAGAATGTGAGCAGACTGTTGGATTGTCGCGCGGGGAATTTGAAAATATGTATTCCCACTATGTCATAAAAAGCACATGGTGAATCAGCACATTGAACTACACTTATATCGAGTAGAATATTTCCCGATTGTCGAAATCACTCTTAGCGCCCACCGAAAATCACAACTGAGAACCTAATTTTGATATCCTATGAACACCTTATTCTGATGTAATGTAAGGTAGACGCCGCAAAATATAACCAGTATTGTTGGCTCGTTCTTAGCAACTGAAAATTGAATTTCCACACGTCTTGAAAGATATGACGAAAACGTTGTTATCTTTTTGGATAGAGTCAGACAAGATTGCAGTATTTTCACACGTTGCACAGTGACAGCAAATAGTATCAGTAAAGATGAATATTTGCCGCATGCTTCAAAGCAAAATGGATTTCACTCAAGGATACAGCACTATACGGCTTATTACGGCATAGATTAAAGGAAGCCTTAAACAAACATCTGTACATAAATCAAACTCTATCTCAACACATACATACTACCACTGATTAGATATAAAGCTCTCTGAACCAACAAAACACATGTAAAAAGCCGGCCGGCAGCGGATCAAACCAGAAAAACGGATATATTTAATAGTAATATTCTTAAATTAGTTAACAATTGTTGATTTTATACTCTTTTTTTGTGGTAGGGAGGTGAAGGCTGTTTACGCCCTGAGTGTGGGACTCCCAGACGCTAAATGCTTTTGGACTACCCACTAAACACCTCCCCTGTCAACCTGAGAACCGTTTGACACATTACTTCGGGCTAGGCCTCGTGTTCTTACGCCTAGAGGCGCCTTCGGATTATGGGAATTTCTTCTCTAACGGGAAGGACGGGAGAGGAAGGAAGTGCTAGAAAAGAGATGCATCCATCCTCGATGCCTCCCAGCGCTCCAATAAAGCTTTTTTCAATATCAGCACTGCCCGAGCATATTGCGCCACGCGATGCCAATTGTCAACTGTTTTCAGCATTACTCCGCCGATAGTTTCCGGACAGAGCTCACCAATTTCGCTGAGTAGGACCCCTCGCTGCTGGCTCCACCTTTTGCAATAGATGAATGTCTGACAGGCGTCATCCGCTTCCCCTGCACAAAACACACAGTTAGGAGACCGTGCTCTGTCAATTTTGTACAGGTAGGACCGAAAACAACCGTGCCCGCTTAAGAGCTGGGTCAAGTAGAAATCGGTCTCACCATACACTCGACTGAACCACGGCCTCAGGTCAGGGATCAGACGTGCAGTCCACCTTCCCTTGTTTCTTGCTCCCAGGACTGTTGCCAATCGCTGATAGAGCGACGTCTCTCTTCCTTTGTGATCTCTTCTCTTCGATCTTCCCCTCTGCGCAGGTAAATACTTCTGCGCTCTCTCGCAAGGAGGGTGATGGGTATCAACCCTGCGATTACCAGCACTGCCGCCCCGGAGACCGTTCGGTATGCGCATGCGATTCGCAATGCTCCTTGTCTCTGCACCTGTGCCAACCGCTTCCGGTGTAACTCCTTGCTGAGAGCGTCGCCCCACAGTTCTGATCCGTAGAGTAGAAGCGACTGCACAACGCTGATTAAGAGTCGTCTCCTTGATGTGGTGGGCCCCCCTATGTTGGCCATTAATCGGGTGAGTGCCGTCACACGCGCTGTAGCCTTGTCAGCTACTGCCTTGATTTGTTGGGAAAAACTCATATTCGAGTCTATCAGGACGCCCAGGTACTTTACTGCTGATTTCGATTCGACCAGCTCGTCACCTATACTGATAGGCCGTCTTCTGGGGATTCTCTTGTTCGTTAGGATGACCACTTCGGTTTTTTCCAGTGCCAGCTTGAATTCGTAACCGGTTATCCAGTCCATTACCCTCCGCATTAACGTATTGAGTCTGAGTTGCGCATGGTCTACTGTGCGTCCAGCGACCAGCTCCGCGACATCGTCCGCATAGCCGATCAAATGTGACTCATCCGGCAGTTCAAGCTGCAGGAGTCCATCGTGGGAGATGTTCCACAGGTCCGGGCCAAAGATAGAGCCCTGAGCGACACCTGAAGTATGATTTGTACTTCGCCTACCCGCCTTCGAGTCGTAGAGTAGGCTGCGGTCCTTCAAATAGTTCCTGAGAATCCGCATCAGGGACACTGGTACTTGAAAACGATTTTCTAGCGTTTCCAGAATATATCTAGCGCTGTTAAATGCATTTCGGACATCGAGAATAACCAGCAGGACGACCCGTCGTGTGGAAATACTGTGAGACTCCGCACGTTGGAGCGCGCACTACTTCTCCAATTGCATCGATGCTGGAGCGGCCTGCTCTGAAGCCATACTGCCGTGGAGATAAATCCCCGGCAATACGAATCACGTCAGCGAGTCTTCCCTTGGTAAGTTTTTCATAAACTTTTCCGACCGTGTCAAGCATACACAATGGGCGGTATGCAGCTGGCGACTCGGGATCCCCTTTTCCCTTCGTAATGAACACAAGTCTCACCCTCTTCCATCACTCCGGGAACAGCCCTTCGCAAAGGCATGCGCTGAACATGCGGAGTAGCAGGTCAGGGGAAAAGTGGAAGACCAATTGTAACACCTCTGCTGGAATCCCATGTGGTCCTGGAGCTTTTCTGGCCTTCATAGACAAGACTGCTTTCTCCAATTCCATCTTCGTGAAAAATGGAATTTCCGTTGGTGTTTCATAATGAACGGTTTCAACGATGGCGGGATGGATGTAGAAGAGAGCCCACACGATTTCGTCTATCTTTTCTGCCTCATATGAGTGAAGTGACCTTTGGACACCGAGCTTCCGCATTACTATTTTGTATCCCAGGCCCCATGGGTCTCTGTTCACGTCGCCCACCAGGTTTTGCCAGCAGCTTGCCTTGCTGCTGTTGATAAGTCTACGGAGGCATTTTCTAGATGACTTTTAAGCAGCTCATCGGATACATACCTCTTCCCGGGCTCGAGCTCGCTGTGTCCTGCGTAGTAGTTTCTGACACTCCCTTCGTTTTTCGGCAATTTCAGGTGACCACCAGTATACTGGAGGCCTGCTGTGCCGGGGTCTTCGTAGGGACATTGAAGACCTGCAGGCGGATGTAATGATTCTCATAGTTGAGTTAACGACATCTCTTGCCGCAGGTTCTCCATCTTCTAGCGTTGCTTCCGATAGCAGTGATCGTGCCATAAGCACTTCAACAAACTTCTCAATATCCGCTTTCTCAGTATTCCAACGGAGCGCAGAAGAACAAGCGCGTGGTCTTCGGGATGCATCGTGATGGATCTCCAGAGCTATGCACTGGTGATCGCTGACCGAGTAATCCTCTACCAATCTCCAAATTTTAATTGTACTCAGCACTCCGCAGCGAATGTCTCATCAGGTATGGTGCCGACGCAACCCCATCGACGGAAAGTAGGGGTGTGGCCTGTGTTCAGAATGACGAGCCCAGTTCGTGCTGCCATATCCACGATCCGTTTGCCCCGAGCGTCTGACTTGGTCATGCCACAATCAATTCCCTTTGCGTTGAAGTCACCTCCGAAGAGCACATGGCCCTCAATACTCAAAACAGCGTCCTCCATATCATTGAGCCTAAGTTGAAAGGACGACAACGATTCGTTCGGTGGTATACACTGAAGAGTGTAGTTCCCGAACACCAAACCCAAACGAAACCATCTCCTCGTCCCCGATCCTGCACTTGTAGGTGAGCACTGTTCCGAACCCAGATGGCGCCTGTACCGGATTCGTCAGGATACCATGTTGGTGAGTTTCTGGTGTGATGTTGCTCGCTCAGCAGTAGTAAGTCAGCTTGCCTGTCTCTCGCAAACTGTTCCAGTAGGTCTTGGGCAATGATACTTCAATGTAGATTGATTTGAAGTATACGAATCATTGCAGAAGCGCTTTTGCCTTGGTTAGGGCTTCTTGGAAGACCCGACACTTGCCTGTGCCTGGGATATGTTTCAAATAATCTGGTCTCGGGTTATACTCCTGGCAAAGAACACAGTGTGACTCGTCTGTACATTCCTTCTTTTTATGCCCTGTCTTACCGCAATTGTAGCACGAGGAGCTTCGGTCAGTTCCATTACATGTCCGTGCGGTATGACCGTATCCGGGGCATTTGAAACACCGAAGGGGAACGGCCCTTCGCCGTATCTGACAAATAACCCACCCTAGTCTAATTTTGCCCTGCTTCAAAAGCTGTTCTGCTTTCCTCTCTGTGAGGTCGATTATGGCCATGCGTTGACCCCTGTTGTTTGGTTTGGCCAGCCTGACTTTCGTCTCGCCTAGTACGGGGAAGTCGCGTTTTAAGGCGTCTTCTAATTCGGGCAGATCCGTAACGCAGTCAATGTCTCTAATTTCCATTATGACCTTAGGCTCGAGTGAGGCTACAGCTGCCTTCTCTCCAAGGACTCTTTTGACTGCGTCACGAAACGCGTCTTTATTGTTTGCATCTGATCCGAACTCAACAAATAGATTCCCCGAGCGAGTTGGCCGTACAGCTTTTATTGCAGTTTGTATGTCTTCGGGTTTTACCGCTCCTTTGATTTCTCGCAGAACATCCGCAGAGGATCTACCGTCGGTGGGTTTAACCAGCAGTTCCTGCCCAATGGGTTTTCGACGCTTCTTAATCTTAGTTTCTTGGGTTATCTGCGATGATTCATTGCATTTCGGTTCCTGTTGAGGTTTGTCGATTTTGAACTTTATGGCCGCTTTTTTAGCAGCCTTTTTGGCAGCTTTGGATAGTGCCGTCTGAAAACCCTTCTCAATCGCGATTTGATCGTTCGGCGTCCTGTCCTCGTCCTTCCTCCGTTTATCCCGATCCCCTTTGATTGGGCTGCAGGCCAACCTTTTGGTGGCAGTAGAAATCGGGACGACTACTGCGCTGTCGAATGAATTAGCCTGTTGCTCTTCCTCTGCCTTTAGCCACCTGCATCTATAATGACCTATTTCGGTTAGGAGGTCTTCCAACTCCAGAACTCCGTTTTTAACCTCTTTGCTAAGGTTGCTAAGGTTCGTTTGTATATTGCATGTGGCAGTGATGCGTTTAATAACCCTTTCTGCTTTACGGTATAGCCGCTCTTCCTCTGCACGATCCATGATAATCGAAGTACTCCGTGTCTGCCGTGCAGGGATTTCTTTATTTGTAGTGATGGCAACAATCATAGGTTTCTCATCATACGTTTCGGCCGGCAGCAGATTAAACCAGAAAAACGGGTATATTTAATAGTAATATTCTCAAATTAGTTAACAATTTTTGATTTTATACTCTTGGAAGCAGCGTCACTGTACTTTAGAGCTGACTGTAAAGATATCTTTTAAAAATTATCACATACTGACTGATCGATCAATCATGGATGGAAACCTAATTAGAAAAAACTCAGAAAGTACATAGTTTTGATTTAAACAATCATTGGAATTTAAAAGGATTAAAACCCTTTAGTGTTTATTTTGCCTGATTTACTTTCTTTCCTATTGAAGTTGCGTATTTTCACAAAACAAATAAAGTTCATCCAAAATAGGTATAACAAAATGTAGGTCACCAGTAGTCAGGCTCAATTTGTGGTGAAAATCATATTTTATATAGAAAGTCGCATATTTAAACCGCCACTTTTGGTTCATATCTAAGAGATCAGCTTCTATTGAACCTTTAGTTTTGATATAAGGAGGCTTGTGCAAATCATGAGGGTCGGCTTTCAACAATAAACCGTTGCACCATCGACTATGTCTCACTAAACACACAATTATACCCATAAGAACTGCAAAGTTTTATAACGTATAGCTTTTTTTTTAGTTTAAGTCTAAGAGTCCTGCCGATTGCACAATTGCCGATTCTTTTCTATTTGCAGTTATGCAGTTGCATAAATATTCATCTAATCAAAATAAATTCCTCTCAATTGTGCTTGCAACGTTGCAACGCTTCTTATCTGTGTCAATTCTTTCCTAGAAAGCGAAATTTTCATAATATACGGAAAGATATGAAAGCACAGGTCTTTCTCCTCTTCTTACAATTCAAAGTGTTATCTGTACTGCAAGTCCCGCAATTAGGGCGGCCGCTTTAAGTCCAAATCACATTCAAGAGTCGGCTTTTACGAGTTCGTAGACGCCTCATTCAAATATCGATCCTTGACGCCTCCTTCGAATTGCAATCTTCATGCATAGGTTACACGTATGGGACATAATTTGGATTTGTTTAAGTGTTTCAGTATAGTCTCTGATTCCTTACTACTTAGGAAAAGGAAGAAAGGAAAGGAACACTCAAAAGAATTTTTTGACTTTTAATTTTATTGACTAGATAATTTTCTCAAAACACTAACGAACAGAAAGCGTGCGCTAGAAAAATATGTTCTTCTTGGAAGGATGCGTCAGGACTTGTGGGAGGTAATGAGAGAGCTTTCTCCAGACAATCTAGTCGGAGAAATGCTGAAAACTTTCGACAAATGGACCTCTGTGGCACATTACTCTCGGGCAATACTTACAGCAAAAAAAGTGACCATGGATAACCTAGGGCGCGGGGTCTAGGCGGGTCTCCTTTCCAGTTATTTATTCGTTGATTATATTTCCGTGGGTTTTTTTGTGTTTGTAGATCTCTAATTTCTCTAGTACGTCAAGTCTAAGTCCCATCTTTTGTTTGTGTAGTAGCGTCAAATGCCTAGAGTTTTTATTGACATTGTCATTTGTACACATTCTAACTGTTTCTGTCTAAAGATTTGAAAGAAACTTAATTACATATATGTTAACTTAAAATTATACTTAGTTCTTATCATAGGTTATCTTAGGTAGGGTTCAAGGAACTAGATCGAGAGGAAATTTTACAAAAACCTCTACGAGGCTTACATCTAACTTATAAGTATTTGTCTTATAATAATTATAAACTTAAATATAATCTAATTCCCCTAAGCAGATCTATGGCTGAGGACAATTGGTCTTAATTTTACGCATCTTTGAGAGATTTCATGAGGGGATTCGGATAATATTTAGCTTTTTTGAGCAGATTAGCTCTACGCGAGTCCGCAAACTTACTAATAGGGGTAATATAAGGTATTTGTTGTAGTAATCTGGAGGAGAAATAATAAGGTTTGTTCAGCGTCATTTTTAAATAACGATTTTAGATGACTTGAAGCTTAGCTTTAAGATATTTAGCGCATTGCTTCCATGTGGGAGCTCCGTAAATCATTATAGGTTGAATACTTACTTCAAGGATATGGATTTCATTGTGGAGACTCAAATGCGACTTTCCTTTGAGTAATGGGTATGCCCTTGTCTTGTATGCTTGTGTGCCCTGGAACTTATGTGTTCGTTGTGGTTCTTAAATGTTAGATTGCGATCGAGTTTTAGACCCAAATAGAGCATTCCTTCGGACCAGAGAATCATTTGGCTTAAAAAGTTTATGGGTCTGTTTGGCAGCATGGTGGACTAACATTTTCAGCTAAAGAACATTGCCGCGGTTTTCTTGATATTGATTTTAATTTTCCACCTGTAGAAGAGTTGTTAGATTTATTCCACCATTTCTTCTAGGTCTGAGATGATCTGATTACGATTGTTGCCAGAGGTGTAGAGACAAATGTCGTCCGCAAAAGCTGCTAATTCGCAGTTTATGTCAGACGTGTATTCATTGCAAAGTGTAGGACACAGACATGACCCTTGTGGAACACCAGTAAGTGCGGTTTTGGTAGTGGATGTTGAACCTAAAACTTTCACGTGGTATGTTCTATCACTCATGTAGGATAAAATCAGTTTCAGCTGGTAAGGAGGAGTTCTTCACTCTTTAAGCTTATGATTAATCCGTTATGCCAGTCGGTATCGAACACCTTCTCGGTATCGATGGTCTGTAGGCCAACCGACTGTTTTGTAATTAGTGCTGCTTCTATGTATTTGGACACTCGTAGTAGTTGTTGCTCTGTGGAGGATTCATGTCTGGAGCCATGCAGAAAGTGAGGGAGGATTTCATTGTTTTCGAAAAATTTATCAAGCGCCGGCAGCAAACCCGGCCTGTAGTTCCTAGGTCCATGCGAACCTTTATCGGGCTTCAGGACTGGTTTTATGCTAGCATGAATCCAGCAGCTCGGAAAGTGTGACATTTTCAGACAGGCGTTGAAAATTAGGCAGATTAGCATTAGATATTGCATTAGCACTATCGCATCGAAGGTGACACTTGCTTATTCAATGTCTTTACTTTATCCATCTTTATCTTTACTCTATCTGAAAAAATTCTGGCAATCTAATGCAAATTTATGTACTTTGCTTAATAAATGTGTCTTCAAAGTGAATTATTGGATGTACAGAGTGCGGAACAGACCTTTGGAATCAAGGTTTACTTTTCAAGGCAGATTAGTCAGAGTTAAATTTTCAATTGGTTCCAGCAGAATAAAAATTTTGATTTTGAAATTTTGGTCTTCGGTCTGAAGAGTTATCCTGAAATCGTTCTTTAAAAAGTTTTGTCATATTTCATCTTTTTCATTGAATTATCTTTTAAATGACTCATAATGAGCAGAAAAAAAGGAACTAATTCGTATCAAATAAATCACAAGCCATTAAAGGTCAAAGCAATTTTAAAATCACACAATCGATGATCTAGTTAGAGTGCGAAACGATAATAAATTCTTAATAATGTACATATATGGCAACGGAACTGACTGAAGACACCATCATACCAATACAAGACATCACAACCATTCTCAGATAAAGTTTTTATTATTGACTATCTACACATATTACTTATAAAAAAGTATTCGCATAAACAATATAATTTAAGTCGAATTATACTTAGCGCACAGTCAAGGATGATTTAATCAGTTTAGAATGTTATCAGTATACATTCCCTGTAAATATACCTCGTACAAACGGTGCGCTAAGATATGCGATAATATTTTTTAACAAATTTTTTAGAAGTCAAATAAATGACGATGTGTGTAATTATTTCATTCGATACACATATATGGAACCTAACATAGAATACTTTGGGAAATAGCCATCCGGTAAATTAATCGTGATTTCTATTGAAAAGGAAATATATGATTTTACTAAATGAACAAAGTTTGTGATGCAATAGAATGTATGAATTTGGAGGAAGTCTGCTCCTCATTCGTATGGAATTTTCGTATTAGATTAAGTGAATCATAAGCACATGGGTTAAATAGTTTTCATTGAATTCTCAAGTAAAAAGTGTTCACACCTATTAATTCGCATTTCAAGAAAGCATAAGACTAATCATTTTGAGCGTGAAGATTCCATAAATGCAGACGTTCCTATTCAAATCAGAAGAGATTTGAACAAACAATTTTCAATATCTCTTATTTTTTATGTTTTTTTTTGGAGGTGACGGCTATTTACGCTCTGAGTGTCGGACACCCGCTATCGGACTACTGACTAAACACCTCCCCTGTCACGCCGAGAAGCCTGGACCTGTTTGTCACATTACTTCGGACTAGGCCTCATTTAATCATCTCTTAGCGGTGCCTTCAAGTTAAGGGAAATCCTTCTTTATGCACGGATGGAAAGGAAGGAAGAGAATTGCTGTCCTCCGAGAAAAATTACGGAGGAGTTTTCTAGCCGACCTGTATGCCAGCGTTCGGGAATGTGACTCGTCTCGATTTCTTAAACGTTGGGCTCCGCGGCGGAGTCTGTGACATTCTCTTAGCTTTTCAGCGATTTCTGCCGACCTCCAGTACACAGCACACTTATTGTGTCGCCTGGGCATAGAGCAGTCGCACGCATTCTTAATGAGCCCCATGGTGGAGTTCACCATGTTTTCAGCTGAGGCTCCCTCCGTTGCCGTCATAGTTTCACCACTCATAAGAACTGCGGCGAATGCGTTGACATCTATTTTAGAAATATTCCAACCTACAGTTGAGGGTTGGGTTGCTACGCGTCGAGTGGCACGCTTGCCAATTTTGAAAGCAATGTACTGGTAATCGCTCGCTGAGTAGTCCTCCAGTACCCTCCATCTGTGTACCCTAGGCACTAAGGACTCCGAAGCAAATGTCACATCCGGAATAGTTCCCAAACAGCCTCCCAGTCGAAAAGTTGGTGTGTTGCCAACGTTCATGATGGCAAGTTTCCTCCTAGCCGCCATTTCTAGGATTTTTTTTTCTCTCGGGTCTGGAAGAGGCATTCCCCATTCTATCGCCTTGGCATTAAAGTCACCGGCAACAAAGGTTCGGCCTTCTGTGCTCGAGACAGCTTCCTCCAGTTCATCGAGCCTGCTCTGAAAACATGAAATTGACTCATTCGGCGTGAAATGGACGCTTATGAATGTCAAATCGGCGCACCAATGAGCACAAAGCCATTTCCGCTGGAGCAAGTCCGAACTGTGGGTAGAGCCCTATTACGTACCCAGATGGCGGCGGTGCCGGATCGATCACAATACCATCCAGCCTCCTCCTTGTTGTGGTGTTGCTCAGATATCAGCAACAAGTCGACTTTTTTCTCCCTCACAACCTGGTTTAGTAAATCTTGTGCGGTTGAGCTACGGTGAAGGTTGATCTGCTGGACTTGGATCATGTCTTTGCTCTTTTCTTGCTTAGTGCCTCTTTGAACTCCTGACACCTACCACTTCCTGGGATATGAGCCAGATCTTCAGACTTCGTTTCCTTATCTTTGCACAAGATACAACTGGGTTCGTTTAGGCAGTCTTTCGCCTTATGGCCGGAAGTGCCACACCTGTAGCACAGTTAGCTTCGATCTGGCCCCTTGCAGTTCAAGGAGATGTGTCCGAAGCTAAGGCTCTTGTAGCATCGAGTTAGGGCTACCCTCCGACGTATCCTGCACACAACCCAGCCGATTTTAATTTTCTCCTTGGCCAGGAGTTGCATAGCGTCTTTCTCTGGGATGTCTATTGTTGCCGCCCTTTGTCCTCTAGGGTTGGTAGGCGTTAGCCTTACCCTAAAGCTCTTTGCCGTAGGAAGAATTAGCCTAATGGAATCTTCTACTTCTTTTGCATCCGCAATGCAGTCAAGGTCTCTTATTTCCAAAGAGGCCATTGGCTGTAATGTCGAGATAACAGCTTTAGAGCCAAGGAGGTCCTTGACAGCGCTCTCGAACCGTCCCTTGTCGGTGGATTCCGCTCCAAGTTCTACGAGGAGACCGCTTGTTCTGGTCGCTCTTACTGTTCGTATACAGACACCGTTTTTTTTGGGTTCCACATTTTGCCTGATTTCCTTGAGGACCTCAGCTTAAGTTCTCCCGTCTGCAGGCTTGATCAATAGAGCATCCCTGGGCTGCTGGTTCCTGGTCTTTTTAGGCATTGCGCTGTGTTCCGTGCCTTCTTGCTTTTCGGGCGCCTGTTTGGAATCTTTTGCTGTCGCTCGGTGTATCTTCTTCGCAGCCTTCTGTTGCCAATTAGAGCGCACCAATTGAAAGCCATTATTTTTCTCCTCCCCTTGACTGTTGTCTCCTGTCTCGACTGTTATCGGCCCCTTCGCCCTTTTCCTACGGTCAGGTTTAAGTGGACTACATGCCGCTCTTTTGCCTTTTACAAGAGGAGTAGCATTTTCGGTGAAGGGAGTTTTATTTTCTGGAACTTTCTTAAGCTCTTTCAATTCACTCTCCGCCCGTAGCCACCTGCGGTGATAGTGCTGGATCCTATCAACGAGGTCCTCCAATTCGTCAATCCCATTTTTGATGTCCTTGTTGAAATTTTTTTGGACATTCGTTGAATTTCTCATCACTTTTATTATAGCGCTTATGTTCCTTGTTAGACGCTCTTCCTCATTTCTGTCAGCGGCAAATTTCGTTATCAGGTCGTCATCAGGCGAAGTTCTCGATATACTATCACCAGGAGGGTCTTGTTGTTGTTGAGCATCATTGTTTTCGCCTTCCACGTTGTTCAGTATATGACTTTTGATGGCCCCCGGAGAATGGCACTTCGGTTCGATGACTCCACTGCCCGAAGCCTCCACTATGCTTCTGGTATCGTTGGCTCCATCGCCTTGTGTAAGAGCAATGTTGTGGACAAGCAATTTTTTCGCTGTTGCAAAGCGTTCGATGGAGGTTTGCTTGCCGTATGTTTTCTCGCTGCCTTGATTAGGCTTGGCTACTCTTTGAGGCAGAGTTCGCAGTAGTTTTGGCCTTCGGGCGAACATGCTTGCGTCGTTGATTATTTCACTTGTAATTTTTGATTCTTCAGTGGCCAAGTGTTCCACCACTGAAAAATGCCCTGACGACTTATCCCCAGCATGAATACTGGAGAGAAGCCCGCATGAGGTCGAGGCTCCCTCACACCTCGGGGTGTGTATCCCCACCCTAATTTATTATTTTTGTTGTCACTCATCATATATTTTTTGGTGGGTGATTTTAGTGACTTGATCACGCGTCTGGATGGCGAGCAACCTCGTCAAGCCCCCCCACCACGACAAAGTAGCACCACAGTTGGTATGTTTGCTTGCAATGCATCTTTAGTTATTACCACCGATGGTATTTCGTCCTCATCGCTTGATTAGCAGTTTCGACGTTAGATGAAAGCTGAATGGGCTCTCTAATCGATGGTTTGGGGTACTGCTCTTGTAGATACATGACTTACAAGTGACTATTATTATTCATATATATCGGGGTAAACAGGTTGAGTCTTCATCTCCGAGGAAAAAAGTGGATGAGTCCTTTCGCTTTAAGATTAAGATTAAGCTCTAAGCGCAGTATTAAAATTTGCTCTAATTGAAATGGAGGCAGATGATATGAAAGTGGAGCTCCCAAGGAAGGCAACTGTGGCCCCTACTAAGAAACATCCTTGAGATATACTTAGAGATTGGCTAGATACTAACAGTACTAAAGTCTCAAGAAGGAGCGTGTCGGAAGCTGCTCCCACAAATCATAGAGCTGACACGACTGTTGGGCCTCAGTTTCGTCGTTAGTCTAAAAATAGGGAAACTAATGGGAATTTTCCATACACCACGTAAAGAAGCTGCTCACGAAGGTTACACAAAGCTCATTGCGGTCTGTTTTGTAATGATGTTTTTTATGTAGGGAAACAGGTTGTGTCTGTTTCGGAGGGCACACATCATAGATCTCTAAATTGTTATGTTGATGCTCATAGATCCCCAGGTTATTCCTGTATCTCGTACAATACATCCAATTGGTCCGATTGTTCGTTTATCGATATCTTATGGAACTACTTATGGCTCCATCGGAGCAAACAGGGATGACGGTTGCGTGAATTAAAAACCCGAATGTTACTCCAAAACAGGCTAAACAGTTCTAAGTGAAAATGGATAAATTTATCTACCAAAAACTTCTAGAATTGTTAGGGCTATAGAAGTTTTTACGAAAGGAATCTGTAACGGAAAATATCGAGCCGCGCAGTATGGTCTATGCCTTGAATTGCGGGGTGACAGCGGAGGAGTTCTACTTTTAAGTAAGTTATAGAGTACAAATTCTGTAAAGGATGATTAAGATGTTGTGTCACGCGATTTAAGGTGAAGGTGTTAGGGAAAATTCTAATGCTTGACTAGACGAAACAGAAGAAAGTGCGATGAAAATTATGACTGTTGGCAGGGTTTCTTTGTAGGTCTTTTTTTCGGTGATTTCGTTAGCGTTCTTGTTCATTTTACAATAAGTTTCACTCGAAGCAGGCTTATAAAAGTTATCTTGGATCTCTGCAATTGACGTTTCGACCAGACACTAGATCCTGTAGATCTAACTTGTATCAGATTCAAATCTAGTGATCATTGAGTTGGCTGCAGGTGCTTAAGCACATTCTATATTATACAGAACATTGCTATACTATAAGTTTGCCATAAGTTTTCCATACTCTTGGATATATATATGTTATTGTTGTCTAGATAATCATACTCATCCATCAATCAATAAGTTCCAAATGAGCGACTCCTGGCGCAACCGAACTTCTTCAAACCATTCATCGACACAAAGTTGTAACGAAACAAAATCTTTAAATTATAAGTTGTAACTACTTTTTCGCTTTTTGAAAATTAACGTTTTGATGTAGAGAACTTGAAGTCTGAAACCCTCAGTCGTAATCACATGCTCCAATGAGAGGTTTTCACGCAACATACGGTTGAATTTTAAGGAATAGGGCGTCTCTCTCGCAGAAAGATCATAATAAGAAGACTTCCTTGGACACGACGTTGCTAAAAGCTCAATCGTTCAAGTCGTTATGTTCAGTTACGTGGATTCTCGTGTCCATCTTTGGGGTAGTTAGAATTAATCTCTTCTTTAATTGATCGTTTATATCGTTAAAGTTAATAGTTGCGTTGCGCAAGCTTGGTTTATTTCTTAGACTTAAAATTCTTAAGACTTCTGCGCAACAACAAATGACTCTTACGGATGGTGTTTTCTATTTGGAGAATGTTTTTTTTTCGGCATAATTCTAATTTAATCATCATTCAATTTAAATTGTCTTTAACTTATTTTTAAATCACTATCAGCACCATGTTGAAAGTGTTACTATAACTCGTTGTAATGCAACGAATGCATGTTGGAATGTTCACTCGTATTGCAAGGAATGACAACATAAAACAACATAAACTGGACAAATTCAAATGAATTTTCGTTACGCATGAATTTCTGGAAAATGAATTGAAACACATGCATCTGCACTTATTGATGTAACTTATTGACCTCGAAGTGCATTGCAATTTTCCGCACAAGGAATTCTAAGAATTTTTCCATAGTTCTTATTTTCAAACTTGCTTGATGATTACTCTATTTAATGAATAGGTTATTAAAAACACAAAAGGAAATGCATTGATGGTGCTAAATCTTTAGCACCATCAAGAGTTTGGGAATCCACCGGAACTCTTTTTAATAAACATTCCAGACCCTTAAAACCATACCACAGTATATAATTTGCCTGTGAGTACTTTTCTTTATTATAATTCTTAGCAAGTTGCGTCATTTTACGCTGAACGTGTTATCGGTTGGTACTTTTTTATCAATCAGCCTTTTCAAACACACCTTGAAATCGCTTGCAACGATCTAAATATACACATCTATCGTTGCTTACCTCACATTTATAGATATGCTACATTTGTTGCATTTAGATGTGGTAACATATGGCTTCAAGAGCTTCCTCCTTTTTCACTTTAGAAAAGCTTCAACCAAATGTGAAAGTTTTCATCACTGATCAGCGCCACCAAACAGAATAAAGTCACACTACAATGTGTGTCTTCAATAAATTTTACACTATCAACACTTCGAACAGTTTCAATTGATAATCACACGAAAAATCGTAATTGAACACAAATTGATAACATATCCATATCTCAACTTGTATCGAAATTTCGAATATTTGAAATTTGCGCGACAATATCTAATTGCTTGTTACGAAAATGATAATAACAAACATTCCTATCAACATATAAACAATTCAACTTGTTTCATGTGTTCATCGTTCATGTGTAACATGTGAGGAAGAATAGAAGTACAATAAATTTAATCAACGTAGAGTAAAGTTTGGAGTAATTGTTTAAGTATGAATATGTCGTTTAATTTCTACCATACTTTGCGAGGCAAAGGACAAACGCAAAACAAGGTGGTGTGGTCTCTTTGCTTGTTGGACGTTAATAACCCTGAATAAATGTATTAGATAAACTGTGCTATCAGTGGTGTTAAGTTGTTAAATTTATGTTTTTTTCGCCATATGTGATCTAGATTATGAGGGTGTGTTCAACAGTAGTTCGGGAGTACATTTTGTGTATTATCCCTAAGCTTATGCACAACAAGTAACTGATATATGTTCACCAACCCTCCAGATTAAGCAACCACTTTTCATATATCTAGTATTGTGCGATAAGATATCAAGTCATTTTTATAATGGTTTCGTGTATGTAGTATATGTACTTAAGTTTCTATTTTTGCAGAAGTACTTTAGTGTACGGGCAATACGCAGTTAGTGCGAAGTTTTTGTGTTGTAGGATAATTCGAATTTTCTATATAATTGCTTCGAAACAGTGATTTATGTGAGATGAAGCAAATTTAATGAAATTACTTTGCGTAGAACCTCATTCCAAAAAGTTACTTGTTTGAATCTTTGTCTACATTATAAATTTTAGTTTTATACAAACTTCTGCTTTAAAGCCAACTGAAACCAAAGATATAGTGCGGATTGTTGTGTCCTCTTTTTAATTAGTTATCGCCTACGTGAAATTAAGTTTAACAAGCTAAATGTAGAGAAAACTAGCATTGATACCTATCAAGGATTGTAGAACTTAGACTTATACTTGACAATCTTGTATAATTCGTGGATACAGAAAGTAATTGTATGTGTTTCTTTTCGTTTCCTTGTTCGGATGAGCACAAAATGTTCATGACAATAACAAACTGGTATCTACGCTTTGGGGAATCGATTATACTCATCTACTGGATAATTTGAGAGTCATTTATGATTCAACTCTTCGTTAGTCAGCAGAAAAATGGATAACGCATCAAATATTGCTAGTTGAAATCCTAGAAATCAAAGTCTTATGAGGACAATTATAGAAGACTGCTTCTCAAAAGAGATTGCCGAGGATTACAAGAACCGCATCCTGCTGATTGAACAGTAGAAAATGCATGTATTCTCAAGTGACCAAGTGATTAATTAGTCCGATTTCATTCGAAACTATATGGTTGGATAAAGATTCAAAGAGTTTCGTACACAACGTTTTTTGTTGCTCGCAAAATAGTATATTAGATTTCAAATTAATAAAAGCTTTGAAAATAAATATTTTAATTTTTAACACGTAATTTCCGTTGCAAATGAAATTGTACAAAAGTAAACCCATTGAAAAGCAAAACTTAAAAATTAACTTTTTTCATGTACGTTTGTGTTCACTCAATATCTCTACCCGCAGTAATGTGTTCCATTGTAGCCTCTTATTTTTATTGTGAACATTCTGCAAAATTTAGTAATTCAAACTATGACCCTAAGAGGCTTTTTCAAGCGCGTGCGAATTTCTCATCAACAATTTATAGGTCAGTTTAGGCCTCTATCATCCTTGACTATCGAAAAATTTTCCAGCCAAGACCTTCGTCTTTATAATGAGCCTCCTCGAAACGTTACTATGTCCTAGTTCCTTAGTTGATTCTTCCCAAAAAAGATCGGTTGTCTGTGTTTATCATATCCTCATACTGAATCCCCAGTCTTCCTGCTGGACGTTTGCCTTGCGCTCTACTCTTCGATGTCCTTTTCGGCAATTAATGTTCTTCCATACTTGCTACATAGTTTGCCCATAGCACTTTGCATAGATTCATGAAAGTAGATATAGGTGGTCCGTCAAATTACGCATAAAACTAACCGTTGCAACGTAGTTTATCACTCTGAACCTTTTTTCACTTGGCCGTTAATTTTTGAAAGACTTTGCTTTCAAATAAGTCCACTTCCTTTTCGGATTCGCTAGTCGTCCACGCTTCATCTTTTTTATAGTAGCACACGCTGGATTAATGGTTTTTAATATGTGAATCTTGTTTTGTCGTTGGAAAAATATGGGCCTTAGTATGAGAAGTACGGACCAATCTCGTCATTTTCGACACTGTTTTTAAAATCACGTTCGCTCGAAAATACACAAAGTTATCCACATCTTCAATGTTGTAGTATCCAACGGTCAGCTAATCTCGGGCTGGAGTATTCTTCCTTGTTTGAGTTGTTAATTAGGTTATGGCCTGAATAAATCGTAGGCCGATGAGGTTTGCTTCAGATTCTAGGAATTGATAGTCCTTTATTATTGTCACTATCAGCATTCGCTACCAATTGTGCGGTCTTTAACACTGTCCTTCTGATAGCTTATTCTAGGGCAGTTGTAAAGAGCATTGTGACAAGTTCATCCCCAGTTTTCAACCTTGCTTCCATTTTGAAGCTATGCGTTAGTTCATTGATTACTTTGACCTAGGACTTTGCGTTAAACATAGAAATTTGACCATGCAGACTACTTTCACTGGGACACCAAAAACAAGGATTTTCGCTGCAAGTCGATGTTAAATGCCAGGTACATTTCGAGCACTGCTCAACCTAGAATATTTGATCAATTATAGACTGTCCACTTCGAAAACCTCCCGGATATTTTCTATTTTTTCTATCTTTTTTTGAAGAACATTTTACATTACGTACCCAGTAGCGTGGTCTCTCTATAAATTACACAATAACTTGTCTTTCGTTTTGTGAACAAGACAAATCAAACTCTTTTGTGAGTCCTTTGGTAACGGCTCCTAAGACCAGATTTTACAAATCAACCGATGGAGGAGGGAACCTTTCTGAGGTCAAGTACTGGTGCTTGTATTTTGTCTCTGGCCAGGGATGAGACGATGACCTCTTCGTCTGCTTCTGGAACGTTCAAAGCTTCAATTGTTGAAGACACTGTGCATAGTTTCGTGACATGTTGATTTCAACTGGGTTACCGACGATTGATCCTTGTGCACTTTTTCAGACTTGTTCCTGTATTATAGCCTGCTTTCAGTTGTTCGATAGAGGCAGGATTCCGTTTAAAAGTTGGATGTTATCGTTGAGGTTGAGCCGCTTCTTCTTTCGGCACACATTCTTGACTTGTCGTCCGAGGGTGTAATAGTAGTCTTCTTTGGTATGGATTGGAAGCTGAATGTACTATTTGTACGCCTATTTATCAAATACTTCTCTGCATTTCGCTTCAAAATCTCTTGAGTCTCTTTTTGGTATCGCATCACTCATTGTCATAAACATGGTTTCGATGTCATCACTTTCTTCTTCCATCTGCAGTGATTTGTTGATAGTGTTCTCTATCGCTGACATAAATGTGGTTGTTTATTTGGCCGATGGTACTGGTATGTTGGGTCCTTATCAAATAGAATTATCATTTTTGATGTTTAACTTATTTGAATAATGGGGCTATCTATTTGCAGAATTCATCTATTCGTTTAAATCACCCCCTAAGTGTATTCACTGTCACCCATGCCTTTTATTTATTACACAATGATCAGATACATTATTTATGTGATCAGACACAGACTTATTAACTTATTTCTAATGGTTGAAACCTGAAAGACCGCTTGATAAGCTTTGGTTTGAATATAACTTTGACTTCAATATCCTCGCAATATTAAGACATATTAAAAGAGTAAATCTCTGTTCATTCTTTGAAATAGTCGTATGGTTTTTTCGAGGATAATTTCTAGATTTACTCCTTTTCCAATAAAAATGTAATCTATTTAAATTAATAATATTTTAAATTTGTTGAAGATTTTGTAAATAAGCATTTGCTTGTCTGTTCATCCAATTTGGCAAAGTACCTGATGAATTATGAAAGGAAATGACGAGGATATACGTCTTGTATGTCACAAAAAATTTGATTTTTCTTGTTTCTTGTCAAAATGGGTCCATGGGAATTTGTGATAATGTAGTGAGTTGACATTCCGATAAGTACATCAAAACTATTTGTGAAATTCTTGGGTTTTTCAAATAACTATCAATGACACCAAGCTGTGAGATTCGTTTAAATGTCCTTCACTGGCTTATAGGATTGCATGCAGCGAATTTTCTCGATGAGGTTATGTTATCCTTACATATCTCTCAATCCCCGAAATGTCCAGTGAACTGATGACTGATTTTGGTGAGGAGTCTCAACAATTTTTCCGCATTGTGGAATCATTGCCAAAAACTGCTGAGCACAGCACTGAAAGTTTAAACCGCTTCAATTTGATATAAAAGGGCGGTTTTGAAAGATAATTCTTCGTCATTTTCATTTGAATATGTTTTCGACCATATGAGCGCTAGCACTCGCGCGGAGGAAGCCCATACGAGAGGTTAAATTTTCGACTACTCTAGCCTATAATTGAGGCCGTTTCTTGCCAATAAAGCAACGAATCTTTCTTCCAAATGGTCAAGCGTCTCGCATTTGTCGGCGTAGACGGGTGATTTTTCGTATGCTCAAAAGAAATAGTCCGGCGGTGTTACATCACAAGATCTTGCAGGACAATTTACAGTTCGAAAACGAGAAATTAGACGCACATCAAATGCTTTTTTCAATAAGTCGACGGTTGCATATGGTATATTGCGCCATTCTGTGTAAACAGAGTAGCCTGCAGTACAGCGAGTCGATTCTCTAACGAGAAAGCATTGATCATGGCTCTTTAGCGGTCACCATTGATTGCGATAGTATTCCCTGCAGCATTTTTGAAGACATATGTACGAATGGTTCCACCGGCTCGTAAAGCATATTGAACAGTGACTTTCTTCCGATGTGATTGTGTCTGGACAACCGGCTGTTTCAATTACCAATGAGCCTCATCGCTAAACAATCCTGTAGCAATTTGTGCCCAGACATCGGATATTCGCCGTGCCCTGTAGTCGGTCGGCCACACTATGTCAAATGGGCTCACTTGGGTCTCCATCGATACTACGCTCTACAGCTGTAACAGTTTCCTATGATTTGCCCAATATACCACGTCTGTCAGTGAGAACAAACGTGGTGCAGAAACAATCCCTGGGTAATCGAATTATTTGTTCAGATGGACGAGTCTGTCGGTCATGAAATCGATACAGTGCGCGATGAGTTTCTCGAACGGAATCGCTTTATTTTCGAAATAAATCTGCACAGTTTGCAGACGTTGTTCAGGCGTCAATTTATTCAAGATAAGATGGCCAACTAAACTAACCATAAAACACATGACAGTTGTCATACCATGTGTATTATTAAAAAGTGTTGCCAACCTAAAGTTTTATACTTATCAAACAAACAAACTTTAGAATCATGATAAGAGATCTTCTCTTGCTTGTGTTTCGTATTTATAATTTTCTGAATAGGGTACAATCATTATTTTATCCCATGGACCCTCACTCATATTTTATTTCTTTTTATTTTTCCTTGAAGGTTTTTATCATAATTCGATTAGCTGGCAGTTATGCACCATTAACATTGATTCAATGGAGTGTATGAGAGAATTGAAGCTTAAAGATTTAGAAAACGTACGAAAAAAATATTGAAATGTGCAGTGCTATTATAAATGGCTATCAGAATTATAGAATGGACTTACTTGGCTTACAGAATGGACTCCTATTTTGAATGCAAGAAAATCTAAAACAGAACGTCCAAAAAGATATAAGTGAACCACGAACAGTTTTTATTAGGAGGATGTGCGTTAATTTTTCAAAACATTAGAACTTGTACTTGTCACCTCTGAAATCAAACAAGGAACATATCATTTATTGCGTTTCAAAGATTGTTACTAGCATCACATAGATCATATTTTCCGATTGAATATTATTAATATTTTCAATTAAACCCCACACAAGAACTTTATAGGATGTTTCCCAAACCTTTCTTTGCCACTCCACTTTCATAAAATTATCAGAGTAGTGCCACACCTACTATGATACTTATGCCAAATATTGGTTAAGACCCTGCCCTTGCTCCTGTAAATACGGCCGTAAATAATAGTTGATCAAAATTAGCATTCGCTTCATGTAATTAATCTTTTTTCAAATAGAGGATTACTAAGAGCTACAAGATTAGGTACGCATCTAAAGTTGAATTTTTTTGACTTGTTCCTTAAACTGTTATCTATTTAAGGCTTTTAAAGGATTAAAAAATTCTTTGTGTGCATCATCATTCATTTCTCCTAATAATTCAATTATCACGCCACGAAATATTTAATCTTTGCAAAAATATTTATCTCTACACTTTCCATTCATTCCCCGACCAATTTGAGTCAATTCGTTCTTATCGTGATATTCATTTATTAGTAATTTTAATTTATTAGTTTACCCAAGCGTGTATCAATATTACATTTAAAGTTATCGCACGATTACCACAAACGTTTCTTCAAACCATACGTATATGTATTTCTGCAAGATTAGATGAGTATGTTTACTGTTAATAAACATACATTTTTTTTTTGAAATTCGTAGACATATTTGCCATTCATTAAATCAGTCAGTGATTCACCGGCAAGGAGATGCCTCAACATTTTTTCGCGGCAATACTTTTAGCAATTTTCGCGATTTTGTGTCTTATAGTTTGCGCGCAATGTCAAGATACCGAAAATGATGCCGGTAGGTTCCTGTTTTGTGTGTTGATTACAAAAATAAAAAAAAAAACATTGACGAAATTTTTTATAATACACCGATCATATGTTCATAATTGTTAATAATTTTATCTGCTTTCAAAATTATCAGATTTTATCAAAATGTCCAATCTGTGCAATAAAGATCATAAATTACCCGATCAGCCGGAATCAAAACAGTCTCCGATTATTCGCAAATGTTGTCGGGAAGATGAAAATCTGCATATTATTAATAGTACTATCGAAAATTTTGGATGTCACAATAATAATTATCCAATATTTGTGAATTATTCATTTGTGGAACTTTTTGATGATTGTATTTTGTTTCGGAATCGGAGTGCTGGAGAAATTACATTGAAGAGTTCGGAGAAACCAGTCGATCATGAATATTTTCCGTGAGTATTGTTGACGATAGTGTATTAAAGAGGGACTTATAATGTCAATCATATGATTTATTGAATGCCTTTTTGGTTATCATGAATTTTGAAAATTTTGAATACCAATTGTGTAACTTGTGATGTGATGAATCTAAGAAATAAAGTATAATAAAATAAATATTGTAGCCACCGATAGGTCGCACCTGCAGCGAAAGAAAGGAACAAGGTTAAATAGACTGGGTTATACGAAAACACAAAGGACGCATAATGGCGGCCGAAGGGAGTTACTTTTAACTGACTAGCTCACCACGCGGGCGTAGGGGTTATAGGACATTATTTAAGCCCTGATCCTCCCTTGTAACATACACACGCACACACAATAAGAGCTTACTCTTTCTTAATAGACAAAATAAATAAATAGAAAGGTTTAAATGAAAGTAAGTAAAAATAAAGTACTTAATTTACATGAATTGTGCTGCGCTGATTCTAACCATCTTTGTTTCCTCCAACACGAATCTCAACCTCAACTTGATTTTGGGACTTTACTTGCTTCTGCTGCTCTGACTCTGACCACCTCTGCTTCCTCAAACACGGATCTCCACCTCACCTTGGTTTCGGGACTCCAATGAATTCCGCTGCGCTACCTCTGACCTA
Organism: Stratiomys singularior; assembly: GCA_954870665.1. Classification (NCBI taxonomy): domain Eukaryota; kingdom Metazoa; phylum Arthropoda; class Insecta; order Diptera; family Stratiomyidae; genus Stratiomys; species Stratiomys singularior. The sequence goes on from OX940880.1 coordinate 104,513,991, forward strand.
CTCTGCTTCGTCCAACACGTATCTCACCCTCAGCATGCGTCCTGACCACCTCTACTGCCTGCCTCGCCATCTCCTTGGCCTCGATCTGAATCAAAATGTTCTCTTTGGTTTTGTCAGTCAAAGTTCTTGCGACTCAAGGATTTCTGGGGCTAAACACTTCAAACAGCTCTAATACTTCTTGATTCTCTTTATTATCCTCAATACTTTAATCACAATTTCTATCCTTTATTTCCCACCAATACTTACTTCACAATTTATAGCGATACTTATTTCAAATTATAGCGATATGTACACGACAAACAAGTGAATCATATCAATGGAAAATTTCTTTCCAAAAACGTTCCAACAAGTTTTTTTGTTTTTGTTTTTTCTACTAGGAAATTTTTTTACCTTGTTTTTTATTTTTTAATTTTTGTTTGTTACTAATATTATTAAACTAAATATTCCTTAAAACCTAAATCTAATTATAAAAGTTTTTATTTTAATTTTATTCTTAGTTTTATTCTATTTATATATTTCCTTTTGATTGTTTTTATGTGGCCTACACATCGGAATACGAAATGAAATCTTCTAAACTTGACGTTTCCTGTAAGTTTTCCTTGACCGATAAATAAATGAATCAGAGTGCTAGAGCAAATTTATTGTATATAGTTATTAGAATATTAGTCAATATAATTCGAATGTGCGAAACTTAATTCGTGATATTGTTCGTTTTAAGTTTTATAATGATCAAACATTCATACAAGAATGCCGAAAAACAGGTTCAAATGGTACTGGATGATCCATTTTATCATCTACTTCTGACTCGCAAATGATGACATTTATTCATTTTGGGTGTCTTCTTTGCTTTCTAAAAAAAGTTCGGACAAAATATGGGCCGGATGGAAAAAAAGTTACGTCAACTTTGTGCTGCCCCTTTTTAGCGTTGTATCCCAATACGTAGCTAGCTGAACTAGACGAGTATTCAAAGGAAAGTATATGAGAAATAAAAAACTCAAATTAAATAATTCTTCTTGTCTTGTCTACAAGGATTCCCTAAAGTTTCTTATATGTTGCTTTATGAAGTTGAAGCATGGGGAACAAAGAATATGACGTAAATTATATTGAAGGCTTTTACATAATACAACTAGTGAAATCGTCTTGGAATTCGTCTATTGTGTAATCCACTTGCAGCATTTTCCAGAGTTCAGCATACAACGTTCATCAGGTATTAACGAATGTGCAGTGAACTAAAGGGAAGCTGAAGCGTAATACGGACCACATCCCACAACTCACGGTGAACTGTCAGTTGTTGTTGGAAAGAATTTTTTTTTTAATTTTATTGATCTTCCATATTTAATTTGAGACGATAGCAGTGCAAGTTTAAAGTAGATTTAGTTTCAAAACAAGCTTGAAATGACAGTGTAGCCTAAACGTATCCTCAAAGTATTGAAAACAAGCTAAGATGACACGAGTAGCTGTAGTAGTAGTAAAAAATAATTTACCGAGCAAAAAGCTACAATGCTTCCTTGTAATTTTGTGAATTTTTCAATTTTTACGAAATCGAAATTTACGAATTTCAATATTTCAATATTTTATTTTTTTAAATTTATTTCCTTGATGATCGGTGCAACCCCCATTGTTATCTCATGTCCTTGGCCGACTTGAAGTTTGAAGAAAGAAAATTAATCTGCATAATTCAGGGCAAATGACCTAATCTGGTAGCAAGAACCAGCTTAGAAACATTCTCAGATCAACTAAGGACAAACGTGAAACATGAACGAGGAGACTCATTGGCACGAGAAAAGCAGCAACACCAGGAAAGAAGGGAAAAACTTCTTCCCAGAGGAGTGGACTTAATCCAAACACGTGCGAGCTATTCCAGCAAGTTTTCCATGACATGCTACATTGGGTGTTTCCGAAATTCTGGAAGTGATAAAGTTTGTGTCGAACAACAATGAAAAGTGCAGCTGCCTGTTTTAGCTTTTATGGATGGTAAACGCAGTTGGGAAATGCTCAAGGAAGACCTTTCGACTAAGAAAATAAAATAAAATCGAGGAAATGTTACTACAAATATAACGAAGCATTATCAAAGAGCTGGTGATGTGAATATATTTTATTATGTCTTTGCTATACCTTTGACGACCTCGTCCGATTGGAAATCCGTGCACCCAACGCTTCATGAGTTTTTCCACTTCTCACGTACTTCAATTTTAACCTGTGACTAGCTTCCTATATTCCCGGCCACTATTTGTCCGCTGCATATGGTTCATTTCACTTCCCACAGTTTTGCGACTGTTTTAGACTTTTGGGCCGTCAAAATGTTCCTATAATTCGTGGTTATACCTTATTCAGCGTTGATTTCCTTCACATTTTGCTCTGAGAATGCTCCTGAAGATGATCTTTTCACAATTATTTGCTTTGTTTGTGACAAGAACAATTTCTCAGAACCACAGCATGACATACGCAATATCATCGCATTGGCGCTTTGTTTTCCTGCGTATGCAAATGGCCATAAGAATTTGCACAAGGGGAAAAATATTTTACACTCGAAAAGGATCTTTCTATTTACTTAACCTGCTCCATCCATCAAGCCTCTTCATATTTCCCAATAACTTTTTCGGCGAGAACTGTGATTTCGCGTCACGCAGCTTACAAAATACTTCATTTGTTCGACAGACTACTCCTATGTCTATATAAATTTCGCGCTTTGCTTCCTTGTTTCCTTTTTGTGAATAGGAATTATCAGTAATTGCCACCATTTCTCCAAGAACTTCTTTTAAGTCCAGAATTTTCAAATTTCATCAATGTCCGGCGTTTTGTTATTTGTTTTTACATTTTTGATATAATTGAGGTCTTGTTAAAAGTTAGCCCTTTTCTTCTTTTTACAATTGGCACCAGACTCAGCTCTTCAAATCTATACGATACTAATCTATACGATATAAATGAAACATAAAGAATGCTTTAATTTTTGAAGTATTTCGAGCTTATTGCTGTTTTAGATGCCACGATCGTGAAAGCAAAGGTCTAAAAAGGTCCTCAATGTGTTCCATTTGCCATCTTTCGCGTTTAAATCTCCTTAAATTGGTGTTACATTATTTTATGACCGAGAGAACAAAACATTCGTTTTAAGCTTTCTACAGAAATTAAAAGTTCTTTCATTTCTTTTTATCGCTTTGTGGACAGTAAAATTACTATGGATCGCTTTGAAGCCACTAACCACGGAATCACTTAAAACTGAATCACGTAGTCACACACTGCCCTAACAGCCTTGGAACGATATAAAGAAATATATGAATATCCCATGTAGCTTTGGCAGCTTTGAATAAAGTGAGCTTTGATAGATAGCGAGCTTGAAAATTTATTGACATATTTATGTGGATTGATCGCAATGGCTAGTTTTTTGAGCTTAATTTATGTGAGAATAGAATGTTCATGTGAATTTCTCCGTATCTTCGTCTTGATATCTTACACCCATTTAGTTTTTCTTACAAATATCAATTCATCTAGAATATAGAAGTACATACATTTCATCTTACAATTTCGGCGACACCTTGCATAATCCATTTTCGGTTTGCCGGATAGTTATCGATAACCCAGTCCTACAAGACATGCAATAGTGGATTCCAATTAACGTTTTCAGTTCACAGGAAGTAGTTACATGCAAAGTCCTTGAAGTTTCCAGCGACTAACACCAGGAGGTGCTTGTGTGTGAGCCGAATTTGGTAACCAAACTAAATTTTTGCTTTTTAATTGGTTTTTTCGGAATCCACGCTAAGACAAACAGCTAATACTTTACGAGGCCCTACTGAGTTGCTATAGAGACTTCCTGGGAAGCTATTGCAGAGGGTAGTCACAATAATGCTACCAATAAATAATTATCTGCGTGGAAGGGTTAATAATTCTTATGAAATCTTGACAATATAACATTTCTAGCCGACGTATGAAAAAACGAAACTCCAGCAAGTATATGTTGCTATGTGTTATATCCTTGAATCGAAAAATGATGTGAAAATTAAAATCTCAAATAATTAGCGGACAATAGAAAAATGCACATTACTTACACATTACATTATTACACATTACTCCTGAGAATCCGAGTATATGCATGAACACGTTACAGAGATAATTAAAAGAAAAAGGCTTTACCCGGTACTGTTTCAAGGCTTCACCCGGTCAAAGGTTTGGCTAGGCAAAAAACATATAAATTGGAAAGAAGAGACTTAGCACAAGCGATATCAATATTGTTGGAAGGATCTGCTTCTGATTGTAGCTATTCTTCCAGGTTTCCTTTTCTGGAAAGTCAATATGCCAAATTTTGATGGATAAGTCTACGATTGTCTGGAGGACGAGGAGGAAACGCGACGGATGCTGCAATGTTGTGTCCTAGGGGCTGTGATGTGATGAAATTCGTTATGGTTTAGTCTGTAAGCAGTAAAAATGCAGCTGGAGATCTGTGTCATTGACAAGCAACAACAACAAGCACAAGCAACATTGACTCCTTCTACTTCAGCTCCCGGAATAGATTCCAAACGGAGAAAAGTTTGTGATTATGCACGATTTAGTTTCGTCTGCGAAAATTTATCGAAATGCTTAAACCGAAAATTCAAATGATTTAATTTCAATAGACGTGATTTTTTGATGAAAAAAGGACGCAATAAGTCACCGCTTCATACAAAATCCAATTGAAAGGCTCATTCATGTTTCACGGCCCAATGAAATGAAAAAAATTGCAAAATTCTGGAATCATAGCATGCCATGGAGTGTGAACTCATTGACTCAACAAAAAAGGAAAACCAACAAAATATTGAAAAGCAATATTTGAGAAAAAGTAGGACTATCGCAGGCAACAACTAATTTTCCTCTATAAATGTGTTGAACAGAGAATATGAAAAATATCTTTCTTCGATATTTTCATGTAGGTTAAGTTTGAATCGGTTACGAATATTCTTAAGTTCTTTTTTGTTTGGATCAGAGACTTTTGTTTCAATGTATTTTTTTGAGTGCATCATAAAAATTTAAAAAAGGCTCACAAAATATTTTTTTCCCAATTATAGATGCATGTACTATGGCGATATGTTTGGTTCTCACATAATACAAAATGGCTCCTTGTTAGTCACAAACACCTATGGTCATTTCTACTACAGAATTAATGATGATTTTTGCATCGAAGCCAATGCCTACAATGGTGCATACATGGTGTGTCACGATCAGGACGCAAAAGTTACAACTGTCAAAACGCCGATTGAAAACCTTCGGCATAGAAGTTTAGCCCAGAAAATTTTGACGATCATTTCTATACCATCTTTCGTTGGGATTGCAGTTTTCCACGTTTTGATAAAAGAATTAAGAAACTTACATGGAATCTACGTAGTGTCCTTGCAGTGTTTTATGACGGTGGAATTCATTCTTCGCAGCGTCTTCAACTCGATGAAATTGAAAGACGTTTTGTCCTTATGTCATACTATTCATTATTTTGATTTGATGAATCATTTTTGGATAGTTGTTCTGTTTACTAATAGTATCCTTTTTACTTGGTAATTATTTGTGGCTTTGAATTAAATAAAATCGTTAAACTGAATTTTTATTTCAGGATTTATCTTCCATATAAAAAAGTTGAATGGCGACCATTCGCTGTATGTAGCTACGGAGTTTTTTTCATATGTTGCTTGTTAATACCAACAATAATATCAAAAGGCTTACGAGAGAACGGTAATAATATTAGCTAAAGATACTTTTAAGTTTTACAATTGATTTAAAATTAATCTCAAAAAGAACTGTTTCCTTTTGACATTGTCTCTCTTCTTCCTTCTAGAGGTACTAAGTCTTACTGAGTTTTTTACAACACCGAAAACTACAATCGTCCTTACATGCATTTTACTACTGATTACAATTTTCATGGGTTCGAAACGCCTCAAAAACTTAATGAAAAATGAAATACTACGAAAATATTATCATAATTCAATAATTGATGACCATGACATCGAAATGCAGGAACATTATTTTGAATTAGAAGAGGTTCAACACAGGCAAGTTGTTCATTTTATTTTCTTGTTTATTTCACACATAATTTTCTTTCCATCCTGAAATGATTCATACACTCATGCCCTAGCTTCATATTTAACTGTATGCAGCATCGAATTTTCCTGTAAATAAGTCCAACGAGCATTTTGACACCCATTTTGCTTTTCCATTGTACTTTAGTCGAAAAAAATTATAAGCTGTACTCATTTCAATGACAGGCACACATATGATGGCTCAAATTGTTGTTTTCAATTGATTTTTATTGTCTAATTCAAGATTAACGTGCCTTACATCCTTGACGGGATTTATGGTGATTTTGAGAATATTTTACGTTCCCGGTCATGCCTATCTGGTGTTGATACGTAGAATATTGAAAAGTTCCCAGGGATTAGTTTTCGTACTAATATTCATCGCTCTAAGATATAAAGCAGTGCGCACGTTCGTCTGGCGTAGAGTTAAGTAGTATTAGATAATGAGCATATATTAAATCTATATATACTATAAATACCCTATACACTAGGACATATTCATGTATGATCTCAATTACAAATTTTTATATATGTGCGTTACATTAACGAAAATATCTTCTATGCATGTAAGATTTTAAATAATTTTTGCAGAGTATTAAGTTATTTTGATTCAAAGAATTAATAAATTGAATTCATAAATTAAGCTTTAAAATAGAAAATCAAGACAAATCAATGTTAACAGTTTGTTATATTTGCTGTGGCTTTTTTAATCTCCGCTCATGGTTGCCAAGCCTGCAGTGCACCGATGGACATGAAGTCGAGATGTTTTACGTGAGTACCTGCCAGAATAAGGCCTAACCTCACGGTCTCCACAGACGGGGTTGAAACAATGTGTCAGCCACCACCCCTAGAGTCTGAGACAAGTCTCAGTCCTAGGTCCCAATTTATTTAAGCTACCTGGATTCCGTAACACAACTGGTGTATGATCAGCACTACTCTCTAGCCTTCGAAACCACAACCACCATGTTTTAGCCAAGAATAGGCTCCTCAACAGTGTAGGGGGATGACAGTAACCTGTCATGGGCTCCCCCTAACCCGTGGTTCAGATAACCTCTGATCAGGTTGCGCTTCTCTACAGACCAAGAAAAACTCTGAGTTTTTGCTCCAGGTGAACGGGACTGATAACCCTTCCTCACACATCGGGTACGTGGGGTCGGTACTCCCCAAAGACTGAATGGAACAAAACGAGGCCTGAACCATTAGCCCTCCTGCGTCACCCGGAGTCCTATAGCACTAGTCTATAGGATCCGGGTTAACCACCGTCACAACATTTAGCATATATAAGATCAAGCACTATCTAACAACATATATGCAACAGGTCATAGCAGTGTACTTGTCTCGCATCCAAATAATCAACAAGTTGTACAATAAAAAAGTCAGAGCACAATAGTTTACACACAGTCAGTCAATCCGTTTATCAGCTCAGTCTAATCCTTATGGATTATACATCGAGTTCTCTCAGTAAATCTCTCTCCATTGGTTCCGCTCCCAAGGGCTCTTTCCCTCGGTACACCCAACTTGGTGACGTCATAGGTACTCGTCTTGGCCGAACATTCCTAACTTCAATCAAGTCTACTTCGATAATCATGCATCTTCTCTCTAGCACCTTCCATCTATCTTCACTACAACTTGTCATCGGTCCAGCATTTACGTCAGTCAACAGGGTTCTGTCTTCTTTCTCCTTCCATCTTTCGGCAAATCATCATATCATCAAGACGTATACAACATCAGCAGTTCAACAGTCCGTCAGTCTTCCAATTTCGACAATTTCACAATTTCTCAAGCACAACAGGACAGCGTCTTCTTTAGCGTCAGGTCCACCTTTCGGTTTTCCATCAACTTCATTCAACACACAACAACTGGACAACGACACAGATCCCCACTTCCTTCCTCCCTCCCCATTTACACGGGCTTGGGACCGTCATGTGGTAGAACCTAAGTTCTGACAGCAAGGCTGGGTTTGCACCGATGGACAGCAGAGACCACTGAAAACAAATCACAGAGCTGAATATACAAAGTTTCAGGATATGTCAAATTCCCGAAAACTGGTATACAGGTCCGCTAGGAAACTTCTATGTAGGTTTTTCAAAAAAAGACAGGTCCGTCGCTGGCAAAACCTCATTGATACTAATAACAGGGACCCCAGTAGCTTCGAGCAGCAAAAATATTAAATATATGAATAGGCTTGTTTACGGACATTTTCGTGTACATATAGCTTATTTTAATGATTCTGGCAATGAAAGTCTACGTAGTTGCCTGTTCTTCAGCGTGAAGAACGAATTTTCATTGAATGTTTTTGAATGTTTGAATGTTCATTGAAAATTTTCATTCCAATCGAGTGGACTGCACCCCAACAGAGTGTCCACCATATTTTCATTGACATGCGACATTAACATGCTATTCAACGTCTGCCAGCAGGAGAGGATGTTTGCAAAATTCAGGAAGAAAGCGAGGTTGGTTCTTCGGGAAGAAAGTAATACTGGTTGTCAATATAAGACGAAAGTGGCAACTCCTTTATGCATGCTGGTTGCCGTTGGAAAAGTACTTTGAAAAATGCTCCAGGGCGACCTTTCGACTAAGAAAAAACAAATGATGCTATAGAGAAGATGAAGTAGTTTCTAAGTGCTACTAGTGTCAATATATCATTTAGATTATATCAGATAATTTTTTAGAGATTCCTTTGAATTTTGGTGTTGACTATAAATTATTTCATACAAAACTACTGAATTGTGACAAAATTCTAGTCGCGAACATTGTTGTCTTGAAGTGTATTCTATGGTTCTCTTAAAGGATCACGACGGATAATGAATTCTTCGGAAAAAGACTTACAAGTAAAGTATTCTAGCCGAGCATTTAGGGAATTACCCCGAATGTGAGTTGGAATTTTATTCCGGTAAGTACCGCTTTTGTTGTCGTGCGGTCTCTTTAGTGTGCACTATCCTTTACTAACTATCTACTACCCTTTACTAGCCTTTAGTGTGTACTTTCGTTGATTTCATTGATCATGTCAAAGGGAATATTGATCTCTTCTTTTGAGAATAGTTATTTCTTTTTTGAGGGAGGTTATTTCGCAATATACTTTCGGCTTCCAATCCAGATTTGCAGAATTCCACTATATTAATAATAAAAAAGAATTGTTGCTGAAAATATTATTTCATTTTCAAGCAAAGTTTTGAGCTAATCCAAAAATTTGATTAAGGATTCAGTGCTCATAAGCCTCTGTTAGACGCTGTGATCCGAGACTCCGTGAATGCACTCCAAAACACACGCTGAACTAGAAACTCCTCTAACTTTTCGCTGCTTTTTAATAGTTGATTGACACATTGAAAATCAGGATCATCGATCAGATCAGGACACCTGAAGTAATAAAAGATGGAAATCTATAAGAGATAATAAAAGGAAATATTTAAAATGGATCCATATAAAACCACCTTGGGTCAACGATGTACCCAACTGTCGCTTGTATTGTTTCCAGTCTTCGTCTTCCCTCCCCGTCCTCATCAGATCAACGAACACTTTTGCAAATAAAAGTTTACTGTGAGTCAATAATGCGTCATACACGTTACAAGGGAACAGAAGAAGAATAGCAACGAGAGAATGTTTAAGGATTTAATGAAACTTACGAGGAGCTGTTTATTTAAATTTTATGGACTAAAATCAAACTTTAACTGCAGAATGGCGTTGAGTTACTCATTCAGCTTAAACAAGCAATCCTTCATAAATATTCTGCGCTAGAGTAATCTTTTGCATTACAATTTGCACATTTTCACAAAAAAAAAATCAACTAAGATTGTCTGGCATTTTCTACCCCAACCACTTTATATTCCCCCGATTCCTTCCTTACAATCCCTTGTTTTCACTCTATGTTAACATTTACATAGAAAAGAATATTGAAAAGGATCTTTCCACAGAAATTGCAAACTATCTTCAATGAAGGTGGAAATACACAATAAACGTTGGAGACCGTCCAAAAATAAGAGATTAAGGTTAAACAAATCAGGAGCAAAAACTTAGTTCATTCCACAAACAGAAAGGGTCTGCACATACCTGATAATTTTCGCTTTTTCTGAAGATATGATGTTGGAATTATGAGCTTCTTTTATGCACATGATATATTTCTCAGAAAAAAATCATTCAACTCGAGAACTGCTTCCTCGATTTCGATTGTTTCCGAATAATGGAACAGGCAATTACATTTTGAGCACAATTGTTGACCTCCATTTATATTTGTGTTTTAATCTTTGTTTTTTATATTATTTTTGTAATTAGATTTTTTAAATTTTGACAGACATATATTTCGGGAGTAAGTTGCTTCCTTCTTCAGTGTCAATTATTTTCTTACTATTCTTATTATTACAATTATTGAAGAAGGGAGCAATTTACTCCCGAACTATACATCAGTCAAAATTACAAACATAGCCTTTTGGACTAGAAAATCAAAAAATAAAATCTAATTTAGAAGTGCTAAACACGAGAAAAAAACACACAGTATCATTTTTGTACTTCTCTGGTGAAATTGTTCTGAAATCCTCGAATTCCTAAATCGGAAACCTCCACATTAGATGCTCTTTGATATCTTTGCTATGTCTATTATTATTATTTTTTTTTACATCGACAGGAATATTTTCCATAATTTAAATCCTGCTTTTTAATCTCGGGTGATCCCGCAGAATTCCGTCCTCACTACTTTATTGTTTCAAAAAATAAAAGGTTCTAGTTCTTATTTATATATCCAAAAAGTATTCGCTCACTATGTCGCAATGTACTGAATATAACGGTACTTTTTAAATGAACAATTATTGGGTAAAGAATGAAATTTATTCTCTAGTCTTGTCGATTCCATTTGAAAGTTAACCTGAAGAGTGATTTTATTCGAACTATAAAGTAGAAATTAGATACAAAAAAATGAGACAACGGTAGGTTGGAAAAGTACAATCTTCATAATGAAGAAAAATCGATTTATTTGCCATTGAAAATACTATTAGAAACTACTTCATTAGCAAAGGTGTTAGAACTGAACCCTAAATAGAGCCGGCTGCAACAGTTTACTGCGAAAAGAAAACGCTATATTGTCCTTTAAAATAAGAAAAGCCACGAAAAAAGTTTTGTGAAAAAACAAAACGAAATCCAGAAGACTGCGTGTTTTAATATAATAAGAAATAGTATACAATTCAATGCTGGAATAATGCTAGATATTATGGTAGAGTGGCCAAAAGAAAACCCTTTATTAGTACGATAAACAAAGGCAAAAGGCTCTTGCTTGCTTAGTATTATAAAAATAACAAAAAAAAAAGAGTTTTGGAATAAAGTTATATTTACTGATGAAAATAACTAAAATATTTATGGATCAGATGGAAGGTGCATGATATGGTGACGAAAAATACTGAGCTACAAAAGAAAAGCTTAAAACCTTCATTCAAGCTTGAAGGTGGTTTCGTATAAGGATTTATGCCCAAAGTGTTGAAGATTTGCGTTTGTGGATGGAATTATGGACCACAAAATATAGATTGAAATTCTCAAAGAACAACTCCATAATGGTACTGCAAAAATGGGTCTAGGCAACGTTTACGTCCATACATACGGCATGGCATACTCGGATAAGGCTAATTCATAATACGCCAAAATTGGTTGAGACTCGGGTACGATCTTCGGATATCAACCAATTGGAAATTTGTTTCACACATTGGAAACAAATATACGTAGCTACAATATTCGAAATTAAAAAGATTTCAAAGCAGCTTTAACTTCTGGATGCGGAAAACAACCATTGGTGTAACACAAAATTGAGTAGATACTGAAAATACTGGGTGACGGACCAATTATTAAGAGCCATGAAAACGTGTAAATTTCAATGGCTTTTTCAGATGATGCACTAAGTGACCGAATACTTTTTGGATCCATGAGTGTTAACCAGAACGTTTTATATTTTATTATTGTTTATGTGTATCGTTCAACTAAATTTTTATTCATAGAGTTCGTTAGATTACAATATGACTAACACCCTTAATTGAAATATCGTTCAGTATTAATATTTTGGAATTTATAGCAGTAAATTTCTTAAACTCGGTGAGCGAATACTTTTAAGAGTCACTGTACACTGTTTTTGTTTAAATAAACCCTAACTTTTCAATGCTAAACTCTTGACATGCACCACTTCCATGTCATATAAAAGGATTTACCGAAAAAGAGTTTACCTATGTGATATTTTGTTTTGATTGACATTGATAAATTTTGATTGAAAAAAATCTTATCTGAAAAAATTAATTCAAATGGAAACTGCGTTTTCCCGACGTGTTTTGTAGCTCTCGTCCTCGTATTTACATTAAAGCTGTTTAAATTTCCACTACTGCTCGCTTTAAGCTTTTACACTTGAACTTGCCGATTTGTACTGCTTAGTTCAAAGTGTACTCAAGTCTCTTAGCTTGCATGTGTACCATATGTGAAAGCTTTTTAAACGAAAAATCAAAACAGGGAAGTTACACTGGAAAGTCGAGACTACAATGAAAATTTGCTTGTAGCTTTTGTAGGAATCAAAACAAATGTTCAATGGATGTTTTTATTTTCATATTTTTATTAGTTTACATAACAGAGAAATAGGCCTTATAAATTCGAGCAAATGTTAATTGAGGAATACATAAAGCACGGCCTGCATAAGCACAAAGCATAAAGAAAAACTTTGAACTGTTTAGTTGTATCGAAGAATCTGTTGTCTTTCTCGAATCTTTTTTATCTAGACAATAGTTAATTTTTATTTGAGATTTGATACAATGAATCGTCAGTCAAAATATACTTTAACGCAGAAGAAAATCTTTCATCATTTTGTATGCAAATGTCTGTAGAAAATCCATTGAAAATTATCCAGTTCCCCGCTGAATCCGAGATAAGTGGCTCTTTCACTTATTCCCTTTGTCTGATCATAAATTTTCACATAACAACATTTGCAAAGTTCAGAACATAAGTGACTTAGTTTGCTAAGCTGGTCTGGCTACTAGCTTTCCTCTGTATTTATGTGATGTACTACTTCCATGCAACAGAATTATTTACTTCAAGCTTCTGTCGCCAAATTATCATGGAGATAGCAATGCACCACTGTTCTTTGCAAATATCTGCTCTATGAAATATTTTGTCTCTTTTCCCAGGAAGATAAGATAAATAGGGGGTTTATTTCACTTTACTCTTCTTGTAACCCATACAGTAAACAGAGTTAAACACAAACAGATATAGTATTGAAACGTATGGCGAGACGTATTTCTCCATTTAATCAATCCTACCTTATATCCTACATTATATTCGTGCAAGAGTTTTTTTTTTGGGTTGGGTGGTGAAGGCAATTTATGCCCGGAGTGTAGGACTCCTAGCAGCGCATGCTACCAGACTACCTACTAAACACCCCCCACCTGTCAAGAGACCCTAGCCTGGAACTGTTTGACACATTATTTCGGGCTAGGCCTCTTTTTACTTCGCCCTAGGGCGCCGTCAGCGTAGAGAAATCTTCCCCCAGCGGGAAGGGGTAGGATGGAGGAGGACTGCTGGAAAAGAGACTCCTCGACACCCCGCGCAAAGGTTATCAATGGTACCTTTTTTGCTGTAAGTATTGCCCGAGAGTAATGTGCCACACAGGTCCATTTGTCGAAAGTTTTCAGCATTTCTCCGACTAGGTTGTCTAGAGAAAGCTCTCCCATTACCTCCCACAAGTCCTGCCGCATCTTGTTTCACCTTCTACAGTTGAAGAAGGTGTGACATGCGTCGTCTCTATTTCCTGGGCACAAAATGCAGTCTGGGGACCGTGATTTACCAATCTTGTGCAGGTAAGACTGAAAATACCCATGCCCATTAACAAGCTGGGTAAGGTAATAATCAGTCTCACCGTGCCTTCGATTCAGACACGATCCAACGTCCCCTATAAAGCGGGTAGTCCAGCAGCCACTAAAGTCGCCTTCCCAGGACTGTTGCCACTCGAGTATTGTGCGCTGCCTCTCCTCTCGGTTGACAGCATATCTTGAACCCTCCACTTTTCGGTCATAAATTCTCCGTCGCTCTCTAGCAAAGAGGGCGATGGGTATCACTCCTGCGATCATCAACACCGCCGACTCAGAGACAGTGCGGTATGCAGACGCAACCCGCAAAGCTCCTCGTCTATGTACCTGTGCCAAGCGCTTTCGGTGCAGCTCCTTACTGAGAGCTGCGGCCCAAACCTCAGAGCCGTACAGTAGCACTGACTGTACAGCACTCTTGAGAAGTCGGCGTTTGCTTGGTGTGGGCCCACCGATGTTGCACATTAGCCGACTTAGAGCTGAGACGCCTATCGCGGCCTTTTTCGCCGTTGCCCTGATCTGTTCCGAAAAGCTCATTTTGGAATCGATTAATAGTCCCAAATATTTTATTGCAAGTTTAGACTCAACAGTCGCATCTCCGATCTGCAAAGGAATTACCGTGGGTATTCTTTTCTTCGTGAGAATGACCACCTCCGTTTTCTCTAGTGGCAAACTGAATCCGCGGGTGGTCATCCATTCCTTCACTTGACGCATTAGCATTCCCAGAATGCGCTGCGCATGCTCGACTGTGCGTCCGGCGACCAGTGCTGCTATATCACCTGCATAGCCGACTAAGCGCGACTCGTCTGGCAGCTCAAGCCTCAATAGCCCGTCATATGAGGCGTTCCACAAGTCTGGTCCCAATATGGAGCCTGTCGCTACACCAGACGTTATCTCCATACTGCGCCGCCCATCTTGTGTATCATAGAGCAGACTGCGGTCCTTTAAGTAATCACTCAAAATCTGCATCAGATACCCTGGCATTCGGAAAAAAATTCCAATGTGCCAAGAATATCCGCCCATTTGGCGGAGTTGAAGGCATTCCTGACGTCAAGCGTCACTAGCAAGACAACTCGTTTGGAATCAGTTTTGTGTGCTTTGGCTTGACGGACAGCATTTACCACTTCCATGATGGCATCGGAAGTGGATCGCCCTGCTCTAAAGCCATACTGCCGAGGAGATAGGTCCCTGCAGCACGAAATGCGTCAGTGAGTCTTCCCTTGATGAGCTTTTCGAACACTTTCCCGGCTGTGTCCAGCATACAAAGCGGACGGTATGTAGAAGTCATCCCGGGGTCCCCTTTCCCCTTGCTAATCAATGCGAGCCGCACCACTTTCCAGCGAGATGGAAATACACCTTCTCTGAGGCAAGCGTTAATCACATTGAGTAGCAAGTCAGAACAAACGTGGAAGACCATTTGTAGCACCTCGGTTGGAATGCCGTCTGGTCCTGGTACCTTTCGAGCTTTCATAGAAAGCATCGAATCCTACAGCTCAGCTTTTGTGAAAAATTAACATTCCACTGAATCGACCTCGTGGGTAGCATCAACACGGACAGGATGAATTGGCAACAGCTCCTGCACTATCCCGTCCATCTTGTCTGCTTGAAGTAAACACGGCTTCCGTGAGGTACCGAGCTTGCGCCACACTACCTTGTAGCTGAGTCCCCATGGATCCCTGTTCACGTCGTCCACAAGTTCTTGTCAGCAGCGTATCTTACTCTCGTTGATGAGTCTTTGGAGTTCTTTCCTCGCTGACCTGTATGCTGCTGTCCTATTGGATGCTTCCTCAACGCTTCTCGAGCGCTGAGCTGAACGTCGAAGTCTGTGACACTCTCCTCATTTGTCTGCAATATCTTTTGACCACCAATGTACAGCAGGCCTGTCGTGTCGAAGCCTCCGTCGAGGTATAGATGAGCTACAGACAGAAGTGATGAGGTATATCGTTGACTTCACAATTCCCTTGACTCCAGCCCTTCCGCTCCCTGAAGGGCTTTCCGATGTGGTTCCGCCTTCCAGAATCACATCGGCGAAAGTCTTCACGTCCATTTTTCTGGTATTCCAACCGGGAGTGAAAAATCGTTGAGACGAGCGAGGAGTGGTATCGGCGATCTCGAAATCGATGTTTTGGTGTCTCGCTGAATAATCCTCGAGTACTCTCCAGTTAAGCGTCGTCGAAGCGAGGGACTCCGAGGCGAATGCCTCATCTGGGATTGCTCCTTCGCAGCCCCAGCGCCGGAAGGTAGGTACATTACCGGTATTCAATACCACAAACCCCGTCCTCGCCGACATATCCAGAATGCGGTGCCCGCTGGAATCGATTTGAGACATGCCCCACTCAACGGCTCAGACGTTGAAGTCTCCTGCTACGAGTACTTTGCCATCTGTGCTCGGAACTGCATCCTCTAGCGCGTCCAGTCTATTTTGAAAAGATGGCATTGACTCTTTCGGCGTCAGATTTACGCTGAAAAACGTTATATCCGGGCACCGAATCTAGACAAAACCATCTCCTCGGCCGTGACCCTGAATCTGGAGTCGCATGCTGCCCTGAACCCAAACGGCAGAAGTATGGGAGTGGGGAGCTGGTGAGGTCTTGTTTCGATGTTGTTCGCTCAGCAGCAGCGGATCAGCTCCCTTTTCTCTGGCGAACTGTTCTAACAAATCTTGTGCATTGATGCTACGGTGCAAGTTAATTTGAAGGGCCTGATCATCACCTCAGAGCTGCTTTTGCTTTTGCTAGTGCCTCTCTAAAGATTGGCCACGTGCCTGTACCTGCAACGTGAGGGTGCTCTGTTGGTTGAGAGTTAAGTTAACAGCGCGGAGCCTCAGCGCACACTTTTATCTTATGCCCAGACGCTCCACACTTAAAGCAAAGCATACTATGGTCAGGGCCCTTGCAATCCGAAGTGGTGTGCCCGTATCCAAGGCACCTGTAGCATCGAACTGGGATGACTTGACGGCGAATTCTGCACACCACCCAGTCGATTTTTCGTTTTCCTTTGGCGAGGAGTTGTGTAGTATCTTTCTCTGTTACGTCAAGTATGGCCAGCCTTTGCCCTCGACGATTCTCTGGAGAAAGCTTTACTTTTAATAGAGTTATTCCAGGGAACTCCTTTTGAATGGCTTCTTCAACCTCAGCCGGGTCGGCGATGCAGTCCAGGTCCCTTACTTCCAATGATGCCCTTGGCTCCAGGGTAGAGACGGTGGCTTTTGCCCCAAGGACGTCGTTTATTTTATCGCGGAATATCGATTTATCGGAGGAGTCCGCTCCAAACTCGACGAGTAGCCCTCCGGACCTAGTCAATCTTAGAAGTTTAGGTAGACAGACTGCCTTCTTCTTCTGAATTGAAGGTTTCTCCATTCAAAAAGTTTTGTAAGAACAGAAAATGTGTTGGTTCATTGAAAAAACATACATAGATTAATTTGATTGTGGCAACTATTTTCGAGTCATTCTTGCTGTATTTGGCTGCGCCGTAGCGTATCAAAGAATGACGATTGTGAGATTGACGAGCTCAGGATGCTTTTCTTAGAATTTATCTTGCAATCTTTGGAACAACTGAAATATTCTATCCACAGTCATCGTTAAATTTGACTTCAACTGTGAATTATTTCTTAACATTCCTCCATACACACAGTTAAATCTTTTTGCCAGTGATATTTTCCTTCGGATCTGGTACAGACTGGTGGTTTTTGTCAAGACTCTGTCGTTTCAGGATTATATTGTCATAGGAAAACAATTTTCATCGTCTTTACAATCCTTAATTTTAAGCCGCTATTCTCAAAAAGCTCAATTTTTATCAATGAGAACAGACTTGTTGCAATTGACATACGATCGTGTTAATTCCGTTCACTGAGAGTATGATGTAACAATAAAATTAACTTGCTGACTTTCCTTAGATCGTCCAGGTGGTGTTGCACAGTTGAGTGTTATATATGAAATATTTCCATTGCTGATTGACGTTGAATTTGCTCCAATATTGCCCTTACAAGACGCTCGTCAAAGTTGGAATGACGTCCAACTTTTGTTTCGTCTTCTAAGACCATATCTCCATATGTGAAATTTTATAAGCCAATTTCTAACTGCGAGATCAGTTATTAGTACTTCATCATATACACATCATATTTTAACAGCTGACGCCTTGGCACATTTTCCCGGTTTAAATTCCCAAAAATTTTTTAGCCGTCCAACTCAGAGGTTATAAACCAGTTTAACGTCAGTGTATAACACAAAACGGTTGATAAGAGACTAACTGAAGCCTCGTGTATATAGTGAACTTGAATAAATAACATGAACTTGTCTTGTTCACGCATAGCGGATAGATATGAAGAACGGTTTCTACTTAGCTGTATTGAATGTTATTTATTACTCGACAAAATTTGCGAAGAGGTATTTGCTGAATTTATGACGTCAGGAAGCCTGCAAACTTATAAAACATCAGATACAAGGCACTATTATAATCAGAGCCTTAACCAAAGAGTTTCTGAGTCTACCAACTACTATCCTTAAGAAGTTTGAGATTTAAAAGTCGTTATAGTCTTGATTACCGATTATATTGAAATATTGAAACGTAATCCTGTTAAAGGGCTATCATAAGATATTTATCAACCCATAATTGCCACGTGAACCTGTCTGTGAAACTTTTTAAAAAATCGTTGCGAAAAATTTCCAATATTTACTTATACTTTTATATTCTCGCTTCTACTAGCAGGAGGACTTTGCATTAACATTTTTTTATTCAACAAAATTTTTTTGTATTTATTTTTAACCGTCTGCCATAGTTTACATACAGTTTCAATTGAAAACAATGCATGTTCCTTTTCTGTAGATATTCATGGAATTTAATGCAAATTTTAGTTGGCTCGTTTATACAGTGCACATTAAAGAACAAGCGTACATACTAACTGTTACTGCATGTTAGTTTGTATGTTTGTCTATCACTCAACCGTAAAATAGTGGAATTTATAAAATGTACAAAAGTGAACTAAGGAATAGCTAAAATAAGTTGACACTAAGTCCGCAATATATGACAAAATTAAGCTCATTGACATGAAAAAGCATTTCATGGCTTCGGATCTCTCATTAAAAATTGAGTTCAGTTCATTGAACTGACACCTCTAAGTAAGCGCTAAGTCGACTACAGCGAAGTAAGTTTAGGTACTTCAAATTCGAATTTGATTACAATGATTGTGATAGAAATGTTAACATGGTCGTAGATTAACAAAAAATTGAAATTTCTTTAGTTTAGAAATGAGTTGAAACGAGAACCTTAGAAAGATCTTTGCAATGTTTTTCGCAATAATTTATCTAAAAATATACATAGGCAATTTTGCAAATTTATCTAAAGTTATGTAGATGTTTTCCAAACAAAAATATCTTAAACCAATGTCGAAGAATCCCAAAACAGTAATGTTTTGATTCTTATGTTCTTTCGTTGATGCAATATATTCGAAATTTATAATTAACTGAAACATATTCTAAATTTTAAACATATGTTCCTAAAGACATTTTTCATAATTGCACGTCAGCAAAGTTGTTCAATAATTTTCCATACCTATTGTAGATCAACTAGCAGTAATTCTGATGTATGCGTGAAATTAAACGTATTCGCAGCTTGCATCTGTACATGAGTTGTACAAGTGTGTCCGTTAGTATATGATAGGACACATAAGCCTATACATGACTATAGTTCCGAGCATACAACAGATAATGGCTATTATGTTTGAGCTCTGTCTCTAAAAATTAATTAAGAAAATCGTAATTTATGTTTTTCGTGCATATACCAAGCGATGAATGTGAAATATTTTCTTGTTTAACGTTAGCGAAAAGGATATAAGAAAGACCGAAAGACGCATTTTAATAGATTTCATATGACCCCAAAGTTGTCGGATATATTTATCGCCATACAAGGGTTCGAGAAATTTTTTTGGCCCGGATCTAGATGCCATATATAAATATTTTTATTTTATTTACATAAATATTTTCATTCGAAAAGCTTAACCCTTAGCTGGTATTAATATTTTAAATTACATTCTTGGTATCGGGGGTCCAAGTGGACCCCAATAGAAAAAAATTAAATAAAACGTGCTCTATAAATTAATGAAGCTGAGAATTTCTATATATTCAAAGAACACACTTCTTCAATTATAAAAATCAACTTTTATTAATTCTTTGATAAATCTTATCACTTATAAAGATACAGCCTTTGACTTAAGGTAGCTATTTTCAGTCTGTACGTAAAACATTAAAAAAAATGAAAAAAATATAAAATAATGTAAACAAGTTCGTTTTTATGCTTTATCATACTCTAAACTTAACAAAACCAGGAACTTCTTCTGAGATCAATAATACTTGAAAAAAAATAACAGGCATTATATAACTTAAAAATATTAGTGAAAAAAAACCATTTGCTTTGGAAAGCGCACCGACTACTTATGTTTGGCATTTGGTACACATTACAGTCTTTACTGAATGACTTCTACATATATATCCGCTAGATTTTATACACTTTAGGGATTGTTTTTGCCTAAAAAAGCCTTCATTTCCGGTACATTCACATGATTTGTATGTATTCCTTGGCTGGTGCACTTTTCAGAAAACTCTGTAATTTTTTCGTTAGTGTGCTTGCATATTATGTCACTTATCTCATTTGTTATCAATAACTGCCACGAATCAAGTGGTGACATGTTTATTTTATCACGAGCTTCCCCAATCAATCCGGGAAGATGAGTTATAATATTAGAAAATCGTGTGCGTGAAATACTGGGAGGTGTTTTCGACTATTTGTATCGATTCTTACCTCTAAAGAAGCCGGAGTTTGCGGTGTTATCTTCCTCTTCATCAGAGCTACTTGTGTCGGAGGAGTCACTCTCATGCACAATTACGCTGTCATCCGAGCAACTAACAATCTCCGCATCTTCTCTGTCACTAATTATTTCATCGTCACACACTTCACATGGCAGATGTTCGCAATCGGTTTCAACGTTTCAATCGGTTTCAATCTTCCAGAAGTTTGCGTATCTCATCGTCACTTAGAAATCGCGCCATTTTTGCTTCAGAATACTGAAAAACTAAAAAAAAAATGTTTCTAAACCCAAAACAAAGAACACTTACTTGGTTCATTTGGACCCCAAACTAGTTCATACATTCACTTCTAATCAAGATAAAGCAATAAACGTCCGGCACCCACTACAACACGTGACATTATGAGATTATATCGATGTGCGTGTTCGTAAGTGAAAAGCTAGCGATACTGCAACGATAAATATTTGCAGTGGGGTCCATTTGGACCCCACGATATCAGCTAAGGGTTAACACCACTACAAATCAAAAATCCAACACTGGAAGAGTTTTCAGCACCGTCTGAACCCAAAAAATAGTGGGCTTCAAAATTTAAAAAAGTCGTACGAAGACTGAAAACGACTTTAAAACGAATTTAAACCTGGATAAATCATAACATAATAATAGAGCAACACAGCAAAGCATAACAATTATGTGTAAGTACTAACAAGTGCTATTACTTCGAATAAATTTCCACCCTAACTAAATTCAACTCAAATTATCCAGGTGCAATAGTATTTGTGATCATAATTTGACGGAGCTAGTTGCGGATTAACATTTTTTTCAAAATTTGTATCCATACAAAGTGACTCGTATATACTATTATATCGGAAAAATTATTCTCACATAATTTTAAGCTTTACCTCATTCTACTCACCTACTGCGTTGAATTTCTAAGCTCTCTGTCTTGTAAAGCTCGCTATATTTGTTTCATGGAGTATTCGTATCTCTTTTTTATTTTTTGTAATTCCTCTGCGGGCACTTCGAACAACTCTCGATCTTAGAGGACTCTACGAAGATAAGCTGAATTTTATTTGATGGTATTTCCCTCATTATCCCTCTTAGAATTTTAGAGTGAAAACGTAAAATCTTCTAATTGATACTCCATCCTGCACACTTACCAGATTAAGTCTTCAGTAACTTCCATTTGTTTCCAAACCTCAAAATATGTCTTGAAGCATATAATTTAGCACCAGCACGGAGACCAGCACCATTTTGAGAGGCTGGTCAAATCGGACTTAATGATAAGGTATCACTGCTTTAGAAGATTAATTAGCTATTAATTAATTGTTAATTAATTAATAGCTATTAATTAACTATTAATTAATTGATTTGTTAGCTAAGATATAAGTTATGTAGAAGAGAAAGTTAAAAAAATTCGAATTATTTATCATTATCAGTCTAAAAACTGTTCGCACAACCCTTCATTTTCAATACTTAGTTAAATTTCTAATATATAACATGAAGAAAGTGCCGACTTGTGAGTGTGCTTAATCAACCACGAATACGTTGATATTTTAAAGAACCAGTCGGAGCTGATTATTGAAAAATTGCCTAGAAACAATATCCTTCGTATTTCAGCAAGGTGACCTTATGCAAACGATTATACTTTCTTCGAAGCTTATCTCAAACTGATGCCTTTGCAGAGTTCAAAAGCAGTTGCATTTACAATCTCAATCTTTGGATTCAGTCACAGATGCAGACAATCTGATTGAAAATTTGAGGGATCAGTCAAACCACCAGTAAAACCTGCCTTCAATTGTTAAAAGGCAGTTAGTTAGTTAGTTAAAGGCAGTTAGGCAAAATACTGAAATATATGTAGATTGTTTTTCTATTGAAAAAAGTTAAAGATCTTTTTCGACACTGAATATCTATGATCGGAATATTTTCGAATTAAACTTTGAATTCAATTACTTTGTAGGTTTGGAACAAGAAGGAATCAGAAAAAATTATCGAACAATTGGAATTAGCAAGCAAAATAGTTCAACATTTTAAAATGCATGTATACTTTTTTGACGTTACGAAAAACGCGTTTCTTTCTAACATAACTAACGTTTTACTCAATAATATTATATGAGTTGTATCTTTGTCGCTAAAACCTTACACCAAACTCTCGGGTAATTTTTATGTAACTCTCCTGTCAAGATAGTCAAGTACTCCGCCAATGCTCCTATCTGTTCTCGGCATTCATACATGGTAAAGTCTTCTTATTCCTTTTGCAAATTATTTCCATTTTATTCACTTATAAGATAGAGATTCTGACATATGTGTAAATGACATTTCCTTAGCTTCTCAGTTCCCTGTACTCTACGTATTTATGCATGCAACAGAGATCATAAATAAGGAGTAATAGTACAAACGACATGACCTGTCAGAATACCTACAGTTGTTGCTTCCGAATCCAGAAAAAAAGAAGAAATCTTACATGTAGTCAAGTTTTCTACATTTCATTATACCAACAAGGCAAAAAGACTTGTAATGAAAATGTGATGTCTTGCTTTTATAACTTAAAAAAAAAAACACAAAATTTCAACTCATTTCACAAAATATTGAGTTTTGAGTTAAGGACTGCATAGTAGCTATGCTACTACGACATTGCAAGTGCTAAAATCAAATATTTGCTTACTTATCCTTGAAGGGCCGTTTTTCTGTTTACATTAAAATGTAGCAATGAGTTGGTTTTATCAATACAATACAATACATTTATTGATGCCTTCCATTATTAATACATGTCATTCTTAGTCAATTCTACACAGTTTGTTTTCTAAGTGACTATGCTAGTTAGGTCTACTTTTTCTTATCTAATTATACATAATATTTATCGATCGCATTTAGCTGTTAAAAAGTTTCTTTAATTATTCACTTGCGCTTGCATCACGCGCTGTCATGTCTTCACTTAGTCTTAACCTAAATAAATACTTAACCTACGTATCTTAAACCTAAATAAATACCTAACCTACTATATACAATAAAGCTTAAAAACTAAAGGATTTTCTTATTATCCTTTTACATTTTTGCATATTTGACTATCCTCGATGAAGTTCAGGATGACCTTTGTAGGTGTACAATTCTTCAAATATTTTATCCGCTTCTCGGTTGATGATACTGCTTGGCCTGATGAATTTCCCGTGTTGTAGTGTTGCTGCGTGGTTGAATATTTTATTCATCCGTTCGTTTGGATGTTCCCTTAGGCTGCTGTACATAGTACCAAAACGCCAAGTGTTTATTCTGCTGGGGAGTTGCTCGAGCTTAGCTTCCTCGTATAATTTTTCGCTGCGATATCGGCGTTCCGTTCGAGGGTCGAAGTAGAGTCCAGTACAAGCTCGTAGTACTTTTCGCTCCAACTTTGCGGCGTCTCCCATTGTTGTTTTGGAACATGACAACCAAATTGTTGCAGCTTAGGTGATAATGGGTCTAATCAGTGTTTTGTATAGGGTTGACTTTGTATTGGTGGAAAGCCCTGCTTGGTTACCGAGAAGAAACCGAATGCGGGAGAATGCACTGTAGGCTTTTTTGGCGCTATCTCGAAGATGAGGGTTAAATCTGATCTTTTCATTAAGAGTTACTCCAAGTTACTTTAGATTGGGAAAAGGACAAATGGTTGCTTCACCTATTTTTAAAGCGGATTTTTTGCACTTTTGTTTTATGAATTTGTGCCCAAAGTGCTTTTGAGGATTTTTGAATAGAGTCAATTGGGTTTTTTCAGCATTTATCTTTATACCCCATTCAACGAAGTACTTTTGTAACTTCACTATGTAATTTTCAATTGATTCAACGGCTATTACTGGGTTAAGTTGGGACGAGTAAACCAAGGTGTCGTCAGAAAATTGGATAATTTTGGTGTTTTCTGCTTCTGACGGAATTGGAATATTTGCTGTGTATATATTATACAATACAGGACCTGTCACTGAACCTTGCGGTACACGAGATGAAAGATATTGTTTCAGTGAATTTTTTTCCTGAACGGAGACATAGAAGGTCCTCTTACAGAAGAAGCTAATGGCAATTCTAATCGCTTTATCAGGGAACCCTAGTTGAATCAATTTAAAGATTAGCCCATCATGCCAAACACTATCGAAAGCTTTTTCTAAGTCGAGAGCACATCCTCATGAAGGCAAGAAATTGCATTTAATGTGCCGTGTTTAGGCTTAAATCCGAATTGGTGCTCTGGAATTAATCGTTTTTGTTCACAGTGTCCTGTTAACATCCGGAGCCATACTTTTTCAAAGATTTTTCCTAAGTTGGAGAGCATGGAAATGGGTCGAAAATTTGAAGGAGAGAAATCTTTGCCAACCTTGTGTATTGGAATGATTTTTGCAATTTTCCACTGATCAGGAAAGTAGCCATTGTTTATGCAATTGTTGCAAACCAATTGCAAAGTTGCAATTGGTTAAGAGCTTAACCATGGAGGGTGGAAGGTGTTTTAGAACAATATTTGGTATATTGTCAGGCCCACTGGGCTTTTTAGAATTCAGTGTTAGAATTAACTGCGTCAACTGTTCTGAACTAATGAATTGTGATTGATCTCGTGGGTGGTCTGGAATACAAGAGAGAAGAGAGATTGCCTTGCTTGTACTGGGAAACTGACTCTAGAACAGCTTTGGAGTGAGTAGAGTTGGGTTCCGGTGGCTGAGAGTTTAGTTGGCAAAGGAAATTTTCAGCGAAAATGTCAGCTTTAGCTTGAGGCATGTTAACTTGCTTTTCATTAACTATAACCTTGTCGGCAGAGCGATTGAATTTTCCAGCTAGAATATTTATTTCTTTAAACATGCTGGGGCCTGGTTTAATGTTTCGTAGGCGTTCTATGAGTTGTTTGCTGCGATAGTCATGGGTCATTTCTCTAATCTAAGAGCTGAAGCCGTTAATCCTCGAAAGTATATTCTTATAAGTAGCATTTGTCCTGTTCCCATACCTATGGTATATTCTTTTTAATTGTTCTCTCCATTGATGCCTAGCTTTCAAGTGTATTACAATGTCTTCCGGGAGGGCATTGTGTTTGAATTTAGGTGGGTGGACGATTTTGGAGTTTCTGTCAATTGATAACTGTATAAAAATTGCAGAAATATTAACAAGACTATCAATTTCTCTGTTGCTCAGATTTCTGTCTTTGGGAAAGATGATAAGTTTAAGCTTCAACCTGATGTCTTCCTGTAATTTGGACCAATTCGTATGCTTGAATGATAGAAAGCTGGTTGGGGTGGATTGTAAAAGCTTCGCAAAGGATAAGAGTTTGATGGTCAACTGGATTGCAAAATGATCGGACATACCCGTATACGTAGTGCAAGTAGCATTCGGTACAGAATAAAAGAAATTTTTCGACATCAAAAAATAATCCAGAATTGAAAAACTACTGGGTCTTGTAGGTGAGTTCGGAACGATAAGTTCAAATCCAGGTAGTTGGTTGCTTGAATGGAGCCAGTTATGCAGGATTCTATCTTTGGGGGTTACTACCAAGTCTCCCCACTCGTTGTGCCTGCAGTTGAGATATCCGGCAATGATTATATTTTGATATACTAATGTAAGGTTTTGGAGCACTGCAAGATCGAGTTTCAGATTTCCTGCAGAGGCAGAAGCAGGTATGTAAACAGAGATGATCAGGATTGACCTGGCATCCTCTGTTTTAACCAAAGCCGCAACAGCAGAGCAACAGGTGAGGTCATCAATGGCAACTTGCTCAAGGGCCAAGTGATTTTTTAATTAAAAGAGCTGTACCACTGTGTGCGTCATCCCTAAGTATGTTATACACTGTAAATCTTAATATGTGTTGCTTTCTCAATCTTGTCTCCGAGATGCAACAAAAGGTTGCCTCGTGGTAATTTAAGATTTTTTGTGCCGCTGCTCTCTGGTCATTGGTGTGCTCAAAAACCACACCGGGTTCAAATCCGCAAAGCCTTATTTGTTATCTAGATTGCTCTCGCTTCAAATGTCATTCGTGCTGGCCTCCTCGCTAATCCTAGTTTACTAACATTCTCTTAAAATTTGTATCCATATACAACGGCTTATATATACAACTACACCAGAAAAGTATATTTCAAATATCTTTAAACTCAGAAAGACAGGCATTGCGACCAATCCACTTACCTATGTCGTTTAATTTTCAAGCTCTCTATCTTGTCAAAACTTGGTTTATTGTATTATGAGGGTTATTCTTATCTTTATCTTCGTAATGCCGTTCTAAAGTGGGAGTGCTTTCTACTAGTTACGCAATGCATCAGAATTCGAGTGGAAGTAATGGCTAGTGATGGACAATACTTTGCACAGAAAATTAGAAGTCTACCTTATTTAACAATAGGCGACCTAATATCTTTGATGGTGTCCTGTTTTAGACGAACAAAAAAATAATTCGATTTTTGCAATGCTGCTAAAAATAAACTAGTTAGACTAGACTTACTCACTTGGAAAATAGAAAAGCGGAAATTAGCTTTCATTAGATGTAAATATTGAAAAAATAGGACAACGCATCCATGAATTGTATGGAATAAATTATTTTCTTTATATCTTATCAATTATCATAGGCTTTATACTAACAGAATGTTTTTGACAAAACATCAATCAAAAGTTTGAATCAAGAAGTGTCTCGAGGAAGTTGTCTAAGCTTTTGGGACTGTCGAGGGGATTATCCAGCAATCAAAGTCCACCTTGTGCTAGACATAAACAACGCAACACGGCGCTTGTGTACAGTTGCGTTGTTGTGCAGATCGGCGATACCCTTCCTCTTATTTTCTTTCATACATTATTGCAACCTTTCTATGATTGAAGCGTAGTATTCTCCGGTTTTGACACGCCTATATCTTTACAATCGGTCAACATGATCATTTCAGAATCCTTGAAGACTGTCGCCATGATTTTTCCTGCCAACTGTGAGACTTTTAAACCTTAAACGTCTTCGGGTATGATGTGCCTTTTTGTGTCATTGAGTCCTGCTTGGAATCAGGTTAATAATGATGAACCTAAATTTCGTCTCCAGTAACAATTCGATTTAACAATCCTTCTTTGTCTTCACTACAGATGCCAAGAAGCTCATAAAGAATTTTATAAATTGTCGTATCTAATATCTGTCAGCAGCCATTTTTGCATGCTGTTTTTTTTTTAAGTATAGTATCTTTCAATATTAATTTTGCGAGTGTTTGAATCATTTCGTGAGTAGTCATTACGATCGGTCGTCGGGGCCTTGGATTGTCTTTAAATGAGTTCCTACCTTGTAGGGATATGACGTGAGCTGTTTTATAGTTTTGGACTCAAATCCTTCATTATCATTAGAGCCAGCTTATATTAAATGTGTCAAATCTTCCAAATTGCTGTTGTTGATCAAAAAACAATAGGTATAACTTTTGATTCAGACAAGTAAAATACATTTAAGTGGTCTGGCCACCCTGAAATTTTCAAATATCGATTGTGTTCTGTTCCTTTAATGAAGGCGAAACCTTTGGTTATAATTAAAGCTCCTTGTTAAAATTACAAAAATGACGAAGTAACAGCTATTCTTAGGTACAACTTCCGAGCCGATGATACGCGGTTTGACAAGAAGCAGTGTCCATTACATCATTACGTTAATCGGCACGTAGCACTATGGAGCATTATTTTGCGTTTGAGCAACACAGAAACACTCATCGTATAAAGTTAATGGTAAATAAAGTAAATGGAAGTTAAAAAGCCAGAATCTCGATAAGGATATCAAAGGAATAAGAAATTGGAAGAGGCGATCAACCAGTGTAAAAAGCGAAATCGGCCAGTCAATCGATATGTAATGGAGCACAAAACGAAAAATACCAGCACAGCAGCCAAGAAACTGAACGCTGGCCGAGATATCGATGTACCGGTTTCGACGAGTTTGGGTATAGGATTCCCAATTATCGTACTGTTTTTCAAGGAATTAGCAGCGTTGTCAAGTGTAAGACATGCAACGATGAAGTAAAGTTCACGGAATTGAGATTTTGTGGAATCGGATCAAATTAGTAGTTTCTTGCGGCACTGCGAACCAACAACTACTGATTCTAGTCCACTCATCAACAGCAAAGCCTATGACATAAACAGACGGATTATCATCACAGTCCGACTTTTAGGGATTGGTCTTTGAAGAATACCAAATTTTGTGGGAGTGTGCATTTACCGAACGCAGTGTACCATTTGTTCTACGATACTGTCATCGGTGTTATCAAAACTGCTGCAGAAACTGTGTGTAACGTGTCCATAAAAAAATGTTGTGCATTCTGTTTCTGGCGACGGGACTTAGCGTAAACGAGGCTACAGGCATAGGCTTCGCACTATGGCATATCGACGATTATTGGATATTACTCAGGAAAAGTTATTGATTATATAATAAAATCATCGTACTGTAAAGCTTGCGAGTATTGGATCAATTGTACTGGTCAGTACAATTGATTACAACTTATTGTGTAAAGATCATATGGAAGAATGTTCTATGAATCATAAGGGATTGTCCGCGAAATTAGAAGTCGATAGCGTCAAGGAAATATTTTTGAGAATATTCTTTAAGAGTATTAATAAAAGCATATTCTGTCTGTTACCCGAATTATATCAGAGATGGGGAATTAAAAACCTACAAAGGAACTGTTGATGCGAATCCATACAAAAAAAAACACAGATAAGCTAATCAATGTGCTAACAGTATATTATGGTCTTGTTTTACGAAGATTTTCTCATTTCAAAGATGAAACGAAGGAGGTAATCTGTGCAACGTACAAACACAAACCTGGACAGACAAAAAAAACCCAGCATAACGACTGGCCTCCTGGAGAAGACTGGTAGAGATACAGCACTTGGCAAAAATCAAAGGCGATCGGCACTTTGGATGAGTTTGCTCACAGGAATCATTTCTTCTCACAGGACCTTACTTCAGATAAACTGTTGAAGCGGTGTGAAGGATTCATATCCAATATTCACGCAAAATAGCCACGTTAACCTCAACGCGGTTATTCGGTCAACGGCTCCGAAAGCCAGTTCAAGTGGTGCAGAAATCAACGAAAATGCTAACCATCATGTATAAGTATAAAGTATAACTATAAGGTATATAAAATATAAGGACACTGATTAATATGTTGTCCCTGAAAATCGGGTATCGCTGCTACGACTACTGCCAGATAACCAGATAACCATTGGTAAACCGGAGAGATACGAGCTTAACAAAATAAGAAATTGGGTCGCCAAGCTCTTCGATCGTTTAAAAACCAGACCCAAAATGCTCAGAAAGCTACTGAAGGACAATTATGTTGGCCAGGAATCGTTGAGTGAAACTACTAACCTGGACAAATAACGCGGAAACTACATTTTTTGACATTGCAGCTTGTAAATCTCGGAAACTTATGGTCCGGTTGCCTTGAAATTTCGGAACAATGGTCTCAGATATATTATCTAAAATGTAGCGTAGAATTTTTTCGCCGATATGATTATTTTTTTTTGTCAAAAACAATTTCAAAACTGTTCCAATTTTTTTTATTTTTCCCATTTAAAAAATGAATGTAGCGATCCGAAAAAAAATATCCTACGCTACATTTTAGCCATCCTCTTCAAGAAGAATCTGCTGTTTTTTGGTTTTTTTTTTCTTGCCTGAGATTTCTTGCCTGCAAGGTACGCACATGTGGGGCAGAGGATCTTCGCGAAAACACCTATAGAGCCGCCATTTTAAAATATTTTTTGCCAAAAATTAAAAAAATATTATAAAAAAAATTATTAATAAATTTATGCATCGATTAAGTCTATCAAATTTTCTGCCTTCGTCCTGCGAAAGATTTCCAATCAAAGATTTATCAACATCTGCTTCGCTACTACTACGGACATGCAAGAAATTGCGCAGTTGTGTCTGATTAAATTCAAATTATTTTCTGGTACAGCATCGTAAATGTTTCGACTGTGTCTCGTTTTCTTTTTAATTTTTCACATCCTATTTATGGGAATTTATACCCTATCTATAGAAGCGTTTTTATGCATCAAGTATGCATACGAACATATTGCAGGCTTCGAGTTAAAAATAAAACGACGATTACAGTAGGCAAATCGTTTTTAACATGAGCATGAAAAATCGTATAAATCAATAGTGTATAAGATTTCATTTAACGTTGCCATAGAATTGAAACTTACAATTTGTTGGATTGCCAACTTGATTAATTGCATAGCTAGTACGAAATTAGGCTAATTAGAAGTTCTAGATACTTTTCATCCAAACGGTGTCATCCTCAACACTCTGCATTCATAAACTTTCCACTCGTGGATTGTTTCGCATTACATTGCACGAGCTGAATCTAATTAGAACACATTCTCATATGTGATTAGTTCGTAACGTGTTATTTTCTTTAGTTATTAAATTTTCCGAAATGAAAATGGATCGTTTCAAACATTCCATCACGTACTCCTATTTCCGTTCAATGAATAATATATCTATTTACATATGAAAGATGAATGGAAATAAACTAATGATGATACTTTTGCGAAATCTGCTTGTAAAATATAGACAATTAATATGCGTATATGCATGTGGAAGTTTTGTAAGTTTTTGTAAGTTTTTTTCCAAGTCTGTATCTGTATATAAACAAGTAGATACCGATGGCACACTTTCTCCACTCTTCACAACAATGTTGAATTTTATTTTCCTCTCGTTACCTTTCTCGCGCTCACCTGGCCTTTTCGGATTAAACACGGAACGTCAATGCCTTTTGCGGTTTGAAATTTTCGTGGACTTAATTAATGCTCGATGATTTGCAATTTAAATAGGATTTAAGTATGTTTGTAAAGGAGAGAATGCACACGTACGTAAACATGTATAAAAATTAACAAGGCGTTCCGTTTTATACTGCAATTCGTATTCCATATGGTTTCAGAAACTTTATAAGCATTTTAGCTAGAATTAGGGATAGAATTTACTTAGCACCTATAATACAGGGTGGACCAAAAGCCTTTTCATGACATAAAAACTATTTATTGATTATAAAAGTACACAAAATAAGAATTTATTTTTTAAAAGTAATATCATCCAGATGTTATCCTTGATTATTTTGACACTGCTGCAACCTGGAGCAGAAATTTTCAATCACTGCCTTATTTTGTGAAATGTTTTCAATTTCCTCTCGGATATTTGATTTTAATTCTGCAAAAGGCCTTCAGTTTTTGTTATAAAATTTACTTTTAAGACGCTCTTACACGCTTTACGATTTCGGGATCCCTTGATTTTCTTGGTAGCCCAGGCCTGGATAAGTTTATTGTTGATCCCGTCTCCTTGAATTTATGCACTCATTTTTAAACCAGTTGAATCGATGGAGCTTCATTTTCATGCCATATGTAATAATGAGCGCCATTTTTTTCGAAGAACCTTTGTTTCGATAGCAATCGCGTACGCAAGAACACACGTTGTGCTCCAGTAAATGATGCCATGACACTGAATTGGCCACTCTTTCGATGCATACATCATACGATGCGACTCAGCTACCGGTTTAAATGTTAACGGACTTTTGGTTCGCTTTGTATACAGTAAGATAAAATATGATACAAAAACCTGAAATTGAAGGCTAGCACATGAAACCGTTTCGAATACCTAGATTTGGTAATAAGCTCCCACTGTGTGCAAAGACAGATCTGGTTCTCGCAAAACGATAAAAATTAAACGCAAAAATTCGAACTGAATCTTCATACTCAATTTCTCTTTTATATGAATAATACTTGGTTAATTACCAACATAGAGAACCCACCGCATCAAGGAGACCACTTCTGTTTAGTATTTTGCTGTACCTTATAACGCAGAAACACGAGAGAATGCTCTCAACAAAAAGTTACCTGGAAAACAAAACAACAAGTATTACTGAAGAGATAAGGAGCATTTTGAATTTTACGCGCATATCGAACGGTCCATTAGGTGGTGACACTGATAAGAGCCATCGCTCTTCTTGCAAGAGAACACATTTACCAACGCGAAAGAGAAGATAACATGAAAGAGAGAAAATGACATCAAAGATATTTTTCCTTATTTCATCCGGAGTTATTTATGTTTCAATGAACCCGGATATGACATTCTTTTCAAAATACGCCCAGTCATTGACCACCTCAATATTCGCTTCGATCTTCAGGGTGATCGAAGCGAATATTGATTTTTTTGGTTGGTTTTTTTTCCTAACTAACTATATTTGACAAATCATATGCGAGAGCTGTCATGTGGTATGATTGTATCAACTGTCAAAGGTTTGGCAATTGTGAACATGAACTTTTCAACAACACGACAACGCATTTAAAAAAAACTTTTTACGAAAACGGTCGTTCTGTAAAAAAAACGTTTCGCCAACTTCGGGATAGTTTTGGTCAACATTCACGACCAACAGAGCCTGGAATACGTAAAGTTGTTCAACGTTTTTAGAAAACTGGTTCCGGAGAGGGTTGTAGACCACATCAACATGCTCGTCCGGTTCGTACCCCTCAAAATATTGCCGCAGTAAGTGAAAGTGTCCGTCAACAGCCATCCACAGCCTCAACACATCGTTCACAGGAATTAGGCATTGCTCGGACCACATTATTGCGGATTTTGCATGTTGATCTTCACCTACATCCATAGAAGATTCAATTAACTCAAGAACTGAAGTCGGTAGACCATCAGCAGCGTCGAAATTTCGTTAATTGGATGCTTGAAAGAAGTGAGGGTTTTTCAGTCAAAGTCATCTTTTTGGATGAAGCTCATTTTTTATTCAGTGGTCGTGTTAATAAGCAAAACTGTAGGATCTTGGGGGGCCTCATGAAATCCTCATGAATAGCATGAACAACAATTGCATACTATTGCATAATTGCAAGTGACTGTGTGGTGTGGTCTTTGGTCTGGCGGTATCATTTGGCCGTTTGTTTTTCGAAAACCCTGAAGAAAAGGCTGTTACCATCAATGGCGAACGTTATCGGGCTATGATAAAGGACTTTTTGTGGCCGTAAATTAATCGTATGGGTGCTAACAATCTTTGGTTTCAACGAGACGGACACACAACTCGCCAAACCATCAACTTATTGCACGAAAAATTTCCGGACCGCATTCTGACCATAATTTTGCCATAATACCATAATAATTGCCTTAGACCAACTTTTTTATAGTCAATAAAGATTTCCGATCTTCTCTTACAAAAAGTGTGATTTCTTTCACAATAAAAAAAAAACTAACAGATGGTCCACCCTGTAGTTCCGAAGCAACCTAGGCTATGTGTGGATGAGCAAATGTGAATTTGCTCATGCCTAGGTGCTCATAGCCTAGGTTGCTCATAGCCTAGGTTGCTTTCGTTCGAATTCGGACGAAAAGTTACTCGCATCGCATTTTTTATTATTTAATTGATATGACCATGGTAAATGCTTATCTTTTGCATCGTCATATCCATGATCAGACAATGAAGTAACCTGATTTCCGAGAAGCTGTTGCTGCCGTTTTATGTAATTTTCAAACCACCGACAAACGGTCTGTCATCAAACGGCCTTCAAAAATTGTTGAAACAGCGTCTAAAGGTGGTCGTAAAACATATCGTACTCCAGATGACATTCGCTTCGATCAAATAAGCCATTGGCCTACAACTCTCGATCGAAGTGTTAAAAAAACTTGCAAGTTGCCTGGTTGTAAATCAGAAACTTAAGGGGGTCTTACTATAAAATACCTCATTTCCGAGCGTTATATTCAAAAATTGATTACTAGTAAATTACAAATGATTTCGGGAAGCAGGTTTTTGTAATGTTATCATTCATTATTGAACTTTACATAGTTTTTTTGATTTTACATAAAAATGACGTATGTCATGTATATGACCGCTACACGTCCTTCACTGTGTCCTCGTCAAAAGTGTCCACGGCGCACGGGGTGAACAATTTTGACCGATCAGATGATCTGAAACCAAAAAACCTTTAAAATTTATTTTTCTCATCCCCTTGGCTATGGATAGACACGAGCTTTTTCAAAAATTCAAAAAATTCTGTCATAGAATTTTGAAAAAAAAATTTTTGGCACTATTTTTTCTGCTATTCAAGGCTGTTAAAAATTTTTGGACGAGAATTTCAAAAAAAGCTCGTGTCTGTCCGTTGCAACATCTTTTCTGATAATAAAAATGTTTAGTATGACAAGATCGGTTAGGTAGATTTTTCGAAAACGTTCCTCCCACCTCAAAAAAGACGACTTTCGGAAAAACACGTTTCAAGATTGACAACGTAATAAAATATTGTTAAAAATTCTTACGATCAATCTGCGATCCCAGGTCCGTAGAGTTCACCTTCTTGTTCGAGGAGGAATTCGCGTTGAGCCACTTGCTCTTCTCTTTGCTCGATCCTGGCCCTTTTCGCTGCATCAGTCACTCTACGCTCCGAGCGGTTGATGCGTTGCTCGTCAAGTCGCGGAATAGTTTTTTCACCGCACTTGCACTCCATAATAATAATGAAACCCACGCCACGTTTCGAACTCTGGGAAAATTTAAATTTTTCCTTGCACACCTTGCATATTGCATTTTCCGCAATGGCGGAGAAAACAGTCATGAAATTCAAAATGCAATACAAAAAACCAGGAGTAGTTTTCACTTCCACTGATCGCCTGGTCTTTAGTTTTTTCGCCGACGTGCTTGCATACGCTGTTTCCTTCTCCGCAACATGCGGATTCGGGGTTTTTCTTTTTTTGATACGACCGGCAATACGACTACAACATACTGTCCGCGATCCTTTTTTATCCAGTTTCCACGAAAAATGAAAAAAAGCGAAAAAACTGAATAAAAACTCTGACCGAAACACTTTCGAAACAAGCGAGATGTTCAAGGTGCCAACGTTATTTTCAGACTGAATCAAAAGTAAGAAATAAAGAATTTTTTCAAAAGAGCATCTCAAACACTAACTAATGGGAAAAATGTCAAATGGTTTTCACAACTCTTCACAAAATCAGTTCCGCACCTTGAAAAACGGTCCCACGCGGGACTACAGGAGAAACGTGAAAAACGACCGCGCATGAAAAATGCTCTGTCACTGCCAAACGAGCCCGTCCACAGTTAAATCCTTTTACCAGCGTATTTCTAACTCTATTTAGAAGAAGAAAAAAATGTTAAATAAAAATCAAATCGATTTTTTGAAACTGTTACATAGTAAGACCCCCTTAAGTAATTTGCCTAAAGTGCAATGTGAATTGGTGTCAATCTGCTACAAACAATGGTTTTGTAAATTCCACAATGTAAATAAATAAAGTATTCTTTTCTGAAATTCATTGGGCTTTTATAAATGTTCTAATCCCTTATTCCCTTTCTTATTTTATATTTCTTTCGTTCTTTCTTTTTTCTGCCGTTAATCCACAAGACAGCCTCCAGGCGGGTTTCAATCCAACTACTCCTGACAGGTGAAAATTGACCTTAGACCAAAATTAATACTTTTCTCGGTTTTCTTGGCCCAAAATTAGTTTGATATAAAATTTCAGGCAAAAAAAATTGGCCTACCCGAGGGCTAACTACTTTAGTCATTTTTAAATTTTGTAAATTATTCTGATTATAGAATGCAAAATTGGAGTGCAAACTCCTCATGGTCGTTTTGTTGCCTTTTTAAATTGCTATGCAACTGCCAAACATAGATGCCTTGCAACATGTAGGAATTGAATAACACATAAAGCCGACACACACCGTCAAACATTTTCCAAAATTTAAAATTTGATTGAAATTTGGCAAGCAGATTTTCAAATGCTTTTAGTTCACCTCTGGCGATTTTAATATGCTTTTACGTGTGAATAATTCAACGAAAATATGCATGCGTCATCAAACTCTCCCTATTTCAGCGTCCATTTTCAATACATACTAAACTTATATATATTCGACCTTTTTTAAAAGGCTTCCGTACTGTCGTTATTGTCGTTGCTTTTTCGCTGGTTTTGTTGTTGGCGTCGTTTTCATTTCATACGCAACAACTGATATTATTTCCGTATTTTAAGTCGTGCACGTAATAAAATAATTTACGACTTGGAAAGTAGAAATATTCGTTGCCGATATACACACGAAACGACATTATAAAATCTTTAATAGTCATAAAAAGTTCATAATGCAAGTTTCCATTTTATTTTCCAATCGTCTATTTGCGGAGTCAATTTTAGCCTTGTGTACGCACGGCTACGTTTAACTTCTATGTATGGAAACAATATGTTCATTTATTTACTTATGTACACACATGTTGAGCAGTAGGTTTTTGATGCAACAACGGATTGTGCAATAGTAAAACTGTCCAGGGACATTCTAGTTGAAACCGCGTACATAATGTTAATCATATCTAGGTTTGACAATGTTTGCACTAAACATCTCCAACACTTAACATAATTTACAACAATAATACAAGTAGCAACAATGACAGTAAGCAATTTATATACTGCATCGATAAACTATGGTCATAATTCAAACAGACATTAAAATGGGTAATTTCGCGAAAACTGTTCTCATACTCGTGTAAGTTACATGAATGTGTGAGTTTTCGAAGCGAATACATGCAAATGTATGCAATCATGACTTAATGTTTGTTTCGAAATAAACTTGAAATCCGATAATATGGAAATTAATGTTGCATTGTAATTAGGGCATAACTGCGAAGCCAATAAATTTATATTAAAACTGAGTCTACAGTGAAGGGTTGCGACAATTTTCAATACGAAATATCTCTTTTAGACGGTTAAGTTTGCTGAATGGGGCAAACTGGATACTTGTCGTTACTTGGAAATCACGGAATAAAGTGAATAAAGTCAAGCCTCCAGTCGTGCAACACAAGTTTCCAACAAAAGTTTATCATATGAACCGAATCTATAACTCAGAAACCAACAGTTCTGCAAAGCAACTCTCTACATTTGCATAGAGGACTTGCTTTCATCGAAGTGTGCCTTTAATTGCCCACCATTTTTTTGTACTTTCTAAATTGCATGGAAGGTCACATTTGATTAATTTATATAATGGTAACAACTGCTGTCTGCTGAGCCATCTGAAATTAGTATCTAAACGTTCTAGTCAAATCGTAAGACAATTCTATGCTGAATGGTAGATTTTCTCTCTGCAATCAGCCCAAATGAAAACAAAGATAAAATATTCTATTTAAAAACTCAGATGCAAAAAAAAACAAAAAGGCCAAGTATGTATGAGGTGTGTTCAAAAAGTAAGGTAACATTGTATTTTTAGGAAAAAATATTTATTATTCGCGAATATTTATGTTGTCCCCTTCAAAGTTATCCCCCTCAAATACAAGACACTTGTGCTAATGCTTTTTCGAATCCTCGAAGCACTTCGCATAAGCACTTTTCAGTATAGCCTTCAGCAGTCTATCTCGTCAATCGTTGCAAATCTCCGCCCTTTCATAGATCGCATGTGGCCAAATCCTGTGATATGGTGGCTGAGGCTTGATTGTAGTGTTGTTTTGGCCAAAAAATCTCTCACAAGCAAAGATGAGTGGGCAGAACCATTATCGTGATGCAAAAGCCATGAATTGTTTTTCCACAATTCCGGAGGTTTTTTTCATATTACTTTTCGTAAACAGCGCATAACTTCAAGATAATACTCCTTAATGACTGTACGACTATGTGGTAAGAACTCCTATTGCACTACGCCACGAATTTGATAGCGTGCCTGATTTGATCTTGGCTCACCTGGGCTCTTCCATTGTGACGATTGAGCTTTGGTTTCGATATCATAACCACAAACCCTCTTTAGCAAAATCAGGCTCATCATTGACTTCTGTCAACAGCTCATGAGCGATGCCCAGACAACAATTCTTTTAGTCAAAACTAAGCAGTTTCTGAACAAGCTGACACACGTCTCATGCTCAAAACGTTCGAAAACAATCCATGGCACGAGCCAACCGATATGCGAGCATCCTCAGCAACTTCCCTGAAATTGATTCGACGGTTTTCCAAAATAATTTTCTTCACTGCTTGAACATGTCCAGCTCCTGTTGACGTAGTTGGGCGTCCAGAGCGAGGCTCATCATTGGCATCTTCCCGGCAATCTTGGAAGAGATTTTACCACTTGCAAATATTTTTTTTTTAATCAGAACAATTTCACCGTATGCCACTGTTTTGGAACACTCAATTTCATTTCTTACAAAAAATTTGATGCAAATTCTTTGATCCATTTTTTTCGATAGCAAAAAATCGCCGAGAACGCAAAACACTTCTAATCGTTTTGCCTCTCACAAAAGAACTAAGCATATTATAAAGCTGAAACCGTAAATACATGTTTCCGACGAGTGTACCAACACAAAAAAATAAAAAAACGATAATCGAACGTACGTTGCCCATGAAATTTGAAGTCACCTTACTTTTTGAACACAACCCGTTTAAACCGATTACTTTAGCCAAAATTTTTACAAGTTCCAAAAAACCGTGCAAACAAGATTGAAGAGTTAGGATGGGAAAATAAGTTCAAAAATCAATTAATCTACATCTAAGATGTTGTTGAAATCATAAAAACAGCTCGTATATAGAGGTAAACGAATCCTCCGTAAACAAATACCCTTTGAACAAATACCCTTTTCGTATATAGAAAGATCCATCCCAAACTCCTCCAGCTCCTGTTGACGTAGTTGGGCGTCCAGAAGCCTCTAGTGAAGCCTCTACTGCCAGACGTATCAATATATCTATGAAGGTTCTAAACTTACTAAAATACTTCGAGTCTATATTAAAAAATTAACAACTAAATACTTTATCTGAGCTGTTTTCTTTTTATCCTGAAAAATTTTGACTTTTTCTATTTTACTATTGGCAGATATTCAGGGGACGTCAAAAGCGAATTACGATGAACAATTTGATCGAATGAATTTCTGGAAAATCGACAGTGAGTACTTGAGTTATTTGTCTTGAACTTGGCTATATAACCCATATGATATTTGATGATGATACTAATATAACTTCAGTACATTACTTTAATATAGAAATGTACAATTTTTACATTAGAATTTTTTGTTAGTATTGACATTACTTTTTTTGTAAACAGGAAATCTGTAGTTGAATTTGACAAATGTATTCGCTGCAGTAATAATAGTTCAGAGAAAAAGAAATCCATTTTTCCGGTAGATGGTAGTAGTGAACGAAAATTATTTCAAATTTAGTTATACATATGCCATTGCCAAGCTGACATATGCCATTGCCAAGCTGACATTTCGAACTCAGAAATGTTCTTCTGTTATTTGTTTAGTTCATTAAGTTGTGAATTACAGGGTGTTAAAAATGGAGGCTAACAAAGTAAAAATTTAGTACATTCTACAGTTATTCTTTTGTCAAAGCAAAAATTCCAGCGAGGTGTTTATGGTTTCAATACTGTAAGCCCTACGTGCGATTCCGGGTTCGTCGATTCCGTTGTGGTATTTTTGATGTTTAAGATGCATTCCACACAAAATGTCGATAAGATCACAGCGATAATCAAAGGTGATCGGCATGTTAATAGTCGCAGCATCGCCCAGTAGCAAAAATTCTGAGTGATTGAGTGGACACGGTTGTTTTCAGTCTGACCTGCACAAGATAGGTAAGTCACGGTCTCCAGATTGCATATTCTGCATTGGTGTGAAGGATGACGCCTGTCATACTTTCTTTTCATGCTGAAGATGGGACAAAGAGTGTGGTGATCTTGCCGAAAAAGTGGGAGAGCTCCATCAAGATAGCCTAATCGAAGAGATGCTGAAATCATTTGACAAATGGAATTAAGTTCCACATTACGCTCGGATAATCTTAATAATGAAAAAAGGCATACTTGATCGGCTGGAGGCACCGAGGCTGGAGGGTTTCCTTCTCCAGCAATCCTCCTCCTCTTTTCCATCCAACTGGAGAAGGAATCCCTATAACTCGAAGGCCCCAAAAGACGTAAAATTGGGAGGCCTAGTCTGAAGTAATGTGTCAAACGGTTCCAGGCTAGGCGCTCCGTTTGACAGGGGAGGTGTTTAGTCGGTAGTCCAGTATGTCCACTGGGAGTCCGACACTCAGGGCGTAAATAGCCTTCACCTCCCTACCCAAAAAAAAGTAGCAAAAACTCGACCGTAACACAGTTGTACATCATTTGGTCAAAGCTGTATTCAAAAAGGAGCTTGATTTTCTGTTGCCACACCAATTAACACCAAAATACATGAGAGATCGAATTTCCATCTATGAACTTTGGCCAAACGAAACTAAATCGA
Source organism: Stratiomys singularior (assembly GCA_954870665.1). NCBI lineage: Eukaryota > Metazoa > Arthropoda > Insecta > Diptera > Stratiomyidae > Stratiomys > Stratiomys singularior. Next base: position 104,554,788 of record OX940880.1, read on the forward strand.
CCCGTTTCCGGAAGGGATCGTCACTGGGGATGAAAAATCGGTCACAACTCATCGGTTAATACAACGTTCTACGAAAACGCTCGTGATTATAGTGCGGTGATGCAACTCAATGGTGACTAAACCAGGATAACAACTAGTAAGGTTCTGCTGTGCGTTTCGAGGGACTGTAATAGAATCATTTACTATGAGTTGTTTCCATAAAGCCAAACAATTAGTAATTACAGTCTAAAGAACTGGACCGTTTCAGGCCCGAAACGGACAGAATTGTGTCACAACAGAAGAGGTGTTGTGTTTCATCAGGACAACGCAAGGCTCTTGAAACTTGCCATTGGAAAGTTTTCATGCATCCGCCACACGACCGATGTTTGCACCAAGAGATTACAATCTTTTTCTGATAATGCAAAATTTTCTTAGAAATGGGAAATATCCATCAAAAGAAGGTTGTGAAAACCAATGAGTAGAGCTTTTCCCAATAGCGACCAAGGCATTTATGAAAGTGGTATAATGAATTCTAAAAAAAAACTATGCATATTTGACCTAAATCAGACAAGACGAAACACATGAAATAAAGTCTTGAAATTCAGGCTTAAAAATGGGTTCTTTTCCACTAACCTTACACACACAACTAGCAAATAACCTATTTAAGAATTCATTGAAAATTATAGAATTTCCGTTTTTATAAGATAAAATCAAAAATTTTCGCCAAAAATATCCATCTCTATTCTTTTAAGTTTTGCTATACATCAACGAATCTACAGATTCTTTTGAACCCGAGCGGATTTACACTTTTTTGTGAAAGTGTTTACACAAAAAAGTGTAAATCCGCTCGGGTTCAAAAGAATCTGTAGATTAGTTGATGTATAGCAAAACTTAAAAGAATAGAGATGGATATTTTTGGCGAAAATTTTTAATTTTATCTTATTAAAACGGAAATTCTATAATTTTCAATGAATTCTTAAATAGGTCCCCGCATTGATCCTTATTTTAAACCATGTCCGTAGATTTTTTTCCAGAGTAGACATTCAGGCTTTAGCTACATCTTATTAAGATGGTTGCTTTATTATCGCTTATACTTAACACAATTATGTTTTTAGATCATCCAATTCGGTATTCATTTTAAACGTTTCCATTCTCAATGTAGCTCAAATTATACAGATGATATTTAAATATGACCGAAATCTTGTCAGATTATATCATCTTTGACCTCTTTCAATCTTCACTTATTACATCCCCTCTTGGACTCTTTAACATCTCTTGCACTGTGCGGCCCTTCAATATAAAATTTATCCCTTAACATTCTTGAATTTGTATCTTTAGAGTAAACTCTTTAAAAATTTGCAATTACAAATTAAATGATTTTAGAGGCCAGCGCGTCTTGCCTAGGATTCGAATTTTCCAACTATTTTGAAGTTCCCAACAGCTTCCGAAAATCAAAAAAAAACCAGCTGATTGAGTGAACTGATACTAAAATTTATTCCAAACGTTAGACTCCTAAGCACCAACACTTCTTCCCTTGTCCTCAGTACCCGCATATCCCGAAACTTTCACCCCGATCTGGTATAAAAAGCTAACAAATCATTTATGCTAGATACCTGCGTTCGTGAAGTCAACTTCTCTACAGTAAGGCCTAAACTCACTTTTATTTATTCTAACTGATAGAAAGGATGATACATTGAATTCAGCGGAGACTATTTAATTTTTGAGTATTTTAGTCAGCAGCGCAAGAACTTAGCGTCTACCAAAGAGGTTAAAGTCTACATCATCACAGATGATGTTAATGCTAAGATTAAGAATCCTCGAATATCACTCCCAGTACCATCCAAACTTGCCATTAGTTTTTAATGTTGAAGTATGTACCATGGTCTGCAGACACACAAGTACCACTCAAAGAAATGCGCCAAGACCATGCAAACTCAAAAACAGCTTTGAAGCCTATAAAGAAAACTTGGACCTAGTAGCCTTGTTAGCACATCCAGAGCTTCAAGTCAAACCTGGCTATCGACGTCTCGGGTTTCACTTTAAATGGCAAGCTTTTGTCTTCTCATCTAAGAAATTCCACGTTTCAGAGAAACAAAAATTCCGCTGATAATCGTGAATTATTTGACATATATGAAATCTATAAACAGAATATAACAAAGACCAGAACATTTATCATATTTACGGATTAAAGAATAAGCAACCTTGCATTTCGAACTCGAAACAAATAGTGATTTCTGGGGTCATATGCACCCTTTACCAGTAGCTTTTAACATGTATTAGTATACTACATGTATTAATATGTCGTTTTTCTTGCGTTTTCCATTGTCTAAGAATACCTAAAGACTACCAGGAGATAAACAGTGGGTAACAGGACTAAGAGTACCAGTGCCTTCACACCAAGGCCAATAATTTGAGTCGTTTTTGTCTCAATTTAAAATTAAGGCATGCCATCTAATAATAAACATCACGGTAGAGAAGTTTCACCAGCAGCTCAAAACGGCCATTGAGTGCCTCAAAAACGAAAAAAAAGTTCTTGTAATACGAAAGAAAAGTTTTGCTTGTAATACGTTCACGTTGGAAGGAATACCAAGAATTCAGCAGAGTTAGCGCATTATGAATCAAATATATCATATCTTTAAGGACTCTTATCTCGCTCAGCGTCACACAGTGGTGTATGCGATTAGATAAGAAACTAGCTTCAACTTTAAGCTACAATAGTAAAAATAAAGCAAGAATTCAAGGCCCACAAAAGAAGACAACAACAGCTTCCCAGGAAAACGTACCAGTTTTATGCTTTGACTATATGCAACATATCAGAAATACTTTACTTTTCAACAATAAATCACTATCTATCTCTCTCTCTCTCTCTCTCGTGCATGAGTTACTATTATTTTCCCTTTCTACTCGTTGTTTGATAGTAGTATTCGTGATTGATAGTAGTTAGACTATGTTTTGAATAGCAGGACTCTAAAAATGATTAAAAACATATAAGCAAGACTCCAGTAACCCAAATCATTTTCAGCACTTGGTTGTGACTCTGTTCAATCAATTAATGACATCTCTCACTCGTATTAAGTATCCTGATGGATTCTAAGATATATATAATAATATATAATATATAACCCATAACATATATTGCAGAAAAGAAAATAGAAATAGAAAAGTAAATATGTTGGGTTGGGGAAAAAATAATTTCGTTTTTTTGTATGTTTTTCAAAGTTAATTTATTAATATAAATTTTAAACACTAGGTTACAGACCAAAAGACTAAATTACAGACTGAAGATATATGTGCCGTTTTAATCGATGATCTTTTGCCACTTTTTAGGTAAAGCCATAATTCCGTCACTGTAGAATTTCTGAGGTTTTTGGGCGAAAAACTGAACTAAGTGATTTTCACAAGCCACTTTTGAAACCAGCTTTACAGCATTAAGAGAGTTTTTCAGAGACCGGAACAAATGATAATCCGACGGGCAAGGTCAGGTCTATACAGTGGATGGATCAAAACTTCCCAGTCAAATTCTCTGAGCTTTTGACGAGTCACTAAAGATATGTGCGGTCTAGCATTGTCGTGATGGAAGATAACGCCTTTCCTATTGATCAATTCTGGCCGTTTTTTATCAATCGCCTGCTTCAATCGCATTAATTGTTGACAGTAGACAATTGAATTAATAGTTTGGCCAGGTTCGAGCAGCTCATGATGCACAATACCCTTCCAATCCCACCAAACACTCAGCATCACCTTCCGTGACGTCAAAACGGGCTTCGCTACTGTTTGTGAAGTTTCTCCGGGCTTCAACCACGATATCTTTCGCACATTATTGTCGGACGTGATCCACTTATCATCACCTGTAATCATTTGTTTCAAAAATGGCATGATTTCGTTTCGTTTCAGCAGGGATTCACAAATGGAAACTCGGACCATTAAATTTTTCAATGTTAATTCATGTGGAACCCAAGTATCAAGCTTCTTTTGGTATCTAAGCTTATGTAAATGGTTCAAAACTGTTGTATGGTCAATGTTTAGTTTCACAGCAATGTCACGAGATGAAATATGACGGTCTACCTCGATTTCATGAAGAATTTGATCGACTTTTTCAACGGTTGGCCGACCAGGGCGAGCTTCATCTTTTAGATCGAAGTTTCCGGAACGAAATCGAGCAAACCAATTCTGACACTGGCATTTACTTAAGCAGTCATCACCATAAACATAACACAATTTTCGATAAGCCTGGGCTGCAGTTATTCCTTTCCGGAAGTAAAGAAGCAAAATGAAACGAAAGGGGCCTTCTGGAATCTCCATAATCAATACGCAATAATTTTTAAATGATTAAACAAATGACGGTAATTCGCACTCTAAAATGTTATACAGACTCGAAACTTCTAAACATACTATAGTATGACTTCACTGAATTATCATTACTAGAGACATACAACTCTAACACCATCTACTAGGAAGAAGCGAAATTATTTTTTTCCCAACCCAATATTATTTTCATATTGTGAACAATGTGACAAGTGAAGCTCCAATTTTACGATTTCAATTTATTCGAGTTGAATTTAGGCACAAGTGTCAATTTTAGTGTCAATATGTTAAGTAATGAATTGTCTAATAAATTCTGTCAATTTTATATTGATTCAATCATACAGACACCAAAAAAATCCCATTGAATAATTTATATATAAATTCATAAATTAATTATCAACCAAAATCTGTTCTACACCTCATGTAATATGGCCCATGAATTTCCTTCAATCGTGGTTATATATTGTATCCCACCTTGATTTTTTTTCCGAACACTAAAAGATAAAGGCAAAAATATATTCATGAATCTCTTCAGACCTTTTCAGCCCACTAAAAGTACTCACCAACTCCATTAATACATAACATTTACAATCCGTCACAACAAGAAAAAGTGTTGCAACAAGGAAAGAAAGAAAGGTATGGAGCTGAAAGGTTCACTTAAAAACAGGAGGGCTGTCTTCTGTTTGGCCAACAATAAGCCCATTTAAGAAGGATTCAGTGTAAATAGTTAGTATGTATTTAATGCATGTACATACGTTTTCGGGCCGACGATGGATAGCAAACACTAAACTTATTTATAACCCACATTCAATTCAAGTGTTTCCTTGAGATTCTCAGAAAAGTGTGGTCGTAAGGATATGATATCAATAATTTGCGTCACAAAACGAATGTTTGTTGAATGATTAGAATGTTCCATGTCGACAAAGTTTCGTAGTTGTGTTAATTATCTGCAAATATGAGTAAAAGTTAAGCGGGTACCATTTTTTCCACCTTCGTTCTTGCTAACTCTGTAACACTCATACGAGAGATTTAGATAGATTCGACTTTTCCCTGAGCTGAAGTTTCTCAGATTCACCATTCGTTGCTCATTTCTTACCACACAAACTGTACGCTTCAAAAATTTCTTGTAAGAAGAAATCGTTTTCTAAGCAGTTACACTGTGAACGTTCTCATGCGATTTTCTGGAAATAATTATCAGAGCTAACGATGGGGAAACATTTGGGCATTATTCTTGTTAGCCGGATATGTGCATATACATGGAAATATTCCATATAGGTGTGTGTGTGCTTCGAGTTAGCCTCTTGTTAAAACTTCGTTAAGAAGAAATTGCGACTAACGATTTGAGAACATTGAATATCCTTCTAATTAATAATTAATGGAAGGAGAAGATTTCGGCTGAAATGGATATTGAATAATTATTGAAATCCATTATTCAAAGACTTGACGTACTTCTTCTGTACAATATTGATTATTTCGGACTGTGTTTCTTGAAAAGTTTGTCTTGCGGCTTTCGATTTATGGAACATTTCGATTTATTTACTTGTAACACCTTAATGGATTTCAAAATTCTTACTGAAACTAAGAGTCTAATGCTGTCATCGAGTATTAATTACGATCACGCACAGCTGACTCATCATCAATCATCCTTGAAGGGTCGTATTTAAGGAACAAACAGCCGTACAACACATGCCTCTCACAATGTATACAAACTAAACACACTACAGCTCGTGTATGAAAAGAAAAATTCCGCTGCACCTTGTCTGACTAAATTTGTTCCAGAAAAAAGTGAAAATAATTCTGCTACAAATAGTCATTTCATAACTTAACGTTCTGATTGTTTCCCCTTCTCATCTTACGTTTCCCTTCCTGCGCAAGAAGTTTCATTAAATCCATTATGAATAATGAACGAATCAATAAAAAAAATGGACTCGTCTTTGATGATTTTCCTTGAGATTTTTATGATTGAAAATTAAAAACGATATTTCATCTTTTTCGTTACAGTTCGAGTCACTATGAGAATGCTTTAATGATTTCCAATGGGTGATTTTCTTTCAGTTTCCAATTGAATTTGTGATAAGGGAGCGAGGCGCTTTTATGGACGTAATTAAACTATAACGAATGAACAAGAGCATGATTCAATCTAAAAGGCCTATTGTATAATTATTTTGAACCATTGATTTGCTCTTTCGTTTTGAAAACTCAGTTGAAAACATCTCACGAAAAAGTCGTTAGATGCAATAAATTTCATGCTGATCACGTAATAATCAATATTAGAACGCAGAAAAATCTATTTTTAAGATAGATTGATTGAATTGATCCGCTTGATATGTTCTTTTTATCGGTGTTTCTTTGTGAGGATATGCGTTCGTCTAGTAATAAATATTCAGTAACATTATTGGTAGCACTATACAACGCCAAGGTTTGTCAAACACTAAATTTCGTGCATAATTCAGTTCCTTTGGCTCACATGTTCCAAGTTGAATACTGACTTCGCAATCTGATTTTGAGATATTCCTTATCGTGTAGTTTGGAGAATGTTATGTGGAGCTGATCAAAGTTATCGTGAGATAACTTTGAATGATCAATATCCTTCAAACTTAGATTTGACATACCCTCAAATGAAATCATCTCTAGGCGCCTAAATGCGCAATCTTGGAGGCCAAATCATTGTACAATTCCAGGGGAAATGTTGTCTCCAAATTTCGTTCTCAACATTATATATAAAACTATAAAGTAAATAGTATAGTCAACTGTTTCGGTAGCTATGTGTCATGCACTACCATCCCATTGAAGCCAAATGCTTTCGATGTTTATGTTATTAATTTTTGGAAACAAAATTTCTTGAGTATTTTCCATGATTTTCCGCCTCTTACCGTAATAGCAGCTCCTTCGACATTTCAGAAGAAATATGAACCAATGATGCCATTAGTGTGTATACTACACCACGAAGGCCATTTTAATGCGCTTAATTGAGCGTCAAGATATTGTTTTGGATTGTTCTCACTCGATATATGGTAGTTCCACTTATTGACATATTCACATTCACATCTGACAGTTTCCACCATATGGACGAAGAGCTTCATAAGTTTCGTGAATTGAACTTTGACTTTGAAAATAAATTTCCATTATGGAAACGTTATTAAATTATTTATTATAAAATAATACATAAAAGTTGCAGATTATCAACTAATGTCAATTTTTGGACATGAATAGCACATAGACATTGATACATCAGCATAGATAAACTTAGCCGATGCAAATCCTTTAACTGATACAATACAATCAACTGATACAATAAAATACAAAATTTGAACTGATGAAAAGTGTGAATTCTCACTGATGGCAAATTGCGTCTGATGTCATCATGTCCAACTATGTCATTACGAGGATTCCACACAATGACGGGCACAGAATAGAATGTAGCATCTTACAGCACAGAAGAAGGTCTTACTGCAGTCCATAAATCTTACTGCAATCCATCAAATCTCCCCAGACCATTGGAATATATAACAAAGAGTTAATATGCATGAATGTCCTTGGGATTTATTACAGAGAATCTATAATTTCTGAAAAATGCTTTCATATCTCAATGTTGTCAGAAAGATTTCTCACTACAATTCACCCAATAACTTCAATTATTGCGTTTCAAATGTGAAACCCTGTTACTGCCGCAATCAGAAAATAACGAAGACCAGAATTAGGTCTTCTATTATTCAACAGATCCCAAGTTCAAGCGCCGTGGAAGCCAGTATCTTTTTTGTTTGCATTAATCAGGAAACCGGTGGACCTTTCAGCGTTGAAGTTCGCAATCAAAGCTCTAACAATTTATGAGGTTTATTTTTTCAGCAAATCACATTCTGATGTAATTTTGATCCTGAAATGAGTAAGCCCTAACACACCAATCTTTGGACGACTCCCAGATACGCAATGCGCTGCAGTTTCTATTGAGTACCTCCACTGTTAACCTGCGAGCTCAGCTTGGAACCGTTTGACACATTACTTCGCATTGGGCATCGTGTTCATAAGCCTACAGGCTCCCTCAGATTATGAGGATGGTAGGAAGGATGAAAAGCGATACCTCCATCGCCACGCCTCCACGGTGACAACTGGTCACAAACCAACCAAGAAAAAAGATGTAGGTCATATCCTGATAGCGTCAAGATCCACCCTGAAAACTCACAGCAAGTAAAAAGCATTTGTCTGTTGGATGCCCTCAAATCCGAATTTCAAATGCATCAATTGCAAAACAAAAACCTGATCAGCTTCTATCTACTTTATTTAATAGAAAATATGCAAATTGTTTCTCAATCAGGAAAATTTCGCAGAACTCTCGTCTCAGAACAGAAAATTTCAAAGTGCCTCACGACGAGATCAAAGCTAAGTTGAGAATCTCTGTTGACAACACATAATTCGGACCATAGACACGCAATGCTTCTAGACTAGGCACTAAGCATCTCCCTTGGCCATCCTAAAAACCTAGCCTGCAAGCAATTGACACAGCACTTGGGCCTAGGTCTCGGAGGGAATAAAGATTCCTTTTCTTGCGAGAAGAAAGGGAGCACTGGAGCAAAAATGTCTCCATCGCTGATGCTTCCTGAAATCCCAGTATATCTTTTTAAGCTAACAGCGTCGCCCGCGCTTAATGAACCACATGATTCCATTTGTGCATCGTTGTAAGCTTTACTTCTTCACAACAGTTCTTCAATTTCACTGAAGGGCCTATCATTCTACTTGCTCTATCTTTTGCTAGCAAAAAACGTGTGACACAAGGTATTCACATCCCCTCTGCAAAATCTGCAGCTGCGAAACCATAATATTCAATCTTGTGCAATTAAGACCAAAAATATCCATGTCCGCACAAGTCATCCTCACGTGTACTCAATTGAGCAACAGCCTCAGGTCTGGGATCAGACATGTGGTCCATCTCTCTTTTGTATCACTCTTCCAGGATTTTTGCTTATCGCTGAGAGAATTTTGTCAATTTTCCCTGATTATCTCTTCACTGTTGTCTTCTCTTCACTCCTTAAGGTCCACTTCCAAGGAGTGGTCCATTCTACCACTACCATTCTATGGTTTTACTTGTTAGCTTTTGTCTTGAAAGGTGAGAATCTATCTACTTTCGATGTCATCTTTCTCAAGTAATCTCAAATCTTTACTTTAGAAAAAAATCACAGTGTTTCATGCCTAAGAAATACATGTGTCCCGAAAGGACAGCGACTAAGGTAAAAAAAAAGAAGCCAAAAGAGCTTCAATCTTTAAAAACTTCAGTCCAAGAAAATTCAGCAGAAACTGAAGAATGCCAGACTACTAAAGAAAAGTAAAAAAGGATCAAATAAGAAGGAACGACCTCACGAATCATACTTGATGTACAGTGTATCGTCATTCTTACGAATACAGCCAGGAATAAAAAGAAGCTTAAAGATTTGAATGACAGTTAAAAATCTTGTGGCCAGTCGTAGTACTGGGGTAACTTAGTATTCCAACAAAGAAGCTGCTCATCCTAGAGTATTAATTTTTTCTGGTTGGTAAATTTGCAATCTTATCCTCTTATGCGTTATGTTCGATATAAAACCTTCTTTTTTTCGCTGTTTTAAATCAAATTTTTTTTAACAATGAATCGTATGGTTAGCCCTTATTAAAGAAAAGAAAATAATTTTTCCAACAAGAGAAATTTAAAAAAATTATTTTCGTATTCCTTCTCACTATTTAAAAAGAGTCTCGTCCTTCAAGTTTTTTGTCCAAGCAGTCGGAAAATTTTAATTTGGTTGTGAGTGATATTGCTTTTATATTCTACCGAAAATGGCAGCCTTGATCCCGACCGGTGATTGTCCTTTCAGCGGATTTTTTCAATTACTTGTGACCTTCCTTCATACGTTTTTTTTTTCATAAATTTAAATTGTAAGTATTGTTTGTTATGTACTTACTCCTAATGAATTAAAGAATAAGCCTTCCACGTTATACCATTCAACTCCATGTGAAACAGACTGGAAAAGTTCGATAATGCTAATAAGGATTTCTCTTTTGTAAACTGTGTTTGGTAACCTACTTTTTCCAATTACAACAAGCCAAATGCGATTTAACCGTGTTCAATCGGTAACCACAGAAACACACAACAATATTTAAAAGAGGATGAGTATCTCCCATTTATTTGAACAGGGTTCTGATTGAATTTATCTTTGCCAGAATCCGATTTACGTAATGGCAAAAGAATCAAGTAAGTTCGTTTTTCACTCAGAACTTTATAAGCGAGGAACTGAGAAAGAAATTCGCAGTTTTTTGGTTTAGAAGAAGGAGCTCATAGTGGCGCATTTGAATAAATCACATTTCCTACTATTGTGAACCGATTTGATGAATCTGTTTGTTACGTTAATAGATGTGTATGTTTGTTGGTAATCCTCATAAATTAAAGGATACATTTGAGTATTAATTTGACTAGTTAATATTTTTTCAATAAATCATAATCTTGTAACACTTTAGTTTGATATGCTCATCTTCTAACATTTTTCTTTCATCCTTTCCCCCTATCTTTTCTTGGCATTTCATCTAAGGCATTTCACATATGAGAAATGAGGATGTTATCTTGAAGCTGATTTACGCCTCGCCTACTTAAAATTGAGAGCATGACGAAATGGATAAGAACGAGCCGAGATTTTTAAGTCCTTTAGACCGCCAGTCAGGTGTACATATGTTATATTAGATTTGTCTTTTTGTCTTCATTTAACTTTTCCGTTTATCTGTTTCGTTTTGTGTTCAATTTTGTTCCTGTGGCACGACGCCTCAGGCACCGGCATTTAGTTTTGAAAATCTTCATTCTTCATAAAGCCTTTGCAAACCTAGACTTAATTTCCTGTTAAAGTGTTTAAATACCTTGATAAAAAATATGCTCACAAAACGTGCATTAAAATATGATTGATGAAAGGATTTAAGTCATTCCAAAATAGTTTGACGGTAAAAGAACCGAACACAGCCCATGTTAATAAAATATTCTTAATATAAACTAATATAAGCCTAATATAACGATCATAAACTAAATCGATGTACCTGTTTCATTATAAGTATTGCGTTCTTTTATATTACAAGCAGGTCAAAATTTACTTCAGGATACATGAGAAAAAGATGGTTTCCAAATTAGTCTAGTGTTAAGGTCTAGGTTTCCCCATTAGTCTACAGATTTTTTTTTACTATATTCAAAGCCAACAATTATTTCTAGACCCATCTCCTTCTGATTTGGCTTTATCATGAACACCTTAGGCGTGCTTTCTGGTGCTCCGCAATTGGGAAGTCGAAAATTGCTGGGGGTCAAGGAACTTTGATATTTATTTGCAAGGAAGTTCGAGCTCCTTACGCTCCAAGTGAGAATCTCCGAGTTATTTGACACAACGGGACTTCTATATGAATCCGTTTAGCACCGAAAACCTAGCTTGGGAGTGTTTGACACATAAATTCACGCCAGAGCTCTTTTTCTCATCGAATGAGGTCTCCAAGTTAGACGAAGCCTCTATTCAACAGGAAATAATGAAGATTACAGCAAATTCTGCAAAACTACTGTATCTTCTCTCTACTCTAATTAAATAGAATATGTGATAGGCATCATCTGTGTTCCCTGAGCAAGTAAATGAATCAGAGGTCCTTGACATTTGAGGACTTTATTGAGGAATGACTGTATGTAACCATAACATTTACTCCTTTGCATCGGACCTCACCATGTTCATCACCAAAATTAGTTTTACCATCGTGTGACAGCTTCTCTTTGTAGCTCCGCTTATGAAACAGTCTTCACCGTGAAGCCGAAATGAAATGCATGGGTCTAAGTTCCCCTTCTTTTACTGATCAGCACAAACTTCGACTCTTTCCATCTTGCTGAAACTAAAACCTCCTTTGGGAAGGCGCTAACTATACCTGGCAGTATGTTAGGGCAAAAGTGAGCAATAAATTGCGGAACATCCGCTTGGATTCATCTAGTAGAACTTTTGCACTGTAATTAACTGCAAAGTGACCAATGTTATTTTCTTGGAGTATCAAAATGACTGGAGCAGTTTACGAGCTATAACCCAAGCCACACAGATTTCTATTGATATCATCAAGGTGATTTCGCCATTTGAGACATTTGCTTTTAATAATAAATTACAAAAGAGATTCTCTGCAGAACTTTTTGTAAGTATTTTTGGAAATTTGGCTCATCCTGGTGTCTTGAGGAGTCAAGAACAAAGGAAAAACTAAGCACAATACAAATCCAAACAGGAGCATTACAAATTCCGCAAAAATATACACTATGGAAGAGGGCAACTTAACTATAAAAAATCGTGTTTCCTTGAAAATCAATCAATCACAAGGATCAAGAATACGTTACGAAAACCAGAAATTGAGTGAACGTTTCCGGTCCTGTACATATCAGGTTCACTTTCTGTATGTCTCATTCCACACTGGAAAAGCCTGAGCTGGATTTTTCATTTTATTTCGCTGTTTCGCCGTGAACGCGAAGAGCTCGATTGCAGCTTATGTCACATCGTAGCTATACACAGTGTTAACACTTTCAGGTCACTTGTTCCAGAAAGAAATAGAGAAAGCAGAAGTAGATGTCTTTTCCTTCGTTGGTCTTACCTGTAGTTGTTGTGATAGATCACCTCTACTCCCTTATGTCTGTGGGTGCAAATCTCCCACCTGCTGATCCTCTCAGTAAAAAGAGCCATACTGTTATTTTATGAAAAAAGATATATTATTGGTTGGTTGATCGATATGAGGCTCGGGTACACCTGCCGTCCTTCCGCTTCCCTACGTCTTAGGAATTCCATCGTAGTGTTGTCGTGTTGATCGAGTTTTTCAAATAGTTTCAGTGGTCGGTTACGTATGCATTTGTCAATTGTGTCTGTTCTAATGTCTTTTTATATAAAACCTGTTGTAATTTTGTCTATTGTAAAACCGAAGTGGTTATCCTAACGAAGAAGAGAATCCCCAGAGTACGGCCTATCAGTATAGGGGACGAGCTGGTCGAATCGAAATCAGCAGTAAAGTACCTTGGGCGTCCTGATAGACTCGAAGATGAGTTTTTCCCAACAAATTCGGGCAGTAGGTGACAAAGCTGCAGCGGGTGTGACGGCACTCACCCGATTAATGGCCAACATAGGAGAGGGGGCCCACCACATCAAGGAGACGACTCTTAATGAGCGTTGTGCTGTCGCTTCTACTCTACGGATCAGAACTGTGGGGCGACGCTCTCAGCAAGGAGTTATACCGGAAGCGGTTGGCACAGTTGCAGCGACAAGGAGCACTGCGAATCGCATGCGCATACCGAACGGTCTTCGGGGCGGCAGTGCTGGTAATCGCAGGGGTGATACCCATCACCCTCCTTGCGAGAGAGAGCAGAAGTATTTACCTGCGCAGAGGCGAAGATCGAAGAGAAGAGATCACCAGGGAAGAGAGACGTCGCTCTCTCAGCGATTGGCAACAGTCCTGGGAGCAAGAAATAAGAGGAAGGTGGACTGCACGTGTGATCCCTGACCTGAGGCCGTGGTTCAGTCGAGTGCATGGTGAGACCGATTTCTACTTGCCCAGCTCTTAAGCGGGCACGGTTGTTTTCGGTCCTACCAGTACAAAATTGACAGAGCACGGTCTCCTAACTGTGTGTTTTGTGCAGGGGAACCGGATGACGCCTGTCAGACATTCATCTATTGCAAAAGGTGGAGCCAGCAGCGAGGGGTCCTACTCAGCGAAATTGGTGAGCTCTGTCCGGAAACTATCGTCGGAGAAATGCTGAAAACAGTTGACAATTGGAATTGCGTGGCGCAATATGCTCGGGCAGTGCTGATATTGAAAAAAGCTTTATTGGATGGATTTCTTTCCTATCACTTCCTTCCTCTCCCGTCCTTCCCGTTAGAGAAGAGATTCCCATAATCCGAAGGCGCCTCGAAGCGTACGGACACGAGGCCTAGCCCGAAGTAATGTGTCAAACGGTTCCAGGCTAGGTTCTCAGGTTGACAGGGGAGGTGTTTAGTGGGTAGTCCAAAGCATTGTGATTCTGGAGTCCCACACTCAGGGCGTAAACAGCCTTCACCTCCCTACCACAAAAAAAATTTCTTTTTGTATGTCTGTTCCTCTCGTACCGTAGAATTTGGAAGATTTTCCTTATTGTCCTGTTCTGCAAAGTTTAGAGAGCTGTTTTGTTTGTCTGGGTCATTTGGCTCAGTGCAGTACTTTCGTATAGTAGTGTCGGTCCTATGGCTTGGTTGTAGACCAGAAGTTTGTTTTTGTTATTTAAGTGTCCTTTGTGTAGGAAGGGATCTAGGGGTCAGATGATGCTCATGCATTGCCCTTGTTTTTTACGTATATGTTGCGTCCAGTTCAGTATCTCGCCGAAAAGAAGTCCAAGATATGTGGCTGTTTGTTTCCATGGTATGTCCTCGTTGTTGATGGTCAGTGAGTTCGGTTGTTTGTTTCTTCTGTACATCAGTGCCTTCAATTCTGCGGAAAAGTTAAATGATGGCTATGATGACTGCTATTTTCTATGATTCCGGGTATTGTTGTTATTGGAAAATAGCATTGATGATGTCAGTAATGTCCTGTATCAGGTGTTGTTTCCTGGTGCTTTAGTTCCCTTGTTTAGTTCGTGTACCATGTCTTTGGTCTCTATCAGGTCTTGTCGCCGTGTCACATCTTCCTGTTCCAGTCTTGAGCACAAGATTCGTCGTACTGCGTTTTCTACCAGGTCGTCGTGGTAAAAGCCCTCCGCTTCGGTATAATTTTCTCGAAATTGTATTTCCAGAGAGGCTCTAGTTTTGCCTTCGCTGTGAAGTCGCAGTCCGTTGGGACCGTGAATCGACGGCACGACTGCTTTGTTTCTTACTCTACAGTATCTGGTCATTCTCAAGAACGGCTTATATCCGGGCTCCAGACTTCGTAGGAAACTCTCCTTTGACGGTTATTAAATTCAGATATACGATCTCGTACTTTATTTTTTAGTTGTTGTTTTTTTCGTTCGCAATCTAGGATCACCCGTGCTTCTACCTGTTTTCCGGACTTGGTTCTTCCTTTCCATCAGAAGTTTGACATCCTGAGGGAGTTCATAGGGGTTATATACTCTTGCCGGAGTTGTGACTGTTGTGTCCTCTTCTGCCTGATTCATTTTGTTTGTTATTTGCTTGTTCATAGAGTTTATGTCGCTGGCTGTATTTAGATCTTGGGTGAAACTTTCATTAGCCAGAGCGCTATGGAAAGCTTGCCAGTTAGTTATCTTCCTTACTTTTAGAGGCTCATCTACATAGATGTGCTCTATTAGGAAGTGGATTGGTTTATGATCTGATGAGAGCTCCCCGAGGACATTTATCCGCAAGTTGTGATGGAAATCGCGGAATATAGCAAGGACTAGTAGGTTGCCATGTTCTCGAGGAAAATATTTCGGTTCTTCGAGGTGTTGCAGGCTTATTTGTTCGTTCATGATGAATCGGTTTAGCTCAGTCCCAGCTTGATTGCTTCTCATGGCACGGCAGCCTCTGCAATACACATTGAAGTCCCTTATTAACAATGAAGGATCCTTTAGCGTGAGCAACTGTTCAAGATCTTGTTTGAACTCATGGTTTTTGACGGGATTGGTCAAAAAAATCACTGTAAATTCGAAGACACACAGTGACTTCCGTGCGTTGCAGCTGTGCAGCATGTTTATTTGATAGTGTTTCGTATTTCTCCTCACTAGGATGGCCGTACCGCCTCTCCCACCAGTCGTTTCTAAATATACTATGGTTGGGCACGCTGCATCGTGTTCTTGGTTCCAAAAACGTTTGCTGAAGAGGATTTATTAGGTACGCAACTAAGTTCTCGCCGGTTTTTTTTTATGAAATTGCCACTGTATTGTGAAAACATGATTAAAAATGAATCATTCAAAATATTGCCCATCGCTAGCGACAACTTTTTCCCATCTTTCTGACAGAGCTCAAATACCGTCACGGTAGAAGTGTTCGTCTTTTGAGGCTATCCACGAATCAAACCATTTTGAGGTGTCTTCATATGAGTAAAACTGCTGATTAGCCAGACCATGTGCCATCGAACGGAATAAGTGATAATCGGAAGGCGCAATATCTGGGGAATTTGGTGGGTGGGGTAGGACTTACCATTTGAGTGTTTCTGAGTAGGTTTCAACGGGTTTGGCAACATGAGGCCGAGCGTTGTCATGCTATAGAATGAATTTTTCGTGCCTCTACTCGTATTGTGGCCGCTTTTCGCGCAGTGCTCGGCTCAAACGCATCCATTGAATTCAATACCGTTCCCCAGTGATTGTTTCGTTTAGTTTCAATAGCTCAAAATAAATAATACCGCCCTGGTCCCACCAAATACCCAGCAAAACCTGCGCAGCGTGAATATTCGACCGAGCCGATGACGTAAAAGCATGATCGGGCAACCCCCATGATTTTCTTCTCTTTGGGTTTCTATAATGAATCCATTTTCCATCACTCGTAATGATGAAATGAAGAAAACCCTTCCTTATTTGCCATTGGAGCAGTTTGTTCACAGGCGAAAAAACGACGCTCAACGTCTCTTAGCTTCAATTCATAAGGAATCCAAGATCCTTGTTTCTGAATCATTCCGAATGCATGCAAGTGCTTGGAAATCGCTTGGCAAGTAACTCCTAATACTGAAGCAAGCTCCTGTTGCATTTGGCACGCATCTTCATCGAGCAATGCCTCCAATTCAGCGTCTTCGAAGGTTTTTGGTCTTCCTTTACGCGAACGGACTTCAACACCAAAATCACCGTCTTTGAAGCAACGGAACCAATCACGACTCGTTGTCTCACTTACAGCAATATCTCCTTAAATTTTTTGAAGCTCTCGATGAGCTTCAGCCGCCGTTTTCTTTGCACGAAAGAAAAAAAGCATCACTTCCCGCAAACGAGGATTATTTGGCACAAAATTCGATATTTTCACACAACCAAAAGTATATGACACAAAAACAAAATCACTTATGTGTCGAAGCGGTTTGTTTACCATATGTCTAAGCTTGGTCCATGACGATTTGGTTATGTCACAATCGAACAGGACTTACTACTGGAGCCATCTCTTGAAAAACAGTGGGAATTTAGTTGCGCGCCTAATACATTGCGTTTTTATGCAATCAATTGCGATGGACGGCCATAAAAATAGAAAATTTACCAATTTAAATATGATCCCACTTATTTTGATCCATGACTGTTACATCGGCAGTTTGCTCGTAGTATGAGCGCTGTACGAGGTTTGTTCAAAAACTATCGCGAATTTCATGTTTTTTCAAGAATTATTTATTTATTCATGAATATCTATTCTGTCCCCTTCAAAGTAATCCTCGTCAGACATTATACACTTGTGATAACGTTTTTTGCAATCCTCGAAGTATTTTGAAAAATCATTTTTTGTGATCTTGTTCAACTCCTCCTTCGATGCCGTCTTTATCTCATCAATCGTGGCGTAGCGTCGTCCTTTCATGGGCCTCTTCAGTTTCGGGAACAAGAAAAAGTCACAGGGGGCCAGGTCTGGGGAATACGGTGGCTGCGGCATTATTAGAGTGTTGTTTTTGGCCAAAAATTCACGCACAAGTAACGATGTGTGAGCAGGCGCGTTATCATGGTGCCAAAGCCAATTTTTGTTCTTCCACAAATCCGTGCGTTTCTGGCGGATTGCTTCTCGCAAATTGCGCATTACTTGAAGGTAATATTCTTTATTGACCGTTCTACCCTGTGGCAAGAACTCATAATGCACCACGCCCCTGCAATCGAAGAAAACTGTCAGCAAAACCTTCACATTCGACCGAACTTGGCGTGCTTTTTTCGGTCCCTCTGAGAACATTTTGTACCACCGATAAACGTTGCTTTTGTCCAAAGTAGCTTCGCCGTATGCAACAGTCAACATTCTGAATGCATCCGCGCACTTTAAGTTGTTCTTCACACAATATTTAATACAAATTCTTTGATCAATTTTTAGGGATAGACGAAAATCGAAGACAAGCTAAAACACGTCCACGCTCATTAACTGTCAAAAACTGACTGGACATTCAAAATGGCCGGAATTGTCAACATAAGTGAGGGTCAAGAGTACCAACATAATGCCACCAAAAGATCAAAAACTGAACATACGTGGCCCGCGAAAATTCAAAATTCGCGATACTCTTTGAACAAACCTCGTATGTACTTACGCTATGTTTACATAACCACTGTCATCTCACAACTCTTCCTCGAAGTCGCCGTTTCTTAGGTATGATTCGCTCCAGTGTCGCTCTGCGGGCGAACATGCCTCTAATAGATTTAATAACCTCTTGTTCACTCATTGAAGAATGCCTAATTGAAACCTTATTTAATGACCGGTTGCTGCAAAGAAGTCCCTATGATATAGCGACTTCGTTACGCGTTTTGTTTGCCTGAAAACTCATTCCTAACTCTTTCACATATTACATGCTTCGTATTTTGTTTTGTTTCTCAATTTATTGTGTTCGAAATATTAATAGATAGACTGCAGGATCAAGAATGTAAAAGTAATAACTTAGAACGAAATATCTAAACATATGTTCGATCCACTAAAGCATAATAAACTTTTAGAAAGTATACCCGTTCAAATTAAAATTGATATCCCAAGGATTTGAATCTGGCTGGCTGAAAAACATAAATACGTAGAAAATGTCCACTCATTCATTTTAAAAGAAAAAAAAATTCAATATTCTACACTTTGCTATGATATAGATATTCACTACATCATCCTTATTCAACTTCCTTTAATGCATCGGACGACGAATATAAATCAAAATTTTACCCCAAAATTTTATTTCCCGCAGGGTATTATAGCTATCCTTTCCGCTTCCTTTATTTCGTACAAGGTCTATGTATACATATACAATCAGAATATATTTATATCAAAGGATTCGAAGATGAATTTGTTGTTGCGAAAGTGGGTTTGTAATGGGGTTGTTGTCGACAGAAGATGAAGTTGTATAAGAAACGGGTACGCTACATGTTCCCCTTGCTGTTAATCTAAATTGCATGTTAAGGAAGCCAATCAAAGTGAAATAATGGTAATGTAGTAACAGGCATACATGCAAATATTGATACATTGAGTGCATAAATTTACTTGATGAAACTTAATGTAGAACAAGTGCACAGTAAACAGGAAGCATTACTGGTGATTAGTGGTGATGTTGTAATGTCTCGTCAGGATATTGATTTTCATACCACCAAAACCAAGTGATTGTTGACAATCATTTCAAAATTTCCATATTTCACTGTTCTCGCAACCGAGCATATGCTTATAACTAATAGCTTCTCCATAAGGATATTTTCAATATCACTTTACTTGAACGCCCTTCGCTTAATTTCGTTGCAACCCCCCCATTTGCTAGATTAACACAACATATTAAATCATGTGTGAGATTGAAGCGGGTGATGTGAAATTGTGGAGAACAATCGACAACATCTTACTACATCCTAACTAACGCATCGATTTCTCAAACACATCTTTAGGACGCACTTAGCGTTGTGGTTATTTTAATGATTCTTCTAATGGGAATATGGCATGAGTAGGATGTGGCGAAGGAATATGTAAACGGGCGTGTTGGAGCAGGATTAAAGAAACGTCAGAAATGGATTTAAATTTTAAGTTGCCAAGCTTAAATGCTTTTATGAATTGAAAGTTATGCATGCATATGTATTCGAGCAGGAGCCGTACGCGAATGTGAACGTAAGATAAGCGAGGTTATGGCCAGATAGGATGTTAGTTAGCACAGCAATGTGGGTGTTACTTGGAAGTATAAGATTAAAGGCAATTTATAATTGAATTTCCGATTGTAGGTAAATTGACGCTTTGTTGAATTAAATTTTGACATCTAATTAATGGTTAGTTAGTCTGAAATCGAAGTTAAAGCTTGTCAAACTTCCCACATAGAAAATATCATCTTAAATTTTAAAGTTAAATTTCATCGCTCCTTAGCTTGCCTAAGCCTCCTTTGAAAAGTGGAATGTGCAATGAATCGAGAAATCGCCTGAATATTTCTACAACTTTTCATCCTACACATTTTTTCGTACATGCTTTCTAAAAGTTGGAGTTGAAATGCGGCATCCTAACTTGCCCTATTTACATAGAATCCTTCTAGGCTGTCTAGGAAATATTCAGAACAATTTTCCCTTCTGAGTATTTTTGGTATAAGAGAGAAGGTAAAAAATACAGCCAACATTTTCAAAAATACTACAAATATTCAACTCTACGTCACCGTGCACATAATTCAAATAGTTATCTATCTTATTACGGCATACTCCCTTTCTTCTCTAATTCTATTGATGTCCGAATCCAGGATAGGATTCTAAAGATTTTTCGTCAATTTCCGAGGAACATTATTATAGGTATTTTAGTCTTAATATGTTTTAGAAGCAAGTGAAGGACATCAAATGATTTCCTCTATGACTTTTTAAAATCACCAGTAAAATAATGCATTTATAAACTTCACTAAACTCATTGATTATACTTAACTTCAAATGAACTTTACTCTGAAAGTAAGACACAAATATTTTTGCAACTATTTTATCGGAAAAATATACATAAACTAAAAACTCAAAGAAATAATAAAATAAAGAACTAATAAGGTACTTATCTGAATAATACTACTGATGAAATCTACTGTATTTTCGTAAGTATGGCTTTCCTGAAGTTTAATTTTATTTTTATTTATTTTTTATCATTTTAAATGGTCGCAAATCAGTGGAGTTATAACGAATTGTAATGTTAACTTTCATTGAAATCTCTTTTTTAATCCTTGGAAGGGACCGAAAATATTATTATTATTATTTGTACTGGGGTCCACTTACTGGAAATAGCATAGGCCAGCATCGGCCCTTAGCTCCCCATGTGTAGTACTATTGTTTACAATTGGTCCAACCTGTTGTCCTACAGAAACCAAGGAGTTCCCCCAGCTCTGTGGTCGCCAAATGTTCCAATCCTGTTACCCCAGTACACCTCAGCCAAATAAGGCGTTTGTTGACCAGACTCGGGCAATCTAGGAGGAAATGTTCTGTACTTTGTTCCTCCTCGCCGCACGCTCGGCATTGGTCATCCGTTTGGATTCCTATCCGTTTGGCGGGTAGACCTAGAAGATTTTGGTCAGTTAATACTGCCACCAATGTTCTAACGCCATTTCTGTTTTTCCCCAGGAGTTTTTTTATCCTCGTTTTATTAGAGTGAGGCCGAAAAGCTCGGCTTATCCTGCAGTCATTCCTGTCATTCCAAGCCGTATCTGTCTCTTTCCAGAGGACTTCGTCTAGTTCCCTTTTTACCGTTGCTAGTCGCACTTTAATTGTGTCTATTCTAGTGGCATTTTGGTCGGCTGATCCAGCTCTCGCTAGCTCATCCGCTCTTTCGTTTCACTGTACACCGCTGTGTCCAGGGATCCATGTCAGTAAGGGACCTATAATATATGTCAAGTAGATTAGAAACAATGATTGGAGAATTCAAGTGGTATTCGAACATGTGTTCCTGTCGAACGTCATCATGTGGCAACTCTCTGTCGATTGGCAATACCATTTGTACATAAGTTCACTTATATGCAAGTATTTCAAAAACAAACTTCAACAAAACACCATTTAACAACTAGCGGAGTAGGATTCCTTATAAATAAAGTATTCACGAAGTTCAGCCTGACACTCAAACCCTCGCAGGATACACTATTCAAATTTTTAAAGTCTACGCACCTACAACTAGCCACACTGAAGCAGAAATGGAGAAATTCTACGCCGACGTCAACCAAGTTTGGAACAATAACAGCAGCCACTTCAAGTATCTAATAGGTTGCTTCAACGCCATAATAAGAAAAGGAAAGACCAAGAAGTGCTGGTAGGAAAATTTGGACTAAAACAAAGAAATGAAAGAGGAGAACAACTAGCACAGTTGGCCCACCACCACGGTCTTTTTATAACAAATACCTTCTTCAAGAAAAAACATAAATAGGAAATGGATGTGGCAAGTACCCAAAGGGGGAACAAGACACAAAATTGATTTGATACATATCAAACACCAAAGAACGGTCAATGACGTTTCTGTAATCAACAGATTTAAGTTGGAAAGCGATCATCGCCTTGTTAAAGCACGAATCATACTTGTCTTGAAAGCAAAAAGACGCAAACTGGTCAGGAAGCCTTTAAAACTCGGCTTAAACACTGAAAACGTCAAGTGTAATATAGAGGGTTATCAAGCTCTAATAAACGTAGAAATAAATGAACAAAACCAGGACGCAAACCACCTAACCGAAACCATACTGAAATGTGCCGAAATAGTAGGCGGGGCGGACCACGAGTAGTCCATAGACACCGTAAACAATCAACTGAGACAAAGGCGCTACTCAGAAAGAAAAGGGAAAT
Source organism: Stratiomys singularior (assembly GCA_954870665.1). Classification (NCBI taxonomy): domain Eukaryota; kingdom Metazoa; phylum Arthropoda; class Insecta; order Diptera; family Stratiomyidae; genus Stratiomys; species Stratiomys singularior. Next base: position 104,577,421 of record OX940880.1, read on the forward strand.
GAAAGCATCCTCAAACATCGAAAGGATTGAATACACAGAAACCTGCAAAACAGTAAGGAAGATGATATCTGAAGATATCAAGAAGTATGACGAAAGACTGGTGGAAGATGACATAACAAACAACAGAAACCTCAAAAAGGCAAAAAGAGCACTCCTCATTGGCAAGAAACAAGTGATAGCCCTAAATGATGACAACATCCGACTCACTGATAGACAGGAAATAATTGAGGCCATCGCCAACTTCTACCAAGACCTGTATATGGCTCCAGATAACTCGACTTCCGACTTAATAACAACCGCTTTCTCTGCAACCAACGATAGTGCCTCAAATATCCAAGTGAAAGAGATCGAGACGGCCTTATCATTTTTCATGGAGTTGATCATGAAAAATGATAAAGTGGCAGGCAATGACGGAAAAACCTGGAAACTACTGGCAGAAATTTACTTTTATTGCATTAACGCCAGGTTAACACCAGGTAACGCCAGGTGTTAATATAATACTGATCCACAAGAAACACAGAAAAGGAGACATCAAGAACTACAGACCAATAAATCTACTATCGGTCTTCTACAAGGTATTCACGAACCTCATTAGAAACCGAATACAAATAGCCCTAGATGCCGGACAACCACGGGAGCAGGCTGATTTCAGAAGTGGATACAGCACGATAGACCATATCCACACATTACGGGAAGTCTTGAGTAGATATAAAGAGTATGAGCAACCCCTAGCAAGGGCCTTCATAGACTTTGTGAAAGCCTTTCACTCAGTTGTTGAAAGAAAGTTGAAGTTGAAAGTTGAAATATATTGAGACCAATAAACTTAAAAAGAGAAAAACTATCAAGCAACCCATCAAAGGCAATAGTGACACTCATAAATAAGATTTCGATCAATATGGACCAAAGGATATATATACATATTAAAGCAGGCACACCTACAACAAACTCCTACTTGAACAGTCTCCCATAACGCTAACCAGAATTGCTTTCAAAATTTTCGTAACAAGCGGCAAAGTGAAAACCATCATAATGACAAGTGTGATAGATAGGCTCCATCAATAAATTGAATAAGTATTTGCACTCTTAAAATGTGTCCCCTCATCTCAATCTTTCAATCTAAATTCTAGGTCAAATAAATTTCTCATCACTAAACCTCTCGCTCTCCTTTCATATTGACCATATTTATTTGTGTATCAGATATACGATAACCTCTGTTTGTTATTTAAGGGTTTATTTCCCTTTCCTACCCATCATATCAGCTGGTCAACCTCCTGAAAGACTCACGTTGCAATATAAAAAAAAGGTGAGTACTATATTCAGAACTTTTAATTTATTGTTGTGATATCAATCCTGTGTTTACTTTCTTTGGCGAAGTTATACAGTATCTTTTTCCCACCATTTCTTCGCTCCTTCTTTAAGTTATTTCTGTAATCCAACCCATAAAGAATTAATAAAAATTTCTCATTTCCTTCTTCAAGTTTAAAATTTACAGAAATCAGAATTTTGATAACTCAATTCCATATCCACCATGCCAGTTTCTATCTTTTTTGCAGGACTTCAGGACGTCAGTCTGGATTATTCTGTTTATATAAATTAATTTATCTCCTATTTCATTCCTTAAAAGGGTTCAGGCAAAATCAAGGCGAACTATTTTACGACCTCGCTAAATAAGCAAATGAAAATTTATTGGACCAATCTTGTGATGCATCAATTCCTAACGTATCGAAATTTAAAAAAACACACACACAATGCCACAATCAAAAAGAAAAGCATAATGCATCAGAGGAATAAAGTCTGATGGCTAAACAGCTCACATTATACCAAAAGATACCATGCAAGCATTATAAGGCGTACTGAAACCCGTGAAATGTCTTAGAACCCATGAAATATGAACACATTAGCTAAAGCCATAAGCGGTATCCTTTCTATGACGAGTCAGCGATGAGGATCCTGAAAAAGTTGCGCCAAATTCAGCGGGTTTGGCATGTCGAGCACATGAATGGCACGAAAATTTCCAGTTGCTGGACGTTGCTGTTGCAGATGTTTCCAAAAGGACAAGTCTACATTCGGGGCAGTACGCAATTGACTATGATGAAGAGAACCCGTAAAGGATCCATAACATAGTCGCGACAATGACAGATATGTAAGTGCGACATTTCGAAGATAATTGAGGAGAGGAAGATGCTGATGAATAAAAAATTGCGAGTTACCATACTGCTTTGGAAGCTGATGGAGCTCAGTAAAGTTACAATAAAAGCTGAAAATATCACTCCCTGCGCAAACGGCAAAAGGTTGGCATGTAGCCCACTAAAGCTGAATCGCGGAAAAAGTGTGAAGCGGCCTGAGTCAACAGCCCTCAGCCAAGGGGAAGAGATCGGCGGTGACTTCCAATTAGTGCGCTCCAAAGCGCAACAGAAGGCTGCGAAGATGGCACATCGTTCCAGAGCTGAGGAAGTGACCAAACCCACGCCTGAAAAGCATGAATGTGCGGAACTCAGCGCAAATCCTAGAAGGACCAAGCACAAGCAGCATAGGGATGCTCTACTGATTAAGCCGCAAGACGGGTGGACTTACGTCGACGTCCTCAAAGAAATAAGGGAAAAGTTTTGTGGAGTCCGAAAAAACAAGAGCCTACATAAGGACGGTACGAGTGACCAAAACAGTTGGCCTACTCGTGGAACTCGGGGCGAAGTTAAGAGGCCTAGTCCGAAGTAATTTGACAAATGGTTCCAGGCTACGTTGTCGGGGTGACAGGGGAGGGATTTAGTCGGTAGTTCAGTTGTTGTGTGTCACTTAGAGTCGGACACTCAGGGCGTAAATAGCCTTCACCTCTCAACCGCAAAAAATATGGAATAGTCTTTATTTAATATCTGATTGCATTTCCCTATCTTGACAAACGATTTCAGTTACATTTCTATGTGTGTCATTCATTGTTACTTGTCTTTTTTCCTTTTAATAACGTTAAAAGAGTCGTTTTTAAAACCGCTTGCCTTAAACCCGTAGCTTCAAGCTACGTTTTCAGTTTGACACACATTTAGAACGACATTTTCGAAAGCTTACTGAAAGCGGCAGGATCACTCGAGTCCAATTTTGACTACCCGTTTCAAGGGCGAAAACTCTGTGAAGTCTGATTTTGCTTTCCTTTTTAATTCGTTCCATTTGCCAAGTGGTTTGTTTGTCTTACCCCTTCTTATCCGAATAATTTGTTCAGTGAATTTCCCGACATATCCAGATAGCAGTTTGGAGTAGTTTTTGCTGGTATATCTGAACAATTTCTTAAGCATTTTTTTCATCGTATTCTGGTTGTCTCGGAAAATTTCTGAAGTGGTTTGTGCGAAATATCTTGGTTGCTGCACTCTTAGAATAAACGTTTAAAACAATATACATTCTTCAAAGTATGGAAAGTGCCTTCTATGATTACAATTTCCCAATAGAGCGGAAAAGTTAGGAAGGTCCTAAGTTCTACCATCAAATAAACCTTCCTCAAATAGCAGGAAGAAATCCTGGATGTACTCTGCTCTACAAAGCGCTATACGGCCAAAACACTGTACAAAATAAATCCTATGTACGCCTGCCTATGACAGTGAAGGTGGGTTTAAAAATATGTAGTGGCCAGTGGTTCTAACCGAACAACAAGCACGAAAATGTTCACCTCGACAATCAGAACTAAGGTATATTACCTGTCACCTATGGTGACGACATACTAGTAATTATTAAAGGAACAGTTATGAACAAATCAGGCATCGATCCCGAGCTCATTTCGAGAAAGTTGTTAAGTAGAACATGAGCATCAAACTGCAACTGTCAGTGGAGTTGAAAAGATCAACGTATCCTTTGCTTAAAGGGAAAAAATTTGGTGAAATCTAACAATTAGAACCGAAGATGGCCTTGTAGCGAACCTTGCTAGCGAAGATGGAACCTTGTAGCGCTTAAGTTTCTCGAAATAAAGCTATTGTCTAAATTTTGGTGGAATCAAAACATCGAAATAGTCTCGACGAGCACGACCAAAGCACGACCAACATTTAGTAAGATAAAAAGAACCCGTAAATAAAGATTGCCAGAGAGCCTTCAAACCAACTCCATAATCTATACTGGTCTATATGTGCCAATCAATTCAAATGCACGATGATCAAGTGCGAAAATGGTCAGCATGAGACCATTGAATGCAGCATAAAAAATAACAGGAGCAGAAGCTGCTAGTTGCATCACTATAACGCAGTTCTCGATCAGCTTGATGACACGGGAACGCACTTACCACTTAATACTGAGAAAGGATTACCATTTTTATATCGATGCTACAGGGGCCATTTTCGCAGGATGACTCTAGAAGTTTTGAACAGCGTGAAATCCTTTCTTGCAAAAGACAACGAAACATAATAATATGTGTACTACTTTCAACTGGGCGCAGACAAGTCTGGAAGAACCGCTGAACTACAAATCATGCAGAACGGACTATTCATAAGTTCAGGTTGCCAGTATGGGAACAAGGACGGTCTTCACCTTCCGTACCGGCTTCAAAACCTTACGGCAAGTTATCAACGCTTGCAAAAAAGTGCTGACTGTTGGCTCACGAAACTATCAACATTAGACTCTGAGAAGGCTTCCAAGCGAAGAAGTTGTTGAAGAAGGGGAACCCATTATCGAAACAATAACAACTGGAGCTTAAATTCCACTAAATGAAGCAAATTTAAAGTCTGGGAAAAAATTGAAATTTAAGGATGTACTAACTGAAGCACATGTCATAATAGCACAGACGCTATCAGGCGAAATGGGGTACTATACAAAGTGCTATTCATTTATAGATCAGAAAAATTCAAGCACAAATGGAAAAGCAGAGTATACGAGACTTGTAACTCGAATTTAATATTTTGTATTCATTTAAAATAGTTCTCTCACACTATTACACCAGACAAGTTGTTCTCACATACATTTAAGCTCGGAAAACTTCGCAGTATCTCTTCTGTTGTAGGTCATTTATTTGTCAAGCTCTCTATCTTGCAAAGCTTGCTTTATTTGCTGCATGGGGTGTCTCTTTTTCGTGAGGCTTCTGGAGGGTGTAAGCGCTTTTTTATAGTAACGCTATGATGCTAAGCCAACTAGAACTAGTAAGCATATTCACTTAACCTAGCAGTTGAGATACAAATCTTGTTGAAATGGATGACCACCCAGTTTAAACTTATAGCGACAGAAAACAAGCATACAATTAGCATGGTAAATTTTACCTTCTCCCCAAAAGAAAGAAGGCTTGGCAGCGATGGTTAGGTACTCTTTAGGAGCTCTGTGTAGATTATTCAAGGTAAGCATGTCCTCGAAAGTCTGAGCGATTTGTTGAGCTTAAAAGAGGAGGAATGCTCGTGGGCTAAATGAAGGATCAAATTGACTCAAACTTCCAGGGATCTGTTTGTAGATTTAGATGAGATGGGTTCCGCTACGCTGATTAAGGACTATTGAACCAACTTGGGCTTTTATTATTGTCTGACAACATTTCTACTGACTGGATTGAACTGGACTAGATATAAATTTTAATCTCATTTGTCATGTTCTAGGCTCTTCTTGCTGAGTATGTACCTCTGAATACATTTTGCTGATGACTGATACGACTACATACGTCATTATTATAAGGATTAAATTTTATAAAACACGAAAGAAGTGAACATCGAGCATATAAATCAAATTTGAAATTGAAATCAAATTCGAATTTAGTGCCAAAGGCTAAATAGGTCAAAGCTTAAAGTTGAAATAGTTCTAAGGCACATATCCGTTCAGTGCATTCGAATTCTTCGAGTTAAATTCGAGTTAAAGAAAAATTGGCAAATATGCGTCAAGATCAATGCTAGATTTCTTGGCAGCGAAAGAAAATTGGTTCTTGTTTCTGAAACAGATTACTCTGTAATCTCTGCTCAGAGTAAGATTACTCTGTAATCTTACTCTGTACTCTCTGCACTGCTTGAAACTACTGAAGAAAATGGTTAAGATAAAATTATTATTGATTTTTGACCCTGGAAAGATATTCTGCGTAAAAATTAAACATACACTTTTGAAAAATTGTTCCCCAGCTCTAGGCAATGCAGCTGCATTGCTCGTTTTTCATGACATTTCATTCCTAGATTGTAGCTTTCGTGGGATGAATGCGCATTTTCGGGATATAGTGATCATATAAACTCAATTAGTTTATTCACATCAGTAAAGAAAATCGTACACAGCAGACAATTGAAACTTATGCGTGAAATTTACGCATGATTTTCTTTTCCGTACAACTAAATACGTAGGCTGCTATATATATTTCTGGCCTAGGCAACACTAAGTGTTGCCAGGTGCAATCTAACATTTCCATTGGAAAGTTTGGAAAGTTAGAACATTTTTTAGCATAAACATACTCAGAACGTTTCGACGTACGACTATCATTTGTGTTGTTTACAGTGACTTGAAAAAATCAATTTGGAAAAAAAATGGAATTAACTCGTGAACATTTTCGTGCGATCATTTTTCACAACTTTCGACGTGGATTATCACGACAAGAGTGCATCGATGAACTTAAATCTTTATATGGCTATAAAGCACCATCCTATAGCACTGTGAAAAACTGGTACAACGAATTCAATCGTAGCTGACGCTCGCTCAAAGACGAATTTCGTGAAGGACGTCCAAAAACAGCTGTTGTGCCAGAAAACATCGATGCCGTGCGTGAAATGGTAATGCAAGATCGTCATGTGACATACCGTGAGATAGAGGCATCCTTAGTCATTTCTCCCACTAGTATACATTCGATATTGCATGAACACCTGGCCGTAAAAAAGGTTTGTTCTCGTTGGATCCCGCACAATTTGACAATCGCTCAAAAAATGGCTCGTGTGGATTGGTGTAAGGAAATGCTGAAAAAATACAATCGCGGTACTTCAAAAGACGTTTATAAGATCATCACAGGTGACAAATCATGGATATATGCGTATGAGCCCGAAACAAAGCAGCAATCAACCGTGTGGGTCTTCCAAAACGAGCCCAATCCAACAAAAGTTGCTCGCGCACGAAGCACTGCAAAGCAAATGATCGCTTGTTTCTTCGGCCGAATGGGTCATGTGGCCACTGTTCCGCTTGAGCAACGTAGGACAATCAATTCTGAGTGGTACATGACCATTTGGTTGCCTGAAGTCTTCGGAGAAATTCGCAAAACGAACAAGAGAAGACAAATCATCCTCCATCATGACAATGCGAGCTCTCACACATCTCATCAAACACGTGATTATTTGAGCACTCAAAACATCGAATTGATGGGTCATCCGCCGTATAGCCCCGATTTGGCCCCCAACGACTTCCTTTTGTACCCACACATCAAGAAAAAAATGCGTGGTCAACGGTTTTCGTCGCCAGAAGATGCTGTTGAAGCGTTCAAAACCCATGCTTTGTAGGTGTCTCAATCGGAGTGGAAAAATTGCTTCGAAAATTGGTTTGAGCGCATGCAAAAGTGTATAGATCTTCATGGAGAATACTTTGAAAAATAATAAAACCATTTTAGATGATAAATATTCGCATTTTCATTATTAGGCCAGAAATATATATAGCAGCCCTCGTATGATTATCTTTCCAGGGTTAGTGCACATATGTTCCATGAACTACATAAAATTTACTGATGTAGCAGTACTTATTCCATATTTATTTCTCAGAACTTCTGTTCAGCAGTTCAAACCAAATTTAATGTGGTCAAAGAAATCAAAAAATTTCCAATATGAGCTCAAAGTTAAATAAAGCATTTCATTTGGAACACCATAAAATGTTAATGTGTTACTTTTGGTAATAAAATTTAATTAAGAAATTTTGCGGTCAATCGCCTTTTAATTCTAATAAAGAAAGCTATGGTTCTGTTCGCAGCAACTTACTTACTTAGCTACAGATTTTTCATTCTTCCCTACCTACTCTACTCGTGGAGACTCTGTTTTAGAAGCATTATAGAGTATAGCAAAGCATACTACACCATACTATACAATACTGGCGCGTTTTTCATAATGTATTTATAAAGGTCATGGCAGGAAATCAAAATGTCATGTTTAATTAGAATTTTCCCTTGGGCGAAGTACTAGAGAAAATTGTTTTTAAAACAGTTGTGCTTCGTACAGAATGTATGGGAAAATTGTATTTGAAAGAATCCAATTGAAATTCCAAGACACAAGCTATCGATTTTTCTTCCAAATGTATTTCAAATTTCGAAGGGGACATTCAACGGTTGATGTTGAATTTAAATTGTGTAATTTTATAATTGAATTTCTTTCAGATTATTTTGTTTAGCACTTCGATTAATTTAATTTATCCAGTGAAGCTCTATTATTTTAATTTAATTTGCCAATGTTAAACATTCTAGCCGGTACTTTCTCATCAACAAACTTTCTTTGAACACATATCGTAAATTTCATGCATATGAAATGCAACCGTATTTTCCTGCAACTGGGTACTCGCGTATCTATGAATTTACTTTTTCATAAACAGAAAGTAATAGATGTCAGAATGCAACTCATATTGCATTCATAGCAACTGCTTTTTAGCTGCTAGCTACCTTATTTCATGACTTGAACTGCAGAAATTTTAAGGCGCTGTGCTATTAACGTGGTTAAATAAAACTGAAATGTTGATGCAAGTGGTCTGTTTAATTAATAAATTGCTTTCATACAATAGCAGCAATAGTCGTCCACGGGAGTTAAAAGGGCATTGACCGAAACATACACGTTCGCGTTCCACAACGCTTCGTATTTGTTCTGGTATCTTACGAAATGAAGGGAAAATTTTAACTTAATAAATTCCCATTTTCTTATCGACAATCGCCATTCACCAGTCAAAATGAAGCAGCTTTCAGTGTAGAATGGACAAAAGACGGAGAAAGTTAACATATGCGTGCATTTTTTCCACTGATTGCAGCAGGAAGATACGATATTAAAGTGTAGAGTGGATAATGTAGTTTAAATACATATATTTAACTACGTACATGGAAAAAGGTGTTCCGCACACCCTGGTTGCTCATTATAGTGAATTAAAGGATTTAATTAATAAATGATCTACAAAAACATTGTTCTTGTTTTTCCAAGTAGATTTTCCAACATCCATGCAGGTTCGATTAAGTAGAAGGACTGCAGAAGAACCGCAGCTGTTCCTTTACTAATTATGTAACCAATTTAGATTCAGGAGAAAGACTATCCTGAAATACCTCTTCTAAAAAGCTTACTTTATTGAGTACTTAGCTGTAATATCCTATCCACATATCGTATCCGTTAAGGTGGTAAACTTCATGTACTTCTCAGAGTCTATGCAGGAATGTTACTACATTTAGTTAAACTTAAGAGTTGTTTAGTCAGATCCGCACTTATCATATTGAACACGCTCAAATAGTCAAGACTTCGCTTTTTGTTGATGTTCAAGTTTAAAAACAAAGTTTAAATATACATATTTTTTTGTGGTAGGGAGGTGAAGGCTGTTTACGCCCTGAGTGTGGGAGTCCCAGACGCAAAATGCTTTTGGACTACTCACTAAACACCTCCCCTGTCAACCTGAGAACCTAGCCTGGAACTGTTTGACACATTACTTCGGGCTAGGCCTCGTGTTCCTACGCTTCGAGGCGCCTTCGGACTACGGGAATCTCTTCTCCAATAAAGCTTTTTTCAGTATCAGCACTGGCCTAGCATATTGTGCCATGCGAATATATTCCAAGCAGAAACTATTTTCCCTTTTTATTTCTAATAATTTTCCTCCAAAAAGTTTGCTGTTACAATATTCACAACAGTGTTCAACTCGCAATGCCATTAAGGAATTAAATGCCAAGAAATTCAGTCCTTTCGAGATGCCCAGCACGCTTATTTATTTATTTATTTATTTATACTCTATCTTACAGACAAACTATCCAATTTCAAAATAGAATTAAACAAATAGCAATAAGAATTAATAGTTCAATTAGAAAGAAGTAAGTCTCTCTCCCAACCTAGACTTAAGTATGAAGAAGGAAAAGGACCAAGCTCAAGAATTATATGTTTTAGGAATACGAACGATTGGCGAGAAAAAGTAGATATTAGTGCGAGAAAATGGGACCACAAACAGATTATTTGTTCTCGTTGAGCGCAGAGCTTGTCGAAAGCATAAATCAGTGAATAGACTGCTATCAATCTGGAAGTGGCAAACTTGATACAGAAAACACAGGTCAAGGAAGGTAAGTCGAGACTCCAAAGAAACAAGACGATGAAGAGTTAAACGGGACTCATACGGATGATAAGGCATGTTATGCTTATAGAGCACGAGGCGAGTAAAGCTACGTTGAACTTATTCCATCGTAGAAATGAGGTAAGAATAATGGGGAAACCAGGCTACAGAACAATATTCTGGGATAGAAAGGACCAAACAAACAGATTTACAGTAGTGGAAAGATTATTGAATTTATGAACATCCCTCAGATTGAAGCCACAGACTTTAGTTGCTCGTGTAATCAATCAAGTTAAGGACATGCGCGTCAAATTTTAGGCTTTGGTCGAAAGTTAATCCTAGGTCTTAGCGGTGTAGGTCTAGTCCTAGTGGTAACAAAAGAGAGAGATTGTTCATTCAACATATAAGTAAATCGCATTGGTGAGTTTTTAAACGAAAAAGTCATTTTGTGGCGCTTACGAATATTAACACGTAAAAAGTTAAAGGAATACCAGTTGGAGACAGTGGTCACCACATCCTGTAGAAGCTGATGATCCTGAACTGACCTAATTGAACGATATATCTTAAAATCATCAGCATACAGAAGAAAAGGATAGGAGATCACAGATGGAAGGTCATTTATAAAAAGAAGGAAGAGAAACGGTCCTAGAATAGAACCTTTGGGGACACCAGATGAAGGATAAAAAGGGGGCCGAATAGTGACGTAAAGACTTACACAACAGGAACGATGGGACAAGTAAGACTGCATCTAAGACAAAAATGAGCCCGAGACACCAAGAGCCTCTAATTTGAGACATAGCAGATGGTCATTGACAGTGTCAAATGCCTTGAAAATCACATCGACTTAGAACTGCCTGTCCCAAGCCTTAACAACGTGGTTCATAAATACACTTAAATTAGTAGTGGTAGAACGACCTTTAAGGAAGCTATGTTGCTCAGGGGCAATAACTGAACGCAATTCAGGAGAGAGTTGGTTGTACACAAGACGTTCAATAGTTTTGGAAAACAAGAAATAAGGAATATGGGTGAATAATTGGATATATCCGAAGGATCACCACTTTTAAGAATTGGAGCAATGAAAGCTTGTTTCCAAGTAGTAGGAAATACACCAGAAGAAAAGAAGAGACAATGGAACTGACATAGAATTCTAGAGATTTAACAAAACCAGAAGAAAAGAAGAGACAATGGAACTGACATAGAATTCTAGAGATTTAACAAATATGTCTGGAATACCATCAGGACCAGGACTTATGTAAGAATCAATGGAGTTGATGATTGTTTGGACTTCATAAGGATCAGTGCACAAGAGAGGAGAGGAACAGGATTGTCGAGGTAGGGTAAGAACAGTTGATATAGAAGGAGAAAAAGTGGAGGAAAAAAACAACGAGAATAACTCCGAAATATCTATGGGAGTAGATACTACAAGATCGTCCCAGTGAACAGTATCAGGAATAGTACTTGAAGATTTTAGTGACCTGATGTAGGCCCAAAAAGATTTTGTATTATTGGACCTGAGTGCATTCTCCAAGCTGACGAAATAATTCTTCAAAGCGGCTTTGGTTTCATTCTTAGCTATAGGGGGCATTAAACAGAAATAGTTCCATGCTTCAACAGTACCGGGCAGCGAGCCTTATCTTGAAATAGCCTCCTTAGCCTATCTTATCTCTGAAATAGCGTTGTATACAGATTTATGTACATATTCTCATGAGAGGCGCAGCAGGACTAGTAAGATCTTGGAAGAAAAAAAAAACCGAACCTAGAAGCTTAAAAATCAACATCGTATTCTATACTATATACGTCTATACGTCTATACGTCTATACGTCTATACGTATCTATACGTCAAAATTTACTTCAGTTGCCGCTTATTCACGATTTTTTCCATCAAACACCCCATTTTCATTTAATTTAGATGGCAGCAATTTCTCCTTAAGACTCTTCTTGAGTCGCTAGAAACACGTGAGAAAGAATTTTCTAACGCGAAGCCACAGACCCGCTGCACTACCCAGTAAATATCCAGCCTATTAATCTGAAAACCAATGCTGAATTATTGCTCCTATGGAACCAAGCCTTGCTTATTGCTTACTGTTCGGCGTCATCGGCGTCTATCGGGCCTTTGGATTACAGTAATCCATTATCCAGCGAAGAGTAAAAGTGGAGTAGGATTGTTAGAGAACAAACCCTTCGCCTTAAACGTCCTGGGTGGGTTAAGTATGCCCTCTGTGTTCTGAGAATAACTCGTAGAATAAGAAGTGTGTCGAACCAACTAGTTCCATCTATTGGGCTATCGGGATGGAGTTTTCCTACTTTTTTAATAAAATCAATACACTACCTGTTTAGTCTTCTTCAACTATTCCACAAGCAATCTACTATATTTTCGATAGATGGCTGTAGTCATCGATACCTCGTAAAGTATGTAAAAAAATATTTCAGACTCATTTCAAACATGTTCGCTGTCAAAGTGACATTTGGCATTAAAACAAATTCTTGGTGTTTTTTGTTTGGTCCATTTAGTTGTGAGTTACAGATGGATGATTTACGAGTGGTCATTGGATCATGCTGAACAGAATTTCCGTTTAACACCCGTGTCTCCGAAGGTAGATTCCTTTACAGTCTCTGACAAAGAGATAATACTCGAAGGATTGTTAAAACCGCTGACTCAGAGACTGTCCAACATGTAACTGTTCTATTGCAGCTTCTAGTTGACAGCTATGCCATTCTGTTAGACTTGATGCCTCTGGATTTGAAGAGATCTGATGAATCATTTTTATATGTGTGAAGTTTGTTAATATCTGCCAGCCTCTAGAAATAATTCAAAGAGTAATAAATATGATTCATCATACACTACCATAATGTTTAAATATCGAAATAATTCTATGAACGTCTAGGGTTCCTTCTGGCTTGAGCTTTTATTTGAATTTTCATACGAAGAAACATTTCGAAATAATCCTATGCCAAAGCAAACATATTGCCACACCTAAGAGTATTATGAAAGTTTAGCAAGCCAATCTTGCAGTTCTGGGATCAATTTCTTTGAAGGCTATTGGTTAGATCCACATTTAACGCCAGATCTTAGACTCAGTTTAAATTGTTGTAAAATTTATCATTATTTATCATTTATTTTTTGATATTAATTTTTCGAGCATTGTTTCGCGTATGACAACATATGACATTATTTCACGCGTATGACATTGTTTCACGTTTCAGCCAGGAGAAACTTTTCACCTTCTGGGGGGATGACAGTAATCTGTCATGGGCTCCCCCTAACCCATGGTTCACACCAAACTTCTGATCAGGTTGTGCCCTCCTCTAAACCGAGAATGACTACCATTTTGAATCCTGCGTCCGGGGATGGTGGCCTTGCCTCGGTACTGTACTCTGCAGGTACTCTGCATTTATTCGAGCCCCTACGAGTATAAAAATATGCAAATACTGTATACAAAGACATAGCAAGCAAATTAAGACCCCCGAGAATCGCTATTTGCCCGCATTGGAATCATCTGCCTCCGCTTATTGAAATCGCGCAGCATCAAACAGGGAGTCACAAACTTCTTCCGGACTGGCGAGCGATCTCAAATCACTCGCACTGGGCAGCCCAGCTTATGCCGGACACTTAAACAGCATGTTGCACCAAATCCAATTTGCCCTCCAACATAAGGGGCAGACACTATCTCTATAAACAATCCACAGCGACAAAGCCATTCATTCAAACTCCCATGACCCAGCAGCAGGAAACCCAAGCCGCAGCTGAAGGCGAAATCAGGGTTTTTTCGTGCTGTCATGATATCAGAAACGGAACCAAGATATACGTCACACGTCCTTTGGCAAATTCATTCACTTCACCTGCCAGCTTGAAAGCATGCCCTCCACTAACAAACTACGCAGAGAGGCCCCACTCATCCTTCCCGAATCCATGCCCCTGACCCGTTCATGCCCCTTAACTGGGAGTCCTCTCAGTAATCTGACGTTTAGCTCTGTAGTCAACACTGCCCGACTCACAGGGATAAAACACAACAAAATTACACGCTGACAAGACCCGATTAGTCTCCTGCTCGTGGCACTCATTACAGACTCGAAGAACACCGGTGACACATATGCGGCACAGGCAACAAATAAGCCCTCGTATAATATCGATGTGCTCCTCGCCTTAGACCCCACTCCTTTAGAAATATTTGTACTAGAATCAAGCAGTGAATACAAGCAGAATACAAGCAGTGAGAGGCATCGCTTCAGGTCTCTGATATGAGGCCAGAACGACAGTCTCTCACCAATGAGTATTCCCCAATTAGCTGTAGTTACATACCTGAGAGCATTTCTCCTGTACCGCACCCAATGAGGACGCCCTCGTGTGAGTGCACCCTTCAGGATCTCGAAATCGAATTTAGTATAGTGACACGCCGAAAATTGCAACACGAAGGAGGGAGGGTATTGAAACAAGTTTGAAACAAATCTTTAAAAGTGAGAAGAAGGCCAAAAAGGACAAAATGAGGAGGTGCATAGTCACAAAAGTGGAAATAGGGAAGTGGAAAAAGCAGGTGATAGTTGGTTTACCGGTTGTACTTGTACATTTGGTACCCATAAAGTAATCGATTCCACTATAGTGTGAATGAAAAGTTCTTCATTGTGTAGAATTGACTTTGAAATTTGGCAGTATGTATACTCGCTTACCAATGCAGTACATGTTGCATTGGTTGCCCCAAATATAATGCGTGATGAGTTATATTGGTGGGAGTTTTTTGACATGTTTAAATGTTTGACATGCTTAAAGATTACAGTCTTGTAAATTTCAAAAAGCACTTGAGGCCGTTTATATTGCTACTGAAAGAGTTTGCTCTGTTTTTTATGGATTAGGCTAGGTATGTTGGTATAAGGCGTATAGTTAGTGTTACATGAAATAGCTGTGTGGTAAAATTGGGATGTGTAGATAAGATAGGCTCTCTGAGGTAGAGGATTAGGTTAAGTTTAGGCAGGTCCATGCTTAGTTCTAGGGTAGCCTAAAATTACTCTGAGACTACTGAGTTATGAAAACTTTTTCAGAACTTTACTGGATTTTAAGATTTAAGGGATGCGCTCCTGCTCCTTACTGTATCTTTCTTACCGCGCTAACCCCCTAGCCCCTCCAAACACACTGTAAGAAGCCTACAAGGAATGCACCAATCAAAAGCATATATTATTATAATCAAATGTGCAATTATCCTGCCATACATCAATAAAGGTGTGTTCGTTTGAGACTCAAGATACGGAAAAGGACGGATTTATGTCAGAATTACGCTTAATTTTAAATATTATTAAAATGAAGAGAGGGAGATCAGTAGTCCTGTCACTAAGATCAAATTGATAGAATTACAATGTAGAAGGGTGTTGGGATTTTGTGAGTTATATATGAAATCATGATAGTCATTTAGATAATATCTTAACTAAATGACTATCATTGTTTATTTTTCTAGGAAGGTATTTAGAGGTTCTGACTGTTTTCTTCCATTTTTCCTTAAGAAATCATTTAAATTTTTACTTTTATGACAGAAAGAGAACAATTCTCTGAAGATGTTGTATTTGATACTTTCAAATGTTTGGTGGTTTGTTGTATCTGCTTTGTCGCAGGAATCACACTTGTCAGAAGAGGCGCTATTTATTTTGAACAAGGGTGCATTATAAAGTCTTCTATTTGTGCGAAGACGAGTTATGACTTTGATGGATTTTCTGAAGAATTTCTTTTGTAGAACCATGTTTTGATGGCGCTTCTAAAGTTTTTTTCAAGTCCTGGAGTTGATGTCGTTTATGGTGTTTGTTACCTTCTCCAGCCAGTTCCTATTTACTTCCTCTAAGGATTTGGGTCAGAACCTCATCAAGTTCAGTTAAAGTATGTAGCTGATGTGTTTCCAAAATCCTTTTTTTGGCATGTGCATCTACTCCTTCGCAGACTTTTATGCCTTTGTGGCTTTTTGCCCATCTGAGAACAAATAAGGTTTTTGATGCTCCCATTTATTTTTCAATATGTACAAGATAACTCTTATCCTGTTTTTATTGTGCAGAATACTGCGTAGTTCATTGGAGAATCTATGAATAGGGTAATGTTGGCAATTGGGAGAGTAGGAACCTCTTTAAGCGCTGCTTAAATTGCCTGTAGTGAGAGCAGCATTGATGAGAACAGTGTCAGAGTTACGCAGGATGTGTGAGTTAGGAGTACTCTGGTTTAATTTTTTGTATGCTATGCCTGTACCTATAATGTCTATGATAAAGATAATCGATCCTTGTAAACACCAAATTAATTTGCATCGGTATCTCGACACCAGATACACAAATCCAAGTATCCTTGCCACCTGCGTCAAGGGTGGAGGGTTTCCTTCTCTAGCAATCCTTCTCCTCTTTCCCTCTCCGCTGGAGAAGAAATCCCTGTAACCTGGGGGCCCCAAAAGACGTAAAATTGGGAGGCCTAGCCCGAAGTAATGTGTCAAACGGCTCCAGGCTAGGCACTCCGGTTGACAGGGGAGGTGTTTAGTCGGTAGTCCAGTAGGTGTGTTGTACCACTGGGAGTCCGACACTCAGGGCGTAAATAGCCTTCACCTTCCTACCCAAAAACAGTTTCCTTGCCACCAGTGCGCTTAAACCTGGAACCTAAAGAACCTACCCTTTATAAGCGCTATACTACACGAATTTTGATATTTTATAAAACCTTCCTTTTTCATTCAATATAATTCACACTGGCTGTAAGATGGAGTTTCATTGCTTGTTTTTTTAGTCAAAATTTTGAAATCGGTTGCTTCTAGTAAGTTTTCATTCGTCTAATTTTGCACAAAAATCATTTAAGTCAAAGTTATACTTATCAACAATATGTTCAAATGTATTGAAAAAGAGTTTGAGTGTCGCTGAAGAAACGAAGGACGACGTACTCATGCAGAGGCCAACTATTATGCTAAATAAAATTTCCATGCAATGTCAAATTATGACCGTGGTTCTTGGGTCTGATCTGAAGACGGCCGCCTTTAGAGACCGAACGTTTGGAGTTGAAAATGGGCTCCATAAAGGAAGCAATGAAAAATAATTTGATGTTAAAACTTTTTATCATGCTTTCTTTGTTTTGAAGTAAAGTTACTTCGTAACTTTGAAAGCAATTATGAGCAGTGAAAATGTTGTTACCTCTCAAACTCGCAATATCCAACTTACCGAAAGGATATAAACTGTTTAGAGACTTTTCTTTTCTTCCTCTGTGTGGTCCTCATCAAATCTGGATTCATGAACCTCATCTGTTCGCTGTCTTGATTAAATCGTAACCACGACTAAGCGCCAATACTTTGCACAAATTCCCAGTCTTAAGTTACTCAACTCCAATTTTACAGGTACATTGAAATCTGCAAGCATAACCAACCATAACTTATACATAACTGAAACAATCTTATAAAATCTTCCTTTTTCCTTTTTCTTCCTATGGTTATACAGGGCACAGAGACGAAGATACGGTGCGATATCCGTCAAATTTCTCATAAATTTCGCATTCATACACAATGAATCGATCATCAGAAATATTATTTCCACATAAATTTGTACCCAGGAAAGCTAGAGCAAAAGCTCTACTCACCTAAATCGTTTGGTTTTTAAGCTCTCTATCTTACAAAGCTCAATTCATTTGCAACACGGGGTATTCGTATCTCTTTCTTCATGATGTCACTACGAAGTTTGAGGTCTTATTAGTCGTTATGCTTTGCGCAGGATACCTTCTGATGCCACAAACTTTATTTAGATGAATACGTAGGCAGTGAACCTTATACGGGAAGTATAAATAGAAAACGAAACATATTCAGTCTCAATTTTCGAAGCTCATATGTAAAAGTCATTATTTAATGCAATGTACTGATTTTTCGCCTGATATTCATGATGATTAAGACTATGAGTAAGTTTTGAAAGAAAACATTACATTTGAAACTCAAATGTAATTGAACACAACATTTGAAAGAAAATAATGCGTTCACCCGCTGTAGTTAAGTTTTCATTTGTAACAAAGCGAAAGAAATCAATTTTATTTTTCGTTTCGTTTGTATCTCTTCCTTTTTGATGCCCCTCTGAGGTATGAGCGCTTTGAAGTTTTACGCTGTAGTCTTTATTAACACGTTAACGCTTCACTGTGAAAATTTAAAACTTCGAAATTAAAGTTATCCTTTCGAAAAACGTCGTGACAGAAGCCTTAGTATAACTGAGGTTTCAAAGTTTCGAAATATTAAGTTATGTGCTGTATACACCTAATTACTTCCTAGAAAATTAGTGCTCCTGTAAGTAGAGCAAACAGGTTTCAAAACCTGCTGGAAAGGCAGAGTAATCTGCTCCTATTCTTTGAAATTATTGTGGTTTTTGGATTTTCTGTGTGTGCTCTTTGTAGCTGTCATCGAACTTTATGAGCAATGAAGTAATTGTTCCATCTAAGTTATGCTTTCTTCAATATGACGCGCTTGTACCACTGCTTGACATGAAAAAACAGTCCTTAAAACAGACTTTTGTACTCTTAAGTTTTTATTACAGACAGTATTTTCGGTCATAGCTCGCTTTAATGAATGGACAAGTCGCCTAGGACCTCGGACCCCTAGCTTAAAAAAGTTAGAGTAAACTACAATAAACTACGATTGCTTGAGAAAGTCTCATATCCCTATGAAAATAATGATTTATTTCATAACCTGGTCAAACCATAACTTAGATTAAGCGCTTTGCTAGATAAGATCAGGTTCGCGAGACATTTGTCAACCTTTGTTTTTAGTTTTTGACCATCATTTAATTTAATAAAATTTATACAACAAAACATCCCACTCCGCACAAAATTATTCAGTTTCAATCGAGCAAAAATAAATGTGCCAAACTTCGAGATTGAAAGATAGATAATCTTTATTGAGACTTTTAACGTACAATGTATACATATGACAATGGTAGCTTAACTTTATTTGACAGTGGCACTTTTGTCAAATAACATGGACTTAGACTAAGATTCGGCCGAAGCCAATACGTTTTCTTGTAATGATTTATATGAAGTAAGAAAATGTACCATTTGCTCGAATGGCTTTGTGGTCATGAGACATTACATAGTTTTTTTTGTTTTTCATTATTTTCCGTTACTTAATTCTATCCTAAAAACCTATCCTAAAACTAGTTTAATGTACAATTTTGGTTTTTGAGGGGAAGTGTTATGGATTAGGAAAGGAGTCGGAGGAAGGTAGGGAGAGGTAGGTACACAGCTCCTGGCCGACGTTGACTAAAAGGAGAGAAAACCAAAACTTTTTCTCCTTTTTTTCCTCCTTTGATACTGATCTTATTATCCCCGGTCCGTACCGTATTCAGCGGTACTATAGAAGGCTGGTTTTTTTGAATGGATGTGATGCTGGTATGTGAAGCGACTGATTGCTGGAGGATAACAGTTTGATAGGGGAAAGATAGCAGCTTTCGTTTTGGGCTATATTTCGGTGGTAGAGGCTGTTTATCATGGGTTCAGGGTGCGTGGCCCAGCCTGAAATACGTTTCCTGCTACTCTCTATGAGGTATTGCAACAATGGTTTTATTTTTGCCTCTGTATAAAGTGTCTGATTTTTATAGTGTTTTTTATTAGGTCGCCTGTATTTTGAGAGGCATTTCCTCAGAATTTTTCGCTCGAAGACTTGTAATTCTTCCGCAGCAGTGGGGGATATGGTCATCCAGACAGAAAAACAATACGCTTTGATGGGGCGTATCAACGTTTTGTACGTGAGCAGTTTCGTCTTAGGCTCAAGGCATCTCTTGGAGAGCAACGGGACCAGTGTTGCTGATACAACTGTTGCTTTTTTAAGTATTTCTCGCACATGAGGATTGAACTTGAGGCGATGATGAAAGTGGAACCCGAAGTATTTGATGGATTGTTTTGGTGGTATAGTTTGCCTATTTGTTGAGAGTACGAGTTCTTTGCTTTCTGAAGGAGCAACCCTATGTCCTTTACCGCTAGCATTACGGAAACATATGAGCTCACACTTGCCCGCAATCATTTCCAAAACCCATTTTCCTAGGTGTTTCAGTAAGAGTCTCAGCTGCTCCTTAATAAAGGATAGTGATTCGGATGGACGAGAATGGTTGGTAGCTAGTATTATGTCGTCCGCATAGAAAAGTGCTTTTTGATTGGGATTGGCAGCAGGTGGCGTTCTTGGGTGTAAGTAGGAATTTCTTGGTATATTGATGGCACGAGGAACGTCATGTATATAGAAATTGAACAGGGCAGGGCCAAGGATGGATCCTTGGGGAACTCCGGAGTGCACTTGCACTGGTGCTGATGTTTCGTTAGCTATTTTCACCACCAGTTGTCTGCCTGCCAGAAAGCTAGCGAATATTCGACTCGAATATTGGAGGTCGATCAACTTAAAAAGGAGGCCATCAAGCCACACTGAGCCGAACGCCTTGTTCAAGTCAATTGCTCAAGCAACAGTGACTTCTCTCCTTCTGAGAGCTTCGGATATGGAATCGTGAAGAAAAAGCGCTGCTTGCTCCGGGGACGTTTTTTGCTTGAATCCGAATTGCTCAGCTGGTATGTGGTGGTTGATGAATTCTCTAAGTGAGCGCAAGATTACCTTTTCTAAAATTTTCCCTAGGTTTGGGAGGAGAGATATAAGCCTGGGTTTGGTTAGTTCTCCGTTAGAACCTTTTTTTTTTTTGGAATAGGAACAAGTGTGGCCTTTCTCCAGGTCTCGGGAAAGTATCCGCTGTTTATGCAGTTATTAAGTACGATTGTGAGCGAGAGGGCTAAGGCGGAGGCACATTTACGCAGGACATAGTGTGGGATTCCGTCGGGCCCGCTGGACTTCTTGCGGTTAAGGGAGCGAAGAAGCAATTCTATCTCGCTCGGGGAGGTGAAGACATCGTTATGTTGTGCGCTTACTGGGCTAGATGAGCGAGTTTGAGTGGAAAAGATAGTTAGGAAAGACCCTCTGTATCCGTTTAGGAAATCTTCGGCTTTTCTCTGTACCGTTGTGTTGGTGGCCTCATCATTTGAATACCTAGCACTGTATAGGGATCTATAGAACTCTGCGCAAGCGGCGAGTTTTTGTCCCGTTGTGGTAAAAATTATGCCTCCATTTCGTACTGGGTCTACATTTAAATTATAGGAGTCGCACAAGCGCCCGGTGAGCTTGGTAATTTCTTTAAAAACGCTCGGAGAAGGTTTCATAGCTGAAAGTCGTTGTCTGAAATGAGCATTTAGCTCGATGCGTTTTTTTTGGCGAATTATTGTATCCAGGCAGTTTATTTGAGCTCGGAGGGTTGTGTATCCCGCAGTTATTCGGTTTAGATTTTGGTCTCGAAGATTCTCTTTAGCCTCTGCAGCCACTGGCCTTTGGTACGAATGAGCCTCAGAGTATTATCGGACACTTCTCCGTATTTTGACGTGACCTTTATTCTGGCAGGGGCATGTGTATCTATGCAGCGGATAGCTGCGGAGATGATTTTGCGGACTTCCGTTTCGATTTCTTCATTAGAAAGAATAGGATCATCAGTGGCTGCATTTCGAAGCATCTCGCGTAGTTCATCCTCAAAGAAGCTCCAGTCTACACGAGAGTGTGAGCGGATTTTGGAGCTTTTTGGCGTTATGGATTGTAAGTTTCGAAGCGGAAGGTTTAGAAGTAAGGCATGATGATCTGATGGCGCTGCAAGTATGCGGCAGCCTAAGCCTGATGGAATATTATGGAAAAGTGAGGCTGAAATAATAAAGTTGTCAATAAAAGAGCTTCCTCTAGGGTGTGTTGGAACTCATGCGTTCACAAGTGATGTTTGATTACCTGAGTTTAGCCATAGAAATAATTTACTGCCGTTGCTGTTTATTGAATGGTCGCCCCATGATTAGTGCCGAGCGTTTAGGTCACCACCCAAGATTACCTCGTCGTTATCGTTGGCGATGGCAAGTATGTGGTCCAAGCTATTGACCATGGTGGGACCCGTCCCGCAGGGAATGTAGAGGGAGCCGATGAGGAACTTTCGAATGTTTCCACCATGCCCTCGCATGTGTAACGACAGTAGGGTGCATGAGTGACCGGCTAGTGAGTTTGGTACTTCGTGGACGGTGTGCGTCGCCTTCGCAAGAATCGCGGTACCTCGGCCGTGGTCGTTGCGAAAAAAGGTGTAGTTTGGGAATTTGGGTTTGTGAAACTCTCGGAGGCACGTTTCGCTGATTAGTACGAAATCGGGAGTAAGGCGTTCCATCATATGTTGGAGTTCCAGACGCTTAACATGACGTTGAAGAGGTTTCATCCAGTTGACATCCGGTAAAGTTAGCAGGATGGTCTCCGGATCCACAAAGAACGGACAAAACAGCTGGAGTAGATTGATCTTTTGGAATAATCTCTTCCAAGGGATTTTCAAGTGATTTCCTAGGGCAGGTGTAACCTTCGTGGTTTTTACCACATGCCACACATCTGAAAGCATGTCCGCAGTTTGAAGCATCATGTCCGAACCGTTGACATCTGAAACATTGAGTAATATCGCCTTTCTTAGGCTTTTCCCAAATCACTTTATGGTTCCGAATGTATCGAATGTACCGAATGTATGTTTTATGATTTTATTCAGATCTTCGTCTGATGGCAGTGTTATATGGAACAGGTTTAAGATCACGTTGTTCCGTCTAAACTGATGGAAGGAAGTTGCTGCTTAACGTCCTCTTGTATGCTTGCGAGAACTCAGGCCTTTCAGTACAACTACCGGCCGGCGCCGTTGAGAGGGGGTAAATGTATGTCCACCGAGGTTGTTGTCTTTCATTGTTTTTACAAAGAACTCGTGAACTTCAATAGAATCTACCGTGACTTTGTGATAGTCCTCTTTGAAGGATTTAACCCTATATTTAGCACCTGGGAACTTCTTTATCAAGAGAGCTAGAAAGTGCTGATATTCTATTGATGAATATCGGGGGGAGCCAAGAACTCTTGTGACTAGAAGGTACATTATTTGAAACATCGGCCGACTGTGGAGTATTATGGGTTATGGTTGTAGAACATCGAATCTGTTATCGCTTAATGCTATGTTAGTACTTAAATTACCTCCTAAAGCTGGGACCTTTTTCTTCGATATCATTCTCCCTGTAGCTAGTTGAAAGCGCTCTCCATCCGCTTTGAGAGATGCTTCTAAGTCGGCCATTTTGTTGTTATCGGTAATCATTTCGATTTCCACCCTGGATTCTGAAAGTTTGCTGGATTCTCAAGGAGCTGCTGATGCGTGATCGTTGGAAATAATGACACAGGATTCGCGCTCTACGACTTCACGCACTTCATTGGAAAGAAAGGCATTTTTGTTTGTGTGTCGCGCAATGTTTGAATTCGGCACTTTTGACAGCGTCCCTTCTAAGTGAGTTGGCGGTCTTGGCCGCTTAATACTTTGCTACGGAATGTTTATAGTCTCTTTGGCGGGAATTTGCCGCCGGCGGCAGTAAGTAAGGAAAAGCGTCACTATCTGTGTTTTCCAAACTTCGACTCATTGACATATTATTCATCCTGATCATGGAACCTGTCAAACATGTTTCAAATCGGTTCAGCGGGCGAACATACTGCATGAGTAACGTAACTATTCGAAAACAGAACTTCACACTTGCCGATTTCATAGTCACTGAAATGAACTGAAGAATGGGGAACTATACTTCATGCTGAAATAATTGTCGTTGCATGTTCAAATCTTTTATCAAAATGGAAGATCGGAATAACGGGATCTCGGAATAACGGGTTGTGTTGGTTTTAACACTCATAGGTTTTTACAAAGAAAGGTGGAAAGAGCTCAAGCTGGTTTCGAACATTCACCAATTGATTCACCAATAACTTCAAAAATTGACTCACAGGTTGCTATTTAGTGACATTAACCTTTAGATACATTTGACCAATTACTCAAAATTCCATTTTCAAAAATTTAATTCCATAGGGATTTTTCTTTGGCTCAGTGAAGAATCTTATATCAAAAATTTACACAGCTCCATCAATTTTTTTGGCAAAAGATCGAGACTCCAACAAGCTCGTCCATTCTTCAACATTACCAGCATAGATCCAATCCTCGTCTGTGTGAAATCGTCATTGCTCTACTGATCAAGGCAACATACTTATATGCATATTCCTTTCGATTTAGTGGCACTTAGACCTTTCTTTTCTCCACCTTGACCTGATGATGAACGGAAGTTAATCGCTTAAGCAAAAAAAAAACAAATCTTCAGGCACTCAACTCTTCCTCTCTCAACCGCAAATAGACGCCCAAGCAAGAACCACATCAAGCAAGTCATCACATTCAATTTTCCTAATTTTCTTTCTTCACACCTAACTGCCGTCATGATGTCACCCACCCAAGGTTCACATTTTCAATACAGTTGGCTGTCACGAAAAAACTGTTCGGTATCCGAAACTCATCATTATCTCAGAGTACTTCCACTGGCTTTCATAAATCATGAACTTGTATGTTCATTCTCGCATCCACTATAAATTTATACACCGGAAATGAGAAACAAGAAGCGCTGGAATTAAAAGTGCAATAAGAACTAAACAATCATGCATCGCCAAATGATAGAAAGAGATAGACACCAAGCGGTAGCAAGAGGATCAGATGCGTAGTTGATTGTACTTCCATTGGATTTGTGAGTTTAGTTGTCATAAATAAAAATTATAAGAATAAAAATCATAATGAAAAAATACTCATTATAAACTCACAAACACTGAAATTTCATAAACAGGAAAAGGCAACTAAAGTTTTGGCAAATGTGTGTGTTAACCAATCAGAATAATTGAAATCTACAAAGGTAGCATAAACTCCTCCTACCAATGCTTGGATGTATTGTAGCAGTGATAACCGGACATTGACATGCATCTTACAGCGTTCGACCTGTTGGTAGTGTTGGTGACGTTTGAGTTGTCATTGAACTGTCATGCAACTCTCTAACACAACCGCAACGACTGACAGCAGTGCCTTAGTTTCGCTTTCGTTTTCATTTATGAGATACGAATCGGCTGAAACGCATGTGAAGTAAAATCGATTTTGTTGGCGCGGTGATGACGTAAACAGCCGGTAGTGCAGTCTTCCCTGGGAAACTTCAAAAAGAGACAGCAATACCAAGGGTGAGAGAATGAGAGAGGCATGTCTACGGCCAGGCCTTACAGATTTCAGACACAAGTCAACGTATGCTAAGGAAAGTTTTAATGGGGAAAATGTCTGCAGCAACGTGAGTGCCGAATGCAATGAGAGAGTCAATGCCTCTCGGAGAATCAGGAGAATAGATGACAAGGAAATGCAGAAAATGTGCTCACGTTTTTTTTCATCTCGGGGATATTTCGGTCATTGTTCGTAGTATTTTACGGTGTGGTTTTTAAGGGTTTGGTTGTATTTTGGCTTGACGTTGTGTTAAGTATTTAGAACAGAACATACCAGAAAAACGCGGAAAGTTTGATTGTGTTAGAGGGAACATGTTCAAAAATGATTACTACGTGTAGATTTACAACTGCTTCGATAGCGTACTTTGCATCGTACTGCTCGAGTTTATAGAGATTTATATGACTGACAACATTAACTTGGGTATGTATGGTAAGGCGATGTATTGCAGCCTTGCATGATCCATCGAATTTATAAGCCAATTGGGCAGTAACGTAGATACAAAGTGGGAGTTGTTGTATTAAAGCCTAGTTTGTGGTATTTAAAAATAAATCGTTTTAAGTTCGGTTTCTGATGTAATGCTGCTGAATTTTGTTCTGGAAAATATATTTGAGCAAAATGATGTTTTCTTCAAGCTCGTCAGCGTTAATTTATTATTTATTTCTATAGTGCTACAATACTTACTGCGGTCAATTCCTCTAAATATCTTAGAAATTCGGAAATAGAGTTTTATTTTTTTAAATTTTTATTAAAAAACAGATAAGCAAAAAATAACTCGAATATATCTTGAAGCTTCTAACCGCTTTTTCTTGACCGCTATATTTTTTTGATTTAATTTTCAAACACTTGCGAAATTAACTTTAAAAATGTACATTTCGGGATCATTTCCGTCAAATGCATAATATTTCAATAAGAGTTTCCAGTCTCCATGGATCAATAAAAAATGTTTACAGGCCCAATGTTTAAAGCTACTAACCGGATCAATGTACGCGTTTCGTGAGTGTGTTGATATGCATCAACTGTATAGTGTATGATTTTAAAACAGTTAAAAAACAACAGATGAAGTCCTTTTCCACTGTTTTATTGTATTCAACAGAGCAAGATTGAATAAAATATAAATCAGTACAGCAATTTCTGATGAATTTATATATTCAATATAAATTCAATTTGACGCTCATTTTGACAAGCAAAGCCAATGACCAAGTATAACCTATTTCGAGCTTTTCTCGCTTTGCTTGTTTTCACTCTGTTAATGATACCATAAGAACACGTATATCTTATTTGAACTGTCAATGATCGCATTAAGGCTTCACTGGGAATATGAGAGAATATGACGAGACTGTACCAGTCTTATGTGGCCACATGCCATTATCGCTTAATTCCACAATATGTCAAACATCGACCCCAAGATCTGAAACAAGTTTCAGCCTCAGGTCCCAAATCAGTCAAAGCTTTCTAAATGCCCGAACACAACTGGTGAATGCTCACCGTATTCTCTAGCCTTCGAAACCACAACCACCACGTTTCAGTCAAAGATTGGCTCCTCACCTTGGGGGGCTGTCAGTAACCTGTCATGGGCGTGCCCCAACCTGTGGTTCAGATAAACCTCTATTCAGGTTCTGCTTTTCTTAGGTCCGAGAAAAACTCCTAGTTTTAGCTCCAGACGCACGGAACTGATAGCCGTTGCTCACTACGTGGGGGCGGCACCCCCCAAAGACTGAATGGAATAAGCCAAAGCTTGGGCAATGAACTCCCATGGGCCACCTGGAGTCCTCTAGAATTGCTTCTCATCCCACCACTTGACGATTTCTCCAACTATACATCGGTAACATAATTGATTCAACTTAGGCGTCTACAACATAAATCTTGTGCACCAGTTCGTATGTCGTCTTTTAATGTTTTCAACAAGTTCACAAAACGTATAGAACGTCTCAACGCCGCTTCAATTCCGCCCTATGACTTAATTTCGCTATTGTTGGACAACATAGACTCCCTCTCATCTTCCCTCCCACTTTACACAGGCTTGTGACTGTCATGATGGAGCCGCAAAGCGAACTCACACCAACGCGTGGTTCTTCCAATAAGATGTTGAATTGACGGTTAAAATATATACATACTATTCTTCGTCAAACTCTGCTGCAACTTATGCCAACGTCGAAGCTTTGGACGCCCACAAGCTTACTAATATTGTGTCTGTCAGAAGTATTTGCCATTTCCCACTTCGTTTCCAGATTTTGTACATAACATCTACTAAAGTTTATTCTCCTTTATTGCCTAATTGCACATAGCAAGTGATTTTTAATAGACACTTTAATATGCAGGTGTATGTCTATTCCGTCTGGGCTCATTTCTAGCAATCTCTTAAACATTCACTCAAGTGCTTTTGGAAAGTCACCTGGGAATCTCCCAGCTTAGTCTGGGATATGCTGTTCGTTATGGTAACAAAATCATACAAAAATACAATAGTATTCATTATTAAAGTACTTTATGTTTTAAATAAGCGTATTTACCGCAATGTTATGTCTTTTGTATAATAAATGCAGTCCTAGCCTATGCGCCCTCGATACAGTATCCTCTTACGTAACGACAGCCTACTGCCAGAGAAAATATGTTCTCTTGCAACAGAGTCCTTAGTTTTCCTGCGACCGAATTTTGCGATTATTGTCAATTTCATCTGTTTAGATAAATTCCGAGAATATGAAATAGAATTGTCAGCTTGAGTAGCAACATCCTATTTAAATCATCAACTGTAATTGCAATTTATAATACTTTATAAATCAACACTGTATTTATAATGAACATCCCAACTTCATCCTAGTATCAGTCTTACAATTGTGCATCATAGGTTGATAAGGGATGAAACGTTTTGGAAGCGAAACCCATCTTCAGTAAGTCTTAACACTTGTGTTATGATTTATGATTGGGATATTTTACTGAATGTTTTTTAAAAATGAATGTTATTTGAGAAAATTATAGATGAGGGTGCTGCATAATTTCCTGAAAGAATAGGGATGAAATACCGTTATGTTTTATTTTCAAGAGATGATCGAAGTAACTCTGATTACTGGTTTGCTACGATACTAGTTTGGTACTTTTTGAGGAACAATAAGTTCCGTTCATCGGCTTTGGACCCAAATGGGACTAATACTGACGTACATATGACACAAGGATTATTTTTTGACGCAGGAAAAATGTATACACACATTTAATTATGCTACATTTAATCGTTATTTATATCCTACGGTACATGAAGCTATATAGTAAAATCTTTTATCTTCTATTTAATAAAGTGATTATTTAGTGCTTGCAATTTAAGTTGAAATATGTATCGCTTGAAAATTTCTACTAAATAGTACTATTAAGCTTTGTGAAGCGAAGTACTATCTCTTATGAAATAATCCTTTAAATTTTAATATCAAGCCCACTTTATCTTTGTCTCATGATCATCAAAGAAGCAAGTACCAAGTTTCAAGTTTCAATAATTTATTGTATACAATAATTTACAATTATTCTTAACCTATTACTTAACCTACGGGTTTTACCTAATGGCTATACCCAGAGTTCAATACTAACTATAATTTTTTGGTTATTGTTTCCTTAAATTAGTTGTTATATTAAAATTACTTACTTATTACACTTGCACCCTAAGTGTGGCCTTTAATATTCATCTTTTTGCTTACATAAACATAATATTATTTTTATTATAATTCCTTATACTCTAAAACAATATTTGACTACAATGTTTAATCGTCTTATTTACTACTTGTTGCTAACCGTTGGTCACCTCCATCGCTCGACTGTCTGTCGTATTGCTGATCCCAATGGTCTCATGCTCCGCCGCTCCGAAATGCACGTTTCGCCGCTCGTTCGATCAAACTCTTAGCATAGAGGTTAATTGCTTCCAGGGATGCATCCCGGTACAGTAGTCGGTTGGGGTAGGCCATCCATCCTCCAGTTTATACATCCCAGTGCAAGCCCGAAGGATTCTGCGCTCCATTAATCATCTTATCTTGCTCCATTTGTACGTCGCTGTTCCCTGCCAGATCAGGACTGCATACATTAGTATGGGCTTGATAAGCGACTTTTACGCAAATAACATCACCCGATTGTTGGTTGATGACTGTTTCCTGAAAAGAGGTAAAAGGAGATGGTAGGCGTATCTAGATTTCATCAAGACAGCGTCTACGTGAGCACTAAAGTTGTTGTTCTTATCAAAAATTACCCCCAGATACTTTGTTTGCTTCGAGCAGTGCACCACCTGCCCGTTCAGCTTTGTTCTTGTGCCACTGATACTCTTCGTGCGACGTCCAGATTTTTGATTTGGGCCCTTGAAAATAATCAGCTCGCTTTTCTTAGCGTTAACCCTCATTCCGCACTTTTCAGAATATGTAGTTAATGAGTCCAGGTTCCTTTGGAGTCTCGTCCTTGCAGAGCGGAGATTGTACTCAGAAGCCCACGCCAGTAAGCCGTCAGCGAAGAGATTCACCTCGATTCCAGTTTAAAATTCATCCCTGATCCCTGGGATGTCGGACGTAAATATATTGAAGAAAACGGGACCCAGAATGGACTCCTGTGGGACCCCCGAATCAATAATAAAGGGTTCAGAGCTAGTTCCACCAGGCACCGCAAAGGCAGTTCGTCCCCTCATGAAGCTGCCTAAAATTTTCGTAACATTAATCGGAAAGCCCGGTTGGGTCAGTGTGTAGATAAGTCCGTCGATCCAAACCGAATCAAAAGCTTTTTCTAGGCGATGAGACACGCTGCAACAACCTTTTTTTCCTGCCAGTTCCGTTTTATACTGGCTTGGAAAACAGCCAATGCGTCTATCGTTAAGTGACCTCTTTTGAAGCTAAATTGTCTTTCCGGCACAGTTCCTGCCCCTTCAGAGAACTGTGCGATGCTTTGGAGGATTACTCTCTCAAGTATCTTTCCTACATTAGACAAGAGAGATATTGGGCGGGTGTCGACTGCGTCTGTGCTGTTGGATTGCTTCGGAACAGCAAATATTTTGGCGCATTTCCATTGCTGTAGAAATATTCCACTGCAGTTATTTAAAAGGATTGCGAGGAGAACAAAATACATGTGGCGAAATTATTTTAAGAAAAAATTTGAAATTCCATCAGCCCCAACCGATTTTTTTGGAATTTTGCTCAAGTGCAAGCAACCTGAGACTTTCAGGGCTCACAAACAGGGTACTGCCAATAGGTGCGTCGGAAGGATTTGCAAATGAAAATCTAGTCAAGCACAGGTTCTTGTGGTTTTTGGCGAACGTTGATATTGTTCTCTTTACTAGTGAATTGAAAGCAGAGACCTCACTTGCTTTCTCCCCTTGAAGAACTGTCGCAAAGTGATTTGCAATGGAGTCAGCAACGGCCTTTTCATCCAAGAGCATGGAACCTTTATAGGCGAGAACTCCTGGTAGGCGCTTCCGGCCAGTCATTTTATTAATTTGGGGGAACATAGAAGCACCTGGTCTGATGTTTGCTAAGGTCTGTTCGAAAGTCTCATTGGCAAAGTCAGATGTTCTTCTCGAAATCATTCTATTAAGGGACATTATTAAAAGGAGTACCCTCTGATACTCCCAGTTAACCATATTCAGGTTGCTATGGTATATCCTTGAAAGCAATTCCCTGAGGGTGCTACGTCTACGATGAAGCTTCAGGATGTCTTCTGGTAAGCCTCTATAAAGATAATTACTGGAGGAATTTTATATGGATATCTTTGAAATTACCGTAGCAAGGGTTTAAGAAGCAAGTACCCCGTAAATATCGACTTAAAAAGGAAAAAAACAAGAGGTTGAACTATTTATAAGCTCGGAACTTGGACTTTCGCCAGGAAAAGAGAGAGCGAGAAAGATAAATAAGAAAACGAAACAGTACAATGTGCCTCATTGAATCGATTTTATGGTTTTCGCAATATCTCTCACGTTGTTTCGGTATCTAGAAAAGAAATATAGTTTTTGTTACATAAGACAGAAAGATGGAAGAGTTCACGTTGGGTTTGAACATGCTTCCCCACGGAATTTCATCTGGTGCTTATTCTTTCGCCGGGATGCATTGATTGGCACAGCCTTGATGAATACTATTGAGTTATTTTTGGTTACTATAGTTGAACTCATCTTGATCGAGTCCTATTTGCTTATTTGCTCTTTGTAGGCTTATTAATATTTGAAGCATTTTGTGGACACCAAGATATTGGTAACTGATGCGAATCAGCAAGGACACCTGTTCGGAATCTACTTGAACTCTTCCAGTTTTCAATGGTCATATCGTCTTTCATGCCAAGGTAACATTTCGTTTTGTTGTTTTACGGTTTCTCAAAGAAAACGTATTTGGTCACATATGTTATGGGAAAGTTCTTCCTTTTTTAGTGTCAAATCATGACAATTGAAATGAAAAGATTGAAGACAATTGACACAGAAGAAAGGAGCAACTCACAACTTGTATGTATATAAAATTTCTTGGATGAACGAAAAAAGCGTTTGAATCAAAAAAAGTAAAACCAACAAGATTAAGAGAAAAGCCGAAGCGCTAAAATTGGGAGCAGACCCAAAATATTCATTTTTGAAAAGTTTTTTAAATGAATATATCCACCAGCATGCGATGAAAACATAACGTTGCAGGAAGGATTACAAGTAATAAGCAGGAGATGATAAATTCTAATATTATTTTTCGTTGACAAAGCTCCGTCCTTTCGTTAGGAATTTCACTTTATGTGCATTCTAGGTCTGAAATATTAATATTAATTTTTATTAAACGGTAAGCTATGAGAAACGGATTAAAAACAGCATTTTAAACATAAATTTACTGCTTCAACTATATAGAATTCAAGTTTTTGCTCATTTTGTCATTTAATTACTTTTAATTTGTTAAATTAAAAATGTAAAACTTCTTCTTTTGGGGGTTTTAGTCATGCAACATTTACAGATGTTGTTCGCGTTCCTTTTCAAAGCTAACGTCGAACGATTAAAAGCTAATCTACGCCACTGTAATATTCATTATCAGTTTTATTCGGTGGCATTCGCCTCCAATAAGTAAAATTTCTCCTGTTTTTGACCGAAGTAAAAAGTCATCCATTCTGGCCGAATGCACGTATTCATTCCACACATGAAAGAAAATACCGTAGCCAACAATCGATACATTAACACAAAGATGCGAATGCATGTCCTCTAAACACTGAACATAAATATCCAGTTGAACCAACGAAGTTCGCCGCCTAAAGATGAAGTGTGCGAGTGTTGGTAAGCCGAAAGATTTACGTATGTGCTCCACTTTCGTTGCTCGCGGACGAATCTATGAGACACACGCACCTACATGTCATTTGCCTCTCAGCTCTAGCATTGTGTGACAGCTCACTACACTCGCAACGCGACCGTCCCTATTGGAGTTTCTTTCTTTCTGATTTATTGAATGCATTTTCTAACACATTCAATTCACCACAGAACACGAGCACATGGTTCGATGTACACAAATCTTCGAATCGTGAAGGCGCTCCGCTCCACACATGAGCACACGCCACATACACCTGCAGCGTTTCATTCAATTGGCATTCTCTCGGTCATGGCAAGCAGCTGAAAAACAGTACTGGTCGAACCGTAGAGTCTAGAGATTGTGTCGCGCTTTTGTCAAAAATGTAGGGTATCCCGGTCAAAATACTCCATTAGAGACTCCCTTGTACAGTGCAAGAGAAGATAGGAAAAAAAATTGGCATCTCCTTCGGCGCGCACACTAAAGCCGAGTTCGTGAATCCGTCGCACAGTGCGCGTTCGCCGTCTCCTTCTAGACGATTTGGTCGTGATATAGACAAAAATTGTGCCCGAAAAGTCAGTGGAAGGAATTAAATGAAGGAATTTTGTGAAGAAATTGTTCGAGATCCCTCTGAGAAAGCAACGTTCGAAAAGTTCGGAGAAAACTGGTGAGCGGTCGGTTTTGCAAATATTCGGAATTTCATTGAAATCGGTTCCGTGGCTGCAGTGCGAATTGTGATTGAAAAAAATTGTGAAGCACGGGCTGTGGTGAAGGTTTCTTCCAAGAAAGATTTCATCTTGAGTCCTGAGAAGAGCAAAATCATGCCGTCTCTATCAACCATTTCGAATCGGATTTCCGCCATATTTTTTTCTCGGAACACGGTTTTGTCAAAATTTCGTGGATGGCAATGTTAACGCCGTGAGAGAAACCCAATTTTCCCATCATATCGGTGGCAGTGATCAGTTTCGAGTGTGGTTGAACTCGAGTCCTTGTTTAGTGGAAAATATCCAATGTGTACCCTTAAAAGCGGGAATGCATAGAATGCCTTAGTGCTTAAATTCCTACAGTGAATAATGGTTTCGGACTGAAAAGGTTCGTCCGAAATCTCGCTTGAAAGTTTTCAAATCGGCACAACTGAGAATTCCGATGCAAATGCATTTCACCAACACAACACAAAAATTGAGGCTATTTGGAAAAAAATGTAAATAAGTACCAACTCTTTCGCTCGATGTGGATTATAGCGTTAGAGTGAGTGAGAGAAAAAGGTTGAGTGAGTATTGTGTGTGCGTAGAAAAGAGAGCGTGGTATGGCAGAGAAGAAATTTTAGCAGTCAAGTGCAAAAGGGAAAAATTTATTGGTCTGTCAATCCGCGAGCTGTACAGAAATTTCCCATAAATTCAATTAAACTAAGTGTAAAGTTGTTTCCCAGTCGTTCCTCTCCCGCGCAAACCCAATTCAGTGCGTGAGAAAATCGTGGGAGAAAGAGATCGTCGCAAAGTGTCAAAACGTCTAATCAGCAAGTGTTCTTTCGGAAAGAGACAAAGCTAGCGAGAAGAGCCCATCCTCATCCTTTTCTTCCCTGATGACAAGGGTTGATGTGGTGAATAGCAAAAAGTGTCGGATAATACACACAATGCCTAATGGAAGTGCAAATAGGAGAATTTGTTTACAATTCTTTATCAATACTTTTTGTTGTGCAGCTGAGAACTAATGTTTTTGCCGGCAAAACATGGATCACCTGTGCGTCAACCAAGTGTTTAGCCTAAGGTTGAACAGCTTTTAAGCAAGTCTCAACTGTCTACGAAGCGATATAAACTATGAGCTCCGCGCTTGATGAAAGGAACGAAGAATGGATTGCTAATAAAATCAAGTTGCCAAGATTGTCCCCGGATGGAACATCTAGTGAAAGTCTAAACGGAAAGGACGAATTGGAAACTGATGCTATCGGTGCAAACCCTGAAAGGATTGATAACACTGAGCCGCATAATACACAAACCCCATCCTTAAATTCAGCACCGTCTCTGCCACCACTTCCAGACCTAATACCAATAAGAAAAGCCAATTTAAGTATACCATCTCATTCAACGAATGTTCAAATATCCGCTGTGAATGCGGATGAAATTGAGACATCTAGTCAACAGTCCAAAGATGCGGTTGCATTAGGACCCGTGGACCAAGTCAATGGAGCCATTGTTGAGGCTAACGAACCTTTGCAAATTAAAGAAGAAACGGCAGAAATTTCAACTAATCAATCTGAGCTCCCACCAGCCGTCGAACAGCAACTTCAAAGTACAGATGACAATCAATTAGTTGCCTCCGCAGAAAGCAATGCTAGTAACAATAACACCAACATTACAGCTCCAAGTGATCAACCATCGGCAATGCAAGACCTACAGCCAGATCAGCCAATGGTCCAACACCGAAAGTCTGATCGTCGGCGGGTTGGACGAGACATATTTTTCTTTTTCGAGGAACATCCGGCAAATCGTCGGAAAGGCCGCCAAGCAAAGCGGACGCCCCAAAAGCGGGGCCGTCCGCGGGCTAACCGATCGCAGCCACCTCCACGACTGCAGCTTCAAACTAAAAGGGAAGCTTTAACGTCACCGGAACTGACCACTCCAGAGGCTGAATCAACACCCACTACACCCCGTGTTAATCCCATATTTCTTTGGGTGAAACAAGACGACACACGAATTGTAGAAGTTCGATGCGAAGACTACGATAAACGCAATAGGATAAGACTTACAAAAACAGCAAATGGCTGGCGTGCAATACCCCGGACGGATCCCACTAGCTCAAGGGTGGTCAAGCTTCTCCCAAATCCAATGGTTCATGTCAAGCAAGAGCCGAGACCCGATTTACTGCAAAGTACTTCAACCGAAAGTGATTCTTCAAAGGCAGCTGAGTTCGCTGCCACTAACCAAGAAGAGCAAGAACATATAAAAACGAAGAAAAACAAAAAGAAGAAGAAGGAGAAAAAGAAGCGGGAACACGACAGGGAACGCGAAGAGGAAGAAGAGGAAGCTCATGCTGAAGAGAAAAAAGATAAAGAGTCACCTGCAGCTGTTTCTATGGATCCTCTTTCTGAAATCCCGAAGATGCTTTCCCCTGCCCCCGCCGACATCGTCATCTACGAGAGCACGAACCATGAGCGAAACGATTCAGAACAGGATGAACCGATGGAAACAAATCATTCGGAAATTCCAAACAACGGCACGCCACTGATGGAACCAAACAACAATGAGTCAACTGTCGATTTAACCAAAAATATTACTCAAATAAGCGATGATATAGAACTTAATATGCCCCAGTTTATAATAAGGCCAGAAGAGGCCGAGCCAGAGATGATATTGTGCCCGGAGACAGGTGAGTTCCGTCGAGTGGACCAGGTGGGCAACCAACAACCAACGACAACTGTGGATTTAACCAACAGTGAGCCAGATCTCCATGCTAGCTTCGACGTAGATACGAAACACCTGAAAGAGCTTCTGGATAATGAAGACTTATTGAGCCACTGCGATAATGGTATGACCGGAGCAGAGCTAATCGACTCTCTTGTCAAACGAGGATGTGAAGATAACCACATATCAGAAGAGGACCAACATCAGATCAAAGAAACGATCTGCTTGACCGACGATTTCGAGAACGAGGAAGAGGAGATTCTGATGAGACCTGAACCTGTCGAAGATATTATTTCGCGGTTAGGCGAGTCGTTAACAGCGTCTCCCAAATGTCTCTCATTTAATGAAGCCGGTGAAATCGAAGGGCTTCATGGCGAGCTCTTCCAGAATTCATCGAACCAAAGTGATCCATTCAATAGCAGAAATACGTTAGAAGAGCTGTCGATAACTATAAAAGACCTAGAACCCATTCCACCTAAAACAACGGTTGAACAGGTACCAGTAGAATCTGCTGAGACAACAATTGTTTCTCCGGACTCGTGTGTTGATGAATTACCTAAAGACCTTACATGCAAAAAAGTTACGGATAGCGTCAACTTAACTAAAGCAAAAGAGCATGGTCACACACCAATCAATCATCAACCACCTCAAATTCAGCCGCAACGGACGAACTCGAGAAGTTCGGATGCAATTCAATCGCCACAACCTAGCGGCCTTCCGGCTGTACCACCTTCGCCTGATATTGTGCATTCCAATAAAACGAAAAGTATCTTTCTCGATCAGCTTCTCAACCAAAATTCTACTAGCCCTAAGATATGTTCCTCAGTTACAGTAACGCCCGTTAATGTAATAAACTCATCAGCGAAAGTCGCGCAACAAAAAGAACCCCTTGATCTGGGTAAACATAGAAAGTCAGCGAGTCCCACAGTATCCTGTTCAGAGGAGGCTAAGCAAGTAATATCAAGTGACGAACCAGTTCACAAACGTATCAAAACTGAACCCGTATCATCAAATGATCCTAAAGAAGCAAATGTTAATGGAGAGTTAGCCAATCTACTCCAGCCGGCCAAAGATCCTGATCCTCTAACTCAGCTCAGATTGCTCGTGAGCAATCCTGAATGGAAAGTACCTGATCCAATTTTGGTGCCAAAAGATCGCCTTAGTGCCGTCCTGGCATCACCTGCTCGTGAGATTCCACTTCTGCTCACAACCAGGCCTGAACTGCGACTGCCTGAAGCGTTTGCCTACCCGTCGATCTTACAGGACCCGGATATTCTCGTTATATCAATGGCGCAGCTGGAAGCAATCCTGCAAAAGCAAGTGGAAGTTGCACGTCCAAAAGTGGTTCCACAGCCTCAAGTTACCATTGAACCAGTCCCTCGGCCAAGGCAAGAGAAGGCAGTGCAACAACATGAAGTTGATAACAGGTCGAAACAAGGTAACCTGCTGAATCCATTGACACCGCTGATGGCTCCTGCTCTTGCCAATGACATTGATGCTGCTACTTTGGCTGCGTTTAATCAAATGTTCTGGCTACCATATCTAAGTCAAATGGCGCCAGACTTATTCAAAGCTATGGCTGGGTTGCCGAATTCAGCTAACCTCGCCGAACTGTTGCCCTTCCTTGCCCAACAGCAACAGCAGCAACAACAACAACAACAGAAACTTCAACACCAACAGCAGCATCAGCAGCGAAATCTCTATAATAGTCAATTCAATGCTAACACCATGCCTTTCCAAAATCCTTTGGAGTTGGCAATGTGGCAAGAAGCTCTCAATCAGGCACAAATGCAACAAGCGCTTAAACTCCAACGGGAAAGTCAACAAACCCATAAAAAGTCGACAACTCCTGCCGAGCCCAAAGCAAATAGCGTGGCGGCAACACTTTTTGCACAAAAACAACAACAGCAACAACAACAAAAACATCGCACAAACTACGGCATGAATCCATTCAATCGGATGCCAAATCGTCAAGCCAATGCTAACTCGCGCACGGAGGCGGCTCAATTTTTGTCTCCCAATACGAAATCGAGCAAACAATCTCAACAATCACATCAAAGCCATCAGCACGCTCCATTGTCTAATCATCATAGTAACAGTCACAACGATCAGAAACCACGTGTCACCCTGAAATCCTTGTCAAATCTCCTTGAACCTGAACGTCTTCTCAATCAAACTGACCCGAAAATGTCGGTGAACAATTTGATGGCAATGCCAGGTTTTGATTTCACTCAAAATCAGCAATTGGCTCATCAGCAACAGCCACAATTTCCGCAGTTTGGTCACACTGCAGGCAGTGCTGGCCAATTGCATCAGCAACAGCATTCTCAACAGCACCAGCAACAACAACACTCACAACCTCAACAACAACAACAGCAACAGCAAATGCAGGGCAAACTAAAAGTAAAGCCTGGTGCTCACCTTTTAGATCCTGCAGCTGTACACCGTCGATTGCTTAACTATGAGGAGCCATCGGAAGTAGGAAGTACGACAAATGGTTTGGAGGATATGATGAATGATCCGAACGCACCGTTATGGCATCCATTGTTCACAAGGTTCGTTTTGAAAATTATAAAAGTATTTAGTTTTAAGAACGTATAAGTGTTATTATCCTAAGGATAAGAATGAAAAGTTTACTCTAAAACAAGTCTTCGTTTGGAAATAAGGATTCCTGCGTTCTTATGCATTTTCAAGCTCCAAAACTTACGTGGTAGTGTGGCATGATGCACAACCTGAGTATTTGGGCTAGATGATCTTAAATGGTTTACCAAAGTTCCGTTCAAACTTGAGTTTGTTCCAGGGTCCTGTCTTGAAATGTAGTTTTGACATTTTCTTAAAAGTGCAATTCAATTATGCCTTTACACCCTGACACAGAAATCCGGTATAAAATTCATTTGGAAGACGGGTCCTTAGCTATATATTCTAGGAAACACGTGCATTGTGAGGTCCCAGAGATCTGCACGATTGAAAACTGAGAAGATGCCATGAGTTGATCTTGTACAGCGAGTGAATGAAGAGCGGATGCCTAGAAGGACATCCACAGGATAGTTTGAGGAATGAAGATTAGTGATTAAGCTAGGAAGCGCTGGTAAGATTCGATTGACGCGGATATCTAGTGTCAACTGGGTATAACGAGACTATTGGAGACTTCATACACAGTATGCCAAGGCTCTAGAGGGGCTGTTTCGTCATATTAACGACAATGCCAAATATGATGTGCTTTTGTTTTTGTGTGATCAGATATGTTTGATTGCTTGCTTGATTGCATTGCCAAGCCTTTGTGCTGCTTGCATGTTGTCCTACATGTACAGCCTCTACCTCGTCAATAATTAAGAGAACATATATTGTGATGAAGGTTATGTTTAGGTAGATCAACCAACCTCACTTTCAGTTCATAGTGTCTCTTCTAAGTTCTAACCATCTCCCAGTGATGTCATTCTGCATTGGTTGATTTAAATCCTTCATGGAGTCTGCTATGAATCACACCTTTCGAATCTCAATAAACGGCGATCATCGGCTTTCCGGCCTATAGGACAGTCTTTGTCTTCTTAGAGCACTTTTGCCGGGTGAAGTAGACGGTTCCTTAACCGTCGAAGGTAACGGAATAACGCGGAAACTCCTTATAGTTGCGTTCAAATAGCGTCAAATACTGCTCTAAAGTGGTCTTACGGTTGCACTTGATGTTAGTAGTGAGGAAACGCGCCACCCATCGCGCTGAAAGCATCCTCATAACAAAAATTTGATGCAGAATATGACCCACGCGGTCTTTTGAGATGTCTACTGCTCAACTATCTCGCGCACTTTCAATCGGCTGTCTGCCCATACGAGATCGTAGATTTATGTCATGTAAGCCTCCTTGGTAGCCATTTTTGAAGTACCTCCATGGTAGCCATTGTTGGCGTCCAACCACATTGAAATTTGTCAAATAAATTCTTAATAGTCGCCTTTGCAGGATCAGAGTCACCGTACACAGCATCCAAGCGTTCTTTGATTTGGCTGCGCGATTTCTCTTCCGAAAAAAAGAAAAATCGAATCACCGACCGATATTGCTCTTTTTCGGTTTTTCTAAACTTGCGGATGCTTCCGCTTCCACATGCGACGATAACAAAATTTCGAGTTGGATTCGGCTGAAATTTTGACACTAGCTGTCCACGAGAATGTACTACACAATAGTGAATTTCTCCTGTGATAGTGGCGCCATCGGACGGTAAGCTAAGTACTTCTCGCCCACCCGTGTAGTGTTGTTTGTCCTGTTTGTCTCTCATTTAGTCCAATGTTCCTCAAGGTTCGATTTAAGCCTCGACTTGTTATTACTTTGATATGCATATTCTGTCCATAGACGTCAGCTCTATTGTTCGAATTCGAAGCAAAAATCGAAAACGACTTAAAGAAATAATTAGGATCCTTCTCTTGCTTTTGATTAAAATCGTGATAATCAGACGGCAGATGAAAGCAGGATAAAAAGGATATCGATACCACGAAATTCTTGAAAATATGTTCTCCTCATTCAAATATTCTTTAAAAATTTGAATAAACTTCGTGTACATTTTAAAAAATATTTCTTCTTCTTCCATAGACTTGTATCTATTGTTAGAAATTATTGAATTAAATTATGTACATCGTGATCGGCGAATATTTTGTGAACAGGATGACTTCCCTCCGAAGGTTCTGCAAAATCTTCGGTTAAAGGTTAATTATAATTTGATTTCAGATATTTTTGTGGCGTTATGTTGATACTTATGTCCCTCACTTATGCTGACAAGTTCGGCCATTTTGAATCTGTGGGTAATTTTTGACAGCTGTGGTGAAGCTGCCGTGGACACCAAAGTATCGTTTATCGGTGGTAAGAAATGTTCTCAGAGAATCGGGTAGGTTTCAACCACAAACAGCGTGCCGGACGCCCGACCACGTGAACAACGGAATAAGAAAAAAGCATACGCCAATTGTCGAATCACCGTTAGAGAAGTTACTGAGTACCTAACCATATGGCACGTGCCGTTCAATTTATACAAATAATTCACTCTTATGGCGGTTCGCCGCGAAATTCTTACCAAAATTGCTCAATTTCAACCAAAAAAAGTATCTCGTTAATATTGCTAAGAAGCTGTTGGACACTGTCCGTGACGACTCTTATTTGTTCCAGAGGGTCATAACTGGTGACGAATCATGGGTTTATGGTTAATACGTGGAAATCGAAAGTCAATCATCCACATGGAAGCTGCCGCACTAGCCAGGACCGAAAAAAGCGCACCAAGTGCAGTCGATTGTGAAGGTTTTGTTGACAGCTTTCGTCGATTGTAGAGGCATGGTGCATGATGACATCTTGCCACATGGTAGATCGGCCAGTAAGGAATATTACCTGCAAGCAAAACGCAATTGCGCTAAGCAATCCGCCAGAAACACTCGGATTTGTGGAAGAACAAAAGTTGGCTTTTGCACCTCCACGAAGGAGGAGCTGAACAAGGTCAAAAATGATTATTTACGGTGCTTCGAGGATTAGAAAGAACGTTCGGCAAGTGTGTAATATCTGTTGGAGATTGCTTTGAATGGGAAAAAATAGATATAGGTGAATTTTTTTGTGAACAATTTTTTGAAAAAAACATAAAATTGCGTTGACAACGATGCAAACTTCAGAAACCTAAATTCGCGATACTTTTTGAAGAAATCATAAAATTTAAGTTTTTTCCTTACCAGTAAGTTTTTCGTTAGCTTGCTAGTTATGAACTTCTCCCTGCTGTTCTTTATAATTATTTCGAGATCAACGTTTGCAAAACTATATTTTAATATTCAATTGAGTTGCATCGCTATGTTGGCTGATGTCCTTGTACAAGTTTGCGACCTCGGGACATGCTTCAGCTTCCTTTGCGTATTCAATGGTCTTGGGTTCTTCCTAAGATCTACAACTCTTTTCTTATAGCTTCTTCGCTTTGTAGTGACAGATCATTCCTTTATTGGCGAATGACCAAAATCAAACGCTTTTTACATATTTTCGCAGTCCCTTGAGTCTTGTGTTTTTGGAGTGGTATAATATTGCTATTGCTTCTTGGATGCAGCAGAAAAGATATGTAGGAGCGTGGATATTCTACCATGAGTATTTCGTCCATTTCAGCGTAAAATAGCGCTTTGGAGGTTTGGTGTTGGAGGTCAGCATAAGCGTCCTTGCTTTAGGTTGTCAATAGTACCAACAGGAAAAAGCTTTTGAGTTGGGGAAATCCCAAATTTATGAAATTTTGTCGCGAGTCTTAAATTGATTCAAAACATGCCCATATGCAATTTGCGCCAGCCATTTCATAATCAAAACTATATATAGAATATCATAATCAAAAACATAAAAGCACAAAATAGTCGATAAAAGAACAGGGTTAAAAAAAAGGTTAAAAATATCCGAATTACATACACAAATGATAATGTCCTTCCACAACAAACAGATCCAATCTCCTCGATTCGAATGAACCACGTGCAACATTCCAAAGAACATGATCTATCACTTGAAAATTGTTAACTTGCTACACATATCCCCTGTCACCAATTGTACTATCTATTCCACGTAAACACTCCGCAAAGTACGAGTTCGTCCGACACAAAATACAGAATACAACACGAATAAATCCCTGGAATTTTCGGTGGTTAATAAAAGAGCAATGTCCTTGACCAAAACCCTTCCGGGATTACTCCCATTTGCTAGTGCATGCTATTGGCGTTGTTGCACATTCGGTATCAAATATTTTCTGCCCTCCAAAGCTTGCAATTTAAATTTTGCCTATTTTTAGATATTGACTTGGTAGCTATATATACATATTTATATCTATAGACGATGGTGGTAGTGTTGGTGGTGATTCCGCTTTTTGGAAAATCCGTGCAGATACAGGAACACCATCCTCAATTCAATTCGATGCATAACACACTGGTACTATGGTGTTTGGAATTCTTTTGAAGTCATAATTTCTCGTGGGTGGTGGAAAACCTTGGGAAGAAACAAAAATGATCGATATTTCGTCTGAGAGAATAAAATCTTACTATAGCGCAATGATGCAATAAGGGAAGTTTATTTCAGGATAAATGTTGGTGCTTCGAAAACGTGAACATAGGCTGTAGGCGGAAAAAGGACTTTGGAAAATGAATCATTGGCATTTTCTCATAAGGCAAATAAACATGTATACACAGGAGACTTAAAGAGATATTTGATATTGAATTGCGCGAATTGGTGAATATTTTTGTTTTGGGGCGTAGTAATTTGTTATTGGCAAGTTCATTGAATCGTTGCTTTATATTTGTGATTATGCAATGTTTATCCTTAGTGTATTGACCGCATTCTAATTTGAGTATCAGTAAGTTGAAGTGCTTTACAAACCAAATTATTTAGTGCCGTCAATCGTGTAGCGTCATAGTAGCACTGTATTTTTCTTTTATTGTTGTTCAAACTATTTATTTATCATTAATTCTAGCTGTTTTTGCTATGTCACAGCGTTTGGATTGCCACCCATCTAAAATACAACGTTGAAAGTCCCCATTGCTTATCTAAATTTACGTAAAAAGTTCGGAATGTAGTGGTAGAAACATAAGAAAGAATTTTCCGAAAAGTTCCTTGCTTCGAATTCATGTCGTCTCTACCTGATAGCCGTTTATTAAAACGTTTTTCAAGGGATTCTCTGTCCAAACTATCACAAATTACACATGACGCAATCCCTGTACGAACCAAGGTGTCTGAAGTTTGCATGGTTGCAAATGCAAGGTGTCTGAAGTTTACATTGTTGGAAATGCA
This sequence comes from Stratiomys singularior, assembly GCA_954870665.1. Lineage (NCBI taxonomy): Eukaryota > Metazoa > Arthropoda > Insecta > Diptera > Stratiomyidae > Stratiomys > Stratiomys singularior. Next base: position 104,621,101 of record OX940880.1, read on the forward strand.
TCGCTGTCGAATTCTTCCACTATTTCTTTTAAGTGGATGGTCAAATTGAAATGAAAACCTATCAGAGTACAAAACATGTAAATAAACGAACAAAATTGATTAAAATTTTACGTCAAATTATCCAGAAAAAAGTCAAAAAGTGAAAAAACTGGAGACCGTTCCATTCGCAAACTTCAAGACACGTCGAACGAAACGGTGGTCCCATTTTTAACTTTTTGGGTGTATTTTTTGGAAATTATGACTTAAAATTTTGGTAAACTTTATTTGAATACTTGAATTTTTAGCTCTCTACTAGGTTTTCAATTCAGTTTGATCACCTACTAAAAAGAAATCAAAAAATTTGACAGCACTGCGTTTGCAATGATGCAAACTTCAGACACCTTACCAACTATGCAAGTCCAGGTACCATTATAAGAGATTAGAAGAGCTGCTGCGTCAATTGAATAAATGCTCTTAAGATCAAACATAAATTTGTTCATGCATGAAACATAGATTTGGCATGTATCATATATTGTACAGGGAACCTGTTAACTTGTGTTTATTTTAACAATAATATTTTGCCTTATTGAATAGTTAAAGCGAATACTACATAGTATAAATTGTTCAGTGGAAAACTCTCCGCCGATGTTTATCCAAAATTCCAAAGCAATTTTTAAATAAAATAAAATTAAGGAAATAAAATTGATTAATTTAAATATTTTCCGATTGTGTCAATGATTTTTTGTCATTTTTTGAACTTCTGTTACAGTCTCACTTAGAATCGATGAATTGCCCAGACACCCTTGTCCTAATAAAAACAGCTTATTTGGCATTTATCCTGACTTCGCAATTTTTCCCAGAAGATTTTTCCGCTCATTCTGATACATTGTACACTTTTTATTGACGATTATAATTTGCCTAATAATAGCTAGATGTCCTTACGTTTGAAGACTGGTTCGCAAATCGAAATTCTGTTTATGAATCTGTTCGTTGTTTGTCCGTGTGGTATTCAAACTTCTGCATGTTGTCATAGGAAAATTTAACCAAAGTATTTGTTGATTAAGGTTAGTTTTAGCAATGATATAATGACCGCGTTTATCCCTCTATTCCTCAAATTCGCATCGAATTTTTCGCCAATAGGCCGAACTGTTCTAGTTTTTCTTTCTGACTCAGCAAAATCCCTCATCATTCATTCAAATTTTTGCTGTCGCCGGAGACACGTTTTTCCCTATCTTGCGATAGAATTTCAAAATGAATTTAATTTTCCCTTTCTGTTCATTGATTTCTAACTTGGAAATGGGAAGAAACAACAAAAACTATCCAAAAAAGTAAAGGTAAGATGCGATTGGTATATGCAGAAACGGGGAGGGGGGCATTGAGGGGAACTTGAAGCGATGCTTTGGGCAAAACAGCAGAAACGTATTGCATAACGAAGAAGTAGTTTTAGCTAACCAAACCGCAGTAAACTGATGCAAAATCGAATGGTAAGTGAGAAAAAGGCTGTTGAAATATTTCCTTATCTGTTCCTAAATTTGTTACCCGAAAGGCCCGAGAAGCAGTTATTTTAATTTTCAAATCTTGATTCGGATGTTTGCAACCTTCTGAACAATAAAAAAAAATATTACTCTCCATTTTTAGGTTGAGGTTTTTATTTTGGAACAGACAGCTGTTTCGAGGCCGATATGGTCCTTTCTTACAAGACTAAAATACAAGACTTGTCATTTTTAATCCTTATGCATTTATTATAGAATAAGTTTCCCTTCATTATCTTAAAATATTTTTTCTATCGTATTTATGGCCTCAAACCGAATAGACCGTGTTTCAACCTAGTAATTATGATGTTTTACGGTGTTTAACTTAAGTGTCTACCCTATTGTTTTTTATGGGTTTTTTGGTGCAGCTAGCCTTGCCAATTCGGTGTCACAATTTCCTCATTCCGTGTTTGGCCAATTTGGTTTTTTTGTTGTCAGGATGAAAATCGTTTCATATATGTCCTATTTTTTGTTTGTCATGTTTTTTTAACGTCCTTTTGTGCGTTTTGCTGGCATTCTATTATGTGTTTTGCGACCTCCGATTTATATGCGCTGATTTTTTGGCGGGTCTTTCTGATTTCAGATTCTCGTGAATTCCCTTTGTTGGTCCTATGTAGGTTTTTGGGTAGACTTTCATGTTATCTCATATATGGCGTTTTTTTTCGTTTTCCGTGTTTTTGTCCTTTGATGTTCCCAGTCTTGACCATAGTTTTTCGTTGCTGCTTGTTGGCGCTATTGATATAAAGGATAGAGACAGCAATGAAAGTGTGTGAATTCATGATTAAAAATAAGACAGATATTAGGATGCCAGACCCTTCTCTACCGAGGATCACGTGCCATCCGAAAATCTACATAGAAGGACTAGAAATGAGAGAAATCATCGCAGCTGTTAATGGACCAACGCAAAATATTGCCAACAGGATTCTAAAAGAAATAGGAAGACTTGGACTAAACAGAGGGACACATACAGTCACAAACACTTCAGAAATAGTACAACACCTAAATAAACAAGGGCAAATCAAGGAGGATGAAATGTTGGTTTCATTAGAAATAGAGTCACTATTCCCAGAATCCCAAACAAAGAAGCGATATATACTTCGAGGAATGGATCGCAGGGTCCTTAGAATGTCAAAGAAAAGCTAGCTAGCTGGATTATGTATGACCTTCATGAAACATACTTCACGTTCAAAGTAATGTCAGGGGCAGCAATGTGTATTCCTTTATCCCCTCTTCTAAATGACCTGTTTATGAACACATTAGAAGATGATTTAAAAAAAAAACGGGGACTTCTTCCAAGCTTTTGGGTAAGATATGTAGATGATATTTTGGCGCTAGTTAAAAAAGAACAATTAGACGTTATATTTACCAGTAAAAATAAAATTCACCCAAAAAATGCATTGCAAAAAAGACGAAGAACAAAACGGACAATTAAGCTTTTTAGATATCAAGATCATACGAGGAGCGAAAATTTTGCGATACGAAACATACAGGAAGCGAACACAAACGCAACGAACAATACCAGTTATGTTCAGTCATGCTCCAACCACAGCTACATATAAACAGGCTATTCATCCTTCCACTTAGCGAAGATAACTTCAACAAAGAAGAGCAATATACCCTAAACACAGCAAAGAAAAACGGATACACGGAAAGGGAGATCCTAAACATTATGAAGAAAAAGAATAAGCAATTGGCAAATGACAACCTAACAACGTTCTTCAAACAGAACAGGCAAATCAACCAGCGAGAGAAGAAATGGCTAGCCGTTAGACACACAAAGTTGGACAGAAAAATTGGACAAATCCTCAAACCATGGGACATAGCAATAGCGTCAACAACCAGCAACACAAAACTGAGTTTGAGACTGGGAATATCAAAGGACAAAACAACTGAAAACGAAAAATGCGCCATATATGAGATTGCATGCAAACACTACCCAAAAACCTATATTGGACAAACAAAGAGGCTGGTCACATCGGGAGTTTAGGAGCATTTACGTGAAGCTGAAATCAGAAAGAAACGCCAAAAAATCAGCGCATATAAGACGGTGATCGCAAAATACATAGTAGAATGCCAGCATATCGTGCAATGGCACGTTAAAATCGTTGATTCGAACGTTGATACTAAAATATATCATCTATTTATTATTTGATTGAAAATTACCAATTAATCTTATCAATGAAATTTTATGATTTTATTTTATCAATGTATCTTTTAATTTAATTGCAATCACAACGCTAACAAATTTTATAATCGCTTTTTGGTAGATGATTTAGCTTAAATAAAACTATAGAAAAGTGTAAAATATTCTAAAATGTGCATGAAATCTACCAAAATTTTAAGTCAAACTATCAAAAATATATTCAAAAAATGAAAAATTGTAGACCGTTGCGTTTGCAAGGTTGCAAACTTTTGACGCCTTAGATCATAAAGTAAAGATCTTCTTTCAAAAAAACGATTGATGTTTGATACATGCTCTATTTTTTATATATGCCTGGTTTTCAGTGCTGTCAAAGCAGGAAATTCACATGGGATCGATTTATAAAACACTTCGTTCAACGTAAGAATGTTGTTTTTGAATCCGCAATTTTTTACCATCACCATTCTTCTTAACCATTTCTGCAGCCATAAGTATAAGAAAGGCACGAAATTACTAAGATTCCGATCTTAAGCATTGCTGATTGGAAAGTATATCATTTATTCATTATTATATTTTATTTTATCAAATTACCTTTTAATTTAATTTATATATGCATAAGATATATGCATGTATGCGACAATGAAATTCATTGAGATGTAATTTTAATTATTTAAGTTCGTATTTAGAACTACACAATATTTTGGGCCCTTGCAGCGACCGTTCCCTCCTTTTTCGAAATTTTCACAGCATACTCGTCCAAAGGGTGGTATCGCAACATTCATGGTTTTCGAAGCACCCTTCTTCCTTTTAATGGTACACTTCACAATTTTCCGTCACAGATATCAAGAAGAAGCCGATTGAAAAGTTACTATGCTTGCTGAATGTTTGATTTGGCTTTGAAACTCTGAAAACGACAAGATTAAAGCTAAAGATTAGTTGAAGCCCTATCTAGAGCCCTATTATTACTAAAAACTTTTCCCACGGTTTCGCCTACAAATGCTCTCTTAACCCTTAACATTTGCTCCATCCTAGTTTGCTCTGTTCCGTTGAATTATGTACAACTTCCTGTTGTATCATTCTTCTCTTATCTATTTAGTCATCGATGATTAAGCAAAGGACTCGCATTTTGAACACTTGCAGAATGTTAGTCTAGGCATCAATGAGGTATGCTTCATCATACGTTCGAATTTTTGGAGCTTTCCTTTAATGTATTTTTAACTGATCACCGAAAATTTTCCGAACTGAGTGCAAGGTTTTCCAGGCATGTTAGGTGCTGCGTTTATTCCGCATCCTATCTTTCATCTGTTTGGGGGTGAGATTAAGAAATTTCTCCACGTTCCTCAGGTAAAATTAGAATTTCAATTTGAGAAATAGTTTGACGATCAAATCGTGCATGCCATTTGTAGTAATTTTAATATTCAGTATGATTTCAGCAGCCAATGATTTGGACTCTTGTCAAATTTAAGTTGTCTGAAAATTTTCCACTTTTTCTTTTTATTAGATATTCAAATTGAAATCAAAACTTAAACAAGTGCAAAATATTCAAATAAAATTTACCAAAATTTTCAAATTATCCAAAAAACTGTCAAAAAGTGAAAAAAATAGAGGACCGTTGCATTTGCAACGATGCAACCTTCAGACATTCTCAAATTTATGGCAATCGACCACTTTTTAGAGTTTTTTTTTTAGATTTATATGTGTTTCGTATATGTATTTCTATCAGAAATATATGAAAAAGATATGATATATATACATATATCATATATGTATTTCCTCAGCAAGAACTTTTCTCACTTCTTAGTGTCCCAGATTGAGAAAAAATTCAAGGAAAACTAACTATTGGGAAGGTTAATAATCCTATTCTAAAGAGCTAAACATGTGTAACAAGACTAAAGAAATATAACATAAATTTACTGTTATTTAGGACTTCATTCGTGTGATCCATCACTTCCATGGGAACGGTATTTCATTCGCTTCTGTGGTTATTTACGCTTTGCTACTAGTCAAGCCACGGTCCTTGATACATTTGAGTCGATATGCCTAAATAATTTTTTATAATATATAATTTAGTATACTGCTTAGCACTTAAAATAAAGAAAAAATTGAACACGAAGGACCACTGACAAAAAGAATATTTTTGGATTTACAATATTACAGAACAATTTAAACCCTATAAATATGTAGGAGCAAGTCGCCTGAAGTTAGCATCTTTGCAAACGCAATGGTGTGGAATTTTTTTCTCATTTCAAATATTTTTTGGACAATTCGACTTAAAATGATGATAATTAATGTTTTGGTAATTTAATGTTTTCGCCCTATACTAGCGATTCCATTTGTCCATGGTTTTCAGCATTTCTCCGATCATAGCTTCCGGACAGAGCTTTCTAATTTCACTGAAGAGGTCCCCGCGCTTCTTACTGAGAGGCGACGCCCACTTTTCTTGTACAAAGCACGCAGTTAGGATACCGTGACCCGTCAATCTTATGCATGTAAGGCGGAAGACACCCATGCCCGCTAGAGTGTTGGTACAAGAATATCCAGTCTCAACATGCATTCCAATGAGCCACGACCTCAGGTCAGGGATCAGGCGTGTCCGACACAATTCCTTTGTGTCTTGCTCCCTGGACTATTGCCAGTCGCTGAGAGGATTGGTATCAGCTCTTATGGGGTCAGGGGCTCAGGGCCAGACGGGTCCTAATCGGGAGTTTGTCTCAACCGAAGCTACACGATGAACTCAAAGGTGCTCAATGGAACTTCGAATATACTCCGATGTCGGCCATCGTTTTGACAGGATGGAGACGATATGATCATTGGATTAGAGATGTTCACATCCATGCCCAAAACGTCAGTTTCGGTTAATCAGTCGATCGCCATCCATGAGTTATTCAGGGTCATATCCCGTGTTGTGAACATTAAAATAACGAGTCTATTGAAAAAAAATACGCTAACTATAAGGAGTGATTTCAAAACCTTAGCTGGAAAAATAAAATCCTGCTGTTAAACGAGGACCAGAAATATTGCAGTGGTGATTACAATTTGCCTTCGCCGGTGCTGTAGATGGAAAGCCCTTATCATTTCTTCAGGTTCATTGTGGACAACGAAATAATAGAAAAAATTGTTGACCAATATATATTCACAACAAACGGACATTTCAATTGAACATTCTTCTTAAAACCAAAAAGTGAAATGATTTGACAGCGTTGTGTTTGCAACGAAGTTAAATTCCAGAAACCTTACGAGCACAGATGTCTGAAGTATGCACTGTTGCAATCGCAACTCTGTCAAATTTTGTCACTGTTTTTGGTAAATGGTTAAACTAAAATTAAACCCTAGTAGAGCGTAAAATATCCAAAAATGTGCATAAAACTTACACAACTTACAAAGTCAAATTATCAAAAAAACATTCAAAAAATGAAAACATTGCAGACCGTTGCGTTTGCCACGAATTTGTTGAACATTGTGTTGAAAAGTTGTGACGAAAACAGATTATATGCGCCTACAAAAGACATCTACAAAAGAAGTCAAATTTTTTCAAATCGTTGATTGAAATTTCGCAAAATCAATTTGAATATCGTTGCAAATTAAGTTTCATATGGTAACCTCTGACGCCCTCCAAATCTACAAATAAACATCCACAAGTCATTACAACTCTCTTGAGTAATGTCCCTCAGTGATGCAACTCAAATGAAGAAAAATCCTTATAAAAATGCAACTGAAACAATTGAAAGGCGATAAAAGCTTCGTACATTAAACTAAAGTCTAGACGGAAGTTTCTGTTTGAAAACAGGATGCTGTGGATAGCACGCCTTCAGATCATTGCATGATTCACAAATCCTCACATCCTCCACATATTCCTTCAATATAACACGCAGCTGGAAACATCTTGCAACCCCACAAATCCAACGAATTGCTACGAGTATAATGCAATCATGCAGCAACCCTTAGCATCATCTCTGAATGCCGTGCCGTAGATACAATACTGAGAAGGACTTTGTTACTTTCGATGGTATCTATGACAAAATGTTTTTCCCTATTACAATTTCAACTGAAAAGCTTATAAAACAAATCTTCGCGTGTGGGGAGTGGGAGAAATGGAGTGTTGATGATTTTATATGTAAGTACAAATGATTTTCGGAGGGTTGGCGTGATTCAATCATCCGTGAAAAAAATTATTGCACCTTTAGGTTGTGTTTTTATCACGTTTCACAACCACCACCCCGTCAACCACCCTACGTGTGATGAATGGGTATATCGATGGTGATAAAGAAAGCTTTGAATGCAAATAGTATGTTATGTTACGCGGTGTGGATTTAGATAACAGATATATGGTATTGAATGTAATGTAAATGCGCAGTTTAAGGGAGCATTTATTGTATTTAATCACTCAGGAGGTCATTTTCAACGACTTTTCAAAGATCTCTTCAGCTAAAGTCTGTTAGAAAGTATAAAGATCGTGGTGAATTGAAGAATCCTATTTTAAATAAATTAATAAATTTTAGTGTCTGCGTTTTGAACATTTCCCCCCAACATCAACTGATATAAATCAAACAGCTATTAATAAGTTTCTTCGATAAAGAACTGTTGAAAACAGTCAAATCAAAATTTATTTATATGATTTTATGCTACCAATAACCTGAAATTTAATAAAAGGGAGCCATCACGCCATCAAAAAGCTGAATCAATCCGCAGTGGATGTCAAAGTTACTACAATCTGTTGTCGGATTTTGTATCATTGCAAACGCTACGGCCTCACTTTGAGATTTTCTCCTATAGTTGGACTGAAATAGGAAGCCAGTACAGTGCTGAAAACTTTAAATTGCAAAAGGAAAATCATATAAATTCAGTTTAGCTGTTCACGATATTCAAATGTGCAAAAATTGTAAACCGTTTCAATTTCACCAATGTTCACGTCACAAAACTTCTATTTACATATGATATCTAGTTGATACCAGAGAAGGACGGTGCGTGAAATATGAATTGTTGAAAACGCAACGACTTCGAATTTTTTTGCCTTTAGAATGTGTCCTGAAATTCAAAAAACAATTTTTTTGCAATTTTGACTTTATGCCAAAAGTTTTGCCTTTCAATCCAATCATTGACTAAAATCGAAAAGACAAAGAAGTCGAGAAAGTTGCATTCGCGGCAAAGCAATGCGATGCAGCGGTGGATCTGACACTCAAAGAAGTGCCGATGGTGAACACTTGTGGCGGAGCTAGCCTCGTCAGATATTGGGGTCATGTATTTGTAGATAAACTTCAGTGTTCTTACCATTTTGCCGCACCTGTTTTCACAATATTTTCGATATGTTTTCATCGTCATTTGTTGCAAAGTGACATGAGAGGTTCATTAAAAAGCGTCAAGGAAGAGGTAACGATAAATGGTCCAAGTTTTGACATACTCGAAAAGATTCAAGGATCACATTTTATATGACGTTTTAATTTCAAAAAATGTGGTGAAAAATACACTAAAACAATTAAATTGTTTTGTCAGGTCAACCGATTCGCCAAACATGACCTGTTCTTTTTTCCTATGTTTCCACCGCCTTTGGGGGAGCTTTATAGCCAAAAACCTTCGAAATTTCGTTCGTCCAAATTTCTCGGTCTTATAATGGAAAAAAGGAATGAGTCGTTTTGATTGATTGAAAAAATCTGGAACTGAAAATCAAAATTTTTCAGAAATCATCTATTTAATTCTTTCGTCTTTTTTCATATCATATGTAAAAATCTTTTCAAATTTTACCGAATTGCAACCAAAATAAATAAGTTACATTACAGTGCATACCACATCCTCGCCCTCTCAAGCTTCTAGTTATTGGATTATGTGGTCTTGCTCCACGTACGATAATTCTTCTTTTATTGAAGAAATTCATCATATAAAATGGCACACATTCTTGAACAAAAATGCAAATCGCAGACATTTTTTAACACATGTTATAGACTGACGTATAACATATTTAGTTTATTCCCCTTGGAAGATCATGGACATGGATCTGAAAACACTAACGGAAATTTATTGTAATGATGTGCTCTAGTAATAATAACTTTGGAGGTGGCCCTAGTGGCAACGTGAATACCGTCTGAACACCTTTCCTGCCACACCGAGAAACTAGGCTGCGACTTTTTGTCACATAACTTCGGACTATGCCTCTTTGGTTCTCGCTGAGCAGCCCCTTGAGATAAGGGAACTTATTTTTCTCAGCAGGGAAGGATTGAAAGGAGAGAAGTGCTATCAGAGAGACATCTTACCCCGTTCTTAAATAGAACTATAGAGAGCAAGCCTAGTTTTTCAGAGAGATGCCGACGAAGCCTGGTCCATTTTCCGCATGCGAAAAAACCAAACAAGGGATGGTAACTTTCCCATCTTATGCAGATAAGACTGGAAATACCCGTGCCCACTGAGTAATTGCGTTACGTAGTAATCAGTCACGTTATACTTTCTGCTGAACCACAGTCCCAGGTCACTGATGAGTCGTGTGGTCCGCCCGCCACATGCTTCCTGTACCCACGTTTCTTGCTATAAAGTCAGGGTTCCTCTTCTTTCCTTTCGACTTACAAATTGTTTCTCTGACTCTTCCCTACGCTCTTCTTCATTTTTGCGATAATCAGCACGCCCCCGCTCATAGACAGTGCGGTATGCAGCTGCTATCCGCTAAGGTCCTTGCCTCTGTACCTGTGCGAGACGCCATCGATGCGAACCCTTACTAAGACTGCAAGCTCACACTTCGGACCCGTACAAGAGAACTGACTCCATCGCACACGGTTGTAGGTCTCTTTTGCTCCAGGCAGGTCCCCCCGTGTAAGCCATAAGGGGGGATCAAACCTGATCAAAAAAGCCCATCTTTGAGTCAATTATCAATAATTTTTTTTATTCTAATAATAATAACATAGTATAAATATTAAATAATAATACAGCATAGATCAATATGAAATTGCTTGCAATATCTTAGAATTAATAGGTTGACCAACTATTATCTTCTTTTCTATATACCTATATCCCATTTTCGAAATCCTAATTCATATTTTAGATGCTAGAATCACATTCTTTTCAATTTACAAGACTATAATATCGATAGTTTATAGTAAAATTGAAAAACACGATTGCGGAAGTTCAGTTGTCGAGTTTTATATTTTCCGTGGGAATGTATTTTCACTTCCGTGGGAATTAAAGCACGACCCGGTGATCATGCGAAAACAAGGAATTGCAGCGGTAACGACGAGACAAACTGCAAGCTTGCCGCAGTCTCAAAAAAAATTTTGTTGTTTTTGCTTTTTCTCACGCCTCTTTTAACGAACTTGAGCTTAATACTAAAGTGATGGGACTGATCCGAATGGCAACGTCAAACTTGCAGCTGCTAAGAAAAAGAATTCATATGTCTGTATCGCTATGAAGCATTGCAAGTTTATCGCTGGAGTGTGTTATTTCTAAGGGCCCTTTAAGACCACTTCCTTACAAGGACAAGAGATCACTTTGGAGATCTGTCATGATAAGGACGCTCAAGGAGGTAATGTATGATGATCTCCTGGAAGTCATACAAGGAGGCGATAAGATGACCATTGTGTTATTATGGGAGCGGTTCCAGACCCACAGAACCACTATAGAGAGAAAACTCCATTCACTAGGATATGTGGTAAGGCTGGATGCTTGGCTATCCCACGAACTTTCGTAAAGAAACAAGGAAGATGAAAGATTTTTCCGATGAATAGTTACTGGAGCTGAGAAGTCTGTCCAGTACAATAACGTAAAACGGTACCAGACAGTTTGTAAAAGAGAATCACAAGCATCCCTTTCAAAATCAGATTTGCAGGCACGGAAGTTCTTATTTTCTGTTTGGTCGGATCCGCCAATAATTATTTATTGGGGGCATTTGGAAGGAACCAACCTTAAATGAGGTCTTGTACTGTCTTCAATTGGAGCATGGTTTGGTCAATCAATTATGTTTTACCGCGACAATGCGAGATAGCACACAGGTGTTGTTATCCTCTCTGTAAATTATTGGAGATTGGCTAGGATCTTTTATCCCGCCCATTATAGTCTCCCAATCTTGCTTTAACGAATTATCACTTGGTTCAGTTCCTGGACAACTACTTGCGGAAAGGGATTACAATGGGAAGGTTTCTACAGGGAGAATATTTCTACAGGAGTTGTAGATATAATGCTAATTAAGTTTACATAATCGACAAATAAGTGATGAAAAAAAATATATTTAATTTGAAACTGGAAAACCCTTTGCACTCATTGAATAACTATCAATGGCCCATGAGCTTGAGTGCGGCATGCACGACGATTTGAAGTCCTGCGAAAGTCACTACATATCGACCAAATGCATACTCAAAATGCATGAGAACTTTATGGGAACAAAGATCACTTACGTATCCACCGCCAGCCATCAGCTTGAACCTGAGACCTGATGTGTTGGAGATGAGCAATCTTTTCATTACTCCACGCAGACTCATGTGTGATTACGCCTCAAGAAACCAATTTGCATGCCAAAGCAAAATATACTCGGTACTACGGGTACCTTTTAGTTGTTGTTGTGGTTGCTTTGGATTGAATTTTTCCCATTCCAGTCAATTTTTACCAATGGATTGGATTTTTTCCTGAATAAGTGGACGATCCACGCCTATCCTTCTATATTTTATGGCTCGCTGCAAATGATCTCGATCTTAAGAATGTTGTTATTTTACCATTTACATGAATATTATTACACAAATATCCATTACTAATCGTTGAGTATTTTTAATCCTTTTAAACGATGAGACAGTTGTGTTCTACATAATTATTTATTCCCGCTGAGGATTATATAAGTTTTATGATTCATGCCTCGAAGCGAGTCTTCTTATCTTGGATTCTCCAATGAAATTATCCTTCACAGATATGGCTAGCCATCCCTATTCGTGTCCGTACGAAGCTTACTATGCATCAGAAAATTCCGCCCTGAAAGGACATGCTGTAAAATGAACACCTTAAAAACCAATCCATTCATGTGCGTCTTTTTTTTTCCTTTTCATACGAACGCAATTAAATTTCATGACTTTTCAATTTTTCCGAATTTCCATTTTCCCACGATATTGCTCTATCGAAATAAAACGAAAAAGGGAATAAACCTGTAACACAGCGAACCAAACAAACTTAAAAGAGACATGAAAACTAAAGTATGTGCATACAATCCTGATACTATAGTGGTATAGATAGATAGAGAGAGCTCAGTGATTTCAACAAAATGGTGGCGAGGGATAAGCATTTTTTTGCTGCGGTCGAATGCTTTTTCCTTCTTCATGAAGGCCGAACAGTCTCAACATTTACCATAAGACAGAAGAATTTTCCCACAACAATTTGTCGAATGCATTATGAGTGACGCGGCCACTTTATGATTGTATGCGTTTGCATATGTATGAGTGGTGTTGGTTGCATTGTTGTTGCTTGTTGCAAATGCATTACTCATAGAGTGCACCAGCTACAAGTACTTCAAAGATACACAATGAGTGTATGATAGTAACGTCTTCAAGATAAATTTATAATCGCTCGTCTTGGAATTTTCTTAGCGATAGTAAGAGATGGAAACTGAATGTAACGACGAGACAGTCTACGTTGCTTTGTCAAAATGCTTTCGTTTTAAAAATATTTAAGGGTGGGAACATTATTCGCCCGTTTGTTTCAGCAAATTAAATGCTTTTTTTAAAATTCTTAGCTGCAGTGTCTGTTTTATAATCATGCAATTAATTTAATTACAATTTTGGTTGTCAACAAAGCAAGTAAATCGTTGGTCATCGCATCTTGCTATAGTACAGTATGCGTGAAAAACAAGTCTCTTTTTCTTAGACCCCACAAGGAATATCATAAATGAAAACAAATACAAACAGATTCTCTTCGGTATGGTATCAACTAATGTGATTTTTTTCAATAATTGACGATGACAAGAATTTTCTTTGCAATAGTAGCGGTACTATTGAAGAACTGAAAAATTTAGTTATCTCTCAATTGTTGTTGAAGTCTTTCCAAAAATCCTGGCGCCAGGTAATGTTTTATAACACAATGTCTAAGCCATACTTGAAACAAGTACGTTCGACTTTAATATTAGCATATAGCCTGCAGGCATGATCCATGTGTGCAATGTGACCAGACATTAATAAACGAAAAATGAGTAAATAAACAAAAAATTAAAATGCTGTTCGCATGATTAAATCAACATTTAATTCATTTTTATTAATTGATTTCTAAAAATCAACCTTGAATGTTTTCGCACTACTTATGTGAATTGAAGAAGTTTGAAAGGGTATCGTGCTGTGCAATAAGTTTTTTTTTTTGGTTCTCACATGGAATCGGTACATGTGTGAATTAATTAATGTCAATATGTTAATTTTATAACCTTCGATATTTTAAATTAAAGAAACCATTGAATGTGGCTGTATGTTTCAGATGATTTCCCAATTTCATGATAAACTACCTTTCACTTTCTTGCAATTTTCGCTTCGTATGTTGCTTACAGAGCGAAAGGAAAATGAATTGAAAAATTTTCCAAGAATTGTTGAATTTATTGAAAATTTGTTGATTTTCCCTGGTGCAAATACGTTCCAGCCTATTTCAATAGTTATTGTATAGATTAAATGTTTCCTTTAACAAATTGTCTTGATGAGTCAATATGGAATCAGATGTTCCCGTAACGTGAAATTTATTCATTTGATCAATAAGGTACCTCTTTCAGCTTAATAGTTAATCCTATTAAAGTTAGTTATATCATAGATTCATATCGAGTATGAAAATAAAAATGCATTATATATTTATGCGTGGAAATCCAAATGAAGTAAATTAAACACGCGTGGGGCTGAGAAAGTCTGCATCTACGAACTATATTTGATTCCAATCAATTCATCGTTCATTCAAACGCATGAATTGCCCATTATATTACACAGTGGACACACATTCAATTCACATGTGGTAATATTGCGTGATGTTTATTTTCTTTGTATTGTTAAAAATTTATATAAGCGCATACAAATGCGTTTTAAAAGTATACAAACAAATATTCATTTAGAGTCCATATTAAACAAATAACTAGCCAGCCATCATCTTAACTCAACGAATTGGAATTGTAAATATTCTCAAGTACGTTCATGCCTATATGAATTCTTATAATAACTTAATTGCATAAGACGATAAAATTACCCGCTAAATTGATTTATCCAAACATGAAATTGTTGAGTACGAGACATTTTTGTAACTATAATGTTGATGTGATTTGCTATTTTATATGGCACCCGTATGAAAATTGTGTAAAACTTTTTACTTAACATTTACATATGAGGTCTAAAGTTTGCATCGTTGAAAACGCAACGCTGTCAAATTTTTCCACTGTTTCTTTTTAGTAAATGGTTAAATTGAAAAGAAAATCTATAGGAGTGCAAAGTATTCAAATATGCGAATAAAATTGACTAAAATTTTACGTCAAATTATCCAAAAAAACAGTCAAAAATTAAAAATATTGGAGGCAGTTGCATTTCCAACGATGCAAACTTCAGACACCTGTTTTTATGTGGACTGTTGGTAGGCTGTTATGTAACACCCAAGGCTAGCACTGTAATTTCTGTAAATTTCAACGAAAAATCGATTCGAAATTGAATGCATTTACTTCACCCTTAATAGTAAGGTTATGCAATAAGACCCTAATATTTCATCTGAATCATAGATTTGAAGATTTTATTCAGGAATAGTTGATACTTTGCAATACTCGGCCTTGTGATTCTTTTGGTCCAGCAATGTGTAAAGCATTTAATTCAATAACATATTTAATAACAAGAAGAATAAATCTTGAAGACGATATGAAGGTGCAATTTAAACGTGCTCGTTAGAAAAGGAAAATCTATAACAGCGTTTTACCTGTTCAGTTCCATGTCCAATGAAGCATTTTCTAAAATTCAAAAAATCAACACGATGAAAATCTAAAATCAACGCAAATGCGTCAAAAAGATAGGAGTGACTTTAACCTTTCAAGCTTTAAAACTATCAGAGGACATCACAATGAAAGACATTCCAATGTTGTATGTATAAAATAAAGGGAACTCACGTTTAATAGAAAGGGTAAAACTTAAATTAACTGAGTAAGTGGAGGGAACACTATGGTTGGCTTTACGAATTTAAATTAAATGTAAACAGAAAATTTCCTATACAATAGTTTATATCACTCTATCTGTATGTACAAATGTTGTCAGATACTGTCAATGCAAATCTAATCAACGTCCTCCATCGATCTGGGGTTGCTGGCATATTAACGTAGAGTTTAAGTACCGTTTGGTTGGAAATTTGTGTTAGTACAAGGACGATCCGATGATTACTTAGCCTACAAATGAAAAAACCGAAAATTTTGGAAAAACTGCAATTTATTTTTCAATATAATCTCCTTTTACTTCGACACACTCGACCAAGCGATGCTCCAACTTCTTTAACCCGTCTGAAAAAAAATTTTAGCTAGCGATTACTTCCTCATTCGAGTGAAATTTCTGCCCGACGAGTGATTTTTTCAAGTTGGGAAACAAAAAGAAGTCACACGGGGCCAAATCTGGAGAAGACCGTGAATGGGGCAGCCCTTCGTAGCCCATTTTGATCAATTTAGCCGTGGCGAGTGCGGAGGTGTAAGCCGTTGTATTGTATAGCACTTTTCCTCGTCAAATTGGGCAATTTTTTTGATTCGGCGTCCAATTGGTCCAATATTTCGACAAAGTACTGCCCTGTGACCGTTTTGCCTTTCTACAGGTAGTCAATGCATATCACACCTTGCGAATCCCAGAAAATGGTGGCCATCACCTTTCCGGCCGGTGGGACAGTCTTCGCCTTCTTCGAAGCAGGTTCACCGGGTAAAGGCCACTGTTTCGACTTTTCCTTGGTCTCTGTGTGTGTCAGTGGATTCATGTTTCGTCGACGGTTACGTAACGACGCAAAAACTCCTTCGGATTGCGCTTAAACAGCGTCAAACACAGCTCTGAAGTGGTCACACGGTTGCGCTTGTTATCCAGAGTAAGCAAACGCGGCACTCATCTTGTCGACAGCTTTCTCATACCCAACATTTCATGTAGGATGTGCGCCACGCGGTCTTTCGAGATGCCTATACAATCTCAGCTGTCTAGCATACCTTCAATCGGCTGTCTGCGAAAACGAGATCGCGGATTTTCGTCACGTTATCCTCTTTGGTTGCTGTTTTCGGGGCACCTGGGCGTGGCTCATCAAAAACCAACGTGCGACCGCGTTGAAATTCGTTCAATTTTCGTCATGCTATCCTCTTTGGCTGCTGTTTTTGGGACATCTGGGCGTAGCATCAAAAACCGACGTGCGACCGCGTTGAAATTCGTTGAACAATTTTTGACGGTCGCCATTGAAGTCGCCATACACTGCATCCAGGCACTCTTCGGTTTCACTGCGCGATTTCCCTTCCAATAGCAAGAATCCAATCATCAAACGATATTGCTCCTTTTCCATTTTTTTGAAATCAACGGATACGCTTGCTTTCACCCGCTCTCAAAACAGAACTACAGGTCCGCTCCAGCTGAAAATTCGTCAGTAGCCGTCTACAGGATGGTACTACGCTATAGTGTATTTCTCTTGCGACAATGGCACCATCGGACAATGAGGCTAGCAGCTACGGACCGCCCTCGTACCTACTCTATGGTTTACGTTATTCTAGAAGAATTTCAAATATCAAACACCTGCAATACATTATCCGAATAATACAACTTGTAGAGTCATTACAACACTGGAAGGAGACATTTATAAGGATCTAAACATAGCGACTATTAGCCAGATAAATTTTTGAAAGAGCAGCGAAATCGATTACCGCAATTGAAAGGTCATCAAAATAACTCATATCTCCGACTGTAGGTTTTCCTCAGGCTTTGTTTTTCGAGAAAAATTCAGTTAAACAAAAGAAATCGGTGTAAAAGTTAAAAAACGAATACAAATATCAATATGTGGGACAAAACTTTATATTGAAATAAATTTATTCGAATTTGAAAACCTGGTAGGATCCAGGTTTGTTCAGTTTTATTATTAGTATCTTAAGGAACCATCGATGGTTATAAGTTCTGAAAATGAAACCGATTAAATATTCTCCACGGTATCGTTGGACCGGATGCAGTCTTAGTTTGCAGTCCATGTTGTCAATGTTTCTTGGATGTATTTCTTAAGATCAAAACCATTCTTGATTTGTTCTCAAAGATTTCAAAATCCCTGCTGATGTCCAGATGACAGTACTATTTTGACATTTTGCTGATTTCCAGCTGACATTTACTATTAGTTGATAGTCTGGTGATGTCTTACAAGTTGCTTCGTTTTGTTGGAAAACATGGCTCAAATTGTCTAGAGTTGAAGTCAAAACTTAGGTGATTTGTATGTTCATCTTAAAAATAGAAAAGATTGAACATGCCTTCAGCGCAAAGTCCTCACCCAACAGTGACCATCTGAGCATAAAGAGGCGATTGCTGAATCTTTTAGGGGATTTTATTCATATCATGTTCTGTGGTTGAGCTTGTGCTCATTTGCGTTGAAATACGCGTCATTGAAAAAGATAGTTTTCCTTGAAATCTGAATTAGGTCCCATCTGTTCCCGAATTGCTTACCATGATCAGCAAGTTTAAGTTCTTGGGTCAGTTGATATTTACAGGTCTTCTAATGGAAATTTTCATGCGAAATTTTCCAAGAAAGAGTTCCTACGAACAGTACGAACTAGAGAGAATAAGAATTTTCGTCACATCCTGACTTTAATCTGTGATATTCAAAATAATACATGCTTTTTTCTCGCATTTCTCTAAAACCAAACTAACTTAACACTCTTTTTGATGGCGAATATGGATAGTTTTTAAGTTTTTTGGAATCCTGAACCTTTTAAAGATCGCCAGCCGGACAATACTGAGACCAGCGGACGTATATTGAGTTTGACATTTTGATTATTCTTACTGTCGCGAAAATGCTAGCGGTTTCGTTGATTCCTCTTCAGGGATTATCCCTAATATTAGCCTGGCTATTACTAAAACAAAATAGTACTTACTTTACTCATCTAATAACGCACCTAACAACCGAACTAATAAAAAAGGACGTCCAAAAAATATTATAATATTAAATAGTTCCAATATTAAATTGCTGGCAATAGCCATTACGCTGCTGTGAAATATAAGCAATAAAATTATTTTCGTATGTGCAATTTGAGTGCCATGTCACTCTACTGACACAATCCGACCATAACTGACCATACATGGACACCATACGACACATTTAGTATCATGTCACATTTCTAGCACCATCATATTAGCTATGCATTTAATTTAAAATACTTTCTGCGTAAATATAAACGTCAATCCCAGCCTTAACTAGAAGAGAATACATTGCATATTTGCGTCGATGTTTATGCCATTTTATGTTATTTATTCAATCGCTTATCCATTTAATTTATTACTTTTTGATTTACACGTTAATGAAGCAATTTATATGTTCTTTTTTTTCTCTCAATCTCTTGCAGAATTATTTCAAATTTTGATGGATGAATATCTATTTCAAAGAGTCATTCAATTTTTTGACTCGACTTCTTTCAAAGTATGTTTTATTTTCAAATGAACCAAAAATATGTTAATTGTTCTTCTTTATTATATTCATGTTACATTGTTTATTTGCTTTATATCACTGTTATGTTTTGCAGATGTTTGTCAAAAAGTTAAAAATATATTTTTCGAGCATGAAGATTAATTTCATATCTCATACAATAATTTTGACCTTCACTATGTTAAAGTGTTATCATAGACTATGTACAAAACGTTTAAAACTATTTTTTTCAACGCATGATAACCACCAAAGAATCCCCGAACATAATTTGATAATATGACATGTCTAAAATTCCCGTTTTAGTACTATAAAGTAACCTCTTCGAAATGGATTTAATGTCCGCGATTTTTAACGATGTTTCTTCAGATTTTTATTTTGCAAAATGACTTTCCTTCGAAAATTGATAGCATGTTATCTAGTGTTTGCCTGTTTTTTCAATTGGCCGCACAAAATCAAAAATCTTTGATATAAAAGTCTCAAAAACATAGCAACAAATACAAATTCGTTGGTTCACTTTCAAAGAGTTGTCCAAAGTTGTTTTCGTAATTTTATTGCTTCAGTTTTCATTATTACTGCTGCTACTACTACTACTATTACTACTACTTCTACTATTACTGCTACTACAACTACTACAATTACTATTACTACTACTAAAACTACTAAAATTACCACTACTACTACTACTACCACTACTACTACTACTTTACCTTTAAGTTTTGTTATCACTTTATTATTGTCATTATTGCTTATTGTTTTAAACCAGATATATCAAATATATTATTTGACAGGAATTTTTTACTTATTCGCCCATCCAAAAGAATTTTCATGCTTTTTACCAGTGTTTGGCATTGGACACAAAAGCAGCTTAAAGGACTTGCATGTGATTGAAATGTACACAAGAGAAATTTTAAAGCGTCCAAGAAATTTACTATTCATAATTGCATGTTGCTAGAGAAAAGCATCAAACGGAAGACAGAACCTATAGAAAAATACGAACATACACTAGAACAAGACATTCCAATAACTGAATGTTTGACAGCAATTATCAAGATATTTTGTCGTCATTCAGGTGGAGTAATACTCAAATTGAGTTTTTGATACTCGCTCTGCTTTTTTTTGGTTGTGGAGTGTGGGAGTGTGGGACTCCTAATAGCGCATGCTACCAGACTACCCACTAAACACCCCCCCCCCTCCCCTGTCAACAGACCCTAGCCTGGAGCTGTTTGACACACAGGACTGCTGCAAAGGAGACTCCGCGAGGTCAATCCATAGTACCTTTTTTCGCTGTAAGTATTGCCCGAAAGTAATGTGCCACACAGGTCCATTTGTCAAAAGTTTTCTGTATTTCTCTGACCAGATTGTCTGGAGAAAGCTCTCCCATTACCTCCCACAAGTCCTGCCGCATCCTGTTCCACCTTCTACAGTTGAAAAAGTGTGATATGCGTCGTTTCTTTCCTCTGGGCAGAAAATGCAGTCTGTAAACCGTGACTTATCAATCTTGTGCAGGTAAGACTGAAAATATCCATGCCCGCTAAGAAGCTGGGTAAGGTAATAATCAGTCTCACCATGCCTTTAATTGAGCCACGATCCCACGTCCCCTGTTGCCACTCAATTATTGTGCGCTGCCTCTCTTCTCGGCAGCAAGCATATCTATAATCATCCCCTTTCCGTCCGTAATTCTCCATCGCTCTCTAGCAAGGAGGGCGATGGGTATCACTTTTGCGATTACCAACACCGCCGGCTCAGAGACAGTGTGGTATGCAGACGTAACCCGCAAAGCTCCTCGTTTCTGTATCTGCGCCAAGCGCTTTCGGCACAGCTCCTTGCTGAGAGCTCCGGCCAAAACCTCAGAGCCATACAGTAGCGCTGACTGTACAGCGCTCATGATGTTGCACATGAGTCGACTTAGAGCCGAAACGCCTATCACGGCCATTTCCGCCGTTGCCCTGATCTGTTCCGAAAAGCACATTTTTGAATCGATCAATAGTCCCAAATACTTTATCGCAAATTTTGACTCGACAGTCGCATCTCCGATCTGCACAGAAATTACCGTGGGAATTCTGTTCTTTGTGATAATGACCACCTCGGTTTTCGCCAGTTCCATACTGAACCCGCGGGTGATCATCCACTCACAAACTCGACGCATTAGCATTCTCAGTCTGCGCTGCGACCAGCGCTGCTACATCATCCGCATAGCCGACCAAGCGCGACTCTTCTGGCAGCTCAAGCCTCAATAGCCCGTCATTCAACAAGTCTGGTCCCAATATGGAGCCTTGCGCTACACCAGACGTTATCTCCATACTTCGCCGCTCATCATGTGCATCATAGAACAGACTGCGGTCCTGTCCGCATCAGATACCCTGGCAATCGGAAAGAATTTTGCAATGTGCCGACAGTACCCGCCCATCTGGCGGAGTTGAAGGCATTCCTGACGTCAAGCGTCACTAGCAGAACGACTCGTTTGGAATGACTTTTGTGCGCTTCGGCTCGACGGATTGCGTTCACTTCTTCCATGATGGCATCGGAAGTGGGTCGCCCTGCTCTAAAGCCATACTGCCGATGAGCTAGGTCTCCTACAGCACGAATTGCGTCAATGTGTCCTCTCTTGATGACCTTTTCGAACACTTTCCCGGCATACAAAGCGGGCGGTATGCAGAAGGCAGCTCGGAGTCCCCTTTCCCCTAGCTGATCAATGCGCGCCTAGCCACCATCCAGCGAGATGGAAATACGTCTTCTCTCAGGGAAGCGTTGAACACATTGAGCAACCAATCAGGACAAACGGGGAAGACCATTTGATCGGAAGACCAGTTGGAATGCCGCCTGGTCCTGGCGCTTTTCGAGCTTTCATAGAAAGCATCAGATCCACCAGCTCATTCTTTGTGAACAATGGACATTCCACTCAATCGACATCGTGGGCAGCATCAACATGGACGGGTTGAGTTGGGAACAGCGCCTGCACTATCCCATCCATCTTGTCTGCTTAAAGTAAACAGGGTTCCATGGGTACCGAGCTTGTGTCACACTATCCCCGGTTCACGTCGTCCACAAGTTTTCGCCAGCAGCGTGCTTTACTCTCGTTGATGAGCCTTCGGAGTTCCTTCCTCGCTGACCTGTATGCTGCTGTCCTATTGGATGCTTCCTCTTCGCTTCTCGAGCGCTGAGCTGCTCGTTGAAGTCTGTGACACTCGCCTCGTTTGTCTGCGATATGTTTTGACCACCAATGTACAGCAGGCCTTTCGTTTCGAGGCCTCCGTCGAGGCATAGATGAGCTACAGGCAGAAGTGATGAGGTTCATCGTTGACTCCACCATTCCCTCGACTGAAGCCCTCCGCCTCCCCGAAGAGGTCCCCAATTTCGTACCGCCTTTCAGGATCACATAGGCGAAAGTCTCCGTCCGTCCATTTTTCCGAAGTTCCAACCGGGAGTGAAAGATCGTTGTGACGAGTGAGAAGTCGTATCGCCGATCTCGAACGCGATGTACTGTTGGTTGCTCGCTGAATAATCCTCAAGTACTCTCCAGCTCAGCGTAGTCGAAGCGAGGGACTCCGAAGGGGAATGTCACATCTGGGATTGTTCCTTTGCAGTCCCAGCGCCGGAAGGTAGGTACATTACCGGTATTCAATACCACCAACCCGGTCCTCGCCGACATGTCCTGAATGCGCAGATACATGCTCTAGTAAAGTGAAATAAAGTAAAGTTCGCGCTAGGTCTCGATAGTTTCGATAATCGTTAAAAGAGTGATTCTTAGTTTAGAGCCGAAGTTAAGCAGGGGAATTGCGGAGAAAAAGATTACACTCCCTTTTGCCAATATACGATTCAAAATATTCGTCTATTGCCTTGAAACAGGAATTACGCATGTCGGTTACCCATTCCTGCCACAAAAACGTCTTAGCCCTGATTTGGTCAATTGAGCTCATTCTCAAATCCATCAGCACGTAAGTATTAGATATATTCCTTCGATTTGGTGAAATCTCAGAATTGAAGCTGTTGTTCGACCATCCTTTTGTAAATTCGGTAGAATTTAAAACGCTTCACACCAGGCGCTTGAGAGGTCTGAGTAAAGAATGGGACCTTCGTCACATCACTTTAATTCTTCGTAGACCCTCCAACATGTCGTAGATAAGCTTACGGTCCCTGAGGGAGCCTATCAATAGCCGTATGATATCCTAAATCCGGAATGCTCCAGAGCTCTGAGAATATCTTTATAACTAGCGAAATCGTTGGCTTTCCACGGAGTAAAATACGCGATGAGCGTAGATTATGCGCATCTGCTGGGACCCTCTTGCGTTGCTGATTAACACAATTTTTTGAGGTTGGGAGGAGAACGCTTCTTATGCTTTGATTATTGGACTCCTAGTGGCACAATTATCCTACCAACTAAACACCTCCACTATCACACCGAGCGATTCGCCTGGAGCTGTTAGTCACATTATTTGAGACTAGGACTTTTGGTGTAGCCTAGCGGTGCCTTCGGGTAAGAGATATCCGTCTTTCTGCATGGATGACGGGAAAGGAGAGAGATTCCTGAGAGATTGGTGCGTCTCTTCTCTGCGCTGGCAATTTATCGAAGATGCATTTCTTTGAAAGAAGAATTGCCTGAGCAAAGTGATATTTGTGCTTTGATACCATCGTATTTTCCACCAGGTTATCTGGAGAGAACTCGCCTATTCTCCATCAAAATCTTGAGATGCTTCGTTCATCATTCGCTTTTGATGAAGGTATGGTAAGAAGAAGGAAGGCGTCATTCGTGTTACCCGGGCAAAGCTCCGTGACTTTCCCATTTTGTTCAGCTAAGACGGAAAATATCCATGTCCACTCTGAAGTTGCGTCAATGAGTAATCATTTTCTCCTCGCTTCTAAAAACAATTATCAATTTCAATATACCAACATTAGCGAATTGATGAAATGATTTGAATATAATGAAAGAAATAAAAAAACAAACATATCAATATCAACACCTATCATATGGACTTATGACATACATTAACACTATATAGCATATCATATCATTACTTTATTCATATTTTCAAAAAAAAAGTTTTAAAAAGAAAAAAATGATCAAAATGTATCGTTCTACTTAAAACTAAATACAATCAAGCAGAAATACAATTTTATCGGGCATTATTCATACATGAAATAGAGGCAACAAATTAAATTGTTTATACATCAAGTTCGTAAACAGTGAATGAAGTCCAACATAAGTGATTGATAACTATAGCAGCACTTTATAAAGATTAACGAATTTTCATATTTCGTCTTCTGGTTGACGTAAATATTTATTATTTTCAATGACGTATTAAATATCAATTAATTGATACTTATTAAAAATTATCGTTTCAAATTATATTTGATTACGAAAATTGCGTTTTTAATCTTAATTGTACCTGACGAAAGACAATGGCGCTTTGGAAAAAGAATAAAAATAATACTTGAATTAACTTTTATAACCTTGGAATGACGAATTTAGAATACATCCTAGATATTCGTTATTGAATCTACCTATTCACTATACGGAAATATACACAAATATCTACAGAAATATGCAAACTCTGCAAAATCTGTTGTATGCTTATTTTTTTAATAAAAAAATATCTACGCGGAAATAAACCCTCTATCACACATATGTATACGTTTACGATTTAGACGTAACACAATGCGAAATATTTACCAACCGCTGTAAATTATAAAACAAATATTTCTTGCCTGACGCAAAGGTGCAATATTGAAGAATGCCGGAAGTTAGTATCTTCACTATTTGGCCTTCTGTTGTTGTCTGCGTCACAAAATCAACATATCCAACTTAAAGCAACGCAGTCGACCACCTACACATTTTCGTCAGTTAGTTTTATCTTCAGTTCATATATGCAATGCCAATTGAACACATATGCGCTCGCGTATAAGCGCGTTTGTAATCTGTTTTGAATGTTTAATTTGCTATGTAGCTGAGCGAAAATTAAAGAATCTTTGTTTTAACTAAAATTGTGCCATGCATACCTAGTTGCAATCTCGAATTTTAAATTCACATAAGCGATATGTAAAATTCACCACAATTAGGAAAAGAAAAAAGGGGTTTGACCTTTTTTTTATTTTATTTTTCATTACAATTATGTATGCAACATAAGTGATTCAGGAATGTTGTGTACAACGAGATTTGGTAAAAACTAGATTATCCAGAGCATTTCGAATGTGCGTCCTTTAAGGAGCTCCAGGATTTGTATGAAGGAGCTCCAAGATTTCTCTACAATTTTTCCACCCTTCGTGTCTATCCATAGAAATCCTTTTTTTTGAATTAGTAAAATAATTAAAGGAATCTGCTAGTACAAACTTTAGATTCCATCTTCAGCAACGCTGTTCCACAGCCATCAATCGCGCTTCTATCTAACTTCTCCGAATATGATCCTTAACGTTTGGAAATATCTATTTTTTTGCATTAAATGGTATAAATCATAAGCTTTATGTTTTTAGCTGTTATAATCTACAAAAAATTCAATGGCAAACTTGGAATTATTAACCCTCAGCACTCCGAACCATTCTTGACGTTGTTGTTTTGTCGATATAAGTTTTACACTTGATCCTTTTGTGACCTCAATCATTCTTAGATCGGCATTGTGAGAACACCTTTAATAAAATATACATAAAACTGATAAGGTGTTGAATTGCGAACCGCGAAATATTTTAATCTGTAGCCAAGAGCGCTACAATCGGTGACCCCGAAGTTATTTGAACAAGCAAACTTCTGATCTAGAGACACGCTACCACATATTCGTTCGCGTAAGTACAAAAAATTATTACAACAGCCTTACGTCGGACCTTATCGTATCATAGAACGGTCCGATAAGGTATTCAAAGTAATGATGGATGGAAAAGAAACGATAATCTCAATTGATCAACCGGCGTTTATGATGGATCTAGAAATCGGGCAAACGACACCGTCACCGTTCGTCATTTACATGGAGAGAAGATAACCAGCACTGAAAACGATATTCTAGGACTCCAAAAATTAAGATGCAGGCAAGTGACATTTCAGTCGGTAACTGTCAATTCTAAGGGAGAATGTATGTAGCGAATCTTGAATAATGTCGATATAAGTTTTGAACTTAGTACTTGTAACGCTTTTGTGACCTATCTTTCTTAGAACGCCTTTAATAAAATTTACTTGAAAACCAAACGTTAAATGCGAACCGATAAAACCGATTTTCCGATACAACCCACTGAAGTTTCTCTTATATGTCTTAAGATATATGATATATTGATGTCTTGCGCCATTTCAAGAGATAATATCAAATATTGCATGTATCAAAAAGTTGCGCTGAAATAACTTAATTCTCCGAAATCACTTATAAACTTTAAAGGCCCCTGAGAGGGGGCATCCGAATGATATCCTAGAATTGCGTTGTCTCCTCTCAGGGGTCATCGTAAAAGACTATTCAACGATTACGCAAAGGGTTTAGACTACATTGTTTGTAAAAGAAATTAAACTTCTTATCATAAGCAAATCCTTCCAACGAAATCGAATCATGTGATTAAGTGTCGATAATTACTCGATATTTTATACCGAGCAGCTGAAACTGGTCATTTTTCAACTGCTCGTTACTTAATTTTTATCTTAATATTTAAGATAAAATCTTTAATCACTCAATACTCATAATTTCGAAATTCCTATGATTTCTGAATTTATATTCCTTAAGGGAGCCTGTGTTAGTTTGGATGTTTTATCCAGAAAAGTCATAAAATAAAATAGTGCACCTCACTGCAAGACATACGTTTCCTTCAAAATGACTTAAAAAACATATATAACACATATATCAAAAGAATTTTGGTATTTTCACCAAAGAGTATTTTCATCAAATTTGTCTTCTTTCGAAACGCTAAATATCTTTTATTATAGTATATTTATAGCACATTTTCTCTTTATTTTTCATACATAGTCGTTGAGAAAGTACAAATGCGAGCCGAAAACGAAATTCGAATGCCTGTGGTACTCGCAGTAGTTTTTTAAACCAATAATACCAAATAAATGCAAAATATTTTATTTTGAGATAGTTATCAATTTCTCTTCTTAAGTGAGTGTTAGTTCGCACTTACCCATTGACCGGAAATTATATAATTCATTGCTACCAAGATTGGACAAAAAATATTTGCACAACGCTTTGATATCCTTCAAAGAATACGAAAGGCTCTTGCAAAATAAAATTTCCCGAAATTCCAGTAGAATTTTTAGTGATAATCAAAATTTTGGACGCTAAATATCAATATTCAAATATGCGAATAAAATTGACTAAAATTTTACGTCAAATTATCCAAAAAACAGTCAAAAATTGGAGACCGTTGCATTTCCAACGATGCAAACTTCAGACACCTTGTTTCCGCGTATAATTGAACTTCTTATACCTAATATTGAAAAATGTTTGGAACTGTTGGAAATGAAGAAAGTTTTTCAGTATATATTTGACTCCTTGGCACTCTAATATTCTATTTCAATCAAAACCAGAAAAATAAGCATTTCAGTCGATTCATTCACAGACTTCAAAAAAAAAGGAAGAAGTGTGATACCGTTCCGTTTAAAACTTCAGAATTCAGGTCGCTTGAGCCAGACAAAGCAAAAGCATAAATAACCACCCCGAAGTTATTTATCACAACTTAAAATAAATTACAATTATATTTACTAATATTAGACCTGTCAGCACAACTTGAATTCAAGACCCACTGTGTTCAAAGCAAATGCCCTCTTCACTATGTTATCCGCTTCTCATAAAAATTAGAAATCTAATAAACAGCCAATTAATGGCGTGTTATTTTTTGAAATTTTCCTTACATGTCAAATCTTCTTAACGTCTAGATGAAAACCTCGATTGCCGAAATTACTGTAGAAAATGTTTCGTGATTACTGTGTGCCCAGCAGTTGATGATGACTTTCGAACTTGAAATTTATAAAAAAATAATCATACACGCATTGTAATCGAAAGCATTACACAGAGTCCTACCAGCCATCTCCTTTGTTAGGTTCATTTGAGTTTTTTAAAAAAAAAAACTCAATTTCTTCAAAGAATTGCATCACCGTCTTAAAATTGACGAAATTGTTAGTCCCGATCGGTTAGTCCTAAGCGCATTCAATAAAACGACGGCGAATGAAAAAAATTAAATACAATTGCACTTTTGCGTTTTATATGATACTCATTAACGAAAAAATACTGAAAAATGATTGTCCTATAGGGATTTCCCGAAGTTGCATATTATCTGTTATTCATCGAAATACATCAGCTTTACTTTTGATTTTTTTTTTCAGTAAACAGTTCTGCAAAAATAGAAACAAGACTCTGATTGTGACTTGTTTCTATTTTTACAGAGCTTGAATATTATTTATTCTTTTCCTTAACATGTGTTGGTTTTGCTTGATATTTTTGTATTTAATTTTATGTGAATTCACGAATCCACGAATTTGTAATTTCATTACGAGTTCGAAGTCTGGGGAGTATGTTGTATTTGACAGAATTTCCCGGTCTAGCTTTGCGATTTTCTGATGGGTCCCTAAACCAGCATTTGATCTAACATTATCATTATGCGCTATAAAGTTCAAGCTTGACTTGGAAGTGGAAGGCAGGTTGTCCGGGCTCGCAATATTCTCTTTTCTCCACGATGTTTTCGTATATAATCCATTTATCATAACTAGTTATCATCCGGTCCAAGGAGGGTTCGTTTTTGTACCAAGCAAGCAGAGATGTGCATATGACGACTCAATCTTTCAAATTTTTCTCACTTAACTGATGAGGCACCCTAGAATATTTCTAGGGTGCCTCATATTGAATAGAATATTTATAGACCAACCCGAGCTTCCGAATATGGTAGGAAATGGTTGTTCAGTTGAACTCATCTTGACCGCATTCTCGATGTTGTCAAAAAAGGATCTTGCTCTATCATAGTCTTGATAATGTTGTCATCGGTCTAAGATGGCCGCCTTGAACGTGGCCTGTCACGAAGGTCCAAATCACTTGCTTCATATTTTTCAAACCATCTTCGGCACGTTC
The DNA here is from genome assembly GCA_954870665.1 of Stratiomys singularior. Classification (NCBI taxonomy): domain Eukaryota; kingdom Metazoa; phylum Arthropoda; class Insecta; order Diptera; family Stratiomyidae; genus Stratiomys; species Stratiomys singularior. Next base: position 104,650,356 of record OX940880.1, read on the forward strand.
TCTCACAAATACTTTCACTAAATTTCAACACGCCTCTGTAGCATTTCTTCATTATTTGAATTCGTACAAAAAACAGAGGCGTAAATGAATATTTATCGATACCCATCTTTTCACTATCACCTCTCATTTAAAAATGACATGAGACATCTTTGTTTCATTTTTCTAAGGGGTGTTCATATGCGTAAATGCAATGATAAAGAGAGATAGCAATTTAAAGAAACTTGAAGTGACATATCGAACAGTAATTTCAGGTACACCTAATATTTCTCACTAAGAGAAGTATTTGGCTTCTCTTCTTGTTTTTTATGCTGATGTGAATGAACTACTCAAAAGGTCTTAAATCTTAAAGCTCTTTTTTTACTGTAGATGTTACGTACATAATGTGAGCGTTTTACTGAAACTTTAAACCAAATGAATGGGAATTGGTTATAGATTTCTCGGAAGGAACATTAAAAGCTGTACTCCTACTCAACATAAATAAATATGGAAGCCTATCTGATGGCGATTGTGGAGCGATTCTCAAAAATAAGAACAAAACAATACTGAATCTAAGAAGACAAAGCCAAATAGAGACAATATAATACCTGGCGAACAAAATGTAGAACATGTAGGTTCCTATTTAGGAGTAAAATGGGCTTTTAATAATGATGAGATAGGCGATATAAAAAAAAAATCTGTTTTGTCAATAAGACATATCTGGTGCAATCGATAATAGGAAATAAAGACGTCAATGAAAGAATTCAAATAAGAACGATGATCAATCCTAGTTCTCTATTTTGGCGGGGAAGCATGGACTTTAACTCAGAGGTTGGATTTAATAATAAGTGTCTTTGAGCGAAAAGCCTGAAGACGAATCCTCGATCCAGTAGCAGAAAAGAGAGAAGAAGTAGGATAAGCTGGACAAAGGTGAATATGGTACAAAAAAGGTTCTGTAAATTTTCGGGAGCCTGACTAAACCGAGATTAATAAAATTCGATTGGCAGACCATGTCAAGTACATGAAATACACGATAATACTCCTATTATATATAGGATGAAGTAATCTACAGCGAAGAAAACATGAAAAATAGCCTTCGGAAAAACCGTGGAGCCGATGGAGAAATTCTGTTGACAATCCATGTCAAGAGTTGTAAGGATCTAAGAATTGGAGGACGCGATCCAATGATCGAAACCAATGGGGAATTATGAGAAGTGTATCGGACTTACGACGAAAAATAGAATACCAGTTTAGTTGCTGATTGAACTCTATCAGATTATATCTGTTGACTGCAGCTTGTCATTCAATCATGAGTCGCTGAAGACGCGAGGCATCTTGCTATGAAAAAATCTATTCAAATTCCTCCTGAATCATTTGAATACTTTTGATCCACTTCTGATACTTTTTGATCGATTTTTAAATAGCATAATTTGGAAAAAATTAAAATGGTATTTGATTTTCTAACATAAACAGCTTGATCCTCAAACTTCAATTTCCAACGAAAACCTGATCGGTTTAAAACATAAAAGCCCGAAAAGTGAACAGGACGGAAGAGTTCCAAAGATGTTTAAAAAGGCAGAGAAATATATTTTCAAAAAAATATGATTTCATAAAAGCTATGATGAACCTTTTGAAATAATAATCAATAGCATAATATTCAAAATATTACTAACATAATAAAAGCAAATAACTATTCCGGATCATTCTTTCTCCTTTCTTCTGTCAAATTCGTAACAACTCAAGCCTTTTTTTCAAGCGTATGCATTTGCTCTGCATTTATTCATGGACTTTTGAGTTCTTGAGTTCTATTTGACTTATTGAGTTCCCCTTTAACAAGGATGTGATGCCAGCTCAATATGAAAATAAACAACACGTTTGAAGCATTTGAAAATTTTCCGGGATGTTGTACGTTCTTTAAGAGTCCTTTATGATAGCACGTTTTTCCTACTAGATCTCTCTCAAAAGCTCCCGGACTGGTCAAGAATAAAGAAAACTGGTGGTGGTATATTTTAGACCTTTTTGGCATTTCATCTAACATCCATCATAGACGTTGTGTCAAAATTTCATGACATTTGGATGAATTGCGCTCTAAGTGATAGTGCTTTTGTATCGGTAAAAAATGAATTTTGAACAAAGAGCGAATATTAAATTCATTTTGCATCAAATGCTGCAAAATGCTTATGGTAGTGAGTGTTTGTTCCGTACCTCTATCTTCGAGTGGTTTAAACATTTTAAAGAAGGCCGGGATTTGCTGGATTGCGACGAACGCTCTGGCCGTCCAAGATCAGTTGTAAACGAAATGAACGCTGAATTTGTGCGTAAATTTATTTAAGATGAGCCAAAATCCTCATCACGGTTCATGGAAACGGAGCTTCATATGTGCCGTAAGTCGATTCATCGCATTTTGACGGAGCAGTTGGGCCTGAGAAATGATCAAAAATTGCTTCGCATACAGCATTGCAAAGACTTGATTAAGGCAGACAAAAAGGACCCAAACTACCAAAAATCCATTGTACCTCACCTCACATCCCATCATCGTTTTTCTATCCCGCTTTCTTACCACCTAGCGTTAAAAATTTTATTGCGAATTTCATATTTGTAAAATCTATAGAATTTAAAATGTTCATGTAGTCTTCTTTCAAATGAAACTGATCACCGCCATTTTGATAGAATCGGAAAATAATTTAAGGGCGTAGTTACTGCAGATGGTGATCATCTGTGTATGGTGATCATCTGTGATCATATGTGTCCTTTTTGTGGCATAACTCTGCTGAGCATAACTCTCCCGAACAAGAAATGATTTGGAATTCTGACCGATTTTTCCTATGCAATGTTCAAATCAAATTCACGGAGTTTCATTACTGCCGTTTTCCTTTTTTTTTTAAACAAGATCTTGATGAAAATATTTTTTTACTTTGTAAGTCACAAGTCAGCATAACATTTTTATCAAACTTAATATGCTAGTGAAAAATTGCTTCTATAAATTAGGGCAATTTATCAACTCGAAAAAATTCGGCCTAAATACTTGATAAAAAAAACTAACAGCGGTCACATCAGTATCAACTGATTATTTTTGAGAGAAGAAAATTAACAAAAAGACAAACGTGAAGCTGAAATCGTTAAGCAAGGTTTTGGAACGAAAGATATCAACGAAATTTCTACTGGTGATTGACTTCACCTTTTGCGACCTAAAAAATTGATTTTCTTTTTTCCATTTTACTTTACAATGGAGTTTCTTTCATCCGACATTGTAGCAACTAATTGCAGAAAGAAAGAAAGAAGGAAAGAAAAAGCTCTTGACAATAAAGCTCTTGTATGCTATGTAATACAATGTATCGCATAGTTTAACTACAGAAGTAGATTTCGCAATAACTTAGCACGTATATAAGTGTATTGTGCACGTATGTAACCTTGACTCAACGTATGTTGCAAATACGTACAAAGATGTTTCTCATACTAGAAAAATGATTGTAAATTCAATTTTGCAAATTGTTTTGTCTAGATCTCCCATGTTTATTTTTTTTCATTCACTTATATATTACATTAATAATAATCCGAATGACAAATTAATTGGAATTGTCTACTGTATCTATGAAACTATCAAATTACCATATGTGCTTATATGATGGTTCATATGTCATGAATTTCGTGGATTTGCAATAATCACTAATAAAGCGCACGGATGATGAAGAAGGTACCATCTATAGAGAGGGAAGTTTCAAGGAGGGAGGTGTAATTGGCGTATTGTTTAATATTTCGTAATTCAAACCCACATGGAAAGGAAGGTTGACAAATACTCAAACCATTGTGATCAGATGAGGTCATTGATGGTGGTTTGAGTGTCAACATATTGGGAAATAATGGATGACCTAAATAACTATGGAATTAGTTTTAATTGATTTGACATTAAGCACGCGAAAATTTTATCAAGGCTTTATACTCTATACTAAGTTTTCTAGATTCACTTTACCATATAAACGCCTTGTCTGAAGCAGGAAATAAAAAGAACTATGTTTTTATATAAAATTTTTTGATTACATACTCTGTACTTGGTTTTTTTTTTAATTAAACGTAAATAATTCTTGATTGATCATTGTTGAATTGAAAACAAAGGTCTACAGCCTCAACACGGTAATTACGATCGACGAAATGTTACGTACATTGTGTTCACCATAATTTGAAACAACAGTAAGATTTCTCTTCTAAGTGAAATAAAACGTTATAAAAGGACACAAAAAAGAATTTTTTTCAAAATAGCAAAGGCAATCGTCAAGGGCAAAATAATATGATTTGTAGTTGAACGTTGTGGCCGGCGATTTCAAAATTCCTGACGAAGCTTTCAAACTTTTTCCCGGAATGAATATTTGACTTTTGATAGGCGCGATGACGTCTTTGATTTTCATCTATTATAACTACCTCAAATCAATTTTGTGAAGTATTTAACTATCTCGCTCCGGCAGAGAAACATATATACGAGGTTTGTTCAAAAAGTATCGTGAATTTCATGTTTTTTCAAGAATTATTTATTTATTCATGAATATCTATTTTTTCCCCTTCAAAGTAATCCCCGTCAGACATTATACACTTGTGAGAACGTTTTTTCAAATCCTCGAAGCATTTTGAAAAATCATTTTTTTGTGATTTTGTTCAGCTCCTCCTTCGATGCCGTCTTTATCTCCTCAATCGTGGCGTAGCGTCGTCCTTTCATGGGCCTCTTCAGTTTCGGGAACAAGAAAAAGTCACAGGGAGCCAGGTCTGAGGAATACGGTGGCTGCGGCATTATTAGAGTGTTGTTTTTGGCCAAAAATTCGCGCACAAGTAACGATGTGTGAGCAGGGGCGTTATCATGGTGCAAAAGCCAATTTTTGTTCTTCCACAAATCCGTGCGTTTCTGGCGGATTGCTTCTCGCAAATTGCGCATTACTTGAAGGTAATATTCCTTATTGACCGTTCTACCCTGCGGCAAGAACTGATAATGCACCACGCCTCTGCAATCGAAGAAAACTGTCAGCAAAACCTTCACATTCGACGGAACTTGGCGTGCTTTTTTCGGTCCCTCTGAGAACATCTTGTACCACCGATAAACGTTGCTTTTGTCCAAAGTAGCTTCGCCGTATGCAACAGTCAACATTCCGAATGCATCCGCGCACTTTAAGTTGTTCTTCACATAAAATTTAATACAAATTCTTTGATCAATTTTTTGGAATAGACGAAAATCGAAGACAAGCTGAAACACGTCCACGCACAATAACTGTCAAAAACTGACTGGACATTCAAAAAGCCTTGTCAACATAAGTGAGGGTCATAAGTACCAACATAACGCCACCAAAAGATCAAAAATCGAACATACGTAGCCCGCGAAAATTCAAAATTCGCGATACTTTTTGAACAAACCTCGTAGCATCCTCTACTCTTCTGATTCAAGATGAAAAAGTTATTTTTATATATATTTTTCTATATATATCCCACATTTAAGGTGTCTGAAGTTTGTATCATTGCAAACGCAACGGTCTCCATTTTTTTCACTTTTTGAATGTGTTTTTGGCTAATTTGACTTGAAATTTTCAAAAATGTAATTCGTATTTTTGACTTCTTCACATTCTGTAGGTTTTCATTTCAGTTCAATCATTTATCAAAAACAAAATTGTGAAAAAATTTGACAGTATTATGTTTGTAACGATGCTAACGAACTTTACGAAATGTTTTCTAAACATATCACCATGAGCCATTAAATGTATTTTAATTCAGTAAATTGTATAATAAATAAACACAATTTTTGCGTCACTGTATAAGCAAATTCCAGCACCAACATGAATATTTTTTCTGCATAGACTAATTAGAAACTAAATTTTAGATAATATTGTAACGCATTTAGTTTAGCATGCATGATTGCACTTTGTGTCCAACATGTCTAAATTGACAATTTTGAAATAGAAATACTCCAGTTAGGTTCAACGAAAAATTAGTATGTTTGCTTATCTTCTAGCTGAGATTGTCATGAGCCACGGATATTTAGAGTGTAAGAATGTTTTGAGTAAAACGATTCGCAATTTACCAAAGTCCCTGCTGTAGTGGTTCTTAAGGGTAGTAATGAAAGTTTCAGCCAATGACTTGAGTTTCTGTGTGTTCTCTACTATAGCTTTTGTTTGGGAGTATGACTATTATACGAATTAAGAATGAGTACTATAGTTTGTTTTCTTCTATAAAGTGCCAGGAATTCTCAGTGAAAAATTGGGCTGTCATTTCAATCAAGTACAATAAAATGTACGAGGTTTGTCAAAAAACAGGTGGCGTCTTTTCCGCAAAATATCTTAAATTTTTCCACTTGGGAATACAATCAAAGATAGCCCGCACACACATTATGCGCTTACATAGCAATAGTAACTCGTCCACCAGTAGTTAGAGCGACCATCAACTTCTTATCTTGTCCCCAATCAATATTTAACCCGAACCCATTCGAAATTGTATGTGATTTGACAGAATAATACTTTTTTTCGATCTCATCCTACAAGATGTAAACCAAATATGTGACTTAAAGAAAAATTAAAGAATAAAAATTTTAAGGTAAGCACAAGCTTGTGTTGCTTCCATGGATCTGCTAAAAGTTAAATTGTCCTTATTTCGTTTAAAAGGGTGCAATGTATCCATCGACTTGCATAGCGATGGTTTCTGACGACGTTCTTTCTTAAAAATGATATAACAAAGCTCTCCCTGTATCTTAACTCATTAAGGACCGCTCATGGGTTTTCTCGTGTTTCATGCCCATCTGTTACGGACAGCTAACGAATTTTCTCGTATTGTGCATTCCAATTGTTACAGATGCATCACGAAATAGCCTGTGTTTTTCAACACGCTGTTCTTAGATGTCACCTCATTCATATTTTTCGCGTGGGAACCAAAAATTAGTGCCGTGGCAGTTCTTCACTTGCCAACAAAAATAACGGCAAACTTTTTAAAATACCCTAAAGCCTTTCTTCTCGCTTCTTATGAAACAATAAAGCGGGGATATTTTATTTGGATTCACATCTTCCTTTTCCGGATATTCGGCAGCGCCAATAGCTACTATACTTCTTTGTGTCAATAAAGCAATTCTATTTAATTGTTTCAGCTTTTGAATTCCAAAGTGGTGACCCCGACGTGATATGAACACGCAACTTTCTGATCCGAAGTCACCACTTTGGAATTCAAAGATTGTATCTAGTATTTGTATTTTAGTGTTTACATCAGTAGACAGTGCATTTTTGATTGATGATGATTTTGATTTTTTAATTAACATTGATGATTAATACCTTTACCTATAGTCTTTCAAGAACGATCAAGGACCACCGATAGATCGTCTTTGTTTTATCCACATCGAAGATCTCATTGGTAGAAATCGAACAGATCTTCCTACGAAAAACAGAACAAAAGGACGAACCTAAAATAAAAACTGCTTAGTCTAAGAGAGCACGCCGCACGTTGCATCGCATTTTGCTCTTTAATTTCCTTGCAAATATAAAGAAAATATCAAACAATGGGATGGAAGCGAACGTGAAATACTTTCGGAAGTTTTTGACGATAATTTGTTAGGCATTCATTACTAGTGACAACGAAAATTCGGATGACTCTGTTGAAGACTGCAAGGACGATTCCAATGACAGTGAAATTATTAGATCTGTGAAGAAGAGTAAGGTAGAAACGTTTTCAACTGATTCCTACACTAACGAAGATGATGTTAATTGTTGATCTGAAATTGATACAACGCCAAGTTTAAAAAAGTTTGACGGTCGTCCTGGAGTTACAACATTTCCTTTTTTTTGTGTAGCCTATGTGACCGATCTGTTTTTGGTCACGATCTGAATTTTTTGAAATGTTTTGTAACGAACTATTCTAATATCACCATCAAATTGCAATGAAACACAAAACACCATCTAGGTAAAGATTCTGAAAGGCTTATTATTCTGATGGCGTCAGCCAAGAAAAGATGGCTGGAAAGGCTATTGTTCAGATCCTTTGATCCTTTTACCCCTATATTTGAGTAACTGACCCGATGAAATGTGGACATTTTTCTTCTTTTGCAATATGGGAACATGAACTGCTGAAGGAAAAACAATGTAACAAACTATTCTTTCAGTTATTTGTTCCTGTCGTTGCATTTGCCACCATATTCATCAAGATTGCTACTCCAAAACAAAACCAGACTATGTGGGACTATTCGGGAAATCAGAGGCTTACCGCCATATTCGAAAGTATAGACATCAACGATGAAGAATCCAGGCATAATATTTTCTAGAAAAGTTGATATTCTTCTCCTCGGATGGAAAGAAAAGTGGATTATCCCGACAACTGTCTGTCTGGATATCTGTATCGACAACTAAAAAAAGAAAAAGGCAGAGAACATCGTAAAACCTATTAACATCCATAAATATGGTAACCACATGAAAGGGGTTCATCCGCATCCGCAGGGACGGAAAAATGAGCCATCTATCTTATAAAATATGAACTTTTCATTGCCTTTAGAGAAGGATACAAAGGAGTCTTGCATTGACTCAACTTGCATTGTAGCAATAAAAGATCGAAACGGAATTGTTTGTGCCTTCAAAGGAAAACGCAGCGAATAGAGATATATGTAAACTTTGTAAGCTTCTGCTTCATACATAAACATTCACAATATCGTCCTTTAACAAAATATTAGAAACTTCGACAAAATTTATTTTTAAATAATATTTTATAATGATTATAATCAGAAAATTTTCATTAATAATACCTAAAATCCATCCTATTTTAAAATTTCTAACAATTTCGTATAAATTTATTCTTCAAGTTTAAAAAATTATTATAAATAATAAAATACAAAATGTTGTTCAAAAATACCTAGAAAGCATCCTACTTTACGATTTCTGAATGTTTAACAAAGGTCGCTTCATAAATAACAATGTTATGTAGATGTTAGAATCTACAAATTTGTTCAAAAACGTGAGGTCGTAGGCGTATGTTGTCTTCCTATTTCTCTTCTTCACATCACATCTTCTTCACTTCAATCACCATCCATTTGATCAGGATATCCAATTGCGCTTGATTTGCTAATGATTATGGATGGGGAAACTATAAAAGCTTGGTCTTAAAACATACACCATAAGGGCGACGAATAAGTACCATCTTTATCTACAAGTGAAATAACAGGACAGGGGAATCATAGATGAAGCAATTACTATATGCCTCATAGATGATTTTCCATCCAACACAATGTCCACAGCTTCACGTTCATAGAGTTAAAAGAACGATGGGCATTCAATTATATACGAACCTTTTCCAAAAATAAATCTAGTTAACATTCAAGAAGAAAATACACTGTATAATTATTTTACATAATTCCTCTCCTTAGTAACGCATTTTTCCCATTAAACAGGCAGGTTTGTCATCCCGTTTTCAAAGAAAGGCTTCAGGCAGGTATCCAACCAATTGCGCAAAAACTCTTGGAGGCCGATCCATTTAGAAATTACATGGTGAAAGGTTGGGGCTGTAGGGAGGGTGTTCAAGCGCATTTCTTTGGGTTTCAGCAAATTTTTGGGTTGTTGGGGCTGCAGTGTGTGGTGTTGCATTGCCATGCAGAAACAAGACGTCTCATATGGGCTGACAGCGTCTTTTCGACATTATTGAGCGACGATAGTGAAGAAAATAGGTGTCTGACATTTGCATCGTTGCAAATGCAACGGTTTCCAATTTTTGACTGTTTTTGGATAATTTGACGTAAAATTTTGGTCAATTTTATTCGTGTATTTGATTATTTTGCACTCGTATAGGTTTTCATTGCAATTTGACCATCTACTAAAAAGAAATAGTGAAAAAATTTGACAGCGTTGCGTTTGAAACGATGCAAACTTCAGACCCTAAGAAAATCAATGATTAAAATTCCTTGAGAGTCCCAAAAAACCATTGATCGTTCATAATACACTAATAGAGCCTAGCTGACTCCATTTTTGCGTACGTCAACACGGATATTTCCATCTAACCCGATGATATCCTGAGGAGTATTGACGAAAACTTTTTAAGGTTCCTACTTGTGAAATGGCTTCACAGAAAAAATCATGAGAGCAAATCTCGTCCTCGAAGAGCTCATCTGAACGAAAGCAATTTTATCCAGTTTTTGCAGTGTGGAGAGTTGATCTCTATTACTAATACAACGTCTATGGACTCTTCGTAATAATTTCTTCGAGATTAAATGTAATATATTTCATGATAATTTGGCGGTAGATCTCATCAATAACATATGTATCCCTTCCTGGGATTTTCCAGAAAATTAACTCTCGATTCCTTTTTTCACTAACACTTCCGAGTCATGTAGTGTTGTTGGATGATTTTTCATCGGATTAGTAGGGAACCAGCAGCAAGGATTTCGTTCATTCACAAATCGATAACAATGGAAAAATGCTTCCTTATTACAAAACACAATCTTCAAAATAAAAATCTTTTAAAGACTCTTGGGCAAAAACATTTAAGGATCGAATTTCAGACAAAGACCGTTTCGACTCCTGTTTTGGTATTGATCAACTTGGATTGAGATGAACACACATTAAAATAATTTTTTTTTTCTTGCATTCTTGAAGATCTGCTTGGGATCGGACTTGCATCATTTATAACGAAAGCAAATTTTACCTTCAACCTCCAAGTTTTCACTTACTTCCGAACGTAAACGGTTGATATTATAGAGGGAACAAACCTCTGGAGTTCATCGTTTGATTTTCCCGCTTCAAAAACGCTTCGAAACCGTATGCTCACTGTTTATTCGATTACTGCAACATCGCAAGAGCCAAATTCGCATAAATGATGGATCTGTTGCGCTTCTCCCCGTTCTCAATTGAAACTTTTTTAAATATGAAAATTTAAAATCCTAACTCTGTCGTGACACACCCTATAGAATTCAATATTTAATTATTAGGTGTATAAATGTGAAATGCGGATTTTACTAACAAAGGCATAACCATTACATATGGTTTGTGTCGGGGATAACTAATATGGCATTTTGGAGAGTAAACATCTGTCAACAAGTTCCAGTATGTCATAGATTTTGATTGTATAAACAACATAGTTTTTTTCGCTTCAAAAATGTCGAATTACGTGCCAGAAAAAGAAATGTTGCGGGGAAGTCTAATAACCTTCTTTCATTTGAAGAAAACGGCAGCAGAAACTTATTGATTGTTACTGGAAGCATATGGTGAACATGCCCCAAGCAAAAACACTTGTCAACGATGGTTTAAAAGATTTAAAAGTGGCGATTTCGATGTCAGCAAGAAAGACCGTGGAAAACCGCCAAAAATTCGAAGATACAGATTTGCAAGCATTATTGGATGAACACAACACAAACTGAAAAACAGCTGGCAGAAGCGTTGGAAGTTACTCAGGCAGCCATTTCACAACGTTTAAAAGCCATGGGAAAGATCCAAAAAGCTGGAAAATGGGTGCCGTATCAATTGAAAGAAAGAGACATCGAAAGGCGAAAACCCGTTTGTGAAATTTTGCTTGCCAGATAGAAAAAAAAGGTTTTTTGCATCGGATTGTTACTGGCGATGAAAAGTGAGTTTATTCCGACAATCCCAAGCGGAAAAAATCATGGGTAGACCCAAGCCAGCCAGCAACATCATAACCAGTCAGAAATATTCATGGAAAGAAGACTTTGCTGTGTATTTGGTGGGATAGTAAGAGACCTTTGTGTTACGAACAGCTGAAACCTGGTGAGACTATTACTGGCGAACGTTACCGACAACAACTGACCAAATTGAACCGCGCACTTAAGGAAAAACGACCAGAATTTTACCAAAGACATGATAAAGTCATTTTTCAACATGTCAATGTTCGGCCGCATGTTGCAATACCTGTCCAGAACTACTTGCGAAACATTAATTGGGAAGTTCTGCCCCACCCGCCGTATTCACCAGACTTGGCTCCTTCTGACTACTACTTGTTTCGATCGATGCAGCACGGACTTTCGGAACAGCACTTCTATTCTTACGAAGAAGTTAAAAATTGGCTTGATTAGTGGTTAGCCTCAAAAAATGAGAAGTTGTACTGGGACGGAATCCATCAATTGACAGAAAGATGGGAAAAAGTCGTAGCTAACGATGGCCAATACTTTGATTATTGAATTCATTCGTTCTGTTATACAAATAAATGCATATTTCAAGCAGAAAAAATCCGCATTTCATATTTATACACCTATTATTTTCTTTAGGAACTCTTTTGAAAAAGTTCCTGATATGCAAGTATGAATTAACTGAGAAAAACTAAACATTCCGTGCCCTCCAGCGGATACATTGAGCACAAAATTAGGCGTTCATAGCCTGCTTGATCCTTTGACTGAATGTCAGTTACCGCGCTGATAGTACCGTCAGGGAACGCGCTAGCATCATTGCCTCTATTAATTTGAATTTCATTTTATTTTTCTTTGCCCAAAAATCAATTCATAAATGGAATGTTTTTTGATTGTTTTTGCATATTTCGATTCTTATTTAGCAACACTGCTTTGAAATAAGTAAACGGTTAACGTAATTTGCTTTCGTAAAAAAAAACTAGAACAAATAATTAATTATTAAATCATATTTGATTGGAGAATTTACCGTATATTAAATGCAATTAGCAGATTCATAAATCGTAAAATATAATCAATGTACTGCGATATTGTAATGAAATTTGCTCTGGGTTACTCACCCCAGTGGTATCAGCCAGGCTAGTCAGTGGTCCATGTGTCTAATAACGCACGTTCGTGTGTATGTATGCAAAATATTTTAAATTCTTTTTTCCGTCCATCTATCATATTTCGTCCATCTTCTTGTTCAAGTTTGATTTCAACTTGGAAAAAAAATTACACAGGCCTAATAAAAAGAACGAAATTTTATTCGAAAATATAGACATCATATTCGAAAGTATAGACATCAACGATGAAGAATCCAGGCATAATATTTTCTAGAAAAGTTGATATTCTTCTCCTCGGATGGAAAGAAAAGTGGATTATCCCGACAACTGTCTGTCTGGATATCTGTATCGACAACTAAAAAAAGAAAAAGGCAGAGAACATCGTAAAACCTATTAACATCCATAAATATGGTAACCACATGAAAGGGGTTCATCCGCATCCGCAGGGACGGAAAAATGAGCCATCTATCTTATAAAATATGAACTTTTCATTGCCTTTAGAGAAGGATACAAAGGAGTCTTGCATTGACTCAACTTGCATTGTAGCAATAAAAGATCGAAACGGAATTGTTTGTGCCTTCAAAGGAAAACGCAGCGAATAGAGATATATGTAAACTTTGTAAGCTTCTGCTTCATACATAAACATTCACAATATCGTCCTTTAACAAAATATTAGAAACTTCGACAAAATTTATTTTTAAATAATATTTTATAATGATTATAATAAGAAAATTTTCATTAATAATACCTAAAATCCATCCTATTTTAAAATTTCTAACAATTTCGTATAAATTTATTCTTCAAGTTTAAAAAATTATTATAAATAATAAAATACAAAATGTTGTTCAAAAATACCTAGAAAGCATCCTACTTTACGATTTCTGAATGTTTAACAAAGGTCGCTTCATAAATAACAATGTTATGTAGATGTTAGAATCTACAAATTTGTTCAAAAACGTGAGGTCGTAGGCGTATGTTGTCTTCCTATTTCTCTTCTTCACATCACATCTTCTTCACTTCAATCACCATCCATTTGATCAGGATATCCAATTGCGCTTGATTTGCTAATGATTATGGATGGGGAAACTATAAAAGCTTGGTCTTAAAACATACACCATAAGGGCGACGAATAAGTACCATCTTTATCTACAAGTGAAATAACAGGACAGGGGAATCATAGATGAAGCAATTACTATATGCCTCATAGATGATTTTCCATCCAACACAATGTCCACAGCTTCACGTTCATAGAGTTAAAAGAACGATGGGCATTCAATTATATACGAACCTTTTCCAAAAATAAATCTAGTTAACATTCAAGAAGAAAATACACTGTATAATTATTTTACATAATTCCTCTCCTTAGTAACGCATTTTTCCCATTAAACAGGCAGGTTTGTCATCCCGTTTTCAAAGAAAGGCTTCAGGCAGGTATCCAACCAATTGCGCAAAAACTCTTGGAGGCCGATCCATTTAGAAATTACATGGTGAAAGGTTGGGGCTGTAGGGAGGGTGTTCAAGCGCATTTCTTTGGGTTTCAGCAAATTTTTGGGTTGTTGGGGCTGCAGTGTGTGGTGTTGCATTGCCATGCAGAAACAAGACGTCTCATATGGGCTGACAGCGTCTTTTCGACATTATTGAGCGACGATAGTGAAGAAAATAGGTGTCTGACATTTGCATCGTTGCAAATGCAACGGTTTCCAATTTTTGACTGTTTTTGGATAATTTGACGTAAAATTTTGGTCAATTTTATTCGTGTATTTGATTATTTTGCACTCGTATAGGTTTTCATTGCAATTTGACCATCTACTAAAAAGAAATAGTGAAAAAATTTGACAGCGTTGCGTTTGAAACGATGCAAACTTCAGACCCTAAGAAAATCAATGATTAAAATTCCTTGAGAGTCCCAAAAAACCATTGATCGTTCATAATACACTAATAGAGCCTAGCTGACTCCATTTTTGCGTACGTCAACACGGATATTTCCATCTAACCCGATGATATCCTGAGGAGTATTGACGAAAACTTTTTAAGGTTCCTACTTGTGAAATGGCTTCACAGAAAAAATCATGAGAGCAAATCTCGTCCTCGAAGAGCTCATCTGAACGAAAGCAATTTTATCCAGTTTTTGCAGTGTGGAGAGTTGATCTCTATTACTAATACAACGTCTATGGACTCTTCGTAATAATTTCTTCGAGATTAAATGTAATATATTTCATGATAATTTGGCGGTAGATCTCATCAATAACATATGTATCCCTTCCTGGGATTTTCCAGAAAATTAACTCTCGATTCCTTTTTTCACTAACACTTCCGAGTCATGTAGTGTTGTTGGATGATTTTTCATCGGATTAGTAGGGAACCAGCAGCAAGGATTTCGTTCATTCACAAATCGATAACAATGGAAAAATGCTTCCTTATTACAAAACACAATCTTCAAAATAAAAATCTTTTAAAGACTCTTGGGCAAAAACATTTAAGGATCGAATTTCAGACAAAGACCGTTTCGACTCCTGTTTTGGTATTGATCAACTTGGATTGAGATGAACACACATTAAAATAATTTTTTTTTTCTTGCATTCTTGAAGATCTGCTTGGGATCGGACTTGCATCATTTATAACGAAAGCAAATTTTACCTTCAACCTCCAAGTTTTCACTTACTTCCGAACGTAAACGGTTGATATTATAGAGGGAACAAACCTCTGGAGTTCATCGTTTGATTTTCCCGCTTCAAAAACGCTTCGAAACCGTATGCTCACTGTTTATTCGATTACTGCAACATCGCAAGAGCCAAATTCGCATAAATGATGGATCTGTTGCGCTTCTCCCCGTTCTCAATTGAAACTTTTTTAAATATGAAAATTTAAAATCCTAACTCTGTCGTGACACACCCTATAGAATTCAATATTTAATTATTAGGTGTATAAATGCGAAATGCGGATTTTACTAACAAAGGCATAACCATTACATATGGTTTGTGTCGGGGATAACTAATATGGCATTTTGGAGAGTAAACATCTGTCAACAAGTTCCAGTATGTCATAGATTTTGATTGTATAAACAACATAGTTTTTTTCGCTTCAAAAATGTCGAATTACGTGCCAGAAAAAGAAATGTTGCGGGGAAGTCTAATAACCTTCTTTCATTTGAAGAAAACGGCAGCAGAAACTTATTGATTGTTACTGGAAGCATATGGTGAACATGCCCCAAGCAAAAACACTTGTCAACGATGGTTTAAAAGATTTAAAAGTGGCGATTTCGATGTCAGCAAGAAAGACCGTGGAAAACCGCCAAAAATTCGAAGATACAGATTTGCAAGCATTATTGGATGAACACAACACAAACTGAAAAACAGCTGGCAGAAGCGTTGGAAGTTACTCAGGCAGCCATTTCACAACGTTTAAAAGCCATGGGAAAGATCCAAAAAGCTGGAAAATGGGTGCCGTATCAATTGAAAGAAAGAGACATCGAAAGGCGAAAACCCGTTTGTGAAATTTTGCTTGCCAGATAGAAAAAAAAGGTTTTTTGCATCGGATTGTTACTGGCGATGAAAAGTGAGTTTATTCCGACAATCCCAAGCGGAAAAAATCATGGGTAGACCCAAGCCAGCCAGCAACATCATAACCAGTCAGAAATATTCATGGAAAGAAGACTTTGCTGTGTATTTGGTGGGATAGTAAGAGACCTTTGTGTTACGAACAGCTGAAACCTGGTGAGACTATTACTGGCGAACGTTACCGACAACAACTGACCAAATTGAACCGCGCACTTAAGGAAAAACGACCAGAATTTTACCAAAGACATGATAAAGTCATTTTTCAACATGTCAATGTTCGGCCGCATGTTGCAATACCTGTCCAGAACTACTTGCGAAACATTAATTGGGAAGTTCTGCCCCACCCGCCGTATTCACCAGACTTGGCTCCTTCTGACTACTACTTGTTTCGATCGATGCAGCACGGACTTTCGGAACAGCACTTCTATTCTTACGAAGAAGTTAAAAATTGGCTTGATTAGTGGTTAGCCTCAAAAAATGAGAAGTTGTACTGGGACGGAATCCATCAATTGACAGAAAGATGGGAAAAAGTCGTAGCTAACGATGGCCAATACTTTGATTATTGAATTCATTCGTTCTGTTATACAAATAAATGCATATTTCAAGCAGAAAAAATCCGCATTTCATATTTATACACCTATTATTTTCTTTAGGAACTCTTTTGAAAAAGTTCCTGATATGCAAGTATGAATTAACTGAGAAAAACTAAACATTCCGTGCCCTCCAGCGGATACATTGAGCACAAAATTAGGCGTTCATAGCCTGCTTGATCCTTTGACTGAATGTCAGTTACCGCGCTGATAGTACCGTCAGGGAACGCGCTAGCATCATTGCCTCTATTAATTTGAATTTCATTTTATTTTTCTTTGCCCAAAAATCAATTCATAAATGGAATGTTTTTTGATTGTTTTTGCATATTTCGATTCTTATTTAGCAACACTGCTTTGAAATAAGTAAACGGTTAACGTAATTTGCTTTCGTAAAAAAAAACTAGAACAAATAATTAATTATTAAATCATATTTGATTGGAGAATTTACCGTATATTAAATGCAATTAGCAGATTCATAAATCGTAAAATATAATCAATGTACTGCGATATTGTAATGAAATTTGCTCTGGGTTACTCACCCCAGTGGTATCAGCCAGGCTAGTCAGTGGTCCATGTGTCTAATAACGCACGTTCGTGTGTATGTATGCAAAATATTTTAAATTCTTTTTTCCGTCCATCTATCATATTTCGTCCATCTTCTTGTTCAAGTTTGATTTCAACTTGGAAAAAAAATTACACAGGCCTAATAAAAAGAACGAAATTTAAAAAATTTTACCTGCGACCCTGCCAGGAGTCGAACCTGGAATCTTCTGATCCGTAGTCAGACGCGTTATCCATTGCGCCACAGGGCCCATGGTAAGTGGTGTTTCAGTTAGAGATTATGTTGTGCGTGTATATCTACCAGAAAACGTGTTTGTACGAAAGGTAGCTACTGAGCAGAGTATCTTACAGGCGCAAAAATTGTATCTATAGATACAAGTACTAGATGCATTGCAAACAGGAGGGAAATCGCTTGAATGCAAATACACTCAAGTGCATGTAACAGTGCATTGAATTTTACTCTGACTGAATTTCTGTCTGTCCATTTGGAGCTTTCTACTTTTCTGCGGTTTTCACGTACATCTGATTTTCACCATAGATATTTAACGAGGGAAGTATTGATAGACATGTAAAATATTTGTATATATTTCTCTTAGAAATCATATATATGATACGCATACAGCTCAGTTAGTTGTCAAATACTTGTATGCAAGCAATTGAAAAAAATTATTATTAGTAAACCTAAAGAGGTCAACACAGAATCTATCAGTTAATAGTGTTGGCCTTGATTTAAACGATAAAAAAGTGTGTTATATTTATTGCTTTAACAGCAAGCCACGAAAAATAAAAAAAAATAGTTTATATTTTCATTGATAATAAGTCCTAGCAGCGAAACTTACAACTGATGTTTTATTTGTTGTGTTTTTGCTTTACAATGCTTTATTTTCTTTGTATTCAGCTCATCAGTGTTGTTATGGAAACTGTCTTTTCATACGGAGATAATATTACAAGTTTTTATAATTACCTTGAATTTGATCACATAACAAATATTTTGCATTGTAGTGAGACCATATGATGATGTTTGCTTATTCGAAGTTGATTTAGTAGTAAGTGCTAGTGGCAATGGCATATTCAATTACAAAAAATAATTAAAACCATATGTGAAAAAATAAGCTTTATACGCTTGGGTTGAAAATAATTTTTTTTTCTTAATTTAGAAAAGATTTAAAAGGCAGGAAAGCAAAGAATACAACTAAAATATTACGTATCCCACTCTGTTCTGACTCGAATGCTCTCCGCTTGCGATAGGTTTGGATTCGCTCAAATCAAATTGCGCACTTGCTTTCCGATTTGATGAATTAATCAAACGCTTTAAATCACAATTCCAACTAACCCGTATTCTACTGGTACGTTCGAGGCTAGATTTTCTACTTGGTGACGAAATAGTCTACCCCTCTGACCCTACCGCATTGCAAGCTCTTATGTGCCCGCATTCGTCAGTTGTTCTGTTTTTGATAGTAGCAGTCTTAAGCCAAAAAAAAGATAAATTAATTCTATTGCTACAAAAATCGGAAACTGCTCTCATTCCTGTGGAGTATTAAATGAAAATGTTTAATTGTGGTGACTCCGGCTATATATGAGACTGTCGGAAATGCAAACATTTACATACTGAAAAATCCAATACAATTAATCTCTTAGCTAATGCTAAGGTGTCTACCCGCATTACCAGCTAGCAAAAAGCTATTTTTCCAAATTTATCATACGAATTCCATAAAGGATTGTGTTATAATTCTTTTTGCATTAAAAATGCATACTCTTGAGATATAATAAGATTTTTTTTATAGATTTTAAACAATATAAAAATACAAAATTGCGGCATTCAAATGAAAAAAAAAATTAAAGAAAAATGGTGTATTGAACTGATTGAAATGATATTGAATAGTGAATTAATATTAATAACGCAAAATGGCCGCCGTTTGAACAAAGGATATCAAAACTTAGATTATTTTCGATGACTTTGAAATTGGAAAAAACTAAAAATTTCGAATTAATTTTACCCACATGATACACAATTTTATGGTGTATGATGTATGAATGTATGATACACAAATGGTAAAAATTTCTGGGAAATCGGTAGCATAGTTGTGGAGAAATCGCTGACATTGTCCAGAAGGTGATTTTGAGAAGAACGCACTTGAATACTTTTTATAGAAAAACAGAAATAAATTCTTACTACCTCAAATCATGCTCTACTTCTAATGCCAGCTCCATGTAGAATACCTTCAGATTGTTTAAATAAATAATTTTGTTTCATCGCTGCGACACTTGGCTGTTGTTCAGCGCTGACCGTCGTGCTCGCTTACTTTTCACACCGCTGCAAGCCCAATATTAACGTTCAAAACCTCTAAATTTTTTAAAGCAGGTATAAAACTTTCGTTGAAATATTGGAAAGTCAACATATTGAGCCTTTTTTGTCACTAGATGGTGTTCGTTGTCATATATCGGGCAATGCTAATCAGATTTAGTCAAACTGACATGCATTTGAAAGGCAACATTCCAGTCTACAATTTACATACGGACAGTTTTGTGTTTCGTCATTCTTGTCAAAAGTTGTATTCATTTAGAAATGAATGAAATTTCTAAAAAAAAAATCGTTTCATTTTACAATATCACTACGATCAAGGTGAGAATGCATCGCAGGCTCGTGAAATTTTTTTTGGTGTCTACGGTCACGATACTTTATCAAAAGCCACAGCCAAGAGATGGTTCGCTTGCTTTTGTTTGGGAAATTTTAATGTCAAAGAAGCACCTCGCTCAGGTTCGATACACAAATTAGCTCGATGTTTGGATGCCGCATGAATTATCACAAAAAAATTTGATCGGCCGAATTTCCATTTGTGAAATGCTTATAAAACGCAACGATATCGAGTCATTTTTGAAGCAAATTATTACGGGCGATGAAAAATGGGTAAGATACGAGAATGTCGTTCGAGAAAGGTCATGGTCAAAAAAAGGTGAATCAACACAAACGACTTCGAAGCCAGGATTGACACCACAATGTTATGCTGTGTGTATGGCGGGATTAAAATGGAATTGTTTATCATGAGGTGCTAGAACATGGCCAGACACTCAATTCGGCTCTGTACAGTCAGCAATTAACCAGATTGCAACAAGCAATTCCAAAAAACCGGCCAGAATCGATCAATAGAAAGGACGTTGTCTTCCATCATAACAATGCCAGACCAGACACATCTCTGATGACCCGGTAAAAATTGACAGAGCTTGGCTGGGAAGTTTTGATGCATCCATCGTAGAGTTCAGACCTTGCAACATGTGACTACCATTTGTTTCGGTGTCTGCAAAACTTCCTTAATTAAAAGAAATTCACTTCAAAAAGGGACTGTGAAAATCACTTGGCCAAGTTTTTCGCCGATAAACCACAGAACTTCTACACAGACGGAATAATAGCTCTACCCGGAAAATGGCAACAAGTCATAAATAATAATGAACTCTACGTACTAAAATAAAATCCATTTTAAATATAAGAAATATTCAATCGAAAAATAACAAAAAAAGGCTCAATTCTTTTTAGACTTGCCAATACTTCCAGCTATTTGTGCTGCAATGTCGACGGTTATTCGTCCTGAAAACATATGTTTTGATGCTATTGACCAGACGCAATTATTGAAGCTCTCTTTGTTATTTAGCGTGTGGCTGCCAAGCATATTTTCAACAGTTCATCCTTTGTGACGGCTTTGTATATGTATTGTTTCAAAATTTCTTGAGCTATGTCGAAAAAGAAGATTGATGCTTGAATCCTCTTAGGGAATTGGTGGCTTATCAAATATCAGTCGGGTATCCTTCATTTGAAAAGTCACAAAAGATATAAAGCGAGCAGGGAATAAAACTACTCTAATAAGCTGCCGATTGAATAAGACACTATCAATGTGATGAAAATATGCTGCTTTGAAGATATTTTCTCCGCGTTATTATTTAATATGCAAATAAAAGTTGATTCAATAGAATAGAATTGATGCATGTAAATTTTTTTTCGAAAATGTAAAAAGAATCAAATTTCTCAGGGTATACACAATTGAACAATATTTACTCGCATTATTTATTTAATTTTAATGCTATTTTTGCGAAAAAAAGGGTAATAATATAGCTAATGTTTTCAGACAAGTAGATCTGCAACTAAGTAATGATAAACATTTGTTTAAAAAAGTCTCATATAGTCAGACTAGTCTCTCATATCCAGTCTAGTCAGTATAATGATGAACTGAACCATTACCTATACAATATTGTGTCCACAAGATTGCTTTTCCTTTAACAACGCCTTGTCAGATTTTGTTTACTATGTCTTTCCAGTTTGAATTATATCAATGTGGCAAAATTCTCAATTAGTCTGTTAGCATTCAATGTGCGTTCCATTTATAATGTATTAGGTTTATTAAATCTAAAATCTGAATTATTCGACATATGTATGTCTTCAGAAGGAAATTGTTATCCTTGTAGCCTAAATAATACTCTTTAAGTTTTCTCGAGAAATTTCCTTTAAACCTTTTTTTTCTATTACAAATTACACTAAATAATCGCTTGAAATTTTGTCTGTATTTTTTAGAGGAGTTTCTAGGATATTTAAGCGCCTTTTTTTATCAGCAGCCACGACACCGTTTATCTGTTACGTTATCCTGCATAACAAGCAAATCATCGACAAAATGTCCCGTCTAGCCTAGAATTCCTTGATTGCTTGAAGATGTTGATATACATGTAAATTATGGTTCAGGGAGGGGGGGGGGGGGTTAAGGTGGTTCCCGTTGCTTGCTTTGCGAAATTAAGTTGATCCGTAGTGCAAAATTCTTCTCGGATTGACTTCTTTTTTGAAGTGATTCACAAGGTATAATGGTCTAATGATTTTGAAAAACTCTGTATTAAAAAATACCATTCCGTCTACCATACAATCCGCTTCGCAAAGAGTTTGTTGCGCTCTCTTTTTCCTATTCAAAAATGCTTCCTTATCTGTGATATACTTCATGAATGAATCCTTTTTAGAGTTCTAGATGGTGGATATAGAAGTTTGTCAATGATGAATAACGACGAGTACAAGAGATTTATTCCAAAAATATCGAGCCTATCCTTGATTTCCGCATTAGTGTTGTTCTCTATCATCTGTTGAGTGACATCCTTCAAGTCAGTCCCCTTTTGATTGAAAAACTTGTTCCCAGCTGTATTTCTACTTCTCGAAGCAGTTCTGAAAGTCAGTTTTTGGAATTACTTTCAATGCACTTGTCGCGGTAGATTCAACAGTCTATTTATATCGAACCGATATCCTTGCAGGGACATTTTTAGTATAGGACAGAGCCAACAGATGCAAGAGTCAATGGCGAGACTATACAAAAGCTGACGAAACTGTACAACTTGATGTTTTGTCAAAAGTTACTTCTGAAGGTTTGATGAATTTGCTGTTCACATTGTCGTGGTGTAGCATGAAGTATTCTTAAGTGGCCTCTTTGACCTCTCGGAGCATACTCGTAGTGTAATCTAGGAAAACAATCATAATTTTTACTTTGCTCCGATTCACAATCCTTCCATTGTGAAAACTATAGCTTTGTTTCCCGATCATACAGGTAAACCCATGATTTACCAGTAATAACCTTCTTCGAAACATTTACCTCCTTAGAAACCATTTCAAGATTTCTCGTTCGATTTTAAAACAATAATTCTCCTTTTATGGCTTTAGGTATATCCGTTGTTGGACACAATGGACACAATTATTTTCTAGCTTGCGAATAGTCGACGAACGATGTGAACCAACGAAAAGTTGATGGAAATTCGTTGATCTACATTCTTTGTCATTGTTAGGAATGATCTTCTCCGACAAATATGAAATCATCTGTTTAAAAAATACACGCTGTTTGAGAACCAAGGCATCTTGAAAAAAAACCTGCGGCATTGAGAGAGCTCCTGAAGAGTTGTATTTTAGGCTGGTACCCGGTAAAGTGCGCTTGAACGTTATGGCGCGCAGATAAAAGCATTTATGCATGCATGTATGTATTTAGAGACAAATGTTATTCGTACTTTAAAAAACTATCAGAAATAAAAATACGGCATGGTGAATAGGGACTCGCAGTTTATTAGTATTTTTCAGGCAAAGAACCGTTATATCTTCGAAACTCGTAAAGAGTGAGGGTGGGAATCATTTTGTTCTGATTGCCAGGAGCTTTTTCTTCGCTTAAGTCAATTTCCAGTGCCAATTATATAACTTAATCTTTAGATGTTTCAGGTCCACATGAACATGTGGTAGAAGCAACATATTAGCTAGAACTAAATTCATATTTATCATCACTTAAATCGGTACAACTCGTGTTAAAATGTAAAATAAAGAATATATTCCGTTTTTTTATCTCATGTCCTCGCCTTATCGGCAAAACCTGAAATTGAATGAGGTGAGGTGTGAGTGAGAGTGTCCATACTTAATAAAATTGCAATAACTTTCCTTGGTTTTGTTCTTGTCTTTTTTTAAGTCTTTTAATATTTCTTTATCGTATTGCGTAATAAACCACTTGCACGGACCACGGGACATATGTACGTGTACTCTAATGTGAATTATAATGTATCCAAACTACTGTGAAATAAAATCACATGGCACATGGTGGCCGTGCAACATGTGCACATATCGAAAAGTACTTGATCGTAAAATAGTTCAAGGACGTCTATAAGCAGACTTTATTAGCGAGGTCGTAACGCAGCAACTGAAAAAAAAAATTTTGCTCTTATTTTCGCAGTTCTTGCAACGCGTACAATGCTTTTGGGTTGCGTTGAGCTAGATGGCGACAGCAAGGTTGTCTCACCCTAATAGTGTGATGGGAAAATATTACACATACTTAAAAACGTTAAACAAATACCTGCAGATCTAACTATTCTGAGATTTGAAGAGGTTTGTTAATCTATGCGTTAGATGGCATGTTAACTTTACGAAAAATTTATTCATTAATATGACGCAATCGGATGTGTGTTAATTAGATTGTAACGTGCTTAATTTGATCGACTACATCAAGGACAATATAATGATAATAATTTTAGCGCACGAAGCCTTCATGCAATCAGGCATATGCTTGTATTATCTTAATCAGAAATTGAAAATGAATGACTCTAGTTATAGTTAATCAATCGGTTTAAATAAGTATTCAGATCGCTGATTGAGTATAAACTATAAGGTCGTTTCTTTCTGCGGTACAGAGATTGCGTAACAATTCTGAAAATTCATGCAAATTATAATAATTATAATTCACTGTTTACTGCTTTACTGATTTAAAAAAGTATATAAAACAGTTTTCAATGAACTTAATAGTTCCTTCAAACTAATAATTTTGGTTATAGTTTGCTTAAACTTGTTTTATTATGCGTTTAATATAATTCATATTTCAAAATTTATCATTAAATTTAGTAAAACACAGATACTCCTGAACACTCGCAAATGTATCCTTCAGTTTTCAATCAGATATTACCCATAGAAATTAATTTAATTAAAAATCTAGCAGAATATTGGCCTTTAAATTAAAAATAATTTTGTATACATTCTATACATTTCTATACATGGGCATCACCCTACAACACTACCTACAGAATTGAGAAAACTACAATCTAAACGTAGATAGAGGGTTGGTGAAATTGTTGAAATCATTCGCGTTTGTGTATAACAAATCAAGTAAATGAAAAATATAGCGTTTTTTGCCCCTTTATAGTTTCTAAAAAAATTTACCAGATAATCACGTGAAATTTGAAGGAAGGCCACATTATTTTAATCAAAGGCCGAAAGCAAAAGCACATTGACAAGTTGCGAAATTTATTAATGAACGTAAAGTCAAGGTAAAGACTTATCAGTAAAAGATTTTCCTTTGATTCACTCATATTTCAGCTGTGTAGATGAATTTTAAGTATTCGCCTAAGAATAAGTCGAAATAATTTTCTCCTCAATGCAAATATGTTTCTCTCAGAGCACATAATTAATTTTCAGTAAGGAAATACTGTTGTGATTACGACACAATGTAATATGAATAACATAAAAGTGCAAAATACAACATTAAAGTAACTTAAAAATTTTAAAAAAAGTCAAAAAAGCGTTAAAACAGCAGCATTAACAGAGAAAAAGAACTGTCTCTAGGCTACTTAGTTACTACACTGAAGAGTAACACACCCCTCACAAAGCCCCTTCCTAATAAAGCAACAAATTTAG
This sequence comes from Stratiomys singularior, assembly GCA_954870665.1. Classification (NCBI taxonomy): domain Eukaryota; kingdom Metazoa; phylum Arthropoda; class Insecta; order Diptera; family Stratiomyidae; genus Stratiomys; species Stratiomys singularior. Next base: position 104,675,885 of record OX940880.1, read on the forward strand.
GAAAAAAGGGGGCTTTAATCCTTTAAATTGAAAGATTAAGAAAGACTTCATTGGTTGCTATTGACTCAGTTGACGATCCTTTGAAGGATCTGTAGGAATGATGGAATCTGTAGACGATCCTTTAGTTCTGTAGACACATGAATGTATTCCAAACAGCAATCTGAATCTTTAAGGCATTGAACACAGCTTGTTCAGTGAACTGAATACACTGCCGTCTGACATTTTTAACGCCTGTGTTCTCTCGCACGACTTTAATTTGTCCAAAACCATTTTATTTATATTTCATGCATATTTTTTATTTTTGTAGTTCAACTGCTAAGTACGGATCACTTTGAGCATTTTTTTTCTGTAAGTTGCCTTCAAAGTCAGGATACAAACTCTTGACTAATGTCGACGAAGGAGTAGGGTCCAATCAATATTTTTCTTGGTACTATCTATGAGTTCTGCTCGGAACTTTAAGAGTTACTTTTTATGTTGGTAGCGTACTATGAATAGGACAGCTCTTGCTGTTATGAATGTTTTATAGTGATCGCTGATTTCGGTAGTTTTAGAGAATCAAAAAATAAGACGTCATATAATTCAGTTGTATTTAAATATCATTCAGTGATTCATATGATATGAGGGCGGAACTTCGTTCAAGAATGGCTTTGAGGTATAAGTTTGTACTTAGATTCCGATGATTTGCATGTCGCAAGCAAAAGTGTAGGGTATTTTCCACAGAAACGAAAGCCTGTATTGCAACAGGTTAAATAAAAAACAAGGACCATATTCCTCACTATCTATGATAAGCTCATCATTAGATAGAGTTTAATTAGCGGCAGTACGTTAAATACTACGCGATCGATTAAAGGTGAAAGCATACGAAGGGCGTTTGAAAAGTCCTTGCGAAAATAAAACTGCTTACGTGTTTCGGGTAAACTTTTTTATTTTTCGACATAGTCGCCTTTTAGGCTTGTTCACTTCGTCCAACGATATTCTATCGGGTGGTTGCATTGAAATTGTCGATTTTGAACATAGTAAAATATTTAAATTTTTAAAATAAAAGGTAATATATTTAGTCTTGAGAATAGTTACCATTGGCATCTATGACTCGTTGCCAACGTGATGGTCAACAATATTTTCTTGTTTGATAAAAGTCTCTGTCACGCCCACCGAAGAATTTTCGCAATGCTACTTCAAGTCCTCCCGGTCGGTAAATTGTCGTCCTCGCATTAAGTTATCCATCGCCCGGAAAAGGTGAAAATCTGATGGTGGAATGTCGGGAGAATATGGTGGATGTGGTAAAGCCAATTTCCTTTATGCTGTCCCTGGGGAATGCCGCTGAATGTGGTCGTGCGTTATCCTGGAAGAACGAGACGCCCCTCCTATTCACGAGCGCTGCATGCGTACGTCGCAATTTTTGATGAACTTTTCTCAATTGCTGACTGTACACTTCAGCTGTAATGCTTTGGCCAGGTTCCAACAGTTGATACCACACGCTGCCTATGTGATACACAAAACAAAGTCTTCCGCTGATGAGGGCTTGGCCTTGGGATAGTTCCAGGAGGGTCATCTGGCGATAACCACTGATACGTACGTCGGGTTTTGTCATACATAATCCATTTTTCATCGCACGTAATCACTCGGTTCAAAAACGCCTCCCATTCGCTGCGCAACAACAGCGAAGTACAGATCCCTATATCCTGTCTTTTGTTGTTGTCGGTAAGTTGATGAGAAACTCACTGATCAAGCCGACGTTTCTCTCCCAGACTTCGAAGATGGCGACTAATGGTGCTTTTGTCAACGTCGAACTTTACGCTTAATTCGTGCAAAGGTTGGCGGGGATTGTCCTCTATATTGGCAAGGAGCTCCATGTCATTTATCCGTAACATGTCTCCAGGATGATCGTCGTCTTCAAGGCAGCCATTGCTGCGTTTGTCCGTAATTTGAACTCGTAGTAGAGAGCACAACTTACTTATACAGTTTCACTGACCATCTTTACACTTCACACTTTACACAAACACTTAATACATTTGAATCACACTCGACCTTTTATAATGGCCGCCGACATCCCTTTTCAGGTAGGTATACGAATTCCGGGAAAATGACCTGACGTTTTGGAATAAAGAGGTTAAACATATGGGTCATCCCTAAACCGACACTTAATGCAACCACCCAATAGTTTGTTGGTCCCTTTCGAATAATAGGATTTGTCCAAGTTTACAAAATAGCAAAGGGTGTCTGCAATCACTTCGTGTGAATAAAATCTTGGTCCCGCCAGCCATTTCTTCAAATTGGGAGACAAATAGTAGTCCGAGGGAGCCAAGTCTGAAGAATAGGAGGGGTTGTGAAACGAGTTGGAATCCTGTTTCTATTAATTTTCGGACCATTTTCGGAGGTGTGTGCTGGTGCGTTGTCGTGATGGAAAAAGACTTTTTTGTGGGTCAATCGCGGGCGTTTTTTTTGCAGCTCGGTTTTCAAATGGTCCAATAACGATGAAAAAAAAATGCAATTGTAAATGTTTTATCTTTTTCCAGGTAGTCGATGAGGATTATCCCTTGCGAATCCCAAAAGAAAATCGCTGTAACCTTTCCGGCCGAAGAAACAATCTTCGCCTATTTAGGTGCAGATTGCCCCTTGGAAACCCATTATTTAGAATGGGTTACCAAGGTATTAAATAGCCCATTCTAAATGTATTAATGTTTCATCCACAGTGGGGAAATGACGCTGAAAGTCCTCCGAATTCTTCTAGAACAGCTGCAATCTATCCTGGTAACACTTCACACGATTACGTCAAGTGTGGTGAAGCGTCGTTTTTGGTCAAGCGTGAGCAATCGCGGTAACTATCTTGCGGAATTATGTGCCCGTTCAGTCGAGATGTTCACAGAACTAGCAATCTCACGAACCTTAACTCTTCTGTCATCCATCACCATATCATGGATTTGATAAATGATTTCTGGGGTCGTAACCTCCACAGAGCGGCTAGAACGTTCAGCCTCACTTGTACCCATATGGCCAGCCCGACAATTTTGAAAGCACTTATAAACTATTCTAATCGAAGGTGCAGAGACACCATATTATATGTCAAGCTTCTCTTTAGTCTCCTGAGGCGTTTTGCCTTTCTAAAGTAATATTGATTCACCAAACGAAATTCTTTTTCGTCCATTTCTTGAAAATCACTGGACTTCCTTGGTTCACACGATTGCAAAACATAAACAAATAGACCAATATGGGTAAAACTTTGTGTGCGTTCATTCAAGAGATGCTTAGAACTAAACATGACCTCGATACGCGCGGGTAGTGCCATTTCTCGTACTTTGCAAGGACTTTTCAAACGCCCCTCGTATTTAAAAAAAACACCACAGCGTGGTTATTATAAATCTTGCTTTGTAAGTTGGAATTTACCGGCATCTTTACTTCATTTAGCAATCTTAACGCAAATAGAACTGAACTTGATTTTTAACGCCGATTTTTTTAGGGATAACACGAGCCTATAGAAGCCATTGGATTAAAACAAACAAATCTTACAGCTTTAACCTTTCAAAGGAAGACTGATTGTTTCTTAAAACGAAGTTTTCGCTGTAGAACTCACGTAATTTCATGTTCAAAATGGTTATAACTTATACTGAAAACGTTGTACCTGGCACTAAGGTAATACCTACCATAAGAATAATTTACTCTCAATGATTAAATATTGTCATTTACACTTCTAAACTATCAATCGTCGCTACGACAGAGTTCCTAGTGTGTACTGAATTGTCTACCTCTAATCTGGTCCGCTAATGATCGAATAGAAGGACACAAAAATTTAATGTACTAATTTTTGTGAATACTTTTAGTTTTGTTGATACTTTTCTCTTTGTAATTGCTAATCTCTACTTTTAAGCGAATAAATAGACCGGGAATTATTAGATTTTATCAAAATAGTTACTGTTTATAAAGAAATTGGTATTATCTTTTAGACCCGCTTATCTCGCCACTTAAGTGGTTCATAATACTCTGTATTAGTTTTAATCCAAATTTCTGCTGAATCGATTATGATTCATTCATTCTTTGAATATCTAACGTACATAACATTTCATTTATTGTTAGTTTCAAAAGCTAACGATAGCCTTTTGAAAAAAGATAAATTTCAACGGGTTTCGGTTAAAAGTCGTGGTAAATAAAGGCAATTCATAGATTTTTTTTTAACAGAATCATAAACAAAGATAATCTATTTTAATCTAGCTAAAGAAAATATCCCAGAAGCTATTGATTATTCTAAAAATATAATTCAAATTTTTCTCCCATGGTGAATGACTCATTTGCACATTGAATCCAAATAATGAAAAATTATATCACCCACCTCTTTCCCCATAATAAAATATCACTCACGTCTAAATCTAAGATGAAAAGGAAATCATTTTCAAACAAACGCATACAATGATGATTCATAGGGCATTGCTAGGGTAGTTGCATCATCCTTGTGATTCATATGGGATATATATTGATATGTAATTTCGCAACATTACACGCAGTACAAATTAAAACTAACACTTACTTGTCGGTTCTTGAACACATGAAATTAAATAACCGTGCAAAGCCATTGGTGACTGCGACAAGATACATGACAATTATAGCGTTTTTTTTCTTTGATTACCTGAAACTCTTACAGTAATTATATGTTAATAATATTTTATAAATTTTTATTTAAATAAATATAATTAATTAAAAATTAAATAAATAAATAAAATATTTTATAATTTTTCATTTTCAGCAACCAAAAGACTGGGTACACAAGTCCATGGCAATGGACCACCGTTACGGCAACCGGCGAATGACACATAGGGGCTCGAAAAGAGCCCTCTGTGAATGGTGGTGGTAACAGCATCAATGGCAGCAATGCCAGCAGTAACAGTAATTCACTTAGTCAAATCAGTAGCAATGCTATCGTTAATAGTAGTGCGAGCAACAAAAGTAACAACAACCACAATAATACAAGCAACAATAGCAACAACATTCCCCTGTATAACAATATAAACAACAATCTTCACCAACAGCAACAAAATCATCAGCAGCAATTGTCTGCATCAGACTCATCCAGTTCGTCCTACGCGAACATGATGTTTACAAATTCAAATCAACAACAGCATAGTATTCATCAACAGCACCAATTACAATCACAACAATTACTACAGCAACAACAACAACAGCAGCAACAACAACAACTGAATGCACATTCTAACTCCAATGTTGATTACAACAACGGGTTCGGACATTCAGCAATAGGAAATTTGAGTAATAATTTGAATTCCATGCAACAACATCACAATTTCTATCACAATGGCTATTCATCGGGAAATTCATCAGCGCTGAGTAGTTTACACCAACAACATCAGCAGCAGCAACATCAGTCTTCCATGATGCAACAACACCAATCATCAGTTGCTAGCAGTATGTACCATTCATCGTTTAATCACCATCACCACCTCCATCATTCGACGGCGAGTACGACGACGGCCATGCAACAACAACAGCATCACCCTCACCAACATCAACAGCCACAACAAGGTATGATTTCAACCCCAAATAATCATTCTTCACGAAATAGTCAATTGTCACATCATCCTTATCCACTTTTTGGATATGATTATAGCAACTATCGAAATGTCACAAATTACGGTAGTAGTGGTGCCAATAGTGGTGGTGTTAGTTATCATTGAATTCACAAGTTGATTTTTTGTTTTCACTTAGTTTGCCTCTAGCTTTTTTGAAATTCCCCGCCATCAACTTAAATATTTGGAGGATTTGTATAACAGCCTGAATTAGAAAAGTAGTCTTGAATGTTGGATGAAAAAATTATAATTTTGAAAATTTTGAAGGAGCCGTTGACACGTTGTGTTTGGGTTTTTAGTTGAATTACTTAGGTCTTTATTTCATTTTCCGTTTCTTATAACCACAGTACTCAGCATTTAACAATTTTAGTACATCATATTTCAACATAAAACTTACACACATATCTGTTAATAATTCATTTATGTGGACTAGTAAAGTTTGTGTTTTTGCAAATCTTTCCCAAGAATAATCGTTAAAAAGGTTAGTGAAAATCGATTTCAGAAAACAAATGATGTGTTTGCCATTACAAAAAAAATACCCTAAAGAAAACAGAGACGGTCATAATTAATACTTATACTTAACAATAATAATGGCGGCTAGTACAAATATATAAATTGAACATTTTCAAACTAAGGTGAAAATCGTCTTTTGAAATTTCTAAAGCGAAAGCAGAGGCCCTCATCCCCCCAACGTGACCATGCACTCATGTTTGTCGCAAATGTTATAATTTTTTGTGGAAATTATTATTTCATTTAGTGACTAAATGATGGCAACTTGCCTGATTGTGTTAGTAAAAGCCGAACTGTCAACGTCATCTTGAAACATTGCTTTCTCTTTGACGCTAACAGGACAACAATATTTCCAGTCGGAGCTTCACCACGAATTATAAAATAATTCCCCTATAACATTATTTTCTGAATATTTAAAATTCGAAATAAAAAAAAATGTCAAAAAGTCGATTATTCATGTTTTAAGAATCCATTAACTTTCTTGAAGGAAATGACAGGAAAAAAGGAGAAAAACATTAAGTGTTCCGTAATTTCATATCACAATTAATGAAATTTACGTAGTTACATAGTTTTTTAAATGAATTTAGAATCAGTTTGAATCAGTTTTAACCAGTTTCTGTTCTCAGTCTACTGTTTGCACTCAAATTGTCTTCACGTCTCTTCTATAAGCGTAAGAAATTAAAATTTATGGTTCTATTTAATACGAGTAACTTGGTGGTGTAATGTAAACAATTTTTTTTGTTTTGAAAAAAGTTTGACGAGCTCTTTCAAAAAATCATACATGGTTGTTAAGAGCTACACTATCTAATGAGTTCTTTTCACCCTTTTCAACTTAATAGAACAGGACTCACTATTTAGTGATTTGTGACAAAAAATTTCTTTGTTTCTTTTTATATTTTTGTTTATTGACTAGATCGAAGTATCAAAACTCATCCTTTATGTCGTCTATAATTATGAGTATTGATGCGAGCTTAGTTGTCTAAAGATGTCATCTCCAGTATTATTAGTAGAAGTATTTTTTGATATTACTTCATGCCCGAAATACCCACAAAATGGGTCAATAAAAAACATGAAAGAAATTGTGATTAAAAGTGAGAAAAATGGTTAGAAGTATATCCTAGGCCTGAGTTGTACTATAACTTTTTCGCAGATTTATTCAAAGTGGAAAAATACAAAAAAAGGCCAAAATAAAAACTGGATTTATCAAACGATGAATTTCGGAAACTAATGGATATGGTTCCATTTCTTTGTTGTATCCAAATCTTTTCCAGTTTAATATTTTTAGAAAACTTAGTGCTTTTATACGATCTTCAGGCTACCGAAGGTCTTGGAAGATTGATCAGTGACTGACGTTCAAACGAAATAATATATTCTCAACTATTCAATTCCATATAGTTTTTATCAAGGCACCCTGGGTGTATTTTTCATGGAAGTTCGTTAGCTCTTAGTTAGATCTTGAACATCATGAACTTATATATAAAAGTACTAAGAATACGTTTCCGTTGTTTCCTGACATATGTATATCGTTACAAAATCTACAACGTTACCATCAAAACAAAATGCTGCTTATAAGCTTGAATCTCAGGGAGACTTTTTGGTTCTTAAAAGGAAAAACTTTAGGTTAAGTAGAGAGTTCGCATGGAACTTTGTCAGGGTATATTATTTTTATAATTTACAGCAGGAATACACAAAAATCTTTGTGAGACATGAGATGCTCCATGCTGTGTCCAAAACAAATGCTGAGACTCATTCCGCCGCTTCAAATATAATGTGTATGATGTGGGAGATAAGGAACGCTGAGTGTTGAAGACAAAGAGTCTGAGCAATTCTTAAGTCAAGACAGATTCCAGACGCTAACCGAACTCGTGACGAATCATTACGAGGAGATTTTTTTGTGGTAAGGACTACAACTAAATACCTCCCCTATGAACCTAAGAACCTAACCTGGAACCGTTTGGCACATTACTTCGGGTTAATCCTAGTGTTCCTACGGCGCCTAGAGGCGTCTTCAGATCATGGGAATCTCTTCTGCAGCGGGGAGAAAGGGAGAGGAAGAAAGTACCAGAAAGGAGATCTCCCGTCTGCCCAGCGGTCCAATGTAGCTTTTTCAGTGTCAGGACTGCCCGAGCATAGTGTGCCATCCGATTCCATTTTTCAAGCGTCTTAAGCATTCCTTCAACCATAGTTTCCGGACAGAGCTCCCCAATTTTGCTGAAGATGTCTCTGCGCTGCTTACTTTATCTTTTGCAAGAGAAGAATGTGTGACAGACGTTATCCATCTCTCCCGCACAAAACACGCAGTTAGGAGACCTGTCAATCGAGGATATGGATGAAAAATTTTGAAATGTTGAAAACCATTAAAAAGAATTCAAGGCAAGGACTTTGAGCCTTTATAGTTTCAAACCGAGTGACGTATGCATATGTTTTATTACAAGGACATTGATGCTTTATAGTTTAAAACCAAGTGACGTATGCATATATTTTCTTACGTGCTAACTAGTTCATCAATGGCAGAAAAGGATATGTATTTTGCATTGTTTCGAAACTGACGAGGAAAAGTATATTACGATCCCTAAGTGTAAAAGATCTTGGTGTTAGCGCTTGTCTTACATCAACTTGTCCGCAAATTTATCAGCTTTGTATTTGATTATGTATGAGCTTGTCAAACGAAACGAAACTGAAAAATGAGATCGCTATCGATTGCAATTGTTGCATTTGAGGTGAATTTAAGGTGAAAATGGCCACAACACGTACAGGAACGGACATTTTGATTTACAAGAATAGGACATTTTGATGCGTAATAATACGTGACCAAATGTTGCAATACCAGTGAAAAACTAAATCCTCCACCGAATTCACAGCACTTTACCTTCCGATTCGGTTGGTTCATTGCCATTTGACCTTTTATCAGGATGCAAAACAACTTCTCGATTTAATGGTAGTCTCAAATGATACTTTGTTTTTTGAACGTGGAACTCATATACTGACAGCTATATTGGAGAAAGTAGTTGCAGTGACGTCGAATACTATTGGTATTAATTTTCACAAACAACAGAAAATTGTCGTAGTACAAAGAACTGTAGCCTAAAAAACTTTTTTAAAATATAAAACGAAACCTCGCAATATAGATATGCGTTGATAAATTATCGGCATTGTCTAATTTGGAAGGATTAAACAGAAAATATCAAGGTATATACAATGAAGTAGTGAAATCAGTAGGCTTTTGTGCTAGTAAACGATTTACCTGAAAAATTTTTCAGGTAAAATGTCTGTGAAATTGAATTTAGTTTAATTTTGAGGATTCAATCGATCCAACAAGAGAAACAGTACAAAGACAAACAGTACAAATTATCCGTGACGTGACGTGATTGGTGCTGTTGAATTGATATATACATAATATATCATATATATAATATATATATTGGTAAGTCTAAAAAGTATTTGTCATATTTCGATTGAATATTTCTTTTGTTTAAAATGGATTTTATTTAAGAACATATTGTCCATTATTATCTATGACCGTTTGCCATTTTTTGGGTAGAGCCATTATTCCATCTGTGTAGAAATTCTGTGGTTTATCGGCGAAAAACTTAGACAAGTGATTTTCACAGTCCCTTTTTGAAGTGAATCTCTTTTAATTAAGGAAGTTTTGCAGACACCGAAACAAAAAGCAGTCTAATGGTGCAAGTTCTGCACTATACAGTGGATGCATCATAACTTGCCAGCCGAGCTTTGTTAATTTTTACCGGGTCATCAAAGATGTGTGTGGTCCGGCATTGTTATGATGGAAGACAACGTACTTTCTATTGATCGATTCTGGCCGTTTTTATGAAATTGCTTATTGCAATCTGGTTAATTGCTGACTGTACAGAGCCGGCCATGTTCTAGCACCTCATGATAAACAATTCCATTCTAATCCCGCCATACACACAGCATAACACTGTGGTGTCAATCCTGGCTTTGAAATCGTTTGTGATGATTCACCTGTTTTTGACCATGATCTTTTTCGAACGACATTCTCTTATTTTACCCATTTTTCATCGTCCATAATGATTTACTTCAAAAATGGTTCGATTTCGTTGCGTTTTATTAGCATTTCGCAAATGGAAATACGGTCGATCAAATTTTATTGTGGTAATTCATGCGGCACCCAAACGTCGAGCTTCTTTGTGTAACCAGCCTTGCGCAAATGGTTCAAAATTGTTTGGTGATGGATATTCAGTTTTTTTTAGCAATTTTCACGGCTGCATATGTGTCGGTCTTCTTCAATTTTTTGTAAGATTTCATCGACTTTTTCAGTGATTAGTCGACCTGAGCGAGGTGCATTTTTGACATCTAAATTTCCCGAACAAAAGCGAGCGAACCATCTCTTGGCTATGGCTTTTGATAAATTATCGTGACCGTAGACACCACAATTTTTTTCACGAGCCTGCGATGCATTCTCACCTTGATCGTAGTGATATTGTAAAATACAACGATTTTTTTCAGAAATTTCACTTGTTTTTAAATGAATACAACATTTGACACGAATGACGGAACACAACACTATCCATATGAAAATTGTAGACTGGAATGTCACCTTTCAAACGCATGTCAGTTTGACTAAATCTGATTAGTATTGCCCGATATATGACAACGAACACCATCTGGTGACAAAAAGGCTCAATACTTTTTAGACTATCCAATATATACCTTTAATTTGGTGTATATATCATATTGAATGTAGCATATACTTGAAATTGTGATTTCGAATGCGAATTCCCTATTTTCAGGCGAAATGTCACTGTTTGAGAAATCTTAATTATAAGTGGACAGTGCTCTTCCTTTGCAAATAGTATCTTCGCTTCGATGAAACTTACATACAAATAATTCTCTTAAATATCAAGAACACCTGCAGTTGTCCGTGAAATAGAGCCAGATTACAGACTACATAGCTATGTCATATTGAAGGATATATTTAATTTGTACTAAGACTGATAACTTGCTCGACTAAACAGTTTTGTTCCCAAAATTTAAATATCTTTGATAAAAGAGCAAATATTTTGTACAGAAAACGTATTTAATATATGTATAAGTTTATATTTTTCCAAAATATCTGTAGTTGCGATGGTAGATTATGTTTTTGAGTTCGTGTGGACATTGCTTGTAATTGTATTCTTCATATTTTGTTGGGTCTAAACTTAAAATCGAAATTTATCGTTTGCAACGATATCACACATGTACTGGAGAACGATATATGTTGTCGGAGCTTTACCTATTCTATTACTAATCATGTTTTGAAGTTTTTGTAGCCATCTATATACACTTCCATTCTGAGATTCTTTTGATAAAAAAATCGTTTCCGTACCAATTTGCCTGTAGACTATAAGCACGAATGGCTCGGCGATCAATGAAAAAATCGTTTATAAATAAGATACATATATCAAGCTGGTAGCATCAATCATTATGCCTATATCATCAGTATCGACTCGAACGTCCTGCTAACTATTTCTTCCATTGCTTCTTCTATTGCTTTATCCTCAACTAAATAGTTTTAATTATAATTTATAATCTGTCGATTTTTTCTGGATCATAAAACAATCTCAAAATATCTTCAAAATTATAGATTAATTAGACTAATCTGATCCGTTGACAAAAAAGGATACAGGTCATGTCTGGTTTTGTTATTCTTATTAGTGCCATAGAGCATTTGTTTGGTAGATTAGGATGGTGCCATCGTGGCTCCTATTAACATTACGTTGTTTGGGTCGCTTAGAATCAAGAACAAACGATCTAATTGCGTTGCTGTAAGACCATTGTTGAACAAGTCTACTTGACTGTCGACTGTGCTAATCAGTAAAGCTTTCACAATGTTTGCTTTTAGAGTCATCTTCCTTTTCACGAAGTTTTGTGTTTTAATTTGAATATTTTCAGACCCGTTACTACTTATTCATTTTTCTCGAATACTCTTCGATATTAGTTATATATGAGTTTTGAGAAAGGCAAAATGTATTCTTAAATGCAGCCCTTTTTTTAATGTTAAGTTTTATAATTGTTTTCATATCAAGGAAAACTATTGTTCCACCACTCAAGAGTGCAACAAGCCCCAAAATGTATTCAAGATTAGCAAATCAAATTATTCTTGGGCTAATTTGATTTAGAAGTTTCTTATCACAAAAGTAATTATTCAGTCTGTGTTCTAACTGGGGTTCATCGTAACATTTTTAAAATTAATGTATGTTACGATGCCAATGGGAGCAACACAAATTAAACAAAGTAAAAAATTAAATTCCCTATTAAATTTCCAAATTGACATAAAAAAGAGTCCTATAATTCGTACGGTTCTTTATAGTTAGAATATGTAGATGATAATATTTAGGGTAATCTGTGGCATAAATTAAGTATTTATAGCACAACATCTACTTGGAATTATCAGTGTGTTAAGTCTACAATATTGTGTCTTTATCCAGTCCAATCAGTCACCTTTAATTCGAACAATTATTGAGGGACTCATATATTAATCACATCTCATAAATCATATGTTGTAATAAATAAATTACACTAATTATCCTCGCAATGTAATTACCTATGACAATCGATTCTGCGTAATCTGTACTATCTTCACTTTAATGGCTACTACCCTTGCCTCTTTTTTTTTTAAAGAGACAAATCGCAAATCATAAAACATCCAACACTTGTTCCGTGTATAATTGAACTCTGTATTTGGTTTCATTTAATTTGAAAAATGATTCTTTCTACTCATTTTTCATTCGAGCTACATTCTAGCATAGCATGAAACACTGGTTGGGAGTCGTAACCTCAATATCCTATTAATCGTTGTCCTTGTAATTTGATTAAATATTCAATAAATTTGTTCCAAATGCCAAGCAAGAGGGTGGTGGGGAGAACAAACATGTATTGCAGAAGAATAATACGAGTACGAAGAATTAAAAATATTAGTGGAGCTATAAAAATTAGGCTAGCAATTAAGGTTAAACATAGCATAGCATTGACAGGCAATAAATATTAGATAAAACTGTAATAGATGATATGCAATGACACAATATATCCGCCAAAAAAAAAAGCTCTCAAGGTGAGGGAATGATATTATGAATGTTATTATTTCAATGGCGAAACATTGCAAACGTTCCACTACTGGTGGATTTCGGTTAGATTTATTTCGGAAAGATTTAATTAGTATTTCCTACTGTAGAGAGAATGGCAAAGTTGAAATTCATTCCAATATTGTTTCAATATCACCAACAAAACGTTCATTTTTCGTTTGAAGTTTAATTTCATTGTAGCTTTGTTAGCTATTTTTCCCGCATTCCACCATTAAATCATACGATTTAAAGAGAATGTCACATCCAAAAAAATTAAATGCAACGGAAAATATGAAGTATCTAATTATAATTCGCCATTTGCTTATGGTTGGGAAAGGCGTTTTAAACAAATGATTTGAATGTATTGAAATTGAATTTAGATGAGATCAGTTAGATGAGTTTGTCGTGCCATTCGTTGCTATGCCATATAGTGACCTCATTTTATATAATTTATTCTGGTCTATTTATATCAGCGCAATTTATTGAATATGATAAAATTTAATTTGAATAACGAGTGGATGATTTAATTTTAACTATTTTAAGGTTACAGCTTAAGGAAAAGTTTTTAATGTTCATACCCACTTTATACATATGAAAGTATGATGAATTTTAAAATAACTGCTTGAATTTCATTAGAAAAATAATGCATGAAAATCCCAGATGAGTGTTAGAGGTGTTTATTTCCAAATTTTTTGATAATTTATTTCCAATACAAAACAACATTTATTTGTATCCAAAAATTAAAAAAAAGAAGGTTGTGTAGGTCCCATGTACACAATATTGGACATAAAACATCTTTACATCTTTGAAACTATACTTACAAGAATAACTATCTAAAAAAGAAACTGACTAGCTTTACAAGACCTTAACTTAGTAAAATGATCTTACATAAACAGCCTTGGTCAAAAGTATGAAGCAAAAGTATTTTTGGAAGTGATAAAAGGAGTAAAATGAATCAATTTATATAGCTCTTCTTTCGCTTTCTTTTTACCCTTTAAGATTGCCAATAAATGCCCGATGGGATTCAGATCCGGCAGCTGAGCGGGCCACTTCAGGAGATCAATAGACCGGCTTAATTTTTGACATGGTGCGTTGTGCTGCTGGAATTGCCACCCGCATTTGTATCACCGAAAAGAGCAGAAAACGAAGGTCTTAATGCACATTCTAAGACATTTATGTATTTTGCACTATCCATTCGGCCCTCGCAAATAAACATTTCTCCGACAACTGTGTCAGACATGCAGCCCGAGACCATTATGCTTCCTTCAGCGTGTTTGACAGTAGGCACCACATATTCGGGCTTGAACTCTTCTCCAATTCAACGTCGCACAAAGACAGCACCAGGAGTGCCAAAAACCCTCAAATAAACGTTTTAGAAGTTATCATCAAAAAATTTCAATTTTATTTATTTTGCCATTTTGAAATCCAAGTTATCTAATTTACCTCAAAGTTCGATTCATCAGACCATACAATATTCGACCAATCTTCCGCGGTATAGCATTGGTACTATCATGCCCATGTATAGCGAACCCTTTTGTTCCTCTCACAGAGCAACGGCTTCTTCCTGGCTTTGCATGCTTTCAGGCCAGCTTCCTGAAGTCTTCGATGAATCGTTCTAGTGGAAACTGTTTTCCCAATTTCCACTGAACATTCACTAGCGAGCTCAGATGAATTTCGCTTCATATTTTTCAGAGACTCTTTCACTTATTTTCGATTGTTTCGTCGATTTGTTGTACGTTTCCTCATCTAATCCTAATCTCCTCAATTTATTTACCAAATTTTTTCGAAACTGTAAATGTGTAAGCGGCTGTTCGTTTCTTTGCCTTTTTGACTTCTTTGTACATAATATATGAATTAATTATGCATATTTCCAATCCCCAAAAGTACAGTTTGCGCCACCACTTTAGGGTCGTCCTCATAAAACAATACGTCGAACAGTACTGATCTGCGACATCAACGCCACCCATAAATTGAGTGTAATTTGTGATAACATTGGGTTTTGAAATCACCGTCTGAACACCATGCCGGAGTATTCGTTTAACAGTACTCATTTCTACATTGTGATAATTGGTCAATAGTGTGACGCTTCCTCTTATCCTTCCAAGCTAAACCCACATTATTGTTTGTACGATACGCTATCATAGATTTACCTTTTGGAAAATGTCGTTTTTTAATTGCATCTGGCAGTTCTTTTCTGTTGTAATCTGTACTTCATTAGCTAACATGTAACTAGTATAATCTACTTGTATAAAAATATCGGTCAGTAAATATTTGCGCACCTTGAATTTCATTTATTATCATTGTATATATGTAAATATCCCCTTATATTGTATATATGTAAGGGGATCCTTGAAATCTAATTGATCGAAACTGGAAGGTCTGGTCTTTTAGTTGATTTTTGGGGATTATACGTGATAAAAGAAATTCGACCTTTGAATTTTACGACGGATTCGTCGACACACATTTCTTGGCTAGGTGTAAAATAATTCAAAGGTTTCAAAGACCATCAAGTTAACCAGTGATGCGCTGCAAACGTGTAATGTACCCTAATGCACCCTACCTTGTGCCCCTTCTATTTGTACATACATCATCCGAAAAATTTGGGCAAATCGATATACCAAGTTTTCCAGAGCAACCGTGATAATAGGGTATTTTCCTCTAACTTCTTTGCAGCATGGCTATTTGTATCTTATATTTTTCGACCGACTAGCTCTTCGGTAAGGAACATCTTGAAAAAATTCAAAGGCTCTCACACATCGGAGATTACATATGGTCCTGCAGATCTTTCGCCCGGTTTGAATTTTATTCTGGGTGGTACTTCCTTGGATTCCTACTACATCATCATACTCATCGCTTTCGTCACCTTCCGTCCCACTGATTTTTTGCATTTGATTCATGCACCATATCAAAATAAAATTCATCTTCACTAGAGCCGAGCTCATTTGTGAAATACATTTTTGTATGGTTTCACACAAAATCACGAAACAATTTCTTTTGACGCTTTTGTCATACTCGCCAAGATTCAACTGAACTCGGAACTGTTAGAACTACACTTTTTGTAAAATCTTTCATTATCTTATCTCTGATACGACGTTTTATTTCACATATCCTATACAAGGACGTAAGCATCTCAATAACCTTTTAAAGAAATGATAGTGCGATTTCATCGATTGGAGATAAAGGGAACATAAATATACACCGACTGTTGCTACTGGTCCTGTCGCACGAAAAGCCGTGATGACTGAGAGTCGCCTCTCGTCCGCAAAAGGTTAAAGCATGTTTAGGCTTTAAAAAATTCAATTAGATAATGGAAATCAAATCAGCTTAGACGGTACCCTGTTGGTTATCCATAAAAATATTCATTTTGATTGAACCTTAACACAAAAAATCCATACCTGTACATGCTGCACAACTCTATAAATTGCAACACTGGTAGAAATCTTATCCCTGTGTCTAGTACCTAAGCGTTTAGGTGTCCAATCTCTATTGAAATTGCCGTGGTATTCAGAGTCGACTATCACGAATGCGTCATTTCCGAGCAACTACTATGGTACATGCAATGACACTCGAACGTCGAATAACATTGTTGTTGCTTTTGACTCAACTTTCACTATAGGTCAACATCATAGGCCTCTTCTACAACTATTAACCAGGAGCAAAGATTGGATTAATCATTCTTGTAAGGTAATGATGTGATCACTTTCGCTGTTTAAACTTTCTCTAACCAAGTACTAGTTAAAAGTAAAAATCTTATCTCAAGGAATGAGCTGAATGTCTTCTTGTAGAGTTACACTCATCAATATATCGTTTGGCACTGAACTAATTCTTGAAACACTTCTTTTAGCAACAATATTTCTTTGTTTATTGTGTAAACTGCGACATGACTGGTCACTGGTCACATTTATCCCTACAGCTTCAATTGTGATTTGATCAGGATTCCATGTATTCCTTTGTCGTCCATGTATTCCTTTGTAGTCCATTAATTCTTTTATTCAAAGACGTGAATAATATATACCATTTGAGGTACCTGAAAATGAAATTTTAAATCTTCCATACATGTCATATGGAGCAGTGATAGAGAAAAGAACAACGTAAAAGCTAGGCATACAAGTATGAGGGATTTTTTGTCCAATATTTTTGCTTTATTACTCCTAAATCCAGCAAAAAAAAACGTTTGTCTGGCACTGGAATTAGTCACCAAAAAATGCATAGCATTCTAAAATATTCGGAAGTTGCATATTAAAACTGTTTCAAAAAACCAAATAAATATAACGCCCTCTGACGGGTTTTTCGATATCAGTTGGATAATTATCCCAAGAGCTCCTCATTGCACGGTAATTATACTAGACAGTATGCTTCTAAATGATAAATATGTAGAGCGGTCAATATATCTCCAGGAGCTAGACTGTCACCTTCTTCTCTAAATCACAAAGTGTTGATTGTGGTCATTGTTACAATTTACTCATAGCCAACAGGAAGGACACTTACTTATGACATTATCTACTTTTCTATACTTAGTTACCAATCCATTATTCTAATGTCACTCACATGAGTGATTGTACAAATTTTCGTAATCAAGTTTCGTGAGAACAGGCAGCATGGTATCAACAATAAACTTGTTACTGGAAGGCTTCACATTAATTATTTTTGTATAGGGGAAAAAATAATGAACTAAATCCATTTTAACGGTCACATCTAACCCTCTGAATTCTGTCTATATAGGACAACTTAGGCATTTACGATGATTTTGAATGAGTATAATATTGTGCGCTCCAAAGGTTTAAATGAATTTTAAATTCATAGTTTACAGAAGTGCTGCAAAATGTTTTAAAAATAGAGAAATAAATCTAGAAATAAATCCTTTTCTAGAGAAATAAATCCCTGTAAATGAGCATTTTTCAACTTTCAAATGAATTTCAACTTTACTTCATTGGTTTCGTTGGATTTTTCAACCAGATGATGAGAATGTTCCACGAAAATCTGCACTGAGACACCAAAAAAGACGAAGCATCATTATATTACTTATGTTTGGAAAAAATGAACGATCCCGGACAGTTGGTTACTATGCCAGAACAGGCTAAAAATGGCGAACATGGCAAAAACCACTCGCAAGAATTTTTCCGATTATCTGAAACAAGAATAAATAGTATCTGGAAAGTATTATACGTCACTATTGTATATGATGACGGAAAAATCAAGCAAAAATTCTTTGATTGAAAAAGAAAGAGATCCTGTCCTATTTATGAGAAAAAGGGGTCTACAACCGCGTACTTTCAATGACTCCGCATGTTCGTCTCCTAACAATTAACAAGCGGCTTCAACTATTTTCCTTCGTAGCCTTCAACAAGTTTCATTTCGTACCGGAGAAGAGTGTTAGCAAATATTCTCGTAATACTATGAAATAAAACTTGCGGCTAAGCGCATGGAACGTTTGTGAAGCAAACGACGGCCTTTTGTAGCAAACAAACGCAGAAATTGGCATAAATACATATTTTGATTTTAAGGATGCGGCCAATGTACCGTCACTGTTGGGCGCCTCGTATAAGGGAGACGACGAATACGACGGCGTCTATGGTTTGCTGAAGAGATTAATGCCTAAGAAACCGCTTTTAAGGATTAGTGTTTAGTGTAGAAATATTTTCGATGAAAATGCATATGATCTTTGTACAATCACAAGCAACTTATCGCAAAATTGTTGCCCAACGTTGAGAAATCTCAGCAATCAAACCATAGGCAAGGAAGCGGAGTAATATTCGGCTCAATACGCGCTATCGGATGACATTTTTCTTCCCTGATCTAATGTTAGAACTGAAGAAAAGTATAAGATTTCTGCGTATCTATGTTATTGTACGGTGAAAACTGGATAAAGTTCACAGATACGAAAAACAGGACAAACTTGTTTTTACATCAACCTAGACGCCAATGATCAATATTCCATGCTTCAAGCACAAATTGATTTAGTAAGATCATTTTGGCGTATTTTAGCATAAGCTACTGTAACCCAACAAACCCATTAAGGTGGATCAGGATCAACTATAATTGAGGTATTCAGGAAAGGAGAGAAACCAGGAGTTACCAGGCCATTCTTCTCTTCCATCGGACGTTTCGCTGTTGTTGTTGGGTTCTTGTCTAACAGAAACATCTCTTGAATATGTCAAAAGTGGTTCCTTTTCGTGAGTTTCCTCAAACGATGAATTCTTCTTTTCACATAATATTCTCAGGCTGTCTGGAAGATCGAATATAATAATTTATAGCGATGGACAATATTTTCGATAACACATATCTCAATGATCTTCCAATGTTGAGCGTCCATTTTCACGAAAAACAGCGAAAAATTTGAACGTTGGAATGGACTAGAAAGCTGCCGATAACGGCAATAAAATATACGTCACGTGCAAAAGAGTTTTTTCTCTGACCGACCTTCAACGTCGGAATTAAATAGAAAGCTACCGATAACGACAATAAAATATACGTCACGACGCGCAAAAGAGTTTTTTTTCAAGGTATTGTTGAAAGCATGTGTGGAATACCGATTTCAATCTTTCTATTAAACGAAAAAATGGGAGCTTATTGATGGCAATTTTCTTTTGACGAGATCGCAATCACACTATTATTGTTATAATTTTTTTTTTTCATTATTTAGCAGAAGTTTGTATCTTGTGTATTTTACAGATTAAATTATTACCCTGTTTTTCCATTCCCATTATTCACCTGTTTTTAAAAAAATTTCCTTAATGTTAGATTTGTAATGCAAGATATTCTAATCATTGTACTTGAAATAAATTGATAACAATATTTTGGATTTTTCCTAGACATTATTGATTACGTTAAAGCCATTAAGAAAGTTTTCTAGTCATTGTTTTCGAAATCCTTAAAGATAAGGGTTTAGCACAAACATATGCTTCAAAAGTGGTTGTAATTAATTTGCATTGGAAATAATTTCATTAATAATTTGCGTGACAGTACAAAACTTTCGAAAAAAAAAACAACAATTTTGTTCCTTTTCGCATCTATACAGCGTCGTCATCTAATTATCAACCAGCATATTGTATATAAAATAATGCTTTTAGTTTGATCATCACATCTTATATTCATCCGTATCAGTTGCTGCGATCGTTTCCTCTCTCCCGCCAATATCTATGTCACGTAACATGTGGTCGCCGTAAAAATGGCGATCAGTTGCTATAACGAAGGAGTGCATGCATTACTTTAATACATACGTACATATATCGTGAACAGTACAAAGTACCTTGACTACACGATTGAATTCGTGCTTGTTTAATTGGTGGCATTAATTTAAAAGTGTTAATTTACTAAATGGTAGAAAAACAGTTAAGTCGAAATCAGCAACTGACCGACTTGGAAACAACAAGAAACGAAGTGGGAAATCGACGCGCTACTAAAAAGACGACGAAATTCAATAAAACATAATGGAAATAGCATGTCTTAATTCGTTAGATTCCTCTTTTCCAAACAATTCTACTTATTTAACTGGGGTTCCGTCGTTTTTTCTGGTTGTGTCTGCTGTTTTTCTACTTCTTTTCCAGTATATGTATTTCAAACATCCAAAGATACTTGCGAACAAATAACTCGCGCTCCAATTCATTTAAGTTTGATCTTTACTTATGGCTTAGAAGATCAGCTCCAGCATGTATGTACAACAAAAACGAGCTATGTGAAATGAACGTGCCGCTGCTCTTTACTTCTTCGCGTCTTTGTTCGTATACAAACACATTCACATGCACCAATAATGATGGCTGACCTCATTTTCACAAAAATCTGTCTTTTTATTCATTGCATCTCTGCGAGAATACCAGTGTAGTATGAAGTGAACGGTTTATCTTTTCATATATACCCTGATGAACTTTTATTTATAATTTTCACGAATGAAATTCGAGTTTTTCCAGCAGCTCCAACAACAGTTAATAACTGCACAAAAAAAGAAGATTGTTGAAGAAATACGCGAATGGGAAGTTGTGCACATTTTGGAATTTTTAATTCGGCCTCAGTTGCAGAGTCAGTTGCAATTGCATTGATCGGTTTTCATTTGGAAAATGATGGAATAATAGAAAGTCCCACTAAAAAATTCTTCAAAATCACTGTTGGCTTTCAGTCTGCTCTGTGGGGACATATTACATGCGGGAGATACTCAGACATCTATTTTGGGTCAGGTTAATTTTTTTTATTCGATTTAGCTCATTTACCTTTTAGAAGGATATTTACGAATGTAACAGTAAACCTTTCAAAAGGATCCATTGTAAACATAGCAAATCTACATCAATAATATAATTAAAAAAAAACCACTGGACTCATCAAAAAAGTCATAAAAAGGAAAGTTTATTGAATTGTTTAATACAACGCTGTCAAATTCGTTTTTTGTTGTAAAAACAAGTATTTTGTATTTTTAGTATTTTCAGTAGTATTTTACTAAAGTAGTAGTAGTAGTATTTTTATATATTTAGTAGTATTTTTATTTCAACTCAAATGAAACAAAAAACAATTTGCATTGATGCAATTTACAGACCCCTGAAATTTGATCTCTAAATTTTATACTCAGATACCTCAAAGACTCATTTCTTTTGACATATATTTTTTTTTTTGGGTAGGGAGGTGAAGACTATTTACGCCCTGAGTGTCGGACATCCAGTGGCACAACGGACCTCCTGGACTTCCGACTAAACACCTCCCCTCCTGGACTCCCGACTAATCACCTCCCCTGTCAACCGGAGCCCCTAGCCTGGTACCGTTTGACACATTACTTGGGGCTAGGCCTCCCAATTATACGTCTTTCGGCGCCTTCGGGTTACAAAAACTCATTTCGTTTAACATCTTTAGTGCCCACTAATTGTACACCTACAGATAAAATTTAATTGAAGAAAAAGTTTAGTTTTTGTCACTGACTTAAAACGTAACTACGCTTGAACCTCGAAACATCTAGAAGCCTGTTTTCAATACTTTCCGCCACATCCTTAATATCTGATTGAAACGAAGAGTGAGGCTGATGGACCTGAATTGCCGCCTGTTTCAGGACAGCCGCAGTATGTCACAGTTCGCAATATAAATTGGTTCTATCGATATTTACTAGCTTACATTATTTGTAAGGGAATCTGGTTTAGATAGGATGAAAGGACAAAGGAACTGTTAGATGGGCACTTTGTTTCAATATAATTTATTTGGGCCTACGGATTAGGCCTATATGTATCCAGAATTCTATCCTCGCCTACTTATTTTATAATTTTAACTTTAATTTTCTTCATCAAAAATGTAATATTAATTTATTTCTACACTTACACCCTTAGTATGACATCACTGGTTTTTGTTTTAATTTTTTTAAATTTAAAGTTCTCAATGGTGTTTATTTTATTTATTATTAAAACTTATATCCTAAAACAATATTCTTATATTATCTTATATATTTCTTATAAATTAGTTTTTAAATAAACCCACTGACCCAAACCGAATCAAACGCTACATCTCTGATTATGCTACCACAACCTTTTTCAACTATCCAATTTCTTTTTAAATCCGCCAATGCATCTACTTTTGAGTGAGCTCTTTTAATGCCGCAGTGTCTTTCCGGAACAGTTCCTGCTTCTTCAAAGAACTATTTGACACCGTGAAGAATTACTCTTTCGAGTAATAAAGCCACATTGGCACAACGATATCGAACGACTCTTTTCTACATCTGTACTATTTGATGCTTACGCAATAACAAATGATTTGCTGCATTTCCATTTCCATTGGAATGTAGTAAAAACCATATGCAGTTGTTAAACTGGATTGCGAGAAAAGCAGAAGAAATATGGGTGAATAATAAATATGGGTGAAAGAATAAATTTGAAATTCCATCAGCTCAAACTGATATTTTGGGATTTTGCTCTATTGCGAGCATCCTGAGTCTTTCAGGAGTCATGTACAGGGTTCTGCAAATAGCAGCCTCCGAGGGATTGGAATCGGTGAATGTATTCTGTCAAATATGAATATCGAATATCGATATTGTTCGCTTCACCAACAAATTGAAAATAGGATCTTCACTTGCTTTCTCCGCTTGAGGAACTGTTGCAAGATGGTTAACGTTGGAGTCAGCAACAATATTGTTATGCAAAAGTTTAGAATCGTTATGAGTGAAACCTCCGATTTCCGCCAGTTATTCATTTGATTTGAGGAAACATACATACACCGGTCTGGATGGTTCATATGGTTTAGTCGATTTTCTCATTGCCAAAACTTCTCAGGATGATTCCATTAAGGGAGATTATAACGTGGTGAACCCTCTGAAAATCCCAGTCTACTTCATTGAAGTTACAGTGGTATTTTCTTGAAAGTAGGGTTCCTGATTGTGCTACGCCTACCATGAAGCTCCAAATTAACTTTTCGTAGATCTTTATAAGGGTAATTCCTGGACGTGTTTTTCACGAAGATCTTGGAAGCTCCAAATTAACTTTTGGTAGATCTCCATAAAGGTTATTCCTGGACGATTTCATGAAGGGTTGAGTTCGGACAAGCGATTCCCCTTTGAATTTCGGTGCATGAAGGGTTTTGTGAATCTGTCGATCGAAACATCTTCAAGTTTTTCATTCAATGCAAATCAGCTTGTCTGCACTAACTGTTTTCCAGTCGATCCGCTTGTGTAAGATAAAGAGCTGGTGATCTGCTAACTCCAGTTCTCTTTATCCAGCTCTCCTAACTCCTAACTCTTTTTATTCTTACGGTCAGCTTTACCAAAAGATGGCAAAACTCGGCGTCAAGAACTCCACATTCGAAGTTGTTCTAGCTGAGAGAGATACTTACTAGATTGGCCGACACTATAAAAAATCAATAGTTGACAAGGGTTTTCAGAAGGCTTGCTCGTTCAGTGTCATCAAAAGGAGATCTATATTTGATTGCATCCAATTAAACAGAGCCATTCCATATTCATTGGATACCTGATTTCCCCATGAAGGATGTCTTGCATTGAAGTCACCCGCTTTTGCAAAGAAATTATAATTTTCATACAATGTCAGTACTGTTTCTAAGTCTTCAATGAAGTCCCCCTCCTGAATATCCGTGTTTAACATTTATACCGATAAATGCAACAGTGTATCCTCTCAAAATTGAGCTTAGTATAGTACCATTCTTGCACTTCAGACTTAGCCATTGCTATTCCAAGGATATCATCTGGCCCGTTATCCCTTTTGACTTTATATTTGCCGAAGTGAACTTTATGTATTCTCTTCAATTTTGTTTCTGAGATGAACAAGAAATCAGATCTCTGGATGTCCTGATATTCCCGGACAGAGTTCTTTTTGTATCGTGAAGCTAGCGAATATATGTTGTGGATGGACAGCTTGATGGAGCTCATCCCGACAGCAAATTTTGAACGCGAAATCTACGCCGCCATTTTCTCACTTAGAAACGTGCTTTTTTGTATCGTGAAATCAAGGAATTCACGTCGCGAATAAGGGTGAACAAGTCACACCTAAATAATTGGTTGCAGCAGTTGTAAATAACAGAATTCCTGTCCTTTTGCTGCGGTTGTCTGTTAGCCGTCTTGGCTTTCCATACTAGCTGAGTTGCAGTTGGTTTGGCTGCACCTCTTGCTACATTAGCAAATGAAACGCCATTTCAAAAAGATTTTGAGGAAGCCGTGATAAAGTCCTTTCTTGTTATAAAATTCCACATTTTTCTCCGTCTCCATTGCTTTGGGACAACCCCTGAAATTCGCGGGGTGGACTTTGCTATTGTAATTTACGCAGAAAATTGCATCTTTTCCTTCTTAGTGGATTAGTCTGTTCGACTGTGAGATGCGTCTTAACAATGTCTTACAAATTATATTCATACACAATGACTTACGTGTGCAATTACATCGACAACATATTCCAATTTACATGTACTAACCTTCACGATCTCTCTACTAACTTTGAGGTTTAATTTGCACGATCCTGGGTCGTATTGGTACTTTCTTCGTGATACCCCTTAAGTGTGTGAGTGCTTTCTAGTAGTTATACTTTGGCCGTTTTTTGAATGAGGCTGATGATTTCCTGGTGCAGCACCTCAGTTTGTACGGGTATATCTATTCTTTGCTCCATACGATGGAAATGTCAGGATTCCCTGATTGCTTGCTTTCATCGTGGACTACAGCGGACGCTTGCCACACAATCACATATCGGAAATAGTGCACATTCTGAGAGAAAGGTATTTAAGCCAAAATAATTGTCAATTTTCTATCATTTTGCGTAAAACTCATTTTCTTTTCAAGCTGAAGTACATATAGACTTTAATCAAAAGCACCATCAGGCGAGAAAATGAAGCCTAGTTGATACCTTAATACTATTAACTAAGCTTCAAAGCGGTTCAAGCTAGGTTCTTGGAGTTGAAGGTGGAGATGTTAGTTACGTTGTTACCACAGTGAATCCCCAATAAGCGTAGCATGATTAACATTAACTTTGCTAAGAGGGCAACTGAATTGAGTTCTACTCGTGTTTTGTGCCTTTCAAATGAGTAAATAATAATAATGGGGATGAAAAAAACAATTATCTATGCATTTTTAGATAAATTTCAATGGGTTTCTAAAGATAATTGTTTGTAACAGTTTGCACATACGACGATACTCGTATATGCCAAGACATTTCTTTAACTCATTATAAGATTTGAATTTGGAAAACCTTATTGACTTTCCAATACATTCTTTTATTTGCTTCCATCTATTTGAGTTTCCCATTATTTTTATTATTTATACATAGCTTTGTTTATTTTTTTAAATATAGCTATAAATATTTTAACGAATTCTAATATTGGGTCAAGTTTGTTGCGGCTTTAAGAAAATTGGTGCTAGAAGATAAAGTTCATCATTCAACGAACAAGGTTTCCATTAGAAATATAATAATTTCAATGCTAAATTAAACAATTTTTTAAGACTTAGTACGTGTGGTGGCATTGCACATCCTATGCATGTCATTGGAAATTTGAGAATAATTTGTAATCACTTCGCAGTTATGCTGCGAGGACAAAAAATACTTAACAGATACAAAATGTAAAAGAGCAACCTCCTTAAATATAAGAAGCTTATGTCAACATCGTTCCAAAGAGTTTGTCTTCATTGAACTCATTAGAAAATACCAAATTCCAAAAAGCTTATAAAAGCATTTGTATGCAAGCCTTAAATTTACCAAACATTCACACATTCCTTAATAAAAACTTACGTACAAGGTGTATGAAAATGAAATAAAGAGCACTCTGCTTACGTGCATACATAAATACGTGTGGATGTGTGCTTGTATGTATATCTATAAGTACATTACCTTCATATCTATGCGCATAAAAGCATGTGACCTCTAAAAGACTTTGAAGCAAATGAAAATTCAACATGACCGAACCGACATTTAACTGACTTGAACTGAAAATATTAAATGACTGAAGCAAAGGAATGACTTTAGTGCAAACGTTAGCTTCATTTCCTATTCAAGTAAATTAAAGAAAAACAACTTCGTCGTACAGCGACTTTATATCTGTTAATATGGTAGTAATAATTTTAGAAAGAAATTAAAACTTACAAAAGCATAAGACGTTGGCGGCAAGAATAGTAATGGCAACAATCGGAATAATTGCTATTGCAATCGTCTTTACAACGATAACAAATTAATAGTATTATCATTTAACATGAAAGATGCAGCACCGTAAGGTGGCTTACGTATCTTAAACCTATTGGTTGACGTCAGAACTGGTGCATGTGAATAATTTTGCACCCGCGTAAAATACTGTCCACGTATATATGAGCATGGTTGTAAGACTCAGTGTTGCCATTCTTTGGAACGAATACACTCGCTTTAGAATATATCGTTTTAAACTATTGTCGAAACGCCCCAATTTATATTTCGTCCTGCTGTGCGTCACACCTGTTGGATGGCACTAATCTGCAGGCTTAAATCAGATTAAAAGCTACTAAGAGACAACATTGAAATTTTCATTGAATCACATTCTCTTACAATAAGCTTTGTATTGATTATGATTTACATCATCCTCCTTCCGAAGAATAGTCATCTGTTTTTTCCCATAGTGGTAACACAATTTAAGAGCTCTTCTGCCAGGGGAAAGTTCACTTTCTCACAATGTACTAGCCGGTCGATGGTTTCAAGGACTTTTCATGCCCGGGGACGATGATTTTACGATGTGGCGCATAACGAACCCGGAACAAAAGAGAACGACAGCATCCTACCACCCATATTCAAACACCCACACATTGAGCGAGTTCAACGTTGTAAGTTATATCCTTGCATCAGACAACCGAGCAAGTGGATGATGCGATCCAACGCTTTCATCGACCCGGACGCAGGAAGGGAGCAGTAGACATTTTCAAGGTGAACGTTTACTTCCACGTTGTATGCTGTTGAACGCTACTTTCTACTATACATACCCCTATGTCCGGGACTGGAGGCAAATGTTTATGATTGCAAAATCATCATTGGCAACCCTTAGCATAGAAGAAGTAACAGCAACAACGTTAACATCAACACCGGGCCGAGTAACAACAGCCAGCAACAACAACAATAATAACGCAATCCTAATCTCCTTGAGAATTACGTAACATACAATTGGCAATTGCGTGGGAGGGAGACGTTGTCGTCGGGACAGGATTTTGTTCTCATCTTTAGCCTCGAACTTTGGCTTTAAAGAGAGATGGCTGGAATAGGTTGAAGGTAAATAATGTCATTGCTATGATTTCAAGGAATCTTGTTGAGTTCATTAGTGGAGATTGTCCTGATTTTGATTACACTTTACGTTAGATTTTTGGAGAGGAGCGCTAAATGATTGTACGTTGATTTTGATCAAACATGCAAATGTATTGGAATAATTAAAATACTATTAACCGAATCGGCATAACGGTGTATAATTTAGCATTATAATATATGGAAGAAGCCTGAATGTTTTATTCATAATGTAAACAACCTGTGAAGAAAACTCTATGATTGATTGCTATACTGAATACCAGATGTGAAGATAGTCTAAACGTGAGGTAAGTTAGCGCCAAGAATGCTAACGCCATATTAGAAGCAGCGGGGAGTTGAGTTTTTGGCTATCCTTGATCAAAACAAGGACGCAGCTCAAGCCCAGAAAAAGAACTTGAAAATCAAACATGAGTTGAGTGATTTCATGCTGTGGCGCCAAAAGACAAAGCAATCCAAAGGAGCTCAAGATCTGTTTTTCGGTTGGAAAACTGATCGCAACTGTTTTGTATGATACGAGAAGAAATCTTTCTTGTTGACGGCAGCTTGAAAAGTCCTGCTAACTTACTGCAAGGACAGGAGACAAAATAACGTAAATCATGACCAAAAGAATACTCAATTTGGTCGGTGAAGAATCGGTTCGAATTCGACAAGACGGAAGCGGCTGCTGCTGAACAAAAGGTGTCCTTCAAGTGCCAAGTGGCAGGTGGTCAAATAGTGGGCGTCGAAATTCTTGAACTTCCTCCCTGTAATTCAGATTTGTTATTGTTATATTTGTTATATACCCATCATTTAAAAAAAGCTTCGAATGGAGAGATTTTCTTGCGACGACAAATTGAATAGAGCAATTTAGACCTGTTTCAACAACAAACCGATGTGTTGTCATAACTAAGTTTACTGGTCTAGTTCCAAAAACGAATGATCTCCGGACTTGGTCTTTGCCAACTATCATGAAGCTGCAGTTGATCGATATGCTTCAGTCTTGAATATGGCGCAGTTTGCGATCTTATTATTGCTCTTATAATTTTGATTCAGCCCTCGTGGTTAGGTTTGATTTTTCCATTGTTCCACATAGTTGTATTGCATAAAACAAGATTGGTTTCAGCAGACCTTTGCGTTTTCATTTTGTATTTTGGTTATCAAATCGCGTTTCAACTTCGTGGGAATTAAGCATCGTCTCTTGGTCTTTGACCGACTTACTTCCACTTTTACCTTTTATCTATATAATCATCATCATCACATTCAGCTTGCTCATCCATATTTCTTAGTTATGGTGCAGCCTCCATTACATACTGACCCTTCATTGCTTTCAAAATCTGCTTGTTTTCAGTTTTTCTCATCCAAGATGTGCCGGCTATTTTCTCTATGTCATAGTTCCATCGAATCTTTGGGCGTCCTCTAGGTCGTTTGATACCTCTTGGGTACCATTTCGTTATTCTTGCGGTCCATCTTCCTTCCGTCATTCTCGCCGAGTGACCGTCCCATCGCCATTTCAAGGATTTTACTCTATACATCACATCTGTTACTTGGGTCCATTCTCGTATCCACGATAGTCCTCTTGCGATCCCTTCGTTTAATGCCCAGTATGCATCTTTTCATGGCTCTTTGAGCAACATGGAGCTTCCTTGTTATTCCTGTTGTTAGCACCCATTTTTGACTACCGTATTTTATCTATATAAACATCAAAATATTTGGCCTTTTAAGGTTAAGATAATCTTATGCCGATAATTTTGAGTGAAATGAAAGTTAGTTTCCTACTAGTAAATGTTGAGCGCTGCATTCTGAATGGATTTTTTCTTCTTTCTAAGGGTCGAGAGAGCAACATCACGGTGGCATCGACGAATGTTGTTAGTCTATGGCTACTAGTCGATAGATAGTTTGTGTACAAAAGTCATATAACAATTTCATAGGGATCGCTTTATCACATGATGTAATACATCAAGGAAGAAACATAAATTCCCAATGCACGCTTTAATCTATTGATTTAGGTAAAGCAGTTTCACTGTTCAAATAAAATGCGCATATAAAAACTCATTTCAGCTGTCAAAACGTTGAATCAACCTTCACATGTATGCAGGTCAAAACTTTTTTTCTCAAATATGCTTTCTATAAAATGGTGTTAACCTGTAGATTTTTGAATGGTATAATTTCTACCATTATTTCTGATTATTCAACTGCAAAAGCCTCAGTTTGCTCAGATTAATTTTTGAATTAATCCCGTCATCTCGCATTGATCGAAGTTAATGACAAGAAATACTTCAAAATTTTTCTCACGGTCCTCTAAACTAAGCAATCAGGATCTGCGCCCATCGGTGAATTACCTTCAAATGTGTCGTTTTTTCAGCTTAACGTTTGTTTTCCAGAAGTCCTTTAGCATCATTGTCATTCACGGTCTCATCGGTGATTGTCGATTAAAGTTTTTGGAGAGAAAAGAAACACATTTGAAATTTTATTCTGTATTTTCCCATATTGTCGCTTGAGTTTTTAAAAAAAGTGATGGATGATGCGGGATGACTTTACCACATATACTAAGTGAGGTTTTTCTGATGCGATATGACAGGTCACTTTTATTGTAATGAATGCTGTCGAAATTATACAGTATCAATGAGGTCTGATATTTTTTGGGAACGGACATCTGCTACGCATTGCAGGTTTTTCAAAGAATGATAGAATAGGATTCAGATTCAGAATAGAATTCAAAGAATAAGGAATTTTTTCTTTACCCGTCAGCAAAGGCAGTCTTAATCTGCAATGATATTCCACAATAAACTTATCAGTCGTATATGAAAAAGGAAAATTCCTTCAAACACTGAAAAAAAATGTCTCATTAAGAATCTTTTAATTGTATGGTTCCTTAGAAACATATACAGCTACAATGAGCGCACGTTTAAGGTATTCAGAAGATCCTTACATAAGAACGCATTAGTCCCCCAATATAGTGTAGGCACCAGGACGATACCTTCAGGAACAAATATTGATGAACATTATTATACAAAAATCAACTAAGCGGGTTGAAAAATTCTTTGTCCTAGTCTGCAGATCATTTAA
The DNA here is from genome assembly GCA_954870665.1 of Stratiomys singularior. Taxonomy (NCBI): domain Eukaryota; kingdom Metazoa; phylum Arthropoda; class Insecta; order Diptera; family Stratiomyidae; genus Stratiomys; species Stratiomys singularior. Next base: position 104,706,800 of record OX940880.1, read on the forward strand.
TGATGTGACACGGAGCTAATATTTTCCTCGGGCACAGGTAAGGTTTAAAAAAAGCAAAATAAATGGAGCACAAATGCTTTATTGTACCAGTTCTAAGTTTCATCTGGTACAATGTAAGCCTTAGTGAAAATGAAAACCCGACTTTTTTATATAAACCCTTATGTATTGGACTTATTCTATATCCGTTTGACGTATCCGCGTTCCCAAAGGCTGCTAAAGACTCCTTGGCCACTTCGAATCTTTGTGCTCAGTTTTCTAACTTCTTTCATGCAAAATTAGTTGAAATTATGGATTCTTCGTGTTTAGAAGGGTAGCTTAAAATATGGTTAAAACGGTGAAGTTTTTTCATTGTTTGAAACAACTAAACTAAAATTTTTTAAACCCAGCAATTTTGATCTTCAGAAAATTCGAAAACAATCAACTAGTATCTCGTTGTTAGACCAATATCTGCTTACATACCGTTTTTGAGAATGTTTACTGAAAAAGTTGGTGACTTTGGAAGTACTCTTTGTACAAATAGCCTTAAATATAAATATCCCCAAGTTTAAACAATTGTCAATATTTTGCAGCATCGGAGTCAGTCAGGTTGCCCCATATAGTTGCTAGTTAATTTAGGGACAAACGCTACATGAGGTTGCATTCGTATAATTGATTATAACCCAAATTTTACCCATTCACCCTTGAGTACAAAGACAACACGAATAAATCCCTCGAAAATATAAATTAATCCATTAGGATCCAAACCTTCGAAATCATTTTATGTATCCGACATCCGGCATTAGATATTCTTTAATGGCTACAACCTCAGCAATCAATTATGCAAATTGTTCGTTGCTAGAAAATATCTTGTTTTTGTATCTTTTTTAAAAATCGTGTGTGGGTATGATTTTATTATTGACAATTTCATCAAGGGACAACTGTGGAGCAAACAGAGCCATAGACAAAGTTTAATTTTCGTGCTTTTTATTTTATTCCGTTTTGTTTGAAAAAATAGGAGCAATTGAAAAGTCTTGGACAAGCGGAAATTAAAAGGGATTGTTTGATTTAGATGCAGGCATGCGTTGAAGTGAGTGTTAATTTCAAATCAATTTCAAACTATTTCAATTTATTTTCCTATGTATTTTTAATTTGACAATTTTGTTTGGAGATCTGAATTTACTTCATTGCAACCTTAATTCTATAAAGTTTAGCATAGCTTTTGTGTATTTTTCTTCATTGAGTATTATTAAATTTGAATTTTGAAGGAATAACAATATACTAATAAACCTTACTTCACCTTACAACTACCCTAGTCTAACTTAAAATACCTTATATCTAAACACATAAGCTTAAGATTAAATAAGCCACAGATTAAGAAAGCATGATGGCTATAATGTGCTAATATTTAGAAATGCCGAAATCAATGGATTTGAGGGAGTAGATCAACATTTTACTTCGTCTTTTAAATGCGAGTTGTTCAACACTTTGTGTTCCAGCAAGATTATGTAGCTTTTCAGTGGAGCAATAAAAATGTTTGTTGAGAGCCATTTTCAGGCATCGATTTTGCGAAGCTAGAAGTTGAGCTTTTAGGTATTTTGCACATGAGCTCCAGGCATTAGCTCTATACAACATAATGGTCACCATTTTAACGACAAGGATCTTGTTTCTTGGGTTGAGCAGTGATTTGCGGTTCATCATAGGATATAGTGCTAATATTGCCTTGGATACTTTAGTCATAGTCGATTCAATATGGCTTTTGAATGTCAGCTTTTTGTCAAAAGTAATCTGAAATCCCCAAAGGTATGAAATTTCATTTGACCATACTAGGGGAGAAGTTGTATGAAAGAGCCAGTTTACTAAACGGAGCAAAGAAATATACTTTTAATGAAAGAAATGATGATTTTTTTTTGTCAAACTATTATTTATTCATTAAAGTAGGTAATTTCATAGGAAAACACCTTAAACACATTACAAAAATCAGTGAAATATTCATTTCTAAAAAATGTGTCTTTTGGCTGTTTCATAACTTTTCGGTACTGAAAGAGCCACCAAAAGTTATGAATGAGCCAGTCTGTGAAAATTATGCAAAATAATAATTATTGCCCTATAAAACAAAAAAAAACAAAAAGACAATTCTAACAAATCCTTTTTATAAACTAATGTCTTTTTTAACAAATTTATAATTCTATCAGTCATTTTAAGTCATTTTAACAAGCGCTTTAATCTTAACATATTATTCAGTCATACCTATTATAATATATATAATCTTAATATATTAGAGAAGGATTATTTTTTATTAATATCAATCTCAAAAATTTAACAAGATAAAAAAATAATATCTTCTATCAAAAACAACATCGTTAAATCTTTAAGAAATTCAAAAAAAAATATTGCTCACTTTAAGCTTCAAAATCTTAACTATCAATTTGCTTAAGTTTAAGATTCCGACTTTTAGCGACTTTAGAATATAATGTCATTTTCTTGAAATTAAAAGCATGTCTTGCAAAAGAAATTAAATTTCCCCTTAATGCCACAGGATTCATGAGTCCAACCAGAACAAATTTTGCACTTAAACCAATTTTGATCACTGTTTTCATATGTTTTGTTGCAAACTACGCAATCATCACTATTTTTCTTTGTTTTGGAGTTTGTTTTTCTTCGAACAACCTTTTTTCTTACTTCAGCCAATACGATAGAGTCAGACGAATCAGAGTCACCTTGCAGTACGGAATTTTCTTAATTTATTGTTGATTTTCTATTACGGGTTTTTATGGACTGTTTTGTAGTCAGTTTCTTAATAATATTTTTTGGTTTGTTTGCATTACCCTCTTTCTCTTCTAATTTTTTCTCTTCGGGACATTTTTCTCTTATTGCGTGTCGTGTTTGTCTTGGCCCCGCTTTAGAAAATGGTCTTATCGTTTCCGGTGGTATAATTTGTTGCCTTGAAGTACTCGGCATCGCAACCGTAGGAGTAGAGATGAAATGGAGAAATGGTCTGATATTCTGATCTGTTACAACCTCATTTTCTTCGTGAGCTTCAGATGGTTTTGTAGAAGGCAGAGGTTTTGATCTTAAGTTGGTTTTAATATTTTCTTTGTCCAAGTTCAACTCAGTACTATAGTTTGACTGTGATGAATCAGGTCTATCAGTCACATATGAAGATAAAAATTCTTCCTCATCAAATATATTAGAATTTAAGGGGTAAATTTCTGTTTTCAAAAATCCTTGTGTTATATTCTGAGGGCTAAAAGCTGAGAGATATGCTTCTTTTACAAATTGTCCAACTTGATAAATAGTCACCGTTTTACCAGGGTTTTACAACATCCATTCATTCATGGCAATGCGGTATCTAGTTATGAAAGGCCCATATACTGTGACATCGAGTGGTTGTAGTTTATGACTGTAGTGCGGCGGGAACGTGACTATAATGATTGAGTTTTGTCTGGCAAATTTAACCACTTTAAGATTCACATGAGAGCTGTGATTATCCATCAATATCAATGCTGGATTCTCCTTTGATGGCCTAATATGCATCACAAAGTGTTCAAGCGCTTTAACAAAAAAACAGTCTTTAGTCATCCATCCAGAAGCTTGAGCCAACCCTAGAGCTCCAGGCGGACCATTATTAAACATAATATCTTTATAGTTTACTCTAGGAAACACAAAAATAGGCGGTAGAACCACCAGCAGCATTAATAAAGAACAGAGTTGTCACCAATGCTCCTCGTTCAGCTGAGGTAACTTGCCCAATTTGTTTCGAACCTCTTTCAGCTTTGGCTTTAGGAGGATTGGTGACGGTGCTGCAGCCTGTTTCGTCGGCGTTAAAAATCATATGGGAAGAAAAATTGTATTTGCGTAAAACAGTGCTTAGTTTCTCAAAAAACGTCTTTACATTATTTTTATTAAAACTTGTTGCACGGGCTAGAGAAGTGCTTTCAGGTTTTCTCACAGCTAAATCGTTGTGTCTGCTCATAAATCCTTTGAGCCAATCATTACTTGCAGTTTTAATTTCCTTCCATTTATCCGGGCAGATATCGTTGGCCATGGCGTAATCAAATGCCAGCTTCTTAGTTTGATGTCTTGTTAGGCCATAGCACATTTTAGAAGCAGTCTTTAAATAATTCGCAAGCATATTTTCCTGGTCTGTTGTGAAAATACGCTTATTTTTCCTATATTAGGACAGTGTTTATAAGATGATTCACCAGAAGCTTTTACTTTTTTAACTATTTTAGCTAAGTAAGCCCTCGATATATTTAAAGCAAGTGCAGTTTTGTTTATGGACTGACCTTTCTCCAAAATTTCATTGACTGCTTCTTCAATTACCGATTTTTCAGGTCTTTTTCGTTTTTTTAGACCAGGCTTCTCCATAATGCTCCAGGCTTCTCCATAATATGAAGCAAATAATTTAATAATATATGAAAAAAATGCATATTTATTATTAGTGTATTTTATTTACAAAATTCAAATGCAGGGTTATGAACGAGCCGGTTATAAAAGAGCCAGCTCTTTTATGGCTCATTCACCCGGCTCTTTCAAAACTTATACTTAAAAAAAATATAACCTTAAAAATAACAACAATATCAAAACTTTCGCGGCTCAGTTTTTATGCAGCTGCAAAGTCAAACATATGCACAAACTCAGTCTACAATTCATGTATCTAAATTTGTTTACAGTAAAATACCAAAAAACAACTTAAATGAAGTAAAATACTTACTTTTTAGTGCCAAAAACTTTAACTCAATCCACCGGCGTCCATTGATATCGGCGAACTGTCAAATGTTTGTGGGTGATGAGAAATCAGTGATGCCACTTAAAAATAAAATCCCCAACCCAATCCGTTCCTAAACTACCGAAATAATAGAAGTGGCTCTTTCAAAATCTGGCTCCTTCATGCCACTTCTCCCCTATTTCCTGACCTAAGAAATTGATGTTCCGGTTAGGCGGAAGGTTCAGTTTTCTTTTCTTCGTAAAGAACATTGCTTTGGTTTTGGAAATATTGACTTTAATTTTCCACCGATGGTAATATTGGTACATTTTTCCAAGAATGTTTCTAAGCTTTTAATTATTTTATTGAGGTCTATTGAAGATATATAAAAACATGTGTCGTCCGCAAAAGTAGGTAGTTTGCATGTATTCAGGACAAGCATGTCCGAGGTATATACTTTGAAAAGTAGTGGGCTTAGACATGAGCCTTGGGAAACTCCTGCAGGTATACAATGAGAGTCGGATAGGGTGTCTCGAATTTTAACTAATATTTCGGGTCTATTAAGAAGGAGCTGATTATATTATCTAAGTATGGATGGAATTTCAGTTGCAACAACTTGTAGAGGAGGCCATTATGCCATACTGTATCAAATGCCTTTTCGATATCAAGTGATATCATTCCTGTAGACTCGTTTTCTTTCAAGGCATGTTTAATGTCCTGAGTGACACGGTATAATTTGTTGCTTGGTTGAGTGCCCATGTCTAAAACCGTATTGAAAATTAGGGATAATTTCATTATTTTCAACAAATTTGTTTAACCGGTCGAGATTTAATTTGTCCACCAATTTGCCGAGTGACGATAAGAGGCTTATTGGCCTATAGTTGCTTGGGAGGTGACGTTCCCTATTTGATTTTGGGATTGAAATAACGATAGCATTCCTCCATATAGAGGGGAAGTAACTAATGTTGAGGCAGGCGTTAAAGATGTAATGTAGTAGAGGAGATTCTTCAGAACTATATTTGGTATCCTATCATGGCCTGGTCGAAATACTTTATATTTGTACTTATTCTGAATATTACAATGTATACTCTCTAGAAATTGAATGTCCGCTAGTTTTTGTAATATTTTCTTATCCCTTATATGGATAGGTGAACTAGTGAATGGCGACATACATGAGGGCTATCATATAAGCTTTCATCAAAGTGGTTTCTAATTAGCAACTAATTATTTATACAAATGTTCGTAAAATATCCTAATTCGATGATTTATTGGGAAAGTCAATAATGTCTGTATATATATGAAATTATCTATTACAAAAGAGCATCAGGAGTTCCTTTTAACCTGATACACACATTGCGTTGATTTTTCAAAATTTGACCAATTTTTAAATATTATTGAAGGCATTTGCTGAATTTTCCACCCAACTGAAATAACTTAAATAATACTTCTTGATAATGATGCTGTTCATGTTAGTTAACTTATCAGAACTTATCAGTTGTTTATCAGAACACATGTCCTGAAATAAGGTAATGAATGGAACAGATTCGAATGTGATAGTTTTTGCCTTGATAACAACAGCCTTATTTAATTTAACAAGTTTCAACGCTTTTTTTACCGTCAACTGGGAGTTCAAAATTTGTTTTTTGTAAGAAAAATCCTTATTCCAATTTATCCGTTTTCCAATCCTTATTCCAATTTATTCGGTATCCACCTTGGGCGTTGGCAAAAGACACATCCATAATTTCGCCTGGCACTCGTAAAAACTACATCGTGCATACTTATGAAAATTTCAACGCATGCACGCTCGTATACATTAATAAGAGTTAATTTTAAATTGATTCTGCTTAATAGCGATTAATTTTAATTTAAGTTTTCTCCCACATATTCACATTTGATTTCTCTCAGCATATATTCGAATGTGGTGTTAAAATAAGACATAAAAATTTGCACTTCATAGTACATCAAGGCAGTTCAGTGGCATTTGCAAACACCTACAAAGCAAAGCAAAAAAAGAACATGAAGAAAACAAATACGAAATATTAAAGAGAATCTCAAGATGAATTATCACATCTTTAAAGCTGTGTGTCTAATTGTTAACTGTGGTAAATATCTTGTCGCTAATTATTTGGTTTTTTTTATAGCATTGCGTGCTTACACAAAAGCGTGTAAGGTCACAGAATATACACATGTAAATGAAACTTGTTAGGCTCGATTTTGAGTGTAGTGTGCATATCATAAATCGAGGTCGAAGAAACTAAGTGCACTAATGAAAGTATGTAGTATGTTGGTTTTTTTTGAGTTTACTATACATAGATAGAGTATTATGATCTTGTGTATGTATATGTTTCTGTTTTCTGATTGAGAAAATATTCACAAGAGATTGGAATGCAAGATGTGCTACATCTGCGATTATGATTTACAAGCGCTTTATGGAAGGAGAATCTAAATTTTATTTTTAATGACTTTTCAATTCAGTGATGTTGGAGACGAGCTGTTTTGTGTCGATGGATTAAAACAATCGAATATTTGCCAAACAGCTTAAACATTTAAACTTCTTACTCCAAAGTTGATTTCTCAATTAAAAGATTCCCCTTGACATTCTTAATCCCTCATTAACATCAACAAATTAAGTCACAGTCATACAAATGCCGAAAAGTTTTCTTCAGTTTAACCTTCAGGCCGCTACTGATTGGCGCGAAGTTTCAGTGCTTCTTTACTCCTTGATAGTTACTCATACGAAAAAAGATGTTTCCTTTACAGGCACACATTGTTAAAAAATGCAGAACTTCGACAACATGTAGGCACTTCAGATGTAGTTAACGCCCTTATTACTTGTGCTTGCATGCAAGTTCTCCCACGTATTCATATTCAACCTATTGCCCATAACTGTAGCATATATGAGTGACGTTCGCAGGATGATCATATTATACTCATACGTATCTTCCTATCAATAGACAAAAATCAAATATTCTACTTAAAATAAAGTACATTGTAGTCTCGCTAATCGGGATCAATTAAAACCGGCCCAATCCGGATTATACGGGTATCCGGATCTCCAAAGGCATATTAAAATTAATAATTAATAACATTAACAAATGCTTGTTTATTTATTTATTTTAATATAAAATAAAAATATAGCCAAGAAAAACAAAGCAATCCATTCAACGTAAACGCTACAGCTAAGTATAAAGTAATGGAATATCCATCAACTAAATTTTTATTTAGTTGATTTATTTATAAAATTTATTTATTTATAAAAATCTGTAACTTTTGTTTGGCGAATGCACTCTTGCTTAGCCTCCATTGCACGCTGCCGAAGCGTTCTAATAATCGTCAAACTCTCCAATTCAACTGCATTTTCCTCCGCCCATTGTATGCATTTTTTAATGGCGTCTTCATGTTTAACTTTTGGCTCATCTTTGTCAACTTCTTCGACGGAGGAACTGTCGTCACTGTCAAGGGGTAAATTATTTCCATCTCCAATGAGCCATTCCCAAATGTCCGATTGTGACGGTTGGTTATTTTCATAAACTTTTTGTAGCAAAACTCTGATTTCGGTTAATTCCTATGCATCTTCCTTTTCTGACAACCGGTTCTCCTTTAGAACTGATAATAAGTTGTAATCTGGATCCTCTTCAGCATAGGAATTTTTTTCATTATTAACCGAATTGCTATCAACTGAATAGCAAAAAATATTTTTCCAACACTTTGTTATTGCATCATGCGGCAACTTATTCTAAGAATTCGCAAGCAAGAACACAGCATCCTTAATGGTGAGACTTTTAATGACTTTCGAGACGTCATTTTCTTCCAAAGACAGAACGTGTACCAAGAGGCTTTTTCGATAATGAAATTTGGTTAATCGTATTGCGTTTTGGTCCATTGGTTGGATAAGCGCGGTGCAATTAGGTGGAAGAAACAAGGTCTAAAATTTTCCTATCATCACTTTGTAGCTGCGTTTCCAATGCGTGGAATGAAGCATTGTCTACTAATAAAATTTCTATAATAAAGTTGTTCTCTGCTTGAAATTGCCTTACTTCCTTGACAAATGATTCGTAAAACTATATTGCGAAAAGAGTCGAAGTCATCCATGCATTTTTCGTCAAGTAGTATTTTTAACCCGTTGGACTCGTATGTCACACTGTAGGTGACAATACTAATTTAGTCTACAACTCGTATGTCACACTGGTGGAACACAGGCGGAGGTAGCAATACTAATGTATGTCGGTAGACAATAACACTAACTAACTGTAAAATACATTGCGCCATTCGAGATCTTATACAGTAATATATTGTGAAGTTTTGTTAGTCGAGTGGAAGTCGCACACGGTATTTGTTCTCTCTGTATAATTCAGTACACATATATTTCCTCGTCAAAATGGAAGTTGATAGATTAGTAGCAGTCAGTCAGAATAATGACAGTGAATTTGAATTTACTAATATGGATGTGCAAGATAACAAATAATAAATGAAATAAATTTACGTTGAATTCTACCTATGTAAATTACTTTAATTCATTTAGCTAAAAATAATAACAAAGTGACACGCAACATCTTTGAAAATAAATCGAGTGCAAAGAGTTAGCTGCTCTAGGATTTTTTGCTTTTACAGACTATCAGTTTAACCCTATGTGTGTCATTTCCGTTTGTACAGGCAAGAAAAATCACTCTCTCTTTCGAGGTTTTTCTCCCTGGAGCAACTCTTTCTGTAGCAGACACAAACGTTAGATTTGGAAGTAATTTCCAGAATAATGCATATATATGCGGCAATATATTCAGTTCATTAATTTTTTCGGAGAATTTTCGTAAATAGTGTTCCACACTAGATGCGTCGTTAGACAGTTTCTCTTCGATCACTTTAAGGTGACGAAGACCACGTCTTTATTTAAATCTATTGACTCATTTTTTATTTGCAGTCAATGGTTTATCATTATAACATTAAGAGCGAATTTGAGCAGCTTTTTCTCGTGAAATATTCGTTGTTACGGTTGCATGCCTTTCTCGCTGCTTCAGAAACCGTTTATATAATTTTCGCTCCATTTCTAGATACTTTGGTTCCCGTAAGAATTTCCTTGTCTTAGGTAACTCAATTTGCGATGTAGCTAAAAAGTAGCATTCAAATATTACCATGCACATTTAAAAATTAGAACATACCTTTTTATTTCTTCTTTATTTTTCTTTATATCCAAAATTGTAGATGTACCGACGCCATATTTTTCTGCTAATACATTTCCACTAGCACATTTCCGCGATAGTTAACGTTTTATGCGACTTTTTTGATGATATTTCAACGAAAAACTGACTAAAAACCTTCCTTTTATTGCCTTTCATTCATTTTCGGGGATTTCTCATTTTTTTAAAGTGAAATAAAGCGCACCCAGAAATAGCCAATGTAAGGAGTATGAGCGAATCATATAATTCGGGAATTCCCGGTGTAAAAGACGTATACATGGTGAAAATGTGTTGTCCATAGTTCAATATTGTGGACAATATGAAATAAAGCGTACATAGAAGTAGATTGAGGTAGGAGACATAAAATGTATAAACAAATATCAAATCAGATGTGTAAGTGAATATAGCATTATTTCACTGTATTATTGATCAATGCACTATGTAACATGCAATCCGGATTAGCGAAACTGTGCTCGATCCGGATTACAAGAGACATAATGGAAAGGTTCAATATTTTTAGTCAATTCCGATTACAGAAAGATCCGTATTAGACCATATCCGGATTAACGAGACTCTACTGTATTTAACACAAGAAGATATTACCCCCAAATATTCAAAGATATCCTTTGAATGCAAATATATTCTCACAAAATGTTATTTCTTCTAATAGAATGAATCCTTTTTTCAAGTTTTCCCATGTGCATTCGGAACATCAGCAATTTCATTTGGGCCATAATTACGAATTTATTTTCCAAGGAAAAGTTGCCCTTTATATGACTATTATTGACGAAATAAGACAGGAGCCAAGACTTGAAAAGAGTTCCTTGTTTGACAATGAAGCGAGGGATCAAATGTAATGAGATGATATACATAGCACTATTTTCGCTCAAAATCATGTGTTAAAGAGGCGGGTAGTTTATTTTTTCAACAAATTCGGTGAAGGTAAATTCATTTATTGAAATAACATATAAAAGTAAATTATTCGAAGTATATTCCGTAAATTAAAAAAAAAATCCAATGCTTAGCGAGTAACTCCACATCCACGTAGATACAAAAACAAAAGAAATGATTCGCGGTGAGAAACATAACTAATAGCTGGGTCATTTGAAACAAACAACCAAAAGGACACCGCGTAGTTTCGCACCATAGACTTGGTTCTTCCCCAGTGAAACCTAAAGGTGAGGGTTTAGATTCTAGGTTTCACAAGAAAGTGTATGGTTCTAAACTCCGTGGTGTCTGGAGAAAATACAAAATAAAATCAACGAATTAAAAAGGAAAAAAAATGTTCATGTATTAAGTATAAAATATTCTTGAAAATTCGTTGCAACGTTTGACAATTTTTAGTAACCAAAAAGATTTAATTTTCGGTGTGAGTTTGAAGTCCAAAAAACTGAATAAAGGAAATTTATTTTGGAAAGCTCGATTTCAATCGGAAAAAATTCTATTATCTATTAATTCTATTAGTAAAATATCTACAGAAAAAGAGTGCACAATTACAGAAGGATCGGTCAAAGTAGTTTTTGAGTTACATGTCTCATCGACTTGAAAATAAAAGTCTCAAAAAACGCGCTTTAAAATCTTCTTGGTAAGAAAACGTTCATTTTTTTATACTCACACCGAACCGGTCAATACCGGCTCTACAAATAATAGAGCCAGCATCAAGTATGTACAGAGCATCTTTCTCTTGTTGCCTTGGAAGAATTCGAGCTTCTTTGCACTCCTTTCCAGCTTTTTCATCATCTCTACTAATGCGAAACTCATCTTTTTTGCTATTTTCTTCTTTGAATTTGAAAATTCAAAGCAAAATTGACGAAGTTACGGGCTTCAGAATAAAGATCTTCTAGTTCAGAATATAGATTTTCTTCTGGGATCAGCTCTAGATAGATACATACTTAACTTGAGATCTTTAGATACATACTTAAGGACTTGTTGCCCGGAATCGGACATTGTATTGGGATCGTATTGGAAAATCCTGTAGTCCATTATTCGACTATGCAATTTATAACAATGCCGCGAAATCTTTGTTCTTGCCAAAAAGTTAGCAGAATATAAAGCCATGGAACATAATTTCAATAAACGATAAGTATCTGCAAATGTTTATATGCTGCATATCCTTGTAGTATAGGTATGCTTAAACCATCTCATACGAAAATAGGTCAACAAGTCCTTAGAAAATTAAACAGATGGCATGACTATCACTATAAGCGGTCCGTTTTTATGCAGCGGAACTGTCGACTAGGTATGCTGTGAAGTTTCACCCGGATTGGTGAAGTTGTGTGTTTCTCGTGTTTCGTAAAAAAATTTTTTGGTTACAAAAATGGAAAAAATTCAGTTTATATCTGTTATTAAATATTTTCATATGAAAGGATTAACAGCAAAAAAAAATATGGATTCAGTTCACGGCGTATCTGCTCCTTCACTTGCAACTATTTATAACTTTAAATGAATTTAAACGAGGTCGTACATCAACAATGTATGAATCACGCTCAGGACGTCCTGTAGAGGTGACTACACCAGAAATGGTCAATAATATCCACGATATGGTGTTAAGTGACCGCAGATTAAAGTTGAGTGAGATAGTTGAGGTTACAGGGATTGCAAAACGTAGCTTCATTTCCATTTTACATGACACATTGAGGATGAAAAAGATTTCGGCAAGATGGGTGGCGCGTTTGCTCACAGTCGACAATAAACGCAATAGGGTAGTTGCCTCTAAAATTGAAGATTAAAAATTCGAATTGGTCGACCACTCACCGTATTCGCCAGATTTAGCCCCCAGTGACTTTCTCTTATTCCCAAATTAGAAAAAAGGCTCGCTGAACAAGGTTTTTTTTGAAAATGAAGAAGTCATCGATCAAACAAATGCTTATTTTGAGGACCTTCCAAAATCTTTTTTTCTGCCGGATTAAAAAAATTGGAGAAACGTCTAAACAAGTGTATTGAGCTATTGACCCACCCTCGTATCGTCGCAATCGATGATGCTGCCTAGTTCAGCGAAACGCGACTCATAATTTAAAAAGAAGAAAGAAATAAAAACGAATACTATTTTTACGAAATAATTGTCCATTCGCTTCAGGAAAAATCCCAGCCTATTTTCTGTTGAAGTTTCTAATGTAATGAATTTTCCCGATTACTTCAACATGATTCTGATTCAGTCTAGTTTGTACGCAATTAACTTGCAAGATTATTTATTTCGTTCTAAAGAAAATATTTTTTTTATATTTATCTCGTTGGCGAATACAATTCAAAGATCGTGCGTTATAACCTGCGGCTACACTCTATAGTTCTATGATAGATTGTAAAGTTCTTGGTGCTGGAGGACGAAGCATAAGGATTCATCTTTTACAATGGCTCAATGATTGCATTTAAATTTTGGGTTCATTGTAAACAAATAGAAGCTTAAATGTCAAATTTCAGTTGACATTCAAGCATTTTATTTCAATATATTTTGTATTGTTTTAAAAGAAGAAGTCGTAAATACTCAAAAATTCAAAAATATGCTTATTATATTAAATATATATTCTAATTCTTTCTAATTCGAAAGCTGATAATTCTGTAATAACAGACTTGAATCTAGAAATGGATCAGCTTTACCGAACATTAAATGACGTATTCATTGGCTAGATGCGATTTTTCTTGCAAACGTGGCATAGACTGTTTTTTCATCATAAATTTTTCTGTACTTCTTTTCATGCAAGGAAGTAAAAATGTTCAATCTGATAACCATATTTACTTGATACGGCTGATTTCTACAGTCATATGATTTGTACGTCTTCTGATTCATTTACTCCGACAAGAATGAAAAATTCTTTCCTACAAGAATGGAAAAAATTATCTACGGAATAATTTTCCGTCATTCCCCTCTGTTGGTCTTGGGCCTCTTATTAACTTCTCTAATTGCGCCGCCCAGCTACATGTGTCGGTCTTTCTTTTGTGTAGCTCATTCGGCGCTGTTATTTTTTCCGCCGGTAGTTCATCACATGTGGATCAAAGATGAGAGATTCGTTAAGACCATACACATTTAAACTACCCCGATAGACAACAATGAAAATCACATAGTGAGGAAAAGAAATTTAATAAAACTTTATTTAAATATGTTCATCATCGGTTTTTATAAAATTATTGATTTAAATTAGACACAAAATTTATGAATTATAATGACATCAATATTTCCTCACATGATGAGACAACTGTTTTGTTCAATTGAACATCAATTTTTCATCCTTTTAACACTCTCTTAAATATTATAATATTTGAGATATTCAATGGTGTAAACATGATGATAATTTTTACAAGATAGTTGTGATCATTCAATGAATGCATTTGATATATTATTTTTAACACAAAATTTCTATCATATATTACCATCATCTAATGATTTGAATATGATAGAAATATGAAGGCAATTGTATCTGTATATTTTTAAAATTTTCAAAAAAGACGATAAAAAATATAGGTCTACCTGACGGATTATCGATTCTATTGGATTATAATTCTAGCCAACTTAAAGTTTCTCAGAGGACTTTATTCCCGCTTCCTACATGGCGATCCATCGTCACTCTTCGGTCAAGTTCGGATGTTTTCGGACTTATTCCATCATGGCGTCAGCGTCGGCGTCTGTTTTTTCCGAGAAGACGCCATATTGCCATATTTGAAAATATTCTAGACGCGTCTGAACGTGAACACAACATTTTTGAGTGATTGTGTGTCTCTAAGTTCATCATTTGTTTTATTTCAAATAAATACATCGTAGAATTAAATTCGATTAGTGCGTTAGTGGTAATATACGCGTATCAATGTCCAATACGTTGGCGGAAAATTTCACGTGGACTGGCAAATCAAATGGATCACCAAAAAAACGTTTTTATAACACAAAATTAGCCAAGATTTTTCACAGTAAGAACATTGTACTGCTATACTTGAAATTATGACATTGTAATACATACATAAATCAAAAATATATAATTTTTTACAGGAGCTGCTAAAAAAGTGAGGAGAATTGGACAATTCACCAGAAGTGAATTTATTGAAAGTTTTCAGGAAATATTAAGATCATATAAACAAACTGCAAGGAACGCCCGTATATCGAATAGTCGAGGTCAACGTAACAGAAGAATGGAAGATGAAGAGGAACTTTTTCCCGATGACGATGATATGGTTGATGATGATGTATGAAGAAAATATGAATACTCTTAATAGACGTAGTTGATAAGTTCACATCTTAAAATTATGCTTGTTAATGCACGTATTAATATATATATATATATATTTATATCATCGTTATATTATCATATCTTTAAAATAATATTATGGATATTTCTTATGTTAATTATATTATGATCTCTATTTATACCAAACATTATAATCATTAATATTAGCATTAAACATTAGGAATTATTTAGTAATTAGTAATTAATAAATGCATCGTTTTGTAATAAAAATATTGAATAAGTTTATAATAAACTTAATAATTTGAAAAAATAATAATGAAATAATAATTCCAAATAAAACCTCAATACACACACTTATTCACATATATATGTATATATAGGCCCAGGTATAGGGGTATGGGTTTTTTTATGATCCTCATGGCATGACGCTTCCGTGAGGTACATATGACAGAAAACAATGACTCATATTGTGATCTGGAATTGTCGTAAATCCTCGTTAAAAGTAAACCTGAAAATCGTGATTTAAATTTTAAAAATAATTTAGTTAATATTTTTCATCAAATGTATGAATCAATATTTACATCACTTTTCTCATTCTTGCTGAGTCAAGTATTTTCATTAAAATAAATATCTTATGATGGATCATAAGAAACACAGTATTGATGCATAAAATGATTATCATTTACACAAATTTGCGTTCAATATGATGTATATCTGTCTATCGGGGTATTGATACAGTTTCTTTTCAAAGAATGCAACTTTCCGCAACCAAACTAAAAAATCGTAAGGTAATTAGAGTGGAAGAAAATATTATAAATAAAATATTCGTTCCCATTTATTTAACATCTCTTTTACTTCTCTTAAAATTTTTGTTTTTATTTTTTGCTCCAAATTCAAATTTAAACTCTTCATAGTAGCAAATAACCAGTAATTCGGATTTCGATAGTTTATTGCTTAAAATGTTGTACATAAATCAAATAAATACTAACTTTATTTATTTTCTCGGTCAGTGTCTGTTATCATGACTGTGATTCGCAAAATGTTCGTATTTTAATTTAGTGGCTAAACTGAATTGAAACAAAAAAAATTGAAATATTTCAAATTTAAGCGCTTGTCCGTCTTCCATCCATTTCTATGTGCTAGTCACTTGTTTGTCACTGATTCCTTATTATCCAACGGACAATTTGGACAATTTCTATAGACATGTTTTGGTCTTTGGAAGCGTAGGGAGAATTTTATGTGTAATTTCTCCCAAACATTTTTCCATATCTTATCAATAAAAATCATTACAGAATTGCAAATATATTGAATTTATATTTTTAGAACGGAATATGTATGAAGTAATTCGATTCTACCAAAAAAAATCCTATAATTTTTTCGCTATGGACACTATTATAACCATTTACATCAAACATTTTTGTAAAATTGGATATAAATCAACAAAGATAGCTTAAAACATTCTTCGTTTCTGAGTACTCTACTTCATTTCAAACATTTATTCAGGCTATATTCATACATATGTACATATATTTATATTCCAACAAAAATTTTGGCTTGAATGTTTGTTTCATATTGATTTTTTCCCCCGAGTACATACATATTTGGTAGCTGGAAAGAGTGGGCGGTTTTCTATGTATTTTTAAGGTTTCCAAATAAGAAAAAGCACATACTAACGCTGTATGTATATACGTAAGTTTACATTCCGAAATTTCTGAATTATTTTAGACTTGCTTTTCTTCTGGTTCATTTATTCAAAAAAAAAAAACTGAATTCGAATATATTTCGTGCTTTTTCTTTTATCGTCCTTGCTTTTAAGATACATTTTTTTCCCTCAAAAGGTATGAATTAATAAAAAATCAAGAAAAAATTCTCATGCCAAGTACGAACATATAAGGAAATGCTCCTTTCAAGACATTATCGTAAGCTCTTGTTACATTCAAGATGACGTGTAGAAATTCTCTTCGCAATATATTGCATGTCCTTTTGGCTTGTTGGACAGGGGAACGCGGGTTATTGGTTTAGTTGGTATTTGAAGAAGTTCTCTGTCTAAAAGTGCGCATGTCCATTGTTATGTCTATCTATCTATCTATCTATGTCGATTCTAGTATGTCGTCAGTATTAGATATAGATGTTTGAAATTGTTCGTCATTTTTATTCTATTTTAGATTTATTTCATGAAAAAGAAGAATGATAGAGATTGATGTGAGAATGAAGAAGTAAGGAGAGATGTCAAGTTTAGATATTGAAATTCTTCAGAGAAATGGATAATTGAAAATTGTTGATTGGAATTCGATGAAAAATCTTGCTTTTGGGAATTCTAATTGTAAATATTCATTTGATATTACAATTTTTTATTTTTTTTTTGTATCTGTTTCTTTTTCTAAACGAACTAGTAAAGCAAAACTTCCTGCCAAACAATTATCTAATACAGAATTTTGATCAGTACATAAGCTAATAATGAAAATATTCTTCTTGCTTCTTCTTTCAAGTCTAAATAGCAGCAGGTTCAAATTGTTCCCGTATTTGTATATCTCGTGTCCATCCTAAATCGATACTCTACTTTTAATTAACTCATTTCATTGAACCGTGATTAAAATATTGGACTCCATTTGTCAGTGCTTCATATAATCGAAAGCGAGTGTTGAACAGGTTAAGCTCGTAACTAAATTAAGAGTCCATAGGAGTTGCACATGATTCAGCGAGCCCCAATACTATCGATGACTTTAAGACGAATTGCGAAAAATGCCACTTTGACAACTGTCTCATTAATCATTAATTAGTTTCAAGTTATAACATATCAAAATAAAGGCCCCAATTAAATGAACTAAATCTCATTTTCAAATGAAAAGACAAGGTAGCCGATCAACAAGATTTTTCGCAAAATGAAAGAAAAAAGCTACATGTCGGGACGCCAAATCAAATGTCAAAACATTACTACGAACCGAACTCCTATATTTGAATTACTGCTGAACCGCAAAAACGTCAACATAATTTTGAAATGGATAGTTACTTGTGCTGAATAATAATTTATGACTTGTAGATTTCATACGTTAATTGTAAACGCAAACATCGTGGTTGACAGCTGACGATGCTTCTCAGACGCTTTTAAAGCAAGAAATAACTATAAGGAAAACCTTTGAGCTTGGTGAAATCAAAAGTGATTCTTAAACTATAAGCCACAGTTGTGAGACTAAAAATTACAGCTTTTATATTGCAATTGACAAATTGAAAGCGATTGACAAGAAGCGGCTAAAATTAGTCAATAGGACGAGAATCGGTTTCTATTAAGGCTCACCGGGAACAAAAAAAATGGTTCATTTACGGTGTAAATCTGATAGTTATATGATAATTTCTAAAAATTGGTTCTAAATTTTGTTGAAAAATCGAACACTTTTGTGATTAACTTTTATAGCTTCAGTAGTTACGTTTTATATAGAAACGCTTGTTATAGATTTGGCATCTTTAGAACTATTTTAACTTCAACAGAAATTGTGAGGAAAATTAGTTAAGTCACTGAAGAAGACCGAACGAATACGGTGGAAAAACGATTTCGAAAATAAAATAATCTCTTTGATCTGCTGGATATGTGGTTTTTGTGTCAAACTTCAACATCGAACGGAGTTTTACGTCAAATGACTAAGGTTAATCTTGCTGCTGGTCAAATTATCTTTCTTCGTACCATTCGTTTTAAAATAGAATGTCTCTAACACATATTAAGGTTCAGATACAAACAATAGATTGTTGTATCATTCAATTTTCTTGTTAGTGATCTAATAACAAATTTTTTTAATCAACATAAGTCTCATATTCTGCGTGGTAAATTTTTCATATAAAGGACCATGTAAAACTTGTCTAGTTGACTTCATTTCACGTGAAATTTTCTTTAAAATTTCCAGTATTATAATCCATCGACTCTAAAAGGATATTGTAAGAAAACGCAACTTTATCACTAAACTACCTAAATTGTATATTACTCGATGCAAGATCTAGTCTTTTCCATTTTAAATGAAACAAATCCAGTGCTGTTCACTGAGAATGTCATTAACCCCGATTTATGTAACAGTCATGTGATCCAATTCATATGTGGGCATTCGATAATGAGCATATCGCTTATAATTATCGCAATCAACCACATAAACCTATGTTAGTTTCTTATACTACGGTCGGTGAAGTAAGAAAGTGTCCAACATTTTTTGTTTAGAAAATTGTTTCAATACTTCACAAATTAATTGAAAAGTTTGCAGGCTCGCTTTGATGCTTTTGCATCAGTAAGTGATACGGATTCCTTTTGGCTATTCTATCCTGACATCTTTGAGACGTATATTTGAAGCTCGTGTATATCCTTTTGAAAAGTGGTCGCTGATTGTTCGAGCTTCTCCCGAATGCTGGTAGAATTCCTCATATTTCTTGAACGCAGTTGAATTTTCATAAATGCCTGAACATCTTCGGGAAAGTTGGCGATGGGGGTAATTGCGTTTGTCAATCCAGCGTGACTACACCATTATTTTCCTGCCACGCAGCTAACGCCGTTCCCATGTGGTTGGGATCATTGTTTTGGGGAATACACTCTCCATTATTTTTGATGAACCAATGTAGAACATCTGATTAGGAAGTCTCTCTGTAAGTGAGATTTATTTTTACAGTGCTCAAAGTGCTGTGTATTAAAAGAGGCTGCTAAAATCCTTGTCAACTTTTTTTCACCCGGAAATACCACCTGACCTACTCTGTTGCGAACACCATCGACTTGCATATATGTTTTGCTGTATTCCAGTCTGACGTTTTCGTGCCCCTGAGGTGCGTACATAAACCATAAATAAATGTTTTTGCGATTATTGTAGATATCTGTCTTCAATAACGTTGCAAGGCAGAGTTTGTAGCTAATTTTCATGACTTTGTTAGAAATTCGACGAAAGGAATTGAAATAATTAAATTAAAATAAATAAATAAAATTAAATAAAATTAAAATAAATAAATCCAATTAATTCGCTTTTACGAAAATTCTTTGTTTCAGTTCTTTCCTCAGCGAAGAGCAGAAGCTCAAATACTAATTGACTCTATCTTCGAAACATCAGTTTAGGCTCGAAAAACTTCAAAAATTTGTTTCCTGTTAGTTTTGCGTTTACCTTTCGAGGACTGAAGAAGGAACATTTTTTTTTTATTTTTCTAGGTTAAATAGTATCTAATTTTGGAAATCGTCTTCCTCTTCGTAAAGCAATTACTCGTTTAAAACTCCGCTTCGGTTGCATTTGAGACTTATTTTTCACGCTATATAAGCTGTCAAGCGGACCACTTCACGCTATTTGCCGGTAAATCTGATGAATAAGGAAAACTATTTCGGCTAGGGGAGCAAACTTTGCTTTTGTGTGTTTTGAGCCGTACTTAAGAGCTCGTTTTTTCCATATGAGGACTCCCACCCTGAACTTCTTTAAAGAAAAAGGTTTAGCAACCTAAATAATGCCCGAATGCCTGCCAACATATTAATTATATTAATTCTTTACCAGTTTCCTTGTTTCGAAAAACTCCAACTAAACGTACATATACAAGTTAGCAAAATGATCGAAGAATCTGTGTTGGAAGTTGAGCACGGATCAGTGAGGCATAAAATGAATGTCTTGTGTTAGTTTCACACCAACGTTTTTGGTTTTTGGTTCAAAGTTTGGAAATAGAAAATGATTCCAATTGGCTGAACATAAGAATACGTTTTCCAGGATTAGAAAATTAATTCATTTATATTGGAGCACTAACGCGCACCCACATCAGGCTTCGCTCTAACTCTAATGTAACTTTCTTTTTCGCAGAGAGAAGTCTAATGGCACCTTATCGAAACGATTGTTAAGCGATATAATTGTTTTTACAGACTTTTTTATTGCCTGTAGGGCTGGTCTTCAAAATAACAAAGACTCACTTAAATCTCAAATCTCGTCAAAAGTTTTGAAAATGGGTGAAAGTTTCTTGTACGTAACTGTTCTTTCTGACTTTTGTTTTTTGAAAGTTACCAAATCAGCTGTAGACTCTATATCTCTCTCTGTGAGCTATAGATTTAACTTGTATCTCTGGGAATCCTGCTCATTGCTAACAGACAAAATATTTAGTTGCTCGGAAGTATATTTTATTCTAACCAGAATCGTTGAAGAAAAGTAATCACTAGTCCGTTTTGATGTTGCCGCAAGCCAAAATTAACTCTGGGTAGCTTGAGTTCAGCTCGTTCAGAACGATCAGAACGAGCTGAAGATGGCTGCATGCAGCCGAAACGCGTCCTCGAGACCCACGAAGCAAGGCCCGGCGGACCCAAGCTACCCAGAGTTAATCACTAGTCCTTTTTGTTCGAATATTCCTGCAAACAATTTGGATATGATTATTGAAATTGAGTTAAGTTCATGTGTAATCATCAGCGTTAGTCCACATAAATGCTGCTAGGTATATTTTCATAACAATCAGGAAAACAAATTCACACAAATTTAAGTTCGCATGATTTATAGTAGCATATAGATTATTTATTATTCATTGAAATTTACATTGCTTTATCCAGTAAACTTGGTAGATTTTGTTGATAAGCAACTTTAATTTACGTTTATTTCATAATATACTAAATGAATTGGCATATATTTATAATAAGTTAACCATTACTAAATATTTTAACGAAATTGAAAAAAAAATCTTTTAGTGGCAATAATTTCATATTCGTATATTTACTTTCTACATTTTTCTCTATTTTCTTTCTCATTTTTAGGTTAAAAAATTGTTGTTTCCATACGGAACTCATTCAATAAATCAATACCAAAAACAATCGGAAAGAAAAGAATATAATCCAAAATCTATCCAGAAGTAAGCCAAAACGAAATTACGCAAAGAACAATTCGTATCATTTCTCTCGGCCGAAAAAATGTCTTAAAATTTCAGCAATAAGGATCTATGGAATTCGAACTCTTTTTTGTACTTGATGTTATTCATCGTGTCGGCTTAATTTAAATTAATAATTTACATATTGAAATGTTTGTGGAAAAGTATATAGCGATAAATTAAAAAAGAAATAAAAAAAAAACAAAGAAAAAAGAACGTGTAAGAATGTTTACCAAATTTATCTAGTAAAAATCACATACAGTTAAAATTAGCTTAAGGTCCAACATTTCGAATTTATATAAAACAAAGAAAGAAGAAAAAAAACAAACGTGGACAGATTTATTATCATCGTATAAAGATAACTTTCAAGACATGATGATGACTAAATGAATCCTAATACTAGTCTGAAACTTAAAAGTATATATTTTGATTTTATTTAATTTTGTTTAAAACTGAAAATCGCAAAAAGCACAGGAGGTGAAGAACATCTGAAAGATATAAATACGATTATTTAGATAATAAAAAAAATTCAACTAAATAGTAAACTATTGACGATGAAATTAAAAAAAAAAAAACCAACAAATCAAAAATTTTATAAATTATCTGTAATTGTAAATTATATCTGAAATTCATATTTAAGCTAGTGAATGGATTTAAAAACTGTATACATACCATTTGAAAAAGAACATGTCGAAAAAAAACATACTGTATATTTAAAAATCACTAATATATATTAAAATTAGTAAGGAACTGAATAAATAGAATCAGTGACTATTGACTATTTATGTATATGTACCAATCCAGAAGAAATGTTTATAAAACAACTTATTATATTTTCTCTTATTTTGCAAGTAAGTTTGTCTCTCTTTGAGGCGAACTAGACAATTTAAATTAAACGAACTATGACGGAAGTAAATGAATATGTAAATTTATATAACAACTATTTAAATGATAATAAGCGGCATAATGCTAGAAGACACAGAATAACTACCATTGTAAGTGTAACGTTACAAAACAAACAAACATATTGACTATACAAAGATAAAAATCCTAAATTTTTTACTGGTAAATAAAATTGATCATTTTCATTCTAAATAATTCACATAATCTATGTGTAAATGCAACAATAGAGTCAATGTATTGTAAAAGAAGATTAACTTGCATTCGCTCGACTCATAAATCAAATTTGTATAAACACTTTAAGAAAAACCAGAACAAATGAACATAGAAGAAAAGCACAATAAAAATATTTATATATTTTATTGTGAAAGCAAAAAGTAACTGAATTATACTAATGTGTATTATAAATAGTCAAAAGTTAGAAATAATTAAGTATGCTATGCAAATGAAAGCATAAAAACATTTGAAAAAATGTCAGTGAAGATGAAACAACAACAAACAAAAAAAAGGAAAGAAAAACCAATTTTAGGTCGTTATCCTTTAACAATTTTCTCCTCCCTCATTATAAATACTGTGTATACCATTTAAATATAGAAATATAAAATGCAATCTTTTATGGCGTAGGTTATGAAAATTTAAGTTAAAATTCGAAAGGGAGAATCTTATTAAAAATATAAATGAAACGGGGATAACAAGAAAATGTTAGAAATGAGTAGATGAAAATCAAAGAAAAGAAAAGCGGAGAAAAGAAATTGAAGTGACATTCACATTAGACCTATTAGATTATCGTGTAACTTGAAACAATAATTAATAATTGTTTTCTTGTAGAAAATTTAATTGTCTTCATATCCATGAGAAAATTTGTTCTTACGCTATGATTGTGTAAATGTGGGAAATGTGTTAGGAATTCGTTAAATTTTTATTTATGTTACCCTTATATGAAGCTATTTTTCTTGAAATTTAAAAAGTAACCATTTAGGCCATTTTGTACTTGAATTTTAAATATTCCTTAGTATCCAACAGCATGAAAAAAATGCTTAAAAATTCAAATTTTGTCTCAATTGCAAAGCACTTTGGTAATCTCGAGCAGGAGAGAATTGGAAATATTGTGTTGATTACTTTTAAATGCTCTGCAGGCAAAATCAATTGTACAAATATCCTTTCCTTCGTAGAGCTATACAATCGAGTGGATTTCAGATGACTGATGCGAATCCCTAAGACGATAGTGATGTATGCGTTTCGGTATACGTTATGATTATACCGAAACAACAATGAAAATTGCACTCTGTAGCTTTTTCTTTTATTCGAAACAATTGACAGTTCGTGGTTAGTAAGTTGTAGTTTATTTCACAATCTCTTTAAATAAGAAAATGTATTCTAACTTTGTTTTTCGCTTGAGACAGGAACCAAACCAATGCAGTATCGCAATTTGCTGCAATAAATGCAGTTTTTCGTTGCTCGAATCTAGTAAGTTGAAATAATTAATTTTTTTCTCTATAAATTTGACAGATCGACATAGTATTCGTATTCGGAGGTTACTCTAGAGAAGAGAATACAAAAACAACAAAGGGAACAAAGGGGATAAACACTATGTCAAGACCCGAAAATTATTCTATTAATCGGGATTTGTTTTACTGTTTGACCACGTTCGATAGTTTATCAATTATCATTTTGGTAGTTGTGAGCAAGTAAGTTACGCTTCAATTTGTTTTTAGTAGAAAAAAGTATCAATATGGATTTTGATCCTTAGATTTCTAGTATAAGTTATACTACACCTTGCCAAAAACATTAATTTTTCTCTTAGTGACATTTTGATAGAATGGATCTGGGTTATTTCTTCTATAAATTCTTAAAGACCAAATAGCTTCCGTTAATGCCTTGTTCAACTTCAAAATTAACAAAGAAATTAACACCACTTATTACCCGAAAAGGGACAAGTCTTGACAGTACAAACAAGTACGAGTCTTAAACAATTCAACTTTTTCCCAAGTGAACACCAATTATTCTCAAAATTGGACTTTTCCTTTTTTAGTCTTCAGTAGTTAGCCTCGAATTAGCGCGGGATCACCGTCAATATTAAAACAAATTTTGAATGGCTATTTGGCTATTATTTTGGTAAATCTTCGTTTGAGTAATCAATCCAGTCCGATAATCATTTTGATGCTTGATCAATTTTTGGAATTTTTAATTTCAAGTGAAGAAATACTTCCTTATTGTTCTCCTCTTATAAAGCCACTCTGAAATTGGGGAGGTAAAAGCGCCCTAGGCATTGATTTGATTTGATTTTTATCACTATTCGCTTTCACGACCATGGAAATATATTCAGAATAATTAATTCGACGGGAAAATAGCGAATGTAAAGATTTGAATTAAAAATATTCACTATTACAATCATTTTCAAGACTGTAATCAGGAGTCATATTAACAATATACACATTGTTTTCAAAAATTATACTTATGAAAGCATATTATTTGTGTTCGAAATAGTTTCGACGAGGAGAAATTATTATATTGGTAGGATCTTCCAGCCTTCTCATGTTTTTCATAAGCTCCTCTTTTCGAATCCTCTTGTCTCCTCCTTCTGAATCGTCAAGTAAGAAAAGCATAAGTAGTAAGCATGACACAAATCACGCGTTGAGTTTTCTTTACTTCAGATTCTTAATGCTAATGCATAGCGGAAAATATATGGTTTTTAAGTTCTTCTGACATCCTTCAGCGCCAACATTGCAGCGCAACACTTGTTACTCTCTGGGATGTACGATCGTTCCTTTCTTCCATTGGCTTCAACTGGCTTGTAGTGCTCCGCCGAAAAATAATACCAACAAATATGACATTTCGAAAGATTCCGTGGTACTTCGGGGTTTGAAGCCTCATTTTACGAATAGTGAACTTGTGACAGTCACCATTTTGATACTAATACGAAAACTGCTACTGAACAGCTAGTAGTTGGTCCACTAGACCTGAATTTTCTTATGGAAGGAGGTGATGGTTGTGGGTAAAAGCTTCACAGATAGAGCAATAGTATCGATTTTATAGCCGCAGTTTTAAAATTTCGAGAATTCGACTGCTACTGCATTGGTTTGAACAGAATTGAAGTGGTCTAGAAGCTCTCAATTAATTTTAGACGTAGTCATTTTGCAGTAAGGACGTCGATTTAAATGCAAAATTTTGAAGAACTTTAATGAAACATATGCAAGTCGCCAATCATAAACATTTCTGTCCCCACTTTATTCCTCGGTTAGCGTTAAAAATATGCGCTGCCCTGATCTGCTCTCCAAAATCGCTTTCAAGGCACTACTTTCCTGGCTAGCAATTATTCGCCGTAGTTTTCCGCTTGAATAATGGGAAGCGTCTTTGTGATAATTTCCGATTTTGGATGGCTGCAGCAGACTTCAACTTCGTCGCAGGAAAACTTCAATGTTTTGGATTATTCCTCAATAATCTCTATTCTTCGATGTATTTGGATTTTTCTGTGCAGATGTTGCATTTCTCATTTGTCTGCTTAATTACTGATGGGCACATTCATAAACATCTGAAAGCGTCACTTATCGCTGTCTTAAAACAATTGTAATTGATAGCTTGGTTCGAGGTTTTCGTAATTAGCTTGTGAGTATAGCCACCTTCAAAAGAACCCTTTGCTTTTATAAACAACGTGTAGTTGATATCAAGATTCTAGATTGTAAGTCCACGACTACTCCGAAAAATGTCGAACGATAGGCGAAGTTCGGGAAGCAAAATTACAATTTGGTGTAAATCTTTTGGGAATACATATTGTTTTGTTATAGTACCAGATACAGTTCAATACTGGGTTTTCAGAAATTTGCTGCTTTTACTTTGTCCCTTATTGAAAAAAAAAATAATCGTTGCTAACATTAAATGCAAATGTGTTTTATTTAACTTTTAATTTTGTTAGTTTTTTTTTTTGGATATTACCATAAAGTTGTCACAAATTGATAACATATTCTCCAAATTTTCCAATTATAGCAAATACTGTGTATATAGACATTCTCATATAATTGTTATGCATTTCTATTAATACCTATTACAATTATTTATTTTTTCCATTTTTCTTTTTAATTTGTTAGCTCACATTAAAATATATTTCTATTAAATAATGATTAAGGAAGAAGATTAATGATTTATTTAAACAAAAATTATCTATATATATATATATGTATACATTTAGAATTTATAATTTTAATTATTATTTGTGAACAAAACACTATTCAGCTAGTTATTATTATTATTTTTTAAGTCTGAATAGTGGTTAAACAAACTATTTGGAAACAATTTTAGTTATTACGAATTAATTAGACATATTGAATGGATTTAGATAAAAGATTGATGAGAACATGATAAGAATAAAAGAATAAATAAAAAACTGAAAAGAAATAAAACACAAATATTATTATTTAAAAATGGAAAACAAGAAGAAGAAATAGTTCGTTATCTTATTGATTAATTAATTTAATAAAAAAAAATATTCTGATTATTATTATTATAAATATATATTATAGATGAAGGAATTAGAAACATATTTAGTGCGAAAGAAAATAAATATAAAAATGAATAAATATGAGAAGAGCAAATGATGTAACCATTCATAAAATTTCATTATTTGAAAACAAAAAGAAAAATAAAGAACATTTTTAAGAATACTAATGATTTTGAAAGAAAAAACTTAAATGTTAAGTGGGTAATTTGTTTAAGTTGTTCGTCTGTATTAGTGGGGTGCTCGTATTTCGAATGATGTTTTTAAGCACGGTGCTTGTTCTTCCTAGATTGATCCAGTTTATCGTTAGAGTCAAAAGGACTAAAGAACATATCCCCACCGGTGTTTCTACATAGTTTTGCTTATTTTTCATTGATAATGAAACACGAACAACCAATGAAAGAAAATGAAAACATGACTAGGTAGACTGATTTTATTATTTCTAATATTTCAATATCGTTCAAAGATCTTGGAACATATCAAGTGACCCTGGAAACCTTGAAGGCTGAGCGCGATAACACGGAGCTGAATCATCACGAAAAAACGAGAATCCTTAAGCTTAAGATTCCCTTTGTAGTTTCGTAGTATTAGTCGTAATGTTTTCTATATTCTAATGTTAGATGAATGTCTCGCTTTGAAGAAAATCACTTCACTGAATATAGTTCGCCTTCTCATGGTGGAACTACCCGTTCCGTATGGTACACTTAGACTGTTCAAATTTGATGGGGATTTAAGCGCTGTCTCTCATTCTATTTGGACGTTCGTGGATTCTATTTGGGGGAATTTTAATGAGCTTCTGTGAATCTCTTTTCTCAAAAACAATTCGCCTTTAAAGGAGTATCTGATGTCCAAATTTTACCTGTTAAATATTACGCCGTATTATTTGTTTGGCTATCAATAGTGTGATGAATAGTGCTGATGAGTTATGTTTTTAAAATCCGGTTTAATTTTGTAATTTCATTAAATTTAAGCTGATTTCTCCTCAACACTTATTTTTGAGACTTTGGGTACGAAGAAGAAAGACATTAGTGATCTGCTTTCAATATTAAATTTTCGCTCATACTCAAGAAATTTTGCACACTATTACACTATTTCGGCATTAACGATTTACTAACAAATCATTTATCAATAACGATTTACTAAAAAAATCATTTATCAAAACTCAGCACTTTCTTATTCCCACAACATTTTATTCCCGAAATTCTAGTGCAAGAGGAACAAAGCAGGTGATATAACAATTAATATACGAATCTTTTGATTCAGGATTGTATAATATGTTACAAAAGATCCTAAAAAGTTCGCTTCGAGAGGATTTTGTTGATCATTTGCCTTCTTTGAAGCTAGTGAAATTCAACTTCTTAGTCCTACGAGAACCTAGATCCTACGAGAACCGAGAAGTCCTATTAAGAACTGCTGAAAGCGAAATGAAAACAAACATCCATTTATTGGTAGAAAAGAGCTTTTCACACAGATGTTACTTCTGTGTATTGGACTTATTTAAATACATTATCTGCTGGGTTTTTCGAAAATAAATCGGGATCAAAATAATATTGACGGAGCAAAACTCTCTTTATTCAAACAAATTCTATTGAAGATGCCGCAACGATTTTTATGCAGTAATAAATGACTAATTCAACTTTTGTACTAACTTTAAAGTGTGATGATTTATTTTGAACAATTGTTGTAAATATAATAATAATGATAAAAACATGGGAAGATATACTTGAATGTCTGCTTAATATAAATATGAGCAGCTTGTGGTAGTCGAAGAGTGTCAATATATTTTAGAGATCGACACATCATAAAAGATTGGTGCCTTAACAACCTTAGCTTTAATTGAAATTAATCGAATATCTCATTAAATAAATTTTAGCATATACAGTCCCGAACTGCTTATGCAAATATATGGCAAGTGAAGAACATCAAGGAACAAAACGGTAAGCTGTTGCGCACATCATTCTCAACAAAAAAAAAAACCGTGATGGGGATAGTAACAGAAATGCTGCAGCAACATTTCAAGGTGTAGATCAAGGTGTGTCTAAAGATTTATCGCGCTCCATAATGCAATTATTATCCAACTTAAATTAATCCAATTAATCCACGTCCAGTGGAGGTTTCTTTCTCGCGCTTTGCGGATTTCATAATTTCAACAACGTCTCATTTCAATTATTTTATCTAGCTACTAATAATTAGCAAAATTAAACTGTTACCACAGATTCGTCCTAGTACCCATTGTTCTAATGATGATTTTCATTTTCAGGAATATATGTAGGATACAAGAATGTTTCCATGGAAAAGTGAAGAGCAGAGCATAGAAATCTCCATTTGTTACAATCATAATGCACTTTATTTAAGAAATATTCGACATATCATTTACAAAAACATGAAGGAATCTCCGTACAAAAGTTCAAAATACTCGAACGAACGGCACTCGAAATTAAAACGTAGCATTAAAAAAGTCTCCAGAACTTCTCTCACATAAAACAATTCAATAATGTGGAAAACCTGGAAGAAATCAACTGGCGCTTTTCAAAATTTAAAAGAACACAAAAATGAGCCTTTATTCATGCTTAGCGCATATTCATGTTCACAGATTTTCCAACCTGTCTATGCCATGAAATTGAGGAAACGAACCATGTGCCGAGAAAACCATCTAGAAACTTAATCAAACTTCCCTTTCCGCTATTTAAGTAAATGAATTGGAGTACATAGTTAATATTGATCCAAAATTAATCCTAGAAGCACAATGAATGGATTTTAACTACTAATTCCTCAAAATAAGTCCTCGTTCAAAGACTTATTCTACCTTCAAATATAAAATCTTTCTAAATAGTTGTTGTGTCAAGTGATGGGGAGAGTTTGAGACTTTCGAGAAATTCAATAAAATTTTATTTTACAGAAAACCAGAAAATTACTTTTTTTAATAGAAAACTGTAACAAACAAAGTCCTTTTATTGTTCAATTTATAGACAAATTCCTTTTTGAAAACTGACAATAATTTTCAGGTCGATTTTATTCAGATTTTTCTTTTCTTACAATATGACATCATCCTTTTAAATATTACTTTGGGACTCCAATTAATTAAGACGTTGCAGTTCCTCGGTCTGGTACTTGGACCTTGCACCGGGGGTCTCGAGTTCGAATCTGGTTTAAATAGTGTTGTTTCGATATTTTTATAAGCAATTTCACAACACATATGAATTACGGTTCCAGTCTATAATTTGTCAGTTGGCTGGCTACGGAGGAACACGGTTGTTGTCTATAATATATACTTTGCGTCGAAGTCGTGTTGGAAATTCTGATGGATCTCGAGATCCGTGTCGTCGAGTAGTTCGGCGGTTTCTTGCCAAGCTAATTTGGGTTTGGTTTAGAGATGTGCTGTGGTAAGCAGAAATCACCATCTGCAGGTCGTCGACCACGGTGCTTCTCGCTAGAGGCACCGTGGGATTGTGGCGCGTCATCCCAGAGGACAATGGCGGCCACGAAAATAAAATAACGAATAAAACTACCAACAAAATTGAAATTCCGGCGGAAATAGGGAAAGGGGAAGGACGAGCATTCTCCTGACATTAATTTATCCTTTCGCATATTTTGTTCCACAAATCTTACCATATTGCGTCCTACACGTCATCTTTCATTTTGTACTTGCTACCCTGGAGACACATGTTTGCTCGGCAAAATTATTCGAGAAAAATTTTTAAAAATTGTATGAAAAATCCGGGCAATGTACTAGGCACCCATAACCAAGTAGCAAGCAAATTTTCTGAAATTTTTAAGTAGCATTTGCAAACAACAGATGGCACTGCTCAGGTGAATTTTGAATTTTTACTGGTGGGTGTCCCTGCTACGATCGGACAAGGTGTCGATATAACGTACCGATAGATGGCGCGGTTTAGTTGAATCGCATGGTGGTTGTATGTGATAAGAATATATTCATGGGTGGTGTATTTGCTAAGAATCAACATTTTAGTCAATAGGTAGCGCCAATAATGGTGGCAATATTTGCTAGATGATTATTGATAAAACTACTTGCAGTGAATAGGTGGCGCTGTTGGCGGGGGGAAATGGCCGCTATGGTGTGTGCTTAGGCTAGACTAGTCAAGACGAATAGTGTGTGTAAACGGCAAAGGGCGGTAATAATTAAAATGTTATTGCTTGTGTCGAATGAGTTGTGTTTATTAGTACAATATTATTAAGGCTAATATACACAAGCTTGAGTAAAGTTTGATTATATGTTACAAATTCATGCTTGGAAAGCAAAAGTACTTATAAATTGAAAGAAATAAGATGTGGAGTGTACTAATATCTAACTCAGCTCTATGAAAAACGCCAAGTTGAATGTTATTATCGAATGCCTTGCGTTAAAAATGTCAAAGGTGTGAGAAATTTTTGCTTTACAATGACGGGATTGATAATTGTTTCATTTATTTGAAGCTAACTAACAGATTTATGGTTTTAACTAATTAATAGATTATGTATTTAAGTTTTATTTATGATAATTCTCATTGAGCCATCATTTTTAGCATGTTCAAAGACATTTTGGTTTAAGCAAGATTAGGGAGAGCTTGGATTAGTACAAATCGAGTCTTAAAAATACGATTTCAGCCCTAGCGCTGATTCTCTGCTGAAATTTGTTATAAGAGGGTACGAATCAAATTGATATGGACTTTTGTTTTAACATGAATAACGCAGCTATCATTTTCTATACATTTTCTTAGCCTTGTTACTATATATATTAACGTTCCTCACGTACCATGAGTGCAACTGAAAAGGGTGAACACAGATAAAACAAACTAAAGCGGAAAGAAAAGATAAATTAATGAACATACTTACACTTTTTATGTTATCTTACGTTGTAGAGCATAAGATATGCTACGCTATAAGGATGCGCATACATTCTGTTGGGGTTGTAACGAGAATGAGATCGGCTTACAGTTTATTTTCTGCAATTCTTCTACATGGTCATGTAGAATAGGTGGAAGAATTGGTTGGAATCGGTGGGAAACAGCTTAAAAACTTTTCTTCACTCACTAATTTGTTTCGTAAAAGAATAAGAATGTGATATTTGTGCTTTTCGGCTTCTAAATTTTACTTGAAATATAACGTCAAATCGCAGGAATTGACTTGTTCACTTTATATAAGTATGATACGGTGATATCTTAGGTCCTTTGTTATATCTCTCATTTTTTTCTAAATGCGAGCCTGCAGAAAATTATAGATCAGGCAGATAGAATCAAACAGAACTTGACAGAGGTCATAGGGCGCTGTACCCTTCACGAGCTTTGGACTCCTGCAAAAGGTATCTTAGGTCCAGCAGTATGACCTCCAATTACTATAATTCGAGTAGTGAGATTCTATCATTGTCAATCGATTCCCAATTTTTAAGGTATCGTTTCCTTTCCTCAGCGTTATTTGGTATCCACTTGTTATCCACCCGCTGCGTGGACTTGTCAGGATTGTCGACAAGTTCGTACAACTCTTGCACGTTCGTGCATTGCAGTGTTTGGTTAAACAGTACCGGGGCTTTTCCGTTTCCAACTACAGTCCAACATCAGAGTCAAAGGCATCAGTCACCTGATTATGCGTGCGAGCTTGTGATATTAGCGGCGCTATTGTCCTTTTTGTCTGACAGACTAAAGTTTAAGTGTTGCTGAGATGCTGCAATCAATGGAAAGGCAATGTTTGCAACAGTATATTTCGATCGTGACTGTCAATTGATGGTTTGAAGTCCACGGAAATTCGGAGGACATCAATATTGATACCTCGGCATTTACCCAAGGCATGATTGAACGTAAAAAGTTCATATGTAGTCGATCGGTAGTTGATCTTCTATCTCTAACACTGATTTGATATTGCGGATTTGGGAGGTGAACAGCAAATTTGCGTTGTGACGATTGATCAAAAAGCAAGGTGAAATTGTCATTTAAAACTCCCGGGAATTAGAAGGCAGGTAAATTTTTTTTCCTAGGTTGGTAGGAATGTCTATGACATTTACCAAGCGTCTGTTTGTTAAAAGGTTTAATTATCTTAGAGTTACACGCGTTTTTGTAAAAAATCAAATGTGAATTTTTCGATTTTTACAATCGCCGATCTTGTTGAGCAAAGAACTTGTGCGGACACGTTGAAAATATTGCGGAAGGCCTTTGGTGATCAAACTATGGCACAAAAAAACGTTTATAAGTGGTACAACGAGTTCAAAGCGGGCCGAGAACGCGTTGAAGACGAACCGAGCTCCGGACGACCATCAACGTCTATCAACGAGGGCCACGTTCAAAAAATCAAAGATTTGGTGCTTGAAAATCGTCGATTGACAATAAGAGACCTCGCTGATAGTGTTGGAATATGATTTGGTTCAGCCGAAACCATTTTGAAAGATGTTTTGTGTCTCAAACGCTTGAAGTCTCGATTGGTGCCAAAATCGCTCAATTTTTTGGAAAAACTGCATCGCGTTGATATGTGTGAAACTTTGCTGTCTGACTATCAGCACCGCTTGAAATGCATCATTACTGGAGACTAGACTTGGTTTTGCGCATACGACCCTGAAACCACCGACCAATCCAGTGCAAAAGGTGAAGCAAGACCGAAAAGACCACGGCGAAGTCAATCAAAAATCAAGATCATGTTGACAGTTTTCTTTGATTATATGTGGTGAGGCGCACTATGAATTCCTTCCGCCGGGACAAATTGTCAACAAAAAATATAGTTTGAGCGTTATGCGTCGTTTGCGTGAAGCTATTCGTCTAAAACCGGACAGAATTATGGGCGAAAAACCATAATTCTGTTCATTCATCGCCATAAAACGATGGTTCCTTCATCACGATAATGCACCATGTCATACTGCAGTGGTTCTACGCGACTTTTTGCCAAAAACTCGATTCATGTAGTTCCGCAACCATCGTTTTCGCTTGATTTGGCTCCGTGCGACTTCTGGCTATTCAGCAAACTCAAAAGGCCAATGCGGGGACGCCGTTTTGACACAATTGAGAAGATAAAAACGGAATCGAAGAAGGTCTTGAAAGCTATACAGAAAAAAAGACTATTCCGACTGCTTCGAGAACTGGAAAGAGCGTTGGCAAAAGTGCGTTTCATCGGACGGGGATTACTTTGAAATTGATTTGGAAGAATCAATAAAGAATTTACATTTTATAAACAATTTCACCCTAATTTTTGATCACAGTAGTAGATATATGCCTCCATAATTTTCGCATTTTCGTCCGCCTTTAGAGCCTTTTTGTCCATAGGGATTAGGATAGATTGGAACCATAATATTAGATGTTTGGCCCAACTCATGGATGTCGTTTTGAGCACAGCTGACAGCGTATTTCATGAGTTCTACTGGGATCTCACATCAATCTCCGGTTTTTTGTGATATTCTTGGTTTTTCAGTGCGGAATATCTCACTTCAATCCTTGTGCAGTAACAAAGGAACACGTAGAACGCATAGATGTTATTGAACGTAGGCAGGGTTGGGAGGTTGCCTATAGTCGATAGCTCCTTGATTCTGTTGTCTTTTGATATATTCCTGCCGCACTCGCCCTTCTACAATACGGTCCCTGGCTTATCTTCATGAGTTTTCACTATCCTAAACTTTTTTTGATTTTATTGGTCCTGGTATGTTTTTCAATGGTCTTTCCTTTTTCATCATACAATTTGACTTTCGAATTATCATTTAATTGTCATATCCATTATTTATCAGAGGTTCTCGCAGATCTCCTTTTGCCTCTAAGTATTTCTAGTTAATTCGTACGTTTGATTTATCCTGGCATTTTTCATAGAACCAATCATTACCTGTTATCTAGTCTCCCATGTGTTTGTTAGTTGGTTTATCTTCCATTCATAGTACGTTGCTGGTCTGCCATGGATGGGCACCAAATTAGTTTGAGAGTCCAGCCACACTCTTAAGCAACTGACACCATTTAGAGCTTCCCAATATTGAAACTTTTCAAATCACTGAGTTTAAATGTCTTTTGCAAACAACATTGACAGTTGTATCGGGCGGAACACGAACAATGTTCCAGAACGTCCCAGGACGAAACCACACGATGAAGATGGCATACCAGCGAAACGTATATGTGTACGATACAAGACGGAACTTCGTTCAGAGGACTTTGAAAAAGTTTTCTATTCGTGTCGAGCGAATAAAAAGCGAGCGATAAACGTAAAAATAGCGAAACATGGAAGAAATTATTTGATCAAATAATGCCAAAAATCGTAGTTCGCTCCTCATGATACCAGAAAGTGGAATGTCCACGATCGATTATTTATGT
This sequence comes from Stratiomys singularior, assembly GCA_954870665.1. NCBI lineage: Eukaryota > Metazoa > Arthropoda > Insecta > Diptera > Stratiomyidae > Stratiomys > Stratiomys singularior. The sequence goes on from OX940880.1 coordinate 104,742,325, forward strand.
TGAATGAGTATGCAGGCAATTTGATTGAATGTGTTGGCATCTGGTCATGTCCGGAGTTCATGAGTAGAATTTCGAAGGAAAATAGAAGATTATAACCTTCTTCTTTCAAATTGTCCTTCCATGTATCTTCTATCAGTTTTGTAACATTGAAATTGGCTTTATCAACTCTTTATGTGTAGTCAAAAAGGGTCGAAAAAGGATGAGGCCCAACACAACAGTGAGCAGATAGATATGAATAGGAAAGGCTTCGTCCATATAAATCAGCCATGAAACATGCACTGATAGCTTGAACTTTATCAAGCGACCCTCAAAAATACTCGGAAAGCAAGCCTCGGAGTTTTTGACCCAGTAAAGTGTAAAATAGAAACGAGCCATAGTGCCATAAAACGATGAATTAATTCATACTTATGTTGATCAATCTGTGTCGATATACGTGAAAATACGCAAGTCGCAATAGAGGCAATCTCCAAGGGCTAGAGTCAATCAAAAACGTTCATGATCCTATTCAGAATGCAAAAAAGATGTCATAAACCGAAGGATAACAATTGGGACGATTGCAAGCGTTTGTGGTAGCTCGCGATTTGTGCTCTCACGCGGTCGATGGAGGTTCTAATTTATTCGCCTGAAATGCAAGGGAATGATTTCTGATGTTTTCCTCGGTGTTTCTCGTCTAAAGACTGCTTTAACCTGTGTAAAAGAGAAAGAATGATTAAAATGGTCGGAAATGACAATTTATCAACTTACCTCGTTAAGTGGGGATTCCAGCTGATGAGAGTAAGGTTCATAGATGGGTGGTGGCCAAGAATGAGTAATTAATGAGATTCCTGGAATAAAAACTTTCCTGCAATTAAAAATTATATGATATTTTAAATGCATCATTACCGAATGTGCTAAAGATTGTCCGGTGGTTAGGGCAGTACTACGAGTAAGTGACAAGAGAATAACGAGTCAAACGAGTCCAACACGTTCAAGAAACAACTTTTTTGGGATATTCGGACAGCAGATAATCATGAACTGTTGATTCCTTGCTTTTCTTCTTTCTGTTTTCTAAATAAATAAACTCAAAACGGCGTATATTAGTATTAGGTATAGGAATATGTTTCCACCGTTTTATTCGACAAAGTTTTGAGTTTATTTCCACATAAAAGAATACAGTCACGTCATTCAAAGTATACACCATTTAAAGGTATGACCTTCTCTCATCTTTCGGGTAGGAGATTGATTCCTCGATGGAAAAAATCCCTATCCTTCAATTCGATCCAGTCATCGAGCCATTTTTTGATGCCTTCATACGAAGTAAATCGTTCTCCAGTGAGAGCCGATTGTATGGAGCGGAACAAATGGAAATCCGAAGGAGCAATGTTTTCAAATGTTACATTTCCCAATTCACACCTTCCAAAAAAATTTTTCTTAGCCGGGTTGGCTGCGTGTGGCCTTGCATTGTCATGCATCAAAATCAGCTTGCCATGTCTGTCTTTCCATTCGGGCCGTTTTTCCTTTATAGCTCGATTTAGATGGATGAGTTGCTGTCGGTACACATCCCCAGTGATTGTTTCCGATGGTACTAGAAGTTCGTGATTGAGGACGTCACTGTGGTCCCACCAGATGCACAACATGACCTTGGAAGCGTGAAAATTCCGTTTTGGCGTCGATAGACCTGGTTCACCTGGCATTATCCAATGTTTTGGTCGCTTGTCATAGTACAACCACTTCTCATCCCGTTTCACAATTCGATGAATGAAACACTTTCTTTTGAAGAAAGAGTTGAAGTTGAAGTTCTTTCGTTGGAGAAGTACCTCACAGAAGTACCTCACCAAACGCCATTCGATGTCCTTTCTCAGTTGATGCGGCAGCCAACTCCCAGCTTTTTGGATTATTCCCATGGCGGGCAACCGCTTACCGACGATAGACCTGTCAACAACCAACTCCTGCGACAATTCTTCTAGGCTTCGACTTGCATCTTCTTCCAACAATTGTCGTAGTTATGAATGTTCAAACTTGTTCGGTGTCCCTTCATGATCTTTATCAGTTACGTCAAAATCACCATTTTTAAAACGCCGAAACCACTCTCTGCAAGTCGTCTAAGATGGAGCATGATCCCCGTAAACACCGAGCATTGCATGATAAGTTTCCGCAGCAATTTTCTTGAGAATCAAGTAATGAGCTAAGACTTCCCGCAAATGTAGCTTTTTCGATATGAAAGTTGACATTTTCAACACTAGAAAAGAAAAACGGTGTTCACGCTTTGAAGGAATGTCAACTGCTGCGTTCGTGAGTCTAAACATACAACTTCCAATTCCAAGAACACTAACAAAGCAGACAATAAAATAGTATCTGTAAGGCCATCTGTCTATCAACGGCGGAAACTTATTCCCATACCCAATATTTATCGCTTTTGATGTTAGTTTAAGTTTTTGACACGAAAATATCGTGAATTTCTATAAATGTTTCGTTTGAACCTCCGCAAACTTCCAACGTTGTAACTAAAATGTTTTCAATAAGGGATTAAAGTAATTGTTAACACTAACCACCATTCAAACGTGACAATAATCGTGTTGTAGTTTAATGTATTTGAAATTTTTCTTCTCTATTTCATTATAATTCATATTTCTCTTGTATATATCTACATTTGCAAGTGATATTTTCACAAAATTTTCATTAATTTTATTCATTTATTTCATAAACTTTTTCATCATTTCACTTTTATTCGTCGTCAATCGGGAAGGGGATTTTTTATGCATTTCTTTGTTCATATTTCGAGAAACAAACAAGAAAATGGGACTTTGTATATTTGAATGTAAAATTAAACATTGAGCGCAAATTAAATTTATTTCTTTGTTGGTGTTTCGATTATGTGTCTTAATTGATTGCTTAGCAAACTGTAAAGGAATATTAACGTGTATGTGTATTATATTTTTCCATTTTTCAATTTTCTTTGCTTGTTTGTTTTTTGATTTTATTTTTGTTTTAAACTTAGTAATACATTTACATTGTAATGTAATTGTTTTGTCAAATTACATAATAAATTATTTAAGCTCATCAACTAACTTTAAAATGGACACAACTTTAAGGTTTTTTTTTATTTTGATTTGATAAAGGACTCTAGAATGTTCTCTTTTTCTCATTACTATTTTTAATTTTTAATATCTAGAGACATTCTCCAGAGCATGATGAAGATGACGAGACTATTTCTGTAGTTTCGCAAGCTTTTCATTTAGTCAAAGAGAGAAATCGTTTTAATGCATTTAATTTGATTTTTCTGCACTCGAAAAATTATTTATTGTGTTAACAAAAATTAAAAAATGAAAACTATTCAATATAATATATAGTAATAAATGATTTAACAATCAAATAAAATTTTTCATTTGCATAACAAACAAAGGGAAATAATAATAAACATTTCGATTAAAAATATTCTTCCTTGCATTTGAGTTCAAGGTTTCATTTCTTCGTTATTAATTTTTATTTTAACATGATTTTCAAGGTATTTGAAGTTTTTGTTTTTGTTTGGCAACAAAAACATCTACTCAAAATTTTTCAAGAAATTTTAATGCTCTCAAGCATTTTGAATTGCAGCCGGGCATTTTTCATAATCATATTCTACCTTAAACATGTTTGAAATAAAACGTGCTATAATTCCAGTATGCATATTTTTGCTAACATACATATTAAATGTTTTTGTGTATGTGTGTGTGTGTGTGTTTCAATTGTGTGCCAAATTTTCGAATGCGTAACATACGATAATATTTAAAAATTATATGCTTAAAATTAACTAAAATTATTAAGTGGAATGGAAAATATCGTATTATCCTCTTTCTCTCTCGCTCTCTCATTTTATATTTAAAGGATATTCATGGATGCATTGTAAATGTTAAGGACAGACTATAATTGAAATAATTTGCTTGGATATTGTTAAAAGCAGAATAAATTTCAATCATGTAAGTGTTAAAAACGTAAGAACAACTAAAAGTTAAGGGTTTGTTAAGTGTTAAATGCTAAAACATAAAAAAAATGACTTAAAAAACATAGTAAAGATATATATGTGCATAAAATAACAACGAATTTGAAAATAATTCGTTTGATTAGCCAGCAAAATTTTCAAAGTGCTTAAAGGTTAGTAGCTGTTAGATAGAAGACTTTAAATTATTTATTTCTACACTAGAAAGATGAATTCCTATGTTGGATTCTAGGAAATAGTTTAAAGCACACAAAAAGGTTTTATCAATGAAATAAACACTCCTTATTTAGAATTAATTTCAAGTTTTGACAGCCATTGTCGCCTCAAAACCTTCAATATTCTTATGGCATTAGTTCTTGCTCGGGCGGGAGAAAAATAAAGGAGTGAAAGGATACATTAAATAAAAGCTTTACAATAAACAAAACAAAAAACACTCTAATCTAAATTGGAATGAAGCTTTGCTTTTATTATTAATTCTAATTGATTTTGTTGTACGATAGAAAATAAACGTGAAAATAAACAAAATTTACTATTTACAACTTAGGATTGTTTTTCTTTAAACCTTAAAAATATTTCGTGCAATTAATTATCAAGTTAAAATCTAAATTTTAAACTATTTCAATCTTATAAATAAAATATAAGAGAATGTTTAACGGGGTAGTTAAAAATTTCCATAGTAGGCTTAACCATTTATTAATATATAAAATTCGGACAGATCTTTTGCTAAAATTATTATTAAGTAACACAAAACCTGCATGTATTAAATTGGACGCAAAGAAGTTTCATTGGTACCGAAATGGAAAGACTGTTGCGTTAATTTTGATCGATGCAAGTCACTAACATTGAAATTAAATGAAAAAGTCGCAGAACAATTAGTGAGAACTCAAAATCAAAGTATTTCAGAACTTTAGACCCTGCATACCATTGATCTATATCCTTTCTACACTTTTATTTTAAATTTTAGCAGGGAGACGAATTTTTCCGAGCCTTTTTTAATGAGAAACAAGCCAGGACTCAATGCTTACACCTAGCATGCGCATAATCGTCCTCAATAGTATCAATCCTTAAAAGGTTGTTTTCAAAAAGTCTACCATGTCCTCGACTGCTTGACGATTTTATGTTTTCAGAAATAGTTAGAAATAAAGAACTAAAAAAGGAAAAGAAGACAGACTAAGTAAAAAAGGACCCACACGTAACCAAATCTGTCATCAAATTGTCAAACAGCCATTTTGGGCGAGACAGGAAATGGGACGTTTTGCCTTGCGAACTCAAACAAAATCGATGAAAGGTTGGTCATAATAGCCCAAGTGGACCTCCAAGACCCTCAAGATAGGTAAGTTCTCAATATAAGTAAATTCCGTGGTAGAAACATATTGTACGTCGAACAACGGAGACTGTTTTCGGTAATAATAAATATCCTTGAAAATTCGTCTACACTTCTTCCGCACTCTGCGTACTGTGCGTTACTTGTATCAATAAAATGTGCTTTCAGAGTTATGCTTTAAGTTTCAGGTTCAGTCGAGACACATGTCACCTCTTTTTACATAATTTTCATAACTCTCCATGTTCTGAAGGAGCAAGAAAGATATCGTTGATGCTCCAAAAATTTTGACATGCCCTTGGTTTCACTTTATACGTAGTTAACAGTTCTCAGTGTAAACCTAGCGTGGCCATCTCCAATTAATTCACTTCATTCAATCCATTCCAATAATTATGCCACAAGTCTGAAGTTTATTTCTGGTTTCTACATATATCCTTAATGCCTGCTGTCAAATTGAAACATTATCGCCATGATTTGCGCGATAGCTTTAGTTGAACTCAATTCCAGTTTTCACTGAATTTTCCCATTGCCGATTTGATTTTTTTTAAATTTTGTCCTTCAATTTTCGCCAGGGGCGCTAGCAATACCGATTCATATATTCATAATCATATCAGATTCATGTATTCCGATTCAATATTCATTCAAGTCCATTGGATTAACAAGGTTGGATCGTTATTAGCACCATGAACTTTGCTGTTGTAACTAAATCTCCTTGTTTTTGCATGATTTACCCATTAGAAAATGTTATTTGCATCTTGCGCTCGAATATCTTTGAAGTCTTTTCGGAACAGTGTCTTAGGTAATCCATGCGTGGATTGCATATACCAGCAACAGTTTAATGAATGATTTTTCTATAGGATATTTTATTTCTTTGCATAACTCTGGACCTAAGTAGGATCTACGCTATCGAACAGACCTTGTTTTTTCCGTACATTCACTTTAAGCCCTGAATACCTTCACTGTCCTGTTTTATTCCCGACATAACTCATAGTTGTATTCTCCATTTCTTCTTTTCCAGACATGAATATAAATCCGCATCATATCGCTCTCAAGAATCGTTTGGGGATGGATATGTTTCGACAGTCGAAGGATTCTTGTGTCGTACAGTTCTCTTTGACCTTAGTTGCAGGAAGCTATCCCTCATGTATTATATGCTGGAGTATTCATTTGCTCATTTCTTTATTTATTTATATCTTTGTAGTTTCGATGTCATTTTCAGAAAGGATTGGCTCTTTTCTTATTGTAGCGTTCTTGGACTGAGCCTTAAGCCTGAAGAAGCTTTCTTTTTTTTACTCGTTAATCACATATTTTGAAAATTATCTGAAAGGAATGAATCTATTTCCAATAGTATGATGATCAACTGGAGAAGAGTTGCTCAAAACAGGACGAGGGCTAACAATGCAGCGACTGTCACTAAGAGGAGAGAAGAAGGAATTTATACTCGTGGCAGGAAAAATAGGAATGCGAAGCGTGACACAGGTGCCTGGCAGGACTGTAGTTCAATCGAGGATATACTGAGACTGATTCTGACGCATGTTCAATGGAAATTAAAAAGTAATGGCATTGCGCGTTATATTTCGTTTTTGGATCGCTTGCCGGCTCCGAGAAAAGGAAGATCACTTTCTCAACAATCCCTATGTTTTCCATATATCCTTGCTAAAAGACTCATCTTCCTACTCAAACTGAGGACGGCGCCTGTCGAGATTAAAAAGGCTTAGTCCAAAGTAATGTAGCAAAAGATTCCATGCAAAGTTCTCGATGTAACAAAGGAGGTGTTCAGTCTAGGTGCAGTCGCTTATTCAAAGTGGTTTGATACAGGATTCTCCGAGCCAAAAAAACTTTCTTCTCTCTACAACAAAAATTCAAATTTGGTGCTTACTCTATTAATATCGTTAGAATAGTATTGGGCCAGGAAATAGCAAAGTGAAAAGGAGGCAACGCAATGCTTTATCAGAAATTATAATGACAAAAATAATCTCACACTACTCGCATTGTACATCAAATAGTTTTTTTTTGCAATGTATTTCATTTAGTTTTAAATCAAATTTTATATTAACACAAATTTCCAAAATAAAAGTCTTCTAATTAAAATGTCTTGGAAGGCTCAATACTTTTCAGACGTTATTCAATTTTGTGAATTCTTGATTGCAGATATTTGTAAAGAATGCCAGCATCCTATACCATCGTTATAAACATTTACTGGATTTCAAGATCGACCAGCAATCTCAAATGTAAATGTAAAAAAAAAATTAAAAATTAAAGTTCTTCTAGAAAAATTATTTGACAAATATTATTGCCCGATTTGAAAGTAAGAAGTTCAGTGAGAATGCTGAATCGTACGGGATACCGTCAAAAAATGAATCTAATTATGAGAAATTTGTCCAGATTCGGCGGAATGTGGGAAAATTACGCAGGCGAACGACTTCAAATGAGCTGGATAGGCTACAAAAACTCTGATATGTTTGGAATTAAAATGTTTGGATAGACTGATTGCTATATTATTTTGTATGCACATTTCAGTACACAGCTCAGCGCTCTCAGAAGGATACGCAAATTTTGAAAATAAAGACTTAAAAATAAAATTAATATGAAAAGATCGGTGAGAAGTTGTCGATTACTGAGTGCATGCACCGAAGCTTATCGTTGCCTCTTGATTGAATCCAAATTCAATCCAAAATTCACAAATATATTCAATGTTTTTCATGATCGCCGACCATTTGTGTCTCCATAAATAAATAAAAATAAATCAATGTGAGATACATGCACTGCAACAGACTGTTCTCTAAAACAGTCTGAAAACGGAAAAGGATCAAATTGATACTATTTTGTTTGTTTTGTTAACAATCGCTTAGATATAAGTGAATATTCGATAGAGCCTTGTCTCGATGATGGGAACATAGTATCAATATTGAAAGAAGCTTTAACAAAAGTAGAAAACAAAAGACATTTAATTAAGTTTAAAGGATTTTTATCTCAGGTATGAAGAAGGAAATCGTTCGTATTTACGACGCGGCAACTCAAATTGAAGTTTGGTTTTCGATATCAGGCAGCTAGAACAAAATCGCAACCATGCTAAGGGCTCAATTCTTGCATAGAACCCGTGTAGAATCTTACTTTAAAAGTTAAGCGCACAAAAAACGAAGAAACCTTAAATATTGGTCAAACTAAAAGTTCGAAGCAGATTCGATTCAAATATTGATAAAATAACATGATGCTACTCACGTGGGATACTATGCGACTTTTTTATGAATTCCATTTCTAAAACAAGTTGATACCTCACTGTAGCATAAGCGTTGCAATATTTCACTATATTTTTTCTTCATTTCGTAATTGCACTGAGCTAGCATGTTTCGGACGATGTTTCAAGGAATCTTTTGTTTTTCTTGACGCACGATACATTATCGCAAACAGTCTACCTAATTACCAAATTATTACACCCTAGAAATTAGAAAAAAATAAAGTCTTTACATTTCCAATAGCGCGCACTGAATCAAATCTAAAAAAATCTAAAACATTTCAATAGTTCTAAACTAAAAAGCAAACGCTAAGAATTCTCTGCATGATATTGCACACGATCGATCTGAAATTGTTCAGATTAACAATAACAAAATAAAAGATAGTTTCCTTGCATATAAAATTAGCTGTAAGAAGATATTGGCAAATTTTGAAATGATAATCTTTCGAATTATTGAATTTGCCATTTATCTTTATCTTATTGCACAGAATGGTGGCCATTTGCTAATAAATATTTGTAGATAATTAAAAATTTTAGCTAGAAACCAATATGCAAATTTCTTTCATACGAATAAATAAGCAAAACAATGCTAAGCAATCTTTATGAGCATTTCAAGATATCGGCATGCTTAGAATTCGGATCTTTTTATTGTATTGATAACAAGGATATGGACTTACTGACGTCTGAACAGACAATAGATTGACTTCGGTTGAGTATTCGAAATACATTAGCTCATTTTATCCGAGTAATGATATGAAATATTTATAATTTTGTGAAATAGTTGAAAATTCATAATTCAATTGTAACAAACGCGATGAACCACAAAAAAATTTTTTGAATTTATGGAAAAGTTGAACGAAATTTCTTATTGAATGAGTTTTGAATGTAATCGACTAAGCATGTCAAAGCCTTACTCTGCTCAAAATTGCTAAAGATTGTAATAAAGACTATATTGCATCGATCGGGCCTTCTCTTCAAAATAAAGATACTATACGCTCATTTCAAATGAGCGTGTCAAGTATTTGTTAATGTTAATATAAATATAAATTAAATTCTCTAGTAAAATTGAAACGTATTTCAATATCATACAGGTTAAAAATAATATTCAATAATAATCTGATCATTTTCTATAATGCAATGCACTTTAATAAATGTTGCAAGTTAGGATTACTATATTTTTTCTTGCCTGTAGTCCTGTTGAAATCGAAAACATTTGTTTTAAGCTATGCAAAAATCATTAATCATTCATGCAGCAACAGCAAAGCATACTAAAAAAGTAAAGATGTTGTAGAATAAATTGTTAGAAAATAAGACAAGCATTAAACTAAGGTTAGTCTAGTTTGCTAAAAATTGTTTGTTTTGAGGTGCGTTCAGGTCTGAACTGCTAAATTGTAATTTAAGCGGAATATGCTTAAATTGTATTTATGTAATTAGTAATACCTCATTGATAAAATATCTTTCAGAACAAAGAAATATCAAAGCTTACTATTACATATCCCATTTGAGTGGAACAAAAGGCTTTCGTATTCATCTCCCCATGTTACAACCATTTTTTCTTTAGCATTTGATTGGACATTTATGAATGCATTCTATCATTATCATAATATGATACTATTTACGAAAACTTAACAAGCTTAATAGTCACAATAAATTTATCTACGTTAACATATATAAGTTCCATATAAAATAGTATTTATACGTGTATATAAAGGGCGTTACTCTTTTACTTTTACACTATAATTCATTTCCCACAAATATGCCTTTAGTGTGTATATATATATATATTATAAAGATAAATGTATATTAGTTTTATTTTAAATTTGTACAATTCGTTTTAATAAATTAAAAAGAATATTTCTATTTCATTTGTCAATAATTCAAATGCAGAAGAAAAATTCTGATATTTCAATTATAATAGTTTAAAAGTTAAAGACATTGTAAACGTTTAACAATTTCATAAGAAATATTACGCAATCATAACTTGTTTTACGATAAGTTTGCATAGTATACACGTTCAATTAAAAGCCCAGAAAAATAAGGCATCACTTAACATTCTCAAAGGGTGTTTTTTTTAAAATATTTTCCTACAATTCGTGCTTTTGATAGGCTTTTGTTTTTCGTCGTTATATTCAAAATCTTTATAGACTTATAAAAAAATTAGGTCTCGTAACTCTTGCATCGTTGATTTTTTCATTTCTAATCAAATGAAACTATCAAATAGATTTACTAACAATTTTAAATTAAATAATTTAGTTTGTTTTTTTTTTTTTCAATTATGTCTTTCATGAAAATTCTATGCGAATTTCTTTTTTGTAGACGTCTTGATTTGATTATTTGTTTATTTTTATTTAGAAAACAGTCAATAAAATATCTTGCCCTGTCTATATTAGGCTTTTAAAAATATTTTATGCAAAAATAAATTTCTATGTATATATATATATATATATATATTTATGTTTTTGTTGAATTTGATGTAAGCTTCCTTGTTTCGATAGTTGTTTTCACTGTTGGTGTTTAACTTTTTGGAAATTTTTCTTAATTTTACTCTTTTTTTCCATTTTACATGTTTTACAACTTGACACTTAATCATAAATTTTTCTCATTACTCATTATTAAAATTAGAACAAAAAAAAAACGCAGATTTGTTTTCAAATCTGTTCACACTTTGAGCATAATAATAATTGCTACATGTTGGTTTGTGTTTAATGTGTATAGTATGTATATGTTATGTATATTGTATATATTATAATTATTATTTATATATATATATGTGGTAGTTGCATATACATTCATCAAATGACTTCACACAAACTCTTCAGTTGGATTTATGTTTCGTAGCGAGTCCAATAGAATTGTTTTGATTAAATTTACATTTTCTTTGATGCTTGCCGATTCAGAAGAGCTTGAAGTTTTGATAGTTGATTCATTAGATTTGCATTTGAATCTTCCAAGGATTCCACACGTTTCCGATAGTCAGAATTTTCGGATACCAGTAGTTCAACTTTACGTTCAAGTTGATCCATATATTCTTTTTTCTTCCTTCGACTTTCTTGAGCGGAAATCTGCAAATAAATAATTGTAATGAATTAAATGTTGCTCTTTAATATTTATTTTCGAGATAGCCGAAACAAATAAAGGACTTTCGAATTTACTGCGTCTGGGCAATAGATTTTCATCGGTTTTCCCCACAGATGGAAAATTGATGCCTATCTTTGACGCCTATCTTTGGTAAAACCTCGTATGAGAACAGATATGTGTACTTTTAAGAGAGGAAATTTTGAGCTCACTTTTTTCGAGACAACCGTGTCATCTGAAACTCCAGTTACAAGTTATAAATAAAATAAAAATAAATGAAAACAAAGATACATTTTGAATTTCAATTTCAAGAGACGGGAAACTCGTTGGAACCCACCAAAAATATCATCCTATTTGTGGTAGTGAAGGTGTTTCAGAAAAGTCTCCTGAATGCTTCGCTCATTTTCGTTCCGGGAATTTTAATTTCAACGATGGATTCACGCTGGTTGGCCTTACGTTGCAGGCTTGATGCAGGCATGCATCAAGTTAATATGTATCAAGTTTGCATCGTTGCGAACGCAACAGTTTCGAAATTTTCTACATTTATATTTGTGATAGCTGGACTCAAATATTCATAAATTTTTCCGGAACTCTGACTTATTTGAACAATATTAGTATATCATTTCAATCTTAACAATGTCAAAAATGAAAAACTGAAAAAATCGAGACTTACGTTAGCATCAATGCAAACTTCAGACACCTCAAAGTGGAGGGAGATGGCATGTAAGCGTTTCGTGATATCCCTATCGTATTGAAGGATGAATGTAAACATTTTGAACCATTTGTATAAGGCGGCATTCAAAAACAAAGCCAACATTTGCTTCTAACATGACTAACCCATAAAATATTTATGCGCCGAAGGAACCATTTCTAAAACTGAAACAAATCGGGCCAACCCTTTTTAATAGCAAGTACTAGGCAATGAAAAGTCAATAATAGAACGTGGTAGTATCAATAATAACGAGTCGATAAGTAAGTAGACATGATCGTAGTCGAAGTGAGGCAAATTTTCTCACACGGTTGTCAGGATTGTCTCTAAGGAAGGTGAAGTTGTATATTTGCAGGATTTGTAAGGGAATCGTATAATGCGAGCAACTATATCGGCAACTATGCGGCAAACTCTATCGGTTCTAACCTTTACTGTACTTTACTGTGCCACTGAGAAAACCTGAAGTGGTTATCCTGACAAAGAAGAGAATCCTCATAGAAAGTCTATTAGTGTTGGGTGAATGCGATGGTTGAATCAAAATCAGCAGTGAAATACCTGGGCGTCCTGATACACTCAAAGATGAGTATGTCCCGATAAATCAGGGCAACCGCTGACAAGGCTTCAGCGTGAGTAACGGCACTCGATCGATTAATTGCCAAAAAGGGAGGGCGTACCACATCAAGGAGACGACTCCTGACGAGGATGGAAGGCGGTAGGCGCAGCATGCGCACATCGAATAGTCTTCGGGACGGCAGTGCTAGTAATTGCAGGGGATAAACCCATTGCCCTACTTTCGTGAGAGCGCAGTAATATTTACCTGCGTAGAAGCGAAGACAGCAGAGAATAAGTCACTAAGGAAGAGAGACAACGTTCTCTCAGTGATTGGCGATAGTCCTGGGAGTAAGATGTAAGGGGAAGGTTGACTGGACGTCTGATTCCTGACCTGAGGCCGTGGCTTAGTTGAGTGCATGGTGAGACCGATTTCTACTTGTCGCAGCTCTTTAGCGGGCATGGTTGTTTTATTCTCTGTACAAGATTGGTAGCTCACGGTCTCCTAAGTGCTTGTTTTGTGCAGGAGAGGTGGATGACGCCTGTCGCACATTCTTTTTTTGCAAAAAAAGTAGTAAGCAGCGCGGGGACCTCTTCAGCCAAATTGGAGAGCTCTGTCCAGAAACTGTGTTCAGGGAAATGCTGAAAACGGTTGACAATTGGAATCGCGTGGCACAATATGCTCGGACAGTGCTGACACTTAAAAAAGTTATTTTAGAGCATTGGAAGGCATCGGGGGATCCTTTTATAACACTTCCTTTGTCTTCCTTCCTTCCCGCTGGAGATCCCCATAATGTGAAGCAATCTATAGGCACAGGAACACGAGGCCTAGCCCGAAGTAATGTGTCAAACGGTTCCAGGTAAAGTTCTCAGGACGACAGAGGAGTGGGTGTTTAGTGGGTAGTCAAGAAGCATTGTGCGTCTGGTAGTCCCACGCTGAAGGCATAAACAGCCTTCAACCTCTCTTCACTGTCTCGACAGCTTCGGTATAGATGTTCTCATGCATCTATCGCATAGCTAGAACCTTACGATTTCTGACTATCATTTGTTTGGATCGACTTAAGATTTTCCAATTTTAGGCGATTAGCCGGAAAAGCTAGGAATTGCAATTACCCTTGTTTAGGTTCCAGTTTCGAGGATGTTTTTTTACTGGTACTTGCTGCTGGACTCTACAAGTCGTATCGGTTTTTATTCTTTGAGGTTGTTTTCAGTGTTATATCATTACATGTTTTCTCATTACATGTTATAGCCTTCCAAAAAGTTGTTTCTTGGCCTAGTGTGGTTAATGTTGATCAGTCCTTTATTTTTCTGCGTTTCAGGATTTTTCCGCAAGCCTCCTTATTGTTGATGGGTTGGAACCATTCAATTTAGCTGTCTGTACAATATACTCCATTTCCTTCTTTTTGCCATCACGCTTAATGGCAAGTCTAACATGCGGTTAATCATTGCACGGTATGGTGAAACCTTAATTTGTTGCGTGCGTTTCGAGGAGTTAGGAATTGTTCTCTGCGTGTGGGTTGGTTTCCTATAAACTTCGAAGCTTAGGCAGCCCTCCGTTCTTGATACTAGCGTGTCCTGGAATGCTTGCTCACCGTTCTTTTTTCCTCTATTGTGAAAGTGATGTTCTTGTGTTCTCTGTTGAGGTCTGTAAGAACTCTTGAAGACTCTTCTGATGTACGCAAAGATGTCATCAACATATCTTAACCATACCCTTAGAAGTTTATCATTCTCTCTGGAGAGGGACCTCAGAGGTCTTGCATGCATGTGAAAATTAAGAGGTTCAGGATCAACTTTAATTTCTGGTTTTTTTTAAGTATTGTGTTTTTAACTAGAGATGCGTTGATAGACTTGAAAAAGTCTTATGAAAGCTAACTGAGAGTGATTAATGAATAAAAATAAAAGAAAAGCTACCAAATACATGGTCAGATGGTCTGATATTTGTTATGAAAAAAGTCAATTCAAATTTTATACTACGTGTGAATGGTAAAGCCTATGGGATACCTGCAGAGGTAATTATATTTGGTATATAAAATACTTCGATCAGATACATGAGCGATGGAACACGAACGCATTGACAACTTCATCTTTCTTTGTCAAGTTTATCCATAATTTAATATTAACATAAGCGTAGGAGCGCAACAACTCAAACATTGTTAGTATCAGATGATTCCATACACGAAATCAAAGTAAAATTTGCGCTAAAAAAACTATACACTTAGTCCTTTGCTAAGAACGTCAGGTACGTTTGTGAATTGACGAACAAAAAATCAACTGATATTGTGATGACTGCAGACTGCTCAGTTGGGTTTGATTTGTAAATAAGACGCTCTTCTTTACAATATTTGATTGAAATCACCATTTTATAAGTAATTTCAAATATAGTAAAGTTTCCAGTTCTGCTGATAGATAGTCTGAAACTGATTAATAATAAAACTACAGGCATAGATCCTGACTGTGTCCATGCCTGCTTACTATGCTTCCAAAGTAAGGTCTGCCGATATTGGTATTTTTGCTGAGGTTGTGATTGTGGTCAAACAAAGGGAGGCATGCAGCAAGTCTAGGTGAAGAGAAGTCCTGTTAGTGACGCTATGCCTCAGGAACATTAAGCTCCGCTTAATGGATGGATAATTGGTAAGTCCTCGAAAATTTATTACTAATACTAAATATCTAGTGAGGATACTACTGGAGGCAGCCTGAAACGAAGTTCAGTTCACCCTCCCAACAATTCTGGAAACATATATAATCCGCGGGGCTCAGACACTATCGAAAACTGTGCGTCAGTCCAAAGTCTGAAGGGAACCATTTATACTTGATCTAGCCATCAAGTGGACAGGGGTGTTTTCAAGAATATCTGCTGAATATTGGTAAGTTGTGGTCAGGGCTCAGCCGAATAATTTTTTGGCCAATTAATGGAGACGATAATGTTCCTAACTGGTTTCATCTTCCCAAAATATTTCTGGAAGACCGTGGTCAATCGCTGAGGAAGACCTGGAAGACCTAGGAAGAACTGAAGAGAACTGAGGAAGACCTATTACCTAATGGTAACAGTCGGAAACCAATTATGCGGAAATAAGAAAAAATTCCAAAATTTAAAAGAAATCCCTTCATTTATTTTTCGGAGAGGATTGTTTAGAACAATAATTTTAGAAGTCGGCATGTCTCTTCTCTTGACGGAAAATAGAGGAAAGACAGCTTTATATCAAAAAAAGACTCCTGTTCTCTTGAAGGGAGACTTTAAAGTGTACTAAGCAGGGGATCCTTAGGCGAGATTATTTTACGACCGATCGACAATGTATACTCATGCCCAGTATCAAAACAGTCTTGTTCTGCGCATACTTATGATAGTCTCGTTGGAAAAATGGAAAAACATCAAAATAATTTATTTCTTGAAAAAAAAAAATTGCTGATTTGTTCCAAGGATCAGTTCAATTGATAACGTCTTCAAGTTGCTAGGAAACAAAGTTAATAAGTACAAGGAGAATGTAGGTGCCTGCTAAAAGAAATTTTAGGAAGAAGCCTGAACTTGTTGTCAAGGTCGCAACTAGGAAAAAATGAGGAATCAATCAATGCAAGCTCGACGTTGTCCTTGATTGTAATCGTTTTCAATAAAATTTATTGTTTTAAAGTGATAATAAACTCGGTTACCAATGTCCTAGAACATGTGCTATTCTTCAAATGTACATTTTCAATAACATAATTGTTCAAAGTCAGTTTCACTGATCTTTATACACATTCACAAAAAGTAGTTCAGTTTGTATTGATTCCTAGTGAAGATATTAGTTTGGGTAAATCGAAGGGATAGGTGGGTATATGGTCCGGACCATACAAGGGTTAGCTTATTTACTATCAATGCCAGAGGTTCTGTTTTCAAAAGCTACTGGTGGCATTGATGAGTGTTCTTCCCCCTCACCTCGCTATAGTAGCTACATACGTTAAGGATAATAATCGATTCAAAAATAATCCTGACCATATCCTCTCACGCTCAAAATAAGTTGGCACCAACTCATCTCAGGACACATGTTTCAAAAAAACGACTGTTGTGTCATAGGTTACTAGATTTTTAAATAGATTTTTGTGTTTGTCAGTGGTTCATCAAATTCAGGGTTGGAAAATCTATTTAATTGGTTGCAATTAGTCCAGATCAGCAATACATTTACCTCAAACCACTACAAAATATTATTTGAGCCTATGCTGAAATTGCAAACAATATGGCAGCGCATTTTGAAAAGGGTTCAAAGAAGCATGCTAGAAATTCAGAATTTGAATAAAAATCCTTAAGAGAAAACGAAAGAATGTTTCTCAAAAATATAATTTCGAAAATTTGGGAACTTTAAAAACTGCTTGCACCGGTCTCTTCTTCGGATAAATGGATTTTTGAAAGCTAAACCATGATGCATATCCTTAAATGGGTTTTCACAAATGTACCTACATATGTGATCTCAAGAGAAATTTCACGGTTTTGCAGGATCTAAATTATTGACGAATGTTTTTTTTTTCATTAATGGTTTGTCTGCTTTCCGATATCATTTCGGGGAATATGAGGGATTTCAAAGGGAATGAAAGAATATAAATATCAGGATAATCTCTTAAAGTTAATGGATATAGTACTTGCTTTCCCAGTTCATGGATTCTCACACAAGAACCCGGATGCCTTAAATGCTAAATGCTTTCGAAATGTGGGTCCTTAGAAGAATCATCGGATCTAAACGAGAAAGAGACCAATGGCAATTTGGATTCAACATTGATTTGAAGCCAGAAGTATTTAGAAAAATAACGATGCAGAAACTCCAGTGGTTTGATCGCTAGCAGCGCATGAAGTTGTACCAGGCACGAAAAAACTGTCGAGTATCAAGGAAGGCATTTGACGGGAAGCCTGAAGGACGCAACCTTATATGTTTTAAATCCTGGAAAATATTGGGGGACTTAAACGATCAAACCAGAATAAAGTTGCTCGAGTTCCAAAATTGGGATCAAAGGATCGAGCAACTTGAAAGCGATGCAATGTGACGGCCAGGGCCCATGATCGGAACTAGGCTTTTGATAAGGACAAATATTTCAGTGCACTCGGCTCAGTCGTTTGTATCCTTCTTTTTCTTGGCACTAAAGTCCCTCTTGAGCCTTCCCTTCCTGCACCAAGCAACTCCAATTGTTTCGGTCTATTGACCGCGTCCTCCAATTTTGAAATTCGGGCAGCGATGAACTGTCTTTGTTCACAGAGTCAACCCAGCGTTTTCTCGATTTCCCCACTGGTGACCGCGCTTCCGTTCTCTCCGGTCTCTTTTGGGATCCTTCGAGCGGGATTTCGAACCTTTTCAACAGACAAAGTCTGCAAGACGATGAACTTTATGTTGAAACTTAAATAACTTAAACATCTAGATGAATATTTGTTGGTCAAATTTCTTCGGTATTTTAAGCATTTATGAAGCCGTTAGAAATGATCCTGTGAACAAAAACACGCTACTAGCAAACTAATATGGTCTGCTGATCATTGCAATTCTCGGCGACTACGTGAAGGATTACTGATTACGATCGTACCAAATATGCTTAAGCGTTCTAACTTGAAGTTATAAAGGCATGTCTGTCGTTTAAGGACTCAGGTTATGCAGATGGAAGTTAACAGTGCAGCATATTTTCTTGGTAATTCGTATTTCAATCAATTCGGACGGAGGACATGCGTCTTATACATACCTTATTCTTTATCTTTCGCCTGATTTTCTTGAGGGATTTCTCTTCAGCTTTGGTAAGTGGTAATCTAGTTGGGATTGGATAGCCTTCAGCAAGAAGTGTGCGTTTTTCTTCTTCAGTGAGTACTAAAGTACCAGTTGAACCTTTCTGTTAATACAAGAAAAAGGAGAAATATTAGTGGGTACATGTTTAAATTTTTAAGGATTTTGAAAATACTTACCGGTTGGCTGCTAATCAAGGGTGTGTGAATGGGCTGTCGGGTGGACGAGCCACTGTAACCTACACGTCCTCCACTTGAGCTTATGTGTTGAGTGGATGAGGAGGTGGTTGATGTTGCTGATATCGATGATGGCGTCGATGATAGATGTGATCGTCGATGCGACGATGTTGTGGAAGTTACAGGTGATGATTGTTGAGCTTGGATACTTGGCGGGGACATTGGTGATGCAATATGCCGATCGGGGCTCTGATTGCCCTCTGATTCATCACTAGGTAACGAGGATG
This sequence comes from Stratiomys singularior, assembly GCA_954870665.1. Taxonomy (NCBI): domain Eukaryota; kingdom Metazoa; phylum Arthropoda; class Insecta; order Diptera; family Stratiomyidae; genus Stratiomys; species Stratiomys singularior. The sequence goes on from OX940880.1 coordinate 104,761,361, forward strand.
GCGGTGTTGGTGGTAGACTGAATATGTTGGCCGTGGGAATTGACTGTTCCATTTTAATGTTGAGCTTTGGCATGACTATTCGTTGTGGTTGCAAGCTGGTCGATCCGCTTAGGATAATTTGTTGGTTCTTCAGGAGGCTCTGCGAGGCAGGTGATAGTTGTAAGGAACCATTCTATAATGCAAAAATTCGTATCAAAACAAGTCAAGTCTTTAAAAAAAATCTATTTGATTTTTGTGCAAATACCTTGTGCTCAAAAACTAGATCAGCATTTGCAAAAGCTGCCACATTGGCCATGTTTAAATTGATGCCGTAAGCTGGTGAAACTGGGCTAGACGGGCAACTGGACGTTGGTGACATTGGCTCATCCTTTATGCAGGTATCATCGATGTCTATTTCATCGCAGCTCGATGTGGTGGAAGCATTATCTGACATTGATGAATGCTGTTGTTGCAAGTCCAATTGCATTTTTTGACTTTGTCGATGATGACTGCTGCTCGATAGATTTGAGTTTGAACTGCTTGTTGAAATTTGAGATGTGGATGAGGAGGAGTGACTGCTGTTACTCTGACTTAATGATGGCGAGGCGGATGATGGATCCATGGTTCGTCTTGAAGTGCTGGTTACTGTGCTCATTGACATTGCAGGATAGCATTCTTCATCCATGTCTGGTAGAAGGTGGGAAGAATGGGACATTTTTTAAATAAATACTAACAAATCATTTTATTCAATTATACAAAAATGAAAAAATTATGAAAAAATTAATCAAAAAATCCTCAGTATTATAATTAAATACAAAGTAATATTGAGCAATATTGTGGAGAATATTGTGAGCGTTCGTATTTTTGGGTGTTTCGAAAAATTCGAATGAATTTCGAAACTTGTTTCTCACATTCCAAACATCATACAATTCTATTATTACAAAACCTTACATATTTGAAACGTTTACACCTTAATATGCAAATCATATTTTTCTATCTCGCGACTCTCTATTCATGTGTTTATTCTTAAAGATACGTTGAATGGTGGTAGACGTGAAAGAAAGGCGAAGAATGCCGTTTAACGGACTTTTGATATCAGTTGATTTCAACGCTGGGAAAATGTTTGAAACATTGCTTGCAATGCACACAAATAATAGCACATTGAAAGCGTTGTCGACGAGACAATGATGGAGTTTTAAATAAATGGAAATTAAGTATTCTGGTCACGATTTCCACGACATTCTTCACTTGGATTTCGGTTTGCAACAGACCGTATACTAATTTTCTTTTTCTACTATTTCGCGCGATATATGCGCTCCAGTAGAATGAAATGCATTCAAATTGAAACGTTTTCCACCAAGTTTTTGTTTTTCTCAGAAAAAAAAAAAATAATAAGAAGTCGCTCTTTTTTTTGTTTCGATTATTTTGATACCCAAAATATTAGCGATAGTAACATCAAGGTAGACTAGTTTTACTATAAATTAGGAAAAAAGTACATACGTGTGTCTTAAAATTCTATACGTTTGTACGCAATATACTAAATTTCCGAGAATTGGAATCATTCATTAATTCAATTTCTATTCAGTACAGCAATTGTTTGATAGTAAAATGCAACTGGGGAGATTTTTATGGGGTAGTTTTATTGTTTTCCAGTTTTAGTAATTGTTTCGTTTCAACAAGAAAGTGTGATTGGATTCGGTGATTGGTCTTGGTGTGACGAATTTGAAGTTTTTCATTCGATCGAGTTTTGTTGGATTATAGTCGTATTGAAATGAGTTTCTTGCCCGTTTTCTTATCATTTGTTCAAAGTGTGATAATATGTTAAACATTTCACTTTTGGGTATATATTTTAAGAATATTTAAAAGGTTGTCAACTTTTTTCTGTGGAATATATTTATTAGATAGTTTAAAATGAATTTGAACATGGGCATATTGTAGACAATTTATGGTGCAGAGGACAGTGTTTTTTGACTGTGCTTAATTTGAAGATTTGCAGGAGTTTGACCTTGATTTAAGGATTTGTGAACATTTTCGAGTATTCTATTTTGAATATAATTCAAGAATAAATTCGATACTGCGAATTGCAATCGTAAGTCTTCTAAGTTAAAATCAATTTGAAACCTTTTTATTCAATCAATGTTTATTCAAGGTGAAGGATTCAACCCGGTGTAAATAGATTACGTTCGAACATCGGCGAACAAAACACAAACCCGAACAAGGAAATAGAGTGTTTGCGCTAGACCTCAAAATTAAGATCTTGCCGCGATGTCGTCATAAAGGATTTGCCTCTTGCCTTGGCATTGATAAAAGACACAATGTAACTGCTATGACCCAAGACCTGCTAAGCAAGCTCAAAGCAATTCTCAATAAGGATCTTTTTGACCACCCTGGCAACAAACCACAACAAATAACGGAGATCAAGATAATTAGACCAACACCAGGTCAACTGGTTGTAAACTGCAACGTCTTTGGCATACCTAATGATGCGCATCAACATAAACCATACATCACCCTGGAAAAGGAGGTGCAGCTACTGGTGTTATGGATGCTTAAGGTAATTATATGCAAAACGGAACAAGCGTCGCACGAAGCTCTTGAGCGCTATTGACGATCTAAAAGCCGGGACATCAAAGACTACACAAAAGGTGCATTTCTTTTTCAGCAAAGAGGTAAAAAATAAGGAAACGGCACTCGTCCGGAAATTACAAAAAGAAGACCTATAAAAGTTTAAGGGCTTGAACGGGAATCTGCATTGGGTTTTCCCGGGGTGACTGCCATGAGTAAAACAGCCGACCATATAATGACATAAAAAAACTAACAGAAATAAGTGAGGGTCAATCAAAAAACCCCAATTTTCAAATCAATTTGCTTAAGCGTCTGTCAGATGGGTGTACCAATTAAAGATTTATCTAAGTGTTACTAATACAGTATCAAGGAGATAGAAAGTCTACTCTTTCATTGTTTCGGAAAGGAATACGGCTCACTTCATTTTATTTTTTGGATTAAAACATAGCAGAAGATAAGGCGACCATATCATAAAAAAATAGGTGGAGCCTACATATCCTCTGAGCAACTAATGATGCAGATTGCTGAATTCCACACCCTAGCTACTTATCTAACTTAACCATACTTGTTTATGGACTGTATCTAGATGTATATGTGCGGGTCAAGTTAGCGAGGACAACAAGTCAACTTTCCTTAATAGTGATAATGCAGATATTATTGACATCACTCTAATCATAACAGAGGCCCTAGATGACCTGCATGATTGGAGAGTGTCCCCAGCCCATTGGACTGCTTTTGAAATGGGAAAAATTTAGTCTTGGTCTGCTAAATTCTGATGAAAGGGGATTGGAACAAATACAAATATTAATTTTTGCCACAATTATCGAAAAGTAGTGAAATATATTACAAGAATTCTAGATGATAACGTTAAAGAAATGTTTCTAACAGCTACCATCAGAAGGGTTGGCTGGAGGGAAAAAGTACTAAAGGAAACAAGAAACTATAAACAAAGGCTATTCAGACTAGCAGGTATCGCAAACTAAGATAAGGATTGGTAGGGTTTCAAGTGTAATTTGAAGACCTTCCTTCTAGGGGCAAGTGTATGAAGAGAGAAAAGAAAATCTTGAATTTCGCTTTGTGGTAATATCTTAATTGAAATCCCGAGTAAGCTAGGCGGTAGAAAGCAGAGTGCACGTGAACACTTCATGTTTCAAGAGGTTGTTAAATCGTGCACAAATCATCACTAAGGATGTCTTGAGTCTCTACAGGATCGACCATCTGGGATTGACAGACCAGGAGATTGACTAAGGACGTCTCAAGTGCTACAAGATCAACCATCTGGGATTGACGGGCCAGGAGATTGACTCAGGACGTCTCAAGTTGCTACAGAATTAACCATCTGGGGTTGATAAACCAGGAGATTGACTAAGGGCGTTTAAAGTTGCTACAGGATCAACCATCTGGATTGACGGACCAGGAGATTGACTAAGCACGTCTAAGGTTGCTATAGGATCAACTACCTGGGATTGACGGACCAGGAGGTTGTAAAAATATGAACCCTTGCCTCGCCATTAATATGACTAATATAAATCAGCTGAAATCGACTTAGTAGCATACACATTTCTATTTTGACTATATCTCCAGATTTCAATGTGACCAATTAGCCTGTACATTTAGAGTTTGTATAAGAATAATTACAAAGATGTTTGTGCTAAACGAGAGGAGATATTTGGATATCAAGCAACGTTGGCTCTGTAGATTACGTCACGAACTTCTGCAAATCACCTAGTTTGCGTCAGGATATAGTGCATACCTGTATCTCTAGAAGGTATAACTTTAATATGATTGGATGAACTGATGTACACTTGACTGAAAGAATGTTCAATAGAACCAGTAAATATAGTCTCCCTATAAACACGGATATGCCAAGTAAAGTCGAATTTTTGTTTTATATCTTAAATCTGAGCTGAGCAGGCTGATTTGTCAGATTTGTCAGATCGGAGCAAGTGCACAAGAAGAGTTCGGGTCCATGGCAGCAGCACCTGATAAAGACATAGTTAGCAAGTATATATAGGGCTTACACTATCAAACGACTTCTTCCAGACAGAGATAGATGAAGTACACTTATATTTACATTTGTATTGCTTTTCTGCGTAACGAGAATAAGAGTTTATCGACTACGTTGCAATGATACCTCTCTCAAAGTTTCACACTATGAGAGAGATATTTTTGTTGTATGTAAAATGAGAGCAAATTTGACAATCTTAACAAAATTCTACTCATCTCGGTTGAATACGTTTAGACTGTGAGTTTGTTCGAAGCATATAGTAAATACTTCAAAACAATCTGGATGGGGCATCACAAAGGAAGGATACGAATATTCCATGTAGGAACTAAAGCGAGCTAGGGATAGAGAGAATATAAATATATAAGGTAGGTGGTAGGAGAGATCGTGATGGCAAGCTTTCTAAGCCTAAACGGACCTGGGTATAATCTTTCTGGTGTAATAGTAGTATGCGTAAGTCATTATATATGAATACGAAAATTAAGAGAATGTTAAAGGCCTCCGAACCTTCGTCTTTCAAGAAGTTTTCAACATTCCCAAGAAGTTGGAAATGCAGAAAATTTTCAGTCGAATATGGGGAGTTAGTTTGCTGTGCTGGCGCTTGTTAGTGGTTATACTACGGATCCACATGTAAGTGCTGCTTCCACCATCAATTGCGTAACGTTTTATTGTTGATTCTTTGAAAACCGAAGATTTTAAGCCTAGCGAAACCCTCACTAGACTTATTGTATATATTAAAGGACATTGATGCGGAGGCTCAGGATGCGGAAGCTCGGGATGCGGAAGCTCAGGATGCGGAAGCTCGGTGTCCAAAGGTCGCCTCACTCATACGTGGCAGAAAAGATGAATGAAATTGTGCGGGCTCTCTTCCCCATCCATCCCGCCATCATTGAAGCCAGTCACTATGAAACACCAATGAAAATCTCATTTTTCACGAAGATGGTATTTGAGAAACAGTCTTGTCTATGAAGGCCAGAAAGGCTCCAGGACCAGATGGGATTCCAGTTGAGGTGCTACAAATGGTCTTCAAATGGGCTGTTTCCAGAGTGCTGGAAGGTCGCGAGACTTGTGCTCATTACGAAGAGAAAAGGGGATTCCGAGTTGCCAGCTGCGTACCGCCCACGGTCGGTAAAGTTTTTGAAAAACTTATCAGGGGAAGACTCGCTGACGTGATTCGTGTTGCCGAGGACCTATCTCCACGGCAGTATGGCTTCAGAGTAGGTCGCTCCACAATCGATGCAATTGGAGAAGTAGTGAGCGCGGTCCAACGTGCGGAGTCACATAGTTTTTCCACACGACGGATCGTCCTACTGGATGTCCGAAATGCATTTAACTGCGCTAAATGGGTGGATATTCTGGAAGTGCTAGGAAAGCATTTTCAAGAACCAGTATATCTGATGCGGATTCTCTGGGACTATTTGAAGGACAGCAGCTTACTCTGCGACTAGAAGAAGGTAGGCAAAGTACGATGCTTACTTCAGGTATCGCTCAGGGCTCTATCCTTGGCCTGGGCTTGTGGAGTATCTCCTACCATGGACTGCTGCGGCTTAAACTGCCGGATGGGTCACGCTTGATCGGCTATGCGGACGATATCGCGGCACTGGTCGCTGGACGCACAGTAGACCATGCACAACTCAGACTCAATATGTTAGTGCGGAGGGTAATGGAGTAGATGAACACTCACGGTTTCAGGCTGGCACTGGAAAAAAACTAAGTGGTCATTCTGAAAAAGAAGAGAATCCCCAGAGTAAGGTCTATCAGTGATGGGGACGAGCTGGTTGAATCGAAATCAGCAGTTAAGTACATGGGCGTTCTGATAGACTCAAAGATGAGTTTTCCCCAACAAATCAGGACAACAGCTGACAAGGCTTCAGCGTGAGTAACGGTTGAATGGTTACTCACTCGATTAATGGCCAACAAAGTGGGGCTCAACACATCAAGGAGACATCCCCTTATGACCGCTGTGCGGATCATTAGGAGACGTCTCTTTGATGAGGCGACGCTGTCAGCAAGGAGTTACACCAATGGCGGTAGGTACACGTGCAGAGACACGGAACGCTGCGATTGCACGCGCATGTCGGACAGTTTTCGGGACAGTAGTGCTGGTAATCGCAGGGGGGATAACCAGCACCATACTTGCGAGAGAGCGCAGAAATATTTACTTGCGTAGAAGCAAAGAGAGCAGAGAAATGGTCACTACGAAAGAGAGACAACGTTCTCTCAGTGATTGGCAACAGTCTTGGGAGTACGACACAAGGGGAAGGTGTACTGCACGTCTGATCCCTGAACTGAGGCCGTGGCTCAATTGAGTGCATGGTGAGACAGATTTATACTTGACCCAACTCTTAAGTGGGTAGGACTGTTTTCAGTCCTGCATGGACAACTCCTAACTATGTGATTTGTGCAGGAGAATTGGATGACGCCTACCACACATTCTTCTACTGTAAAAGATGGGGTAAGCAACGAGGGGACCTTTTGAGCAAAATAGGAGAGCTCTGTCGGGAAACTATGGTTGGAGAAATGCTGAAAATTGTTGAAATGAAAGAGATGAAAATTGATGTTGAAAATTGAAATCGTCTGGCACAATATGCTCGGGAAGTGCTGATACTGAACAAAGCTTTATTGGAGCGCTGGGAGACATCGGAGATGGAGGGATCTCTTTTCTAGCACTTCCTTCCTTCCCGTTGGAGAAGAGATTCGCGTAATTCGAATGCGCCTCTAAGCGTAGGAACACGAGACCTAGCCCGAAGTAATGTGTAAAACGGTTCCAGGCTAGATTCTCAGTTGCATAGGGGAGGTGTTTAGTGGGTAGTCCAAAAGCATTGTGCGTCTGGGAGTCCCACTCTCAGAGCGTAAACAGCCTTCACCTCCCTACCACAAGAAAAGAAAGGACAACACATTTACTTTTTAAATTATTTGGCTGGGGTACACGTTTCGTATGATGAGAAAGCGAGAGCTACAATAGACATATAAGAATTTCATTGAATGTAATTGATGTCCCACAAGTGATGGAATTATCAAGGATTTACTTCTGATGTAACTAGTCAACAAGAGATTTTATATAATTTAGTGATGATGTCAATGCGGTGTTATTCGCTCGAAAAATATTGAGCATCCTCCGTACAGTTTAGGCTTTTTCCCTGTAACATCCATTTAAACCAAGCATGGGCAGGGTTATAAAAAATGGTGAAGACGAAAAGGAACTCATAGAGAATTGATTGGAGGCACGTTCTCAAGCTTTTTACAAACAACACAGTGGCACTCATTACCTTGGAGGACATGTGTAAATACTTTAAGAGGCCACCATAAACGCTCTACTGATTTTTTTTAAAGTCCTAGATTGACTCCACCGACCCTCCCATCATTCAAATGTTTAACTCGACTCTGATTGCGAATTTTGAGTGCAGTCTTAGGGAAATCGAAACCAATTCAAATCAAGCCCCAACGGGTCTTCGCAAACTAATTTGCTTTATTTTTTGCTTATTAAAATCGTGGTGCACGATACCAATCAACCGGAACGACATCCTCGCATATTCACAGTTGTGATAGGATAGGCGTATGTAGTAACAATATGAAAGTATCTGTTCGGTTCGTCTTAATGAATAGATAACGAATGATTTTATCATTTGCTCTTCTTGCAACAAACTAACAAACGCAATAGCGTTTGATATATATGTTTTTTTTGTATTTGTTTGAAAATCAATGATATTGTAAGCATTCAAGGTTTTCCATGACATGCCAATCGATGCAACGAATTCTTTGAAGATATTTTTTGTTTTGTTATTTTTCTATTGAACAAGTTGCAAGGAACCATTTCGGAATTTTTTCCTTATCAGGCTAATTTAAAAATTATGTCGGTACATTTTCAATTGGCAATGAAAGTTGGTAAACGTCTTTGGAGGGGCGATATGAGTAATTGTTGGCATGTGTGTACACAAGTGTAGTGAATACTATGCTGCTGAATTCTACAATGGAATTAACCTAATTAAGCAAACTTAATTTTGAAAAAAAAGTTTGATCAAAATATTGTTGTTTGAATGATCGCCTTCAGGTTTTCTGGGATGAAACTATGCATGACAATTGAGCAAATATCTAGGCGAGTTTTTTTGAATGCCATGCAGGAATGAGTATATGCATAGTTGGAAAGACTTAAGGGTAAGCGTCGTATGTGTTTTCTTTGGAATTATCAAGGCGAAAGCCAGCACTCGGGTATAGTTGAAACCTTGAATAACTTGCGCGCTATGAAAAAAAGGACAAAAAAAAACATAGTTCATTTCTTCAAACTTATGAACACCACTCTCTCCTTAAGGAAAAATTATTTCATTGGAAATTTTCATTAACGACATCGTTATTGTTTCTTCGGCCGACAAATTTTCTACATGATAATATTGTGATACTCATATATTGGTCGGAAACTTTGCTTGTTTGTACTATTTGATTATCATACATACAAAATGTTAGACCGCCTTCGATAAATGATAACACATTTGATGTAGGATGTGTATACATTTGTAATTTTTTTTTCATTATTGTTGTTGTCTCTTTCGAATTTTCATCAAATATCATGTATTTGATCAGAACGTCGTTTCGTAGCGTCAAGAATGTCGTTCGTCTTTTTGGCGTTTGTGAAAAAGACAATTTCGAAGGAGAATTATTTTTTTGTGTGCTCAAATGTTTCTCTACTTTAATACGTTCATATATTTCCATCGAAATTATTCGATTTCATGGCATGTTTCATTTTCTTTTTTCTTTTTTGCTAATGTGCATGAAAGATATGGATGGATACTCGTATGTGCTTCCACGTGTTGGTTGTCCTTGTGTATATTTAAAAGGAAGGAAAACAGAGCTTTCGTTTTCTTATTAATTAGACTATTGAGTTGTATTTGAATTTCAAATCGTTTTCGAGTTTAAATTGGATCAGTTTTTTTTGCACTTGCAAGTGGGATCAGTAAGTAGTGATCAGAAAAAAAGGAGATAAAAGTTGATTAGTCCTAAAATACTGGAGTTCAGATATAAATGACATCACTTTTTGAAATCCAATTCGAAGACATGTGTTAACATGATTAAAAAATGTTCTCGAAATGTTAAGTGAATGCAAATTAATTTTATAAGATTGAATCTTAGATGGTTTAGGGTTACAAGCTTGAATGATATTATTATTATTATTATTAATATTAAAATTTATTGATCAAATAGTTTATTCGAGTGTCTACAACCTTCCTTCCTTCTTATGTTTTTTTTAAAAAGCTTAATCGAAAAGTGTCCTATTAACAAATTTCTATCTACGCATGATGATTGTTTATGGTACTAAGCTTAGATGTCTACTCCAATTGCTTTTTTTTGCTGTTTTTTTATGCGGCAAGCCTCGTCAGATTGGTGTCACAATTTCCTGAGTCTGTGTTTTACCGATTTTGCTCTTTTGTTGTCAGGATGAAAATCGTTTCATATACGTCCAATTTTTTATTTGTCGTGTTTTTTTAACGTCCCATTGCACATTATGTTGTATGGTGACCACCGACTTATCAGGGGTGTAAGTTGAAATTTTCCGGTTTTACTCATAGATGTCGCTAGAGATATTTGTACATTTCTATGATTTGACATCTATGTCATATTTTCCTATTGACATTAACCTTAAAAAATACATAAGTTACAATCTGCCAAAATAATAGCGTTATAGTTGTTTACCTCCGTAAATATGTCGAATTTCCTTCCAAGTAAATCGTATTTGCGGCATTCGTTGCTTTTCTTATTTCATCAAAAGAAAAAAGCAGTTGAAGCTCATTGGTTGCTGGTATGAACTTTTGATGAACATGCTCCAGTGATTAGAGCTTGCGAGTCATGGTTTCGTCATTTTAAAAGTGGAGATTTCGAATTAACAGACAATGAACTTGCTGGAGCGAATAAGTTTGAAGACGAGGAATTGCAGGTGTTATTGGATGAAGACCCAACCAAATCGCAATAACAATTGGCACAAACTCTACATGTGACCCAAGGAGGAATTTGCCAACGTTTATAAGCCATGGGAAATATTCAAAAGTATGGAAAATGGGTACCACACCAACTGAACGATAGACAAATGGAAAATCGAAAACCCATTTGTGAAATACTGCTTCCAAGGTTCGAAAGGAAATCTTTTCTACATTGAATTGTCACGGGGGATGAAAAATGGATTTATTTTGAGAATCCGAAGTGGAAAACATCATGGCTTTAACCTGGTGAGGCTGGCCCATCGACTCCAAGGCCAAATCGCTTTGGCCGTAAGACAATGCTCTGTATTTGGTGGGACCAGTGTGGTTACCAATTGGGACCAATTAAAACATGGTGAGACGGTGAATACGGATAGCTACCAACAATAAATTATCAATTTCAATCATGCGTTGATCGAAAAACGGTCGAAATGGGCCCGAAGACGTGGCAAAGTTATCCTACAACATGACAATGCACCGTCTTATATCGCTAAAGTGGTGAAGAACACTCTAAAAGCATTGAATTGGGAAATATTATCACACCCGCCGTACTCTCCAGACCTCGCACAGTCCGACTATCAACTTTTCGCATCGATGGGGCACTCAATCGCATAGCAGCGCTTCGCGAATTCCGAAGAAGTCGAAAAATGGCTCGTTGAATGGTTTGCTTCGAGAGAGAAAAAGTTTTTTTGAGAATGGTATCCATGATTTGCCTGAAAGACGGTCAAAATGTGTAGAATCCAATGGCCAATACTTTGAATAAAAACTTTTTGAGATTTCCTTGAGAATTAAGTGTTTTATTTATTGAAAAAATTGGCAAACGTCAGCTAACACCCCTGGTATATGCGCTGACTATTTGATGTTTCATTCAGGTTTCAGTAATTTGTAGATGCTCCTGAACTCCCGTTGAGACAAGCCTCTTTATTTGTCCTATGCAGTTTTCTGGGCAGTTTTTGCATGCAATCTCATATATGGCGTTTTTTTCGTTTTCCGTTTATTTGTCCTTTGAAGTTCCCTGTCCCGAACTCAGCTTTTGCGTTGCTGCTTGTTGACGCTATTGATATGTCCCACGGTTTGAGGATTTGTCCCATTTTCTTGTCCAACTTTGTGTGCGTAATGGCTAGCCATTTCTTTTCCCGTTGATTTGGTTGATTTCCCTGTTCTGTTTGAAGAACATTGTTGTAAGGCTTTAATTTGCTGATTGCTTTTTCTTTTTCTTCCTAATGTTTAGGATTTTCCTTTCCGTGTATGCCTTCTTCTTTGCTATACTTCTTTGTTGAAGTTATCATGGCTAAGTGGAAGGATGAGTAGCCTGTGTATCCATGCGTTGAATATTGCCATTTTTTGTGGCCAGCTGTTATCGGAACATACTGGTATTGTTCATTGGCTTCCTGTAAATTTGGTATTGCAAAGTTTTCGCTTCTCTAAAGATCTTAATATCAAGAATGCTTAATTGTCCATTTTGTTCTTCTTCTTTTTTAAATATAATTTTTGGGTGAATTTCATTTCTACTATGAAATCTAACATCTAATTGATCTTTTTTGACTATCGCCAAGATATCATCTACATATCTTACCCAAAAGCTCGGAAGGAGTCCCCCTTTTTTTAAATCATCTTCTAATGTATCCATAAAGAGGTCACTAAGAAGAGGGGATAAAAGATTATCAATTGATGCTCCTCACATTACTTTGAAGAATTTCGCCCTGAAAGTGAAGTATGTTTCAGTCATACATAGTCTAGCTAGTTTAGTGTATAGATAAGCTTGTTTTCGCCATCCTGCAGTCCATTCCTCAAATATATATAGCGCTTCTTTGATTGGGATGCTTGGGAATAGTGATTCTACGTCGAATGAAACTAATATTCCATCTTCCTTGATTTGCCCTTGTTTATTTAGGCATTCTATTATTTGTGAAGTATTTTTGACTGTATGTATCCCTCTTTATAGTCCAAGTCTTCCTGTCTCCTTTAAAATCCAGTTGGCAATGTTTTGAGTCCAGAAACCAGAATTAGAATCCAGTTGGCCATCAATGTTTAATGGACCAATAACAGCTGCGATAATTTCTCTGATTTCTTGTCCTTCTTTGTGGTTTTTTGACAGGCACTTAATCATCGGTAGAGAAGGGTCTGGCATCCTCATATCCGTCTTATGTTTAATTATTAATTTTCACTCTTTCATTATTTTCTCTTTCCGTTTTAGTGAGGAAAGTAGTGGATCGTTACGCAGTTCTAGAAAATTTCCATTTTTGAGTTTATCATTGACTTGGTTATTATAGTCTTCCTTACCCATGATCACTACTACCGCTTTTAGATATTTAACGTTGGATAAATCAAAGTTAGGGTATTGTCCTTAGTACATACAGGAGTATTGCATGATCTTTATTCGTAATCATAAATTTATTTTCCCGAAGTCTCGGTGCTGCCCCAAAGTGAATAACCTTCATTGTATTATTTTAGATCAGGAACTATCTACCATAAGCCCAAGGGACAGTACTGACCGGTTATTGGGTCATGCCAAGGAGACCTAAAATCTTTCTCTAACCAAGCATTCCTGTCAAAACCTTTTAAACTTAAGATGTAAAGGCGGGATCAAGGGAGGGCCAACCGGTCAGAGTGCCTATGTAAGGAAAGAGTGCCTATGTATATGTAAGGAAAGTTATATTGTATATCAAGTAGTGATATAATGAAGTTGATAGCCTGATTAAGCCTTCCTGAGAAAGTCCTTGAGATTTTCGGCACAGCGCATTTGGAGTGCTGCAAATTCATTAAACGATATCCAGCATTACTTGGAAGATTTTCATCAGTCCTAATAACCTTAGTGTACTTCTTCGTTAATTAATAGCTAGCTCGCCTTTTGCTCAATCTGATCCTGGCTGATTAGACTAGAGAATGAAGCAAATTTGAGTTAGGGATAAATGTCAATACTTGTAGATGGGCCCATGTGGCTCCTTCGCTTGCGAGGAAATAGAATGCGGAGCTAGATTTTTCATGCATAAATACTCGATTTATTTACGATTGACAGCCTGTCTATTTGATTTTTAAAAAGTTGATTTGAACAAAGGTATGTTGCTTTTTGACTAAGACAAGAAATTGAAGCTTTTTTGATGCTCTCTGACTAAGCCAAGGAAACTATAATGCAATGTGTTTCAAACTTGAAACACGAGGTTTAATATGAAAGAACAAGCTTTTTTTGTCATTTTTCCTGTCAGGAATCATTAAGAGTATTGCAAATGGCAACTAGAGGGCTCCATATGTTGAGAAGCTTTAAATTTATTTAAAAAATTACAAACGTGTTACTATTTGTGACATTGGAGATTGTATAGCAACCTTTTCTTTTCGGCGGTATTCGTTTTATACATAGTCTGTAATTTTGGCATAGATGTCTTAGGGGGGATAGACATTTCTTACGTCTAGAGGACGATGCAGAATAAATTTAAGCGTTAGACTCACCTTCAATTTTTGCATGCAGACTTCGAGGTGATTCTGGCATTGAATCGCCATCTGAATTTAGACTGTATGAATGTTCTGTTTTTATTGGTAGTGTTCCAATCAATGCATCTGATATCAATTTGTCGTGCAATATGACTTGTGGAATTTTAACATCGCGTTCAAGAAACCAATCGGGCATGTCGGCATCTGATGATAATTTCAATGCGTCCGCATGTAGCTGAAATGGGAAAATTCAGAAAAAAAAATTAAAAAAATAAAAAATTAATTCAAATAGCTGATATATTGCAAGTTTCAAATAAAATAGAGCTCAATAGATGGCGCATAGGAAAATTTCAACTATTTTTGATTTTAACTATTACATGTACGAAAAAGTTATACAGGATTTGCAAGAGATGGCGTCGCTGACATTAAATAGAATTGGACAATATTGCAACAAATTTCGTTTTGAAGCCTCATAATTGGGCTTTCTTTTTCAGTATGTGTCATTTCTCTGAAGTGCCAAAAACAAGTTTTTTTGTGCTTCAAATATGTCAACCTTGGTGCAAACAAAACACAATTTGCGGGTAGGATTACTTCTTTACTTTCATTTTAAGAAACCTGCAGCTGAAAGTCGTCGTGTGCTGCAGGGAGCTTATGGAGATCATGTTCTATCGAATTCTACTTTTGGGTGCAGGTTTCGACTTCTTAGAAATGGTGATTTTAGTACCAATGGCAAAGAGCGCTAAGGACGACCAATAAAGTTTGGGGATACCGAATTGGAGGCTCCAAGGCATAAAGACTCGTGCCAAACGCAAGAACAACACGTGGAAGCATTTGAAGTGACTCAACAAGGAATATCTGCTCGCTTAAAAGCCATGGTAATGATCCAGAAGATAGTATATTCGGTGCCGTATGAATTAAATCCGAGAGACGTCGAATGACATTTTTTCACTTGTGAACAGCTGCTCCAACGGCAAAAAAGAAAGACATTTTTGCATCGTATTGCAACTGGTGATGCAAAATGGGTTCATGACGATAAGCCAAAGCGCAAAAATCATTCATGCCGCTCGGCCAATACGCCTGAATCGACGTTAAAGCCGAATATTCAGGGTGGCAAGCCATGCTCTGTATTTGGTAGGACTGATTCCGTGTGGTGTACTATGAGCTGTTAAAATCAAGTGAAACCATGACAAGCCACTCTAGAGACTACAATTGATACGTTTAGGTGGCACGTTGAAACAATAAAGGCCGCAATAGAGCAAAGACACGAAAAAGGTATTCTTCAGCATGACAATACTCGACCACATGTTGCAAGGCCAGTCAAAACATACCTTGAAACGCTTAAACGGGAAGTCCTACCCCAGCCCGCCGTACAGCCCGGACATAGCCCTTTGGAACTACTATTTGTTTTCGCCGATGACGCATGCCCTTGTGGAACAGCACTTCCGTTCGTTTGAAGAAGTTCAAAATTGGATTGATTCGTGGATAGCCTCAAAAGATGAGTCATTCTTTCGACGAGGAATCCGTATGTTACCAGAAAGATGGGAAAAAGTAGTAGCTAGTGATGGACAATACTTTGAAAAATGAATTTGTACCTAATTTTAACACAATAAAGCGTCAAACTTGAAAAAAAAACCTTTAAAACTTTTTTGTACAGGTAATAGGATAGGGCAAACAATATTTTTTTCAAGCAAATCCCACGTAATTTCTATATCTTTTTAATTTGTTTTGTGTTTTTTGTTTTGGTTTTGAGTATGCCTTACCTTACAGGCAGCAAATCTTATCTGTCAGATGTACAAGATATTTTCGTGACATGCAATCATTACAAAAAAAAAAAAATAAATTTAAATGGGATCAATTCAAAGATAGGTTTTAAAAAAGCAAAAATGATATACTTTTAGGAAGGTTCATTTGATACTTCAGTTAAGATAAGAAATCAATTAAATGACTAGGATCAACAGATATTAACATTCATATTCATTTATTCTTGAATTGTTAATTTGGCGGCTCGATTTGTATCTTCAAAACGGAAGACTTATATTGAATCGGTTATCGTCGGGATAGCGAAAAAAAAAATTACAAACTTTTTAATTTGTTTATCTGCGTTTTAGATTTCAATTATACAACATACATTTTTCACTGAGAATTTTTGATTTTAGATGGTTTAAAAAGATATCCTTGCAAAAGCGAAAAGCAGAAATGCGTTTGTGTAATGAAAAAAATATCTAACGATAGTCTTGGCGCTTTCTGAGTGTCTTAATATCTTTTATAGATTGAAAGATTTTTAATAAATAAATAAAGAAAGATAATTAATATTGTCTGTTTGTCATCATTGTATACATAAGTGGTTAGTTTTGATTGTGGAAGGGTAGAATTAAATAGACAAACACAGAAAACAACACAAACACATTATTATTTAGACCCTCGATTTACTTATACCATATTATGCACTATGTAATGTAATTAATTATCTCTCGGTAGCTTGGGTCCATCGGGCCTTGCTTTGTGGGTCTCGAGGACGCGTTTCGGCTGCATACAGCCATCTTCAGCTCGTTCTTAATAATAATAATTAATAATCCGTGAATTAAATGATGAAATCTGATCTTAGAACATTCATTAATAATGCCTCAGTGCCAGGTGATCATAGCAGCTGAGCTCATGCTAACCCAGAAGTTTTAAGGTGGAATTTCCTTTGATGCCAATAAGATTCGACGTAATGTCCTTTCTATCAGACGGCGAGCGACATGAGTTGAAGAAACTAGAGAAAAAAATGATAGTTTTCAATTGAAATCCTTGTACAGCATCGAAACATCGATATTGAGAACAGATGAATGATATTCAAAAAATTTTTGATAATTAAATAACCTCATATAAAAGTATCTATAGTTTGATGTTAATAAAGACCGGCATTAAAGGTTATATTAGTAATCACGTTTAATTCCTGAATGATGTTCTTTCTTTACGTTGAAAATATATTTCAACTGCTTGAAAAAAAAGGCTACAAACTTTGAGGTATGTTTCATATCACTGTCTCTTCCTTTTTATAACCCAGTGTTAAATATATTTTCTTCTGCCTTTTCAGCTCCATTCGGAAAGGAATTAATATATTGCAAAGCGTCAACGAAAATATTTTGTTATTTAATGTCTAGTTTATTCATATGAAGTCGAATGCTTGACTCCAATCAAAAACGTGCTTTATCTATTGCTTGTAGTGTTAGTTAGTTAATCCATCCTGAAACTTTTAATGAGCTATGCTTTATTCTGTAAAAATCTGTTTCATTCGAACGAATCCAAAAGAAATTGAGGATAGAGAATTCTGAAGGCTCTGGCAGAACACTCCCGGGCTTCAAAAAATAAAGCTCGATGCTCGATATACGTCGTTGATAAGAAGATTTTCCGAGCTTCCATCGAAATGAACAGAGAGGACATGATCCTTATTTGTGTCGGGTCATTGTATAAATTGCGTATTCATTGTTCTTTCAAAGAACTTCTCCGATCTTCAACAAAGTGTCTTGAAAGGGAATCGTGCACGCAAGATCTGGGATTTCGCAGGAGATGTACTAGTGCACCTACTGGCATATCACAGAAAATGACCTCATAGAAGAGACAAACTAAGAAGCTACGTACTTAGTCAAAGGTGTTTTGGGACCCATGAAGTCCAAATATTTGTAAATTTCGTGTTATTACTTTACATTAGTGAAGTGAGAGTTCTGAATTTGGTATTCATTGAAAAATATTGATGCTTATTTTCCACCTGTAGTACATTTGATATACTTTTTCAAGCATCTTCTCTAAGTTAGCTGTTATGGTACTTGGAAGAGTTCCTGAAGTATAGAATCAAGTATCGTCCGCAAAGGCAGCTATTTGACCGTGCTGGTTTGTAGGGATATCGGAGGTATAGATGTTGAAAAGGGTAGGGCTTAGACAGGAGCCTTGAGGAACACCAGCAGGGATGCTTCGGAGCTTATAAAATATACTTTCGTGCCAGACTCTATCGAATGCTTTCTCAATATCAATTGTAACCACTCCAGCTGGTTGTTAACCTATTAGAGCTGTCTGTATGTCATTTGAGACGTGATACAGCTGGTGCTCCCTTAAATAAACGTGTCTGAAATCAAACTGAAAGTTAGGAAGTATGTTGGCATTTTCCACAAAGTCTGTTAATCTTTTGAGGATTAACTTTTCGAAGAATTTACCAAAGGCTGGCAATAGGCTTATTGGCCTGTAGCTATCTGGCTCATGTGTATCCTTCCCACGCTTAAGAAGTGGTACTACAACTTCTTGTTTCCAGGCGAGTGGAAAATAAGATAGTTTGAGGCACGCATTAAAAAAGAGGCAAGCGAGAATAATCCCTTTGTTTGGCAGATTTTTCACCACAGAATTAGGAATTCAATCGTACGATTCTTAAGTTTGCTGAGCTGTACGATTCTTAAGTTTTTTTAGTTGCCTAACAAATTCTTTAGTTTTGATGTAGGCGCCAGGGGGCAAGTCAGATGTGTTAGATATACTTTTCAGAGAGTTATCTATCATCGTTTCTGTGATTTCATTGCGCATTTTGTTTGAGATGTGGTAATCATGAAATCTATCAGCAAGAATTTCTGGTTGTTCTTCACAAGATTAAGTCTGCTGGCCAGTTGCGTCCTTAGGTGGGCAGGGGAGGTGGTGAGATATTCTTTTGAATATTTTCTTTAAGCGCCAAAGTCCCCTTGAGTTATAATCCAAGCTCTGGAGCATTTGATTCCAGTAATGATTCCGTAGGTTTGAGATATCGTTTCGGATTGCTGTTGTGAGTTTGTTCACACTTAACTTCAAGGCCGGATCCCTAGATCTTTGCCACTGTCTTCTTTGGTTATTTCGGGTCCAAAAATGCTTCAGAGCTTCCTGATCTAATTCGAATCTTGTATATTCGGCATTAGATTTTGGCACACTGTATTCTATATCCCTCGAAATAGTGTTCTTAAATTCGTTGATGTTTCGTCGCCCGCATGCGCTGTGTTCAAAGAATTCAGCGTATTTCGCGAAATCGACATATTGTCGTTAATACTCGTATGTCTTCGAAATTTTCAGCTTTTTTGAAGAGGAAGGCTTTATTGGGCTTATAGCGATAAACTCCCTTTGAGTCTAGTGTGAACAGCACTGGTAAATGAGAAGATGATAGCGCTTATTCAGATTTGATAGCCAATCGAATAAGAATACCACTTTTGGTATACTCCATGTTTAGTCCGACAGGGATGTTAAAGTTTTTTTATATCCCTAAATTCCGTCATTCCTCGTTTTTTTTCTTGTATCGTTCACATACGTGTTTCGGCGAGCTTGTTAGTCTCAGTGTCAGCAGATAGGGGTCACTGTATGTAGGTAAGGGTCCCTTTTTTCAGGTAGGGTTTCCTTTGTTCGGTAAGTTCTCTTTTTTGTGCCGTTGGGAGAATTTCATGATTTTTCTATTTTGAGGAAGTCCCTAGATCTGGTCCGGCGCTCCGTTTCCTATTGTCATTGGGGGTAGGGGGGATGACCTTTGAGTTTTATAAGGTTGTTTCAGCGACTCAAGGATTATGTCCGAATCAGAGCCCATGTCTTCGTTCATGATTCGTCTGTCGAATGTTTTTTATTTATATATTTCAATGTTTCTGAGTGCGAACAAACGCGGCCCTTTATGTTGCACATGTAGCAGATCCACTGTTGTCCTCATGTAAGTTGGTTGCAATATTCGTTGTTAATCATGTGGTTGAGGGAGTTGGATTCAGTTGTTGCGTCTGGTTTTTGTATCCTCTATGTGTTCGCGGAATATTGTTATTAAATTACGACCTGACAGACCGATGTAGCTATGGTGGCATGTAAGTTAATTAATATACATCCAGTTTGTCCAGCGGGTCCTTTGTGTATGTGCTCGTCTTTTTCCAAAATAGCTTAATATTCTGAAGGCTACGCTTGTATTTTATTTATGTTGCTTTCCCGGTGTATGTCAGCGTTATCCATGCTTTCTTTTGGCTTTTTACCTCTTCTCTGTCCTTTTTGTGTCTTTTGAGGTTTCTTTTTGTCCCTTCCACCACGTTTTTTTTGTATACCTTGATTTCTGCAGGTGTCAGGTTTGTCCTTAGTTGTCTTATTGCTGTGTTTGTATGATGTTTGGGGTGATTGGACGTGTTGTGTATTACCATGTCTGTGGGTTCCTATACATCTATTACTCGAATTAGTTAGTTGTTCTTTATCATTATAATGGAAGGTAACCTATGCTTCCTTCTTTTTCTGTCTCCATTATAAATTTCAGATTTTGAATGTATTTTTTGAGGTATTCCAGAATTTTTTCTTCGTTATTTTGGTCGTTTCCATATTCTTTCGTCCACATATCATGCCTAAAACATCACTTCCAAGCTAAATGTAAGGTCTTTAATGATTTGATGTTTTAGGTTCTTCCATAAGGATCGCTGATCTTGGACTTCCGATTCCTGCACAGTTTGTTTGATTATTAATATTGTCCTTGCGCTGGAAGTAATTTTTCTGTCATGTTGTTTTGAAGAAGTTTATGAGTTGTGTAGAAACGTCCTTCTTCTTGTTAAGTCGTGCTTTATGCAGTATATTCTTTGCTTCTATTAAAGGGATAGATGGATATGAATCTTTGATCTCGTGCGGTATGACTCATGTTTTTTTGCTGACGTTATGCAATTTAATGTCACAATCAGCTCTAGGGTGTTAAATATCACAAATTCGTTGGGGAGTTGGAGGTTGTTTTTAGGACTGTTCCTAAGTGTTTGGCTAATTTATACCCTTACTGGTCACCTTACCCTTACCCTTTGGTTTGTTTAGTTTTGCTTGCGCGATAAGTGGTGGAGCCGTAAGGCTCATTGATATTAGTGTTGTGCTATTTTTTGTTGAATTTCGATTTTATCAAAATTTCACTGCAAACACAGTTGGCACTATGTTGAACCAAGATGCTGCATGCCGAGCAGATTTTACTGCACGGCATATTGAAGCAAAGATTTTGAATGAAAATCAAGGTGCTGTTTTAGGTATAGGATGCAAGGTTTAGATGTAAGATGTAAGGTGTAAGATGCAGGTGAAGTATCGTATACTCATGAGATTGGCATCGACTGAGGCCAAGCTTGTATGTTGATATATGCGTTAGATATACAATGAAATCGAAAAACATCTAAGAATCGAATTTATTATACAAAGTTGCGTTTATAACTGAGCTTATCTTTATCCTAACTTTAATTTCATTCAAGATATGCAAGCAATTTCGACTGAGACTCATTGTCTGGTTCGTTTATCAGCACCACTCCTCTTGGTATACCATTGAAAAAAGTACAATTCAAAATCAAGGTTAATTTTTAATATTAAGCTGTTTGTAGGTGCTTCTAAAAATAAACCAAAAGCATTTATTTGCATTTAGAAGAAATCAAAGAAACTTTTATCAAAAATAGGTAAGTGTGAGTGAACAAAACCCCCAAAAAAAAAAAATCAAATGAAATGGCGACTGTGACGCACGATTCATATCAATTTTTTTGTGCTAATTGAAGGCTTGACAAGTTTCCAATTTGTAAATGAAGAATCTAAAACATTTCATTATAATCTACTTTCGAAAATTGCAATTCAAGTTTTTCATGCTTCCATTCAATTTTTGCAATCGTTCACGTCAAATTCATATCAAATAATCCATTGCGGACAAATTTGACCTGTTGCAACTAACAAGAGATTTATGTTTAGTGAAAATTCCAGATTAATTATTTTGGCATGCTTAAATTTTAAGGTGATTGGAAAGTTTGAAATATGCTATTGTTTGTTTTGGGAAAATCTTGTTCAAATGATCTTAGATAGATTCACTGGAATTTGCGTCACTATAATCCTTTTTGGACGATTAAACGCATTTTCGCATCTTACTTTAGGTATAAAAGATAAATTTTATGGGAATTTTGGAGATAGTTAAGCAAAATAATAAGTACAAGTAGGGTTTGCCATAGAGAGAGTGAGCTTTAATTTCACCAGTTGAAACCAAATTTTTAACTCCAATAAAGGCTGTCAAATAAATACTGTAACTATTCCATATTTTCCATTAACACAGAAAGAGAAAGAACGTGTATTCTGATCTAAACATACTTTATAAGGTTCAATGAAAACGTCTGTTTATAATTGCATAAGGATTTCAGTTAGAAAGCCTTTGTGGAGAAGGCAGTATAGCCCTAACCTAAAAAAGGCTTATACCTTGACACATAATATGTTCTTGTAGAACTATGAGTAACTATATAAGAAGATTTAGTAGGTACCAATTTACAGTTTGATACCCTGTTCCTCCTGTTACCGGTTTGATTTGTTCGAATGTGTACCTTGATTTTTTAAATTATTTTTAAGGTCTACAGGATATTTTCTTAAATTCATCCAAACTCCCAGTCAACAGTTCTTCGAAAAGTTACGCATAATCGGGGGAGTAGTTCCATAAACTATAGCATAGGAGTTTAAATTCAATAGAAGCTTTGAAATTTGTTCACGAAAATTTTAGACGGAAATGTCTTTTTCAATGAGTATAGTCGCTTTACTTGCTTTTTGGTGCAATGTAAGATGCAGTCTGTAAATTTGTTAAAAATTAAACCAAGAACTCACAGGCTGCAAAGCAGCGAAACGGCTTTTGGTTAACTGTACTTGAATAAATGATATTACCGGCTGAATTGATAACCACATTCTTCTAATTTATGTTCCACATGTCTTCAATTCACGCAGAATTGTTGCATCTTGAATATACAAGCTTTTTCACAAGAGTATCGAGCCTATTTTTATATGTCTGCATCATAATGTTCGAACCCTCTCTACTTGGTATTATTATCTTTTCACAGACTCCCTCGATGTCGCACTGTTTTATTGTTGCCACCAAAAATTATTAAATTATAAATTAAAAGCAGATCAATAAGTTTGAATCAAGGTTTGCTTTAATCTTGGAAAATCTAGCTGAAACAATTAAACAATTACTGCGCTAAATAAGGCATTGGGAGAAGATTATATGAGCAAACCAAGAATAAGAGAGTTTAACGGTTCAAAGATGGCCGCACGTCAGTTAGCAGTCATTTTCGATGTTAGACAATGTAGATTGGTTTCATTTGTCATGATGTTGTAGTGCACACGAATATGCTCCGAGAGGTCAAAAGATTACTAAAGATCACTAAGTTGCAGTATTTAAAAGATTGCGTGATGAAGTAAGAACAAAACTGCTACATTTTTTGTCAAGTAGTAATAGCCGGCATTACCATAGGCTGCTGCTTCAGCTGCTGGTTCACCACGACAATGCACCAGGACGTTCATCAAACCATGTACAGGAATATTTGACAAATAGTTACGTCGTACAGTTTTGCCAACCTCTGTATGGTCGCGATATAACTCTTCGCGATATTTGGCCCTTTCCCACATAAAAAAATGCAGCTGAAAAGACATCGCCTCGATAACAAAGATCCGGTTGACACTTATGAGAGTAATGCTCTATAGACAATGCTGATAACCGACCTTCAGGACTGATTCTAGTGGAAACACAGCTGGAGGCGTGTTATTCGATCAAATAGGGTGCGATTTCAAGGATCTTGTTCACTAGATGATAAAAAATAACACCATTGTGGATGTCTGAATGAAGACTAGATAATTTGGGAAAAATTTCGTATAGTGCCTATGAAATAGCTAATAATAGTGCTGCTTCTTTGTAATCTTTAATTGTGTACGAAACTGTATGAAAGGAACCTAAATATGACGTTTGGTTACAAACTTAATCTGTCTTTTGAAGCTTATTCGGGGTAGTGGGTTAAGTGCCATTAGCACCAAGCATATTTCCAATACATTTTTGGTAGATATCTATGAACTTCTTCAAGGATTATTCCAACTGTTCAGATTAATAAACCTTGTTTTGCAAATAATAATTTGAAAGCATTTTTTTGATAGTAATGATTTCGGTTGTGGGGGAATTGTTTGTTGGACGACAAGAACGAATTGTAACAACCAACATACATCTGAACCTCTTTTTTTGTCGTTCCCCAGATGCGAAGGATGATAACCCTCTGTTTGGATCAATTTTAAGGCTATAGGTAATCAAATTTCACAAGAACTATAAAGACATCGAGGAAAACTTTCAGAGGAAGCGATGGTTGCCTAGCCAGATGAAAGGAAAAATATGGAACCCATGCCGTTTTCTAAAAGGGAGGGGGGGGGGGGTTGGCTTTGTTTTAACAGATTCATTAGAAATTGCGGAATTTCTGCTGGAGATGAAATAAATTATTTTGTAAGGAGGTTTGGTCTTCGATCAAATTGTTTTTCAGAACTGGAACTAACTTTCGGATGCTCCTGTCAAATATGTCAGGAGCGAAATTTGAATAAGATATTTCTGCACTTAATAGGACTAAAGAACGAGTCACATTTTGGGTAAATAAGCTTTGAAATCAAAGCTTGGTTAAGTTCTTTCAAATAATCCAAGTTCGCTTAAGAATATTCGAGTTCACGGTTTGCCAACCGCGACCAAAGTAGTGCTTCAATGGAAAGTCATATGTGCACAGAGCGGTTTCCCAAAGTATTTCTCTTATTGAAGAATTTAAGGAAAAAAATAAACCAAGTATTAGAGGATCATTATTATTTAAAAATACGTCATGTTATCTGAATACATCTAGATACCAAGAATCCCTCTAGTGGTGACTCCAAATCTGCATATGTACCTCCTACTGTGGCGTCAATTGTCAGACTTTTTGGTTAATCTGTTTTAAATTTATCGGCGAAGAATTCTTCAGATGTCGATTCAGAAATAAGACAAACGAATGCTAGTTAAGGAATTATGAAAGCAAGTTACGTCAAAATATTTGTCAAACTGGACTAAATAAGCTTGAAATGAGGTTAAAGTTTAAGTTTTGAGGCTTCTAAGTTTTAACCTTAACTTCAGCGATTCAGAGCTCGAGGTTTGGTTTAAATCGAGTGAAACGAGTGAAAGCTGGTCCAAGTAGCGAATGAGCCACCTGTTGAAAACCACATAAGTCATAAAGACATTCAGAGGCAGTGAAGAGGACATGTAGTGAAGAGGTCTAAATCGGTTTCGCTGGTGAGGCAGTAATATATAATGTATAATATAATGCAAAGTCTTCAACAAAGACTGGGGAATGTGACTCTAGATGACTCAAAGAATATGACACTTAGACAAGTTGATGTCAATCGACAGTACTCTGACCTACAAAGAGCAACAAAATCAGTCTTTGACTCATGACATCTGCTTATTTCAGAGATAGCGTAACCTCCCGTCATTTAAGGGAAGACAGACTCTTTTAAGGAGTTCTTCATAATTCTGCTAGATCACAAATCAGCATGTTTGATTATTTACTGCCATGTCTGGTACAGTCAACGAATTTATTACATTTTTACGTGCTTTTCGTCGTTTTTACCATAATGGCACTTGACCTCAGTACTATCCGTACTTAGGTCCGATACGTTTTTCCGTTTCCATTTTTCCTCGAATATTCGGATATCTACGCTACTTGGAATTTCATACAATCGAGAAACAAGTTGCATCGAATGTTTATTTCTCCTATTTTTAAATAAGGCTACATTTCACCGAGACCCATTAATTGCTCTATTCATTTCATTTTGAAAAAGATGGATACGAAAATCTCGTTACGGTTACAATTTCTAACTCCACATATCTAAGTAAATATGGAAAAAAAACAACAACAAATAAACAAAATAAAATCATTGCATGACCGACACAACAATTTTCATTTTCCAACGGAATTCCACCTTCTAGTGCCATTGTTTTTTTTGTTCTTGTAAATTTTTCGGTTAGAAGGTGAGCTGTGAACCGATAACTTGGATAATCATTTTGAAAGTACCACGATAACATACGTGCAGGTCTTGTAAAAGTCAACAAATGGTAATTTACTATTAATTGGACTAAATGACTGTCATTTGCAAAAAGTCTCGTTTTTCAAATTTTGTTGATTCTTTTTTTTATGTTCAGTGTGTATTTAGGTTGGTAGAGTGATTACTTTTACCGCGGAGGCAAATGTTTTTATAAAATTTATCCGGTTAAAAGTCACACGTGATAATTTTAAGCGCAATTTATTCAAAAGTTATTTATCGCCAGTAAACAATAAAATAGAGAATAAAATTACACTGTTTTGATAAAAATATTCAAAAAAGATGAAAGTTAGTGGAATTCAATTAATTTTAAATCTTGAACCCCGAATGCACTTACGAGGGTTCGTTCGTCCTTCAGAGGATTCGAATATTTGCTGGTTCGTGAAGGAAAGTATTTAAATTGAACTATTTCAACTTCAAAATTGTTGACGCACAATAAATAATTATCAAATAATTGGGTCTTTTATAGGGAGAAAGTAGTCCTTTTAAAGTGGCTTCAAATCAAAAGTCAAAAATCTTGCTAAACGTTCACTTAAATGTTACTTTCGATAGAGTTAAAGGTCAGTGAATTTTCATTTTCGTTTCCCAATAAACTAAACAAATTTGTTGAAAATAATGGAATTCTTCTTAATTTTCAATCCAATTTTAGACATGGGCACTCAACCAAGCAGCAATTATACCGTGTTACTCAGGACACTAAACATGTCTTGAGTCTAAAAGGAGTCTATAGGAATGACATCACTTGATATCGAAAAGGCATTTGATACAGTATGGAATAATGGCCTCCTCTGCAAGTTAGTTCAACTAAAAGTCCCTTCATACTTAGTTAATATAATCAGCTCCTTCTTAAAAAACTGGTAATATTCCCTTAAAATTCGAGACATCCTATCCCACTCTCATAGTATACCTGCAGGAGTTCCCCAAGGCTCATGTCTAAGCCCACTACTTTTCAACATATATACGTCGGGCATGCCTGTCCTGGATACATGCAAACTAGCTACTTTTGCGGATGACACGTGTTTTTATATATCTTCAATAGACCTCAATAAAATAATTAAAAGCTGCATTGCTTGAAAAAATGCACCAATATTACCATCGGTGGAAAATCGGTCTCCAAAACCAAAGCAATGTTCTTTACGAAGAAAAGGAAACTGAACCATCTGCCTAACCGGAATATCAAATTCTTAGGTCAGGAAATAGTATGGTGAAATTAAATTTCATACCTTGGGCTTACTTTTGACAAAAAGCTGACAGTCAAAACCCATATTGAATCGACTATGACTAAAGTATCCAAGGCAATATTAGCACTATATCCTCTGATGAACCGCAAATCACTGCTCAACTCAAGATAAAAGCATCAGAAAATTCTAGTGATTTTCCTCTTCAAAGAAATTGCTAATTTTTTAATTATAATTTTAATGTTCAATATTAAATTCAGGGTGTCGAAAGTAATTTAATATCTCTTGAAAAAAAAAATTGTTTCATCCATTGTCTGTAAGATAAATGATTCCTGGGAAGGTGTGAAACAAGAGATAAACTGATTTTAGAACTAAGTCGGATCCTTTTTGTCGTAAAACATGTCGGTTGGAGGCATGAGAATTCCGCGCCAGAACTGCTGGAGGCACCCTCTATGGGTAAGCACACTGGAGCTCCTAGAAAGGTAGCGCTTATGAAGAAAGTTCATCGAGTTCAATAAAATATACAAATTACCATACGCTCCTGCCCGAACTCAAAACAATGGAGAAATATCCTGTGGAACGATGAAACGAAAAAAAACATTAATATTAGCATGTTGTACCCCTGGGTAGGCTTTAACCCCACTTTGCATCAAATCTAAAAAAATTAGGCAAGGAGGTAATGATGTCATGATTTTAGGTAGTTTTTGCTGATATTGGGCACTAGCCGAATTCCAAAATTGGATCAGTGTGTTGAAAAAGGCAGTCAATCGGAGTGTGACGAAAAAAAGGCATTCAGATTTGTCAGAAATGATAGATATCATGCTAACAAGGGAGTTAGAAAACGTTCCAATCGAATGACGTTTTAAGCGAGACTAAGACTAAATATTCAGCCAAAACCATTATTCAACGGTTGGAAAAAAAATTCAGTAAATGTTCGAATGTGGTCAACTCAGCGATCCGCATTAAGCTAGTATTTCAAACATGAATAAGGAAGTGTTTTGGGAGAGTGAAGAGTGGTTCTGAAAGGCAATACTACCACCAAATTGTCGAAATTTATGTCAAAAGTCATTGCATTACAATATTTAATAATGTAATGACTGAAAAAAGTAATGAAATATGCAAAAAAGTTTTCCATACACAAATGAATTTTAAAAATAAATAAAAAATTTTTTAAACGTTGGATAAGTGCTTCTACTCTGTAGGTTAAGCTGCTTCCTCTATCTTAGGTAAATAATATTATACACTAAAATTATAATGTAGAAGTTCTAGTGGGTCCTTGGCGTATTTGTTACAGAGTCATGTGTTTCACGTTTTAGAGTGATAAGTTTTTTAGGGTTGGGAGATGAAGGTTTTTTACGCCCTGAGTGTCGGGCGTACTCACAGTCACAACGGGACTACCGACTAAACACCTCCCCTGTCACACCGAGAACCTAGCCTGAAACTTTTTGTCCCATTACTTCGGACTGGGCCTCATCAAGCATCACTTGGGAGCGCCTTCTGGTAAGAGAAATCCCTCTTTCAGCATGGATGGATGAGAAGGAAGAGAATTCCTGTCAGAGAGATCTCCCTTCCGTCTGCGCCACCAAGCGATCCATGGTGCCCTTCTTTATAAGAAAAACTGTCCGTACGTAATGCAACACGCACTTCAAATTTTCTTTTGATTGCATCATTTTTCCCGTTATGTTTTATGGAGAAGGCACGTCTATTTTCTCCGAGATGTTTTGAACGGAGTCTTATCGATTTTGTTTACGCAAAGATCGTGTGGCAGGCAACATCTGTCATCCTTGGGCAGAACAAGCAAACTGGGGACGGTTACTTTCCCATTTTATTCAGTAGTCTGAAGTTCCATAAAGTTCCATGAAGAGTTAACATATCGGTCAGGAAGTTTGTTGAAACTCCTCCTTTTAGTGAAGTATATCGCTTTAGTTTTATCAATATATTTTTTGATTCTCCATTGATGAAAATATTGAAAGACTTTCTCGAGCATTCTTTTGAGTATTCGAGTGATCTCACTCGAATTATATTATGTTGCATGTAATTTATTTTCAGCTAAAGTGGCTATAGAGCAGTTGATTACTACTGGTATATCTCATGTGAAAATATTGAATAATGTTGGACGGAGACACGAACCTTGAGGAACTCCAGCTGGTACCGTGTAATGACTACACTCAAACTCTCGAATTTTAAAGTGGAATGTTTTGTCGTTGCGAGAGGACCTAATAAGATTGATCAAATATGGTGGAAACTCAATAGCAACAAGTTTATACAAAAGTCCTCGGTGTCAAACAGTATTTAAGGCTTTTTCAATATGTAGCATAACCATACCAATTGAATGTTTGTCACTAAGCGCTGATTTTATTTCGCCCGATACAAAACGAAGCTGAAGGTCTGATGAGTCGTTGTTTCATGAGTCAAATTGAAAATAAGGGAAGATCTTGTGAATCCCTACAAAGTCCGCTAATCAGTTTTTTTTCGCCGATCAGTTTTTGAAAAGTTGTCACAGAGCGGGTAACAATCTTGTAGGCCTATAATTAGAACGCGAGTAAGGGTATTTGCCTGACAAAGAGGAAATACTACTGCATGCTTCCATCTTACTGGGAAATTTTAAAAATTGATGCAAGCATTGAAAAAATGACATGTATATACTATTGCTTTCTTTCTTTCTAATTTTTCAACACTTTATTGGGAATTCGATCAAAACGTGGAGTTTAATCAGGCTTCAGGTTTCGAAGCAACTTAGTCATTTCTCTGAGCTTAACGCAATCTCATAGGTTTGGTTCTTGGCATAGGGAGGCAATAAACAGACCTATTCACCATTGAGTCAATGATTACGTTGGCGTAACCAGATGTTATACAATGGTTTTACGCGAAGGTATTCGCCAGCAGTTCTGCTTTGCCTTCGGAAAAAGGGTACGGAATACCCGTTAGGTTCCTTTCAACCTTTGATTTAGTTGCCAACTTAAATTTTAAAGTCTTGAGAGCTATACTCGAGATTTTCAAGTATAGAGTTCCATCGACGATTCCGAAGCAACCGAATTTTCGATCGAATAGCACGCGTAAGGCGATTCACTCCAGCTTTTGTGAATCTGTCTCTCGATCTTAGTCGTTTTCACCTCAAAGTATTTCCTTTTTTTAGTTAATTTTGACGCCTCATCGTTTAATTGAATGCTTTTGAAAGATTTTGGTTTCTTCGGGAGACCACAATCGAAAGCATTCCAAATAACTCCCTTTAATAATTTTATCTCATCGCAGACTTTCTCAACCGAATCTATAGACTTATAGCAATGTCATTTTAGTAAGATGTTGTTAATGACGGTGTTTCTGAACTTTGTCCAGTTTGCTATAGAATACAAGGGAACGTGTTCATATGTCTTTTGGAAGTGATCTAAAGTTCCGATTTCGAAGAACGTGGGAAGTAGAAGAGAGATGTAGAAGGAATGATGTAGAAGTAGAAGAGAGATTTTGGAGGACGGCGATCTCCGATAGATTTACGTTTCCGTCAGTAAGAACAATGTCTGAAACTGAGCCAGATTCCTTGTAAAAGTAGAAGGTAGGTCCACTAGGTGCATTAAGAAAGATATTAGATTCAGATAATAACTCGTGAAGAGCTCTTCAATTGGACATATTTGAAGGACTCATCAGAAATCAAAAGGGAAAACATTGGTTTTTGCAAGAAGACATTCAAGGTTAGTAAATTTTCCGTTCTAACAATTTTCATCATAAATAAAAAAAATATTAAAAATAATTATAGAAAAAAATTGTAGTAATCGGGCCTTTAAGGCTAAAATAATTTTCAATCCAAGAAAAAAGAACTGTCAACATGCGTAAAAGAATCACCATTTTCTAGATGTGGTTCAACTCAGTTTTATTTGCCTTCTTCTTAGAAATTTTCCCACCAACTAAGTATAATTGCATATTAAAAATAATTTTAATATCAAGCCACATTTTTTCTCACATTGTCGAGCATTAAAGATAAAATTGCAATATATTAGACAACAATGCCAATAAATTGTATTCTACTGCAGATAATATTATCAAGCCTAAATTCCAAAAGTGAATGCAGGGAATAAGAACATTGCTGATCTAAAATAAAAATTTAAAATAAATTCTATCCAGTTGTCTGTTCCGTAAAATTTTTATCCTCCACATATGCATACATTAACCATGGTTAACATTTCCTTCCTAGCGCATATGTGCAAATGCAGAAAGTTGCTTGAATATAGCCTTTTAGTTAGCTTATCTCAGAAAATGCATATAACACAATGCATGAAAGTTGTTTTGCACTTAGATATGCAACTAAAATGTTAATGCAAAAATTATTATAATTAGTTCAGATATTATTATTGTTATAGAGGTTAGCCAGGAGTGCAAATGTTTGCGTCGAAATGAGAGAGAAGAAAAAAAGGAAATGACTGATTGTGATATGATTATATTACCTTATTTGCTGCAATTGTTCTTGACTAATTATGGTTATTTGTCAAGAACAGGATTTAAAGTTGGTGATAAGAAACCAATGGAAGCTTCACCCATGTATTATGCATATATGAAGAATATAGCGGTTATTATTTTTGAATTATTTTGCAGACTATCGAGTTTGCATGAGATATTGTATGCTGTTTGATAGTTTGTTGCTGACATTTATATTTCTGATTATTAATTTCCCATAACTTTAAATTAATAGTCCAAGCCTACTTAGGTGTGTTAATAAATTGTCCTGAACCGTCAATAAAACGAAAGCTTCAGAAGAATCCTCATCTGCTACAGACCATGCTGGAGATGGTTTGAAAATTTGAAACAAGTGATTCCAACCTTGGTGACAAGCCACCTTTTGGACGGCCATCTTTGATCGTTGACGACATTATCAAAACTATGATGGAGCAAGATCCTGTTTTGGTAACATTGGAGATTGAAGAGAAGCTGAGTGCAACTCAACAAACCATTACCGACCAAATAGGGAGCTAGGATTGGTCTATGAATATTCTGGATGGGTGCCTCATCAGTTAAGTGGAACAAATTTGAAGGATCGAGTCGTCATATGCATGTCTCTGCTTGCTCGGTACAAAAACGAGCCTTTCTTGGACCGAGTAGTAACTGGTGATGAAAAACGGTTTACATACGAAAACATCGTGAGGAAAAGAGCATATTGCTAGCCCGAACAGTCTGCCCCTTCACTTCTTAGTTGAGCTTGAACCCGAAGAAGAAAATAGTGGGACATTCAAGGACCAATACATTACGAGCTTTTAAACCTAATGAAAAGCTAAATTCTTAGAGATAAGGCCGAAATACAATACTGCGAGACGACGATGCGAGAGCGCAACGAGAGTGTCGCAGCAAAAGTCAAGCAGTTTGCCTAACATGCATTTGTATACGATAACGTACAATGATTACGATGCGTCGATGCGAAGCGATAAATATTCGGAAAAACGAAAATTTCTCGCAACGAGGTGCGTGACGTTTATCAAATGCAATATGGCGCGTAAATGAAATTTGAAATTCAAACGCCTTAATTAAATTTAAGGTAGGACGGTTATTCGGAATGAATTTTAAATGAAAATTTCGTGCATCCTTGTTGAGACTATTATTTCCCAAACGAAGGAAAATTCCAAATTCAAATTTTTAAAAATCCAAAACAATTTTAATCAAATTTCATTTGAAACGTCACCAATTTGACATTTGTCATATGACCATTATTCTTCTTCGCATCGCGTGCATTGTAAATTGAATGCGTGGCGCGACGACGAGCGAGAATCACATCGCGCTCTCGCTTCGCAATCACGCAGTATTGTATCTGGGCCTATAATGTAAGCAAATGGATGTTTTAAATAAAGCAATAAGAGGAAAGAGACAGGCGATGTTCAAGGGAAAGCACGTCATATTGCCTAAGATAATGCCGGGTCATATGCTGCTTTGGACTCGTCTGGTGCTTGTCTGCTGGACTCGTTGGCTGCGACTTGTCAGAAAATCGCAGATTTAGGCTGGGAAGTTCTGTCACATCCACCATACTTCATGCAGACTATGCACCCTCCGATTATCACTTGTTTCGCTCTTTGCAGAACTTTTTACAGGAAACATATTCAAAACTGAAGTACATGTCAACTAAGATCCAGGTGAATTCTTTGCCTCTATATAATTTTTAAAAATTGCATTTACAAGTTGTCATTACACTGGCAAGAAACCATAAGAAACGACGGAAATTGTGTTAGTATCTTTCAATTCAAAAACAGACAAATCTTTCTGGTAGACCTAAAATGTATTTATTTATCTATTACTAATTCCCCTTGTAGTACCAAGCTCTTAGTAAAACTTAGTCCTTCTGAGGAATCTAAATCCAAAAAAAGCAAATATTATACAGATTTTTTATATTGAAACACCGAGAGAGGCAAAACTCCGCAACTTCTTTTTCAAATTCTTCATAAAGGCTCGTATCATAATAGAGGAGATCGGCAAACTAGGACTTGAATTTCAAATTATTGAGAGCAAAGTTGACGCAATGTGAAACTATAATTTTTGAAATATTGAGGTCAATAGTAAGCTGAGGAATTGTCAAAATTTTGCCAAATGTTGGCGCCTTGAAGAAGCTTGAGTAAACGTTTATTACATCGCAAGAGCCACTTATTTCTTTTTCGACCAATAAGTCAGGATACAGAGACATGTAACGTCTTGAAGCGACAATACTCACTCCAACTGATATATGTGCTTGTTTTTGTGAAAAATTAATGAACATTTATACTATTTATACAAAAAAAATGGTAATCCTTAAAAATTCAAATCAGACGACAATGACAGATGTATGAGGAGTTTTTGGATTTAAAAATTAATTATTTATTTTTTGAATTCATTAAAATCGAAAAAAACTATAGTAATAATTGTAAATTCATAGTAAATATAGTTTTAAACTATTTTAAATTCAAAACTAATCGGTAAAATATTTAAAATACTTACGAATTTTTGATTTATTACGACTATTCGAAATAAAATAAAAGCAAATGTAAAAAGTCATGATTAAAATATTAAGGAAAACTTCGCAACGCGAAGAGGAAAGGAAAAGTGAATAATTTCTCACAAAAAGGAAAATAGGTAGTTTGTAGAATAAAAATATTCGTGGTAGTCAGCTCTCAACCTGGCCATAAAGATGATTTTGATACATTACATTCTATTTTATTACTTATATTATATTTTATTTATTCTATAAATTGATTCTTTTTAAGTTTTTTAGAATTTGTGGATAATTTTCTCAGAGGATATAGTGATTCAGTATTAGTACCAGCAGTAGTACTTGTATTAGTAGTAGTAGTAGTAGTAGTAGTAGTAGTAGTTGTAGTAGTAGTAGTAGTAGTAGTAGTTGTTGTTGTTGTTGTAGTATTAGTAGTAGCAGTAGTAGTAATAGTAGTAGTAGCAGTAGCAATAGTAGTAGCAGTAGTTAAAGTAGTAGTAGTAGCAACAGTATTAGTAGTAGTAGTAGTAGAGGTAACAGAGGAATTGGGGAGCGGAGGAAGTGGTGTTAGTAGTCGAAGTAGTACTGGTAGTAGTGATAGTAGTAGTAGTAGTAGTAGTAGTACAAGTAGCAGTAGTAGTAGTAGTAGCAGTAGTTGAAGTAGTAGTAGTGGTACTAGTAGAAGTAGTAGTAGTAGCAACAGTATTAGTAGTAGTAGTGGTAGTAGAGGAGTGGGGGAGCGGAGGAAGTGGTGTTAGTAGTGGTGTTAGTAGTAGTTGTTGCATTAGTAGTGATAGTAGTAGAAGCAGTAGTAGTAGTTATAGCAGTAAAAAAGGAGAAGTAGTTTACCTTTTTATATATATAGGCATATCTAATTTCTATCAAATCCGTGTTCATCGCTTCCTTGTTACCTTACTTCTTCGGCCTTTTTCCTTGAATTCTTCTGAATTCTGAGCCTATCCGAAAAAACAGGCCGATTATTCCCGAACTTTTTAGTCTTTTCAGGTTTTTTACCTTGGCAAAACGTCGATATCGATGATCTGTTAACACATGACTATTAGAACGTTTCTGTTTCAGTATTTCAACGAATTGAAACAAATTTTATCTTGAATCACCTTCAAAACATCTTTTAGAGAAAATGAACGAAATCTGAATCAGTTTTACAGTGTAAAATACGATCTAACATTATTTAAACTCGTCGTTCATCAATAATCAACTTGGAATGACACATGTAGAATATATTAGCTTACATTTACAATTGGAATGACTACGTTTATGCTTCTGTTCTCCTTACACTTTTTACAACCTGCTATCGTTCTCCGAAAGGGTCATAAACATTTTTTTTTCTTTTCTTTTGAATAAGAACTTGGAAACATTGTTTCCATTTACGCCCACTGCCTTATTTAAATTCTAGTTCAACATCGATGGTGCCAGATCGATGAAATATTTAATATGAAATCAGAACGAAAGGAATTTATTGTCGCTGTTTGTGATTGCCAATAATAAGAAAAGACATTAAGTCTATACAGGTATGTGTCTATTAACTATGCTGTCTCTGTCTATTACCTATGCAACAGAGTATTTACGCATTATGCAAATAAATTTCTAAAGTGATGGGAACATTTTTTCTATTTATGTTTTTGTTTGTCTTCTAGTTTTATTACTTTCGTTAGATTGAAGAACGTATTCTGATTTTTATATTTTTCATTTCCTTTTACTACTTCTTGCACGGATTGGTTTCGTTCAATAACTTCTAAGTTGCTTGCATACGAGTATATCAGGTTAGGAAGGTGTGTTTGGTGTCTGTGTCAATAGTTCCATTAAAATTCTGCAACAAATTGCCTTTAATAGAAACGACTCATTGCTTTGTGGAATGCAAATAGAATTAAAGAATGCTACACGGATAGAAAATGTTGGCCAGTAAGAATGTTTTTTATTGTAGCATGCATATAATTATTTGACACGAGAATGAATGTCGAACGTATGTGTAAAGTTAGTCATACATGC
The DNA here is from genome assembly GCA_954870665.1 of Stratiomys singularior. Classification (NCBI taxonomy): domain Eukaryota; kingdom Metazoa; phylum Arthropoda; class Insecta; order Diptera; family Stratiomyidae; genus Stratiomys; species Stratiomys singularior. Next base: position 104,797,280 of record OX940880.1, read on the forward strand.
AAATAAATTTGATGTTTTTTGAAAAGACTTCATTTTGGCATTTTTAAGTGCATTTCAATAGAATTTTGTTTCTTTTTTTGATGAAGCACATATATATGTGGGGTTGACGGATGGAAATGTACTTCTTAAGCTAATGATAATGCAAGATTTATTAAACATATTTCTTTAGCATTGTGGTTTTGGCTAGAAAATTCGGTAATTGTAGTTCAATCACCTTCAAATGTTCAAAATCTTTACAAATCACGTTGCTCTCTGTACATCTATTACGAAAACGTTCTACTCATTTTATATCTGTTCATGTCCTTTCATAATCATACCATGCTAGGAAAATAGAGAATTCGTAAGAATATTTGATTCTCCGATTTCTTTGCTAAGCCTGGTAAACTTTCATCCAGGATTACTCCTATAAAGGTGAACCTATTGTTGATTTACTGGACAGTGCTGTGTAATTTTAAACTTCTCAAAAATCGACCAATGAACTCCTTTGTCTTCTTATTTTTGAGCGTGTATAAAAATAGAATTCAAACCTCTTCGGCGTCTCCAAATTTCAATTGATACCTAATATTTGGCTCGTAAACATTTAAGGAATCATATTGACGTCACAATGTGAGAAATTAAATGTGGTCGGATAAAACAAGAAACTAACAAACGATATATTAGGAGTTACTTAGTTATTGAGTTATCGTTGCCTTAAATGTTCCGAATTGATGAAGACCCAAAGATACCTTCAAACATAATCTTTCTTCCGCATATTATGCATTCTTGCCATCAGTGTAACAGCGCCTCCATTCTAATCCTTGCCCTATTCCAATACAAATCTGTTGAGGGACTCCTATTTACAACTCGTTTTGAAAAACGTATTTCACCAAGCGATAAGTTCAGCTTCGGGAAAAACTCAATGTTAGGTGAGCTCAGATCGCGATTTGGAGCTGAGGCAACGTTGTCAGTCATATTTTTCAAAAAATTTAATGATCCATGCACTGATGTGTAGGTGTACATTATCCTATTATCCACACACCATTTGGTTATATTTCTGAACGCAGCTTACGGATTTTCAGCTACAATCCTAGTAAATGTACCTCATAGTATAAGCAAAGAGTTATCACTTAAAAGCGCTAAGAGTCCAGCGGGTCATAGCAAAGAAAAAGTTGCGAATACACAATGTAGTGAATGGAGCAAGCTTTGCGAGACAGAGAGCTTTATTAATTAAACAATGCAGATGAGCGCAGGAATAGAAAATAGAAGTAGGAACTTAAATGCTTATCAGTGTATATTTTTCCGGTGAAATTGTGTGTTTGTGTCATTATGTACAATACAAAATTTAGGATAATGTGAATCTCTCCGCACCTGCGTCTTAGCGTCCTATCTCGAACAAGTTTTACTGCCAAATACTAATATATCGAAAAGATTGGCGTCAGGTAAAGTTAGATTAGGTTTTTGTTCTAGATATTACCACTTGTAAATGGTGAAGCTATAATAAATACAATGGCGACTCCACATTCCGTAAACAGACATGGAAAATTTGATGATCCTTCACTTGTATGGGAATTGTGAAAAAGGCCTTCAGATAAACATAAACCGTCAACAAATCAAAAGAATCAAGAAAAGGATTATGTATACAAAAAAATTATTATATATTGTTTAGTCTAAAAGGTATTGAGCCGTTTTTGTCATTTTTCGATTGAATATTTTTTTAATTTGAAATGGATTCTATTTAAGTACATATTGTCCATTTTTATCTATAACCTTGTGCCATTTTTTGGGTAGAGCCATTATTCCGTGTGTGTAGAACTTCTGTGGTTTATTGGGAAAAAACTTGGTCAAGTGATTTTCACAGTCCCTTTTCGAAGTGAATTTCTTTTCATTAAAGTTTTGCAGAGACCGAAACAAATGGTAGTCTGATGGTGCAAAGTGTGGATTCTAATGTGTATGCATCAAAACTTCCCAGCCGTGCTCTGTCAATTTTTGCCCGGTCTTCAAAGATGTGAGTGGTCTTGCATTGTAATGATGGAAGGCAACGCCCTCTCTGTTAATCAATTCTGGCCGGTTTTTTTATATAGCTAGTTGCAAACTGATTAATTGCTGACAGTGCAAGTCCGAATTGAGTGTTTGGCCAGGTAACAAATAAACAATTCACTTCTAATCCCACTACACACAGCATAACCTTATTTGGTGTCAATCCTGGCTTTGAAGTCATTTTTGATGATCCACCTTCTTTTTACCATGATATTTTTCAAATGACATTCTCATATCTATCCATTTTTCATTTGGTTTGAAAATGGCTCGATTTCGTTGGGTTTTATTAGCATTTCGCAAATGGAAATTCGGTAGATCAAATTTTGTTGTGCTAATTCACACGGCACCCAACCGTCGAGCTTCTTTGTGTATCCAGCCTTACGCAAATGGTTCAAAATTGTTTGGTGATGGATATTCAGTTCTTTAGCAATGTCATGGCTACATATGTGTCGGTATTCTCCAATTTTTTGTAAGATTTCATCGACTTTTTCAGTGATTGATCGACCTGAGCCAGGTGCATTTTTGACATCAAAATTTCCCGAACAAAAGCGAACGAACCATCTCTTGCCTGTGGCTTTTGTTAAATTATCTTGACCGTAGACACCACAAATTTCTTCACGAGCCTGCGATGCATTGTCACCTTGATTGTAGTGATGTTGTAAAATACAACGATTTTTTTTCAGAAATTTCACTTGTTTTTAAATGAATACAACATTTGATATGAATGACGAATTACAAAACTGTCCATATAAAAATTGTAGACTGGAATTTCACCTATCAAACGCATGTCAGTTTGACTCAATCTGATCAGTATTGCCCAATATATGACAACGAACACCATCTAGTGACGAAAAAGGCTCAATACTTTTTAGATTATCCTATATATAAGAATAGATATATTGTTGCGATATTAATAATTTGCGAAAAAATATCGTCGTCGGTTATTGGTCCCCATAAGAATAAAGAACGATTGAACACAGTACCAAGCGACTTAAATTGTTTTCTATGTTCAAGGATAGAAAAAGAGAACGAGACATTAATGAAGGTACTTAATTATTGTATTTCCTATGTGTTATTGGTGTGATGTAGTTTTTAAAGTTTTTGCAGGAAATGTTGTAAAAAATTCTCGGTTTTCGAACTTGACAGATAATCATTGAGTAGGGCATGCATCTACTATTAGCAAGATCCTTTAAGTGGCACGAATGTCTCGCAGAGTTTTTGGGTTATATGACACAAAACGTGATGTGTCACCTAGTGTACTTCGTCTACTGAAAACTGTCTCCGTCAATATTTCTCATGGTTCCAGGGTTCATGCACTATTCAGGGTAACAAGTGTACGGCCTATAATAATCAACTGAACATATATCGATAAAACTCTAAAACCCTTGAAATGGCGCCATCACCTAGTCCTTGAAAAGAACTAGGTGATTGCGCCTTGCTTTTGGAATGCAAAAACAGGTACTGCCAGTATTGTCCAGACTATTGAAACCATTTTTAGTGAAATTATGAAACATTATCTTGTCTGATTCTTTAGATTCTTGATAGTAAAACCTATCATGATGTATAGATGTTGCAGAAACAACTGCTTTCTTACGCGTTGGTCATACGAAATCGTATTAATTTCCTTAGTAAAGTTATAAGGCATTTCTTCAAAAGTTGATAATAACTCAGGCACAGGTTTCGAAGAAATTTCTGCAACATTTTATATTAATAGTACCCAGAAAATTAGGGACATAAGTCTCATAAGTGGTAAATCTTTTCATTAGAAGATCTACTGTTGCTCAGAACTCTTTGATCTCATTACTCACTTCTCACTCTAGAGTACTCTTTTTCTCTGTAACGCAAATATAGGCGTAGCTGGATCAGTATTTTTCCTTTTTTCCCTGCTATTGTCGTTTACGAAACGCAAAAGCTACCAATAACCAAAGAAAATGATTGTCTTGAAAGACACATGGAAATATCATTCACATGCAATCAATGTCCCAATATTTTCTTAAAAGTTGCCTTGAATGCAAATATTCAATCATGGCTTGTACATACGCAGTTCTGTGATGTCAAATTTAGCCTCATTGCTTCCGATTTCTCTGAAGTATTGACGTTTCGTTCTACTGACGTTTATTTCACTGATAAATCTACTTTATCAGTGCAATAATGCGTTCTATGAGATCATTGAGCTTTCTCAACATTACATGACGGAGTTCTAATACATCGTCTGTAAAGATCCTTATCCCCTTTCAAATTTTTTAATTGTTGTCAACGGTTGTCAACTTTCGTGTGGTATGTTGTATTGGTTTTGTTTTTTAGCCTTATCATTGGGTTCATTTTCAATGAAAATGTGCAACTCAGTAACAATATAAACAATAATTAAACTAGGAGGGACATTATGTCAAATTGAGGTTTGATACCCACTATCTCCTCACCTATGAAAGGAGCTAAGGAGCTAAGGGGTGGCCATGAGAGAACAAGAGATTTCCAGAGTTTTAGTTCAAATTGGCGGTACGTGTCAAATAGAACCTAAAATTTCAAAGCAAATTATTAGAAAACTCAGTAATATGTATCGAATGAGTGACCTGTGTGTGAAATAAGCTGAAGAAATTACATTTAGTCAAGTATGTCCAAGGAAATATTGAATTTGGAAGTAAATGTCTCTGGAATACATTTATCTATATTTATCTGACTGATAATTTGTGCTTGATTACTTAGGTAAGACTAAACTAAACTTATTTAAAGAATCGGTCAATAGTTACCAGCTGTCATTAGATTTTTTTCGAACAAGAATGCGCTTAAGGACTAGACGTATGACCTTTTTGCCCTGAAAACAGGGACGTCCAATCGTTCATTGCATAAAACTCTGTAACATATTTGATAAAAGAAAACAATACATGTTAAGAGATTTGGAACAAGTGTTTTTCTTCTTGTTCCAAATGAAGGTTGCTGATTGTTTAACTTTATCATCATCAGATAAGGACACAGATAACTTTAAAAAATCCAAAAATAAACAAGATATAGTCTTGGACTGTGATTGATTTCGACGTTTCCAACTTGTTTAATCAACAATAATTGTAATGAATCCATGTTTTGACATATTTGTGGCCCGGAAGATTGTCTCTTATTAATCAGAGCCACGATAATTTGTCCTAACATCAAAAGGTTGCGCAACACAGATAACTCCAAACATAGATTAGAGAGACTTTGGTTGACGTCAAACTTGAGTGGTTTCAATTTTAACGCCAGGTGCTGAAAGTTATAACACGCTTAGGGCTTGCTTTGAGTATAAGAAAAGTTTTTTTTATATCAAAACCAAGATATCCTTTTGAACTGAAGAATACTATAAATTGCATCAATGAGAATGAATTGTCATATTGAGGTACTCCTTTTTATGCAGATCAAATAACAATTTGTGTAAAACTACAGAGATTACTTGGAACATGTATTAGCCCCATTTCAGCATGCACTTCATCTTTGCATACATAATTTCCTTTATCGGTGCAAGGTATCTTGTAGGAGACCTTTCTATGTTGCGAATGCTAACAAAACGGCATACGCTGGATTCCAGAAAGTGAGAGGTGTACAATGGGGAAGTCTTTACAGCAAATGGTTGCTATATGCATATGAAACTCTACGCCGAAACGTTCGATGACCATTATACCCTTGCTTGCTGCTGGTACCACTTCTCACACGCCACTTTTGTTGGAATGCCAAAAGAAGTTCATACCTTTGCCATCATCAAACATATAACATACATTCCCATACATACTGCAACTTCTCTCTCTCTACTATTCACCATTAAAGACTCCACGTTTCGACGCGTCGGCTCTATCCATCTTTATATTTTACCGGTCGAGTGCGATTGATCTCAAGAATTCTTCTTTATAACGGTACACTTAACAAAAAGAAGAATACGATTCCGGCCCAGGTGAAGGGAAAGCATGTAGTTGAATTAATAATAATTTTCGTATATCGTTGCTACTTGTGTGTCTGTACTGTACATACTTACATATATTCGAGATCTCTTAAATACGTAACATAATGTCTTTTACAAGCATGATAAAGTGGTCGTGGCCTTTAGTTGAAACGAAATCTCCGGCATGGCTGGAAGACCAACTAAGAAAGCCGGTTGGATGCAATGCAGACACTCCACAACAAGGTAATGGCAAGGTAAAATTGCTTCAGTGTAAAAGCTAGTTCAGCTAACATAAAGCATAGTACGTACTCGTATGTAGGCATGCATGGATGTACAGATATTTGTATGAAGTAACGATATTGAAGAAGTTTAACAACTTTCGCATGTCGTTTGAAAGGAAAGTGCCAGATAAGAATTTTGAAAAAAAGGAAAGATCGTGTTGTCACCGTAGTTATGGGTAATTCAATTCACAATCATTTTTTCATCCATCCTTTTTGTCTGGCTCTAACTCTTTCACCTTTTCAGTGTGTTGATCTTGCGATAATTCGGTAATGATTCTTTCACATATTTTTCGAAGGTAGTCGTAAGCGTGCTTACAATCGAAGTACTTTACTTGATTTTGAAGCTTTTACATTTATTAAGTTATTTTCAGCTGATTATATGATTAAAGAAGACTCCACGTATGGGAAAGGACTCTGTTTGTATCAGTTGCTGGCAAGGTACAGTTTAAGAAGCAAGTAAATACGAAAATCAAAAGAGTTTCGCGCAATCGTCAGCTACCTCATCAAGGCAAGTCCCTCATCAAGGATGGTAGCAACCTGAACTAAAAAAATCTTCTGCTTATGGCGGTTGTTGCATGGTTAATCCATATGTGAACTCATGGTTTGCAAGTAAGGCTGCCTCCAAGCAGGGCGGAGGTAAGATTGAAGATGATTCGAAGTGGTCTGTTGAGACGACCATGACCAAAACATTGACAAACTATTCGTTATATGTCATATCAATGCGCTTTTTAGAACCTTGAACGATAAATGACATTGACAATATAGTTGTCGGTCTAGGATACATTTAGCTCAAAACAAAGGCGCAGTTTCAGACTGGGTTACGAATAAAGATGAGAATGGGTTCATGTTTTAGAGACTTAGCAAAAGCAAAAGAAAGATTAAAAATGTTTTGCACGAAGGATTAAAACCTGTAAATTAACCGAAACTGTGTTTAACGTGCCTTCGTCCATTTGAAAGCCCATGCATGCACTTTTCTAGGCTGTAGACGGAATTCTTCATATTAACTACAAAGAAAAGAATACCACTGTAACAAGAAAGCACTACGCTGGAGTGCTAGAATGTTTGAGACGAGAATGTCTGATGCTGCAAGCGAAATAAGGATAATGAATCCATCCACAAGAGTCAGGTTGCGGTGGTTGCTGTTTAAAGATTCCAATTCAAAATTATGGAATATTACAAGAAAAAAATTTACAATGCAGACCACGGTTTGAACGTGAACAAAACGAAGGTTAAAATAAGTCCATCAATACGAGGGTCATTCAACAAGTACTTAGCCTCACCATCCGATGGCGCTGCTGTTACAAAAGCTTACCATCGGGCAGTACATTCTGTAAGTATTCTACTGTCAAAGTTTCAGTCAATTGCCTTCATTAGTTTTGTTTTGATAGCCTTGCGGAGGGAGCGTGTCGGTCGGTTGTACAAAAATGGAAAAAGAACAATATCGTTCAGTATTTAGATTCTATTTTTTGGAAGGGAAAACGTGCAGCGAAATCAAAGATCGCTTAGATGCTATGTACGGTGACTTTTCTCCTTGGTGGGCGACCGTCAAGAATTGATTCAACGAGTTTGTTCGTTGAATCCACGCCCAGGTGCTCCAAAAACGGCTTTTACGAAGGAAAACGTTAAAAAAATCCACGATTTTGTGTTGGCAGTCCGGCGATTGAAGGTTCACGAGATAGCTGAAACTGTAGGCAACGCAGAAGGATTTGTGCATTATATTCTACACGAAGAACTATGCATGAAAAAGCTGTCAGCGCGATGGATGCCGCGTTTGCTCACACCGGAAAACAAGCGCAACCGTGAGACCACATCGGCAACGTGTTTGGCGCTGCTTCAGCGCATTCCAACGGAGTTCTTGCATCGTTTTGTGATCGTCGACGAAACATGGGTTCACTGGTACAGACCAGAGACCAAAGAACATTCGAAACAGTTGCTTCAACCAGCGAACGTGCTTTGAAGAAGGCGAAGACTGTTCGATCGGCCGGAAAGGTGATGGCCACCGTTTTGTGGGATTGACAAGGTGTGAGCCACATTGATTACCTCGAAAAAGGTAGAACAATTACGGAGCGCTACTATCCTGACTTATTGGGCCGATTCGACGTCGAATTGAAGAAAAACCGGCCCCGTCTGGCGACAAAAATGTGCAGTTTCACCACGACAACGCGCCGGCTCCCACCTCCGCTGTAGCCATGTCCAAATTGGTAGAATCTCGCTACGAATTGCTGCGCCATCTACGTACTCTTCAGATTTAGCTCCCAGTGAGCCCTTTTTGTGTCCAAACCTGAAAAAGTCACTCGCCGGGAATAGATTTGGGTCGAATGAGGAGGTCATCGCCACCACGGAGGCCTATTTTGCAGCCCTCGAGAAAACATATATTTTGGACGGGTTGAAAAAGTTGAAGCATCGCTTGGCCAAGTGTATCGAGCTTGAAAGAGATTTGTGTTGAAAAATAAATTGCCACTTTTCCAAAATTTTCGTTTTACTTTTGAATGCCCCTCGTAGATCTAGTAGATGAAATCGAAGGAAGGGCGACTCCATTGAGTAGGTAAACTAATTTTCAGGTTCGTTTCGTACTTTTCATCAATAATTTTGCAAACTCTTTGAACCATTCAGCCAAAATATGAGTTTATAGTTCTTTGTTATTGGTACTTGGTTTTTACAGATTTAATATTGTTTTCTTGCTTTTATGAGTTCTAGAGTTCTGAATTGAATGTTCGTTAGATATGTGGTTATTTATGCCAATTACACTGAATTCTTGATTAATTTGCTTCGTTTTAATTGTACAGAGAGGAAAATTTCACCAAAAGCCACTGCTAGGTTCGCGACTAGCTTAGAAAATCTCTCGTTATTACTAATTAACCTAAACAGATCCATGGATGAGGACACATGAGGACACATGAGGACGATTTTCTCAGACTCAATTAAGAGATTCAAGGAGTTTTTGGTTTTTTTTTAACATGATTTTTCTGCGCAATTTTATCTTGCAATCTGAAGCAGACGTAGTCGGGTTTATTTAAGTCCATTTACGACTTGGTTCTAGGTAGTAAGCCTTTTGGTTCCACATTGAAGCTCCGTAGACTATAATCGGCTGGACACTGATTTTAAGGATAACCATTTTACTTTGAAGATTCATCGGCGGCTTACGATCGAGTTACAAAATGAGGACAAACTTGAATATCTTAGTATCTAGGTACTCGGTATGATTTTTCAATTTAAGTTTTCGATCCTTTTTTAAGCCGAATAAGGTCAAATCCTCGCACTAAAGAATCATTTTGCCTAAAATTTTATGGGTGTGCTATGCAGCATGGTGGACATTCATTTCTTGCTAAAGAATATTGCCACGGCTGTTCTTTACGTCGATTCTAACTTTCCATCCGTAAAAGTACTGGTAGATTCTTTCTAGCATTTTCTGTAGGTTGAAGAGAATCATCTAAGTGTTGTTGCCAGAAGTGCAGAAGCAGGAGTGGTCTATAAACGCGGCTTGTAGACAGTGTTTGACTTTTGTGTTAATTGGACGTGTAAATATTGAAAAATGTGGGACTGAGACGCGAACCTGGCGGAATACCAGCAGGAACAGTTTTGATAGACGATTTTGACCCTCAATCTTCAACCGGGTGTGTTCTATCTCTCAGAAAGTATGGAATGAGTTTGTACAGATATGCTGGAATACTATTCTCTTTGATCTTATGATCAAAGTCGTCATGCCAGACGGTATAGAAGGGGTTTTCAATTTAGATCGACAGCAGGCCAACCGACTGTTTTGCATTCAGCGCTGTTCCAGTACCTTGAGAAACAAGTAATAGGTGGTACTCCGTTGAGTAAACCGTGAGTCAACCGTTCACAATGGTAACAGGTAACAAGCTTTTTAATTTGTAGCTTATAGGAATTATTTTGCAAGAGGCTTCCACGCAGGCATATTTTCAGCAATTCGGAAAGCGCAGTAGTTCAATAATAGTCCGCTAGTGTTCCAACCAACGTCCACATATCACGCTTAAAAGAGCTAGTCCGCCATCAGCGAATAATTTCCGGGGTTTGCAGTAAGTCGTTGTCTCAACTCTCGAAAATCACGTCCTTATGTTGGTATGAGGCTGACTCGTCGTACTGTCGGGTCTTCGCGATTCGATCAGGAAAATCCATTATACAGGGTCCGATACTGGCTATTTCAGTCTGTTTCTGACTAATTTGATTCAGAAACGCGTTGAACGAGGCACATTAACCCAAGTTAAAGCAAGTTAAACTTAAGTTTGATGGCTATGGGACCATTTTTTGATGCTTAATTGGCTCTATTTTAAAATTGTTTAGTTTTTATAGTGCGACCGAACGGTTGACTATCAGGATACGGTTCGTGGTCACACGCCTTTCGTTTGACACTTCACGTCTTTAAATCGGTGCAAGGCCGAATTGTCAGTTTTGGTTAAATTTTATATAGCTATATTCAGTATTTCGCTAAGTTCCTAATTTCCTCAATGTTCCTAATTTGCTCAATTCTAACCTTGTTTTGTTTTTATAAGTGCTTCAAGAGGTAATTTGGCGATGTTTGGGTCAGCTTCCAGTGGATTAGCTGCCATTATTTCCATGATATTGTAGCTCATTCTATGGGAAATTTTGTGATATCCGTTGAAATTATCAGTAAGTAACTCTGCTTCCCCTCTACGACAATGAATCTGGAACATGCTATTGTTGTCTTCTAGAACATATGGAAGATCTTCGTGTTTGAGCTTCGAGACTTTTTGTGCCATCAGACTTCCTTAATCGTGAATTTCATTTTTGTGTTATCTGTACAATTTTCTCTGTTTCCAGGTTTTATACAGATACATTTAGATATCAAGTAACAGTGGGATCCAGTCGTCGTATGGACAGGAGTAAGGTTACAATTTTGATCCATTTCTGACCCTTCTGGACAGAAGAAAAGACAGAAACAACTTCAGATACACAATTCTTGACAATTTGTGCATTGTACTGGTAGGATATGCTTTTATATACTCATTCTGGCATCTAATAAAAGAAAGCTCATAACTTCTTGGATATTTATGCAGAAAGGTTTTTGGCCAAAACGTCTAGTTGTTTCCCAAAATATTGTCCCTGATTTTTGATGATTTGCACTCGTAGCTTTAAATGTAAAATGAAATCTTCGTAGATAATAAGATTTCCGGCATTATATTACGAATTTAAACCAAAAATAAAAATATCGTTGGTAGTTTTTGTAGAAGATATGTGTTACTTTTTACACTGATTAGATTGAATCATGTTTGCCATTTTATGACCAACATTGTATAATCTTCTGCATTTCATTGCTAAATTAAAAGACCAGTCTGCTAATTATGTGTTGATTTTCATGCAGAATCTCCCATTTTATCTGAGGTATGACATGGATCATGTTTATCGACAATGATTTCCAAGAATTCTGTAATTGCTTGGAGTAAGATGAAGATATGACATGATGCTAGCTGACGAAATCAGTTTGGTAGCAAAGAAATTAACTTGTTAAAAGTGCTTTGAACCTTCAGATCGCTTCCTCTTATAAACATAAAGGTCTAGTTTTAATGCATCGTTCGAAGTAGAAAGATAAACTACAGTAGACAAGTCAATAAATCGTAAAGGATAACATGGTTTGAGAGTTCAATGATTCTGGATGGAATTAATGAAAATTGTGCTGCTTTTTATCCCAATTATCAACCCGACTTGTAATTCACGTATGACAAGAAATTTTAAAACAAATATTTTCAGTCATCAATTAAAATGCTTTTTATGATTGACAAATTAAATACAAGTCAATTTTTCTAAGGTATCAAATCAATGAAAATAGTAACAATAATTTAATCAAATTAAATGTTAAAAATATTCTTTTATTCTGTAGTTTCAATTGACAATTCCAACTGCGGAAGTATTATTAACTGAGTTCCAAACGTCTCAAGAAAGAAGATAGAAAAACGAAATCCAAAGCAATTTCACGGTCTTATACTATTGGACACATAATTTAACGCCATGGGATTAAAAAAAAATTCATGTATTATAAAACAATTAAACGAAAATACCGTTACCGCGAGAAAACTTAAGTCTTTTATTGATTGTATTTTAGGGAGAAAAAAATATCAAGTTCTTTGCTGAATCTTAAGTTATTTCTCTTTTAGTGCAATGACTCTAATGACAAAATGCGTCAAAATCTAATAAAGTAATCCCTCTGTCATTAGAACATTCACACTTCAAAGCTTGTTCAAATTATTATTATTTATTTAGTGTTGTGATATTTCCACATATTATACGTGAATAGATGTAAATATCTTTTGTTAATTATTATTTCCCTCCAAGACGTCGTCGTACGCCAGATTGCTTCTTCGGGTATTTTTTTTTGCGTTTTGCGCCAAACAAACAGCAACAACAACAACAGCATTCATAAATGGGAGGATGGAATCAGGTTCATTGCTCCACCATTGTAACTGGGTTGGTATGCCTGCGGGATCGGCCATTTCTCTAGTACCACAACTATATAATGGTTCTTTTTCAAAACGCGTAGTAATGAAATCGTATTTCATTGTATTGCGAATAGTTTGATGCGACTGTCTTCTACCGATTTTCAAATTCAATCAAAAAGAAAGGCTTCACCTGGTCTGGCTATTGCTGGACGTGGTAGCAAGACGGTCAGAAATCACCCGAGACTTTAGATCAATTTTTTTGCCAAAAATTTTGGACTATTGCGAATTGAGCAAGAGATGATGAAGGAATCTGCAATTAGTGGAGATACTTGTGTACATATGTATATAATGGAATATGTGTATGTGGTCAAGTTCCATTGATCATGTCTCAAGTGGATGAAGCCTTAGCACATCAATCTTCTGATCTACGTTCAAGTGGAATACGTTTTTTTCTAGGTCGTTGAGTGCCAATTTTCTGCACAAATGCTGTACGGGTAGGTGCTAAGACCTCTTTTAACACCGAAATGTCCGATAGAGAATGGAGATGCAAGTTTCGATGAGAACAACTTGGATTTCCAATCCACTGTTGGATCAAATGTTTGCCAATTACTGCTATCAAATCACTCTTAACATTTCGTGGTTAATTGGGAAATCGTGCAACTGGAGGAGTGTTTTTATCACTATTTTTTTTTTAAATCTGTGGAAGCATTATATGAACCCATAGGTATGTGTTAGGAACTTTTATGAATTTTATAATATTCAGCCGGAAATACATATAAAGCAGTGAAATCGATTGGTTTCCACATGTGAGATCAAAGATGATCAAGGAGATAGGTCACAGCCGTTGGGCTGATAGGTTGTGTAGGGAAAGTGTAAGCTAGGAAAAATTTGCTTAGGGAAATTATTATCAGTGGTTTAAGGCCTAAGCTCTTAAATTCTTGCTGAGGCTGGCAGGAAGCTGATAATATTAATTTATCCATTTATTCATTTATTAAAGTTAGGGTACCAAATTAATTTAAAAATTATTTGGTCATTGGGCGAACCAAGGGCTAAGCCCTTAATTTCTTGCCTAGGCCTGTAAGTTGCCGAAAACATAGATATATATTTGATTATATATATATATAATTAGAATATAAGAAATAACTAATAAATTTGCCTGTTAGGGGTATCCTTAATTTAATCCCGCATCGAAGCTCTGTCTTGCAAATAGCGGAACTTTAGAAAATATCAAGGAGAAGAGAAATAGACCTTATAACACGCTGAAAACTCCAATGATTCGATCATGATCTTCTCACTACAGAAGGAGACGCTCTGACGATTGTGACAGTGAGTCCGACCAGGAAGAGTCGATGGAAGTGGTCCAAGATGAGGGTGGAAGGAAAAGATCGTTTGTCTCTTCAACCCCGGAGTCAACCTCGAAATGCTCAGTAAACGAGAGCGAAAGGAGTTTTCCGCAGCTGCGGTCACAAAAGCTTCGGGAAGTATTGCCAAAGCTGAAGTCGCGCCCAGCCCAGTGCGTAGAATAGCTATCGGAGCCAAGGAAAATCCGACCAACATTGCTGCCACTAAGAAACAGAGTCTGCCACCGATAGTGTGCTATAGGCTTCATCTTAAGCCTTTTTGGGAGAGAATACATCGAGCATGTGAGAAGAATCAGCTCGATTCCCATTCGATCTAACCGTGAACAGTTTCATTACACCCAAAAACCAAAGAAGATCATAAAAGCCTTTTTGACTTTTTTGAAAATAGGATAAAGTGGCGTGCTACACCTACAAACTCCCCACTGACCCTGTTGCTTAAGGGTGAAAAAGCTGACCCTGCTGCTGAAGGGCGTGCACACTTCCTACGAAGACAATGATGTCCAGGAAGAACTCCAAGCCATCCCAGGGGAGAATGTTTTATGAGCCAAAAGGTTCTCAACGGTGCCCCCCAGGAAGGAAAAGAAAGCTCTTTCATCCTACCTTTTTTAATTCAAACCTAACTTTGACATCGAAACGGCTATGAATGTAAAAACGCTCGCACACAAAAAGATACATTGGGAGCCTTTGACGAAATCAAACACGTCGTAACGTTTTAACTGCCAAAGATTTTTGACATGTTGCCCCGGTTGAACACCACCGTCAAAGGACTGCCCCATTGAAAATGAAGAGGAGAAAGATGTCACCCTGTGTGTGAATTGCAATAGTAAGGACCACCCCGCGAGTCTCGAGGGCTGCCCCAAGCCCAAGGAGGCTGAGGAGAGGTGACGGAACCTCCAACACAAGAAGAAAGAAAGGAGGCATTTCGTTAAAGAATATTACTGCTACTGGTACACATTTGCATTTGTAGGAATATACGTGAAACACGGGTATTCGGGAGGGGTTCTCATTGAAGACTTAGAAACAGTCCTTACTTTGTATGAAAAGTTTGATTTCTTTGGGAAAGGTGTTGATTTGAACGCAAGACATCATTCAAGGGGCAATCCCGTGTCCAATGGATATGGAACAGCTCTATTCAGCTGGGTGCAAGCAAATATCGATCTCATTTTGATTGCGCTGAACGAGCCCACTATCCGAAAAAGCCCGTCAACGATCGACTTTTTCATTGTGTCTGCTAATCTGTTGAATATCTCACAGCTAGAGGAATTTCGAATGTAGAGTTCTTGACGCTCAGTCTGACCACCTTTTGGTAATACTCGCTGGAAGTAGCAGACCCGCAGTAGCAGCTATTTATCTTATACTTGCGCATCGATTGGGAAGCTCTAAATGCTGACTCTCGATAAACAGATCGAGAAATCTCTTAACCATCTTTATTTACCAGAAGACATGGTGAAGCTTCATCGTAGACGTAGCACCCTCAGGAAATTACTTTCAAAGATATAGCGTCGCAACTTGAATATGGTTAACTGGAAGTATCAGCGAGTACACCTTCTTATAATGTCCCTTAATGAACGATTTCGAGGAGAACATCTGACTTTGCCAATGAGAAATTCGAACAGACCCTAGAAAACATCAGACAAGGTGCTTGTATGTTCCCCAAATTAATAAAATAACTAGCCGTAAGCGCATGTCAGGAGTTTTCACCAATAACGGTTCCATGTTCATGAATGAAAAGGCCGTTGCAGACTTCATCGCAAATCACTTTGCGACAGTTCTTCCAGGGAAGAAAACAAGCGAGGACTCTGCTTTCAATTCACGAGTAAAGAGAACAATATCAACGTTCGACAAAGACCACAAGAGCCTGTGCTTGGCTAGATTTTCAGATTGTAATCCCACTGACGCACCTGTGAGCAGTTCTCTGTTTGTGAGCTCTGAACGTCTCAGGATGCTTGCACTTGAGTAAAATTCCAAAAAATCGACTGTAGCTGAAATTTTTTCTTAAAAAAACTTCCCCACACGTATTTTGTTCTCCTTACAACACTTCTAAATAACTACATTTACATTTGCTACTTCCCACAACAATGGAAATGCGCCAAAATATTTGCTATTCCGAAGCAATCCAATAGCACAGACGTAGTTGACACTAGCCCAATGTCTGTTTTGTTTTATGTGGAAAATTTACTTGAGAGAGTAATCCTACAATGTTTCACAGAGTTCTCTGAAGGGGCAGGAACTGTGACAATTTGGAAAGACAATTTGGCTTCAAAAGGGGTCAATCAACGATAGACGCATTGGCTGTTTTCCAAGCCAGTATAAAACGAAACTGGCAGGCTAAAATGGTTCAAAAATGTTTTGCTTAAATTTTGACAGATATAAATATCAGGAGTGAGTTGCACCCTTTTTCAGTGTCAATTATTTTCAGATATTGAAGGAGATACTGAAGAAGGGAGCAACTAATGCCCGAAATATATATCTGTCAAAATTAAAACAAAACATAGCCTTTTTGCAATGGAAAATCAAAAATTAAGGATAGTTTGGATGCTAAACAGGGGAAAATACACACAGTATGGATATTTTGAATAATATGGAATTCGAGGTGTATTTAGAGGGAGAGGAGTCTTTTTTCTGTCGCTCTATTTATTTCAATCATTATAGTTATTTATTTTATCTTTATTTACACTCATAAACATAATAATTTGGACATAATTTACATGCCCGCGGCATGTAAGCGTTCTGTGCTTACTCCTTATGTTTATGTTGCAAAGTATCCCTTGATGAATCAAATATTCAGTACGCTTTGATATTTAGGCGATATGTCGTCATAAAATTATGAATTTCTTATATAAATGGCTGTATTTGTGGTTGTTTTCTACGTTAGCCATGCCAACAATTTTAGGTTTAATGAAGAAATCCTACTTTGTATTTTATGTAGAAAAACTTCTCCTTGCTTCGTTTAGACGTGGATCCAGAGACAGACTCGTAATGTTGCCAGGATGTAGAGCTAAGTGACCGGCCTTCAAAAAGCAGGATACGACCACTTGCAGCTTGTTCGAGTGGGAGCTTGGGTCTACGCAAATTATGCTGTTTTACCTTTCGTAAGATCATTGGCGTCGTCGGCATCAAAACTTAGGGGGGGGGGGGCGAATGGGGGGTCCTTCTACTTTGTCCAATATTTCTTTGTTAATGTAACAAACAGCAACATGATTCAATCTTTTTTGAGTTATGGTTGATCTTAGGTAGGTCTTCAGTTTTCGCAGAGCACTAAAATTTCGCTCTGCTTTACAACTTGAAGCTGGAAATGCAACCATTAGTCTAACTAGAACTTCAACGTTGGAGAACAGTTTCCTGACCTCTTTTACCATAGAGATAAACACGTCCTTGGCGTCTTTTAAATTCTTTATCTTCTTTCTGAGGTGGAAAAGCTCAAGTTGTGACTTTGACCGTTGATTTCCAGATATGACGCTAGCACATTGACATCATAACCTTCTCTTTTTAGCAGGACTTTCTCCAGCTGAATTTTTTTTCTACCAGCCTGTTCAAATATACGAGTTTTGAGACCATGCACAGCCATGTCAATGACTTCAAAAACCCCCCTCTGAAGTCTTCTTCTGTTGAAGTAAACTCGTAGCCATCAGCATTTCCCTCAGATAACGTTTTAGGCAACTTAAATTTTCAAGGCCTAGCTCAGCTATGTACTTGGTATACTCTTCGTACACAGAAGAAAACTGCTGGTTGGTTCTGATGGTTTGCAGGCCATGAACAATGAGTTAACAGATTCACATAACCCAGCCAGTGTTTTTTTCCCGCCTTGAAAACTTTTTTTAAGTAGTTCCAAAAGTTCAACAACTTTTCTACCTATAATAAGGCCTAACTATGTTGTCCCATTTTCAAACACAATCAACAAACCACTGCCTCCTTCGTACTTACGTTCTGTGAGTTCATTCAAAGTCTTCAAAATTAATGGATACTTGTGTAAAATTTCATTGATTTGTCCTTTCCGGTATATTCATCTTGTGGGAAACAGAGGTTTCAATTTTGCAATGTTACTGATTGGACGTTGAGCTGCATCTTTAACTATATGTTTGTATTCATCTTCATTCATTCATGTATGTTTTTCATCATTCATCTCAACAATACTCCTAGCTGATGAGCCCAATCCATTGCGTTTTTGACCGTTTTTGAAGTCTCACAGCTTGCTTTCATTACTAGATTGACACAGCGAGCACCACAATGAATGTAGTCAGCAAGTGGTTGTTTGTCTATTACTGCGGACTGAGTTCACTTATGGATACCACTCATGTTACCAGCTCTAGCGTTTGTTTGCCCACGAAGATTGGACAAAAGAGAGCTGCAAGCTAAGCAACACGTTAAAAATAAGAGCTGCTATATCTGTTCCACATGTCTTGGCCGATTCATAAAACCTCAAAAAACTTTCGTAAGGTTAGAGATCACCATCAAACCACCTGACACAAAGACTGATCTGTTCATTGCCAGCAATATCTCGCGTCTCATCACAAATGACAGAGTACAACAAAGGGCTGCTTAACTTTATGCTCTGAACTATACTGGACACGATTTCGTTTCCAAATATCTGCATGATTTCATTTTGTATGGTAGGGTGAGTATAGGTAATATCTTATTCTAGCCACCTTTTCAAAGACGGCTTGTCCTCACAGCCAACTTTCAATAGTTCCATTAGATTACCTTTATCATTTTTGTGACCTCTTACTCCCAGATCTTGTCTAACAAGATACTTTACACTTCTTTTTACAGTCATAAGGGATTCTAAAGCAAGTTCTTGTTGTTCGAGCTTAACATGTGACAGTTGTGACTCAATAGGTGCTTGTAACTTAGAGTAGCTTAAAACAGCTTGGGAATGAGCATCATTCATATGGTGGTTTCCAAACTTTTCAATAGCTTTTTTCCAGTAGTTGAACCCTTTTTCACTAAAAACCTTTTTTGCTTTGACAGCCAGCGTTTTGCCTGGGCACAATTGAGCATATCTTGTACAGTAAAAACAGCTTACCCCTTCTGCTCCAGCCACATGTAGCCAAGGAAATTTCTCGTACCAACTGGTCTGGAATTTCAACACTCTGTCTGGAAGTTTTTGCACCGGAAAATCCCCTGGTAGAATCTGAGGTTGATGAGGAGAAGTGTGACTAACAGAGCAGTCTTGCTGAGTTGTCTTCCGTCTTGTTGTGCTTCAGTTGATGGAGAGCGAACCGATGATGATACAGCTTGATAGCTCGGCGGTGATAATAATCCTTTTTTTCATGTGTCATAGGTAAGCAAGGTAATCAGTTTGTCAGTGACAATGGATTGACCACTCGAAGGGAGTCGGGGCTGTGAGGTTCGTGTTCAGCACTCTCAAAAACATATATGAACCCATTTTTAGCCCTTTCTATGATATATTGATAGAGTTATTGCATTCGTTCACTTATTTTTGTAATAATTTGTTAATAACAATAGATTAGTCGAGGTCTCGGTGCTACTCGACTAACCTTTATTTTTGTTATATTTTTAAATGTATGCATGGTCAAAAATCAAATATTAATTTCAGAAGTTTTTGGTAGATCAATTTTTCCATTTTCACTTACAATATTGTAAGTGATTTATACCCTTGCGATTGAATTCTTTAATCGTATAATGATCTTAAAAAAAGGAATTGTCTCTGTATCAGCTGGAGAAGAATACCGAAACATTAGCATTGGCCCATCGTAACCCCCAAATTCGAACCCGATAGAAAATCTGTAGTCGCTAATGAAAAAGAAACTGGAAGAGAAAGATAGTACGACATGTTGGCTTACGCGGGCCCTCAAGAGGATATGAGGAGATTTCACTGTGAAGTGCGCACAGAAATGGGGGCGGAGTTCATAGAAAGAGATATCAGGCGATATATGACACTAATGACAACTGGATTCAGACTTACTTCAAACGGTTCATGAAGTTATTAGGCTTTTGATAAGTCAAAGTTCAAACGATAAAAACAACCGATCTATAATAAGGGACTGGTATTTCCAGAGCTGATTAAATTTCTTGAAATGATGTGACTAGCCTTGGATGAAGCATAAAACTAAACTGACTGAACCATAAACTAAACGTAAAATGGATGATTCAACGAAATGATCTCACAAGTCCGAAAGACCATTAAAAATAAAAGATTCGGAACAAAATCAAACTAAATCAAAGTAGATCGAGTACAATAATATAAAAAAAGGCTTCCCTGAAAATCTGATTGTTATAATTTCCAGTATGTTAATAGCTCTAACAATAACATCAATTGCTTCAAATTTGGCAATATAATTGACCTAATTGTCCCTTCTCTCCTTTCTAAATTCATATCACTTTTACAAATCTCAGTCAACATTGGTGATTGCCAAATGACTTTTGACAGAAAAAAAATAGAAGAAACAAATAGATGACCAAAAAAACATCGAGCTCATAGAGCTGTTCAGCATTGAATGACGTCGAGAAAATCAACATTGGCAATTAAGTGCACCAACCAAAAAAAAAAAAAGAAGAAGTAACAAAAAAACAATGTGTCTATTTGATAATGCAATAGGTGTTAACCTGCCGAACCGGATATGTGGTGCTTCATTAAATTGGATTTTGATCGGTCTACAAAATTGTAGAATTTCAATTCAATATTTGCTGTTGCATATGTGTCTATATATGGATGTTAGCATCACGTGTACAACAACATAGGTGCAAAATCAAGTCAATTTTCAGGTGAATCTTTTATGGAGCACTCAGAAAAAATTGCGATGTATTAATAGATGTGCAACCATGCGGTTACCTGAATTGATAAACCAGTAAAACCGATAAAAAATGAAGAAGCAAAAGAAATAGGAAACAACAATTTAGTTAGTGATTGTGCTATATTGGGATGGTTTTCCTGAATTTTTTGCTCCTTAAATCAAAAGTTCAAGTCAATGAATTTTGTTGAATTTTTTTTTCATTTTATTTTAGTCGAATCATTCAAAGAGTTTGCTCGTTGAGATATATTGATTTTTTTTGCTCTTTTGGAATTGGCAAACATTTCAAAAAATTTAGAGAAAATCTTTCAAAACTAGTTGCCTGATTGCTGAAAGGTAAAATCGTAATTATTAAATCTGGAACATGCAAGCTTACTGCTCAAAAGGTGATCACTTACGATTCTTTTGGTATGAATACTTATACTGAAACTAGCTCCAAGCAATCCTTACCTTAACAGACACACAAAATTTGATATTTGCCCTATTGCTACATCCATATACGTTTTATTGACGTATTTGCTCATGTCATTGAATTGAAATTGATCTAAAATCATAGCATTGATATTCAAATAATGCATATTTTGACTGCTAATCCTTCAAAAGACATGTTGAATATTTGCGTTTTTAATTTTCTGGTTTTTTTGATTTTTTTCTTTCTCCTTCGAATAAAGCTGCTAGTGGACGCATTTCACTTTTTAATTAAGCTTATGAATCAGTTTAAGCAGATGAAAACTCTCCACATGCGTGTCTAACCAATTCAAGCATATGAGGTGAAACAGTTAACCTTTATACGTAAGTCAATAGTGATCACGATGATGCTAATGAATTAGATTCAACTGGTTAAACGCATCATCAAATGGCGGTTAGCATATTTTTATTTCTTTCATATTACTTATACTTACTGATTTCAGAAACCACTTACATTTGAAATTCGTTTGAAACATTTCAAAAAAGTTTTCACTCAGATCAACGATCTCGAATAAAATAGTATTTTTGTGATGAAACATAAACCCGTTAGATGGCTGGAGGTTAAAGATGAAGACCATATGTGAAAGCCTAACATTTTTTTCCTTTCCACATGAGTGATTGATAGATTTGACAGGTATGCAGGCGGAGCCAACGATTTGGAAAGGTAGTTCTTGTTCTTTGAGTATCTTCGGGTAATGCTGCGCGTTGATGTTGATATAATACACAACAATTGAGTGTAGTAGAAAATTCAAGTAATTTTTGAAAAATATCTGATCGAACAGCAATTTAGAATTGAACCATTATATTTAAAGATTTATCAAAATTAAGTTGAAGTCACTTTGATGGATCGCTGTAAAATTTGATGATTTTGCTGCTTATTTAAAGTGTAGTTTGCGAAATTGTTGAGTGAGGCGGGAGTCAAAATTAGGTCAGAAAGTATCGTTTCCTTGTTGCTGATTTCGCTACACGTGTTTCAAACACAGATAAACTAGAAATCATAGTTAGTTTTGAAGTTTTCCTACGCAGAAGGAGGTCTAAAGAGATATCTAATTCATTGAAATGCACCCTAAATTTTTTTAAAAACCCAAAAATATTTATCGAAATCGAATGATGAAAAGAAATAGATTTGCTCACAAAATTTAGTAGTTTAACGTGAAGAGCACTCTTTTCCTTACACGTGCTTCTGACCTATTTTGGCTTTCGTCACCATATTGAAGATATTTGAAAGAATTTTTTTTGAAATTTTTTTTTATCTTCGACGGTTCAGAAAATAAGCAACGTTTGGTGTCCTCTACAATATTTTCCCTTCGAAACTATATGAATGTAGTAATCTTATTAGGTTGTAGTAGTAATCTTATTGGCTATAAGATTCCGCCGTTTTTTCGACAAAGCTTTTGGGTTATTTCAACATTAAAGAATACAGTCACGACATTCATAGTATGCACCATTTGAAGCTATGACCTTCTTCCATGTTTCTGGTAGTAATGGGATAACTCGGCGGAAAAAATCCCCAACATTCAATTCGATCAAGTCATCGAACCATTTTTTGATGCCTTCATAAGAGGCAAATCGTTCTCGAGTGAGGGCCGATTACATGGAGCGCAACAAATGGAAAACCGAAGGAGCAATGTCTGGGGAATACGGCGGGTGGGGCAATATTTCCCAAATCACAACTTCCAAATATTTTCGACCAGCTTGGCTGCGTGTGGCCTTGCATTGTCATGCAGCAAAATCAGTTTGTCATGTCTGTTATCAGACGATTCAGACGAAAGAGTTACCGTCGGTACGAATTCCCAGTGGTTGTTTCCGATGGTTTCAGGAGTTCGAAATAGATGACGCCAATGTGTTCCCACTAGATGCTCAACATGACCTTGGAAGCGTGAATATTCTGTTTTGGCGTCGATGGCCCTAGTTCACCTGGCATTACCGAATGTTTTGGTCGCTTAGATTTGGCGTAGTACATCCATTTCCCATTCCCTGTCACAATTCGATGCATGAAACCCTTTCTTTCTTGTCGTTGAAGACGCATCTCGCAAGTCATCAAACACCGTTCGAAGTCCATATCTCTCAGTTGATACGGCGCCCAAGTCCCTGTTTTTTGGATCATTCCCAAGGCGTGCAAACGCATACCGATGGTAGATCTATCAACGTTTAATTCCAGCGAGAATTCTTCTAGGCTTCGACTTGAATCTTCATCCAACAATTTCCGTAGTCGTGAATCTTCAAACTTTTTCGGTGACCCTTAATTATCTTTATCTGTTACGTCAAAATCACCATTTTCAAAATGAAGAAACCACTCTCTGCAAGTCGTCTCAAATGGAACATGATGCTCGTAAACATCGACCATTATACGATAAGTTTTCGCAGCACTTTTCTTGAGAATGCAATAATTCACTAAGACTTCCCGCAAATTCAGCTGTTTCGGTATGAAAGTCGACACGAGAACAAAAAAACTACAAGTATCGTCAGCAAACGTTGCTATTTGTCAGTTTGTTTTAGTAGAGATGTCAGAGGTTTAAATGTTGAATAACATGGGGCGCAGACATGAACCTTGAGGGACATGTGTAGGTATCTTTTTCGTAGAAGAGGTGCATCCTCAAATTTTGACTTGGTACTTTCTATCTTTCAGAAATGATTAGATCAGATTGACTAGGTATGATGGGGTATTGTAATTAATCATTTTATAGAGTAGTCCTTCG
Organism: Stratiomys singularior; assembly: GCA_954870665.1. Taxonomy (NCBI): domain Eukaryota; kingdom Metazoa; phylum Arthropoda; class Insecta; order Diptera; family Stratiomyidae; genus Stratiomys; species Stratiomys singularior. Next base: position 104,821,174 of record OX940880.1, read on the forward strand.
TGCCAGACGGTATCAAAGGCGTTCTCAACATCTAGCGTTACCATACCGACGGATGATTTTTCGTTAAGAGCAGTTTTCATAAAATTTCTTACGCGATAAAGTTGTTGCTCAGTCGAATATCCATTTCTTAAACCAATCTGGAAATTCTGTAGAATTTTGTTGCCTTCTACAACGCTAGCTAGTCTATTGTCTACTCACTATCAGATAAGCTTCACTACTTTTCAGTTTGCTAACGCTAGAGCAGGGCTTCGAATATTTTTGCATATATAAGGTGAGATTTCAGTTTAGATGCATGTCCACACCGCATAAATTACCTTCGAGGATTAAGATGTCAAGGCAGCAACGTTCCAGAGTTCTTTCAGGTATTTCTTTTATAGATTTTCATTGTTGGTTATGTCAAGGTGAAAAACAAACATTCTAACGCAGGCTTCCTTTTAGTCAGAACCGAAAAAAATTTAGCAAAAAACAGAAAAAACTTCGTAAGGGCTTTTAAAAACCATAATTTATTAAATGTGAATGTTTATCGCAACTGAGAAATGTCATGTGTACCTAATTACATAATAAATTAGGTGGTAAGTCTGAACTTCGATTTCATGCATACTATTATCTGGATGTCCTACATCGTTTGTGTGAATCCTAATCCAAATGAAAAGGTGATGAATCCAGGGAATATAATTTTATATTTTTCCAACCTACATGAAACTGCATGTTCATTATTTTCTGGGACTTATCAAAAACTTAACTCAAACCAGCCTTCATATTCTCTGACACCCTCTTTGCCGATTTTTGTCTAGTTTCTTTTTGTGCAAAAAATAAGAGCATGATCCTTCGAGGACCTCGATTCCATGGAAAAAATAAGACCCCAAAATGGTCCTAAATATTTTTAATGCGTTGAAAAACGTCTAGAAGAGTTGGAAGGGATGTTTTTGTATGGGGCGTCAAAAAAAAACAAAATTCCAGAAACGAAGAACGGATTTTATAATATAGGTTTTATTGAAAAGGGTCCTCTGGCTTTAGATATATTTCATAAAAAATTTTGATCATAAGTAGTTCTGAATACCCACAGGATAAAGGATGATGACCAATGTGTAAAAAGATGCAAAAACATTTATTGTCCCCTGAGAGTAAGACTAATTACGATCGAAAATTTAAAGAAATTTAAAACAAGAAGTTGACAACTGGACACGATGATAGGAACGCAATGGATGATAAGATAGCTATGATACAATAAGCAACGAAGAAAAGGATTAAAAAATTTTACTTAACACACGTAATGTTCGTAAACGAATAGAAAACTGAATAGAGACAAATTCAGTTTTTTCTTCAGACTTTGAAAATTTTCTAATTTCTTGAAAAATAAATAGAAAATAAGTGAAGGATTGCCACAGATAAACAGATAGCAAAGATAAATTCGAGTAAGTATCTCCGGTTGAAGGCATTTCATCCTATTTTTTCAAATAAGGAATGTCAGATTTGCTTCGAATGTAAGTTTGTTGAGAACGGCTTTCCTTACCATTCTAATTTGGTCTAACGAACAGAATGATTGCAAAATAGTCATGAATTTTGTATTTGCAAAAGGATTATGGAATTTGAATTTTAATTGAAAACGGTGTGCATTTGTCCCGTTTTAGGAAAATTCAATTTAAATTTCACATCGACACCTAAATTCTTGGGTTATTCATCATCAGTGTATAAATCTGTGTATTTTCGTCCTTTCGCTCAAGTTAACCTACTTCTGGTGTTTTACTAAGCGTGACTCTGTTGACGTTTCTGTATCCTTTTAGTTTTAAATACATCTTATCACTTTTCCACCCAATGAATAAAAAAAATAATCCATGCAATTTGACCTTTACCCTTGAGTCCACATAAAAGGCAAACGCAAGGAATCAACTCGATCTCATCACCCACACAACCTTCCTGCCTACTCATTCGAGTGCTTTTTATGTAGGTTGTTGTTATGGCTTAACCATCTATTTATAACTAGGAGTTAATCTCATTTCATCCACACATCCATAATTTTTCTAGCATCCTTTCGCTATCGAATATATGTGCGCGTTTCGCGTGGACACCGAATAAATTTAATTCCGGTGTTGGTTTGATAGATTGTCTTTCTGGGGAAAGAAATGCGATGGCAACATCACGCATTTGGTTCTTGCATCAAGCAAACAATATCAGGGAAATGATGAAAATGAACAAAGAAAAAAGCTCACACTCTTCCATATTGTTTTTCTAGACGATTTTCTCCATCTTAGACGTCATTCAACTCAATATAATAGCTTTACGAATGACGATGGTTATGTAGGAGTCATTTCTTCAGATTAGAATTGACATTCGAGTGAAATAGAATTTTTAACTCTCAACGATGAAAATTGGTTTCGGGGACATTTTAATGCGGCGCGAATACTTTAAAGTTTTCTCGAAATCATCTCAGGAGCTTAAGGACTAATTCACGTCACAATTTCAATTTATTCTGTCTTTCAAAAAAGAGCGTTCTACCTCCAATCAATTCCATCCAGCAAAATATATTGAGTGCTGTTGAAAACTAGGACAAGGTTATTCGTTTGGAATTATAGTTTCCACATGAACAAACATTTGTATTACGTTGTCGTCTCTTAAAGTCTCTGGGTCACTTCTCTCTCTCTCTCTCTCTTTCGTTCTCTATGTTTTTGAAATAAGGTACTACGATATTCTGTTACGTAAAATTCATCAAAACCCTCAATTGGATTACGTTTGCTTTTCCATACGATTGAATGCCGAATGTTGATACATTGTTATGAAAATTGAGAATGTTCATACCTTTTGAAAAAAAGACGAGCCTTAACTTGAGTATGTTGGTTGATTCGGATTTTGAATTTGTAGCAATCAAGAGCAGCATTAAAGCCTACAAGGACACTTGTTACGTTTCGCAATGTGGTGTTATTGCGTTCATCAATTCAAGACGGAGTATATAGTCAGATTTATCGAAGAGGAGGAGGGATGGGTTGGTTGAAATGTATATGCATAGAGTCAAACTAGATTGTAATACACAGATTATTGAGATTGGCACAAAATTTGGTTTGATATTTTCAATGTTAGGTATATATAACCATTGATTATAAAGGCCGCATCAACATGTAACCAATTCGAAAATCTGCATCAAATCCTTTCCTTTGATTCTCTTAACTAACAATATTAATTACTCCATTTATATCCTAGAAGTACAACTTCGTTTCGAGCATACCATGAAGCCCTTCTTTATAAAAAGAACCGTCCACAAGTAATCCCACACGCAGTTTCACTTGTCTTTTCATTTCATCATCTTCCCCGTTAAGTTTTCTGGGGAAAGCATGCCTATCCACATTCCATAGGCCCGGATCAAGAATGGAATCTTGCGCCACCCTTGATATCACATCCATTTTGCGCCGACCTCCCAATGTGTCACAGACGAGCTTCCGGTCTCTGAGATAGTCCTTCAATACCCGCGTCAGACACTCCGGCACCCTGAAATATTTCACAGCACCAAGAATGTCTGCCCATCTAGAAGAATTGAAGGTATTCCTCACATCGATTGTTATGAACAGTACTAGTCACTTCTAGTGGTAATTGTGGGCTTGCCCGCAATTTTTTTTTCTTTTGTTCATTGCCCAATTTCGCGTTCATCACCTCTAAGAGGTGATGAGCCTCTTCAAACGGCACATCACCTCTCAGGCCTGCTCTTAAGGCATATTGCTGAGGAGATTGATCCCAGAAGCTCGGATGTCCTGCCTAAGTCTCTCCCTGATGTGCCTCTCGAGCATTTTCCCACCGACGTTCAACATATATAGGGCCGATATGAAGATGGTTGCTCCGGGTTCCCCTTTTCCTTGCTGATCAGCACAGGCTTCGTATCTTTCCAGAAACTTGGGAAGACACCCTGCTGCAGGTAGGCGTTAAATGTACAGTACAACATGTCAGGTAAAAGTTGATGTGCAAGTTGTACGGGTTCCGTCGGGATATGGGCTTTATCGTGAATGTATAATAATATTAATATAAATATTAAAATCCTCTATATAAAAAATGTGAAACTTTATGTTTCACGAAAAAAATAATATGATTAATTGTTTGTCTAACCAAAACACTCATAAAATAAAATAAAAATTGTATGCAAACATACTAACCATATGCGAGTGTTTCAATTTAATCAAAAAGGTCGAATATCATTGGCAAGATCAAACGCAATACTAAATGTTATGTCTTCTCCCTAAATTTCGTGAGGTTATCACCAAGAAATGCGGCTAAGCACCTCCCATGGAACTTTTTAACATTATAGCAGCAACGCGATAAGCTGAAATTATTGCATTCGGAAGTTCCAGAAGCCAAATGAAATTCTTAGCTCAAATCAAAGATAGTCTTCACAAAAAAAAAAAAAAAACCAAGTACATATATTCGTTTCAGACTTTAGTATGTCACATATGCATTACCTTGCACTAGACCTTCTCCATCGTTGTCTTCTACAAAGTCTTCGTAGCTATTAAAATTCTGATTGAATATTCAATGATTGACTTGATATGTTGCATTGTTTGTCGAATGAAATCATAAAATGCAGACATTCTTATTTGTTAAGCACAATGCAGCTATGTGTTAGCCGAGAATTTATAGGCAATACAATACAATTTATTTCCCGTTATAGTTGATCATAGAAAGGACGATATAATTTACTATCTATAGATTAGAGCTGAGTAGTGAATTTAAAATCGAAGATAACCTACGATTCGAAAAAGTATAAAATGTAATTAGATTATTTAGTTGATTTTTTTTTAGTTTTTACTTAAACGAAAAGATAGGTAGTAGCAAGTAATTAAATATTTCGGTCAAAGGTGGTTAGTTAAGGTTCTCAATTTTCATTTAGTTGCAGGCTGTTGGAAGTTTCACTGGAAGGCTTTTAGTGTTTTAGTGTGGGACATGAACATAATGCGATATCAGCTAATATTTTTTGAGCACACACATATAGTAACCGTATCAGATGAGATCACATAGCAAAAAACTGCATATATAGAAATAAGGATATTGATAGGGTCCGCGAAGAATTGTATTTAACAATGATATAATAATAAAAAGTAATAACGACTTTTCAATTTTACATTGGTTTTGAGACTAATATTCTAGTCAAAAAATAAGCCATGGCGGAGCTATCATCTCAAAAGCGTCCACCGAAGCATCCTGTACGGCCCAACACGGTCACCAATGGGCCGTGTCAAGGACAATTCGCTAAAGGATATCATATAAAGTGTTAAGGATAAAAAGCTATCGCGGAGCCCATCGGAGTCTCTCATCTCAAAAGCGTCCACCAAAGTATCCCGTAGGGTCCAACAAGGTCCTCCTGGGGATAGCTCACCAATGGGCCGTGTCCACGATAGCGCACAGACACTGGGTTTGGAATCAAATAGTCCTTGCTTATAATGACGCAAATAACATTATTTTCGAGTCAAAATCCAAAAAATTTTTGGCTTTTTCATAACTTCAAAAGACCGCTCCCTGGGCAATACTTTAAAACTGTTGTAGAAATTGAACGTAAATTTTCGTATGTATCTTGAAAATTGTACATTAAACCATCACTTTGGCATGGTATGAGCAATGGTATATAGTAAATTGCATCGAAGGGGGGCTGTTTTGAAAAGGAACAAAACCAAGGAGCAAAAACTGGAGACTGGTTTTACAGCAAAAGTCATCTTTGTTTTTGAATACAGTAGTAACTATTTAAAGCCCCTCTGCTAATAATTCTTTTTGTTCATTAGAACAACTAATTCATGGTGTTTCCGTTTCAATCCTTCCTAAAAAGCTGCTATCCTTCCACAAAAGAACCTATAAGTTCTAAACACTACCCATGACAACTACTACAGTCCCTAAAGTAATCAGAAAGCGTTCATGGTCCAATGTATCGGTATTGATAAAGAATGTTTTAACATCCAATCGATTTGAGAATAATTTGAGAGCTCTGTCTGAAACTAAGGTCGGAGAAATCCAAAAAAAAAGGTTGAACAATGGAATCGCGTTGCCAATATGCTCGGGCAGTGCTGACACTTAAAAAGTTATATTAGAGCTCTGGGAGGCGTCGGGGATGAGAAATCTCTTTTCTAGCGCTTCCTTCTTCTCCCTTCCTTCCTGCAGGAGAAGACATTCCTATATTCTGAAGGCGGCTCGAGACCTAGCTTGAAGAGATGTGTCAAACGGTTCCAGGCTAGGTTCTCATGTTAACAGGAAGGGTGTGTAGTGGGTAGTCCAGCAGCATTGCACATCTGGGAGTCCCGCATTCAACGCATAAACAGTCTTACCATCCTACCAAGAAAAAAAAGCATTCATCCACTAAAAAGAGTGCACTGCACTCCTCCCAATGATCACAGGACCGTTCACAGAAAATATTCACCATCTCACTTGTCATTGACTGGAATCTGAAAATCGCCATGTTGGGGTGATCTCGGTATATCTAAAATAGACTTGGGAGCTCAAGACTTTTATCTGCCTGTTCGTTAAATTGGTTCAGAATAATCGTTTCTAAATACAATTGCCGTCGTCAACGTCGCAAAAGCTCTACAGTCCAACTCGAGCCTTGGGCTTCAGGATACTTTGCTGCAGGTAGTTATAGATAACGTCTTCCGATTATGGAGTCTAGGCATCTTCGCACTATCCTCGCCGATTGAATCCGTCTAGTGTTTCTGAGGTTTTTTTAACTGGCTTTCGACCTTCGGTCCTTCGGTCAATCTTTTTTTTGTGAAAGATGACGACAATTTCACTCGTTTATTCAAACTTTTGTGAATGCAATCTTTCCAAGTCTATTATTAACGAATATTAATTAAGTGGAGACGAGCAAAAGTTTAAAACTAAAGCTAGGCATTTTGTAAAGCAGCCTTTGCAATGAAGCCCTTTGAATTCTCCTTCATAATTAGAAAGGCTATAGTTAATTGTTAATTTATTAATAATAAGGCATTCCAAAATACATTCAGGAGCTGATGTAAAATTCTTGCCAATTGACTCTGATTTGGCTTTTTTTAACTATTGCAGCAGTTTATTTACTTCGAAATGTGCCAAAGTATGCACACCACAGAGTTTACTTTAATTATTTGAAATTATTCCGCTGTTCTCTTATTTGTCTTCAAATGGAATTATTTCAGAAAGAACTTATAGAAGGAACAGGTTTCCAAGTTGTAAATTTGAGTTACAAATAGAACTGCCAACAGTACGTTGCAATTGCGAATGGTTCCGAAATAGCGAAGTGGTAAAGTACTACCTTGATTAAAAAGTTCCCGGAACCATCACTGCGCGGCGCTCTCAGTCACCCGATTCGCCATACTATCATTAACATTCTGTGAAATTATCAACTTGATTGCTTGACATTTGTAAAAGTGACGCCGTATGGAGTAAATCTGCCATTGTGTGTGCTTTAGATTTTGTAAAATTTTAAAATTGGAATTGAATTTGCAGCAACGAATTTGTATTGAATCTCGCGTTAAACAGTTTCAATCGGGCGACGGCATTGCAAATGTTACAAAAGTGTTTTGGCAACGGTACTCCATAGGAAATAGTTGTTTATTAATGCGAACGTTTAAGAAGTTGTCGTGAGTCCGTGAGGTCATCGACATCGTGAACCAACGAAAACATCAACAAAATCAAAGAATAGGTGACCGTTGATCTCAAATTGTTCATTGGACAGCCGGCAGAGGAGGTGCACATTGCTTTTGGATCCGTTCAAGACATTTTGTTAAATGATTTCGGCCTCAGACGTGTCACTGCAAAGCTGGTGTCGAAAGTCCTGAATTTCATGCAAAACAGAGATCGCGTTGACGTGGCATAACACATGATTTCCAAGGCCGAATCCGACCCGACATCTAACAAACGGATCATTACTGGAGATGAGACGTGGATTTATGAGTATGAGACGCAATCCAGACATAAAGCAAGTAAATGGCGTTCACCGAATGAGGCACGACCGAAAAAACCAAGTCGTGTTCAGTCGAAAAAAGAGGCAATGCTCACAATTTTCATGGGTTACAAGGGTCAGACCGTCAACAAGGAGTATTATTAGATGTTTGTGTGAAGCTATTTGTCAAAAAAGACCGGATTTCTGGAAAACAAACTCGTGGATCTTGCACCATGATAACGCACAATGCTATCGTTATCCCTGAAGGTTTGGCTAAAACCGAAACGAATTCGCCTGAATTGACTCCCTGCGACTTTTTCATATTCGTTCAACTCAAGAAACCAATCCACGAAATGCGTTTCAGAACCCCAAGATAAGATCATAGAAACGTCAACGATGGCTCCGATAGCGATACCGCAGACCGAATACAAAAGAATGTTTGGAGGATTGGATCAAGCGCTGGCATAAGTGAGTCGCAGTCGATGGGAAGCACTTTGCCGGGGACAGTATCGACTTTGATGTGTAATATTATGTTTTTTTAATTCCAGAATATATTTCGGGAACTTTTTGACCATGGTAGTATTAGCATTGAAGAGTTTAGTTTTATGATTTAAAACAAATCCGCTGGTCTCTGTATATTCAAATGGAATAATTTCGATAAGAATTGGGTGAAAGAACAGGATTCCTAGTTGTCAACGTAGTTGTAGTTGACAACGAAATGAAGAAGGATCATAGACGAACTGCTTATGTTGCTATTGGGAATGGTTTCGAAGTAATTACTTGTGCTTTGAGGAAAAAGGAACTCGTTTGGTTGGTTTTAAACTTTACCGGTGATTTCGCTGGTTTTGTAGCGCTACAGCCCATCTCAGGCATTGGCTTCTTTTCTGGACGTCTAAAATAATCTTGGTCAATCGATGAGGTCCGTCAATTACTAACTCCATATTTAAGGGTTTTAAGGGTTTCAAGGTTCAACATTATTGCAATAAATAGAGCAAAAAAGTTGAAGTTCAATGTCGGTCATTTGCCTAAGAATAAAACCTCATATGGGTGGGTTAGATGTCTTAGATAGATGATCGAAGCAAAATAATTCTTTGAACCCGAAAGTCATGTGCTACGTGTGTTGTGGTAGTTAAAGGACTCACATTCTGTGAAATAGATGAACCCGAAAGTCGTGTGCTACGTTTGCTGTAGTAGTTAAAGGACGACCCACATTCTGTGCAAAAGATGACGGATTCAAGTTCATCTGGTGCCAAAGATAATCGAAGTTAATGCCACCTATATATGATAAGTACCTAAGGGGAAATTATTAACATTAACCCTCATTCTGGTCAGATTAAAGGGTGGTCTGGTCAGAAGAAATGAGATGCTATTAGGAATAGTATCTATTTAAGGAGGTCAAAATTTGACTTCAATAATTTGAATAAAAATAAAATGCAAAATCAGTTTCTTAAAAAATTTTTTTTAACAAAAATCGAATTTGCGTAGATGGAGTCAATCTCAAATTCTGGTAGTGTAGTTTGTTGGAATCCATTTTCCGATAAAAGTAGATGCACGATATAAAGTAGATGTAACATAATGTTTTCTAACATAAACATCCAAAGGACAAAGTAAATTTATTGATACATAAGGGAATTATAAATTTCTCGAACCATATTGAAAGCTTAAATTTTTAGAAAATTTTTTTCAAGGCACGATGAATTTGTAATGAAAACTGGCGGAATTGAGATCTGAGGTGGTTTTATTTAGAGACGAGAGGTACAGTTTGTAGGAATCTGATCAGGATCATACTTGATTTGTAGTATTACTGCGAAGATACCTATCAAAGCCAGATGTAAACGTATTCTGATACAGGAAGTCGTAACCAAGAAAGGTTAGGCCTATAACCATTACATTATTCGGACTACTTAATTACTTTTTTAGATAAATAGTCTCAGTGCGTGAACTCAGTCATCATTACCATTCTTCGAACTCAATGTTTCGTCTTTATTCGTGGTATCATGCATTACCACATGAATTTCACACACGAGATAATCAGTGATATGTAGCATGAGACCGTTTTAATGCAAACAATAAATAATTCGAATCGGCGGGTGCATTTGTTGGCGAAGAAGAAAAATTCAAAAACCGGAACTAATTAAATTAAATCTCTTCAATTTAATCGTAATGTTATTAACACTTGTATTATTAAATGAGCCTGTATCATGACTGCGACTCTTCAGTTTACAGGAAATCGGGGAAACAAACGTATTCCATCTTCCCATAGTAAAGAAAAATAGGGAATCAACTACATATCAAAGATATTCACTGACTGTAACCATGTATCCTATAGTACGAAGCATTTCTGTCCGACTCAAGCTTTGCTCAATGAGCAATGCCAAACCACCACTTTGAGCTTAGCGTTTCATTCATAAAAATCTCACATTCAAATCTATTTGAGCTAATTACGTTGTCTGCTTCGGATACTTTCATTCCATGCTCATCACATTCAACGTATATGCAGCAGATACACTTCTTATGTATTTAAATCGCAACAGCTATAAAATTGTTGCTATGGCGCAAATAAAAATTTGCGGACAAAGACAAAAGACCAACAATGCTAGATGCGCTACCAGTAACATTGAAGAAAATGGGAAAAGCTCTTTCTAAGTAAGGTTTTTCTTTCTTCTTTTCATTACGTGTAAAAGAGTTTACAATGACGAACTATAAAAAAAGGGAAAATTATAGACGAGAGAAGACGAGGAGCAAGAAGGAGCAGAAGGGACATTTTAGCAGAGTGAGTACCACTTACTATCAGTTACCATTTCACCCATATAAGGTGAGACGTGCAATCTAACACGAGATTATAATACAGCGGCGTGTAAATACATCAAGCATATATCTCCGTCTAAGTAGTAAATAAAAACAGCTTAATTCAACTTATAAAAGTCGAAAGAAAATTATAAGAGGTGAAAACACTTACGAGCAACAACCGTAAGCCAGTAAACGTATGGGAGACCGACTGTGAAAAATAAGTCAAGCGGAACTGCTTTGGCGATCGCATGCATATTGTTGTCGGGAAAACTGTTGCACGTTGCTTTGGAATTGGAAAATTGTTACCATTGAAACTAACATACTTAGTGCTATGTCTTGCAGAATTTCATGATATCCAAGGTGAATGTTTTGATGGTTCATTTGCGATAATATTTTCACTAGATTTTTGGTGAAAATTTAGACTTTCTTAAGGATTTTTATCCCAGGTTTTATGGTTGGTTAGTCATATTTGAAAAAATTTACAGAAAAACTAGTTACCATCAAATTCAGAAATACAACAACAACATCAAACCTTCTGGAAATAATTCAGAATAATACTTGAGTGAGAATATACAACCGCAGCTGGAAGCTTTATTCTAACCCTTCATTAAAAGAACAACTGCCCAAACGGATGTGTTGTGGTCAGTATCACGCTTAGTTGCACAGTTTAAATTATCGATTATAATCATAGAATAATGATACCGGAACATCCAACCTGCGGTGGATCTACGTACTATGATTGAGCAATGGGACTTTGACTTTGGAAATCTTAAGGATGTTAAAAAATAATTAAAATTCACTTACACGTTTATTGGACACACAACATGAGAGCAACAACTTACCTGAAAAGAGAAAAAAATAATAAATTAGTTTAATTTGCTAAAATTGTAGATTCAAACTGCATGGGCATAGCTATCATGTCATTTAATCCAAATCCTGGGAAGTTGAACGCCAGAGAAATGGTCTTCATAAGTAATTTGGCAAACTAGCAACTAGCAAACAGCGAACCAATGGAAGAGTAGTAAGGCTTTAGTTTAGGCTCGTTGTTCTGGAGCAGTACCCTTCATTGTATACCGAACAATATTTGTCATAGTTTTCATTTCACAAAATGCTCAAACTAATCAAAAAGATAGAATGATTGCTTTCAATTTTATGAATTTTTTTTTATTCAAGAAATCGATTCTCGACCGTATTTCTTCGGCTTTCTTCGGCAAATTAATTTAGCAGAAAATGTAAGCAAAATAATTTCGATTGAAAAAATAAAATAAAAAATATATTCACTTATTTATATTCAGTAAATAAAAAAATTCACAAAATTAAAAGGAAGGATTTTATCTTTTTGTTCAGTATACCGAACGTCGAACAAATTGTTATGTCTTCAAATTAGGGTTAAATAATTTGAAGGACAATGTTTCAAGCAAAGAAGGACATATCTTTAAATGCTATTGCGGTTGAATGGAACATGCCCGAAGCAGATTTTCGAGGGATCTGATCCTGCTCATGGCGGCCAAAACTGGGCTTTTCATATGGAGTACAGCCCACACCCCTACTTTCCGCCGATGGGATATATTTAGACCGGGACGCTTTGAGGAGTTTGAGGGATTTGCTTTGACGTCCCTTGTATTAAGGGAAAAAAATTGGAGGAAGTTTCTGAAAAGTTAAGATGCAAGAATTTAAGAAGGGTGATGAGACGGATCAGCAGCGTATAAGCCAGCTAGGTTACGTCTTCGCTGACTCATCAACAGAACTAACACCGGTGGAAGGATCTGGTGGACAAGGGCTTTGGTTAGCAACTAGTGATGAAGAGCTCAGTGCTTAAGGTCAAATATACAAGACAGAAGAAATGAACAATATGGTGCGATTTCTGAGGGATCTGAAAGACCACAGACTACACTACGACACAAAGGAAGATAGCCGTTGAATAATAGTTACATTAGATGTCGGGCAAGGCTCCTTCTTCGACCCGAACCCAAGGAACTTCTCCTATGACAGACTAATAGCAAGACACAGTCGGATGAGTCACAAATAGTGGGCTCAGTGGACGATGTTACCGTATTGGTCGTGAGAGGATGCGAAACTTAGACTTAATATGGTAATGCAAAAAGTTTTCTCGATGTCTACAAAGTAGGCCTCCGTGGCGGCTATAACTTCCTCATTTGAGTGAAATTTCTTCCCGGCGAGTGACTTTTTCAAGTTGGGAAACTTGAGAAGTCACTTGATAAAAAGAAGTCATAAGAGGCCAAATCTGGAGATTACGGTGGATGGGTCAGCTGTTCCTAGCCCAGTTTGATCAATTTAGCCGTGGCGAGTGCGGAGGTGTGAGCCAGTGCATTATCTTGGTGGAAGAGCAATTTTTCTTCACCAAATGGGGCCGCTTTTTTTATTCGGCGTCAAATCGGCCTAGTAATCCGACAAAGTACTGCCCAGTGATTGTTTTGTATTTTTCTAGGTAGTCAATGCAAATCACACCTTGCGAATCCCAGAAAACGGTGGTTATTACCTTTTCGGCCGATGGAACAATCTTCGCCTTCTGCGGAGCAAGTTCACCGGGTAAAGTCCAATGTTTCGACTGTTGCTTGGTCTCTGGTGTGTACCAGTGAATCCATGTTTCATTGACGGTCACGTAACGACGCAAAAACTTCTTCGGATTGAGCTTAAACAACGCCAAACATTGATCTAAGTGATCACAAGGTTGCGCTTGTTATCCAGAGTGAGCAACCAGGCACCCATCTTGCCGATAGCTTTCTTATACCCAAACTTTCATGTAGGGTATACGCCACGTGTCTTTTGAGATGCCTACTATCTCAGCTTCCCCGCGCAACTTCAATCGGCTGTCTGCCAAAACGAGATCGTCGATTTTCGTCACATGATCCTCCTTGGTTCCTGTTTTCGGGGCACCCGGCTGTGGCTCATCAAAAACCGACGTGTGAACGCGTTGAACCAATTTTTGACAGTTGCTATCGAAGGAGAAGCGTCCCCATACACTGCGTTCAGACGCTCTTTGATTTCACTGCGCGATTTCCCTTCCAAAAACAAGAATCGAATCACCGACCAATATTGCTCCCTTTCAATTTTTTTGAAATCAACGGGACACTTGCTTTCACACGCTCTCAAAACAGAACTAAAGGGCCGATCCGCCTGAAATTTAGTCAGTAGCCGTATCCAGGAAGGTACTACACTAAAGTGTATTTTTCTTGTGATATTGGCACCATCGGGCAGTCAGGCTAAATACATATCGGATCACCCTCGTACTAGATGCACTAGGATATTGGATCCTGGATCGTTGATCACAAAACAGGGCTGTAGATGTGAAAAAATCTCCTCTAACAGAAAATCTGTGAAAAATCGGAGGGTTCTTAAAGTCCTAGATACAAATTAATCTGGTTACGCGCTTATGAACGCGAGGTCGCACACAATTTTGAAAAGTGACAAAGATTCACTTTATCGTGCGTTTTGAGATGCTTTCAAAGCAGACAAAAAAGCGAATTTGAATAAGATATTTCAATATTTGGCTAATAAATGAGCACGCTCTATCTGACCACAAAACCGCTGACGTTAAAGTATCTTATTACAAATAAATTGAAAGACAATTCAATTTTTGGCCACGAAGGAAGTCAAAATCGGTCTTGACGGTTTTAATTCTATTGTTAGAACCAATCAGAGTCAGAGTTGAAAAATTGAGGATAAATCTCCTACGAAACATTAAACGACAATGATCAGCGCTTCATTCATTTTCAAATCCTGTGATTCTATTGACACGCTTCCCACTTGAACGCAGTCAAAGAAGGATATTGGCGTTCCCAGAAGTCAAAACATTTAACTAGATTGATTAGATTTCATATTCTCAGCATCCTTTAGCTTCGAAGAGTGCTGGAGATTACAAATCCTACCGAAATGTGAACTGTATTTCTAATGACTGTTTTTCCAATGAATATCCTGGTAAAGTCTTCCAGTTTATATCGAATATCAAAGGCATAAGCGTATTTATAAAAGAATATGCTTCAATTTAATTCAACCAGCTTGCTGAGATTTGGATATCATCAGAATTCTCTAACTTTTTAGACTGTTGGAAGACATATATCCTGCCAAAGAGGTGACTGTGTCCGATTAATAGCCTGATAAATTTTGTTTGTGTATGTTAAAAAGCAAAGACCCATGGATTGAAACCGAGAAAAATCCGTGAACTTATGACTCCAGGCACCGAGAGAGCACTCAGAGAGACACCCGGGAAGCACCCAACAGAAAATTGAGGCACATTGAGGCACAAATAAAAGGACGAAGAAAAAGCCACTTATAGTCTCAGACCAGTAGCGAACACAGTTATAATAAATGAAAAAGGAATTACTATGGCGATAAAATAATTGCAAAATTGAAAAATCGAAAATGGACTGGTTTTTCTTCATTATTTTGCACTCGATTGGATAAGCAAAGTTAATGACAAAAGTTCTAGAAGAGTTTTTCCGGTCCTGGTGATTTTGAAATTTTGCAGCTTTCATAGGCAAAGCTAAACCCTCTCCGTCAGGTTCTTGAAACGGATGCAATCCACAGCCACTTGGGCAAGTACCCGAATAAATGTCTTAACATATTCGAAAGGAGAGTCCTCGGCGTAATTACTGGAGATGAAGGCCATGTGTGTTGAAAGTATCTGGAGATCAAATAATGCCTTTACGCTAGGGTCTAGTCCAGCACTTTCGGGTTTTAAATTGAGGTCAGTAATAAGATTTCGAAAGTGCTGGTCGACATACCAAAATCCGAATATGGAGGACGTGATGAAAGGACGAAAAAGTTGCAAGCATCCGAAAGCTAATGCATTTGGCGACCTCTTGTATTTCTTGACCTTCGTTTTTTAACATTTTGCGGGAGCAAGTGTTTTGCACTTTTTCAGTGAGGAAACAGGATGCCTTGATACCGTCAGTCATAATATCCAATTGAAATATTAACAATCTTCAGAGTAAGTTCAAATGTGAAGTCAAGGTTATGAACTCATATCTCAACAATTTCATTTTTCATATGTGAATGGTCTCCTACTTGCAAATTTTCCAGCCAGCAATTCACGCAAAAACTGCGTCGTTATCATCATATTGCCATGATCCCATAATTAAAAAGTGTGTGTATTCTGATATTATGATAATTATTTGAATTTCGCCTAAATTATCATGTCTTTGTAAGTGACAAAGTCTATTATTAAAGCCTACTTACATCTTTTTTGAAGTTTTACACTACAATTTTCGCTGAAGTCCGCCGAAAAAAATACGTGTTGACATGCAAAATGTATCTAAACCAGCGTTTCCGATCTTGATGGTTTATTATTACGGTTTTATTGTTATTATTGTTGTTGTTGCTTTCATCGCAATGTTCGCTATTTTATTGTTTACCATTTACATATCATAGATTTCGCGTTCTTCAGTGAAATACAAAAGTATACATATTGAATTTCAACAATGTCATTGACTTTTTTCCACAAATGGGGTGATGATTCGGTTCTTTTACGTTACTTCATTTTAATTGCCCTCCACCCGCGAATGGAATGTGTATTTGATTTTTTTTCTTTTTGTTATTTGGTCTTTCTTTATTTTTACTGAATCGAATAAGTAGATGCGACATTTAGTGGAAAAGTCAAATTATCATCATTATTGTTATTTGTTTGAAGCAAGTGTGATTTTGGAAGAGATTTTCCATAAAATCCTGCACAAACAGAAAACAAATATTTGTTGGTGTAATTTTTTTCGTTGATGTCGCACCGGACGTAATAGCAGTCACGAGAGTTTGTTTCATGGTAATTTTTGTAGGTATGAATGAAATTCGTAGCATTTTGCGATGGATTTAGATATTTACATCCCAAATTTGTCTGTCGATGCTATGATATAGTATGGAACCCACAAGTGAATTCAAAATAGGCAATTTAGTACTGGAAGAAGATATTGCTGATTGTTCCTTTGGGAAGCATAAAGAAGGGGAAATTGATATAAGGAACATACTTCCGGCACGATCTCAAATAAAAATTGGATGCGAAAAATTCCCAAGAAGATTGATTGCTCCAACTTTAGTATCTTTCGTATCTTTATATGAACACACCCTTAAACTTTTTTAACGATCTGTCAACGTCAAAACGTTAGTCATAGTTAATATTTTCATCATGGTAAAGTTAACGAATCAGCACCGTTTGAAAATTATTATAAATTACTACCGAAATTCTGAGTCGGTGGTCGCAACTTTAAAAGCGCTTTCCCCAATTTTTCGCCAGCCGACAGGCTTTGGGTGTCATAGTGGATAAGTTCGATTCAAACATATTACTGTGAGACGTTCCGGTGCCAAAATAACGATGTACCGCTTGAAGCGAAGGAAATATCACAGCCGTAAGTGCAACGGTTCAAAATGAGCCAAGTGAGTTGATTTTACGTCATTCTCAAATATTGAACATCGCTCAATGACAGTGTGTCATATTCACAAGTTCAAATTGGACCCTGGCAAAGCTTGAAGAAAATGAAGAATTTCATTGAAAAATCTTTTTCAGCGATGAAGCTAATTTCTGGTTCAATAGCTTTGTTAATAAGCAAAATATGTGTTGGTGGTCTACATGTGCTTCTTAATAAGCCGTTGCATTCGCAAAAAATTACTGTTTGGTGCAGTTCTCATGCCGGAGGTGTGATTGGGCCGCATTATTTTCGTGGGCGAAAACGACCGTACCTTTCGTTACCGTTAACGGAAAGCGTATCGTGCTATGTTGAAAGATTATTTGTGGCCAGAATTGAATGAACTTGACATTAAAGATGTGTGATTTCAATAAGACCGTGGCACTAGCCAAACAACACACCTCACAATTAATTTATTAAAAGGAAAATTTGGTGGACGTGTTATCTCGAGAAATGGTCTGGTCGAATGGCCGCCTCTTGCATGCAATCTAACGCCATTGGATTTCTTTTATGTCGCTTTATCAAGTCATCGGTCCATGCTTGTCTTTTGTGGAGAACCATTCGTCGAGCCACTTTATAACTTCTTCGAAATCGCTGAGTGCTGCTCTGCGATTGCTTGTCCCATTGGTACGAAGAGGTGCATGTCCGATGGCGCCAAGTCCTGGGAGTACGACGCGTGCAGAAGGATATCCAATCCAAACGATTTCACTGCGCCTTTCACTGGTATTGCTGTGTGCGACGGCGCGTTTTAGTGTTACAACATCATTTTGCCATGTGTTTTTGGCTATTTCGGTCATTTTGCGATTAATTCATGGTTTAAGTTTATCATATGTTGACGATGGCGTTGTATATTAATGGTTTCGCATGGCTTCAAGAGATCATAATACGCAATACCACTCTGGTCCCGCATGTGTCAGACACAGAGCATGGTTTCTGCTCTGCTCAGGTGAAAGTCATAATTTTTTGCGCTTCGGATTTCAAAATAAATCCATTTTTTATCACCCGTCGTTCTTGGGTGAAAAAATGAATACCTTTTGTGCCGCCGAAGCAGCAATTCACCAGTGACTTTGTGATTTTCCATCTGCGTTCATTCTAATCGTGTGGGACCCATTTACCGAGTTTATTGATCTTACCAATTGTTTGTGCCTGCTGATCGTTCCCTGTAACATGTGTTATGTATTTAATGCTTCTGTTGATTGCCGTTCAGTTTGAGTTGCGTCATCATTCAATAACTCCTGCAATTCCTCCTTTTCGCATTTTTGTGGTCTACCAGAGTGCTCACTGCCTTTCACATTGAAATTACCACTTTTCCATTATCGCAAACATGTCTCACATGTCCTAATTGATGGAGCATGTCCACCATATGTTTTTACCAGCAAACGGTGCCTTACAACAGCCTTTTTCTTTTGGTTAAAAATGATTAGTCGCCGCATGTCACATGCTGCAATGCATGTCGCAAATGCTCTTTTTCAAGCACCAAATTCGATATTATTGATCAATATGATTAAACAAACATGCCACTTTTCGCCACTTTTTGGATTCAACTTGTGTGTGTTTGTCGCTAAATTTCAGACGATCAAAATGGCGCATGTGTCAAATAACTACGCTGCGTAGCTTTACTGGCGCCATCTCTTAGTAAAACCGGAAAAAATATGCACACAATTGGTATGTACATATGAAATTTATTTTTCCTTAAAGTTAAAGGAGTAAATTTATTGTTTGCAAATCAAGCTGTGTGGATTTCACTTATTTTCGAACTTAATTGAGACTTGAATCTTTGGCTTCATCAAAATGTGGTATATTGCGTGCTTTTAATTCTTTCACAACGATGATTTGATCAAATTTATCAAATTTTTGAATAAATATGTTAAGGATTGTTACTTAAGGATTGCTGTTAAGAATTGTTAGTGTTACTTGAAAGCCACGTTAAATACTTATGTTTAATTTCTGATTGGTTAAAGTGTTTGAATGATTGTTGAGTTATTTTTAACGTATTTGCATTAAAGTCTTAATTTCTGTTACAATTTTCACCTGCTGCCCGTTCACCAGTGGTATCATGGCTAGTCCTTAATTTGTAGTTACAATCTAGATTTTATACCTACAAAACCAACATTATGTATGTACTAGAATTGCCGGGAACGTGTTAATCATGCTAACATATGGTAACCAAATAGATTCGGTCATGTGAAAACACTTGCATAACCTCTCGAACTCATAAATTTTTCTAAGATCAAATTCAATTTTCAATTTTCCGCGTTAACCTCCACATACTTCACCTGATCTTGGTTTTTTTTAACTGTGCATCCTCCTATGCACTGCATGTTAAATAGTGAACAATTGAAAGATCGTAGCAACAATATCATTCATTCCGTTTGATGTAGAAAACGTTTTTTTTTTATATTTCTTTTCTTCAACTGACTAAGAATGGTGGATTCATATAATTAACCGCTTTTGTCCTTGGACTTGAAATCGGAAATTGAATCTCAAGTTTTCCCCCGACTAAGTAACAAATTGCTAACCATGCAGGCGCATTTAGCTTTATCGTACCAAACACTTCCTCCTCCTTCTGCAGGCATTCACATTTGCCAACGTATGTCCGTAAGTGTATTGTTCGTATCTAATGCACATGTGAGTATGTGCAGAAAACTAAGTTCAACGTTTAGTGTACAATTGCATTAGGTTTTAGATTCCGCGCATCTTGTTTTGTTAGATCCAGACTTGATGGTCAGCATATTTTCTTTTTATGGTTTATGCTGGTTTGGTTTAGGCGATGACGATGAGGATGGTGGACTCGTGGTATTGCATTTGTTGCAACGCTTCGTAAACTATAATCATCTTGTGAATGCAACCGTTAACAGCAATCCAGTATATTTAACGTACTGTAGTAGTTTGTAACTACGATTGTAAGATGCATTTTGCCAAGGTAAGGTTCTGTTGGCTCTGTTGCCTGGAATATGAAACGAGTAAGTCAACAACATTTGTTCAATGGTCATTGGTCAAAGATGATGTTGATGATGATGGTCTTCCAAGATCATCGCTGTTGCATAAACGTGCTTTTGAAGAAATACCTGATGATTTACAAAACCAATGCAATGTTGTTTGGACTTCCTTAATATTCAAAGCGGGAACTGCTTGTTTGCAAAGAATTGCGCAAACGGATTTTGTAATCTTACGAGCTGAGTTCCTCTGGTAACATATTCTTTCTCTTTCACAATAAGCACGTCTAGGGAGTAGGTAAGCACCAGCAAAAACTTCTCTCATAGATAGTTATGAGATCAAGGAAACATACTTTTCCAGTAAGTTGCAATTGATGTGCTACAATCTCTGTGATATCTGTTTACAACCCCCCAAACAATAAGGAATTTGGACAAGACCTTCACACTTGTTTCACCCTTGAAGGCCCAATATTAATTATAGGCGACTGCAACGCATATTACCGCGATTGGGGAGCAGAGAGAAACAATCGAGCCGGGGCTGAGCTAAATAGAGTCATCACTAGCGCACAAGGCAACTAACATATCCCACACGAGCCAACATACTACGGAAGAAACTTTGCAACCATTTTGGACTTCGGAATTTCCCGAGAATTTCACCACAACATTAGAATCAGAGTCCTCAACGAGCTCTCCTCTGCTCATGCACTGGTCCACCTTCTTTTAGAGGACGTTCTCATAGATGTGCCAATACGATTATAGAAAATAACAAATTGGAGGACTTTCTGAGAAACTCTAGCAAATGAAAATTTCACCCAAGAGTTAATAACAGCTAGAGATCTCGACAAAAGAAATCAAGAAGTAACAGAAAAAGTCAAACGGGCAAAGGAAAGCCACACTGTCACAACTCTGGCCAAGGAACATAGTCCCTACGAACTCCCTCAAGACCTCAAAATTCGGATAAGGAGGAAGAATCACACCCGGAGAAGAGCTAGAAGTATGGGTGATTCTAGACTAAAAACGAAAGCCTGCCGGTTGACCAACAAAGTCCGAAAATATATACTTGAGTTCTGAAACGAACAATGGGAAGGATTCCTTCAAAGTTTTGAGCCTGGTGACAATGCATCTTGGAGGATATCCAAATATTTCTGAACCAGAAACAAAATAGATGCGCCACATATCCACGGACAAAACGGACTCCAATACAATACTTTAGGTAAGGCGGAAGCATTCGCGGACACTCTAGAACATCAAATTCGCGGAAAAACCTTCCTGGAGGAGGACCTCGACGAGCAGGAAGCAATCCAAATAAAAGCCTGGAAAATAATATCCTCACCGTTGCAGGAAGAGTACGTAATACGACGAATGGAGCTTCACGAGACAGAGAACATTGTACAGGGATTGAACAATCGAAAGACTCCTGGGCCGGACATGATTACGAACACAATGCTTAAATGACTCTCTGACAACATACTAACGACAATAATGAACCCCATTAATAAAGTTTTCCAATTGCGGAAGTACCCGCAATCGTGGAAACTAGCTGCAATAATAGTCAGCCCCAAACTAAACAAAGATAACAGATTTCCGCAAAATTGGAGACCTATTAGTCTCCTCTCCTCAATTTCCAAAATTAAAAAAAAAAAAAAAGGCTCATGTTTATAGACGACCAGAGATAATCGATGATAAAAACATCATCCCCGACCTACATTTCGGCTTTCATTCCACTGAACTCCAGTTCATCCGGGTGGTCTAACATATATGCAACGCGATGAATCGCACCAAATCGACAGGCCTTGTTACGTTTGACATAGCAAAGGCCTTCGTTAAAGTCTGGCATGCAGGACTAATCTTCAAAATTCATAAGCTTCATATTCTACTCCCAGTGATATAAATTATTCACTCTTTTCGTGTCAGGATTGATAATCACCTATCAAGCATGCGATCTATCGAAGCTGGAGTTCCGCAAGGATCGACTATCTCAACAATTCTCTATAGTCTATACAACGCGGATTTGACTCGTCTGCCAAAACTTATCTTTATACGTGAATGATACGTGAATATTCTTCATAAATCGACAAGCAGAAATCATTACGTCAAAATTGCAAAGCTCAATAGATACCCTCCTGGAATCATTCCGCAAAGGGAAAATAAAGCTTAACAAGGGTAAAACCTAGGCACTATTCGTCACTAGAAAGAAACAGCAAAGCCCTCGCTTACTACAAGTTGACGACGAATAGATAACATGGAACAGGACAGCAAAATACTCAGGAATAACAATTAACCAACGCCTTACATGGAATGACAACATACGACTAAAACGACTTCCCTGTATCCAAATTCTCGTATCCCTGCAACGAATCCACAAATCCGGCCGCCTGAACATGACCAACAAAAAGCTTATCTATACACAAATAATACGACCAACTATACCTTAGGGCAGCAATGGATTTTACCAGACATCGAAGACAAACAAAAAAGAACGCCAGGCAATACAGAATAATGCTCTGAGATAAAATGAGAAAATTCTATGGTATCTTAGAAACGTGGACATACACAAAGACTTCAAACTCGACACAACAGACAAATACATACGCGATAGAGCACTAAAACTTTTCGACCAAATAGACAGACATTCTAACAAGACCATGGAATTCCTTAAGATCCCCGAAAAAGACCCAAAATGACTTATCTTACCATCAGATCAATGACGGACAGAATCTCGGTGATAATCTTAGGTTACAGTGAGTGCAGAAACGCTCACAGAAAGGTTGGAGTAGGAGTGTCAATCGTACTGGCTCCAAGGAATCAACTCGTCCAAGATTAGCCCATTATATACCTAAGTACCTATTAACCAATCAAAGAAACCACTTCATTCTTTCCATCTCCAGACAATCGCAGATGCGCTTTATTATTGTCAGGATCTCATGAGTGTAAGATCCAATAAGATCCATTTGTTCAAACAATGTAAAGATATTTAAAATGAAAATTGCGACAGTACTCTTCCTTTTACATCTTACTGTGAAAAAATATTATGAATACAATTCTCCCGAACAGAATTTTATCTCATATTGGTTTCCTCCGATGCAAGGTTTAATCCAAGACCTGCTATGATGTCTCTAATATGACATGCATTTTACCGTCATAGCGTAAGTGAACACAGCATGGACACTCTCGGGTGGCTTCTCTCAGACAGAGATAGAAAAAGCACGTGTAGGTTTATATCTATAAAGCGTTTTCATGCAAAAGTTTTGAGATGACTTTTCTCCTTTTTCACATAAATTGGAGAAACTTTAAAAGTCCACTTATTTTGCCTGAATACCGTTATATGTAGTGTTTTTTCGAAGTATAAGTGCTAATGTTTGCTCATTGCCTGAAAGACTTCCTAACATCTAGTCTATGATAGGGTCATTCAGAATTATTTTTCAAAATACAAGATGTCCAGCGGAGCGTTAATTTTTCGAATAATAATTGCTCAAAAAAAGGGAAGCCCCAGGTCAATTCATAGCTCTCGAGGCTTTATACTAGATGGCGCCTCTTAAAAGTTAATTGTAAAATTTAATGACATTTTGCCCATTCCTTCCCATTCCTTATAAGAAGAGAGAAAGATAATAAAAAAGAAAGAAAAAGATCACTTTGTTTGCTTATAAAAGACTGTTTTTTTGAAGGAAGACTCTGGACGATTTTGTTCCATACATGTTTTTATATTATATATACATAATACGCTAGAGAAACATGGGCGCTAACACCAGGGATAACGAGGAAACTCCAGGTTGCCCAAAGACCCATGGATCGCAAGAGACTATCGTGGATATGAGAAAGGACCTAAGTGACAGATGTGATAAACAGAGCGAAATCTTTGAAATGGCGATGAGCCGGTCACAAGGCGAGAATGACGGACGGCAGATGGACATTAAGGCAGTGCTATCCAAAAGGAATCAAACGACCGTGAGGACGCTCAAAGATTCGATGGGACTATGACATACAGAAAATTGCCAGATGAGAATAGCTGAAAACAAGCAGACTTGGAGTTGGACACTTTTATTATATTTTTATAATAAACTACTAAACTGTAAACTAATAAACTGTAACAAATTTCAGTCCCAGGTCCCAATTTATTTAAAGCTTCCTGGATTCCCGAACAAAACTGGTGAATGCTCATCGTACTCTCTAGCCTGCGAAACCACAACCACTACGTTTCAGCCAAAGATAGGCCCCTCACCGTGTAGGAGGCTGACAGTGAATTATCATAGGCATCCCTCCAACCCGTGTTTCAGATGAATCTCTAATCAGGTTACAGCCAGGGTGACAGTGGAAAATTCTGTCATAAAGGACAGGATTTTCTCTTCGGTTTATTTTAGGTTTTCTGAGTAGGGATAAATACTCTGGTTGCTCTGCTCATCAGATATTGCAACCTTGGACTTGTTTTTGAAAATTGAATACCTAAAACTTAACAAAAACTAAGCTAAAGGTCTTTGCAACAGAATTTATCAACGAATCAAATTAAAGCCACTGTCAGAAGAGCTGTGAACACTCAAGTCATGCTGAGATGTAGTACAATCACCACAGCAGGAAATGAATATTTGGTCATCTGATCCTAGAATGTATATAGTGCACGTACATGGTGATCGAATCTAGTTCTTAGTGGTAACCGACTAGAGAAATGCATGAATACTTGTCGATGACTGGATTGCGATTCCTGCAATCTTTTTCAATATGAAATAACGGTCACAATTATTTACAAGGATATAAGTGATTAGGACCTAGTACAGAGCAGCAAAGCAAATCTGGACGAGATCCAAGCGCCCTGTATCAGGAATAATCCTACCGAGAGTTGCAGAAGTAATGCAGATGACAGCATTTGGCTGCAATTATAACACGATTTGGCGATAGACTTCTTTTTCGAGCCAACCAGCAGCAGATTTCTGGTGGCGAATGCTACTTACTTTATTGAGACCTCTTGCCGCCTATACCTTGCCAGTATCAATACGTCTCGTGTTCTCTCCTGGTGACAGCTTCCTTTTAGATGCAATACCGTGTTTGGACCCAGACCGTTTTTTTGTGGTAGGAAGGGGAGGGCTGTTTACGCCCTAAGCGTGGAACTCCTTGACGTGTAATGCTTTTTAGACTACCCACTAAAAACCTCTCTTGTCAACGTGAGAACCTAGCCTGGAACCGTTTGACACATTACTTCGGGCTAGGCCTTGTGTTACTACACCTGGAGGCGCGCTCGGATTAAGGGAAATACTTCTCCAACGGGAAGGAAGGGAGAGAAAGGAAGTGCTAGAAAAGAGATCCTCCCATCCCCGACGCCTCCCAGCGCTCCAATGTAGCTTTATTTCAGTATCAGTTTTCACTGCAAATTGTACCACGCGATTCCAAGTGTCAACCATTTTCTACATTTCTCCGAACATCGTTTTCAGACGGAGCTCCCTAATTTGGATGAAGAGGTCCCCTCGCTGCTTACCCCATCTTTTGCAAGAGAAGAATGTGAGACAGGCGTCATCCTGCTCTATTGCACAAAACACACATTTAGGAGACCGTGATGTGTCAATCTTGTGCAGGTAAGACCGAAAACAACCGCGATCACTTAAGAGGTGATTCAAGTAGGAATCGATCTTACCATGCACTCGACTGAGGCACGGCCTTAGGTCAGGAAGCAGATGTCCACTTCACCTTCCTCTTGTGTCTTGCATCCAGGAGTGTTACCAATTGCTGAGAGAGTGACGTCTCTCTTCCCTGGGGATCTCGTCTCTCCGGTCTTCGCCTCTGTACAGGTAAATACTTCTGCGCTCTCTCGAAAGGAGGGCAATTGGTATCACCCTTGCGATTACCAGCACTGCCACCTCGTGTAACTCCTTGCTGTGAGCGTTGCCCCACAGTTCTGACCGATAGAGTAGAACCGACTTCACAACGCTCATTAGGATGTGTTGATGTCTTGATGTTTTGCTTCTTGCTGATAAACCCCGGCCAGTAGCAGAAAGCACGAGGAATACCTAATTTACCACGGAAGTCATTTGATCTGAAGATTAAAAGATTGGGTTTCGGATTAAGATAGTTTACTGGAAACCATCTTTCCTTTCCGTTATTTGTTTAATATTTGTTTTTTTCGTAATAGTGTCCTTTAAACACGCTATCGTAATTTTAGGTTATGGTTTCATTTACTTTATATGCGGCCAGTCCTAGTGAGTTTTTGGAGGAATTTAAATCCTAGATAATTTGTTGTCTTAACCCAATGCATAGCTCCATTGTATCGCATCTAAATCAGTAGATAGTTTTGGAATTTTCTATTTTGATCTTCAGCTTTCGAAAAGGTTTTTGCAGTTGAACCCTAACGTATTGAGTTCTGGATGCAACACTGAACGGAATTGCCAATATCATCCCTAATAAAGGTGGTCTACACGTTTCTGTGTACGATTTAGTTTATAAATAAGAGAAAGATAGAAATTTGCGAATGACAGATCCTATTTTTGAGGAATTATATAATCCTTGATTTCTAGGTTGCGATGGTTCATGCCATGGTTCATTGCCATGGTTTCCAGAAAAAAAGATAGTTTTGTAGAGAGACTATTGCAGAAAAACTGTTGCATGTTTTGACAAAGGTTCGTAAGGATAATGAACTATTTCTATACATGAAGAATTATCAAGTTTTTTTTGATTCTTTATTTTGTTATTCAAGACAACTTGGAGAGATTGCGCACAACAATTTCAGCTTTGACTTTAGTGAACCAGTGATTCCTTTCTATAAACTTTACAGGCCTCGAAGTAATAGATCTGACAATACCCGCGACTATTCGGTTAACATATTAAGTTCGAAAGCTTTATCCACTATTTTACGTGATTTTTGTTATAATCACTTTTATGATTGTGTGGGATGAATATTTAATTTGAATTGATTTAGAAGCTGGTACCAATATGTCTAGGCTGACGAAATATTGAAAGCATGCTTGATATTTTCGATAATTGTTTGTAAACAATACTGAAAATACTATTCAAAGTTCAACTAACTCATGTTATTGTTAATTGTTAATAGTCGTAACAAACTTTCAAGGTTAGCAAATCGACCGACTAATTATGGCAAGGAAGTTTTAGTCCTGTTTCAAAAGAATAATGATAGCTTTGTCAATTTAAGTTTATTCATAGTACGAAATGATGGGCAAAGTGTTCCACAAATCCTATTATCCTTACCGTTGGCGCAATGTGATCAACAACTATTTTTCGATGTATTCTAAATCTAATCCTTAAGAATGGATTTAAAATAGAAACAATCCTAAAACTTTGCATGACTTAGTGCCATTCGCTTGAAATCTCTTTGAAATGCTATTATGTATGCGGCATGGTAAAACATCTTTGAAAAAGAGCATGAGTAAGTAGTGCGCTCACAAGTTTGGATGTAAGTAAGTAAAGTAAGCAAGCTCATACCACATGTTCAATCAATGTCCATGTGAATGTTAATATGAATGTATTGCACACATGAGAGTTCTCCACAGATTTTTGCACTTTTTATTTTTAATGTGAATGACCCGTTCGGCTGGCGCGTCATGAATAAAAATGCTATTCACATATTGGAAAATACAATTCATACTTACAAATGAATATGTGAGCATGTGTAAAATAAATTTGCACGAAATATACTCCATTAAAATAATAATAAAAAAATTTGTGTCTAGCGAATAATGAGTTTTTTTTTTGCATTTATGCCAACAACTTTTAATAAGTTCTCCGTTTCTTGAATTTTCTAGACGTGTGTAATTAAATTCAACAAAGGATACATACCTATCCGTATCTTAATCTAATGAGGGATTCAAATTAATTCCAAAGGAGAGATTAAGTGAAATATCTTGAATTTACTTCCCTCGTTAGTATTAAGCTAAAACTTGAACCTTCTTCGTTAACCCTTTGCAAAGTAAAGACCAAGTTTTCATCTATTTAAATTTTGCAATATATAATTTTTAAATACCATTTAACGCATTCAAAGCCAATTACGATTGTATTGTGTTGACGAATGGGATTTAGTGGAATTTGCACCGGATAGAGCGTTTGGCAGGCAATCATGCTTTTAAAGCATTTTAATTTTTGCTTTACAGCACGATTTGCACGGAAAATTGTTAACTGGTAATAAAGTATACAATAGAAAAAAAAATCCAAATACTGAAAATTATCCATCCAACCTGAAAAGCTTATTTTTCAGAAATTTTCGTACAGCAATTATTCTCTATATGGCCGTTAGATATTACTCACATGATGGTTTCTATCAGAAGGTAATTCGCAGCTTACATTTTGAGCTTCAATCGGAGAAGACTTTTTTTCAATCGATTATGAAAAGTGAAATTTTCGATAACTTTTCATTTATTTAAGACCTTCTTTTCCTTCCCGATTTTATAACGTAGAGTTTGGAGATAGAAAATAAAAGAATTTAAGATGATATCCAATCGTTTGGCTTTACCAATGAAAAATTAGACTTAACTATGTAAGAACTCAACAGAAGGGTAATTTTTTGTCAATCAACATGGGGTGCTCTTTGTGAGTTTGGAATACTAGAAATTTTTTCCAAGAAAAAAAAAGATCCTCTTTTTCATATTAAAATGATTCAGCCTATGGATCGGAAATCAAGGGCATGAAAGATACATATATGCACAGTCATTTATTGATGACATCAGCACAGTTTGACTTCATACATTTGAGGTGAGTTCTGATTTTTATTGCAAATTAGCTTAACCCTTTGCACTCGAGAGGTGAGTCTCACTCACCACGCGATTTCATGCCGCTAGTCGAGAGGTGACTATCTCTCACCACATGGTTCGCTGAGATAACTTGATGCGCGGCACGGGTCCCTACGCTCTTCTTGTATCATCTTATGAAGTGTGAAATGATATTCTTTCAAATTAGTACGCAACCACGAACCGAACTTTATCTTCGGCCGCAGTTCGAACTTGACAGCCGTGCCAATAGAAGTAGAAAAGTTGAAGTTTTTGATCCCCATTACCATGGAACGCAATAATGAAATCAGCTCTACTGAAGATGAGTTTGATTCAGAGTTACTAAACGAGGAAATTACAGCCATACACAGAAATTTTGGCGACAGAGAGAACGCGAGCAGTGATGATGATATTGATGAAGTAAGAGTTGTAAGAAGGCGAAAAATTAGAATAATAGACAGTGAAGGTGACAATGGTTCTGGGGAAGACCCACAATCCGACAGTTCGGAATGGATTAGCTGTTCGGAATCCGTAGAAATACCACAGAGAATACCGTTTATAGCTGGCAACAATCCTGCAGGACCGCACATATTCGCAGACACGAAAGAACCGTTAGATTCTTTTAAATTATTTTTTACTGATGAACTCGTAAATGAAGTAGTTACAGAAACAAATAATTACGCTACGAATGATGTCAGTTACATACCTTTTCATTCAAACAAATTTACCAGAGATAGATTCAGCCAGATTTTTTGAATGCTTCATCTGAAAACAATCCCAACAACAGATGCAGGTCCAAGAACCCGAAACAGCAGAGAGGAGAACAGCCGCGTAGTCCCTTGAGGTATGTCAAAAGCTTAGTTCAACAATTTCCTGGAAATTTTCATCCGACACGTGCTCGATCCTTAACCTTAGCCTCCAGCTCTGAAAATGACCACCTAAATAGAAAGCTACACAATATTCTAACAGGAGTTAGGAAGGATTGCAAAATTCGCTATCAAAGAACTATATATGGCAAAAGACGGCGATTGTTTCATGAAATATACAAAACAAAATTACAATGACTAATGTTAAACAAATTTTCCTCGTGAAGATGTAAAAATACTTTAACTATTAAATATTTATGGGTGTAATCATTTTATGTTAGAGATAATAAGGTCACCAGCGTTACGAAACGTCTCGAGTTGCTGGTTGGTCCGCACGGAAACGGCCTCGAGCGCAAAGGATTAATTTTAAGTGTCAATCTTGACAATTGTCTAAGAATGAAACTACTAATATTCACTGCACATGTTCTAGACAGACGAAGAACTATGACAAATGTAATATAATTCTTCTTCTCCTTCTCTATAGATTATGGATCCATCCAACAATTCTTCACTACTTTTGTCCTGGCATCAACACATTAATGATGATTTTTTTGTAGTAAAGATTATTTGCAATCTGAGTTTCGGACTAACTGTATCACAACACAACAACTGACACTTGAAACTTCAAAAAACAACTAATTCGCATCGAAACTCACCCTAGAACTGTTTGTCATATTATATGGAAGTAGTTATTTGCAGTGTCGCTGATTTGATGTTCGTCATATTACTACGGGCTAGTCCTTTTCAGTCTCACTTAAAAGACGGAAGACGGTTGGACGCGAGAGAGAGAGAGAGAGGCTACTGAGAGAGGGAGCACCTTTTCCCTGATGAGCCGTAAACCTTTTTTATGTGAAGAATCAAATATGAGACACACAATTCCACTTGTCTTCAGAAGCCAAGATGAATTTCTTGTGAGATCCCGCTTTTTCGCGCCAGGATCGAACTGGGACTCCCAACCACTGACAAGATGTGCGGCTCACTAACCTGGCATATGGCTTACCAAATTTTTGTTTTTGCAAGTAAATAAGGGTCTAAACCGCAAGTGCTGCAGTTATCAGCTGCGTAATAACAGCAAGTAGTAAGGGTCCTTTTCCCTCTCCTCGTATAAAAATTCCTCTTTCAATTTTAACAGAGTCACAATGTTCATCTCCCCGTATGACAACACCTCCCTGAATCTTAACTGAGGCAGAATCTCTTTTGTTCATTCCACAAGACGCACCATGGTGATCTCTATCATAATAACTATCACAGCCTGGTCAGAGAGAGTGCGGAATGCAGCCGGAATCCGAAAATCAGCTTCCCGCTTGACAAGCCATCACCAACCCCTTAAAAACTTCGTGAATGTTCGTCGGAATAAACTGGTGTTTTGACAACAATTATTGTATTAGTCAAATTCAGGAACGAATTCAGAAAATTTCCATTAGACGCCTGCATCGATTAAGGTGTACCTGCAGCGACATATGCCGACTAGTTAAGGCCAGCAAACATACTGTGAAAAAATGGTTGAATGCCTATAAAGGAAACGAGAGAATATACCAAACATTTTTGATGTATTCCAGCAGAAACAAAAAGATAAGTTCGGACTCTGTGTATTTTCCCCTGTTAGCCCTTCCAAACTATCCCTTATTTTTTGATTTGCCATTCCAAAATGACATGTTTTGCTGGTTTTTTTTTTGTTTTTAACACACATATATTTCGGGTATAAGTTGTTCAAGTGTCAATTATTTTTAAATGTCAATTGTCAAGTGTCAATTATTATTACTCAAATATTTCTTCAGTGTCAATTATTTTCGGGAAGAAGGGAGCAATTTACTCCCAAAATACATATCTGTAAAAATAAAAATGGAAATTTTGAAACGAAAAATCAAAAAGATAAAGGATGAGTCCCAAAATGAGCTGAAAAAAGACCACGAGCGGGGACGCAAGCAGTGGCGAAACGGCTTAACAGGACTCCAGTGACCACAAAAAGCTTTTCGAGGCAATCTGTGAGCGATACATTCGGAGCACCAGCTGGGGAAGACAAGGCTATCGACAAAGCAAAGAATCTCTGCATGACTACTAATTTTTAGTACAAATCCTTGCCAACAACGTCAGCCAAATTTATAGCGCTGTAAAGTTTCCAACTACCATACACGCTAGCTGCCTTTTAATTGAGATTGATTTTCAGTTTTAGCCATGTGATAACTGAGAGCCGATACTATATCTATCTTGCTTACCCTCACCCCGATTTAGTTGAAAAATCTGATCTTCTAGTCAATCATCACGACAAGGTGTTTAACAGATGTCCATTTTCCAAATCTATAAGACCAATGATATGTTTCTCTCTTGCAAGAGAGGATATAATAAAAGCTTCTAAGCGTTTTTTCCTTCATTGTTTCCTTGAATATCCCGCGCACAGTGTGGTAGACTCATTGTGGATGGGAGTAGAGACACACTTGATTATTCTCGCCTATTAAATATTAAATATATTTATATAATTTTTCAAGCAGTCACGATAAAGGTCCAGCATCAGAATCACAAACGCAAGCAACTAACATCAGGATTACAAACGCATGGATCTGACATCAAAGGAAACAGGAGTTCAGAGGACATGCGGTCTATTTCATTCAAAATGATTATTCTGTCCACAATGACCAATGTCAAAACAGCGATAATACTTCAAATTTACTCCCGATCCAACAGAATTCAACTAAAATAAGTAGAATTTAATTTGCATTGGAAAATTGTTTCTTATTATTTCGGTTAGAAAGAATATCACTCTTAAAGATTTCGAGTAAATATATACAAAACACATATAAACCTACTTATGCTATTTCTTTCTCTATCTGCTAGACGCCGATTGTGAGTGTCTGTGCTTCCCATATATAAGTCAGTCATAATTTTTGGTTTCGATAAGCTTGACTGGCTTTCTCGTAAGGAACCGTGACTGTCTGTCGCAGAGTTTGGCGCAGTATAACTGCAAGGTTAAGGGTTGCTCTCGCTTTCTCTCTTGGATGGTTCGGAAAGTAATTCTTTCGCGACAGAGGATTTAATTGTTATTATTGCACCCAACTTCACACTTAAGCCGCATAATCATTATATGTTTTGAAAACTGATTTAGAAAGGCTTGTGTGTGAAAAAGTCCAATCGATTCTACGTAGTAGTTTTTGGTTGGTGCCCTTTTAAATACGGAGAGCAATAAGCAGCATTTTCGTCATTCTTTACTCTTTTACCATAGAAAAGGTAAAAATGCTGTTCAAACCAGAAAAAAATTAATCGATGTATACGGATAAGATGTTTTGACAGTACGCCATTGCCAGAACTTGTTTACAAAAATTTCGCTTCGGCAATTTTGATGTCGAAGATACACCACGTTCTGGAAGTTCGGTTGAAGCTGATAAGCCCACGATGGAGACATTAGTTGATGTAAAAAGGTGAATAGCAACACGTGAGATCGTTGAGAGGTTAAGTTTATCCAATTCAATTGCTTATGACCACTTGAAAAGCCTGTATTCGAGGTTTAACCTCGAAGTTTGACATATGGGTTTCCCATGTTATCACGGAAAGGAACTTGTGTCATCGCATTGACGCCAATAATTCGCTTCTCAAACGTCATGTAAACGATCCATTTTTGAAGCGCGTCATTACTGGGGACGAAAAATGAGTTGTATATAACAATGTCAAACGCAAGAGATAATGGAACAAAGAAGATGAGCCGGCTCAAAGGATTTCCATAGCCGATATCCATCGAAAAAAGGTGATGCTGTCTGTTTGATGGGATTTTAAGGGAATCGTTTTTTTAGAGCTTTTACCCGATTATACAACAATTTATTCGAAAGTCTGCTGTCATCAGCTGGCCAAACTCAATGATGCACTTCAACAGAAAGGCAAGAATTACTCAACAGAATAGGTGTGGTGTTCCACCAAGATAATGGGAGACCTCATACAAGTTTGGTCACTCGTCAAACCTCGCCACTGCCACCATTTCCTCCAGATCTGGCACCTTTGATTTACTATTTGTTCCGGTCACTACAAAAAAATTTTTTGACGGTAAACCCTTCACTTCAAATGAAGAGGTCAAAACCACCTCGATCGGTTTTTTGCCAACAAAGACCAAACATTTTATGAGCGTGGAATCATGCTACTACCAGAAAGATGGCAAAGGCTCTTGGGTCAGAATGGTTGAGATATAATTTAATAAAATATTTGTTCAGTATACGAAAATTGTATTTCATTTTCGCAAAAACAAAAACGAAATTACTTTGCGAACAACCCAATAGAAATGGAACAACAAAGGTTCGTTGTATTATAAGGAAAAAGGCTTAAAGAAGAAAATTAAAATCTATCTTAAAATCTAAAATCTAACAACTCTAACATGTGGGTAAAGTACTGAGAAAGTAAACATTTTTATGGGACTAAAATGTATTTTATAATGTACCTTGTACGTTATCTACGTTGTATATTTTACCTGGATTCTAAGCTTGTCTAGTAAGTTCGGGGATTTGAAATGCTTTGCAGAGTAACAAGCCCGCGGTTAGGCGTGATAGTGACCAAAAAACCTTACATGGGATGGCACTTATATATTCAAACCTGCTTTCATATTCAGGCCGTGTTTATAGATTTGCGAATGATTATCAAAACGAGTTGAATCAGATGATTTGAGAGAATATAATTGGCTCATCATCACTTATGGCATTATCACTTATATGTATTGGGCCGGAGACCGATTGGGAATGGTTCTAGTGCATGTTAGGACTGCATCACAATACTAAGGACCTTTTTTTTAAGTCTCAAAACACACTGTACATCTCTGGAGTTCACAACGTTACTACCGGTTTTTGTAGTTTCAGGGTTTTCTTGCAAAAAAATCGTCCCAAATAGAGCCATCCATTCCCATAATATCGCAAAACACTTACAGCAATGCAGTAAGCCACATTAAGAACTATTAAAACAAATTGACATTGTTTTCCCAGAAACTCTCCATTTAGCGATCTCATATTCGATTCTTTTTTGTCCAACCAACCATATTCTACCAAAGAAAAGCAAAGCTTCAATAACCTTAAAATTAGAAAATCTCAAGTGGCATTCCCACAAAAAATCAGAAAAAAAAAACAACAAAACAAAACCAACAAAACAGCTATAACAATAGAGGTTTATCCTTTCTATGAAAGCTTGTGGGATCCACCTACACGGTCTGTCTAGCACACGAGAAACAAACCATATAAATTATGCAGAAACAATAGTACATATTCGCGTAACATTCGAATAAAAAAAAATGAAACCATCTCGAAACTCATAACAATATACCTTTAATTTTTTTGTTCTTCGCGTTAATTTTTTCAGGCTTTTCGATTGTAACTATCAAAGTATAACGTTATAGCTTTTTGACCTAGATATTTTCGCACCCACATCACCTAATGGTGGCAATATAGGTACATTGTGTAGATTGCATACAATTGATACGATACGACCAGCAATAATGGTTAAGTTGCCAGACACTATGTACCACTCTCGAAAAAAAAATCTACATAGAGATATTGAAAAACCATAATTTTAACAATAAATACTAGTCAGCAGGAGATAAATATGAGGTCCATTCTTCTTTTCGCCGACAAGCGAGAGGAGTAAGGCGGGCGTGCTGTGGGACCAATTTTTTTTCGCGCTCTTCTTTTGGTACCAAAGGAAACGCAGATTACAATGAGGTTTTCTCTGACCATTTCGAAGGTTGATAATTGAAAGCAATTTTTTTTCCATGCAGAGTAATAGATAGATTTATCTATAACCGTGAGAGAGGTTGTAGTCCGGTATTGGGTTGAGTGGTGGTGGTGCATGAAACGATTTTAGATACAGCAAGTCCATTTACAAGAAATAGCTTTCGATCGTTCATTGATCTGGTGAGTTAAGTTGATTGCGTTTCGAAAAGACATTGTACGATTAAGAAAGATATTCGTGGCTGCTATCTTAGCATATCATTATGCCAGTTACCGTTCCAAGTTTTTATATGTTGAATTTTTCATTCATCGTCGAGGTTCCATTTGCAATGTGGGTTTTGAAAGTAGATGAGATGCAATATTTGAAATGAAATGAAAAAGGCTTTAGCTGTTGCTTGATTTCAATTAAGATAGTTCAGATTCCAATGTTGATTAGAACGGGGCAGTACTACGCATGAGCGCGTATTCATATAGAGTTCATGCCCAAATCACCGGGACTGAGAAACAGTCACGTGACCATAACGCAGCGCGCGTTAGGTGAAAACCAACTCCAGTCCAAGAAGCTTCAGAAATCTCGACTAAAGATTTTTCAAGAATTTATTAGAATTTTAAATTTTCGATCTAATTTCAATACGCACATAAAAAGAATTTTGTCAATTCCTCAACAACATCCTACACAAACTGTACTCAAAAGGAATGATCTCATACGCTAACTTATAACGGATTAAACCAATACGAATCTGCCAGCGACTCAATCGATTTTTTATTCTTAGAACAAGAAAGCCGACAAGGAACTGGATCCCTAGAATTCAAAGAAGACAAATTGTTTTATGACCGATAATATCAACAGGTTTTCAATCTGCGACATTAAAGACGCATAACTTCCATAAATCTTTCTTTCAACTATGAGAAACTCGACACAGCATGACAAATTCACAGAAACACATACACAATATCGAATATGTAGAGTCAGAACTCAAAAAAAGGCTCAAAAAACCCAAATAGATTACATCTGAGTAAAAAGTATGGTCTTAGTATCTATGGTATAGTAACCAAGTCAGATCTCATTAAAAATTAATATTCAGGCAACAAGTTTAGATACGTTCTAGACGTTAATTTTAGGAAGATATTGATATCCAGTTCCGTTTTAATTATTCGCCTAAATATCTAGGAGTTAGACCTTGACATTGTCGTCCGAATAAAATTTAGATCAGTAATAAAAGTTTTTTTTGTTTAGTTTTGTGATAAAATTGGTTTGGAATTTCATTGCGATTAGAATCAAACCTTGAGCACGTTTTGACTCAATTAAAGTATAGTAAAAAAAATTAATAGAATTAATAATAGGCAGTAATTAATTTTTTGCTATGATCCTAGATGCTTTATCTAGACAGGTGCATAGTGTGAAAGATTATTTGACGCCTTCATTTTCTGGCATCGATTGAAGGAAGCTGCAGAAACGTAATGGAATTAGAAAAAAATAAGATTATATAATAAGATACGAATAATTTCTTAAAAATAAGAAAACTAAAAATTTAGAAACAATTTAGATAAATGAAAATAATGCAGTAACAGAAGTCATCAGTTTTGTTGTAAGTTTTGCCTTAAAAAAAAAACAAACAAAATCAGAAATTAATTTTGTAAAAAAACTTAAGGATTCATTTCAAGGACTTCTTTCGTTAGAAATTAGTCACTATCAAGTAAATAAGCAATACGTTTCCCAGTAAATAATCCTCGTGTGTATTTAACAAACGCTTCAAATTTTGCTGTACCTCCTATCGAGGATATAAGCATAACAACAACGTCTACGAGGAAAACTCTAGAAAATATATTAAAACTCAGTAAAAGCTATCAGCAAACGACTGCTGGCCGTCATCAACTGAGTAAGACTGTCGACTATACACGACGACTAAAGGTAGTTTCTGTGATTAAGGCTGCCGCGCCATTGAATATTAGAATTCAAAGGAAAGGTCTAAATGAAAAATCTGAGTATTTTCATACATGACTTAGGTTAGAGTAGCTTTCCTCTAACCTTCATTGGAGAATTTAAGCTTTTTCGGACATAAACTCATATTTGTAGTGTCTAGAGATAAGGCCCCACTTTTCTCAAAACCATTAAATGTCAAATAAACATGGATTTACATTTAATGCAATAGGTTGTGCTCTCAAACAGGAAGAATCAACAAAAATTGAGCATTTGCAGGATATGCCAAATGATAGGCAGACAAAAAAAAAACATTGATTTGACAGATACGCCATTTTGATTTGCTGT
Organism: Stratiomys singularior; assembly: GCA_954870665.1. Lineage (NCBI taxonomy): Eukaryota > Metazoa > Arthropoda > Insecta > Diptera > Stratiomyidae > Stratiomys > Stratiomys singularior. The sequence goes on from OX940880.1 coordinate 104,858,707, forward strand.
CATCTGTTATATGACATTTTGCTAATTGAATATTTGTCATAGACGTTAAGATATCGTAGATAGTGAATCTATAAAGCAAAAAATATTCAAAAAAAGGCAATACCCCTGAAAAAAAAATCGCTTTTCGCGCGCTTTGTGATTTTGCTGCTCATCTTGACCGCCAAAAAGGAAAGTGCAATCGGTCTCTTAGGGTAAAAACGTGCGGCGACCAATAGTTGCACGATGAAATTTCTGTGTGCAGAAAAAACCGATACTGTTGCAAAGGAAAGTGTGAAGAAGGATTCAAAACCAGGTATGTCTCATTGTTTCCAAGAATTAAGACATTTCATTCACCACTAGATGCTGTATTATGCCCCCGGCTTGAGTTTATATGCTATCAAGCTGGAATTGTCTCAAGGACTTCGGTTGTAAAATTATTTAAGCTGTATAGGGTTCTCTGGTCGGCTCTTTGAAAATTAAAATTTTGCTTCAGAGCATTTAACGTCATAATAAACGAGACTTACATTTTTGGGCCATCATTAATTGTACAGAGTAGAACAGGTAGAATGGAAGCATCCTCAAAAAAGGATTCGCTGGCCGGCTCATTGAACATAATATCTCACGAAATTGGCATCTGTTCGAAAATCATTCGTTTTCACCGCATTTCACGTCGTAATAAGTGAAATTTATTTATTTTAAATTTATTTACTAAAAAGAATTCTAGAGAGTATCAGGAAGAACCGATGCACCGTCAAGAAGCAACTGCTTAGGATAGTTTCTTGGCCAGAGTAATCGTTAGATGGACATTTGGTAAAATTCTGCTTTCCTCAAAATTCTGTATTTCGGTTGGATTCTATGCAAAAAATGCAATTATATAAAACATTTTCTTTGCAAAAAAATTGATTACACCAATGCAGTGAAGTACGAAACGCATTTTTACTAGATATCTGCTAAAACGTTTTTGCAAACAGCTGGCAAATTTTTGAAACGTCGTAGTATATCAAGAAAACCAGGTTTGACATAAGGCTTCAAATAGACTCTTTTGACACATATATGCCACAAAGCATTTAGACTGTTTTAAACAATTATCATCCGTCTTAGCTTGGCATTCCTTACTCCTCTGGTCGGGACATTTCGTGAGTAACAACCGAAGTTGAAGGAATTTTCAAATTAATGATGTTGAAACGATGTGGAATACAAGGGAAAGCTGTCAGTAAGTTATGTTGATGGTTCATTTTGCAGACATAAGATTGCAGAAAAGCTGCTCAATCTCTTTGGAACTCAGAGCACAGGCAGTGGTTCGGAAATATCTTTAGACCGTACTGATATTCAGACGAAGATATCCAGACAGAACTCTGTCACAAAACAGAACGCCATCCTCAGAGCTGTGTGGAAGGAAAACTCATAGTTTAAACTAACATACTGAGCTTCTAACTTCAATAAATCAGTCCTTGTATTTGATGTTAATCCTTTTTCACTTTCGTTTCGTTGACTAATTCTAATGAACGAAATATCTCGTTCATTTTTTCATCTTTTACTACTTGGCTCAAAAATATAAGACCATAAGGACTAATTTCTTTCATTCCGTAGATACTGGAAGACGATCCTGAGCTGTGGGAACAATCCCTGGAGATGGAATGATAGCCTTGTGTAATGAAATACGTAGTAAAGATGTTTCTTGAATAATAATGGCCTTTTAATGTGGTCTAATGTTGTAAAACACTAAATTGGTACTGCAAGATGAACACAGAATGACAAAACGGCAGTAGTACAAAAGGATAGGACAATTGCCTACACTAAAATTATTCATACATTTTTACAAACAGAGCTACAATTACAAATATTATTCTCATTATCATCAATGGCATGACAGCCTATTCCCCATCTGATTTTCATAGTTTCTATACTATGTTTATATACATCCTTATAAATCCAAAAATTATTCAGTTGGTTAAGGGTAGCGGTTGTTCTTCAGTGCGAAGTAACAAGTAACGTCTTTGGCTTCTACCCCATCAAAATCTATTCGAAATCCTTTAATTTACCTTTTTGAACAATAACAAAAACTGAACCACGCCTTTTTGTCAGTTCACTTTGCAACTTTATCGTGACAGTTCCAGCCCTGTGCAATGAGGGAGGAAAGAAGGAAGGAAAGGTAAGGAAAAGAGCTTCTTGTCCTATGAATGAAGTCGAAATGAAACCAAGTAGGGGAACTAAAAGGTGGATTTGAAGCTGAATCGAAATGTTGGATTCGTTTGGTCTTGTGCTGAGTGATAAGACTTACTAAATAATAACTGATTTAATGTTGTATGATGTTTCGCTGAATTGAAAAACTACCGTTATGAAGGAGATTGTAGAAACGAAGCGCCGAAGAACTGTTGCTTAGAAGTGGCGTACTGAAAGAGGATAAAAGCTGAACCGATGTGCGACGACGAATTGGAAGAGTGAAGAGCTGAAGCAGCGTAGACCGCAGTTGGGAAGGACAGACTGAAACGAGTACCAACAAAGACGCCAAAAGGGGTTCTAAACGATTAGAAGTTGGGTGGGAGGTGGTGGTGGGAGCCGATAGGTGATAATTGCTAAGATGGTTTGACGCAAGGAAGTCATGCAGAACTGAAGCAGCGTAGAAAGCAGCGTAGAAAGCAGTTCGAAAGGACTGATCGTAATGAGTACCGATGATGTCACCAAATGGGATTCTAAAATTGTGAGAACTCGGGACATACCGAGGAAAAATTGAAGAAAGCCGAACCCATGGGTGTTGCCATGATGTTGTTGCTAAAATGGTTTGATGCAAAGAAGATGTGATGCTGTCTGAGGACCACATTGGACGAGAAGTAAGGAGAGGACTAAAAAATAGACGGACTAGATGTTGACTGATGTGCAGGTGCATGAAGAATGAGAAGTCTTAAGAAAATTACGTATGTGAAAGTCAATATTTGTTGAGTACCGTTGCAAAACTGACAGATGACTTGAGATACTAAATGCAATAGACAAAGTGTTTTTTTATGTAGGCTATGTGTTATTAAACGCAGTAAGCAAGTCGAAAAGCTCGCATTGCAATATCAACTTTCATGGGGTGGATGCGAGACAAGTACAGATGTCAACCCGGACCCTAAATACTTGTGCTATGTGACCCTGGTTGACACAGGGGAGCTGATAGGGCTACGATTAAGTCCATTAAATCTTTGGGGGTCACCATCTCTACGTAAGCGAGGTTTTGAGGAAGGCGAAACAGCTCCGTGTGTCTGGAAGAGCTTCCGCTTGAAACGAAGAGCTTCCCTCAGACTGTATATAAGCGCAACCTGATCAGAGGTGTATCTGCCCCACGCGTTGGGGGACATCCATGTCAAGTTATTGTCAGCCTCCTACATGGTGAGGACGCTATCTTGGCTGAAACGTAGTGGTTGTGGTTCTGACGGCTTGAAACGCACCATGTCCACGAATTGGATTCGTGAATCCAGATAGCATAAATAAAATTTGGAATCAAGACCGAAACTTGTGTCAGATGTTTGTGCTTGTGGTTGACAACTCCGTTTGTCGAGACCGTGGAATTAGTGGCCAAGTAAAACAATTAGACTTTTTGTTCTTAAATAATTCAAGCCAGTTTTGTCAACCTAGATGAAAAATGTATTATATTTTCATAGTTTAAACCGTGTTTCGTACAAATATTCATCCATATTTCAATTCGTTTCAAAAGCTACGTTAAAATATTCTCTGGAATTCTCCATTTGTTTGTTGCGCGTTGTATAATTGCCAGCAAAAATGTAGTGCATTACGTTGCATAGATAAGTTTCATAATGCATTATTTGCGAGGGCATTAAATGTTGACAAAAAAAAAATTATTACAATTCTAAGTAACCTTGCATACTAGTACACTTTCTATAGGTTGCCTCAAACCATTTACTGACTAGCGTTGTTACAGTTTCGTCAAGTGAGGGTTTTCGCAATAAGAAGTGCAACTCTATAATTGTTAATGCTTGCAAGACGACCAAAATGAATAACGAGAATATGATGATGGTTAATGGCATACTTAGAATAGGTTGGTTCGAAAGTGTGGAAGTAGTCAGCAATTCTATTTCCCAGATCGTTAAGTCACGGTTTAAACAATCGGGCGCAAACTATGTTGGTATAAACTTGAATGCAACATACTTAAGACTGCCGCATCGAATATCTTCATAACATGTGTGGAAAATGTAAGGAAAACAATAAATTTTTAAAGCAACTTCCGAGCTAACTGATATTGTCTTGTGCAATATTCTTTCATTCTTTTCTATTGTTTATGATGGCAACATATCTGATTTACAGTTCAGTTAACTTAAATAATAGTGAGGAAAATCTCCCATACATGACTTATGATAACGAGTTCCGAATATTTGGCGAAATTTTTGAATTCTTCGTAGAAATTCACGGTTGTGCTATTGATATTTTGTTTAGAAATCTGAGGAAAGGTTCCGTATGGAAGTTTTTTAAGATCCTATAATAGTCTTTTGGTTGGCACATATTTTTGATGAATTTTTCAGTGCACCGCAAGACAGGCGGACAGTGCACCGCAGGAGAAGGCTTTCAATAGGACTCAAGGCTAAGATCATTATTGAAGCACAATTAATGTTGATGAATTCATGTATCCTTTTTCCGATTATGTTTTATGTTGCACTAAGACGTGGTTGCTTGAATAACTTATGAATGACCATTTAAAGTATCACTGGCAGCAGCGATATTAAGATTCTGTATTTGTAACCATTCTGACTACCTGACTGAAGAACTTGGTGGTCCATCATTCGGTGGACGATTAAATTTAATTTTTCAATGCAATCCCCAAGAAGAAAACGAATAAAGACGAGCCTACTGTTTGAGAAAATTTATTAAATTTTACTCAATTTTTATATCCTTAAGAAATCTTGTATACGCCAATTTCTTCGGGGCATTCTTTGATCCAGTATGCCAGTAATCAATTAGAGATTATAGATTAAAGATAGTCTTTAAAACGCATTGAATCAAAATTGACTCAAACTTTAAAGCGACTTTGGCATTATATCCTTTGTCGATAGATAGATCATTTTTGGCTTAAAACACAACGTACTTAGCAGAAAAACGTAGCTATGCCAAGTATGCCTCATGAAACCACAGCCAGGAGCTCATGCTAACAGAAACTAAAATCTCGGAATTATGTCTCAAAAAATTGATGCCTGAAAATTGCTCTTAGTAAGTCCTCTTTTGTGCACTAGTATAGAAACGCGCGTGTGCAGAACGCAGTAAAATGATACCAAGGTCCAATAACTTCAGGACTTTCGAATGAATCCATGTAGTTGTCCTTCTCTTAATATTTTTATCATAATTTCAGCTAATGCATTGAAAGCCTTATTCAGCTAAGAAAATCACGGATCAGTCTAAGTAGTTTGATCTTTTCGATCAAAAGTAGGGAATTTAAACAGAGAGGGAATTTGTAAAGCTACGCTGGTTATCATAGAATTAAGGTTCATAATCTTACGAATCAGAATTTACAGGGCAACACGGCAACTATCCTTTGTGGTAGCCAGATGAAGATTCACCGGCGATTTCAGCGAAAATAGTAGTCTCTACTGGTGAGGGAACAACAATCAGCCTAACCTTATCTGCTTGCCGGAGCAGGCACGAAGTGAGACCCAGCAAAGAGCGAACCAATAAGCGAAATTGAGAGCTTCGGTAGCATTTATTCGTCCAAAATATATCAGTTTAACTGGTATGATCACTATTCGTCATAAACGAAGCGCTTCATCCACTCTCAGGTCTGGCCCCATCCTTATTTGACGTCTCCAACAGCTTCGGTAATTTGAGCACGCCATACAATTGTGAAATTCAACAAGCGATTTACTATCTTAATTCTTCAATTCCATCGGATCAGTTCTTGTTCTTCTTGGATTTTCACACTGATCTGCTCCCTGAGCATCCAAAGTCTCAACATCTGGCAGACCTTTGGCTTACGAAAGAGTTTGAACAGCTCGTGGTTGTACTTCATCCCATTTTATTATCCCTTTTTCGCTCCTGGAATGCTTCTGCGGATCCTCTTTTCAATGAATTCAAATTATTTGGGAGAATTCAGACTATCGTATCGTTATAGCGAACTAATCACTTTCTAACATGAACTTACCACATGTGTTCCTGAGTATCTTTGTACCCCTGGATACCTTTGAATCTTTGTTCTTCTAGCCGTCTGAATTACCAAATCTTATGAGGACATCTTAAGCGTGAATTCTATGTTCACAGGAACATATGACGCAAATAGTTACGTCATATAATTTATTACCATCTTTCGTAAATTTTACGGCAATCTGTATGAAATCGATCCCAGTTTCACCTCCTAGAACATTTGACATTATCTAAGGCCGCTTTTGGCATAACCAAAACACGAAAAATGGCATCTTTTGTTTGGGTTGTGCATTTGTCTCGACCTCAAAAATTTTCAGTGCAAAGTGGTATGGTTTTTTATGTAATTGTAAAAAGCTTTGTTCAGCAGATGCAGAGGACCACAACAGGTTAATACCATTTGCAAAAGCTTCAATTCTGTTTGATTTATAGCACCGAGTACCGCTGGTACAATGGAGAAGTTTTCTTGGCACATATTTTAGAGTTAGATTTGTGACAGCAGTGTCACCAGTCGAACTCATTACTTCAGTCCAACTTTATTGACAAAAGCATCAATCGGTTGATTTTGATATAATTAAAATTAGGCTTGTTGCTATTGAAGTTGTTGTCAGTGAAATGGACTAGCATGGAAGGGTTGAAGCTTGGACTAGCATTGAAGGGTTGCTGAAATCAAGTATCATTTGTTACAGTATATTCCCATTGATCCTCTTGTATCGTTGTTAGAAGCCCATAGAATCTTGTTGGACACTTATGTTGCTTGCACAGTATTTCTCCTATACTTTTTTTGTCTGTCAACCCTTAGGCTTATATTCGATCTTTCAGTCAATCTGTCATCTTCTTCCAGTCAATCTTCGTCAGTTTAACTTCTTTTCCTTTCGGTATTGTGGAATCTCGAAAACGTGTTTCGACGGATACCACTTTTTTTTTCTTCTAAAAGATTAGTAAGACTTCATATGTTCGGCAGAGTAGTGATATGTCATTATAATTTTCTCACTAGTTTATCTTCTTTTCTGTGGATAGGGGTTGGTATACGGGACTAGATAAAGGTTGGACTGGGTTGGAGTTTTGCAACAGGGGGAGGTCTTCGCACCACTTCTATCGCATCTGCTCATGATAAGATTTATTGATGACGTTTGAAGACTGGTATCTCAATGTTTTACAAGTTTTGATGGAACCTGAGCAGTCTTCTATCTTTACTCATTTTGAATTCAGTCATTTACTTATTTTAAAGTAAGCTATGGAACATGGAGCGAAGCAGATCGATATAGTGCATTAGGATTTAGGTCATATCAAGGCTGTGGCAGAATTTACGTGATCCTTACAATAGCCAACCCAAGCGTTCTTGATCTCATTGTCATCAGGGATGATGTTGTCATTTTTGTATTTTCATAACGAGTTATTGGGCTCATGTCAATTGTTTTTTTTTTTGTGAAGGAAGATATTTTAATCAACCGTCGTTAATTGACTGTTATAAACTACCTGTTATTTACATTTAATCTTCAACCGACGCAAAACTTTGAAGAGTTACCAAAACATCAGTGAACGTAACTGATATATGTCTTATTTTCTAACTTCTGTCGCACCCTGGCATCTATTATTGAACTAAGTTAAGAAGTGTTGAAACCCTTTTGGGCAGACACTGCTGGTTAAACCCACTGACAGTAGATCCTACGCGGATGTCCTGCGAGAAATCAAGGGAGTGGTTAAAACCAGAAGACATCCAAACTGCAATGAAAGCTGTACGGAAAACTAGATCAGGGGATCTATTTGTTGAGTTCGGACCAGATACAAATAACAAAGACGCGTTCCGTGACGCAGTCAAAAGAGCCCTAGGAGAAAAGGCAACTGTGCCCTCACTCGAGCCTAAGGCCACATATCGTATGATATATGCTTCGGGTTTGATAGTTGACATCTCTTCCATCCGTTTTTCGATGCCGTTCTGCATATAGCATAGTTTTTCCAAGATCAGAAGAGGCTTAAAAGCTGCAATGAACCGAATGGAGGGTCCATAACAATGGCATTATATCGAGTTAAGAAGTAATTCAATGAATAAATGTTCTAAATTGAACTTAACTCTGGGTTGCTCCTCATTTTTGCAAGGAACCCGTTCAATAACAACACATTACATGTGTCTTTCTCGATTTGTTGCGGTATTAAATCCATTTTTGGCTAATAAAAATATCTGACCCAGTTGAAAATGCTCAACATGTGTTTAGAAGTTCTGTCAAGTAAAGTAAATTGTCAAAACTGAGTCCAACAGGCTGGTTAGCATTTTTTGAAAGAATAATTTGCTTCATGGCTTGTACACATAAATAATTACTAGAGTCTAACTATAGACTTTCTGGGAATGATTTGGAGTTTGCTTGACGATGGTGATCTTAAAAATTTGGATTCAGAAACCACAGAATCGTCCTTTCCCATATTGCACGTTGTGAATAAGAAAAAATAAAATTTTACACAAACTCGATAAAATTTACCTGACTTTGGTTGGCATGTGATATATGAAGATTTGAAATGTTTCGAATGTACTCACCTGAAAAGAAAAATTACAAAAGAGCTAATCAATAAAATGCATGAGAAATGTTAATCTATAAATATTAATTATTTCATAATAAATTTACATTTGCTAGGCAATAATCATCGGTCAATAATAAATTTTCAGATCCACGACCTCTTGCTTGAATTCCTTAAAGCTGCAACAACTACTATATCTAATGGACGAAGATACGGAACGCTGGGTTTGATTGGGCTTTCATGTATGGTTCAGAAACAAAAACAAAACAGAATGCTTGTTGGGAATAATGCTGAAATTTAGAAATATGCTACAATCTGTAATTCAAATTTCATTTGGTTAAAAAAAATGAATAATGCCTCTCTTTGACTTCTTCTGTAGGAATCTCTAATTTATGTTAATTGTTCCAATCTCCATTTGACCTCTCGAAAATCAAGCGCTAAAGGTAAAAGTCAGAGATCCATTATGTGTGTATTTCAATCTTATTTTTTTTAATTCGATCACTTCGATCCAAAATATTTTTTTCTCCCCTTATTTCCCAGTATCTTCACTAAATTGCATATGTAATGAGAGAAACCAGTTCTGAATTAACCATAAATAATCCGTTTTGAATCTTGAATCATCCTCACATCTTTTGGGTGAATCAAAAAACCAGAAAACAAATAAAAAACAACAACAGAAATATTTATGGCAAATAACACATAGTATGTGAGCATGTAATTTTCCTTTCCTTTTCTCAGATTCGGTGAAAAGAAAACCAAATTATACGTGCACACGCATTTTACTTGAGCGCATTTTATTGTATTTTTATTATATGATGATTGTAAAACTGATGGAAGGAAAAAATGCTGGGACCATGATATCATTCTGTTAATATCTTGAAAATATGAAAGAATTTTTGCATCATTTTTTCTTCATCTAAATTGTTAATTTTTAAGGTAAACAGTCGGACAGAATGCCGAACAGGTCAAAAACATACAAATCTACACGATTTGAAAGATACTCCAAGCATTATATCTCTGGCGGCGAGAGAAGCTGAAGATTGTTCGTATGAAAACAGCAACAGCAGCAGCAGCAGCAGCAGAAAAGCCAATGACTTCCTCCACTGGATACGTCCTATAGATAGCTGAATAGATAGATAAATAGCTGGTAGATACTTTATTGACTGCTGAGCAATAAAAAAAGTATTAGTGGTGTTTACACACTATGACTAAAAAAATAGCGTTGGAACGTTGCGTCTCTCCACTTCCACCATCAGGCTCTGTGCTGGAAAATATATCTAATAGCTAACTCTCTCATCGTGAAGAATGGAACGAAGAGCTAAGGTATATCTACATATCCATCGTACAAGCTAGCTGGCCGGCATTGTATCTGCAAGATACTGACAACTTTCTTGCAACGGACGGAAAATGACGACTACGTCGACGATAAAGTTTGCCAAGACATCCGTTGTTGACGGTGAGCTAACTAACTATTTGCCTAGCCATGCTAAGCCGGCTGCTTCTTATAAGCAAAGTCAAGTTCAGGGACGATTAGGTAAATGATCGCGAAGCCTAGCCTAAACACAACATAGCTAAGTATAGACGCAATGCGAGAGATAGATAATAGAAAGGCAAACGCTTCCATACCAACAACAACAACAGCAGCAATGTAGCGCCGTAAATGGAACACTGCTGCCGGAATATGTACTATATGTCGAGGCGTTTTTATTTCGCATATGGAATGTGTAATAGTTCGTGAAATCATTTTCAGTACGTTTACTTTGTTTTTCACCGAATTATTTAGATACTAGCACGAAAAATTTGTTAATGGGGAACCTGCTGGCATAAATAACGTTGAACCGTCCGTTTGGAACGTTAGAAATGGAAAATTCGCTCTGATAAATTCAAGGACATGAGCTGCGATGAAATTAGGGACAGAAAGTTTGAGTGATTATCAGAAGCGAAAATTTCATGATGAAATACAGTAGCAGTCAGACTAGCTTTTGTTCTAAAAGAATTACCCAGATACATATCACTACTACAAATGACTTAGCATAAAATGCAACTTCCTAGCTCAAAGGACCGTTCAGTTTTAAATATACGAAAAATAAACATCCTTTGATAATCGTTATATCCTTGGAGCCATTTTTGAGCATTAAAAATAGCAATCCATAGCAACATCCAGAAATAGTTCGCCTCAGCAAACATGCTAGGTTGGACAACCTTTTACATCCTGAACCTCCTCTCACTATCATCCAATATAAATATCGTTTCTTCCCCAACCAACAATTTTTAATTTTTACCTTTTGAAGATAATCGATTTGTCATCCTTTTAAGTTTGCTCTTCCACTTTTTCATATCTGAATAGCAAACTCAGCTTATTATCTTCCACTTTTTCAAGTTTTCAAAGCAGGCTTAGCTTATTCAACTGTAAAATGTCTTTCACAACTCCTTTCTTAATTTCCAAAATGTTTGCATAGCAATATCCTTTCATACAAACCTGAGGCTTATGAGAACGAACAAGTGATGCAGCTATCTGCAACTTCTTCAAAGTTCTATTCCAAGTTTTTATTCTTTCTGCATTTTTCAAGATCCTTGATCCAACTGTTTAGTCAGCTTATTTTAAAGTAAACATTGATAAAATTTTCAAAATTCTATGCAGTTTGGTAGTAACCTTTCTAACTTAGTAACCTAGTAACTTTCTGCTGATTTAACCATTGCTTTTTACACAAGATACAATAGCAGTCTAACGTGGCAAACCCATTCAGATCTACTCTGAAAATTTCGAGCACAGATTGACAACTATCAGTAAACTTCTCAGAACATCTTAACTTTCCTGAAAACAGGACATGTGATGAAGAGAAAATTCAAACACTAAAAACACTATTTACTGTGTGGTTTACTGTCTATATTTTCCTGAGACGAAACTTTCCAAGGAAAAAATCAGTAGACTAAGAAGCGATCTAGTGCGTTTCTGTATACCATTTGGAGAGCAATAGACAATAGTGTTCCAAAATATAGCTGAAAAGTCCACACAACTGAACTCGATGGGGAAGCTTATAAGCTTATAAGCAGTGGAAGAGAAATCGTGACTCCTCCTTGAAAACTGGCGTTAACTCTCTAACGAGAGCTATCAAGGCAAAAATCAAGCACCTCCGAAACAACCACTGGAACAACATACTCTCCAACCTTGACTATAATTCACGAAAAGTCTGGAAGTTGACTATAATTTTAAAACGAAAACATCATGGTCTCTAATAAAACCGAAACACTTAATCGTGCAAATAAAGAAGCTAAAGAACGGTAAGGCCCCAGGAATTGACGGAATACCAAATATAGCCATCAAAAACCTTTCAAAGAATGTGATAGTTCTAATTTGCCACATTTTCAACGCCTGCCTGAAAACGTCACACTTCCCAGGCTGCTGGAAATAAGCTAGCATAATACCAGTCCCGAAGCCCGGTAACGATCCTCATGACCCTAGCAACCACCGGCCAATAAGCTTACTGCCGGTGCTTGGCAAACTATTCGAGAATTTAATCGTGAAAAGGTTGACGGATTATGTCGAAAATAATGACATCCTCCCTAACTTCCAGTTTGGATTCAGACATGGTTACTCCACAGCGCACCAACTACTATGTGTCTCCAATGACATCAAAACAGTACTTATTAGAAAACAATCGGTTGGCCTGCTGACCATTGATATTGAAAAGGCGTTTGATACCGTCTGGCATACCGGGCTAATTCATAAACTCAAAGAGTGTAGTACCCATTCTTACCTGTTGAAACTAATCGCATCTTTCTTGAGTGGCAGAACATACCACGTGAAAGTTTGAGGTGCAACATCCACTCCTAAAACCGCTCCTGCGGGTGTTCTACAAGAGTCGTGTCTGAGTCCCGTACTTTACAATATATACACGTCTGACATTCCCATAAGTCAAAACTGCCAATTAGCCGCTTGTGCGGACGACATTTGTCTCTACACCTCTGGCAACGATCCAAACGAGATCATCTCCAATCTAGAGGAAATGCTGCAAAAAATGTACCAATTCTTCTACATTTGGTACACAAAATCCTCATCCTCAAAATGAGCATCCAACTCATAATTGCTTACGGAGCTCCCACTTGGAACCAATGTGCTAAATATCTTACAGCTAAGCTTTAATTCTCGCCAAATCGTTATTTAAAAAGTCCATAAACTAACCTTTCTTTTACTCCTTTAGATTACTACACCAAATAGCTAATATTAAATAAATAGTCCCCAAATCCCCTCATCAAATCTCTTAGTGATGCGTAAAACCAAGACCAAGTGTCCTCAGCCATGGATCTGCTTAGAGTAATTAGATAATATTTTAGATAATAATTATTATAAGCAAAATAAGTTATAAGTTAGATGTAAGCCTAGTAGATGCTTTTGTTTAATTTTCCTCTCGATCTAGTTACTAGTACCCTTCCTCAGATAACACATCATGAACTTTGTTTAAAATTTTATGTTAACATAGTTGTAATGAAGTTTCCTTCAAATCTCTAGACATTAGAAAACAACAGTTAGAACTCTGTACAAAAGGCAATATCAATACAGAATTTTATAAAATAATAAATATTTAGTTTTTAATATTAATATTTAAATATTTAAGATTCAATGTTTCTAAATATTAATATTTAGAGTGCTCTTAATCGTCCTGTGTCAAAATTAAATGCGAGTTACTACTAAATTCGACAAAGAAATTCTGACGCTGTTTTCCGGCCGTGAAGTTAGGTGTGAAAACAATTACTATAGTAATCTGAAGATAAATCGCAAATCTGCGGAATCAGCACTGGAATCATAGGCTCAACAGATAAGTCAATAATTCACGAGGACTTTGGCGCTTAAATAAGAAATGAAAAAGTAAATCTCACAATCTTTCCTATCCGTTTATAGCTGCATGTAGCAGGATTCCTCGCTGAAAGTTTCAGTAATTACCTCAACTTTAAAAAGGAAACGGGCATAGATATCACAGAAACTATCGTAAATAACGAACTCAAATGTTAACCCATAAACGGTTCCAGGCTAGATTTTCAGATTGATAGAGAAGGTTTTTAGAGGGTAGTCCGGAGGTATTGAGCGTCTGGGAGCCCACCCTTAGGGCGTAAGCATCCTACATCTCCTAGCCAAACACAAAAATAGATTCGAACCTAAGACATGTCTTTACGTGCCCATATGATTACTAAAGAAATTTTTGAACAACTTAGCAAACTCATTCTACGTACAGCACCTAGAATCGTTGGAATACCTTATTCTGTTCAAACCTGCCTCTTATTTAATGCATTCAAACTCCTTCCCCCTCCAACCTTGTTACATTCTTATCTGAAATCTTTTGCCTCGAAGAATGCGCTTGAAATACCAATTCTCCAAAGGGGAAAGCATCCATGACAGCCAGAACGATACAAACGAATAAGCCAAGTGACAGCATTTAATAAATTCTAAACCAAAAACATTCTTTTCGACTTTCAGCTATGCTTAAGCCCCAAATACTCAATTCAACGACAAATTTATCGCACCTCAATGGACATTATGAGAGCTTGATCAGACAGCAATGGTGTATAAATGGTGTCCATCGATATTGAGAAAGCACTCGATGAAGTATGCCATGTATGTCTTCTATGAAAGCTTCGTACCTTCAAACCCTGTAGTAAATACTCAATGTGATAGCTTCCTGCCTCAAAAACAAAACTCTTAAGGTAAAGTTTCAGCATGGTCCTCAAAATATCTGCTGTGAGAAGTATTCCGAGCGGTGTACTACAAGGTTCTGGTTTGAGTCCGAATCTGTTTAACATCAATACGTCTGATCTCTCTATGAGCTTGTACTGTCAGAACGCAGCCTTCGTTGATGATAACTGATTTCGCTCGACAAGGACTGACCACAGCACAATACTAGCTAATTTAGAGAACATTCTTGAAAAAGTGTACTTGTACATGTGTAGGTGGAAGATAAGTTTCAACTCTGACAAAACCAAAGCAATATTTTTTTAAGAAAATATTTCCTGACTAACCGGCCGTTCGACTTTTAGGACAAACCATACGTAAGCTCTCTTTTTGAATTAAGCCAATGTTTGGGATTAATCCATTTATTTGAATTCATAAATTTTCATTCTAAATGAAAGCTTAAAAAATTTTGGAAACAAATATTCTAAAAGAAAAAAATAAATGCGTCGGAATAATGATTATAGTTACCTAACACTTGTTTATTAGACTCATTAATATAAGAACCAATCTTCTGGATCTCCCGAGTATTCATAGTAGCAGCTGTAGTAGTAGTAGTAGCAGTTGCAGTCGCAGTTGTAGAAGTAGTAGTAGTAGTAGCAGTTTCCTGTGACTTAAAGGCAACTTTGAGCATATAAAAAACCAGAAGTAGTCCGGAAATGTGTTTTGAATAGCGCAAGGTTGGTTATTTAGATTGGCAGAGGAGGTGTAAGGTTAGTAACTTATCCCAGTCTTATTCGCTAGTGAGTCATTTACTCTGGTCCAATCCACAATAGAGTCAACTTTATTGCTACAAAAAATTTTGAGTTTGACGCGTTTAGTTTGTCAAGAAATTTTAAAAATTTCATTGGTAGCTAATTTTTATGAAGATATGTCTAAAGATGAAAGCGTTTTAAAGAATTTCAAACGAGGTTTTAAGTTGTGTTTGTGCATGATAGTAGTAGTGATGGTACCAGTAATATTTTGTTCTTGTTTCAGAAGCAGCAGTATCAGTAGTAGTAGTAGTAGTAGTAGTAGTAGTAGTAGAAGAAGTGGTAGTAGTTTGAGTAGTAGTATTAGTAGTAAAAGTAGTAGTTTAAGTAGTAGTTTTAGCAGCAGTTTTAGTAGTAGTAGTAGTATCGTAGTAGAAGTAATAGTATAGTATAGTAGTAGAAGTAGTAGTACCAGTAGAAGTGGTTATTGTTTTGGTTGCAGAATTAGTAGTGGTGACAGTATCAGTAGTGACAGTAGAAGCTGTATGAGCAGTCATCAAGGCGGTGGTATTACTAGCAATAGTAGTTTTGATAGTAGGACGAGTAGTAGCTGTAGATTCGATAATGATTTCGCAGAACTTCGCTCTAGAGACGAAAAATCCCAGAAAAAACGAGTTTCCATATTGCTAAAGTAAATCCTGATTCAACCCTGACAGCGACAGTGCGGACGCATAATCGCTGCAATTGAATGGTGGATTTTTTCTTTCAGATCGTCCCTAAGCGAAAAGCAGTTAAGGTAACTTTCTAGTGCTTCATCTTAAAAAATGCAGGAGGGACTTAAATCGCAATGTGATATTCATTTCCTTTTGTAATCTCCACATTAAAATCATGAGTTTTAAACAAGTGTTACGGTCGACTATAAGCTTCCTTGTCTTTGTAACAGGGCCAAAACAATTGCTCCAACTTGGTTCTTGTAGTAGAGTTTTCAATTCGATGGAGTTGAACAAGTTAATCATGACTGAATCTTGACAGTAACGTTGACGACACATGATCGCTGCAATTCAATGACCGTTTTTATAATCAGAGGCAAAGTTCTCTAAATTTTGACTAAGCCCTAATAGCGGACGCAGGATCGGTAGAATCGGATGAGCGATTGTCTTAGAGCGTCTCTAAGCGAAAAACAGACAATACTTCCTAAAAGTGCTGGTTAGCTTTCATCTAAAAAATACAGATAGGATTATATTGATTCTGTATTGTGGACATTAAAATGGTGAGTTTGAATCTGAAGAAGTCTTCCGGTTTACAATGACCTTCCCTGTCTTGGCAATCAGCAGGCATCCTGAATTATTGACACTAATTTGCTACTTGTGGTACATTCGGAAGTTTAGTGCTGTTGAGCAAGTTAATCCTGACAGCAACTTTGCGAACGCAGGATCGTTACAATTCAATTTTTTTTAAAGACAGTCCTTATGTAGATATTAGACAAGATCCTTCTCTAGTGCTGATTAGATTTTATGTAAAATAAAGCAGAAAGGAATGCATTCAGACTTTAAAGTTTCTGTTCCGAACAAGCTATATCAGATCTTTTAACGACTTTTTTTTGCTTGATTACTGCAAAAAAGTTGGCCCAACTGTCCCACTAGTGTTTGATTTTCGTAGTAGTATCAGTATAAGAGCAGTAGTAGTAGTAGTCGTAGCAGTAGTAGTAGTAGTCGTAGTAATAGAAGTGGCAGTTGAAGTAGATCTTTTCACGGCGTTCTTTTTCTCGATTACCACAAAAAGGTTGCATCAGTTTCTCCACTAGTGAATGATGTTTGTAGTAGTATCGATATAAGAGCAGTAGCAGTAGTAGTAGATGTAGTAGTAGTAGTAGTAGTAGTAGTGGTAGTAGTAGTATTTGTTGTTGTACCTATAGAAGTAATACCAGAAAGTATAAAAAGGAAATGAGAGCGAAGTGAATGCGAATGAAGCGAATCGAAAAAAAATGATCGATTCAACCTATGAGAGTGTTCAATGAACTTTCTATGCTTGGTATGTATAAATTAAAGTGAGGTAGACGAAACTTCGATTTCGCAAATACCAAATTTCTAATTTGTCATGTCTAGGTTGATAATCAAATTAAACCTTTTTTCTTCTTCTTCTGAAGCATTCCTGGAAACGAATACATGTGTAAACTTGATGACGCTTATGTTCGAAACGTGAGTTGACCATATGTATCTATACAAGAATATGTTTGAGATAAAGTTGAACTGTTGCATGGATAATTAACCGCCCAATAGCGATTTTTTGGAGGAACAGATTTATTTATTTTGTTAGCCAAACTCCTTTTTCTAAATTTTGGTAAGAAAATGATTATAGTCATTTTGAAGATGAATAGATTTTCGTTAATTTAACCCAAGCGATTGGTTTATTGTATAAATAATTATTGCTAATGAGTTCAATAGACTGGCGTTACTAAATTTCGTCTGATCTTGTCGGTGTAAAGGAATTTAAAACTAAAATCCTAATAATGACTGGTATTAAGCTCAGTGGGTGATGCGGATTGAAAAGTTTAGAAAAAATCATTGATATTCAGTGGAGGTATGACTGATAATAAGGTTCAACTAAATAAAGGCTCTATAAAACAAAAAGATTGGAATTATGTCTCATCAGGCGGTAAATTAGAAATAAAAACACCAATGTCATCAATAAAATCCTTTGATAGAAAAAAAATCAAAGATTTCACAATAATTTCGTGTAGTTCGTGTTAATGAAGTAAATTTAAACAAGAATTCAAGAATTAATGATATAAATAATACAAAAAACGGCCAATGTGAAATTAAATTCAGAAAAAATGGGGGCAAGGCCTGGAAACTGGAAGACATCTAAAATAGGACTTAAAGGTAATAGATGAAAGAGCCACAGAGCCACTTTGAAGAAAACTTGCTTTCTTGCTTCCTTAGCTGCTTCTTGTTTAAGATAGTATGTAGACTTTACAGAATAAATGACCACCTCGCATGATCAAAAGATTTGTTCGAGTAGTAATTAGTATGTTATAAGACGAAGACTTTTGAAATATTGTCACATACTCGTTTCAAATTTTTTCGAAAACAAAAGAATGTTTAGAATTCCTCTTACTACTCCGAATCATCATACAAAATTAGGTATCCATTAATATGGATTGGGCTTTTAGTCACGTCAAAAAACGAGGAAATGGCAAGTACATTCCTAAAAATTGTAGGCAGTTTATTCTTTGGTGTTACTCATTCAGACTTTTCGGAGCATTTATTTGAGTTCGTCCTTTTAAAAATGCCAAATCCAGAGAAGACTAGTTCACGAGATACCTTGAAATTTTGGTTAGAACACTGAAGTCATCTCTGTGGCCAGAAAAAGCTGTTTCAACGGGTAGCTGGTTGGGTTATTTTAACCAAACTTATTTAGCCTAGTGAAAACAAAAATTTTGAAATAAAAATATTTGACAGAAAACAAGCAAGTATGCAAAGGAGCAGAACTAAAACATCCCAGATTTGGACTACTAAGAGTAGAAGTCATGCTGGAGGAGGCACCACTGCAGAAAGAGGTGAACTAACGAAGTTGCAGAATGTAGCTTCCACACACATCGAATCCTTTATTTGTTTGCCAGCAAACATTTACTAGAGTTTTACCCTGGCAGACTCAAACACAAGCTACGATAGGTGACAAGAGTTACATATATTTAAAAAAAAAGTGAATTAAGTCCTATTTTTAACCGACAGATTATGATCAACTTAAAACGACAAGGATTTCATATTAATCGACAATCGCATAGCTGTTGATTGTTTCCATATTAGTATTGAGTATTTCCCAGCATTGGAAATTGTGTCCAAAAATAATCCAGGCCTTTTGAAGTCATTAGATGGACCTGTATATGGTTCGGTCAAAAGCCTTTTTAGTAAGAAGTAAGCACAATGATCGCATTCAAGGGAAAATGTGAGCCAATATGATATGATAACAGTTTACGGGGAGCATACATCAAATTTTATCAGTCCCAAATGTAATGCATAACTTTAAGAAAACCGAAATCTGGCCGTACAAGCCAAATTTATCTAAAGAAGATTTACCTTCTACCATATTTACCTTCTAAAGAAGATTACATTCCTTCAACTGTGCCGGATTGTTTCATCAATAAAACTTAAAGATCTTCAAATGACACCTTAGCCATCACAACCACAGCGTGACTACATACAGCGTTGACACTATCAAAAGGCTCCCCTTAGACAGAGATAGAAGAAACACCAATCGATGCATATTTGAAGTGCGGTTTACACAAAAGCGCCTAGAGGGGAAATTTTGTTTATCGAGTGGGCCCTGAATCCTGTTTATTTCTTATTTTTGCCACCTTACTTCCAGAACGTCACTTAACAGGTACATAGATGAATCGGAGCAAAATGAGAAGCAGACCAATGGCAACTTTAACTCGAAAATCATGCAATCATAGCAATGAAACGAATAAAGCTACAGGAACATCAAAATGATAATTATTACATTTCAAAATTAAATTTGACAGAAGGTTCCAATGGGCGAAAGCCGGTAGGAAAACCATGAGCTGATTAATTTCTTTACTAAGAAATTTGGACTCTAGAGTCAGAGGACGCCATCAAAAGACCGAAAAACTTGAGACATGTCAAAGGCTTCAGGCAAGACGAAGTATGGCCAAGGCCTGTGATGGGCTGTAGAGTCTTGAATACGTCAAGAATTTATTGAACAAAACTTAAAGATGACTCAACCCGTTGCTTTGGTTTCAGGTTTGTGTAGGAAAACGTGTCTTATTTGATTGGTTTGCATAAGAAGTATTCTCTGATAACATGAATTCTCTATGCTTAAATAGTATTCGTCAACAAACTTTCATTGAAGTTAAGCACGATCAGTCCCTTCGTCAATTCGAAGGCTCGTCAACAGGAAACTATACAACACGTGCGAAACATATTTGTCTGGCAATCAAAGTTGCTTTCTTATCTGCATCCTTTGGTTAATCTATAATCGTTCGTCATTAGTTGTATGTACTAATTTAAAGCTACTTTGTACGGCTCTTTCGAATAAATCCATTCCAAGCTATCTAAATCAGAAAGGAAACCTTGGCACGCGCTCCATATTTTTCCGATAGCCTGAATCGGATCGTGTAAATACCGCATAAATGACAGGAGTCACTTTGATACTTTAATCTTTTAAGAAACGTTACTAGGCCCCGCTAAAGCATCTCCTCATGCAAATTACTCGTATGTACACATATGTGTGTGCCAGCCAAATACAATGTAATTTGCAATCAGAAATCAATTCAATTGGAATAAATTTATTTGCTTAGCCGGCAACGCTAAATCATTGACACTAGCTAATTGACCTTTTTGTAAGATTACAATCAATATCTTTCAGTCACAAATTGCATGCTCTGCATGTTTCGCTGAAATAACCGCGCGTACACATATTACGCAATGCCTGCCAACAGTTCGTTTACCTTTCTCTGGAGGCCGTTCGTTTCCTTAAGAAGTATTGATATTCTTCTGAGCTAAATGAGCGTAACGATATTGAGAAACAACAATAAAATGATAATAAGGGTCTTCCCAATACGTGAACCTTTCCAAGATGCTATAACATCATTATTCAACCTGTAGCGTGCACCTGATTTTGCCAAATATTTAAGCGAGATTATAAGCAAGAACCAATAAAAAAATTTATAGGATCGCGATCACTTTGCGATCATTGACCAAAAGTACCACACCTGAAAAAAAAATGTCGAATACGAATGGTTACTATACACATGGAAAGCCCGTACAACATTGAAACGAGCCTAACACCTCTCCAAAATTTAAGAAGATTTACCTGGCTGGCATCGAAGGAAGACACAAATGAGAATCAAGAATGCACGATCATCACTGGAATAATAATAACAAAACAACTCCAGCCACGGCTTTCATACTACCAGAATGTGAGGAAGAAGAAAAGAAGAACGGTTCTGCCAAAGAAGCCTTTCTGACCATTTTGGTTTCTTGGCCCGTGCTCGCTTTACTGGCCATATCCACGCCACACACATATGAGGAGTATGGGCCGGTCAGGTAAATTGCCCAAAATATTCTCCATGTACACATTATGCATACGTTCCAGAGAAGACGAAAAAAAAACATTTAGAAGGTTATTCACCTGTTATATGTTGTATATTAACATAGCACGGGAGTTTTTTATTCGCCTCTTTTTTCTTTCGTACGCTCTCTTCGCATCTACAAGATATTCTATGCGCCGCCGTTCTTAATTCTGAAGATGGATGAATTGTGAAGTGTTCAAGAGTTGTATCTACGTGACTATTTCATGTAGGAGCCATCGAATCTCCTTTGAAATGGTCGCCAAATATTGCCTGTGGAAAGACCTAATCATTGGACTTCTTTGCCTTAATTTTTTCTCAACTTTTTTTTCGACGTTGCTGGCTAAAAGCTCGATGTACTCGCGCATGTACTGTCGTGGTTCGATCATTGCGATCGATTTAGACTCGCGATCTGCATATGAAATAGTAATTAAGCATATCCATACAAGTATGCAAGAGTATATTCATCTATTTTATGAACATTGCGATCTTTAAGAATTTTTCCTTCACGCGAAATTCTTTGGAGTCTAGTGGCATGCGTTGTGACTGGTAACTATTGACGTCATCCATGAGAAATGGGTGATGGCGGTTTCGAAAGCGATACAGGTACTGCATGGTAGATTCAAAGCAACACATTCCCGAAAATTTGAATAAATAATTGAATTTGAATGATAATTTTGTGATAAGCAAATGAAAAACAGTCCTGTCTTGTGACATTCTAATAAATTTCACGTTAATATCGGGTCGAAATTTTATCATTGATTTGATTCGAATAGATAAATTGATCGAAAAGCATTTGGGAAGCCGTTATGTCAATTTTTCTTAAATAAATTGAACGTTTAATCCATTTGTTTTGACGATGGTTGGGAAGTTCAAAAATAGAATCTGTGGTCCGGTAATCTGGGAAATAGCGACTCAAGACTCAGGCTTAAAAGTTGCTCATGATCTTCCACCTTAATTTTTTTTGTTTAGCCTGTAGTTGATCCTGTTAAATATCGTAAGTTTGATCAAGAACCTCAAGAACATAAATTTTGGAACCAGCTGAAAATTGCGTAAAATTTTGTAATCATCAGAAATAATCCTGTCATTTGTAGTTCCAAATGACCTAATCAGGAAACTGGGTTGGATAGAAATTAGTCTCGGCATGCTTTCGGCTAGATTCCCGTCCTGAATCCTTAATGACCCGCGCAGTCTACCTTCCTAACGAGAATAAGCTAGCTTATTTTCCTTAGGCTCTGGCAAGGTGGTCATTTGTTGTCAAAATTTTGGTGTTCTTGTCTTAGGTCATAAGTCGACCAGTTGTGGTGTCCCTCACTGCTGATTTATCAGCTTTATTAGACAAGATCACAGTCCCGAATAAGAAATTTGTGCCTTACAAGCCTTATTAAACAAAACTAAGGTACCGAAATAGTATACTGTATATACTACTATACTTCCAAACGATCCTTTATTTGTTGTTTTACCATTCCACAAGCCTATGTTTTGTTTTAATTTTGATAGATAGATATATATCGAAATAAACTATCAAATGACAGCATCCCCAAACATCGAAAAAATTGCATACACAGAAGCCTGCAAAACAGTAAGGAAAATCATATCTGAAGAGATCAAGAAGTATGATTAAAGAACGGTGGAAGATACTATATATGATATGCAATTTATATATAATTTATAATTTTCAATTTATTTATTCTTTGCGAACAACAGAAGCCTTTAAAAGCCAAAAAAACACTCCTCATTGGCAAGAAACAAGTGATAGCCACCCGACGCACTGATAGACAGGAAATAATTGAGGCAATCACCAACTTTTATCGAGACCTGTATATGGCTCCAGATAACTCGACTTCCAACTTTATAACAACCGCTTTCTCTGTAACCAACGGTAATGCCCCGAATATCCTAGCGGAAGAGGTCGAGACGGCTATCAACTCCATGAAAAATAGTAAAGTTCCTTTGCCGGCTCTAAGATAAAAGACTGGTTTTTGGTTTAGCTGTTTGAGTGTCTCCATTTTGTGTTTGTTGCCTCTTCTCGTGACTTTTGATTTCTTCTTCAGCAAGTTCACAGTTCTTTCCCTCACGGACTCCTTTTTTGTCCCGATAGAAAGTTTATTGCTACTTCCATGTCCATCACAATTTCTTTTTTTGGTGTCGTATTGCGGAGTTCAGCAACAGGAAATGAGAGAAGTTGACGAAAAATGAAAATCTAGAAAAACCGATATAAAAGACACAAATTTTCTTAAAAATCAGATCGCTATTCATTGAAGTACAATTGACGGATCATGTCAATCCAAAAGAAACATAGAGAAAATGCATTTTCGTATAACCACAGAGTTCCTTACCAAAATTGCGAAACATACTCGCATTATTTCAAAAGAACAATCTTGAGAAGAGATTTAGTATGTATCCGACATCTTGAAAGACATTAAATCAGTACGTAGTGAAGCCAAAATAGCCGTCTGAACTGTGCAATCTAGGCTGCATAATGTCCGATAAGTTAGGAAATACAGAAAACGAACACGAAATCAGTGAAACTCCAGGTAAAACAATGAAAGACAACGATCAAATAAAAAATCAACGAGCAAATATCGAAAGGATAACAGCAAAGCTAGTATTCCTAGCGTAGTTTAGCATGGATACGCAGCATTAGGAATCCGTTCCTCCGAGATACCAAGTAGAATAGGTAGAAATTTAAATTTTTTTTCTTTGTATTCATATTTTTATCGATGTTTTGTTTTATGTCACTCAACTATTTTCGGAGAGAATTGACTCAACTGAAATCGGAGAGCTCTGTCCAGAAACGATGGTCGGAAAAATGCTGAAAATGGTTAACAAACAGAATAGGGCAGTGTTGATACTGAAAAAAGCTGTATTTGAGCGCTGGTGGCACTTCTATCCCCTTCCGTCCACGACAAGGAAGGGAGGATCTCTTTTGAAGCACTTCCTTCCTCTCCTTTCCTTCCCGCTATTGTGAAGATGCTTCTAGGCGTAGGAACACGAGGCTTAGCCTGAAGTTATGTGTCAAACAGTTCTAGGTTAGGATTATAGCTTGACAGTGGATGTGTTTCGTGGGTAGTCTAAAAGCATTACGTGACTGAGAATCCCACATTCAAGGCGTAAGCAGGCTTCACCTCCCAACCACACAGAAAAGCATAAAATTAATAAAGAATCCTTAAACAAATATATAAATATATTTTTGAGTTAAGCTTCCAAAGGTACGTTGTGAAGTTTCAGTCGTGGTAAGTATCACAGTGATGTCAGGGTGGTTTTTAACAATTGGATTTGGATAATTTCACCAGGTGGACATGGAGAACCGCATTCTCATTTGAAGTTTGAGTGAAGACTGAGAGATTAGTCAGCCCCTATTCGCAGCGAGCTTCCCGAGACGGTAAGCGTCCACTGGATGGAAAAGGATGTTAATTATAAAACAAACTCTTATCTATAATGTGATTATGATATTAAGGAAGCCTCCGTAAACCATTGGAAAAATGAACGAAATATTTAACGTGGTGTTTGATTGGTTTTATCGAGTGTTAAATGTTTTTCCTAATCTATTGTCCTATCAAATTGCAGATACTATAAATCAGAGCATAGAAAGCTGAGGCTGGAAAACTTATACGTTTGTAAATTTTTGAATTGAACGATTTATTTTTTGAAAAATAAAAGGAACCTTTTGGAGAAAGGTATAAGAAAGGTAATTTCTCTTGGAAAACTGAATACTGGAACTGGATTCGCTGAGTTAGCTTAGCAAGGGTATAAATCACTTATAAGTTCTAAGTGAAAATGGAAAAATTGATCTACCAAAACTTCGGAAATGGATAGAATTTTTATTATACTTGTTGGCAATGCTGCACCAATTTATTGTTACAACATTTCCAATAACTCGACAATATTTCTGTAATAATTTGACTCATTTCTGATTCCTTTCATTCCTAGCATGCGGCAAGAATATCGCACCTTTACGACCCTGTTAGCGCCACATCTTATTAGCCACAATCGGGGATTTCCAAGACGTTTCCCGTGATCACTCCGGGGAATTCAGCAAGAGTCATAGTCATATGTTATTATTTACACACATTCATTCATTAACCCTCGTTCATACTAACCAAACTCCATAGAATTTATCCATTCGAACGTTTAAAACGTTCCAAACTCGATTTTTAACTGATTTTATTTCAATTTAAAATTGGATCTGGTAATTTTATAACAAATCACGATTTACACCATCTCGTTCCAAAGCTTATTGATAGAACGCCATTAGCAAGCATGTGTATCTGTATGTTTGCTATATAACAATCTCAGTTGAATATGTCTTGAGAATTTATGAGGGACACTTAGCACTTAAGGTCGAAACTATAATTTTCCCGTAACTTGTACATATTCAAAGTTCACGGAATCTGGACTTAACCGATACGCGTAATACTTCGCTGGAAATGTTAATATTAGTGTTAATGTGAAAGAAAGTTTCTAGCCCAGCATTCAATCTAATCAAATTGCGCATCATAACTGGAATTTTCTTATGAACAATTTACAAACTCTTTAGTTTTATATTATTTATTCAAACGTTTCACGGGTCACATTCAAGCGACAAGTGTAGCGCTCTCCATAGATAAAATGTGCTAATTACTTTGAGAATAATTTCAATTTGCAGTTACTTTTTACACTAGAACACGTTTTAGTCATGGCAGCACATATGCGTAATATATGCGAACATATAGAGAATATGTTTAAAAGATATTCCGACTATGCGGGTCTTAAGCAAATATCAAGTCGGGTGGAAAATAAAAAGAAAAAATTCATTGGAGGGGCAAAAAATAAAACACCCGAAGTAAAATGGGTTATCTTAGGGCAGTAAACTTTTCAGCTATTTGCACACTATGATAGTAAAATAAAATTAAAAAATATTTAGCCTGTGGCGAATTCGTATGTAATGACGACGCTTAATATGCTTACATGTACTTTCTGGTATTTGCAAATCAACCATAGTCACTGTTAATAGGTGTGAACAATTAAATTGAAGAGAAATAGCAGTCACCGAAATATTTTTGTTTATATTTTTTATTATCGTTGCTATTGCTCGATGACTGTAATACGCGAAAATAAAAACACGATATTTTCAAACAAAGTCCTACTTATATGGATGACTAAGGTTCATTCGAACGCCTCTTGGACGAGCAATAAACAGAAGTGGTATTTTTGAAATATTTCCAGACGATAATTGTATAGATAAAATTATTTACTATAATGGTGATTGGAAGCAAATTGTTTATGTGTTGATACCCGCGTAAAATTGTCTTTTGATAAAATGTTCTTTCATATGAATTGGCTTTTCATGAATGACACCTTTCTTATCGGCCGGAATAAAAAAAACAACACGTTTAAATTTGGGGCCATTTAATCACTGAAACCCCCAAATGATTCTATGAAAGCTTTGTAACATCACTTAACATAAAAGATGCAGGAGACAGCATTTTCGAGGCAAACACAGCCCATTGCAAGAAAGAAACCTAGCTTGCATTGAATAAAAATGGTCACATTGTACCTCCACAGCGTAAGTTCACACAGTGCCAACACTCTCGATCCACTGCTTTTAGACAGAGATAAAAATAATTCGGAGATTTCATAGACAGAGACAGAGTTTTCCTTGTTTTACTCAACAACAAGGGAAAGTCGATTCCAAAAAAAGTTCCACATATTCTGCTCGAACACCGTTCCAGGAGTTTGAAAGGAGAAAGGAGTTTTTTTATCCTTCTGTTTTTTTATCCTTATCCTTCAGTCCTCGATCAACTATTCGGAATGCTCATCCTTAAAAAATTAACCTTTTTCGTAGAGAGCAGCAATATCCTGCCAAATTGTAAATTTGAGATAAAACAAGGATTCAAGCATAAGTTTTACAGCGTTTCAAGTGACATAAATTCAGCTCTGAAAAAGAAGGAATAGGTTGGTATGTCGACAATTGACATTGAAAAGGCCTTTGAAACCGTATGACATAAGGATCCAGAATACAATACACCCCCCTGTATACTATTTCTGGTTGAGAGCAATTGGCATTAAAAAGGCGTTGAGAGAGTCTGGAATACAATACACCTCCCCCTGTACTTTTTCTGGTTGAGTAATAACATCGTCGATGATAAGTATTCTAGCGGGTGTTCCTCAAAGTTCCTGTTTAAGTCCAATGCTTTTCAGCACCCAATGTCTGATGCACCCGAATATGATTGCTGCCAAAGACAAATCCAGATCCAATCGTCAGAAAATCTGACCTAAGTTGACCAATCTCCAATGATCAGAAAATCTATCCTATCTCTAATCTCTAATTTTTTACGCCGCAACCAATTCTTCACAATTTCTGCAGAGGGTACGTTGGAGTGTCAATCGAAGCGGCATATCTTCCTCTGCAAATGGCAGCATTATGTCCTTTAGTATATCCGAAAAACCAACATTTTTGGTATATTGTGGATCAAATGGTCCTGGCAGGACGCCTAACATATTCGTTTCCTCCCGATCTGAAGATATTGCACATGTATTCGCCAGAATATTTCGCCATTTTTTCATTGTATTCATACCATTGAATAACATTGATTAAAAACATTGTATTTATTAATTTGTCTAATGTGAAAATTGATCTTTGATTCTTCTTCTTTTCTTAGCACTACAACCCCTTTCAGGCCTTCGCAAGAAGCGTTTCCAATTGTCCGGGTCCATTGACCGTATCCTCTAAATTTGAAATCCGAGCAGCGAAGAACTAATTTCGTCCAAGGGTCAGACCAGCGTTTTCTTGGTTTTCTCACTGCTCTCCGTTCTTCAGTTCTCCCAACAAATATCTTTTTGGGTATCCGTTGTTCCTCCATATGATGGCAACTTCCGCAGCTTTGCAATCTTTAGGAACCCCGGCTTGTCAAAAATTTCATACAGCTCATAGTTGTATCGAATTCACCATAGGACCCCCTCTAGCTTCCCTCCAATTATCCGCATCTGAACCTGTCGCACAAAAGCGTGCTCAAAGGTCCATGTTACACACCCGTAGTATAACGCAATGACAGATGACAGATTGATTTAATGACAGATTTGCATACTTGGAGCTTTGTTTTCCTGTGTATGTAGCTGGTCTTCATAATCAGAACTGAATAAAACGTTTTATTTGCGAGGTGTATTTTTTGGCGTATTTCGTGTCTTTCACTTGCCGTTTGTTTTATTTTGGTGGAGATATACAAGTTTGCCAACATTTTCAATATTGTATTTAGTCGCTAACTATGATATTTTGGGGTATACAGAGTTTTTTCTCGATTGCGTCATGAGCTTTGTTCTATTCTTATTGATTTGTAGCCCTACCAGTATTCTTCACGATCAAGTTTCAGTAAGAGTTCTATGGCGGTTACAAGCGACCGTGACAAAATACTGATGTTATCTGAATAGGCTACCACTTGGCTTGATTTGTATAATAGTGTGTCTCTTTTATCGACTTGTAGCTTTCTTATAACATATTTCAAAGCCAAATTAAACAGTAAAGGGGCCAGCTCATTTCTCTGATTCAGTCCGGAATTTGTGTCAAAGGCGTCGGTGTGTTGGTTATTGATACGGACATGGGAGGTTTTCGACGTTATTGTCATTTTGGTAAGACGGACTTATTTGGCTGGGACACCAAAACGAAACATTATTTGATACAGTACGTTACGGTGAATACTATCGTATGCTGGCTTGATGAATTCCCAAAACTTCGCAAGTACTTGCTTGACAGTAAACAATTGATTTCTCGTCGATTCTCCAAAGCCTCAAGGTGACAAGGGTCATCTAAAGCCTCAAGTTACCATCATGAAACTCCCCAATAGTAGTATGGGCGTATGATTTGGTTGTCTAAGTTCTACGAAAATATTTTATACGCCGTACAAAGTAGTGGTTTTTATCTATGGTTTTCGCATTGTAGGTTGTCATAGATAATATAATTGATTGCTTTCTAAACACTGCTGCCTCCATATTCAATGAGCTCCACTGGAATCTCATCGATGGCCAGTGCTTTATTATTCTTTTAAGATTTAATGGCAGAATAGGCCCCACCAA
The DNA here is from genome assembly GCA_954870665.1 of Stratiomys singularior. Taxonomy (NCBI): domain Eukaryota; kingdom Metazoa; phylum Arthropoda; class Insecta; order Diptera; family Stratiomyidae; genus Stratiomys; species Stratiomys singularior. Next base: position 104,887,877 of record OX940880.1, read on the forward strand.
GAGTTGGTGGTGGCAATCGAAACTTTCCAGGAATATTTATGTCTAAAGGCTGAAATGTTCTGTAGCTTTGCGATGGATTTAGAAGTTTCTTGAAATATGGAGCCCATCTTTTCTTAATCCTGTTTGAATGAGCGATGATGTTGCCGAAGTCATCACTGGTTTTTGGCTTGCCTTAAACTTTTCACTACTTTGTATGCTTGTCTTGTGTTTTTACTCCTGGCATTCGTCACAGAACCAATTATTTCTTTGCGCCGGGCTTGATGCCCGACCGTCTGTTCTGCCACGGTCTTAATTGCCCCTTTCACTTCAACCTAAAACCCGTGGCTTGTTTTATGTGAGGTATCTGATAGGATGGGAATATTGATTATCAACTTCAATTTGACATGTGCGAACAGACCATATAAATAGGCTTGCAACATGCAAAACTGTCCTCTCAACTTCATGATTCTTTGCAGCTGATCGCGTCACTTGAAAAGCGTTGCCAGCTGAAAAAATAGATCTTTTCGAAGAAACGTTGGGGTGTACTTATTTTTTTGACCTCCAGTGTAAATTTTTTAATTAAACTTGAGGAATTATGGTTATATTTTGTTTGCGTTTTCATACAAAAAACATGTCAACGAATGCACTATTTTTTGAATTTGAAATAATAAGACATCAAAATTTTGTGAAGCAGCGTCTCAATATCAAAACTGTATACTGTGTGAATACTTTTTTCAAGCACTGTAAGTTTGTATTACATGCAAGACCATAGTTCTCGCCCAAAAGACCAGACAGAAATAGTGCTTGAGAAAACAAGAAACCATGAAAATTGTTGCACTAACAAGAAAATTTCAAATATGTTTCCATTGTAATTTACTAGTAACCTTTCCTTTTTCAAATGAACTACTTAAGTACGTATTTAAAATCACATTACCGTTAATTGCAAGATCTTCTAAGTTAGTCTTCTTGTTGCCAATATAATAATAACAACATTCTTAGACACATTCGAATTTCACTTCCATCAAAGTGATTAAGTGCACGCTTTGATGGAAAGGTCATGGCCATAACAATTCCATCATGGGAAAAATCTCTTTACCGTCGACTGAAGAGTCGCTGAAATACTTCTTTGAACTGTTTAAGTAGATATTCTGATGCCATTTTACCATCATCTCGTTGAGTATTCCGTGTATACGACTCCATTGCATTCAAGAAATAAATTACGACCGCTATTGTTTTTATTAGTCGCGATTATGCAAATGCAAGAACTGCTCACGTTAGTTTAAAACCATTGATTTTTCAAAGTTCAAATGTTGGATGAGTGTAGGAAAAGCGTTTTTATTTCTATTCCGCTAGAAGATACGAAGAAGATACGTCTTTTTCTCATATCTAATGAGACATTCAGACGTAAGTTGTCTTCTCGATGAGGGGAGAATAAATACGCATACTAATCCTTACGACCATTCTCCTATAATTTATTACGAAGAAATACCAGTCCAACCTTTCCAAAGTGGTTCGACAACATTAAAAGACCAAAATCTACTCAGAAATGTGCTTCGAGAAAGAATTTCCAAGATCAGGTTAGCGACATGTATTACAAACGTATCCGAAATAGCATTATTGCGCCTATAACTTACACCCAGTTGTGTTGTGACAAGATATTTGATCCTCAACAATTATGATATATGTTCAATCCGTTGAAGGTCGAATGTGGAAAGTTTTGCATGAAGCAGGCTTACACATATCCCAATGTAATTACACGACAAGAACGGCAAGTTCAAAATCCATAGAACGACTCCGTCTTCAGGTAGGTTGAGGTTTAAATGGCGTCTGGAACTGCATAACACTCATTTACTCATAGACTAGGCAAACCGGTCTCCGAGCGAACTAGCCTGAATATCTTTAATTAAAAATCTTATACACGAAGAGATACTGTACCTTTCAGACCGACCGATCTTATATAAAAGCTTGCAACGGAACTGACGCGGTGTCGTTAATTTTGTTAGTTTTTTTCGCCACTGTTGAAAATGGAAAAATTATTCAAAAAATAGGTAGCCTTGCTAGCCATGGGGAGTCGGTCATACAAAGTGTTAGAATATGAATAGGAATTGCATCAGTTGACCATGGTAAGGCTCAAGTGAATTTGTATTGTTCATGCATTTTGCACATGGCTGACTCGAGAGTAATGAATCGGCGTCAAAATTGTCAATTTTAATCATGTACTTAATTACAAAATGGACGACCAGCTGAATGGCATTCATCCATTTGGAATTTCGCCTTGGGCTACTACTGTTGTGATTTATTCAGTAAATTTGTGTAGGAATAGGAACTATGTTGAGTATGGTAAACAGGCTACCAGTCAAGCACCAAAAGTACACTTTTGTATTTTCTTGAGGGTGCCAGGATGAAGTATTTTTTCAATATAAGACGATTAGCCCACGCTTGGTCGCTCCCCTGGAGGAGCCCTTAAACATTTTGAAATGCTACAGAGAAGTTGTTTACCCTGCACGAGCATAGTTTTAGCTGAGCTTGATACTGAGAACATCAGTACTTACCTGAAAACCTGGCCTCGACGTCTTCAACTTCGTGGATAGTACTACAAATACCAAAGTTGCAGCCAAGACTGGTCTCTAAGAAACCGGATGTAGACTGAGGTCAGTAAAAATGAAATCCGGTGTCGCCAAAGCGTCTATATATCATTTCATCATAACTACCTCACATTTATCCAATCGCTTCATCCATCAAAATTACAACAAAATCATTTCAAAGAAACACCACAATCATCATCAATGCTGGCATTTATTGGTAAGCCAAACAAGTTTATGCATTAAATTACACATAAATTAATAATCATTAATTTTAATCTTCATTTCTGAACGAAGTCATTTATTCACAACCATTCACTGGTGATAGGTTGCAAGTAAGTTTTATTTGTTGCTGTTATTTTTTTCTTGCCTCCTGATTTTTATTTGATTTTTTTTCTCCTCGCAGCACTTCTAACGAAGCCCTCGTTGCCTTGAAGGCATTACTCTGCATATACTTAAATAAAAAATTAGAGAGAAAGATGTTTTTAATGGACTCCATTGGCCCTGATAAAGAAAATAAGAGAAAAATGATTGCATCTGAAAACGTCAAGGTTATCCAATTATACTTGTGCTAAAATGCATATTTATTTAAACAAAGTGAAGGTGGGTAGGCAAAAGAATAAGAAGAAAAAAAAACTACCACCGAATGCATTCACTGGTCACGACTATTACAAGCGATTTGATTGATTTCGATGGTTAGCCTGTCATCAACTTCATTCGCACAATTTTCGAGTTTTTGTCGCATAAACAATCAAAGCCAATCCCAAAAAACGATTCCGAAAATCAGCTAAGGATAACATACTTCTGAAGACCGAGTAATATAGGAAAAAAGTGTTAACATGATTGATAAGTGGTGATGTACGTATGAAGTCATGCAATCTTCAGACTTCCATCAAAACACCGCTCTGAGCAATTTGTTGATTATTTTGACCTCTAATCCATCGAACTTGAACATATCTATACCGTAGAAGCAGGTTACCTTGACCCTCGGAGATAGCTTGTCCCATACCGGGAAGTAGTTTAAACTTCCCGCCTAGTCATAACCGCATAAACAAACGTCTTAATTCATCCTTGCAGGGAAAAAGCTGGTCAACAGGTGTACTCTTGGAAGCCAGTATTCTTTGGGGAGTATCGCCCCCACGTACCCGAGGACCTAGAGGTCTCAGCAAGCCCCCTCCAGTGGAAAGCGACCCTGCAACGACTCTGGAAAACGATCGGACCGACGAATTCCAATTGACGCACTTGGGTTGGCGGACACGATATTTTGGACCAAGTACCACCGATGTGAAACTCGCGCGCAAACTGCTCTAATATAAGTATCGTACCGTCTCCGTCCCGGTAAAACCTTGGCAGGCCTCGGATTACGTTCGAAGCTCGCACCATTAAGTTTGTGGTGTAGGATCGGTTGAGACGAACTCCCGATTAGCGCTGGTCTGGGTCTGAGCACCTGTCCCCGTCCCGATAAGGGCTGGTGTCAACCCTTGCATGGCCTCCCGACTTTGCACAGACACCCATGGGACCATTTAGGCGACTACACATACGAGTGAAGATAGCGGCTCCGAGAGGGGACCCTTTTAACATGATGCCTTACAAATTAATATCAACTGCAAAAAAATCAAAAACAACGAATAAATTACCAAACCCAGACGACAAACGGACGAATGAACACAAAAAGGTAGAGAGCCTTTACCAACCAGAGATACTGGTAGCATTCGAACGCAGCAAAAAAAAACAATACGCACGCCGGAACGTCCCGCAAGACAAGGGGAAAAGTATGAACAACAAATGCCTGTGAAACACACGGAGCGACAAACCACCGATAATATTCAAATCATGATACGACGCGATGCTCTAGATCCTGACGCAAACAGAAAAAGCCCACCTCAGAACGAGTCGCAGGACAATGTCATTGTACTGGATCGTCATGAACAAGAACGCCTGATGCGTATGGCAGGAAACACAGTTAAAAAGATCAAAGCTTCCTGCAATACCCAGAAAAACGGAAGCAAGGACATTAGGGACGGTATTTTAGAGCTGGAAGAGCTTTTAGACCAAATCGGGCACTACAGACGCAAATGGCTTAAAGCGGAGGAAGAACAAAAGACCAGTACCTCGGTCGGATCGCAAGTGATTCCCCGAAAAGAGTTGCTAGTAGCCCAATCCAAGGGGACCGAGACAAAAGGAGGAAAGACGAGGCAGCGAACAGATAGGTTACGTCAAATGATGGATTCTAGGTGGTGGCAACCAAGGCCACCAAAAATGCGCCCAGAAGGTTCCTCCTCGAAAACGTCACCAATGAAAAGCTCTTTCTTGGGCACAAAGGCAAAGAAACTCCAGAAACTGACAGATGGGAGAACTTACGCAGCAGTTTTGCGGCAAATCACGAGAGCTGTGAAAGCTGACGATACTCAGACTCCCATTAGAACAGTCCGGCCAACCCGATCTGGTGGCCTCCTTGTAGAATTTTGACCTGAGACAACAAATAACAACTCATTCCGTGACGCAGTTAAAAAGGCTCTTGGGGAAAAGACAACGATAGTCTCACTTGAACCAATGGCTACCCTCGAAATCAGGGACATTGACTGCGTTACGGACAGGACGGAGGTGGAAGAGTACCTCCTTGTAGAATTTGGACCTAAAACAGCAAATAACGACTCATTCCGTGACGCAGTTAAAAAGGCTCTTGGGGAAAAGGCAACAGTAGTCTCACTTGAACCAATGGCGACCCTCGAAATCAGGAACATTGACTGCGTTACGGACATGACGGAGGTGGAAGAGTGCCTCAAAAGGGTTTTACCCGAATTAAGTGGGCTCAAATTACGACTAATCCCTGAAAATAAAGAGGACAGCGCATGGCCATAGTCGACTTCATCGGGAAACAAGCCGAAAAACTCGTCTGCATGGGCAAAATCAAAAAAAGTTGGGTGACTGCAGAATACGGCGAAGAGCAGTTCCTCTCTGCTATTTCAAATGCCTAAGTTACGGTTATACCGCACAAGGCTGCAAAGGGCCTGATAGGAGCTCCTTGTGCTATAAGTGTGACAACGCAGGACATAAAAGAAAAGAATGCACGAGAGAGGCGCATTGTATCCTCTACGAGAACACTGATACCAAACCTGATGACATGAGACATATTTCAGGGACACGGAAGCGCTGGGTATTCAAAGAATCCCTAACGCAAGCAAAATGCAGCTTTGCAATGACCCGTGTCCTACAGATAAACTTACATCGGAGCTTAAACTCCCAAGACCTGCTTGACCAGTTCACGAGGGATATGAAAGCCGATCTTTTTCTGCTTAGCGAACAGCACCGAGATAAAAATTCATCAGTATGGTACCCTGATGAATCTGGTACTTGTGCCATATGGGTTCGAAACTATTCGAAACTCCCACTACCTGCGTGGGTACCATTCCGGACGTGACATTCGTCTCGGAGTCCCTCTCCTCTATGACACACAATTGGAGAACTGTAGAGGACCACTCGGCGACTATATGGAGCAGAGATATGAAGTGAAGCTGTCAACAGGGAACTGCACCGAAAACGGCTGGCACAGGTGCAGAGACGAGGAGCACTGCGGATTGAATCAGCATAACGTACAGTCTCTGAGTCAGCGGTTTTGGTTATTGCAGGGGTGATATCAATTGCTCTCCTTGCTAGAGAGCGTAAAACAATAAACCTCCGAAGGCACGAGGGTAATAAAGACCAAGTTGCTCGCGATGAAAGACGATGCACTCTCGATGAATGGCAACAATCATGGGAACGAGATCTAAAAGGAAGATGTACCGCGCGGCTCATCAACGACTTGAGATCGTGGCTCAGTCGAACGTATGGTGAGACTGACTTATACCGGACCTAGCTACTGAGCGGACACGGTTGTCTTCAGTCTTGCAAAATATATGTAAGTCATGGTGTCCAGACTGCATACTCTGCATTGATGTGAAGGATGACGCCTGTCATACTTTCATTTCATGCAAAAGATGGGACAAACAGCGCGGTGATCTTGCCGAAAAAGTGGGAGAGCTCCATCCACATAGTCTAGTCGAAAAGATGCTGAAATCATTTGACAAATGGAATCAAATGACACATTACGCTCGGGCACTTCTAGTCATGAAAAAAGACAAACTTGATCGGCTGGAGGCGTCGAGGTTGGATGGTTTCCTTCTCTAGCAATCCTCCTCCTCTTTCCCATCCGACTGGAGAAGGAATCCCGGTAACCCGGAGGCGCCAAAAGACGTAAAATTGGGAGGCCTAACCATAAAGTGTAGCCATTTAATTTGTTGCTTATGGAATATTGTAATTATCTTCCTTTTTTTTTACTAAAATTTTAGTTAAAATAGATAAAATAGATCAGCAGCATTTCAGATGCCGTCCAAGTACTAAAGAAAGCCCCGTAGTCGTCGGTACATCGATTATAGTACGGCAGACTTAGAAAAATGTCTAGCCGCTATAGGTTAAAAGTTCGGACATAATGAGCTGCCTCAAAAAGGTACAATTTACCCAAAAGTACGAATAAAAATAAATTAGCTAAAAGATATGACACTAAACCTGGCAAACTGACTTCTTACGAAAGAAGAGAAAGACATGTTTGTGGCATATAAATAAGCGCAATCAGGATACGGATTTCCACTAACAGACTCTGATCTTAACATGATTATAAAGGATTATCTTGTATCTCAGGGCCGAATTGTGACAAAATTTAAAAGCAACATTCCAGAAAAGAACTAGCTAAAATACTTTCTATTACGAAACAGAATATTACCTGGAAGACTGTCTAATAACATCAAACCACTTCGTAGTCAGATTTCTGAAGCCTTCATTGCTGAATTCATCGAAAATATTGACAAAGTAACAGAAAATGTTCCACTTGAAAACATTTATAATTTCGATGAAACTAATCTTTGTGACGATCCAGGAAAAAGAAAAGTCTTAAGTAGAAGAAGTGCAAAGTATCCAGAGTCTATCGTAAATGCTACAAAAATTAGTTTTACTGTCTTGTTTTGTGGGAACGCTTCTGGCGAAACAGTTTCACCCTACGTTATATATAAAGCAGAAAATCTTTGGACAACTTGGAGTGAAAATGGTCTAGAAGGGACACGTTATAATAGGATAAAAAATGACAGATGGATTGCGTCACATTTGAAGACTGGTTTCTCGGTTCGAAAACTCTCTTGCGTTTTTGGACAGCTCTTGAAAACGAAACGAAAAAATTATGACTCGATATGTTACTGATAATGAAACTTGGGTTCACCATTATAATCCAAAATCAGAGCAGGAGTCGATGCACCAGAATAAAGAATGGTTTCAGTTTTTTCTTTGAAATTTGAAGATTTTAGATCTTACGAAAAATTTATGACCTAGGGTTTTAGGGCACGCATTTTACAACATTTGTGATAAAAAGGGTGACGTCTCAATAACAAGGAAAAACTTTGTTTCTTTTCGAGGTTGATTTCTGACAAATTGAGGTTGATTTGAAGCGATTGTAGATTAAACTTCAAGGGGGCTATCAAGGGAGTAAAGACGAGGGAAGTCTCTCCGAAAACAAAAATCATAAAAATTGCACCCTATTGGCATCAAAATACGCTAATGCGGTCTTAAACAATTTTTTGGCTCTACATTACACAATCGTCCTCCAGCCACTATAATATATTTCCAAAGGTGGAAGAGGACCTTCATCGGGAAAAAGTTATGATTGAGTCAAAGTCAGCGTTTTCTCCCCTTTTTGACCGTGGCAACTTTGAAATTTTGACGGTATAGTTATATTATTTGACAGAGAAATGAGAATAACATTGACATCAACGTGCAATATGAACATGAAGAAAACATTTTTGATGTTTCGTTTCAATACTTCTCCAGTGTTAGTCCACGAACTTTTTGACATCAACTTTCTTCGATATTATCCATGGGAAAATTTATGATAAAATAATTTTAAGGTTTTGTTGTATCACAATTTGTATTTTGATTGAAGCATTCAGTTTCGCCGCAGATGGTCCATGGTTCAAGTATCTCTCGCTGTTCTGACGCTTGAATTTCTCATTTCGTGACAGAATCCTAGTTCCCCTAGCACTAAAACTTCGTGATAATAATCAATGTATTGACTGCAAAAATGCATTTTTGTGTTTTGTTTCCTGGTCAAATTTGAATATCTCAACCATGACAGAGTTTAATAAAAGACCTCCATTCGTTCCATTTAAAAACGTTCAATAAGATCATAAATCATAAAACTGTGATGTGAAAGTTCGATTAATTAGTTTGGCGAACAAATTTATCGCGCAATCAAATGTACCCTCGATATTGCTATCTTGTACATCCTTGTCTGGCAATCTCTTCAATATGTGCACAATGAATTACATATCTATATCGTTCGTTTCACATACATTAGATATTAACATCGTCAATGAATATCAAACACGATATGCAATGTGTATTTTGTACGCTCTCCTATTATTGCAAATTACCCTTAAAACTAGTGTTGCGATCTGCAAATATAGAACCGTTCTACATGTATAACATCCTTATGTAAAAAACTATCTCACAAAAAGATTAAAAATAAAAAAAAATCGAAAAAGCATTTTATAGCCGACAATAACTATTACATGCACTAGAGTAGATTCTGAGATTTTTAACTGTTTTTGCAATATGTCGTTCCATATCAAGTATTCGCAAACATAGACTACATGCATCTCCATATGATATCGTGACTAGGAAAGATAATCGTCTCCAAGTGAATATGGAATAATCTAATGGATATATCAGTTATTAGATTATAAAAGCTCAACAAGAGTGTGCGCTTTTTCAATGAAATCCGTGATTCATATGTTACATGTAGTAGACCTACATTGAATTGATCACGTTTATTATTTTTTTTTTGTTTGTTGCTCTGTCTCTCTTTTCCTTTTTATCAGCGTTCGCAGGGGAATCATGTAGGAAACTACATTTCTGTTTGGGAAAGGTTAGTTAAATTAAATATAATAGGATGGGAACATTTTCGCGATGAGAAAATTACATACGAGAAAGTTAGTTGGTAACGCTTGAATTTTTCACTACTATAGAAATGTGATTGGGACAGGAAAATGGCGGTTCAATAGATTTTTTTTATAATATTTAGATACTAATATAACTAATTTGAACATACATGGAGATAGGTTACATAAGCTATACGTAATTTTCTAAAATACGCCCACAAAAGTGTATGATATGCTCATATTATTTTACAGGGCTACCATATATTACATGACGGTTTAATGGTCCAAAATTTTTTAAAGTATAAATTTCAACTGCGTTATTGATGTGTTCTATTTGAAAATATCTATTGGTAATCTCTAGCTAAACGTAAATAATAGCACATTTTCCTAGGTGAACACTAAATAAACCACACCAGTGAACAGTTGCCGGTCCAGATTACTCTCTATTGTTGTCCTCTATTTAGGACATGACGTTAAATATGGCATTTCATGGTTGAATAAGTTGAATGTCATCTTTAATTTAATTTTAAACCAAACCATAAAAAATATCATTAAACATTAGCAGACAATAATTTTTTGTTAGATCTAGTGAAAGTCTGTTTGGCACAATTTGGGAAGACCTAGTAAAATATTTTATCCTACTATACAGACTGACAGCCACTGTTCTAAATAAACGCTTCCAAATCGATTTTTGAATATTTCGAATTGTTTTCAACCACAGTAAGGATGTATATGTCTAGACTTTTTAGATTCGAAAGCCTAGGCCTGAAAGTAGTTCAGATGGGCACTACCATCCATTGGCAATAGTGGAAATACAGCGGAACATAGTGGAAATCCTTTCTTTTTTTGTTTGGGAGGTGAAGGCTATTTACGCTCTGAGTGTCGGACTCCCGCTAACGGACTACCGACTAAACACCTCCCCTGTCACGCCGAGAACGTAGCCTGGAACTGTTTATCACATTACTTCGGGCAAGGCCTCATTAATCATCGCTTAGCGGTGCCTTCAGGTTAAGGGAGATCCCTCTTTCTGCATGGATGGGCAGGCAGGAAGAGAATTGCTGTTACAGAGATCCTCCCTTCCACACCAAGCGATCCATCATACCCTTCATTATAAGAAGTACTGCCCGTACGTAATGCGACACACAGTTCCAATTGTCCTTTGAATGCATATTTTTCCCGTTAAATTTTCTGGGGAAATTACGCCAATTTTCTCCGAGAGATGCAAACGGAGTATTGTCCATCTGGTACAGGTAAAGAATGTGTGGCAGGCGTCATCCGTCATCCTCGGGCAGAACACGCAAGTTGGAGATGGTGACATTCCCATCTTATACAGGTAAGACTGAAAATACCCGTGACGACTGAGTAGTTGCGTCAGATAATAATCAGTCTCACCATGCATTCTGTCGAACCACGGCCCCAAGTCAGTTATCAGCCGTGCGGTCCATCTGCCTCGCGTTTCGTTTTCCCATGTTTGCTGCCATAAGATAAGGGTTCTTCTCCGTTCCTCTCCGCTGACGGTTTCTCTAGCCGACTCCCCCTACGTGAGTATACACGTTTCCGTTCGTCTGCAAGTAACTTAATTGGAACCACCCTCGAGATAACCAGCACTGCAGGTTCAGAGACAGTGCGATATGCAGCGGCTATCCGCAGAGCTCCTTGCCTCTGCACCTGTGCCAGACGCCTTCGGTCCGTCTCTTTACTAAGAGCGTCAGTCATATTTTGGCATACCATTATTATGTTCCTGATTTGTTTCTGGTCATATTTTAACATTTGTTTAAATTAAATTTTTTAAAGCAGTATCAACATTTCACACATAAACGGGATTCAGTTTAGATCTATACCAAATTCAGTCTTTTACGCCATTGATGAACACTGTGTATTAAAGAATTTCGTCCCTCTGTTACGTGGACGTTTTTATTAGGCTTTGTGATCCAATTTTTTCTCCATCTTGGCTCGTGTCTTGGTAACTTACTCAATAGGAGCAAGAAGATAATTTGTCTTCCATATGCTGAAATATGTTTAAATATTCGACGCGCCTGCTTTCATTTTTGTTTTCTCAATCTCATTTTAGAAACAGAGACTAAACAATTCATTTTCTTACTTTTTCAAATAGCATTAGCAATATTTTGAAAGAGAAAGCAAATTTTTTATAAAATTCTTATTGATTTTCATCTTTGCTACGGAAATTACAAAAAAGTACGTATTAAAAATTTAAAATTGTCAATTTGATTTTAGTAATACCTTAAAAACGACAAAGTAGGTACCTGATAGAAAGAAGAATACTTTTTTAAGGATCCGATGAAGATCTAAAAGAAAAAGGCATATATGTTCGGCTGAAGACGTCAAGGATGCAGGGACCCGTTTTATAGGAATCCACCCCTTCTCAACATAGAGGGAATACGTAAAACCCGAAAACTCCTTAAGTCGTAGAAACGGGAGGCTTTGCCCGAAGTTGTCAATTTGTTCCAAGTTAAGTACTCCAGTTGACAGAGGAGTGAAGTTGGTAGTGCAGCAGATTTGTTCCACTGGGAGCCTGGCATTCAGGGCGTCAAAAACCTTCATCTCTCTACTCAAAAAAAAATCGTCTTCATTATGGATTGCTGTTTCACACTCCTTTGAAAGAGATTTCAAACTGATTTCTGATCCTTGCAATGACTTAACATATGTCTAGTGAACAATCCTGCGGAACGGAGTCGTGCACAGAAGAAACGGGCGCGTTTTAAACGCAGAAACTTGTCAGATCGACAATGACAGGGACTCCGCGTGCAGTGGAAATGTAATTATTTTGAGGTGCAAGAAACCAGTAAAATAGATTAGAACCAATTGCCGGTAGACTCAAATCTGTATTCTGGCTCTTCTTCAACTTATTGTGTGCCAAATATTGTGAGTATGCCAAGCATCCAACAGGATAATAAGAGCCAGGTATTTAAGGTTCATAAGAGCCAGGTATTAATTGGACAATTTAATTGAATAAAGCAGTTTCACAAGGCAAAAATAATCATGTTCTCCAAAGTAGATGACTAAAATGGTGATCATGGTCTTTAAAAAAACTTTGAGCATAGAATCGGAGCAATCACCATTGTCCTTACAACGAAAGACCCTGCCTAGAAGTCAAGTAATGGCAAATCGGATTCATTGAGTTATACAATGTTCATAACGAAAGAGGTACTCAATCAAAAAGTTAAATCATTTAATGCAGAAATAATTATCACAGAATTAACGTATCAAAATACTCAAAGCACTCAAAAATTGATAGATTTAACTGCGATAAATGCCTTGATCGATTTATTTGTTTTGTCGTAGTCCTAAAAGTTACTCATTTGTCTAGAGATGAACTATTTGACGTGTCATTTTTTGGTGTCTTCATGCATCGAAGATTAGCAAGTAAAATTTTTAGTTTCTATGGCATTTCATGTAAAATTCCTCGACGAAACCTTCAGGCTTCAAACAACACAAAAAGACATATTGACAAGCTAAAGGAATTGTTCATATGCCATCCAAAGACCTTATCTATTCATGAACAACTACTGGTTGCCTATTTACTACTAGTACTGGAATATGAGGGCAGCTGTCCATTTAGGATGAATATTACTATATTACTATATTGAATATTACTGAAATATGTCCTTGAGATTGTCAAAATGTAAGAATGTTAGGCGAAGTACATGGTCCATGCTCTTCTATTTCGTGATGAGGGGACAGAAACTCAAGAATAACCTCTTGACGAATACAACGTCAAAGAAATGACAAAGATCATCCATAGTTCAAAAAGAAAAACCACTACAGAAACCTGGTTCACCTCAGTCAGACAGGCAAAACCTCTTCTTTGCAAATCTTAGGAATGGACTGCCTGTCGGGACATTACTCCCAAATGTAAGAGAGATGCCCGAATAAATGGGTAACTCGAGAAAAAGAAGAACTGGTACAGCAATTTTTGCTTATGATAATTCGTTGACATTGTTGTCAAACCTATATCTAACAAGGCAGTTAACTGATTTCTTCCTGTTCTGCAGACGGTACTATTAACAGAACAACCAAGAAGCCATCCGTGGTAGTATAGCCAATAGTAGCCAAAGAATAAGCCAACATTTATGCGGGATTTTAATCTGCAATAAATTTCTCCGTTTTTTGTTTGTAAGACACCACACATCTTGATGTTTGAAGAGGAATTTTGCAGAAAAACTAATTAAAGTTGCTCAGATGGGTAACTCAAGCGATGCTGTAGACTGTTTCCCACAGATAAATCAAGACACATATAATGAAAGGAAGATTTGCGCCTTCTGTTCTTGTGGAAAAAATAGCTTGACAAAATCTTGATGTGAAATGTGCCTAAGAGTTATTTGGAGCGAACACAAAAGGAGTCAATCTAAGAACGGTAAAAAATAAGAATTTTTTATTTGAAGTTCGTTTTGGTGTTGCCGCAGGCCAAAATTAACTTTGGGTAGCTTGGGTCCGCCGGGCCTTGCTTCGTTGATCTCGAGGACGCGTTTCGGCTGCATACAGCCATCTTCAGCTCGTTCTCTCGAGAATGCTGATGGCTGTATGCTGTATGCAGCCGAAACGCGTCCTCGAGATCAACGAAGCAAGGCCCGGCGGACCCAAGCTACCCAAAGAAAATTTTTTATTTCTATAATATTTTTCAAATGATTTTTTCAATTCGAAGAAATAATGATGACAAAGATAGTGAGATTCTGCGCTCGCCTTTCGGATAGGTGGCGTACATAGTATAAATGTAAACGGTGCTGTCGACTGCAGAACGACAGTATAGAACTTCTGAACAATACTGTATGTGATTTCGAAGCGAATCTAGGGAAAGGATAAGAATATATAGATACATAAATTGAAAACATAAGTCGTGATCCTACTGGGTTCAGAACTACAATATTAGCTTTCATATGATTTATCCGAATCTTTTAATCCTTTTGGAATGTTGAAATGGCAACTGTACAACCGAAAAAAAACTCAGGTATCATAACTATATTTCATGGTTTCTACTTCTACCAATCATATCTGTCAAACATATAACTAACGTGCTAATAAAAAACATTGGTCACTCAATCCCTCTGTCTCTTGCTCTAGTAGCAGGTGGTCTTCTTAAAGTTTAAGACGATTTGGGAATGGGTTGAATAGCCGATGCAGCACATATGGAGATAGAAGATCAAGCAGGACCATAGCGTAACTACCAACAAGTGTCAACGCTAACGTAACATCTTACATGCAATACAGCAACAAAATGTCAACCTAGAGGTATTGGCATCCAATTTTCCTGATTCAATTGTATTTGCAACATAAAATTGATGGAGATAGGACATCAATGCGTAGGTGCGGAGAGGTGGTATTAATATTCTCTTCAATTTCAACGGGAATAATCAAATATTTTCGGACAAGAAGCCGATACTACAGGTGATTGACCTCTCATCATGTTGTTTGAAAACTAGCGGAGGATTTCAGGCAGGACTTCAAAGCTAACTAACGTAAACTCAGGTTGTTAACGTAAAAATAAGAAGGTCCGTTCATACAGAGGGGAGGAGCGACATGATAAAGTCTAGAAAGACCAAAACTCTACCAAGATAGACACTATCGACGTAAGACGCAACAGTGAAAATGGAACTAGAAGGACTACATGACCTAGACTAGAATGAATTAATGGAAAGTCGGGAAAGTACCTTAAACTCTATGGTTTTACCCGAACAAAAAAATTAATTGCTAGGGGAAACAGGAATGGCGAAAGAACTTTGATGGTAACATTAAATGGCCTCAATATTTTGGGTCAACATGCCAAAAAATAGAAATCCAAACGGTTGAGACCTGTTGAGGTCCCAAAAAATATGAAGACGGTTCGTTTGAGTTTGGGCAGCGAACGACTGACATGGATGAGGCGTACTAATATAAGAGAACTGAAACATTTGACCATCACAAAGCTGAGGGATTTTTTTGACATCAGTAGAGCGGCAGGACAATATTACCATCCGCCAGGAACTAAGAGCTGATGTTGCCCTACATTGATCAGGAGATTCCAGTGTGAAGAATAACAATGGACAAATGTGCTATATGTTTTTCATTATGCGTTTGGTTGGCATCTGAAATATCTACTAAGTGGACCTCTACTATTAAAGTTGTTATCTCTACTTTTAAAGTTATGCTGAGTTCTAAACAATGAGGTTTCCAAGAGTTATAGACAGTCCGAGAGTTGATGTCATAACCAAAACTGATGTCGTCTTAAAGATACTTTTACCTAAAAGATCAGTCGCAAGGAAAGCATTACTTATCGCCTGAGAGGCATAGACAGGAACAGGAATATTATTGACGAACAACATCGACTGTAATATCAAGGAAGCATTCTAGAATACTAGAATTTAATTACACTGTGGAGCGTGGAATGCCTTTCAACGATGGTTCAGCTAATATGGGCAATATCCTTAAACAAGAAATGCTTGCTCTATGACAATTAAAATGGTTAGGAACTTTATCGAGAAACTTATTTCGCACTTGAATGTTGCGGAAGCCTTCTTTTTTATGCTTTTTGCTCGGTTTCTTTATCTTCTTTTCTGTTTGCAACGAATCTTTCCCATCAGTTTCTCCGACATCTGAACTTTTAAGCGGTTTTCAATTGAAAATTGAGGTTATAATATGATACCAGAGAAAACATGACGTTTACTTTGGCGAGCCTTTTTAGAGCCATTTAAAGATACACGAATATACGCTTTTAGATCTATATAAAGCAGCTACACATAACATCGCTTAAATTAACTTTACGTACATCAATTAAAAGCGAAAAAAACAACAATAAATTTACAGTGAGTTGACATAATTCATGAGCGAAACATTTTAAGCTCTGTCTTGTAATTTGCAAATTTCCTCCTTGATACTTCAACCAAGTTAAGTCTCATTTTTTATTTAATCGTCAGACCACATGCTTCATGTCTTGATCCTACTCTACACATTCAATAAATTAATTATACAGGCTGTATAAATATTTTTCATTCCAAGCATCTTTTCGTTTTTGCTTTAACGGTCGCTGATATTTATAAAATGATAACATATGATTCTCTGCGTTTTCGTTCGAATTTTCTTTCTCCTTTTCATACTAAAGACTAATTTATCTATCATTTCAAAAGATTCACTCTCTTCAGCATCAACACCAAAAACAAATACACAAAATATTTGGCAATGCCCAAAAAAAAAAACAGAATTGATTTTTACAATCGAAACGTAAATATCATCGAATTTACAATAATCGTCGTCATTATAAACACCTTTTTTTCCTTCTTCCCACTTCTGACATCATCAAGGCAAGTTTTGTGATGGCGCTATAAAAAGGTTGTTAAGCTTCTAATAGCTTTTTCCTTACAGCGAGTATATTATTTATTGAAAGTACAGCTTCGCAGCAATTCTAAGAAACTTGTTTCATCAAGAACTTGAAAATCTTAAGCTCATGCATGTTGATAACATATACAATGACAGCACATGTTTGGTGGTGAGTACGTTCAATGTTTTCTTCAAAAAATTTATTTGCGAGGGTTTTTACATTGCATGCTATTTCCGTACCCCGATCACAGCCAGAGATACCACCAATTTCTTTGAAAGAATTGCAAGTATTCGATGATGCTTTGGGATTTTTCTTGTGTCTACATTTTGTAAGTTAGTCAGTAAGTCATCGAACATACTCGTATATGCTAGGAACTTGATTATCAATTATATTGTTGAATATGACGTAAATTGTTTGTTTCGGTTGTCCGTTTAGGGTGAAAAGTTTTTTTTTTTTTATTTCCACCAAGATTCATATTATCATGTACTTGAAATCGTATATTTGATTTCTCGATCATGTTAATATGGCGCCTTACGTAGTCAAGTTCTTACGCTGAAGTGCCGATGAGCACTTTATGAATGTTATTGACAAACTAATATTGGATTTAATCCAAAAAAATCCTGCAGTCAAGTCTTTGAAACAATTTTCACTTACATGGTTTTTCCACAAAACGAAATAAATGTGATTCATTGATGTAGGACTTACCTGGAGAAAAAAGAAAAGAGAAATAATTATTATAAAAGCTGATAGTTTTCCTTTAATTAATAATTTTAAGATATTAGATATATTTAAATAAATTAATAAAAATGAATTAATCCAGAAATAAATAATATGGAAATTTTATTCTTATTTGAAATGAAACGAATTCCCCAAGCAAAATAATCCTATTGAAGATCACCTCCCTAATATGCGAGATGCAAACTATGCGATCTGTATCTTAGTAAAAGATTCTATGTGAAATGTGAACGCGGAACAGTATTGATAGTATTTGCTGGACAGATAAAATAATGTATTAATAACAAGTAAAAAGGAAGTCTCCTTTGCACACTTATCAATTTTTAAAAATTCTCATTCAATAGTCAAATATACTCGAGGAAATTCAAGAGGTAATCCTTAATCTCCGGGATGCTAATGAAAGAAACGTAGCCTCGCAGATCCCCACTAGCATCACAAACGCAAGCATAATATGACATCAAGTACTAATGAAATAGCCAACTCAACTTCGAATGACAGTACGGCTGTCATTTATTGGATTTGAAAGCACAAACTGCATCATAGAAGGCAAGCGCTCCAAACGTTTATCTTAAAAATACAGGATAAACGAAAACATGTCTACTCTCGATTTGAAGCTTAAAAGAAGACGGGACATGAAATATGTAGCAAAGGATGTAGTACTTTGTAGAGGATGTGCAGTACTTTGTAGTAAGCAATGAGTTGGGACCGGTGACCCAGAAAAGATAAGAAATTTTAAACCCCATTCAAAAAAGCATCATGATTTTCCATACTACACCACCTGACTGATCATTTGAAGGATTTGAACGTGCGAACTGCATCGTGGAAGGTAAGCGCCCTAACCGGATATCTAGAAAATACGGGTGGTAACGAAACCCCATATAATCTTGATTTTGTGACTGAAAAGAAGATGAGAATTGTGCAACATCAATCAAAGCTTGCGTAAACTTATTTTTTGAGTTGAAATTCTAATTTTCTACCTATTAATTTTACAGCTAAAGCAACATACATCCAGTTTGTAGTAAGTTGAGTCCAGTGACCTAAGAAAATACTAGGAAATTTCAAAAAATATTCTAAGGGGTATCTTGATTATGCTTATTACGAGGTCTGGCTATTAAATAACGAGACTGGTTTCGAAAAAGGGTTTTATTATAAAAATTATTCTACATTCGAATGCTACTCTTCAATATACTCCCCTTTCCTCGCCACACACCTTTCCATACGTTTTTTCCATTGATCGAAGCAGTGCTGGAAGTCTTCTTTGGTGAGGGCCTTTAGGATCTCTGCCGTTTTTTGCTTTACCGCTCCCATCGACTCAAATCGGGTCCCTTTCAAAGCAAATTTTATCTTCGGAAACAAACAAAAGTCGCACGGTGCCATACCTGGCGAGTATGGCGCGTGTTCGAGCACTGAAGTGCGCTTACCGGCCAAATAATGTTTCACAGATAGCGCGTTATGGGCAGGTGCGTTGTCCTGGTGCAAAATCCACGAGTTGTTCTTCCACAACTCGGGCCGTTTCTTACAAACCCGTTCTCGCAGTGTTGTCAAAACTGACAAAAAGTAAGTCTGGTTGACAGTCTGACCCTCTGGAACCCATTCAGTCAACACGATACCGTTAATGTCGAAAAAAACGATCAACATCGCCTTGAATTTTTATTTGGACATCCTTGCTTTTTTGATTCTGGGCGATTCAGGCGTCTTCCAATGCATCGATTGCCGCTTTGTTTCAACATCGTATTGAAAAATCCACGTTTCGTCGCAAGTAATCATGTTTTTCATCAGTCCGGAATCTTTTTTAACCTTTCAAGGAAATCTGAGCAGACCTGTTGACGCAAGATCTTTTTGGTCGGGAGTCAGGTTTTTTGGCCCCAACTTCGCACAGACTTTTGTCATGTGTAATTCCTTGTGTAAAATTTGTCTAAGAGTTTCTTTATCGGCGTTTACAGCCTCGACAATCATCCGGATGCTCATTCGACGATCTGCACGCACAATTTGGTTGATTTTGGTCACTGTTTCCGGAGTTGAAACAGTGAGAGGGCGACCTAGGCGTTGGTCATCTTCAGTGCTTTCTCGGCCCTCACTGAATCGCTTACACCACTCAAAACCACACCACACGCACGAGATAGAGAATTTTCCCCATAGGCCTCTTGCAACAATTTATAGCACTCAGTCGGAGTTTTTTTCAATTTAACGAGAAATTTGAGATTGATGCGTTGCTCTTGTTTTTCGTCACACATGGTTCTCGGCACGAGAAAAAAACACTTTCGTTTCAAACCGGTACTGCACAAATACAATAATATTGACGGAAACGTGTTCTGGTACGTGCATAGACAATATATCTAGATACCCAACGCACTACTCGTTTTTCTCCACCCCTCAACGGCGCTCCCTAGGCGCGCAGTCCCGTTATTTAATTGCCAGACATTACTAGACAGTTTTCTAGAAGACCATGAACATGCTTTTCGAATTTTTGTTGGTGAAAATGATTCAGAATTCTTGCTAATCTAAAGAATTTTGAAAACTGTTACAAGACAGCACAAAGAATGTATAAATATTTTGGCAGGAATTCTACTGAAATAATTCATTCAGATTTAATGGAAGAGTGTTGCGTGAAATAACCTCAAACAATAAGAAGAGTCTTGGAAAGACATTCATGATTCCAGATTTGTTTATCCCTAAAGATGTTAAAGTGGACCAACATACACATTCCGCTCCTGTTGAATGAAGTAAAGTATTTAAAATTCCAAGTGATCAAAAAGGAATAAATGTTTATGACTGAGTTTTGAGCTACTTCTTCTCTTACTTCTCTTACTCTGTTGAGATACTTCTTCTCTTTGAGTAACTCTTCTCAGTTATATAAAGACAACTAATAAAAATCGGGCTAGTGGTTAGCCGTCACATTTTACAAGCTTCAAACATCCCCATTTCATTATCCAAAAATTTTATCCTTAATACTAAGAAGCAGAATGTTATTCTTATTAAATGAAATTAAAAAAATTTGTCCAAATTTTAATGATTAAACCTCATCCTGAAATTTTGTTAACGAGAAAAACAATATCTAGTTGTGATTAGCTCCCCTACCCTCATTTTAAGACCATATTCATTTTGTGTCCATCTGATTTATTTTTGGTTTTACACCTACCTAACCTCAAAGTTATGTTTTTGACTGACGATTTGACTTTAGCTTTTAAGTGCGGAGTACGTTTCTTTTTTTTCAAAACTGATACTTTTTGCGTTTGCTTATTAAAATGGTACTAGATTATAAACGTCTTAACGTTATCCTTTTAAGTCCTGCTACTGTTCGGCTTTTGTGCTGAGCTGACTTACTTAACGAAGAAACTGGACAACACAAGTGAAGTAGACTGTGTTAACTTCAAATTTAAAATGGGTCAAAAAGATAAAGCGCGAGTTCAGCAAATCCATTGGGTAAGATGTTACCCCATAACAAGGTCCCACCTAGTAACAAGGTTCCAGTCTTCAGCAGACCTTGTTACTGAGTGGAAAGATCTCAATATATATGCCTTTTAAGATTTTTTTTCTGATTCGGACGAATCCTGTACACAGTTATTCAGATTATTTTTGTCCTTCTGATAGAAAAAGTAAAGCAGGTAGAACAAAAAAAAAGACAAAATTAAATATCCTCAGCTAATGTTTGCTAAGGATCGAACCCCTCACAAGATTAAGCTAAGTGTAATGAAATCACTTGAAAATCTGTAAAATTATATTATTAAAATGTTTGGAAATATCCCAGTATTCCTGTTCCGGGTGGTCTGATGGAACTTGGACTTCCTCCGATGACAACGTGGAGGATTGGGCGTAGAGATCTTGATTTTACAGTCTCTAAGTTACAACTAACACTGGAACTCACATTTCTGTCCAATCCAACCCATTGAATCCATCAGTGGATTCGATACTAAGGAAACCTGCGTAAGGGAACTGCATCCTTATAACTTTTTTGTAGCAGGCTTATGAAGTCTTCAGTCCAAGAGAATAAGTCACGAATAAACTGCGATCTGCTTTGGAAAAATACAATGCATCATTCAAAGTTTGTCACGCATAACATGCCATTATGTGTCAGAAGTGGGAAATTGAGTGGCAATACTACATTCAATTCAAAAAAACCAAGCTTAAGGATTAAACGATGCTATCGTCATATTATTATTAATGCTTTCGATTGTTTTTTGTTTTTTTCAAAAAACACTAATTTTTCGATGATTTCGATAGAGTTTTTGTGCTAGAATTCAGGTTGAGACTATTGAATTTGAAATTGATGTTAATATTTCATTGACTATGCCTCCATTGAACGTGGAAGGCGTGGCGGGTTCTTAAAAGTAAGCTTCCAAAAAATAGCTACTGTGCTATTATCAATGAATTAAGGATATTTTCCAATGTTAATGGTTTTGCACGTATGATTTGTATCAATATTATGAAAGAGGGGAGTGGAAGGTCCAGAAATACTCTCTTTTGTGTGATTTTAAGCATGAATAGGAAATTAAGAATGCAAGGAAAATTAATCATGCAACTCACATATTTAAATAGAAGACGTCAGAAAACATCAGTTTCATGGCAGTAAACTCAGAATTTTGCTCATCATTTTTCTGACAGGAACAATGCAATTGATATAATTATACGATTATATTTTAATAAAATCATCAATCAATCATTAAACCAGCAACATTAACTCCAAGCGCTGAGGATTTAATGCGTACTTACACAGTCTAATTCTGAATTTCACAAAAAGGTGCTGTGGTTAGTATCACGCTTAATCACACGATTAAGGCAGTTTCACTTGATTACTCATCAGACTTTTAGATGTTATCTGTCATCGTCCATATAAGCCGACTAGAGGTTTAAGTTGAATATTCTTTCATATAAAACCCGATAAGACAGCGGTGAAACCAATTGATTGTTTATTATATTTTATGAATTAAAGAAAAAATCCCCCCGGCCTAAAATTCTGTTTTGATAAAAAGAACGTTTTTTCCCAATTTCTTTCGAAATTTCTTCGGTGAGTTTTCTTAATATTTCCGATAATTTCAGTGTTAACAAATACTCAATAAAAATTATTAATTTTCATAATTTTATTCTTGAAAATTTCCTGTGGGATTTTCATTTCTGTCGTTCCGATAAAGGAAAGAAATCATGCAATATATCAACATCCGGTATTGGATGTGTCTTATTCTTTACACAATTTCCAAAAAAAAAAACGCGAATCAAATAACATTTGATAATTTCTAGATACCTTTACCACCGAAAATGTTTCTAAATAAAGCAACAAAACAAGTGCTAGATATCTAGCACATATCTTTTTCACATTTCGAAATTTCATTATCTGTTATGTCAAAATATTTACAATGATAAGCAACACAAAAGAATTGTACTATTATTCAAATTTCATATTTTTTTATGTTTTTGATTCTATATATTGGATATTACGTCATATGATACTTTACTACTATTTTGAGGGTCTTTAAAAGTGCATTTCTCCGAAAAACTCTTTTTTGATGGGGTAATTTGGGGTTTTTGAATTAATACGGGGCGGGGGATGGAAAACACATCACGGCAGTGATATAACAGTGTGAAATTACATGACATGAGCGAATTTGAGAGAATAATTAGTTTGATATCAGATTGATTTTTGCTGGTGTTTGTCGGACGACGAAAATGACGATAGATATCAGGAGACCAAATATTAGATGGCTTTTGTATTGAATCGATTTTTTTGTTGCTGTTTTATCAGCTCCTATTGTTTATTTTTAAGATTTACAAATTTAATCAACTAGATCGTAAGGATTTGTATGCGGGTCAGTTTTTTTTTCAAATTAGGTTTGCGAAAACGAAAAAATCAAAGGCTCGAGCGAGATAAAGTATTCGATAACAACGTCTATAAATTTTTCGGTTGACTGCAATATTAAAAATCTTTTGCGGTTTCAATTTTAATCTGCTGGGAATTCCGCTCCAAATTACACATTTAGAATCGGGAGATTTTGGCGAATTTGAAAGAGATAGTCAAAACTTTTTAATCACTTTGAAGAAAATCCTCAGAATATCTTTTCATGAAAATAAAAATTCATCGATGTTAAAATTAAAGTCGCAATTTTTCCTTCTAATGTATGCTTCATCAGTTCTTCAGATAATTAGTTCGGTTGTGAATTGTTGAGCCATTGATTAGCGAAATTATTGTTCCATAGAAAAATTTAAAATCCAAAAAATACTGACTCCAACTTACGTGAAATGTAGATAAATTTTTAATGAATAATGAAGCCGGCAACGTTATACGTGAGCACCATTAAATTTTTCACCCTTCATACGGAGCCGGGTGAATATTTGACAGACCGTGACGTCTCTGTATTTCGACTGTTGTAGGATTTATTTTGAAATAATTGACTCATATCAGACTAAAAAACTAACCCACCAAGTCATAGGTTCCATCAGGTCAATCAACGTCAACCGTGAATTTACCCCAATTGTCTTCTATTTTACTCGAATTTTGAAAATATGACTTTTCCCTATTTACAGGTTATAGGGGAATGTCTAGGAATAAGGATACCATCTCCCTAAAATTACAATAGAGGGAGATGGTCACAAAGACAGAGGAAACTTCTACTCTTGCAACATTAATTCTTGTTTGACAACTATAATTCTTCTCAGTAAGAGAATAACTGACAAAGCTTATCAATGTATAGCTGTTTATCGCCAAATCCTGGCAACCTCTTTCATCGCATCAAGAAAGTTATAGCTTTGATAGTCATGCGAATTCTCCTGGTCCTGTTTTTGCTATTGTATTATTATATACTATCTACTGGCGATTGAATACCTGGGAATTATTCTTTGCCTTAGTCAACTCCTTTAGACTGAGTAAATTATTTTCATAGGGATATTATTGCGAACAGGATGGAATTAAATCCTAAGAAGCAAACAACGAACTCAATGAAAAACGGATACGAACTTTCAAAGGATTAGATCGTCTCGAACATCCAAAAAAAAAGCATATCAGCGAAGCAACTATTTGTGTTCCGGTGATCTACGAGAGTATGGTCAAATATAAGCATCGATTAATCGAAGATATGATGAAGGGTGCACGCTTCCTAGGCTGCAACTTATTCACGCGAAAGGATGGTCTCTTTCAAAGATGCCATACACTCTCAAGGCAGAAAATTGCGTGAGATAGTTCCGTGTATCTTTTCTCTTTTTATCTGGTATTTCAACACAAGATAGTCAACCTGACGGTCTGTGTTCCAACCTTCCGCTCTAAAAATGCAATATATGCAGCTATAAAACCTATGAAAAATCAAAAGGCGAAAGGATCAGAGTGCATTTTTACAAATGTGCACGAATCTGAACTCCATCTTGCTGTATGCTGTTCAACGGATTCAATATCTCCTGGAAGATACTCTTTTAATGCTGGAAACAGCAAGGCAACTGTTGGACAGTAGAGGAACAAGAAAGAATGAATCGAACAGGGAATTCAGTGCTGCTTACATGCATGCTGGACGCCCCTGAAAATACTCTCATATTGCTCATCAAAGGAGCCAGGAATTCAATTCGTGCTGAAGGAGTTACGCGCACTCAGTAGTAGGCTTTTGAGTTGGTAGATATACAGTCAAAGACATCATAATAGAAACAATGTTTCAAGGAAGTATTATACTCTTCGTAACACTTAATGCGAGAAATGGGTTCAATTCTATAGGGTGGAAAAATATTCGCAACTCATTTGATGTAGGTATTCACGGACTAACTGAAAGACGTTCTTCGAATCAAAAAACATAAGGTAGAGTTCATTCAAGTCCTGCGTGTTATAAAAAAAAGATTATATTCTTGTCCCTAACCTCTCGAAGACATCATATAACGGGCTTTTGAATGTACAGCTGTCGCAGGAAACAGGTTTAGTGAGCTGAAGCAACACTGATTAGCTACCACCAGCGCCAACAATTTGAACCAGTGATAACATTTTTTGAACCACAGGGTAACCAGTTTAGAGCGCTCACACTTAGAGCAGTCTCCAAATCTTCAGCTATTGTACTCCCATTTTTTAAATGTAATGATATTACTACGCACAACTTATTGCAGAAAGGCAGTAAAGACGAAGAAGCGGAGAGTTGCGCATTAGTTTTGTATTAATACACAATGACTCACATGCTCTCTCATACCGGAGAAATTAGTCTCATTTACATATAGGCTCCAAAAACTAGCCAACGCAGTCTCTCTACTAACTTTTGTATCTTGACTCAAAGCTCTCTATCTTGTAAAGCTCCCTCTTTCTGCTAAATCAGCTTTCCGTATATCTTTCTTCAGGATGCATCTCCGAACTGTAAGCGCTTTTGAGTGGTTACAAAATGCTTCCGGAAACTCTTGACCTGACGAAAATCGACAAAAATAAGTTGGACTTTATTCGGAACTTTAAGTAGAATTAAAAATTCTTTCATATTTGCACTAAACAGAGAGACTACTATTAAAGCCTTTTGGGGAAAAGGAATACAAAGACAAATTTGCTTTTCTGTTTCCTATCTCTGTCTGAGAGACGCCCAATGGAGAGTGTTAATGCTGTATGTGCATATGCTATGATTTTGGTAGCCCAAATCATCGTTAAGCATGCGTGAGTCCAACTAGGCACGGTGTTGTGACGACCGATTGAGTAGATAACCGACGGTAGGTTTCGGTACGTAGGTAGGTTGAAAATACTGAGATGGGCGTATCGACTGAAATTTCGATCCCACAGACATTCCAATGTGGTTTTCTTGGGTTAAATATGGTGATAAAATAACTTGGTTTGATTGTTGACTTGAAAGCTAGGTTTTTGACTAAAATCAAAACTTTACGGATAGTGCATATGAGCTGGTACCTAACTAGTGACCAGTGGCTGTGGTGTAATTGAAAGCACGATGATACTAATTTTTGTCTAACTGAATATCTTCAGCCGCACCTGCACAAGATTAGAAAGTCATGATCATGGCGATGAACTTTCGAATTCGATAGAACAACCGAAGTAGTATTCAGATGTTTGTCAATTCTGTCAAATAAAAGCAGCTCTTTGTCGAGGATACGTGAGATCACTGCCCATATATGTGTTCTAAGTATACTGTTCTCAAAGAACTCAGAGAAAGTTTTGAAGAGTTTTCGACCTCATCGATTATGCAGACAAATCTCATCTGTTCCACCTTTATACACACCATCGAGAAAGACAAGATACCTGGCTCTCTCTTAAGACATACATTGTATCCATAGTGACATAAAAACGGGAATATGTTTTGCATCGAATTACCTTTTGTGAAATCTATACCACACTTATAAGTCTATAGGCTTGTACGTTATTGGTGACAGATTTGTTGGAAAAATGTTCTACGTACTGACTACTTGCTACAGACAATCTAAAGTATCTACTCCCGAGATACAATTCTTAGTCAGACATTGTTACGAATATTATACTGCCCATTGCATTTATTATCGTCATTATTGTTCTCCTCCATGTCCATTCTTATGTTTGCTATACTGGAACAGTGCAATTAATAGTTATTTCCTTCATCACCAACTTCAACTACGTTTCTGCACTACACACGTTCAGGTGGTTTGTTCAAGCTATTTGAAAGTTGGTGAGTACTACCATATTCTAGGTGCTGCTAGTCATTCAAAGTTCAACTCACACAATAGCCTTAAGAAATATTATAAACTTCGGTATATCTGTCTGTCTGTCTGCATGTCTGTCTACAATTTTTTTAATAAGTAGATGCCAGTCTATAGCTTGGCCGCAGTCAGTCAAACAGTTGGTAAAGCATATAACGGTAAAACGGCTGGAGTTAACATATGAGAGAGAAGAATTTAAAAAAAAAAACAACAGAAGCATATTTACCGGTAGAGTAATTTGTGATGGTTTTTCAATGACGTACAGTCGCAATTTACGCGCGTATATGTAGGTAAGACGTTAGCTGACTAAGTTGAGGCTCAATCGTTTTTGGATTCAGCTTTGTATCATGCATTCTTTCGATATAAACGTTTAATGTACATGCATTCATTCACCTCTCAAGTTTTCCCATACCTCGTATGGTATTTGAAAATTACTCATTTGTTCATAAAAGCTAGCAACAAACTATCAATGGTATTTATTTTTCTTTTTCGCCATTATAGTGCAATTTTCGAACTATTAACTTCTATGCATAGTTTAATAAACGTTTCCTCGAAACTTTTAAGGATTGCTATGAAAAACGTTGGATAAGAGTTTGGATTTGAGAATTTCTTGGGGGTTTTTTAATGTCTTTAGTAATAATTTAGCCTGAAAAGTATGGTGGGAAAATTTATTTCTTTTTACAAATTTTTTGAATGCAGCTCATGTGAAGAAAAGGTCGGGAATTGGGGAATTGAATTAGGATCGTAGAAAATATTAGTGATAATATTTAGGTTTGAATAATAATTACGCCAAACTCACGTAATGATGTTCACTGAGTTCACTATGGTATCGGTTCCAATTCATAAATCCACTGGTTCGAACCCCATAATGCATATTTAACTGTTAAAAGCTCTATTCCCGATTGGAAATTTAGCTAAGTTAGTAATTAAAGGATTAGGCTATAATCTGATTTATGTGTATTGTTTTAAATGGGTTATCATGATCTCAGAAATAATATCCCAGGATTATGATCAAGAAGTGTACCAATTTTTAAAAGTGTAGTATAAGGTATCTCTATCAAGAACGAAGCAGGACATTGGACGAGAAAGACGTCAAAGAACTAGATGTTTGTGTATCCATTTGTCATGTAATTAGACTAGTGCTTGTTTCGCCTTGAGAAACATTGAGTTCAGTCAGTTTTGTCAAATGAAACATACCGAAATTGGATCTATTTTGGGAAGGGCAAGTGATTCAAAATATTTGGAAGAAGACCGTCAAATCGACACGAGTTAGAGGCACCAGGTGGATTGAAAGCTAGGATATCAGCGAAAAAATTGGAGCAATTGGAAGATATGTACAACATTTGAGCGAATCCAGATGTCGGTTATCTTATGATAATTTTATTCAATTTTGTTTTTTCAGATTTTTTACTTTTTCCAAACCATTTCATGTGTGCGAAAAGCAAGTCTAACCTATAGGAAGCGGCAAGCGCGTTTTGGAATTCAAAGTAGTAGTGCCAAAGTAGTGTATTGCGAAGGACTTTGAAATAAACCGCGAAATTGTAAGTTCCATGCGATAACTTGGAAGATGATTGTCCATTCATTGATTTAACGACGCCAATTTTGCTCTCTTCCCGGAAAAGATTGTCAAAATAATTTCAACTGGAACTAAAAACTTATGAACAAAAAGTATAATGAAAGCAGCTACGGCTGAAAAAATATATTTATTAAAAAAGATGAAAATGGAATTCTAGTACCGCGCGATGGTCCTTTGAGAAAATGTAGGTCCAAGGCGAAAATGGATCAGTGGGAGAAATTTTGTAAGGTACAATTATTGGAATGTTTTTGCGGTCCAAAGCTTTGTACAAGGTAAAATATACGTGTTTTATTAAGGGATGGTGAGGCATTCACGGACATAACTGACGCCTAGTTCCTAGGTCCTAGGAGAATGTCACGATAATCAAGACAGAATGCGTCAATCACGTTCAAAAGCAAATGGTTACCCGTTCTGGTAATTCCAAAAAGAATAAAAAGGTGTCAACGGAAGGGGCACATAGGCGGGATTGACAAATCAAACTAATAAACGAACTATCTAATGTGGGTTAGCCTATCGTAGTAACTGTAATTCAGTTGAAAACGTGAGTGTGTCCACTCACTTATGTTGTTTGATTTCTAAGCTCTCTATCTTGCAAAGCTCACTCTTTTTGCTACATCCGGTGTACCCGTTTTTCATCGGGTGTACCCGTATCTCGAAGAAGTATGACAATTCTCGGGACTATTAGTGCTTTTGAGTCGATACGCAATGCTTCGAAAAAAGAATATCACGATAATAAAGACATTATAGATGGATCACGTTCAAAAGCCCGTTTTGGTAATTCCATTGACGTAATACATTGACGAATTTGACAATTTAAACTAATAAACGAAATATCTATTGTGGGTTAGTCTTTCCTGGAAACTTTCCTTTTAGTTGAAAACATGAGGCTAAACATGATTTTCAACCATCAGCGACTGCAAAACCGCAACACAATAAACGTCCGGCCGAAAAGGATTCTTAAGGCACACGACAAAAGGCTAAGTTGATAAATGAGTGGGTTGAATACAAATATAAGCCGCTCCTTCAATCGAAGTACATGAAACTATAAACCCAGTCTATACAAAATTGAAAAGAGGCGATCTCTTTACTAGATGCATTGGCGTTTATACTGGAAACTCTCTGAAATAATTAAAATCAAAACTTTTCAGTGGATCCCGAAATCGGATGGGATCCAAAACCCTTTTTAAAGTGGTAAGACACTGTTTGATACAGCTATGGTTACCACAGTTTGCATCTACAATGACGGCTTTGCATCAAATGAGCGCTGAAATTGGCCTGAACTGGCACGAAATATGGTTAGAGTTGGAGATCATCAGAACACTGATGAAGCCTTAAGGCTATACCTTATGGTATAGGCGTTGTTAAATGAATATAATGAAACATTTTTCAGAACTCCTTATAATAGAGGATCCCTTAATGCTTTAATGACGTTCATGTCGAAACTGCATTTTTGAAGTTGGCAGCACCCAAAAGTCAGACAATTTTCAACCAATTTACTTTAAAGAGATGTTTAAAAATGTGTTTTCTTAGTAAGTCCCTGGGGGGTTTTTCGACATTGCAGAGTACATTTGTCAATCACAATTGGGTTTGCGGTTTTGCTGTGAATTTTGAAAGTTTTCCTTCCACCAAGCTTCTAGCTTTTGTTATATACAATAGAGAGAAAAAATTAGGGATTCGGCACAATTCAAATTGTGCTGTTGCTGTTGGTACGGTCGTAGCCCTAGCCCCTTCCAAACAAAAAAAAAGAGAAATCATCCGGGCCAACCGCCATTTTTCAATGATTATTCTAGGAAACTTATGTTTTAGAGCGAATAATATATAGAATCATCTTCTACTTTTGTAAATTCAATCTATTATATAATTTCCCCGGAAATTTTAGCTTTATTCCCTAAGAAGCCACCCTCAAAATATTCAATTATCAATCAATGTAATCCAATTGTATTCACCATTTTTGTGTAGAATCAGATGATTGGCCTGCAATAAGTTCCGACATTTTGAAAATCTTCCAAGAAAATCCAGACTTTAAAACAAAAAACCAAAAACGCCTGAAACACAATAGGTTGGCAAAGCCTAACATAATCATCGACCTTGGAATCAATAAATACGTAATTTTATCTTGTCTTATCAATTTCAGCACCAACAATTGTCCATAGGCTATCAATCAAATACAAATCAATTTCAAAATGACAGGAATTGATAATTCTTTTAACGATATCGAAAAATTTCACAGAAAAATTAATTAGTATCAAAGATTTGATTTTTTCTTCTTTTAATCTGATTAAATTTAAACACAAATGAGAAATGATAGTGGAGGGAAATTTTTTTCGTGTTTTTTTGTTTTTGCTTTGGATGCTTTTTGGCTGTCAAATAAAAATAACACGATCCGTCCTTATATCGAGGAGTTTTCGGTGTGTCAATGTAATTCTTTATAAATTGTATAAATTGTCGCGCAACATTGTCGAAAATTGTTCCTTGGTTCACAGACATTGAAAATCTTATCAACTAATCATCTAAGAGTCAACAGATATTGTCAGTTTTAACGCCTGTTGCTTATTTTGAATCCAAATAGTAATAGATATTAAATGAAACGACAAAAAAAAACTTTCTTGTCGCTTCTGAATATCCATTTCTAACTTACTGTATTTTTATATATTTGCATTTTGCCATCCATCAAGGACTATGGGTGATCGAGATGATAGAAGAAAATTCCGAAGCGAGTCCTGTGGCTGTCAGATTGACAGATAGTACTTGTTGGTAGATCTTGTTAACCTAAGAATAATACTCGTCGAATATCACAAGAAATCAAATCGCCACGTGAAGACAAAAGCAATTTTGCCATCCGGAGTGAGAGGTAACGTACTCTCGTCACCGCTGAAAATTCCTGGAGAACAAAAAGGTACAGCACCTTAGCTAAGTCGAGACCACTGGTAAGACGGGCTCCTCACGACCCTCATCGTGAGCAGCCATGGGTATTTCCATTCATACTAGAACGTGATTAGCAGGTCTCTGTCTCTTGACTGCTGATTCTGTATGAGCGCGGAATCCTATGCTCCTTAAAATTCTTTGAACATTGTCAACAATGAACAAGGTCGAAAATGTCCCTTGTATTAGATATGGAACAGGCGATTCAGCAAGATTTTTCTACGAACAGGATAGAACTAGATCAAAATTTATTGTAACTGGTACACCTTAAATGATTTTCAAAAATAAACTTTTTTCGTTGATGTTTTCTTCCAGAAAGAAAAAGGATATAGTTTTGAAAGTTCGTCAGATATTTATTGACATTTGAAAATTTTTGTCAAAATTTTTGAAGCTGCTTTTGGATTTTACGAATTTTTCAAAAAAATGCTCAAAATTTAGGGCGGGCGTGATTTTTCGAGTTTGGAAGATCTGAGATAAAACGATTAAAACCCAAAATAAATCCTTCTTTGGGAGGCTATCGCGTGAACTAGGATAATTTTGTTGGCCTTTTGGAAAAATCTGGTTATGAGGTTGGAAATTTGGCTGATTCATAGGTTACGCGATAGCGAAACATGTGACTAACAAAATATTAAAAATTCAGAGTGCTTTTTAATCCTAACCGCCAACTTAAAAAAACGTGATTTCGAGAAATAAACGGTTAAGGCTTAGGTCTTTTGAGTATGAAATATGTTTTATGAACGCTGGAAAGTTGGAAAATGCACACCTTTGTTATTTAACAAGAAGCTTAACCACTAGTTTACAATCGCTTTAAAATTATATCGCTCTAAAACCCTTTTCATTGTATTTTTGATTGTATTTAGAACCATAATCAATAATTTTGATTTTTTGAAAATTTGTAACATAAAGCCCCTTTAAGTTCTAGGAAAATGAGGTTTAGAATAGTCGTCAGTCAACAAATCAATTTTACATGGACGTGCAGATAAGTACTGGGCCGGACGTAGAAATAGCTCCTGCATATATTTTCTTATATATACTCTGTAGTACTATTCGTATCTACAACCTTCTTTTAAAAAATAGACAGTCATTAATCAGTATTCATTTGATAAGTTTTTGATGAAAACACTATTGTAATTTTTACAAAAATCAAAGATATTGAAAAAGTGAAAATTATAAACTCTTTTTCAGGATTTCTTCCTTTTCAATTCAGGAAGGGATTGAGTAGTGTACTAAAAGGTACTTCGCATTCATGTTGAATGGTTTGATTGATTCATTTATCATATCTGGTGTCAAGGAACTGATTTAATCAAGGATCTGCATTGGCTTCAGACAACTCCTCTTCAAGAAAGAAGAAAGAAAGAAGCTACCTAAATTGTCTCTTCTTCTGTGGAGAGGAGTTTCACCCAGTGCTACCAGCTCCTCCGTAAAATGTCCAGTAAAGATAAAAGCATGAATCCTAGCCCTCCTTGTTGAATGTGATGTACGGCCGGACCTTCTATCCATCACCGATGTCGAAGAAGAGCTTTACTGTTTCTCTAGATACTATTGCTTGCTTTATTCGCATTTTCTGTCGATGATAAGTCACGGATTTACAGTGGTGCCATGATCTAACTTAGATTAGACCTAGAACCTAGAAAGATTCTTGAAATAGTTTCCAACTACAGTACAAGACTATCAGCAGCCTTTCAAACCAGAGTAAATGTAAAACTGACATATGTCCCTGGACACAGCACTGTTGAGAGAAATGGAATACCCGGATCATCTAGCAAAAGCAGGATCAATCATTCAAATTGCAACTGGAAAATACAAAATCAAAATGCCACAAAATATAGTAAAATGGAACTTGACCAAAACTTCCAGGTGCAGATAGCTTAAGCGTCGAATGACCAAAAGGTCTGCAAGATAAATGGAACTCTTTGACCTTGTTTTTTATTAGGGCGTGGGCAAAGAATAGGAAGCCAGAATAGACAAGACAACTCCTAGGAAAACACGTATGTGATTAGAACACTAGCGGCAATACTAAGAGGCCTTAATTTCTTAGATGAACGTATGACACAAGTCGAGCTTGTTGTCAGAAAGTGGAAAGTACAGAAAACTTTCTTCTAGCTTGTCCGAGTCTGGACAATCTAGAAGTAAATGCCTCAAACCGTTGAGATGCATTAGACTTACATAATTGGAATACAAAACGATCACAGAGCTAGGAGACGACTCAACTAGGAGAGAATTCTTTTTTTCCTTCTGTACACAACAGCATCCAAGCGTGAGGAGCAAACTGCGATGCTGGTCTCTGTTTTTTTCTAACAATGATAACTTTTTTTGTGATTGGCAGGTGAAGGTTATTTAGGCCCTGATTGTCGGATTACCACGAACTGGCCTAAAACTGTTTGTCATATTACTTCGCGCTAGGTCTCATTGATCATCGCCTAGTAGCGCCTCTGGTAAAAAAAAGTCCCTCTTTCAGCAGGGTGAGATGGGAAGGAAGAGGATTGCCGTCAGAGAGATCCCCTTCCCTTCCCTTCCTAAGCAATCCACGATGACCTTCTTCATAAGAAGAACCATCCCGACGTAATGCGACACGTAGTTTCAATTGTCTTTTAATATAAACATCTTCTCCGTTAGGCGTTCTGGACAGAGGACGCATAGTTTCTCTGAGAGATGCAAACGAAGCCTGGTCTATCTTGCGATCATCATGCGAAGACGATGTTGAAGGCGTCACCGGCTATCCCCGGACAAAATAAAGAAACAAACAAAGAATAGTGACTTTCGCATCTTATACAGATTACACTGAAAATAGAGCTCCCACTGAGTACGTGCGTCAGGAAAAAATCAGCCTTACCATGCATTCTGCACAATTCACTGATGAGCCGTATGATCCATCCGCCTCGCGCTTCGTTTACCCATGTTTCCAGGCACACAGAAGCTGCCATATTTCCTGCCCTCTACGTAAGAAAGCTCGCTTTCGCTCTTACTTACGTACTTAGGTACACATCGGGGAACATTCTCGAGCTAACCAGCACTGTCGGTTGGGAGACAGTGCGGTATTCAGCAACGCATATGGAGGAATACCCTCGAGATCACCAGGACTGCCGGTTGGGAGACAGTGCCGTATGAAGCTGCTACCCAAAAAGCTCCTGGTCTCTATACCTAAGAGAGACGCCTTCGGTACGGCTCCTTACTAAATCTTCTTAACGTCTTTTTTCGGGATTGATCACCCCCCCCCCCTCCCAGTTGATCATAAGATGACTGAGAGCCAACTCTCCTGCAGCAGCCTTATCCGCTGTCAATCGAGCCTGATTAAAGAAAATCATCCTCGAGTCAGTCATCATGCCAAAGTATAACACAATCAAAATAATAATAATAATAATTCGTAAGCCATACAATCGTGCTCTGTCTTTTGAAGTGACGGTTTGACTCAACATTTCACATGGCCGTTGTAATCTATTAGGAGGTTACGTAAGGGTCCTCTTCTGAAGGTTTTTGACATTCTGGATTTTTCCACTGTTGCTATCAATAATTGAAGTAGCGATAGATTTCAAAGTCTCCTAAAACACTACGGTAGGACATCAGTTTATGACACTATTGATACAGAAACAAGACTTCGGGATACGACCGTATCTCGATCAAATGCGAGTCTCGATTTGAAAAAGATTTTGAAGATTTTTGACATTCTAGATATTTCTACTCTTCCTACTACTTCAAAACAAAATTCTCTCCACAATCTACTGTAAGACATCCGTTTATGACACCAGTGTTATGAAATGCGTCTGTCATTTGATCGTATTCAAACCTCGTTTTGCGTTCTTGAATGTTATCTGACCAAGCCACTGCCCAATCGATGATGATTAATCTAACCATCATTGGTTTCTGATTGCTACTGCATGTATGCTATGATGATTAATCTAGTCATCATAGCATATTCAGCTTTAAGGTGTGCACCAAGACTTGCCTGTGATGTTTTGACACACCATTAGTGCTCTGGTAACCTTAGGAGACAAAATCTTGGTATGCTCATTCCAAGTGAACCAGCCGTCTTTATAAAGTCTTTTTTCGATTTTGATCCCAATCGTCATCCTATACAGCTAAATGATGCACAGTTCGGTCATATTTATCCTTCCTGTGAATGGTTTCAGTGGAGTTTTATCAGGATAGAGTCACAAATTTCTTGATTTCTGACATTTTCTGTCATTCGTATCGTCTCCTGGTTAACCGATATTTTCCCGAACTTGTGACATAACCAAAAAGCTTCAGCCCTATTCAATTGTTAAAAGATAACTACCTGAGCGAACCACGGAAGTGATCACATCTGAAAGAAGTCTAAGGCGCTCATGAGCTTGACAACTCTTCAGGTTTTAGTCAGGATGTTTGTTTAGGGACTAGGAGAAAATAACTTTCCTTTTGTAGGAAATGATGTTTACCGTTTTTTACCGTTTTTACCGTTTTAGTTGATAAGTTTGGTTGGTTCCTTATCTACTTTTTTGTCTGACATAGTACTCAGTTACTATGATCTGCTACCTTAAAAATTAAATTTATAGACAAAGCAGATATTAGTTCTGTGAATAGAATTTTCGAGGGATTTGACTTATCGCTTTATAAAGACTATAGAAGGAGTTAAAAAGCCCATTGACTTTATTTTGTGAAAAAATAAAGCCGGTTGAATAACTTAGGAAATATTTGTCTGACAGTTGTTGTTGTGGCCCATCAGTTCACTACACGACTTGGGCCTTGGGACGGGTTAGTTCCTTCTTATTATGAAACTAAAGAAATACCCAAAGATGATCTGGTTAAAATCGTGATTCGTCTGATGCTGTGATCCAAAACGTTAACTTGCAGATAGATTGATGCGTAAACATTTCGAGATGCCAATAAGACCAAGAAGGACCAGGAGAGAGTAGTGACAGGACAATTCATTGCTATTATTCCACAACCAAGCTCAAATTTGAATAAGGAAGCCAATAACTAATAAATGACGTACCGCGTTTCATTGTAAATCAAAGCTCATTTTTTCATAGAATTAATAGAATTTGTTACACTTCACACATTATATTTCTATATTTCCAAGTGAAACGATCCTCATATGTTATTACTTTTCATAATAATTGCATGGCGTTAAAAATAACTCGTTCTCTATTGTTATTGTTCAATCGATCACACTTTAAAGATAACAATACATTGTACCGCTTCACCGTGAAAGTTAATCTCGCCATTTTGAGCAATTATTCTGTATTCAAATAGTTGTTTTTCATGTGTTCACATACTGTATATGCGCATCATGGCCGGTTTCATACATGGATGAAAAGATTATCATTATTATAAGTATATTTTGAATGCACCCCAGTATCTATCTATGGTGTCTATGTAGTGTAATTTATTGCATAATACAATGAAGCACCGAGCAGACATTCGTTCAAAATGAGGACTCGATTGGAACTCGTGAATGAACTCATTGCACGCAATATTCTCCAAATCAGTAGCGACCGATAAACCTTGGCATCGCATACAATTTCAGATTGAAGAGTAAATATTTTCAGTACTTTGTAATGTTTAGAATCATGATAATAATTTTTTGTTTCAGTTTGGCCAAAGTTCGGAAAGAAGAAGAAGACCCAGGTTACCAAAGACTTTTGAAAATTGACAAATAATTAATGCAATGACGTTTCTCCTCCTTTTTTTGGCGGCAGTTGCTGCTGGAAATTTTGAATCAATCATTGTAGCAGAAGAAACGATGATAACTTCTGTTGCTATTTAAAGCATGTCCTATCTTTTCACTTGTGCTATCGAAAACATTGAAGACGCTCAGATAACTCTGGGAACATCACTTGGGTGTTCTTTTGGTTTGTTTTCAGTTCCAGAGAGAGTAAAAATTTGGAAATTCATTACTAACCTACTCAGGGTAGTGCACAATTTCGCGATTTGTTGCAATCGATGCGAAGAATGGTTGTGGCAATGGTTTCTTGTTTTATATCAGTTACCAGTTGAAATCACTTCTTGATGAATTCTTATCAGAGCTCTACATGGTTGGGCATGTGTTCGTGTTTCTATATTTGAAGAATGACACTTTAAATTGGTTTTGGTTCAATACATTAGCTCATATCACATCAGATCGGACGAAAAAGCATGTGTGTAAATCTCATAAATCACTCTTCCTATTTTTTCTTTGTCCAGAACTTTCCGAGCATATTGTCCCTCGCGATTCCGTTTGTCAACCATTCCTAAGCCTTCCTTTGACCATAGTTTCCGGGTAGAGCCCTCCCAATTCGCTGAAGAGGTTACGGCGCCGCTTATTCCCCTTTTGCAAGGGAAAAATATGTATCATCCATCTATCCTGTACAAAACACGCAGTTAGGAAACCGTGACCTGTCAATCTTGTAGAAATAAGACTGAAAATACCCATGCCCGCTTAAGAGTTGGGTAAAGTAAAAACCAGTCTCACCATGCGCTCGATTGCGTTTCGCTCCAAGGGTAAGTACAAATTGCCGAGAGAACGTTGTCTGTCTTGCCTAGTGACACTTTCTCCGTTGCCTTCACTTGTGTATGAGTAGATATTTCAGCGCTTTCTCACAAGAAGTACCAATCGTTTTCGATGTAACTTCTTGCAGAGAGCGTCGCCACATATGTCTGACCCATACACTAGAACCGACTACACAGCACTCATTAGGAGTCATCTCTTTAATGTGGTGTGTTCCTCACTGTGGGCCATTAATCGAATGAGTGCCGTTCCACGTGCTCCTGCCTTTTCAGCTTTTGCCCTGGCTTGCTTGGACGAGTCTTTCCGTACGCCCAGGTATTTCACTGTTGATTTCCATTCAACCAACACTTACTCAGCACTGATAAGTCTTACTCTGGGGAATCTTTTCTTTATCAGGACGGTCACTTTGTTTTTTTCCAAGGCTGAGCTGAACCCATGAGCGGTCATCCAATTCCTTACTCGCACCGTTAGCATATATAGTCTGAGTTGCGCATGGTCAACTGTTCGTCCAGCGACTAACGTCGGTCCAACTAATAACAGTCCCTCATAGAAGATGTTTCACAAGTACAGGCCGAGAATGGAGCCCTGAGCAACACCTGAAGTACGTATCATCTTTCGGCTACCTTCCTTGGTGTCCTAGAGTTGGTGCAAACGAGAATCAAGCCAATAGATTTGAAGGTACCCCTAAATTCTAGATTAATCGCCTTGCATTTTAACCTTGTTTTGAGTCGGTTTCAGATGTGTTTACCAGTGAATGGCTTCACCTTTCTCATGTTATTTTATTAGGGTCCATTTTTTGGAAAAAAACGCATAAACCAGCATCAGCCCTTAGCTCTCCGAGTATGGTGCAATTGTTTACAAATGGACGTTCCACAGAGATTAAGTGTGTCTTATTTTGTTGTAGTATGATTGGGTTTTTTTAATAGCATTTTGGTCAGCTGATCTAGGTCTTGGTAGATTTTCCGCGCTTTCATTTCTTCCAAACTGCTTTGTCCAGGGACCTGTGTCACTTTGACAATTTACTCAGGTTGTTGCTGCTTTCTGAGCTCGCCTACAGAACACTAGTTGTGAAAGTGGTTAGCGACAGACAGTTCCGATTTGTGCTATCATCCTCATCCATTTTGAAGCAAACGGTGTAGATTACGATTTCAGCCGTCAGATGCGAAGTCCTGCTGCCTTCTCCACTCTTCACTGGTCGGTAAGTCACTTCTGTATAGGATCATTGTGTCCACCACCGGTTGAATTCTATTCAGTTCTCCTTCGCTCGACGGGGTTATCATCTCCATTCGTTTCCATGAAGAGTAAATTGTACTGTATGGGCGTGGTTAGATAACTTATTTGAAGATTTTAATCAGTTGTTCACTAGTGGTATCTCCTGGAAACCTTGTCAATTGAGGCATGAGATTAAGCATTATCTCCATCTTACCAGTTAGCGACGTCCTAGTTGCATCTGTGACATCAAGACATGACATTCGCTAGATCTTCTCCGGCTGTTTTACAGTGACTTTCATTTATAGTGCATGCAACTATACCAGTTCTCAGTATATGGCCACTGGTTTCACAACTGTTGCATACATCCAGTGTGATGTTTCGGGTTTTGAGCCCCAACTTATCACCACTCCTCTTTTTATTGTGGAGAGCGTCAGTGTAGCTTTCCGTCTGTCAAGTTTTATATGTTGAGTCCAAGTCAATTACCCAAGGTTATTCCTAGGTATTTTACCAAGCCAGCGTGTTTTTCGTAAATAATTAGGGGAGAAAATGTTTCCGGTATTCGGCACTTTAAGTATGTCGGAACCGATAGACATTCCTTATTGCTTTCCTCAATCAAAAAGAAGTCAGAATGTGATCTGCCGCAGGCCTGGGTTTCTGGGAACCTTCCCTATTTAATATACCCCTTGTGTCAGCGTGTTTATTAACATTTAGGTCTTCAAGTAATTGGGTAACTATGAGTAGCCAGAAAAAGGGCGATACTATGCCACCCTGTGATAAGCATCTGTTAGTCCGTTTGATAAAATGTACGCTGTTTCTTCAGCTGTCATTGTCCTTTTCATGATATCTTTTCATTTTGTGCGTAATCCATTTGATTAGATGCGAATCTATAACAGATGTTTAAATGGATGATACTACGCATTCCGTTTTGCCAATATTAAAAGCCGACATACGGAATATGGCCAACGATCTCTAGGCCCCTCCCCATTCTGCTTCCGTCCCTGTTGAGCATCTTGGAAAGTATACGTATTTTTTGACGTTTGAGAGTATACGTATTGTATACTCATGCAGTAAGAATTCCAGGGTTTTCAGCGTTAGAAATGATAAGGCAGCAAGCTGGGAATCCGTTGGTATGAAATGTACTTTCACCTGTCTAGAATATAAACCAATGTAACCCTTGCATAAAAAGACTTTGCAGACGTTTACTAAGATTCGTATCATTGTGATATCTGTTTTCATAACCATGATCGACCTTTACCTACGACCTTTACCTATAAAGGTCTTACGATGTGTCGGGTTTCGGTGATTTGTATCGTTCAAATATGTAAATGGCCCTCAGGAGCTTTTTCTTTGTTCACTATTTCTTTTAGGGGGCAAGATAAACTGTCGCATTAGTTATTCGTTCTATTTTTTCATCCCTTGAGCCCGAAAAGTGTTAGTTTCGTAGGAGTTCGAGACATTCTAGGTTGTTTGTGGTTTATGATCCGTTCGCTTTGAAGCACAGTGTCCCCTTGCGCTGTTTTTGGAGCCTTACTAAGCTTAGATGTCTCTTTTAATCCCTCAGTAGAATTTTAACGATCTCCTTGCTTTCTTCTGATACTCATAACTAACTGTAATTGTTTGATGGGAATGGTGGTCAAACAGGCTAAATGAGTCATATATGCTGGAGCCATGCAAGTCTTCTAATACCTCAATGGCGATTAGAGAGACATCAACCACTCCCGCTGCCTTCTCTAAGTTCTTTTCTCCGTCTTTCTTTCAGCTCTGACTGCTAATCTCTTCTTTGCACCTTTACCTACCCTAGAATTCGTGTTGAGCGTTCTCAAAAAAAGCCAATCACGAGTGTTCAAATCAGCCTCAAAAATATCACGATCCAATAATTCATAGTCAATTCGATTACCAAATTATGATTGAAGCCAAGCTTACATTCCAATTTCATTAGTCGGTAAATTTTCTAGGCCAAAATTTGAATCGAAATTACTTACGCCTAATATGACGTGACAGGCGAAATCTTCCCTAGACTACCACATCGTAAAGTTCCATTCAAGCCCTTTTTCACAATACACTCAAAAGTCGCACCTTTAGCACGATTAGCCATTTTTTTAACAATTGTATTACAAAAAAGGAGCTAATCCATAGATTTCGTAAAAATCGTAAATCCCCGTAAAATTCGTTTCCACATCTCTAAGAAAATCATCTTCATAACTCGCTGAAAGAGGTTTCAGTTAATTCACAGGAAATTCATTAACTTAAGATATTCAACCGAAGATACATTGGCGGCTAAATCGTGATATACTTTAGAGGATCGTTACAATTGCTGTTTATTTGACACAGTTCCTTTTGATTTGGAAAATATTTGAATTTCATTAACGATATTGAAACCAAAAATAAAAGGAGACTACGATTGAGATCGTGTTTTTCGCAAAAGATATTTATAACCCACAATCAAATGTGAAGATTTTTGTGCTTTACTAATTTGCAATTTTGGTTTTTTTCAAATATTCTCTTTCCTTTTTTTTGAGGAGTTTTAACATAATCGTGACAGACATGGTTGGCTAAGAGTGTGACGATGACGATATATGCAGTGGAATGACGTGTTGTAGTTTAATTTGAATTTAAAATGAGATAAAGTGTGGTTTTATAATGAAAAGGATTAAATTTGCATCGGATGAAAAGATGATGATATTCGAAAATTCTGTTTTGTTTTTTGCCGCATTTGAACTTTTCACGATTCATCGATCGATCATCACATCAAAACGAATTATAATGCAGAAATGGTTTCGATAATATGCAACACTGTTGCTATTTCAGGCTCAATGGGAAGAGGAAGAATTTGTGTTGTGAAAGTATAAAATTCTTTTGAATATTTTCGGAAAGATTTTATCTTTACATGGTGTTGCTTTGATCTTTTTTTTCAGTTTAGGTATTATTTGAAATTTAATAGTGACACAGAATTGGATATGCTGCCTAGTTTGAATTAAGTTCTACCCAGCTAATTTGATACTTTGACACAAAATCCTGTCTAATATATGCCAGATATGCTGGAATGATGCCTGGACATTCAATTATTTGTTATCAAAAAAAAATCGACTCGAAAGAGATCAATGTTACATTTTCAAACACATGTCTTTTTGCGGTTATAGATTGCTCCAATACAATCTTTTTAACCCCCAGTCAAGGATCACGTTTGGATGTATTTTCGGGAAAAGTTTTTTGGCAACTTCTTCCTATTTATCAGCAATTTGAACAACCCTTCTATCCTCATTGAATGAACATCGCTACCACAAAAGCGTTACTAACGCTGGAAAAGTTGCTTCAGGAAAAATAAAGCAGATTGGATTATTCAAAACCATCCCTAACACCGGAGGAAGGCATGTTCCATGCAAAAGGCCGATAATGATAAAGTAAGTTGGACGATGCCCATATATAGTAAGGAGAATAGTA
The DNA here is from genome assembly GCA_954870665.1 of Stratiomys singularior. NCBI lineage: Eukaryota > Metazoa > Arthropoda > Insecta > Diptera > Stratiomyidae > Stratiomys > Stratiomys singularior. The sequence continues at coordinate 104,930,676 of OX940880.1, forward strand.
ACCTTATTGACAATGATTACTGCGAAGTTTGAAGAAAAGCATTCCGTGACCACAGAAACATTTTTTGACAAGGAGTACAGAGAGGCAGTGCGAAACTCTTTATGAAAACGATATACACAAATGACGTTTGTGTTGATTGTATCATAATTTTGCGAATCATGGTATGGAGAAGGTAATAAATTTTTCTTGAACTCATTTTCTTGAACTCACAACACATTTTTCGGGAACTCATACAGCTTTTCTAAAGCTGTCATCCTATGCTTTGTTGCTTGTGACGTTATAAACCAGACCTTAATCAGAGGATTTACAGGCTGAATGTTAACTGAGTTCTACCGTATCTTTTCCATTTTATGGGTCTTTGCAAGCAAACTGTGGACTTAAAAAGGAGACCAAACTTTGGGCAGTCCGTAATTTGATATCAATCGCTACTACTAACCAGAGGGCGCTTTCGCAGGAAATAAATAAAATGATTCTTAAGGCTGCCCGTGAAATTTCGAGCTAAACTTCAAATTGAAAGAATTTAAACGACAATTGATAATAGTTTTGTTACAGGTTTAAGTTGATAATGAAAGTGAGCAACACATTGTGCTCACAAAAAAACTTTCAAAGAAAAAATTGCTTAGTTGATTTTAGGAGGTTAGTACAGAAGCTGGCACTCTTATACTCAACATACTGTTAAAAAAAGTTTTAGTAAAATTTTAAGTAAAACGTTAAAAAATCAAACAAGTAGTAGACATTAAGCTAGACTGGAGTTTTTTTTTTGACAGATTCTTTTTAAAAATATTTTGTTTTTTTTGCGAATTTTTGCGGGTTTCATTTCAAAATATTTGTGGAATATTCGCTAAAAGTTTTTTTTTCTACCGATCGAATTGTATGGAAATAGAAGATGACAAAATAGTAACACCATTAATTCTGCATAAAGTAAAATACATTTCTTACAATGTCAGTATTATGGACGCTCATCACGGAAAATTTTCTTGCAACCCATCTTCAAAATGGTTTTTTATGAATGTCTACACCAAAACCTTCGTAGGAAATTTGTCTTGCCCGGTCCTCCTTGTTGAAACAAGGAAACTTAAGTCACTTCGAGCAATGCCCAAACAATTGATTTTTCAGAGTCTCAGCGGGGAGAAGTGTCAGATTGCTTTCTTGAAACAGTACTCCACGTTTATCCACGTTTCTTCTGTTATCCTTTACTTTCTACCTTTTTCATTCACTGCTTCAAATATTCTTTAGACTCGGAATCATACTGTCAAAGTCAAGTTTCATCTGAGGTCGTTCAAATAACCCTGACATAACTTGAAAAAAAAATGTCAATTATTGAAACAAGTTTTGCTACGAAAAACCATTGAGGAGCGTAACCAGTACGGAGCGTAATCAGTAAGGAGTGCTAAAACTTCGGACAACCTCCCAATCTATTGGTATTTGGCGCCAATTTTTCAGCTGAATTGTCATTTGTGTCAGATAGTTGTTACGCCATGACAGAAACTAGTAAGGTATTTAGAAAATTGAAGTCGAATACCGTTAGATATGAAATTGTTTTCGTAGTATTGGCGCCGACTAGTAGTTACGCTGTGAAACACAAACAAGTGTCAACTAAAGAATTTCGTTTAGTTTCCAATGAGAGGAAATGTGGACTCTTTCTTTATGAGAATGTTTTTTATTACCTTGGCTTTCGTGTCAAATACTCAAGGCTGTACCTTACTTAACTGTTTTTTGAATTCTAATTTGTCAGTCAATCGGATTGGTGTTGGGAATTTGGATATTCATGGTGGGGTTGTTATTACCATTGAAAGCCTTGAAGCAGATTTGTGTTTTATGGATGTTTAAAGCTGCTAACACTCCCTTACGTGATTGGTTATAATTGTTTTATATAGAGTTGTGCTTTGATGTTATCCGGATTTTTAAAGCCAGGATAACAACAAATTTGAACACAAGTATTAAATTATGACCCAAAACTCATTTGTCACCTTCCAAATGCACATTTTTCTGCATAAATCAAGGATTATATATGTTGTGTATCTAGTGAGTAAAGGTTATTATTGAAAGCAAACCATTTTCGACACTTCCAAATACTCTCGCTTGGATTTTCTAAGAAATTATTGAACAATCTTCAACCAACCGGTTCAAATAAGATTGTAGTAAAAGGAAATTCAAACCCATGAATAGCGACGCAAGTTGTGAAATTCGAACTTACTGATGAATCTATTCTTCATTCAGGGTAGGGTAGCATATAGTTGGGTCATTTTATGTCAGACAAAAGGACTATCAAATAGTATTCAATGTTCAAGTAAAGCTAAAATCTTTTATTTGCTTGCATTTAATGCTCAAATTTAAAAAGATCGAATTTCGGGATATGTTGAAGTTATTTTTAATTGACCACCTATCAAAATATAAACCATTTTTCAATTCGAGCTCTTACAGCAGTTCATTTGCACCCTATTCACACTGATACACCGATTGTTCGGTTGTGATAGAAAGAGAGATTATTCAATCCGCCTCTTACTTTACAAATCACAACAATTTAGTAGTTTATTTAAGCCTAACTCATTCATAACAATGTTATGATGACGTACGTCTTGCTGGCCATGCTCTTATATCCACTTGAGCGATTAATCCCAATCATAGATTCTCCTGAGGATCACTTCAGACAAATAGTTGTGACTTTCTTTCATCTTCAGACAACTGAAATATATCTGAGTTCATCGAGCCAATATTTTCGCGAGCATGCGATTGAAAGTGTTATGTCGTAATTTGCAGATTTTAACGTTAGTCGAAAAATACGATTACTAATAATAGGTTTCTTATTTTTCATATTAAATCTAAAGACGTCTTGAGACGATTGCAAGAGGATTATGTGCAACGATTATTTATTCATCGGCCACAGATAGTGTTGATGCAATTCAATCGGCCCATATCAATTATTTTTCATCGTAAATTAATATCTTTGACACACAAATAATCCCTGATAATGAGGACTAACCACTCTCTCATAGTTTCTTCATATCTATTAGCCATATCATACAGAATCGTTGCAACCTACTATGCATCGACACTCGACAAGTTCCATCCTATAAATACTGAACAGCCGACACACTATAGAGCAATATCAATCAAGGAATCACTTCTGAACATGAACAACACATAACAACGTTAACTACCCATCCCAACAATAATAATACATATGAGATGAATGATTAACATCCCTATGGATTTGTACTATAGGGGCACGATTAATAACAATAAATTTTTCAACTTCTTGTTCATGGTGTGCGCCTCGCCGTTTCTTGTGCACAATACAAGCCATGGATGGCGTCACGAAGGCTGATTGACAATGAAGATCCGCTTTTGAAAGAATAACTAAATGCCAGAAACTACCAGTGAGTGTATTGTAGTTAGATACGAAAAAAAAGATACAAATACATGCGCTCAGATATTTGAAGCTGGGTGGCTAATTTTATGTGCATTGTGATGGGTGAAGATAATTGCTAATGTTTTTTTGTTAAAGGTAATCATGCGGGAACGATGTTTTTGGATCGTGCTGCGCTTGATGAAAGCGATTGGTACCGCACTTGGTTAGCCAATGATAAATTATGTGCAAAATTATTTAATTTAGGACACATTTGACGTTATTCCTTGGCAAAATGTGTAGTTTGATAAAAATTCACATATTCCTCGTCAATATTTGCTGGTATCGCAAGGTCTAATAGCGAAAGCATGCAATTGATGCAATTGCGCGGTACTCAATTTACACGGTTCTCAATTTACACGGTTCTCAATTTACACGGTTCTCTATTTGCAAGGTACTCGATTTACACTCAATTTCGCTTTTGTAAGAATCTGTTTTGCACGCATAATGTCTTTCATAAATTTTTATTTTCATCGGGTTCAGCACCGAGCCGGTTTCTTGGACCTGACGGCTTAGGCACTGTTCAACGTTGATTCTTTGTAAATTGAAATTGTATAAAATTAACGAGCGCACTCTTTTGAGAGCTAGCGGAAAGCTACCAATCCCCCCCTCCTCCTTTTCCAAAACTTTGATCGCAAACGTCAATGTCATTTATTACGATGTAGTTTTTATATTTTCCTCGGTGTCATTTTTTGATAGGACTGACTCACGATTTTAGTTTGTTGCCCATGCTTGCGATCAATATATGTGCCAAGCAATATTTGTGTACAATAGTAATTAATTCTTCTACATTATACAAAAATTAACTGAATTCGGTGTATCAGGTTTTCCATTAGGGACATAACAATTCAGTATCTTTATATGAACGCATCTTTAAATTCTTTTCATGAACTGTCAATGTCAAAACATTTGTTAAAGTCAACATTTTCATCATTAACGATCTGTCAATGTCAAAACGTTAGCTAAAGTCAACATATTCATTATGGTAAAGTTAACAAATCAGCAACGTTTGGAAATGATCAAAAATTACTACCGAAATTTTGACTCGGTGGTCGCAACTTTAAGAGCGCTTACTCCAATTTTCGACCGTGATAATCACTTCACCCGACAAACTATGCGTGCTATAGTGCAACAGTTTAAGACCAAATTTTTAAATATTGGACGTTCTGGTGCCAAAAAAAAACATCGTACCGCTTGACGCGAAGGAATCATCGCAGCCGTAAATGCATCGATCCAAAATGACCCAAGTCAGTCGATTCCAGGTGGTTCTCCTGAATTGGGCACCGCTCAAACGATACTGCGTCATATTCTGCGAAAAGTTTTTGGACTACATGGTTTCAAGATAAAATTGACTCAAGAACTAAAGCCACTTGATCATTGGAAACGCGGAAACTTCTCCAATTCGATTCTGGCAAAGCTTGAAGGAAATGAAGAATTTCTTCGAACAATCCCTTTCATCGATGAAGCTCATTTCTGGCTCAACGGCTTTGTAAATAAGCAAAATATGCGTTATTAGTCAGCAATAAACCTACATGTGCTTCTTCAGATACCGTTTCACTCGCAAAAATACACTCTTTGGTGGAGTTTCATGCCAGAGGTGTGATTGCGCGGTATTTTTTCGCGGATATAAACTACCGTTATGTTACTGTCAACAGAGAGCGTATCATGCTATGTTGGAAGATTATTTGTGGCTAGAATTGAATGTTTTTCCAACATGACCGTTGCACTAGCACCACAGCAAACCCCGAAATTGATTTATTGAAAGACAAGTTTGGTGAACGTGTTATCTTGAGAAATGGTCTGATCTAATTACCGCCTCGTTCAAGCGATCTAACGCCATTGGATTTCTTTTTTCATTGGAAGTCATCGGTCTATGCCAACAAGCCAGCAATATTAGACGAGCTCAAAGACAACATCCGACGCGAAATTTCCAATGTTCGGGTCGAATGTGGAGCCAGAATGGTGGAAAATCGGGTTTAAAAAATCAACCACTGTAGACGAGCTTGTGGTTGTCATATCACCAAAAAAAAATTTCTAATTTATAGAATATAATGCTTGCACTACATCCGCAATAAATTTGAACTCAATACCTCAAATATTTCTGTGTTTTATTAAATATAAGATTTTTATGTCCTTAGAGGAAAACCTTCTACAACAGCGCCTAAAATCAAGGTTTTGCAAAATCAAGGCACGTCTCGAGTAAAAATGCTTCAAAAAATCAAGGGCTCAGCTTGATTATGTTTTTTTCTATTGAGTTTCCATTGGTTTATTCACTCATGGACACGTGCATGCTTTTTCTGTGGTTGTAAATTACTCGCAAGGCTGCAGACATTTCTATATGTTGGCATAGCCTTAGTAATATTTAGTGCAGACCACCTCAACGGACCAAAGCCGATGAAAAAGGATTCAGTCTAATGTATCTAGAGCAGAAACTGGGAGCTTTTCATAAAAACGCATCAGCTGTTTTCGGGAGCTCAGACAGCGTGAACAGTAATAGTACCCCTCACTCTGATCGATAAGTAGAAAAAAGTTCGGCCGCTGCTAACATCATACACTCGTTATCCTATAAAACCACCTTATTCACGGACGTAATGTAGACAGAGTTCAATGACATTCAATGAGCACACCCTGCAGAAATTTCCTTAAATCGTATCCAATCCCAAACCAAAACTTTCCCAAGCACCTTTTTCCAAAACTACTCTCGGAAACGTCAATGTCATCTTTTCTGATACGGTTGGAAGGGGTAGTTATGTTGGTTCAATAATTCCTTTAAAGTTAAAGCATAACTTTAAGTTCAAGCACTTTCACTATATTGTAAACCTAAAATTTTGACAAGCAGAATACTGATTTCCGAGCAAATGAATACATTACGCTTAAAAAACGTTGAAGTTCAAGATGAATTAAAATTTGGACAAGGCTCAGGATATATAGCAAATAACCTAGGGAAAAATTAGGCAACCATTGAGAAAAAAAGGGAATTGAAGATTTCCTTCGAAGAAATGTAGCCAAAAGAACTAATTTGAACGTTGGTTATCTAATAAAAGCCTTGGATAAGATTTAGTAATGAAGAAAGGAGACAATGCTAATAAAAACCACAGACAGATCCTAATTCGGCAAGAAACATAACGCTTAACACATCGGAAGGAAGAAATTGGCATAGATGTCAACTAAAAAAAAGGTGAATCACTTTCAGTCGTGGAAAATTTCGGAAGTTTAGCCGCAAAGCTGACCAAAACAATTGTAGAAAACTATTAAGTTTCTATGCAAGATTTAGGACCAGATGTGACCAGATCATTCTAGAATAAACTACGCTACAATTTTTTTCATTCTATCAGAATGTTTGTCAAAACCTAAGAGATCATTCAGAAGATTTAAAACTATTAAAGAGGGATTCGCTGTCTGTTTTTTGTAGAGAAGAAGATTGCAGAGTCGATGTCGTAGCAGCAGTAGTAGTAATAACAGTAGCAATAATGGTAGTAATGGTGGTAGTAAGAGTGAGTGTTGTTGGTATTTTATATATTCAATATTCAAAAATAACTAATTCTTATGAGGAAAGCCTATATGACTTTGAGATTTATCGTCTGATTTTTGGTAGGCAATGTGCTACGGTTATTATCACGCTTGACAATGCGATTATTATGTGACAATGTAACAATGTTCTTTCTATTCCAGGAAAATTCAGAGCGCAGATCAATGTATCTTCCAATCAATGGAGCACATATTCCCAATCGAATCGCAAATCTTCTGTTGAACCAGAGCGGTTGAATCGTGAGAAAATGAGTTCGAAAAACGATTGCATTTTCAACGTTGCTGAAAAATAATGAGACCATATTACTCGGCCAACATAAAACTTCACCTAAGACTTCAAACTTAAGAGAAATTGTGCAGAAAAAAAAAGAAAATCTGAATAAACTTTTCAGGTCATGACTTTTCCTATCAATTAACTTTGTAGGCAATTCGCCAGCAACTAATTCTTAAAGAACAAGCAAACCAAGTCACGTTTTGCTCCACTGTTACTTATTTACTTAATTAGCATCCAACTAAATTCAAAAAATATTAAGCAACCATTCCTCAAACAATCACTTTATTCCCCGCCCAATCGCTCAGGCTCCAATCAACATTCCCGACTTGGAAGGTTTATTGATCTTCACCAGGTCCGTCTTCTCAAATGGCCACCGTACAGTACATGCATAGATATATATAATTTTGTATTTGAATCTAAATTTTATCGAACCAGGAAATGCTGTTCACGTATTTTCTATGACGAATAATTCGTGTCTAGAAACTGAAAAGACCTCGACTCCACACTACATTGAACGTACTACCATCGTCCAGAAATTCATGATTGCACCTTTGCCAACATTTTTAATAAGTAAAGCAAAACTGACGTTGGTAAGTGAATGAGTAAGCCCAGGTTATAACTTCATTTTAATTCGACATTCATCAGTTCAAATTCACTTCTTCACTTGGCTCAATGGTTCGTTGCTTGGCAACTCCATTTGGCTCGACTTGGATTTGTTCAACAATCTGATTTTGGTTATAAATGCACTACATAACGTTATAAATGAAACGAAATGATCATCAATCTTCGGTTGAAGACCAAAGATACTCAGAAGAGGAAGCCGAAGAAGAAATTAGGCATTCACCATGGTGTTGGTCTGCAATATTAATGATTGAATGAAACAGTGGTAAGAGTAACTCCGAATGTGGGCATATATTCAATTTTGACTCATTTTTAAACTTTTTTTGACTCATTTTTCAAGACTACTGTTACAGACGTTGCGCATTCATACACTTGTCTTTTGGCTATTTAATTTATTATCTTTTTTTTACGAAGCAAGATCTGAGACACGTTAACGCTTCTGTTTTATACATTAAATAAGATTAGACATAGGCGTATGTGAAGTAAATAGTTCAGCAGGTTTAAATTTAAATATTAGGCCGAGGCTTCCCAAAAAATCAACGTATTGCAGTAGTACGGTCTTAACTTTTTTTGAAAAACCAAAATTTTTTGTAGCTCTTTTTTTTTCTTCTTCATCTTTTTCCACTTCTTTTTCGAGAATGGTGAAAACTACTTTCACAAAAATTTAGCTCCGACCGTATGTTTCCATTTGTGAATGAATGATTGTTTTGAAAATCTCATTTTTCTCATCCTAATGAGACGATTCAAGTATTGTTTTTTAAGAAGAGAAGAATCAAAAGATATGATAAACAAGAAAGAATTAACGTTGAATTAATTAATACGAATGATATATGAATGCATGTGTTTTTTTTTGGTACCTAACCGGCAAAATTTTTATTTGAAGTTCAACAATTGACCGAGCCAGAAAACATTCCCACTACTTTTTGCTGGTTTTCATGAAGAGGGTGCTTAAACTAATGGTAACAGCATGTATATTTTAACTTACACAAAAGAAGAAAGAGAGGGGAGTGAGTGAGAGAGAAATTCAATTAGGTTTTCTTAGCTAAACTTGTAGTCAGAGCGATAACACTAACAAGCGCTCTAGGCATAAAGAGAGAGATATATACAAACGAATCTATAGCACATGGTACGAACTCATGGACGGACACGTCATGCATGACTGAGAGAGTGAATATTTACTGATTTAGGTGAAAGGAGACGTCGCAATGGATGGCTTTCTGAACGTGTCTGTATTGTACGCAGAAATTTCCCTATATAAATGTATACGTTTTGTATCGAGCACTCAAAAAAGTGTTTATGCGCATAACACTGTACTTTCTTCTTCTTTTATCCTTTTTCTATCCAGTTTTGGTTATCGATTTTGATGCATCTATACCAAATCGGTCAAATCATTTTGGATTGGAAGTTTATTCGAAATATTAACGCTTGTCAGCAGTTATGATATGCCATAGTATCTACAAGGTAGTGGTCAAAATACTTATAATATCGGAAATAGAACTTATCAAATCAAACAGACTAGACAGAATTATGCTTATGTGAAGTAAATAGTTCAGCAGGTTTAAATTTAAATATTAGGCCGAGGCTTCCCAAATAATCAGCGTATTACAGTGGTGCGGTCTTAACCCTTTTTGAAAGACCAAAATTGTTGTAGCTCTTTTTTTTGCAAATGAAGAAGAATAGTTTCTATTACTCTCCTGATGATTCAATACTGAGTAGGCTTAATTTGTCGGAAAAAATTTTCATTCTTTCAAAAAGGCAAAATGACATGACGTACATTCAAATAACGTGGATGTCATCACGTACAGACAAGCTGCCAATTGTACAATTTCATTAAATTCCGTCAAAGCTGTCATACGTGAACCAAATTTTAAAAAAAACAGGGAACATTTGGTGCCGGCCATGATGTTTACTCTCTTCGAATTCCATGATAAACCGTGTTGTTCCGTGGACGACGACAAATTTTGAGCTGTCTGAATAAGTGGATGATCGATTGGAAAGCCCAATCCTAAAGACGAGGAAACCTCTTCTAAGCAAGAAAAATTTTAAAGTCCAAAAAGGTTTCTAAATAAAATTATCATGAATAACGTGGCTCCATCGGGTAATGCTATACTTTTCTATAGGACGTGTTTTGGACTGTCTGAACTAGCAGATGATGGCTGAGAAAGGTCATGAAGTCGAGAGCTTAAACGTGAACACCTGCCTTTATAGCTTAATATCACGGTCTCCAAAAATGGGGTTGAAACATTGTGTCAACCACCGCCTCGAAGATCTGAAATAAGCTTCATTCATATGTCCCAATTTATTTGCAGTCTCCCGGAATCCCGAACACAGCTGGTGAATGCTCATCATACTCTCTGGCCTTGGTAACCACAACCATAACGTTTGCGCTGGGGATAAGTTCCTTACCATATGTGTGTGTGTGTGTGTGTGTGTGGGGACGGGGGCTGACCTGTCATGAGCATCTCCCCACACGTAATTCAGATAAACCTTTGATCAGGTTGCGCTTTTCAACAGCCCGAGAAAAACTCTCAGTTTTTGCTCCAGGTGCATGGGGCTGATAGTTTTTCCTCACTACCTCGAAAACGTGGGGACGGCACTCCCAAAAGACTGAATGGAACAAGCCGTAGTCTATACCATCTGACCAACCCGTACTCCACAACACTTAAAATGTTGACAGTGTAATACGATGAAACCGCTCTGAGTAAAAACAATGTCTACAAGTGATACAAATCCTTCCAAGATGGCCGAGAAGATGCCAATGACGAGCCTCACTCTGGACGCCCAAGCATGTCTAGCAGTGAAAAAAATTGTTTTGAAAAACCGTCAAATCATTATCAAAGTAGTTACTGAGGATTTTGGCGTATCGGGTGGCTCATGCCATGAAATTTTTTCGAAGAATTTCAGCATGAGACGTGTGTCAGCGAAGTTTGTTCCGAAACTGCTTAATTTTGACCACAAGAATCGTGGCGTGAGCATCGCTCATGAGCTGTTGACAGACGTCAATGATGATCCTGATTTGCTCAAGAGGATCATAACTGGTGACGGATTATGGGTATATGGTTATGATATCGAAACCAAAGTCCAATCGTCAAATGGAAGAGCCCAGGTGAGCCATGACCAAAAAAGCACACCAAATTCGATCAAATGTCAAAGTTTTGCTCACTGTTTACTTCGATTACCGTGGCGCAGTGCATCATGAGTTCTTACCATATGGTCGTACGGTGAATAAAGAGTATTATTTTGACGAAGAATGCGTTCAGATTTATGGAGAAACAATTCACGTTTTTTGCATCACGATAATGCTCCTGATCACTCATCTTTGTTTGTGAGAGACTTTTTGGCACAAGTGTGTTTTATTTGGAATTACTTTGAAGGGGTCACCATAAATATTGACGAATAAATTATTTTTTCCTAAAAACACAAGGTCATCTTACGATTTGAACACACCTCGTAAGTTGCTAATATTCAATTTTGACAGTATGAAAATTACATCATTTAGACAAAATATTTTCCATTATCAGCAAATACATTTCAACATTTTTGCCAAAAGCCTTGATGCCATCGGCAAAGAACATCTGCGAGGTCTGGTTGAAAAACTGAGTGAAATGGTTGTCACAGGCTTCTTCCGACAGCTGCTTTCCTTCGTCGAGTGAGTTTTACAGGGATCAAAACATACAATAGTCGAAACACACTTTGTCTGGATTACACTTTAAGGGTATCAAAACCTTTCATATAAGCTTATGGCATTTTCGTAGAGTCATCAAGGATATATTCAAACAGCTTTTGTCAGGATGAAAGACATTTCTGTTCGATCATTCATTCCATTTGGGGGCTATTTCTTTGAACAGGCTGGCGTAAAAGGTCTATTTTTCTACAACTGATTTCAAAATCAATGGCTTAACTATCTGGAGAATAGTTTCTGATGTGCAGTTCTCTAACCACCCTCTGACTCATGCAGCCACATCTATTTCAACACACGTTTTGACTTTGAAAACGCTTGTGACAGCTCACTACTCCTTTTTTACGAGCTTTAATGGTTAAAATTGCCACACGCTCTCCGTTTTTCTTGAGTAATTTCCGCTCAGCCCTTTTGGTGTGGTTTCGACATGACATGACAGGTTCACTTCAATCCATGGACCGCGTCCTCCAATTAGCAAATCCTATTGTATTGTATGTAAATGTATTGTATCCTATTTATCTACTAAAGGAGCGTTAATCTATGGATAATCCTTGAACGCTATTACATTACTAGTTTGGTTACCAGATCCACCTTTTTCAGGTATTCATTTAAATAGAAACTCATCCTACAAGCTTCATCAATCTCCGTAACCGAACTTCGCACTTAGAGTGGAGGTCCTAGACGAACCATGGTAGACCCCCGCTAATTCAAAGAAAATCAATAACATTTTGAAACTGTTATTCAAGCACATACTGTTGTACCCATGTTAATAAGAAATATCTTACAAGTAAGCAAATATGTCTTAAACTATTGATTTAATGATTTGAAACATTGCTGCACTCATCAAGCAATTTCTCTTCCAAATCAATCTAAGCCATTAAGTACAAGCCAAAAATGGAATCACACACGTTTAATCCAAAATCCACTTGTGAATTTTTTCTTCATTCATTTTTTTGCTTTTCTTCTTTTTCTCCTGAATCAAAGAAACGATTTAAAAAAATAAACAAAATTTGAAAATCTCTTCAAGTACTTCAAATCTCCCCAAAAATATCCAATCTATTATCTTTATCCAATACACATGACTGACTAGGCGAGCATATGTATGAAGTATTCGCCAAAATTTCATTTCTATTTACAGACTAGATAATTGCAATTCGTGATTCTTCAAACGACTAGGTCAAGATGAACTACAAGTCATTTTAAATTTATTTATTATCAAGGCACAATGGGGACCAGCTTTCAACTCTTTAGCTCATCTTCATGCACGATCTCGAGGAGATTTTCTTTTATTTCGTAAATTATGTCAAAATTTTGACATGTTTTAATGAGAAGAGGCTGCAATGGAAGATTTTATAATGCATCAGAAGTGTATGTTGTTAATTTAGCTGATAATGGTTAGAGAAACAATGAAGGGAGGCAGGTTCTGTATGTAGGAGATGGTAAGTCAGAAGTGTCAGAATCTCCCAACACATTTACAACTGGAAAAAAAAAATATTATTATAAGAAATATATTTGTAGAGTTTACACCGACAGTCTCGGCAGTTTTATTTGCCAAAAATTAATCGCAATTCTACCAGGAAGTTCATTTTAAAACCGGATTCTAATTACTAGACTCTCTAGTAAATATATCGAATGGGATACCAAAAGTAGGTCCCTGAATCTATCTTCAAATTTTTATGTAAAACAAGTTGCGAATCCATAAATCTTCGTTATTTTTCTATGTAGCAAAGCATGGATGTTAACTTTATTTCTAGTTCATTCACCTATTTCCACCTATTCTTCTCATCTGTCATTTCTTATTCACCTTTTTCTCAACGACATTCATCCGAATATAGGCCTAACTGTTTTTGGTGGATATTTCAATGTATTTCGATTTTGCATAGTTCAAATATATTGAATTCTACCAACAATAATCTTAGCATTGTTATATGAAATGATTTCCACAAACATGCGTGATTAATCACACAACGCTCGCAATAGTTTTCCTTCATTGTGTGGTGAATTGGCGGGAGTCAATGGAGCGTGGGGATTTTGACTTCGCTTCCAATGTGAATGTTGATTGTTTGAGCCTTCTTGATGATTGTAGGTGAAAATTGCGGAGCAGGAAAGAACGATTGCCGGTAACGAGATGTGCCGAAAGTGGTATGACGTTGATGTGGAACATGAGGTCGCGTGAGTTATTTTATTTTAAGCATTTCGAGAATTCAATTGACGTTTTAGTTTGAAGATATCGAGGGCCATAATAACCGAAGCGGCAGCAATTCGCAAGGGAATCCCTCTGCTTACCGCATACTACATCATTTTCCGAAAAGGAGTGCCGTAAGAGATTGGACTGAACCGATACGTGGAAGATGTGGTCCAAGTGTCCGCTTGAAACCAGCAAGTTCATTATGAGATAGATATTTCTTCAATTCTCGTCCAGAAAGGGGTGAAAGAAACGCGTTTCTTGACAGCAAGTCTCCCGAACCTGGGGTGAATTCGTCAAATTGGGAGTTGATCAGATAAGGTGTTGTATGACCTAGAAGCTAGTCTTCGGCACTTGGCTGCTAGTTTCATATGCTCACTATCGAATGTTATGTAAGTGTAAGTTAAGTATTTGCCTACTCCTTATAGAAATTGTCTAAGTTTTATCTGAATTTATTTTCGTCTTGCGTCAATGGAAATAAGCATAGAATACCCGTGGAAGGTTAGACAAACGTTGCTTGTGCTTTTCAATTTCGCAGATATGAATATCGCATGCCTGGGTGTGCGTAAGATAGAGTACAGGACTCTCTTTACGTTATGAACTTCAAGGAACTCCAGCGCTAGTTGTATTCAAACTCAAGAAAATCGTGGCCATTTTAGTGCGGGATGTTCTAATTTGTAAGAGTAAGGCAACATTTTGGGTAAACTGCAACATTTTGAATTCAATTATTTCGTTTTATAGCCTAGCAAACCTGATCAAAGGCCACCATTATGCCCATTGTAATAAAAGATTTTACCATCCTGCGGTTGAAACCGGTTCTGATGTGATGGAGCAACAGCCATGGTTCCATAGAATAGTTATGTTCAAATCTTTCGGTAAAAAACTTTCCTTTTCATGGCCTATATAGTAGGGTTTTGTAAGTTTGTTTTTCTGGGTGTCTACAATCCAACGGAATGAAGTCTCTCTTGAATCCACAAAGACCTCAGCTTTGCCTGCTGAGTGAAATCATACCTTAAACTCCTGAAAGCAGTTTAGGCAAGAAGTTCAAGGATTATTGATTAATAGAACCTTGATTCGTTGCCGAAGACCAGGTTATACTTATTTTTCGAATGCGGTGGACCTAGTTCAAGATGTCGAAATGCGTTCTCAACCAGAAATCAAGTAGATTCGATGATTGTAAAGGACAGAGTATAGATAAAGATTGTGGGATTTCAACTTTATTTAGGATTTTTAGTTATACAGTGGTTGAGAAAACCGTTTATTCTTGCTGAAACTGAAATTCAAACTGTCCTGAGATGTTTCTGTCCAGGGATGATTTGTTCTCTAAGAATGAGATAGAAGTAAATCCTGCAATTCAATGGCAATTTGCAATTTGCATAGTCTGAGACTTTTGCAAAAGGATTACCCACATCAACACGTAAGTATGCCTGTTGAATTTAGGCGAATGCTAAATCCTTGTCAACTACAACTCAATGAAACGGATTTGTACGAAATCGGGTTGTTCTTTTGCAATATCTTTAAACGATGAATTCATCGAGTATATAGTAGTAAAAAACAAAGGTTGCTTTTTTTGAAGGTAGCAAGCTTGTAAATCTTCGATTTAGATGGAACATTAGATCCAACTACAAGTTTTAATGGGTAAGTTTGCTAAGTCAAATCTTATTGTGTAATTGTTTCTTCCCTGAAATTTATTACAACCGTGGTAAAAAAACCCTTTACAACCAATCTTTTTGAGTTCAATTTATCCGTCACAATTCAAAAACTAAAAAAATCTGCAAAATACGAAATGAATCAGGATGCTTTCCTTCCTGTTTCCTTTTTTATTCAATGAGTGTTTTTAACCATCTATCAAAACTCATCGAGCAAAAACAACCCTTACTCAATTCAGCACACTGATCTATGACAGTACGCAGATGAAGGAGAAACGTCTTCTAAACAAATCAAATTTTTCAGTATCTTGAAATTTTGGAAAATATGATTGCGTTAGCGACGACGGGATGTGATGTGCAATACGATCCGCGAAATGGTTTCGTTCACTTTTCATTTCCAGCCTTACTGCAGCAGAGCTGTCAAATTCTTTGAGAATTAAAGGAAACATCTATTACGCTTAAAAATTTATGAAAAGAACCCGAAATAGTTTTGCAAGGCAGTAGCAAATCTAAAAAAAATAATAGTTTAAGCTAATCAAACTGGACCCAAAGAAGCCAAACCCCGGATTGCGTTGTCAAGGTATCGAGGGATGGGCTTAACAACTGGTTAGGAAGTATAATGTCAAATGTTAGTCAACTTCATATAGATTCCTAGATTTCGTCAAAACAGACAACTGGATCCTGTACAAAATATCGATGAATGAAAATATTTTATCCAGTAAAAATTGTTTATTTCAGAAAGGGTCGTATCGTAGAGAAATATCACTTAAATTTAGATGGTTTGAAGTGCTTACCAGCAAATGATTTCGGAAATTCTAATTTCCAAAATCCAAAAGAAATTCATCCCTTGGATGGCCATAAACTCTATACTAAAACTTTAGAGCTCCAGCAGGTTATACAACTCATAGGACTCACTTTAGACCGTGTCTATTCCAAGTTAATTAAGGGGTTTATTAGATGGTGTGCAAGTCGTCAATATTAATCCAATACTTTCTAAATTGGAAGGTCTTCTGGCATATTGAAACGTCATAGTCATAGCGGCTCGAGCCGCCACCTTGATGTGCAGAAGGCAAGCGCTCCAATGAGTCCGCTATCCCGATTAAATATAAATCTTCACCATGAAATCTATTGCATTCATTCTTATTGTTGTATTGAAACAATCACCACGGAAGGGTGCAATAACACTCCCACACGTGTCGGTCATTCGTGGTAACAAAATAAGAAATGCCATCTAAATTGTTCGTTGCAACAAAAAAAACCGACAACAATGTGAATTGCGGTCAGGAATTAGTTGCACAGTGGCAGATAATTGTGTCAATCGATAAACAATTAACGAAGAAATCATCAATACCAATGGAAGAGAATATTATGCCAATCGATATGTGGCATTCAACACAGGAACTGACACATCCACACAAACATATAAATGTGCAAACATAAATTTATTCTTCAATTCTTTATGCTTTGGCTCTCTCGCCGCGGGAAACTTATATATCATATAGCCATATGATTATTTTCGCAATTATTTCCGCCTAGACAAATGTGTCATGCAATTAAAGGAAAAATATTACATGAAACGAAAACAAAATAGAAAAAAATTACAAATAAAAGTACTAAAGATTGAAGACATATTGTATGGTAGGTAGGAAAAAGTACGTGGAATTCAAGTAGTTTTTGTACCAACTACAGTGGTAGAAAGATACAACGGAGTACAGAGAGCGCGCGTGAAAGAATGCGCCGAAGAAAAACTATTTTTATATGTTTTCATATGAGAACCTGCTGTTAACACTCATCATATCATCAATGTTGTGGATGAATAGTCGAATTGTAAACTTTTAGTGGGGTTCAGAATATTTTCTTTCCATTTTCATACACACTTGGTTTACTTAAACCTTTTTTATAATTTGACGATCGTAAGTGATCTTCCTCCATTTTTACACTCTAATTTTTCTTTTCTACTACTCAACGGAAATTGAAATTGAAGACTTTAACTACTACTTCCACTACCACTACTACTTCCGCTTACCGCACTGGAAAATATGTTATGAAGGGTTTATTTTTAAGATGCAGAAACGAGGCGGGTTTGGAAAGAGTAACTCGCAGCTACGTTGCGCATTAATCCTTGTGGCTGCTGCACGCTGCTGAAAAGCAAGGTTCAAAAACCTCATCAAGAAACAAGTCAACAAGATCATTTGTGCTATCTGGGATTATATTCACGACTTTAGCCCATTAGAGAACACGTCAACAACGAAAGCACACGATCACAGTTTCCAGTCGTATTTTAATACTGTTGGTCCTTGCTATAAGGAGTCCTTTAAAAGAGCATATGTCCACGGTTTTCTGAAAGACTAACCCAGACTCAGAAATTCGAAATATGATGCACAAGAGGTCGCTTCTGCCTTCCTCTTGCCGTAAAACAAAGATCAGACCTGATATAACAAAAGGTTCGATTCTTGGCCCACAGATTGTGATCGGTTGCGACTTTCGTTGCAAGTGATGGAGTGGATGATCACCCGTTAATGCAGCCTAACGCATGAAAAACCTGATTTGGCCAAAATCAACCTTGAGGGAAATCTACAGAGCGAGAATGGCTCTGAGAATGATTGAGGAGATTATTGTTGGGTTAAAGAAAACGGAGAGTCGCTCGCAAAGTTGCAATTGAAGGCCAGGTACTCAGTCAACTGGCCCATCATGGTCAACAGTAGAGACCAGTCCCGAAGAAAAGATACCTTTCGATGAGTCCCCATAAGTCCGTACTACTATATAGACTGAAAGTTGGGGCTAAGTCTCTTCTAAGAGGATCGTTCCGAAAGCAAATCGTCTTCAACCCACACTTTAATTTTTGACTTTGGCCTTTCGATCATGTCGCATATGATCCTGTCAACACAGAAAGCACAAACACCTCGTCTCAGAGCACTAAGATTTTTCACTTTTCTAGCCTTAAAGAGTGACACAAGTGAAAGATTTCCTGACGATAAATAAAGGAGAATAAAGGAGAATAAGGGAGATTGTCAGTTAACACTTCGAAAACAGTATGGTATTGAGAGCCATAACACAAAGCAAGAAACCGTTCATCACTTCCAAACAAGGCTTACATCCACTGAAGGTCCTTTTAATTCATTCATGAGACAATCCTTGAGGAGTGATTGATTGGTGGCCTCTGGAATGAATCTAAAAGCTAAATACAAACTTGTAGTGTCAGCAATTAGATCGGCTTTAACGAACAATGCATTATAAGCTTTTTGCATTAGTCAACCGTGGCAGAGCCATCTTTACCATGACGGTACAAGACCGCCCACAACTCCTGGTAAACAGCGTATGTTCAGGCTGATCGATCGGCGACCATATTCACCCGATACTTGCTCCAACGAATTATCAATTGTTTCGATTCCTGAACAACTGCTTGCTGGGTGGGGGGTACAAAACTAAAGAAGATCCCCGTACAGAACTAGAAAACAATTTAGAGGGTATGTGGAAAGAATTCTGAAGTAGATTGATACAACAAATCCCTGCAAGTAGAAGATAAGTTAGCGATAATATTGGTGATTATAGATTAAGTCAAAACCGACAAAAACTTTAACAAACAGCTAATGCAAATAGTGTATGAAATCAATATGTTGATTCATCCAAATCTTTGTGAAATTATTCAAAATAAAATTAAATAGCGGATTCCTTGTCATATTTCCATTAAAACCAAAAATGTTTAACATTTTCAAGATGATCTCAATCGAAAATAGGCCCAGGACCTACTGATCAAAGTGGATCACTAAACATTTCCCAACCTGTTGTCAAAAAAATTTCCCCAGTGATCATTTCACAAGCGACAACAACAAAATATATATACATTAAATGATCAGGTACTCACTTTGTCAAAAAAATGGCATTTCGACTTACCTGGAAAAGAAAAAGAAATAAAAATAAATTTTTAATGTTGTTTTTACAAAAAATTATTAGCAGTTAGTAATTATTCTTTTCTAAAAATTATAAGCAATTAAACCTGATGACATCGAATCCTTCTTGAATTAAAATTAATACATGCAGATCTCAGTACAAACGTGATCTACATAAGCAACAAATTTATATATTTAATATATATTTGATATTCGAAATCGATGTGCGTTTCTGCGCCCACATGACTCAAATTATCATCGAAACTCTCTTTAGTATATAAAACAGCCCATTGTCCTTACAAATAAAACACAAAGTCTCAAAGTCGGCTAAAACCACTATAACCTTTTCATCAAACTATAGAAAGACCATCGACCTGCATCTGGTGGAAATTTGGCAACATGTGCAGGATGTGAACGCAAGAAATAGGGATAACTATCCTCCTGAAAAATGACTTAATTTCGAAATCATATTGAGCGACTTCGGTATCCGATCATCAAATCTGTACAGTGTTGATCAATCTTTATTTTCAAAGTTAAACTATTGCCACATGCCACATTTCGGACTGTTAATCACCCTTGGATGTTTCCAAAAGGATGGTCCATTTTGTTTCTCCATGTACCGTTCAAAGCCAAAGTTTTGTAACTTCGACAGCTTCAGAGTAATAGAGGTCCTTTACATGTAAAATAATTAGATTTAATTTTTCGTTTAATTTAAATGTATTTATTTATTTAGAATTTAGTGCACAGTAGTCCCTTGCGACAACTCTGCATCGTCGAGGTTGATTCAAAAAGAAAAAGGATCTTGTTTGTGGTGAGAATCTTAACCGTGTGTGATACGATCAAGATGAGTTAGCTAAGGCATCGGATCTGCTTCAATTTTTGAAGAAATCGCATATTCTTCCATAGTTCGAGAAAAACAGGCATGGAAGTAGGAATATTGACCAATTCCTGTAATAATAATCCTTTGCGGGTGGTAACTGCCCATCATAATATCTATAGAAAAAATCCAGTCTTTGAATGCTCGTTCCTATTCAAAATTGAAAGCAAAAGCAACACTTGTATTATTATTCAGACAAAGTTCGAGTCCTGTTTTTATTATTTGTAGCTCGATGAAATCCTTTGAATAGATATTATTTTGACATATACAGTCATTTTGCATATTTATTTTGATTTCAACAGTTGAAAATGTTTAGTGTCATCTACGATTTTTTAATTTCAAAACAGTTGACAAGGTTTTCCCAAAGCAGGAGTGAAAAAAATCGTCAAAGTAAATGCATGTGTCTAACGTTACTTTTTTGGGTCGCAATGCCTTAAAAGCACTATGAAAGGACAAAAACAGATCTCGAGAACTATGATAGGACAAGGTCTGAATCAACATTCATTCGAAGGAATCACTCATTCTCTACAAATATAAGAAAGCGACTTGCTTGCAGACTTGAAACACACGTTAGACAAAAGAAAAAATAGGAAAGAAGAGGGAGATAGAAAATTCCTAGTATTTTTGACTGTTTTTCTATAGGTGAATTTTTAAGATGCAACATAATATTACTAACTTTCTACTGCTATGGTCTAAATTTTTAAGCAAAAATACTAGCTGGCAAGACGCACTCTTTCATAGATTTTATAGGTGTAGGTGTAAAGCGCCAGCTTTCATTACTTCAGGGGTATAAGAATGAAACAAATTCTATGAAGGTTCTTTCGATTTCATTGGCTGTACTTTTCTGATTCATAACGCATTCCGCATTTTTTTGTGATTTTAATTCCATCTGAAATTTGCTACGAGTTTTCTACATTTACTGAAATTTCCTACTTATATTTCGTTTCTAGTTTCTGATAAACGAATTAAAATCAATTAACATATTAAAATTGCCTTAAAAATGTCCACAAGTGTTGACTTACATTCTGAGTACAATTAGTTTGAATAGTACCGACAACACTTTCAACTACCGTTATAGTTATGATAAAGTTAAACTCAATTTTGGTGTTTGTGCTCAGTACTGTTTGGGAAGTGATCATGGAAGTTGGTAATTCAACAAACGTAGAAATTATGAAAATATATCATCCAAATGAGTATTCAGTTTATCAAACACTCTTCACGCTCATAAATAACTGTTAAATTTGTTCGTTGGGATCACGGCGTAATATGGCGTCTGTTTAGTGATGATGATTAAAATCACACAACTGTATATGTTGAATGCAATAGGAGATAGTTAAACGAATATTTGTCGCTCGAACTGGAAGTCTTTTGTATAGTTTGTTTTCAACAGTGGAACTTGTGATACATCTTGCATTTGATCGTCCTGTTGCGAATTTCCGGAGCCGAATTATTTCAAGATCTAGCAATAAAAACTGGCCACCAAGGTTATGCGATCTCACAGCGAAAGAAATTGTCGTAGGGGGTTTTTGTGATCCTTGACTTGCGAGAATAAACCAACGATCCGCGATCTAAGACAAAACATTAAACAATTCAAGGAAAATTTACCATGCGATCTGCGTGAGAAAGTTTTGGAAAATTGGTATCAAGAGTCACTTAATCCAAAGAAGAAGAAGAGGAAATTGCAACTGTATTATTTTCTGAACTTATTTTTGTTCATTGAATAATTTCAAATGAAAAACGAATGCAAAAATAAGTTGATTAGTAGATTTTATAAGGAGAATTTCACAGTAACTATCTTTTTTGACGTTGTCTTACGCAATTCAAATTTCGCATTATTAAAATATTTTAAAAACAAAATGCAATTTATGTTTTTATTTGGAAATAATCTCAATGCAATTTCAAGTGCATGAGATAACATCATTCACAAACACGTTACGCTTCAACTAATTTTCACTTTTTTCGTCTGGACCAAGCAGACAGCTCAAACCAAAACGACCAAGTCATATGCAGAGCCAGATAATTACAATGTTGCTAAAAGTTTTGCATTATCATTACCATAGGTGAAAACATGTTTAATTTATTTTTAACTCTAGAAATCTGCACACAAAAAAAATCTATAAGAAAATAAAAAACCGGCAAGAAGCTCTCTTAAAGATTTTTCAGTTTTGACCTCTGACTCGGACTTTCCAGTTCAGCACAACTTCTATAGATGAAGTACCATTGAGTACGTTCATTAACATATGAAGTGTACACATATGAACAATATTCATTGTCGGTTCTTGTCCTTCTCTGGGAGAAATTTCTAATTATTAATACACATATGAAGAATAACTTTTTCCAACTTGACTATGAATTTTCGACCCACTTAAAATATTTGTGCATCATTGAAATTATTTTACAGTGCGTCAACACCATTTGATGCGATTTTAACTATTTCTTCAAAGGTTATGGTCGTAATATATTCAAATAAACCGTTAAATGTCGTTGGAGATACATGTATAGAGATACATATATGGCTTAAGTTTTTCATGCACTCTTTTAATGCAGTAAATTTTTTAAGATTAGTGAAACCATCGCATACCGGCATTTTTCTTAGTGTTATTTTTTATTTACTTTTTTTAACTATGATTTAACATCTGAAATTTATAATGTCAAGTATCACAAATTGTTTTTTTTTAGACCTTTCTTTCCAGTGGTTCACAGAAAAATTTTCAAATTAAATGTTGTGACTCTAGCATGTAGCATGCATGATCCGACATTAATTGTAAATTCATTGGATATAGTTAATGCTAATCAATTTTTTGTACACATATTTTGATTTTGTTTAACTATGAGTGAATGATTTTTTTGAGTGCGTATCATCAGCCAGTTTAAAAATTTTGGAAAGTTGATTTTAATCAGTAATGTCCACGTTATACGACTTAATGCCCTATAACAACGCTTAAATTAATTATCAATTTAAAACGTTGTTTGACTATTTTGTTTTTATCAGTTCATTTTTAAACATGATCAAGCAAACAAGAGATAGGTAGGTTGAAATACAAAATACTGGGTCAAATCTAAGATGAATTGGAAGGGGAATTAGAAACTGGTTTAATCACGGAGTTTATCATTGTCAAAAATTTTATTTTTAACAGATGCATTTTTTATCGCGGTATTATTCAACTGGACATCCAAGTTTCAGTTTTAATTTTGATTTTTAAATATGAAAGTTGTATGTTAGCTGACTCAAACATACTTTGAAATTCATCGTCATCACGCTAGCTGATCATTGAGACTGAAACATCTATGCAAATCCACTAGTTTACAGAAAGCAAATGCGTTTGATGCACTTTTTTAAACTTATTTTGTATATAAAATGCCTATTGACAAATTTTATTGGTTAGGTCAGACGTCAATTGAAACATCACTGAGTTTCCCGAAAACAATTTTTATTAATTTTGTCAACTTGTTTACACTATTTACAACTCCTTACCTAAAGCACTGGAGAAACGACATTTAATGTTCTTTTATCAATGTGAACTCCAAATTCTTTTGCTTTTATTATTTCTGAAAACTTTCTCAAGTTTTCATACTGTTTTACAATGTGATTTACACGTGTTCTACCGATGGCTCTACTTATCATACTTATCATCTGATTATCATTTCATTGTCATTTGATTACCATCTCTACTATTATCAGCACTTCATTACCGACACTCTAAGAGTGCGGGATGTTTAAAAAAAAGAGGATTTATCTTCTTTATATACATAGTACCGTCCTCTTCCCTCAAATTATGACTTATAAAATGAACTCTGAAAAATCCCAAGATTATGAGATTGGGTGAAACTCAAACTTTGGTTACTTTTAAAAATCAAATTCATCCACAACAGAATCAAAGACGGTGTCCTTTTGCTTATTGTGTCACCTTCTACAAGCGGTGAAATCAGAATAAACTGCAATTTGTAGGTTGAAACACAGATATTTCATGACTACCCACGCAAATATGAAAAAACTTAGATACTTTCACTTGTTAGACTAATTTTGCTGTTTCTTCTGTTTTAATCAAAAACAAACGAACAAACACTGATCTTGGTAATCCTTTTTGTGTTTTCAAAAATATAAACTTCACCTATTCCTATCTTAGGCTGAGCATCATCAATACGATAGACGTGATGGGATCACTCATTTGTACCTCATATCCCAAAGCAAACCGCAAAATAAGAACAAAAGCGAGAATAAATTAGGAACATCCGCCAGATCCCAAAATAAGCTGCAAAGTAAGAACACGGCTTATCCGACTTATACCCCTGGCTATATGAAGAACCGTGGATACCCTTACACGCCAGCCTAAATTCCCATCATCACATCATCACTTTAATACCATCTCGTCCTAGAACGCACGACAAAGGAGAAACACTAATTGCTATTATTCCTTTTTGTGATTTCAAAAAGTCAATTTAGCCTCTTTCTACCTTAACCTCCGCTTCATCAATCCTTAATTACAACTTCTGTTTACACATACGCACCTTAAGCGCTGCCCAGGACGATCTGATGGTCTTATTCGTCTTGATTATGAGTATAATTAAAAAATGAAAGAAAGACATAAAAGAATACTTCAGCGGATCTCTAAGATTGATCAAACGCTGCACAACAAAGTCACTTTAAGAGACAGAGAGTTCTGGAGACTGTAGTTCGCTTGTCACCCCACCGGTAACGATACTGATACTGACTGGCAACTTACTAGACGCAAGGACATAATATAAAAAAAATATTACAGATTAAGGATACTGAAATCTGCTCTAAAGCAGCATAAGTGCCTCCTATAAAAAGGTGAAAATTGAGAGAACATACAATAACCCTAGCGAAGGATTGATCGTCGTTCTCTATGATATACGGCCCATCTTTGGTCTTGGTATCCAGGATGTTTCCGTGCCACTTTCTCTCACTTTCCATCGCGTCCTCCAACTTCAGAATCTGCATAGGTTAACATTATCTTGGCTTTCGTCCTTCATCCCTCCCATCTAACACTTTTCCTGAAATTCGACTGAAGTCCATTCGTTGCAGGTGACCAACCCACTGGAGTTTCTACAGCTTTATTAGTTTAGAGACTTATTCTCTTCGGCGATATCTTATTGTTGTATTTATACAACTATCATCTCATATCTTTGTCCATTCCAATCAATCTACCGACAAGCCGAAGAAGGCGTTAAGCATTTTTCCGGATGGTTGCAGAAGGGTTCATTCTTCGCATCTGAGTGTCTTTTTCCAGATACATATATGACACTTCCAGACAGGAACTTTTTTCGGATAATTGTAGAGAGGCCCAGGCTTCGCAACTATGGCATAAAGGCCGTATTATTGGTTTTTATATATTCTATTTATTATCCTGTGCATGACACTAGTGCAACATATGAAGGTGAGTTTTGACTTTTCCCGGAAAAAATTCATGATTTGATCAACGTATCCACCTCAGATCTAACACACTTGTGCTAGCGTTTTCTATAATCCCTAAAACACTTCTGATATTCGGTTTTTCATTGGGCTAACCCTTCTGCCTACGCGGTTAAATCTCCTCAACCTTGGTAAACCTACGTCGACAAATTTTCCTCGTGTTAACTACAGGAAAGAGACACAAAGGACCAAGTCCAGTAAAAACAGCGGCTGAGGCTTGATGATTTTGGCTGTTTTAGCCTGAAAATTACGAATAAGAAGTATGAGCTAGGACTTTTTAAATATCGTAACAAATATTCCTACACAAAAGACTTCAAGATCATATTCTGACATGACCTTAATATCTTCTAGGAAGAACTCACAATAAACGACGCAAGTCGAAACGAAAGTCTTTACACGTAACTGTACATTTGAGTGTAGTCTTTTTCTGTTAAGCATTTCTTAGCTGATTCCTTGAGTTTCCTTACCCAATTCTTTGAGCCAAAGTCACAACGATATACCCAGATTTTATTATTAATAAAGGCTCTTTTGATCTTGGCCAGCTCTTTGACAGTGGTCATACGACAGTAATTTTAGTGCAAACCTCGGTGCAACACGTTTCATGGGTAAATCATAGCTTTAATAGTCGTAAAGTATGAGCGAATCGATATGCTAATATCCTGAACAGTTTCTTTTCAAACAAAAAGTGTGACAGCTTGCCTACAATGTTCCAGATTCTTCGTTGATCTGTCAGAATGTACTGGAAAACCCGAGTATCTAAAAACTCTCCGTCGCAACGTACTTCACTGATTTAACGTTTACGCATATTGTTGGCCTTCTATGGAATCCAGGACAAGCATCGTCAGTGACATCTTTTGGCCTCTCTATAAATATCTAAAATAACTAAGCCTTTTTGACTTTTGAAAGTAGACACACAGTAATCAACATTTTAAATGAACTGAAGCACCTGATTTTATTTTTCACATGCAGACACCTTGTTCCTCTTATTTATTTAAAAGTATTGTCAAGCGCACTAAATACATGTGTATCCTTTCAGAAACACGTTAATTAGTAGCCCATGTATAGAAAATTGTCCACATGTCCAAATTCATCCATGGTTTACCTCACGAACATTGGTTTACCTGTCTGAGTCATCATTTATTTTTTTTTTTGTTCAATTCATAGGCAGTTTGTTTACAGCTAATTTTTTCGGGTTTATCACATTTATTTCCATAAAGTTTATCAAAAGTTTCCTTTGCTGATGAAAAGGAGTTCAACTTGATGTAGATTATTATTTTACTTGACATCAACATGGCAATCTAGCTTCAAAACCGATCTTCAAAACAGAGCTTGAGCTATTTCAGTGTCTAACCAAATAGAAGAGTGACCAACCTGTTCCTCTGCTTCAGAAAGTTAGGATGTTGACAGTTCTGAAGTGTGATATTGACTGTAATAAAGTCACCACGGTGAGTTAGACAAGATTTATTAGGAACTCAAACTTAGGCACAATCGATGCTTGCTTGAACGTCGGTGATTAAATCCCAAAATTTTTTTTGAACACTTGTTTGGCCTTAAATTGTCGGTCATATAAACTAAAACGCCCATCTTATGTTCCAGCCAAAATTTTGTAGGACGTACAAAATAAGTAAGCAAATCTGTAGTTCTCGTATAGAAACTCATATTCCTTTAAAGTTGGTACTGAAGAGTACATATTTCACCTCAATCTATGACATTTTTTCATTATTCTAGATGTTGTGAACCAACTCAAAATGAAGTTTGAAGCCCATTGGAGCCAATCCTTATCAAGTTCTCCCAGTGTCATGGGGTTTTGTTGTATGGGATTGTACGTGAAATGCTAGGAAGCTCTTTGAATTAAGACAGCCCTCCTTCCATCATCTGTCATGTGTCACTTTACTTTACTTTTGCAGACGGCCTTTTTGGCTTAAAACCTCGCGATAGGCTTTTCAGTTAATCCAGTATTGAAGATCACCGAAGCATGAACAACTTTCCTCAGTTCAATACTTCATCATAATATATCCTTTTTCATGTCTTGTCCTTTTTAATGTTGCTCGTCTGAGTTTGTGAAATCGCTCCTATTCGTAAAGTAGTCCTTGTATTTCGTTCTACGTATTGTCCGTATGCCCTATTTTTATCCTTGAGTTCTTCTCGCATTGCATGGTCAATGAGTAGTTTCTTTTCCACTCGTTGAAGCACATAAGGACTGTTACGGTTTTTGGCTTAATCCAGAGTTATTCAAAATGATCTGCAGGAGCTGATTGGGTTTTTTCCCAGTGTGGTTCTGTAAACGTTTGCTAACGACTCATTTTGACGGCTTGGACTCTCGAATATACGCTTTGAGATTTGAAAACGGCTATTAAAATCGTTTCGTATTTGCCTTACCGGCGGTTAAGGTAAGCGCAGGAACTTTGATGTATCTATTCTGAATCAGGTCACTTGATTGCGAATTTAAACATGAAAATGAACTTTCTTGGTATTGCTTGCATCCGCAGGCCTTGCTTTCTTGATGTCGAGGACGGGTTTCGGCTGTATGCAGCTATCTTTAGCTTGTTCTGATATCCTTGTCGCGGCGTGCATCTTTTTATAGATGCAACTTTTACCAGAAGAATGAAAAGTATAAAAATGAATTTTTAAACTTTTTTCGAGCTCAATACATTTGAATGAATTCATTTAATAACGTTCAAAATTGTACTAGACTGAATAATAAAGTAAATATTTGAATAAATTTCAAGAAGAAGAAATGTCAAAATTTTATATGCAATGAATATTTGGAAGACTTCTTTTTTCTTTTAACTTTTTTTCATTGATTAATCAATGAATTTTTTTGGCGTACTTTTTAAGTCGGCTCTTTTGAGTTCGAAATATTTTATATTTTTTTCAGCATAGGTCAATTCTCAGCTGTCTGTTAATTGCAATTTTTCCATGATTAGCATGTTCGCGATTTGCATCGAAAAATGAATTCGTTTTATGCCTATTTTGATTCCCATTATATTCATCCATATTTTAAATATTCACTGGTCATTCAGTATTGAAATTCCCCCTCACTCACTCTGATAGAGTGGTTCGCTGAAGCATTTCAGTATCTCATTTTGTTCCGCATATGTTAAACTTTCCAATATCAACATTATCCTGTCCCAACTTCGTGTCAATCGTTCCAACTTCATCGAGACTTAGACCGAGCATTAAACAGTGTCACAGTTCGCACCTCGATGAGAATTTTCTTTTAGACAAACGAAATTATTTTCTTCAGTGGAATTATAAACTTTAACTGCTTTCTACGTCTTTTTTTTTTCGCTGTAGTGGATCAAATAACATCTTTGGGTTAAAAGGAGGAATCCACCACTTTTAAACATTTCAATATTGTGTAAGCATTAGATCATTACCACAAATTTTCAAATAAAAGTTAATAAAAATTCCAAACAGACACTTGAAGCTTCCTTTCATCATAATTTAAATCTCGGAGAAATACAAATAAAAGATAATTTTTATGTATCTTGGATATAAAATAAGAAATTATCTTTGTTACCGAGGTGAAGGTACGTAATGTTGTCTTAAATATTCAACAATGATTGCAACGAATACCAAATTTTGTTAGAAGTAATCAACGGAGTTTAGTTTTCTTTTTTCTTTCCATCCTTTTGATGATTTTTCATGGAAAGAGTTAAACGTCAAGTATATTTTCTGAAGCTAGGCATACGCCAATTGAAGTATTTAAAGTTTAAAAAATTGTAAAATTAAGCAAGCACCCACTAGATTGGAATCATTTATTAAAAAAAAAATAGTGAGTAAAAAGAAATATTATCTTCCAAAAATCTGAGATAAAGTTTAATATAAAAGTTTATCTTTTAAATTGGGTTATTCCACCCGAAAAAAATAATTAAGAAATCTGTTCATGACTCGATTTTTTGACAGACTTATCACTATTGTTTTTTGAAAGTGATAACAAACTCAGTTTTCTGTTTTTAACTTGGTACTCATCAGTGAGTATCGTTATTTACTATCGTAATAGTTACTGGATTTATTTGCCTGCCGACTAAATGGGAGCAATTTAATTTATGCAATCATGTTTGATCCTTACAGGGCAAAAACAAAAACAAAATAATTTTATTTTGTCTCAATTCATTAGGAAACTTGGGTGGAACAAAGTGTAGATTGTTGCATTTTTGTAAGAGAGGGAAGAAATGCGCACTTCGTGTCAGCATCTTTAAAAAGGATGCACCTCAAAAAGCCAAGAACAATATTAGGTAAGTCATTGAAATTATACGAGGATCAGTCAGTATGGTTCATTCAAAAATAAATAAGTCCCCACGAATGTTAAACCAACACTAACTTTCGTCTACCATCACAACCACCGCGAAACAACTGGACATTCGAACCCTATTTGCCACAACAGCAGAAGGGGGCAGAAGATAAAAGCTATCCTAGCTTAATTTACAACCGTTTCATGCAACTAGAACGCAATCAAAAAGGAGAGTTGACGCACTGTACAGTCATGGAACAAGAGGCTGTTGTTGGTGTCTATAAAATGACAGAAACGATCATCAGCAGAGCTTCAACTTGCAAAAACTTTGTGGAGAGTTTAGCACCAACAAAACCAAGAGTGGGCTCTCAAAGTAATAATAGTTTATTGGTTGTCAGTTACGTCCTGAATGTCGAACTCCCAGTGACAACCAGACTACCAACTAAACACTTCCTCTGTCACACCGAGAACTTAGCCTGGAACCGTTTGACACATTACTTCGGATAAGGCCTCATTATTCGTTGCCTAGCGAATAATCTAGGAATAATCAGAATAACATATCAAAGCAACACTCATTTACGCTTGCAAACCACAAACAGCGACTGATTTATGCAAGGAGGTACAAAACAAACTGAATTTTTCTAAATAGATGTTTCTGGTGGTACCATCTACTTTTAACTTATCTCTTAGGGTCTGACACCTGTCAGACATTTGTTCTCCGCTACCAGGGAAAGTATAATCACTTTTTGTTCAGTGAAAACTGAAGTATTGCATTCCATATGACAGTCTATTTTTGTTATTGGCAGAAGTGTCAGCATCAAGCAAAGAGCTCGATTTTAACTTGATAAATCTTTAAGAAAACTATTTGAATCATAAATCAATCGTATGATGCACATTCTGTAGGTCCTAGACCTCAGTTGTACACACGTTTTAAAAAAACGATCGTGACGACATAAATTATAACTAGCATGTTGGGCAACTGAAATTCGTGTTACCAAACGATTCTAACAAAACGATGCGCCAAATTTTTTGACAAAAGCTTGCTCAAAATCTTCTTTAAAATACGTACCATTGTATTAAACTTATCGGCTACATCCATTCATAGCATTTGGTGGGCACAATTTGGCTTACAGAAGAAGTGTGCACGGTTTATGCCACAAAATTAGACAGATGTTTAAAAATTTCTTAGAATTTTATAATTTTCTAAGAAAATGTTTCGAAATTTTCCATGAATTTAACAAATTTCTTAGACAATTAAAGTGCGGCAGTGGTAAGATCGCGTAGTAAGAATTCACTTCCTTCATCAATCGAGTTTGATCGTCGTTTTCTGTGTTTTCTCTCTGGCATACGTCTCGCAGCCCTTATTGCATATAGCAAATTAGGTATTTGCTCTTTCTTTCGTTTTTCATTCACTTCACGCAGCAAACGCTCAGCCTTTAAAATCGATCCTCCTCGAAAATTTCGAGCTTTTGGTGATTATATTAATCGCCATTAAGCTCCTGAGCGTTTTTCTATTGAACGCTGTTAAAGGCTTTTATCCTTTTACACGCTTTAGAGCCCATGTGATATAACAGAAACGAACGTCTGATTCGAAGGGATCATTCTTCCAGTTACTTCAGTTGCTTTGTTTTCATGCTTGCTTCTTTTATGCCTGGCTATCCGAAAAAATGCATACTGGATCAACTGGAGGGATTAATGGTAAAGGGATCCCTTTCTTAGCATCGTTCCTCCTCCTTTGCATTTTGGGAATTCCTGTCACCCGAGTGCGTCATAAGGCACAGAAAATGGGAGACTTGGCCTAAAGTAATGTGTAACGGGAACGGTAACGGTTTCAGTGTAGGTACTCCGGATGACAGGGGAGGTAATTAATCGGTAGTCTCGTAACTGGTGTGGAACTGGAACTCCAACACTCAGAATGTTAATAGCTTTTTTAACCTCTCAACGCCTCCTCCCAAGATTATTCCTCTTTTTTTTTATTTGACCAAACAATCATATTAGGCCACTTTGGTCTCATCATTCTACTTTGGGTCGTGTCCTTTGCATTGGGCGCGTTAATTTTCAGTTCCACCTTGAAGCATGTTTAAGGAAATTTTTTCATCAAGTTTAGAGTTCCATGATAGGTGTTAGTAACATCAAGATAGGCTATTTGTTGCTTCGATCCAGAAACCAATGCACTTTTATTCTCAATTAGGATTCGGGATGAGGATTAGAGTTAAGTTACACTGCAGTGGGGGCTCAGTCTATTTTTCTGAATTAACCAAAATGATCTGCAAGTTTTTACTTTTTTTGGGACCAAGCAGTTCATTTTTGTCATTTTTGTTCGTTTGTCAGACAAAATAGCTCTGCTGGAATGTCGAAGTCAGGCATGATTTGATGCAAAATTTTCTTAACAATACTATGATATAATCGTTTGAAGTCCACGAAATTTTAATGGACATCAATGTCGAACTCCAAACAATCCTCCTGGGCTTGCTTGGCCTAAATTTGCTTGGGTTTGTTCGGAATGTGATTATCCAATTCAAAAAGCCTGTTGATATTCCAAGATTATGTTGTCTCCTCCATTGTAGGATAGGTATATCAACCAATTCAACTCACGAAAATAAAAACTGACTAAATAAAAATGAGAAAAAATCCCAAAAATCTCACTTTTATATCATCTACTCGCTCCGGCTTCATTTTTTTTTATAAACCATTTTTTGATTATCCTCCAAATATAAGACGTTATCATGATACACCTTTACCACCCGAATTTCTTCGTTTTTTCACATCAACCGAATGCTAAATAGGATTGTGTGTCCTCCGTGGACTTTTAATTTGAAATACCGAACCTATACATACCATGTCACATAATCATGCGTTCTCTTGGTTTTCTAGGTTACAAAAACGATATATTTAAACCTTGAAAAACAGCGCCTTCTCTGATAGTCAGTCCTTACTACCTTTCTAGCATATCGAGAATGTGAGTTGTATGGGATTCATCGACATGATTGAATTTCACTGCCAAAAGTCGTCAATTTTTTAAGATCAAGTTGTCAAATAGCTGTCAACACATGATTGTCAAAAACCTAAACAACGGTGCATTTAGGATATTGGATGATTGTGAAGCTTCTGCGAAAATTCTCTTCTTCTGAATTCTTTTGTGAATTTTTTTTGGATTCTACCAGATATTTGTACGCCACCAGGACCACTAGGACAGCCAAGAACACCAAGATACCTATATCACATGTCTAGAACAGACTACGCCATTTGAACTAGTCCTTAACGTTATAATACGTTATATATAATTATAATTATGTTATATATAAAACGTTGACGTCTTTATTTCGTTAAGAACTAATTCAAACGGCGTCGTCTGTCCCAGGCACTAGATTTCTTAATGATTTTGCACCATAGAAACATTTTCATTTTTACCCAACAATTTTGGGATAAAATGAATTTATATTCTTGCGGAAAAAACATTTTTTAACCACGGTATTTGCGGTGATCACAAAACTTTTAAAATTAAGGCAGGGGGCTAAGGAGAAGGAAACGTAAGCAACAACATGGCTACTAAAATAGATTCAAGAGTTGCTAGGGGATGCTTATTTAAGTCTTAATAAAAATGTAGCAGATACCACCAACAAAAGATTTTGAACTTCAAGAAGGACTAAACGTTTAAAGTTAACTAATCTAAACGAAATGGAAACAAGTCAAGAAAAGAGCTTAGTAGGGTCTAATTCATATTTGAACTCTTTGAATATGAACATTCAGCCACGAGTCAAAACAAAAACACGTGTAATAGGCTTTTGTCTACCTATTCAAAAACAGGATCTCCCATCGCTTCTTGAATTTATTAGAATACGTTTCGAATGTCTTTCAAATTATGGAGGGCTTGGTTCTTAGACTTTAATACTTTTTTCGGGAAAACATTGTCCTTTTTGATACACATAACAGTCTAGAAAAACTCAGAATTTTCAAAGTACTCTAGTCTTTATAAATTCTGGTAAAGCAAGATATGATGAAATACCTTATGATCAAAAAAGGACAGAAATTTTCGAAAAATAATTTTTTTTAATTATAATATATAATAATAATTTTTGAATAAATTTCTTCATCCCTGTCAAAATACTCTCCTCCAGCGGCAATACATGCATGCCAACATTTGATCCAATTTTCTATACATTTTTTATAGGTCGCCTAAGGTATGGCTATAGGCTCACGCAGCGAATTCTCTTTTATGGACTCGATGGTCTCAAAATGTGTTCTCCGCTATGGCAATTTGAGTTTAAGAAATAGAAACAAGTCACACGGGGCCATGTCTAGACTGCACGGTGGTTGGCTGATGACATTGGTCGATTTCTTTGGAAAAATTCCGAAATATTGAAGACCGTATGGGATGGCACATTATCGTGGTGTGAAATCCATCAATTTTTCTTCCACAAATCGGGCCTTTTTTGTGAATGGCTTCACGCAAACGACGTGTAATGCCTAAATAGTATTCTTTATTGACCGTTTGACCATCCGAAAGGAGTTTGTCATGCACCACATCACGAATATCGAAGAAAACCCTCAGCAAAACTTTGATTTTGGGGCGACTTTGGCTCTCTCTCTCTCTTCGGTTTTGGCTCATTTTCGAAGCACCATTCAGACGATTGTTGTTCGATCGGCATATCAAACTCATAAACCCATGTTTCAACACCAGTAATGTTGCGTTCGATTAATTTTGGATCGCTGTAATCGTTGAAAATCTACTCTTTGGCCACATCAACACGACGCTGTTTTTCAATGAAATTCAGCTTTTTTGTCACCAGCCGAGAAGCAACGCGTTTCATGCCCATATGATCAGTTAAAATATATTCGGCTTGTCCAGATGAGATGCTCAACAACACAGCAATCTCTCTAAATGGTACGCAATGATTTTCCAATACGATTTGCTTCACCGATTCAATTTTTTCTTCGGCTACAGACGTTGATGGCCGTCCAGGGATCTCATTTTGCTCTAGGCTCTCTCGGCAACCTTTGAACCTTTTATACCATTCGTTTGCTTCTGTTTTTCGACATACACGCTTCACCATACGCCTTTTGTAACATTTTTAACAAATCGGTGCACGAAAGTTCGTTTTTAACACAAAATATCATGCGCATTGTTTTAACTTTTCATCCATATTAAAAATCGTTACACAACAATTTTTCGACTTTTTCGTATAGAAGCCAATTGAAAACTAATCGTACGGTATGCGTCAAAGTTTGACAGAACACCAATAAAAGTAATGCCAACGTTGAGAAAATAATTTACCGATTGGATATGCGCGGCAATTCGAAATTCCCGTTGTTTTTTGATCATAGGGTATCAATGGCAAACAAAATTTACCTTTTCTGAGCTAGTTTGAAAAGGAGCGATTTGTGTTCAGTGGGCAATGTGAAAGCATATTCATATGCATCATATGCATCTTTACTAGTATTTCTTTGACAAATCAAGGCTTCCTGCCTTTAACTTTTACCCTTTTTCTCAATGATATAAGATTCACATATGCTTTATATTTTAGTCGTTATTTCACATTAAATTTCTTTTTAATGTAACCGACAACATTTCATGTATTCCTATTCACTTTTTCAATCTCAATAAATATGACACCCATTTACAATTCCGACAGTGACTGATTTATATTCCTATTGTTTTCTCTTGAAATTTCGTAACACTATTATTATAATAAGGAGTAGAATACCAATAGTTTAATCTCTATACCAAGGACATTACCAATCAAAACCATAAATTGGGCAATCCGCATACCGATTTGGTACATCGAATTCGAATTCACCGCAATCAAAGAGAGAACCACCAATAAGTACAATATTATCATCGAACGGATCATCACAGAATCGCCATAGTGGACCATTATAGCTTTCTAGGCTAATTGGCTACTCTACCGGCTCTGTTAAATCCCCAAAGTTGCCTAATAATAGAACTTGCACAGATTTCAGATAACAAAAAAGATGAATTCGAGGACAATTAGAAAAGTATTTTCCATCCCATTGAGCAATAAATTTCCTTTGTCTAAAATATCTGCAAGATTATTACGAAATCTAGCCATGCTGCGCTTCCTACCAACCAATCTCTTAGCAGTCAGGCTTTAAGGTGCTGACTTCACCACCGCTACCTTCCGTCTTGTTGTTTTTGTTAAAGCAATCTTGGCTGTTGCATTAACAATGCTCCCATGCACCTACCAGAGAGCTCCTACCTATTGGGCTTGCAAGCTTATGCGTATTGTATTCGTGCGGAGGATTTTTTTGTGGTTTTCATTTAGGTACGTAATAGTTTGCGGGCAAATCGCGGAAAAGATGTAACATTTCAATCGAATTGGGAAAGTTAAGTGTCGTGAATCAATGGAGATGCAAGGCGAGCCCGTTGATATGGGGATGAATGAAAAGCATATGGGAAAAACATTGTTCATATGTTCATTGAAAGCCTATAATAGCTCGGCAGATACACATAATAGCTGTGTAGACGTTATGTTACTAGATACGTTTGCACAAACCTACTAAATCCACACTGAGTGGTATGTGGAGTGCAAGGGAAAAGAAAACCTTAAATGCAACATCACAACATGCGCCTAGTTGGGCATGCATGGGCACTTTGTGCAGCTGATACATGATGGATAGATAGATAGATAGCCTGGATGGATCGTTGGATGGATTGGAATAGTGTTGTAGATGGGTTTGCTCATACATAGTGCTAATAAAATTATTTAATCATATTATTCTCCTCCCTTATGCTGTTCGGATGTCTTCCTCCCGACTGCGTTTGTTGTCATGATATGTATGTTTTCATGTCATACTATTGTATATTCATACGGTTCCTTTACACATGGTATTCGCTATTGTCGTCTTAGACTGACTAACGCAGAGGTTTGTTTCATCAATTGTTGTACAGAGACTTGATGCTTATAGGCATAGCGCTTGTCTATATATGGCTTCTTTTTGGTGAATCGGTTTTGGTTGGGTTTGTCGGTTTCTTCATATATTCATAGCAGATTGCATGTAATATGTGGAATAGCTTGTTGTCGACAAGCAATGCGACGACGATAACTACACAACGCAAAAGTAGAAAATCCATCCGGACTGAATATGTTTCATTCAAAGCCGGCAGACTGCGAGTCAAAGTGCAACTTAATGAGTGATTTTGTTTATAGTTCGATGACTCAGCTCCTCCTTGAATAGTTTTAAGAATTGTACTTGTTTCGCCCTTATTTCCAGTTATATCTTTGGACAAATTGGTTGTTAGAAACAATGAACCTTTTCTGCATAAATTTTAATTAAGGATTCTGATATGCCACTTGAAATATATATTGAAATCAAGGTAGGCAAATCACCAATACATGCAAAAGTCCTTGTTCTTCCCTTCTCTCCTCTTCTGGATTCAGTTGGTGTAGAATTGAATTTCGTCCAAACCTACTTACTATTAGCATCCAAGCTGAAGTTAATCTAGCCTACATTTCCGTCCAAACCTTACCATACACTCATCCCCGAAACACTAACCATACCTTATCCCGTTAATAATCACCTCAGACATTGTGAACTCTTATTTTTGGCTCCTCTGAGCTATGAAGAAGATGGCTGCGCATCCCGTCCTTACAGCAATCAAAGCAAGCGAAAGCGGTGCTCCCAGGCGCCAAACGATTTGAGCATCAGCAAAACTACGACCCTTGGCTACTATGCTCTTAGCTGCTAATAAATCCCTTAAATTTATAAATAATCACAACATTCACTAAGAAATATATCCTTGAAGTTACAGTACCGCGAGTAATCGTCTTTACTAATTTTTCACAGTTTTCCTCTATCATAGCCCAACACATACACATTTGCCAACATATGTTTTCCCGAATAGACATTCTTTTCAATTCCAGTTATCATTAGACGCATAAGATTATAAAATTCATCCTCTATGTCTACCTCTACATCTATGAATTACGTTGTTTTTTGGCGCATATAGTTGAGCTCTACAGCTTGTTTCTAAATATAAGCAAACACAAGCGAAGATGGGTAAGCGTTCCTTCGCTTCAGATAGGTAAGAATATCTTCGCTGTTTTAGCTTACCACTATGATCAAAAGGATACCGGAATCACCACCGTGCGGCGCTCTCAGTCACCCGATTTGAAATCTCTTTTGTTTAGGTTGCTACAATTGTCATTGACATTCTATGAAATTTTCTGCTTGACATTTGTAGAAGTGACGCCGTATTGAGTACATCTGCGATTGCGTGTTTCTGTTTTGTACAATTTTCAAAATGGAATTGAATTTGCAACAACGAATTTGTATTAATTTTTGCGTTAAAACAGTTTCAATAGTGCGATCACATTGCAAATGTTAGAAAAGTGTTTCGATAACGAAACTCTAAAGAAAACAGTCGTTTATCAGTGGCACGAACGTTTCAGAAGTGGCCAAGAGTCCGAGAACGATGATGAACGCAGTGGAAGTGGCCATCGACATCAAAAACCATCAACAAAATCAGAGTATGGATGACGATGGACCACAAATTGATCATTAGAACGATGGCAGAGAAGTTAAACATTGCTTTTGGATCCGTTGAAGACATTTTGGTTAATGATTTCGGCCTCAGACGTGTCACTACAAAGCTGGTGCCGAAAGACCTGAATTTCATGCGAAAAAGGGATCGTGTTGACGTCGCAAAAGACATGATTTCCAAGGCTGAATCCAACCAACAATAGAGTATGACGACGAGTATGACATGCAATCAAGACAATAAAGTGAATGACGTGCACCAAATGAGCCCCGGCTGAAAAAACCACGCCATTTTCAGTAGAAAAAGGAGGCAATGCTCACAATTTTCATGGATTCCAAGGGTGTTGTGTATCATGAACTCCTTTAACAAGGCCAGGCCGTCAACAAGGAACATTATTAGGCGTTATGAGACGTTTGCGTAAAGTAATTCGCTTAAAAAAGACTAGATTTTTGGGCAAACAACTCGTGGATCTTGGAAGGATTCTTGTGACCTGAAAACCCCATAAGCCTAGCCGGAACCAATTTTTCAAACAGTTCAATAAGTAAATCTCGGGCTAAAAGTCCGAATATCTTATGCTCCTAGGAATCTCACGCTCAAGACGTAAGTAGACTTTATCCCCCTAGAATTAAACAAAGCAATATGAAAAATAAGAGGAGAATGCAAGGATCATTATAGACGAAAAATGGAGAGTCTACTAGAAAAAGCGTCTGGGCTATAAACAAGGGAACTAGATCGGATGTTTATGTTTACCTCAAGTTGTAGAAAGGTTAATCAAAATACTACCATGCTCTACATAATGTGGAGCATATACCGGCTAAAACGTTGAGGTTGTAACATCGAATGCTGGGAAGTATTTCGTGAGCCTCGAAATATCCACTACTTACCAGTGAACGAATGATTCACCTGTCGTGACCGCAATGTGCATAAATATTGGTTTATACGTAGGGGCTATAGAGCCCTGCTTGAGGTCTTCTTTTGCAATTTCGTGTAAATGAAAAGCTCTGGTAATTGACGCTGTGGTTTATCAAGGACTCAAATTACCACGAATCATTTGAAACGAGTATAAACTTTTCCTGATTTAATCGCGTAAGATTGACACGTAACGGTTTTGAATATTTTGAATTGAATATTTTGTGTAGAAGAGGAATTTCACATGTGTCACAGATTATTTTCACGCAAAAGATTGGACAGCCAAAGTAGTGGTGCCCTCCTTTATTTATCTGGCAACGTCTCGCCATACAGAATTATCGTACATATATATTAGCTTCGTTTCACAATTTGAACCTGACGACACATAACGCTCGGATAGTCCTAGCAACAAAAGATGCCTTAATTTATCCAATGGTCCAAAACAGAGTGCATGCCTCTTCTTTTCTCATACCCACCTTTCTGCCTTTAAGC
This sequence comes from Stratiomys singularior, assembly GCA_954870665.1. Lineage (NCBI taxonomy): Eukaryota > Metazoa > Arthropoda > Insecta > Diptera > Stratiomyidae > Stratiomys > Stratiomys singularior. Next base: position 104,970,360 of record OX940880.1, read on the forward strand.
TTGGTTCAAAGAAATTTAGGATGACAGGAAGGAGTCCATATGGTTCGCTTGATATCAAATGGCGATCAATATATTCTGAAGACCTTAATTCACTTCATATTCCACATTTCAAAATGTAAATATTTTCCAAGTTGATTATATGCATGTTTCTCTGTGGAAAGATGGGCCTGAAGTAGTCTCTGGACACCTGAGTTTCGAATTGGACCAATTTCGTCAAAAAAAAAAATTAGAACCGATGGGCAAGTAATGAAAAATGTGAAGGCACGCTGCAAGGACTCGCAAAAAATTGACTGACGTTAATTTATAGCATATGTCGTGGCAACGTAGGGGAAAAGAGTATAGGTCACCGTGCACATGGCGGGGGAATGGTTTCTATTAGAAATGAGTGTGAAATACAAACCCTGGGTGTGAAGAACAGAGGGTAAATACTCAAATTACTATACCATGCAAAGTGCCCTAAATGGAAGTAACCGAATTTAGTTACGACGCTTAGTAATGACCGACCAAGGCCTGATGAGCTTTATTTTCCAAAATCATTCCATAATTATCATAGGCGCAACAGCCGAATTCTGCTAAGGCTTTTCCCATGCCATTTCGTTCGACAAAAAGTTTGAAGAAACACCAACTAGCTTGGAATTTGATTGCTTTTAAGCTACTACCTTACTCAGTAGAATTTAAAACAGGAATAATGTTGCAGATCGTTTATTGTGTTAAAATTAACGGTATACGAGAATGATATCTGGTAATACCGGAGTTTACTGCAGCAACGCTTTAATCTGTTTTAAATCTATTTTTACTTTTTCATCCTCACGTCAAAAAACAGAAACTAATGGAAACTGGATGTCCATATGAGAATATGCATAATTCATTTTTTTTTTTAATATGATAGCTCATGGAGAATATGAAACAAATATTAAAATAAGTCAAAAGAGCGTTTGCGAAATTTTCAAAATATCCATGATTCCATTTATATGCAAGAATCTAAATAGTTTAGTCCTATATTTTTCTAGTCCTAGGTTCTGTTGAAAATATTTTCACAATAAATAAAGCAACAAAGAAAATCAAGAGAATTTTCTTAAGTTCTGTTTCTTTCCAGAAAGTCACCACAAACCAAATTAGAACATGGATCAATTTGAATATTTAATTAATGTATGTCATTCGACCCCTACTGTGATAATATGAAATTTATCTCTAGCACCACATGGATACTAATGTTATACTTTTTTCCAACAGGTTTCTAAGATATGCCATTCTATGTCAATTTAATGTATGCAAAATTAAATTACAAAATTTGATCAGAAATCTTAGAACGCATTCAAAATAAGACTATTAACTTTTTGAATATTTCACTAACGTGTTCTAAGTACGAGAATTCAAGCAACAAAAATACGAATATCTAATTATATTATAAAAACATTTACTCTAAAACTTGAAAAGTATTGAATTGAAAAATCATCGTCCACTGAATTATTATCTTTCTATGTAGTATCAATATCATTTATCATTTTCAATACCGACTAATATCCATATTAAATATTCGCAAAAGTATCTTTAGCCTACAAATTGTACAGTACCTATAATGGCTTTGCGATCTCTAACCTACTATGTAGTATGGCGTAGTAGTAATACCGTCTTCAGATACAATCACAAATTGGAAAATCCCATTTCAAATCCTTAACTGGAAAATCCGGTTTCAGATTTCTTATTCTATGCTTATTTTATTGCAATTTATTTTAAGAATGTTTTATGCATTAGAAACGGACCACAAGAAACAAAATAAACAACGAATTAACATTTTTGAGAAGCTTCTCTTTGAATTTATTACATTAAATAATAGTTTGGATTTCGTAATTATACAACTGTTGTCATTTGATAGCAACTGGTCTACAAAATTTATACGAATAAATCAGTTCAAGAATTCAACATGCACAACATTTCTTTAAAACTTGAGGCTAATTATAAGCGTAAGAGAATCAAGCAGTATCTTTTCTGTGCTAAAAATGTGACGCCAATTTACACCCTTAGGAGGAGGTGGGACTTCCAGAAACGCAATGCTCCTGAAATACCTACGAAACACTAGACTCCTAGACACTAGACTCCTGTCAACCTGAGAATCGTGCCTCGAACCGTTGAACAGCTTCCTTCTTGCTAGACCTCCTATTCCTATGCCTGCAGGTGCTTTCGGATTATGAGAATCCCTTTTCCAGCGAGAAGGGAACAAATACAAGGCAGTGTCAGAGAAGCGAACTCTGCATCGTCGACGCCTGCTAAAGCTCCAATTTTTTAAGTGTCATCTGTCATTTATTGTAGGCAACTCTACGACTGCAGTTTCCTGGAGAGCATATTCATCTCACTGAAAAGGACACCACGCTTCTTGCGCCATCTTATGCAAGCAATAAAAGCGTGACACTACCGTCCAACTCCCATATGTAAAACATGAAGTAGAAGAACCGTTTCCTACCAATTTTGTGCAGGGAAGTCTGAAATGAAAATGTCATTGCCGCTCAAGAACTGGCCTAACAAGGAATGAGTCTCTTCGTGCGCCAGATTAAGGGATCAGACGTGCAGTCTGCCTTCTCTTTGCATTGCGCTTTTACTACCCCAAAGAGTAAAACAGAAACGACAGCACTCATTAGAAGTCATGTCCTAGATGCGATGCGCAGGCTATGTTGGCAAATGATCGAGCGATTGCCTTGTCAGAGAGCAACATCTTTGGTATATCTAGTGGGAACTTAATAGCCGGCTCTTGCTGGCTTCTGTAGGCCGGCGGGTTACAAGGATTTCACTGTATGCTAGGAGCAAAGAAACAGCGTAGGCCCAACAATTTGACCTCACAAAAATTACGATTTTTGATGCAAACATCTTTGTAAAAGTTCATAAAATGTATTCAAACGAATTGAATATAACAAATTGGAAAACGTTTCTTACTAAGAATGATACTAACAAAATTGATCTGTCTCACCAACGGTATTCCAATAAAATTTACCCTTTCAATCTTCAATATACATACATGTTTGACAAGCTTGACATTAGAATTTTTTTTTCTCAAAAGTGTATTCTTTCTAGACCCACGCCGCGAAAGTTTATGTTTTCTAAGTTTATTATATCTCAAAAATTTAATTTTTAAAGATTTTCTTAATAAAATAGTTCAACTTTTACAAAGTTAAATCCCAAAGATATTTTAAAAACTTTAAAAAAAAACTATCAGATTTTAAACAGGCAGTTACTGCTTTAGTTTTATGTTTACGAACATTTCAAAAAATAAATGGGGACAGCTTTGAACCTTGCGTGGGGTCAACAGGGCCCTACCGAACCAATGTGTCATATTTAGGGACGTGTAACCATTACGGATTAAAATAAATGTAGCACAATTTTGTTTATGACTTTTGTTTCAATAGACTTCGTTCCAATTGCTAATTACATATCCTGGTACCAATAATCAGCAATTTATAATCAATAATTTTAAATTGATGGCAGAAAATAGATGGTCAAATGCAATTGAAAAAATTGATGGCATTGATCCGAGGCGAAATACGAAGCACGATATAAGTGTAAGTTGATTGATTCTAAAAAATAAAACAACAAAATTTTGTAACGTTAGTCAAGCCCTCACAGCTGAATAGTACGTAATAGAGCACTCGCTCTCGAAGACAAAAATCTTCGGTTCAAGAAAAGTTGATACACGTCGGAACCAGGGATTCGTTGTAACTGGACCGTCCTGACATTATCCAAATTTGATTAATAAGAGAAGAACACAAAAAATAAAGTATAATCTCGAACTTGAATCAAAAAAGTAGTAAGTGTAATAATAACAAGGAGTTTTCCTCTATAAATTTGACTATAACGAAACCAAATTGCTTTATACGAGTATATAATATACTCGCTAAAGCCCTGACGACCTCACTCGAGTAGCATATCCTTACAACTAGGCTTATTTTATCGTCAATATTTTGCCATTCATAGGACAAACCCTTGCAGAACGGATGCTGAAAATAGTCCTTGTCACTCTTATGCTTACCTTCAGGATTATTGGTTTGAGATTATCATAGCATCATTCGAAATCTAACGTGCCTCCCCCCACCCCAGCTGTAAGTATCCGCTCTATCTTACTAACGTCACTATCAATGTGCATTACTTTCTATCGCACGTCATTCGTAGAATAGACATAGTATTTTACATAGATTCGTCCATCAAGAAGGGTATCCACCCTTATTCTATACCACCCCCACTTAACCATGTATAAAAATCCACTACCCGTTTTATTCCAATCAACAGTACCATGTTCAACAAGTTGTCATGTTTGTTTGCAAGGCGTATTGGATTTTTTTCCGAAACAGCTGTTCTGAGTACTTCATTCAGTCCTCAGCGTCATCCATTCATACATCTTAAGGGTAAAATCGACAGTTTCTCTCTTCCCCGCCATATACCCTTCCCCTTCCACCCCCTCCCCCTCTCTACATTCTTACTTAAATGTGTTATCAAAATTCATCCTCCTCGTGTTCAGCATGGGCGTGAGGGTGAATCGATACAAGTGGTAAAGAAGACCTGACTGCGTTGTGGTATGCACAAATTTGATTTGATCGCAATGGAAATTTAGGTGGGTGAAATTTTGTGGGTAGTGGGTGAGATAATTGGGTCGAATCTTTGGCTCCACATGCAGGGTTTTTTATTTTGACGTGATATACGAAACAGGCATCGTTGCAGAATAAACTGGAATTTGATGTTGGCTAAAAACAGCTGTTACTATTAGCCTGTTCGCAAGCATTAACTGAGCTGAAAGGACACCTACCAAGAAATTTTATCGAGATACGTATGTATACATATGTTCAGGATTGTGTAGGCAAGGATGTTTACTTATTTAGATTCTTTATCAACTCTCCGACTCTTTGTCTATTATATACGTCCTACTCTGTATATTATAGTGTGTTAATTCATGCTTCGCTGAGTGCAAATCTAACTTTTAAAGTAATTCACACTGTAATTTGTTGACGTCATTTTCATAAAAGGTTGGCGTCTGGTAAGGGGGAGGGGGATGTAACTGGAATAGTGGTAACATTTTGAATGCAATTTTCTGATACAGAGATGACTTTTAGGTATGATTAGAGCGTGTGGGTGACAGACGGAGACAGAGATAGAGGGAGGATGGACCATTTGTCAAAGATCTCATCAACGGCGGTGGAAAGGACCAACGCTAACCTATGCTAGATAAAACAATGGATTGCCCCTAAAGTAACTCTCAGGTGTATTAAACATATCATCTGATTAACTTTGTTCCAGGTAGCTTTAAATAAATTGGGACCTAGGACTGAAACTTGTTTCACATCTTCCGGGTGTCGGTTGACACATTGTTTAAAGCCCGTCTATGGAGACCGTGGAATTCAGCCATAAAGGCAGGTGTCCACGTTAAACCACGAGACTTCATTCTTAACTTTGTTGTCAGTACTCAAATGCTGGCCTACCTTAGTATGACAGATACCTTCAGTGTTAAAAAAAACGTCAAGTATAGTTCTGACTAAACCACATCCTTATATTTAATCTCAAATATAGCTTTCATCCCAAAATAAGGTGACTGAAACACAGAATTGAACTTTCGAACTTTTCTAAGAAACGATAAACTTTATTCAAAGTACATCAAGCGAACAAAGACTGAAATCGCTTTGTCATCAATGAGGATTAATCCAGTCATAAACTAACCAAACAAATTCGAAGGCAAGTGGCATTGTAACCAAATTTAAGCGAAAATGTACCTAATTGGTCAAAAAGATCTTCCCGCGATCGAGGAGCTTATCCAAAAACATAGTGGCTGAGCTTGCTCAACACGTCCTTAGGGAGCGTTCATGCGAAACGTTCTATAATCCTCAACCCCGGAAGTATATCGCGACCCCGGAAGATAAGCCGACATCCGTTGGACAAACTATCTTATTGGGTATTAAATGAAGGTGACACTCGCCTTACGATTTCTGAAAAAGCTGGATTCGGCATCTACCAGTATAATAGTCAAAGATGGTCAATATAAACTGATATCTCATTCGAAATAGTGATGGCGTTACTTGACAAATCGCAAATTCTGTCTGACGTTAGGTCCTGAGTTAGTTAGGTGGATCAATTCTACTTCATCGCATTGTGCAGCAAAATAAATATAGGAAATTTTATTTTGAGCTGTCCGAAAAAGTCTCTATTCATTTTGACATTCAGATTGACAGCTGGCCATTTTAGTTAAAGGGTCAATAATATCGTAACATAAAAAATATGAGCTTCAGGACTCTAAACACGTGGAAATTAACACGTAGAAAATAAATTCATGTAAGGTCCTTAAAATGTTTTAGAAATAGCGTTGAAAGAAAGGAATGTACGCCTTTTTTACTAGCTGCGATGAAGTTTTTGACACTTTTTCCTTAAAAATTCTTAGAAAGTGTGCCCTAATATGTTTGGATTATGTTGGCATTCTCTTTCACTCTATACTATGTACCACCTTGAACAAAACTATCGATTAAACTTATGAACGAAATTCTATAGCCGAAATTGAAATCAGTAATTTGAATAAAAATTTCTCGAATTGAAGGTACTTCTGAAACTCTGTGTAGTTTCAACATTTTAATAAGACATTTTATATTTAAAGCCAGCTGATAGTAAAATGTAAGTTCAGCATAGGCATAAAGGTTTGTTTGAAGATTATGTCGACATAAGCGGCCCAAGATGTGGTGACAGGACGATTAAATTGGGTCGAATAGGCTTGGGTTCAAGTAGCTATCGAAACAGGATAAAAAAAGACTCAATCGTTATCAGCATAAAATAAACTCATGATCTCACAGTGAAAATTTGTCCTCTGTACAACATGCACCTTGTGGTTTTCCGATACGATGATGTATCAGACCAGTTCAATGTTTCAAAATTGATCCTCGCTGTGGTTAGTAAAAAATTTGCTTTGAAACAGTCACCGCGGCGGAACCGTGAGGATCATGCTTTAGTATTGCTTTAGTATTACCAAGATTTAAAACCAGCATTTTATAAGAGTCATGAAGAGTCATGAAGTCATGAAATTCTGAAATTTTTTATCTGACAGAATCGATACGATGGTCCTTAGCGTAGAAAGTGGGCGAAAAAGTGTCCGAGCAATAGAATTTCTTTCAATTTATTCGAACATCCAAAAGTGATTAAGAAGAGTAAATTAAGAAGTTTGTCTCAAAAGTACCTTCAACGCCTATCTTGGAATTTCCGCCTAGTTTATTTTTTTTAATCTGGTGTATGACATCCTTCAAAATAGTCTCCATTTGTTTGTGCAACATGATCACAACTGAAGGAGTTCTGGGAGTAAGTTTTCGGAATAGTCTTTAGTACATTTCTCGCATTCGTTTCAAACGTCAGTTTGTCATCAAACCGATATCTTTTGAGCGGCATTTTAACTGCCGCAAAGAGCCCGAAGGAGCCACAAGTCAAAAGGAGCTATATAGGGACTATACGGAGTTTGACAAAGCTATACAACTTGACGTCTTTTCAAATATTACTGCAAAAGATTTGATAAATGCGCTGGCGCAATATCGTGGCGAAGCAGCTAATCACCGCTTGGCCAAAAATGTGGCAATTTTCTTCTTAGTGCATCGCGCAATTGTCCCAATATTTCAACGTGGTGTTCTTTAGTGATTGTTTGATCTTTTCGAACAGAAAGATGTTGTGCACCATGAAAAAACTAATGAGCCTCGTCTCAACTTTGCTCCGATTTTGACGTGATTTTCGAGATTTTAGTAACACAGAATGCTTCACTGTGAAGACTGTGGCTTTGTTCCTGGGTCAGTAAAGTTTTGTCATTAGAGCCCATTTGCGCATTGCCCTGACCTATTTCAAAGCGATGATTCTTCTCATATAAAATGACAGATAATTCATCCAAAAATTGTTAATGGCAGATGATCCGCAATTAGCTAATATCGAATGAATTATTCACACACGCGAGATATTCTACAATTCTCACTCAAAATACTCGTAACAGTTCTTTTCTGTCATTTCAAGATCACTTTCTAATTTGCGCATACCCTATCGACAGAATTTTTTGATCGAAATTCGCAAATATTCGACAATTTCTGATGTCGAATCACTGCTAACTGACATGCGGCCATCTTTAAACAGCTTTCTCAACTCTTTTTTATTGTTTTGCTCATACACTCCTCTCCGAACCTATTATTCATAATATCTATTGTCTCCGAACTAGTCTTTCGTAGATCAAGGCAAAATTTGACGCTAATTCGTTGATCTCCATGTCTTTTTAGCAATAAACTAAACTGACATACTCGAAAAAGTCTATGTAAATAAATACATGTGTGTGAATAATGCGCCTTGAGAACAACTGGAACATTAAGGGAGTAATGATACCCGGTAAAGCCGGGTATCATTTTAGGACAAATCTCGTTAGTTGTGTAAAATATCTGACAGTCGGAGAAGTCATAGCATGATGTCGTTAAGATATGTTGGATTGTTGCGACCATGCGAATATTATCCAAGACTTGGTTTAATGATGTACTTAGTCTAATCTTACAGCTGGCATTAGAATTTTCTCAAATTATCTAGAAGCAGATTTTTAAGGCATGGTGCAGTGTTTGCTATAAAGTTAAAATTTTAAATATGGCAAATTTTTTGGATGAAAATGTTTTCAAAAAAAAACAGAATGGCGGAATGGCGGACTATTAAACAGAGAACGTCGGAGCATGGCAAGCCCAAACATCTCATAATCACTCCTGCCGCAGAATTTTGGAATCTCAATTTATTCAAAAAACATGTTTGAATGCTGAGAAATACTTCGATACTTCAGAGACCTTGTCAACAGGATAATGTGATTATTGCGCAAAGCACACAAAAAAATTCGATTGAAAGGAAACTTGGGGAGAAGTCTTGTCTTGTTGAACGGTAGTAAGAGGGATGAATGAATATCTTAACATTGAAACTAGGCTATAAGCAACCTAACAAACGCCTGTTATCGTAGAGTAACAGTCACATTTCTTTGCATCCCAATCTCTCTTTCTTTCGTCACTTGTTCTACATAGAGCTCATTCTCGTTATGATAAACATTATTGTCGTCACTGTTGCGCCTTTATGCTACCATTCGTAGTAGTGGGCCTTCTGGTTTTCCTACGCCTCCTTACATTCATAGTACATAAAGCTTAGTATGAGAAAAAGACAAGAATCGAGGAAGTGAGCTTTTTCCTTCTTAAAAATCCGATTTTCATCGAGAGTAATGCTTGCCATATGGTTGGAAATTTAATGTGTTGAAATGGTTACAAGTGGTTTAGTTATAAGAAGATTATACTTAGATTGTTTTTATCGGCAATTCAATGATAAGACATTGCCGGTTTCAAGGCACAATTGATGTGTACAACCACATATAAATAGTAAATATGATATTATACAACATATGTATATAGTTTCCATTTGTCACAGAATCATTTTCCCGCCGAATGAAATTTCACTGATAATATTTTATAGTGCAAATGTCCATTATGTCTTATCAGTCGTATTCTACGTTTGAATGTGACATTGTGGGCAATGATGATGTTCGGGAAATAGTTGAAAATTGTAATTTTCGTGCGGAAATTAATTTGAAATTGTCGAGAAAGAAAGTACAGGATGAGAAGCTTATTTGCTACTATGAGCAAGGCGTCAAAGAGGATTTTCAACGAATAAACAGAGAATAAACGCGCTTAGAACTGAAAATGCATTTACACTATCATTAAAAAAAAGCCACTACAAACCTCAACTTACTGATAAGAGACAAACATTTGAAATGATAAGATCAAAAAAAAAAAGAAAATTACGTAACATCTAGGCCGCTACCGGTGGTAAATGATATAATTATACACAAAAAAAATATTTAGATCAACTTTGGAAAGCCAACAAAAACAATAAGAAACCAAACAAATTCAAGTGTTACTACTTATTTTATCTACTACTACCTCCATCATAAATGGCTTATCCACCCAATACTTGTAATATCTTCAACTCAAAACTTATCATCGTATCAAATTGAAGCACGCAAACCCCTATCAGTACAATTACTAAGTAATTATCCGATCATCAACTAATGGTTGGAAAGCTGATTATCGTAGAAATTCGAAAAAGATTTATAACATAATTAATATATTAATGTAATATGGAGGACTTAAGATGGAATTAAGATGAGTTGTTTTATATGAGTTTTATTTTTTGCGGCAATGAAATAAATTTGTGAAATTTGCCCGGTTTAAAGTCAAAGTTGTTTTTCACGAATTTTGAACTCAAAGGATGTCAAAGGCAAACGTTAAGTCAAAACCAAAGTACAACTAATGCCACGTTGGCTTCAAAGATTTCAATATCTAGAAGAATTTGCTTGTCCTGGATATTTAAGACCACTTCATTTGCTCCTCCAATCTTCAATCCAAAATGCACAGAATTCTGCCAAGTTTTTCAATGTTTTTTTTTTTTTATTAATTGCGTCCATCGCAACACTCTAATACAAAATGACACATTTGTACAGGTGTATATCTTATCATTTGAATTAAAAGTGATTTATTTAGTATTTGAGTTTTGCCGCATTTTCCTAAGCTTACTCAGTTTTTAATTTTCAATGAAAATAACGTATGAGAAAAGGCTTAAATCACAGCAAATGATATTCAATTTGTCAGATCTCTGTCGAACAATAGCTTTGAAAAGATTATAAACAAATTATCAGACGAGACAGCATTTCAGAGACAGAGACGAAGATTTCTATTGAATAAATTTCCACAGTCCTCACGATTAGGACTTGGCGCCCACAAGTATAAGAGCATCCTAGCAAAAACTTAGTTTTAATAAAAATAATGATATCGTTAAACAAATAGCTTTATTTCTGATAAGTAATTGACAGATAGTACGGTATACTCATCAAAGTCGAGCCGGGGATTTGTCGCTTAGAAGGCGAGCGATTAGAGGAAAATTTCGTTTGAAAGAAATTTGTCTTTTCAACAGATCAGAACAGATATTTTAGATAAAATATGTGTATGTATGAAATCAATTGGCTTAACTAGATCCATCTTATAGAAAAAAAACCGGTACACCAAAAGATACGTTCAATAAATCCTTGGGAAATACAAGTTATACCACTCGTAGTCTCATAATTGTTTTCCTCATATAAATTGCACATCTCACTAGAAAAACGAAAAAACTGTTAGAACAAAACAGCTGGCCTATAAGCATCAGAAAAAATGGAATAACAAAAGCGTCATAGCCCTTAACAAAACGTCATAGCTCTCTCCACATCCTTGCATCTGCTCCATCGTTATTGGTAGACAAATTTGGGAAATCCCTTTTTTTAAATAAAGTATCAAGTCTTGCTCTGTCTCTGCTCTTGCAGCAGCCATGATGTCCTCTCTTGTATCAAATAGCTTTCCTTTCGATACTCTTTTAAATTAAAGGATTAGCCGAAAGTCGCAGGAGACCAAATTAGATGTGCAAGGAGCCCACTTAGGCAAATGAGTAAACTACTAAAAAATACTGAAACAAATGCTTAACTATTTTTGTGATGGAGGAGCGTCGTCTAGGCAACGATGGGCATCCTTGTAATATTCATTGGTAACTTACTGGTTCTGTAACGCGAACGTTTGGTACACCACATCACAGGAGTCAAGGAAAATAGTCAGCATTATTTTGACATTTCTAAGCACTTGCTCGAATCGATTGAAATACTCCCTAACAAGTATGGTTCCACATTTGTTCAGCGAAAACCACCTGAACATTCCGAATATTTTCAACCTAACTGAAGGCCATATTAGAAAAAAAATGAGCTAACAGGATGAATGACAGAAGCCTGTTTTTTCGCTTGAAAAGACTGATTTAAGCGCGATGAATGTATTGATGATTTTTTGTAATAGTATCGTCACCCAAAACGATTCCAATCTTACGAAAAGTTTTTAACGTAGCTGCCGAACACTTTTAAGCAAAATTCCTTCCCCAAGCTCTGCTCTGCTCCTTATGATATTTATCTTGTCATGACTTTTCTCTTACCATCAAACGAACTAAACAAAATTTCATAAAAATGCTACTTCCTCATTCATCTAAATGCTGCTCGTATGTTACTATGGTGCCCTATCAACAAGCGAGAAAAACTTCAAACGTGTGCAAAACGGTTCAAGAGCGTATTTTGCAAGCGCCCTTGGTACAAATCCATAATATTTTTGCAGAACACATAAAAAAGGAGATCGAAATTTTCCCCAAAAAGTTTCGTAGTCTTAAAGGAAATGCTTTTTCAAGTCAAATCACATTAATTTTCACTAAAAAATTCATTCGAAATATGTCGTTCATTAGAGGTCATCTCCAAATTTCCCAAAGGAATTCAAATATTTCGCTTTATGGTTGCAGGCATTTGCCAAATAAGAGTACACGAAACAGTTAAGATTACTAGGATATTAAAAATTAGGATACCAATCATTTGAAATGTGCTTAAATTTTTCCACTCTGTTTTCGTCAAAATTTTAGGATATATACAAAATTTTATGCGCCGCCCCTCTATATATGAAGTAAAGATCCTCTTGAAAAAATGCATTGTATGGATTCACAGCGACAATAGTTAGCATTCTAGTCGACGATATCTGTATATGAAACTTGGATATACTACTTCCCTTCAATGGCCCAATCCGTGACTCTAAGGGCACAAAGATTGGAGTTGACAAAATCATGTGCATATAGGCTCAAAGCTATATCTTTATAAAATCACTTGCATATACCAGGAGACATGAACGCTGATTACCCGAAAAAGGATATGCAATTACTAAAAGATTATCATACTCCATAGTTCCAACATTCAAAACATTGATCTTGAGTGCTCCAAAATTAGATGATTTTGGGTTTTGATTTTGACAAAATGAGATGAAAATGACGATTCAAAGACGACAAAACCATAAGGATATTAGCGACTTTATCTACTCTTAAGATTGGAGCAAAGGATATACAAACAATATGCCAATATGTCACCTGATCGATACAAGAAATCTGTGCAATTTTCTCTTAAAGAACAAAATATTATATTCCTTTTGAACATTTCCCCAAAAGGGAGTATCCTTTCACACCTATTAAACATGGCTATTCTACAGTCTCCACCATCAAAAAAAAGGGTGGCTTCTCTTTTTGCTGATTATTGTCTACGATGAGCATAAGAGGACAATAGTAAGCCAAAAGATCTGACTTCCGACGGAGCTACCAAATGAGAAAAGATTGACGACCGACGGCATCGAACTAACCGGGAAGATTCTCTTGTTTGAAGAGAGATTATTTTCTCAACAAGAAAAAACTAATCCTTTGCAGGTCCCAAGAAGTGTACTTAAAACCCACATTATTACAAAATTTAATCCAATTTTTTTGGTTGAATTTGAAAAAAACATGTGTCATTCGCCGACCGTTCGTGGCTTATCGAAAGAGTCAAAACTAGGAGTCATTTTCAAAAAGTTTCTAAGACCACATTTCCTAAAAGAAATAAATAAGTGCATAAACCACTTTAATACATAGTGCTAAAACGGACGTTCAATTGAATAAAAAAAATTTTATTCAATTTTGGAAAAATTCAAAAAATTCAATTCATAAAATTACCAAAAAAATCAGAGTTTTCTGTTTCATTACAATTCGATTGTCATTCTCAAGGATTCCCTGATTCCCCCTCAAGGATTGAAACTTTAGTTAGCAAACTCCGTTACCGTTACTAAACGAAACAAAGTTTGAAAACGATTAAATTTTGCCGAAAGCTTGAAACTAAATTTTAAGTTATTTCAAAATCCACCGAACCCAAAAAAAAGATTGGATGTCCAAAACTGAACACCCTCATTTGTATGAGAATATGAAAATGAACTAACAGAGGGCGGCTCATAATAAACAAGGATATCATCGCTCAAACAGATGTTTCTTTTGAGAAAATTATTAGACCACGTGTTTTCAGGATTTTTTTCAGGAATGAATTCAAAGCAAACTTAATGAAAAATCGATTAAAACAAAAACCTTAAACATTTTTTAGTCTGAATTTGTTGTTCGCATTTGGATTGATTTTTCTTTTCGATGAACTTCATAAAAGATGCTCGTCAGTAAGGAAAAAAAGAACTTTTTGAGTTGAAAAAAAGTTTTTTTTATTGGATTCTATTGAAAATTTGAAAAATGCGTTTGCAACGCACTCTTAAACGATGAAGAACGAGAAGATGAATCCCCAAATAGCTTTATATTCTGACAACTTTATACACAAATCATGTGAAATTTGGCAAACTTTTCACATATGCAGCCAATTCGCTTCTCTTGTTCGCGTTTCATCTTTCTAGAATGTTTATTATAAAATTTTTAAAGACCTCCTACATTAATTCCGGCTAGGTTTCTTGGGTGTCGCCTAGCGGCCCTTTCATGTTAGTAATACCCCTCTTTCAGCATGGACGGATGGAAGGGAGAGGGATTACTGTCAGAGAGACCCTCCTTCCCGCTACACCACAAGTGATCCACGATGCCGTTTTTGAAAAGAAGAAGAAAAGTACGAACATATTGTGACAGCAGCACAAATTGTCATTAGATGAAAGTGTCTAAAGATTGCATCGCTGGAAACACGCTGTCAAATTTTTCTTCTTTTTCTTTATAGTCAACGATTAAACTAAAATGAAAGCCTGGTATAATGCAGAAAAATTTAAATATGCGAATTAAAATTACCAAAATTTCTAATCAAATTGTCCAAAAAACATTGGAAATGTGAAAAAATTGGAGACCGTTGCGATTGCAACGATGCAAACTTTCGACACCTTTAGATGTCAAAATTTTTCCGTTATACTTGCTGGAGATTTTTTCGAGATGGTTCAAATGCTTCCTGGACCATTTTCTGGATGCAGGCGTCATTTTTGGCGTTATTTCTGCAGAAAAATGGTCGGAAGTGACTAAAATCAGTTGTGCGATCAACACGCTCTGCGCTCCGTGTAACGAAGTTCCAACCATAATGCTAAGGTCATTCTTGTTACCTCTTGGCTAACAGTCTATCTCTCCAGCTCCAAATTCAAATTCAAAATTTACTAATTTCCCCAGTTCCAACCCCTAAATGAGACGACTCGCTTTCGCCTTCAGCAAAAAACAGTCTTGGGACCAATTTCACGATAAACCACACCGCCGGCTCAGGCACAGTGCAATATGCAGCTGCAATCAGAAAAGCTTCTTTCCTCTGTACCTGTGCAGGACGTCTTCCTCTCCTTACTAAACCAATACAAATCCTCCCCTTGTAATATAAACCTCCTTCTCTCCTCACTAGCCAATACAACTTCCCAAAAATTCTACTAACCAACTATCTATAAAAATTAAAATGAATAAACGACTGTCAAAAACAAGTTCTGAAGGGTGTCGAAATCATATGCCAAAATAAATTTCAAAAAAGTGAAAATTATAGTAATTTAGATACTTTTCAATTTCAAAAGTCGGATTCATTCTTGGAAACATTGTGGTAAAGAGGTGAAAGTGGCATAAACCATACTGTAAGATATTCTTTCGATATTACGACTGACCGTGGACATCGTTGAGAATAGAAGTTTTTTTTTGTTAGGTATCATAGAATGAATGTATCTAAAATGAAGGTATATTAGTAAAGATTCTTTCATTTTATAGACTGGACGATACCCATTCATCTATTTTGAAATGCTCATGAATCGATAACTTGAAGGACACTTAATCTGCTCTACAAAGAGACAACAAAGGACGACCGGATGAGAACGACCTAAATTGCTATAGATTCATTACACGTGAGAACATAGTCTCGCCTTCAATACAGCAGGTTATGCGTTCAAATATAGTTTGAGGCAGGAACACACCAAGCTGTGATTGATACATATAGGATGTTGAAAATAATTGGTCCAATGTCACGATGTTACATGGTCATCTTTTACACCATTTGATTGTTATTATTCCATGCTAAATTTAAAATAATAACACAAAAAGTCGAAAAAATTGCTGAGTTGAGATGTTAATGTTTCTGGGATATTTTACACATGGATAGTAAAAATCATGCTAGAAGACCCAGAAACAGTTTGGATTAATTCATAATCACAAATGTGTAAAATTAATCTAAAAAAATCCAAAAGCATTGCCAAATCGCTTTAATTAAGATTCTGATGTTGAATGCACTCTAGGCACAATATTTCATGTTTTATCAGCATTCGGGAAGTCCGAAACGTAAGTGGAAATTTTGAATTTATGTTAATTGAAAATCTGATAAATCTGATCATATATTCTCTTTGCTGCAACATCGACTAATTATTAATACAAGTAAAAAATAGTAACAAAACAAAAAAACCACAACAAAACTACTGAGCATGCCTTGAAATCTGCAGGTGTGCTCATATGATAGTGTATCATGCCTGCAAGTGTAATTTTTCAACGTGAAATTCTATTAGAAAATAACGAGAAAGATAGTATGGGATAACTACACACATGAATTGTAAATGGTAGACGTTCAATCAAATTGGCTGACTCTTATGGAATCAGTTTCCTTTACAAGACGTCTACTAAGAAGCAAAAATGTGAATATATCGTCCGTGGTATTTATGGGAGTGGATAATTGCTTCTAGTTCTTAAGTTATCGAATCCTTTCAACACAAAACGGCCATATTGCTAAGTAACGAGCTCTTACTCTTTAATTATCAGATAAATATGTTTGCAGTATCCAAAATGTGAGCCAATACATTTAAGGTGTTCTGGTGCAATCAATATTATGGTAGAAAAATGATTTCTTTCACACTTACCGGGTCTAATTCAGTATCCCATATATCGAGATCCCTCGATGTTATATCGTAAAACGTTTCCATATTGATGATATCCAGTTTGTCGGCCTTTTTTGTCGCTGCAAGTGAGGAAAACCGGTAAGATTAGAGAGCGCGGTTGGAAAACCGACTACAAATCACTAATTATTTGCTTATTTCACAGATTGCCCGCGAAATTTTTTCTTTCCAAATCACAAGCACTCTTACTTCAATTGGATATTCAAACAAGTATCTTGTAACTTTTTTTTTTTTGTTAAGAAAAAAGGAGTATAAAACAAAACAAAACACTATTCAGCAACTCAAACTCGACCGCATCAACTATCAAGGTCCGATTGTGATTATATGTTAATTAGTAAACCAAAAAAAATAAAAAAAAAATAAATCTTTTTTTTTTTTGTTGTGATCTAGATAGACAATTCAGCTCACAATATTTAACTTTCTTTCCAATCAACTGTTTTAGACGAGCTTGGGAAACATATTCATCCGAAATTCAGCATACGAGTTGTTACAGTGATTTATTTTCGTATACATTTCACTAGAGTTCCGAGATTTTAATCGCTCCCGGAACAAACAAAAGTCAATTTTCCGACTATTTAATCAAAAAACGCGAAATGCAAAACATACAGACAAAAATATATGTTTGCCGAGCACACATTAACCAGCAGATATTACGTTTTTAAGGAAAAACCTCTGAATAAAACTGTTCACAGTTATTTGAATATAAATATATTTTGTTTTATTATTTTCCAATTACGATTCTCGGTAACGCTTCAGGAAACTTTCAAAACGGTTGAATTTTTATTTTCTATTTTAGATGAATTTCTACTTTTTTCCTTCTTATCTGCTTTAATTTCAGGAAGTTGAAAAATTCCCAAAAAAATTTTCTATCGTTGATTACTTGGCTTGCATAAAAATTTGTTAACTGAACAGAAAACACGCACAATTTGTTAGAAAAACTGCTTAAAAAGAAACAACCACTTGTTGCACGCAGGAATGCAATTCCATTGAGTAAACTTGCACAGATACAATTTTTTCTCCGTTCACAGATACTTTTGATTTAACTTAGAAATTTCTCTTTCAGCCGTCGAAATCCTTGTTTGTTTTTTGTAAATGTTGCTTTTTGTCAACTAAACATTAGTTTTGCACAAAAACGAAAAATAATCCAACAGTTAACATAATCCTCAATGCTTAAATGAAAAACTTTTCGCTAAATTAGCTCGTCAAGCAATAAAAATGCGACTATAATTTTCTCGCTTTATTTCTTTCCGCTTGCGGTGAAAATTTTCTCCAAAAACAATTATTAAAGTTTTTCGACTAAAAACAATTAACAGCTAAAAATTCACTGAACGGAACGGAACGAACGAACAAGGTGTAGTACGTTAACACACGACCTCTCCGCAACACTTTCAAGCGCTGACTTAACTTTAATGGAAAACTCGCGGATTTCGTGACTCTCTTTCTCGTTGCGACTATTTTTCGTTTTTCCTCTTCTGTTGTTTTTTTTTTTTTTTTGTTCTGCTGTGTTCAGTAATAGTAGCCGGCACACGGCAATATTGAAAAGATACATCAACACAACAAAATTTACAGCAACAACTAAATACATTCAAACATACCGACATGCATGTGAGACCAAGTCAAGACGACGACCTGTAATCAGCGCAAGATATCACTCAGAAATTACAATTTGAGTGGAATTTCTCGTTGCAGATACTCGCGGATTGAGTGAGATACTTTGGACGATAGGACGGCGAACATGCAACAAGTTGTTGTTCTTGAATGAAGGGGAAGTCGTTGAATAGCGCAGTTGAGATATGTGAGACCGTTGGTAGGAGTTAGGTCCGAGTATCTTACACTTTGCCGCTGAGTTGATGAAGTTTGATGTGTTACGAAGCGACATAGCGAAGAAACCATGAGGTTTTGTAAGCCTTGCTCGAGTGCTGTTTCGTGAGCAACAGTAGAAAGCTTTCCATTTAGAAAGTACACTCTGCATCTCATGCTTCCAGCGCTGTATGGTCAGAGAATGGTGTTCTCATGTGTAATTATCAGTAATAATTATTGCTCACAGATTGCCTTCTCCGTTATATTCATTATAAAGATCGAAGGACGCAAGTTAGCGTATCATTGCTTGCTGTATCTAATGAGGGTCCCCAATTTTATCGATTTTCTCCCATTTGTTAAAATAAGATATCAGAAATATATAAATAATGCGATACAAATAAAGTAAATAAACGCATATTGAAAGTTATTTCGTTATAATCTAACGACAACACATCTCGTATCTGTGGCATACGAGGTGTGTTCCACAAGTGAGGTGAATTTTCAAATTTCGCGGGCGACGTACATTCGATTATCAATTTTTTTATTTTTTAAATGTTGCTACAATCGTCACAAACATATATTTACAGTTTCAGCTATCGATTATGTTCAGTTTGTTTGTGAGAGGTATAACGGTTTGAACGGTTTTGCGTGCTCGTCGATTTTTTGCAATTGAAACAAATGGATCAAAGAATTTGCATCAAATTTTGTGGAAAAAAATTAAATTAAGTCCTCCAAAACACTTGAAATGTTGACATTGGTATACGGTGACTCTGTTCTGAGCATAAAAAATATGTTTACAAGCGGTATATGACCGAGAAGATGCCAAGGACAAGCCTCGCTCTAGACGCTCAAGCACGTTAAAAACTGATGAAAACATTCAAGTAATGAATAAAATTTTGTTGGAAAACCGTCGAATCACTATCAGAGAAGTTGCTGAGGATGTTGGCATCTTGGCTGGCTAGTGCCATGAAATTTTTCCGAACGTTTTCGGCATGAGGCGTGTGTCAGCGAAGTTTGTTCCGAAACTGCTTACTTTTGACCAAAAGAATCGCTCATGAGCTGTTGACAGACGTCAATGATGATCCAGATTTGCTCAAAAGGATCATAACGGATGACGACTTATGGGTATATGGTTATGATATCGAAATCTAAGCCCAATCGTCTAGGTGAGATCAAATGTCAAAGTTTTGCTCACTGTTTGCTTCGATTGCCGTGGCGCAGTGCATCAGAAGTTCTTACCATATGGTCGTTCGATCAATAAAGAGTATTACCTTGAAGTTATGCGTCACTTACGAGAAACAATACGAAAAAAAAGTTCGGAATGGTGGAAAAACAACTCATGGCTTTTGCGTCACGATATTGTCGCCCTTGCTCACTGTGAGACACTGTGTTGCTTGTGAGAGATTTTTTGTCCATAAACAACACCTCAACAACGCCTCAGCCACCATATTCACCAGATTTGGCTCCATGTGACTTTTTCTTGTTTCCAAAACTGAAGAGAGTTATGAAAAGACAGGACATTTACAACGATTGAGCAAATAAAGACTGAATTGCTGGAAGAGCCTAAGGCTATACCGAAAAGTGCTTATGAGAAGTCATGCGAGGATTCGAAAAAGCGTTGGCACAAGTGTATTGTATCAGAGTGGGATTACTTTGAAGGGGACAACATAAATATTGACGAATAAATAAATATTTTTTCCTAAATGTACAAAGTCTTACTTAAACTTAATTTTGGAACACACTTCGTATATGTTCGATAAATATTATAAAAAAATCCCGGGATAAAAGATCACCTCAGTTTAAAAAGGCTCAGAAAATCATCACGAACATAATTGAAAAATTCGTATTTGTATGTTCAATACTATGGTAAAACGTGATAAGTGGCGTAGCTCTATTTTTTGAGACGAACTCTCTGCAGATAACTGCGCATAAACGTTGAACGCCACATCCTAGGTGTACACAGCACTAACACTTCGAATTAACTAGAAGGATGGATATGCAATGGTATTTGGATTCGTAAATTTCCTCTAATTTTTATGTAAAACAAGCAAATCCCTCTCAAAGCTTTTGTATAAAAGCGCAATACAAATATAATTCAACTTGTGCTGTTTCTATCTCTGTCTAACAGAAGTCGCCCGGGAGTGTTAACGCTGTATCGAGTCACGCTGTGGCACTGCTATAAGGCAATAACAAAGCAGCGATAAAACTCTTCAGAGATATTTCGAAGAAATACATAGAGGAACCAATAGTTCGATAATAGTTTTATCTTATTTTTAGTCGTTTTGAGAGAGTTTTTTCTGATTAAATGATGGGAAAATATTTCGTTACATAAATAACTTAATATTTTCGATTAAATATTGTTAAATGAAGAGTTTTTCGAAGTGATTTTTCTGTTTTGCTATTAAACCATGGAGCTGTTGACGCCAAAGCGATTGTTTTGCCAGAACAAGTGGTCTTTATCTGTCGTATGATGGTAAATAAATTCAGCGTAGAACTAACGTCACTATTTTCTAGAGTAAGGCACCAAATACTTGAAAGATACAATTGCTAAAAATACTGCACAGGTATCAAATCTTACCTAAATCTACTAGTTGTGATTGCTGGTAACTTTTTCAGAAGGTGATCGTAAGAACGTGAAAAGCAAGTTTTCCAATCCGGTTAATAAAGGAATCGTGGAAACCAACCTAGTCGGGCGATAGCTTACTTCTAGTCCCCGCGAAAACAAAAGCTTTTATGGAACTCAAAATGGTATCTCGGATTGGATGCAAGCTTATAACCCCACAAACAGCAAATTTATTATGGATTTGGATCCTGAAGTGTCATCCTACTCAACAAACATCGTTCTGCTAAATCATAATGACAGTAAGAAAACCGAGATAAATTAAATGTGCTAGCAATTCAAGGAAGGCAATAAGGTAGTAGCGGCGTTCAGGATATGACCTCGCACAGATTAATTGAAAGCAGGAAGCTTGGTACTAACCGAGGCTTTGGATGCACATTTATAGTGGAAAGTGCGTTTAAGTGCGAAGTGTCATGAATAAGCGGACAAATGTTTGCAATCTGCATTGAAACAACATTTTTTTATGGCAGAAAACTATAAAGAATTGTATGGCACCTTCTTAGATGATCTAGAAATATTCTTGAAAAGGTTTTCATAAATTTCAACGTGGGAGTCGGGGATTGAGTACTACATTAAAGAACAACTGAAGGTTGAAGCCTTCACGATTATAGCAAGGATAAAGAGGAACGCCTGATTGATTGCTCTTGGAACAAAAATAAGCAATAAGCTATAAGCTCTATATACTTCCCACACAATGCCATACAGCCTCAAGACTCTTGGACGGCTTCTCTCAGAGAGAAAGACCGAGATAGAACAAGTTTAAATAGATTTATATTTCTATTGGATTTAAATGTAAAAGCTCTGCCATTAGAGACAATTTGTCAATCCATATTAAGCTAAACATATTTTTTGTCTAATTTATTGTTTTATATCAGGCGTTTGTTTGAAGTATTAAAGTTGTTTGCAGCTACGCTTTTGTTCGAAATGTTGAAATGCACTGCTTAGCAGATGATAACCACTTAAAAACTCTAACACTAAGAACAAACTTCCGATCTAATTGTATTGGACTCCAATCTTCCTGTTGCATTTATATTTGTGATCGACACTTGTTGAAGATAGGGCACAGCAACGATATATTGTAACATACGCAAAAGGATTTCATAAAGCTCTTCATTTAACTCTCTCTACTCTCCACGGCGTTAAAGTTCTAAGCTCTCTTTCTTGCAAAGCTCGCTTTATCTGATAGAACGAGTAGCCGCATTTCTTTCTTTGTGATGTCCATCCGGACCGTTTTTAAGTAATAAAGTTTAGTTGTTTTTAGTGACCTTGCTGATAAGTAGCAGCATTATGACGCGAGGATCCGACGGATGGCAACGCGTTCAATCAAATTGATCGAGTGTTTATCCAGCAAAGAAGAGAGTATATTTGACGTTTGTAAGTTTTGAAGAGCGTGTTGTTAATTATAAGAATAAATTCCTCGGTACAAGGAAAACGATCAGTTACTCAATGAATGCTTCGAAAAAATTGAAATCTATAACAAACTCCGATAAGTAATAAGTGAAATATTTAAACGCTAAGAACGAACATTTTTGGACGACAAATTAGAAATATTATCAACGCTAATGTATCGATCAAAAACAAATGATAAGCATCTAAAACATAGCATAGAAAAATTCGGTTTTAAGCCTTTATCTCAGAGTGCATTGACAGTGATGGTGAGACAGGCTTTTCAGTAAGAATCATTCTTTTCAAAATCAATAATCAAGGTACCCTGGATAAATTTCGATTAAGTCAACATATTATTGCACATTTGAGTGTTCGCCCTAATTTTACTGAAGGACGAAACATAACGAGGTGTAAGTACATAATTAGCATATAAGGTCTAGCTAGAAATGGGAATGAATTTCTGTGAAATTGATGGATTTCTCGTCAAACGTCATATTGTTGAGTCGCCTGACAACACGATTCCACATTTCTTCAATGAATTGGGCGAGACTAGATTGCCTAGTTAGGACACAAGGTTCATTCGTATCGTACATTGCATCTGTCACCCGTCAGACAATTTGTGGGCGTTCTAATTGAGCAATTGTTGCAACGTGAAATTTTTAATGAAACTCGGTAAGTATGTCAAAGAGGACTTTCCTCTGTGATAATAAGTCTATGAGGATAAACGTATTTCACGTACTAGCATGTTTTGGGTGGCATAACCATTCAAAAAAAAGTGAGAAGATACAGAAACTCATCTGCACCCAGTGCGCTCTTCACCTCGAAAAATCGAGCGAATAGACGGTTTAAAAATGTTCATGAAGATCCGAGACTCTATGATTAAATAAAAAAATCAGTTCAAAAAACATTCTCTGAACTTTTCAACATGAGAATTCGTCAAAATAGTGCCCAAGATCGCCACGTCTTAATTCACGGATGGATTCGTTCTCAAATCTCGAAAACATCCTAGACTATTGAAAAGAGTTATAATGCGGAAGAAGGTACCATTGTTTCATTCAACACTTATGACCCGGAAACCGAGTCAATCAATGAAGTGAAGCAGCGTTCACTGGGTCTGAAACAACTTCGAATTTTCGAATCAAAATTTGAGACCGTGATGAATTTTTATGGAGAAATTGAATTCTTGGAGGTAAAATACTGATTAAAAAGTATTTTCAAATCATTTTTGTTGTTGCTGTAGGCTGAAATTATATTACGCTCATGTCCGCCGGGCTAAAAAACCAGTGTCTGATAACGAAAAATGATGGCTATAAATAGCCGAAACGCGTCCTCCGAGACAACACAGAATTGTTCGGCGGACATAAACGCAATATTAAAAGTTCCTTTATTCAGGTTCTGACTACCCTTTGTGACCGAGTGAGAGTATAAGGACCAGAGTTGTGAAAAAGCAAGCGGTTTTCTTCTTGAAAACAACGTTTAAGCTCGCACATCAACGATGGACATTCATTTTTGACATTCCTGTGCTAGGTCTTCACCATTCTTCGCAAGACTTAACATTTTCTGATGTTTTCTGTTCCAAAAGCTATGCAAGCAGTTAAAGGAGCCAGGTTGGATACACCGGAAGCTGCGAAGGAAGAAACGACCCAGACCAATAAATATCCATGAAATGAAATTAAGAAATAACTTCAAGCACTGCTTTGAATGATTTCAAATTGAATTTTGGATGGAAAATTGTTGATAAAATGGAGCTTAGTAAACAGAACGAGATAAAATGTAAACCTCTAAAATATACCTTCAACATGTTATAAACAAAAGGAGTGTAATTAAAATTATCTCATTAGCAATTATTCGACTATTATTCGACCAGACTGGATTTCGAGCTTCAAGAGAAAAAATACGTCCAATACCCAAAATATCAGAGTTGGCGAATATTGTTTCGAAAATTTGGGCGAATTTTTGTATCCTGGAGCCAATAGCGCAACGAGAACCGCTAAGAAAAGAGACGAAATACGTCGAAGAGTACAGCTCGCAAATGGAACCTTTTATTCAGTTCTAAAGATTACGAGGACCAGCTGCATACACAGGAAAACAAAGCTAAAAGTATTCAAATCTGTGATAAGACCTGGGTTATGAAATGGGTGTGAAAGAAACTCAACCATACCCAAAAATATTGAATTCCTTTGAGCGATGGGTCCTCAGGCGATAATTTGAGCCAAGATAGACGGAAAACAATGTTGGGTTCGATACAACCAGGAGTTGTTTGAAATTTTTGACAAGCCAGATGTCTCAACGAATGTTAGACTGCGGAAGCAACAATGGGCTAGCCATATGAATTGTATGGACGAACTAAGGATACCCAAAAAGGCATTCGTTGGGAGAACAGAAGTGGGGAAATGGAGGAAACGCTGTTCTGACGCTGTTGACGAAGACAGTTACTCGCTGGTCAAAATTTGAAATTGGAGAACGCGGTCAACGGCCTGATACAGTTGGAGGCACTTCTTGCAACAATCGAATGCCTGAGAGGGACTGTAGGGCTAAGAAGAAGAAGAAGAAGGATTTCAAGCTAAGCAAATAACGATGTGTTGAGGGTTGCATTGGGTCGACAATTTCTGGTCAAATCCAACAAAAAGGACAAGCAAAATTCAGAAAAGGTTCGTATTGTTAAGGCACATAGAATGAAGCTTGTGCTGATTTGGTACATCAAAGTATAAATACATCGAAGCACTTTCCAATTAGATCTCAAACACAACTTCATTCTGCACTGTGCTAGGAGGATGTAGAGTGGTTATTGTTCTTGCTGGAGCGATTCTGACTTTTATTTATCGCTTCAAGCAAAAACAAGGATCTATTACTATTTCTGCGATCAAAAGTTAAGTCTTAGCCTGAAGGTATTTAGGACAAGTCAAAAAATCATATTTGGCCAATATCAAACCTAGAAATCGCTTTACACTTCATCTTTCATGTTATATGTAAGTATCAGCATATGAAATAATCACTTAAGACATCGCGAAAATCAATGCAGGTGTGCAGCTTAATCAAATTAGCCACATTTCATCTTTCGCCTCATACTCAATCGGACCCTCGAGCATTTCCTTTACTTCATCATGAAAGCTATGCATCCGAATAGTCTTTTCCATTTTTTTCTGTTTTATCTCTAAATTTTGTAGTGTTTATGATGCATACATGCATAAGACGATACAAATAAGAGAAAGAGAACTGTCTTCAAGGCTCCAATGGACAGAAAACTTGCTGAATTGTACAGGTGAATGTCTTACAGCTATATACCATAGCTGAAAAGTAAATGTGAGTGCTTTTCTGATCAGTTTGGCGCCTTTCGTTTTTCTATCTCATCGATGGAGAAATGCGTTTGAAGTTTGAGTGAAATCGCTAGCGAGCCTGCAACATCACGTTTCCTCTGTTTTACCAGTGTTTTGTTATTGTTAAACGTTTTTTTTTAATTTAATTTTGTACATTATTTGCTTCGTTTTGAGATTCGCCACGAAGAATTACGAGTAGGCGAGGTCTTGACGACATGTTCAGTTGACTCTATTTTTGAATCAGCTTCAAGATCAAAAAAACATATTTTTTGCAATAATTATTTGATGAAAGCCCGAGACATCATAGTAAATCTATGCAAAAAAAGTGCACGTTGGCGTTAAGAGGTTTTTTCAACGATGAGGCTGCTCTAGAAACACGCAATGTACCAACTAGATGAAGGAGACCAATGATAAAGACATCTAAAACCCTATAAAACTACATACGTGATTATCGCCGTCTTTTTGAGCGAGTTTCGATCTCTTCACGTTAATACTGCAGAATGCCAACGAACGGCCTTTAAAATCTTGCAAATCTGGAATCTTTCAATCTTCCAGTTATGCAATTCAACTATTCGTCTGGTGATGGTTAGTTTATAACCATTAGGTTGTGGTATTTTTCATTGCACTACTTTCGCTACGTTTTCCCTCATTTTGACGACCCAACGTCTATTTACATTCGGTTCAATCCAATGATTCTTTCCCATTCAAACACGTATGATATGTGTACGGATGAAAAAGCGCGAACATTTAATATGTATTTAGTAACAGAAAAGCGGAAATCTCTGTTGAGAATTTCTTTGCAAGTTAGTATATAATTTGGTATTAACATTGCATGCCGGCTAGCTCGGTAAGATAAAATTCTCGAAAGAAAATATTTTTACAGACGCTAGTAGGTGGTTGGTAGGTTATCTTGCGTTTGCAACTCGAAATCCAAAGTCGGTACGATCGTTTCATATTAATTAAATGTCTTCTGTATATAGATGTCAAGTATCTTTAATACGCTGATATGAACCGTATATTTTGAATTAGTAACAGAGGACTTACAATCGACAATAGTTACAAGCGCAGTATTCTATCATGACACTATCTCTTACTACCAATAATGCGACTTGAACCGGTAACCCCAAGCTTAGAAGGTAAGCGGTCAACTTTTAAAGCCTAACATGGATTTGAAAAAACGGGTTGAAATAGTATGTTCCGGCAATCAGAACAAAAACTGCAGATTGTTCCCTTCTATTCAAATATCAATGGGCATTGCGAATCGTCTGTCGAAATTCCATTGACTTGTCTCCACCATTTTTGGACGTTGTTGTGTTCCTTCCTGTAGGAAAATTCCACGAAATTACTCACGAAAAACGTTTGGTAGTCCTGTACGAAGATCTTCATCGGCTTTGGACTCCTTTCCCAGGTAGTTCGGCAAGTAGCCGTCCAGGGGCCGAAACAAGTGATAATCGGTTGGAATAAACTCGGGAGAATATGGTGGGTGGGATTAAATCCTGTACATTTTCGCTGGATAACTGCAGCTTTATGCGGTCAAACATTTCCGTGGTGAAAGATGACTCCGCAAAGCTTGACTAATGCAAAACGGTAATCACGCATTTCTTATTGAACCCGCTCCACTTGCTGACAGTATAAGTAGGCATCTAACGTTTGATTCGTTCCAGAAGCTCCCAATGAATGACTCCTGGAGAATTCCACTAAACAGACAATAAGACCTGCCGCGGGTTCAAGCCCAGTTTTATAGTGGGTGCTGATTATTCAGCTCTTTTCAAATCCGTAAGTTGACTCTTCAGTTTATTTCGCAGGACCCATTTTTCATTTTCAGTAAGCATGACCCGGAAAAATAATTCATTAGTTTGCAGAGCAGGATCTGAAACGTGATCATTTTGTCTTCCTTGTTTCGTTGTTTGTTTGTTGCTAAAACTAATATGAGTTTAGCCAACATTCATGCCACTACATTATCATCAAGCGGACGAAAATTTTCTAAAGGACAAATGTGTTCCAAAATTAACGCAAAGCAACACATATCGGACTGGAATGAACTGCCCACTATGGACTTTATTTGACTAATTTTATCTTTATTACGTCAAAACAGGCTAAGAGTTTACAATCAGAGTTTGGCAGATAAAATATAAAAACTTTTCGCAATTTCGTGAATTATAATATCTTTCCATACGTTGTTAGCATGAAGAATATTCAAATGAGTTGATGAATCATTTAGAAAGGATGATGGAAAGTGTTCAGGTCGGTTTCGATCATGCGTTCCTGCTGACTCTAACCAGAGGCCGACTCATTTGTAACTTTTTTTCGCGTACGTAGGTTCAGTTTCAAGCTTATTGTCAATACCTACATATTTGTTTCTATGAACAGCACAGCTCCAGCTAAAAACAATACTAGACATGCAAAAGACAAAAAGGAAAAGGATAAGAAGACAGAAACAATACAGAGGCAATACGAATATAAGAGAGTACTGGACAATGCAAAAGATAAAACTAAAAAGGAAGAGAAGAGTAGGATTTACAACATAAAGTGCAAAAGTTATGAAAATGAAGAACAAATGAAGTTGACGGCAGCCAAACTTGTGAAGAACACGAAATAGAATGAGAGGATGTGTTAATATTCGCTCAAATTTTTAACACACAACAACTTTTGTTACTATTACCCTATAAACATTATTTTCACATATATTTCAGCTCAGAGAGCCAACCGTCGCAAACTCTCTACTCACCTTCGTCATTTAATTTAAAAGCTCTCTATCTTGCAAAGCTCGCTGTGTTTGCTGAAAAGGGTATGCGTATCTCTTTTTCCGTAAAGCATCTCCAAAGTATCAGGGCTTTCTAGTAGTTAAATTGTAGTTCGAACTGTAATCGCTTCGTCCCAACCTTCGGCTCAAACCCAGTTTTGATTCGAAGCTGTTCCCAAACAAAATTCCATTTACTCACATACCATTGAAAATCAATAAACAATGTCCTTTAGAATATGCAAATTTTGTTGTGCAACTGATGATAAAGCTCGATAGGTTTTATGATGCGGATTTTCACGTTAAATACAATCGTAAACAAACAAAATTTACGATTCTGTACTATTGGGAACCTTCAAAATATTGAAGTGATGTCTTTTCACAACCCACATGCGACTGTGTGGTGCCGACTTTAGTCTAAAGCTATATTGTAATCTAGCTATCTAGCTTTTCTTTTTCGGAAATGAATGTGATTTATTAACAAGCGTCGATTAGGATCGGTGCTATATCAGAACATTACCGTGTTATAATAAAAGATTTGTGGATGTTACCATACTATGACGTTACCGTGCTATGATACCGATGTTTTAATGGCAACTTTTTATTTAAATATAACTTGGGACAAACTAGTTTCAACAGGACGGCGCTGCACCAAACACAGCTGGAAATATATTGGCGTTTTTGAACATAGTGTTCGTTCAACGTTTCAACTCAAAGATTGCAGTCTTTCTCTAGCTTTTACATGAATCAAATTCTAAATGGCCGGGTTTTTTCCTGCGCCAACGTGAAGCCGAAAATTTATACGAACAACACAAGGATCTTAGTAAAAGTGAAGACCACCATGTGCCGAAAATTAGCCGTCACATGAACGAAAAACTTTAAAAATACGATGAAAAATGCCAAAAACAGGCATATTGTCCCATTCAAGTTCAGAGGATTCACATAATAGATATCATATTTCTTACCTTACGTAAATAAACTTCCTCAAAAAGACATTTTTTTACATGAACATCAAGAATTTCTTCTTTTTCTCGCCTTTTTTGTCAATAAATGAGTCCATGTTATATGACAAACCTTGCAAACAACAAACCTCCCAAATATTGACAATTTCTTCCATGGCTACCTTATCCTAAACGACTTTTAAATCTACGTAAGGCTTTAAAAAAGATCTAAGGAATTCTCTGCGGTGACCAGCTCAACGATTTTCATAAAGGATTTAGTTGTAGAATTATGATCATCAGGCATTTAGTGACCATATAAAAGCAGGAGACACTTTATGAAACTCTTTTTACATTTTCTTTCAACCCATAAATAAAATTATTTTGCGATCTTCTCTCAAGTGTCGCCTTTTCACTTAATGTTTTAAAATGAATTTTCTTACTTTAAATTTTTTTTCCTTTTTTTGTATTATTTCTCTAATTCCACGAGCAGAACCACCTATGGTAATGGGGTGGTCAGCACTACAAAAACACATTTCCATAAAGGAAGTAGATAAAATCCAAGAAATTTCCTCTATTTGAGGCCATTTTACTCAAGTATCGAACACACCGATTCCGAATTTTTGAATCTTTAGAGAGAATTGCTTCTTCAATTGAGAAGCTATGGATGAAATCAAAGACGCCTTACAAGATTAATGTCGCAAAAATACCGAACGATACGATGGGAATAATGTTTAACCGGATGTCCTGGGATGTCCAGCTTAAGACACAAAATGGAGAAAGACAAACAGTGTTGAACATACTGATTCCAGATTTTTGAATCTATGGAGAGAAAGGCCTCTTTAAGTGAGTAGGATAGTAATGTTTAAAAAAAGACGCCCTAGAAAGCCCCTTCCCTATAAGATCAATAGTCCGACCAGGGCAGAGTGGAAAACCTGGCAGAACATTGGTTTTGACGGCTCGAAAATGGATGAGCGCACTATAATATCACTTCTACAACTACCCTCAACTCAACCGAAACTATAAGTTAGAAAACCTTACCTCGGTTTTCCAAACCAAAAAACATTCGCCATTAAAGCTGCCACAAAATCGGAAATGAGCAATTTTATTGGCAAGTCAGCACACCAGGGGAGTGTGAGGTTGGCAGCTGTAGCGTTGAGACGTATTTTATTCCCTCTTGCCGAAAATTAGTCATTCCCGAATGACAGTTCATTAGTGTCAAAACTTTATAACAAACAGTGAACACAAAAATGTCGAAACGACAGGAAGAAGAGCTTAATCAATACAAAAAGTTAAATACAAAAAGTTAAAGAAACGAAAGAAGACTGGCAGAAAACGCACAAAGCGATCTCCCAACTAAGCAAAGATGGTCGGAAGGCATGAATGAGGAAGCTGTGACAACACCCTGAACGAAAGTGGTCCGAAAGGAAATCGAAGTTGCAACATCAATGGAAATGGAACAAGGACCAACAACTACAGTCGACCGAACCGAAGTGGAGCTGTTGAATAAGGAGGTGGAAGAGTTCAAAACAGCGACAGTGAAATTTCTTTTAAAACCTAAGTTGTTCGCTTCTAGTGTAGAACTCAACCCGGAGTGAAAATCCCTTTTCGCCTCCCTCAAAGAATACCTCAAGGCATGCACCAACATCAAACATACCCCAAAGAAATCCTCATGGTGTCCCCCAATATTTGTAGATCGTTTGAACAATCCTGTAAAAACCCCTACAACAAAATAACGGATAAATCAACTTAACGTCAAAAAACTTATAACTATAAGTAGAAACTAATTATAGTGGATAACGTTGCCACCCATGAGAAACTTTTTGAGACGATACGAAATTCATATGCAAAAGGCTACTGCTTCACCCCAAGGAGCGTTATCTTCTACGCTCCTTGGGGTTCTATCTATCTGGGAATGCTGGGGTGCTCCTTGGGGATAGCTATCTCCTATCCTCAGAGGAGTAGATTCCGCCTTCGGAGCAAAGGAAGTGCAAGATGGTATTGAGGATCAATGCCCTGGCTTAAACGCATGCACCGTTTTGCCACTGGCACCGGTTGGTCCATAGCAAACGGAATGAGCTCAGGCCTTTATAGAGTAACCGTAGAACGGGAAGAGGATTGACATTGCCTTCTGAAGGTATGGTGTATACGCAACCAAAAAGCAATCTGGGAAGGAAGAAGACCTAGAAGGAGTGAAATGCTCCAATGTTTCAGGTGCCAGAGGTTCGGCCACGTATCGGCAAATTGCGCCTTTCATACAAGATGTGTAGAAGGAGAAGGGCATAATAACGAGGCTCCTCCAAGACGACAAACAGGTAAGCGAAATGAGCCACACTTCTGCGTCCTATGCGAACAGAAAAAGAGAAAGGCCACCTTGCAAACTACTCCAGCTGCCCCGAAAGGAAAAGGCTGAGGGAAAAATTAACCTCTGTAGAAACAAAACAAACAAATCTCGCCAAAACAAACCAACCTCCCAACCCTCGTTTTTACAGAAAAACTCCTTCGCAAAGCAAATAACGGTGAAACAAACAAATGCCCAATCAAGGTTAATCACAAAAGGGCTGTATTCTGAAACACCGCGGAGGGTTTCAATACAGGGAAATTCCTGCGCTCCTCCTAAAAATATCGCAGAATATTGGCCAAAATACGATAAAACACCAGCACAAGATAAACCAAGTGCGCTGATAGAGCTATACCTCAATATCTATGGGTGCAAACCAGCTGGTATCAATTTCCCTTAATATAAATTTCGTAGTCTTGCTCCTCCTGCTAATAGAATACTATCCAACCAAGAAAAAGATACGTACATCAGAAACCTCTCTGAGTCGTTACTAGGCTGCATGGACTACCATGTTCCTAGAAAACCACCAACGCAAATGCTATACAGGTGCCTTACGGAGCTACACTAGGCCTTATTATTGAGGAGAAAAGGGCCCCCTAAGGGCTAAAACGAGTTTTTCATAATCATAATAGCCGAGTGAGTGAGGAGTATCTCACACTCAAAGCGGAAATCCTTGACGTGTCCAATAAAATAAGGGAGCGATTGGGACAGGAAATAAACGAAAATTACAAAAGTGGACTGAGCAGTCTAAAGTCATATTCGTATGTCTTTAAAGAAACAAATATCTTAACAGGACGACAGGAAGAAAATATAAGAAATGAATATATGAACAGGGTTCCTTTCTACAGTCAATGGAAAACTCCAATTAATTTCCTCCTAAAGGATCCTATACCGAGAACGGAGCCCGGAAAAAGTGAAAACACATGAAATAATATATTCATAATATTATGAATATAATATTATTTCATGCTCATATTTATTACATCATATTTAACCATCTTCTCCAACAACAAGGTAGTGTCACCTAGACATGGCGGAAGTTGAAGAGATCCTAGCCAGTATGAATAGCAAGCCCTCCGTTGGCCTGGATTGCATACCCAACAAAGTTTCGAGGAAGTGTGGAGCAGTTCTTGCGAAAAAAATAATGATCCTCTGTAACAACTGCATTAATGGTTACTTTCCTTAAGCCTGGAAAATCGGCAAGCTCGTCCTCATTCCAAAGCCATACTTCGATGATTCAGACCTATTACGCTACTTCCTAATATGAATAAAGTACTAGAGAGAATTATCCTACGTAGCTTTAAGGTGTTCTCTCAAAACCTGATTCCTGAGTTTCAGTTTGGATTCCAACATAGGATGTCAACAGAACAAGCAATGATATGAAAGAGAAATGGGAGGAGCTCAAGCTGGTTTCGAACACGCGCCCCTGCCGGTTCTCGGCACCTCTTAGTCTTCGCTAAAATCAGCATAGCAATGGTATAAGTTACTCACAGCTTATAAGTGAGAATGGATAAGTTGATATACAAAATAAGTTTTTACAAGCAATAGTACTGATGTACGATACGGTTACTAAGAACTTGCGCAAGAAACAATGCACGATTGCTTGCGTACTGGATCTACAAAAGGCCTTCGACTCCGATTGGACTAACGGTGGTCTCAAAGTGAAGCTCATTTCTGCTAATTGCCCATTTCCCCTTACAAGAATCATCAATAACTTTCTACTAAACAGAGACCAAACATTTAAAATCATTCATCAAACTTCAACACCAATTTCCATTCTATCAGAGGTGACACAAGGTTCCATACTCGGGCCCTACCTTTTTAATTTTTTCTTTCACGATATTCGGGACCCCACCAACACTACAAGTAGAAATCTAACACTGTCTTGCAATCCGAAGGTTATTATGTTTGCTGACGACATACTAGCACGAGCCAGTCGCGCTCTTCCCATTTCTGCTGAAGAAATAGTGCATAGAGCAGTCGACGGAATAGCAAGCTACTTAAAAGATTGGAGGCTCAAAGTAAATGCCTCGAAATCAAAGTTAATATGCTTCCGTAACGTCAGCAGGACAGGATATAGACTAGCAGTCCAACATAGCAAGTCGATACGAGTGACTATTGATGGCGAGATAGTACCTCCTAAGGACACAAATAAGAATCTAAGCGTGAACCTCATCGAAAGGTTCAAAATGAACCGCCACGCAAAGAAAGCTGTGAACAGAGCTAAAGGAGAAGACTAAACTAGAAGTTTCCCAAATACCTCTTCATTCCCTGGAGATATGGTCGGATAGAAATATGCTCTCTTCAGAAAGTTGGATTGTTTTAACGCTGAGAAGAGAGCATACGGCCAGCCAGAACAAACGATAACGTTTAACCGTGAATAAATATAAGTGGATAAGTTTTAACGTTTAGAATAGGTAAAGTGTTGTTAGTTTTAATCCTCTGCACTCGATTCATTTTCAAAGTTGTTGCGTGTCAACCTGTTATTATTTTTAGCCAAATGAACTTGCCAGTGAAAGAATTCAACGTATATTTCTTTTATTTATTATTTATTAACTCGCACATCCATATTAGTAAATTCAAATTCACTGTCATTATGCTGACTGACTGCCACTCAAATCCACCAAAATCCATTTTGAGGGAGGAAATATATGTGCACTAAATTATACAAAGATGACAAATACCGTGTTCGACTTACACTCGATTAACAAAACTTGACAAAATATTACTGTATAAGATCTCGAATGCCGCAATGTATTTTACAGTTAGTTAGTGTTATTGTCGACCGACATACATTAGTATTGCTACCTCCGCCTGTGTCCTACCAGTTTGACATACGAGTTGTAGAGTAAATTAGTGTTGTCATCCCCAGTGTGACATACGAGTGCAAAGGGTTAAGTTTTGCGTTCTTAAGCAGTAAAGAATAAAACAGTATGAGCGAACGGTAGAAAAATGTACATTTGGAAGAAGAAAAAAAAACACCTTGCACGTATGGACTCCGGTCGCGTATCCATCAAAAATACCATTTGTCTATGAAGTCACTGTCAAATGAATTGTAAATAAATATAGTAGGCTCCGCGTGGGCTCACAGCTGTCACTGAGCACAAAAAAGACGTTCAAAAATCAGCTAACGGCTGAAAAGTGAAATGAATGTGGTTCCTTGCGGACGAATGGTAGAATACATTTACAGGCGAGTTCAGCAGGACAAAAAGCTCCGTAACTTAAAATTCCATTACCAACAGTCAAAAGAGAGATAGACGAAAACCTCTGGAAGAAGAGAAATTCAGCTTGGAATGACAGGAATGATTGCAGGATAAGCGGAGGCATTTGACCCTACCCGTCACAAAATGGTATCAAACACGTCCTACGTAGGAAAAGGAATAGCGTGAGACTCTAGTTTCATTTTATTCAGGTCAAAACCGCCTGGGCCAACACGACAAACCATCTAAGTGGAGACCATGGGATTGAAGGCACTCCGTGGAATCTTTTGGGTAAAGGGAGATACCATCTACAAAGAATGAAGACCAGCTCAAGCCTATGCTGGATCCAATAGTGGAACTTGGAAACAACAACAATACATGCGTGTCCTTCTTCGTACAAACTTG
This sequence comes from Stratiomys singularior, assembly GCA_954870665.1. Taxonomy (NCBI): domain Eukaryota; kingdom Metazoa; phylum Arthropoda; class Insecta; order Diptera; family Stratiomyidae; genus Stratiomys; species Stratiomys singularior. The sequence continues at coordinate 105,005,882 of OX940880.1, forward strand.
ACTAATTATTTGAGAAATACTTTCGATGGGAGATTAATTCCCATGCGTATGTCACTCCATGCTTGTAGCACTCGAACGTGAATGCACCGATACAAATAACTACACTCTCGCAATTATTCCGCTATGCCATAAACATTGTTTAGTTGAATTTCAAACTACGTTATTAACCAAGTATGTACAATTTCTACATACGCACGGAAAAATTTCAGCAATTTCAGTGAAAAATTTAAATACTCTCAAACGAAATTCCTAAACAGCTTAAAACAACAACTTTTCATCAATCTGCAGATATAAATTTGCAACAATTTCGCGAGATATGTAAGATTTTATTGGTATGTTGCAACCAAATGTTTATACGCAGTAGCTGTAGTTTTCGTAGCAGTTTTTTGAGTATTTTACTCTCTCCCTTGGAGTTTTGATCGCGCATTTTCCGCAAACCCCGTCTGGACAAACATCTAACGAACATGAAACTCCCAAGTAACAGATTCAATCAATATGTAATTAACATAAAAAGAATTTGTGGTAAAATGTTGGCATGTGCGTTACAAGATGTTGCAATATCAAAGACTTTTAGGTAGTTGGTGACTGGGTGCAATAAATTGATAGTGGTGCAACCGCGAAGCAGCACCTACCACCAAACACACTAGATCACATTTTCTACTTCTTCAGCTAATTAGCAAAACGAAGAACTGGATATGAGGAAGTGGAGTAGAATTTGCGTCATCAAGCACTTATTGGCGGAATTCCATCTTTTGCGTTGGATTCAAAAGAAATTGGCATTCCTTAGATGGTAAAACAACGAATAAAAAAATTTACATTCAACGATCAAAATAAAAAGTGACTATTGGTTAACGGTTAAGGTGTAAAATGGTAGTGTGGATTGGTCGTGAAAGAAGTAGCAGAAAAATGTATCTGATGTGTTTGGAATGGGTGAGTTGGATTGAGGTGTGAGTTACCAATTGTTAATGAATTTTGGAGTCAGTCTGCGAATTTCTAAGTATAATTGCTGAGTCGCGGAGAATATTTTAGTTAGTTCAATTGTTTGGCAAGAATGTAAAGGCAAAAGTTACCTTGATAGTAGACAGGAAGCATTTTAGAGACCCAAAATCTGGTCCTCGGGTGGAGTGGTAACACCAATTGGTCGTTTTGCTATAAAATATGGAAGTTAGATTGGTCTTAGATTGCGCACGAGCAGCAAATGGTGGAAAATATTCGTTAAATAGAGTGTGCGACTACACCACGCCCAAACCAAATAGTCCGGTTGACTATGACAAGTTTCTTTATTTCAACTGCAAGGCTCTAGGCATCTGCTCGACTCTAGACACCCGGAGGTACGCGCTTCAGATAACCAAGACACTATCACCTATCGATCTCTTACGCTCCTTCTGCTATGTCGAGCTATATCTGGCTTCAAATTACTCTTTTATTTTTCATTAGCCCTTTTTTATCTTTGTAGCTTTCAAAGAGACTTTTGCCCTGGGTTATTTGTGTTTATTCGAACAGATCAGCAGCTAGGAACCCAGTCCAGGTGACATTCCGTGAGATAATCCCATACACAAATTAAATACTTATAAAATGACTTGGGCTAATGGTCATAGCTTGGTCAGATGGTTCAGTGAAAGATCAACTTGTAACAGAACGTAACAAGTAGAGATAATCAGACAACAAACGAACAAGATCACCCAAAAGCTCTCAACCATTTTATAATTCGTCCAATTATTACAAAAGCACATCTATGAATAAGAAATTATTCGTATTAATTAACATACATCATGAGTAGGATTAAAAGTTCGTTTACCTTTTCATCATCAAAGAAGTAGAGAATGGGCCGAGCGGCCGTTGCCGCTTGTATTTGGAAGAATGGTGAGGTACTGCGATTTGTAGTGGAATTGGAGAATTTACAATTGGATTTTTCGATGGTAGAACGCGAACTCATTTCGACCTTAAAATTTCCTGGAGATATCAAATTGTTGTTAATAACATTCTCGATAGTCAGCTCTTCATAACCTTGTCGATTTCAACCGCCAATAGTTTTCGAAATGTTTTCAGCTAGTTTCAATTTAAGAGTTTTAAACCATTGCCAAGAAATACGCCTCACTGAGACACTGATACTATAGTCAATTTCCTTTAGGATGTCAAAATTCAGTACGAAATTTAAAAATAAGTACGTTAATAGTATAAGTACCTGAAATTGACCTATTTAACAAGTCTTTAAGTCAAACACCAGGATGTCTTTTTCCCAAATTTGTATTTGGTGTATTTTGGCAACCCTTTCATATGTGAAAATGGGTCCTCAAGATAGGATACACGCATGTCTTCCATGGCACTGCGGAAGCCAAAGCAAGATAAGCCGCCAGTTCACTGGGAGTTTACTGAGATTGCTGAAAATTGAGGTATCGGAATGAACTGCTAGGACAGGCGAAGCGAGCACGGCCCTGGGAAGGGGCAGATCAGCAGCTAATACGTCAGCTGGCAAGGACCATCGCAGGCTCATCAATAACGGTTAGACCAGCGTTTGGGATGATTTTTATGACAGTGTGAAGAAGGAACCATGGAGCCTGGCCTTAAAAACTAGTCATCCGGAAGCTCGGTACATAAAGATCACCTCTCTCACATGATGTACAAAAGATGATCAGGATGGTACGACCCCTTGACCAACCACCTCTCGGCCGTTGATGCTGTCAACGTTGACATACAAGCGGAGTGTCAATTTTCTACGAAGAATGAACTGGCCAAAGAAGTCTCTTCTATAAAGACAAAAAGGGCATCAATGCCCGATTAGATTCCAGCTGATTTGTTACAGATGGTTTTTCACTGGTCCCCTGTCCTAATTCACAACACTTTCAACGTATACCAGCGCTAAGAGATGTTCCCTGTGTGCTGAAAGATGGCAAAACTCGTGCTGATCAGCTAGGGAAAAAGGAGTCTCATATTGCCATCTGCATATTTACGTAGAACATGTTAAATTTTCGAAAAATTTTGCGGACAAGACATGCTGACGCGATTAATGCTGTCTTCCATTCCATTTGACATTGGTATAACTTCAAATCAGATTATTGTATCGTTGATGCCATCAAAGAAGAGATGAATGCGGAGAAACACACCAGTTCCCCTTGACGAGTATTGTCAAAATATGAAACATCTGAAGCGAGTACTAGGGGACAACCTCAAATGAGCGTAATCTTCTATAGGACACAAAGATAGCCGATCAGTTGAGACGCAGGGCTGAATACTTGCTCAGGATCAATGGAACATTCCCTATGCCTTACTACTCAGTTTTGAGCTGTCGTATGTTGCTGACCGCACTGTCGAGAATGTTGAACTTCGACTAGAAACGTTAAAGTGGCGTATAAGGAATTGAATGACAGCTCACCGGTCCAGGCTGGTGGTAGAAAAAGTCAAAATAATAAAGATAAAGATGTGAAGGCTATCAACGTTGGAATGCACTAGTTGATGCCAAACTCGCAGTTCATATCTGTTCGCATGAAAGGACCCCAAAATGGGTTTGGTGGCAAAAGTCGGCACGGCTGTTTTGTATGTAAAATCACACGTCCTGTACAGAAGCGAAGCAACAGATAACATTTTGGCAGGAAAGAGAGAAAACGGTTTCTAGTCGAATTGCAACAGTCCTGAGAACGCTGCACAAGGTGAAAGTGCAACCAACCAGCATTATAATCCCTGTGTAATATCCAAAGACACGAAAATGAGTTGTCTTAAGTAAATCAGGGCAACAGCTGACACGACTACTTCGTGTGTAACATCATACACTTGCCTTATGGCTCATATAAGGGTCCCACCACATCAAGAAGTTTTGAATTTTTTGAAGGACTGCTCATAATGAAAACCATGAAAACTGTCCTATTCTACGGCGTCACACTATAGAGCGACGCTCACAGCAAGGAGCTACACCGAAAAAGGAAAGAGACTGTCACTTGTGTGGAGATAAGGAGCATTGAGAATATCATGCTTATATCTAACTTTGAGCAGAATGACCGCGTCCTCCTTGCTAAAAATCGCAAGAATATCTAGCGGCGCAAACCGAAGCAGCAGAGAAAACACCACAAGAGAAGATAAGCAATGGACTATTTCTTTTCAATTGGATACTGTCCTGGGAGCGCTACACAACACGTAAGTGGATTGCACGTTTGATCCCTTAATGGTTCAGAATCATAGTTCTGGTGGAGTCAAGCGCGTGATGAGACTGAATTTTATCAGATCCTGGAATTGAACAAGACCGTGGAATCTTACCTTAAGAAGATCAATGTCTTCCAACGGCGGGCTCTATACAGAAGAGGTGGAGAATGCCTATCGTAGATAGGTTGGCTGAAATAAAAACATATGAAAACAGTAAGGTAACTTTTCCAGGGGCATTGAAGAGCGCTTCCTGAAAATTACAGTTGGGAAAACGCTGAAAACGGTTGAAAATAGAATGGGTTCAAAAATAGAAAATGGAATGGGCAATGATGACAGTTGATAAAAAAGGGATCTAGGACGTCAGAAGACGGGGAAGATGAAGACATATCTTCAAGTTTAAGTTCAACTTATACAAAATTTCCAGCCTCTTGACCATTGATTGTCCAGAAATTAAGACTTTTGGACTTACGGCTAACGGTTCATGCACTACACAATCAAAATATTCAATCAAAATTCAATCAAAATATTCTACTACGGTTAGTCTAATTTTTGACTCGATTGCCAGTTGAAAAGCGAAAGAATCATGCATGCAAAAGAGAATTTCTCCCGAGTACTTACGGGAGGAATACATTTCAAAAGGTGTTTTGGAACTCAAGAATCAAGTTCAAGACCGTTGTACCCCATGGTATTCGAACAAACAAACTGTTTCCCAAATAGCCCGTGACAAGTACGATGACCAATAAAGTGAAGAAGTGAATATAGGGACGAGAGAAAAACGCTCTCTCAACGATTCTTTACTGAACCGAGAAATGATGCTCTTTCAACGCTTTTTCTGTACGCTTTTTCAACGATACTCTACTGCACTGAGAGAGTCATGCAAAAAGAAAGTTGTCCCTGACATCTGACCTGTGTCGTGGCAAAATCGATGGCATGACGAAATTAATTACTACTTGACACAATTCTTGGGCTAGCATGACTTGAATCTAGGGCTAGCATGAATCTTACCGGAACAAGGCTGATGGAACTGTGTAGTTTGCACAAGACAGGCAGGTGATGCATGAGTCGTCATTTTTACTTACAAAAAACGTGATAAGCAGTATAATGATGTTTTAAGCGAAATGAGAGAGTCCCTCCCGAAGATTCTAGTCAGAAGGATGAATAGAACACTATTGTGTGGCACATTATACTCCAGCACTCCTGTCAGTCATAAAAAAAGGTATGAAGCATTAGAAAGCGTCTATTGGCAAGGGCAGTACTTGGTTTGTAGCCTAGAAAGATTGCATATTAAAGAGTCCCGCTCTCAAGTACTCCAGATGGTATAGTAGTTAGGGTGCTCTCCGTGTATGCAACGAATGCCGGGTTCGAGTGCGACTGTTGACAGTTTTTTCGTGTGATGGAGTGTAAATCCACTTAGTTGTGATAGGTTAGTACACGCAAATCACTTCTGTTGTTGAATTAAGTGACTCTGATCAGATCACCTCCTTTTTGAGCATCGATCTTGAAACTAGGTCACTTTAAGTCCCTTCAGCGTACAAGGTTTGAAGTGAGCTGTTGTGACATGACAACTAGGACAAGGCTTAACCAGTCTTAACCCCATGCCACAAAAATTTTCAATCTGAAAAAATTATACATATGGTGTAACGAAGATTATTTTACTTCTGTCAAGTAAGCTTGACGAGCACTCGCAGATTGCAAAAGAACTGTCATAATGACATTTTGACTATCACTAATGCACCTTAATGCTGAAAATATTAATTTTTTCATTGCTCCTTGGCCTTTGTTCTTTACAATGGGCACATATGTGATCCATAGTAACGAAACATAGTAACAGTTTTGAGGATGTGGTCAAATCTCAGGAACCGCGTTACCCATTGTATGGATAACTTTTGAAATCTCAGTCCTAAATGCCCCTCTGTCACCTCACAAATTCACAAACTTCGATTGGCTACTGGTATGATGCGGAAAAGGTTTGCACCGATTTTTTGTACACATGGTTTAGAGGTCGCCTATTTCCTATAACGCCAGTCGTTTTGGACGAGCGTTGATATAATTTTAGAGTCGTCATTTTGAACTTAGAGTTTTGAAGAAAACGTTAGGCGTGATTGTAGTTGAATTTTGAAAAGATTGAAATGTGAAAAATTAAATTTAAGAATTAAAACATTGCATTACATTCAATATTAAAGTGAAATATATTCAAGAAAGAGTAAACTGCGTCAGAAATGACCAAAAAAATCTGTAGGGTATGGTTATGATGATGTGTTAGAAAGGATTTTATTTTCTGTCCGGATATTTTGTCATCAAAGTCGCATCTTACGTTGGTGGGCGTATCGCCTAAAAGACAACGTTATTTAGGCAAAAAGAACAGAAAGCCCGAGATATAAGCGCATGTGACATTGGAGCATTAATTAATATTAATCGCGAAAAGTTCCAAATCATTTGAATAAGGCAGGATCCAGAAAAAAAGGAAGGTCGACTTTTTGTTGCCACATGAGTTAACCATGGACAAATTTACATTTCAAGTTTCCATCTGCTCGGAAGAGACTGAAATCAAACCATTTTCCATTTTCCAAAAGATTTAGGTCAAAGCGGTAATGTAGCGGCAATTTAGGTAATGTGATTCTCTTTGATTATTTGAATTACCATTGTTTGGACTAGAATTGCAGTCCTACTAAACCAAATAGATCGCTTTGATTGGCGTCAATGAGATGTCAACTTGACGTCCATTAGGTTTAGTGGGTACTATCAGCTACTCCAGACAGAGCGAACCATCGGTTCTGAGTTGTAAAGAGACAAGAGTTGATCGACACAGTATGCTTTTACTCTGACAATAGCAGACGAACAACATCCTTGGCGACCCGGCAAAAATTTGTGAGACCTAGGCTGGGAAGTTCTGATGCATTCACCGAACAACACAGATCTTGCAACTGATTCACACTACGATTTGTTTCGGTCAACGCAAAATTAGTTTGATGGTATTGAGGTTATTTATTTACTTGGCTTATGAAAATAAAGATTCTCTATTTTCTCGTTCAAAATATTTGCAGCGATACTAATATAGATCTACCCGTAATTATTTTAGTCTTACCCGAAAATGGCGAGACTACATTAATCGTCATTGGACATTTTTAATTGAATCAAAATCATTGATTCCAAAAAAAAAAATAATCTGAACTTCAGTTAGCAAATTAAAGAAGCCTTATTTTCAAACACAAAATCAAAAATTCGTCAACAACTCGACAGAATATTTGACTTGTTTCATTTGAAAAGATTTGATTTTTGAAAAGTAATCAATCCCGAGTTTGAATTCCACTGGTTATTATGATATTTAAATTTGTTTTTCAGGGGTCAGAATGCCACTTTACCTAGCTTTGACAAGTATCTCTGAAGAAACTTTTACGGTCGAACGTGATTCCGACGTCACCTCGAGTTCCGAACACACCTCATGCCCCAAATTCTAGAGTTAACTGTTGCGCCTCAAATAACAAAGAAATCTACGTTTGGGCAACTTGCACGTTTGGCATCACTTGTGCTGGTATTACCACAGCAGAATACCATTTCTAAACCAGTAAGTTTATACTCCAGAATAACCATATTATTCATTGACGTTTGTTTATACGCAATGAATAATGCTTGGCAAGCACACCCAACTATTAGGTGTATAAATATGAAATGCGGATTATACTAACAGATGGTATAACCATTACATGTGGTTTGTGTCGGGGATAACTAATATGGCATTTTGGAGGGTAAACATCTGTCAACAAATTCCAGTATGTCATAGGTTTTGATTGTAAAAACAAAACAACAAAGTTTTTTTTTTCGCTTCAAAAATGTCGAATTACGTGCCAGAAAAAGATGTTTTGCGGGGAAGTCTAATAACCTTCTTTCATTTGAAGAAAACGGCAGCAGAAACTTATAGATTGTTAGTGAACATGCCCCATTACATATGGTGAACATGCCCCAAGTCAAGACACTTGTGAACGATGGTTTAAAAGATTTAATACTGGCGATTTCGATGTCGAAATCGAAGACACAGATTCGCAAGCATTATTGGATGAAGACAACACACAAACTGAAAAAGAGTTGGCAGAAGCGTTTAAAGGTTCTCAGGCAGCAATTTCACAACGTTTAAAAGCCATGGGAGAGATCCAAAAAGCTGGAAAATCGGTGCCGTATCAATTGAACGAAAGAGACATCGAAAGCCGAAAACCATTTGTGAAATTTTGCTTGCCAGACAGAAAAGAAAAAGTTTTTTTGCATCGGCGATCGGCGATGTTACTGGCGATGAAAAGTGGATTTATTTCGACAATCCCAAGCGGAAAAAATCATGGGTCGACCCAGGCCAGCCATCAACATCACAACCAGTCCGAACTTTGCTGTGTATTTCTTGGGATAGTAAGAGACGTTTGTATTACGAACTGCTGAAACCTGGTGAGACTATTACTAGCAAACGTTACCGACAACAACTGATCAAATTGAACCGCGCACTTAAGGAAAGACGTCCAGAATTTCACCAAAAACATGATAAAGTCATTTTTCAACATGACAATGCTCGGCCGCATGTTGCAATACCTGTCCAGAACTACTTGGGAAACATTAATTGGAAAGTTCTGTCCCACCCGCCGTATTCACCAGACTTGGCTCCTTCTGACTACTACTTGTTTCGATCGATGCAGCAGGGACTTTCGGAATGGCACTTCCATTCTTTCGAAGAAGTTAAAAATTGGCTTGATGAGTGGTTAGCCTCAAAAAATGAGAAGTGGTACTGGGACGGAATCCATCGATTGACAGAAAGATGGGAAAAAGTCGTAGCTAACGATGGCCAATACTTTGATTATTGAATTCATTCGTCGCATTTCATATTTATACACCTATTAACTTTACTGAATTGAATGAATTTTCGTCAAAAATCTCAAGATTGTTTATTTTCAATGGCTGTCAATCTGATGGAAGTTGCTCAAAATTTTACAAAACTCTGATAGCAAAGGGCAGTATTCAGGAGCATCTTTGGACAACTGTCGATGTGAGGGGAAAACAGGAAGACACTAACACTGAATTACTCTCGTATATCTGGGAACATTGAAATGAAGTTCTGTCATACATTTTATGTAAAATGCAGTTCAGCTATTCAAATCATTATCAAACTTCTATTTTTGTGATTATGCGTGTCTATCTCTAAATAATTTCAAGACATTCTAAATCGCCCGCGAAACCGCGGTTTTGTGCGTATTTATTTGCTAGCCAATTCATTCTTAAGTCAGGTGCGATTTCGCATAGTTGTTTAGGAACGTTTTTACAAGTGGATCAACTCATCGTGCATCATTCTAGCCGTTAGCTAGTTGTTAGTAGTTCTTAAAACGTGTTCCAACAGGTTAATCGCTATGACCAAAACTCCTATCTATACCATTAACCAACCATTTCTCTACTATACTACTACTACCTTCTTTCGCATATATCTTCAAGCTTTCCGCCTTTCTACTCATCTCGAATCGTTCTAGATGAGATAGTCTCATACATACATTAACTGCTGGTCCCATGACGAAGCACTATCCATTCAATAGCGGGGCCCCGTTCTTGTGACACTAGATACCACCACAAAAAAAAAGAATCCAGCTTTCTTAGCCTTTGAACAACGTCGTTGAAGAAAATCCAGAAAAGCCACCAATTCTTCCACTTCTCAGCATCCAATCTCATCAGCTATGGTGATGGTCATTGGGATTTGATTGTCGGTCAGTGATTATAATGAGGAAAGGTCAAAAGAAAGAGCCAAACTTTCAGTGAATTGAATCTTCACCAATAAGCCAAGCCAGCGATGGTCTCTGGTTCGCATAGGACCAGTGTTGTTTCTCGCGGTCAAAACCTAGAACGGTGGTGGACAGTGGAGTTATGCTACACAAGATTAAAATGGACCCCCAGCTTTCTGGTTTTTCTTGTTTACACAGATTGATGGAATTACGCACAGGGCAAAAACAAGAATCGACCATAGTTACACTTTTTCTTCGAAAGATTTTAAGCGGCCGGGGAGTTGTTTTTGTTTTGTGAGGGGCGGGTGAGGGGGTTGTTATTTTCTTTTCGGTATTCTTGTACACTTTACCGGCCAGACCCGGACCGGGTCCATTGATTTGATCATCGCTGGCGTATCACCTTTCGAAATTTCAAGTGGTCCAAGAAGCGGCACGGCCTTCTTTTACTTCTTCAATCTGACCAATTTCAATACGCTTCGAGATTCTCGACCACTCACTGTTGAATGGGATCGCCGTATACGGAAGTTTTTCCCAGTATCGGCAACATGCTACTCTGTGTGGAGTGGATGCAATTAAATTAATAGCCCTATGGGTCAGTGCACCTGACAGTGAAAACGTGCTCCATATATGGCTTTTATTTTGGTTATTTCGGGACGATTTGCCTGCACGTGAGACAATAACAATAGGTTTAAGAATATGGGTGGTGAAAATTCTAAATATTAGCTCAGTTATCAACGGAATTAAGCAATTTCTTCAACCTCAATATTGCTATACAAAAGGACAACATAGCACTGAAACTGGAATTGGTTCAGGGATTAGTCAAGATGCAAACAGTTGCAGCTGAGCTACAAGGCTTTTAACTGCAACTTGGAACATTAACAACATTTAAATTACTAACCCTTCGTCCATTTTGGTAACTCGACCCATATCAGTCAGTCGGCGTCGCTCGTATCTAGATATGTACAACTCAAAAACATCTTTTCCCAAGAAATCTATCAGAGAAGTCATATCAAATTAATCGAATCTGTTAATGGAAGACCAAAGAGAGACACGCGAAAGCTTACACAGTTAATTTGGGGGAAAACAAGAATTTCTACTTTTTTAACATACCTTCGACGGAAAGGAAAGGAGTTCTACGACAATTCCACTTGATATCTTTGGACTCGCGTTACATTCTTCACAGCAGCAAATCAATCTTTTTTTCCAATCTTTTTTTCCAATCTTTTTTTTTTGAACGCGTGAAAAGTTGAGCTAGTGGTGAATGGAATAATTTTATAGAATTTTTCGCGTACGTACGACGGGGCGTAGATGTAAATGTAAATGATGCCCTTCGTGGTGAATTGCATAATTACACACATCACAAGTGGATACTTTGAAAGTAGTCGACGTAAGTAAATACTACAGGCGTGCATATTAATGAACTGCATATTTACACTCATATGTGTTGAAAATTTTTGCATATAGTAGCCCAAGAAATATTTACTTTGGGCTGTAGACTAACCAACAGAAAAAAAAAATTCATTTTCAGCGCGAACAACAACAAAAACAATCGCAACAATTTAATCAACCATTCAGCATAATTTGTGAATAATTTGCTGCGTTAGTTACGTTTATTTATTCATCTTTATGCATGCCGTTGGTGGGTGGTAGGAAAAATTTAAAAAAATCCTCAAATGTTACTAAGTGCCAATCATCATGCAAATTTTTTTGCAAACCCTTTTTTCTTATTTTTATTTTGAGCTTTTCAAGTGGTCTTTGACTGAAATTGGGCAACATGCACAAGTAATCGATTTTCGATTCCGACAATTAGTGAAAGTTTGCATAGAAAATAATGAGTTGCAAATAAAGATACTGTAGCGCGTTTGTATTTTGTTCAAAGTATTGAAATTTTTCAATGAGGTTTCAACTTCTGTTTGAATGATTAGAAATAGGTCGTCATTCGCGAACTGAATGGCTATCAAGAAAATTATGCAGATATCAACACCATTTTGTGTGCACTATGGGTTTTGAGTTGGACTGATTTCTACATTTCAACGGAGATCTGCAAAAATCACTTCAGACCGGATGAATAACACAATTACGTGAATCGATAAAAAAAGGAAAAGCGCTATCATGTGACCACAGCGCATTTAACACAGTAATACAAACTCGGTCCGTCTGACCAGTATATTTGCGTAAGGATCACTCCATATTAATATTGCTACTGTCTCACATTCATTCAGTAAGACCCAGTTAGAAACATGGAGATTACTAGTTAAAACCTGCCTTAAAATCTAAGTTGCTCATTACTGAGCACGTAAGTGAAGATCGTTTCAACACAGAATGGATTTATTCTCTTTGGTTTCCCTTCCTTCTCTTACTCGCTTCCTGTAAACGCTCTCAACAAGGGATGAAATGAACCCATCTTTCAACTCTACAATTTTGAAAAAAATCCAGAGATTTTCAATTTCGCATCCTTTAAAAAAAGGTCCAAAACTTAAACAATAGAAATATATTACCTGGTTGACTTTGGGCATGAACATTGACAATATTCTACAAAATAGGACCGGTCTCATGCTTTATCATACTTTCCCAACAAGTTAATACATAGATTCCATCTTTTATCTACCGCGGATTACTCTTAACAAGAAAATCGTTACCTTATTCTTCACAAAATAACTCTAAAACTGCAATCAACTCACCATAATCATCATCAAATATCCTTCCCTTGATCCTTTTCTTAACAGTTGAACGGGATAAGGCACTGGGGCTTGCTCTGGGAATGGTTTTCAGACCTATTAGCCATTGTCTACCTCACGGCTCGGAAACCTTAAAGATTTTAGAATCTGCGAGAATATTTTAAGGCTGCTGGAACGCACTCCACACGTTGACAGCGATCTCAGTGCTCTGAAGAATTTCTGGATGTCGAAGTATCTAATGCGGATATTGAGGTACAATCTTAAGGACAGGAAGCTCGGCTAAGACACATTGGTGGGATGGCGAAGAATGGATGTGACAACAGTGGTGTCGAAAATTCTTGGGCCGGACCAATGGGACGTATCGTATGACGAGCGTTTGAGACTGCAGCTACCTCAGGAGTCATGCAGGAGTGTAGATGCAATGAATACCAAATTCAGAACTCTCACTTTAAGTTATTAGCTTAGTCCTGTAAATGTTTAGAAACAATAAAGAACTTATTAATATAATATATACCTCAGGAGTAGAACCTGATCAGCTATGCTGACCACGTATCAGTGTTAAACGCCGGGTTGTTGAGCTGCGCACAGACTAGTGTGGTTTGCTCTAGCCCTGGAAAAGAATCACAATAAAGACGAAGGAATCAACAAAATACTTTGGCTTGATGGTTCACTCGAGGATGAGATTCTTTGATCATGCCCGGACATCAGCGGACAAGCCTGCTGGAGGAGTGTCGGCTCTCGATAACCTTATGGCCATCTCTCAGGAACCAACCTCGAATGAAAGATGCCTACTCATGAGTTCGATGAAGTCAGTGCTCTTGCACAGCTCTTAATTCTGCGCTCACATCTTAGTAAGGAGTCGCACCGAGGGCGTCTCGCACAGTTACAGAACACAAAAAATTTGGCGGATAGAAACTGCATACCGCACTATCTGCCCGTGCAGTATATCACGATCGTTATCCCCACAGTGCTACGGGCTGAAGAGCGAAGGCGAGTCCACCGTTAAAAAGAAATTGTTAGCCAAGAGGAAAGATGAGGGGCCCTAGTCATGTGGCAAGAAATGTGAGGTCACCAAGCACGAGTGAATCGCCCGATTATCCTCTGACACCTTGGTTTTGCAGAAAGAATGGTGAGACTGATTATCATCTGACGTATCTTCTCAATGGGCATGGGTTCTTTAGCCTTGTCTTCCCAAAATGGGAAAGTTATGGTCTGCTAATGGCTGATTTTCACTGGGCCAACAAATGATCCCTGCAAAACCTTCTTCGCATGTTGAATGTGTTTGAGGCACTGTTTGCTTCTCTCCGTGAGAGTAGGCGTGCTCTCTTCAGAAAGTATAAAAGCATGGGAAGGAAAGGTATCAGGAATCACTCAACGATGCAGAGGAAAGAGAATCTCTTTGATAGTAATTCCTCTCTCTCTCTCTCTCTCTCTCTCATCTGTGCCTGCCGAAAGGGGTTAATTGCTAATCTAAAAGCCCTGCTAGCCGGGACAAAAGATGCCTAGTTCGATGTAGATGTGTTGGAGAGAAGGTAATTATCGAGAGAAGGGCGGAATGATTTCGCTCTATAGCAAGAAGAGTGCACGAAAAAACCTCGATGCCTAGTAAGAAAATTAGGGCCACAGCTCAACTGAAAACAGGGGGCGACCGATTAATACCGGATGTGGTTTCTGAGGGACCATACATTTATTCGCTATTAATTGCTCAAAACAGAGAAGTCACAGTGTCCTGGCTGCCGATTTTGTCCGGGAATCGCGGATGATACCCATATCTTCTTCGTATGGGAGTGTTGTTTCAGGCGCCGTTTGCACCTCTCCTCCAAAATCCTCTCCGAGCGAGCGGACGTTCTTTCTCTAAAAGTCAAATTGGAAATGATGACATCAAAAGACTATTAAGACTATAAGACTATAACTGCCTACCATCTTACGCGCGGATAGTTCTTTTTATAAGGAAGGATTTCAGCGATCGCTCGACGGTGCCTTTTTTGTGTCTGACATTCATTTTATGCATTCCACATAAAACGGATCTTTGAGACTCCCATACCGCAAAAGGAAAATCGCTTTCATCACAATTTCCAGAGCTGTATAAAACCGAGGATCTCGAAAAAATATGCATAGCAAAGTCAATGACACACATGAAGTTGCTTTGGTCAGTATCACGCTTGGATTTTCTTTATTTCATCACATGTGTGTTAAAGCTCAAGTCATTTCAAGCCACAGCTCAAGCCCATTTTTGTACATCCTCGAAAGTCTTAAAGTGTTGTTCAGCCAGTGCGTGTCGCATCAATGAGACGAAGTAATAATCAGAAGGTGCCAGATCTGGTGAATTGGTAGGAGTTCCCAACCAAGCGAGGAAACGGTTTCTTTGGCCACTTTGGCGTTAAACCACTTTGACCACTTTGGCGAATACGCAGAACGTGTGACTTTGCCGTGTCTTCGAGCCCATTCTGGGCGTTTTTTGATCAATGCTTGGTTTAAATTGATAATTTGTTGTCGATAGCGGACGGTACCCAACGAAACAGTTGATGGGTTTGAGAAGATCGTAGTACACTACTCCCTTTTGATCCCATCACACACACAGCATTGTCTTGCTCCCAAAACGGTCCGATCTTGCACTCGATGTTGATGGTTGTCCAGGATTTATCAATGATTTCTTACGTTTGGGATTCTCAAAATATATCCATTTTTCATTGCCAGTTACAACCTGAAACAAAAAAACCCTTTCTTTCGTGGAGTAAATGCAGCATTTCGCATACTGTTTTACGTCTTTACATCTGAACCCATTTTCGAATCTTTCCGATGGCTCTCAAACGATCGGAAATAGCTTGCCGAGTGACATTCAACTGTTTCGCCATCGCTTGTTGTGTTTGTGTATCGTCTTCATCCAATAATGCTTGTAAATCATCGTCTTCAAGCTTTTTTGGTCGATTTTCATGTTCTTTGTCAATAACATCGAAATCGCTACTTTTGAAACGTTGAAAGCAGCGTTCACAAGTCTTGACGGTTGGAGCAAGATCGCCCCAAGCGTCAACAAGAATTCGATGCCTTTCCAATGCCTTTTTCTTTTGATTGAACAAGAAATTCATTATATGCCGCAAATGCTCTTTACTTGGCTCAAAATTCGGCATGTTTAACACGAAAAAGAAGTATGCTACTACCTCGTAAACAACTGACCGAATATGAGGTTTTGTAGCGGGCAGTCTTACCAACAAAATGGCGCTTTTGGTTCGACAGGTTACTTCAATAGGTTTCATGCGCCATCTCTTGACAACAAAACGACATTTTAAACTTGCGCATCTGGTCGAGTATTTATAGGTCGCGACGGATCTGGGACTTGGTACTCAAAAATGATTTTTGTGTACAATTTAAAAAATAATTTTATTATTTTGACTATAATAACCAAAACAAATTTTGCACACACCTAAAAATTTTCAAGAAAACTAAGCATTATCAGTTTAGCACGATTTAAGACCCTCGATTTTTATGTAATCACTGGTTTATCTTATTCATAAAATTATTTTCTTGAATTGGTTCCATATTAGAGGAAGACCTCTCAATTTGAGCAACAATTAGATTATTCTTTTTCACGGTGGAACTTCTTAGAAGAATTAGCAGATTTAGTTAAATATATTTGTTATCCTTAGTGGAGTGTAAGGAAATTAAGTACGGCAATGGTTTCGTCTTAAAGTCAAACAAATATGCTGAAGTGTACAATTGGTGGACTGAAAATCAAGGATAGAACGGAAATCAAATTGTAAAATTTTGACTTTCTATGTCTGTTTAAAATTCTAACTCAACTTACCGTAATAGCCCAAGGAAAGGCTCAACAATAATTACTGAGAAAAACTTCGGTTTTCTAGCTTTACTTATTGAAATAACTTACCAACTCTGGTAGATTTAGTCACGCTTGCCATCAAATCCACACTTATAGTAAATTCTTCATGAAAATCAAATTCTTCGAACTGACCATCAACATGCAATTTGTGGCATGGAGTTTAACCTCCGCAAATCTAGACAATCATGGGGCACACTCAAAAATTTCCAGCATCTTTGCGTCCAGCAAATCATTCTTGCCGAAAATCAAAATCAAAGACTTCAATCCTATACAACAACACACACACAAATTATTTTATTTCGGCAACAACCCATTAGTCATAGAACGTCTTTCGCAAGTTTGCAAGATTGTTGTAACCAGCAACGAGCCCAAAGTTTAAAAAAAAACATCAAACCTTGCAAAATTTGGCTGGAAGTAGGATTGGTCACAGCACAAAAAAAACTGATCTTTCCCCTTTCACCAATTTAACACAATACGCCATCGTCGTTGCGGATTTGGCCGGAGGAAAGAAAAAGAAATGCTTTTTTATCTTTATTCATTTTTCTCTTGTATCTTTTCCTCCATCATTGACTGCAATATCAAATGTAATGGATTGAACTGCGAATCAAGAGATATAGATGCCGGGATGGAGTGAGTGACTAGATAAATTGTCGGGATACGTTAAAGATGGTGGTTGGAGTATCTCTAGTAGAGATACGTAAATGAATAGATATAATAGATAAGTTGCTGTGAAAACGGTACTTTTTTTTCTTCGTATAGTCAAAAATTGCATAAACTTGAAATGAGCCGAAACTCTAGCCGAGTATTTCGAGTAGATGAAGATAAATTATGAATGCCGAACTTAGTATCGTTAACATACATCTATCTTGCAGCTGAAAAAAAGAATGTATGTGTACGTATGTAATTTATGAAAGCAAGGGCAAGTTTAGATTCAACTTGTTGACTTTTCCCATATTGGGGTGAAGTACTTTTTCTAAAGAATTTTATAATTCTTTTGACTTATTGCAGTCACTGCTTTCATTGATGGGAGCCTTTAGTTTGAATGACTTGACCTAACATAGAAATTTCGTTGTTTTTTTTTTATTAATATTTAACACCTTATGCCGGCATTTCATGTTTTAATTGCTCTAGTATCTTCATATGATTTGAGGAGGCTCTAATGTTTGCAGAAACTGTTAAAGCCCGTGCCATTTCTCACATCAAAGATTCTTTCGCGAGCGCATAGTGCATTTTTCTCGGCTTTAATAAAACGAACAGTCTCTTTCATATCAAATTATTATTCCTTAAAAAAAAACTTTCGTACCCTTCCCAATTGACGTTAGTTTTTCTTTGCTTATAGATTTGTATCCATAAATCCAGTTTTTTGTTAAGTCCTACTAAAATTGCTATCCTGCATTGTCTCATATAAAAATTATTCTTTCCGAGAACTTTTCACGTATTATAACCATAATCGGACATATGGCTGTCTTCTTTTTCAAGTCAAAATGCTATTGGTTTATACTTTAATAGTGTACTCAATCCGGTTATTAACTTTTTAAGTTATCAAGGATTAAACAAGACAATCCAAAAGAAATGGAATATTGCGCCATGATGAAGTTCCTCTTCTAAAAAATGAAGACACCACTGACATTCCTGCAAGACATGTAAGCAGTTTACATGGACGCTACTCTTTGTCAAAGATATCAAGCCTGCTCTTACTCTTACCAGTGGTTATCGCTCTCCAAGTAAGTATTTCAAGTAAGAGAGGGACACAATTGAAGACAACCCTCAATTTTGACGTCCAATTCAAGGCTATCATATCGTACCAGCTCAAAAAAGCGACAACACTCAAATCAGAAAATGATTGGCTAAAGAAGAAACACTTTGCAGCATGGATTATCTGCATAAACCCCTCTAAACATCATCCGTCAACCCCAACATATTGATGTAGGATATACAGAATAGTGAAATATTTACTGAGGTGGTTCGCGATAGCTCGATCGAGTACTTAGAATGCTTACCACAATTCAAAAATCAGAGCGCGTCGAAAGGTCCTCTGAGTTTAGAGCCACCATGAGAAAGAAAGAAAGACACCATGTCTAAAATCATAACTCATCTTGAAACTGGAGTTCACTATTGACGAATCAAATGTAAAATTGATATAGTGTCATAAAAGCAGCACCCATCCTCCTACAAACCTCAATAGGTCTTAATCCTCTTCATTAATTTTAAGGTTCTCGACATATGTATAATAGAAATGTACTACGCTCCTTTACTAGTTTGATTAGAAGAAGTTATCAAGGATAGAAGAAGACGGAAATTGATGGTCATTTACACGGCAATGCGCCTGTACACAAAAGGCTTTTAAGTGAATCTGCTATTCCAAGATGCCGGTAAAAACAACCCCAATACTTTTCATTTCCAAAGATAAACAAGAGAGCTGTGTGGAAAGGATTTAGGGACTATAATACAGTCAAATCGGAAATTTTGTCGTTTGTTGACGACCAAGGCAAAATCTTTTTATTGATAGTCTTATCGAATCATTTGGAAGACTTTAAAAAGGATTTAACGCTAACGGACACCAACCGGGAGAACAGGAAAAGTGGTCAAATGTTTCCAATTCGACACCTTTCCCAGTTAATGTATGAATTTTTTGGCTTCCAATCGTATATTTCCTAGTAGTGCCAGAGAAAATTAACGACCAGCTCGTTAAAATGCTTGAAAAAAATGCTGTCTACTTCACAAGACTCAAAAAACAAAAAAGACCATTGCAACTAACATGAAATCCATACCACATAGTATATTTTCCGAATTACATGGTCCTTTCCTGAAAATTTCATTGCTTTTAATTCGTTTTCGATTCGAGTTTTCGAATTTTCGATTTGACTTTCGAAACAACTTTTCATCAGACCTTCAGCTCTGTTGTGCATCAGGTGAAATAAAATCAGCACTTAGGCACAAACTCTCTTTTAGTATGGTTATGTTAGACATTGAAAAAGCCTTCGATACTGTTTGACACTGATATCTTTTATACAAACTTGTTACTCCTGTTTTCTCACCTTATTTGATCAATCTGATTGATGCCTTTCTTAAAGACAGAACATTCCACGAATAAAAACGAGAGTTCGAATCTAGTCGTAACAGGGTACTAGCTGGAGTTCCTCAAGGTTCGCGTCTCAGTCCAACGTTATTCAAAATTTCCACAGCAGACATGTCAGTGCTAACCAACTGCTCAATAACCACTTCTGCTGACGATACCAGACCGATGCGTTTATTTTTTAGGCAAGGAAATTCTATGCTACCATAATATCACATATTTAGGCCTTGTCAGCCTTGTCAGGCCTTGCCAGCGACCACATCGGTACCATCCGTGTGATGGTTTCGAACATCATTCTAGGATTATACCCTGTGTTGAACCCGAAATCTGTATTGAGTCATAAAAACAAAACCTTGCTGATCAAAAATTTCATATAGCCTATAATGTTATACGGAGCCCCAGCGTGGGGTTCTTGTGCAGCTTACTTGAAAAGCAAGTGCATCTTCGGAATGCACCTCATTCTCTTATGCCTCAAGGCGTCTAAGATTGTAGAAAATACTTTTTCACTGGGTAAATGGGGACTACAGATTAAAAGGACTCCGCCAGCCTGGATGCTTCGAAACAGTTACACATGTCAAAATCATAGTCAGGATTGTCACAGCGATCAGGACCAATGCGCTCCAGTTATATTTGAATATTGACAAGGAAATCTCTCTCCCATGTAGAGTATGCAATTAGGAGTCATAGGTTGGCCACAAATTGTATCCATAAGAGAAAAATGCTTCCCAGATCAAGAGCAAAGACGGGTGGGAATAAATCTTACCATAAGTTCGTCAAGCTATTCATCTACGATATGTCATCTCGCAGACATTCTAGTACTGCGACAGGGTATTTTACCATTTAAAAAGTACGTATACTTTTTTGTCCTTTTGTCCAGAAAACTATACAATTTCCAGGTGACGTAGGCACCAGGAACTTCCTAGAAGATGCTATACAGTTTTTTGCCAGTACATTGAATCCTGATTGCATGCAGGCACATAATCATGAAACTAAACTAATGGAAGATATATAGGCAACTGGTAAGGATCCTATTAACAGCCAAATAACCTTAAAAGGCTTTAAAATATTCGAGTACAATCACATCGAGGGGCGCTTAGATGCTCACGACGCACGCAAGAAGTTGAACGCGTACAGATGCTTTACTCTTTACTATCGTTTCAATCACTTTTGAGTGTAATTTAGTTTACAAGCTCTCTATCTTGCATAGCTCGTTTTATTTTACATGCGGTATTCGTATATCTTACTTCGTGATGCCCCTCTGAACTGTTAACGTTTTTTAAAGATTACGCTAAAACTAACTTTAAATAACACAGTGAATATGTCAAATGTGTCCAATTTTGTCAAATATCCCGAGCGTCGAAAACATCTTGCAGAGCATTGTCTCATAAGAGAAGCTGACACCCTGAAAAGCTTCTTCTTTGCCGAACAGGAATTGCAAATTTCTTTGAAAGATTTTAAAACAAAGTTCGGGTAAAGACTGGCCAACATTCTCCACTGCTTTCAACGTATGTATTATATATTATGATAGGGATACAGTGCATGTCGAGTTTACAGTGCATTCTCAATGCTGGCATATAGGCTAGATAAGAAACGCCTCCGCTGGTTGATAAATGAAGCCAAGACTAGCTTTTAGCAAAACCTGACTGAGGTAGGACAGGAGGGTTTGGGCAATGAGCTTGCCATATGAAAGCTCGGAGCCCTTTCTTCTGCGCATTCCGTCCAATTGCATGCTTCATGCGAGGAATCTCCTGTTGTTTACCCGTTTTTGTGGGAACGCGCTCAACAAAAAACGTTAAAATGAAACAGGGGAAGGGAACAAACGGCATTCAAGCAGAAGTTCTACTTCTTGGGTACCAACTTTTCCCTGATATATTGCTGAGCGTTCTCAACGCTTGCCTGCAGCAGAGTCTATTCTAAAAATGCTGCAGAAAAGCGAGGCTGGGTAAGTGCTTGCAAACTCATAGGAGAGAAAGTCGTGGAGCTCGTCCGGGATGCTCGGGGTTGATCTCCTCAGCAGTATTCTAACAGAAGGGGTGAACAAACTTTCTGGATGCACTTCAAGGTGTTGAAGTGGTATAATGAGGAACTACCTCAAGGACCGGAAGTTTGTCGGTGTTACATTGGTGGATGGTCGAAGAATTGATGTAACATCAGTGGTAGCGCAAAGTTCCATTTTTGGGGAAGACCTATGAAATGGTCTTTGAGACCGCAGCTACTTGAGTAGCTATGCTGATGAACCAGCAGTTTAGTCGCGGGGTGCACCGTCGAACAGGCGGAGCGCAAATTAGGTATGATTCTGCGTCGACTCAGCGAGTGGATGATAGGCCGTTGGTTTAGTTTCGCGCTGGAAAAAATTGAGATACTATTACTGACCAAGAAGCGGATCCCTCGCGTTATTCGCGTTGATGATGGAGAAAAAATCATAGAGGAGAAGGAATCAATAAAACAATAAAACACTTAAATAAAACACCTTAACTAAATGATTAACTCGAAAATGAGGCTTTTTAATCAAGTCCGGGCGTCAACGGACAAGCTAGCTGCGCCAGTGGCGATAACTTCAAGTAAATGACGGCAACTCATGGTTGCGATGGAGTCAGAGCTCTTGTAAGGAACCAAAATCGGGGCTGACGGTTTTGGTAAGAAGTCGACCTTTTTGTAAGTGTTTCTCGCATAGATAGAAAGCCAAAGAGCTTTGCGGAATGCAGCTGCTTAACACCTGCAACACCGCCTCCTGAAATGCGACAGCGAAACAAAACGAGTCGGGCTACAAATCAAGTAGAAGAAAACGAAACTCATAACGCAATCGAGAAAAAATACTTCAAATACCCAAAATATCACAATCGGCAAATAAAGTATCCAAAATTTGGGCGAATTTGTATATCTAGACGTCAAAATAACGAGCACTACTAAGGAAAGAGAGGAAGTATGCCAAGAAAACCAGCTCGCAAATAAAACCTTTTATTCAGTTGTGAAAAATAAAGATCCGATTTACAAATCTGTAATAAGACCTGTGTTATGCTGTGGGTGTCAAACATGGACCCTAAACACGAGCACCCTTAAATATATCAAATGCCTTTGAGCGACGGGTCCAAATGCGGATAATTGGAACGAATCTAGACGGGGACCAATGGCGAATTAGATACATTAACCATGAGCTGTATGAAATTTTTGACGAGCCGGAGGTTTCAACGATTGTAAGATTGCGGAAGCTGCAATGGGCTGATCATATGGATCGGTTGGACGAACTACGGATGCCCAGAAAGGTGATTTTTGGGTGAACTGAACAGCGGAGACCAGAGGGGAAACTGAGGAAACGCTGGTGTTACTCTGTTGACGAAGATAGTCTATCGCTACTCGGATTCAAAAATTGGAGGACCTGGTCAATGAACCGAGACAATAAGAGGCGTTTGCTGCAGGAAACGAAGGTTCGAGAGGAGCTAAATTGCTACTACGAAGAAAAAAAAACGCACTACTTCTAAGCTTGCAGTGCGGATTATCGCGAGTGTGATCCTGACAGTGTTATTTGGTGAAGAGCGAAAGCGAGTCTACTTACGCATGGGGAGCCGGAAAGAGAAATGGTTGTCGAGAGGAAAGAAAAACTCTAACTTGCCCTAACTAGGACCCTAACTTTTGGGTAAGAAATGTGGTTACACAAAACGTGAGGCTGGTGGATGCAGTATGATGTTGATTATCACCTGACGTAACTACTTAGTGAGTACTGGTATTTTCGGTCTTATGTATGTAAGATGGTCAATTTAGTCCCCTGATTGTTTGTTTTGTCCGGGGATAAAAAAAATGTAGTTGACCAATGTTAGCCGGGAGAAAAGAAGGTTCCAAGCATTGCTGCAGGAAATGCATGTAAATGAAACGCCAGGCAGGTGGACCGCATGGCTCATTACTGGCTTGGGGTCGTAGTTTTGCTGAAAGCGCGATGAGGTTGATTATTACGCGACGCAATTACTCAATGTGTACGGGTATTATCAGTCTTACCAGCATACGATGGGGAAATCACGGTCACCTAATTGGATGATTTGTCTGCGGACTCAAATCACGCCTGCTGCACTTTTTTCGCAAACGCGAGATGGTCCAGGCACCGTTTGTACCCTTCCGAGGGACTAAGGTGCTCTTTCCACAAAATAGAATGGGAATTATTTTGACATCTAGCGACAATTGAAACTACGAGACACCTTTCAGGCTGGCAGTTCTTTTTATAAAGAAGCGCATCATGGATCCCTTATCGGAGCGGAGGGAATTGGGTTTTCCCGACACGAATCCCTACTTCACCAATCTGTCCCTAATGAAAGAAGGGTTTTCTTCTCCTGACTGCGCCGCTAGGCGAGACTTAAGGAGATTAGTCCGAAGAAATGCGATAAGCACGATCCCAAACTACTTAGTTGGTAATCCAGTAAAAAGCCTTCACCTATCAGCCTCAACAATGGTGGTAAAATCGTTAATTCCTTGAAGGAATGGATTTTTCTTTCTCTAGAGTAAGCAAAATGACTAAGAATTCAAGGTCCATCGAATGATCACGTTCAAACTCCATTGTCGCAAACAGGACATGACTCTTCTATTGGTTAGAGGTCAAGCTTTCATACTATCCGGACTGCGCCAACAAGATGTAAAATATCTATTTCTCAATCACCAAAAGGTCCAGATAAACAAATGCACGTTTCAATGATTCTGAAAATTTCTGCATTAACAACCATATCCGCATCTATTTTCCACCTCTTAACCATAACTCGACCACACAGCAAGCTTCATTTCCCCTGTGATCCAATTGCATAAATAATTCAATTCAATGAATAAATCCAACTCCCAATATGCAATTGAAAGGCATACTTAATCGAACACTCCAAATTGTACTTCCTTTTACCTGATCCGAGTCAATACATCGGAAACGAGTTTAATTAAAGAAGAAAAAAATCGCGAAAGTTCCTCAAGATCACAACAGTGCACATCGGGAGGTGTGGGCTGCGAACATTTCTTGGCCTTCCTGTATGAAATGAGGTGATTTCTTATGGCACACCCGCAATCTATTTAATATAGGTCCGCTATTGCAAATGAGCATGCACTTAATTCTGCATTGCATTAACAGACGAATCGCCGCTCTACTACCATTAAATGTGCGCCGGTCAGCTTGTCTAGCGAGTGCATACCAAGAAGCTTATGCCTGAAAAGCCTAGACGACTAGATCTTAGGCAAAGGCTGACCACACCAACTCTCACTTAAAGAATTGTAACTGCGGCGCGGACTTGGATTGTTATTATGCACTCCAACAACGTCGACCTGTGCCTATAGTTAATATAATTTGGTTGTTACCATTACCTGGAACTTACCATATTCACTCGCATGTAGTTCACTTCAAGATGCATATATGGCGTTTAATAGACGCGACCTTAGAAACTATTCGATGCTGATTCCTTGATAATTGGGTGTGGACTTAACTGGTTCGGAAAGAAAAATCAATCGAGCTGAGTGAGAATGCATTGCAACCGCTAAGACGTTCAGGTGAGACACCTTAAGAAGCACGTTCGTTGTGACTCACGCTAATTACCACCATTCCTACCTGAACCATAACGTTGAACGAATCGCGGATACATATGCGAATAGATTCAGCTAAGCTTGAGTGGGATCTATTACATTTTATGTGCAATGCCTTAAAAATGAGTAAAATCAACCGGTGGAATTACATTTAATTATATTTTAATTGTTACGGTATTTAGGTTGGCATGAAGTAAGAGTGTGTGAATATATCCGGGCTAGTTACATATTTCTTAGAAGGGGCATATGATTGACAAATTTTTAGTAATTGTAGGGACTTTATGAGGCGCGGAACATCATTTAATCGAATATTTTAGCTTGGCATAATTCTAAACCCGTAAAAGAAATCTACCTCCTAGCCGAAAAGACGTTTGCAAATGAATTTCAAAAACAATCTACGAGTTTTCTTTTTCAATTTCAGTTTAATTGTATCGGATCCTTTGATTGATGAGACAAAGTCAAGGTTTGTAAATTTGCTGGAATCAAGTCTTTAAGCCCTTAAATATCGTTCTCTGATTTATCGAATTGCTTCTCACTTATTTTTGAGTCACCAACTCTAATCGGCATTGCAAGGATCAACAGGTGAAATGCAAATAATTATTTCCTCAATTTTAATTTTTCATATTTTCGTATAGCGTATGAAGGAAGCTAAAGAGCAGATGGAAAAGACTTAACAGCTCAATTGTATGAATAAACATTAGTTGCAAAAACCAAATATGCAATGCATCTTTTGTTTGAGATCTGCATGGAAAATAGAAAGCGGAAAATTTATTTAAAAATGCACAATATGAAATGTTGAACGCATGGGATAATTATTTCCAAGCTTCATCGATTTTTGGAATGCGTGAAGTCTTTTTTGTCTTTCAAAATTGTATGATCAATAAATACGAAATAAGGGTCATCAATCGATTGCAGGAGAAAACAGTGCAAAAGGTGTAGAAAATCTTATTTTAATAATTTGTGCATAGGACAAGTCCAACTAGAATTTCTTACTAAAAGATGCTTAAGAAAGAAAAGTTTGAAATACATTTAAAATTTAATTATTTGCTTATAAATGAGTTAACAGGAAGACAAGACGGTTTGTTTTTTTTTTGCTTAAAGGTTTATTCATAATTAGCAAAGGTATTTGATTTGTGGAGACTGGAGTGCAATCACCATAAGTGATGAACATCAATTTTGAAACAGAGTTTTCAGTCCTTAAAATAATTTCACTCATGGACAAAAGCCCAACTATAATTCAGCATACTCCAATGTTGAGTAGACTGAAAATGATGAGCGGAACTAAGTCCTCAATGACATATGTGGAGAACAATCCAGCGTAGCATACCCACAAAGAATGTTGGCTACGAAATTTCAAAACTGGATGTCGACAGATACAAACTCATCCAGGTAAGGAGCTCCTTCAGAACATAACACAATAGAAACAGGGACATCCAACCAAAGCCCAATCGAAGCAAGAATCAATTGCTTTGAAGTTGCTTTTCGTGTAAAAATCTACAATTTCCACAATCCGAATTGAAAATAAATGCTCGGTAAATAACAATTCAACTCGTGAATGTACAATACATTCAAGGAAATTTCTAGCTCACAACCACTAGAGGTTAAAAACGGTATCAAATTATTTTTGAATCAAGGCAAAGCCGACCTCCTTGCTGACACCTTGGGTGAAAACCATAACATCACCCAGAATATGTAAAGCAAATCCACTGAACTATTGGTAGTTCGAAGTAACGATCAACTTACACCAAGATAATTAGCTAAATCAATAAAAAAAAAATCACATATTAAATATCAGCAGGAAAACATGGAATACCAAATAGCATCCTAAAGTATCTCACACTGCCTTCCTGGAAGAGACAATTCCTACTGAGCGCTGTGTAGTCGGTTCTGCCCTATGGGGCGACACTCTCAGCAAGGAGTTACATCGAAAAGAGTTAGCACAGGTGTAGAGACAGAGAGCGCTACAAATTGAATGCGAACAGTCTCCGGACTAGCAGTGCTGGTGATTTAAGGGTGAAACCCTTCGCCCTTCTTGTGAGAGAGCCCAGAAATTCTTATCCGTGCAGAAGCGAAGACAACATAGGAGTGGGCACCAGGAAGAGAGACAACGCTCTACCAGCGATTAGCAATAGTCCTGGGAGCAAGGCACAAAGAGAAGGCAGACTGCATGCGTGATCTAAGGTCGTGGCTCAACCGAGCGCATGAAGAGACTTATTTCTACTTGACCCAGTTCTTAAGTGACCACGGATTCTTTCTGTCTTACCTGCACAAGATTGAAAGGTCACGGTCTCCTGAGTTTTTTGTACAGAAAACATGGATGATGCCTGTCACACAGTTGTCTCTTGCAAAAGATTAAGTAAGCAACGC
This sequence comes from Stratiomys singularior, assembly GCA_954870665.1. Taxonomy (NCBI): domain Eukaryota; kingdom Metazoa; phylum Arthropoda; class Insecta; order Diptera; family Stratiomyidae; genus Stratiomys; species Stratiomys singularior. Next base: position 105,033,257 of record OX940880.1, read on the forward strand.
GTAGACCTCTTTACCGAAATTGAAGTCCTTCGCCGAAACTCTGGTCGAAGAAATGCTTAGTATGTTTGACAGATGGAATCGCGTGGCATGATACGCTCGGGCAGTTTGGACACTAGATAAGGCATATTGGAATGTCAGGGATAAAGAGATCTCTTTTTTAGCACTTTCTTCTCACTGAAGAAGGCATTTCCGTAGGCTGAAAGCGCCTCTATGCGTAGGAACATGAGCCTTAGTCCGAAGTAACAGGTCAAACAGTTCCCGGTTAGGCAGATTAAGAATGAAGGAGTTTATTATATAGTCCAGAAGCATTGTGCATCTTGGAGTCCCTAAACCAGAACGTAAACATCTTTCACTGCCCTACCACAAATAAATATTAGGTATCGGAATCAGTGATGGGGAAATATTTATAGAGTTTTCAGAGTTTACCTAATAATCAATCAAAACAGACAGACAAATGGATCCCTTACCAAGTATTATCGTTTTCAAAGCGACAAATTAAGGCAATGTCCCGGAAATTTACAGAAGACGGTACTATAATAACATGTCATACTCCAGAGTTGATGGGAACCCATAATCATGTTGATGTGCAGATCAATTCTTCAATCAAAGTCAATGTGGATGTCAATATATGGAAAGCAATCCAGCGTAGCACACCGAAAAATCACATAAAAAAGTCTTAAAATTTGGTAGTGAAAGATGCAAACTCATCCAGATTAGAAGCTCCCGTAAAGGATAATGGCAAAGAACCAGGCGCATCCAATTAAAAGCAGGAATCGAAAGCCTTACAACTAATATTCGTATAAAAGTGTTCAAGCTCCGTGATCAGATTTGGAATATGGAAAATGAATTAAATATTCAACGGAATAAGATCTCTGTTTCCTCATGAATCAAAGCAAAACGGAGCTCCATGCTAAAACGTTCCGTTAAAAATTATAACATCACTAGAACAATGCTCAGCAAAATCACAGAACTATTGGTATCACAAACATCCTACGTATTAGAACGATTAAGGCCAAGATAATCAGCTGAATTAACAAATTGGACTCAAAATTAACAAGACACCACGTCAACATGGAATGCCCAATATTATACTCAAAAAGCTCCTCGGGAAACATGGAATGCCCAATATTATACTCAAAAAGCTCCTCGGGAAAGGAATTGTCTTCCTTAATTAACTTTTTATTGCCTGTCAAAATATAAGCCGTTTCACCACTCGCTGGAAGAACACTCTAATCATTCCCATTCAAAAAAAAAAAATAGAGTGGTCACTTCTCTGACAAATATAGGCTCATAAGCCTTTCACCAGCTTCGTTAAAATGACAGAAGAATGTGGTTTTTCTCTCCGTAACTATTAATTCGGTTTGAAAACGTAGGAACTCAACCGACCAGCAATCATATCGTGTCAGTCTGGACATTGAAATTGCTTCATTATGCAAAAGGATTCAAAGCAATATCGAGTTCGAATTGGCAAAATATTAAACTTCCAGGAAGACCTAAAATATGCTAATAAAATTGGACACCTTATTTCACTTCCGCAGTATACCTGCTGAAGTTCCACAAGACTCATGCTTAACCTCATTACTTTTTAATGTATAAACTTCAGATATGCCATAGTCAAATGCATTAACGCAGCGTTAGTATATGCCCAAGAAAAAGTAGGTAACTCAGAGAAACTTTTCGAAAATATATTTCAACAGATGAAAAGTTGAGTAAAATTACAAAGTGTCTGTAAAGATTTTCAAAAGTAAACACATTTATTGGTCATATAAAATTCAATATCTTGGGCTCACTCATCGTAAGAAACTGTCATTCAGAGATCACATTGAATCGGCATTCGACTAAAGTATCAAAAACAATATTAGCGTTCTATCCTTTGTTGAATCACAAATCATTCCTTGGCCCAGCAAACAAAATTCTTATCATCAAAACGGTAATTATTATTCTGCATGAAGCTTCTGTCTGGAGCTCAAGCGCGAAGTACTCAAAATTCAAACTTCAAATATCACAAAATCGATGCCTGGAAATGATCCTTAATAAACTTCTTTATTTCGCCTTTGAAAAACAACATCAACTTACTAGGATGCATAACATTGAAAATCTCGAGAGTGAGTAAAGAAGTAAAATACGGATAAAACTTCGGGTTAAAAAATTGGCATCACTTTCGAATAATTATTCTTTATAAGTGTCATGCTTATTTAACCTCCTAGCATAAATTGAGCTGATGTTTTTAGATTTAAGGTAATGCAAGTTAGAGTTAGATAGGGCAAGTAAAAGTAGAATTTTAATCTTGACTTTTCTTTCAGAAATTCCAGAGAAACAACTAAGTAAGCTAAGCTAGTTCATGTAGAATTAAGATTTCATTGAATTGAATTCAGGACTCCTAAACTCTTTGTTGAGTTGTATTGAAATCAAATAAATAAAGATTTGTATGCTGTATGTTGGGGAGTGTTTTTTCCGAAAAATCACAGAGTAAGCCTTTTGCGGACAACTTTTTGTGAGAACACCAATACTAGTTTTTTTTTTTTTTTTCAATGGATAGGATGTGTTTTTAGAGGTATCGAACTTGAAGTTGGCAACACGTTTTAACGCTACGTATTGTGCGATAGCTGTCATGCATTTTATGGTCAGTTTTGTTTGTCATTTTATCATGAATAAGTTGAACGCTGAGCAACGTCTGCAAATTGTACTGGTTTATACCGAAAAAAAATGAAGAAACCATAACAGCTGTAGAGCATAATGTCAATAACGACCCAGATGAGTCCATTCGGCATCGTGCTCAACAATTAAATCTGTTCCGATTCACATTTTAGAAGATTTTAAGAAGTGATCTTGGTTTAGGGCCTAATGAAATCAAGAATTGAAGACGACATACCACCGGGCATGGCGGAGATCCAATTCATAGGCCCAAGAACAAATTGCTGCAGATGCGGAATTTCATCAGAACATTTTTTTGAATTTTGGTTGAATAGCTACAACAATAAACATAACTGCCGCGTTTGGAGTGGTGAGCAACCACAGGCGTGTGTTTGGTGTGCTTTATGAGCCAGTGGTATTGGTCCTTAGGTCTTCAAAAATGTTCTTTGGAATACCATTACAGTCAATGGTGATCACTATAGAGCAATGATCAATGACTTTCTCGTGCCAGAATTGACTCGCCATACTGCAGCGGACCTTGAATAAGATGGCGCGACATGCTATACAGCAAATGCAAACATCGACTTATAGATAGAAGCATTTGATTTGATGAGCGCATAATTTCTTGTTTTGGAGCTGTGAACTGGCCTACAAAATGTTTTGATTTGACACTACTCGATTATTTCTCGTGGGGATTCGTCGTCTGTTTCTTTGGGGATTGACATTGCTTGTGAGTCACTCATAAGGCTGAAGATGACTCTTCCAGAGTTTGCTATGAATCAGAGTCGAATATTTCCACCTCAGTATTTCACATCTTACCGGCTTTTCTTTTGCCTCCTTTTAAACCGGAGGAATAAATACCCACATGTTTTTATTAGCGGAGCAGGTTCTCTGTCTGCTTAAAATAGATATCGATATTCACCTTCTGCAGATTACTTCAAATTTATACGAAAAGAAACGCTTCTCGCCAATTCTATTTTGTTGCTGGCTTTTGTGCGAAATTTTCCGTTAAAGTCAACAAAACAAGAGATAATTGTGTTGATGTTATCCAATCAAAAACCAATTTTGTTGAATCGCTTGACATCCTTTATTTCAAAACTGTGACTGAAATACTATGAGGCACCAACCAAAACACTATAATGAGCGATTGGTTAAACTTTTTGTGTCCTTAGCTATTGCTTTATTGGATAATTTTTACATAGAGACTTCTTCTGAATGAGACAGTCGCAGAAATTGCAATGAAGGCATTAAACATTAATATTGAACCGCACATCCTTTCGACACCATTAAAATTTAACTGCACATCCTCTCGATTAACAAGTTCGCAGTTCAGCCATTTGTCTCTAAGCACGTAGAATCACAGCTTGTGCATTCAACGAGCTCCTGATTACTGAACATGATTCTCTAAAAAAAGAGGTGGTAGAGCAAAACGAAATCGTGACCAAGCTAGCAAGAGAACTAGTTCAGACGATAAAAAAGCGGTAAGTGTGGACTCAAATTAAGTACCACTAGCAACACTAAAAAGGGTATTGGATGGCAGCGTTTGTAAGAAGACAAACTTGGCTTGCTGGATGGGAACTTGGCTTGCTATGGCTGGAATGACTGCAGAATAAATTGAGTCCTTGAACCCTTGTAAAACGAGGCTCAAACTTATAGAAATGACGTTCTTTATAGGCAATAACACTCAGGGTCAACACACAAAACGATTGGCCACCCAAACCCAAACGTAATTCATAATTCATTTATTTGGATAAGGCGAGAAAAAGCGGCCGAGTCGGAAGACCTGGTGACCAAGGATTACAGGCTCTGCTAGGGTTAAACTAAACCAAACGCAGCGTTGGCGTTAGAACCTCTTGACGGTCCCAAGCCCGTGTAAAATGGAGAGGGGGGATGGTGGTGGTACGTGTTGTCCTAGGAAGCTGAAATGAAACCAAGTAAGGAAACTGAAAGGTGGAATGGTGCGGAATAAGACGTTGTTTTGGTAGAGTCTATGGTTGAGTCAAATTGTTGGAAAAGAAGAAATGACGACAGAAAAACTTTTGAACGAAATAAATTTTGTATAAGTCTAAGTTGAATTTTGATGAAACCGCAGTATTGAGGGGTGAAGTGAGAGGGTTGTGGAGGATTAAGGAGGCAGTAGGAAGAGCTCTGATGAAATTAGTACCGAAGATGTCAAGATGATTGGCCCTTGCCCATGGTGCATCGAAGGAAAGTTTCACAATCTGACCAATGTATGTTAGATGGAATTGAACTGATGGAGTGTAGTACTAATCACCTGAAGATTACTGACGAATGAGGAGCCGCATCTGTCTATGTCGCTAAACAGAGGACAGACTGAAGTTAGTACTGTTAACGTCGACAAATGGGATTCCAATTGGTTGGAAATCTGACGTGTACAGAACGATAGCTGAGGGAAGCCGATCATATGGACTATAGCTGCTGAGATGATTCGGTGGACTGATTGATGACTAAGGACTAGACTTTACGAGAAGGATGAAGTGGACTGAATGTAGACTGATGCGTTGTTGTATGGTGAAATAAGATAAAGAGAAGTTGATTGAAGAAGTAGAGAATGTTAATGTAGTTAAAGTAGGGAATGAATTAGATGCGAACGAAGTTGCAATAGTGAGAATATTTTGGTGAAAAAAGATGATCAAGAAGATCAAAAATTAGGAAGATACTGATCTAGAAGATAATATGGAAGATCGTAGATATAATTATATGATGTCATATAAGAAGAACACGAAGAGAAGCATGATAAAAATGTTGGAGATGGTGTTGTAGACAATGTTGAAGATGACGTTCAACAAGATATTGAAGAAATTGTTGCTATGTGCAGTACAAGTGCTGTAAAGTATGTTGGCCTATGTTGTGAATAATTGTACGACGAACTGAAGACGACTAAGAAGTTACTGAATGTGACGAACTGAATGTCGCGTTAGATGTCGACGAAGTTGAGTTAAATGTCTAAATGTCTAAATCTAGCAGTTGGAAAAGCTCGCAATACCACATCAACTTGTTGATGGTGTGGATGCGAAACTAGTACACTGCTAAACGTGAAACTCTAAATTTTGTAGAAACTGTGCCATTAATGTTGAGAATATTAATGTTAGAACTCCGGATTCGCAGGAGAACTGATGCTCCAGGCTTCTGCTTGTTCCATTCAGTCTTTCGGGAGTACCGTCCCGACGTACCCGAGGTAATGAGAAAGAGCTATCAGTCCCGTGCGCCTGGAACAAAAATTGATATTTTTCTGACTGTAGAGAAGCACAACCTGATCAGAGGTTTATCCGAACCACGGCATGGGGGACGCCCATGACAAGCCTATCCACGACTGAAACGAGGTGGTTGTGATTTCGAAGGCTAGAGAGTGGGGTGAGCATCCGCCAGTAGTGTTCGGGAATCCAGGTAGCTTTAAATAAATTGGAACCTAGGACTGAATCTTGTTTCAGATCTTAGAGGTGATGGTTAACGCATTGTTTCAGCCCCGTCTATGAAGACCGTGGAATTAAGCCATAAAGGCAGGTTCCCACGTTAAACCACGCGACTTAATGTATAAACTATACCGTATGCTATGAGCTAGGAGTCGATAAGGACTACGCTTGATTCAATAGTAAGTGCCAATAAATTGTTTCAATAGCATTTAAATTAGTGGGGATCTCGTATGCCACCAATTTGTAGCATTTTCATGTTATTATTCTACAAACCAAAAAACGATTGAATTCCATCACAGGGACAAAGCAAGATTGATCTCTTTTTGCCTTTATTTAGCGTGCGAAACCTGTCTAATAAAAAAAAATCAAATATTTAAATATTACCAATATTTAACGCCAGGTTATGTCTGTGTGAAATTAAAAGTTTAACCTGTTCCCTACAAGTAAAAAACCTCGAAATTTCTTGGTGGAACGTCTGTCACTTATCAAAATATTTTGAATTTCAGGGGGAAAAATATAACGATTGCAAAAATGTCGTATTACGTGTTCTGCTCTACCTAATGCATGGATCACCGCATTTTAGTTTTCTAAATTATCACTGTTTTATGTATTGTTCTAAATGACCGCATTTTACATTTTCATTCCAATAAATCAATCACTAAAAAATTAATTTTAAAGCATATTTTACTGCTGCTTGTGTTCGACAAGACAAAAATCAATGGTATATTAAATTCATCTGAGGATTGTATTGATGGATCTAAAGTTAAATGCTATTTTCTCGTTTCAATGCACATCAATCTTAAAGGACCTTAAAATTTAAATCTATTATTTTTTAGGAGTGAACACTAGAAAATTTTGAACCACATACTAGAATATGCGAGTTATTTACGGTGTAGAATATTTGGAGTAGGTTTCTTTAATTTCTCGAGAAAAACAAACGATTTGACAAATCAAAATAGCGAAACAGATTCGTACACTTATATATATACCTTCAAAAAAGACACAAAGCTGGCTAAATGATACAGTGAGATACGAAGTGTAATCAAAAAAGGAAAGTATCTTTTTGAATTTTGTGGGATAACTTCAGTTGACTTTTTTCTATTGATACACTCGTCCCGAAAACAAGAAAACACAGCTTCAATCTCATGAGCATTTTTTTTTTCTTTTTGTGCAAGATCGACAAGTATTTTTTTGATTTCGGCGACTTTCTACTGTCTAGGAAATCGAAGGATATGCATCAAATATTGTCTAACAAATGAAATAAAGTGCTTAAAATGTTTTTGATACGGTGAGTGTACTCTTGAATAATAGAAAGTGAGTAAAAAATGTTTATAAATGCTATTCCAGCTCTTCCACAAAGGCCGAGAAGATGTTAACGATAAAGCTCACCCTTGAAATAGTTTAAAAAGTACCGGAAATAGTATCGAAGAGCTGTCGAATTATCAATAAAGAAGTTTCTGATGCATTTGGCATCTCTTTTGGTTCGTATCAGATAATTTTGACAGATGTAATGAATTTGAACACACGTCAATGGCAAAGGATCATGTTTCAGCGAGATTTGTTCCGAAAATGCTTCATTATAACTAGTGCAACCATCAAATGAGCACCGTTCGGGAGTTATTGAATGATGTCAACGATAATTCCGCTTTGCTCGAAAGGATTACAACTAATGAAATGCTGAGTATATAACGATGACGTCGAAACCAAACCTTAATCGTCCCAATGATAGTCCTCAGAAGTGCAAAAACCGAAGAAAGCATAACAAAGTCAATCAAATAACAGGGATGTTCGGACTGTTTTGTGCGACTTTTATGGCGAATCAATCAGGAATTTTTACCGCAAAGTCGCATGGTTAATACGAAATAATACTTTGAAATTACGTCCTGTTTGTGGGAAGTAATACGAACTATAAATACTAATTCAAATGCAAGTGCCTAAGGAAGAACAATTCATTGATTTTGCATCACTATCTTGCACCTGCTTTCACATCTTTACTTGTGAGTAAGTTTTTAACCAAAAACAACAGAACAATCATGTCTCACAATAATATTCACCGGGTTTGGATCCTTTCGCATCTTTCCTGTTCCAATACTGCAGAAACCAATTAACAAACGGAGATTTGCAATGATTGAGGGAATAAAGACTGCCTCGCTGGACAAAATAAAGACGATTCCAACAAGTGCTGATCAAATGTGCTTCGGGAATTGGAAAAGGGTAACATTGAAAAACTGAGAAAACGGCTACCCTGAAGGGGACAACATTATTGCTTATGTTCAAATAAATATTTTTTGATAACAGTTTAATGTCACCTTAATTTTTGACTACACCACGAACGTGTTGTAGAATACGTATGAAAATCTATTACGATCATCATTCACTCACCTTTGCGAACATCATTCACCTTTCACCTTTCCTTATCGACGCTCGGAAGTAATTTACAAAATCTATATCGACAACTTTGATACAAAACAATGCGAATGGAAATAAATTATGAATTGAATTAATTTCCAATCACAGACGTATACAAATATTCTTTATTATTTTTATTATAAACAATAATGAGACATTTTTATTTTTAAATTATTTCCTTTTTAGGCTTCTTACATTTTTTTGTTTCTTTTTAGCTCTTCTACATATATCTTTTCCTTTAAAATTAAAAAAAAATTATAACGCTAGGATATTAACAATCAAAAGCACAAACTTATAAAGATTTATATATATATACAATACAAAATGCAATGCTTCGTTCCGTACAATGAATTGGAGTTGCTCACTTTACTTACTTATTCTTTTCAATATTTATGTTAAACAATATTTTAAAGACTTGATAGAAAAATAGCATTAAACTATATAGAAAAGTTCTATATAGGAAAAGTTATTTGCATGAGAAAGGAATTAGATATGGGTAGAAGGTTAGAATGATAACGCAAACGGTTTTTGTACAATAATATTACAATGGAAAACAATGTACGCAAAATCCATAACTATATTATTGGATACAAAGGATTTAATAAGCAGTCGAGCAAAATGATAAATTAACCCAATTTTACCAGGCTTTGTGAGTGGAAATCGGAAAGGGAAATTAGTGCAATTATATTAGACGATAAAGAAACAAATTGGTGAATGTTTGGGAGTGAATGATAATGACAATTTGATATTCCCCTAAAATTAAAGCCAAACCAATAAACCAAACAGAAAGGAAAGTAACCATGCGGACCCGTTATTAAGAATTCAATGAATAATATTTGGAAGTGGAACTAGCATCAATTCTATGACATTAAAATGATATTTAAATACGTGCACACATCAGCGGAATGACCATAAAGTTCTTGAACATTAATCTTTAAAAAAAATATATATATACCTTAGCTTTAAATCTAAATAGTTACACATATAACAATGTCAAATGAAAATTTAAGAACAAAATAATAGAATCTCTTATATCATTTACGCTCTACATATAATAATCTAAGAAAAAAGCTCATTTTAATGTCGCTTTAACGCTGAAAATACTCTCATATGTGTAATTATTTATTGCCCTGCATTTCCTCTATTTTTGTTTTTCTTCTTTGTTTCCAGCTATTTTTTATGTTGTTGTTCATTTATAAACTACGTCCAATAAAAGCAAATTAACCATCTATCATCAACATCATTCTCACTGTGGCGCATCACGTTTTGATCGCGGCAAATATCCTAAACGACACCATTGCATCACTTCCTCCCTTAAATCTAATTCAGCTAAGGGTAGTTGATAGCCACCCAATAGGACATTCTCTTGTAGTGTGTCGTGTGACCAGACGGTGACCTCTAATATGCGATTACGAATATACTCAATAGGCATACGATACTCCAACTGTGAAAAATTGATTTCATATTGCATGAAAAATCTGAACATGTTCAATATTTAGATTTTTATCGGTTTAAACATTAAAAAAATTAACACACATAAATGTTTATGCAATTACAAAATGTGATTTTGTGGTGTTTTCCAGGAAAGGAGATTTTACTATTACTGATGGAATATTATAGGACAGTCAGAAACAGTTTAATTTTGTGTTAAAATTTTGGCCGAAATAGGAAGTTTTTCAATTATCATTTCGCCATGATTATGGCTCGGTTATGGTGTGGAATATTAGTTTATCTGATGGTAATTGGATATAATTTAGAGTTATGTATTGATCTGTCACTTACCGTTTCCATAAAACTGGGAACGCACGTTTTACGTACAACTTTGGTTTTTCGTTTGGTCGCTTTTGTTGGGTCAGGTCTGAGATAGCATTTAACATAGGTGTTAGGCTCCTGACCACCCGCTAGTTTAGCTAATCCTCGAGCATGATGAATCTGGAAAAAAATAATATTAGGCATTATAGTATGGCCAAGAGTTAACATACAATCAAACTAAACTAAACGTAACTTTATTTCGAGACGAAAAGTTCAAAAATATATATTTTATATATATGGTTAAATAAATGGCTACACTCTTGGAAGACAAATATTTAACTTCACAGGAAAATAGCAGGAAGTATACAAAATTTTGTATACTTCCTGATTAACTGTGCAGTAGTTTTCAGACATATAAGGTCTGTCTCAAAACTTCCCGGACTGGCCAAGACTGAATAAAACTGGTGGTGGCATCTTTGAGATCTTTTCGGCATTTCATCTAACATCCATCATAGACGTTGTGTCAGAATTTCATGACATTTGGATGAAAAGAATCCAACTTATTGCACTCTAAGTGACAGTACCTTTGTATCATCGGTTGAACAATGAATTTTGAACAAAGACCGAATATTAAATTATGTTTTTATCTCGGTAAAACAGATGCCCAAACGCATCAAATGATGTAAAATGCTTGTGGTAGTGAGTATTTATCCTGTACCTCTTTCTTTGAGTGGTTTAAACGTTCGAAGAACGCCGGGATGTGCTGGATGGCGACGAACGTTCTGGGCGTCCAGGATCAATTGGGAACGAAATCAACGATGAATTTGTGCGTGAATTTATTAAAAATGATCCAAAATCCTCTTGGGTCACATTGAAATGGAGCTTAGTATGTCCCGTGAGTTAATTCATCACATTTTGACGGAGCACTTGGGCCCCAGAAAGATTTGTGCAAGATTCGTTCATCACAAGCTGACCGATTACCAAAAATTGCTTCGCATTCAAGATTGCAAAGACTTGATCAAGACAAAAAGTACCCAAACCACTGAAAATCCATTCTAGCGGATGACGAAACGTGGTGTTATCAATATGATCCCGAGACCAAGCAACAAAGTGCCGAATGGCAGCGTGCGCATGACCACAAACCCACAAAATCGCGTTTGGAGAAGTCAAATCAGTGTTGATTTGTTTTAACGATTCTAAGCCATTCCACAAGGACAAACAGTTAATGCTCTTGGTGTGATGATGCGTTTGCATTCCACAAGGACAAACAGTTAATGCTCTTGGTGTAATGATGCGTTTGCTTTCGCGAATACGTCGTGTTCGGCCAGAATATCGTAAATGTGCAAGTTGACGTTTGTTACATGATAATGCGCCGGCTTATCATTCAACGCTTGTGACCGATTTTTTGATAAAAAATGGCATTCATTCCATCAACCACTCACCGTATTCGCCTGATTTGGCACCATGTGACTTTTTTCTGTTCGGAAAATTATATTTGGTCATGAAAGGAAATCGTTTTGCGAACATTGAAGACATCCAAAAGTCGACGACCGCCATTCTAAACACGATTTCAAAGAATCACTTAAATAAATCTTTTGACACGCTTATAGACCGTGCAAAGCAGTGTAGACGAGCCGAAGGGAACTTCTTTGTATAAAATAAATCCGTTTCGCGGAAATAATTCGTAGTTTTCTTTATTTTTTTTGACCAGTCCGGGAACTTTTGAGACACACCTTGCACATAGTTTCCACTGTTGGAAATACTTTTCTGATTTTATTTTCTATGACAAAGTTGCTTTAGTTTAAGGTTTGCAGATTTATCTGCATACTTTTGCTAAATGTTCTAACCACTGGTATGCCAAGATTGAATGTTTTTCAAACTAACAGGCACAATAAGGTTATCTTTTACTCATCGACCAAATGTTAGCAGTTTTTCATGAACTTCTTTTTATCAAATCAAAAGCCGCTCACGCTTGAATTTTACAACTAGAATCATCCTTCATTCTTGTTGGGAATTTCCCCTGGAAGTGATGCTTGATGATAATGAGGCGTGGTTGGTAAACTCAATTCTGAATATTTTTTTCAGATTAGCGACTTCTAACTTCTATCGACACTTGCGAATGAAAATTCTCAAGAATATATATTTATATTTTTTTCCTGTTGCTCACGAAATTAAAAAATCAAAATAAAAACTTTAGCTTAAGCTGCAATCAAGTCTTTCCTATATAATCCTTACAAAAATATGCCAAAAAGAGCTATGTATACGTTGAATAGAGGCTTAAAAAGGCACCTCCGTAAACAAAACATTTTGCCATAAGAATTGGTCAGAAGTTTCGACTTGTCTAAAAGGCAACATTACTAAACGAAAAAGGAAAGGACCAAAAACGCACATTAATTAGATAGACATGACATATTATTCCAGTAATCCCCTTACTAGTGTAGAAACTCGCTGACTTGTAACGAAATTACCGACATTCAATAGCATACCGCCCATACAACACTAGAAAAGATAGCATGAAATCTCGAGTACAAAGAGGATTCGGTTAGAAAGAATTAAAGTGCCATCAAAATCGTTTCAGATGATTTCAATTCAAATACCATCACCACGACAACTTCGGAATAATAAAACAATAGGGAAAATAGGTAACGCTTGATTGTCTTTGCTACGTTTGCTCGTTTTAAGCCCCATCAATTTCGTGTACGGAGAAATTCACAAGAGAAAGAGAAAATCACTAGATGGGCATGTACCTTATCAAAAAGTGTCTCAAGTCTCAAAACAAAGTTTATATTTGTTTGGCTAACAACCTAAAAACAACAAATCCATAGGGTGTGGGGCTTATGTCAACCTTCAGCATGGCTCTTAGGATTCATTAAATGTGCCACGGAAGCCAACCACACATTGCCTCTTCGAGATTTAAAAAAAAGGGACCTACCAAAGGTTCTTCTAAAAGATTCTTCAATATTCATAGTTTTCGCCACTGAAATGTTGCACCAACCATTTCTCTCGCGTTTTCCTATAATAACAAAACGAAATCTTTGCGGAAATCGATATAATATCAGAAAAATCCAAGTTCGGGGTATCATTGTCATCTTAAACGTCAAAAACATTCATCATTCTTTCCAGGTCGATCGGAAATCAGGAAAATCAGTTAAACTGCTCCTGCCGGAATGTAAACAATCCGATACGAAATCAACAGATACTACTTCATTTTTCTGAAAAGGACTGTATGAGAGGCAATCCTGACGTGAGAAATTATCAACCACTACATTTTTCAATATGTAAGTAAGTTACAGCGAATGCAGAGCGGTATTTTGAGATGTTAGATAATGTCTTGGCGTCTGAAACTTTAATGACTATAACTAAAGAACATAGTTCCAGCAGTACAGAGCAATGTCACACATATCCAACACGTCTATGGCACAATTTGATCTCCAGAACTATTTCCATGGGATTGTCCAAAATTGGTAGTATATGCTAATAAAACGACTTTTCAAGAGCATTTGAAAGAAAAAATTCGTCATGCAATGGTAGCTGAAACGGAGAATATCTTCCCAGTTTTCATATGACATTTTGCTTTTGAAACAACTTTGAGTCGCGTAAATGAAAGTTTACACTCGGATGACATTATTTTTAAGAAACAAGTCCCGAAATTCTGTACTGTAATTAGTTTCATAAATATTTATTTTATATCCCCGACAAGTAATTTATCCTCGCGAGTTTTGAGTTTTTTAATCTGTTCAACTTTATACATTTGCTTTATATTTACGAGAAATTTGATGAGAAGTTACTGTGAAGCTTCTGAATCAATTAATCAGTATAAAGGCTTGTTTCTTTAGCTGAATTTATCATTTGTAGCACTACAGGCAGATATCAAATTTTTCCAGCGGTCTGGATCAGAGGACGGAATTTATGTGTGTATCAATCCCAAAAGTAATTTGCCTGCATGTGCGTTGAAGCCTTTAAATGTGCCTTTAAAAATGCCTTGAATTGAGTATCAAAAAGATTGATTAGGGTATTTTTAACTGGCACCGGATACCGCAATAACTAACGGGACATGATAGTATATGTATGAGCGTATATGTATTTACAGTGAACTTTTTACATTCGTCAAAATTCGACGGTTTCTTTAATCCAAGGTTGTGGCGATGCATTTATCATACTTCGCAAGAGTTTTCGAATAAAAACAATTCACAAATTCGGTTACTATCGCGCTGCACTCTATTTTGAATATTTGATTGCTTCTAAGGTTAAAAATTTGGTCAGGACGATTCAAACTGGTACAAGCAAGCTGGAAGCTACTACACGACGTTGAGAGGTAGTATTTCAGTCTAATAGGAAGTAATACCAAGGATGCTTCGAGCCAGATGACGGAAAAAAATGCTAACAAAGAGGTATAATCGCAAATTTGATAAGCTTGACCAAAATTGATTTGCGTCAACTCTACATGGAAGAGCGGATTTAAATATTTTTTTCTAGTACGTTTATAGTTCTATGTATTAATGATTAGCTGGTCTAATGCGATATAAATTGTGGGTTTGTCTGTCAAAATTACTTCAAATAAAGTATCTTATGTTCAAGCTAACGTCGATCAAATCGTTTTTCTTTTGAAATTCAAATGAGTTTACACAGTTTGATGCCCTTTGAATACAGTTATTCGAAAATATTAACATTATGAGGATTGATCCAAAAAGGGGCAATAACCCAAAAAGCAACCAGAGATTGGACTTTTAGACTTAAACATAAACCAATCGAATGTGTCTAAAGTGAATACTCCTACTTATATCAACTATTAAAATATTCAAAGAGTACATACCATAACTGTAAGCGCACCACGACGATATTGTAATGATAGCTTTATTTCTCCACATATCGGTTGTTCAGTTGGATTAAGTGGCGGTACAACTGTTCAAACAAATGAGAATACATTATTAAGATGAAATGTAGTACAGTACACAGCTAATGAAAATAATCCATATGAAGCCAAGATATGTTTTAAAACACCTTTCATAAACTACAAAAGAACACACAAAAAATATTTAAAAACACATTATACGACCAACAAAATGATTGCGCAACAATAATTAACGTTGGAAGGGAAAAATGAAATAAATAAACAACCAATTAAACACTCAAAGCAGACGTTTCCTCAACGTTATTTTCTTCTTGTCATTGTTAGTTTTGTTCTAATTATTGATTTTTCTATTGAAAACAGATCTATTCTCTTGTTAAAAGCTGATCATACAAATTTATCTGGTCTTATAACCTTTATTCGGTTTCTATGAAAGCGAGTACCTTATTGGAATATTAAATACACTTTTGAGTGTTGTTTTGATCCAAATTATAAAAGCAATATTTATGTTCATGCATAAATTTTTAATGGCTTTTTCTTTCTTCTTCTTCTGCCATATTTACCTTTAACTTTTGCTACATTTATGTCATCTTCTTGTTGATCACGCAATATCGGATGGAAAAATGTGTACACTAGATCGGAATGAGCAATTTCATCGGCCGACAAAAATAACGAGACAAGAAATTTACGTATTTCTGGTAAACGACGTTCAGCAACCGTTTTTATATTTGAACGACCCACATGAATTCCACTTGGTAAGCTGAAATAGTACAAATAAAATGAGTTAATTGAACTAAACACTTTTCATAGAGTACATTGGAAAATTTTTAAACAAAAGTATGATTTGATTCTTGTAACTAAATGTAAAATATTTTCATAAACATTGAAAATAGATGAAGGTTGTGAAATTGTCATGAAGTTTTACACCTGTTAAATACATTTATAAAAGCCCACGTTTTCTGCTCTCGGTCCTATAAACATTAAAATATTCTGCTATAATACATAAATACAAACATAACAGCCGCCTAAAAACGATGCGAGATAAAGACGTCACTGATAATACAGGTACATTCCGTATTGGACTCAATTATTTTCTAGAAAGAAATAGTATCAAGAAGGACTAAATGTCGAGGTGGAACTGATGAATGTTATAATTACAAAATGCTCTTGCTCTAAATCTCTTTTATACTCTCCTGTAATACGGCTCCAAAATTTTTACAATGATATTGATGAGCATTCCTCTAAAATTTTCATACATTAACTCTTACACAGAGGACAAATTATACTTTTGGTAACTTTTCCAAAAATTTCTGACCATATTTACAAAACAAACGCTGGAGAAGGGTAATAGGAGCTCCTCTCTGTAACAGTTCTGCTCGGAGCTATCTATTCCAAGAGCCTTTCATTTCTGAGGTCAAGTATTCGTGCTTGTCCTAAGTCGTTGGTTGTTGGTAAGACCTTCACCTCTTGTTCCGTTTGTGAAACGTTCACCGCTTATATTGCTGTGGGAGGACCTCTAAGTGAAGAACAATCAGAAAGCTCTGAACTCCACGTTCAACGCCAGGGTCTTAGAAAATGTTTAATGGGTAATCCGATTCCAGCACAATAATAAAGTGTAGGACATCAACAAAGAGGTAGACACTATTGTTGGAATGGTTTTCATCTTGGACCTACAACAGACGAGACAAGAGTTCTCACTAAGTTTAACCTTCTTTTAACTAATTATCCAGTGTTAGTTAGTATCCAATTAGTATCCAGTGTTACCAGTGCATATCGCTTCACAGTGAGGCAAGCATTGTTTCTTTGATAACCAAATTAACTTCAGTGGCCCCACTATGAATCAACTCTTAACATGGTAACCTAGAACGCAAAAAAATGTTTTGAACGAGCTGTGGACTTTATGGTTTTTCAACCATATTGTTTTCAACTTATTGTTTACCTTCCTTTTGGCCCCTTAAAAATTTGCACATACGTTGTGTAAACAATTCGACGACAATAACATATCCACGCAGCTATTGAAATCATTGGTCAACTAGCCCTGAAACAATCATTTTTCTATTTGACTTTTTTGGTATTCTAAATTGGATTTGACCGATTACTAAACAATATCTACTTGATTGATTTTTCTATTATGGCTCAAAGACGTACGATAACAGAACAATCAAAACGTCGAGGATTGAGAGGAGTGAACAAGAAAAATGACGAAAATGGCTCTAAATATGCGAAAAACGTTATGCGTGGGCTGAGGAGCACATAATTACATCTGTCGAAGAATGAGGTAAAGTAATAAAACTCACTTCTGCAAATATCGGTCTATTTTAAATCGTAAATCATGGACCTAACCGTCACAAGGATTACAAGGAGATTTCGATTACTTAAGATTTGTTCAGCGATGGAAGCATTTTCACCATAGGGGAAGATTGGTTAAAAACTGTTAAGCATCTTTCCTCTGCCAGATTTGTAGCGTAATATCGGTTCACTGTCCTGGAAGTATTTAAATAGTAAATGATACGATGCGACGAGATCCGTATTATTCTGTAGAGGAACATTTTTTTCAACAAATTCGAAACGGGTGCCCGAATAACGATTGCATATATTTTCAGGACGATGCACGTTGCAACAATGTACAAAACTTTATCAATTCCTTGGCCAAAAAGAATATAAAACTTCTTTGTTGTTGGTTGAGTACATCGGCCCTTCATTCTTTGTTGTCGAGGACGCGTTTCGGCTGTATTCAAAAAGCACCTTCTCAAAAACGAACTTCAACATAGAATTACTTTCCCGTTATAAATCTCGGAAAAAGTTCCGTTATAAATTCTGGAAACAGTCCCGTTATAAATCCCATAAAGAATTTATTAATTTATGGGAATTTGTGAAAAAGAAAGTCAAGCAACACAACATCTCAGGGGGAATTCCTTAATAGAGAACTTGCAGGAAATCTCATTTTGACCCACAGGTCGAAAGAATGTGTGAGACTCTTATTGAAGGAACACTCGACAGGATTAAAAAGTTGAATTTTATTAAAGGACTATACTCGTATAAAAATGTCGTTTTCTATTATATATTATTATATATTTTTTTTAAATTTATTATTAGATTTATTATATCTTTTTTCCCCTTGTTTGCTCAAATATACGCAATATACATTTTCTAAATTATAATTTAACCCTATGCTAATGTTTTCATATTGAAGTCGATTCGCATTCGCAAGTCGATTCTGGAGCAAGGTTTGGATACCAAAAAGTTTAAGGAATTTTTGAAAGTTTCTGAACGAAAATTCACATGAAATGCAAAATCAGTATCTAAAACTATAAGTGTTTAAGTTGAATCAACAACACAATGGTAATGAAATGCATCAAACTTTACAGGAAATAGGAATGTGGAGTCAACTATGATAGTCTACCGTAGAGTATCGACAATTTTTTTAATTAAGCACCTGATCGAAGCATTACAATAATGCAACAATGAAGTCCTCGACTTTATTTTGAACCGATTCGGGGATCTACAAATGAACCTACCGGCATTCGTTCTTAGACTTTGAACTATTTTTGGTCCTGACTAATGACGCAATCTAGTTGGTTTTGCTATATTCCATCTTTTCATTAGATCATTTTTGGTTTATCCCAGAAAAGGAAGTACATCAAAGTAATCGAAGTTTTCCAATGATGCAACAATGAGGCTTTTGACTTCATTTTGAACCGATTCGTGGACCTATAACCGAACCTATCGGGACTCCTTCTTGAACTTTAATCTATTGTTGGTCCTGAATATTGACGCGATCTAATATATTCCAGTTTGTTCTATCTTTTAGTTAAAATATTTTGTGTTTATAACAAAATAGGAAGTCCATGCAAGTAATCGAAGTTTTGCAATGGTGTAGCAATGAGGCTCTTCACTTTATTATGAACTGATGCATTAAACTATAACTGAATCCACCAAACTCCTACTTAGACTGTTGTTGGTCCTGACTGACGAAATGGTTTGTTTGCCTTTTTCCATATATATGAAAGTGTACGGTATTTTGTTTGTTCGATCTGTCAGTAAGTATCCTTTGGGTTTATAGTGAAAAACGAACTATAAATGTTCTTGTTCTTTTCATTTTATGTTTTCATAATAAAATCTTGGAGATTCTGAAATTTGGTTCGTTCTCTTTTATTTATCTTCGCTCATACCCTATTTATGACCTTCTAAACTTGTAAATTTGCAGCCTGATACCATTTGAAGACTGGTTTTTATAGTTCTAGTTTTATCAACTTTCACCAGACAAACTCTGTGTTGCTTCAATTACTAATTAAACTCTCGGAAATTGAAAATCAGAGCAACACTGCATTCAAACGCATCCAACACTAAATTAAGTATGTCGAAACATTACATATTATTTATATCAGAAAAATTATGGGTTAAAAACCTCCCACTCTCAACAAACCGATAAGATGAAAACACGGAAATGTCTTCCGAATGGAATTCAGCATTTTTCTTTTTAAGACTCGATAAAAAGCATATAACGATCTAGTTCACATATCGCAATGATATTATATTATGTCATACCGGGAGCATCAATCGTGCCACTAGTCATCGTATCATACCTGACAATAAATTGCCCTCAATAAGGAGCCGAATACTAATATGGCCATTTAAGCGCCATGAACAATTCATACTGTATGTATGTGGAACTAGCACTAGGCATGGTCAGAAAAACAAATGAATTTTCTTGACACATATGAGCGTTAGACAATACAAAGAACATAGCCCAAGTGGAGTATAGAGCACCAGCAACAATCTATTGGCTATTATCATCGAAAAATGATATCTTAATTATACGGTATATATGAAGTTTGTTATCAGTAGATTTTTTTTCCGATGGCAATGGCAAAAATACCGTGAGAATTGATTTCTTTCTAGACAATATTCACACTCTCTTCTATCGACATGTCGTCGTTGTTCTGTATTCCTTAGTGGCGAATCAATTCGTGTCGGTCGATTAAACATAACATTTTTTTTAAATAATAATATCGTTAAAATTTTACTCATTTTTTCTGCCATTATTCCCTTCCTTGCGGTTAACATTTTGTTGTCACGACTCATGTTTGCTTTTGCGGTCGATTTCAGTGCGTTTATGTGCCCTTTATATATGCCCAATTAAATTTAGCATTAAGATAAGAAGTGAATATAATTAATTATTTGTCCTATTGCATACCGATTTTCTGTTAAATATTGTTCTATTTTATTTTTTATTTTGTGCAACACTACAATTATGAAATTAATGCAAAATCATAACGATAACGGCCGACAAGGTACGAGTAATATAATCATGACTAGTGATTGATAATACTAATTAAAAATTCGATCAAATGAGAGGAGAAAAAAAAATAATATAAAATGGAAATATTTTTCTTGTTTTCACGATGTGTGTTGCAGATGGCGCTAATAATATTGTGACATCGGTGATTTGTTCAATGGTACTACTACTGTGCATGATTTTCACCGTTTTGGGAATCAAATTGAAATGGTTCAAGCATCGATTGAGTTTCGAACAGATTCCTGGTACATCGGGAAGAGGGAGCAATAGTGCATCAGAGGTAAGATCTGCTCGCGACAATATTCTACACTACCACTACTACCAACACTTTTGCCTCTCTTTTGCTTCATCGCTACAGCAAATAACATATCAAAATTGTGATAGCAAATGCCTACAACAAAACCCATACACTGGAGAAAACAAAAAAAAAATACTAAATAAAATATGTCAACGTATATTGGAATATTATAAAAGATACACTTATCGGGAAATGACTATGTCCAACACGATTATTAATTTTATGGTAACATTCGCGTGTTTACGTAATTGTTTTAGTTGTGTCACATTGGCGTAAAATATTAATTCTCTACAAAACAATTGACTTTATCGAGAACTTACACAGGCATACGTAAGTTACATGTTTATGATATGTAACATCGTCAAGTATGCTTTCTCTTTTACATCATCAATTAGACTATGAGGTAGGGATACGTGGTCTTATCGTATGTTGTGAACTACATTCCCAATGATTGCAATACAAAAATGAATTCTAATTTTGACGGCGACCGATAATTTGGCAAAAAGAATGCACCTGAAAATTTTTGTTTTCTAATCGATATGCGGGTATCGATAAGCCTTAATCATTTTTCACGGTGAAATTATCGAAGAAAATATCAAATCAATTGATAACTTAGTTCCGCTCAACAATTTTAGACAGTTTATTGATTATTCGCGTGAATCAACGGTTCAAATGCATATCGTAGATAAACTGTTGTAAATTTCAATGATGACGTTATTGCAAAATACTATCATTCAAGGATCAATTAAGCGAGATTTGGTTTTGATAATTAAACGAATCATTAAGTGATAAAAATGTTTGATTTAAATAAATTGATTGATGTGATTAGATGTCATCGAAAAGTATGGACCGATTTTCATGAAACTTTGTGCGTTGATCAGTAAAGGAGCTCAACTTTTTGACAACATACACAGTTCTAGAATATATGAAAATTCAACTGATGTCCAGCATGCTTCAAGATTTTGATCAAGTATTTGACAGTGTTGAATGTCGTATGTACATCACCAAATATTCTTGTGTTTCGATGCTCGGTCAAAGTTAATCTACATGAACAGCATTTCTATACCATATCAAAGTATTCTAGCATTGGGGCGGCAATTACATTGTCTACGTTGTGGTCTTCCTGGAACTGCAGCCCTATGGGGCCGTCTGCATCCATATGTGATGCCTTCCAACAGTCTCGACTCGTCAACCACGTCCTAAAATTAGAAAACACAAGTCTCTGTTAACCATCTTCGTTAATCGAGTCTGACATTTGTTTCCTGAGCTTCCCCACTGGTCTTCGTATCTCTGCTTTACCTACCAAAATCTTGCTAGATATCAGCTCATCATTGATCCATCAACAACGTCACATGTCAGAATTTAATGCCAAATAGCTCGTTTCTTTCACACAAGATACAAGATGGCTGCAGCCAGACTAAAGGTGGACGATCATATGGATTGATTATTATTATAAACATATTCTTTCCTCTTCTCTTCAAATTAAGTCAAATTGAAGGCCACACAAAAGATATTAACATCTTATTCCAGTCGTTTACACCAATATTGAAAATTCCGCTAAAACAGGCCGAGGAAGTAAAGCAGCTGAGACTCCTGATCAATGGTTTCAAAACAAATAACGATGACGTTACAAAGCAGGTCACAAATCAAGTCAAATTATAGGCTTCGCAGAGGACATTAACATCTTATTCAATTCCTTTTTATCAAAATATCTCTTCGACACCAATTCTGCTTAAACAGGACGAGCAAGTAAAGCAGCTAAGACCACAGATATATCGGTTCAAAATCAAATTTCGTGACGGCAAAAACCAGGAGAAAAATACGAAATGCGTAGATGTAACGCTCAACCAGCTCGGCGAACTTATTCAGATTCTACCAAAAATTATAATAAAACCTCGAAAATCAAATAGAGAATTCACCATCTCATATTCAACGAAAAATTAATCTGCATGTCAATTTTGACAGTCGTATGAATAAACCTACAAGAAAGCTTCAGGTATAGGTAGGTATTCAGGTATGCGAATAGAAGATAACCTGAACACTTTTGCAAAGAGGGTCCTTACGCGAATCGTGGATGCAAAACGGAAAAGGGATCGCAAGCAAATAACACACAACCACTCAGCTGCACAACTATTGCATGAGCCAAAAGTCACTAGTATTATACTGCTGCGGAAGCTGTAATTGCTTCCTACCCAAATGAAAAGTAAGGGCATGTTAAAATGCCCCAAAAAGATATTCGCTGGAAAAGCGGAGGAATTAATGCAAGGTTAAAAGCCCAGGAACCTAGGATCCAACCGGCATGGGAAAGAGTGGATCCCATATCCACTCTTTGTCGTCCAGACATGGACGGCAAAGAGTTGATTACTGCTTGATTTTGAAGGAGACAACCGGAGGATTGATCAGTTCATTTGCGACAATAACAGGCACCATTTGGAGCAAGTTAGGTCTTGAAAAGGAAGTAGTCAAATTTTATAACTTAAACACTTTTAATACATCTTCACGACTGTATCGTTTAAATGACTATGGAAATAAGAAAGTATTTCATTTAATTTGGATAATAATAATAATAATAATAATAATAATAATAATAACAATTAGTTATGGTTAGGTGGTGAAGGCTATTTACACTCTGCGTCTCCGACTTGCAGTCGCAACCGGCCTACCGACTAAACACCTCCCCTGTCACACCGAGAACCTAGCCTGGAACTGTTTGTCACATTACTTCGGACTAGGCTTAATTAATATGACTCGCAGTCGCAACCGGCCTACCGACTAAACATCTCCCCTGTCACACCGAGACCCTAGCCTGGAACTGTTTGTCACATTACTTGGGACTAGGCTTAATTAATCATCGCATAGCGGCGCCTTCTGGTTAAGGGAAATCCCTTTTCCAACACGGATATATGAGAAGGAAGAGGATTGCTGTTAGAGAGATCCCCCTTCCGTCTGCGCCGACAAATGATCCATGGTGCCCTTCTTTATAAGAAGAACTGCCCGTACGTAATGCGACACGCAGTTCCAATTGTATTTTTATTGCATCATTTTTCCCGTATGCTTTTTGGAAAGAGCACGCCTATTTTTTCCGAGAGGTGCGAACAAATCCATCCATCATGCACACTTAAAGAACGTATGGCAGGCGTCATCTGTCATCCTCGGGCAGAACAAGCAAGCTGGGGACAGTGACTTTCCCATCTTATACAGGTACGACTGAAAATACCCGTGACCATTGAGTAGTTGCGTCAGGTAATAGTCAGTCTCACTATACATTCTGTAGAATCACGGCCCCATGTCACTGATTAGCGATGCGGTCTACCTGCCTCGCGTTTCGCTTACCCATGATTTCTGCCACAAAGTGAGGGTCCTTCTCCTTTCTCCTTGGCGAACAGTTTCTCTCGCCGACTCCCCGATAGTAAAAATATTCAATGAAATCAAAACAAGGCAAGCGGAGCTACTAGACGAAAATTATTTGTCCTGCATTGACCTGCAGCAACAAACAAGAATTAATTTATGATAATCAACACAAGACAAGCGGAACTACTGGAAGAAAATTGTTTGTCTTGCATTATCCCGCAGCAAACAAAATAACAACGGATTTGTCTGCCTTTTTTTTTTAGCCAAGAAACTGTGTCCTATAATAAAGAACACCCTGAATTACAACTAAACACGGTTTGAGGCGCAAATTAAAAGATCTTTATAAATTACAATTCTATAGTTTGACAAGAAAAATTCACAAAAATATTCTGGAGAATACTCCGTGTAAGGAAATCAGAATAGAAAAACTATAAACAGATAATTTGAATCGTTTTGTTCATTATTGGAATATAATTATTGCTATATAATAATAGATTAAATAATAATAAAGATATCATTACTAATTTTGAAAAATTTCTCAGGAAATTTGAAAGCTATCTTATATATCAACTACACGATATCATCCTTTCTGTATTGTATTCGGTGAAAGTGTCCCCTAATTCACGAATTAATATGAATCATTTAAATTTTTTTAGCGAAAAATAATCATCAAACAGCCTAAACTGAAGAACTGATGCATTTTGAAATCCAATAACGTTCTTGATTGATTTTCGGAACCATTTGATCAGACCAAAGAACATACCGAAATTGATATTGTGTCAAAAGATTTGTGTTGACGAAACGAGACACTCCGAACACTTTCAAAAAGCTTCAATCCTTATCGGGAAACCGATAGCTAGGTCAATTATTTATTGGTCTGATTCCATGCCCATAGTCTGAATGATGTAGCAATAGTATTCACTTTCAACTAGTTTCAAGTTAAAGCATTATTAGTGACATTTGGATTAGTGATTTTAATTCCGAAATTATCAGCCATGATAACTCTCCCGGTAATAAATAATCAAGATGAACCACAGCTTCGACAAAAATACCTTAAAATAACGAATTCAGGTTTCTGTAACACAAATGAATGTTAGTCACATGTCAATTTGCCGAACTAGCTCACCTTGTTGTGAAATATTATTATCGGGGTAATATGTACCCCAGTTTAAGCGTGATCCTGGCCAAAACACGTACTCATACCGCTGAGAAAAATAATACTGTGATAGTGAATGCTCTTGAGAGGAAGCAATTTGGATGAGCAAAGCAAAAACTCCTGAGAGGAAACAATTTGGATGAGAGATAAGAGCTGACTTAAGAGCTGAGCTTAAGAGCTGGATAAGAGCTGACAAAAATGGAGCCAAAGGCTTCCAACGAAACTTCCAAAACGAAAGAGTCGGATTTTGGTATTGTTTTCTTAGGAAAGCCGATAACGGGTATGTCATGCTGACATACTTTGGATAAGCCACTTTAGACTCGCTCTAAATCCAAGAGAACGAAATTTTTCCTTAGGAATTCGTTTTTCAAGAGCTACGCTCACAAAAAGCTTGAGTTCAAACGCGTGGCAAATATAAATCTACTATTGTTTGCTAAATCTCTTCCTGGCAGAAGCCGTCCGGGAGTATTCTTGCTGTTTTGTTATTAAGCTTTGGCACAGGTTAGAGCACAATGAGTCACTGCCACTTAATAGGCGGAGTATCATTCTGTTAAATGATTCTATTGTATTGACTGTGGATATTGTTTCATGCGTGTTCTAACGACATTGTGACTTTTGAAGTCACTATGACTTCAAAAGTCACTATGTCTTTAAACGATTTTGAATCTTTAAACGATTTAAAGGCTACCGTTTCTCTTTGAATCAAACCTACTAACATGCAATCCTGGGTACCAAATTAACATTACCTAATTTATATAAGGGATTGTCAAAATAATCAGAAATACGTCCTCATTTGAAGACTCAAAATGCAGTATTATTTTGCCAAAAAAAAACAAATAAATAAAATAATAAGCAACAAACGCATCCTTGAAATGCTAAGTAATTAAAAAACTACACGGAAGGCCGTGTAAACTACCAATGATTGACATGAGAATGTAGTCAGCACGGTATTCACTGCAGCATTATATATTTATGCAGCTTTATATATTGGTACACCAATAGTACTCTAGCTTTGAAAAAGTTGAAAGTGACACCAACACAATGAATATTCGAAACATGAGGTTTTAACAATTTTTTTTTGTTTTTATTATATTTATCACTTATTGTTTCATATTCATACTTTTCATTTCCCTATAAGTTTAAAAAATATTCTTTAAAATAGTTGATTTTATTCTTTCGTTGGTTAAAGATAACTATATTTTTTTCCAGAACGGTAGCGTAGTACCATTGCAAGGTATATTTCGTCGTAAGGAAGACGCTGATTCATTCGTTGAAATTGAACGACCTAAAACATTGCCACGTAAGATTTTCTCTCAAGATATTTTCAATTTTCACATAATGCAAATGTCTCACTACAGCCGTTCGAATTCGATCATCAGACATTCAAATTCCAATTCCAACAAAACAATCACAACCGAATTATTCGTCAACGAATGCACAAAACAGTCAACCACCAACACCACCACCAATGCCTGGCTCGTCAACTATGACCCAACGATCGGAGAATCGTTCGCAAAAAAGTAGCCGATCTCAAGCATCAGCAGCATCAACATCTCGCTCTAAATCCTCGGAACGGGGTAAACGATCCGATAAGTCCGATCGATCCGAACGATCGGAAGGACAATCAACAAGTACTTCGAAAAGTTCTTCATCGCGGAAAAAGAAAGGACATGATGATCCTAAATCAAAACCAGCCTCAACTTCAACGACTTCACACTACTCAGAAGTCAACAAGAAGCGAAGAGATAAGGATAAGGAGAAAAATCGACCGCAACCGTCGGGTGCCTCATTTGAACCGAAAGCAAAGCCTCGTAATGTCCCAGCAACTGGAGTGCACACTGATCAAACGAGACACTTTGAAAGGCTTAAAGATGATAAACAAACTACCAAACCTGATCGTGGTAGTCGCATCATTGAGCGGAGACCAACAGGATTTGTTCGTCCCAACGACGAAGAGATGGAAGCTCTTGAAAAGATTATGGCCAGTGAGGAGAACAATTTTAATCTGGATGGTTATTCGGATAATGATGAGGAATGTCAACAAATATTTGAAAATGTTAAAGCGGTACCAGTGCCAGAACCAAGGAAGCGTACTTCTAGCGAAACAACGTCTAATAATCTGTCATTATCAGCACCTGTTGCATCAGTTGCTACTAAACCAAACGACTCATGGTCAGCAGTCGCTCGACATCGGATCCTGACTGAAGAGCTGACAAAACAACATAGCGCATTAAAGCCTGTCGGTATGGACATGCGTTCGAATGGTATGTCTGAGTTTCGAAATCCATTATCTTCACAATCCACGGAAAGTAAACCGCGAACTATGCGAGACATGAAAAAAACGAAAGAAATCAATACATCATCACATAATGATCGAGTTGTTTTGGGACAAGAGCAACAGCGCGATGACACAGAAGCGTAAGATAAGAACTAGACAAATTTTATGGTATTTCATTGCGTATTGTTACGTAAATTTATTATGAACTTTTGTACGTAAGTAAATGTTAGGTTTGAATGAAAATACATTAATTTGAATGATCCTGGACATTATTTTGAGAAGTTTTGTTGTTAAATTAAAAATCGCTATTGCTTCCCATTCGGAAAAAGGGCCAATTATAATATTGGTCATTCATGAAGGCTCATATTATATGACATTTATGTTAGGATATTGTGTTCCAGCAACTACCCATATAATTTCTTTGACTCTGAGTTTTAAATCTATGAACAAATCGCTTTCGTCCTAGAAACTAGATCTTGACTTGCAAGATATCCTACCTCCATCATTTTTCGTTGTTGGACCGCGTCCTCCAATTTCGGGAAGCGAATAGTCACTCAGTGTCTACGTGCATTGAATTGAATTGAACTGAGGGTGTGAAAGATCAATATCTTTTTCAAGGTGACGGTAAGGCTCTCCTGGAAGCGAAAAGGAAGGCCCTTGGTAAAAAACACTACGGTCCTCAAGCGTACTTGTCCGTCGGTAGTGACTCATTTAACGGCCGCAGCTGAGCTTGAATGGAACCGTAAACAAATCGGGCTGGGCTCTTTTGTAAACGAGAATTTTTGACGACGATTGGCATCCATGAGTTGTCAAATCGGCTTAGAATTCATCAATCATATTATTTTGAAATTGCAAGCCTTTGGCCATATCTGAAGCTGGGAATTGAAGCAAAGAAGACCAAAGAACTGCTACAATGCCTGCTCGGATGAAGAGCCCCACATAAAAACAATACGAAGGCGGTCCGATAAGTAGTTACCATCACTGCCCGATGGTGCCACTATCGCAAGAGAAGTACACTATAGTGTAGTAACTTCCCGTAGATGGCCACTGACGAAATTTCAGCCGGATCGGACTTGCAGTTCGGTTTTGAGAGCATGTGAAAGCAAGCGTGTCCGTTGATTTAAAAAAAAAATTGAAAAGGAGCAATATTGGTCGGTGATTCGATTCTTGTTTTTAGAAGGGAAATCGCGCAGTGAAAATAAAGAGCGCTTGGCTGCAGTGTCTGGGGATGCTTCTCCTTCGATAGCGACCGTCAAAAATTGGTTCAACGAATATCAGCGCCGTCGCACGTCATTTTTTGATGAGCCTAACCCAGGTGCCACGAAAACAGCAACCACGGAGGATAACGTGACGAAAATCCACGATTTTGTTTTGGCAGACCGCCGATTGAAGGTGCTTGAGATAGTAAGCATCTGAAAAGACGCATATTCTATATAAAATGATCGGTATGAGAATGTCGGCAAGATCGGTGCCGCGTTTGCGCACTCCGAATAACAAGCGAAACCGTGTGACCACTTCAGAACAGTGTTTGGCGTTGTTTAATCGCAATCCGAAGGAGTTTTTACGTTGTTACGTGCCCGTCGACGAAACATAGATCTGCTGGTACACACCAGAGACCAAGGAACAGTCGAAACAGTGGACTTTACCCGGTTAACCTGCAGTCCCATCAACCGGAAAGGTGATGACCACCGTTTTCTGGGATTTGCAAGGTGTGATATACATAGACTACCTGAAGAATGGCAAATTGCTCACAGGGCAGTACTATGTCGAATTATTGGGCCAATTCGACGCTGAATTAAGTTCTAATTAAGAAGTTCTCTTCCATCACGACAATGCACCGGCTCAGACCTCCGCACTCGCCACGGATAAATTGATCAAATTGGGCTACAAACTGCTGCCCATTGTCCATATTTAACCCCATGCAACTTCTCTTTGTTTCTCAACTTGAAAAAGCCACTCGCCAGGCAGAAAATTCACTTGAATGAGGAAGTAATTGCCGCCTACTTTGCAGACCTCGAGAAAACCTTCTACCGACGGGTCAAAGAAGTTAGAGCATCGCTAGGTCAAACGTATCGAACTCAAAGGAGATTATATTTGAAAAATAAATTGCATTTTTTCCCAAAATTTTTGTTTTTTCATTTGTAGGCTAAGTATTTATCGGACCGCCTTCGTGTTATGATGAGTTATTGGGTAAACAAAACCCAATAAAATAATTGATTGTGAGATTGTACAATTTATATAAAATAGATCCTGTACTTCAGGTCTCAAACAATCGCCTAACAATGGTGTGTCTGACTTGGACTTTCACTGCTACCAGAAGTCATGAATTTATATGAATTTATAATAATTTTATGTAACGAATTCAACTCATCGCTAGAAAAACGATGATAATATTTCGAAAGATGAAGACTCGGAACTTTTAATAATGCCGAAACGAAAATTTGAAAGTTTATGATGCAAAGCAAGACAATAAGTTTCTTAACAAATGAGATTTGAAATTTTTGTTAAATTTATAAATTTCAAATTTTTACGATAAATGTTACAAAAAGGGTGTTTGTTTGTTAGGCAACTGAAATCGATCTTTGTTCACAAACTCTGTATCAGTTCGTTTGCATAAACAGGGACAACATTTGAGAAAAACATTTCTGTCTAATCGATTGTTTTCAAAATTTTCGTGCCTTAAAATAAACTTATTCAGGTCTCATCCCCTTATAATCTATGGTTTTTAACCTACCTAACTTGCTCATAGTTTATTAGAATGAAAAGATTATAGAGATTATCAGAAGAGAAGTTCCCGCATGAAGAAATCCTGACGGGTTTTATTTTGCAACTTGCAATGATAAAGTTCTCAGCGGAATCTAGCTCGTTCTGAGCTTGAATAGAGTTCCGTCGCGGGAGGACTATACAGGATATTTGTTATTGTTTCATCGTTGCGCAGAAAATCTGTACTGAGTGCAGAAAAGCGATTTAGAACTAAACTTTTAGCTGAACAAAAAGTATCCATCAAGCGACATAGCTAAGAAAGTGGAGTACTCTCATTGCAATGTGTAATGCTCATTAAAATGATTCGAGGAAACTGATGTACCATCAATATAGACCAAGAATAAGACGCAAGAAAATAACAACAGAACGCGAGGACCGATCACTCATTAGGTATTTCTCTCCAAGAGAGGAAAACAAACTTCTAACGAGCTCGCTCCAATATTTTCAGAGGTAAAAAGAAAGGAAGTGAGGGCGCGTGACTTCTTATAGCTGTTGTTAAAGGATGCACGGCAAAGAAGAAGCCCTGGCTTAGGCGGAACAATAAAAAAATTCGATTGAAATGGGCTCTTGGCCTATGGGAAACTAATCTAACGTATTAAGGTTCGACGAGGGTAACTTTGAGGGATGCTTTTTCGCCCCAGTATGCAAATAAATCAATAAAAAAACTTAATTGAGGAATAAAAATCGATGAAAAACTACTTATTATTTTGTTTCTTTATTCAGATGTCATATGGTGTCATGGTTGTGAGGTAAAAAGTAATAGGCGAAAAATACAACCCAATATTTTTGGAAAGGCAGAGAAGCATGACGGAGATAGCATCATATATCATCGGTGATAGATCATAGCAGGACTATCACATAGTGGCGTCGGAAAAATGGCCCTCTGTGAAGGGCGCATGAATAGCCAAAATTACAATCAAGAATTTGCAACGGCTCAAAAACCATACTAGTTTTTGACAATACAAATGTCAATGATGTGTAGCTCCTGCAATATAACGTCCCATGCCAAAAATCACCACTCACAATAACTTGGTATCAGAAAATGGTCCCCACCTTCACTGGATCTAAACCCTCCCCATTTAACATTTGTGGTTCATTTTAAAGAAATATATACGTTGGCACTTATGATCAAACAAAGATTCGCTACTTAATCTTTTAAAAGAAGAAGGGGTCATCATTGGTGACATCAATGCCTAAAACTATTGTTGCCGTAATGACCTCTAAAGGTGGACCTTCAAAATATTGATAATAAATTAAATTAAACGTATTGAATCAAAGTTCAAAACTAGTTTTCTTGTTGCCATCGGCTAAGCACGCACAATCTAATTTCTGACAGAATGCCTAATAATTTGGCTGTACATATTTAAATATATAGAAACGTACCTGTATACCATTAGGTAAAACATATCGTAGCTTCATTCGCGACAAAAATTTAGACATCCTCGCACTAAATGCGGAAATTTTAAAAACCAAAAGGTATACGAAAGGATTATACAGAAATAAGGAGATGGATAAGGAGATTTTCAACTTTTCATGACGGGCGCTCTCAGCGAGCAAAGAGATCAACGGACAGCGGGACTGATAGGCAAAGCCGCATTGATTTTTCATACCTTTTGCATCACCAATTATAGCTTGACGGGGTGCAACCAACGGAAATAAACAATTTTTTCCGAGCTAAGCTATAACAAACTCTAATAAAATTTTATATAAAATTCTTAAATCTATTATAAAAATGGTGCCTTCTATCCTTCAACGAATAAAGAAATTCCGAAAGAAGACTTCGATCATAAAGCAGCGGAACGTGAATAACTGCCTCGCCAATACGAAACCGAAAAACGAGAAACCAACTCGCCAAGCGATTGGAATTTAGCCGACAAGCTGTTTCTGGTTTATTATGAGAAATGAGAAAAGGTAAGTAGGTCGGTAGAAGGATACCACATGAGTTGACCGACAGTCAAATGACAAAGCACAAAACCACATGCAGCATTTTGCTCGTTAGAGTCAGAGACTCCTTTTTGGGACATAAAATGAAAGTGGATATGAAGTTGACTTATTCAGAGCATCCAAAGCATCAAAAGTCATGGGTAGACCCATCTAAACTAAACGCAAGACCGTTTTTAGGGCAGAAAAACAATGTTCTGTTTGTAAGCACAAGAGGAATGTAGTCTATTATGAGCTGTTAAAATTTTTCATGAGCCTATTATGCCTAATTATAAGCCGAGGATCCGTTCTCGTTGATTGATAATAAGCATTATAACTACTGATTTAATTTGAAAATAAAACAATAAATTTACCTGTGACAATAGAATATTGTCTTTTTATTAAGATACGTATTTCGAACCCTATTGTGAGTTCTTCCTCATTTCTTTCTCCAAACAAAATTCAAATGACTGGGAATGGAGAAATGAGGTGAGTTACTCAATGAAGTTCACACATCTGTGTATGAACAAGAACTTCACTTTCAGAGGATGATATGTTAAAGGTACAAGCGGGGTAGAAACTCGAAATTGGAAACTCGCTGTCACCGTTCATCAGTGTCGTTTTTATGAAAAACATCGAGATGACTTGGAATGAAGAAGTGTAAAATGTCGAGTCTAGAAATGGCCGAATTTCGGAATCAGAATATTTCAAACTTTATTACAAGGCATAAATAATATGTCAAATGCTTATCATCAATAAAAAACAACAGAACATCACCACAATCAGTCAGTTTTCTGTTTCCCCGATGCAATCTACGTATATATACGCTCTGTGCTGATCGCACATTGGACGGATGCAAGAAGGACATAGAGACGTAGTTGTGTTTGCCTATTTTGCAGACTCCATATCTCTGTTGTCTCTAAGCCTCCGACGTTCTTTGGCTACAAGTCCAGATGGTGGATTTTCTCAGGATTCCAAGCTTCAAATCATTTCGGAGAGTTGGCAAAAGGAGCCGTTTTTCCAGCTCCGGTCTTTTAATGCTAATGAAAACTCACGTAAGCAATCCTTAGCAGTTATTCTCTTATTCAAACCAGCTCTTTGTCGTTATCATAAAATGCGTGCATTCACAGCCGCTTGATCTACCTTGCCGAAATATATCCAACGGAACGGCCAACGGTTTGTTCTTTGGGAAACACTGAAGGCGTGGCAGAGCATGTCGAAGCAGTCAGTTCCACCTTTAATGGATTTGTAATGGAGTTATTTCAGGCTTCCCATTTGGTATAAGTATGTGGTTGATTTCCTGTGTATCCAAATCAACGTTGGCAAAGCATACTGTGGAACGAGACACAATATCACGACCGAAAATCTGAAAGTGGTCAAACAGGTAAAACATTGGCAAAAATTAGACGTCATTGAAAGCTTGGAGATACAGTAGAACGCCGATTATCCGAACGCCGATTATCCGAACGCCGATTAACCGAATCGCCAATTATCCGAATCGGTCCTAAGCGTAATATGAAAAATTAAAATCAAGTACTGTAGTAGGTAAATAATGTAATTTTTGTTTTGTTTTGTTCTAACAAGTAGAAACTCGCAGGAGTCCAGATATATTTCAATTGTTATGGTTGAAAACTGAAATTTTCTTTATTAACAGTCTATGTCCGATTATCCGAATTTTCGATTATCCGAATCGACCCCGGTCCCAATTAATTCGGATAATCGGCGTTTTACTGTATTCAAAATACCTAAAATAAAACAGGATGAACCAAGCCCAAGGTAGCGGCTATTCATCCCTCTTTCAATTCAAACAACGATAATGAATATAACCTCATGAGGTAATTAAGCCTTCGGTTAAACAGGTTAGATAGAGGTCTGACCACATGAACAGCTGTCAACATGAGTAATTTATAACCTCCTGGTTTGTGAATGTTTCTTTTTGTTAATCAGGGGATAATTAAGGTTAATTAGTATAGGTATATACAAAAAGTTGATTTTTGGCACTGAGAAAGGAAGCAACTAGCTTTCGAAATACTAGTATATGCCAAAACAACAAATAAAATCTATGGTTTTAAAGGAAAAGTGTGTGTTTTTCACTATTTATTAAAATTAACCATAGGAAAGCATTCCGAACAACTCTAGATCACAATTTTGCTTTTAGGCGAGTGTGAAAAGAGCGTGATACCAGTCCCAGCAAAAAAACAAATTTTGTAGGTGGCGAATTCGGGTCGGAAAATTTCATTTCTGCTGGAATCTCGCGTTTAATTTTTCCGAATAGTTTCAGTCACTTGTAGATTAAATTGTTCATTCATCATATGCTCGAGAAGTTGAATGGAAATAAACCAGTTATCAGCTGTGATTGTTCTATTAGTGTTGTGTAAAGGAGATGTCACTTCCCAAAAAAATACTCCGAAACGGACTCCAGACCTTCTACAACTCAATATAATCTCCATTTGACTGTTTCTACATACAACTGTAATATAATAATCCAATAAATGCTGTCAGTTAAGTTGCACTAGTGTGATGACGGTAACTGTGGAAATCTTGTCCATTTGAAATAATTTTCAAACAAACTACTTCAATGTGATTGTTTGTATGTTCGAATATGATGTTGATAATCTCATCAGTAAATAACACAGACCAAAACTCGGTGATACATTGTAGATTTGATGCTGCGCCTTTGGGACTTACGTCTTCGCGTATTCTGTCACCGCATAAACGATCGATCGGATCATCGAATGCCACACGAAGCCAATTTTCCTCTCAACTTCGATGCAGGTATGCAACATGCTCGTGATTGAAGCATGCGAGCATCAGCTGGTGCATCCTATATTCCTCCTCCATTTCTATGTCTGAATCCGTACCTCCATCGGATTCTCCATAATCAGAACATTCATCTTTCTTTGCATATGGTCGAATTCATCGTCGGATGGTTCTCCATCTATAGCCTGAGGCTCTGGTACCTCCAAAAGCAAAACCACGAACACGTCGTGAACGGAAACTATACGCCATTTATACACTGACAGAAAATGTAGATGAAACTGATACGGAAATATCCTGCAAACCCTTCAAGTTTACATTCACGACTTTAAGACTTATTTTAACCGAGTAGAATCCAAGAATAAAAAATAAATTGACTCTCCAAAGTGCACTCTGGTCACGCTGAGTGAATTTCACCACACGATTTTAGAAGTTCTGATTGTATTGGACGCTATGTGAAGACTGATAGGCGTCAAGCCCTGTTGACTCCGAGATGTCAACTGTAGGTTCCCAACTAATATCAGGAAGCCCCGAAGACAGTCTCATACATTCAGGTACTCTCCAAGGGGCTCAAAGTTCTTTCTGAGTGAAGTTCACCCAGTGTTACCGGAATACCGGAAATGACTGTCGTTTTTCTTCTGGACAAAGCTCCATCACATAGGGTAACATCGGTTTGCGAGACATAAGAAACCCTTCTGGGAAGTTCGATCCGATGCGGCTTACGAACCAGGCTTGGCTCTATCTGATTATAACTAACTCCGAGCATTGGTCAGCACTTGCTGAACAGCGTTTTTACTCTACACGGAAATGTAGGGAATAGTTAAATGAAACACGGTATTCACAAATTGCCCGAAAGAATGAAACAAGCGATGCAGCATATTTTAAATAAAGTACTTTTAACCGTTCTTCCGTATGTAACAGGGTTTTTTTTAGAAAATCATTGTGTACGACATGTTCAAAATAAGGACACTCGTCTACGTGAAATAGTCAGAAATACCGTTGTAGACACTGAAGCTAAGGCTAGAAAGAACAGCAAAAGAAAGAGTCTGTCTGGTAAAGGGAAGCTTACGGCCAAAATGATTGATAAACTTTTATCATATAGTATACTACGGTTTGGCTATTAGACGTTACTCTGATTCCATGGAAAATATGAAGAATGCTATTTGGGCAACGTTCTTTCACTATAGTTCGACGGACGGGACTCCACAGCATACAAAATGCCCGAGCGGCGCGGACTCCTGGTCCGAATGGCAAAAAGCTGCAGCTGCTAATGCATTGAATTCGTTCAAACACACGTACAGTGCCCTTCCCGAGGATGTTTTGAAAGCCATCAAGCCTATCTATCTAAGCAAAGATGCGCTCCTGGAGCAATGTGTCGGAGGCTTCACGCAACACAACAATGAGAGTTTGAACCAACTTATTTGGAAAATCTCACCAAAGCATTTGAGTGGAACCTCTGTCATTGTTGCAATTGCAGCTTATGTCTTCTTTTGCTTTACTAACCTTCATTCAAGACATGGGAATCAGTAGTGGATCAAGTGCTCATGACTTGGCGCGATCAACTGACTCCATTCGTATAAGCCGACCAGAGCAGAAACCTGAGAGACAAAAGAAAGAAGACAGGATTCGTCGTAGACAGGAGCAAAAATATGCTTTAGACATTATGAATGATAGCAACATCCTTTATGGACCTGGTATTGATGATTCAGTGTGAGGTAAGCCGATAAAATTTGCTTATGAACGTTTTATACCAGATTTTTTAGTGTTCAAAACTTTAAAGCGTTTCCCCCACAACTCACGTTTTCAAAGTCGGTGCCCCTCATAACTTCAAAACTACTGCACCGATCTTTTTGAAATTTTGAACACTATTTCTGTACATACATTCACGAAGTAACGCTGGAGAGTTTTTTTTTTCAAATTTGTTAATAATTTTTATTTTACAATAACAAATTAGCCGATTTTTTTCGCAAAAAATCGCGTTTTTCCCT
The DNA here is from genome assembly GCA_954870665.1 of Stratiomys singularior. Taxonomy (NCBI): domain Eukaryota; kingdom Metazoa; phylum Arthropoda; class Insecta; order Diptera; family Stratiomyidae; genus Stratiomys; species Stratiomys singularior. Next base: position 105,070,145 of record OX940880.1, read on the forward strand.
TTAAAGTGTTCCAAAAAAGTGAAAACTTAAAGTTTCCAAAAACCCTCCCAGCGTTACTTGGAGAAAACTATTATCTAACGAATGAACTTTGATTTTTTGATTTCAGATGATCCAGCACCAAGTTATGGGGGGCACCGCAATTCTACTAGACACGTCGGAATAATTGCTGCCGTTGCCGTGTTTTTTAATATTTCTTCGTGAAAATATTCTTCAAATGTCAAACGTTAATGTACTTTTGGTTTTAATAAAGATATTTTAACTGTGTCGTCACAAAAAATTCAGAAAAACATGCGTTTTTTCGTATGAATTAACCTTACCCCCCTAACCGTTGATTCCTCATGCCAAGCAGCTGATTTAAAATTACTGAAAAACTGAGCAAGTCGCTCCCGTGCGCGGCTTATGCAGCGAATAAAAAGGATTGTAGTGGGAAAAGGTTTTAATTTTTATATTTAATTTCTATGGGACCACTGCACGGTTCGGAGAATTGTGATACAAATTTGTTTTTGAATGTTTTGCTTGGATCTATAAATATGATTAGTTGCAGCCTTTAATCAAGCAACCAAGACGTGATCCCACTGCAGTTTTTTTTGAATAGTGTTATGCAATGACAGGAACATTGTAACCACACAAAGGAATATTATAATAATTTGCTGAATTGACAGTTAAAGCAATTTACAATAAATGAAAGTTTTTGCGTTCATGGTTATTAAAAGATGTATTGCAACGAATATAACGAATGTGTAGTACTGAAAATAGTACCAGGTTCCTTCAGGACATCAAATAACAGATGTCATTCTGCTCTTTTCTTATCACACTCCATATATATCTGGTCAAATACCTGGTCAAATGCTTTGTTCAATATTGTAGCAATTGTAATAAATTGGCATAAAATGAGTTACTGTTCTACGACTAAATCACACCGTTCACAATATCGAGTAATTCAATTGAAGGTAGAAAAAAAATATCACTCACCTGTGCAACTTGACCAATGGAAAATGAAGACATAGCTTTTGATGAAATTCACAAAATTCTTTGTACGATCGAAATAGATATGTAGGATCAGGTTGTCCGTGCCGAGTAACTTTCAAAATATACGTATAATATTTCTCCAAGTCGTATCGTTTTTGATAATTTACAACTGTTACTGATTTCAAACGACCATCTTGTTTCATTCTAAACAAATTACTCCAATGTTTACTCATTCACAAACGCTATCGATCATTTTACTTACGTATAAGTTCTTGGAATGAAGCTTAACAATTCACCGCCACCCTCGTCATTCGTAAATCGCATTTGCGCTAAATTATGAAGGAAAAAGTTGAATTGTGTAAACCAACTTTTCAATGAGAATTGTATCATTTTAGCAAATGATGCAGCTGCTTCTGGATTCGATTGAGATAGAAGCAATGCACGTCGTACATATGTCACAGCATCGGCCGTTACACCTGGTATACCAGCTGATGCCATCAATGCCAGCATATGTAACAGCAAATCGCCATGTTTACGAACAATATTGAATGCTTTACAACACAAATCAACAAAATTGTGGAATGCTGTCGATGGTTTATCGCCACCATTTATCACATATGCCATATCCGATGTCAGTACAAATGGTGTTCGGTCTCTGAAAAATAAAATAAGTTCTGCCCCTTCGCGTTTTCCGAATGACACAACTTACCTCTTAAAATTGCCAAACATTTGGGCATCACCTAGAAATTTCCCAAAATCTATATGAAATAAATGTCCTGACGTTTTCAACATAATATTATCGTTGTGTCTATCACAAATGCCCAAAATGTATGTAGCTACACTGTATCCTGCACACGAATCTATCATAGAAAACGAGAAACAATAATCTACAAACGGATGCAAGGGCATTTTATCTTACATGTGAAGTTGTCTACAGCTCTCTTATATTCCAATTGGCTAGGATTTTGTCGAGCTAGCCATTCGGCAATAGGACGATCCTTGAACGATCCAGTTAAGCCATATTCGACTTGAATTTTCCTAAGTGTTTCAGCATCTGTTACCAATTCAATCATTCCCTTTTTATAACTAGTTGGAACACAATTAAATGTGACCATTTTCAAATCTAAACCTTCAGCAAGCCACAATTTGTCCATGATCCGTATTAGTTGGATAGTTAACATATCTTGTTGCAGATCGTCGCCACACTATCGAGAACCCATCACAAGTGTTTTATTATCGAATAAATGCGCCTAAGATTCAACTACAAACTTACCTTGAAAATAGCAGGCAATATACCACGATCGGGACCAAGGAACGACACTTTAAGCGGCAACGTGAACGAATTGAAGAAGCTCGAGTTACGCGAATTAACTCCGTAAACTTCCAACGCTGGATCGAGAGGTAGCGACGTTGGTGACTCCAACAGAACTTGGTTGACTATTTCCAATCCTTGTATAAGAGTTTTCTGTCGCATTGATTCTTTGGCTTGTTTAACGTTTTGAGCAGTTTCTGCTAGACTCTATTCAAGAAATTAATACAATACCATAAACGAATTCACTTCAATAGCCCTCATACTCACTTTGCACATCATATTCTGTGCCAAAAATCTAGACGATAATTTCTCTCCACAGATTGCTAACAGTGCTCGCAACATCATTTTATTGCGTCGATGATATCGTGATTGAGTAATCAGACCTTCATCAGCTTCCCCAGTGATACCATCAATTGAATTCTGTGGTGCATCGCCAGGCAAACTGTGAACTAACAGCCAGTACAAGTGATGAGCAATTCGGGGCGACTCCAACGATTTGCACAGCAAAAATTGTGCCATCGGTGAAGCATCATACGTATCGTGTTTAAGTGCTTGCAACAGTTGAGGCAAGAAATCAACAATTTGATCATTTCGCATGCGAGAAATCCATTTAACCGCTTTCTTTCGCACTTCCATGTCAGGATAGCGAGGTAATAGCAATTCAAGGGATTGTAACGGAGCGAGGGGCGTCCAGGAATTCAGCAACGAATGTAAATCAATTAAACTAGCATAGTCCCAACTGTGAGCCGCATGCAAAACTTTCGGCAGGGCATGCGGAAATGCTTGCAGATAGTGTCGTTTTTCCCAAAGCACTTCACGTTTGTCCAATGTCCCCGAATAGCCTTGCTCCGCCGTATCGAGTAGTTCTTGTTGAAGATTACAGTCAAGACTGTTGAAATCATAGCGCGGAGCTGGAGGCGGATTCGCTGGCGGTTCGGGAAATATTATGCGTCCACCGTACGTAGGCACCTCTATACTTAATACTGGACAGAAATCAGGTTGCGGATGTGAGCCTTTTGGTGGCGCTGGTCCTAAGAACTTATCCGTAGTCGGAGGCCACAATGATAGAAGGTACGTGCCAAAGATCATATTGCTTTGAAAATCAAACAATTGCACTGCACCCCAACCTAATTCTGTTGTAATTTTCTTGCGTTCTTGAGTATTATCCGTTGATTGTTCATTTCCTTCCGCAGGCTCAGCCCGACATCCGTACAGCACAAAGATCAGCCTTGACTCTCTCGGTAAAGTACAAATTGGATTACTCTCAAAAGTAATCCATGTATCGAATTTCAAACGTGGAAAAAGTCCACCCGTTGTATCATTCGAACACTGCGTAACGAATGGTTGACTGATGTAACGTGTTCCGTGATAAATTTGAGCCCCCAGAATGTAGTCGTCATATTTCCAATTAGGTGGTGGCCGATATAAGCAGCTTACATTCACCATTATTGGTTTTAACACACACGAAATTGGTATAGGTGCTGTAAAAGTAAAATTTACAATCAAATACTTAATATTAGTTGATTTTTAAAACCAACTCACTAGTAGCATAATCAATAGTATTCACACAGAAATCCACCCTAAATGCATTTGCATATGTCCCGATTAGCTGCTGTATAGATTCACGCAAGTAATTGCATTTCAATTTGACTTGATCCAATGTTGATTTTGGTCTCAGTAACACTTCAGCATAATCTCCGGATTCCGATACTATATCGGGACTCGATGGCGAATTATAAGTGTATATAACTTGCCCTTTATTACAGATATTCTTCAAGTCTTCGACCATTTCACAAATTTCTAGTGTATCAATGGAGCCTATAACTGCACATATTGCTTTCACTCCTTGGACAACGCCTGAACATGAAATGATTGTATGAGCGCCGGAATCAGCAACTACCGATTCAAGTTTTTCAATTTCAGCTTCCAAGGTTTCTGCATACAAGAAAAAAACACGAAAACATTGTAAGTTAAATTAAAAATATTTATTATTTTAAATTAAGACTGTATTCTATCAATTGAGCATTGAAAATTTTGTAGTTATGAGCAAAAGCAAAGACGAATTAATGCTTAAAGGGAAGGCGTTACTTCTACAGGCTTGGATGATTCAGTGTTCTGACATTTTCATGTTCAGACATATTAAAATCTGTCAAAACCAGGGTACATATATTTTTCTCTAGATCAGACGTGCCTTGCTGCTGGTTGTTGTGTGAGGACGCGTTTCGTTGTCTTCTAGGCATCTTTATCTCGTTCTGAGAGGTGTGTTGTGAGAAAAACCTTTATATAAGAGAAGTGTGTTTGATTGAGACCGAGAGGTCGTATGAGGTTGCGTTGAGTTTTAAACGGACTGAAAATGATAAGAAACCTAAACGAGTCTGCACTTAACTAATAGCAAAGCCCGTCGTTGTGTTTCGATTGAAGAGATTGTTATGTTATTAATATTTAAACTGATACTTTGGACATGAAACGCGACGTTTCTCGACTGGTGCCAAAAAAGCTGAATTTCATTGAAAAACAGGGTCGTATTGATTTGGCCAAAGAGATGAGTCCCGGTGTCCCTAGCGAAGCCAACATAGTCCCGTGTTTTGCAAGCAGACCCAACAATAGTTTAAAATTGATTTTTTCAACTCGAAATGCGTGGCCCGACGCCACGCACGGGGAGGCAGATGACGATGGAGCGCGCCGCCCGCCCGCGCAATGCTACGCCAACGCGTGTGAGCAGGACAGATAAATCCCTTCCGCCCGCGCTTATCGATGTTCCGTCAACGACAGCAATGTTTTGTTTTAGTTTAGTTCAAGTCGGACCAAACGAGTATCGTACACAACGAATCTCAGTGATTTGTAAAACAACAATAATGCCTAAACGCAAGTGTTCTTTCAATATTAGTTTGCAACAGAAGTATCCTTTGACTTTGTAAACTCTCAAGCTATTGTGGTGAATGTGCTGTCAACTGTGGCAACCGAAGATTTAAAAGAGCATTTACTCAAAACCCACTGCATAACTTTATTAACAGATGCTTCAAACCATGGCTCAATCAAATTATTCCCACTTTTGATTCGCTATCTTTCAACATACGAAGGCGTGAAAGTCAAGGTTTTATAGTTTCGGGAGTAGCTAGGCGAAACATCGGATATAAGTGTCGATAATTTGAAGGAAGTTTTGTCTGCCAATGACGAATATAAAAATTGTGGCGTTTAGTAGAGACAACACGAACTGTAATTTCGGGGGAATGAATAGAAAAGGAAGTAATAATGTTTACTCAACATTGAACATATCACTCGACAGAGAGCGTATTGGAATTGGATGTCGAGCCCACATAGTCCACAACGCGATCAAAACTGCCGCTTATTGTCTTCCTGTTGCCTACGAATGCATCATAGTGAAAATTTACTCATTTTTCTACATTTATAGTGTTCGAGTGGCAGCTTTGAAAGAGTTTTGTGATTCTACTGAGACAGAGTATCAAAAACTGCTGGGCTAGACTAAAACAAGGTGGCTTGCGTTAATGTACGCGCTTGAGAGAGTTATACAACTTTTTTAGCCTTTGAAAAACTATTTTCTGAGTATCGACTAATGCCCAAATATTTTAAAGGCGTTTTTCAATAAAGCTCAGAATTATGGTTATATTTTTTGCACGCAGAAGCAGCGAATAGTTTATATAAACGATTTTTTACCAAAAAACAAACACTGATAATTCTTTGAAACAATGCAAAAGGTTTGGAGTTTTCGTTTAACCTCAATTCGTTCTGCATTGTGATACCCTGACTAGGCAGCAGTTAAGCAAAGACCACAATGCTATAAAACTCACAGCAATCCGACAATATGGGCAAAGAAGCAATGAACTTTTCTTCTCCATATATAAGTGTATGAACCACAATTTGCATACACCCGTAAATCTAACGTATTGCTGGTGGGACTAGTTTTCGCCTCAATTTTAAGGTTTTGAATGTCATTTTCAATTCATATGTGAATGTTTTCTTTCTCGAAACGTAGAGGTCGATCGTGGATACTGGCCATCACAAACAATTGTGACATTTTTTAAAGAAAAACATGCTCTTACCGCAAACAGAAATGCTTTTTTTAATCTTTATATAGGGAAAGAAAACGATTGCGCATGTTCGTCGGAGCACATCGGCGAACGTAAGAAACAGTCACGAAAAATAAAAGGTAGACGTTGATGTAACCTTGAGTCATAAATTATGTTGATTTGGTCGAACTCCCAGCTGCAGTTTTTCAGCGTCCCTGTCGCAAGTCGGTGGGGCCACGCAATATGGGTTCCAAGGTTCGCGGAAGAGGATCGTGAGCGGCTTGAGGACTACTCAGTTTGTGCAAATGTCGCTAAACTAAAAAGGAGCGAAATAAATATGCATTGCGAGTATTGTGCGTTGCATGGAGTTTCTGCGATGTAAGAAATTAGAAGAGATTTCATATCGCGAGTACATATCCCTCCATCAGGAAGTGTTTAGGCAGCAGGAATCATCTGTTTCAGCTAGAAATGACTAGACTAGGGAAATGAATGGTTCAGAGTGGAAACTACCTTAAAACGATGAGTTGTGTGAATTATTTGACAAAACAGCTACATCTTCTTGTGTAAAGCTACCCAAAATCAACTGCCGAAAAGGACATTGAAGGATTGAGTGTGTCAAGAAGTTCGAGAATTTGATTAGGAGGCACGATAAATTCTGAAAGCCTTTGTTTGTTGGCACTAATCAAATGGAGCAAGGTGTCGTAGAACCGTGACGATTCGAGGTTAATCCTCGGACCAAAACTAGGCTTAAGCTATCACGCCATGGAGATGAGTGTGAAATTGCCTGAAAAGGAATAGATAATCACAATGAAGCCAACTTTGTTTGAAAGTTACAGTTTCAGCCATGTGTTAAGAAAATTCTACTCACTAGACTGAGGGAGAAAATCATATAATTTATTTGCCAATCTTTTGTTGGACTGGGCTCTATTAAACCTCATATGGTTCACAGATAGTTAAGTATTATGAGTTTTACGATCAATATTCCCATTTCTCTCATATATTCTCTAGGTATATCCTAATCACATCTATATGACAACAAAATCCACTTACCAATCAAGATCATCATATTGTCAAAGGTTGTTGTTGACATATGTTCATTGGGTAAAATGTCCTCCGGTTTAAGAGCCATATCACGTAAATCATCAGCAGCTGTTCGTGCAATTGCTTTCATGTTTGCTTCGGTTTTCACACATAGTCCTAATTGAACATCCTGCTCCAACTTAATACTAGCATGCACACATTCTAATTGACTTAATTTAGATGTTGGAGATAGCCATTCTACAACATCAATTGGCTGCAGAATAAAAGGAACATATACAATATTTAACTTGAATCAATATTAAATTTATCTAAAAAATAATACCTTGAGCATAAAATCGTTTACATTTCCAATCACTTGACCTTCTAGTTCACAAAAAGCATGCATTGCTACATGTTCGACCGTTGTGCTTACTAAAAATGGTTATTGCAATCGTTAGGACAATCACAGATGTGATTTGAGGAAATAATGTACGTACTATCACATGTAAATTGTATAGGAGGACCATATCCGGAAATTTGTCCTTGACTAGCCACATCATTCGATCGTTTGAGCGCATCTAATGACGGATGTACTAACAATTTAATACTCGTTCCAGGACTATACGAATAATCAAATTCTGCCGCAATGACATAACCAACATTTGTCCTTGCATCGTTGTGCTTATATTGGCGTCGTAAATCGCGCACCATATAGTAAAATTCCATCAGTTCTGCATCGTACGTTTTGCGATCGGTTATAGTCTCGTACAATTTAGTAGCACCTTTTCGACGATCAAGAACTTGTTTGGTCTGCTGTTGCCGGCTTGTATAACTATTTCGTGGTGGTAGTGGCGGCGGAGCCAAACAATCTGAAACATTCTCTGATGTACTGGGCGTTGCTGATACATCGGTATGTTCAAATGCTGGAATGTTCCAACCAATGGGAGCTATTGAATAGGTAATAAAATTGATTTGTTAACAAATGAACTAGCATGCTGCATAAGAAAATAAACAAGGTAAATGTAAAACATTTTGCTGGCAAAGTAATGCTTTATGATATTTTTAATTTTCATATGAGGGCTACAAATGGATTAAATAATGACATAAAAGTAAACTAATATGAAAAATATAACACAAAACCCACAATGATATTTTCACTCAATCTCATCAAAAGCTTTCGACAAATTTTCACGTTCATAACATTCATTCGTATAGCACATTCTTTAGATTAACAATCAATGTGTAAACTACAAACAAGAAATTTTTGCCATTCTATCATTTCTATAAAAAGCACAACAAACACTCTATACAATTTCATATAGGTTCAATATCGATTCAATTCATTTAACACGTTTTAAAAACAAACTTACCGGCTGGACTTAAAGGCGTTCTATCAGTTTTGTTGACAGCCTCATATACAGGATCTGAATATTGTGTACCAACACTATATAAGTAATCGAACGGATCATATTCGGAATAATACGATGTAGCACAATCTGATGAATTGTCACCTGGAACGATTTTTATTAAAGGAGACAACATTTAGTCTAAGAGAATTGCACGTGAAAACATCTATTAAGAATGAAATAAACAAAACGACTGAAACTTGTGCAATGACATGTTCATGTGTCGCGTGAGAGAAGAGATTTTTGAAAATGAAATAGAAATAAATTAAACCAACTATAAATAGATCAGTCAGAGTAAAATCTCTACCGAGTAGTTTTGAATATTAAATTTTTATCAAAAAACTTTATAAACTAATAGATTTAGTATCAACATTTATTCGTGTGAATAGACTGCTAATTGATTTGGCAAAAGTAGATAATATTCATATGACTGGGAAGCTCTTTAGTAATATACAAGCGTTTACCGGGTGAATATCGCGATTTAGTACTGTGTGTTGTAATATTTTAATATAAATGCAAGAAATTCATAATTGTTTGATCGTATCGCGTACATTTCGTTTGTTCATACTGAGATAGATAGATTTTAGTATATACGTATTTTAATATAGACGTATTTGTTTTTTTTTTTTTTTATTCAAGGAGTTTCATAAAAAGTTAGTCGTTTTCTACAGAATTACTGTCCCAAATTGGTTTTTACAATATTTATTGAGTTGGGGTCTATCCAATGGATTGAGCATTGATCAGAGTTCTCTCTGACTCCTCACTTAAAAAGTAACATTTGCAGATGCAGCTCAATCCTGACGCACTGCAAGCGCAACGAAAGGTCTCTACTTTCATATTTATCAGGTGTACCAACTTTTCTATCTCAATTTCATTTCCCTAAAGTTCTTGTGAATTTTGCCTTGGTCGTTCAGAAGAAAATGCTCCACACATTCATTAACATTCCTACTCGCCTCAAGGCCGGATTCCATCGTCCCTATTAATATTTCCTCTTTTATGATGTTGACAAAGAATGATGTGGCCATTCTTCCATTCCTTCGCCATTCTGCCATTCCTTTGCCATTCTTCGCCACTCAACGCCACTGCAAGTTTGCCAACTTGCAAGCCACCCTGCAAGTTGTTTGGTTCCCTTTCTACCAGAATTAGACCACAGAGATTGGGTTATCCTGTAGTCATAACCACTTGCTCGTTCGTCTGCTTTTTATTTTTCCAATACTCCTCTGCATCCATGGAGCCATATTAGTTTTAGCTACGGATTTGAGTGTCTAACATCTGCATCAGCTGCGAATCTACAACGTAAGCACCGAGCATTTATAACGCGAACTTGCTTGCTTGCTCTGTTTTTTGGTATTTCTGTTGCAACTATTTGATTCGTAAACCATGGTATGGATCTCTATGGCCAGCAACTTCGACTGAGTTGTGGGTGGTTACAAAAGTATATTCCGGTTTAAAGACGTATATGCAATGCAAACTCAAGCTTTTAGCCCAGAAGGCGCTTTTCTATCGGCACGTTTGTATGTCGATAGAAAATTCAGAAAATCTGGTGCACATTACTATCTTATTTTCAGCTTTTATTGGGCATAAATTTCCCTGAAAATAATAAGTCAACTGTAGGCCGTTGACTTTATATTGAATATAATACTAAAACTGATAACATATTCAATTTGAATGTCACACATTGTTAAGTCGCTACCTTTTCGATCGTGCCCCCTATTCGAAATAGCGCCGTTTTTTGATCGCACCCTTTTTCGAACGCGCCCTTTTGCTTCTGATACTGACTTCTGTCTTGTGAACTGACACTCGCCTTGTATCTGAATTCGAACGATTTGGAAGTTTGTTTTCATATGAACCAGAATTCAAATTGTCGAGTCCTAATGAAGTTAAAACATGTTTCAAGTAAGTACAGAAAAGTCTACAGCAGCTATTAATCCACCACCGATAACTTTTTATCATCTCAGTGAAAAAGAACCAAAAATTTCGTGTTGGAATCAGCATAAGCAGCAGCACAAGCGGAAAATTTCGATTTCATGTCGCATTGTTCTCATCGCAATCCATTTAATTGCGATCATTCCATTACTGCTCTTCTAAATCTCCCAACACCATCCAATCTTTCCCCTTCCCTGTTGCCGACTCGCTGTGGACGCCGCCATCAAAACTGAAAGTCCTTCAAACTGTAAGTCCTTTCAATTAAATCGTATTAACTCGTCGGTAAGAGTACGAACCCCGTCGATCCGTTGATTCTGTGATTTTGAGAAATATACAGAGCATGCGGATGAAGACTACACCTCAGTTATTTTCGAAGCTCTATTTATCCCCTTTTACTATCCCGAACATGTTTCCCAACTTGCTTCCTGTATATGTTTCGTTTTTTCGTTTATTTTTTACGGAAATATTCTCGTCCATCGCATGAATAAGGTTACGGTCTTTGGTCATTCCTTGTTTCTTTTTTATTCCTTTCAATACATTTGTCTTCCAGAAAAACGTGCAGCCAATAATTGCTCTTACAGAGTAAAAACTGAGCCTATAATTTATGGAAAATAATTTATTATAGTTCTCTGCGACACTTTTTCTTCCAGTCATGGTTATGGCCGTGAAAGAAAGTTCTTTGCGACACTTTTTCTAACAGTCACGGTTTTGGCCATTTTTTATCCGGAATATCTTCTTTATTCAGCTCAGCAGATTAATTTTGTAGCCTAGCTCATTACAGGGTAATACACTTTACAAATTCATTTTGCTGCCTGCAAAAAACAAAAACAATCGTGAAGTTCGGTCTGTGCGGTAAATGTCATGTATTGCCTGTGTATATTTGCCAATTTTATCTATGCGTGCATGGGAAAAGATAAAATAAATATATTTGTTTTGAGGTTTGAGCGCTTCTGAAGTGCAGAACAAATTTGCTTTGAACAAACATTTGCTGTGAAGAGGACATTGTAGAAGATGGTTGTATTTTGTAGAAAATATAATGAATAAAGTCTAGCGGGCGTCCCAGAATGAGTTCAAAGGTTTCTTCTATTTTGCTGGCATATTCTAGTGGTTCTTTATTTCTCTATTGCGTGATTGAGATATATTCATATTTGCTGAGTCACAGTTTCAACGGCAACGCTTTTAACCGTAGGTTTAACGCTTTTAACCTGTGCAGTGCACGGACAAAGGTTTAAATTGTGTTAAGTGGCGACAACTCCGCTAGAGGACCTCATCTAGTTTTTGGGAACATTGGGAAAAGCATTTTTTTAGCCTGTTAGTCGTTTTTTTAGTCTGTTGAATTTCGAGGAGTATCATCTGGAGGATACTCGATGGTTTCGTAAGATTAAGAGAGACGTTCGTCGTGGCCACTTAAGGACACCTCGCTCTGAAATTACAGTCAGTCTACCCATGCGACATTACGCCATCTTGTCGAAACCATGATAGCACATTATTTAGTTACCGGTAGATTTTCAATGGCGAAATAGCACAGCAAATACAGCGAATTGTGCGCAGAAGTAATTGTTACCCTCCTTTGTTCATTGCAAAAATCAAGTCCAATAATGGAATCGGGCGACATGTTTCGGAGATTTTATTACCGTTATTGGACGACAATTATTCATATTTTCCAAAGACCATAATTTTCATCCCCAATAGTTTCCAGAAGTTTTCAATGCGTCTATACACATGAGAATATTTGTTTTATTAGGCGCCTGCCCCACCTTGCATTATCAATAATAAAGTGAAGAATTAATGTCAAATGCGAATGATCAATTCGGAAGAAACGCGCTTTGGTGCTGCGTGCAATGCCTAATGGTAATTAAAAATTTACGACATAACGCTCATTCACGCGCGCATTTACACCCTGCATCACAATTCCTTTGTGGTTCGTTTACTTTTTTAAAAAAAAAGAGCCGTCATGAGGGACTCTGTATTTTCGCACGAGCTGCATTGAATTGAACACAGTTTGAACAGCAACAACACACTTTTTATACACATTAGGTTTAGCTGATGTATATATCTTCGTTTATACTTGATGTAGAAAGGAAAGGTAGGCCTTTAATAAATCCGTGACAACATGTGTATATAGTGGAAATACTTTCCAAGTCTACTGTTCTGTTCTGTAGCTTTTATTCTTTGTATAATACACTTAAACTAGGAGTAAATTTAATAATTATGTAATAGTAAACAGGATCCGCTAAACAAAATCTAATGTGCAATTTCTTTGCTAGGCATATCCAGATCATTCGAGCCGTACAATACTGTGATGGAAGTAAGACTTTCAAAAAAAGCACGCCAATTGCAAATCACATTTTAATCGGGGAAGTAGTGACCAAAGAATGTGAACTTTTATCAAAGTTCACATTCTTTGACACAAAAAACAACTTTATTTCGTTTTCGTCATCGTCAAGCGAGTTGATCACTTCCATACTCGTCTTTGCTGTATGTGGCCTGGCGTTGTCCTAATGGAACAGAACACCTTTCCTGTTCACCAAAGACGGTTGTTTCGTTTGCAAGTGCCACTGGGCCCAGTACACATCTTTATTGATGGTTTGGCCGCTCGGGAGGAACTCAAAATGAACGACACCGGCTGTGGTCCACCACACGCTCAACATGACCTTCCTTTGGTGAAGATTGGGTTTGGCGGTCAGGTGGGGAGGGTCATTTGGTGATAACCGAGGGTACGTTCGCTTCCTGTTATCATAAAGAACCCATTTTTCATCACACGTAACAATGCGGTCGAAAAACGGTTCGTTCTTGTGACGAGAGAGCAGCGATGAGCATATCGTGAACCTCTGCTGTTTGTTCGCGGACATTAGTTGGTGGGGAACCCAATTACTGAGTCGCCACGATTTTCCCAAGTTGATGCAGGTTTAGACGGATGGTTTCATCGGATACCTTGAACCTTTTCGCTAACTCTTGACATGTTAAACTCGAATCCGCTTCAATAGCCTCCTTCAATTGCGCCTCGTTAAATGAAGATGGCCGACTGGAGCGAGGCTGATCTTCTAAGGTCGTATAACCACCTCTGAACGTATTGTACCAGATTTGTGTAGTACGCTCTGTCACTGTATTCTGCCCAAACGCACTACCAACTTTTCTGGTCGCTTCATCAGCATTTGTGCCCAATTTAAACTCATACAGTAAGCAGACCCTAATAACCGCGTTTGACACCGACATCTTCACTGCTCCCAAACACCAATTCTGTCGACTAGATGAATTCGTCTACTAATGTAAACAAAGCACTACTGGATGAGTTTCAGGAAACCATAAACACGCCCTCTTTCGGCAAATGGTCGTGGCTCCCTGGACATTCGAATTTGACGCCTAACGCTTTAACTTAAAACCGAAAGAACTTTTGTGGTTACCTTATTCTTTCTAACGATTGAGGCTAACGTTTCTTCCTATCATTTTCTGATGCGTTTGTTATTCTCAATTTACGGAAAGGACTTGTTGCCGCTTTTTAATTTGAGGGGAAGGAATCGTAGTGTTGGACTCACCGCAAAAGGCGAAGAAGACTGTCAGCATTAACATGATTTTTCACTTGCTTTGACGTGAATTTTGTTCCACACTCATATTTGACAAGTAATTGTCTTGATCGACCAACTCTTCCCGGGTTGTAGGCCTAGACCAATATCTCATCTTTCGTAGTAGTGTGAGTGATTATATTCCAGAAATGGGACGACGCCTTTTTTCCAACGCATTGAGTTGCATTGGCCTCAAATTTGAAGTAAGTAATGCGGCGCCCAAACTGTCTTTAAAAACCGATGGAATGGATCCAAGTGGTTATCGGCAAATATATAAATAATAATAAAGTAAATAAGTCTCTCAATCGTCGATCGACAGTCATACAATACAAAATCCTTTGATTCTTTGACATATTTCTCATGGGAAGACGCTGACGGACAACCGGAGCGCTTTTCGTAATCGACGCGTTTGCTACCGTCCTAAAAAACTTAAATATTGCGATTCAAAAAAACATTCACATGGGACATGGTACTCTAACCATATGCCCTTTCTAACCTTTCGCAATGCTTGTGAAACCTAACAACCATTTTCAAACAAAATTTAATGAAACTTCTTTGCTTTCTCATGATAAAAAGCAAAAAAGGATTTTTTTCCACATAAACGTCAACAAGCGTGACGCATCATTAAAAACTGACGTCACTGTCACGAAGTTTGACTTATAGTTGTGTCCGTTAAGGTTGTAGCAATATAAGAATAGAAAAATGATGTGTTTGCTAAAGATCGGGACTTTTGAATTAAAAAGTTTTACTACTTTTTCATTACAGTATTATGCAGCTTGTTTTTTTGAAATCATAGGTTTCCATCGATCTTATCATATGTTACCACGCATACCACGTTGAAGAAATATTCGTTCTGCCATCAATTGGACCAAGTGACTAGAAGACTAACTTAGTCACCCCATGCATTAATGCAATGAAAATCTTTTGTAATCCTTTTTTCGAAAAATCACGACAACACCACACTCTTCCTTATCAAAAGTATTTCCTTACTGTATCACTAAGTTTTTCAGGATAAGTAATCATTATGAATGATGTGGTTTGGAGTAGGCTATTAAGTAAGGCTATTAAGCAGGCTTCCCGACTGGCTAACGGATCTAGAAGTATAGAAGTAAGATTGCTCGCTGTTCTTTATTTGAAGAACTTGTGCCTGTGCAGACCTTAATGTGAAATGTTTTGATCAACCGCAGGTGGACGTGCACCTCCAAACTAAGTTGAATCATTTGCCGGACTTACGTTATTTCACTGATAGTCAGGCCCCGCAAGGCACTCAACTGAATGGCGTTGGCCAAAAGGCGTGCTTATCATTCATTAAAAATGTTCAATGGAAACTATTCATTCATATAAACAAATAACGATAATCAACAAATTTAAAAAAAAACATCTGCCAACAGCAGTCAGCTTCCGTGATTAATTTCAACTAACTTCATTTTCGAAATGTAATAAAACTGATATTATTCAATCATTGACTTACTATCATTCCATTCTTTTGATAGCAACGGATCAAATGCTTCCAGTACACTTACGCGGGAGCTGTAAAGATAATAAAAATAAGGCCAGATGTTACTCTCAATCAGTCAATAAAAGAATTTAAAATGTTTTTACTCATATGTGTTTCATTTATAACGTACTTATCTTCATGACCCAAATCGATTAGGTCATCGCATAAAGATTTTTTCGGTCGTCGTTGTATTTCACCACTTGTCCCTGCTGTACTATTAGATTTGTTTACGATTTTCGATGGCCTTGTTATGTTGCCACTGCTATTGCTGCTAGTATTGCTGCCAGCTGTTATACTCGAAACACCTGACAGAGATGCTGATTTTGGTATTGGTGTTATTTGATGCTGTATCGATGGATTTGTCGAGGACGTTGCAGCAGGCGTTTGATGCTAGACAAAATAGGATTGAGAACGAAAATTCAGTTAAAATTCAATGTTTAAATATTACTGGCCGATAAATAAATGTAACAAGTAAAGATAGAAAAACATGGAAAGATGGACCTAGAACAACCTTAAGTCTCCTCACCTAGAAGAGGAGTTTCATCTAAAATAATCGTCAGAATATTTGGGTGCATGCATTTCAACTCAGAAAAATGGATCATTCTTCTCAATCAAACGGTCAGAAGTAAGGACGACCACTAACAAACCTCTAATCATTGAGATACAAGATTGGGTCTTCGCAAATCAAACTATCAGAATATGACTAATAACTCATCAATAGCGATATAATAACTTTCCACAATAGATACCTTTCCCGACAATTTAAATCTATAAATAGTGAATTTGTTAAACACGTGGAAATAAACAAATAAATTCCAATCAACATACCTGACCAGATGACATGGCTGTGGCGACAAGGGCTGTTTCAGGATTGGCGACAGTTTGTATATTTGGAAATTGCAAGGCAGTTGGCAGTTGTGGTGGTGGAGTTTGATTTGTTAAATTGATCGGCGGTGTTGGATATATGTTTGGATTAAAGCCATAATTTAAAACGGCCGGTGAATAGCTGAATGGAGATGCCGGGAGCGGGGGAGCTGATTGTGCTTGCAGGTATGGTCTTATTTGTTGTGGTTGACGATACTGTTGTGGTTGCATACTGTAGA
Organism: Stratiomys singularior; assembly: GCA_954870665.1. Classification (NCBI taxonomy): domain Eukaryota; kingdom Metazoa; phylum Arthropoda; class Insecta; order Diptera; family Stratiomyidae; genus Stratiomys; species Stratiomys singularior. The sequence goes on from OX940880.1 coordinate 105,086,970, forward strand.
GTTTTTGTAATTGTTCATTTGTAAGAGGGGTTTTGTGCGTTTGTTGTTGTTGTTGTTGTTGAAGATTGTTGTAGGGTACCAACTGAAGACTTGGTTGATTATTTGACGTAATTGGTGGAGTAGTTTGATGATACGCAGCAGAATAGTTAGGTTGAATGTTGCTTGATTGATTCTGTGCTACATTAAGCCTTAAATCAAAAGTTGTTAATGACATTCTAGGTTCCATTCATAACAGTAACATACCTTTGTATTTCCTCTATTAAATTGTCGAAATTTATATTTTCATCTTTCTTATTCGTTGGACTTGTGAATGATATTAAATCACTTTCGTCTGTAGTGCTTAAATTTTTATCTGGTATATGAATTTCACTATGTCTTCGTGGTGGTACACTTGGTGGAGGTCCTAGCGGTGATTGCAGATCATAATCTATTGATCCTCCTGATTTGATCGAAGCAGGACGTGATCGACTTTGATTGCTAGGTGTCGAAATTGCATTTCGTTCACGTTGATGTTGAGCCACACGTTTCGATACACTTATATCGGAATGCGAATATTGAAGTTTCGTTCGACGATATTGATCCAGAGCGAGCGATTCTAAACTTAATGCTGTGGCCTTTTCCAAATCTTCTTGGAATTTCTTTTCATAGTCGATTTCTGTTTGATCAGTCATTTTTGAAGATATATATTTGGTGTTTTAATAATCTTGCTGTGCGTGAGTTGATTTCTTTGATGTTAAGCTGAAAGTTTTAATGAATTTATTACTAAGCTTATTGCTTTAGAGTAATACAATTCCGTAGAACGAACATATTCATGATTAATTCATTAATAACTATCTATATTGAATGAATATTTCTTAAGAATCCAGCAATCAATTACAGGATTACTATTATATAAGATGTTCAAAATTGAAATGCCCAAATGATATGATGGCGACAATGCTACGAAGGCGAGTACACTGTAGCTCCAAAACACAGAGTATACTGTTCAAAAAAGTGGTCAGCCTGTTTGGTACGACGACCCAACATAATCATAGCATAATAATGCAATTACTCTCGTTGGGTCCACTCTTATCTATGAGCGTTTCTACACAAAAGGTCTGAGAAAAACTTATCTAAAATGTAATCAAACAGTTCTAAACTTTGAATAAAATAATTTGAATTTCCCTCCTAGTTGTCCGAATAATTTCACTAGGGTGTTTGTCTACTGCGTGAACGTTTTCAAGTATTTTTTTACATGTATTTGTTAATAGTTTCGATCCTCCACTTCATATTTAGGTCCAGAAATGTACCCATGTAGAAAAGGTTTCGTATTAACAAAGGAATTATTGAATCTGTGATAAATGAATCCGAGGAGTTGACTCTATCTAGAGACTTTGTGAGCCTGTTCGAAGTAAAAAGATACGTAAGTAGTCTATTTAAGCATGAAATAGAGCGGAGGCCGGGTTACATATATGAGCTGTATGATGTTTCGTGAAAAAATACCTCAAATTTCCTAAATATCACAAATGGCGAATACAATATCAAAAATGTGGGCAAATTTGTGTATCTGGGCGAACACAACAACGAGAATTGCAATTGAAAGAGTCTAAATACATTGATGGGTACAGCTCACAAATAAAACGTTAGATTCGGATTGAAGACCAGCTGCAAACGCAGGAAAACAAAGCTCCAAGAATCTTATCTGTGCTAAGACCTTTGCTATGCTATGGGTGTGAAACATGGACCCTAATCCAAGCATTCGCAAATATATTGATCACCTTTGAGGGACAGGTCCTAAGGCGGATAATTGGAGCGAAGCAAGACGGGGAGCAATAGCAAATTCGATACAACCATGAGTTGTATGAAATTTTGACGAGTGGTCTCAACGATTGTGAAACTGCGGAATCCGCAATGAGCTGGTCATGTGAATTGTACTGAGGAACAACGGATACCCAAAATGTATTCATTGGAAGAACTGAAAGGCGGAGACCAGTGGGGAACCCGAGGAAATGCTAGTCTGACTGTGTTAACGAAGACAGTTTGTCGCTACTCGGACTTCAAAATTAGAGGACGCGGTCAATGGCGCTTCCTTTACGAAGCGAAAGCCCAAAAGTGTCTATAGTGCTACAAAGAAGAAGAAGTAGAATGATGTTTATAAAAGTCCAACAGTGGTGACATAAATTGAAATTGGCGCAGATAAAGGATCCAGTTGAGAAACCAAAAAAAAATTTTGGCAACACCATGGAATTGCAAACTGTGCATGAAGGCTTCATCTGCGCCAGATGATCTATCTTCACTGTTCATCCAAAACTGAAGCCAAAACGCAGCCTTACCACAAGCACTGTATGGTCCCGCGGGCAAAGAATACAATGAAATTTTAGAATTTCAATTCAATCCCATGAAATACAATCGTTTATTATCAATCCTTCCAGTAAGCCAAAGCGTTTCTATGAGTACAAACACAGAAAATCAGAGCATAACTCTCATTCAAAAACCGAACACTCTCCCTATTTGTTCAGGACAAGATAGAGCACAAGAAGCGGATCCAGTTGAGAAACCGAAGATATGAACGAATAGCACAATGCAATAAACAATATTTTTATTTTAATTAACGAGAAAAGAAGCCAACAACACGATCAATATTTTGTGATCAAAATACGTCCCAAGGAACTTCTGCATAACATTGAGTAGAAAATTGTCACCACCAGATTTTCAGCTGCAGATTTTTTTACAAGTTTTCCACCATCAGAGATAAATTTTACCGAATTACCTTGAATTACTCCTTGTTTATACTACCATGCAAAAAAGGAGCAAAAGCAATAAAGCTATAAATAAGCTCTACTAGTCATCCGATATTCGGCAATGAAGGAGGAAATACGCTATAGCCAATACAGTTTTTCCCTTGGTCGAGAGTCCAAAATGAATTGATTGTTGACTAGTATTGCAAGGTACAATAAGGGTTTCTTCACACCCATATATTCGCAATGTTTATTGACTACTCGCTATGATTTGGCCTAAATGCTTGGTCTCTTCAGTCATGAGTTGGGTTTTTGCAGCAAGTGTCCCCCATTATATCGAAGATATTCAACCTTTACACTGATGTATACGTGTGCAATGAATCTTATCTGAGCAAATATCTGACAGTGCAATGGTAACCCCTCCGTAATGCGGTAGTAGCCCCAATAATACTCCTCGAAGAACTCCCTTTGGAAGCTCAACCACTCAAATGGAAGACGGGCTATGAGCTATCGATATCGGAAAAAGTATAGATGGTTTTTGCATATAACTGAAGGGTGGAGTTTCTCTCAATGAGTCGCTAGGATACTCCAAGGAAGTATTTAGTACACTCAGCCAATAACTTTCGAACATAGATCCTAGTTCTAGTATCCGCATTTTCAACCTCATCAACATTGCTCGTCAGGATCACTGAAATCCGAATTTCAACCCAGCAAAGCTTTGAACAAGATCTGCTTGCCCTGCGGATGATTATGTTCAGTTCAGTGTCACCGCATATGCACTCATTACAGCCAATAGTAACAAACGGAAGCAGCTGTCAAATCTCATTCCGAAAACTTTCAGACAATAGCCGAAGCTGTCAAGATAAATCGAGAGATATTTTCCACGAAAGTTAACCAACAACGATCTCTATAATGTGATAAATGAAGACCTGACTATTCAAAAGGTCGTAAGCATGGTACACAGGATACACAGCAGGATATTGTTGATATTGAATTGGGTGAAAAAGATCGATAAATGTGTTCGGCAGACTTTGACGGGGAAAGAAACAAAATAGACCGTCTAGTCGCGCATCAAAAAAGGATAACATTTTGGCCAAAATTGTTTTGAGAAAGGAAATGGGGACTTTTCACGAAAACTTGAGGTTTAAAGTACCTATCATTTAAAGTTCTTTAAAGTTTAAATATCATTTTAAGGTAAAGAATTTAAAGTTGGAGGACCAGCACGATTAATTTCAAATACAAGAATCTTAAATTTGATAAAGAAAGGATAAACATGGAAAGCTTTTGATAAGTTCGGCAACTTCAATCGGTCTCAAAATCTCTCTTGATTGGTCTTAAACTAAACAGAATGGATAAACATGACTTTACCTGACTGTTGTGACGCTTTACTTCGAAAAACAATAAAATTATTTTGATCTAATTTCTGGGTCTTAATCAAGTTTGCATGTTGCAGGAAAATCATTACATACCTACTTACAAACTCAAGCAAAAAGACACGTTGAAAAAAATCCTGCTGCAGAAAAATCATAGCGATACGTCATGGAAACTGACAGCTGTCAAAAGCTGAAGAATCCTTCCCAACTTCTGCTTGCCGAAATCTGTATGTATATAGTTTTTGGTCAAAGACATAGAGGGAATGGATCGCCTTACGAAAACAAACTTTTTTTGATAATGAGAGATTTCACATTATTCATTTTCGCGTACAATCATCATCAAAGGCGCGACAGCTTAAAGTTAAAGTATGCAGTTTTCCAAAGAATCAGATAATTTTGATTTGATTTCACCTTGGAAGAAAAATATTTCTCAGGCTTTGCCAGTTTGCATGTTGGGAGAAAATAATTTTATTCAAGGACTTAAGCATTAACATTGAATGAACATTGAATGATATAGCATGAGAAATACGACCTGTGGACAAGAAAACCATTGCGATGCTTGGTAGAAACAGACTGGCATCAACAGCTAAAGAACCATTTGCATTTAGGAGATTAGAAGGGACGTTTGGAAACCGAAATCGGGTGGATGTTGTCTAGTCATTGATCCTGATGGCATGAATTGCTTTTTTAGTGAAACGGATTTCAACCTACGACTTTTCACATCCGGAAAATCTCGTCTCCAATTATCCTGACCCACTTATCTTCCCACTTATCTTAGACTTAACTTGACTTGCCTGGTGGCGAGCAGAGATCCGGTCACTGCTTTCATTTACTACTCGTACACAACAGTAAGTCCGAAGGAATAATTTGCATAAAACGAAAAATGGCTTCATGTATGTATAAATGCATAGTAACGCTAACAAACAGCTACTTGTTTTAATCATAAAGATCTGATAAAAGCTGTAATAATAGCCTTTATCAATTCTGTAATAAGCCAATTTGATTGATGCTATCAACATTTAAGTAGTCATTAATACCATTCATGAATGTTGATGTTGCAAAAATACAATCATTGATTAACCACATAAAACATATCCGTCATTATTTCTATGGGGGGAAAATAAACGAAAACGGTTCCTGTGAACATGCATTTGCTTTTTGTTTATTTGTTTTAATCAGAAAAAGATTAGCTGTCAACGAAACGAAGAAAAGAAAATATGTAATTAACCAGCGGAACAAGCTGTGAAACTTGAGTAATTTTTAGAGTAGAAACCATCTGAAAAGTAGAAAATGAATATATTTGAAACAGTGTTGGAATCAAGAGTTGCGTGTTGCCGGGAATATGTGACTGATTTTCAAACAAAATTGAATACAAAATAGTACCGCAACTCAAACAATAAGATAACTTATGAAAATCACGATCGGAAAGATTTAATCCGAATAAAATAGACATTCATTGCATTGAGATACAAGGCAAGCAATTGACTATGGCGTTGCGGTTTTATGAATTGCCAGCAAATAGAGGCCATAAATAAGTACGTTTCGTACTTATAACAATTTCTAAATGAACACAGATGAAACGGGAAGAGTTTGATATCTACTGAGAACTCCAAGTTTCGAAATTTACTCGCAAATTAGATTGAATATTGATTGTTTCCATTTATGTAACAAAAACTGAAACATTTTGCACTCATGGATTTAATTAAAATCATATGTTTTTACAACATGAAAGGCGCTTATTTCTTATGCGCCTTAGTAAATTCACCGAAATCTCTAACTTAAAAAAATCCTTTCCGTGATTGGTTAGCACCAAGACCCTGACAAACTTCAAAATGCTAAATATTCGTTCTATATTGATGATGGGAGTCAAAACGTCAAAAACGGATGGATGTCAAAAACGTTGTCAAGGATGTCAAAAACGCAATAGCAAAAGCAATGGCTTTTACCAAAGCTTTTCGAACAGGTGAAAGTACCTGAAAACTCAATCTGAGAACAAAAAGAGCAAGACAATCCAGATCTATCTTTAGAAATGCAAGAGTATTTAAAACCAGTGTTGGAAAATTGATTAACAAGAATTTGCTTACTCGAAAAGAGACGCCAAAACAGGCGTCTGAAGTTTGCGCCGTTGCAAAAGCAACGGTCTCTAATTTTGTCACTTTTTCAATGTTTGTTTTGGATAATTTGATTTGAAATTGTGGAAAATTTTATTATGTTTCACTTGGATTTCATTTCAGTTTAATCATCAACTATAAGGAAAAAGTAGAATCATTTGAACATTTGAAAGCGTCGATTTGACAGATCGATGCAAACTTCAGACACCTGTCAAAACATCTGTTTGCTGGCAAAGGTGTTAAAGAACTTGCTGTACAAATTTCACTATCCATATTTAACGAGGGCCGTGTTCCCTTCTTGAAAACTATGGAGATCATGGTCTGGAAAATTGGCATGGCAGCTGCATGTGCTGCATAAGGACGAGGAGGGGATCTTGATAGCTGAAAATGCTACAAGATAAGGTCTTAGGAAAGCAAAAAAATCCAAAGATGGAAGAACAAGCATATATTAATGAGGGAACACTTGTTAATGAGCAACACTAATATGGTCCAGGCTGACTTATTGATTATAAAAATAAAACCATTTCCTCGTAAAGAATTCAGTAGAATTTTTCATATGGCGGACAGTTGATCTCAGGATTTGTTTGTCCGATTTTCATAAAATTTTCAGAGTTTGTTATTTAGATTAACTTACGCAGAATGATAATTACGATTACTTACAATTTTAATAAAAAAATTGGAAAACTATTTGGTATACAGAAAATGACGAAAAAAAATTGACATTTTTTCCAACAGTTGCCTTTTTTTTTAATTAAATTTTTACTATAGGTGGTGGATCCCTGTGTGAGAAACCTTTTTTTAAAAAGCTCATTAGAATGATTTTTGTTTCGGATGTGCCAAACCGGAGATTATCAGTCCAGAATGGGAGAAGCGCTGTCGACTTTGGCGCCTTCTATTAAATTTGAAATAAAATGACAAATAAATACAAATATTTTTGTACTGCTAGTGAGTAATACAATGTTTTGTAAAAAGTTTCATATGAAAATTTAAAATAGGAGACGAGAGAGCAAAACTCTCAAGCTTCTACCGCAAACAAATTGGTCCAAAGATCTAAATCAAGTTGTTAAAATATTCAAAATAAATTTTGAGGATCTCAACTATAAAGAAAGCCTATTTTTAAATCTATGCTGACACTATCATGCGTGGTGAGAGTTGCAATATTGTCTAAGGCTGAAGTGAATTCGACAACTTCGGTTTTAGCTGAGTCAAGTACGATTAAAATGAATTATTTGAGTGAACTTATGGAAAATTTTGAACCTAGTTTGGCCAAATAAGACTTGACAGTGAAATGGATCTTCCAACAGGATAACAATTAAAATTGTGAAAGAAACGATATTTACTTTAGACACTTCCCAAGAATCTTAATCATCCGCCTAAGTCCCTATGTGTCAACCCTATTGAAAATCCTGTGATCTTGCTGAGAACGATTTTCAATAAGGAAGGAGGATCCAAAGAAAGGTCTAAACGGGAGAGTTGATCAAATCACCTTTGTTGTTACAAAAAACTTATCGATTCTGTCTCTCTGTGGAAGCTAACAAGTTAAGTCCTGAAAACTGTCAAAAACAGAGTTTTTGAATTTTTGAAAATGTCTTATTTTGAGTTTATTTGCTAGGTCGATGTAATATCCATCGAAAAAGACAGCCAAGTGCATGTTAAATTGAAAATGAGCGTTCTTACACTACAAACAAACTTTTTTCAATGCCAATATGGTGGGGTATCATAGAGCAGAATAACCTGAGTGCAGATTAACCTGAATGTGAATCTCCATACTGCATCCCTGTAGTACCCACGTGACAAGGAAATCCTTCTAAGGATTGCAGCCCAGCATCCATACAAGGAAGCAAGTAACGACTGAAAATCAAATGCTAGAACAGTTTCTATAAAAGGACAGAATAATTAAAAGTGATAAAATGCTGACAAGAACATATTTGCGACTTCTAAGTCTAGGCATGGAGGAAATTAGTACGAATAATAAACTTTTGCTTAAAGCCCATGATCCTATACTTCTAGTATCTTAGATGCCACTTTCAGTAACAGTAAGACTAATGACACCCGCCCCCCATTTTTGGTCCTCAAAGGGCGCTCGTTAAAATGATTTGCGTCGATGAAAGCATGTAGAAATTACATAATATACCGATTTTTATTTGTAGATAAGAAAATGCTCACACTTGCTTATGGATACCTCATATGGGCTTAGGCAACAGAATCGATCATGGTTTTGTCAAATTTTAGGCTTCAGTAGTTGTTTCTAACAAATGCGTCCCAAACGCACGGTCTCGTATTTTTGGCCCCTTTTTAATCCTTTGGATGATTGGACTGACATTTTGTAATCATTTCTTTCAGAACTTCATCAGTTTTTCATTTCAGTCCAATCATCGACAAAAATCACAGAGTGCAAAAAATCGAAATCGTTATGTTGTCAATGGTTTATCCTTTGGACGCCTTTGCTTCTAACGTAGAAGTTAGGCAATGTAGTTAAACATGGGGCATTCTAGAGTCACTTGCTCATTGAAGTCTATTTAAAAAAAAACCTCCCAAGATTAATTTGGCCTTCATCCTAGGCACAAAAAAATCAAAAACCAGCATTGAACTGTGGTAGGTTGTGAACCTAATCATAAAAGGTGAGACAAGGGAAGCAAAAGGATATATCCCCGGTTCGACCGGACACATTGGTTTGAGAATGAAAATTAGTTATGAGTTAGAGACAAAAAATTAGATAAATCAGAAACAATCGATATACTTAGACATCATTTGACGAGTAGCGAATGAAATAATCAAATGAGAGAAACACCAATTTTTTGACGTAAAATTGAAAATGATTGAAGAAAATAAACCATGCCTATTGCTTTTGCACAATGCTAAAAACTTCAGATACCTTTACAGTCCCTAGTCACAAAATTAATCATCGAAACTAAAGTATGAAAGTTATAGAGATATATATCTAGATTGTACAGCATAAAACGTGTTCACTATGCTGCGAGACAACAATATTGCAGTTTACGCTGATATAAGCAATTAAGCAAAGGTAAGCAAGCTCCGATGAAGAGGTGCGAGCTGAATATCGATCAATCAAATTTCGTGGACAATTATACTAGAGTATAGATCAAAACATAGCGTGTCCATCTTACTAGATTTAAGGGTCTGAAGTTTAACTCGTTTCAAACGCAACGTCGTCAAAATTTTTCAAAATTTCTTGTTGGTAGATTATTGAACTGTAATGGAAACCTAGTGCAGTACAAAGAAGTCAAAAACACGAATGAAACTTTCCAAAATTCCCTAATATCCAAATACCCAATAAAATAAACAAATTGAAGAAACTGAAGACCGTTGAGTTTGTAACGATGCAAACCTCCAACACCACTTGATTTTGGCAATCGAGCAGATCTAGTCTGTCAGACTGAAATTGAATTCAGATCGACATTGACTCATGACTTTGACATAAAGGTTGAGCAGGATGAGTGTCTGACCCCACTATTGATCAACGTAGTTCTAGAATATGTGATAAGAAAACCTTTCATTGTTGAAAGGGCTACGTTACTCCATGAAGGGAGCCAGCAAAAAAAAACCTCCCAAGACTAATTTGGCCTTCATCCTAGCCACAAAAAACTGTATACAAATCCCTTTAAAAACAATTCCTAAGAAGGTGTCTGAAGTTTGCATCGTTGCAACGATCTCAAATTCTTTAACCTTTTGAATGTTTGCTTTTCGAAAATTTGACTTAAATTCTGGGTAAATTTTATTCGCATTGTCGAATTTTGTGCACTCAACTAGATTTTCATTCCAGCTTAATCATCCACCGAAAACATTTAGTCAAAAAATGTGGACAGCTATGCATTTGCAACGATGCTTCAGACACCTGTCCTATGACACATTTTAGAAGGAAGACGTTAAAAAAAAACAAATGCAAATAGGAAACAACCAAGTGCTAAGGAACTTTTCAGCCAGTCAGAAAGTCGAATACCAAGGACTATATTCTTCACTAAGGCTGTGGGGGAAGAACAATAGAAATGTTATATACCTTCTGTCAAAAAAGTACGGGGAAATTTGTTATTTAAAATGCCCGCGCTGAATGGATAATGAAATAGGTCACTCATTTTTATGCCAAGTTTGAGCGCGATCCGTCGACCAGTTTGTTTACAGCAGCTGTTTAAGTCAGTCAACCTCGTTAGCGCGTGCCGATTTTTAACTTGAGCGAAATTAATGAACAAAGAGTTGGCCTAAATTTTGTGTTGCAAACGAAATTTCTTGTGCTGGCGCATTGAAAATGAAGGAATAGGCTAATGGTGATCGGATTTTTTCAAAAAAAGCGATTCAAAAAAAAGGTTCAAAAAAGCGTTCAAAGAGGGCCGTGAAATCGTCGAAGATATACCTCGTTTTGGACGACTTTCGACCTCTCTCACCGAGATTAACGTCGATGTACAAAGGAAATTATGGTCGAAAATCGTCATGCCGGCTTAAGAGAGATAGCCACCATCCTCAAAATCTCTCGCGAGTCTGTTCATACCATTTTGATTGAGCATTTGGGCATGAGACGCATCGCTGCTCGGCTTGTTGCAAAAGAGCTCAATTTCCTTGAAAAAAAGTACCGTGAACAAGTTTCTTTGGACATGCTTGAACGCTCGATTTCCGATCCAACATTCATGGAGCGGTTCATTACTAGTGATGAGACATGGGTGTATGAGTTTAACACCCTCACCAGCCAACAGGCATCCGAATGGCGCCCTAAAAATGAGTTGAAACCGAAAAAAGCATGTCAAAGTCGGTCAAAAATCAAGGTGATGCTTTTCCTCGATACTCGTGGTCTGGTTTACGAGTGGTTTTATTTGAGCGTACTAAGGCGTTAACGTGAACGAATTCGGAAGAAACGGCCGGAATTATGGGCAAACAACTCGAGGATTTTCACGACGATAACGCGCCGTCACACTGAGCTGCAATCGTGAACGAAAACAAGGCAAAAACTCGATAAACACCATCGATCAACCACCGTATTCGCCTGATTTAGCTCCGCATAACTTTTTTTCTTTTCCGAAACTAAAATTGACACGAATAAGTTCATAAGCGGCCATTTTGACCTGGACGACACGCCTCGCTCCGGCCGATCTTCAAGGCACTTTTGAAGGAAGATGCTCGCCAAACGACACGAGAATTGGTCCAAAAGATGGACTGTAACTTCAAGACCATCGCCAACAACTCTATGGGCTTTAAACAATAGCTGGGAGCTTGGGTTCCGCACAACTTGAGGGACCTCAACAAGCAAAATCGTCGGGAAAAGGCAGCTAAAAATCTTGCCTGACATCGAGCAACTCGCAGCCACAAGCAACGATTTTTGTACCGAATCGTCACCGGGGATGATAAGTGGTGCGTTTACGTTAACATCAAGCAAAGAAAGGAGTGGACGGCACCAGGAGAGACACCAAAGCCCAGAATTAAGCAAGATCATTCCCAGAAGACAATGAACGCTATCTCACTCAGCTTCATCGTGTCAATGAAGCAATTCAACGAAAAAGAGCACATCGGCGCGATCAAGTCATCCTTCTTCACGACAATGCGCGCCCACACACTGCAAATATCGTTACGGAAGCTCTTAACGATCTTGAATCGGAAGTTCTATCGCATCCGCCGTACTTTCCGGACCTTGCACCGACAGATTATCCTCTATTCCAATCGATATCGAACCAAATGAGGGGCGAAATCTTTGACAGCGAACGACCTCAAAACCTGGATTGCCCACTTCTTTGAGACCCGATGATTTTTGGCGAAATGGAATCAATCAACTGGTTAAGAGGTGGGACCAGGTCGTCAACAGTGACTAATTTGTTATGTTGCTAGTTTTTGTTCAATAAATTTTGCTCGTAAAAAAAAAACGGCAGAACTTATTACAGAACCCAATATGTTTAGTTTGCATCGTTATAAACCCATCACGAATTTTATCATATTTCGGTTTTTTTGGACGATTAGGCTGAGAAGAAAACCTTGTAGGGTACAAAAGAAGAAGAATATTTCATTATAGAAGTCTGAAAACTGAAAAGTGGAAAAGTTCGACGCGTGGCCATTGCAACGATGCAGGTTTTAGGTCCCTGAAAACATCTAGGAAACGATGGTCAGACTCAAGTGGCAAAGAGACGAACAGGCCGAGATTCCGAAGCTGGTGATGCGAGGCCGAGATTTAAAACGCCTTTCAAATCTCGGCCTCTGACCCACAGCAACGACAATGTTGATATAAGGGAGTATAAAGTATAAAGAGATCGGCTTTGAGGGCCGTAGCGTTCGGACGTTTATTCGCTCTGGAAGTTTTGACCGCTGTAACGACGATTCTGACATCTGAATCAAAACCGAAAGTAGAAGTCCTAGCCTATAGGGAATTCAACAGAAGTATTTTCATTCATAAACAATTAAAAGAAAATCATACCCCTTGTCGCGAAAAAAACGCGCCATTTTTTTTTCTTATCTCGTTTTAGCTCTCCAAAGGCAAAAGTGATAAGTGACAGCGAATTTCCTGGTGAGAAACAGCAAGCGGCTGGACAGCCACAAAACACACCAAAGAAGTTGAATTCCATAAGAAGAAATGTCAAGAAAAGTGTTTAGCTGTCTACAGAAGTAGACTGTAGGACCTCATTATTTTAATGAGGGGCGTTTGTTGACGCATTAAATCAACCCAGTCTTTGAAACCGTGAGGTAAGACCTAATGGTGGCAGGTACTCACGTTAAACACTTCGACTTCATGTCTACAGAAGTGCAAAGGGTGATTGAACGAGAACTAAAAGTTATCATATCGAAGCAACAGTCGTCGGGCGCCACAAGCAAGCAGAAATTGGAAAATCAAGGAAAATCAGGACACGCATTGTCAGCGGCACAAAAAAAAATAACCATCGATGGGGCAGCCATCCAAACTCATATCGTGAGGCAGTTGCAAAGAGCGCACCGACGTGGAAATGGTGACCGACGTACGCAACATCAGCGAAGAAGCGCAGCGAATGATAGAACTTGACACCGAAAGGTTCAGGCTAGCTACTGGTAGGCTAATTATCAAAAATAGAAACAACAATAGTAGTAATAACGTAGAAAAAGTAGTAGACTTAAGGAGCAATAGATTTAAGGATCTAACCCTCCCAGAAAATTCCCCAAGCCCGATGCAGCAAGAGCCCTGCGAGCCAAACGAGACAAACACTCGAAACTGGCTACTCCCCACTTTTATCAACAATATAACACCACCCACGGTAAGACTGATGATGCGCAGCTTCCCGAAAGCTAAATATCGCATAAAATCTCTCTCAGATTTATATCTGAAATTAATCGTAAATTACTGCGACGCTTATGATGGAATAATGAACATCATAAGAGAAAAGAACCTAGGTGGCCATTCATTTACTCCAGCCAACCGCAGAAAACTGGTGGCTATTTTGAAAGGTTTAAGCTCTTTTTCCACCCCTTCCGAAATATCTAGCGACATAAAAACACAATTCCCGGGAATAAACCAACATGATATTACACCAATGTCAACTGCCTGGTCTCGGCAGAACAAAATAGCGCTTAACCTTTTCAGGGTTAAGCTCTTGTCCGAAGATGACTTGAAAAGACTCATAAAGTTGAGGTACATCCTCAACTGTGCAATAACCTGGGAAAAACCTAGGAAAGGAGATGTCACACAGTGCTTTAGATGCCACAGTCAACCTGAGCGATTTTCAACCAGTACCGCAACTGAACCGCAACATTCCAAATCAAAGAACTGAGGTAAATCGCGAAGTAACGAACGCGTTCCTCTATTCCTCCGTTCTGAAGCAAACGAGCGGACTTTCTCACAGCCATCCTTACGGAAGCACAGTGTCAAGTGAAAATGTCCTGAACCTTATTGCCCAAGAAACAATTAGGCAATTTGGGATCTCCTTTATGGTACTCTTTAAAAAAGCCCGGGAATTCTGGCCTCTATATGGAAACCTTCCCGAGGAAAAGAAATCAGAGGCACTTTTCAACCTCTGTATCCATGTCACCGGATAAAAGTCTCAAGATCTTAGCTTGTAAGAGAAATTCGCTACAGGGACAAGACAAAAGAATAGCTCTCCAATATATGCTGTAACGCTATTCTCCTGACTTAGTGTTTCTGAACGAGATTCGGCTTCACGCAAGGCACAGGCCACACTTTCCGAACTACAGTTTGTTTCGCACTGACAACGGACGAGGAACAGCAATTTTAGCAAGATCCAAGCACACCGCTCATCAGGTTCATAGCCAGGCAACTAACCTAACTTGCACTCTAGCCTCCCTTTACCTGCGAAAGCCTTGGGGAGCAACTCACAAAATATTTTTGGGATCTCTTTATATACCTTGTGGGACGGGTCAAACGATAGAATCCGACCTCAATAGTATTTTAAACAGAGAAAGCGATCACGATGGAGTAATTTTAGGTGGAGACCTAAATGTGAGACACATAAATTGGGGAGATCACATTACAAATGCCAACGGAACCTTTCTCTTTGATTGGATCTTCTCAGGTAACCAAACTTCTCTGTGCGTTATCAATGCTGGAGTGCCTACGTTTCCCAGATGAAGCTCCTTCCGAGAAAACTTCCTGGTGTCCGCAGCTCTCATCGGCCCGGACACTAGTAACATCAATTGCATAAGTGTGCCGGCTCCCTCCATGCGTTCATACTCAACATATTTCTCGCAGAAACCGCTCCAATCAATCCCCCTGCTACGCTCTCCCGTTCATACACTAGTGTGAACTGGAGCAGACTAAACGAAAAATTGTCATTTCAATTAGAGGGGAAAGTCGCTGAAAAGCAGTTATACAGTGACCAAAATATAGAAAACAAGGTTTAAATTCTGTCCTCGCATATCCGCAATCCGATCGATATGCATGCCCCAGAAAAGGCGCCTCTGTTTACAAAGTTCGGAGAAGTCTCTCAATGCACCTTACATCTGATACGCACCCGGGCCAGGTGGCAGCAACGACTAAAACGTATATTTCATCGGAACTGGAACTGTGTGAATAGCGAGTCGCAAATTAGCTGTCAAGACACGCTCCACAGAAGAAAAGCACGCGCCGAGACAAACGCGGCATTCAGAATTCGTCTTGCTGCTATGAAACCTGCCCCTCACGTTTTCCGAGCGATCAACTCGCTGACAGGACGCCTCACTGCAGAGTTCGACATAAACAAAGACCAGATAAACCATAAAGATCAGAGATATACCACCCTTGAGGAAAAGATAATCGTTTGCTCATCCTTCTACAGCCAGTCTTTCCGCGAAAATGTCCCTGAAGATGAATCAATAACTGCTGGCACCGAAATGAAAGTGCGCTCCTTCGTCAATGGATATCAGGGCTCCCTTTTAACCGTCATCTCAGCAAACAACAGCGCTTCCAATCCTACATGCTCCAAATTCAAAGAATTCTTCGCAACACCAGATGAAGTACTCTTCTACCTTCAATCTCTCAACAGCAAAAAGTCGGCCAGCCCGGACGGCATTCACAATTACGTATTCAAGAAATTTAGCTAGGCCATTTACAGACCACTCACCACGATCACCAACCATTGCATCAACAACGGTTTTTTTCCTAATGCCTGGAAAACCGCTACGCTTCTTCCTATCCCCAAGAAAGGGTCGAAAGGGGAGCTAAACAAATTCAGGCAAATATCACTACTTTCCAACCTTGGCAAAAGGCAATACTCAACCCTTTCAAGATATTCGCAAAACCCCTAATCCCCTGCGAAAAATTCGGGTTCAAGGAAAAAGTCTCTACTGAACAAGCTTCTGTCTTCTTACATGACTATATCTCCACCGGCTTAAGAAATAAAACTGCCACCGTAACATGCACGACTGGCCTCGAAAAGGCTTTTGACTCAGTGTGGTCAAAAGGACTTATATACAAACTTCTTCAGGCTAAACGCCCAATTCCCCCCAGCCGTATAATCAGCAATTTATAAACGCATAAATGTTCTTGAAGGATAAAAATCGCCAACACCTTTTCAGAAGCTATCGATGTTCAATCCGGAGTCCCACAGGGCTCGATCTTTGGACATCTATTTAATTTTTTCCTACACGATATGTCCACAAGCGTTCGCCAACTAGCTGACAGGAACAGCACAAACCACATTCCTCGTAACCCTAGAGCAACCGTAAAGCAATTTTCCCTAGGGTATCTCCCCTAGCAACGCCGAAGACATCCTTGTGCTCTCCAAGCACTTCAGCCCGATGGTAGCTCTCCGCACGTTAACTTCGCTCATCGAATATCTCCACAACTACTTCAAAAGGTGGGCTCTAAACGTAAACGCAGAAAAATGCGAACTAATTTGCTTCTGAAATGCCTACGAGTAAGGCCATCGGGCCGCTCCTGCATAAAGTAAAGAAATTATCTCTATCGTTAAACGGAGTAAACGTCTCTTTAAAAACATCTATCAAATACCTTGGAGTCCATTTTCATCATCGCTTAAAATTCAACCCCCACGCCCACCAAGCACTCGATAAAGCCACCAGAGCATCGGCTGCACTAGCGCCTCTGTTGTCAAGCAAGTCTATCGACAAAAGTACGAAGCTGCTCATATACAAGACGCTAATACGGCCTATAATTACGTACTTTTTCCCCGTATGGATCACGATATCCCTCTCTACTGCGGAAGAAATACAAATCTGTGAAAGAAAAAATCTTGGGAAGTGCCTTTCAAAATATAGGCGACCTAATAAAAAGCATTTTAGGGGCTACTTTCTCTACAAAGAATTTAAAATAACCCCTATCCTGGAATATATGATCGAACAGGCAACAAAACGACTGAAAAAGTGGTCTGATCATCCAGAACCCATGATCAGGGAAGTGTATGATCGGAATCTGTCCTTAAACAACTCGTCAAATTACTTATCTCCCATACAACTTCTCTGCGCCTACCATTCCGAGTTTACTGCATGTCCCTTGAGGCCTAACTTGAAACCATCCTTTTATACAAATCGAGGATAACTTCATTGCGGCAATTTACCTATTCCAAACACTCCCCCACTCACTTAAAATTCTGAAAATTGTAAATAAGTTTAAGTTATTCTAGATTAAGTTAGGAATAAGCAAATTATTGTAAAAGCCTGTGAGCAAAGGTAACGTATCTACCACATTGTCATAAAATCGAAAAATCAAAACAGCATCGACCACGGTCGGATTTAGACAAATGAGGTACTTGACAATAAAGTCGCTGTCAAATAACTATGCTAAATGTCAAATAACAACACAATGTACGATAAAGTCTCAATAAAGATATCTATCTTTCTATCTAAAGTATATAATGAACGCAATCATCCACAACATGTCCTTATTTAGCTTAATAAACAAAACCACGTTGAAATGTTCTGTGAAAAGTAAAAGCAAAATGTTTTGACAAGCAACCAGGATATGAAAGAGGACAGGAGCGATTACGGCAAGGCTTTTCGTCCCCGGCAACGGAACGCCTCTCGAATTACTTAATTCAGGGAGTACAGTGGTTGGGTTAAACGGTCTGGTCTTCGTTCTGAGTTCCGAGTATTAGCTTGCCTGAAGTTTAATCAAATTATTTGCCAAAACTCGAAAAAGTTCTGCTGGGTACGTTTACTTTCATGAAAAACTTTTGTACTTTGATCCACCACATCGTACATTTTTAATGCTGAAACCAGTTTAGAAAATTTTTTTCATGTTACAGTGGATACCAATCTAATACCAAGTAATAAATGAACTATTAAAAAAACATCTCCCAGCCCAACCCAACAACTGAAACTCTATGCATAACTTTTGATTTAAACTCATAAAACATAGTTCAGTATCTACATCAAATTGCTGACGCTTATCAACACTTTCAATAGGCAAACAGAGCAAAAAAAGTTGCTCAGCAATTAAAAGGCGCTTTGTCACGTTTAGGAGATAGCAAAGGAAAACGTTCTACGTACTATGAAGATTTTTTTTTTCTTCGTAGCTGTAGAGCCGCCATCATATCGCCATCAACGAATTTTGACCGCGTTTTTTCTCCAGAATTCAAGTCTAAATTGTTATCTTTCGCGCCGTCTAGGATTTCTCGCTTGAAAAACTTGGCATTCCCCCCTCACCCCGCTATCAATCAAAGCCAATCAATACAATAATCAAATGTTCAAATATTTTAAGTAGTCAATTGCCAGTTATCGCCGGAACGAACTCTGATCAGATCTTGGACGATTAAGCGCTTCGATGGATTTCTATTGTGAAATCAAAACGTTGGCGCGACTCCTTCGATGTCTGAGCTATCTTTGTTTGGATTTCGATGTTTGTTTGAAGAAGATGCGGCAGACTGTATGGTATTCGGGCATGGGTCGGACGAGTGCAGGCTCTTATGCAATACAAGAACAGCGGTTGAACAATGTTGTTTTGCCACAACAATTTATGACGGTTGTTATTCACCGTGGCACCAATCCAGCCTAGTAGCGCCTAAATCCTACTTACGCAACGCCACATTAAGTACCAGGCTTATGAATGAACTGCTGCAGATATGAGAAATCTCTTTCACCTGATTCTCGTTAGCGGAGTTTCCAGCATACGAATTAAATCCAAAAAAAAGCGTATTAGACACACTCACATACGGTGCAGGGTCATGAACCTCGCGAACGCGGCAAAATGCAAGCAAACAACGGCGAGCATCTGGACGTGCCAAGATTAGAAGACCGAGAATTAATCGTTTATTTCCTGTTTACATTCCGGAAACTGATGATAACTAATTTATACATGAACCGATAGATATTTTTGTCGATTTGCACTGCGCGATTATTCCACCGTTTGCTATCAAATGGCGCAACCGAAATCTTCCAAAAATGATAACGACTCACTCGAGCGTAACCAACGAATTGCGGTTCGGTCATTTGCCTGATCGTCGCCCCGCGCGCGACCTAAAAAAATTTTCACTCGAAGAAAGTCGAAAGTCGTTGGTTGAGAACGGTTGTTGGTGGATGCGTGTTTCATTCAGGGCCACAGCCGTGCATGGCTGGAGCTTATTGCGAACTGTGCGGGGGGCGCTCCGCTGATCAAGAAAACAAAAGCACTTGCACTAGAAACTCAAGATGGGCTGAAGGAAATGACTTTTCACCTATCGATCGCCACTACCTATCAATCATGACACTGAAAATGGGAACCAATAATTTTTTTTCGGAAAGCCGCAAGTCATGGAGAATCTCCATGAAATCTTTCTTGTGCGAAGTTTTTTTAACGTTGCACGTCTGCCGTCATATTGACATTGGGCCACAACAAATCAACACAATCTTCCACTAACGAAAAATTGCTCACTCACCCGATTTTCGACACATTAGAACTTAATTTTGTGGTATTTGACAATGTGATGTTACTGCTCAGCGAAAACTACGCGGAATTTCGGCTGAAATTTACAAATATTTCACAAAACATTATCACATTGCACTCGCGTACGATTCCCAACACACACGACAGATGACTTTTCTTCTTCGGCTAATGAATGAATGCAATCTATTCAACCTCGTCTACGTTTTCCTCATTCGGATTGTTCGAAATCTTAATAATCAGCTGATCGGGGCTGTGAAATTCGAATGTGGTGAGTTTCTGAACGGACGATGTATGTGTGAGGTGATAAAAGCAGAGCGATTCTAGTGTATCGTGCAATTGAAATGACTTACATTAGCGGGAAGCACATTTGAAAGGCTTGGCAATACTTTGGCGTTTCCTTCGTGGTGCTAATCAGAAAAGCCCGTGAATTCTGACGACGTATAGGCAAATTCCAAACGAAGAGAAAACAGAAGCGTTGCTAAACTTTTATATAAATGTGGTCGGGGAGCAGTAGGCTCAGAATCATCGCAATCAACATAAATACTCTCCAGAGGCATGAAAAGCGTATAGCATTGGAACATATGCTACAGAAATACAGGCCTGACCTAGTGTCCTTGAACGAAACATGCCTTCGAGAAAGACACAAACTACATTTTCCACACTACAATGTTTTTTTGTTATTTTATTACAATATTGTTAATGACGAGGGCAGAGGTACTGCCATTCTGGCACGCACCAACCAAACAATCTACCTAGTTGACTGTCATATCATGCCACTTTCTTGCACGTTAGCTATGCTTCACCTTCGAGGCCAGCAGGGGCACGTCCGCAAGGTCTTGCTCGGATCACTCTACATTCCATGTGGCAACGGATACGCCTTGCCATCTAAGCTGGACCATATAACTACCATTGGGCAAGGTTACGATGAAATGGTTATCAGTGGTCACCTTAACGCCAAACACCCGTCGTGGGGTGACCGCACGACTAACAGCAATGGCTTAGCCGTATACAGCTGGTTATCGGATGGATATCAAACGTCTCTAAGCGTAATCAACGCAGGAGTGCCAACATTTCCTCGAGGCAGTTTCTTCTGACCGGACACCGACTACCCCTCGCCATCCGATTACCGCCTCCACATCAAGCACCTCTAGATTGGAAATAAAAATAAGTACGTAGAATTAGATGATGCTGCTCTTCGCGTTATTGTTTACGTGTTCTTTCATCTAATCGATCCTTGTGCCCAATCACACTGGACCACAATAATTTTTTCACAACGTCGTATGAAGTGAAATTTCTCCTAATCTTCCTGAAGCGAAAAAAGTCACCCGGGCCAGACGGATTCCCTAACTACGTACTACGGAAATGCAGTACTGCGCTGAGCAAACCACTCTGTGGTTTGTGGACAACTACACACGAATACCTTGAAAAGTGGGCATCAAGCATTAACGCAAGCAAATGTGAACTCATCTACTTCCGCAATGCCAGCGGAAAAGGCCATAAGAATGCACCATCTGATAGCAGGGAACTTATGCTGTCTATCAACCAGCAAATAGTCCCCTTGAAAGGAACCATCAAATACCTTGGCATTCTTTTAGATAATCGCCTAAAATTTAACCCACACGCCCGTGTAATCCTCTATAAGGCAAAAGCTGTTACAGCGTCATTAGTCTCTCTACTCTCAAAGAAATGCTTAGATCTGGGAACCAAACTTCTCATGTATAAAATCCTCAGACGACCAATCCTAACTTACTGCTTTCCGGTATGGATGACTTTTTCCCCCACCGTAGCAGAGGAACTACTATTTTCCGAACGAAAGATCCCTAGAAAGTGTCTCTCAAAATATAGGAGACCCAATAAGAAACATTTCCGGAACGAAGTCCTCTACGGAAGAGCTAAAATAACCCTCTCATCCTATTCATCCTATTCTCTCCTCTTATTAATTCAAATGTTTATCATATGAAAACGCAAAAATATTACCATATTTCAAGAGATTTAATTCAAAAGAAAACAAATAACTTTCCTCCATTTTCTCGTTGCCCTCTGTTCTGTTTTGGGTAAACTTGTTTTTATTTTATTTTTAATTGAAACAATTTCGATAACGATAATTCTATTTCCAACAAAATAACGACTCCAAACACAACGCGAATGTTGTTCAGAGAGTTACAGGAAAAGGTGAGTTTTAGAGGGATATAACTTTAAGTTGGCAGCACTTTTAAATGCTATGCGTGATGTTACAGCTGTCATACGTTTTATGCGTAGTTAGTTTGCCATTTTATCATGAATAGGTTAACACCTGAGCAACTTCTGAAAATTCTACAGATTTATTTCGAAAAAACAACAGTTCTAATCGAGGAACTCATGGCACATTCCATCAATTTGACGACCGACATAATCGTCCATCAAAACAATTAGTTTCGTTAATCGCGATTCGTTATCGCATCACATTTGCTCTCACTAATAATACGCATCCGTCCAGACGTCTTACAGTGCGTAATGTAGAAACCGCATCAGCTGTGAAACGTAATATCGATGAAGGCCCAAGTGAGTCCATTTGATATCGTGCTCAGAAATTCAACCACTTTATGTACCATTTTTGGCTTACAAAACCCAACTTGTGCAGGAATTGAAGCCAAACGATCACCATATACGGCCTAAATTCCATGTGCGGACCAAAGAACAAATTGCTGCAATTGCCATTGCATTCCGAATTTTATAAGAGAATTACGTTAAACGATGATGAATTGCTGCATCAATTAACAATACTGCTGCATTTGTGGTAATGAGCAACCACAGGCAGTTGTCCAAACACCCCACATACTCTTAACACCTCCATTTTCTCGAGGCGAAAGCGAGTGCGAGAAAAGATATCCCTTTGTCTCGTCGTTTTCAGACACTCCAGTTAAAGCAGGCATTAACTGACAAGATAGGCCCATGCATAATGTCCAATGCCACTCCATTTTTTAATCATTCTAATCATTTAAATTTCTCCACATCTCAGGCAGAGCTCTAAAAATTCAGTGCTTAGGTCACCACGCTGTTTACTGAACCTTTTGCAAGAAAGAAATGTGTAAAACGCAATTTGGATATCTTAAACGTTCAATTTTGTGACAGGAAACATCCATGTCTGCTTAAGAACTGATTCACGTATAAATCAATTTCACCATCCGCTCGATTGAGTCACAATAGCTGAAAGAACGTTGCCACATTGCCCGGTCATTGCGTACTACTGTGTCCAAAAAATAAGGTGACATTGTATTTATTTTGAAAATTCTTTATTTGTTCTTCCAAATCAATTTCATCCCCTTCAAAGTAATCCCCCCCCCCCCCCATGCAATGCACTTATGCCAACGAATTTTCCAATCTTCGAAACACTGATTGTAGTCACTTTCCGGGATGGCCTTCAGTTCCGTCTTCGCTTCGGCTTGAATCTCCTCTATCGTATCAAAACGGCGTCCCCGGAGCGGTCTTTTGAACTTTCTGAACAGCCTGAAGTCGCACGGCGCCAGATCAGGTGAATACGGTGGTTGCGGAACGATATGGGTTGAGTTTTTGGCGAAATGGTCACGAATTACGAGTGCAGTATAGGATGGTGCATTATCGTGGTGTAAAAACCAAGAATTGTCTTTCCAAAATTCCGGCCTTTTTAGGCGGATAGCGTTACGCAAACGACGCATAACGTTCAAATAATATTCCTTGTTGACTGTTTGGCCCGACGGAAGGAATTCATAATGCACAACACCACGATAATCGAAGAAAAGTGTCAAAATGACCTTGGTTTTGAGCGACTTTGGCGCGATTTTTTTTAGTTTCAACTCCCCTTTGGCACGATATTCGCTCGATGGATCGGTTGTTTCGGGTTCGTAAGCATAGATCCAAGTCTCGTCTCCAGTGATAATGCGTTCCATCTTGTCCTGATAGTCAGAAAGCATCATTTCACACACTTCAACGTGACGCCTTTTTTCCAAAAAGTTCAATGTTTTCGGTACCAGTCGATATTTGACGTGCTTGAGGCCCAAATCACCGTTTAAAATGGTATTGCCCGAGCCTTTCGATATGCCAACCTCATCAGCAAGGTCTTTCATCGTTAATCGACGGTTTTTTAACATCAAATCTTTGATTTGTTGGACGTGAGCTTCGTCGGATGAGGTTGATGGTCCCCCAGCACGCTATTCGTCTTCGACACGTGGCTTGGAACTCACTATACCACTTGTAAACATTTTTTTTTAGACATAGCCTCATCACCAAAGGCTTTCTGCACCATCCTCAACGTATCCGCAGCAGAAATTTGATTCCGCAAACAAAATTTAACACATATTCTATGCTCAACAAATTTCGACATCACAAAAACGAAAAACTCACTCTTAGCAGCTCACAAAACGACGCGTATCTCAAACACTAATGAATATGTTGACATGTAAATTTGACATAGATGTCACTGACAGTACTACAAACCAAAAAAAAACATAATTCTCCAAATCCTTCGACACGCGCAGTTTAAATTCAAATGTCACCTTATTTTTTGGACACAGTAGTAACAACATACAGCGATAACACTCCGAACAAACGACCAAGATTGGCTATTAATCACGTAATTGCGATCACCCATGCTGCAGTCTTGTCAGTTTTTGCCCAGGTTTGCTCCGAAAAAGTCTTCTTAAAGGATAAACATATATATGTTCAAATGTTCCTCTATTGGTTTTGATCCGACCGGCGCTTCGCAGTATTTATAGGCCGGACTCTGGAGTTTCGCTTCTTGGTCTGGATGACCACTTAAAATTTTTGCCGTGGCAACCTTAACCTGTGAGCAATCATCTAGTCTGTCAGAATTCTGTCATAGCTTTTTTGTCATTTAGTCGGGGAGTTTTTGAGTGGTAATTGTTTAAAGTGCAACGGTATTTGGATCGTGCACATGAGTGGAACGTCAAACTGGCCGCGAAATTTGTTTTCTGTACAAATAAAACAAGAACTTCGCCAAACCGGTGCCACGTCCGGTTGTAAGGCAGAAGGGGGCTCTGATAGCTCAATACCACAGGAGCACTGCCATATTGTTGATTATATTCAATTTCTTGGAAATCTTTGTACGTAAAGTTTACTCATTTTCAAAGTTAAAGAACAGATATTGAATACAAACAAAGATTGATTTGATCTGCAAGGCATTTCTGATATGGACATTTACTGTAGATTATCTATCCAATTAAAATCTATAATTATATATGATGCATAACACACATTAGATATAGTGAAATTCGCTTACTAAAAACTGTCTATTGATACTCTGAGGCTCAGTATTATCAGCTCGAACACCATATTATTATTCAAGGCTACTTCATATGCACTTTAAAAGTCAACAACTAATTCATCTTTTCAATTGATAGCGTATCTTAAATCTATAGTATATCGTCTCCCCCAAAAATATGACGAACGCAAGAAGCAAGCCAAAGGCTAGCATATGTAATGTATAACGACATTCGGTTAATCCAACCGAAATAAAACCAGCTAATTTACTTGCACACTGAGGTTTTCGTGGTATCCAACGAATAGCTTCACGTTTGATAAGACCCACTTCACGTTGCCAACGCAATCTAAAATTTGAAGCAGATAACCAAATTTAATTTTTATTTTTGCATATCTGCACCCGTTTATACTAACGATTAATTATTATCTAACAAAAATAGAATAGCGATTACATATGTTGTACCTTCGTCTAAATAATTCTGCATATGGGAATTTTTTTCTCATGGGAATCGACATTGGTGGCAGCTGAAAAGGTTCCAATTCTTGTAGTCCACATTTTTCAGGCTCGTTAAACGTATCACTAATAATTTTATATGCCGCCTGTGATTCAACTTGATAGGCAAATAATTCTTTACGCATTCGTTCAATGCCAATAGCTGGACGCATAAATACGGATTCACCTTTCGGACTTATTTTCTTTTCATATAAAAGTTTAGTAACGGTATCGGTAGTTTCCTGGAATTTCAATCCAGTATAATTAATTTAAACTTTATTGATTTTGTATTTAAGACATTTTCGAAACACTGATAAATCTTGAAGCGGTGCTAAACCATGAAGCAACTAAAATCTGGAGAATAGTTCTCTCCTAACCTGCAGTGTAAATAATGTCATACTCTAGTACTAAAAATCATTGCGCAACCAGTTGGGTATCAATGTGCAAATATATGAGTAAGATCAGCGACTTCTATGAATTCTACTATCATTAAGAAAGATTGTTTACAAAAAATGTTGCGAACCACTGGGGTGAACGAGCAAACAATCCAGTAACCACCAGCCGGTAAATTTTTCAGAAAACGATAGAAGTAAGCAATAATGTCGTGCATTGAAAACAAACCAACTACATCGTTTAGTGCGGACCTGGGGCGTGTTTATATTTAAAGCAAGTGGGCGCAGATGTTATGAATATTCTCTATGAATGCTACGAACTAATCCTAATCTCTGCGAACTAATCAAAATGCGTGGCACTAAAAGTCTACTTAACGATTACCTTGAAATAAACCTGGTTATAGACGGTATCCTGTGCACCTAGCTCTAATGGTGACATCGTCAAATCACGCAGTGTCGTGATCGTTTCACTTGGACTCTGTAACAAAGCTACAATATTCGCTGAGAATGATGTAAATAGAAATACACTCGTAATGAATGTTGAAAATATTAAAATCCTTCCCGAACGAGTGACAATGTTCACATAGAATCCTTGTTGACATATAGCTCCTAATACAAAATTGACACAATCCATCCAATTCATATCAACTTGTATCGCTGAGTAGATAACTACCACGCCCATTGCAACCATTGTTGTTATTAAAAAAACCAGAATGACCAGCCACACATGCCCACTGAATGGCATTGCAAAAATATTCGTTACAGCTGAGAGCGGTGGTTGTCTAAATATGATACATGCCCGAAATCGAACTGTTTCTGCGGCGAAATCGATCACAGGAATACGATCCAAACGCATGAATAAGGCAATGTTGCCAAAATCGACTTCATTGCGTTGAAAATGACCGACGAATCCATCAAAAGTGCCATTGCCGCGACGCCATCCAAAATTGTCCACCTGAATCATGTCAAACTGAAAGTTCAGATCCTCGCGCAAGTTCACGGAAATAGGAAAATTAACTCTTGCCATTGTATCAATATGACGCATCCTCAAATCATTGATGGTTGTAAAAATGTCTGGAAAGACAATTACTATTCCACTTTTCAAATAAACTCCTTCCAAATTACTTCGATTTGACTTAGCGCCTGTACTACGCAACGATGATGCACTGGGCGTGTCTATTCGCAGAGGCTTATGTGGAGCTGCTTTGTACATGCTCCTGATTTCGAAATCATTGGATTGATTGGCTTTAGAATGGATAGCAACAACTTGACTACAAGGAGGTATGAAAATATCGTTCATGAACTCCATAGTGAAATTCAATGATGGTCCTAGAAGGATCCAAAAATTTGATGTAGAAAAGTAGTTATTCTGTTCCGATCTCCGCAGGATAATTTTCGACTGAGGACAGTCGAGCTGTAACAGAATACCCAAGTTGTGGGACTGTTCAGCAATCTTAAACTCATGTCCATTGGTTTTCTTAATAACTCCAATCTGAATATCATTGTCTACGAATTTTTTCACCTTCGCGAATGTTTCAAAATCTGTAATAGAAATTTTGTTGCGAATAATATCTACGACTTATAAATTTGACAAATCTTAAGTAGCAATTTATATATATTTAGGACTTTACCAATGAAGGAATATTTTATTCAATGGCGTTACAACCCTTTTAAAGTAATTTTTGCGCTAAAGTAATTTTCAGTTGTCTCCTTTTTATCGCCTCTATGTACCCAGTTTAGCAATCAAGGTAAATCCATGTAAAATAACAAATGTTAAAGCCCGGGTTGCAAACCTGAACTGTTAAGCAACTGATTATTTTGAAAGATATCTAGGAGAGACAATATTTTACACATACGGTTGGAGAAACGACTGGCACATATGATTTGAAGGTTGTCTACCTCTGCTAAATGCAAACCTATTGGAACTATTTTTATTTAGTTTGATAACTGTCATTCTAAGCGAAAATTTTGGAGAAAACGTTATGATCTGTCTTTTCAGTAGCACATTAGAACGGTTTGTGAATACAGGGTGGGCCATATAACGTTTGCATTTTGAATCGGCTATAAAAAAAAGACTAATGGTTATTCTTCCAAACTTTTTTTTATTGGAAAGCTTGAATTTTGTTATTTATGAATGAAAAACGATATCGTTCATATGACTGCCACGACTGGCTTTACAGTACGCCATTCGGTCAACCCAATTTTCAAGCACTTTTTCGATTGTTTCGGCTCGAATTTCATTAATGGCAACTTCGATTTCGTGTTTCAAGGCATCAATCGTCTCTGGATGATTAGCGTAACACTTGTCCTTGACAGCTCCCCACAAAAAATAGTCCAACGGGGTTAAATCGCAGCTCCGAGGCGGCCAATTGACTTCAGAATTTCGGCTGATTATTCGATTTTCGAAAACGGTGCGCAAAAGTTCGACTGTCATGTTGGCTGTGTGGCATGTTGCGCCATCCTGTTGAAACCAAATGTCGTGCATGTCATACTCGTCAACTTTTGGAAACAAAAATTCGTTGAGCATGGCACGGTAACGCTCGCCATTGACCGTAACGGCGGCTCCTTGCTCATTTTCGAAGAAAAATGGCCCAATGATGCCGCCGGACCAAAACCCACACCAGACCGTAACTCTTTGTGGGTGCATTGGCTTCTCAATGGTGACGTGTGGATTTTCCGACCCCCAGATGCGACAATTTTGCCTATTGACATAGCCTCCGAGGTGAAAATGGGCTTCATCTGAAAAGTCGATTTTTTGGTGAAAATGCTCATCTTCGGCCAAACGATTTTCTGCCCATTGGGCGAACCGAAAACGCAACGGATGGTCATTATGCTTAAGTTCTTGGACTAATTGAACTTTGTAAGCCTTCATACCGAGGTCTTTATCCAAAATTTTCCTCAGGGAGATGCGTGAAATGTTCAATTCGTGAGAACGATGACGAGTTGAAGTTGATGGATGTTCACGGACATTTTCGGCTACAGCAGCAATGTTTTCGGCTGTGCGCACTGCACGAGAACAGGAACGGGTTGTTTTGTCCACCAACGATCCAGTTTCTCGAACACGATTCACAAATTGATCCACAAACTGCCTTGAAGGTCACTCATTTTTATGGAATTTTTTTTTTAAATTTTTTAAAGTTTGCACTGAAGACTCACCACTTTGGAAGTAAGTTTTCAATATTTCCCAATTTTGTTCAAGCATATAGCGTCCCATTTCGTAAATGTCAAACCTTTAACTAAATTATGAACACAAATTGAATGACATTTGAGCTGTCATTCTCTAAATAAACAGTAGTTCAAAATGCAAACGTTAGATGGCCCACCCTGTAACATCGTGTTAAAATTAAGAAAGAATTGTATACATTTTGAAACTTTATTTCAAGAAAAACGCATTGCAACTGATCAAAAAATTGTTGCAGTTTATGTTGGTGATCCGGCGTCAAAAGTAACTCCTCGTAAATGATTCGACAATCATTAACGAGGCGACAATGTTACCTTCGGCATACAACGTGAAAAATCTCCTTATTCATACAACGTGGGGTTAGACTTACCTTATAAAATATTGTTACTGATCTGTGCATGTATTGATTATCATGTATTATTGATACACAGAATCTCCAGCTATTGTAAAATTAAAAACATTTGGTTGTGTTTTGACGCATTTTAAAAGTGTTGGGGTTAAAATAACCCCACCTTGTATGCAGAAGGTTAAAAGACGCACATAAGTAAACCTCAAAATTATTTTTTTGGATCCAATTTCTCTCCGAACTTGACTAAGTCGATCGAAATTGACAATTTCTTTTTTTTTTAAGTTCACACTGGGAGGATACCAGCTTAAAATTGGCCCGGGCTGCTATGGCACTGGCCAGCGTTGTCGATCCTGTGAATTATATCATTAACATATTTCTTGAAAAAGGGCGAGAAGAAGTGAATAATGTACATGAAAAGTATGTGCAAGAGATTGTTGTCAAAGCCATGTGTATTGCCAATAAGGATGATAATGTTTTTTGGTGAGCCGAAAAGCGAATCGTGTATCAAAAGCAATTGCAGTCTGGGCAAGCTATCGATTCGTGTAGTAGTTACAGCAATTTAAAATAGTTGTCCAAAAGTAATAAATGAAAGAGGTATTGTCCTGTACCATGACAATTCCAGACTATGCACACCTTTGACGACTCTGCACAAATTGACGGTTCTCGCCTACAAAGGTTTTATGCATCCACCGTATAGTTCGGGCGCTATGTCTTCAGGCTAAAATTTGTATCGATCCTTGAAGAGCTCGTTGCAATTAAGAATTTCACTTGATATTTCCAACTCTCGAATCTCTCTCGGTCGAACTCTTCCGAGGCGCTCAAATACAAATCAGGATGTTGTTTTTAAAAAATTTCCATAATACAACAGATAAACTGACTTATTTCAAGCTGTATTTAATCCACGGATTAAGAGGATCTACATGGTTGGTTACTGTTACTTTTCAACATGATTAGTAGCCTATGCTGGCTGAAACGTACTTATTGTGATGAAGTGTCCTAGCTATGCTTGAGAATGTTGATACGTTTTATTGAGACGGGATTCTTCTTTCAAATTATTGGGTGTAAACGTAGGGAGCAATGGTCGATGCATAAACCTACTCAAGGCTAAAAGAAACGTGATGTATGACTTTTATTATAGTATGTATCCAGTTTCATAATTAGTTTCAATAAGATAAATCTATAGCTATATTAAGCAGTCAAAAATAAATAGATATCTTTCCATAATTAACAAAAGAAGATATTGTGTGACCATTCTAGCAAAATTCGTTAGTGAATCTACCATGCGGACAAATATTTGGATTGAATATTTTTGAGTCTGTTTAGAAAATCATTAAAGAATTTCCAATTCAGGGACTCAGTTGCAACGTTTGTTGGAATAATCTGATTTGAGCCGCAGTGGGATAAATGATGGTGACTGAAAGTCAGCAGCTAACTTCCAGCAGTTTATAAATTTTACGCACCAAGGGTTTAAAAAAGAAATATTTGTTATTGTCAAATGTTGAAATGTGTTAAAATGTTGCGAGCCACTGAGACCAACGACCCCGCCTAACATGTTATCAGAAGGGAAGTAAAATTAACGGTACTCTTTGGCAATCAAACAATCTGATAACGTTATTGAAAATTAGAATGTTCTGGTAACTTCTCATCGGCCAACAAATGAATTACAAACCAATTGGAGATTACGGGTATAATCTCGTAAGGACGATATTAAAGTTTGTCGACGGCCGATACGAGTATTTAAATAGTAACAGGATGGCGCATGTAGAGAATGTAAATATGGTACTTAGCAGTAGTGTTTTAGACGCGCCGCACAATCTACAAAGTTGAAGGACATAAAATACATAGGCGGAGTGTATAGCAAGGGCAAAATAACAAAGGAAAACGAATGAGACGCGATCTATTTTCCGGATTAATGTATAATTAACTGCGTGTGCCATATAAAACCGGTGGACAGTTGGCAAGTAAGAAATGTGATACATAATTTGACATAACGTAAGGAATTGACTGCTGAAAGTACAATCGTGATGAAGCTACCACAATCAAGAAGAAGAGTGGAATTTTTGGAACTGTTGACTGTTCAAAGGATTTTACATTATATTAAAACCAAATCACTGAAATAGAACAAACAAAGGCCTCGTGACCTGTGAAAACAGATCACACACAAGAAAACTAATTTCCAGACCTGTACAGGGCATACAAACATCGATACGACCGAGTCCTTTAGTCGAATAGAAATAACTTCATAAAATACTATTGTGGATGATGAAAAATACCAGCACTAAATACTGTACATTTGTTGTAATCTTGTGGAACACGCGTCCTGTATAGCATAAAATCTAACAATGTTGGACAGATTAGCATGCGCTAATGGCATGTCCTGCGAATGAATGATGCAGTTTTCCTCCGAACTCCTAAGATAATCTAACACTTTATCGGTTCTTACTTATTGCACTCACAGTGATCCCTAAATCAATGAATTCAATTTACCCGTCTCCTTTTCAAAACACGAAACATATATTACAGAGTTTACATTGTTGTTTCTCAGGTATTCAATCACTATTGCATCTCTTTCCGCTGTTGCGTTGCACGGAAAGATAAAACCACAAAGTAAAATTGAAATTAATTCAAATTTAAACGAAATTTTAACCAAATTTGACCTCATCCCTTCAAATGCTGAATTAACTTTCATTATTCACAGATTGAGCTGGCTATTTATTTAGTTTTCTTGGCACAATCAAAGCAAATTGATCAAAATACATCCTAATCATCAGTCGCAGTTTGTTGCGAACTTCTGTAATTGTATAATAGCAATTGCTTCTGAAATTGCCATTGATTGAACTGATTGAATTATCCTAATATCTTTGCAGAATAAACCTTCAAACAAAGTATTGATTTATCAAAATATGCTTTTTATTATCATCATTGCTATCATTATTTGTAGTTAAATTATTAGGGTCTATAGACATATATAAATTACAATACAAGGTAGCTTTAGGTATACATATAATAAGTATCGAAAAATATTGCAACAATTTAAATTTATTATATGCAACGTTCACCTTTTAATATTTAAGTATGCACTTTGATTATTTCGTGACGATTAACAAAAATATTCTTAGAATGATTTTAATTTATCAGGTTTAACATATATCTGATCATCGGCATTCATCATTATAATATTTAGTTATAAATTATCATTCATTACGATTTTACTAAGCATAAGTTTAGCCTCTACGAGAACATTTTGCATTGATCACAGCATGGTGTATCGGTTGTACCGCATCCACTGTTAAAATATAAAATTTATTTGCACTATTTACCAAATCTAATCAGGTTAATCAACTGGATAAGCAATAAGTTGTTATGCAACGGATGTATCTGAATAATGCAAAGAAAAGTAAATCAAATCCATCACTGAAACTGAGTTAGGATTACTAACTTTGATGGACCCCGATTCCTTTAACCTCCTCCTTTAACCTTTAACCATGCCGAAAATTCTCATCGTTATTCTTATGGTTTCCTAGATCCTCAGTGCCTTAGTTGAATATAAGGGACTTTGGCGAAGTCTAATATGAATTCAAGACATAACAGGGAACGACAACTGACCTATTTAGGCCTGACATCAAGTATTGCTAACCGATTGAAAACATGCCAAATATTTTACCGACAGAAGTCTATGCTTTCATTGTAAATGCACTTCATCACTTCATCGTTAATAGAGAAAACAATGACTAAATTATCCTATCTGACAGCTAGACAGCCTTAAAGACGCTACAACGACGATCACATCGAGAATGGTTCCAGTTCGTTCAGAATGACTCCAGCAGTGAACAAGTTGAGTGAGTGTGTCCAGTGTACCGGAGCACACAGGAATCCAGAGGACGTGCGGGCGAATCGATAAGCGAGAAAAGGAACTTCGACAGCATTTATCGGTCCTCAATCTTCCCATCCAACTAATATGAGTTTTATTCATTGTCGTCTTCGTAGTATAACCTCTCATACACTTTGGCCTCCCGTGTTTGACGCCGCTCAAAATCTCAGCCAATGGACCGCGTCCTCCAATTACAATATACGATTATTGATTCATCATCCTCGTTAATCGACCCCGGAGAGCTTCCTACATTTGCCGCTGGTTTTCGTCTTCAGATACAATGGACCCAAAAACTCCCCATCCATACGATGTACATGGCAAGTCCTTTGCTGTTCCCTCCGTTTTTAAATCTTCGGGACCTCTTTGCGAGGTTCATCGTTGCAACTTCAGCTGATCCACTGACGTCTTTCCCGAGTTTTATGTCGAGGTATACACACGATTTACTCGGGGATTTTGAAATTAGGTAGGAAGTAGAGGACACAATGGCCTCTAGAGAAAATTTAAGTAGCTTCATATACAGAAGTAGTCCATCCATATCTACGACGAGAACAAGTTTTGAGTTTGTATGAAATTGGACAAGATGTTTAAAGTTACATGCTTGGAGGACAACTTTAACAGATGTGCTCGAGAGTGAAGTTTCAGTGCAATAACTCCTGCAATTTACTGGAAGCTAGACTGGTGGATTTACAATCTGTGCTACGGAGTATCGCTTTACAGGAGAAAAGACAAGCTACTTATTTGCCGATGAGTAAACGTCAAAGTGCATCCAGATGCATCTTAAATGGTAAGAAAATAAACCTGTGAACGTTGAAAGGCAGCAACCTTCCGTTTCAACAATCTGAAACGTTCTTCTTGATAATGTCTAGGGATCTTGGTACATCATAGCTCCAGTCTACATACAAATGGTACCCAAATCGCTGCTCCACTCTTCAACATAATTCCAGACAATACCAAGGATGTATTTTACGAAAGTCTTACATCCCCCACTACAATTATTTTTCGTATTCACCATTTTCTATACCTGGTAGTCCTTTAAACTTCTATTCACTTTGAGTAAAAACGTTGATGTACATAACATCGTGTATAGTTTTCAACCCTTATTATTTTCTCACAAACACCACTTCGTCGATTTACTGAAAAATTTCACGTAGACAAAGCATTCTGTAACTCCAAATTTTACTGGAAACAGAATTACTCAACGAAAATGAATAAAGCATGGAAGAACAGAATGCTAAATTTTATATGTATAACCTAGGGTTTTCGTTCATTCATTCGTTCATAGGGTTTTCGTTTTCGTTCCAGCATCATATCGTGGATGCCTCAGATATCAGGATGCAAATCTCAGAAATCAACCAAAGCCAGCTCAAGTGCACCGCGGTACAATTCCTTCAAATTTCGTCAAACCCAGGGTATCATTTGCATTCGCCGCACGAGGGCCCACAGAAAGCATCGAATAATTTGCCACCCAACCACATCGCTGTAGTAGGACTTCGTATTATTTCGATCAACGTCAATTCGATTGTAGCACTCGATCGATGTGTGAATCTCCTCGAGTTTTTTGTCAGACAAAAGCCTGATACCGTTCTACTCAATGAAACCCAATCCATGACACTCAATGGCGTTCAAAGATTTCGAATTCATTAGAAACGATAGTTAACTGTGATTGGGGAGGTGGCACTGGCATATTGATCAGGCGGCGCTTTCGTTTCCCGAAAATAAATAAAATTGAATTCAAAAAATTTGAATGTCTTATGTCAATGATAATAACCTCTTTGTAGTCTCAGCCTATGTAACTGGAAAACAAGTTCTCAAATTCAAGAAGGAAACAACAATATTCTAGCCGTAACTACTGCGTAACTACCATATTCTAGTCGGCGATCTAAATGCCCAGCACACTTCATAGCTAAACGCCAACAATAATGCAAGAGGTGTATCCCTGAAATCTAGCATAACAGAGAACCAAAATGATTTCAAATCCATACTACATGGTTCGGAGTTCCCAACATTGCCGAGGGCAAATTTATACTTGGATATCTGCATTGCTGACGCAAGACTAGAACCATTTTTGCATTCCTCAACGGAGACTGGAAATATTACATTATGACCTCAGTGATCATGAGGCGATATTAATTGAAATGAATCATCCAAGGGATGATGTTTTCCTGTTTCCGATTAGACGGGAAAATCACAGGTTAAATTTAAAAAAAAAACGGATTGGGCAAAGTTTGAAAGGAAATTTAATCTTGATTACCAGAAGGAGATATAGATAAACTTGCTCTGATCGGAACGTATTTTGAGTCTGTGTCCATCTACCAAACCCTGAGAGAGGGACCCAAATACTCGCTGAGTTCGTTGAAGCGAAAGTTTCCGACTTCAAATCTAATCTGAACGACGTATCCATCTTTCAGTTCAATGAAACATTAACGTCGGACCATATACCGGGATATCATCGTATTGATTGTTTCATTAACTATGAGGACTTGTGTCTCATATTTGGAAAAATAAGCAAAAAGAGATCAAGCGGTGTTCACGGTATGCTAAATATCGTACTTCGACATTTGCCTGAGATGGCTATTAGAAATTATTGTATATTGTTCAACAACATGTTAAAAAATTCCCAAACCAGTGGAAAAGGGTCAAAGTGTTCCCGATTTTAAAAAAAGGGAAGGAAGTTTCATGCCCCAAAAGTTATCGCCCAATTAGCTTGCTGCCTAACATCAGCAAGGTGTTCGAAGTGATACTCAATCGAGCACTAAACGTCCACATCGAGAAATATGAATTGATTCCGAACTTCCAGTTTGGATTCGGAGCCAGGTATTCGATAACGAAAGTAACCTCCGACATTTGTTGAAAGTGAATGCGCAAAAATTTTGTTTCGAACGTTGCTGCTGTCGGCCAGTCGAGACGTAAAACGTAATTGGATATTGCCACATTGTGGCGGGCGAGGAAGAAGGATGGATATATGCGGAACCCGTTCCGCATATATCCATCCATGCGGAACGGGTTCCGCATATATCCTGCGTAAGATACCTCGGCATTCTTCTGGTTCAGCATCTGTACTATAATCAACATGTTAAAATCATGCACAGTAAAGCGCTCAAGGTGTACATGTGCCTTCGAAGATTCTTTCATTCCAGATACATTGATCGAAAGGTCAAAGTTATCTGCTTTAGAGCTTTCGAAAGCCCTTCGGGTGTTCTTCATGTAAGAATTCATCGACTTTTTCAGTGATTGGTCGACCTGAGCAAGGTGCAAATTTGACATCGACAGCTTGTGATGCATTCTCACCTTGATCGTTGTGATATTGTAAAATATAACGAATTTTTTCAGAAATTTCACTCATTTTTCAATGAATACAACTTTTGACACGAATGACGAAATACAAAACTGTCCATATGAAAATTGTAGACTGGAATGTCACCTTTCAAACGCATGTCAGCTTGACTCAATGTGATGAGTATTGCCCGATATATGACAACGAACACCATCTAGTGACCAAAAAAGCTCAATACTTTTTAGACTATCCAATAGTTTATACTTGATTCAGTAAGTTTTTTCATTCTTTCGATTCTTTTTTTTTTTAAATAAACTTTTAAGCAATTGTAAGCGCTTTCTCTCTGAGGATTTTATATGTTCCCGGTTATTACTCTCTTTTGTTTCAGTCCATCGAAGAGTGTTATAACGAAGTTTTATTTCAATATGATCTTTTAATCTTTTGAATTAAGCCTTTAAAAAGTACCAAACCAATTTTCAAAGAAATATATCAAATAGTTGAATTTTTATCACAGTTTTTATGGCTGGGATGGCCGACACCTCATTGTGCAAGCGTGTTATTTTGCGAAAGTGTGGCAAGCAAGGGCTGAACATGATAAACAAATAGAGCAGGAGTCTACAGCAGGTAACGCTAACGAACGTTTCTGTGCGGGAACCACTCAAAGTATAACACTCAGACTAAATCAGAATCGTTGAAAAACAAATTAAAAAGGAATCGTTTGCAAGTGGTTTTCAGCGCAGAAACAAACAAATGGGATGAGTCCAGAACATATAAAAATCACTTGCCCCCATCGTAACAAGATATATCGGAGATACAACAAGGAGAGTAGACACAGGCCTTAAAAGATATTCTCGTGGAAGAAGAAACACAAAAGACTTTAGGTTAAACGTAGCGGAACACGTGGGAAAATCATGCCTTTCCCAGAGAGAATTCAATAGCGCTGAATTCCTTCAGAAACACGAGAAAATTCGACGTGTCCGAAAGCATCTTTGAGAGATTAATAAAGATCAAGGCAACGGTTTTTGTTCTATTTTTAAGGTTTAAAAGGAAATATATTACAACAGTTTCAGAACAATTAGCAAACGTGAGCGATTTTAACATTTCTACTACCTGCAACCCACCCGTTTCCAGAAATTCGACGAGTGAAGCAAATATACTACTTACACACACGGATCTAAAAAGGACGATGCGCGAATTACTAGCTCAATTGAGCACAAACTCAGGAAGTCAGTAAGTAGCAGAATTATAGGGGTACGTCTTGGGTTCAAATAAGTTAACTCATGCGTGCCAAAAAAAAAAACTCAAATCAGCAATCGTAAAAACTGTTTTACGCGAGCAATAAGGCACTACAACGTATGAATACGTAGAGAGCGAGAGCTTTTAGAATAAAAGAAACTCTTGCCTGTACTCCTGAACAGACGGTGTGTACCTTCCAGCTTTGTATAACAGAGTAACTACATTTCAATCATGAATACAGATGGTGTGTATCTTGTACCAACATGTTATAGGTTCACGGTAACCTATCAAAGAGCTGTTCTCAAATTGTCGTTCAGAAAAAGTTGTGATTAGGGTCCATTTTACAAGTGTTCGATGCAATGTATACAAAGACAAAGCCACACACTACAAAGACCTTACTGCCTCGATTCCCTGGCGCCTGGCAAATTCGTGCCACTCCTTCGATGAAAGACATGTATCGCACATTAGGGACAATATGTTCAACGCCATTTAAACCCTGAAGCTGTTTACCATGATCGACTCCAGGTGAAGAGCGCGCTTGCATAATTGCCTTAGCAAGCGATCAAGTGCGATGTGTGTTCAAAGGCTGAATGAATCCCCCGATATGAATGGAATTCATACAGAGCCATGGGTAGCGAATGAACCAAACTTTACGGTTTCAAAAGGAAGCAAACTATTTCCAGGCCAGCCGTTACATAACTCCCATAAAGCTCATCCGATATTTGTAAATAATACTTACAACAATGTAACACACGCACCGCACAAGAATTCGGCGCAAAAGACACAGCTGTAGGCACAATATTCGCAAACGACTAAATTACAATTCCGACATTCTGAATTTATCAATGCCGATTTCTTACAGCACTTTGATTCCTTTCGATCTTCTGGAAATCCCAAGGGCTGCAAGCATATTGTATACACGTTGTAAATTATCAAATCCTTACTAATAAGCACGAATCGATACCTTTTCATTCCCCTCAAACACAATCATCCCATTTCCAGATAACCTTATTTTACGCATTGCATCGAAACTTCGATACAAATTTGTCGCCGCATTATTATTTCCAGCGATATTTGCTCCACGAAACAGTAGGCTCATTGTTTTATCTAATAATCATCAGAGACAAAGTAACTTGTTAGTCATTTTTGGTTGTTTCTACGGCAAATAAAATTTGAATGTTACCATGTATTGCGCGAACCTTCTCCGCATTTCGGGCATCTATTAGTTGTTGGTTTATGTAATATTTCGATTGCGGCTCGAATGACCCTTCGCCGGACCGCAATCGTTTACGACGGACCGTTTCCATAGCGGCAGAAAAATGTTTAAGCTAAAGAATCAATTGAATAAGGTGTACAGGAAGATTTGAAGCGTCTAAGAATTTTTTCCGTTCAACCGGGTCAATCTTTGTATATCGCGGGAAAATCGTCGTTGAATTGTCAATTGCTGACAGCCATGTAAACAAAACAATAGTGGTGAATTGTTTGACAACTGAAACTGAACGTAGACGAATTCTAGTGCTTGTCAATGGTGTACAATTGTATCTGAGCGAGTGAGATTGGTAGCAGGATCCGGATGTACGTTCATGCACAGTGTGGTAACGATTTCACTTGAAGACGGTTACGAATTTCTTATGTTGCAATTCTATAGTAAAAATGTGTTAAATACCTTGCAGCAAATTTAACGAAGTAAAAATTGTGTGCTTTAAGTGGAAAGGATTTTCTAACTTTCAAATGGCAATCAGAACATTCACCGGGTTGACTTGGGTGAGTGAATTCAAATATTCGTAAATCAATTTAAACATTAACAATAAGTGATATCCTGACCTCTCACCTTGAGAAATTGTCCGTCGTAATTTTTTTAATTTGCTACACACATGTAAGATGATACTGATAATATATTCAACACATTACCCGGAATGACCCAACCCTAAACTAGCGTGTAATATACAAACAATTCAGCTGGGTGGAAATGATTCTTTTGACGTAGAGATTTGTTGAAACTTTTCCTTGAACTAGGTCATGGCGTAAGGGGTTGAATTATAGATTTATCATTAACTGGACAAGTTTCGCGTGGGATAAGTCATTGCCTAATTTGTTGTTAATACTGGATTTTACGGCTCACAAAAACTTTTAAAGGATGTTCGTCATTTTCTTTTGTGTAGTAATTTACTGCCGATTCGAAATTACTAGGGGTGTTAGCAAAAGCTATTTCGTCTTTGGTAATATGAGAATGGTTTTAATGTAAATTAAATCACTTGTAAATTGAGTGGATTATTATAGCACAAATGAATTCTACGTTGCTTTAATCTTAAAGTTTGAAAAAATAAACGTAACTAACCCATAAAAACAACAAAATATATTTTAACGTATTTAAGGACATTGGAAAATTATTCGGAAAAAATTCGGTAAAAATAATTACGTACATATTAGTTGGTGCACAGAAAACAGGAAAATGCTTTTATACATTTACACTAGGACGAAACACAACCTACAAAATCTTTCAAGAGAGCTGCTCAGAAGGCACTTTTACAGCTCATAAAGACCCTCGCATCAAATTATTTGCTGTTCTAAAGCAAGGCGTATTTAGTTAAGCCTATAGCTAACACAGTGAAGGATGTATGCATATCCTGCAGAATTAAACTTAGGGCCGTAGCACTTTATAAGTTCGCAGCAGCTCTCCATGAAGACAAGGTGAGATGGATCTGGGTCATGATACACTTTCGTCGACAAACTCCTTGTTGTATTCGTTCATGTGAAATTTACAGACAATCCTTATAATATCAAAGAGCCCTCTATAATTCGTTAAGTCATTTGAGCCGTTGTAAACGAGAGTATGATACCTTTTTATATCATGTAACGTGATCTTTGCTGTCTTAGACAAATGAGTAGAAATTAAATTATCCAGTAAATATTCTATTATTTTATCGTTTTAAACAAACACTAGATCATGCGAAAACGCTTCTTAAAATCAAAAAAAGTTGAGCAATAAGGCTCAAATTCATCTAAAAACAGTAATTGGGTTTATCTTCAAAATCGTTTACCTTTAGCTCTGACTTTTAGCTGAAAACTTTTAATCCCTGCTTATAACAAAGGTACTTGTTGATGCTGCTGAGGAAGAGGCACACATACCTCCTTTATGCTGACAAGTTCGGCGATTTTGAATCTTCAGTTAACTCTTGACAGCTATTTAGCTTGGACGTGTTTTAGCTTTTCTACGATTTTTGTCTATTCCAAAAAATGGATCAGAGAATCTGTATCAAATATTGTGTAAAATAAAACTTTACATCGGCGGGAAAATTCGGAATATTTACTGTAGCATAAAGTGAAACGATCGTGAACTAAAACAACGTTTATCGGTCGTACAAGAAGTTCTAAGAAGGCCAGGCAGATGTGAATGACGAACAAGTGAAGAAAATTGTATTGCCCAATCGTTGAATTGCAGTTAGAAAAGTTGCGGAGGACCTAAGCATATCGAATGGCACGTTCCATTCGATTTTTACCAATAATTTGGACTTGAGACAGGTCGCTGCAGACAGGTCACTCCAGAGACGTATAACTGGCACGAATCATTGATTTATGCTTATGACTTGGAAACTATAGCTCAATCATCCCAATAGAAGCTACCTCAAAAGCCGATACCGTAAAAGGTGCGCCAAGTTCGATTGAATGTGAAAATGGGGTTTGTTTGAAATTTCCGTCAAATGCAGGGGCGTTAAGTATCATGGGTACTTACCATAGGGTGGAACGGTCAAAAAGGATTATTACCTGCAAGTAATGCGTAATAGTAATAGTAATGAGAAGCAATTCGTTAGAAATGCCCGGATTTGTGGAGGAACAAAAATTTGCTTTTACACTATGATTACGCCATTGCTCACGCATTGTTGCTTTTGCGCGAATTAAAGGTTAAAAAAAAACAACATTCTAATGGTGTCACAGTCACCGAATTCCCGACACCTGGCCACCTGTGACTTTTTGATGAAACTGAAGAGTCCCAGAAAGGACGACACTACGCTTCCAGGAGAGATAAAGAGAAGTTGAGGAGATAAAGATGGTATCAAAGATGGAGCGTAACAAGATTACAAAAAAAAAAAAAAATTTTTAAACCAACAAAAAAACGTTAGCACTAATGTATAATATCTGATGGAGTGTACTGTGAAGATGACAAAACAAATGGTGGTGTATGATTAAGTAATTTTTAAATAAACATAAAACTAACGATACTTTTTGAACGGACCTCGTACGGAGATAGATAGGAATCAGCTGAATGATCGCAGTATGAAGAAGACGCGAAGCAATGTCAGCGGAACATGCTAATTACACAATTGCTGAAAAATTCAAGAAAACTGAAGTGGTCAGCCTGAAGCATCCAAGACAGTGCTTAGAGTGAGAACGATCCATGCCCGTGATACACTAGTAAGGTCAAAACTATAAGTGAAATGTTAGTTTATATCCTTTCAACAAGCAAAAATTATCTTCCATTAGGATCAGGATAACAAACATATGATGCTCAACCCATTATCTGTGAAACTTGCACTTGCATTTTTCATTAAGATATTTGCACAGATGAATACTGACATTATGAGAATTAGATGATGGTGAGTAATAGCTTTGCTAAAGGTACTCTTTTTGCAGAAAATATATTTAGATACATCTTTTACGTACGATCTAAAATTATAAAATGTATGCAATTTGCACTCGAAAAGGAATATATGTGTATTCCTTTGGTAATAGTTTGAATATCCTATATTTGCTTTGTGTTAGACTTCACGCTAAGTTTTTCCAAGCAAATCAATTAGACAATAGTTGATAAGGCCACAGTGGGTTCTCGGCTAGATTATTTGACTTGTAGCTAATGCAGGGAGATCAATTTCCTCAAAAAAAACATCTAATGAGTGTCGTACAATCAGCGCTTCTATACAAAGCATGGATATGGAGCAAAGCGCTCAGCAAGGAGCTACACCGCAAACGACTGACCCGTCTGTTATGATACTCATTGCATTCATCATCTTCAAGTTGGGTTATCACTCCTGTAGCGGAAAGGGAGGGAGAAAGACAGATTGACAAACAAGTGATCCCCCAACTCTGACACTCTCGGCTGCTGTAAGGTCGTTTTAGTTTTCCGAAGTGCACGAGCATAATGTGATTGCATTTGTCAACCGATCCAAGCATCGTTGCAATTAGACTATCCAGGGTTCTGTTTCCTTGTAGAGGTCCTGTCAGTCCTATGCAATTTTTTGTATTCAAAAAAGACGTGGCAAGCAACGTTTTGCTACCATTGAAGAAATTTGCAGTCTTGGGTTCGTGACTTAGCCATCTGTGTAGGTGGGACTGAAAACATCCATGCCCGCTCAAAAGCTAGATCAGGTGAATGTAAGTCTTACCAAGTCCTCGATTTAGCAATGGTCTCAGGGCCGGGATTAGCCACGCAGTCTACCCCTTCCTTCTGTGCAGTTCTGCCAAACCTGTTGCCAATTGTTGAGTGAGCACTGTCTCTCCTCGAGGGTAATTGTCTCCTCCGAATCTTTGTGTCGACGCAGGTCAATGGCGCGGTGCCCCCTAGCGATAAATATCAGGCCTAAAATGGCTGTCACCGCCGAATCAGAGGCTCGTTGGATATTATAATGCAATCAACCCGCACCTGTGCCAGCCGTTTTCGGTGCATTTCCGTACTGAGAGCCTCAGCTCATATTTCCGCTCCATACAGCAGAGCAAAATTTACCGCGCTCATCAAAAGACATCTTTTTGGTGGGTTGTATTCTCCTACCGCCGATTCGCCTGAAGCAGCCTTCTCAATCATTGCCTTGATTTGCGCAGGAAAACGTCGATCAGTAACCTGAGGTAATTATTGGCTCGACTCAATTAGTGTATGGCCAAAACTGAGCAAAAAAATATAGAGATACTCTTCTTTTTTGAGATGAATACAGTTTTTTCTTGCTAAAAATCGAATCTGCGAGAAATCAAGCATTTCCTCACATGACGTATGAGCATACCTAGTCAAAGTTACGCTTGTTCGACGGCGCGCTCAATGTTTGGAGCCGCAATAGCCTATCTGTAGGCGACCAAGCGCGACTCATCTGGCATCCCCAATCTCATAATCGTTAGTAAGTTTTTCAGGTAAAGACCAAGGAAAGATTCCTTTAATGTAATCTCCATCGTTCGCTGGCTCTGTGAATTGTCATAAAACAGGCTTTGATTCGTGAGATTCGGTGCAAAAGCCTTTTTTCAATCTAGCGGAGTTGAATGCATTCCTAACGTCGACCGTCACCAAAGCAACGATTCATCGTCTGGTACGCCTCTGCCTTCTGAACCGCGCTCGTCACCTCTACATTTACATCGATGGTAGAGCGATCACCTCTAAAACCGTACTGCGAAGGACGCAGGCCCTCAAAAGCCTGAATCGAGTTAGTGAGTCTTATCTTAA
Source organism: Stratiomys singularior (assembly GCA_954870665.1). Classification (NCBI taxonomy): domain Eukaryota; kingdom Metazoa; phylum Arthropoda; class Insecta; order Diptera; family Stratiomyidae; genus Stratiomys; species Stratiomys singularior. The sequence goes on from OX940880.1 coordinate 105,130,893, forward strand.
TGCAGTGATCTAGTACATTCCGTGTTTAGCATGCATAGGAAGGCGATCCGAGATTTTCCTTCCCCTTGCTAATCAGCACGAGCCTCACCACTTTACATCGTTCCGGGAAAACCCTTCATGTAGGCAGGCGTTTTCTCTGCTGAGCAGCAAGTCAGGGCAATGTTGGTATGCTGAAATATGTCAGCTGGGATTCCATCTGGGCCTGAAGCCTCCATTGTTTTCAATTAAAGGACTGATCCCTCCAATTCCGACCGTGTGAAGAGTGGGCGATCAATTGCTGTTTCATCGTGGACAACGTCCACATGGTTGGGGTGCACACGGAAGACAGGCCATACTATCTCGTTAATCATTTGCGCATCATGTATGCAAAGCGTCTGTAAGACCACAAGCTACGAATAATTAGCTTGTAGCCAAGGCATCACGGATCCTCTTTTACATTGTCGACTAGATTCTGCCTGCAGCGAGCCTTGCTTTTGTTGATCAGTTTGCGAAGGCATTTCCTGGCCGACTTATATGCTCCTACTCAGTTGCTTTTTGTCACGGTTCTGTCCCTTTTGATCTTCACGCATCTTCACTCCCCTGGCTTTTCAGCAAATTTAGTCGAGGGTTTTCGACGGCCATGAGCACCTCAATGACCCTCTCGACGTCCATCTCTCAATGTTTCACCCAATTTTGGAACGTCGAGAGCATGTACGTCGAGAGACAGTATCACAGATCTCAATCAGAATGTACTGATGGTCACTAGCATAAGAGTCTTTTAATGCTATCCAATTGTGCACCTCGCGTACTAAGGAATCCGATGCAAATGTCACATCCGGTACAGTTCTTCGTATCCTATACGACGGATAAAGCCGGCGTATTTCTGGTGTTTAACATAACAAACGCTGTGTTCGCGACTATTTCTGCGACTCGTTTTCCTGGCGGATGCGTTTGACGCATGCCCCATTCAATTTTCAGCGCTGTAGTTGCCCCCAACGAGCACGTGAACATTTGCGTTCGAGACAGCGTTCCCGAAGATGCTTCTGATGCATTCATTCAGTCAGGTCCACACTAAGATAGTTGCTGAGCATCGAACCCACACAAGAACATCTCCTCGGCTGTAGCTTTCCACTTGGAAATCACTGTTCTGCATTTATTCCTATCCACCGTGGTGTTACTCACTCAGAGGTAAAACGTTGGCCCGCAAACTGCACGGACAAATTTTGAGCGATTGAACTACGGTGAATATTTACCTGGAGTGTAGTTTTGCTTTTGCCTTGGCTATGGCTTCCTGGAAACTTTGCAAGACACAGATATTCCCTACTGATCCGAAGAAGATCTTCTGAAAAATCCTGCCGCGGACAACGTTTTAAATCATCATCCAAATGAAAGAAAAGTATAGCTTTCAATTTTACGTTTATGACTTTTTGAATATTTTCACCACGATGACCGACAATTCCTATCAAACGACATTAGCGCCACCCCTATCATTAAGTCAAACTAAAAACCAAATGTCAGCCGTGTACTGTCATCACAAAATCTAATACAGATCGAAGGAGCTACGGGACTCAAATTTGTCGGGAAGATTTTATTGTGGATTTCTACATTCTAAATCATTTGAAGTGTGTCAGAACCTCACGCATAACATACAATCAATCTATGCACGATTCAAGTGTACGAAAGGTAAGCAAAGAAAATGTCCAGTGAAAACATGAAAGCAGTGTCCGGTGATTCAAGTTGTGAAAATTGGCGATACACCACCAAGTGACCTCATGAAACAAGGGGGGCCGCATTCATTGCTAGACTGATATATAAAACTGTCAATAGAATTTGACGTTTAACGATTCCTATTTGAGCAGAAAATGTTAAAGGCTTCAGATGTGGGGTTGATTCCTTCAATGACTCATTCCGTCATGATGTTAAGCCTGTGCGCCATCGACCATGGACTTTGTAAATTGCTTATTCGTTGGTATTTTGACTGGGGTTGCTGACTCGTCCGTTGTTGCAAAGCGGGAGTGGCGACGGCAGGCACATTGTTTCAATGTCGTTAATTAATAATAAAAGTTCATGTTGCACTAAGGCAACACGAGCAATACAAATTGCTTTTGTCTCATCAAACAGTCAAGGGTGAGACGACAGAATATGCGGGTCTGACGATTGTTGGTGGGTCGTTCTGCGGCCCCAGTGACCTGAATAAATTGTGAGAGGAGCACCCTGTCATGTACAGTCGCCTATGCGACAGTTTCGTTGCTTGTTAATTGGAAAGAAATTGTTACTAGCAGTGTGTTGTTGTTCGTTGATGATAGATTAAAACGCGAGTGATAAGCTCGTGCCCGTATCCGAGTTCATATGTGAACGCGCAACAGTTATCATACATAGTCTGATTAGGTGATGGTTTTCACGTACTGGCCAAGCAAACAATCTAACAGCTGATTATTGTAACTAGTTTTCTGGCCGCATAGCGTTCTATGATTCCGAACCATCTGAACAGCTCACATAGCCACTTTGGGAGTACTTTGCATTGTGTTTGCTGCTTTTTAGGGCAATGTCAATAATAATTTGTCTTTTATTTATTATGGACACGGATATAAAGTGATAAGGAGTAAATCGAAATCGTAAAGCATTTATCTAGAGATAGCAACGTAACATGTTTGCATTTTACGTTTTGCGTGCTGTGAGGAGAAAGGGAGCATGGCTTTGCTGATATGGTTTTAAATAGAATTTGATTTTGTTTCAAAGAGCCGAAGCTCACAATGTTATCATTTGATTAGCTGTGATTGCTTTTATAAAGTACATTTCGGTTCAAGTATAAATGAATGAGCTAAATTATAGCTCTTGTTGCCTTAATATGCCTAGAATTTAGTTAATCGTCACTAAGAAATCGCCGAACTTCCTATCGACGTCGTTTGTTGAGAATAGTTGTATTCCAATTCGATCCTACAATTCTTTGCCATCTGATTCTGTACTATGGCTCTTTTTCTAGTCAAAAAGTCTCGAGTCTATTGCATTTATGAAGTACCGGCCTTAACTCGTTGTGACATTCTCGCAAATTAATTTAATTCGTTATCATACTTCCTTTGTGCTCGATATAACCAATAAAATAGTCTTTCCAAATTTCAATGCCTTTCGTTTACAACGATATTCAATTTCTGCAAAAAAGGAAATATAAGGCCTATCGATGAAAATTTATCCACTGCGTCACTTTGTAAAGTTTAACAGCCGGGACAACTCGCGCAGGACTATATGTGCAAAGTATACACGATAACAATGCAACTCATCGGGTCATTCGTTGAGTGATGAACGCTGTCTTGTCTACCTTTGACAAATGTAAACTATTGTCAAATTTCCCCATTCAAATGGCTCATTTGTAAACAATCACATTATTTTTCAGTCCCAAAAATAGTTTGAGGTGGAAACCATTTCGTGTTGAAACAGATCTACCAGACTCTTCTTATGTTGGTTGTTTTGAATCGGGTTAGTAAAGAACAAACCCCGCCCCATCCATTGCCTCCAAACGGTACAAAATCTATTGGATTTCGGTTGCTAGTCAAGGCTTGCACTGGGGTAAGCAACATTGTGACCTCTTCAATGAAATTGGGGAGCTCTGCTTTGGTCGCAGAAATGCTGAAACGGTTGACAAATGGAATCTTGTGGCACTATATGAGCGTTGGAAGGCGATGGACGGATCTCTTTTTTCGCATTTCCTTCCCTCTTTCTTCTTCCTGCTGGAGAAAGGAGCCCTGTAATCTGAAGGCCTTTCTAACCGTAGGAACACATGGCCTATCCAAGAGTAATGTGTTAAACGGTTCCAGGCTAGGCTCTAAGGTTGACAGGTAGTAGTCGGTTCAGAAGCATTGGCCGTATGGAAGAAAAAAAAAAAAGGACTGAGTCCTCTTCTACCTTCTACCTCTTTTGTATCTCAGCTAACAGCTAACTTGCTAAATCATTTATTAATTTATCTAATGATTTCTCCAGCTGCCATTCTTTCCAGTGTTATGATCGGTTTTTAGCGAAACCACTGGTTGGGAAAAAAGATACACAACTGGCAAAAAATGACGTTTAAATTCAATCTTTGAACCTTCTTAACAAAGGAGTAAGATTACCATAACCTAAACCTATTTCGGTTCATTTCTTTTAAACAATCAAATCGTCCATAGTCGAGTCATACATTTTGTCCCTAATATAAATGGAGTATAATTATAACTTTGGACTGAAAAAATACATACAAATACGTTTTAGATGTTGGTTTGTGTCCAATTATATAAAAATATAGATTCAGAGGGCCGATTTCCCTTTGTTTAAGCCGTAATACATTTGTTTTAGCTCTACTTCTACTATTAATACTACTACAAACACTACTACAACTAAAAAAAAACAACTGCTACTACTCTCACTAAATAAGCCTTCAACGGCGGAATTTTATGATTAGTCTTCGAGATACTTTGTCGGCTAAAATTTTCCACAGTCGGTAATTCAATGGGTTGCGATCAAGTGACTTTCAGCGGACCAAACTTTGAGTACAATAAAAATTTGCGAATTATCCTTTAAACTACATTGTATACATACGGCAGCTGAATTTTATGTACAATGCAAACTTTTTTAAGCATAAAGAGGATTTATCTATGTCCTTGTTGCCAAAACATCTTCCCACTAATGTAGCGCAAAGTTACCACCAAACAGTATCCAATGCTTTGTCGGTAGGCTTCTAGCTTCAGGTTTTCTTTAATGAGGCGGATCGCGATCCTAGATGGCATTTTTGTCGCACCTTGAACACTGACATTGTCCTCAATTCATATGTGAGATCGTTTCTGGTTCTTTTATTGACAGATTAAATCGCGGTAATTATTTTGATTGTAAAATACAGGAATTTTACTATTTTATTGAGCAATATCAACAAATAGAAAATATTGACAGCCGCTTTGTTACACTTTATTCGCGTTATCACTAATAGAATACCAGAAAACAAAGACATAGAGTGAGAGGCAAAAGTTTTTATACACCAGATACCAAAAGGTTAAAATGTCACCAAAGTAATTTCTTGTTTGTCAAAGAGGCGTCTTATGATCACTGTCTTTCGATTGATTAAGCAGGAGATTTCATTATTGACTGCTCTGAGAATGCTCTGCTTCAATTGCAAAAAAAATTATGTGGAAAGTAATTAGCACAAAAGGAGTGTTGAAGTCTATAAAGAATATTTGTTTCTTTCATAATAAGGCCTCAGTTATGTCTCGCATTGTCAGGCAGGCACTGCAAACAAACGGCTTAGATGAAGTTTATTATCTACCGTTAAATTCGAATCTAACTTCCAGCGCCTACTTCGTATTAAACGACAGATCACAATCAACCAGCTGAAGTAAGTGGGCAACAGCCAAGAAAATTTTGCAACAAAAAAGTCAAGCTGCATACACAGCTCCAATATTACAAAGTCGTGATTAGCTCGGCGTTACGTTACATTTGTGCGACATGGACTCTGACGTAAAAACTATCGCAAAGAGTGAGTCCTAGGGCGCACGATAAAAGATAAACGTTAGGGAGATCAGTGGTAAATATGGTACAAGTACAAACTCCAGGAACTTTTTTACGAAATTGCGGAAATGCTGAATTCGCTTTGTGCAAGCCATGTGCGGCGATTAAATGGAATGTCGGATGGAATTTCTAGCAAAGTATTCGCTGGTTAGGCTCAGCAACAAAGGCTAGTGAAAAAATCTAGGAAGTGCTGGGCAGACTCAATTGACGAGGATAGTGAATCGCTACTCGAATTTTCCATTTGGACAGCAGGATCAATTAACCGAGACTGCTTTTTGGCAAGCCGAGACTCGAAAGAGGTTCAAATAATAGCTGGTCTGATTCATTATTCGTCCTTTCCTACCGTTAGTCGTGAAATTTTATCAACTACATATTAAAAATTGCTTTAAAGTGTACGCAGACATTTGTTCCTTTCATCTGGTGTCACATACATTCTCCGTCGACCCCCTAAAATGGCATAGATGATCTTACGATTTTGGAGGTAGTCTTTCAATATGTGCATAAGATACTTTGATATTCTGAAATGTTCCCGAGCACTGAAACTATTTATACACCTAGCAGAGTTGAAGGCATTCCCTAAATCAATTGTTATAGACAATACTCTACGCCAAGAGTGGTGATTGTGGGTTCCGAATCGTTGAACTTATGAAAGAACACAAACAGTAACTTCTACTATTGCATCGGGCATGGAACCTACAGCCTGACCTCACACTGCTGAGGTGATTAATCATCTGGGGGTTGGTTCGATTCTCTTAGTATCTTTCTGATGAACTTCTCCAACACCTTCACAGCGGGCTTTATTATACGTATGGATCGGAAGAGCTGCAACCTAGTCTCCTTTCAGCCTTTCGGGAAAACACACTATCAAGAGAGTGTTGAATAAGTCAAACAGCATGTCAGGACAATCATGGTGAACTAATTGCAGCACTAATGCTGAAGTACCGCCTGGTCCCAGGTTAGCGTTAGTTTAAGTCCACATATTTTTAAGCTACTCTCCGGTAGCATGTTTTTCTCATTTTATCAGGGGGCAAGAAATGGAGTCATATCAAATAAAATCTTAACTTTGTACCAGGGACTTAACAAGTTAATTATACAATGCTCTTTTCGTCGAAGATTTAAATGCGTAATTTTGTACTAATATGAAGATCCTCATACACAGATAAATGTAGACAACTGTTCATTTTATATGTAAGGATTTTATATATTGGTCTAGTCTAAAAAGTATTGAGCCTTTTTTGTCACTAGATGGTGTTCGTTGTAATATATCGGGCAATACTAATCAGATTTAGTCAAACTGACATGCGTTTGAACGGTAACATTCCAGTCTACAATTTTCTTTTAGTCTTTTTATGAAAAAAGACTAAAAAGACTAAAAGACTTTTTTTTGGATACACAAAGAAGCTCGACGTTTAGATACCGCATGAATTAACACAAGAAAATTTGGTCGACCAAATTTCCATTTGCGAAATGCTAATAAAACGCAATGAAATCGAGTCATTTTTGAAGCAAATCATTACGGGTGATGAAAAATGGGTAAAATACGACAATGTCGTTCGAGAAAGATCATGGCCAAAAAATGTGGATCATCACAAACGATTTCAAAGCCAGGATTAACAACAAATAAGGTTATGCTGTGTGTATGGTGGGATTGGAAGGGAATTGTTTATCATGAAGTGCCAGAACCTAGCCAAACACTCAATTCGGATCTGTACTGTCAGCAATTAACCAAATTGCAACAAGCAATTCAAAAAAACCGAGCAGAATTGATCAATAGAAAGGGCGTTGGCTTCCATCATGGCAATGCCAGACCACACACATCTTTGATGACCCGGCAAAAGTTGACGGAGCTTGGCTTGTCCAGACCTTGCACCATCGGACTACCGTTTGTTTCGGTCTCTGCGAAACTTCCTTAATGAAAAAAATTCACTTCAAAAAGGGACTGTGAAAATCACTTGGCCAAGTTTTTCGCCGATAAACCACAGAAGTTCTACACAGATGGAATAATGGCTCTACCCAAAAAATGGGAAAAGGTCATAAATAATAATGAACAATATGTACTTAAATAAAATCCATTTTAAATAAAAGAAATATTCAATCGAAAAATGACAAAAAAAGGCTCAGTTCTGTTTAGACTTACCAATATATGAATATGTTTATGTGTTGCTATTCAATGAACTGAAATATGAAGGGGATGGGATGATAGTTTATTTGACGTTGACCAAATTTTAAACACTAATTTATACTGTGCCCTTAGTGCAATCCGCTGTCAGGGGGTCGCGGTTTTCACCCACGAATAATCAAGACTAACTGATAAGATCTTTGCCAATTTGCAGAAACTTGAATCACACAATGCCAAAAAAAATGAAACTTTAAAATCCAACACTTCCTATTTCGACAGCTTTTCCTAAAATATAGTTAGTGATGTCGTCATATGTTCGAGCACTTTACGATTTTTCGGGTGAACCGAATACCTCGGAAATTTCAATTACAACCAATGAAATACTAGCAGTAACACGTACAGATGTCGGTGAGGGTTGGTGGGAAGGAAAGAATGCTAAAGGACAAGTGGGCTTATTTCCGGCAGCCTATGTTGAAGTGTTATCGGCTGTTGAAGCGGCTCAAATTGCCAACGGTGGAGTACAAACTAGAAATGCAAACAATGTTCCTGCCACAGTAACGCCACCAATGCCAACTGCTGCGCCAGCTGGTGCACGATATGACCAAACAGCCGACGAATGGAATGATGCACAGGACGATTGGGAAGATGATTGGGATGAAGATAACGAGACTTATTCCGAAATAGGACCCGGCACTGCTGGTCAGAACAATAATACCAAGCAAGGGCAAACGAACTATGCGACAATGAATTTACCACCAACTCCGTCGGATGACACAATATCATGGACATCGGGAGGAGGTAGCACGGCACCGAGCACAAACGCAAATACGGCAACGGTAAAGAAATCGGGAATGTTTGCGAAATCTAGTGACTCATATATAATGGCGTCAACGAATCCTGCTGTTCCAGACAATCAAAAAGTATACATTTTGCAAGTGGACAATAATTATGTGTGGGAGCCAATTACCGAACCGTACACGGTTCGTGTCGCTTCACCGAAAAAGGAAACGAAATTCAAGGGAATGAAGAGTTTCATTGCATATCAGTTGACTCCTAGTTTTAATAATATTGCGGTATGTATGGAGAGATGTCTGCAGAAAACATCGTTAATCGTTTTGGGCTTTTAATTTAGGTTTCTCGTCGGTATAAGCACTTCGATTGGCTGCATGAGAGGCTTGTAGAGAAGTTCTCTTTGATCCCGGTTCCTCCGCTACCAGACAAACAGATTTCAGGACGCTACGAGGAAAGCTTTATCGAACATCGTCGTGTTCAGCTACAGGAATTTATTGATTGGATGTGCCGTCATCCAATTTTATCGCGGTGTGAAGTGTGGAAACACTTCCTAACGTGCACCGATGAAAAGTTATGGAAACAAGGCAAACGAATTGCCGAAAGAGATCCCTTAGTTGGTGTCACTTATTGTGCCGCCATTTGCCCACCGGAAAGACAATTGCTCAACTCATATGTTGATGGCCAAATGGAGAGTTGTGCATCGTTTGTCCATAATATGGATAGCGCTGTTAAATCGCTTCTAGCAATATCTGCTGAACAAACAAAGCGCCATCAATTGCAAGCAAAAAAGGATTTCCAAAGAATTGGTGAAGGCCTATCCGAGTTGGCGAGAGCGTTAGAAATTGACGAGCGTAGAGTGCCTTCGACCAACTCGTTAGCGAGTAGTGTGGGTAAGACCGCGGGTTTGTTTATCAATATCGGACAAATGTACGGCGAGCAACCGAAATATGATTGGATTCCTTTCTCGGATCGGTTGCATCTGTATAGGTAAGCATATTTGATTTCATGTTTAAGGGATTTGATGTGTTGACTACAGCTTGTATTTACAGAGGCATTTTAGGCAGCTTTCCTGACATATTATCCACTCACAAGAATGCTATACAAAAACGTAAGGAATGTCAACGTTTAGCGGCTGATCAGCGAATGCATAATGCCCAATTGGCCGAAGTTGATCGACGTGTTGATGTTATTTCGTATGCAGTGCTAGCGGAAATGTCACATTTTCGTCAGGAGCGTGATCATCATTTGAAGGAAATGATAGGAAATTTCATAGATGCTCAGATTGGCTTCTATCAAAATATTATTACTAAGCTGCAGGCGGCTCAAAGTCAGTTTAAATAATTTTATTTGATATTTTATGTATGTGTGTAAGCTCCTGTAAGTTGAGAACTTTTTTAACAGTACACTTTAACATTGTTTCTTAGTGAACAATATCTGGGAGTGTCGCTAGATCTAGATGCAAACTCTTCGCGAAAGTATAATTGAGTTTCGGAAATGTTTTAGGAGATCTAGCAACGTTCAACTGTACATATTTTGTTACGATTTGCCTTAAGGAAAGGGTAGAAAAGATACTATTTTTTGTTTATTGCATGAAAAATGTTACAACAATGAATTTATTTTAAAACGTACATGTGGTATCTGCTGTTGGTATTTTCTATATAATCGTTTTACTCATTCGAAACAGTATAAGTCATGATTGTGATCGTGTGATTGTAAATACAAAAGTTGAATAAGAATTATACCTATTTTAAATTATAATAAAATGCTTATTTGGCATAACTTACAATCTATTAAATTGTTTTCGCGCGAAGCTGCGTTTTATCTGTAACAGTTGCCCATTCACCTAATTGTATTTAATATCCCCGGCGATATAATTTGGTATTTACGTCTGAGTCGAAATCAAACCGAAACGCTTTAGAGAGGATCTACATTCACATTATATTGAAAGTAATTACAAACCAAACAAGACTGCCGCTTCCTATATATTTTTAGCCTAGTAAATGGTTGAAAATTTATATCGATCAAACACTCGCACTCTGAACATTCTGTTATATTTAAAATAGAATAGCAGCAAGGATGATGACACATATCAAATGTTCCAATTTATTTTTCTTTTTTTCTATCATTTGAATTTAGAATTTGATTCTAAGTTAAATTTGTTAAACTGAGAGGTGAACATTTGAAAAATATGTGCTAAATAAAAACTTGACAAACATTTATAACAAAATAAGTAAACGAACATGCTTTAAATAAAGTAACATATTATTGAGGTGAAACAAAATTGGAGGAACAGCGTAGAGAAAGAGAATCACTTAGTCACTTGTTTGTAAACAATATAAAATGTAAAACGGCTTTATAAATGTTATCAAAATGCAACACTTTGAAAATTCAAATTTTTCTATGTAATGAATGGCAGACTTTTGTAAGCTGCAAAATTTATAAAACACATAATCAAATGAAGAAAAATATATTTATATAAAGTCTATACGTCTTTGCGATTGTATTCATACTTTTCATTATTTATTTAATCGAATGCCGCGTGTTCGCGTTTCTATAAGATTGCTGCAGATGGAATGGCCGATTTAGTAATAAATTTTTAAACAGCTGTAACTTTTTATAAAGAGAATTTATTTAAGCAAAATCGGTACCAATAGATGCAACAAACGTTTACTAACGAGATACAAATACATTTATTCCAGTTTTGTAGAACCCGAGTTTCTGGTTCGAAGAAACTCCTTGAAGGCAATTTTGACAGCAGCTTCATTATTAAATGTTTCTCCTGTCAGAAAGTGATCCAAATGTTAAAAAAATGGAAATCTGTTGGTGAGAGGTCTGGTGAATATGGAGGGTGAGGAAGAGTTCCATAGCAAAACTCGTTTAATTTTTGGACAGTTGTTCTCGATACATGAGGTCGTGCGTTACTGCATGAAGCAGTATCACTCCATCCCTGTTGACAAGCCTAGGTCGTCGGACTATCGATTTCTGATGCATTTCATCAAGTTGAGCACAGTATTTCTCAGCATTGATGGTTTCGCCAGGTTGCAGGAACGAATAGTGGATAACTCCAGCTACAGACCACCAAACCGTTCCCATTATTTTTTTCGATAAAGGCTTGGTTTCGGCATGTGTCTTGGCGCTTGATTGGCATATAGCCATTGGGCCGATCGGCGACGATTATCGTATAAAATCCACTTTTCATTGCAGGTCATGATTCGGGGCAAGAACGGTTCCACTTTGTTGCGGGAGAGAAGAGAACTTGAAGTCTCCATTCGACACGTCTTGTTTTGCTCGGTGAGATCATGCGGAACCCATTTGTCAAGCTTTTGCACTTTTCCAAGTTGTTACACGTGGCGGCAAACTGTCGAATTTTGAAAGCTTAATTTCTCGGCAAAACCCCTTATGGTTTGGCGGGAGTCAGACTCCACTAATGTACGCAGATCGTCGTTATCGATCGATTGTCTTGGGTGTCCGCGTGGCGCACTTCCAAGGTTCATATCTCGGGGTAGATATTTTTCGAACCGCCATCGGAGTTGTTCGTTCGATAACTATATCAGGCCCAAATGCGTTGTTGGTATTCCTCGTTGCTTCCGTTGCATTGTGCTCTAATTTTGATTCGTATAGTAAAAGTAGCCTTTTTTGGTTCACTTACATGTTCACTTTCTCATTTTGTTTTTACGATGATTATGAAGTGCAAAACAGTAATGACTCCATAAACCAAGTTAGCAGTATTTATACTTCAATATGTCATATCATTTGCGCCGCCTTGTGCCAACATAATACATTAAAATTGCAGCCAATTTTATGTCATTGCTAAATCGGCCATTTCATCTGCAGTAACCTTATATATTATTACACATTGGATTGACAAATAATTTAGTTGAAAGTCACAACTGCGCTAAACAATAAACGATGCCGTAGACAATCAACGTATGATAACAGACTTAATCAAACCTTGATCATCATCGGTTTATTGCAATCCTAGATTGGAATCGATGCTTCTAACGAAGAACAAGTTCCCAAACTACCAAAACATGACGATGACTCTGAGGCAACGATGAGGAGGTGAAATATATCACAAAAATTGTAGTCGATAGCTTGAAGGAAGTGCGTATAATAACTACTGTCAGACACAAAAACGTAAGAAGATTAGAAAAAAACTAGAGGAGACAAAGTCTCCTTTCTATCATATCTCCTTAGGCAAAGATATGGATTAGGAAGATTATGGGCGGAGTCTAGAGTCATACATGCTAGATTTATGAAAAGAGATTAGAAAATCACGGAATGAGTTATTAAGATCTCGCGACCAACACGAGAGAGATATCTGAGAGACCGATTATACCAAATGTAGAAGTATGAAACCTGAATTTCCCTACAGATGATGCTCGCTATCAGTTTAAGGACTGGAAGAACAGCTTTGTAGTGCCACTTTCTTCCTTTAAAAGCTGACGAAGTTTGTCAACACGAATTAACGTAAGTTTCATGCACCGGTGTATATGTTTCTATAACGTCTAACATGTCGAGTTTTGTGCTTACGCATTTTGATTTGAAGACAGGATTGGTTTTCTGCGAGAACTGGTGCAGAATCGCACCGCATGCTTGTTTTTTCCCTCTTCTACTAGTAAGTGGTATTGGCTATGGTGCTGAGCACATTAGTCAGCGTTTTTCGATGTTGGTGCCTTATGGCAGGTCTTATTGTCTGTGTCACTTTGGGAACACTATTGTTTGGTGTAGTTAGACTTTTTGACTTGGTTAGCTAGTTAGTATCTTATTTGTTTGGTTTGATAGTAGGGTAAATTGCTAGGGGGTGTTGTATTGGTTATTGGTTGGATGATCACAGTTCTGCCTTGGCTTCCTCAAGAAATTAGCCCAGTTGCCAAATAAGGTTTTTTTTGTTTGACTTAAAGATTTATCTACAGCGGAAACTTCTTTGATCAATGAGAATTTGTTTCTGAAATTGTCAAAGTTAGATCATTTGAAGATTTGATGTTCTAGTTCATCTCGACTATTGCACCAACTGCAATGGTCGGATGAAGTTACTTTTGCCTTCATTAATCTTGTCTTGTTGTACGCTCTGTTTGTCAGAATCCGGTTAATATGTTTCATTATTATGCGGTCAAGGTCTATGTAGTGAAACCAGGGTTTGTTGACGAAAATAAGGTTGCTTTTAAGCCAAGGACAATATCTACGGCCCGTCGTGTTTTCTTTGTAATCCGTAGCCCATTCTTCATTGATTTTTTCCTAGATTAATTTTAAGGTACCGTCGCACGCACCAACTATGTATAGTTGGGTGCATCATTGTTATCATCAATAGCTTTCTTGGCCGCAGTGTCGGTAGTTTTGAAAGTTGTCCAATCACAGTTCCTTGGGATCCAGTAGAAGAGGAAATTTTTGTTTTTTTTCGATAAAATATTTTCTCATTCTGGAGGGGATGTATTTAATGTTCTTATTGAAGGCTACTTCCCGAATGAAGTGCTGTGAGTCTGTGAATACATTTTTATCACTCTCTGTGGAGTGCTCTGTGATAGCAATGAATGTTGCCATAATTTCTGCATTATTAACTGAGGACATGTTGTTAATTTTGTATAGCTTAGTTGTTCCTGTGCTGAGATGATGTAGCGCATATCTTGTGCCAAGGAGGCTTTTGGCCGAGTCAGTGCAAAAGATTTCATGGGTTTCCATGAAAAAGTTTACTATTGAAGGTATGGAGTTTAAGAGATCGTTATGGTCGAGTAGGGACAAACTATGGCCGAAGTTGTGGTCAGTGTTGTTGAGTTGGAAGAAAAGGTTTTCAGGGGTTGTGTTAATCTTTTCCCAGCAAGTATTGTTGAACAAATTAAGGAATTTCCTGTGAATTAAGGTGTTGTTAGAGTTGATTCTGTCCGTGAGTAGTTTGCTGAAGTCTCTATCGTGTAGGTTTTTTAATATCTTTAGCTGTTAATAGGCAGGATCTTAGTCTGAAGGGAAGTTCTTCGGCCATAGCTAGCATGATCGTATTTGAAACGATTTGGGGGATTCCCAGACATCTTTTCAGTGTGGCTGCTTTGTTTGCATCTATTTTTCAGAAAAGATATTGCGGTGCATTTGTCATTATATAGCCCAGATCATTTGTCAGGTCTTATTATAGCCCTGAAGGTGTTGATTGCCTTTGGGGGACTTAGGCCATGTTTGGGGCTTGATAGGTTTTTCATGATTTTGTTGTATAACTTGGCTTTCGTGTGGGTATTTGCTAGTATTTCGTTTGAGTATTGCTTTTATTGTTCAGTGCTCTGCTTAACAAGGTAAAGTTTTATACCCACTTGACATTGGTGCCATTGAGGTGTAAGTGATGTTATAGTAGTTTGCCGAAGTAGAACTGGATGGCTGAGGTTTGATATTTAGCTTCAGGTGCAGTTTTTTTGCTATATTCTGGAAGTAGATGAAACTGTTTTGTAGGCTGAGAAAGGTCTCTTAAGAAGTTTCGTTTTTTGCTTGTTAAGATAAAGTCATCCGCATACTGTAAGAGGGTAGTATTTGTGTTGGTGATGTTCTGTAGTTTGTGTGTATAGATGTTGAATAGTAAGGGACTTAGAATATTTCCTGTATGCTTGTATTAGCATACGATAAACATATGTTTGACAGAAGTCATTACTTCCAGTGGTTCTAAAAACTTTAAGATGGGCGATTTCCACGTGAGAAACGAAGAGCGTGGGAAACCACTGAAAAAAGTTCAAAGATAAGGACTTGCAAGTCTTATTGGATGAAAACGATATTCAGAATCAACAAGAACTCGCGGAACAATTAAATAAGATGCAGAAAGCAATATATGCTTGTCTGAATGTTATGGAAAAGATTCAGAAATTGGGAAAATGGGTCCCTCATGAACTGAATCAAAGACAGCAAGCAAATCAAAATGACACTTGTTAAATTCTGCTCGCCAGATATAAAATAAAATAATTTCTTCACCGAATAGTGACGGGTGATGAAAAGTGGATATATTTTCAGAATTTTAAGCGTCGTAAATCATGGGTGCATCCAGGGAACCATTAACGTCCATTGCAAGACCAAATTATTTTGGAGAAATGACAATACTCTGAGTTTGGTAGAATCAAAAGGGTGTAATATATATGAGTTATAATATGATATGAGTAATATAATATGAGCTACCAAAACCTAGGGAAACCGGTGACACTGATCGTTACCAACAAAAATTGATCGATTGGAATCGAGCAATACGTGAAAAACGCCTCGAACATACAAAAAATGATCAAAATTTCATTTTGCTTCATGACAATGCCCCTTCTCACACAGCAAAGTTACGGGTAACGGATACGATCAAGGCATTCAATCGAGAAATCCTAGCGCACGCGGCTTATTCTCCACACTTGGCTCCGTCCGTTTACTATCTGTTCGAATCGTTGGGACAAACATTCGCCGAAAATTACTTCAAATTTTATGAAAATGTACGAGAATGGCTCGACAACTGGTTTGTTTCAAAGAAACAATAGTTTTTCTGGCATGGCATTCATAACCTGTCGTAGATGTGGGACTAATGTATAAATTCCAACGGAATCTATTTTGAATAACGTATTTTTTATAATTTTCAAATAACAGACATGACATCATGATATCTATCATACTTTTAAATCTTGTGTCAGAAGAGTAAATGGACTTAGATTAGAGCCATATATTACAGAATCATTTTGCACAATAGTTAAAGAGCCATCAAGGCTGAGCAGGGCCTTAAAATTGAAACAGCACGTGGGAATAGTGCTCCAAAAGGATGATGCGTTGTGTACTGAGATAGGAAAGAACATCTCGAACTTCTGTCAACGACCAACCTTTAGACTCAATGGACGAGTTAATTCGAAGGAACACGTACAAAATTTATTGGGTAAAGGGTCAGGTGAAGGGTCTTTTGGCCCACAAACACCTTCCACCATACAAAATGGATATTCAGACGATACACGTTTTGGTAATAATATATAGAACCTCCCTATGAAAGAAGACTGTGAAGTATTCGGGCGTAATATCCTGGACAAAAAACTGTCCTGACCCCCTAGTACAGTGGCAATCAGAAAAATAGCGAATACGGCATTCTTAACCAGGAAAAAGACTATTTGGATCTAATATCTAAGCTCATACACTGGATCTGCACCACAGTGGTGATACTAATAGTTGCTTTCGGACCATGGTGTGGTAGCCGGCGCAAACGAAATAAGAGTGCACAAATTAATCAGAAAAAGTCGATGAAATTGACCGGAATTGGAATTGATGGAATTCACCGGTGCCTCTGCAGACTACACCAATAATTATGCTGGTAGTAGTGTGGTAGACGGTATTAACAAAGCTAAAGTACACAATGGAACCAGAAAAGGTCCATTTAATGGCCTGTATGGGCGATCCTCTGCGGTCTACGGCCTACTGCGATGAAAATAATGCTCCTAAAGGAAGTTTTTCCAGCCTGCATCACATTCATTTATGAAAGGAATAACCAAGCGTCCTCGAGGAGAATACTTTCATATTTTCGAATCTATGCAGGCAATAGCCTCTTCAAATAAGGGGGAAATGATGTAGATCATTTGAGTATTGAATACAATGAGCCTCTACATGATCTACATTCTGAGCGCGGCAGACTGTTGAGCTTTGCTTCAAATAGTGTTAATTGCGAGGTACTGGAGCTGTGGATTACTTCTGTGACTAACCACAACACTACCTAGCCTACGCGCTGTATAGCTATAAAGTTTCAGTCGAAAATTTTGTAATTAAAGCAGTCAGTGAAATGACAATGAGAAACCTTCACGACAAAAAAAGGATTCTTTCGAAAAGTAAGTTAGCTTTGCATCCGCATGCCTATCACTGCATAGCCCAGCAGCTCACTGGAGGGAAGCTAACCTAAGATGAAACCTTGAACACAAGTGTAGAGTGCAACGAGGGAGAGGATGAACTAGCAGGAACTTGTTCAACAGCCCAAAGGGCAGTTCGAGCGGGCTCGATTACAGTGCCACTAGTAAGACACTGCGAGGAGATAGACTCCACTTGGGACGACAGAATAAGCCAAACCTATTGGTCTCACCTTCAAATAATAAGAACCAATCAACTCCTACGAAGTTGAGTCCTCCTGGAGTTGAGTACTATGGACTCCTCCTTCGGATGAGCAAGAATCACGTCAGAATCTGAGAGGCATTATCTGCAGGCGATTGGTCAAAACACCAAACTGAAGGACATTCATTGGGATAACACTTGTCGCGCAGTCGCAGTGGGAGAAGAAAAAATGAAATTCTTTTAGTGTCAAGCACTTTGGTACCTTATTAATAAGAATTTCGTGAACTTGACTTTTAGACTTCTTCGAGGCGACAGGATGAATCAACTGAACAGATTCAACTAAACGCGGGGTTTTGAGGGCCAATGCACCTCTATGATAGAAGCAGTTGAGGGCAACTGAAACAATATTAGTAAAAATAAAAACAATAATTAATGGCACTGAGGACCTACAGTGAGTCCAACCACGATGAGTCCATCCAGAGAATCTTTCCACAATCAATCAAAGAATAACTTAAAAATTTGTAAAGCAACTACCACTAATAAATAATTAACACATTTTTAATCCCTTCGTAATATTTTATTTTTCTTTCTGAGTCTCATAATTCGACGTTTGAAACGTTGCATTGCAGCTAATTGTATGTCAAATTCTGTTGCATGCGGCGTATAAGGATATACGTTTGTTGTTGAAGCATAAAATTCACCGGTCGTTTCAAATTTTCTTGTCTCCATATAACCCATTTTGAAATTTTCCGGCCAATAGTTATAGTTAGCTGAAGGATTCTGACATTGTTTGGGAGTAACTTCAGCGTAGAAATTAAAATGGAATGCAGCATTGTAGAAAACAGGACATAACCCATGTGATCCACGCGGTGGATTGCTAGCAGCCATTTGTCTGCGACCGCAAAAGCCCATATTCCAATTTTGATGGCAATCCCGATGTCGAGTTCCTTTATCACGACTAGTGTGGATACATTGAACATTTTGCGCTGATTCCCTGGAGTCTGGTATTTCAAAAATGTCAAAACCTGGTCCAGCATTGTCACACACTGAAATAATTTTAGCGCTTACAAACAATCATCGTTTAGCAATCTAACGTTTAATAGTCTAACAATCAGGTACTAGTTGTTAAGGTCTTTCGAACTTAGTTAAGGATATACTTAGGATTTACTTGTTATTTTAGACATTCGAATAGAAAACGGAACAAGGTAATAAGGAGATAAGATAAATTAGTAAAAAGATTGACTGGAAATAAATGAAAATTTTAACTCGAACCATCAATTTCTGCTATCTTTTGCTTTCCATATTGTCGTCCCGCTTCCAACGCTATACGACCGCCCAAACTAAATCCAAACATGTAACCATTGTTTGGATCATAACCTCGTCTGTCCATTTCATTTAATTTATCTGTTAGCAATGCAGCTAGATCGTCCGATTGTTTCGCAAGGATTAAATAATTAGGAGTTTTAGCTAAACTTGAATAATCCATACAAATTATACAGCCTTTACGAAACTGTCGTAAATCTAAAATTACATAAATTTCCAATCGTTTATATTTTATCAGTTAAAGAATATTTCATTTGAGTCTTACTTCTGGCCAATTCAGTGACCCATTTTGATGTGCAACTCTCTCTCCAACCATGCACAATTATTGCATATTTAGATGTTTCTGTGACCGTGGTGTTGGTACATGTACTAAAAATATTAGGTATCCTTTCAAAATACTGTAGTTTCTGTTTTTATCAAAAAGATGTTTATTCCTTTGAGGAAATTGAATCAATGAGGTATAATACATAAGCTTTATTCTTACTATATTTGAGTGAACATGAGAGGACTGTTATGAGAATCTTGTGGTACACTAGATTTAATCAGAAGTAACTAAGAGATCGCGATTGGGAAATTGTCGGCAAAAGAAAAATGAGTGTTTAAAGGAGTCATACTAAAAACTACCGATCGAAATACAATATGGGTGAGGCCAATAGTGTGCATTTTCTTACGAGAAAACAGTGTTGGATTCCTACAACGTTCATACGAAGAATGTATACGAGTTTAGATTACGTGCAGTATGGAGTTTAAGTACGGAGTTCGAAAGGTTATTTAGTGCATCTATGTAATAACCACCCCCATGAACATGGCGCAACTAGCCTATCACTCAGAATGTCAGGAAACCAGCAATCAAAATGAAAATAAGTTAGCTATTATTGCACTGGAAGTAAATCAAGCTTTGTTGAAATTTGGACCTAGTTGAAGGTGGAGAAGGAGAAAATGAAATACAGCTTTCTTTTTAAAGCTTTTACAGCAGAGTCATGATGAAAGATGATGAAATTGGATTGTATTAACGGTCTACTGTCAAAAACATGAAAAGGAAGCTATAAACTCCAGAGAGAGATAAACTATGGGTACTACTGGACGTCTAAACCCAGTTATCAATGGAGTCAATATCTGCAAGCCGAAAATTGAAAATGTGGAGTACCAAATCTGGGGGACTAAAGGAATGGAAGGACCAAATTAAACGTCAAAATTATGCCGCTTGAAAAAATTCATTCATATGAAGGTTTTAGAAGGTTTAAGTTTCATATGAAGAAGGTTTCAAGATGTCTACGCTCATATCATCTATGTGAAGTTATTTTATAGAGCAAAAGCGAAGCGAATAGAAGGGAAATTCCTTAAAAGCAATTAAGAACGTTGAGTTATAGTCCTAGATCCTAATAGAGTCCTAATATCTTCAAATTAGACGTCCAAGGTGGAAACTGCCCCCGAATTGAGAAAACCAGTTCTCGAAAATTTCGAACGACGCGAATAGCTTCAAAATTTCATTGGTCTCCTAAACTATGATTGAAAATACTTTCGGGAGATAAGTTTTAGGAAATCCTGGTACAAATCAAGAAAAAGATTGTATAAAAGACGAAGGATTCGCTAAATTTCAGATTGGGTTCGACAGAAAGTTTGAAAACTATGAAAGAGGTTTGTGAACTTAGTGAATTCTGACAAGAGATTTCTCTAGTCTAGACTGAAATGGAACTGAACCGAGATGTTTAGAGAGACACTAAATGTAATATAGAAGGATACTAAACTAACAGAATCTGTTTTGAATTGGTTAATTTTTTACATTATTTCGATTAACAGGAGTAGGATTTTCAAAACACTCGAGTAAATACGCAAAAAAATCCTAAATCAACTATTGCTTGCTCTATTTCTGTTAATGAGAAGTCGCCTGGGAGTGTTTTCGCTGCTTTGTTGTTGCGAAACGAGACAGCCAGTGCGGCTGCCTCCTTTGAAAGATAGGCGAGCCCCTCATAAATAGGTTTATGGAAGAGATTCACTAGAATGCTTCGAGTGGAGCCAACTACGTTCCTTTCTGTGGAGAATGGCCCCTATGATCGTCAGGCGGCGTTGAGGGTGAAGTAGGTCCTTGATCTAACAAATTATTCGCCAAATCGAACTGTCCAAATTTTATAACATGATACATGGTACGAGTCAGCATTCTCCTTCATTTTATTATTTTCATACTTGAAAATAAGGACCAAAAGAGTACAGGACAAGAACAAGAGTGACAAATGATTTGAAACTGATGATGTTTGTGGGAAACTAGACCAGCGATGATTTATCTCTTCGCGACTTCTAGCTGTTTGGGATTTTGAAGGATAAACTAAGGTGATAGGGATTTTTAGATAGTGAGGAACTCGACCATAGCTGGTTATGAATGATGACGAGAGAAAAAATTAGGACAATATATCTGAAAAAACTATTGAGCATGAACTATTGGGCCGCTGAGAGTCGTATCTTGGTGAGATCTTTCTATTTAGATTTATGAGGGAAGCACTAAGTTAAAAGGGTTTAAAGAACGATGATCAGATGATTTCAGATCAGATCAGATTTCAGATGTGATCCGTAAAGAGGGATGACGCAAGATTAGTTAGGCCAATGGCTCTGAGAAACGATCGAGCATTCTCTGTACAGATCATTCTTATTTATTTGTGACTTCCTAAACAGATGGAACTTCTAAAGGAAGAAAAAATCTATAAGGATAGAGAGGAGTACTCATGCAACTGATTGCAAAAGATGACGCGAGACAAACTAAACTTATTTCTTCGCAGGACTATTATGCACTAAACTGACTCAGCTCTGTAAAAGTTGTTTGGCGCTTTCATCAGTTTCGGAAGCACTAGACTGACAATATTCTCAGAACGTTAAAGATAGAGAAACCTCAGCAATTTTGCGATATATGAACAAAAACTTTCCAAC
This sequence comes from Stratiomys singularior, assembly GCA_954870665.1. NCBI lineage: Eukaryota > Metazoa > Arthropoda > Insecta > Diptera > Stratiomyidae > Stratiomys > Stratiomys singularior. Next base: position 105,152,572 of record OX940880.1, read on the forward strand.
CATACAGAACACTTTTTACATCGATTTGAGATTCAGAGCTATATTTTGGGAAAGTGATTGATTCCTTACAAAAGGGAATGCCAGTGTAGATAAATCTCGAACCCTGTTTTTATGTTTCGTTGTAACGCCAGCTTTTATGGTATATTTGCAAAGTATACCCCGCATTGTCAAGCGAAACAAAATAAAATTTCATGAGAAGTAAAAAGTTTGTTCAAATAACAAGTTTTATTTAGACTTTGAAGTTGAGAGGACAAATAAGTTAAGTAAGAGCCAAGATGTTTGCCAACTTACTTCATTCTATTTTAACCTTTGTAAACACTATTCAAAGAAATATTCAGTCAGATTAGAATGCAATTGTGTCAACTGAACTATATTACTAATTCATTTACATTGTCTTGGATATCTTGGGTAAGAAAACAAAAGTAAGACAATAAACGTTTGAAATAGTGTAATATTGTCGTCGTCGTCGCGGGGCCGAAATCGCTTCTCTCAAACCTTGGATTCTCGCGTGTGACGCCACAGAGTTATAAAGTTGGTCCTAAATTCTTTCTGTCACTCGATTCTTGAAAGCAGTGTCAAAGTCAATAATTTTAAGACTTTTGCACAAAGTTTTCAAATAGAAAAAATGCTTTAATTTTCTTAATTTCTGCATTTATGAAAAAAAGCTAGGACCGCTTAACAACGCTTAACGCTTAACCGCTTACAACCGAACGCATTCATGCATAACCAACAGCATCCAATCCAGTTGCAACAAACTTTCAGCCAGTCTCACCGGGAGATTATGTAAATTTTCGACAAGTTTAAGTGAGATTCAAGTGAATCACATGTTATATAAAGGGAGAGTGACGGATGGTTTTGGATGGTCTTTCTTATTCTTCTGGGTTCTTACACGAAAATTCCAGGATCGAAGAAACAAATTGCACGTTTGACAAGCTTCTACCTGTAGATTGCAGATTGTAGATAGATTCCATTGAAAATATTAAATCTTAGTCAAGGAGAGCTAAAGAAGAGAAGGGCGATTCAGGGCTTATACAAACAATAGAGAGAGAGAGAGAGAAAATCAAATGAATACTACATAAAAATAAATATTTTTAATTAAACAGAGGGAAAAGAAATTCAGGGCTTATTCGGAAAAAGTCCGCCGCGCGATGTATCCAACACTGTTAATCCACTTTACGCGCGAAAATCATATGGGAAAAAAAACCTCTTCGAATTTTGTTGTACTCATTACTTACACACTTTCACGAAACACAACCATACGACTAAACACTAATCGATTCATATAAGCAACCGTTGCCGCATTTAAGCCTAAGCTCATGAATAAAATGTTTAATCCAATTATCCTGATTCCAAACATTCTTTTCTTCTTCTTGCGTCCGAATAACCGCTATCACAATACTATCAGATCGAACCAAAAAGTCTTATAATACTCGCGCAGACATAACTACCTAAGAAAATATTTCGGATGTGTGATCAACGTTAGATCTAAATGAAAACTGCCCGAAAAGCAGTTGAAATTTTTTCTATTATCATCATCTTACTCTACGCATAGATACATATATCTTTGGCTATCAAACGAAACAAAAACCCAAAAAAATAAATTAAACAAAAAGAAACGTAACATACGTATGTGAAAGATATATTTCTATATATCGAGATTTTACGGTGAGAGCATAACCGAAAACTGTTCAGTTTTCGATATGGTCAAGAAGATGAAAATGAAGAAGTGAAGAAGTCATCCAACATTTAAAGTTTATTGTTCATCATTAGTAGGAATAGACAAATAACGTACAAGAGAAAAAAGATCTAAACAATAAATACATCAAATAAAAAATTAAGACTTAAAGACTGCAAAGAAAAATGCATGAAGAAAGAGTTTGTAGACGGGCGCGAAACAAATTTTGGACCATTGAGTGAGGTTTTTTTGTCTTCTCCTTTTTTCAATAAGATGGTATGTGGAAGACGTTTTGTTTAGTCACTGGGGAAAAGCGCACAAAGCAATTAGTTCAATTAAACGAATTTTTGTCAAAATTTCACTTTTTGTGCAAATATAAAAAGCTTTGGCACACTTTATTACTGATACAGAGGTTCGATTTGCGTGAAATCAAATATTATCATATGTAACATTTGGAGGCAAAGAAGTTATGTTGAGAAAGGATATGTAAATACTTGTATTGAATCGCCCCAATATCTATTTAAACTCTCTAATTTACATGATAGGTTTAACTTTCGCTTTTCCTCCTAATTTTCAGATAAATACAATTAAATATTAAGACAAACACAGCATAAAAATATGTTAACATACGCGTCTTTTTAAGGACTTGCAACATACGGAAGATTTGTGAGAATGTGTTGAATGTGAATGTGTGAATGTCAGTATTCTAAAACTCTATCAAAAATCTAGCTGGTACCAGGTTGACGCCATTTTTTTCGTTGTCTTCGCTAGTCTCGATGAGTCTTTTCTAACTAAGAAAAAATCTAAAAAATATTCTTATCCGATTCGGAGTTCTAAACTCAACAAGGATTGGGAAATTCCTCTTTATAGAGTAAAAAATTGACATCACTTATGCCTACGAGAAGAAAAATTGGAACATATTAGAGAAACCCTGCTAAAACTCATCATACCCTGCATGTATGTGTACTGGCTCCAAATTCTATACATTCGCAGAATCTTACATCTCTAGAAAAGGCAAGAACAGATACCACAAATGGCATCCCACCAGGTGATGCGCTAAGTCCAGTCCTTTTCAAAATTTCTACCACAAAATAACATGCCATAGACGACCCACATACCAGTATCCTGCAATATGCGGACAACGTTTTGATAGTGGTAGAAGGTGTCCATCTCATAGACTCTACTTCTAACACAACGTTGTTCAGACCACTCAAACGGGTAAAAATCGGAAGTTACCAATAAACACTGATAAGATACAGCCGTGGTGACCTTACTATGGTACCATGACAGCCAATATATATGGTGGTGCAAATTATAGCAGTGCAGTGAAGTGTACAGCCAATATAGATGGCAGTGCACATATGGCAGTACGCATAAAGGGTAGTGCTCGCGAGTGTCACACCATGAGATATACCCCGGACTAATACCCCGGATCCTCACGAAAATATTTGTACGGATAAAATTAGGCAAAACGCTATTATTCATTATTGTTATTTTCTAAAATAAATATTGTGTAGAAGTTTGCCAGACAAATTGGTGACCCCGACGTGATTATGCGCGAGAATAGGAGTCAGGATGAAAGTGAACAACAGTGATGCCAAAAGTGCTTATTGATGTCATATTCAGTTTGTTGAGAAAACAGCTGAAGTGACTGAAACAATGTGATCACCTCCAGAATGACCGAAACGGGTAGAAGAAAGTTCCAGGCGCTCCGAAATTTAATGAATTCTATGAACAAAGTCCCGATTCCCCGTTTTATAAAATACAATCCAAGTTTGTGGTTTGTGCAAGTGGATATGGCCTTTGCACTTTTTCCACATTTGTGTCGGACAAGGCTAAACTTCGCTATGTGAAAGTCAATTTAGTCTCTTCGGTGCTGCAAGCCGTTTCGGATATTACAAATAATCTTCGCAATCGGAGAATTTGACGTAATAAAAAAGCGAATTATAGAGCCATCCGCGGAATCAAGAGAGGCAAAATTACGTCGTGTGTTGGGCGGCATAAGCATAAGAGAAGAGAAACCGTCGCTCTTTTTGCAGAAACTTCCACATTTGGCCGATGACCAAGTCAGCAACGCAGTGTTTAGGACTATGTACCTCGCGAAAATGTCATATTAAGTGCGGGGGATCCTTGTAGGCGAAGAAGTAACATACGTTACGAAAATTAGCGATGCAAGCCGATAAAAAATAGAAATTTTGCGCCTATCAATAGCAGTTGTGTCAACTTATACAGCAAACGGCCAGACCACTATCCGAATGGAAACATGACAAAAGGAAATCCAGCGATTACAGCGAGAACATTCCCAATGAGTTACAAAACAGATCTACGACTGTTGTAAACATTCAAAATCAAGTTGACTTGAAGAGCTACTTGGGGAAGGGTATTGTGGCGACCTTACTATGGCCACATTACAGCCAAAATATTTGGCAGTCAACAATTTATTGAAAATACATATGTGGAAGTACTCATAAGGAGTAGTGCTCGTGGATATCACACTATGCGGTATACAGTAGTGGGATCCGGAATAAACCAACTACAAAAACGATTCTCACGAAAATAGCTGTACGCGCAAAATAAGTCCAAAAGCTTTTATAAATTATTGTTATTTAGTAAAATAAATATTGTGTTGAAGTTTATCCTCACACAGGCCATCAATTACTTCATAACTACATATCCTAACGACAGAATCCATCTAAGAACACCCTCATTAACTAAATCAATAATATAAAATATCTAAGAAGTGCAACCAACAGAACTGGTTCCTTTAAAAGAACTGGAGTCTTACTTATCTCTGCCGAGTCTAGCAATATTATCAAATTGTGAGCAGACCTACTTACTACCTCAACCGTACATTGGCGCTGAAATGACATAAACCTCTCATCAGGCCAAAGCTAGAGTATAGCATCATAAGTTTTACACATGCTCCAGGATATTTGTTTCAAAACCAAGGCAAGATTGACACTGACATACTAAAACTGTGTCTAGGGCTACAATCCAGCACCCCGTAAAATTATGCCGGAGTAACCAAGACCGACGACCTAAACGAAAACTTCCTGATAAGTTTTGACAATTTAAAAGATCAGAGAACACTAGTACTGCCAAAAATCAGTTTGATACTGACATTGGCCATTGCAATCTAAACCTGAACAGCTCCCGCGCTTTCAGCCTTCGCAGCACGGTCACTGAGAAATTAGTGAAAAATTAGAAAAACAGAATTAGAAAAAAATCCCCCCTCATGACAGCCATCAAGTAGGGGTTCACTGGTTCTAGTATGATCCTTAAATATCTTGAAAATATGGATAGAAGTTGGGTTTTACATGACATCTGGAAATTATAGCAAGATAATCCTGGCATCACCTAAACCATCCAGTGGATACTTGGGCAAAGAAAGTCTCAGTAACAAAGTGGCTGGGTGATTTGGTTCACAAATATATGATGAATTCATGGTGAACTGGTAGGCGAAAATACATGAGAGTGTGAAAATTGCAAACCATGAATTTGGAAGAAACCAAATCACCTCAAAAACGATAGTAAAGCTTGATTTCAAATTAGGAAACTTCCTCCCAAATGTATCAAGGTCATTGAGAGATTGTTAACTAGAACAATGCGCCTCTTCCAGATAAGGAGGCTAGCACGGACAAATGCAAGGATCATTAGGTATTTCAATGTACCAAATACAACGATACCAGGGATAATAACTTTGTCCACAAACACAATAGCTTAAGAGACTAACTTACAAAAACCTCCAGTAAGCTCTTGGAAGATTTTTGTGCTATTCTTGAAGTAATCTCACAATTTGTCCAGGAGAAAAGATAGAAGTTATATATACAAACTCAATGTAACAGGAAACGAGTCCTAGGAGCATTCTTTGGATTTGAAGCATAGTTTTGAAATTTATCATTCATCATAACATTTACAAAATCATCGAACCTAGATTAAACAAAAAACAACTAACAAACTCTTTGGTATGATGCGAGGATCAGCGAGAATGGTATAAAGGAATGTGCAGAAAGAACCTAAGAGTCGAAACTAAATGAAAAAGATAAAGTCTCCCGAAGAACCTTGGTACTGTCAAAAAGCGACAGCAAAACCTGACTGAAGCGGATAAAGTTAGATGACAGCTCTTAAGGTACTGGCTAAAGGTGAACTTCTATCGTCACGCTTGATAGGGGTAATCTTGCAAAAACGATGTAACTGACGCATTAGTTTACCTTAATGTAAAAAGCAAGATCCAATTGAATCAATTCCCGAAGAAGTACCTTTGCAACGTAGGTACTGCGCTGCGTATCTGAAAAATTTTCTGCAGCGAAACCAGAGTGAAAGATTGAAATTGAGATTTCTTTTTGCCTGAGGAGCGGTCTCTGGAATATTTAAAGCATAAAGTCGCTAGGTAAACACCTACCTGAACGAGGAATTTAGCGTCGTTCCCCTGAAACACGCACCACGGCGATATACTACCAAGGCGTTCATACCCGAAATGAAGCAGTCAATGTAAGAACCTTTGGAGATACTGCAGCTTCAAAATATGGGTGCAAGAGTCAAAAGGGCGCATCAATACGCGGAGAAGTAACAAATAATGGTAGGGTTTTGGAGCTTGACACTCGACAATATGACGTCAGTGTAATAAGGGGCAGAAACTGAGGACCTCACTGTAGCTTCACTCAGGTATTTGCCAAAACAAGTTTGATACAGGACAATTGATACAGGCCTGCCAAGAAAATCTTCATCACAGCAAATATATGCTGAAATATCTAATAGCGGGTGGTCCTACATGGCACTGCTTCAGGAAGCATACCAATAAAATGGATAAGTACGTTCAATCAGTATAAAACAATTTCAACACATCACATAAGGTTTGTTACATAAAATCTATAGTTATCCTATCCCAGAGGGGAAAAATTTAATTGCTTCCGCATTTTCGCACCATCACGACGGGGTTCGGGTGAGAAAACAATGAAGGGATTACTCGAGCCTCGGTGTGCCCCGTGTTTGACCGTTTGATAAAAGCAATACAAACACGTATTCCGGTCTGGAGGGAACACCAGATGCAACAATAGAAGCGAGCAAATTAATTATATAACAAATAGTTAATGCAATTCAAGAAAGAAAGGATGGACATTGTTGTCGCAACGGAGTCGATCCATGCTCTGACGGAGGCTGTCTGGCTCACTTAACCGACGAATGATCAATGTATAACTTTTGGAGTGAGAAAAGGTGGAAAAACCTCACGGAAATCCGGAAAAAGCTGATTGAAACGACCTCACAAACGCTGCTATACGAGATATGCAGTCACATCCTGAGAATCTACTACGAACTCAAAAAGAGATTGTCAGAAGGGTGAAGTACATTGCAAGAATACTGGTTGATATTTTCAACAAAAAGTATCTGACCATCACCATTAAAAAAGGAAGCTTGGCTGGTGGAACACAGAATTCGGAAAAGTCCAGAAACGACTCTCAAAAGTTATCCAGAATAGCACGCCACACAAACTAAGCTACGAATTGGTAGTGCTGTAAAAAATCTTGGAAATTCTTCTGCAACAATATTAATAGAGTATGTGATACATCCAGGCTCAGTAGAATCCTGAAAGGGAACCACACCTGGATATGGTACTACAAATGAGAGACGCTGCGTGTACAATGTTTAGCACAGAACGCCTCAACCTCCTTCCGACTCGTTGGATAAAGAGATCTGAAGTGTAACCATCGGGAATCCTTTACCTTGCCTTGCTCGGAAGAGAGAAGCGAAGAAAAGGCTCCATGGGCCATTAACACTTTCGAACTAACGAAATCACATCAACTGACAGAGTTTAATCGATTATTCTTATAAGGGGAGATTAAACATTATTAGGGGTCCTGGTGAAAAGAAACTGATAAAAATCCAACTAGAATGGACAGAAGCAAAGTTTTCCTAGCGACTATAAAAACGAAACAAGACGCAACCTATTGAAAAATAAAGATACAGTATGGAAAATCTGACATCTTGATCACTATCCTTTGACTGAAGATAATATGGGACTTGTTTCAGCTTTGCAAGGACAAAAAATTATATAATAAAACTGGTAATTTGGATGATGTCGTTTGCTTCATTTCCTTTTTGAAACAGGAAAACGTCCTGAAATTATGGGGTTCAAAAGTTGAAAAAATAAAATGGATATAAACCTAACAATAACAAAAAGCGAGTATACAAAGCAAAAAAATCTAGAGAAAATAAAAAGAATTCCCTATATATCTCTGAGAATACTCGAGAGATATATAGGGCCCTTGCACTTGATTTCAGCTGTCAAAATCCCGTGACAATATTAATTTTGGTGTTGTTTCTGGTGCGAAAAATATTCTCGTCACCATCCTTTGACCTGTCGATATAATCCGTGCGGATGCTCAAAATTGTTGAATCTGGCACTTAAGAGGACATTGCTGAAATTTGTTTAAACGACCATATTCTGATTTGATTCTTTCAAGTTTACGCATGTTCGGTAGCGTGTTGTCTCCTAGACAATGCTTCCCAGCTTTAGATCGAAGATAGAAATTGAATAATAGGAAGAAGTAGGAAGGGGTTTCTTTGCGAGAACCTTTATGACTGTGTCAAAAACATATTTTTTACATGTCACAAATTTTCCGCCGGAAGATTAAGAAGACGACTTATCCACCCTTTACTCATACCCTTTCTTCCCGTGATCCGTGAGCTATCATCGTAACTGGACTTCAGGATGCGTGTAGTGGATTCTACGGCTCACTGAAATTACGTTATTTTCAAAACTACGAGCGTCATCTTACGAGCAATTTTTGGATGACGGAACTATGATTTGCTACGTGGTTCTAAATTCAAGGATTTCTTTCGAGTATAGGATGGACTTGTTTAATAAGCTTGACACTGAATTCTTCTGACTCAGATTCCGTGCTAGTTTCAAATATGTGTTGTAACTGAGTTGATAATTGAAACCTCTAAAATTAGAAGAATCTAAAATTTCTTTCTGAATTGTTAGCATTTTCATCATCACCTTTTTTTCAGTCTTTGGTATTTGTTGAAACGATCTTTTAACAGTCGTATCCTTTTTTGAAAATTCGGGTCTTGGATTTGAAAATTCGGGTTCTCAGTCCGTGTAGGAGGCAAATTTATCATAACATTTTTGTTTTTGATATTTGGCATTCATCTTTATTAAGTTTAAGACCATAATATGGTGTTCCTAATCGATATTCTTATGGCCTCGAGTCTTTTTTTTTGAAACTCCTGGGATTCATAAAGAAAAAGTATGTATAATGTAAGTAGATTTCCCTTTTTTCAAACGAAAAGCTGGACAATCATCAATTTTTCAAAATTTTTCAGGACAAAATATCATTTTGACAGCAATCGGTTTTTTTATCTAATAAAAATTGTTCTTTGAGTAGTCATAATTCAATCCAAAGAATTCACACTCATAATTTAATCCTGTTTGACGGAAAAGCTTGAAGAAACAATTACAAAACGAATAATTTTGGGTTTATGAAATTGAGTGGTAAATCCTATTTGCACTGTAGGTAGGTTAATTTTCCTTTTTCGGAATAAGTTTCACACGTATATGTACTTATTTAAGGAAACGACCAACGAAAGAGCAATTTGTGATGAAACATTCTGGAGGAAAACGTCACTATTCGTCCAATTTCGATGTATAGATTATTTCTGATATCAAAAGTGGTTCTGGTTACGAATGAATTGCAGAAAATCAAGCAAGTGTGCTGAGAATCATCGAATATCTTTTTAAATGTGGTACTGAAACAGGATGATCTCGTGACCACGAAGAAGAAATCAGTTCATCCCATGGGAGGAAGTACCGAGTATGTAATGTACCAATAGTAAATCAAAAAATGTTCCGGCACACTATTTACACACAAAGGCGCAGTCTATATGCCTTTACACATACTGCATTCTGCATGGAAACTTTAAAAAAATATTTTCTCCGAAGAATTAAGCTCGTTACAAGCACGGGAAACTAATGAGAAAGGTCGCAAAATAGTCACCACAAGCAAAGAAGCATAACTAAAGCATATGCAGGAGAAGAATTCGAAGCCCCAATGCATGCAGAATTGAATATATTACTGGACCTCCTGATCTCTCCGTCCAATTAGTCATTCAGTCTAATTCAGCTTATCTTCAGTAGAAGATTCGATACCAGCGTTTCCTGCAGATATGAACCAGGACCGACTGGTAAGACTTCGTGTGATTGTTTTGAAAATTGGTTGACGCGAGAACGCAGAAAGCCACCAAAAAAGCAATAGCCATTAGGAATATCTGGGTCATGATTACTGCAAATCTTTTATCAAACTGCAAGCCGTCAGTGCCCTTAACACGAATTTTGTTATCGGGGTGGTTCTACTTGTAGATAGTATATTTCCCCAAATATCTGCCTAATGCCGTAAACCATTTCCATGGATATGTGATAAGGAGAGTGCGTATCTTTTTCAAGGAGTGATTTTTACTGAAAAGCCAACATGCAAGCTGTGGGAAGTACACCAGATACAGAAAATGTTATCCAGGTGCGGGTACAGGAGCAAAAACAAATTACCGAGCACCTGCACCATGAATATCATGCATATATTTTAAACTTTCTCACTAGCAAAAATTATGATGACGTATGGTCTTTCATTGGTTCGAATGAGACCAGTAAAATCGACTGGATTGAAGAATGGCAAGAATGTTACAATGAGACCAAAGATGTTGCAAAGAATAAATGTATTATACTGTTTCCAACAATCTATTATATGACAAATTTAGCTGGAATTCAAAGAAGAATAGAGGCGATCCAATTTGCTCCATGATATTCTGGACAAAAATTGAAAGAGTCCACCAAAAAGTGAACAACATCGCGGTGGTCATACGCTTTCTTTGGGCAATGATGGACACTGCACCTATAATAGTCTATTTAATATATTATTGCAAAATATAACAGTCTATATTTTGTATGCAGAGTGCGACAAGTTCGGTACTTCTTGTTTACAGAAGCGAAGATATCCTCTTCTTTTGGATCTGGGCAGCTAGTTGATTTTGCCAGCACGATCTACAAATAATAGAGTCTTAGGTTGCAGGGTCACCTTTAGCACCACCATGATACCAAAAAATTAAACAGCATCCTGAGGATTCAGATCATCATCATCACATTCGTCTTGTTCAACCTTATTTATAAGTTATGGTGCAGCCCTTCTTACATACTGATTCCTCTTTACTTTCCAAGCCTGCTTGATTTCAGCTATTCTCATACAAGATCTGCCGGCTAATTTCTTTATGTCATAGTCCCATCGAATCTTTGGGCGTCCTCTCGGTCGTTTGATTCCTCTTGGGTACCACTGCGTTATTCTTGTGGTCCAAGTGACCGGACTATCGACATTTCAAGGATTTCGCTCTATTTATCACGTCTTTTACTTGGGTCCTTTCTCGTATCCACCATAGTTTCTTGCGATCCATTCGTGTAATGCGCAGCATGCATCTGTGCATGGCTCTTTGGGCAACCTAGAGTTTCCTCGTTATCCCTGCTGTTAGCGCCCATGTTTGACTACCGTATAGCAGTACTCGTAAGATACACTGGTCGAAGGTTTTTTTCAAGTAAATCTTCATTTTAGACATAAATATAATCGAGTTCATCCCGAAAGCACTCCATGCCATCTTGATTCGTCGATTGATTTTTGTAATGAATCGAATTTGTGTATTAGCTGACCAAGGTGTACATATTGTGTGTCCTTAAGTGCTTATACAATCGTCAAACATAACCTTGGTTTTTCTCAGATTCATTTTCAACCCTACTTTTCCACTAGCCGCATTGACTCTATTCAGCTGTTCTTGTTATTTCTCTTGGCTGTGGGACTATATCAGGACTATATAATCTGCGAATCTCAAGTGGTTGAGGTGCTCACCATCGATGTTCAATCCTTTATTCTCCAAATGTAGAGTTCGGAAGATGCCCTCTAATGTGGCGTTGAAGAGCATTGTCGATATGGTGTCTCCTTGTCTTACCCATCTTTGTGGGGGACACGCTGTATTGTCGTCTAGTACTTTGACCTTTGCTCTGGCATTGTGGTAGATGTTAGCTAGTACTTCTACGTATAGTTTGTCTATGCCTTGCGTTATAAATGAATTGATTACTGCATCAGAAAATACTGAGTCAAAGACTTTCTCAAAGTCTATGTAGGCCAGCTCTAGGGGTTGCTCATACTCTTTATATATACTCAAGACTTCCCGTAATGTGTGAATATGATCTATAGTGCTGTATCCATTTCTGAGACCAGGTTGCTTCTTTGACTGTTCGGCATCTAGGGCTGCTGTATTCGTTTGCTAAAGGGCTTCGTGAATACTTTGTAGAAGACCGATTGTAGACTTATTGGTCTGTAGTTCCTGATGTCTTCTTCGCTGTGTTTCTTGTCGATCAGTATTATATAAGCACTATTCCATTGATCAGGTATGCACCCGGCGGTAATGCAATCGGTGTAAATTTCTGCCAGTAGCTTCCAGATTTTTCTGCCTGCGTATTTAAGCTATTCAGCAGTGATACCGTCATTTCCTGCTGTTTTATCATTTTTCATAGAGTTGATAGTCGTCTTGAACTCTTCCACTAGGATTTTTGGAGCATTATCGTTGGTTGAGGAGAAAGCGGTTGTTATTAACTTGAAAGTCGAGTTATCTAGAGCCTTATACAGGTCTCGGTAGAAGTTGGTGATTGCTTCAATTTTTTCCTGTCTATCAGTGAGTCGGGTGTTGTCATGATTTAGGCCTATCACTTGTTACTTGCCAATGAGGAGGGCTTGTTTCGTCTTTCTGAGGCTTCTGTTGTTTGTAATGGCATCTCCCACCGGTCTTTCGTCATACTCCTTGATATCTTCAGATATCATCTTCCTTACTGTTTCATAGGTTTCTGTGTATTCAATCCTTTCGATGTTTTAGGGTGCCTTCTTTTCCCTTCGCTTTCTGAGTAGCGCTATTGGTTTATGGTGTCTATCGACTACTCATGGTCCGCCTACTAGTTCGGCTTTTTCAGAATGGTTTCGGTTAGGTGGTTCGCGTCCCGGCTGTGTTCATTTATTTCTTCGTTTTTTAGGGCTTGGTAACTCTCTATATTACACTTTATGTTTTCAGTGTTAAACCTGGGTTGTATAGGCTTCCTGACCAGTTTGCGTCTTCCTGCTTTCAAGTCAAGCGTGATTCTTGCTCTGACCAGGCGATGATTACTTCCCGTCTTAAATCTGTTGATTACAGAAACGTTTCTTTGACCGTTCTTTGGTGTTTGGTAAATATGAAATAAATTTCATTTTTTGTTACTCTACTGGGTGCTTGCCACCTCCTTTTCCTGTTTTTGTTCTGTTTCTATATCAGATAGATAGAATAAATTCAAAGGATATTGTCACATTTTCAATGAGGGTCTCAGAAAACATCGAAGAGAAACGAAAAGTTTGTGAAATTGTTAGTGCCCAATGTGGGATCTCATAACCAGTAGGTACCATTGATGCGAAATACATGGTCCAGCATGTAATTCAATATAAAATAAAAATGATTATCATGATTATATCAACTTTTACCAGAAATCATTGGAATTAATCATGAGAGCTCCAAAACTGCTCTTAATTCGAAATTAGGATAAATTTTAAATCTTTTATCCAATAATTTGCGTGAATTTGCATAGAAAATCAATTGTTAATACTCAAGAAAAGAACAGAACGACAAGTTTTGAATTTAGACGGTCTATCAAAAGTCGACCGTAGATAAATTAAAATAAATTAATTAATTCGACGCATACGTTAAAGTATAAATATCTATTCGTATCTTATTTTTCAACTGAACCATCGGAAGATAGATTGTTTTTTCTTTTTTCGAGTAGTATCCATGTACTATGAAACGAATTGGAAAATGATATGTGCTATTTGCTAGCGCATTTTGACCGTTGGCACGTAGTGTGAAAAATTGGAAATTCGATGAAACTTATTAGCGTGACCCTCTAATTTGGCAAACGTGTTAAAGATTGCTCTAAACGCATTAACTTACATTAGTTGAATTCATATTTTTGAAGCTCATTATCATGACTTTCGCTTAGTTGCCGTTTGCGCTTTCTAACCTTCTCAAATATCGCTAAAAAATCAACTAATAAAAAAAATCCATTGCTCAAAAGATAAATCCATGCGGTATGTATTGGATGTTGAACTTAGATTGACCGTAAAAAATGCTGGCAGGTCTGCACGATGAGCTTTTGACTAATTCCATGAAAAGCAGAAAATTATATTCAATTAGAGTTCAGTTTGAATAGGAACTGGAAAATGGGAAAATCGGTAATCACATCAAGTGTTCAGTTCTGTAGCGAATAAAAAAAAGGCGCTGTCTTTTCTAAATTTTAATTATTTTTGTATTTTTGTCTTCAGAAGCGTTCTCCTCCAAATTAATACCTCCTACAAAGTCCACTTCATTTTAAAAAAAGGAAATCACTCGCATTACAATCAATTAGTCCTATAAAAAAGAACACTTGAAAAAAATCCCTAATAAATATTCCTAAAAAAATTATTTGTCTACCGCTAATAAAACCCCGCGGCAATCACTTTCAATGCAAACTGACTAATCACGTGCCCTAATCATTGTAATCCCATAATCCAGGTTAACATTAACCACATACAAATAAACCATTAATTTTTCTTCCTTTCACGGATGCCTCGCGTAAACGTTCCGATCGGACCATCATCATCGCCAGCTACTTTACCACGAATTAATTTATGTATTTTGAAAATGCTTCCGAATTAATTTTTCTTTATTTGAAGCCATCTTAGAGCCACAATGTATATTCATCTTGCACGAACGGGATATGTTTGTATGGTTTGGTTTTTTTTTTCTTCTTCTGGTTTGTTCACCAGCTGAAATTCGAATTGAGATATCTCTTATAGATGCATTCTTCCGTTGCAACTATGGTGAAGGAGTCGCCACGTTTGAGTGCAGTTAGGAATGTACACAAACATTATTCCTTAAGTGGGTCTCAAATTGTTGGTCTTTGCGTTATTGATGGGATTCAGTTTAGATGAAGATGATGGTATTATCTGTGGGTCCATGGTCTTCCAAAGGTAATGAATTCCTCTTTTCGTCAGGCGTGATGTTAGTTTTACGGTGAGCAGCATAAGGAGGCAGAGTTTCGTCATCTGAATAGATGACGAGCTATTCAGAAGAATTTTATTTTGGATAAGGGAAACGCAGGACAGGGCGTAGATTTGGAAAGAATACAAATACTTTGGAAACAATGAAAGTTGTTTAAAAAGTCTCATTCTAAAAAACATTTCCAGTGTTTTTAAACTTAAACATCGCTGCATTATTCTTTAAGTTAGCATGAAATTAACAACTAAATGATTTCTTAGTAACAAGTAATGCTAACTACCCAAAATATTTTAAAAACCGAACGGAGCAAATTTATCACGTCATTAACCACTGTGTCGATTTCTTTAAAATTCTGTTTGCGTCTTACTTTTTTCAAAATTGTATATAGGGTTTTCTTATAGGGACTTCCGAATTTTGACAGTTGATAGCGACCATATTGTTGAAACTAAATCTGTCAAATGGTTTTGGTTTATTCAGTCTGTTTTGTCAAAGCGCCGTGGATGAACATAGCATTCAACGGCATGTGCAAATAATAAAATTGTTTTGGTAAAATTGGTTCCGCTCGTTCCGCCCATTTTACGGTCGCCATAATCGTCCTACTGAGAGGACTATACGCAGGGTGGTGGATAAATATGAGTCCAGATCAAGATCAACCAATACCCGTCCGTTAATAAAACGCAAGATCTGCCTAAAACATCATCGCTGTCCGTGAGAGTGTGTAAGAGCATCCGAGGCAGTCGATTTCGCGCTGCTCACAAGAACTCGGCCTTTCACAAACCACAACTTGCCGAATTTTGGATCGTGACTTGGGCCTGCACCCCTACAAAATTCAACTGACCCAGCTGAATGGGCCCTGCAGCCTCAAAATTTTCTGCAGGCACATTCCCCCATAAATGAGTACGTGAACAAACAAAATGGTCGAATTTGGGACGGTACCAGTCGACATTAGATCTGATGCATTCCGAAAAAGTCACTGTTTGGTATGGTTTATTTCTTCGAGGCCTTCTTCGAGGATCCTTCGAGGATTTTTTCTTCAGATATAGCGGCGAGCACTATTGCCCACTTGTTTTGGCCTCAATTGGATGATATGGACACCAACGATATGTGGTTTTAACAGACCGCAACCCCAAAACCAACTAAACTGGAGTCAGATATGAAATGGTTTAATTCAGGAAAAAATGTCAGTTTTCAATCTTTCAGCAAAGTAAAACTTTAAACATATTGCTGTTGGGAACACTCCCCGTTCGTACTGTTATATTAGCAATGAGTATATTCTCCCTGGTTTTCATAACCTATTCCGAATCCCATTCAATGTGTCTTGAATTTTATTTTGGGAAAGATTCACCTTTCCCGCAACACCTTTGGCTCTCTGATGGTTGAAGGAGGTCATTAGATTCTTCAAATTCGTCTTTTGAATTCTCTCAGACGTGTTCCATTGGTTTCAGGTAAGAACTGTAAGCTGATCGTTATTACCTTTAAATTATGACACTGTTCAAATCCCCAAACAAAATTTTCACCAGAAAATTGCACCAAAGAAACCACATGTCATTGTATGATATCTTGCAGATAAAGTTTGCTTGTTTTTAGGTATTGAACTTTGAAATGAAATTAAATACGGCTAAATCGCTTTGAGTGTCATTAAATTGATTTTATTGGCAAGATAATTCTGTGCCGTTTTTATTTGGTTATGATTTCGGGAATCTGGGCGCCAAGACTGACGCGGAGGTAGCCCAAACGAGAGGTCCAATTTTCGACTTCCCTTAGTAATATTTGGGGGCCGTATCTCGTTAATAACGCGGCGAATGTTGTCTTTCTTAGCCTCAATGGCGTCTAAGGCTTGTCAACGTAGACGAGTGATTTGATGCAAACCCTGAAGAAACAGTTCAGTGGTGTTAAATCACAAGATCTTGCAGACCAGTTCACAGGTCCAAAACAAGAAATTTTGCGTTCATCAACTGCTTCTCTCAATAAGTCGATGATTGCACGAGCTGCATGGTATGTCACGCCATCCTGTTGTAGATCATGGCCCTATACCGGTAGCTATTGCTCGTATTGTTATTCCCAGCAGCATTTTGGAAGTAATATGGACTAATTGCACTGACCTATAAAACATCACAAACTGTGACTTTATCCGGATATAACGGTCTTTTTGACATCCGCCTGTAGTTGCTCACCACTCTAAATGTGGCAGTTTTGTTTATTTTCTATTGTTTTTTTTATATATATATATGACACCAGCTGATGAAAAACAATAAAAAAAGCAACAATAGTGTGTCGTTTGATAATAAACGTAACTGAAAGAATTTGTTAGTGGAAAGAGATAAGTTTCATTATTCTGTTGTCTAATTAAAGTGTTTATTGATCATGTTTTGCTTTTTCCTGAGATGTGGTGAATTGAGAAAACAGAACTTAAGTTCAAACAAGGTGAGAATCTCAAACTTAAATCTTTTAGGGTTTGTGGTGACATTTCCGTTTATAGCAAAACTTTTTTCGAAAACACAAGGAAATATTTTCCACAATTGGACGTGGTTTATTGAGTTCTTTGATCAATCTTAGAATTTTGACACAGAATGTCCGCTGCTACCCCCGAAGATAACACGATCTTTGTGAACTTTCCCCATATTTGCCAAAAGAATTCACAATGATAACGTTCATACATTTGAGTTGTGAGACCAGTTTTAATAAGAAGCAATGGCAGACAATAGCTGTTAGAAATTCGAACCTGACGCTTGTGCTGAAACAATTTTTATCGTTAAAAAAATAGAAACGAACATTGTAATCTTATGATCTCGGGAACAACTATTGTTACGATTGTATGTATAGAGCAAGCAATAGCGCAAATCTATACAGGATGTTGGCATATGCTGTACAGCATAACCCGGCGGCCTTTTATTGCAATCAATACAATTGATTCAATAAAAGGCCGCAATCGTGAGACCCAGACATTTTCGACAAAGAATGTATATGCTAATAGCTGATTCAAACATATCAAAGTTGGAGTAATATTTTGAATTTTTCTAAGAGTATTATTTGCCTTGGGAAATATTATTTCTAGAACAACACTGATTGACGTTTCGAGAAGAACAGCTGATGGAACTGTCAACTTAATTTGTTCATTAACAAACCTAAGCACGCGAATCAGAGATAATGGAGAAACAGCTGATTTATCTAGTGAAGCTGGTCTGAAAACGTACAAAGTACAAGTGGACAAACGTGCAAGTGTCAAGGAATAAGTTCTAGAGTAAAGAGAGTTAGAGTTCTAGAATTAAAGGGTTCTGTTAACTAATCTGCACGGTTAACAATCAACAGGTGGAGTCAAACGGTGATTTTACGCTTAAATCAGAAGTGCTGATGTCTTACAAAGTATGAAATTCTGTCGGATGTTTTCTTACCTAAGCCAGGGATTAGGCATCTGCCTAAACAGCTTTGTAAGTTAAGGCAGGACCGTTTATGACCACACAATCCACAATGAGATCGAACAATAGGCACTAGAATTATGATCTCTTCTGCCTTTCATGATTTTTAGAATCTTCCACGAAGTTAAAGACAGTTAAAAAGAATTTTTCAACTTTTTTAAACATTTTGAATTGAAAGTTATGTTTAAGCTGATTTTCGATGGTTTGACTTTTTCAATATGGAACGGAATAATGAGGTGTTTGGTTTTCCGTAGTAACAACGACAGGTTGTTCTTCTCCCACTTAAATGTCAATGTAATGCCTAGAAAGTAGGATTCGTTTGGCGTTTGTTGGTTTTATCAAGATTATTCATCCTGAAACTAGTATATATCCTGCTGGGGTTGATAATGCCGTTTGACAGCATACACTTTGGGAAATTGCCTAATCCAAGCATGATGTTTACTCCTGATGATGTAGTAGTTTCAGTACTAACCTTCTGGGCAACAGACACCGTGTTCGAATCTCGTTGGTAGCACTGAAGTTTGAATCAGCGTTTTAGGTGTCAGAGTATCATTCCGCCTAGCTGTGATCAGTAGCTTCAGAAAAACCATCAAGGTCAATCTTTGTTCTGTTCACGTCATCCTTTCTCGGATCTTCGCTCTTCAATGAATTGGCTTACCACGCCTCGGGGCTCAAGCTCTATAATGAACCGTTGAGCTACAATACCACCACAAAATTATACCTCTTTACTAAAGGGTGTATTGTGAGCTTTTGTGAGGGATAAATTAGAGATGTTCAATTGGAGGTCTTTTTGAGTTTTCATTAAGTAAGGAATATTTTGAGTAGCTCCTTGATATTAGGGACTACAGAGGAGGGCATGTGGAATACGAAAAATTAGTTCTCAAGATGAACTAATACTCAGAGAGACGAAAACAAAAGAGAGAAGGCAATAGGTAGCACACTATGCACAGGACCTTGCACATATTCAAGAAAAAGGAAAACACATGAAATTACTGAAAAGGTACAAATTCGTGGGATCTTCCATGCTAAAATTATGACCTACGTAAATCGGAATGGAATCTAAGGATCTTCTAAACAGACGCATTTTTCTGAGCGGGATATGTTTTTAAGCCTCTATGTAGGATTGAAGACAAGGGTCTTAAAGCGTAGATGAAGAAAGGCTCCCCGAATATGAACTTACGGACAATACTTCACAAGTAGCGTTTCAAATTCGATATGCTTTGCTACCAAGGAGAAGGTTATGAAGCACTATTCTGTGATTCATTCAAGAAAAATAACCAGTAGGTGCTTGTTAGATAGCTCCATATCGTACAAGTTGGAGCACTCATGACTCTGACAACGAATAACAACGGATGGGGATTCTCCAATTATTTTTCTTCTATTTTTTCAACATTGAAAATTGACGAACAGGAAAAAGAAAAGTGGAATGGCAATCCGACAAAGGTATCATCGAACTAAGTAAACACAAAAACAAATGTATACGTCGACATATTCGTAGAATCATATAGACAAAACGTAGGCAACTTGTTATTGTAACACTTAGAAATTCTTCTTTAAGATCTAGACGGACACAATCGAATCGATGGGCACGTGTTTACTTTTAAATCGATTTCGATCATACAATAAGTGGCCCCGCATACAGTACATGCTCATATGCACCGGCAAACGAATGCACTTGAACCTGAAGATATATCGTCAATAAGACGTCAATTTGGAGAATTTCATGGGGTCCTGTAACCTGAGGAGACATTAAACTGCATTGAATAGGCCAAAGGGCGTTTTAGGAATAGAATTATGACGAGATGATATTGATAGCTTAAGATTGGCCCCGTTTTGTGCAGTCTTTAAGTAGGTAAACAATCGATTTCTTATGGTTTTCTTTTCGTTATGCCTTAGACACGACTTGTGGAATGTAAATAAATGGATCTCTTGATTGAATATACTGATATAGGATATGTTAGGAATTGAATTGTGTCGTGCTAAGCAACTATTGTTCAGTTATTACTACCTGGTACAATTTAAAGCACGTTATATGGGAGGATTTCCTTTTTATTGGTATTTTGGAGGTGCCCAAAAGATTTGCTTGGCTTATCCAAAACTTGAAAGAGCAGAAAAATGGAAGCTGTACGGAACACACATACTGTATCCTCGTTATTCCGAAAGAATGCATACAAGATTCTGAACAAGAAGAAAAATTCAAATTCAGTCTCTATGATTAATCATGTCAAATGGTCTTAGATATGCGCAACGCATTTGATTTGGATTATCTAATAAAAGAAATTTGTTCCTTACATGGATTTTACTTCTAACATTTTCAGGGCGTCAGAGCTCTGATACAGATATTTTGAATACTCAAAGTATTTAGTCATACGGCTATGCAAAATGAGATTAAATTAGGTCGAAACGAGCTAAGACGGGTACAAAAAGGATTATGATGATGGCATGGTTGGAACATTTTGTGATATGAATTTATAATTTTAATCCGACATTGAGACAGTATTGAACCTAAACAATGGTGAAAAGGGTAATTTTGTTCTATATCGCCATTCGTAGATTGTCATTGCTATTTGTTATGGGTTTTGAGTAAAAACTCACAAAATTCGTCTATGCAAAGCTATTAACCCAACTTTTACGAGATCTTTTGTGGAGCCTTGCAATTTTCGTTGATTATTCATGGAGGGAAAAATGTATAAAAAAGTTTTGCTAGTACAATTTTCAGAATTTTTAAATTTTTTAATTTATTACTCTCCCACATCTGCTGTGATTGAGTAACGAAACACCACCACTAGTGTCTATCATTTTCAATCTTCATAATATTTGGCCAAAGCGCTTACTTTCGAGGCATCAAGTTATTGGATTAAGTCAATTTTGTATGAATATAGTTTTAGTCGGTCATGTGGAGATTAGTTGTTTGTTGTAAAGCTTTACTATTGGACTATATGAAAATTAGGAACTCATGACTCAAATGAACTCAAATAATAGCTTAATATATCGTGGTAATTCTTCGAAATATAAATTACAAGAAGTATCGAATTTTATATGAATCCTTCGGTTCGTCCATGCCTTTTTTTTGTTTCTTTTTGGAGGAAAAAATTGAATTATTCAATGATGTTGAGACTGTAATCATACACTGGGACTGGGTCCTTATCTATATTGATAAGGATCGAGTGTTTTGTAAATTTTTAAGAATTAACGATTTTCTTAGTATTAAATTATGAAAAGCCTTCCAACATATATTCAGATAACATTGAATAACATGCCCACAAAAAAAATCTACAAAACTATCCGAATATCTGAAGGACCAAAACTATCCAAATATCAGAAGCAACCTTCTCTACGACTCGAAAGAAGGTAGCCGAAATATGATACTTATTTCAGGTGTCGCTCAGGGCTCCATTCTCGAACCGGACCTGTGGAACATCTCCTATCAAAGAATGCTACGGCTTGAACTACCCGATGAGTCAAGCTTGATCGGCTATGTGGACGATGTCGGCCATGCAGAATTCAAACTAAATATTCTATTATGGTGATTAAGGGACTGGACGATCGGTTTCAAGCTGGCACTGGAAAGAACCGAAGTGGTCCTGACAAAGTAGAGAGTCCCCAGAGTAAAGGTTATCAGTGTTGGTGAAGCCCTGGCTTAATCAAAATCAGCCGTGAAATACCTGGGCATCCTGATAGACTTGAAGATGAGTTTTTTGCAACAAATGGGGCAAAAGCTGACACGGCTGCAGCGCGTGTAACGGCATTTACTCGATTAACGGCCAATATAGGGGGACCCACATCATCGCGGAGATAACTCTTAATGTGCGCTGTGCAGTCTGTTCTACTCTATGGGCCAAAGCTGTGGAGAAACGATCTCAGCAAGGAGTTACACCGAATCGGTTGGCATAGATACAGATACAAGAAGCGATTCTCATTGCATGCGCATATCGAACAGGCTCCGATACGGCAGGGGTCAGCGGTCACCAGAGTAGAGAGACAATGCTCTCTCAGCGATTGACAATAGTCCCGGAAACAAGACACTAAGGGAAGGTGAACTGAATCACGTGCCATAATATGTTCGGGCAGTGCTGACCCTTAACAAAATATACTGGAGTCTTGGGGGGCGTCGGGGGTGGAGGGACCATTTTACTAGCACTTCTTTCCCGCTGGAGAAGGGTTTTCCGTAATCTGAAGGCGCTTCTAGGCGTAGAAGCACGAGGCCTAGCCTGAAGTAATGTCAAACGGCTCTAGACTAGGTTCTCAGGATGATAGGAAAGGTGTTTGGTGGGTAGTTTAGAAGCACTGAGCGTTTGGACGTCTCAGACTCAGCTTGTAAAACACTCTTCACCTCCATACCACAAAAACAGAACATAACACTGCAAACTATGCACTCCATAATCAAGAAATGTAAATTTTGAAGTGCAATTTTAATGATCGGAGTTTCGCCAGATCCACGGTTACATTTTCAACAAAACTGGCAAACAAAATGATGAAAAGCAAATGCACCATATGCTTTAGTGTATCTAAAGTACCAGTAAATCCAATGGTAGTGAACTAGTGAGGGCGGCTACTTCAATTCAAGGAAATATACTTACTTGTTACTGGATTGGATGGATGCATAACAGAATAGCATAAAAGTCCTCGAGAACCTAGGTAATAGGAAGACGAGAACAATTTGGAAATCAACGTAAGTCCTTAGCATGCCTCCTTTACGATAAGTTCTAAATGCAGAAAAGGTCCATTGAGATCTTTGGACGATATATTTGGACCTATAAGCTGATACCACCAGAACCATAATCATGGAATGAAAAATTGTAGAACCCGTTATAAAAAGATGAGTCGTGGGATGTCGTGAAGATAGAAGTTAAGGGGACGAAGGCTATGGATCCTTGGAGAATTCCAGATCGAATGTTGATAGTACTGGAGTAGGCACGAACAATTTTCACCAGAAGGGATGTATGGTCTAAATGGTTGGCTATAATGTTAGTCAGTCGGATCGGTCATTGAGATTTTGTGAGTTTATAGAATAGGCCTTTGGCCCTTACAAAGTGAACGCGTTTTCTAGGCCAATTTAGCAGACACCAGTTTCTTTTTTGTTCCTTAAGCCGGTTGAGATGTCGTCGTGTAAGAAGAGAGCCGGTCGTTCGGTACACATTTTCTTTAAATTCAAATCGTTGAGCTGGTATTAGGGAAGGCTTTAAAGGAAAGAAGGGCAATTTTTCCCACAATATTACCTAGGCTTGAGAGCAGAGATATTGCTCTGATCATGTATCAGTTGCAATTAGCCTCTTTTTTTGAGTGTGGTGAGTAGTAAAGCTGTCTGGGAATGTTCGCGGGAAGTAATTATTGTTAATGCAGTGATTAATAATGATGGTGAGCGATCTGCGAATCACGTTGGAGAATTTCCCTAGCATATAATTCGGGATTCTTACAACCACTAGACATTTTGTAATTGATTAAGCGGAGAGCAGGAAGTCACTGATGAGGACATTCATTCATTCAGGACAGCTCGTTTGAGTGGCAAGAAGCTCTATTTGTGCTTGAGAAGAAAATGAGGCAGGAGCTTTGGTATCCGTTTTCAAAATCGATGACCACGATGACCACAAGAATTTTGCTAGTCCTTTTATCCGAGAACGATCTCTTCCTGTATAGCTGCGCTAGGAAGCAACTAGCTTCTGTTTCATAGTGGCGAAGAATCGTTTAGTTGATTCGGGTCTCTGTTTATTGAGGACTTTGAAGTATGACAGCCCGTATTGACACTGATCCTTTTGAATATGTGAGGGGATAGTTTCCTGGCGGTCAGCATACCTGTCGAACATTTTTTTTCATTTCTGTGTGCGCATTCATCTCTTATAAGACTCTCCTGGCAGTTTATTTGGGACGTTAGTGTGAAACATTCTGTATTGATTCGATTTAAGTTTCTGTGGAAGATGCATTTGAGACGTTGCTGCCATCTTGCACTGATTCGAATTAAGCTCTCCGTATCACGAGATATGTCCCCATATTTGGAGAAAGAGTGAGTTTCAGCTGGTGCGTGAGGATTCATCAGGTTTTGAATCCTGATCACCATCGTTTAAATCGAATCGTCTTTTTCACGATTGTTGTATATTCGGTGGTCGGGAAATTTTTCTTCAACGTTTGTTGCACAGTCGATGACCAGCTGTATATTCCTAACCCATTGTTGTACGTTGTGTGGTCGCTTCACGATTGGTGTCTGGCATTGAGGTCACCCCAGATAATCATTTCTTCATATCCCTATGGTGGTTATTTGATCTAGCTTAGATGCAAAGCTTGTCACCCTGGTGGCCATGGAACTGAAGCGTGGATAGCCTGCAGGGTATTAGCATGATATATCAATATGGTGGATCATTATGCGTGCCTAAATGGCGGTGTCCTTACACTCATGACTGCGAAAAATATGGCAGTGTTTAGGTTTTTTTCGAAGACATGTTTCGTTCAGGAATACTAGGTCTGACCTGTATTTTTCTAACATATGCTCCCATGATATATGATTACCATTCCTCTGGGGAGATTTTATGCTGATTGCGCGGGTTCCGAGTCCACTGTTCTACGACCACGTCCGTGTAAACACTTGAGTAACACTTCTGTATACTTTTCCCCGTTTGGAAGCTTCCTATATGTCTTCTCTTGCGTCTGTTTAATTCGCTCTACGAAGGAAACGCCTAAATTCTTGACGGTATCTTGTGTTGTTTCCTGTGATAAGATTTAGAATGTTCACTCTCCGGGGCTGATAGTGTTGATCAGGCTCATGGTAATGAGGTTCATGTCTCTTTAAGACTGAGAAGTACTGCTTCCTTAGAAGAAAACTGGTCGGAGGATCAACATGGGAACGAGGTGCAGGTGGTCTCAACTCTTGGAAGCTATGAGTGTCTAAATTCAACATGTTGATTTCTTACTGGCCATTTATGCGCTTTTCTGGCTCTAAGCTTGATACTCTCGGGGCAGTAAGAATAGGTCATGGGGTGGCCCGTGTTCGAACATGCGGCACTAAAAAGTGGTGGGTGGGGGGGGGGGGGTAGAGGGGTCCATTGTGGCATCATCTCTGGGATTTTGCAGAGTTCTTCTTGGGCAGTGTCGGTCTTCGTTCTCTTGTCCACAAGCGGCGTACCCTTGGGAATAGCCACAATTTGAGGCAATATGACCCTAAAGCGGACTGCGAAACCATTGGGTTCCGTCAACCTTTTTGGGCTTTCCCAAATTTGCTTTGGAATTCAGTACAAACCGTAATTGTTTTATGTTGAGGAGGTCTTCATGATTCCATCGCATGCGTTCGAGCGATCGACGAAAATCGTCTGGTACAAAGGTTACAGCGATTTTATGCGATACTTCGTATCGGGAAAGTTACGCATCATCATGTGAAGAGTAGGCGGTGAGAAATTATTTATATAGGTCAGTGGCTACTACGATGGCTTTGATAGAGTTTGACTTTTTTTGCATAGTTCTTGAGTGCCGCTCGTTGTTTGTGCTGATTAGATTCACGCTTTCCATGTCCAAGACCTAGCCTGCATTGCTGATGGATGTATTTAACTTCCGGGTGGTCACTGTTTTTAAATTTTTCCTTTTTGCGTCCTGGCTTCTTTATCGTATAGTCGTTGACCTCCGTTTTTATTAGGGTTTGTAGCTCGCTGCTTATTATCTCCTTGATTCGAGGTGAAGTCAGTGCTCCATTTTGTGAAACCTGCTTCTTTGGCACTCCTTTCAACGGTCCGTCTGGCTGTGCTGTAATTTTGAGGTTTTTTTTTGATTTGGTTTTATATTGCTCTAACAGTCTAACAGCAGACCGCACATGTCTTTACGAAGAACTTTTGATGTATTGCGTCCATTTCATAAACTCGGAAGTGTCTATTTGAAACCCAGACGAACGTTTCAGTTTCTGAGGAGAGGGGATTGCAGTGCACTCAAAAACGTCGTCTTGTCACGATGACAGATGCAGACATCCAAAAAAGCAAAACCTTCAGCTTGGCTAGCAGTACCAACCAATGTGTCATAAGGACTCTTCTGCTGCTAATTTAATTTGTGCGAGGGAGGATATTGATGAATCCTGTTGGGGTATATATTGTTGCTCATTGATGTCTCAGGACACGCGCATATGGAAAAAGTACACATGAATCATGAGTACTTGTTTTGAATCACATGAGTCTTTGAATACCTACCGAAGATATTTCAATAAAAAAATCGACCGACTCAACCAACCGACTCAACCTCAACCACAAAAATAAGATCTTTCCCGCAGGGTAATTTTATCTTATGCAGCACCTGCATAAAATTAAGATACATACTCAAAAATTTATATTCCGTTAAAGTATCAGGCTTAATTTTAAGGAGCGCATGCACGGCACCGTACCTGATAATTAACTATAATTTGGGGTCATCAATCAATGCGTTAAAAACATGCTTTTAAGATGCGTTCAGAGTTTGGTCATACATTCATATATGTAAATTAGATTTACCAAAACAGTCTTCCAAGACGGAATCTCTTCACATATTATATACGCCTATGCACTGTTTCCAAAGAGAAAGAAATGAATGAACATACACACATACCGAACGCAATTCCACTGAAAAATCAACTCTATATTTAATTCATGCATGCATACCTGTAGTAAATATATTTGAAAATAAACACCAAACATCAAAGATGGTGCATTACACATACTCGTACTGCGTACGAGTATAAACTGTTTACTCACTCGACCAGAACATTTTGTATAAATTGTACCTTCCAAGTTGAAAAGATCAGAATAATGTTAATACTAATTGGTAATGGTCATTCAAATTATGTGTTGTAATGGCTGTTGTACTAAATTTATATCTCGTGCGTGATTTGTAAAAAGAAAAACACAAAAAACAACAATGAACACCGGAGATTTGTATTCCATCTATCGTTGTTTATGAGCCAAGGCCGTTGAGCAATTTCAATACGAATTAAATTTGGATATCAGATCAACCGGGTGTTTGTTCGAAATAAACTGTTCTCTCGCGGAACTCCATCAAACGCGAACGGCTATTGCATAATTCAAGTCATGTTGTGAAACGTTTATGGGAAGAATATTTGGAAACACATACGGCTTCCAGGTAGAATTTCAAATTTTTGGCGCCATTCGATTTTTGACGGTGAGAATTCATGCATCAATTTCTAAGAAGTTGTGTTGGAGAGACAGAAAAAACAATGGAAACCACATTTAAAACAGTTGAACCTAGAAAAGGATTCACTGATGTATGTTGAATTTTAGTGGAAAGATATGTTTTCAATGTTTTTTGTTTTTCGTATTGAAGGATAGTAGTAAGCTGTCATCAATCTTCGTAAAATTATATGAAGCTACAGGATCCATCCTATCGATACTACTAATCGACATATAGAGCCGGCACAATTGAAGACTGCTGAAGTTTGAAAAATTTCGGCACCTTTTATACAATCTTATCCATTTAACGTGCCATTTTCATTTGTTAACTTCAGAAAGTAAAAAACCCAACAAAAAACTGGAAACAAACAAAATTGACACTCTCAGCATGGCAAGGAAAAATTCATTTGGAATCAACTTTGGAACTCAACCGTAAAAAGTATCAAAGAGATCCATCAACTAAGTACATATCGACATTTAATCTGATTTTTATCTACTCAGTCATCCATCAACCATCGCGCAACCAAAAACAGCCCATGAATTTGCAGAAATTCAAGACGTTTTGTTGCTTCTTTTTCCACGTCCTTTCTGCTCTCACTGATTCGAGTTCAAGTGTATTCCACAATTGTCCAATGATGGAACAATGGAAATATTTAATTAGGAAATGATCTTTATTTTTCCAGTTTATTTCATGATTTAATTTGAGTGATTCTCACGATCATGAAAAACGTGCTTGACCAATAATCGAAAGAGTGCTGAGATTGAGGAAGTGGTTTCGGTTCGATAAAGAGTAGATCTAAGGTCGATAATTATCTCAAAATCCATATAAGACCGTTGTAAGATTGAGACGAATAGCTCGAAATAAATTAGACAGAAGAAAAGTATCGAAATTATAAGATTTAAAATGACGTTTTCTTTTCATTAGAACAAAAAATAGGAGATCTGATGGTTTTGTTCAAAATTTCTCAAGATGGCGGCGGCTTAACTTTGCAAATAGCAACCTATTCCGTGGCATGCCTTTTATCTAATTTGTTTGCAATGAATCAGTGCTTAGAAGTATGAGAAGTTGCACGCGAAAAGGACACAAAATATACTTTAGGTTGAATTTCAATAAGACCTCGACAGCATGTAGAAATATATGCGGATTGCATTTTCTAGATTTTTTCATATATTTCACTGAAACAGTGATTTATTGATTGCGTCAAACTCGAAGTCTGCACATGAATCCTCAAAGATTGATTGTGCCTCTATTTCTGGTGCACCTAGAGCGGTTTAAGCAGACCAATCTTGACCAAGACCAAGCTTTAGTTGTCCTTCTTCCACTTTTTGACAAGGTTCTAGCTTCCTGGGTAGTCTTTTCTCATGTAAGATAGTGCCCTGCAAATATGATACCGGATGCGTTGATGTCGCCTCCTTCGCAATGTTATAGAATCTTCACTCAATAATCGCTTTCAAGTCCATTCCTATGCAATTATCTCCGAGGCTACAATTCCTATTGACGATTCTTATGCGCATCGTTGTAGCCCCTCCCTATAGAAAACAGTTCCGGGTTTTTTTGTCGACTACTCTCCGAGCTCAAAATTAAGTTTCATCAAAGACGTCGAAATCCATTCCAAAGGCTCTGTAAATTAATTTCTTACGGTTAAATTGAAAGTTTCAGGACCAATGATCTTTGATCATTGTCAAACTCTGTCAAACTTCTTGGCAAAGTCAAAGTTCTTCTTCTTGATAGTTCATTTACTTTTAACCCAATTCATCTTATTTCTGCGCATCCAGGCACCTAATATAGGGAACCTTATAGTCCACCCTTGTTGAGTGCGGTACAACATTATAAAAGGATTCAAGCTGCGATCAACTGTCAACTGCCATGAAGACTGCTAAGTTATGGTATAGTGCAGCCTATGATACAAGGATTGGTATCATCTACCAAGTATGCCGTTAGGTACAGAGTTGTCCGAAAATTGCTGACATCTATCTGTTTTTTTTTTCATTAAAATTTATGCATACATTATAAATTAGGCTCTAATACATCTTTGACAGCAACAAATTTTTATCTATAATTGATGCAATTAGGCGTTTAATGTGTAACCTTCATTGTTGTCTATAAATCCACAAATTCTTTTTCGAAAACTTTGAGTCCTAGTTCAATTTTTTTGAATCAATGTTGCCTGTTTTTGCGTCAAGTTTGCCTAAAGACAATGTCCTTTAAGCTAGGTCACAAGTTGTCAATTGGGTTGACTACTTCCTGCCTAGGCTAGCTGCATGTCAAACATCATTGCATATATTCATAAGCTTGGGATCCATCTTGCATGAAAATCACTTGTTCCCTACTCGGAATATCCTCGATTCTCTGGGCATCTTGTCCTTGACTCATTGAACAAAATCTTTTTGAATCTTCGAAGTTTTTCTATGTTAGTAATTAGTTACTCTGCTGTGTATGTACTCTGCAACACCAGAGGGTTGATCGGATATATCCCTATAATTTCATTTTGACACGTTTCTACCTTATTGGGTCCAGCCACACCTGTCCAAAAACTCTCAAATATTGCTTCTAAAGTGTAAAAAGATGTAGGCGCGGTGGCTTCATCATGCATCATTCGTTCTCTATTTGAAAAATTTGTCTGGGCTCTAAAAAAATTGTTCTTAAGTCGTTTGGCATACTTTTAACTTCTTCTTTGGCTTCGATTCCTCAATGTTTTGCAAGGTTGTAAGTGGCACTCTGTTGCCGATAGGCTCTGCGAAACCATGGGCTCGATCAACTGCAATGTCACCCTTGACAAATTTTTAAAAATTTTGGGTGCTTAAGAAGTTTAACTCCTCCTTGATAAGTTTGAAACATTTTTGGGTATTAAGTTGCTCCATTAAGGATCGAGTACCTATCCCTGGTATATATTGGCACTTTTTCGAATCTTTAGTTGTTTTTCAGCAGTGCAAACTACTGAGTGACCACTGCTTACTATCATTTTATTATAACTTCCAACTTGAAATTTAATATTTTGACAATCATGCTGAGGTTGTAAACCAACGAATGCAGAATTCGGATTTCTAGGGGCTTTTGAGCACCTTGAGAAGGCATTTCACTCACAAAAAAAATTAATTTAATAATAAGAACTTTGTGATTTTGTAAGGTAGGAACACGACCCTTCCCGAAAATACCTGACAGTGAAATTTCAACTTTTCTAACTTGTCTTCATTTTGACGAGTTGAACCTCTCTTACGTCAAACAAGTGATTTTTCGCAGCTCTTATAAGCCGCTTCTAAGGTAATGGAGTTTGCACCTAAAACTTATAAATAAAACCTTGTTCATTGTAATTAGACATAGAGACAATAGACATAGTCCATTTCAACCTGACCCTTATCCTTTAACTTAAATCATTGTTTCAGCTTATTCATTTAAAACATTTCTCAATCTTTCACAGATGTTATTAAAAGGTACATACCTTATAAAGAGTTATAAAAAATTTCCCATACGTTTTTTAAGTGCTGATGTAACTATTGTCTTAATAAAGGATGTCTTAATAAAGTACCTTTTAACCTAGTTCAAAAATATCGGAAGCTTTTGGGCAACTTTGAGGCTTCAATGCTGCATGTCAAATAACACTGTAAAAAAGGAGACCATCATCAATTTTAAATGTATACCAGGCTCGTTAAGTTAAATATTCTCTTTATTTTGCTACATAACTAAAACAAAAGTAATACTATAAAAGCCACAAAAAAGAAAAACGGTTGAAGAATTTTATATATGTTTATTCCTATTGGCTAAACAATCTTATATCTATTTAAACCTATGTATACCACGTAAATATAAGTTTCATTGTCATCTTAGGCCGGTGGCAAAAATAGATGAAAAACATTCTAATTATTTAGGAATTGAATTTTGGTTTACCAACGACAATTTGCATTAATTTTGAATTTTAAATTTATTCCCAAAATTAAAAATGTTCAAACTCGATTGCACCCAGAAACTTCATTTAGTTTCCAGAATGAAGTTTATAGAGGCAACTTTTGTGAAAAAATGTCGAGAGCTCCGTGCATAAACTTGATACGAAAAACTAACGAGAAATCTAGACGCTCAAAAAGTATTAAGATGGTCAAAAAGTGAAGATACATCAGTGCAATGAATAATAATTAAATGTAACAGAAAGGTTTAAAAATTTGGTGTTATAAGAGTGATATGTCACAACTTCTCCGAAAAAAAGCAGGACATCACATGCATAATAAATGAAGACTAAGAGAATAGTATTCCAGTAGTCTAGAGGTTTCAGTGGTCTAGTAAAGTAAAATGAGGGCGGGTATAGTCCAGTTTTGTTCAAGAATAAATCAAAATCGAAGATCTATAAATTATCATTCAAAACATCCTTCAATTGTAATGACAACAAAATCGATATCGTAAGAAATGAGGAACTGGCTAAAACTCAAGAAAACAGGACATCAATGAAGCAATATCTAGTAACAGAATATGTAGTAATAGTAATATCTAAAAGCTGTCACATGAACAATCAACATAGGGCGAAGATACAAGCAAGATAACTTAGGACATTCCGATTTTATTCCTCCAATTAATCAAGTGTTGGTTTTTATCAAGCGAGACCTACTTTTAAATTGACCGATCATGCTTGATATGCATAAGGTACGCGTTCCAGCTGACTTGAATGTTGACATGGCAGATGACAGAATGTTTTCATGCGTCACAGAAGCAATGCTGGATGTTTGATGTAGGATTCCTATTTTGTTTTTAAAACAATAATAATGATCTTAGAAATGCATTTGCTTTGTTATGTCCATGTGTATCTTACAAATTCTACAGGTAATGAAAAGTCTTTTATTTCGCTTGAAATCTCTTTATTTAATCCCTTAATAATCCGCAAGTTAAATCTAGGCAGCTAGTATCCTTCCTTTGTATTTTGGGAGCACTTTCCCGACCGTAGTTAGTGCACAAAATCTGTGTGATCAGCATGAGCACCGCTACCATTCCGCTCTCTGGGAATACTCCTTGCTCCAGGGGAGAAACTTTAGACATCAAATCTGGTCATGGAGCTTGTCTTAGCCTCATAGTCAACTCTGCTTCCTCAAGTTCAATTTTTGTGAAATGTGGACATTGTCAAGGTGTTCCATATTTGAAAGAACTCTCTCCCACCATAACTTCTCTCATTTTCTCTACCTTTTATGAGCGGGATAATCTTTGGTTGCTCAGGTTCTGCAACAATCTGAGTTATAGATACTTGTGTAATTTAAGTTTGGCCTATTCTATAATAAATCACATTTATTATTCGTTAATACGACATTGGTCTTGAGAAGCTCTAGCCTACATCTCTAGGCTGAATGTTCTTCAAAGGATATAATTTGCCACTTGGCCTCATCAGTAAATGTTGTCGTTGTTGGTTTTTCTTTAAAATAAAATTATTGCGTTTGCTGATAGAGTACACACTGGTCGCTTTTGGTCTTTGCAGGGAGTTTGATAGTTTTGAGTGTGATTATCAGGTGACCAGAAACAACAAACGACAACTTCTTCATACATTCATTCAAATGAAAATATTTTTCGTTACTAGGAAATCTAGGTTTTTCAGTGCATGGTCTCTCAATGACTGTCATTGATTTTCAATGACACAATGACAATCTGTCAAAAATTCATTTGCCATTATCGCCTGCATTATATGATGTTTATAGATTTCGATTTTGAGACGTTTAAGAACCGATGATTTTGACGAACGCTAACTTCAATGTTGATTATTATTCATTCAATTTTTAATGTTCGGGTTACAGCGTAGTTGACATTTGGAGCCATTCACGCGTCAAATTTGCTTGGCAGGACAAGGACAGGAATGGATTTAGATCTAGCTTAGTTTCAATTTGCTACACCTGTAGGAGCTTGTATAAAGTCTTTGTTCAAAATATTAGGAATCTCATCGTTTTTATGACCTTTTCAAAATTTTCCTTTATGGTGTCATAAAAATTGGTTGTCCTGTGTATACTGCCAGCAACCGAGAGAGTTCTAGCTGGAAAAGGAGTACTGTGGCTCGAACACACCGAAGTATTATACGAAGTATTACAAGCCTGTGAACCGGATTTTTCTTCCATACGAAAGTGGCATCAGGATCAGATCGCCGAAGGAATATTTATAGAGGATATGGGACTGAGGATTTTACCTGCCAACCTACCCTTTAAGTGTTCAAATTAATGACCAAAATGCACAACGCCGAATTGAAATTTGCAGAAAATCTTCAAAATTAATATGTATTAATTAATTCAACAATAATTTTCTGCTGTTATCCTCCCTTTAAAGCAAAATTTAAGGGATTTTAATTTAATTTTCAAAGAATTCTATTAGGCGACAAATGCAGGTAAGAAGCGATAGCACAAAATCACCAGATTGTTCGGGGAAGACCATATGAAACTTGTGTAGTGAGTACTGTGAACGATCATCCAACTATTTTGATTTGGTCTTTCATTTCAGCAGGAGGATGTGGACGGCTGTATTTTCTTAACGGGCAATGAATACTCTCCAGTACTCTGAGGTCACATATTAGAAGTTTGTTGAGATGCAGTGGAACCTGCGTCGTAATCATGCATGATAGTGCTCCAGTACGTGTATAATATAATTGATAGCGCCAGTCTCCCTGTTCTTTCATGACCTGGCCATTCCCCCGATTTGAACTTGATCTGAATCTATTAAAAAGACATAGATCGTCTTGAAATTCAAAATTTATGCATATTCTAATCCCACCGAAATATATTAAAGGAAACAATTTGTAATACATGGGAAAAGGGCGGAAAAATAAGGTAAGATAAGGGCAATTCTGGGAAATGCTTCGACGGTATATCCGCGAGAATAAAGTTGGAAATAAGAACTAAGGGTGGTCTTAAGAAATATCAGTATTGAGGCAGAGATTGTACGTAAATTGTCATCCATAATTAGGCAAGGAATATCAAAACTTTTTTCTTCACTTTATTGTCGTTCCAAAAACGAGTTTCTTGCAGAAATACTAGTGTATTTAATAATAAGGGACTATATATTCACTATATTTCCAAAGCTACTTGTCCATTGGACCTTAACGTAAGATTCATTGAAAAACCCAACTAAAGTCACTCAATTGTTTCATCGTGCGCAAAATGGGAGACGTAGACTTCACAAGGATGGCGGAGAAGAATCTTTACCGTTTCATTTTACGTGATGTCCTTAAGACTTCTAACTGCTGCATTGCAGATAATGCTCAATCTCGTGCCACTTGAAAGTTCATATTATTCAGCATCATTGCCTGTACAAGACTAAAGTTCAAAAATACGTTATTTAGCCACCCCAAACAGGGGACCTCTAAATTTTGCGTCAAATTGCGAGGATGACCGCATTCAAGTTGAAGGGTTGTGGGTAGAATTCAACCAGTAGTGGACACAAAGAACCTATAAACGGTCAGATGATGGCCAGGCGCAGGATTTCGTATCTGGAGGTGAAAGCGTAACCTAAATCAATGATTTCAAAACAGACCAAGGAAGTGCCGTCGGTATCTTCTTTCGATATCCTCCATAACTCAATAAAAATCACAAACGAGAGTCATACCACAATTTTCCAGTCGGAAATATTTGCAATAAAAGCGGCTACAGAGGTGATAACAAGTAACCTTAATAGAGGAACAAATATGATCTCGGTCCGCAAGGCCTGCAGGCGCTTACTTCTACTTGTCCACAATTACCGGACAGTAATTAGACCCTCAAAGCCAGAACAACCGGAGAAAATGTCAGTTTTGACATTGGTCCTTCATTTTCAAAGAGTCGACAAAGGTTGCGTTCAAACAGCAACTGGAAAAATTACGCTAGTGTTCTTAGGACTTAAACGCAAAATTCATTGAAAAGCCCATTTGTAGTTACGTGATTGTTCTACCATGCTCAGAATGGGAAACGATGAACGAAGAATTATAGAGAGCGAACTATCTAGCAAGAGCAGGATCAACCGACCAAATTCAACCAAAACAGACGCGATCAACGTTCGACTCGCAATCGTAAAAAGGTTTTCTAGACCAAACCCATAATCCTTTCTAGACCAAAAGAAACAGATACGGCTTAAAAAACAGGAACAACTGCAGGATAAGTTGAAATCTTTCGCCTTACCTTTACAGAACGGGTAACGGGAGTAAGTAACGGGATTTCAGTCAGAGATTCTTTCCTCTGCGCCACCAGGCGACCTATGATGCTCTTCTTTATAAGAACAATGGTTCACACGTAATGTCGCACGCAGTTCCAATTGTCTTTAGATGTCATAATCCAAAAAAGCATGGCTATTTACCCGGAGAGCTGTAAGAGGAGTCTGGTCCATCTTATGCATGCGAAGAAGGACGCGCAGGTATCATCTGCCCGTGTGAATACCCAAGACTGTGAATACCCGTGCCCACTGAGATTTTGTGTCTAGTAATAATCAGTCTCATCATGCTACTGCACAACCATGGGCCCCATTCACTGATGACCAACTGCCTCACTTTTCGTTTATCCATGTGTCATGTATGCCACAAGCTAGGGTCCTTCTTTTTCCTCGTGGCTAAAAATGCTTCGTTCTCCACGCTGCGTAAGCAGACTCGCATTCGCTTTTCAGCAAGGAGCACTTGGGGAGACCATCGTTGCGATAACCAGTACCGCCGACGCAGAGACAGTTCAAAGCTCCTTATCTTTTTACCTGTGCGAGACGTCCTCCATACGACTCCTTACTAAGAGCGTCAGCCTAGATTTTGGAGCTTTACAAGCGCACTGGATGCATTGCACTCATGAGTAGACGTCTTTTGTTCGAAGGTGGTCCTCAGTGTTGGCCATAAGGCAACTGCAAGCCGTGCAGCCTTATCTACTGACGCTCGGATCTGGTCAATGAACCTCATCTTCAAGTCAGTCACTAAGCAAAGGTATTTTATTGATTTCTTCGACTCGATGATCGTTCTCCACCCCGAATGGGTGACGACCTCGGTTTTTCCCAGCGCTAGACTAAACCCAGTTGGTCATCCAATAAATTGAGTTGACCTGTTCGACAGTACAGCGATCAGACTCCTCGATTCCTCTAATAGGTGCAACCTCAAAGTCTTATCGTACGAGATACTATAAATGTCTAGGCCAAGAATGGAATCTTGCGTCACCCCAGAAATCATATCCATTCTTCGCCGGCTCCCAAATGAGAGATGGGTTACCGGTTTTTGAAAAAGTTTTCCAATTGCAGCGTCAGATATTCCGGCCCCCTGAAATATTCCAGAGCACCGAGAAAATCCAAACACTCAACAGAATTGAAGGCATTCCTCACATCCAGTGTTATTAAAAGTTCTATTAGCGTCTAGGGATGATTGTTGGCTTCTGCCTGCTTCACCATCTCTGTTATTACATCGATCGTGGATCGTCAAGCCTTGAAGCCATACCATAGCGTAACAACAAACAGCGATAACACTCCGACCATCGACCAATCTAACGGATTTTGCAGAATTGTATTAGTGTTAGTAAAAATTTTTATTTTTTGCTCGTGTTGTTTACAAGCCAAATGTAAATAGATAGACAAAATAGAGAAAAATAAACATTTTTACGAACACCAATGCAACTCTGCAGAATTTTTTGAATATCGTTAGATCGGTCGTTTGTTCGGAGTGTTAGCGCTGTTTGTTGTTACGCTATGGCCATACTGCTGAGGAAAAAGGTGACCACCAGTAGCTTGTATGGTCTCCCCGAGACCTCTCTCTCTCTGATAACCTTGACGAGCACTTTCTCAGCGACGTTCAGCATACACAGGAGCCATATGCAGATGGTAGTTTTGGATTCCCCTTACCCTTTGCTGATCAAATAATTATAATAACAATAATATGGATGTTCCTATCCGTAAAAAGGATGAAAACAAAATAAATATTTCGACTCTTCTCATAAGAATGATGAAAGGTAATTTGTTTGCCAGCGTTGGTCAGACAAGGTCCCTCAAAGAGCTAACACTATAAACTTAAAAATGAGCGTCACAAGAACTTCTTTTTTCCCAAAAAGTGTTAAGGACGTTAACACCAGACTGTTTTTTCTCAGAAACATTACTTTTAAAATAAAAATTACATTCAGAATAAGATCTAAAATCAAAAACTGAGCGGATGAAGATGAGTCGAACTAGAATTTACTACCCATTCAATTTATTCGAGTGGTAAATTTTCTTTGCAACATGTGAACATGAATATGTTGCGGGCTACATGTCAGTCGCATACGAGCAGTCGTAACGTGAACGTCGGCAGTACAACGTTGTATCTCACCTATGTTGGGTTCGATCTTTGAAGCTCATCTTGCTCCATTCGATTTAGTACTAAAATAAACAATTTTATTTGCTCTTAATTAGCGCTATCGTTAAGAATGCAATTCGAAGTGGTTGATACGCAGAGTGCGATAAATACACCTGAAGCGCGACAGGTGATCTACTGAACAATTAAACTACATATGGATATTAGTGATCATATGACTTGTTCTGTTATTTTATTTGCGTTGCGTGATGTGTAAATTTTTGAGAAAAAATTTAAGTGCGCGCCAAAAAATTTTTTATTAAATTGAGATAATAATGTCAATGTTCATGGCCCCTTTCTTACTGAATTGTATGCAGTAAATAATTAAACGTAGTTAAGATTTTTTTCTCTTTTAAATAACGTGTTTTTGTAAATTGTTTGTTTAAACTCAACCATTTGGATTTGAAAATTTTTTAGGTATTTTAGCATTTAGATTGTGTGATGTAACACATCCGTTTCTTGATATGTGATCTGTGATTTTGTGTTAAAAGTGTTAAACTACAGCGAGGATTTAATGTTAGTTGTGTGCGGCTTGTTGTTTGAAAAAAATTCAATGAAAATTAGTCTTAAGGTAAGTTTGAAGTAATTGAAAAACAAAATTAAAAAAAAAGAAACTCACATAAAATGAAATTCTGATTGAAATGAAAGTATCGATAGTGTGAATTCGAGATATTGATCTATTTAAAGAACTTTTTTTCAAACAAGTGGGAATTGCTTTTATTGATTCAGATCTGGTAGCATTTCGGCCGCGCGTGATACTGACCAAAACGGGTAGATATTATATGCTGCAGTACGATATCCTCGACGAGCTTACTCAAATTAAATGGGTCCTTCTGCGGAGAAAAAATTTCAGAATCCATAAGAGTGATTTTTCTTTTAGTTGAGAAGTGATTAATTATGTTTTCAGGATAAGGAACCGACAAAGCTCTGACTTTCAATCAACATATGTTAGTGGCAAAAGAGACGAAAATTTCACTAATGTGCATACACCAACGGTTTCCGAAGCTATTTGAGTGTGAAATGTAAACTAGTGAATCCTAGATAATCCGACAGGGATTTTCTGGGTATAAAATAAAACCTAACACATGACCATATGAGAAAATTGCATGCAGAAGTGGGGAAAGCAATCGAAAAAAACGAAAAAACCAGTTTACCAATGCAAGCTTGGTTGGTAATAATGACCTTATTGTCTTGTTGAGTAGCGAATCCTTGCCTGATTCACATAGTGGACGCTAGGTGTCTTAAGGTTGTATCGTTGCAAATGCAACGGGCTGCAATTTTTTCACTTTTCGAAGATTGTTTTGAATAATTTGATTTGAAATTTTGGTAAGTTTCATGCGCATTTTTGAGTATTTTGTACCATACAAAGTATTCATTTCATTTTAATCAATCAATGAAGACAGCTTGACCGCTTTTGGTCGCTTGTGGCGCATTTTTAGGTCGTTCTCTGTAGAATATGGTTTTCGAGACTCAAAAAAAGACCTCAAAACAATTATGGGAAGATTATAGCATATTGTCCTGTGTTCACAAAACAACCAAATACACGAAATATTTTAATCATAGGTATTTAGATTCCTCGTATAAGTTTGATTTAGTGCGCTTGTTGCAATGTCGGCCTAGATTCAAAACGAGCGAAATAATTAAGAGTGTAAGTGAAGCTGTTGACAATTATCACTGAATTCGGTCATCAGATACAATTTCAGAAATCTTATCAGTAAGAGATATAACAACAAGCTCGGGAATTTCATA
Source organism: Stratiomys singularior (assembly GCA_954870665.1). Taxonomy (NCBI): domain Eukaryota; kingdom Metazoa; phylum Arthropoda; class Insecta; order Diptera; family Stratiomyidae; genus Stratiomys; species Stratiomys singularior. The sequence continues at coordinate 105,191,897 of OX940880.1, forward strand.
ATTAAAAATCAATACCCTGTGAAATTTGTAGCTTTGGAAGGGAGATTTGTTATACCAAAACATAGTTTTGATAAACATAACTTTTTGAGTTCTGAAGCTTACAAACGCCTTGAAAATCCTTTTGATTCATTCGAAATGTATACTTTTCGATATTATCTGTGCATACTACAATTGCTCATAAAGACAAACACAAAAGTAAACAAAGTAGGTAAGTTAAACGTTATCAGTAGAGCTCTCAAAAATTCGGTGTTATCACTCCTCTCGTGATAGAATTTTATACTATGATTTGTTGTGAATAAATTCCAACGGTTAAGAAGCGTGAAAAACAGGCTTTCACTCGTGTTAGACAATAGATTCAATCTATCTTCACATGAAAGAAGTAAACTTCTGAACTTTGGAATATAATCTTCATACGTCAGTATACGTCAGGTAAATCCATAATGCATACTAAAAGGATTGATTAAATTTCAAAACCGTTTCAATGACACCAATTGTTAAATATTAATGGAATTAAACAAGGTTTGTAAAGTAATTAATCTTGTACAAAGTATTTTTGACTGGCCAATATAATGCAGATATGATTGGTAGATGGAAAATCAATTATCAAAACAATAAAAAAAACAGGAAAAATTGATTTGACCGTGAAAATGAATTCCGCAGATAAGGAATATTATATAACATTTGAAAGCTCAATTAATTATAACCACTCATAAAACAATCATTTTTTGATTTGCGTTTCACAGTGAGTGAAGCAAGGAATACATATTATGATGCATAAATTGTAAACATTGTAGACATTGTCAAAGTAGACATGACCAAAAATATATTTTGTGGTTGTTGTTAACCTAGAGTCTTTAGAATTCCGGTTGACGTAGGAAGGCTTAGTAGGTTTGGACTATAAGCGCAGACTATTCAGTCTTTGAGGAGTGCCGTCAAGCGCAACCTGATCAGAATTTTATCGGAATCACAGTTGGGGAGACGCTCATGACAGGTTACCCTCAACCCTCACACGGTGAGGAGCCTAGCCTTGCCTGTAGCGTGGTGGTTCCAGTTCCGAAGACTAGAAAGTACGGTGAGCATTCACCGGTTGTGTTGGAGAAACCAGATTCATTAAATAAAATTGGGACCTGGGATTTTTTCTGATCAAAGGGGTGGAGGTTGACACATTGTTTCAACCCCGTCTACGGAGACTGTGGAATTAGGCCAACTGGGAAGGTGTTTTCGACAAACACAAGGAAATATTGAGAAATACTTATGTCAAGCTGTCAAATCCTTTTGTAGTCACTTCTTCCCCCGGGTGCTGGCCAAAATCGGTTAAAAGAGATTTTTCAGTATATGATTACGTAATTCAATTCGATCATGTCTTCGGAATCGCACATGCTTCACTTAGGGTGGTACGGGATATCACGTCTGCTAAATTTCGATCGTTTTGAAAGATGAGTTGCAGAAAGTTCCTAATTATAAGCTCCTTTCTTCAACATTTTCAAAGAATTAAAGCACCTTTTGGAATCGACAACATAAGAGTCTCAAAATCAAGAAGTTTACAAATGTCACATCTTACACTTTTCAGGACCTGCATGAGCACCAACAATTGATTGTTTAATTTTTTAAAGTTATGCAAGTTCACTTTAAATCGGTTATACCTTTCCACCATACACACTATAATTCGCCTACGGTTACCTTCCGATGTTTTACATTCTACGATGAATGATTCTCTCACATGTTGGGAGGTTAGACATATTGCTGCTATAAAGGATAAAATCTGATCACTACAAGATTACTTTTTCAGGCTAACAGAATGCTTGTCCGTCAAATTACTCCAGCATGAACCTCGTTTTCTAACGACTAAATGCACCTTCAGGTTCCAGAAATTGTTTCATCTTCTCTAACGCGGTGGCAGGAAATGTAAGAAAGGGTATGCTCCCAACTTCGCCGCTTCCGTATGCATTTTCAAGTCTTCAGAACTGTCCAAACATGAAATGCTATACGAGTCCATCTGTCAACCGTAATGAATATCTATACCCATGCGTTTCCCAAGTTAGACTCACCAATTTGGCTTAGGAGGCTACCGTTCTGTTTATTCCATCTATAGCAGGCATTAACCACCTCTCATGTGTCTGGAAGACCATTTCGTATCGCTATTATTAAGGTCAAATCAATAAAATCGAGGCCCATTAATAATTTGGGCCACGTAGAATCCGTTTCATAATGCGTTCGATAAGCGAATCTTCGCCAATCGCTGAGAAGAGCGTTATCTCTGCTCCTTGGTGAATGCTTCAGTTGCAGAGCGCAGTTGCTACGATCTGGAGCAAGCAGGACCATGGTTTTCATTCATACGATTGCTAGCTAACACTGCGTACCGGATGATGTTAGATGTGCGTATGCAGTTTGCAATACTTCTTGTATGTGATCTTGTGTTCTTCTATGATGTTACTCCTTGCTGAGAGGGTTGCCACATAATCCTGATCCATAGAGTAGCACGGTTTCACGACGCTGATTAGAATATGTCACCCTGCTATCTGTCCAGAGAGTTCTATTATTTATGCTGCAATTTTATCAGCTGCTTCTCTAAGTTGCTCAGAGGAACTCAGCTTCGAGTGCATCAATACGCCTAGGTTGGTTTCAGTGCTACCCAATTACTGGTAATACCTAATTTTTTGTGACGGAACAACCACTTTAGTTTTTTTAGTGCTAGGTTGGCCTCCCAAAAAGTCATCCAGCCCCTCAATGAGTCACATCAGTTTACCTAGTCTGAATCGCCCATTGTTGATTCTGCATAAAAAGTTCAGCACCACAACATCATCCGCAACATCAACATCACATCATCCGCAACACAACATCAGTCCTTCCTACGAGATGTTCTTCGGGTCAGATCCGATGATGTAACTCTGAGTGACATCCAGTTCAATTACTACCCTCTCAATCACCTTTCTACGTGCAGTAGAAGGTGTAGAATCCTTCAGACAGTCTCTCAGAATCCGCATCAGATATTCTGACTCTTGGGAAAACTTTGCAACGCTTCCAGGCTATCGACCCTTATCAACTTAGTCGAATGTTTTTTTTGAAATTAGGAGTAACGCAGCGAACGATTACTCTCGCACTCTAGATTTCACCACTTGATCGAGGGTTGAGAACCTATTTCGCGTCATACTGACGTAGAGATAGGTCACGAATAGCAGGAAATGTACCAGCTAGTTCTTCAAGCATTTGACCTATATCTCCAGCAAGGTAATAGATGGTACGCAGACAACAAATCGAGATGTTCCTTTCTCCTTTCTGAGCACCACAAGCCTCTGCAAAAACTTCTTGACGTCGGCATACCTTTAGCGTCAGGAAAAAAGTAAAAGTCAGGTAAAAATTAATAGACCATCTGCAGCATCAGCTAGAATTCCATCTTTCGATGAAAGATTTCCACTTTAAATCTTTGTTAAAAGTGGACATTTCAGCGTAGTACACAGGTGGAACTGTGTGACTGCACCTGCTTCTTGTTTAGTCTGTTTCGTTTTCGGATTTTGGGACTAAAGTCTGGTTATTGCACAGGATGCTCTGCAGCGTAACGATTCCCTTATTAATTTCGTCAATTGCTTCGTTATCCTGCTGGAAGACAGACCCATGGAGTCAACAGTCTCCAAGTTTTTCACACATCGAATGTTTTTTGGATAGTTTGATTTAAAATATTGGTAAATTTTGTTTATATTTCTGAATTTCTTGCACCCAACCACGCTTACATTCCAGTTTAATCACGTACTAAAAAGAATGTCAAAAAATTTGACAGCGTAGCGTTTGCAACGAGGTAGATATTGAAATAGCGATTCTGGACAACTTGGAGCTTAGCTTTAAGGAATTCGGCAGATTAGTTCTATGTGAGGGCTCCTTCGATTATTATTGATTGGAAGCTCGTTTAATGGATGAGGATTTTAGTACGAAGAGAGTTGAGCGACTTTTGATTGAGTAATGGGTACAGAGACAAAATTGACTTGAATGCCTTAGAACTCATATGCTCGATGTGGTTTTTCGACGTTGGTTTTCGATCATATTTTAGACCCAAATAGGTCAATTCTTCGGACCAGGGAATCATAAGGCTAAGAAAACTTATGATTCTTTTCGACAGCATGGTCGAATTTAGTTTTCTGCTAAAGAATATTGCCATGCTTTTCTTGACATTGATATTAAAGTTTCACCTGTAGAAGTATTGGTAGATTATTTCTAGAATTTTCTCTGAGTGGTAGATGACCTGGTTAGGATTGTTACCAAAGGTGCTGAAGCAGTGTCGTTCACAAAAGCAGCTAATTGGCAGTTTTAATTTGTGGGTATGTCAGATGTGTATATATTGAAAAGTTTTGGACTCAGTTATGAACCTTGTGGAACACCAGCAAGAGTAGTTTTCATAATGGATGTTAATCCTCGAATTTTACCATTGTATGCTCTATCACTCAAGAAGGATGGAATTAGTTTTCGAATTAGTTCTCGAATTAGTTCGAATTAGTTTCGAATTAGTTTAAGGGTACTTGACTCTTTGAGCTTGTGAACTAGGCCGTCGTGTCAGAAAAAGTTTGGTATTTAGTGCTACTATTATGTCTTCGGAGACACGTAATAACTGGTGCTCTGTTGAAAATCCATGCCTGAAGTCAAAATGAGGGTTAGAGGGGATTTTATTGTTTTAATGTAATCAGTCAACCTTCCCAAATCCAAAAGAGTTTACAAAGTGCCGGACATAAGGTTATCGGACAGCAGTTGTAAGTGTCTTGAGGATCTTTACCAGGCTTTAGGACAGGTATTATGCTTGCGTGTTTCCAGCAGTTTGGAAAGTGCAAGGTTTTAAGAATGAAAAGTGTCGAAAATGAGATTGATTAGAACTATTGCTTTCTTTTTCAGATTTCTGAGCGCTATATTGGGTATTCCGACGAATTCAGGGGCTGTAGCTTCTTTTTAACCCAATAATATGACTCGTTTATAAAAGAGCTCCGCAAGGTTATAACGGCGGTATTTGCGTCGCTTTGCATTGATTTTGCTACTCTTATTTCTGTCATGTTGTTTCTTATTCTATGGGAGATATTGTGGTGTTTGTGGAACTTATCAGCAAATACCTCTGTTTCCTTTCACTGGAATGAATCTGGGTACTATTGCCGTCGCTCAGAGCATATGGAAGATCGTGATGTTATAGTTTCAGAATTTTTGTTAGCTTCCTGACTTATCGTGCGATGTAGTCAGGGTTGGTGCCAACATTATTCCAATGGTTGTTTCGGAGGTTCGTTAGTTTATACCTTGATAGTCCTCGTTAAATAGTTTACGTCGGTCTTCACGGACGAGTCACGATTTCTTTGCCACTGCCGCCCTAGAGAATTACATACTCGCATCATGTTTTTCCCTTCATCACCGGGTTGGTGATCACCATCAACACATGATGTGGATCCTGTTACTATATTTTGGTATACTATTGGCCTCCAAATGGTATTTTTAAGTTCCTCTATTTTGTGTTCTTTTTCCTTTAGATGATTTTAAGGGATTCAGACTTCTAGCGTTCGGGGGTGCAAAGACTTAGAAATAATTGAAATAAAGCGTCTTGCAAACCAATTTGGAGTCTTTGAGGAATCGAAACCTGAATCCAACGGACTTTTAAAATCTCTAGTAGAGTGTTACAAACTGTACATTGTTTATAATGTGAAGTAATTTTTGACAAGCTTGGTGTGGTTTGGGTCCGCGGGTCTTGCTTTATTGATTTCGAGGACACGTTTTGACTATATGCAGCCATTTTCAGTTCGGACCAGCTGATTTTGGCCTGCGGCAACAAGCAAACGAACTTCAATTTTTGATAATTTTCCATTTTATTTTTTATAATTATATTTTTATCGCAAATTTATCACTCAATCATGAGAAAACTAAAGATCCCTCTAACAAATTTTTTAGAACGCCTGTTACCAAATACGTGTACACTTTATGTTCTGGTTGACAGTATGTATTTTTTGGATCCACGGAGATAAAACAAAATGTATTCATTTGACTGCACATTTCTCACATATGCTAAGACGTCAGTGGACGTTTTTTTTGCATTTTCTAAAATTATAGATTGTCACCGTAACGTCCAACTTCCTTTTCATGCAAACAATATCTTTGTGAGGAAAAAATCAAACTGACAACTTATTTACGAGACTCGCGCCATCCAAATTTGTTTTTTTTTTTCTAATCACTAAATTTTTTGCTACGTTTTTTATTATTTGCTATTCAAATCGTCTAATATCGATAAAAACTCTGCATGTACGAGTTTTGCCGATTAACATTCAGACAAGACTAAAGATATACGTAGTGAGTGAATAAAAACTCAGAAATCACCAACACACGTCTTGAATGGCGCAAAAGAAAACGCATTAAAACATTTTCAGAAAATTATAAATAAAAGCGTTCAATATTTCTCGTTGCGTCTTTGCGTTTTTCTCAGATTCTCATAGAACTCAATCCAATTTATTTGAATAAAAAAAGGAAAACAAAAATGAAAAGTTTTTTTCATAACTTAATTGAAAATTCTATTCATATTTTACAGATGAAATAAATCACTGTAAAAAGAATTTTAATTGAAAGTACATCCAAGATAGTTGTTTTGAAATCTTGCTTAATCACTCGAAAGTGGAAGGCTGCAAAATATCTTGAGATTCTGAGTTCATCATGTGCAAATGGTGGTGAAGTCAGTTGAAAGTTTTACTACAGAAATGACCTTAACCGAGATCATGAGTACGTTTCAATGTATTCCTCTAATGTTTCCACTGAAACGTGTATGATTTCACAGATATGTCCAACACGGGGAGGGAAACCATTTTCTGCGGTCTGAAATATCTATCTTTTCAACAACATCTTAATGAATTGGCTGTTTAAGGCTATAGTGATTGTCAATTATGTGGGAGGATCATTAATCGGCGGCTTAGAGCTCGCAAAACAAGTTTCTTTAGAATATTAATTAGCAGTGGAGTAACAAGAAACAAAAAAATCTGAGATGAACGCACCTGCATCGCGAATGGTCAGATAAACGTGCTGTAGGTTGTAGTAACATTAAACGGAAATCTAACAACCTCGCAGCCATCTTTCCATTATTCTTTTCGAAAAATTGCCTCAACATTTCTGAAATATCTGAAGCTCTTTCGTTCTCTCATTTTCCACTGAATTTAATTTTATTTTTTTTTGTTGTCGAAATTAAAACAAAATAAACGACCAAATTCAATAAAGATCTATCTTGTTTGCCATTTCTTCTGCCAAAACGGTTGAACTTGGCGCACATCTATCCAAAGATACTTCTCTTTTTCTTTTCTTTTCTCAAAAAAAAGGTGAAATCGCGCGGCCGAAGCTAAACCCACTTAATAAGCTCGCGCTGCTGCTCTTGATCATCCAAATTCGCCCCCCTTTTCAAATGATGATCGCGCCAAGGCGATGATGCTGGTTTGCCAAAACTCACGAGATGATAGGCGATGATTTTTCTTAGCTTATTTCTTCGGCAATATGTTAACAGTGAAAATTTAGACAATGACATTGACTCTAGGCTAACGTGTGATGGTCTATAGCTTTTCTATATGCGAACCCGTCGTTTTTTTTTGGCCACATAACCCGATCGCCAGCTGAGCTTCTTTTTCGCGCGGTTTATTTGGCGAATAGTAAAAGCTTTTGGCGTTTGAATGCAGATTTGGCTGTTTGGTGGAGGGTAAGACAAGTCAAGGTTGTCTTGCCGACTTCAAAGAAGATTGGCATAACGAGCCAGAAGGCAGGCAGGCAGGCATGTGAATATTTAGTGATTTTCTGACTTTTAAAAAAGTAGCAAAAAGATAGTTGAACGGACAGTTGTGCTGGAATACAATGAAATGATGTAATCTAATTCCTTAAAAATCACGACCGAGACCTTAAGCAGGTCATATGTATATGTTAGGAATGTCTTATTGAGGTGTGCTTTACTTGAAGAAAATTTGACCAAAGGGGACGGCCAAGGTGCGAAATGGACTGGATATGTTTAATTTATTTGAAGCGTTCGAGCATGTCGCGAATTTTAATAAGATATTATGAGTTTTATCGTCAGATAATCGATAAACCAGTTCAACTTTTGAATACTTGATTAATTTAACAGTCTTCACGCTGAACCTCTTCGAAGATTGGATGTATGTATTCATTTATTTATTTTTATGATATGCATTTATCATAAAAATAAATTTTTAATTTGCCGGACTTCCTCATGACACGTCTCAAGATAATATTCAGTGGGTCTGGGTTTGCAAGTAATGTTGACGTGAGATGTTTTGTCCTATATTGTATTTCTTTCGCAAAGTCGGAAATAAAATGAAAGTTAATCCTAGCCATAATCAAGTAAAATCCCTACTTTAAATTATGCAACCAACACCTAGTAAACAAGGAGAATATAATATACAGTGACTGCAAAAATTATTCGTTCACCTGTGAATCTACCGCCACAAACACCAAACTGTTTCCACTAAAATGATTTTTATTTAGACCGTTTATATGCGTTAATATAAGTCAAGAAATATTATAAACAAAAATTTATTCGGACCTTATACGTAAACAATAAGAAAATAATAAAAATTCTACTTCACATTTATGCATCCAAAAATTATTCGCTCAGTTAAAGATCTGTCTCAAGTAACAGGAGATAACGGTACTTGATAGACAAATCCATGGAATTTATTCACTTTGTTTCTTGTTACCATTTGAATTTTATCTTACGTTTCACGAGAATGGTGCAAGTCTCATCCTAAAGTTAAAGTGAGCTCCTTGACGCAGTCAAAAGAGCCCTCGGAAAAAGGCAACTGTAGCTTCTCTCGAGTCTATGGCCACACTCTAAATTAGAGACATTGACTGCGTTACGGATCTGCTATAAGTAGAAGACGCTTTAAAGCGCGAGTTCCTTTACTAAGCGAGACGATATTCAGGTTGACCAAACCAAACAACAGGGGTAAACGCGTGGCCATAGTTGACTTCACAGATAGGGAAGCTGAACAGCTTTTAAAAAGGAGGAAATTTGAATAGAGTGGATTATTTATCTGATAAGGCAAAGACCGATACCAATCCGGTGTTTCAAGTGCCTTGGACCGCACAGGCAAGTAATGGAACCGATAGAAGCTCCTTTTACTACAATTGCTTAATTTGAAACATATCCCAGGTACAGGGAAGTTCCGGGTCTTCCAAGAAGCCCTAACACTCAAAGCCAAAGTGCTTCTGCAATGATTCACATCCTTCAAATTAATCTGCATTGATTCGCTCGAAAAGTTTGCGAGAAACAGGCAAGGAAAGCAACATCACACCAGAAGCTCAGCAACAAAATATCCTGACAAAGCCAGCAGAGCCTCCATCTGGGTTTGGAACAGTGCACACCTCCAACTGCAGTATCAGCGTCGAGGAGATTGTTTTGTTTGGGTTCGGTGTGCGGGAACTACACTCAGTGTATATCTGACACCGAACGAATTGTTGTCATCCTTTCAATTTAGGCTCAATGCTTTGGAGGACGCTGCTTCGAGTACAGACGGCCATGTGCTCTGTGGATGACTTCAACGCTAGAATGGGTTATGCGTGAATCACATGTTCGGGGCAAACGGATTGGACATGGCAGCCAGAACTGGGTTCGTCGTATTGAACATCGACAGAGCCCTATTTTCTGTTGAAACCATACCTGATATGTCATTCGTTTTTGAGTTCGAAATTGGAGAGTGATAGAGGATTACTCGGCCAGCGAACACCAGTATAAACGACTGAATTCCAGGAAGGTGCTTCTCAGGACAGTGTGACAGTCTTCCGCGATCCGTTAGATTATTGGGAAAGCGGATGCCGAAGGAGTGTGTTGAAGTACTAATGGCACGATTACCGCTGACGAAAACAACGCTGGGGAGTGGAGAACCTGCGGTAAAATATGTGGTGAAATCAACTATGAGAATTTTTACGTCTGCCTGTAGGTCTTCCGTGTGCTCCTCCGAAGATCTCGGCACTACAAGCCCAAGTATACTGGTGGTCATCTGAAATTGTCGAAACCGAAGGGAATGTCATAAACAGCGACGAACGGTCCAGCGAGCACGGACCTAGAAAGAAGCATGTACCCCATCAGTAGCTTATAAGTCAGCTGGAAGACGTCTCCACAGACTCAATAACAGCAGCAAGGTCAGCCGTTAGCAAAACTTGATGTATGGCGTGAAGAGAGGTCTGAAATGAAGTCTGGGCAACAAAAAAGTGAGGCGGAAGGTCGGTGTCCAAAGGTTGCCTCACTCATATAAGGCAGAAAAGATGGGCGAAATTATGCGAGCTCTTTTCTTTATCCACACTTTCATCGTTGCGTTAAAATTCCGTTGAATTCCACTGTTCATGTTGCAATACTAATGGAAATTCTACTTTTCACCAAGATAGAATTGAAAAAAAAAACAGTCTTGGCGATGAAGGCAAGAAAGACTCTAGGACCAGATGAGATTCCAGCTGTGGTGTTACAGATGGTCTTTCACTTTTGCATGACATGCTCCCCAGTACTTTCAGTGCATGCCGGTGCGAAGGCGTGTTCTCCGAGTGCTGGAAGGTGGCGGAGCTGGTTCCAATAAATAAGAGGAATGGGAATCCTGAGTGGCCAGCTGCATACCACTCATTCTGTATGCTAGATAAAACTGCAAAAGTTTTCTAAAAACTGGCGTAATTTGTGTTGCGGGAGACTTACTAATAAGGCAGTATGACTTCAGAGCAGGTTGCTCTACCATCGACACAACCGGAGAAGTGGTGAGCGCGATCCAACATCTTATGGCACACAAAACTTCCACACGATGCGTCGTCCTTTTGGTTACTCTGTGTGTTCGAAATGCATTGAAAGGCGCTATATTGATGGATATTCTCGAAGCGTTTGAGAACCATTTTCAAGTCCAGTATATCTGATAAGGATTGTGAGGGAATATATGAAGGATTCCAGCAGACTCTACGACTAGAAGGAAGGTAGCCGAAAGATGATACTTACTTAAAGTGTCGCTCAGGGTTCCATCTTCGGCCCGGACCTGTGGAACATCTCCTAAGACGGACTACTGCGGCTTGAACTGCTGGATGAGTCACGCTTGATTGGCTATGCGGACAATGTCGCGGCGCTAGTCGCTGGACACACAGTCGACCATGCGCAACTCAGAGTAAATATGCTGATGCGGTTACTAAGGGATTGGCTTGCCGCTCATGAGTTCAGGCTAGCACTGGAGAAAACCATATTGGTTTATCCTGACAACGAAGAGAATATCCCGAGTAAGAGTGTTGGGGAAGTGCTTGTTGAATCGAAGTCAGCAGTGAAATACCTGGGCGCCTTAATAGCCTCGAAGATTAGTTTTTCCTAATAAATCAGGGCAACAGCTAACAGGACTGAAGCATGTGTAACGGTATTCACTCGTTTAAGGGCCATCATTGGTGGGTCCACCACATAAGGGAGACGACTCCTAATAAGTGCTGTGCAGTCGTCTATACTCTATAGGTCAGAACTATGAGACCGCGCTCTCAGCATGAAGTTACATCGAAAGTGGTTGGCACAACTGCAAAGAGAATGAGCGCTACAAATTGCGTGCGCATATCGAACAGTCTCCGGGAAGGCAGTGCTGGTAATCGCAGGGGTGATATCCATTGCCCCCCTATGCGATGGAGCGCAGAAATATTTACCTATGACAAGGCAAAAACAACGGAGATGAGATTACCAGGGACGAATGACAACGCAGTCTTAGCGATTGCAAATAATCTTGGGAGCAAGACACAAATAGAAGGTGAACTACACGCCCGATCCCTGATCTGAGGCCGTGGCTCAATCGATTGCATGGTGAGAATGATTTCAACTTGACCCAGCTTTTAAGCAGGTATGGATGTTTTCGGTCTTACCTGCACAAAATTGACAAGTCGCAGTCTCCTGGCTGCATTTTTTGTGCAGAAGAGGTGAATGTCGCCTGTCACGCGTTCTTCTCTGGCCAAAGATGCAATAAGTGGCGCGGTGACCTCCTTAGTGAATTTTGGAGAACTCTGCCCGGAAACTATGGTCGGCTTAGAACGGTCGGCAAATGGAATTGCGTGGCACAGTATGCTCGAACAGTCCTGACACTTAAAAAATACATACTGGGGAGGAGTTGTCGGAGAAAGAATGCCTTCCAACTCGTCTGTCATGGGAAAGACGATGCAGTTTCAGCACTTGATATGCAATATTTTGAATGGGGCTTTTAATGATATCTGTTTTCTGTTTACTGTTTTCATTTTTTATTTATATGATGCGGTCAAGGATCATCTTTATGGTGACAAATGTTGCCTTTTGCAGCCATTGTTAGTGCTCAGTTTTGTATCAGTAATTGAGAAACAAAGACAATCTTTGAGACATTTAAATTTTCAGTAATAAGTAAACTGCTTGTCGATAGGAAAATTGATCAATCTTTGTATGAAAAGTGAATATATCAAAAAGAAACCGGAATTTTACCTTGATCATAAGATTCTTTGAAAATTGGAAGATCTTCATTAAACTTTTTGACCGAAGTATGTATGAAAACGTGTTCCTAAAACATTGATTTTCCCTCTCACTAAATATGACAGTTGGAGGCTATACGGGTAAAAGATTTAATCTTTCAATGTTCAAACAAAGTTTATTTAACTTGGGAGGAAGCATACTCGGGATAAGCTTCCTTCAACCGAACCCGTTAAAATTTCCATAGAACTCAAAATAGGCGGTTGCAAATGTTCAGGTGAGGAGGTATCCCAAATGACTTTTGAAAAGGTGCCAAAATCTCGCAAAAATGCAAGAATCGATTTGAAAGTAAGCCAGTCATGTTTCTAATAGATCCTGTTATGTCTTGGGGGTTTAATATTTAAACTAAATGATTATGAGATGGTGACTTTTAAAGGAATCCATTCATTGCATTCGTAGCCCTCACAGGGTTCTAATAATGAAGCAATTGAACAGTATGCGTCAAATCAAATCACTGCAATTGTTTGGGCCCCAGGCAATCTATCTAATAAATCAACTTTGTCTCAATCTTCATAGGCATGGAAGCAGTCAATCTTCTTCATCAATTCACTTTGGTCGTACGAGGAAATTAAAATTGTGTCCTACAAATCAATTGGCAGTCAATGATCCAACGATGAGTTGTTCCAAAGAAGACAAAAAATATAATAAATGTATGTTAACGTATTTTGAATAGTCCGGCATAAATCCGGCTCTAGCCCATATGCAGTATTATATTATATATACACACATAGATCACGTCACGTATGTTTTTTATGGTTTTAATTAATTGGAAACCTTCAAAGCCTACGAGAATTGAGTGAATGGGTTTGAAATAAAAAATTTTCATGAATGAATTTTCATCGGAACGCGCCAGATGGTGGTGAACGTAATAAATTCATCAGTTTTGAATCATAGCTATTCCGGCTGCGGTTTTTTTTTCAGTTTCTTACCAGAAACTAATTATTGTTAACTGCTTGCATAAAAATTTCAAGATGTTAGTTGTCTTAAGTTTTTGCTGTTTAATTAAATCACGGATTAGCTAATTTGGGACTGTAAGCTATGAATATTCAGTAGTTTTTATTTTTCTTTTTTGAATAATTTGCTAGAAAAAATGCAGGCACAGCATTCAAAATGACTGACAATGTTGATGTTTTTCACTGGGGAGGGTCTTATGAATTATAATAACAGAGTAATAACTGAAAAGGGTAACTCAGATTTGAAGCGTAGACAAGTCAACCTCCCTGTCTGTCTAAGAAATGAAATGGGTAAAGTTTCGTTTGTATAGGCAGGAGTATTTTTCCGCTGATTTTATAATTCAAAAAGTTTGATAAACAAGTTAATTAGGACTTTGTAGTGACCGTTGATGAGCGTTGGGTTGCCCAAAGTAAACACTTGTATACTGAATTGTTATGGATGTGACCGTCAAAAAAAGGATGCAAAAGTCATGAAAATCTACATCAAGAACCTATCGTTGAAAATTACTAAAATTTACATTCTTAATTATCTATCAGATTTTCGCGTAGCATAATGTTAAAAAAAAGAATCAAACAGTGCTTATACAATCCATTTATTTAAGGATGAATATACGCAATATTAAGTGATACAAATGCTGATTAAGAATGCTCAATTTATTAAGAAATTGAGTAAATATTTGATTGATACGATCTGTTCGTTTTTGCATTTGAGTTTAAATTTCAACTTAAATTTTCATTTGAAATCACATTGGCTTTAAATTATAAATATCTATCATTTAAACATTTAATCAAGAATGGCACAATTAAAAAAATTCGTAGGCCAGAGGTAATCAAAATGCACGAATTCATTCGTTTCCAATCAAGTGTGCATAACCATGTTATGACTGAGTTAATGAATGACGATATTTGATAATGACGCGTGTTGAAAATTTCCATGATAGTCTTAGTTGACGTAGGAAAGTAGTAAATTATCAGGAAAATAATTCCAGCGACTTATTGAATATCACGAATATATTAGTCGATCTTAAATATTATTATTATACTATTCAATATGAAGTCAAAGATAAGAACTTTTCATTTTAAAATAAAATCAAACAATAGCACACAATCGAAACAGTTTCGGTTTATTGCAAATGAAACAAACCCCCTATACTAGAAAATTAAGTAAATTGTATAATCATAAGCTCTGTCAGTCCATTCATATATAGAGAAATTGTGACTGCAAAAAATTAACATATAACGAAGTTGTGACGTATTAAAAAAACAGCCGATGACTGAATGATTTGTTTCTTCTGACATTTATCAGTCATAAAAAAACGATGTGTTTGACAAGCCGTCAAAAAGGACGTCAACATACGTTGTGCGAATGCTGTACACGCTACTCGTGAACGCATTTCGCGCAATCCTGTACATCATTCGAAGTGTCAAGGCCCAGATACAATACTGCGTGACGGCTATGCGCGAACGCGATGCGATTCTCGGTCGTCGTCGCGCAACGCATTCAATTTACAATGCACGCGATGCGAGGAAGAATAATCTTCATATGACAAATGTCAAATTGGTGACGTTTCAAATGAAATTTGATTAAAATTGTTTTTGATTTTTTAAAAATTTGAATTTGTAATTTTCCTTCGTTTGGCAAATAATAGCCTCAATAAGAATGCACGAAATTTTTATTCAAAATTCATTCCGAATAACCCTCCTACTTAAAAAGTAATTAAGGCGTTTGAATTTCAAATTTCATTTAAGCGCCATATTGCATGTGACAAACGTCACGCACCTCGTTGCGAGGAATTTTCGTTTTTCCAAATATTTCTTGCCTCGCATCGACGCATCGCAATCATTGTACGTTTTCGTATACAAGTGCATGTTACGTAAACTGCTTGACTTTTGCTGCGAGACTCTCGTCGTGCTCTCGCATCACCGTCTCGCAGTATTGTATTTCGGCCTTCACTTGCTTCTAAACTTGGCGTTTGCGGTCACACTCTCAATTGAATTTTACGTGAAAATACTAACTTTGGTGTGTACAAGTCTCTAGCCTGCTATTGACTCCCCAATTAAAATAACGATTATAAACGATAAAATAAACGATTTCGCGGTTAAAAAAGGCAAAGTTCTCTTTACCGACGTAAAAATCTTCACGATTGAGAGAGAAATTATCATACCAATTCACGGATATTTGCTCTCACGTGCTATGGAATGAAAGAGCGCGATTTGGCAATTCAACGCGGTGATCACAACAGCTAGCGCGATGACTTCGTTAGGTGCATCGTTTCATGAAGTTACTGATATTTACTTCTGTTAAAATGGCGTAAAAACAAAATCCAGCGTCTACCAAACCATTTCTGGAACAAGTTTTTGAGCCCCTAAATGATACCCTAATTCACTCGACACAAATTGTGCTTTAACGACGTATAACGGAAACGAATCCAAGAGTGGTTGTCAAATAATGTTCCCTATTTTATCTCATCAAATAAATGAACTGCTGACAACCCAGGTTTCGATCCGCTAGACTCTCGACTGTGGAACAAGGTTGAGGGCTTGCTTTTGCGGGTCGACATACAACTTTGAGCAGTTTGAATGCGAGTGTCATGAAGGCTGTACAAAAAATGTTGCTCAGTGGTACCCGTAAAACGATTGACGCGTGAGCCCAGAGATTTCAAGGTTATGGTAACGCGGGAGGCAGCCATTTTTAGTGAATTTTTTTATTGGAATAGCTATGTCTTAAGTCTCTGATGTTTACATTTCTATGGATTTTGCTATTAGTTCGTGCACAATATTTATTTGTTTGATTGATAGAACTTATTGCTATGCTATATATAAACCTTACAAATATACTATTTAAAAGGAATTGTTTTCGAGAAAGACCAAAAACAAGCGAATGATGAACGCAGCATGATCCAGCGGACATAAGGCACAATATAAAATAATTGTATACATTAAAAGGATAAAATTTTTGCTGCGAGTTAAATTGATATTTTTCTATCGAAAGATATTTACATATTAGGGTAAATATTTGACTTAAAGTTTCAACTGGAGTGTTTAGTCTGTGCAGATTTTTGCTTGACACATTATCAGCTATCATGGGTAAATGCTATCTAAATCTATGCTGTGCCTGCATAACCTACAAGTTTGGATGGAATCACATACCCTTCTCTTGACTTACATGACCCAGATTTTCCGGGAAGTGATCAGGGCGCGTATGTCAAAAAAATGCAAGAAGATACTAGCTAAAATTGACGAATTGTTTCAAAAGAGCCAATTTTATATGGAGAAGTACAGAAGTTTATCGCGTATTCATTTGCTTCACAAAACACGTTCTAATTCAACAAAATTAGTGAAAAATATGCAAAAAATTGGTAAGCCTAAAGTTTTTCAAACTCAGATCAGCGATGGATAACGTAAGAAACTCGAACTTATGTGCTCCGTACTTAGCATCCAGGAAAGAAGAAAAGCCAGTAAATGAAAATTTCGAGAGCAAGCACAATAAAAAAAGGACTGAAATTCGCCAGATTTATTAAATTAAAACAAAAGTTTTTTGTTTCGGGTTACTTGGTTACCTATCGACGAAAGTAAAATAAAGTTTCAATCAGATGGTAAATGTTCTATGCAGATGAATCCTAACGAAGACTTTAAAGTCCGAAATTTAGGATCCGTGAAACATGGAAGTGGCTCGGTGATGGTCAAGGGCTACGTGTTTGCAGCTGATTGAGGTTAACTGCGTATAATCGAAAAATCTATAGACCAAAAAAACAACTTGATCATCTTGAAAAAATGGTGGAGAGCTGAAATATTGAGAATGAAGAAATACCGCAATATTTCAGGATAGCTTATAGAGCACTGTATTATTTAAGTACCTTCAGTAGATTCGAGTACCAGTTGTCTGAGTCATCGTTAAGACTATTCTCTGTTGACTGTCACTTGATCTATAATTTTTCTAGAGTTCCAATCCTTTTATATTTCTGTCTCATTTAATTTTGTGCCATCAGTTGATTCTATACTGTGTCCTTCAAAATGCATTTTGCTATCGATGTTCTCAGCTGCTTTTGTCGCCTCCCCTTATTACTTCTTGTGCTTCTTTTTCGAGTTTTTCAAACGCGAGATTGACAGTTTATCCGTCTGCCAAAATATGATTTTGCAAAACAAATTTACTTTATTTTGTAGATGACACTCTTCCGTTCATTTTTCTCTTGGCCTTTCCCATTGTGTTAGAATTTTTTAAGATGAAGTGACTCGAACCCATTTTCTTCCTGCAATATTCTGCTTAGATCAGAATTAAAATTGGTGACTGCTGCCTTTGAAGTATTTTTATTGTGGTCTTCTCATTTGTTTGTATTATATCGTGAATCTAGCTGTGTTTTCCCTCATATTCGTTAACGATTATTTTTATTTATTTAACAATTTATTATCTTATTGACGGTCAGCTAGTCTTCTTAGGTGTTCTTCGTTGTGGTGTACAAACTTAAGCTCCTTTCCTTCTTCTGATTATCCTCGTTCAAGAGAACATATTAGATTTTGGGTATATTAGAGGTTTCTCGCTGATTTCCAGCCTTTTTCTGTCTCTTTTAAGGTTTTTTTTTTCTTTTGACCTGCTTTTTTAGAAGTTTCACAACGCTGCGTAGTTTAGTCCCATGCTGAGAAGCTTCTGCTGTTCTTCCGTGCATACTTAAACGGAAATTGTACTACGTCATCTGGAATTTCCCGAACATGAAACGTCCTTTTTCTTAGTAGATATTTCTTTTTGTACCACAAATTTATTTAGAAACCATAATTTAGACAAAGTCCGTATGCTCTGTACTGTTTGAAAGCACTGAATAAAATGCAAGGGCGGTAAACCGTTCATAAAGGCATAAGTTCCGCAAAAGTATAAGCATAGCATAAAGCAATAATAGCAATAATACTACGAACAAACTTTCGATGGAACGGTACTTGACCGTTTTGTTTGGCAAATTTCCGCTCCGTATTGCATGAAAAAGTCAGCTCTTTCGAAGCTTTTGCGCAACATCTTAATGTGAATATAAGTCTACTCCTGTTTATTTCGTCTCCATCTGAGAGAAGTCATCCGAGAGTGTTAACGCTGTGTTTTGCTTCGCTGTGGTGCAAGCATAGTTTAACCACTTAAAAGCACTCACGCTTCGATGGACATTACCAAGAAAGTAGTACGAATACTCATCACAGCAAGTAAAGCGAGCTTTGCTTGATAGAGAGCTTTATAATCAAACGATATATGTAGGTAATTGGAATGATTAAAATGGCTAGTTTTCTAAGCTTAAATGTATGTTAGAATATTTTTTACCATGTAATATTATACATGAGTAATTGTCGATTAAAAGAAAGTTTTGTCGAATTTTAGTGCGGGATTTCTTCACCATCGTTTTAATGTACTATCTCTAACAAGTTTTGCTTACAAATAAAAATGCATGTGGAAAATTGGAATCGAGTACCGTGTTAGATTGGGAAGATTTGTCCGTAGTGTTAGCGTTTTTGAGTGACATTATGTGAAAGATGCATCATGCGCTATGGTTCCAAGTGTAAGCAAGGGTTTGGTTGTTGGTTGGGTTATGTTATCAGGCTATTGCTCCATGGTATATGTTCTACGGTATAAGGCTCTAATGCGACTTTTACTCGGCATCTTTCGGATAAAATTGGTGCTACCTAATATGCAGAGCGATAATGACTGATAATCCATGAGTCCCTGCTTGATTCCTTATAGAAAGGACCCAGTTCCATAAGGTGTAGAGAAAAGCTTATCGTGTTAGAATGAAACCAATTGTATTTGAGGAAATCAAAGCCAATAGACATTCAATCAAAAATTGTTCCCTTATCTTATTGTTTAAATATTTATACATGATTTAAACTACACAATTTTTGAGCCTAGACCGGGCAGGAAGTAGAAGAATAACAAAAATTATACGATCGGATCACAACGAAAAAGTCCACCGTATTGCTAATAATCCGTCTTAAAGCAAACAGGGTCAAATGTTATCAGATATAACATGTAGTTTAGAACAACAAATTTAGTGATTGCTTTGCTATATCATATCACTATAGCCAGATGCCTTTTTTTGTTGCAAATAATATCTGTAACGACAAATTGCAATGGATGATTTAACGTTTGAAATTACTACGTGACTATTTATTCAACTGAATGGCCAGCGAAATATTGTTATTCCAACAATAATAGTCACCATATCGTTTTGCTCCAATTATCATTAACATCAGCTTGAAGCGTAACATACTATATGTTATTAAACTAATGCAAAAGTTTCAACTATGTTTCTCGAATGCCTTCTTTTAGTTGATATGAACTTTAGCTTGTGGAGTAGTTTCAATGTCCATATGTGAGTGTACCTCATGTGATATGTAAACAATAGCAAAAATTTCAAAATACAAACATGGAATTGTTTAATTTCTAGCAGCGATTGTTAGCATACAACTAATGACCGATTGATTTCGTAATTTGGAACTCTTTCTAGGCAAGTATAAATATATAATACATTGTATGCTTGCCTCAACGGATTATATTATTTATTTCACTACTATACTTGGAATATTTTTGAAATTTCAAAGCAATCTGTATAAAATAATGTTAGATCGTAATGGAATTCGTTCTGAAAGTTTCACCTATCGCAGAATGTAACATGTCCTTATATGAAATATACAGTCAGTCACAAAAATACAAACTCAGTCCGTTCATTTATGATAGTTCAATTCGAAAGTTCAGAAAATGGCTCGCGGTCTCAAGTGTCAAAAATTGTTCCAAATGTCATTTTCAAGAAAATTTCATTCAGAATTGCTTATCAAAAGAAGTTAAGGATGAGCAAGTATCATAAAAGTAGGCCTTGTCAAAGCATCGAAGCAAAAAACCTAAATTTACCGATAACGATGTTGATGGTGGCACTGGAATCCTTATGAAGAAGTCCTATAAATTCAAACGCGCTGACCGTTAAACAAAACAAATACCCCAAAAAATTTGAATGTATAGATCTCCTGAATACTGATACACTCTTTGTTATAAACTCTGTTTGAAGTTTGCATCATTGCAGGTGCAACCGTCTTCAGTTTTTTTCACCTTCAGAATAATAATTTGAGTCTCAAAGTTTTTGGGTTTTTTTGATAATTTGAGTTTTGCAATCGCAGATTTGAATATTCGGGATTCAAATAGGTTTTTTCTTCCAATTTCATCATCTACTAAAATTAAATCATGAAACAATTTGACAGCGATAGTTGCAAGGATACAAACTTCAGACCTAATTTGACACTGTCAAAAAATTTACAAGACATTTTCTATACACGGGAGGACTTTGTTTTTTATTTTCCAATGATGAGCTGCTAAGAAGAGAAATTTATAACTAGGTGGAGAGGAGAGAAGAAAGCAGATTCTCTTGTAAGTTTCAGATAAGAATGTTGTAGAGGCTATGTCAGTTATGATATTATAGGTGTTACGCATAAATGCGGGTACTGCTTCTGCAATAAGCAAGAAGAAGGAAATACTGAGTTTAAGTTAATATATTAATCTACGTTTGAATGTTGCCGCAAGCCAAAATTAGCTTGGTGTTACTTGGGTCCGCTCGTTCTCATTGAGAACGAGTTGAGAAACGAGCTCGAAACGCGTCCTCGACATCGAAATTGCAAAGTCCGGCAGACCCAAGGAACACAAAGTAACTATATTGACTTAAACATATGAAAGCCAGCCGTATCAAATGAAACCAACTTCAACAATCTGGCTTAAATTAATCTTCTCATTGATTTTTAGGTCTCTTTATTTTTCGGTCTCTTTAAAACCGCTTGATTTACTTCAAGGACTTCTCAACATGGTTCTCCGACATGGACGTCACAATTTTCCGTAGTGGTTAGACTGATTCAAAAGTCAAACTGAAACTTTGAGCGCTGTGTTCAGTACTGTTTGACAAGTGATTAATGAAAGTCTGACGATTGAAAGCATGACGACATTATTAGAATTTATCATTAGAATAAGTACTCAGTTTGCAAGAAGCTTCGTGCATTGTGAGAAATGCTAGGTCCATGTAATGAACAAACCGAGCGTTCAAACGCGTCAATCAAAATGAAGGAGAATAGCTTAACTGTCAGACGAATCAAACTGTGTGCCTCGTCACACCACAAGCACAGCGAGTGTTTCGTGTCATTCGCAGCAATTCAGGCGTTTCAAAAGACGAAGTGGAGTATTTGGCATAAAGAGTTGCATTTGAAGACCTATAAGTTTGAACGCGCTCAAAAACTCAAACATTATCATGGTTTTGATCAAACTTTTGCGAATCTCCGAAAACGAAACGAAAACGTTTTTATTTCGGAGTGAGCACATTTCTCACTCAATGGTTAGGTAAATAAGCTCAACCGCCTGCGTCTAGGTTAAATAAATATTTCCTCATGGGATTCAGGAGTCGCTTCCTTGTATTCAGTACACGCTTGTTTGGAGTTTTCGGGCTCAAGACGTGATTGGATCTTGTTTTTTCTTTCAATGACGGTAGATATCACGCAGCTGTAAGTGACATTTGCTACAGGAAATGCCAAAAGAAAAGTACTGGTCCAAGCTGAAGTAAATTTGACATGAGCAGTGCTTGGTTTCAACATGGAAATGTGGCTAGTCACAAATTTCACTATTTAATCGAACTATTGCAAGGATGTTTACTGGATCGACTTGTTTGAACAAATGGTTATGTGCAATCTGACTTCCATTTAGATTTTCCGCATGGGAGTTTCAGGAATTTTTGGTCTATGAGAATAAGTTTAGGACGACACGTAATCTAAGACGAAACAACCAATGCCACATTAAAAACTTAACAGGGGATATGTGTGAGAAAGTTGATATGCGGAATCGGTAAAGAAAACGGAAACGAGTAGGATACTTGAGCGGTAATATTTTTACCAGAAAGACTTTACGTCATTGAAAGTTCTTTAAAATAATGAAAATATCACATGCATAGGACAAGTAGTAGACTTTGTTAATCGTATACATGAACGAGTGGAAACGATATTCGTAGGGAGAACTCTAGGTTAGGACCAGTGGGAAAGCCAAGAAGTGTTGTTCTGACTGTCGAAGAAGACAGTTCATGGCTGCATGAATTTTGAAATCGGAGGACGCGGTCAATGCACCGCGACAGTTGGAGGAACTGGTTGCGGGAAGCGAAGCCTCACTGGCAACTAGTGTTATGACGAAGATGATGACGATTGGTAGTCGTCATTTTCTTTCAATATAAAGGTTGTGCATTGAAAATCTTCATATTGAAAAAACGTGTTGAAGGTTACCGATAACCTCTTATTTAATGAGCGGCATTTATTTCCCTAATCAACGAACAATCAACGTGATCCTATTGTCTGAAATCAAAAGATTCCATACCACTTCTTTCCACTTCTAGAATTTCGTCGGACCATTCTATTGTTCTGGTCAACCGGCGCTCGTCTTTAGGAAGTCTCGAAAACTATTTAAACTATTTTATATCCCTATCAGATAGAAGCTCAGTTTGATGGTCGAATATTCTCGCAAGGCCCAGTTGATGATACCCAGTTTCTGCAATATTGAAAAGATTTAAGAACGTTTTATGATTGTTCTGTATGATGTTGGGTGTGAACTATATTTGGTTACTATTAAATATAAGTGACGCTGTACATCCAGAAAAATTGCAACACGGAACTAAATAAATGCTTAGAAAAAAGCTCGAAAAAAATCAGGTCAAAGAACTATACCAAACAATCTAATATGTAGTACCTATTCTATAGTGCAAGTTTAGTTAACCCGTTGAAGTTATTCGTACGTTAACTTCACAAGAACTAATAGATCATTAGGGTCAGCTTTTTCGTGGTATTTCTGAATAGGTTTTGCAAGCTTCAACTGTCAATTGAACATACGGCGCAAATTAATGCTATTGCCTCTGAATTTCCAGTCACGAATAAAAACAACTCGAACAAAGTGTTATGTCCTCAAGCCCATTCTTCGAGCACTAGAGAAGTTGCACATGGCACAATTGATCTTAGATTATCAGCCAAGCTATTCAGCTTAAAGGAAAACATGAAGAAAAAAATAAAGAAAAGAAATCCAACTAGAGACCTGCGTCCACCTCCCAACTTGATTTATTCAGAATCGTTTGATGACCATCTGGACAATAAATTAAAAGACCTCAAGTATTATCTGTCCATTAGGAGACTTGGATGCCGACAAGAGATCTTATACGAAAAAAACTGAACTGGAATTTCTAAGACGTTCACAGCTCTCAACCATAACTTACCAAAGTCGTAACGGCTTGTAACCGTCGCAAGACATATCACGGCCTGCAGCCTCCGCAAAACAATTATTGTCAACACATATCAGTCAGTCAGTCAAGTAGGGAAGCAGGGATATATATGAGGCAACCTCAGTTCATTCGTTACCAGCACATGTGCAACGTAGGTGTGTTTGCATATGTGCACGCATTCAAAAAGGAGTAATAATGAAAGCTCGATGATGTGCGGAGCGACACATTTCCTTGATACCAAGTTGTAACAGGTTCTAATCGATATACCTTCGGTTAGTCCCTCGGGAAAATAAAACAGGGCTAGCAACTTTGCCCGATTTATCGTTGATATGATGTTAATCAATCTTCGTTCTCCTGGGAAGACTTCTTACTTCCTCTTCCAGTTTGACCGATATACGATAAATTTGGCCAGAATTTCCGGTCTTATTCCTCCGCGTTCTCCATTGCATACTTTATAACCAAGTGCCATAACGTATCAATCACATAGCGATTGTTAGTTAAAACATTTTCCTCTCAATGTACTTGCGCCGCTAGATTCAAAGATGCATGCATGCATGGATGAATGAATGAATTGAACAACAGACAGCCAGTCGACCGATAAACATAGATAGATGGATTGGATAGTAACGTAAAATATCCTCCGCCTTCGCAAAATTTTACAAAGACCGACCCTAACTTGTATTTGCAGCTGCTTGAGGAGCGGACTCTTTTGGCCTTTTTTC
This sequence comes from Stratiomys singularior, assembly GCA_954870665.1. Lineage (NCBI taxonomy): Eukaryota > Metazoa > Arthropoda > Insecta > Diptera > Stratiomyidae > Stratiomys > Stratiomys singularior. Next base: position 105,216,309 of record OX940880.1, read on the forward strand.
ACGGGTTTTCTTTGCGCTAGCGCACTCCAGTGGAAGATTGCACAATATGGTTGAAGTGTACACACATGGATCAATGCCATACGTCATATGTTGAATGTTCTAAGCTTAAGACGTAGTGCAGAGTGACTGAGGTGATGGCCGAGATGTGATTACAGGTGATGGGAATGCGGTTGGAAGTGTTACAGGTCGCTTGGAATGGTCAAAGGTGTGTGGGATGATTTTAAGACGTTAGCACGCTCCTTGCCTAAGTTCAATCGCAAATAATAGTCTTTTAATAGGAATGATGGAATTTCTGGTCATGCGAATGATTACTTTCCACATATCGAAAGCTTTTTCGTCTTTGTTTACGTTCTGTTTATTTTCAATTTTATTTTATTGATCATGATGATGATGTCAAATGTAGTATTTGTACAGCAAATATTTTTTTATGGCTTCATCTTGTCGAGTATGCTTGACGATAGTCAAGGAGTGTACTTTGAGATTTGTCATAAATCTGTCGCTCATCTAAATTTCAAAGTGCCTTAAGAACACCCACGACTATCTTCTACACATCAAAGATACATATATGGTCATAGATTTGAAGACGAAATTGTTGTTGGAAATTAAGGTAAAATTTAAAATTTTGTTTGGATGATTTCTCGTAGAGATTTTGTCATGTTGAAAATGATTCCTACACAACCAACACAATGCAATTAATCGATCATGCTATACTTAAGTCGAATTGATGTGGTATCCGAAAGATAGGATTGAGATGTTTGCACAATGCACCTACATACGTAGGCATGATTTTATCTTATTCAAATTAAGTATAGCCCACTCATTCGTTTTGAAATTGACTTATTGGGATGAGAGTTTTTTTTTGTATTGTGTTTCTTTACTTTCTTTAAGTAAAAAGCTATTAGTGGTCCATACAAACAGCTGAAAATTTACCAATCGATTACGGGCATCAAATAATATCATTGTGAAAGGAAATCAAACTAAAACTGCAGCTACTACTGCTACTAATACTACTACTACTAGTAGGCTATTGTCAGTCTTTCCACCTCTACTAAAATTACTACCATTAGCGGTGTTATTATTCTTATTCCTTCAAGGGTAGAACCTTGAGGTTGCCCGTAATCCAGACGCGTTGCCAAGTCACTAAAAGTACCTCTTTAAAATACACGAATACAGAATCAACGAAAGGGGTGGGGACATACACCCCGACGTGTCAGGGAGGCTCGACCTCGTGTGGGGAGTCCTCAAAGAAATCAGGTAAAATATGAGATCCGAAAAAATCGCTGCCTGCAATATTAACGGTAAAAGTGACCAAAATAGGCGGCCTCCTCGTAGAACTCGGGCCGGAGTCCACGAACACGGGCGTTTTCGAGAGCGCCGTCATAAAACTGATAAGCTCTAAAGCTGCTACCTCGATAATAAAGCCGATGGCCTCTTTAGAAAGAAGAGACATTGACTGTGTTTTGGAAAGAAAAAGAAGATACCATTAGACAAACTCTTCCTACTGTAGACATCTTTAGGATGACGCGGACGCCTGCCAATCCTAGAGGGTAAAGGGTCGCAATAGTAGACATTCCAGAGAAAGACGCTGTGCAACTCCTGGCCAAGGAGAAATTTAAATTTGGCTGGGTTGTGTGCAAAATTAGCCGAAGGGTAGTCCTAGCTCCATGCTATAAGTGCCTTTGCATTGGACACATTTCCTTGAGGTGCAAGGAGCCAGATTTAAGCAAACTGGGCTACAAGTGTGGTACTCCCGGCCATAAAGCGTGAGTGTGCCCAAACAACCCTAGTTGCATTTAGTGCAAACGTAAGATAGTGAAGCCTGAACATCTCGCTCATATTGCTGGAATTGATAGGTTTCAGGAGTTCGAAGAGGGACTCAGCAAGAGAAAATCCAGAACATGATCCAAGTCCTGCAGATCAATCCACACCGTAGTGCAATCACACAGAACTTACTCGAGCAGGTTGCGGGGGCGAAATAAACGCCGTACTGTTGCTGATATCTGACCACAAGAGGGAGGAGGCTGGTTGGTACCGTGCCGATCTGACATCGCCGACACCTGAGTGCAGGATAATATTCTGCTCCCAGTTTGGACTTGTTCCAGTGGGAATGGCTTTGGGCTGATCAGGTGCGCGTATATGGCAGTCATAAGTGTTTATGTCACGCCGAATAAGCGAATTTCATTCCTACAGAGCAAACTCGATGAACAGAAGGAAGCTGTCTCGAGCAACCAAGTTCAAATCCTTGTTGGCGGACTTCAATGCCAAAGTGATTGAATGGGGAATGTCTCATCCAGATCCAAGAGGAAAACAAATCCTATAAATAGTGGCTAGAACCGAACATGGAAACACACCAACCTTTCTACGGAGATGCTGCTTGAAGGCAATGGTTCCCCATACTTGCGAACCGTGAGTTAAAATAGACGTGGTTGTTATGGCACTTTTCTCTGTGTATCCTGTTCGTTCTGATGCTTCATAAGAGGAATGTTCTGTTGTGTCTTAAGTGCCACCAAGCTAGACAGCGCCGTGAAGACTTACAAAATGAAAAACGCTAAGGGGCCAGACAGTATCCCAGCGGAAGTGATACAGCGTTTATACCAACTTTGCCCTGCCATGTTGCTCAGCACATCTAACGCTCACCTGTAGGAGGGCGTTTTCCAAAGATGCTGGAAAGATACGAGGCTTGTGCTGATTAACAAGGAGAAGAGGAACCCGAAAAACCATCTTCATATCGGCCCGTATGTATGCTGAACACCACTGGGAAAATACTCAAGAAGCTCATCAGAGGCGGGGAGGCCATCTGAGCTCCTGGGGTCAATCTCCATAGTAGTATAGCTTCAGGGATGGCTAATCCACGGTCGATGCAATGACAGAGGTGGTGAATGCGGTCCATCGGTCAGAAGCCCACAACAATCACTCGAGGCGGATAGTATTGATGATAACACTTGATGTGAGGAACGCCTTCAATCCTACTACGTGGATGGCTTTGCTCATTGCTCAGTACTTCTTTTTATTCCCGTTCGGGCTTCATGAGTAAAATGGAGTCAGTGCTCTTCTATGGCTCCGAACTCTAAGTTGACGGTCTTAGTAAGGAATCGTACAGAGAGGGTCTTAAACAGGTACAGAGGTATGGAGCGGTGCGGATAGCAGCTGGATACCGAACTATCTCTGAGCCGACAGTACTGGTTATCGCGAGGGTAGTCCCACTATTGCTATTTTCTGAAGAGCGGAAATAAAGAAGGACCAGGGCAGCCTAACAAAAAAAATTATGAGTCGTAGTAGAAGTAGTAGTAGTAGCAGTAGTAATGTAGTAGAAGTAGTAGAAATTGCAGCTACTGTGATAGCTACTGATGATTGGTATAATAGGTAGCATTTGTCGCGCAAGGCTTGGTCCTCGATCCGGACTTGTGAGACATCTTGTACTGAAAATTACTTAGGCTTCAGGATGCGTCACGCCTTTTGACAGCCTAGCGACATTGACACATAACCGGCTGAATCGGGTGTGCGTGCGACATTGAGACACTAATTTCTGAATGCTTCAGTATGTGCGGCTTCGCATATGCCTGCTAAGTGAGGGGCAATAGAAAAAAAATCGCAGCAGTCTCCATGACAAGAAAAAGAGTATCTCCTGACAAGGGACATTTAGTACCAGAAAAACGCTGATTACTCTAGCAGTGGAATACAGAAAAATGCACTTATTAGACTGATGTTTAACAAAGGTCGACAACAACAAGAAATGGGGACCAACTCATGAAGGAGGCGATTCGTAATGCGCACCGTGTAGTCTGTCGATTGACATTAGTCCTGCTAGGATTACGAAGACAGAAGGAGGGCCGCAGGCTTTGAATTTGACCTGAGGTTATGGCCTTATCGGGGGTATGGCAACGTGGCTTTTTATCTTCCCCAAATCTTAATCGAGGTTGGATGTTTTCGGTTTTATTTGCATAAAATTAATAGATTACGGTCTTTCAAGTACGAATTTTTTGCATTGAATAGCAGGTGATATTAACCACTCAGTTTGGCCAGCAAAAGATTGAATAAGCGACCTCTTTATGGGAACTAGAAAACTTCCACACTTTTCTTGTCACAGAACAGTTTTTCGGATTGATGTGACTGACAAATCGAATAGTGTGACACATAATGCCCGGAGAGTCCTGACAATAAAGAAGCCAGACTAGAGCATCAGGAGCCGTCTTTTCAAACACTTTTTTCAATTCTCTTTTGTTTCATTAGAGAAGTGACTCCCCTTACCTAAAGACTATGAAGACGAAGCCACATATAGATGAAGATAAGGCTACCGTATCAAAGATAAATACTGTATATTATATTTAAGTTTAACCATAGATGAAGGTTTAAGAAAAAAAGATCCTCCGATGATATTCTTTGGGGAGGAATAGGGTAGAAGTTGTTCATGATTTTTTCAGGTTGCTTCCCTTAGAAATTTGGTTTTTACTCAGTGTGATCTATGTTTTATGGCACTCAATAACGTAAAGGCAATTCATCGACACATTTTCCGAGACGTCTGTTTGTAAGTCACCCTGAAAAATCTATGGTTACGAGGCGAGATACTTTTAAGAGCCCTCATGTGATCTACCGGTTTGGTTAATAATTTTTGCTTTAATTGACTTGATGACGCTCTGCGGACCCAGATAGTGATCTTCTGATAACGTTGACCCTAACCACCCACAGTTTTTTGAGATTCTTATAAGTCCATGAAATCTGTTGAAAATCCTTATTAACTCACTTAATTCACTCTAGAACATATAAATCTGATCGGCGGAGAATGAACTTATCAAACAAATAAATAATTCAAATCTCGTGTTCTTCGCTAATCTTTTAACAGGCATACAAATCAATGTTTCTTAGTCACATACCTAGATTTGAATGTACCTTTCAAGCGAAACGATTTAATCATCACAACAACAAATCAACCAACAAACAAGATGTCTTCAAGCCGTTAAGCCGCTTACATACTTAGCCGTTACATACAAGCTTTTACCATAATCATATCAACGCATCTAATTTTCTTCTATCTACGCCTATCTACATTCGCTCGTTAAAGAAAGTTGTGTCGTTACCTTGATTTGTTTTCTTGTCGTATTTGTTTCTGTGCATGAGAGCGTCAGTTGTCGCTTTTCATGCTCAGCTAGGATTTCAATTGTAATAACAATAATTATGATAAAGTGCATTTGATATGAGTGTAGATGGCGAAGTGAATCGTTAACTGGATGCCAGCGTTTAGATATGGTCCGCGGCCAAATTTGTTAGACAGGTTGTCGGTACTGATTTAAAGATAGTTAACAGGAGTCGATGTTAGAATTTAAATAGTTAGAATACAAACGACTTCCTGCATTCTGTTCGTCAAAGAGCGTCTAACAATTGTAGAAAGTTCAAACCTAACCAAGGGGATTCGGTTTTGGGAGCTTTTTGGAGAGACGGGACCTATTTTTTCACAAATGATCCTCTTGGACTTCAGATCGCCTATTGCTTCGCATAGCAGCATTCATGTCATTAATTCATTGTCAGGCTACTTGCACTTATAATGGTCCCTGGATACTTAACCTTTAAAACAAACGTTACGCTGGGATTGCTAAGTAGACCTAGATTCAGCAGATAGTGAACGTTCACACGCTAGTGCGCGGTTAGCACTCTACGACAAGAGATCTCGCCGGTGCAGCCTTAGTTTAGTGTCATCCACTATTCTTATTAGTATTATAGTCAAGCCTTGATAAACTTCCACTATCCACGTTGCGATCGTCCATGCGTGGGTAACTTTCACTGATGTACGCACAATACCCGGTCTGTGGAAAAGGCACATGTGACACTAATATACCGACTCGACTCTATGTCGTGTGGTCTGCCAAGTACATCAACAGGCTGGAAAACCGCTTGTTTGGTATTTAAGGCAAGTTGTAACCTGAGATGAGATATATCGCTATTAAACGACTAGAATGGAATGTCAACTATCTTTTGCATTTACACAATTATTAAGACACCAAAAGACTATCGGACCGCCCGCCTTGACTGTTTCATCGCCTAGTTGGCTGCCAGGCTAAGATGTCCGAATTTTGCTTGGTTGTTTGCTTACTTCCATGTCTTTTTCACCATCGTCATCGTCGTTGTCCGTGCCAGTTAAATGTTTCCTTTGTAGTTGCTACGGCCGGTTGTGAATATACTCAAATGCTCAGTCAGGAGGAGGCCAATGTGCTACTTAATCGGTACCATGCCACACTATATTGGATTACCATAAATGTGGAGATGATGAAGATACGATTTTGCGATTGGATAACTATTTGTTTGTAATGATGGTAAACAAAGTTGTACTATATATCGCGAATCTAAGGAGGTAGGAAAAATGATGACCAAAGACTGTGAAGAACCATGTTTCACGATCATTGATATCCGGTATGGAAATGAAATTCTAGGTACATGGAATGGTTAAAAGTGACTAGAATGCATGGCAGGCGGATGATGTTCTGATTTAGGAAGTTGAGGATATTCTATAACTATGGTGAGGACCTCGTTCCTCATTTTAATGGGAAAGGAAGTTCAAAATACCTAGGTGCCTTTCAAGATAGCCTTCTTCCGTGCTCTTGTGCAAAACTTTAAGTTTTCTCCATATTTTGGAATGTTTGCAAAGCATTCTGCAGAAGAAATGAATTATCAAAATGTCCAAAATACTCTCCCAAAAACACTTTCCCTGAGATAGCTACCGAAATTACCATAATTGGCAAATGTAAAGTTCAGTTGCCGTTGATCTGTCGCTGGAGAACTTTGAAAAGTGCAGTTAGTCAACGCGACTTTGAAATCTTGTTGGAAACATTGAACTTTTGATATTAAACATAATGAATGTGTTGCTCAATTTCATTGTTAATTACAAGAACAAATTACCAAGGGAGTTTTCCCAAATATTTGTGGAAATATTAGACGAAATAATTATATATGTGCGCTATTGAGCGCGAATTATTAAAAAAATAATTTAATGATTTTGCGCATATAAAATGAAGAAAAGGCAAGTGTTCTTTTTCAAACCTTTTCGAAATTAGCTTGGAACCGCCATTTTTCTTGTTGGGTATAAAATTTCTGTGAACATCTCGCATAAGACGATTTGTTTCTCGAATATCTGCTTATCGTTTGCCACTGAGGCCTGGGAAGTTCTCTTGGAAAACAAATTAGTAGTGGCGTCGAAATTTGTTATTTGGATGTAATTCTTCTGCTTATATCTATTATAGGTCGATATTTTTACTCAAGGTGGAAAAAATCCTTGAAATTCTGGAATCATAATCTAAAAAGAAATAGTCTCCGTAAAATATAGCAACACAATATCACTCCTTATTTGAAGATTCTTCAAAGTAATACCAACGAACCATACTTTAATGTTTAAGTTTCGTGAGTAAGCTAGAAACTATTATAAAATAAGATATTCCGCTGATATTCTCTTGATCGCTGAAGAGAAATTGGAGACCATTCTGTCAAAACTGAGACCAGGAATATTGAAAAATGCCATCACGTGACCATGCAGTCCTGATTGCTTAAAAAAGAATGACTTAAGAGACAGGAGGAGAAGACAATCTTTTTCTTGCACTCTTTTGTTGACTTTAAAAGCATCCAGTAGTACAACGTGAGGCTGACCCGTAAGAAATGTGTCAAACGATTCCAGAATAAGGTTTCACATTGACAGGCCAGTGTCAAGAACGCTGAAATCAGGTGATAGAATAAAATAATGGGTTAAATTCAAGGAGACTGAGACTGTCCTGTCAAAATTCAAAAAGTGTGATTCTTGATAAAAGATTAGTTTTAGCGTTTAGATTTATCCATGAAGAGATTCCAAATCGAGTCTTTCATGAACGAAGTCACTTTATACCTTCCGAAATAAATACCGAAATAAGAGAAAATGTAAAGTGACCGAAAGGCACTATATCAAAGGACACAAATAGGCAATTAAAAAAAGAGTTAGGTAATATTTTCTCTACTCATACCGTCAAGTGTGATGAAACCAACTTTTGTCAAGATTCTAACTGACTAAAGCTTATTACTAGAAGGCGCTATCAACGTCCAGAATGAGTTATGAACCTTTCTAAACCTTAAAATTCTCTAAATATTGTTGCATCTATCAATTACATATCACCTCCTTACAGTGTATACTGGACCGGATTTATGCGACAGTTGAAGAACGGCTGAGACATTGAATTCCTGTTGAAACAAAGGAAAACTTGAATGGTTTAATCCACTTATTTCGTTGGTTTCGACAGATTAGTTTGATATAAAACACCAAAAAGAGTTAGATTTTATTAATTGAGTTTTGTATGTTGCTCCTGGGACTAGCAAAATTGGTTCTGACACTCTGGCACTATGACACCGTCCATCGTCAAACGATTTTGTATTTCTGGACTTCAAATTCAAATTTCTGGAGTTAAAATTCAAATAACGGTACGTCACTAACGTCACTGAAATTAATTCGTAGAATTATCCTTGTAAAATATTTTAAATAAATAAAATCTAAATAAAGAAATGTAAAACAATCGTTATTTTTCTGTTTTCAGATATGAAAAACGCTGGACCAATCAATTATGTAAGTTCAATATTATCGAGTGGAAATTTTATCTAATACTGCTAAGCGAACGTTTTTTTAGCAAAACCTTTGTTATCTAGTTCAACGATGTTAACGAGGCTTTGTGTACTTTTCGCAACGTATTTGTTTAAATCATATGCTGGAAACTTTTGGATATTTTATAAGCAAGTACTCAAAAATTTCCAAAAGTAACAGTATTCGTGACAGACTAGATTTGTATTTTATCTACCAATCATTCCGCACGATTGAAATTTTACTGTGTTAAAAAAGTGATAATTTTTCAATTGAAACTTTACTGACTAACCAATTTGGTCAAATTTTTTTGATTGTTATGTCGGTACAAAAGTGTTGTTGTCACTATTAGTGACATTTGTTTTTGACATTTAAAGTCTGTTTGCGGATTTTTAAGAAGGTGTGATTTTGTTTAGCATAGAAGTGCCAGTAAATTTTGCTTGTGAGATGAAATTTCGACTGAAAAACATTTAGTATGTTGCAGACGGCTAACGGTAAATCGACCTTATTGCCGATGAATGTTTATAAGTAGCATTAAGACTTCAAAAAATGCAAAGAACGTGTTAATGATTTTCAACGGATTAAATTAAATGCCCAATAATGACTGATACGTCAAGAAAATCTAAAATTGGTGCTCCTTAATTGTCGATTGACAGGCAGAACCTTTGTCGATTTGGTTGACATTTCAAGCGGATCAACTCGAACAATTTTGAAGAATTTTTTGAGGGGCTTCAAAAGGCAAATCTATCGTCAAATTTGGTACTAAGATCACTTAAATTCTTCAAAAAAAATTTCCTTTAAAATATATAAGTTTGTGAACGAATAATTTCAGCCTATTAGGACGACTACAAACCTTATTCGTATGGGTGGGATGTCTTGGATCGGGCCATATGCTTTGCAAATCGCGGACTAAACGAATCAATATCGTATCAAAAAAGGGGCAATACCAAGACAAAGTCGGTCAAAGATTATGGTGATGTTGACCTTTTTTATCGATTAAAGTGGTGTTCGGAGTTATGAGTCCTTTTCGCGAGGCCAACTGTCAACATGGACTATTGTTCCAGTGTTATATATTGGTTTGCTTAAAGCTAGGTTCAAAAGAGAATGAATTTATAGAAAGGCAACTAATGATTTTTGCATAACGATTATACGATCCAAAATCCAAGCATATCCTTTTGTGAACGCCATTTTCATTTGACTCTTTGTGATTATTACAGTTTTTCCAACGGTTTTTCAGACGGCTCCGAGGATATCGTCTGAATTTTTCGAAGATATTCAACGTGAATACCTGCATACCTTCAAAAGTATGCCGGGATTTTTGGTACTCTTCGAGGAGTGGTCAAAACACCAGCACATGTGAGTGCATTGTATCGAAGCGGGGAGAACACTTTGAGGGCGATGAAATTGACTTGGAAGAAAAAATTTTCATGTTATAACAAAGTAGACAATCTGGTTTTAATTGCGTCATTCAAAAGTGCCAGTTAAAATGCTGCCACCAATTCAAATCCTGATAAAATCGTCAAAAACAAAAACAATATGAAAATCTTCAACAACAACTAGTTCATTGCTTGAAACAAAAGCACTCCATTGAAATTATATCCCCTTGGGATTTATTTTTCAAAAGCGCTCGAAACAAAAGATCTGCAAATCGCATGTGTGGAATAAAGTCATATGAATAGCATACACACAATTGCAGTGGATCAAATCAATCCTTATCCCCTTACGTGATTGACTCTTCAAAGTCCAGATCCTCACCAACACTGCTTGAAAATAATTGTTAATTTTTTTACGCACGTTCATGAGCGAAAACTTGATATCTTTTGTACGAGATATTTACATCTGCTCAATGTCAACATTAGACAAAGTTGTTGACGCTATTGTTGTTGTTTTTTTTTTCTTCATTGTTTAGCGTTTTTTTCATGTTGCTTAGGGGTACGTTTTTCGCGATTAAGACAATTACGAGCGAGAAGAACGTGACGCCTACAATAAACAATATTTCGAAGTGGTATTCAATAATTCTAAGCCATTATTGGACTTAGTTGTAGTCATATCTTTGTTGGATCGTTAGATGATCCTTGCAGACCGTATATTTGTTGCCAATTGCTTTTGATCTCAACGCGATTATACATACGTAGATTCCGCTTATTTGCATGCACGTTTCACGTACCATCGGGTTAGAAAAGTTGGCCAGCAAGAACAAAGTCATTTGGATCATGGATCTGTGTTTATTATTTCTGAAACATATCAACGGCATCGTTCATGTGTGATCTAATTGCTATAGCATTGGGTTCCGCGTTTGTTTTAACTTGTTTCAAGATGAAATTTCAACTGTATCATGGTAGATTGCTTATGGAGTGAATGATATAGCAAAGATACTGGCAAAGCGCTGGCTTGCATTTCTACACATGAAATTCAAATTTGGTTTCAAATTAATTCGATGAAAATCGATTCAGCTATTGAACCGGAAACATCCAATTCGTTGGAGTGATTTTTGAGAGGTTCAAGAAATATGCATAAAAAATCATCTTGAGAATTTATGACTTAGAAGAACTACCGAAACGGCTTAACTATACACTTCTGGTTTTTCCAATCTGAACCACAAGAAATGCGTAATTAATGGTCCAAATAGACTAAATGCTTCATGCCTAAGCTTGTAAAAGCTATTATCTGTTGAGTAGCAAAGCGTCTAACCCTTTTCGACTATCAAAAGTACTCTCTAATTTATCGACAATAATATTTCAACGTACGGAAAAGCATAAGATTTCCCTGCCCCAAATTCTATCTGCGTATTGCCTTGAAATAAACTACAAGCACTGCATTTGAGATACAGTGTGATCTACTTCGAAAATGTATCTTTCAACGAACAATATTTACTTGAGAATTTGGAACAAAAATCTTATTTCATCTCTGCAAGATACATTTTTTTTTGAGTACGTACACGCACTGAACATCTACGTACACTTTACACGTACGCGTCGCGCTTTAATAAAAACTAAATATTATATATGAGAACCAATGTTACATTCTAAGATGAGAGATACTTTTCGCCCTGAAAAAGTATCTTCACCGTCGCTGAATGAGGGGCGTGATAAATGTGTTGAAAAGATTTTAATAGCTTCTGAATTCATAACATAAAAATAACAACTTGTTGCTTGAGTGTTTGTTTGACAACACAACCACACGCGCGATGAATAAGATTTAGGACAAGCAGAAAAAAATGTAGCCAATAATTACTTTAAAAATTTGAAAAATTCGATAAATTGATTTTTGTTTAAGATGGAAGTGTATAAAGAAAGAAAACATTTAATTTCAAGCTCCAAAAATAAATGTTTTCCCTACGCGCGATGAAAAGCAGCAAGCTCGACGCATTTAATTTAAATGGAAATTATTGTTTTTGGGGCGGGGGTGTGGTACGGAGGAGCGCATACAATGTGGTTTGTTGGTTGCCTATCTAATTAATTTTGTTTGTTTTAAAATTGTTGTCTGTCAAAATTCTCGAGATTGCTGGGATCTATTGTGGTTAGACCATATGTTGCTTTAAGATTGATGTTTGTTTAATGAATCTTATAGTGCGTGAATAGTGAGTGCTCTACATAGATTGAATTCCATTGGTAGTTCGAGCGGAAGTATAGTCTTGTGATATTTTAAAATTTCACGGTATGATTTTTTGGCTTTTAAGTAGGTTTAGAAGTCATTCGTATCTAAAGTCATCTAATTAGCTAGTATTTTTGCAGTATATGAGCACAATTTTAATTTTAATGTAAAGTAAATGCTAGGTTATTTTCATTCATCATCTATCATGTTCACAGTTGCAAATTCACTCTGCGTCGTTATGTTTCTTTAAATTAAATTCTTGTTCATTCATCCGATTTTCATCTATTCTCCTCACCTGTCATTTCCCACGCAGCTTTTCTACAATTCAAGATTTTTGAATTTTATATAGTTCAAAATAATTCAACATCAACAACAACAATTGCGCCTTTCCATTACACGAAATGATCTCGTTAGACATACAAGTTAGGAGTGCGATTGCCAACGGTAATTTTTGTCTTTTGCTTAAAAATTACTCAAATCTTTTGGACGCCGAAATGCTCGATCCGAGTTCAGCGAGAATTTCAATCTTTTGACATTCTGGATTCTCATATTAAATCCGCTCTTAGGAGGTTGGCCTTGGCCGAAGTGAAAAGGTTATTAACCGCGAGCAGGAGAGAACTTTTGTCGGCAACGGAACATGTCAATTGCGGTATTGGGTCGGGTGTGTTTCAGAGCAGCTTAACTGTGGAAGTCAGACGCGTAGATAGTAGAGGTGATGCTTGACGTTCTTGATGTTCTGAACTTTAAATGTTTATTTTTAATTTGTGTCATGAAGATTTTATTTGAACGCTAGCCATTATAACCCCAAAAGACATTCTTCTTTCGTTTGCATGTCACGTTACTTATTCTGATTTATAAAATTAGTCCCTGTCAACCGTTTTTTTTGGGTTGGGGGGTGAAGGCAATTTACGCCCGGAGTGTGGGACTCCTAGCAGCGCATGCTACCAGACTATCCACTAAACACCCCCCCCCCCCCTGTCAAGAGACTCTAGCCTGGAACCGTTTGACACATTACTTCGGGCTAGGCCTCTTTTTACTTCGCCCTAGGGCGCCGTCAGCCTAGAGAAATCTCCCCCCAGCGGGAGGGGGCAGGATGGAGGAGGACTGCTGGAAAGGAGACCCCCTAGACCCCGCGCCCAGAGTTATCCATTGTACATTTTTTGGCAGTAAGTATTGCCCGAGAGTAATGTGCCACACATGTCCATTTGTCGAAACTTTTCAGCATTTCTCCGACCAGATTGTCTGGAGAAAGCTCTCCCATCACCTCCCACAAGTCCTGCCGCATCCTGTTCCACCTTCTACAATTGAAGAAGGTGTGACATGCGTCGTCCCTTTCCCCGGGGCAGAAAATGCAGTCTGGGGACCGTGATTTACCAATCTTGTGCAATTAAGACTGAAAATACCCATGCCCGCTAAAAAGCTGGGTAAGGTAATAATCAGTCTCACCGTGCCTTCGATTTAGCCACGATCCCACGTCCCCTATAAGACGGGCAGTCCAGCGGCCATTCGAGTCGCCTTCACTTTAGAGTCGCCTTCGTCAACCATCGGAATAATTCATAAATCTGCAAATTAAGTGACAAATTACGCTTTTTGACACGAACATGTTTAAATTTCAAGTGGGAACGGTATGCACAAACCGATTTCAATTAACTTTTTTTTGGATTTTTTTGATTTGATTATTTTTTTTTGATAAATTGCATAATTCCATTACACATACAACCATAAAAAAATATAAAAGACCATAATAAACTACCAAAAATAACGGTGAAGATGCAAACCGCACGTCCGCCTAGTGTATTTATTAAAATTTGACACCTGACGAATAGTTAAAAGCATCTGACCGGCCTTTCAGAACGTAACAGATAAATATAGACCAAAATATAACAGGACAGACATTTCTACACGATAGTATTTATGAGATGAATTGCAAATTTATCTTTGTTTCAAAGAAATTAATCAGCTGTACAATACCTGAAACATAAAGGTCGTACTGAAGCAGGGAGGTGGGCTAGTACCACTACTGTTTAAACTGGATATCATATGCATAAATCTTGATTCGTAGATTAGGTACGCTGCTCGATAAAACGAACCGATTCGTAGCTTATGCCAATGATCACGTAGGCTAGAAAAAACATCCTTCCTCGATGCTTTATATCTGCAACTGTTGATTTTGGGAAGAAGCAGATAGGGCTACAAATGAATAAACTCAGAACAAGAGGCCCAACCGGCCTAAAATTATGTTCAATGACTGAAAAGTAGCATGAAGTCCTCGTTTTCTTCCGTAAACGACGATGAATTTCGTGCATAGTAACATCTCCTTAGTTTATCCTTTTCATAAGACCAACTCCATTAAAAGGAGAGTCGCTTACTATACTTACAAAATTATTGCATTCCAAAACCAAGAGTAACCAAAGGCTTAACGAACTTTTTGATAAGTCAGAAGTCTCCAAGGATGAAAAACCGCAAAATGAATGAAAAATCCCACAATGAACTTATTACGTGCAGTCGATGGAGAACGTAGGAATACCTATGAAAGAATTCAGTATCAAGCGTGAGGGAGAACGATTGCTCGGAAAAGCCCAGAAAAATCTGATGACGATCGATTCACGAGGGCAAAGAAACGCGTTAACTATCATTAGGCTCTTTTTACCTCTAAATTTCATGTGGAGGAGCCCGTGGATAGGACGAGACAGTTGAAGGAGTCATGTAGGCTGGGTCAAGATCTGAGTAGATTTTTAGGATGAAAGCGACGTTTTGATCTGTTGTCGTATTTAGTTTTTTACTTTTAACTGAGGAGCGATGTGTTTTTATACGACATCGTGCATGTAAGAAGTAAGAACCGAATGTGGTATTAAATGGATAGAAGAAGACATTATTTTTTTGTATCTATTGTCTGCAAATGAAATGCAGACCATAAAGGAGAAATGGGTTAGCAGAAGTACTTACTAACATCAAGACAAACTCTACTCTTTACATGAGCAATGTTCAATTTGTCAACTGTCACCCCCTTCGAATATACACAACGGTTCATCTACGTTGCCTTACTTAGGTGAAGTGCTCTAATTTCATGAATACTACGGTGCATATTAAGCTCTTCCTTCTAAATTCCCAAATCATATCGATCACCACACCACCTGCGGGATGACAATAATTTAACGTAGGCCTGGGGTAAACCAGGTGCAGATCCAGATAAGCCTTTAATCAGATTTCTTTATGGGTGCTCTCTCCAGACAAAATGGTTTGATTTTTTTCTCATTAAAAGCCCAAAAGCTGCTTTGCCTGAAGAATGATAAAACCACGATAATGCTAGGAAATATCTTGCTCCTCTGATCCTCATGAGAATATAAGAATCTGTGGATTAATTATGACTTACTTACTTCTATTTTTGAATGTTGTCAACACTTGGAGGATCTGCAAGTTGTCAACTCATGAAGAAGAGGAATACATAGAATCGTGACATGAAAAAGGGATTATAAAGTAGCAAAACGTTCGTACAATCCTATGATGTCTCTTTTGATTCTCCAAAAAATTAAGTTTGGTTGTGCTTCGGATGATTTAGTCGTTCGAATATTCGACCGCTAGGTTCGATTTTTGCTAGTGACGGTGTTGTTTAGATTTATATTTTTAAGGCCAGAGTTACAGATCTCCAGACCTTTACCTCCAGACCTCCAGACCTCCTTACCGAAGGTTACGAAGGTTGTCAGCAAAGTTTCCGACCACAACGTAAAGATGGCGGCACTCGTTAATGAAGTCTATCATATGTAGTCGTGCATCTTTTGACAATTGCTCACCAAAGTTTCAGGCATTTAGGACGAGCAGTTTGAGTGAGCCGATGTGAATATTTTTGTGAAAATGGACAAACTTGAGTATAGAGCTGTGATTAAATTTTTGTTTTTGAAAGACGACGCCTACGCAATTCAAAGATGAGTTGGACTCTGTGTATGGGGACTTTGCACCATCATTTACCACATTGAAATTTTGCGCAGCGTAATTTAAATGTGGCCACAAGAGATGAACGTTTTGGACGTCCAAAAACTCCCACCTCTGACTAAATCATTACTGAAGTTCACCAAATGGTGTTAGACGACCGCCGAATTAAGATGAGAGAGCCAGCAGAGGTTATGAAAATGTCCGAAGAACGTGTTTGTCACATATTAAATCAATATTTAGGCATGAAAAAGTTTTCCGCACGTTGGTTGTCACGTTTGCTGACGTTAGACCGAAAACGTGTTCAAATAAACATTTCCAACGCTCTGTTGGCGCAGATTAGGCGGAATAAATCCGGGTTTTTGCGGATTTTTCTTTTGAAAGGGGCAAAAACTGCTTTTTCGGCTGGAAACATGATCGCGACTGTTTTTTGGGATAGTCATGGAGATATCTTTATCGATTATCTTCCGAAAGGTCAAACCATTAGTAGAGCATACTATGCATCATTACTCGCCAAGCTGAAGGCAGAAATTGTGGAAAAACGACCACATTTGTAGAAAAGAAAATCCTGTTTTACCAAGACAACGCCTCAGCGGTTGCCATGGCGAAAATCCACTTATTCTGGTTTGAACTGCTTGACCATCGCCGCCTTACCAGATCTTGTCCCAAGCGACTTCTTTCTGTTCCTTCATCTAATCATGACAGATTACTGTCAGCCCCTACTGGGTGAGGAGCCTATCCTGGCTGAAACGTGGTGGTTGTGGTTTCGAAGGCTAGAGAGTGGAGGAGAGCACTTACCAGTTGTGTTCCGGAATCCAGGTAGCTTAAATAAATTGGGACCTAGGACTGAAACTTGTTTCAGATCCTAGGGGTGGTGGTTGACACATTGTTTCAACCCCGTCTAGGGAGACCGCGGGATTAAGTTAAGTTTAAGGCAGGCGTCCACGTTAATCCACGGGACTTGATGTTGCTTCATCTAAAAGGAGCAATCACCCTCTCGAACAATTATTTGAAAGAAACAACGCCGAGTAGTATTTAGACTGGTTAAAGAGTTGGGAGCATCGCGGGGAGACGTGCGTAGAGTTGCAAAGACGCTATGTTGGAAAACAATTCAAATAACAATTGAGAAAAAATGTCTTATATCATTGTTAGGGCGGTAACTTTCCAGGCCACACTCGTATAATGAGGTGGCACACTGTCGTACCGAAATAATATCAACAAGATGATCAGATTACGTCTGCAATGAGCACGTAGTGTCTCCCGAAATTGAGGTTTATATTTGGCGAAATAGACTTGGGAGGAAGACTAACCTGGTTTTCAGCCAAAAGCCCAAATAGGGCAGCTTTTAATGCACTGGTCTTCAATGAATCAGATCACCAGTTCGAGACCCATTTCGAATAATAGAATTTAGGTTTTTGATAGTGTAAAGGTAATTCTGATTTCGAAAAACATGAATTATGAAACAACAAAATACAAATACAAATCTCAGGCAGGAACGCAACTAATCTATACAATAGTTGCTGACCATGATGCCATTCAACGAGACTTAGTCAAGAATTTGCAAGCCGTGACTCACAACAAAGCCTGGACCTTAATACATTTTACAATTTCTTAATTACTGTAGGTATGCCAAAGATTGCTCATCTAACTCCACTTGATTGACGATTAATAGTTTTCCAGCGAATAATTTATGAGAAATGCTTCGAATAAAAAAAGGAACACGCTCGTTACGTTTCCAGACTCGACTCGTTGAAGCAAATGTTCAGATTTATGCATTGTTTATCGCAACTGTAGCTAACTTACTTATTCCATACAACACAATATGCAAAGTTTAATGACTAGAACAAACTACACATGCGAATAAATATGAAGACGACGTTGAGTTACATGAAAGTGCTGAAAAGGAATCAGTGCCTCATACGCATTTATAGCTTTTCTTTGACCAGTGCTAGGAAGACAGACGAACATGCTCCCCCTTCGCAGAACTGATTGTATGAAAAATTAATGAGTTTTTCTGTTTTACAATTAGGTGTGTGCTAATTTATGATTCGCTAGTGGTGCCGATTTCCGGACTCCAACTGCCGATTAGTAATTCCTTAAATATTTATTCAAATGGCATTGGTATGATGTTGACTAAGAATGACTTTATTAGGGACGACTGTCGCTGAGTTAGCGAAAAGTACACAAATTGTTTCAACATATTGCGATTGTAGCAAATCTCTATGAGCTATGCGTTTGCTTTTCAGATCTGCAGAGTCTTGATGAAGCTGTTTTTCTTAGGGTAACATAATTTTCTTGAGCGCTTAAATCAACGAAAAAGCGAATCTAAGAAAAAAGATCATACAGCGGTGGGTACATAATGGGAGTGGCTCTTTTTTTCCGAAAACAAATAGAAAAAAAAATTAAACAATACTCAGAAATTCACTTGTTGTTTATTCACGTACGTTTTGACTCATTGAAATTTATAGCCTTAACGTCTTTAACAAATCCTCAAGTATTGTTTACTCATTTTTTTGGGTTCTTTTTTCACTTCTGGAACACATTTAGCCGGAACCGAAATCATAAGACCTACAATAAGTCTTGGGATGGAATGAATAGCAGTTAGTTGACTGATGAAGAATGTTGTTCTGCACAAGATCAATCTTATGAATAGAGCTAACTTACTCGTTTGTATGTTGCCTTTGAATGAAGTATAACGTCAAGAATTCGAAATTGGTCGTGTGAAGCGCGGGAACAGATTCAAAGAAGTCAAATGCTTTTCACAAGAATTTCATTAGACCTGACGACAATTATTCAAATTTTTAATGAATGCTCGGATTGTTCAGAGCAATTTTTGTAACGAGCTGGTTGATGTTTGGAACAGTGATTCGAATCTTAGTTAGCTGATGACCAATGTGTTATGGAGTTGACCAATTATTGAATGGAAATGGGTCTAGTGTAGGCGTTTGAGCGGATATTTGAATTTCTTGGAAAATTGATGATTTATTTAAGCTCCTGAATCTTAGAATTGTATACACATGATTAGAATGATTAATGCTCTGCGTTTTTCCTTAATTTTAATCCCGGCTAATTCGTAGGACAGGGCATGATTCGACTGAAATTTCACGCCTTTTTACTTCGATGCCATAAAGAAAAAGCATTCCGCTAGGTTTTTTTTTTGAAACTGCAGCTTAACAACCGCGAAAATCAAAGAAAAGAAAGTCAAAAAGAGGAAGCTAACTCTACAGATCATCAATAAATTATACTCGAACTTGTTTTAAGAATGTAAAAGACCATGAGCACATCTACCATGACCTCTACCTTTCACTTTTAAAGTGCTGCTCAAATTTCCTGTAACAAAACATCAAAATTTCGTTCTGTTGGTTCTGAAAAATAAGATAAGAAATAGTTAAAAAAAACGTTTAGATTTTATAATCATATCGTTGAATTGAATTGAAGACGAAGCAATAGTGACTATGGAAGCATAAGTTCATTGACCAGTTGAATATGGTCCTTCAAATCGCTTGTCTGCCGGCTACACACCGCTGGTTATTTGCAGATGACTTTACAGTCAAAGTAATACTCAACCGGATGCCTTATTATAAAAAGATGCCTAGAAAGGCATCAGATAAGAAGCCTGAGAGAGGATAACTATGTTTCTCGGTGCGGGTTCCCTTCGGATCCTCAAGTTGATGGCCCCTTAAAGTGTTTGGGGGTGGGAGGGGATGGATGGGGTAATGGATATAAGCAAACTAGAATTAAAAACAAAGACCACCTACAGGGTCCCTACCAAACAGAATAGGAAAACTACCTCTACCCTAAATTATAACTAAGGATGCAGTCCATATTGTATAAAAGATATCAGATGCTTGTATCACAATCTGCAATGGTTCTGGATTGAAATTTCCTGGAACATATGAAGACACTAACTACATATTTTCCAGGAGAAAATTTTCGCAATCAGTCCACAAACAGGACTGCACATATTTTCACATAGCAAGCCAGCTTTGCGGAGCTCTGCCTCTAACCACGTAGCCGCAAATGTAATGCAGAACCTATACCAGTCGCCTACACTTCCTCCTAGATTGCCCGAGTCTGGCCAACAAACGCCTTATTTGGCTGAGGTGTATTGGCGTAACAGAATTGGAACACTTGGCGACCACAGAACTGGGGGAACTCCTTGGTGTCTGTAGGACGACAGGGTGGACCATCTGTAAACAATAGCACTACATATGGGGAGCTAAGGGTCGATGCTGGCCTTTGCTATTTTCCAGCAAGTGGAACCCGGTACAAATAATAATAATAACAAAAGACCTGTCACCTAATACCGCGGCTAACTTGAGCAAGCTGAACGGAGGACTCTCGAAGGAAGCGTACGAGGACAAGTGTAAACTCAATTAAAGTGACACTAGACTCAGAGAAAAGAATGTTATACAAATCTCTGGAAGGTAATAGACCCGACTTGGAATGATGAGGATTAGCTCCAAAAAATTTCGATAGAATGAAAATGGCGAAAGAGGGCTTGTGACATTGCTCACAGGTTAAAATAATGGGCGGCAAAGGCCAAAGTAAAAGTAAAGAGAAGAAAATTATTATCAAAACCGAATTTATAAGCGTCCTTATAGTGGCTGGGACCAAATCAACGAAATCCTGACGACCACAGCACTACTCGCTCGTTTTATGTTACGAAGGACAAATGGCGACGAGCCATCGGCACAAGAAAATAATAAAATAACAAATGCAAATAATGATTGTCAACTTTTACAACATTCACAAACGAAAGAAAGTTGAAAAAAGTATTAAACAATTACTAAAAATAATAGTAAAATAAGAGTCAAGACATTTATTTAATGGGAAATAAATACATTAACTTTAAAAGTTTAAAAAAATTCTGTTCAGGTTAGAGAAAGCCTGAGCCTTTCAGATTCAGTTTAATGTTAGAACGTTAGACTACAACTAAGTGGTATTTTTAAGAGGTGTATTTGCCTTTCTATTTGAGTATGATATCGGGCATGTATGCGCCTTGACTGGTGCCGCCAAAACGTCAAAAAAGTCCAAAAGACGGGTACGATTTGCGTCTTTTCTAACCAATAATTGGGACCGTATCTCGCCAATAACGCGGCGAATGTTGCCTGTCAAACGATCACGCGTCTGGGGCTTGTCGGTGTAGACGATTGATTTGACGTATCACACTACGAAATAATACAGTGGGGTTAAATCACAAGATCTTGCAGGCCAGTTCAGAGGTCCATCATTTCAACGAGAAGTTATGCGCTCATCAAGAGCTCCTTTCAATAGGTCATTGGATGCACGCGATGTAAGGCTTCTGCATTAAGGAGAGTCAATTCCGGAACAAAAAAGTCAATTATCATGGTTCTATAGCGGTCACCATTGACAGTACTGTTATTGCCAGCAGCATTTTTGACTTTCTCTGGACGTAACGGTCTTTGGAAAACCGCCTGTGCTTACTCATCACTCCAAATACGGCAGTTATGTTTAGTAACGAAGCCTTTCAACCAGAAATGAGCCTGATCGCCGAAGTAAATTTTCTTATGAAATTCGGGATTGTCAACCTTAAAAATTAAAATAAAATCCTTTTAATTTTGCGTTTTGTTTTGATTTCTGAAGTTAACTTTCGACCGTAATCGTTCGGTCTTCTTCAGCCTAAAATTTCGGGATGTTTTTGGTGTTCGTTCGGCGTTCGATTTTTGCACGAGTTGAATTTTCTAAGTCCGTGAATCAAGATGGCCACAAGTTTTATAGTTAAAAACAATGTTCAATGAACTCGCTTGGGTTTTCACCGATACTATGCTCTACAGCTGCTATGGTTTCTTCTTTACGCACTGGATGAATGCGTATTATCAGTGAGAGTAAATGCGGGTGGAAACGATCCGGAAATCGAATTAATTTTTCTAAGTTGTTCGTCCATAAAATTGACGGAGTGCACGATGAGTTTCTCGAACAGAACAGGTTTTTTTTCTAAACATACAACGAATTGCCATTTAAATTTTTCCATACAACGAATGACAGCTGTCATACCATACTTTGCATTAAAAAGTGTTGCCAACTTAAAGGTCTATACCTCCGAAAATCAAACCTTTTACTTAGGTGGATTGCAGAAGGTCTTAAATTGAAATTTTGTGAATGGAAAACTCAAAAAATACTGATGAGTAACAAACTTTTTATGTTTAAGCAGAACGTCGATTAAGTAAATAGTATGACTAAGTTTTCTTGGTTGTTCATTCTCGGTTGAATTTTAAATTGAGATATATAAATGAAATAATCAAAACAAATTTAAATAAATTTTTCTCAGTATATTCTGGTTTTTATCGGTCTTTTATTCTTTATTCCTAGTTCCTTCGTTTTCTTTCCTATTGATTTATTATTGCCAAAACATTTAAAAGTAACTATTTTCGCTATATAAATAAATGTCAAGAAGCTGATAACGACTTTAAAGTGTCATATATATCAGTGTATAAGTGTCATATATCAGCGACTGGCAAAAAGTTGGTGGTAAAGGACTCATGCTCTAAACGTACAGTTAAAAAATCTTTAAGAGATGGTATCGACCCTTCTAAGACATATTTCTTGACAGTAAATAAATCTGAGCATGTTCCAAGCACTATTTGAATTGTAAAACTTTGTGAGCTGATTAGATATCCTTCGAAAAACGGAAGATGTTCCGAGGAAACTTTTCGCAGGAAAAGGAAATAAACGTAATTTTCGAATCAAACCTTGATGCAATTGTGAGACAAGTGTTTCAAAAAGAGTATCGCAATGCTGACTTGAATTGTTGATTATGAGTGCTGTGATCTCAGAGTACTCGTGAGTACTGAACCTCAATCTTCCAAGGGTGATGAAGGGTGTCTCAAACGGATCCATATTGCTAACGAAGCTAGTTTGCTTTTAATTCAAACTATCCAAATCTGGTTCAGCAAAAAATAGGATCCTAGTGTCCAATAGGTCAGGGTCTATCAGAGTACACTCAGCATTTATGATATTTCTCAAATTTTTTGATGTTTGATTTGATATTTATCAATCCAAAATCAGTTTTTCTTGGCATTGCCCTTGACAATGCTGAAAAAAGGATCTGATTTCACTTGCTAGGTTGACTTTTACAGCAGAGAATCGAGGTTTCGAGGTCCATATGGTCCTTTGTTTTATATTCCGTCTGGAGTTTCCAAACTAATCTTTTAACTTGTGCAAGGACGTTTTTTTAGTTTATTTGTGAACGTAACAAAGACACTAAAAGCGCAGTACTTTGTTTTGGAAAACAGTAAAAACTTTAGCGAGGAACACTATTTTCACTTAATTTCGTTGGACGATGTAAGAGCATTAAGTAAATCAATACATAAAGCCATCAATCTAAAAGTAAGATTCAATCTGCGGGCCTTACAAGATGTGATCAATCTTCTTCAATGACACATTTGTGTTTTAAGGAGCAATCAATATTCTTCGATGAAACTTTGACAACCATAACCTATATTTCGTCTTGTTTCAGAAGAGACCTGGTTTCTACTTGGTTTTAACAGCATTTCAGAAATATTTTGAGAGGTCTTTTCGCAGAGATTGGTCGCTTAATTTTTACTTACAACTCAAAAAAGGGTTCTGACGGTATTTTTTTTTTTTAGTTTTCAATACTTTTCCTAGTAATTCACGTTTTTGACGCGCTGTTGACGTGCTTTTGTTGTGGTAATGGAACTTTTTTGATGTAATCCGTTATGGTACTCATTTCTTCGATTCACTGTAGTGGTACATCTGCGGTTTTTTTTCATGTAATTAGGAGCGACAAATCAATCATCGGCATACATCGGCACGCATCGGTGCAAAGATTTTGAAAATCTCTGCCTATAATTTTTCTTGCTCGTTCAAAAACTATAACTAAGTCACTTTTCTAGTTATAATGAGGTTGTTCCACTGATACGTAACACTTGAATCTGACGGCAAATAAAATAAATTATGATACTCTGACATTTGGCTGCTAATTTCGACATGGTACGTGAGTTTTTCACCTTTTCCCCCGACAACAAAGAATCAATTCGGTTCTGACATGATTCACAAACTCTAGTTATCACAAATGAGTATTGGGTTCGCCCAAACATTCGAGAGAATCGGATGAATCGAAAAATCAGATGCTCTACCCACCGTTTTGCGGAAAAAATTGAGAAAATTCCTTTAGTTGTTGATGTATCTAATGCTGTTTGTCTCCGAACAGCTCGCCCAGCGGAGAATATCGCAGCTGTAAGCCAGAATATAAAGAAAAATCCGAGCATAGAGTAACCGCCGACGATGAAAGTGGTCAAGTGTAGAACAAACTCTTTATTTGTCGGTACTTCACTACAATTTTCCAGATGCATTGGCATTTGTAAGCAAAACTAGCTCATCGAGATGAAAGTGCGGAGAAATGCGCATTAAAATTCTCGTAAATTTCGTATTCATATACAATGACTCACTTATACGAGTAAGATACACCGGAAACATAAAAGCTCTCTATCTTGCAAAGCTCACTTTTTCTGCTACATCGAGCATTCGTATCTTTTTTCGTGATGCTCTCTGAACCGCTAGCGTGTTTTTTTTTTTTTTGTTATGACAAGATCCGTGTCTATTCTTTCTGAGCCTTCTCAGATCACATTGGCGTGAATTTTGCATAAAAATCATCTTTTGACGGTATATAAAATTCAAATGACTCATGAGATCAATCCAAGTGCTTTTGCCAAACAGATTTTGGATCGATTGGACGCTGATTCACATTTTTGTGTGGAAAATCATCCTTTCCCCATCATTATCATCCCTAAAGCGCATTTCTCGCTCAAAAAATTCGAGAATAAACAAACCTACTGGGCTCGGACGGAGGAAAATCTTCAAAAAGTTGACATATCGCATTTGGACGGTTAGAAAACCAAAGATTTTTGTGGTACTTGAGCTTAAAAATGGTCTCATCTTACTCTTGATGAAATAGGTAACTTGACGGCAAATAGGGCAAACAGGGATACGCCAACAAATTTTTTTGGTCCAAACTTAAAACTTTTGATTGTAATGCTCGACAATCGTCGTTTAATTCCAAAAAATGAGCAACTTGTGATATATCTAACCAAACGATCAACTTGTTGTTAGAAAAATTCCTGAGACAAGTTTTTTTTAGAGAAAATGTCCTGTGAAGTGGCCGCCTGTATCGTATCCTTTAGACTTCTGGCTATGGAACGTTTTCGAATCTGTGATCTATGAGAATAAACCAAGAATGATTGAAAATTTACCACGCGAATCAGGGTGGTGTGTGTGAGAAAGTAGTAGGAAATTGATCACCAAGACTGGTTTCAACCCGATGAAACGATTTTAAAGATATAAGTTTTAGAAATGACTTAACGTGCTCTGTTGTTCTTGAAAACAAGAAAATATCACATAAATATTACTAGCAATTATCATCTTATTTGAATCTGATATTTTGTCGTGCTTGTTGGTAAAACTTGAAGTTGAGAACACATGGTAAAGGCCATGTGTCTATTATATCAATAGAGATAACATTTTTGCGTAATTTGAAGCCATTTTATCTTCGAAAATTATATATATATATATATATATATATATATATATATGTACATATCAAATGAAATAGTTTTTATGACTGAATTTGTTCGAAATATTTTCTTTTATTCAGTTCACGTTCGAATTCAATGTCAGCATGAACAAGTCAGTTCGATTATCATGACATTCATTACGACTTCTGTGCTGACTGATTACACGTTTCATCGATGAAACGTGTATCAATCCAGGCTTTCTCATCAAACTGATCATCATTATTTATTCAATGCACATATGACGGTTTCAGTATTTAAGAATGAAAGAAAGGAAGAAAAAAAATCAATTAATAGAACAATTTAACTATAGTAATTCTATTTTCTTTTACAATTACAGATCAATCGACAAGGCGCCACATGAAGGATACAAT
The DNA here is from genome assembly GCA_954870665.1 of Stratiomys singularior. Classification (NCBI taxonomy): domain Eukaryota; kingdom Metazoa; phylum Arthropoda; class Insecta; order Diptera; family Stratiomyidae; genus Stratiomys; species Stratiomys singularior. Next base: position 105,242,336 of record OX940880.1, read on the forward strand.
ACGACGAATGTATGCAATCATATGTTGCACATATCGTATCATCAACAGCGCTTAACGATTTCGTGACTATTATCACAGTTGGCGGCGGCAAAAACGACTGATCGCACCAGCTAAAAATCATTATACCTTTGTCTTACATATCAGCGATCATTATCCTCGCTACAATCAAAAAAAATCTGCAACGTCCTTAGGGAAGATCGGAACGTTTCAACGATTTTACCGACAGTGTAACCCAGACGATTCCATCCCAGTTGTATGGAAATTTATAAAAAAAAAACAACAATAGATGAATATTAAACGAATGCAATCGAACACTTCCATATTAGGCAATCATTCATTGAATCGTTTGTGATTTATCCAACATTTTGCAAGAAACAATAGACGAGACATCATTAAAGCGAATGTGAAATTATACAGCATATAGCATGCAGGTTTGTTTATCCGAAAATCCTGATTGCAGCCAAAGCGCATGCACGCTCGTCATTCATTCAGGTCCCCTTTTTGCCTTCATTCATGCAGTTCAGCGCACTCATTAGTGATTTCTTCGAGCTAGAAAGACGAGAAATAACTCAACAACTTAAGTTATGCCATTTTACGAAAGAATAATGATCCTGAAGAACGACCAAAAAATTATACCTCAAGTTTTGACGAATATTTTCGACGACCAAGACGACTACCACAAATTGCATCGACCAGATCATCGCATCAATAACTACACCAACAACATTATCAACGTCTTGAAACGTTCAACAAGAAATGCAAGAAGATCTACCGCGTTACATCAAACTGCAACAAACCCAACTAACTCCACATATGACGGGAATTATATATTGATGGGAATAATCTAAATTCAACTTGTTATCTCCGATAAAGCGTCAGCGACAAGAGTGAAAGAAAGGATCTTGATAGAATTTTAGATTGATCATCATTTGAATAATATTTAAATTTTTCACCATTTTCTTAACGGAACGAGTTGAAAGAAAAATTTCGTTGATGCACAATCGTGCAGATAATTGATCATTAGCAGAGTACACGTCATTTGTGGTATACATATGAGCGTGTAAGATCCGTACTTGATTTTCGTTGCATCTATACAAGAAAATTAAATTGATTGGAGATCGCTGAGGGATAACCGCACAGTGAATAACATAACAAAATGACGAAATATAAAGCTCCGAAAAGGAAACGACAAGATTCAGATTGCTGTAGCAGCTTGAATTTGATCAAGTATATGCTGCATACCTTCAATTTTATCTTTTTGGTAAGTTAAATTGATTGCTTTTTCCCATGTGGGTGGTAGATAATTGGCTATAGCTACTTATTTGGCGTTCCGAATGGAATATAATTAGCAAAAAATGAAAATTATAGACACATAAAATGGTCATAATAGACGATAAACAAAAGCCAAAGTATCGTGCATAATATTTCTCAGAATAAGTGTTTACGCCATCTGGCGGTGAGTGAATTCTAACGAACATTTAATGATCCCCTACTGAGATAAAAATTTAGAACCAAATAAAAAAATTAGAAGATAAAATCTATTTAACTCTCAAAAGCTGTCATGCGTGAAAACCAACCCATGTAAATAATTTTTCTAATGTTGTTAATCAACTGACAGCATGAATACTCTGGTAACACCAATTCGTTTTCATTTATGTCAGCCAAAAGGTTCATATTTCCATCGAAAAGTTTAGTTTCGTTTAGTCGTTTGTTAGCTGCACAATAAAATACATTTGTCTGTGTCATTTTTCACCGAAACTATCTTGAGTGTAAGTTTTCCTGATCTACCAGGTTGTGGGACATGCAAACCACCCTGGAACCAATCATGTGTATAGGATCATACTTATGAAAGTGGTCATCACAATAATATAATTGGGGGCGGTTTAGTTATCACTAAAGACTGTTTCGTTTTCACCTGAACGTTAACGTGATTCACCTCCGACAAATTAGCAAATTTATTCACAATATTTATATTTGCCAAACTTTTCTGTGGCCTCACCAACTCTGGATGAAGTTTGTTAAATATGGAGACAGCTGTGTTCCAAAAGCCATTCACAAAATTATCCAGTAAATCTGGCACGAAAAACATGAGCCGAAGGGAGGAGCTAAGAAGAGCAAATGCCGAACGAGTGAATTATATTTCCCTTTTAAAAAATAGGTGACAAGCTACAGTGCGAAAACTATAGAGACATATCACTATTTCTTACGGCGTACAAAAAATTTCGAAGACCATAGAAAATAAAATCAGATCAAAAGCCAACACTAGTATTGGAGAGTATCCAGGTGGCTTTAGACCCGGTAGATTGATGATATACCAATTGATTACTGTCAAGCAGGTACTTGAAAAATGCTGGAAGTTCAGCATAGACGCTGATTGATTGTAGCGTACTGTTTCAAATAATACTTCGCCCTAATATTCCAGCCAAAATACTCCGTCTTACCAAAATGACAATGACGTCGGCAATCTGCCTTGTCCACATCAATAACCAACTCACCGACGCCTTTGACACAAATACCGGGCTAACACAGAGAGATGGGTTGGCCCTTTTGCAATTCAATCTGGCTCTATAACATGTTGTAATACAGCTACATGTCTATGCAAGAGGCTCACTATTTTACAAATAAAGCCAAGTGGGATACCCTGTGCGGATTGTATCAATAATTTGTCACGGTCGCTTATAACCGCCACAGGACCGCGAAGCAAGACTAGTGAGGCTACGAATTAATGAGAATAAAACAAAGCTCATGATGATGGCAAGAAAAAATACCCATAATGCCCAAAATACCACAGTTGGCAAATTCAATATTGCAAATGTAAGCGAATTTTTATATTTAAACACCAAAAAAACACCGGCGAGTGAAGGAGGCGAAATACACAAGAGTACAGCTTGCGAATACAACCCTTTATTCTGACGATTCTGATATTCTGACGATCCTAATGATTATTAAGACCAGCTTGCAAATATGAATCTGGGATAATCCTGTGTGATAATGCTATGGGTGTGAAACATGGACCCTAACCCAAGCATCCGCAAATTTATTGAATGCCTTTGAGTGACGTGTCCGAAGGCGGGTAATTGGAGAGAAGCTAGACGGGGACCAGTAGCAAATTTGATCCAACCATGAGCTGTATCGAAATTTATGATGAGCCTTAGATCTCAACTACTGTAAGACTAGGGAAGCTGCAATGGGTTGGCCATATGAATCGTATGACCGAGCAATGGATACCCAAAAAGGTGTTCGTCCGGAGAATAGAAGGGTTGAGACCAGTTGGGACAAGGAGCAAATGCTGGTATGACTCTTTTGACGAAGGGATTTCATCGCTACTCGGATCTCAAACTCAGAGGACGCGGTCAATTAACCGAAACAGTTAGAGGCACTTGTTGCAGGAAGCGAAGGCCCGAGAGGGGCTGTAGTGCTAAGAAGAAGAAGAAACTTATTCCTTAAAATTGATGCAATGAAATGACAGTATCTTTTAAAACAATGATATTTGATGAGTTTGAGCTACTTGTTAGTGGCAATTTCTGGGGTCCAGGAGCTTCATCCTAGCCGTTTCTTTCTTTTCATGATTGGTTTTTGGAAAGGGAAATCGAGGCTCAGTCAATCACATGGCGTGACTTATTTCACCTTGACCCAGTTTTGGAGGGGACATCTCATTAAATGAGAGATTTTCGTTATGTAATGACGCCTATAGGCTTATTAACAGGATGCCTTGCCCTAAGTCATGTATCTTACGGATTCTAGCTAGGTTCGTAGGTTGTCAGAGGAAGTGTTGGCAAGTACTGAGAACCCCGTCCTTGGATCTGCAATGTTTAATTTCAATGAATTTTTCAGCCAATTTATCGCTGATTACACATTCAAATCTCTGGCCTGTGGCAGTAAAGACCAAGCCCGGCTTACCTTAAGTGTTCTTAAAGCTCTTAGCTCAAAGTTCTTAAAGTCGAATGGTTCATTTGGAATTCTGCAGACAGCGATCTTTCACGAAAACGGGCGAAGACACGAAAGTTGAGTTCGCCAAAACTAGCGTGTTTATTTTATCGTTTTGATCAACCATGTCGAATTTTATACCTGAAAAAGAGCATTTGTGGAACGGAGTACTTTTCTTGTTCGACTAAATGAAAAGGGGTGTTAAAAGCCATTGTTTGCTGGTAAAAAGGCAAGCAGTTTTCCTGGCTTGGTCTTCATAAATTTCTTGAAAGACGGGCGAAACGTGTAAAAGACGATGGCCAGGATTTCGCATGAAAAAGATTTTTCCCCTAGAATATGACGTATTTTTTACCAAAAAAAAAAATTATGCATACACCTCGTCACTAGTACAAGTCTGTAGCTAGACCTGTAGCGTCGCGAAAATCCCAGAAAACAGTTAAAACCATCAAAATGAAATCGAAATATACACGATATCAAAGTGACACTACAAAAGGTAAAAAGCGTACTAGACTAAATTCCCTCAAGAGGAATAGATATGGCTTGAAATGACAGAAACGATGGCAGAATTAACCAAACTTCTGACTTCACCATAACAGAAATTAAAAGAGAAAACATAAATTTCGTATAAACATTGGTGACAATGCTAAGCGACTATAATATTTCAGATCCAAGCCCCATACGAAAAGGAATTCGAACGGATAACACCTACCAAATTTTGATGAAGAAAAATAAAGTACAGTACAATTTCTTTTAGAAATTTAGAATTTAGAATTTCTTTTAGAATTTAGAACCTCACTTGACTGAGTACTACTATCGTAATAGAACTGCAATCCTCGGCAACCACAGAGCTGAGGGGATCTTCTTGGTTCTTATAAAAAGGTGAACCTCTGCAAACCGAAGAACTATTCGCCAGAAGTTAAGGGCTAATTTTCGTTCATTTTTTTTTGACAGTAGATCTAGTCAAAAATAACAATAAACTGCAGCATATTTTTTATTCATTTGATCGTTTTTGGTCTTTGCTAATATTTATATTCCGTATTCGTATTCCGATTTCATTTATTTTGTTTTCAACACATGGACGAATATACCATACTAAAAGAGATTTTTCCGGAAGGATTAAAGGACAAACTCCAGTAGTCAGTACTATTACAACCGCTTATCGGATTCTATTTGTGAAGAGGGTGCGAAGTTGAAGGTCGAGAAAGCGGGAATCGAAATGTACTAAAGAATAGGCCTCGAGATGCTAAGCCGAAACTAGAAATTTACTATTCTTCTTCAAAAGGATTATAGCAAGTGGAATATATGGGTACGAAATAAGAGAGCTAAGCTACTAGTCGATATAAAGTCATAGTACCATTATTCTAAGAATCCTGCGATAGCCATGCCTACTCGTCGTCAAAATTTGGTGTCACATTCAAATGAAGTATCTGCACTAAGGACTATAAAGTCAAGTGTTTACGCAGAAATGGAAGGATTACATCGTGTTAAAAGGATATAATTTTAACAGATACGAAAAAAAGTATTGCAACCCTCTTTCTCTACGATCAAATATTTGATTCACTTTTCTTGTCCATCTGACGCATTGGACTTGGACTTGGATTGGACACAGCGCTACCATGTTTGGCTCATAAACAACAAAATGCCTAAAATAAGTGCGCAAAGCATTTTTGTTTTCACTTTTGGACACGAATTGTTTTTGAAACGTGCAACAAAACCCCGATCCCAAGGGTACCGAAATCTGCAATCAGTGGAGTCCTGTATGCAGGTCTCAGATGCTATTAAATATTATTTCGCCATCATAAATTTCGGAGAAATTCTTTTAATGATGTGTTTTTAGTTTGCTGCTACTTTACACATACGCTGCATGAATGCTTGATGTTGATGTTAATTTACGAAAATCATACATCCAATGGTAAGAGGATGTTGTGTAGTTGGTAATATTAATATGGAGCAATATATCCGTTGTGTGAGGTGCAGACAAAACATTTGTGGTTTGATTGTTGATCTAACAACGAAAGGACTGCACCACACCAGGCGAAGAATCAAGTGAAAGAATGAGTTGTGGTGCGGATTGCTAGGAAAATAAAATTAAAAGAAAATAAAATCTCGCCTTGTGAAAACTGATATTTCCAAACGTGGGTCCAAAAAGGCTTGATTTTTGTAAATAGTCTCAAGAAAAACACCCATGGTAGTGTAATAAACTGATAAAATATCATTAAATTTGACTTTGATTGAATTTTAATGTCATTCTTCTTTTATTTTACGATTGACCACAATCCATAAAGTTTTTATCTCACTCAATGACATCATTAAATTGATCTATAAAATATTTATTTGTATATGCTTGCGTCAGTGAAATAAAGCCCGGAAAATGAATACTACTATGCACAAATTATGGCTGAAAACATGATGATTGTCATTATCACGTTTTACAGTGTTAATTTTCAAAAAAAATGCAATAAATGAGACAATAACTATTTAAATTAATTTTCAATAAAAGAATGTATTTAAAATTTAGTTGAATTCAAATAAATGATGAATTGTTCAACTCGTTTTTCCTCATTTGGTGCGATTAAACCGATTTTCAATTCATCAATACGATGGCGAGACATACCTATTGGCAACACACATTTGGCAGTTATGGAAATTGTAGTTCGCTCTGGAAGTCATGTTTATTTCATAGCCACAGTTGATTTTGATGTTTGCAAAGAGATTGAACATATGTCGTTGACATTTTCTTTGTATTGCTTTGAGTTTCGGGAAAACCTCGCTTTTCACTGCATTAAATATGTCAACTTTTGTGTCGCTACTTCCACTGTGTTCTATTTTTCTACTTTTGATAAAAAAAATGCAACCACCTGTTATGAAAGCAGTTGCTGACAATATTCAAACTGATAAATCATGTACGGCTGACTTCGATGTTTTAAAAAACGGTGTGATAGCTTTGAAAACAACGCTGGCTCTTGACAATTGATAAAATTTGAAAATAAGCAATTCAAGGCAATACCGATGAAAGTCGTAGAATCGTAGATTACGAATAAATTGTAAGTCACTGCACAAACAGTTTCCATCTGATTAAAATCCATTGGAAGGATTCAAAGGCCAGGTGGAATTGTGGCTGATGAACTGAATCCGCAAGAAATTGAAAAGCAGCTCTTCTTGTGAGTAGCTAATTCCAAGGTAAGTTTCAAAGCGTTTTCACGTTAGAATATGACAAAGTGAACATATCGAAGATAATACACCGCCGAAATGCGTCTGTGGACATAAAGAAAAAGATAAAGGTGATAAAGGATAAATGAGAGGTCAACAAATTACTTTACTCAGTCCAGAAACAACTCTGCCTAGATTGAAATTAAACATTGTACAAAAATGTCCTTCGAATTAAGAACGGTTGACTATAATCTCATATGTGTTATGTACTTTGAGCTTTAACAACTTGTCGAGTCCAGAATAGATTATCAGTATGGCTGACAGTGGATTCTTTGAAGTCTCGCTTTACAGGGAAAAAAAACAGACGAACTAAGAAGGACAACAGGACACTGTTTTTCATGATAACGCACGATATGTCAAAAAAATTTTGAAAAAATATTAAAACGACGGGGGAGGGAGTGTATATTGACAAAACCTGCCAAATTTTCAAGACAGTTCCCTCAGATTATTGGATGTTCCTATAGGTGCAACACAAGTGGTTGATCATTGGTTCACTTCATTTGGAAAACAAGAAAATCGGTTTAAACTTTGGGTTTTCCAAAAAGACGGGTGCGATCCCGAAAGGTGACTGAAAAGTGGTTGTCAACAATGAATAAAACTTTTATTATAGTCGTCTTTCTTTTTAATTTGAAAATAAACTGACTTCTAACAGTAAAAAAATGACTCCATTCATTTATACTCCCAACATATATCGCCATTCCTTTGCCCAAACCTCTAGGATAATTTACGGGACCTTTTAAGTTACGCCAAACTCTAATCATATCGTAAGTACATTAGCGCTCGCAATTGGCACCAACTCACGATCTTACGGCGTTCAAGTCGTGAGTAATTGTGAGTGTGAGAATTTCTGAACAAAACTTTTTGGGAATAGAACAGAAACAACAAGATGCGGGGAAACGATTGGCTGGAAGTGTTAGGGCTTATTAGTGTGCTAAAATTTCGAAGCATCACAAAGAAAGAGGTATACCCCGTTTATGAAATACAGCGAGCTTTGCAAGATAGAGAGCTTGAAAGTTCAACGGAGAAGGTTAGTGGCGTGATCGCTTATAACTAGATTCCAAAGCCTCAATGTATGGGAATATAATTTATTTAGTATTATTTTAACATAGTATATATTTATATTTACATATATTTTAATATATGTTATTTATTTTATTTTAATATACTTTAGTGTGTTTACACCTCCCCGCAGTTTCGTCTCACCTGGAAAAGCTTAGTTGAATACCGTTTGAAGTTTGCTCGAAGTGCTAGCGCTCCTTAGTTGTTACGCTATTTTTTTTATAAATCTGTTTTTGCAAGAGGCCGGCCGGGAGCGGTCACTAACATTTAGCCCTAGCGATCTCTGGCCCATGTACTTTGATTTCAAAGCTCTCTATATTATAAAGCTTAGTTTAATTGGTATATTTGGTGATTGTTTTTCTTTCTTTAGAATGCTCCTCCGCATGGTCAACCCTTTTTGGTAGTACGCGATGATTTAAAAAAAAATGAGGCGTCTCAACAACGTATAGAATTGTTTAAGGGGGTCAACACGTTTTAATGGAACATGTAGAATTATTTGCTAATTGACATGCGAGATTGTTAAATGTCACAAAAGCGTAATATCAATTTCACTTACCTTACCGTTCCCATCGTTGCCACGTCACTGTTGAGCCTTACGAATTGACACTTTTGTTAACATGTTATCGAGAATACTTTAAAACAAAATATCACAAAAAATAAAATAAAAACACGTTTAAAGTTACTTTTCTAAACCGCACTCCCGAATACATTTTAAAAGTACCTTTTTACTTTCGGAAAAGTTTACAAAAAACTCGCGTTTATTCAGTGAGAACCAATGTTAGAGTAACGATTGCCTGAAAAAGTGTACAAAATTGAATTGAATTTGAAGAATGAATCGAATGTCAAGAACAATATTTTATTAAATTTCAATATTATCTCTACACAAGAATAGATAATATTGAAATTGAAAAAATAATTAAATACGTTAACAAATTAAATAAGGACTTATTCAAGAAAAATCCTTTGTTTTGTTACAATGAGCTGAACGAAATGTAAAGTAAATAAATTATTTATTTGATAACCCATGTCATTGCTTGCTTTTGTGCCAGTCAATCAAATTTCAAATAGCAACCGAATTTTCAAAAAAAAAAATTGAAACGTCTTATACAATCATGGAAAACTCATTGAAGAGAAACTAATGGAAATTACATTATATTGAATAAATATAATAGTAACGGGTGATTCATTATGAGGTTTGATTTCCAATAGGCTTTTTTGACAGATCAAACGTCACTCCTGTCAAATTGTAATGTAATTTCTATTCAGTATTCTTTGACAAGTCATCTTGGAAAAACCTACATCGCAACAACGTATACAAATTTTTCAGCTGTATTATGAAAGTTGGCATTCTGTGTGACATGTTTTTCGTGCTTTCACAAATTTGAAGCTTAGATGGCATTATGGAATGATACTCGACTGATTAGACCATATTCAGCATGTATTGAAGAAAATATAGGGGTTGCAGCTGAGAGTGTGATTGCAGCCCGACACGAATCGACACAAGAAATTGGCATATTTTATGTAAAGATCTTAGTTTCAAGGCATACAAAGTTCAACTCGTGCAAGAATTGAAGCCAGACTTAGGTTTGTGTCGTGTTTTTGGTGAATGAGCTCTGAATTCCCTTAATGTTGTTTAAGGGCCGGTGGAATCATCGGTCCATATTTCTTGTAAAATGAGTCCGGTCAGAATGTAATCGTCAATGGTAACCGTTATTGCACCATGATAACGGATTTTTTTAATACCTGAAGTTGAAGCCCGTGGTATAGGTGAACTTCGCGAGAGAAACATTGGACTTATTGGGAAATCATTTTGCTAAGAACCTGATTTCACGTTTTTGACCAATGAATTGGCCGCCCACATCGTATGAAATCCCACGTTTAGACTATTTACTTTGGGGTTACACGAAGTACCCCAAGTATAACGGTTACTATGATTAACCGAGTCCTCATTGGACACTTACGATACAACATTTACGGCGTAGTTGCAGTGGATATTTAACAGAGATAATCTGTAGAATGAGATTAAAAACCAAATCTCATAATGAATAAACCTTTACACGAATAAATTAAATATCTGATTCACTGAGTTTTATAAATGACCAATCGAAATAGTATCCTTATCGAGTTCTTTCATTCAATTAAAGGGAAAAGTGGGTCATAAAGGGATGTGCTACAAAAAGCTCGTTAAACAGAACAGGGTGGTTGATGAGTAGAGTTATATTGAGTTTTGTGGAAAAGTTCATCCTAGATATTAATTTCATTTGGAAGATATTGAAATTTCCTGGGTGTCATGGCAGCGCTTAAACCTCTTGGCCATATTTTTAATAGTTTTCATTTCACAAAATGCTCAAACAGAGCAAAAAGATAAAATTCTTCCTTTTAATTTTATGGTTCGTTTATTTATGAAATTAGTTTTCGACCGTACTTGTTGGGCTTTCTTCAACGGCTTGTCGCTTTTTGTTCACTCTTGGCCATGCCCATAACCTCAGATTTTGTTTAGTCACATAACCATTCATTCAGTCACGGTGTTTGTCTTTGAATAAATTTTTAGTCGAAGATGGTGGATTTTCTGCAAGCTGGATGGGATGTGGAAACCTGGGCTTGTTAGGCCGATTATGTGCGAGAAATTTATCTGAACTCATAAGCCGATTTTAGGAATATCGCTTAATAATCTTTAGTCGCCATGCGAGGCGGTGTCTGCCTACAATGAAATGTCAAACAATACTGAACAACCGATATCAGTGTGAGCCTAACCATGCGTGTGTTGGCTCTAGACCGCAGCCGTGAGAACCACTTCTAATTAGCATGTACGTGCGTTGATTTTTTCGCATTCTTTATGGATAGCCATTTCATTTTTAAAATAGGAATCTATTGCTCTCCTTGCGTAAAAATCTAACCGGTCAAGACAAATGACAAAGCATGATGTCAAGACGATGATATTATAACACATATCACACCAAATTTTCCGCTCTAGGCTTTTCATCTATCTACGGTGGTTCAGTTATGTTCGTGAGAACGCAATTTGTTATCAAAAAATATATTGCAAGTCTTATTTCTAATTCTGGCAAAAGGCATTACCCGTTTATTTAATTACGGCAATCATAAAATGAAAACCAATAATTTTTCTCGGGAAAGATATATGAAATGATCTAAAAGCGAAATCCAAAATTAAATCCTTTATTTCGTTTCGAATAATCCGTTACCTAATAACTATTATTTTTATCAGTAAAACCATAAATGGAATCGATTAGAGCTTAGAAATATAGAAATGCTACGTAAATGTGAAAATTAATTTTCCACAAACTGACAATCAAATGCTCAAACCTTGTTCAAAGAAGCGATAGCAAGTAGATAATTTGAGCATATCTTTATTTACTTTGCCCTTTTACGTTGGAAATAACCATACGATAAAAAATACAATCCCAAAATAAGTGCTAAAATAGATAAACATCAATCGCAAACAAACTGTCATTAATAATTGATCTATCTTTTTCCAGGTATCAGGGATATTAGTCCTTGGTGTATCGATTTGGACAATTCTATGGAAACATGATTACGTTTCACTGTTAACAAATTTAACATATCTAGTCGGAACATATGCCTTAGCGGCAGCAGGAATTATAGCAATAATTGGATATCTATTGGCATGTTGTGGAATGTTCAATGAGAATCGTTTGTTAATATTATGTGTAAGTACTGATTTGATACTTTTAATTGGAAACTTTTTGGATTTTTTCCGCTGTGAAACAATAGAAATAAATTAAAATATCCTTTATGTGGCTGCAACGAGCAGTTTTCCTTGAATGATTTAAAGGAAACCTCTGTAATTAAATACAAAAAAAAAACATTCTGCTATTCGGCTCATAAAGACCCTCATCTAATTCAAAATTTGTTAAAAATATTCTTTGTCTGCTTTGGAACAAGTTTCTCAAGATTTACTAACTTTGGAAGAGGCCCTTACTTGGAACTTGAAAGCATTGTCTGTCCTAAAAGGACAAACGTAACGTAAACGTAAATGATACTAACCCAAATACAGCAACAAAATACTTCGAAAATTTATGAAATGAAGGTGATTCATCCAGTTTTCATCAACAGGACAATAATTGAAAACTGAAGTAACACGATTCCAGGAGGATTCAGTAGACATTTGTGAAAAGAAAAAAAAAACTAAGTACCCAAATGTGAATAGTTAAAAGGGACAAGGATGTTATTCTTGAAATTAGCAAACCTGGTTTCAAAATCTAACGGGACGAAGGCAAAACACTAAAATGTTGGCTCCGCCCCTCTTTATTATTGACAATATCGTCTCCTCTTCATTTCACGTTTCTAGTGCAAACGAATAGATAAAAATTTTAATTAGGAATAAATAATCGCCAAATTGCACGAAAAAATAAATGAAAAGGATAATTGCGAAATTGACAATACTATTTAGAAAAAAAAAACCCAAAGAACAGAACCAGAAGCAAGGTTTCTTCAAAACCTCAATCTATAACAACTACTAAAAAACTTTATAGTTTAAATCAGGCTTATGAAATTCCCATATCAGCTTCGGCGAACTAAAGACCTTGACCTTATTAGAAATCGACTCTTTAAGTCTTTAAGCATCTCGACCCAAGGGATGATATTCCCGAACAAATGAGGGGACTTGCTGTCTTATCAAGTTAGAACAAGAACACTAAAATTTCCATACTTCCTTGTTCATTTTCCTTACTTCCCCATGAACTGCTGAAAAACTTGTAAAAAAGAAACAAAATAACAGCAAAAAATATCCTTTCTGACTTAAATCTTAAAAAGACTAAACTTAAGCCTGGGCAGGGATGTTTCTATTTGTAGACATGCTTCAAATGTGTGCTGTTGCTTACCAGTAAACATAGGCCCGCATGATATTTCCACTAAATCCTGCCTAAACGATGTCCTTGCAGCTGACAGTCAAAACTAGCAATTAATATATACACCAAAGGATTCGGTTGAGAAAGATATCGGTTGGTCAGAAATATAATAATTTAATGCGATTATTTCCTCCTGAGAAATAACATGCAAAGGATTATCTCCTAAAGCCTCTTAAGTCTTAGACACACGCTACATATCGGTTGCCCTATATCACGCTACTTAGATTGTCAGCTGCCTTTGATCCTACCAGGATCAACTACGAATCTAGTCCTTCCAAGACCTTGGAACGCTTCGGGAGAGACGAAGCCTGTGCTTTCGTCATGTTTGAAATATTGTTCGCCAGGGTAGTACAGCTGTCATCTCCTAAGGTATTGTTGCAAGGATCTGAGACTATCCTATCCATTGATCCTGATATCAAATTAATTGGTCATGAAAATTATTCCTTCCAAATAAGTTTCATGTCCATCGTAACCGTTGATCCTCCCAGTATCATAGACGAATTCATTTCTTTCAAGATTGAATGCTTCGGGGAAAACGAAGCTTCTACTTAGTCCATTTCCGAAATATGGAAATATCGCCAGGGCTAGTATAGCTGTCAGATTCTGGGATTTTGTCGCAAGGATATCGGTCTTGCGATGGTGACAAATCTGGCGTAGATTGAAGATATAACGCGGGCGGCCCTTTCCCGTTTTTTATAATATCAAAATATAGAATAAATTATCGAAAAAAAAAACGTTGGATCGTGAGTAATTTTTAAATATGTCACAAGCATCAGAATTTGACATCCCTAAGGATACGCAAGTACAGACATCATTGCTGAAGGGAAGAGTCTGGGAAGAATAAAAAGTTTCCCTTGAGTTTATATCACGATTGAATAACAATAGAACATTAAAAATGATTAAATAAGGTTACTTATTTAAAAGCTTAGAAAATAAATTAACTTTGAGGAAAATTCCCGGAATGGGAAAAAAGCTGAAGTTCATACGAAACTTATTAGGTTATATTAGTCTGAAGGTTACTTCATTTTTGAGTGACTTGAATCACTGTCAGGAGCTGTACTACAAAAATCTACTAATTAAAATTAAATAAATATCTACTTTACTACTTTACTAAATAAATTATCTACTTTACCTGATGACAATTTCATGTCTTTATCAGAAGAGGATCAGGAGAATTTTACGATTATTTCCAAATTTCTGTGTGAGATAAGTACAGAAAAAAAAAACACCTAGCATATGGTTAAGCCTTCCAAATGGTCGATCCTGCCGTCTTAAAGATGCCAAAGGGAGTCTCGGCTTAATTTATCCGCAGAAATACGATGCATAAATGAATTACACTCAGATAACAAAGAAGAAAGAGTTCGAAAATTCTTTCGACCTTTTCGAAGGTGTGATGACCATTCAATCAGTGAGTCTACATCCTTTTCAAACTTCCTTCATTGTTATTTTTATTTTTTCCGGGGTCGTGTGTTGGACTTAGCATAAAATCGCATTTAATATTAGCTTCTAGGATTCGGCTCAGACTTTGAGGATGGTCGATCCTGCTGTCCTACAGAGGTCGAAGACAGCCTCGGCCTGATTCCTCAGCAGACACGTGAAGCATGTGTCAACTAAGCTTGGACAACGAAGAGGAAGGTGTTCTACATTTTTTATGTCCTTTCTGTAAGTGTGGCATATGTCGCCCATTTCGATTGGCCAATTGGTTTAGCGTGTTGAGTGTATAGCGAAAATAGCTTGTAAGAAACGCGACTAGGAAAAGCCTGGCACCCTTTTACGAGTAGTCTAGTCCCCGTTTTGTTGTGACCGAAGGGCGTATGCTGCAATCGTTCTAAGTCGTGTTTTGTCAAACTCTCCTTAAATTTGTTCTTAAAAATTAAAGTTATTTATAATAAGAATTAAAAATGTTAAAGGAAAACAGGGAATTTTGGGGTTGGGAAACAGGGAATTTGCAGAGTTATAGCAAATTTGACTTCAAAACGAATTTCTTCGAAAGAATTTCAAATTTCTTTTCTTTTCTTTACAAAAGGACAAATTGGTGTAAATCAAAAACAATTTGGGAAAAATTTTCCCAAAACAAACATAGATTAGCTTGTCGACACAAATGAATATCGACGAGGATTTGCTGTCAAATGTTGAAAAAATTGTTATGCCGTAGACCCTGTCATCATGCCATGATCCCAATATCAGCCTTGACACCCACCGTCAACTTTGACAGCAGAGTTGAAAATAACAAACGACAAACATTCGAACAAGGAACAAAACGTCAAACTTAAAATCACAGATTATACCGAAATCAGCTTAAATGAAATCCTCTTTGTTCGTTTGCAGCGAACGTACATCAGGATCTGAAAAGTGTCAGTGAAATATGCAATGGAAAGTCATGCGAGTAGCTAGCAATGAAAAGTTTGACATGAAAACACTATCGTAGAATGGGACGGTGGACAACAATTGCAACCGTGACACCTCTTCAGAGCTTCGCCGGCAAATGTGCTCTAAAGAAATAAAAGGCGATTCCTTCGGCGGGACAGGCGGTGGTCAACTTTTTCTAGGATTCACAAGGTGTGATCTGCATAGAATACTTAAAGAAAGGCAAAACGGCCACAGGGCTCTACTCTGCCCATTTACTTGGCCGTTTCGACACTGAACTGCAGAAAGAAGGCCTGATTGGCACAGAAAAAAGAGGTCTACTACCATGACAATGCGTCGGCTCTCACTTCTGCCGTCGTAATGGTCAAATTGGGTCAAATTGCTACCCCATCCATCCCTACCCATTGTTGTTTCCAAACTTGAAAAAATCACACGCCGGCAGAAATTTGAGTCGAATAAGGAGGTCATCATCAGGGCCTATTTTGCATACGTCAAGAAAACGTATTTTTCAAACAGATTAAAAGAGTTGAAGCGCTGAGTCAAGTGTATCAAACAAAGACGAAACTATGTTGAGAAATAAGTCGCCATTTTTCAAACACTTTCGTTTTTTCTTTTGTAGGCCAAGTACTTATCGGACCGTCCTCATAAAGTTGAGTCCCAGAATCAACCAATCTGCATTCGTAACACCATTTATAAACTTCTTTTAGTTTTTTTTTTTTTTGTTAAACCCTCATGAACGCTGTATTTATCTGTAGTTTCTTCTTATGTTCCCTGGATTTTGCTGTCTCTTAAAATGGAGGAGATATGTGATTCCCAATCAACCACACCAGCTCCAACTTCCTTCCTTTTTACGATTGAATATACAGCTCAAAATCGGTTTATTGGAAGCTTACTCTAGAAAACTTTGTTCAGAAGGATACAAACAAGAGCGAAGTGCTTTTGATGGCCATTCCAAAAATTGACTTTCTGAACTGCTGCAAAGAAACTAATAAGCGACCTTGCTTCAAGTATATGGGGTATACTTAGAAGGATGCTTCAAAACAGATGATGCAGAATAAAACCAGGGTGAACTATGCACCAATGTCAGATATTAAAAAAAAACGTAAGTGGACCTTACCTTAACCTAACCTTAGCGGACTTCTTGACATTTGGTGGTTGACCAACGGGAGCGTAAGTAACCGTCAGAGCGTGGAAAAAAGCACAAATCTGGACTTTTTTGGTGCCTATTTTCGTTCTTGTGCCTGGTCTTGTTAGCCTAAAGTAAGTTAGTGTAAATGTCAAATTTTTTGGTGAAATTTTTGGTAGTCCCAAGAGGATCATTTGTGGAAGGAGGTGTTGAGATTTGTTTGAAGAAACAATGACCGAGAAACATAGATGCATTACAAACGAAAAGCTACCGATCAAAAACCGAGGTCATTGTGCAAACTCGATGATCATGAACAGGTGCTGCAGCTCGTCAATGCGCATGCACATATAGTGTTGGTCTTCAAGTTTCTGAGCCGTGAACGAATCCTCTCACTTGCAGAGAGATCCTCCTCTCACCCTTCTTTTAATCAGACTAAGTTCTTGCAATGTCGTTTTGTTTTTGGAATGCAAACGGATCATACGAAGGAGGCGGTATGGAAAGGATAAAATCGGAAACGATAAGGCCGCCGAACCGCCTGAGTTATGAGGACTTGCAAGAATATTTAGGCAGCCAGTATATTTTTATAAATGTGAAATATTTCAAAAGAGTAAGTCAGAATTTAATGGACAAATCACATCCACTTGCTAAAGATCACAAATAAGTACAAAAGAATCTTTTCAAAAACCTTGAAAAGAACAGTGGTCTTGAATATTTGAAGTCTACAAAGAACTTTTATGCACCTGGCATTGAAAGGCATATTTATTATTGATTTGTCCACCCAGTTGCTAGTTAAGCATTTTGTTTGAAAACAAACGATGAAATCAATGGCATTAATTAGTATGTATTAGAATAATTTCCTATTTGTACGATCGATATGCAATTAAACATTCCTTTCAACATTTGATTCACACATGAATGAACTGAGCAATCCAATCAATTTCAACTGCCTCACACCGTGTGGGAAGATATAATTTGAATTAAAAATAAGATTAACGATACGCAAACGCATTCAACATTCTTAATTGTTTGTTTTTCTTATGTTTGTTATTTTTCATGGTCTTTGCTTATGTTTATTTATGCTTGGAGCATCAACAACAAGGTAGACGCCGTTGCAGCCGTTTTATTTTCAAATCCTGTTACGCTCCTATCACATATGTGAACAATCTATTATAAATATGCGCGCGTTCGATTGAAAAATATTTCTCAAGTT
This sequence comes from Stratiomys singularior, assembly GCA_954870665.1. Classification (NCBI taxonomy): domain Eukaryota; kingdom Metazoa; phylum Arthropoda; class Insecta; order Diptera; family Stratiomyidae; genus Stratiomys; species Stratiomys singularior. Next base: position 105,260,124 of record OX940880.1, read on the forward strand.
TTTAATGAGAAACCGGAAGAACTAGTGTGATACCAATCAAAATACATTAGTGTTATAATAAGATTAGTGCAGACGAAGAATATCAGATAAAAAGAAGGCGACGTTCATGAATTCAACATATATAAAGATATATTCTATTGACAAAACTCTCAAAGGAGTATCATCACATATGTGACGATACTGACAATATTAATGCTGACATTCATATGAGCCTAACTTCTACCGAACGGTTAACAGTTGGAGGTAGGACTTTTGTAAGATATTAATCCTTATATTTTTGCAAGTATGTTTCAAGTTTCGGCTTTTCTACATCTCCAAACCCAAAATTTTCAAAATTCATCTCAAATTGTTATTGAATAACTTAATTTTAAATAAACACTAAAATTCTTTGAACTCTGCGTTTTCGCTGAGTTCAACTTCTACTCATTAATCTTCAATAAAGATTGAGATCTATGCTAGACAAAGGTGTCCTAATACTTTTGTGCAACACTCTAGAAAATCTATATTGCTTCTACATCTATGTTTACCATACCAAATTCCATTCTAACTAGCGATTCTTGAATGGACAAACCGAAGCATTACATTGTCATAGCCTAACGCATAAAAATGATAAGAATTCTAATTTAGAGTTCTAGTTTCAACGATTCTGAAGGGCTTTCAATGAAGTGCAACTCCGAGAAAATCGATTACATTATCTGTCACATGAAGTGTTATAGTAAAGGGAATAGTAAATAAAACTACTTTGATATATTTCTCACATTAGTTGAAGTAAGTTGGATTGTTTGTCTTCGTTATCTCTTCCGCGGTGAGTCAACAAATGTATAAAAATTAGACTCTGTTTACATTTGATATTGTCGTTAAAATTTGTGTTATCAATAAATTTAAATATTTTCAAGCGGTTGCGCTTTAAATGGACAAAGCGCATGAGAAATTAAGAAGCTAGAAATAAATTTTTGATGCAATTCAGTCTAACCAATTTTCTAAAATATTCCTAATCAATTGCGATTTGATTTTAAATTGATTATGTCAATACTTTTAACATAAAAAGTGATAAAATTTTATTTTTACTTCATTATGGGCTTTGCTTTTTCTTTTTTTGTACCATTGGTTCAAGAAAAACCTTTCGTCTTCTGATTGTTTTCAATTTTTCGATAATTGTATCGCACTGCGAAATAGCAAAGTGCAAATTAAAAAAGTTAAGGTGACATCGACCAAAATAAATCTAAACATAATCAACGAATCATAAGCAGTTGCTACGCTGATTACTACTGACAAACTAAGACTGAAAAACAATGAAATCGAACGTTAGATTGGGTATCAGCTTCATTGCTTGTCTATTATGATTATCTAATGTCTAACATTTTTTGACTGATATGATTTAAATAAACCGATGAATTCACTGAAAGATTTCATTCATCGAATGTTACCATGCAATTTATCATATAGGACTTTCAGACATAGTTTCAACTTGGGCTTTCACGCCATTGATCACATAGATTTCGATGTCACCTTGTTTTGCCATCTATTCCCGCTTTGATTGCTTTGAAAACACATATCGGCCATCAGCTGGCAGACCTATAGAAGAGAAGTCGCTAGCGACGGAGTTTCATTTATTTCAAGTGGGTCAACTCAAGTTTTGAATCAAATCAAGGGAAAGCTTAGCAAAAGTACAAGATAGGGCAGTGTGTTAATATGCAATTTTGATCATTTTTCATTCTGAATTGAAAGTTTCTCCGGTCTTAAAAAACTTCATCATAGAATCGATTTTCAAAAACTCGAGATTCAATTACATTTTTATTAGGATCCTTACATAGCTATGCCGCGTTCTTCTACATTGCCACAATATTTCTAGACAAAGCATACTGAATTCTTCTTCTAAACATTCACCATTCCAAACTTTCAAATTCATTTTTTACACTATTACGAGGGCGATTCAATAAGTACCCGTGTTTGACGACAGAGGGCATTCCAAAGGGAAGTTGGTATTATCATAGTGCGCTCCCATCTATCAAACAACGATAGAACAAATTTCAGACTGATTGCTAGTTCAGTTTCAATTTAGCAGCCATTCGAGTAAGACGTGTTTCGTTATTTACACTTAGATGGAAAAAGAGCAGTATCTTTCGGTAATTCACTTTTTGTTTTTGGATGGAAAAAAATACGAGGAGATAAAAACAAAGCTTTTATGCATGCTGCTGTTTATGGGGACACTTCGCCATCTATGACCACATATATTGCTACAACGAGTTAAAACGTGGACGAACATCCGTTTTTTATGAGCAGCGACCGTTACCCCCGGCAGACGTGGTTACCGAGGAAATAATTCAAAAAGTCTACGACATAATTCTCGCTGATTGACGAACGTAATTGCGCGAAGTAGCAGTGGTCGTAAATGTGTCGACAGGAACGGAAATTAATATTTTACACGATAATTTGGTGATGGAAAAATTATCGGCCCGATCGATGCCGCGATTGCTAACTGGTGGGCAACAAACAGCTGCGACTGTTAACTTCGAAGTAGTGTTTGGAGTAATTTCAACGAGATCCGAAGAAGGTTTTGAGCCAAATTGTCACGGTTGATGAAACCTAGATTAACCATTACACACCAGAAACTTAGCAACAATCAAAACGATGGATTCCTCTCGGTGAATCTGTTCCAAAAAAAGCGAAGAAGATTCCATCCCAAAGGTCATGGCGACGATTTTTTGCGAATACATGACATCATTGTATTGGTTTTTTTTTATTGACAAAGATTGAAGGACAAACGCCCACATTTAGCGAAAAAGAAGGCGCTGTTTCACAATGCTAACGGACCAGTACATTCATCAGGAGTTCTTGCCGCCAAACTCCCTGAATTGTGATACGAATTGATGTCTCACCCCCGAATTCACCCGACCTGGCTCGCTGTGGTTTTTACTTGGCATGCGGGCAAAAAAAATTAGGTCAAACGTGGTAGTCATTGCCAATACAGAGTCGTATTTTGGAGAGTTCGACAAATTCTATTTTTTGGAGGGGTGAAAAAATGGTAGGAACAAGAATGGCAGGAGAAGTGTGTGTTTTTGAAAAAAAATTTTGTCTTCATTTCTGGGGTAGAACTAAATGCGCGAGACCCGGGAGAATACACGCGGCCTAGACTAGAATCCAGGCAACTAACACACCATTCTTTTGTGTTGCTCTTTCAGAACTGTTGCTTATGTGTGAGAGAGCACGCTTCTTCTTCATAGCGAATGTTTCCCTACCGCCCAAGCTTATGCTGTTTTAGATACATCTGCATTCTCTAGCAAAAAGAGTGATTTGTATCATACCACGATAACCAATGTCGACGAATAAGAGAGCGTTTGCTATGCGCATTCACTTTCATGTACTCCTTTGCCTGCCCCGTTGCCAGCCAACTTTGGGTTTCTTCCAGCAGAGTATAATCATAGCGTTATCTCATGGTTACGCGGTAAAAAACAGATCACCTGGATCATCACCTGCATCTCAGCTGAAATCTCGTCTAGTCCTTGTTCTTTTCTTTCCTTCATAGAAAAAACGGCCTTCTCTACTTTTATCTTCGTGAAAAGAGAGTATTCCATTGGTAGACAGCCTCAGTGGTGGAGTAGGGTAGGAAAAGGACCCCATGCAATCTCGTTAATTCGTTAAATGATATGATAATTACGATGCCCTTTTAGAAAAAAATATGTCACAACCTATCGTTGTTCCTAATCGCTTCAGGTCACACAAAGATGCCAAAATCCCCAAATCATGACAGACATCTATTGCTAGTTATGTGCTCTAATTGCATTGCCCAATCTTTTTGTGAATATGTTTCACAAATCTGTATCTGTAAGCTGAAAACTCGCGATGTAATCAATGTTTTGTCAAAAGCGACAACAGCAAAACACGTGATTTATGGATGTTTTTGTCCTGAGAGAGCATGTAAGAATTGAGACAAAAACCTGTCACCATTTACCAATAGCTCTAGCAAGAACTGATTCAATTTGTCAAAACGTAAAAAGGCTGGATTGAAATCACTAGCAATACTAGTATCAGTTAAATGAGAGCTTGACGGTATTCCCCTGAAAGGTAATGGGCTCAGCTTAACATAGCAGCTGTTCCTGCAGGATCAGTCGAAACCTTTGGTCCCACCCTGAGAGAAAAAGTCTAAACCAATCATACAGAGGACCTATCCTATGAACTCTAATGCTCGTTGCGTACATGGTTCAACTTTCAATCTACCTACCCACCTACAACTTTCTACCTACCTAGATTTCGCACCTTCAAATTGAGGAAACCCATACACATTTTTCAAATATGTCCGAGCCTTTATTGTACGAACTTCTCTTGCCTGGGACGGCATCAAGCAGAAAAATCGGAACATCAGGCGAAGAAGGAACTGGAGACACTTCTTGTCTTTTGTAAACAGAAACATTTGAGGGTGGAACATTTACAAAGATTGCTCCGTCTGTGAAGAACTAAGGGTCTATGCTAAATTCAAAAAGGGACAAAAACAAAAATAATAAAACTTTTAAGGGTCTCAAATTAGCCTCTAAGTTCTAATTTAATTTAATTTATAATTCCAAAGATACGATCCATCAAAATATCGGACACACATGCGTCTAATAAATCTCAGAAATTCAAGGATATAACTGCAACATATACACAGACAAGGTTCTAAATGAAACAAAAGTATGAACGAACACAAACAGGGTAGCTTGACGAATATTGTTTTGACACTTGGCCAAAACTCTGAGATGTAGTTCCGATTTTCTCCAAGCCTACTGGTAAGAAAAACTACAAGTAAATCAGAGGAAAAGTGTAAGCACTATATTTGAGTTCTAAAAATTATTTTTCGAAAGAATTTCCTTATGAAGAATTTGCACACAGACGTCCTATCTATTGTGCCTTTGATTTTTTATACAGGAGTGTCGCATATCGTCAAAATTATAGTTAAATTTTAAAAACTAAGACGAGCAGAATCATCAAAGTGATAGTGGCCATAGTTGAGCCATCAACTTATATTATGTCCAACCAAGGCGCGATAGCCCAAATCGGATCGCGATATCTAGAAAGTTGTATAAATTCTTTACACTGATAGTTTGTTTGTTTTTAAAATATGGGTCAAACATGCTCAATCGCAAGAGAACATAAACGGAACGCTTGCATATTTTTGGCCCAGCTGAAAAATGTCTAATTTGAGGGTAGATTTTGGATAAAGGTGACAACCTGGATTTAATCGAGTCAATGAAGGGTTATTTACGGCTAGCAAATGTAAGCGATTTCCCGGACTGGTCAAGAATGAATAAAACTGGTGGTGGCATATTTAAGATCTTTTCGGCATTTCATCTAACATCCATCATAGACGTTGTGTCAAAATTTCATGACATTTGGATGAATAGAACCCAAGTTATTGCACTCTAAGTGACAGTACCTAAGTAGCATCGGTCGAAAAATGAATTTTGAACAAAGAGTGAGAGTATTAAATTTTGTTTTTAACTCGGTAAAATGGCAGCCCAGACGCATCAAATGATGCAAAATGCTTATGCTAGTGAGTGTTTATCCCGTAACTTCGAGCGGTTTAAACATTTTGAAGAAGGCCGGGATGTGCTGGATGACGAACGTTCTGGCCGTCCAAGATCAGTTGTGAACGAAATGAACGTTGCATTTGTGCGTAAATTTATTAAAAATGAGCCAAAATCCTCATTGCGTTATAACTAATATTATATTAGTTATATGATAACTAAAATTGGTTCGCATTCAACATTGCAAAGACATTGCAAAGAGCCCAACATACCGAAAATCCATTGTAACGGGTGACGCGACGATGTGTTATCAATATGATAACACACGATCGCCGAAACCAAGCGACACAGTGCCGAATAACAGCGTCCGGATGACCCCTAACCCAAAAAAACGTGTTTGGAGAAGTCAAAAATCAATGTTGATTTGTTTTTACGATTCCAAGAGGATTGTCCATAGAGAGTTCATTCCACAAGGTCAAACGGTTAATGTTATGTTTTGATTTGGTGTTATGAAGCGTTTGCTTTCGCGAATATGTCGTGTTCGGCCAGAATATCGTGAACGTGGAAGTTGGCGTTTGTTACATGACAATGCTCTGGCTCATCTTTCAACGCTTGTGACCGGTTTTTGATAAAAATGACATTCTTTCCATCAACCACTTGCCGTATTGGTCTTATTTGGCGCCATGTGACTTCTTTCTGTTCGGAAACTTACATTTGGCCATGAAAGGAAATCGTTTTGCGAACTTAGAAGACATCCAAAAGTCGGCAACCGCCATTCTAAATATGTTATCAAAGAAATCTTTTGACACCTTCATATACCATTAAAAGCGGTGTAGAGAAGCCGAGGGAAACTACTTTGAATAAAATAAATCCGTTTTTTCGAAATCCTGCGTAGTTTTCTTTATTCTTGACCAATGCGGGAACTTTTTAAACACACCTTCTATGAAGTATGCGGTCGTTCAATAAAATATCGTGAACATCGCTTATAAAATCTTCAAAACTCCTTTCTTTTGGAAGGGCGGTATCATCAGCATCATTCATGGTCATACAAATCAGGGAAAGAGAAAAGAGGGACAAAACCGGGTTATAAAAAATCCTGATTCTAGTCAGTCCAACGAAAATCGACATTCGCTAAGTCCTTAGACGCTAAATAACAAACCAGAACTAGGATCTTTGTAATCTTTTTGCTGAACACTTCCGTAGAAGTCATGTCAAAAGTTGGGTTCCACGTCTATCAGCATGAAAATTGAAGATCGTCGATGTAAAGTGGTGCCTGATTTGAAAGTTATGGACGATGCTAGCGGCCATTATTCAACCCATGTCTTTAGAGACTATAAGGCTAAAGTGACTGACGTCGAAATGTTAGAAAATTCATTCGGATTGAATGATTATTTTTTAAAAATTAATTTTTGAAAATATCTTGAGAGCCTGTTGTCAGTTTCCCTTTCAAAAAAAATTATGTTTACTTAGCACTCGAAACTCGCGTATTCTGTCTATATTCTGTAGAAAAAGGATACACTTTACTCAAAAGACCACAATTTTAACTTTCTTGGCTAATCCGATACTGGTTTGAAACTCAGTTTAAATAATATTAAGATGGCACGTTTTAAAGACAGTAAAATATTTAGGATAAAAGCGCGAACTTCCGAGAAGTCTTACATTTATTGAAAAGCCCTCGTAGATCCCTAACTCAAGCGTTACAATTCAGTCCATGTAAACTCATGCCAAAAAAATCAAAAATCAAATGGGTCTGCCCACTTTTCGCTGATAACTCAAATTTGAATAACTCTCATTTGTCGTCATAACGCTCGTCATCTTGCTATTATTAAGTCATTTAGCTTATAATAATAAATATTCTTTAGAATATACGTGACAAAAAACAAAAACTGAGTGGCACAATAGACAACCATCGGACACCCTCGGCTGGAGGATCTCTGAACTGATAATTCTCGCGAGCTTAGGTCCGAAATCATGATAGATTATAACAAAAGGGCACTCGTGAGGACTAGATGAGCCTTTAGTGTTGTGGGTTAAAACACTAAATCACACCAGCACTTAACAAAAGTGTATTAAAGTATCCTTTTGACAGCAAATCTTTGATTGAAACTGTGATACAATTTTTCCAGCTTCACCAGCTTCACTAATCAGCTTCGATAATTTTTAAGGAATTTTCTTGGAAACAACGTTCAGACATGAAGTTCGCAATTTAAATTACATCTCATGGACTTTTTTTTAAGATTCTTAATCCGTTTACCTTCATTTAACTCAATTTATCACCTTAGTATTAAAAAAATTGCCCGATAGCATCGTTTACAAATCATCGTTTGGATTTGAAAATCATGAAAATAATCGTTGAACAGCGAAAATCATGACAAATTACAATTTCACGTGACTTAGCACAAGTTTAAGCCACTCTTTTCGAGTCACGTCGACGTGAAAAAACTCCAATTGAATTGTCATCGAAAAAAAATAGAAATGATACGTTTTCTTACGAATGTTCAAAGGTAGAAACATATATGCAGTCCTTATTTATGACGTTAATCTTCAGATAAGACGATATGGAAAAATTGTTGGAGAATTGTTTGAAGTCACGTTTGGTTGCTTTTCGTTTCATGTGTCATTCATTCATTCTACATGCATTCTACAGAAACAAATTGATTTACATCGACTGTTTTCATGGTAGAGTGAATACAGAAATGTTTTAAAATGGGAAAACATTTCACACTTTTGTTGTCAATGTTAAATAGGTTTTACGCATATTTTAAAAGTAAATCACACATGCAATGTAGTCAGATAGAAGTGGTTTAAATACGTTTCCGAAAATTTATTAATTTGGAAAAATCAATGCCATGGAATTTGTCTTTTTCCTGAATACCATTCTTGCATATCATTCGTGTTAGGCGTTCCCCGTGCACATGGAATGCACTTGAATGGTTATAGATACTTAGAAACTAACTAAAATACTTCGATCAATAGCACCGGCGAACTTGGAGTAACCCAAATAAAGAAATCAATACCATGCCAAATGCACAAAGATCCTTCACGTCAGCAATTGAATTACCACCCAGTCGAGTCTGAAATTCACAGACTATGGGTCGCCAGCATTATTCAAGTGTGATCAAGAGAAATAACAAGAACCCTTGACTCTCCTCCTGCGGTATTCGGAAATTAGCTTTAACCATATCAGGCATTGATATCTTAATATCAACCCACGACATCATTGAGTATTATTTTCTTGAACGCCAACGAGGTGACTATCAAATTCAGATTCTCACCTTTTAACAGAATCAGTTCAAAATAAGGCTGTCTATTGCCTTTCTGTCTACTCATTGATTGCCAGTCTATCCAGACCTAAACTGACTTCCTTAATTTTTATTATAGTCAAACTGATGCACTTACCGAAACGGTTCACATTGTTGTTGATCTTCACATTGATAGAGACGGAACAATTTTAACAATATTTGTTTTTGAACAACACAGTCATGTGGGTGGGAAAGGAAAATAAGAATAGTCACAATGTTGCATTGTAAGTTTGATGCAGGCTGGATTTGAAAGACACCATTCGAGATACAAGAGATAATGCTTGATTTATCGATTTTATTGATGGAAAATGTATTACGAAAAACGGAGCAAAAATGGGCTGGGCAAATTGAAAGGAAATGTTATTCACCGAACAGAACTCTTCAAGGAAGCATGAAAGTGTTGACCAATGAATACCCAAAGAATATTTGCTATGTCATCATAAGGATCCGAGTCAGTCACTCGCGGAAAACAGACTCAGTCATTAGGGGATCCGATTCAGTCACTTGCGGATAAACAGCTAATAAGTAAGGAGAGATCAAGGCTCTTCCAATTAACTCTCAACTACAATCATGAACAATTAACAACACTCCCAAAAAATACTATTTACGTTGATCTTTACAGTTCCCTCTAGAAAATTGAATACCTAAAACTCTCGCTAATCTCTCGCAATCTGTTACACATATGCTTGTGCACATATGGTTAGTAGATAAAATTTTATATCCCTTTTTATTTCCATTAAACATGCGAATATGGTGCAGTGTAGTTCAATAACTAAAAGGATACAACTTTGAAAGGTAGACCGTATACCTCATTAAATCAAATCTACACACAATTACATTCATCCTTTGAAATTTATACATCTTACGCATCTTATCTTCAAAGCTTTCAGATAAAAGCTCGCCTATTCCCTTGACAAAATGAATAGGACGGCCCGCCCACCTTCCGCATGTAAAGATGGTGTGACAGGCTTCATCAGCGATCTCTGTACAAAACGTTCCAGCAGCAGGCAAGAGATAGTTCCTATTTTGTGTGGATTAAAATGGAATAATCTGCGCCTGTTGAGTATCTGTGGCAGGTTGTAGCGGATTTGTCATACCTTGGGTTGAGCCACAGCCGCAGATTGAGCCATGACCTGCCTCCAATTTCTTTCAGCCTCCTTACAGGAGTAAGATTCCTTTCTTTTTTCTCTCATCAGACCTGTCTCAAATTTTCATTCAACAGCAAGGAGTACGGTAAGTATCATTCCTACAATAACCAGCAGCTCTGGCTTAGACACAGGGCGGTATCAAAACCAAATCTTGCATTAATCGCTGTCAATATGGTTTTCTACTAAGGCCTCCAGTCCACGATTCACGGACTGCACTATGTTCAACAGAAGCCGTCTTTTATCGGAAAATAACAACTAGAATTGTTATGATTACATTTTTTTTATATTTTGGGGTGGAGCCTATTTAAGCCCTGAGTGTTAAACTCCCAATGGGACACGGAAACTTGACTACCAACTAAACACCAGTCACTCTGAGATCCTAGCCTGTAACTGCAAGTCACAATACTTCAACATAGCCTTCTTTAGTCCAGTGAAATCCCTTTTTAGCAGTTTTGAAGAGAGGGACCTACCTCTCTCTCTGCGTCGACAAACGCTCGATGACCGATTCTTTATAAAGGGAATTCTGTTCAGCACAGAATTCAATTCTGTTGCATCAGTTGTCAACATTATTCCCACTAAACTTTGTAGAGAGAGCACATCTTTTCTCTCTCAAAGGTTTATTCAGTGTCGGGACCAAAAGTACCACCTTGATCCATCTTCCGTATGAGAATACAGTGTGGTAGACGTCTCATGTGATACCCTGGCAAAATAACAATCAGGTGGCCGTGGCATTCCCATCCTTTACAGAAAATACCCGACCCAATGAGCAGTTTTATCAGATTATAATCGAAGTATGCGCTCCACATGTCTCGAGGTTCATAAGGCCACAGTAACCGCCTGCGCTAAATGAGTCAATGAATTAACAACGGTGCGCTTCGTCTAACAATGGAAAAAAACTGAGGTCATTATACTGAAGAAGAATGGAATATCCAGGTTTACACCCTTGCAGATTAGACAACGGACCACCGCGTCCGTTGGAGGACACATTGAAAACCTTGACTTGATAATTGAGCCCAAGATGAACTTCCTTGATCAAGGCCGATACGGAAGTTTCGGCTTTTCGGGTCTTTAATACAATAGAGTCATTATATTGCTCCGAGGTTTGGACTTATAGAGCGTCGTACCAAAAACTTCTCGTATTACGGCTGCCCATTGTGACGGGGCTCCTCTCCCCTAAGGGTTCTACTTTGGCTTGGTGAAGGGGCTTGGAGTGGTAACATGTCCTTTAGACGCGCGTCACCGAGTCAATAAATATCCTCATTTAACACATATGATGTTTGTTGAAACAAAAATTGGGCGTTAATATATACACCCCGACATGCCAGGGAACCGCAACCTAATGTGGACTTCTCTCCAGCAATCAGGTTGGGTATAAGTTGCAAGGGCATTTTTCAGTGGTTGAACATGATGAATCACAGTCTCGTGATTCATCATGTTCAATTGATTCAGAATACAGTCTCGAGTGACCAATCTATCCACGGAAGCACATCCGTCCATCAGTCAAGCTAAATTTGGGTCGCAAAGTGGTTTAAAAAATTACGAAAACGACGCAGAGCTGCGAGAAGGCAACGAAAAACAATGTTTCCTTGAGCACAATGGCCCAAGGCCCAATTCCCAAACACTCCTCCAGCTCAGGCTTCTTCAGTTCAAGGAGATGAATAGCGCAGTTGGGATTTTGGGAAGCGGAACCGTCCACCTCAAGTGTCATGCCCCAGGGACTGTTGGTACCCGCACATCGCACAAGACTATCTGTTGACAGCGGGCCGAACATTTGTGAAACCCACATTTGACTGTGGGCCGAACACAGTTGTGTAGAAGAGCGGTTAACACGAAACTTAAGCGCAGTCCTCAAATAATGAGAAATACCAACAATACCCAAAAGAATGTCCTTGAAAACATTGAAAATGGAATCGGCGGACTCGATGACTTCTTTGACAAAATTCAAAACTATCGTCGCTGGTAGCTGAGCAACATTGAACTAAAAGAGTTCAATCACGTCATCCAAAATATAAGTACATCAAACAGCTGCGCTCCAAATAGCAACAGAAGGCTGCACAGAACGTGCAGCGAGTGGCTGAAAAAATAACCAAACCCCCGCCCAAACTAAGCAAGCTGCCTAACACGTGCAAGCAGCTTAGGGATGCTCGACTGATGAAGCCAGCAGACGGGAGGACCAACGTAGTTATCCTCAAAGAAATGAAATGAAATGTCGTCCCCAAAAAGACAAGAGCTCGCATACTACGCTAAAAGCTCCTAATCTATGTGGCCTCTTCGCGGAACACGGGGTTGGAGTCCGCAGACAAGGATTTTTTCGAGAGTGCCTCCAAGGACCTCCTTGTCTCTAGAGCTGTTATCTCGGCAGTTAATGTCATACCATTACAGTCCCCTTTAGTAATGAGAGGCTTTGATTGTGTTACTGACGGCGAAGAAGTAAAAGAATCCATAAGGCAAACTTATGCTATGTCTGACAGTTTTAAGGTTACGTTGACACCTACTTTCTTAGAAGTAGGTGTTACCTAATCTTAGAAGGCAAAGGGTTGCGAAAATAGACGTCCCAAAGGAGGCAGTGCATTTCTGGCTAAGGAAAAAATCAAAATCGGTTGGGAAGTGTGCGAATGGTGGTCTTTGCAACATACTAAAAGTGCCTTAGCTTCGAACGCACTGCAATGAACTGCAAGGGGTCACATCAAAGTATCCAGGGCTACAAGTGTGGCATTCTCGACCATAAGGCGAGAGAACGTACAATTAACCCATGCTACATCTTGTGCAAAGCCAAAGGCATGAAGCCTGAAAATCTGGCTCATATTCAAGGCAGTGAAAGGTGCCTGGAGTTCAGAGAGGCGCTCAATAAAGGAAAAGCAAAAATATGATTTATGTCCTGCATATCTAGATCGTAGTGCAACCGAACAGAACGTGCTCGACCAAGTAGCGAGGGAGAAAGAAGCTGACCTGCTGTTGATATCTGAACAGTATCACAACACAGAGGAGGCTGGAACCGAAAGTATGCAAAAGCCACTCTATGCAAATCACTCCATGTCCCTATATGCGGAGATGAAAATAGACACAAAGAAAATCATGCAGTCCTCATCCAATCAATCACGGACTAGCATCAGATCTTTCATCATGTAAAAAAGGGAAGTCAAAATACGCACAAAACATGTACGAAACGTAATGGAGGTAGCTGTCCCGGTCCTATTGAGCGTCAGGAAACGCTATCTCGAATGTGTTCATTCAGCTTGAAGCAGCTCAAACCTCAAAGTTAGGTCGATTCAGGCAAGAAATATTAGCCAGGTGACGAAGAAGTGTTTTTTTGAAAGATCCGATGATCTGTGCATCATCGTTTCACAATGCAAATGCACAAATGGTTCTTTCTTGCTGAAATTCCACCGAAAAGGCTGTTCTCATCGCTTTTTTGTAAATTCGGTGTTATCCTTTTCAATGAATTGTGTTCCAAAGGTATTAAACTTTAAACGGACCTTTTAGCAAGTATCTGCAATAAAGCTAAACGCTTTCTAAAGGGGGATTGTTTGAAGAATAATTGGTTGGAAAGCGAAATGCTTACTAATTGATTGGTACGATATATTTGACAAGCCTCGAGACGTGGGAATAATAAATCTGCTGGAATCTTCAATGTGCTGGTCATTTGCAGTCCTTGGGCGACACTCTGATATTACAAAAAAGAGGCATTTCACGGGAAGATGGAAGGCCAGCAATTCGTGCAACCCGAGATAGTTGCTCGAATTTTCGAAAGAGGAACACGCGTTAAAAAGAACAAGAAAGTGAAACATTTCGAAGGACATGCCATGATGACATATAACTGATATTGAAGAAGGGAGCAACTTACTCCCGAAATATATATCTGGCAAATTCAAAACAGAAAAATAGGTTTTTGGAATAGAAAATCAAAAAATAAAGGATATGCCACAAACAACACAACCTTGAAGTCGACGATAGTGAACAGAACAACGCTATCAACAAGCCATTCCATTCACTATGGCAATTGTAAACAAAATAGAATATTGCCAACGTAAGCTGGATGAGATAACAAGTATTTGCAGATAACACCCCCTTCAAAACGAGGAGTTATTCCTATAGATATGCTATCAGTTGAGTAGTAAATTCGTTTAAGCAATGCATTACTTTGTATATAAAATGCGACTACGAGTAACTTTGGATATTAACGAGCAAAACCTTTTGGATTTTTTGAATAATGCTGAAAAGTTAACGTGAAGCATTTGACAGAACGGAAAAATTATCGAATTTGTTCTGAATGTGGCGGTCTACGGTAGTCCTGAAAATATTTGACGTATACCCTTGCTAGCTGATAAAGTCACTGCTTCTATCGATTTCAGTTTGAGACTTGTAGAATGAAAAAAAGGGAAAGCAGATTACGATACATTTTTTGAAACTTGACAAATTTTATTACAAATTTTTTAAAAATCCTGGTCTAAATTCCTTTATTTCTGTCTTTTGCAGTACATATTTATGCTAGTCCTAGTCTTTCTACTTGAAGCAACAGTCGGCGGCATAGCATATATTTACGAGAGTCAAATCGAAGACGAACTACAATTAAATTTAAAGGATACTTTTATCAATAATTATGGAATCGATGAGCGGAAATCGAAAGCTATCAATTTAATGCAGCAACAAGTAGGTTCAGAAATTTAAAAAATCAAATGATCGAGACTAAGTTTAATTTTTCTAATTTTCAGTATAAATGCTGCGGTGCCATTATCTTCCAGGATTGGAAAGAAAGCATTTGGTTTCGAGCGAATCATACGGAAGAAGCCTATCTGGCAATTCCACGAAATAAACGACTTGTACCCGATTCATGCTGTATAACACAAGTCGATTTGTGCGGAAGGCGTGATCATCCAAGCAACATATTCTATACGGTATTGTCTATCATAAAGGATTCAAGGATAACAAATTACATGAACAATTGCTGATTTGTTGTTTTCTTTCAGGGTTGCGTACACAAAATGTCCGATGAATTGCGACAACATCTAAGTATAATTAGTGCAGTTGGACTTGGAATATGCTTAATCCACATTATTGGATTGATACTATCCTGTTGTCTGTATATTAAACTTAAAGATCCGGATGACTGACAATTACCTGCGATCCAGATTTATGATTCGAACTATCCACAACCGGGTAGTTCATACGATCGGAGATCTGGATCGCAACAATTTATCGATGCTTCTACAATAGCAACAAGATCTTCACTAGCATCACCGTCATCCTTAAACAATTATGATGATGGTATTAGTTTAATATCAAGCAGTAATGTCAATAGTGATACAATACCACGTCGTAGTAATGGAACATTTCCAAATCCAATGAGTCAAAAGAAACGTATACGTTTCGCACCAATGACTAACGGTTCTACTTACACAAGTAGTGATAGCATATATCCGCAGGATGTTAGTTTATAGTATTAGAGAGTAAGAGTCAGTAATTTGTAATAGTAAAAGAGGAGATTGTCTCAAACTGTCAGTTCACCATAAGTTCGAATTTTGTCTCATCTAAGGCTAAAATTGATTCCATGATAGTTCTGGTAAATTTCAGCTAATTGAAGAGTGTCTTTCGCAGAAATTTGTAGTCACAAAAGTATAAAGAAATAGGGATCGAAATAGGGATCAGTCGCGTTCCCATCTGCGTACCGATCAACCCGAGTGTATTACCAGGTTCCAGGATACCAGGTCCTTCCAATCCCCGCATTATTCTATTAGTTGATACACTAACTATTGTGTTTAGCAGTTCTAGTCTTGCATTTTGTTGACACAAGGTAAGGTTCGTCTCAAACAAGTTCGCGACGAACTTGTCCTACTTATCGGACTTAGGTCGCTCTAATAGAACCTTTACCTGGCTAATCTTCAACACTACAAGCCTCTTTAAATATCTTAATCCACACCATGCACGAAGCAGAAGTCTTGCTATATCATCCAGCTTGTGCGACAGTCATTCTTCGTCGTTTCGTGTAGCGCTTATTTCGGCATTTGTTTGACAATAACTTCTGTTTTCAAGGAAAATCCGGAACATAAAATGTTCTTTCTTAACTAAGTGTCCTTTTCATAGAATTTTTTGCTGAAAATCTGATACCGCACAGCTTCAACTATCTGATACCGCACAGCTTCTACCAGCTGGCTCCAACCGTCGAAACAGAGAGCATATAGCAAAATGAATTTTCACGGAAATTGGGTCAAAAAATTTAAACAGCAGTTATCCATTTTGAGCCATATGTTTATCGATTTGAAAATCATTCTTTTGATAGTGTTTCCTAAATGTATTCAAAAAATACGTTCCGACTAACTCATCTTGGATTAATCATCTAGGCTACGTGCTTTTCTGGTACTTTCCTGTACGCGTCTTAGTGCATTTCTGGTACTCTACGCCTATCGACATTTTCAACTCACAAAAGCCAACAAACTTTACTTGAGACTTTCTTCCTTTTCATATAAAAAAATAGCTTTACTTAATATTGTGATATAGATAATATGGAAAAAAAATCTTTTAATGCAACTATTTTCAACTCGAATATATGTATAACTGCCATTAACACTTAAAGCAAAAACAAAAAATGAGCAGCTTCAAGTTAACAGAATGTACAAAGAAATTATTTTAATTGCAAATAAAACCCAATAAACAATCGCAAAATGTACAACCGAATCGAAGTTGATGAAATTTTTTGTTATAATCGTAACTTACTTTAACACAAATTATCATCATCATCATCATCAACGGCACAGCAGCCCAAATCAGATTTTGGACTCATATTTAAACGATATATTAATCATATAATTAGAATTATTAAAATATTTTTAAAATTATTCAAAAAATTTGTCTCACAAAAAGTATATATCAAGTTATGAAAACTAGCAATTTGTATAAACTTGTCTAGAAATTATACACAATCACTTAATAAAACAAAATTGATGCAAATATTCTTATTAATAGTATCGATAAGTCCTTGAAATTATCAAATTTATTTCGCTGGACAAAAATTTAATATATTGAAACGAAATTTTTTAGATTATGTTGCATAAATAAGCTCCATTTAGTTAAACGAAATTTTGTTAAACAAAATTCTGAAATAATATATTCTGAAAATTACATTTTGATTTTTTCATCACCCACTCATACAGGATTCAGAAACTGCAGACTGTTATTTAAACAATTAAATATGTGATAATGTATAATACTATATGTAAGGATACGCATACGATATGAATTGATTGTTTGAATCAATCACTGATTCAATGATTGAATCACTAGGAACCCAAGACGCACCGATTGAGCACTGTACACCACAGAGGTAGCACTAGGTGCATTTCTTGATATTGCAGGGATCTTTGACAATACCAGCCACGATGCGGTAAAGAGAGCGCAGATGAAAAGCGAGGTTAGTCCTACCCTTATTCGCTGGCTGTCTCGGTCACTGGCGGGGCGAAAATCTTAAACCTATCGCCACTTCATTTGGTGATAGAAACAGTAGCGACATCTACAATGACAAGAATTTTCCATGAAGGAAGAGAAAATGGCCTCAGAATTGGGCACTACGACCAAGCTAAACTAGTGAATTGTATGACGTCGCCATTCAGCTTTCACAACAATTTTTTTGTAGTGCTGAGTGACAAGAGGGAATGGGGCGTTGAATCCATTATGCACCTCATAAGACGGAATGCAATCAGGTGGTATACGGATGGGTCCAAGACATCTGAGAGAACAGGAATTGGACTATTTGGACCTGGTATCAAGTACTACTAACCGCCAAGTATCCTTCTAGCTGAGGTTTATGCCATCGCCGTAAGCGCACAACTCAGCATACACAAAGGATACAAAGGCAAAACCATAACTATAATAGCTGATAGCCAAGCAGCCTTAAAAGCACTAGAATCCCAAGTGATTACATCAAGAATGGTGCTAGATTGTTGCAATACACTCAACAAATTGAGTACGGAAAATAGGGTTACCCTATACTGGGTGCCGGGGCACGCAGCTATCGAGAGTTATGAGCAGGCGGACCAACTGGCGAGGAAAGGTGGATCGAAAGCATTCATCCGTCCTGAACCTTTTAGCGCAACTGAAATGAATTTCATTCACAGGGCCCTAAAGGAAACTCAGGATAAAGAATGCAATACGCTCTGGAATGGTCTTCCAGGGGTTCGCATGTCGAAGCTGTTTCTCGCTCTTATGACGAGAAGAAGATTCGACCGTGCATCGAAATGAATAAAGGAAAACTAAGGGTCCTGAATAGGGTCTTCACGGGGCACTGCACACTTGGAGGGTATCTCAAAAGGATAGGCTTGGCAGCGAATGAAGAGTGCAGATTTGGTAATCTTGCGGAGGAGATACAGTGCATCTGCTAGCACATTGCGACGCACTGTCCCACAGGAGAAGAGACAGTGTAGCAAGCTGCTTCCCTGTCGAGGAGGAATTGGGACGCCTGAGGCCGAAGCAGATCATTGACTTTCTCAGAAACATCGATCTGCTTGAGGCGCACAATAAACCTGTAAGAGTTGACGTGCACCATTCCCGACAGCAAATCAATGAATCAATCACAATATGTATACCGTACGCCTATTATACGTAAGAGTGTGTAAGGATACTCTCTATACTTATGCATACTATACTTATGCGAGAGTGTCCTTCAGCGGTACTCTTGATGAGCAACTTAGACAATGCAACCCCCAGTGGTTAATGCATAACTGCGTGGGACGAGACTTCTCAAGACGTTACTCATTTTAGATAGGAAGGAAAATTGCCTGAAATTTTTTATTTCACCATTACATCACCATTTATTATTTTTTATTTCAATTTTATTTTTATTTCATTTGAATAAAGTAACCATTATTGATGCCTTTATTGCAATTGATCATTAAGTTTTGGAAACAAGTGCCCAACATTTCATCAGGACATTTTGGGGGCACAGTTCAAACCAAAGGAGAGCTTACTTCAAAAGCTGACAAGAATCTTATCTAATTTTCAAAGATATAATACCGCAGTGATAGTGTCTTTTTAGTATTAGATGATGGTTAGATATGATTCCTAGCAGATAGGGTTTCTATCTCTGATCAAATAGGTCATATCTGATACCTTCATGTGTTCTGGACTTTGTGGTAGGTATCGATTATTGTAAAAGGAGAAAATTTCTTGGAACTTTTCTTCACGAGAAAGTCTACCCTCCACTTACGACTTATTGATACTGAAAATTTGAATGTGTCGTCCTGTGAAGAAATTTAAGCCCCCAAAGACATTCGAAGATGGTCTGAAACATTTTTGTCTCAGTAATAAGGACTACTGTATAATCTGTAAGGAACTTGTAAATTTCTTGCTCTGTTGTTTTTTATGATGTCAAGACTTCATGCAGGCGAGTTTCAAATCATCGAGATTTTCGTGTGGATTCCTAATCCTTGAAAGTATTATATGTACAGGAGGAGGGGAGCGGGGACAGGAAGCTTTCAAGACCTTTAGTAAACTTGCTTCAGTTAGCATGGACCGAATGATAATTGTAATTAGATCTTGCAGATTATGATTATGTTAAAGATTGGATATTGCGGTTGGATAATAATGAAAATTTTGATCAAATATACACGCTAGAATTTTTGGATAACATATTATAGGCTACAAAGCTTATATATACCAAAGATCTCCTTCTTACGAATGCAGAAATTCCTGCGTTGTCAATGGTACAAGTCAAGAAGGTATTGGAATATTACCATCGATTTTTGAAAAACCACAAGCGGTTTTTGGTCAACAGGAAGTGAACGCCGTGTAAAAAGTTGGTTCATATGCATGAATTGTTTCTCAGGATCTGATAGTTGTCTGCACTGGTTGTGTGTGAAGATTTTAGTGGTGTTTCCTTGAGGTGTTCTATGTCTTATTTGATGGACTCAAATAAGTCGAAAATAAATATTTCTTGCTTGTGGGTCTTTCCAAATCGTTTTTTTTTTTTTGTGTAAACAGAGCTGAGCTTCAGAGCGTTGATAGATGGAATGTAGTTTTTTTTTCTTGCAGCAAATCCAGATGGGCATGTTTTGGATATGTTGGTTCATCGAGGTGAAAGATCATATGGTGACTACGTGTCTAAAGGTTATTCGTTCTGTGAAGCAGCATATCTTGGTCTGAGGGAACCTTTGATGCTTGGTTATTATCTGCAGTTCGACAGATACTCATCAACAAAGAACTGAATAAATCACTTGATTGGCAATGTATTGTACAGAATCACTCATGAAAAACGGAGTGAAAAAAGGATTTATTCATCCTGATGACGAGATTGAGTAGACCGTTGATACTTGGTTATTATTTGCAGTTTTACAGATACTTACCACTAAAGAAACTCAAACAAAGAACTGAATGAAATACTTTTAGAGCATTATATTGTGCACGAAAAGTATGAACAAAATTAAAAAAAAAAACCGAATAAAGGACACATTCTTTCTGATGACGAAAATTTCTTTACAAAACTGAAATGTAGGTCGGCTGGAAAACTAGCCGAAACGAAATAGCTTGATAACGAACGTGTCCTTATTATATTGCCTCGTGTCGCAGATACTGCATCGACACTTCCAGGCGGTGGAAAGGTCCTCCTACAAATTGTAGGTTAGAGGTTATGAAAAATTATAATTCTACTACAGATGATGTTGATCTCATCCGTGGATTATTTGCTACTTGTTTCAATGGACGTCATGCAAAAAAATGGGTCATACAGTTTGTATTTCAAATGTTTGACCAAGCCGTCTAAAATGTCTAGCTACTGTTTTGCAACTATCAACATTCAAAAAGCGTTTGAAGCACCAAAAAGGGCGTTTAAGGGACAACAACCATCCACTCCAAAAAGAAGGAGTGTATAATAGAGTAGAAAATGACTTAGAATCACGTCACAAAAAACATCGACTTGATTATAAATCAGTGCCTCAGGAAAAGAGCCGAAATGGCGTTACCAAAATACGGTTGTAAAATAAAATGTTAAATGTACAAACTATGAAATGTCATTGTTATGTCAAATTAAATTAAACATCTTGTTCAACGTAAACTTTTCTAGACTTATTCGTGACTCGTCAAGGATTCTTCCCTTTTTTGCGGAGTTCCACAAAGCATTTTCGGCATTAGTTTGAGTCTGACAGTCGTAACAGAGAGACAGCTAAAGTCAAAGTGTTTGATCTTTAAAAACATGGAACGTAATACTGAAATAACTTCAGATTATGATGTGTTCGATTTCACAGTGCTTAACAAGGATACTACGTCACTACGCAGCGAACTGGTTTAAACAGGAAATAGTGTAGAACAGAGAACAATAGTGACAATTGTAACTAGAAAGACCAGAGAAATGAACAGTGAATGTTGTTGGAAAAGTTAAGTGAGTAAGACACAGAGAATGTGATAGCAATGATAGACATATACAACAGAAAATTGATCGTCGGGCAATTCTGACTAGATAAATAGCACTGAATGTTGAGAAATACCGTGAAGAATATCATTCATATCAGGCGATACTACCGCAGGATAGCAAGTACCATTAGATAACGAAGAAACATCGATCTTTCTCAAAATGAATGAAATACTGATAAAAATTAAAAATTATGCTACAAATAATACAGAAGAATTGAGAGTATATTATTATCGAAGAAAAGTGGACGATTTTTGGTGTTATAATGAACATATTTACAAGAACATTTGTCCTGGAATGATTTCAACTAGTGTCCTTATTTTATGCGAACCAGTTCACGAGAGATCGGTTCAATGTGTTCCATTGAAAGATATGGTAAAGACAAGATGCAGGACAACAAGCACGCATACAGCAAGTCAGCTGTTTGGCCGATTTATGAATTCAAAATTTTTAAAGTACTTTATTCAAAATTTTTAAAGTACCAGATTAGAGTGAGTTGTATGGATGAATTTACGATCAAATTTAAAGACTGGATCTCCTGTTTTACTTACAATCCAAAGAAACCAACCAAATGAACTATTAGATTCCATATGATGGTAGACTACATTCATAATGACATCTGTGGCATTATTGCTTATTATGAAAGTTTTACAACGGACAAGTTGATGAAGGTGGACCTTCTCGTACCAACGAGAATACATTTATATCTTTATGCAATGCTGCTGGTCATATGTTAACTGATCATTACTACTTGAACTATATCTTGATTGAGGAGGCGTTCAAGTATTACGTAACGCAATTTTTGAACATTTCTGGACCGATGCCCAAAGTCTAAGTTTCAAACTTGTGAAGTTCCAATGTGTCCTTAGAAACATCAATTCGAGTCCTCTAATAAATACTGGATTTGTGAGAAATCATAAAATACTCGTGAGTTTGCGGCTCTTTGGCGTTGTTAGAAATTGCTTAAACTTATTCTACAATTAAATGAACTTCGGCAGCGGCTTAGATGAGGAGTGCAATCGAATCGTATTCCCGATAATATCCACGTTGCTACGAAGACTGCTTTTGATAAATTTTGCTAAAAAGCTGTCTGCGAGTAAAAATACGCTCCAGCCCCTGTCCTTCAGAACACGTCCCAAATCGATGAGAAAATTGAAATTGTTAAGGAAAGTATACAGCGTGAGTACAGCAAATACAAAAATACAGAAAGCAATCCATCCATCAAGCAATCCTGTCTACAAAGTCCTGAAACTAGATGCTAAACCATGCAAGCTCATTCAAATGAGAAACTGTCTAAGAATATGCTTGCACAGAACCAGAAACATACAAATGAAGATGGAGTCAATAGCTTAACAGCTGCTATTTGTATCAAAATCGATAAACTCCGCAATCGAATTTTAAATTCCGTGTTCAATAAACTGGAATATAATTCTCAAGTTTCGCTAGATTTGGCGAATAAACAAACTATTCAAAAAAAATCAAATTCTGTTCCCTCCACCCCTTGAGGGAAAAAATAATGTAAAAAAATTTCAAATCATATCATCACCAAATGTATGAAAAATCAGCTTACCGAACTGACGATGATGCAAACCTTAAACACTATCTCACTAACTACCTTCGTTCCTATTAACGATAGAGTAAAGCCAAGGGAAATGGTTGAATTTATAACATTAAATAATAAATAAATAATCTTTCAGCCATGAGAGGATACCCAATATTGCTCTGAAAAATTTCACCAGACAAGCAATAATCCTTTTACACTGCATTATTAATGCCTACCTCAAAATCAACTACTTTTTCTCAACATGGCAGAACGCTCTGGTTAGTTTGATCGCTAAACCAACCAAGGAAGGTTACCGCCTAAATAACTATAGGCCAATAACTCTTTTACCGAAACTCAGTAAACTACTGTCAATTTGTTGAAAACGCTGTGAAATACACCATAATTTTCAATTTGGTCTCAGACACGGGTGCTCAACTGAGTAACAATTATACCGCATCACTAAATACATTAAACTTGCCATGAAAGAAAAAGTGTCGGTAGGAATAATATGGAAAAGATATTTGATATATATTGATATGGAAAAGATATTTGACACTGTGTGGCATGATGACATCTACTTCAAATGGATTCAATATAAGTCCCCTCCTTACTACATCAGTATAATCAGCGTCTTCACAAAATACTGGAAATACTCGATTAAAATTCGAGACACCCTATCGCAATCTCGCAGTATATCACCAAAAGTTCCCCAGGGCTCTTACCTACGCCCTTTGCTTTTTAGATCACATAGCCATGTACTAGAAACATGCAAAGCAGCTTCTTCTGCAGGCGACACTTCCTCCATACAGCTTCAATAGATTGCAATGAAATAATACAAAACTAAGAAATATTGCTTGATAAAATTTGCACGTATTACTATCGATGAGAAATTAAAATAATATTTCTAAAAGCAAAACGATGTTCTTTGCGAAGAAAACGAAACTAAACCTTCTGCCTAAGTGGAACACAAATTCCTTAGGTAAGGAAATTCGATTGTCAAGTGTAATTTCATAACTTGAACTCCCTCTTGACAAAAAGCTTACATTCAAAAATCATAAAGAATCAACAATTACTAAAGTATCCAAGGCAATAGTGGCACTACACCCTTTGAAAAATCACAAATCACAGCATGATCCAAAAAACATGGATCTCATTGTCAAAATGTTGATTCTGCCCATTATGTTGTATGGAGCTGTGTATTGGAGCTCATGTGCGAAATACCTAAAGACAAAACTTGAAGTATCACCAAAGCGATCCCTCAAAATTATTCTTAACAATCATTTTTAGTACAGCTGGAAGGCTACATAAGCTCGTTGGGACCAAAAGTGTTGAACAAATCGCGTTCAAAAAACAAAATCAAATGTTGACTAGAAATGTTGACTAATAATCTGTTAATTTTGGCACTTCCGAATATAAATCCACCATAGTCATCATGCTTCCTTAATCTTTTTCCTTAATTTAAGATTATGTTCTTCGAAATAAGGTATTTGAAGTTAAGCTAAGGTAATTATAACGTTATAACTTTTTTCTTCGAGACTCATTACTACTCCGTGAAGAAAAAATACACACCATAGCTAACTTTTATAGAATAAGGGTTGTAATGAATTAAATTCATATATATAAACTACAAACTGTCAAGTTTAAAACACAAAAAATGTGAATAAAATAGTTTTGAAATTGAAAATTTTATAGAAAAAAGGGAAGATTTTAAATTTAGAGTAATTATCTTGTCCGTTGTTTTCAAATGTTCTAATTCGCGCAAAGTTCTGCAAAATTCGCAACAATTCACGGAATTTCTACAACTGTTAAACGAATAAATATTAATGCCTTAAGACATCTGACGAAATGCAACTTTGTTCTAAAACTTTCCAGAAACAAAACCTCCGAAACGAGTAATAATTGTCGCCTTCTTACTTTCTCTCAGAAACCCTAAAAAGTGGTTTCGACCGAATCCATCCCTATTTAATTTTCGCTTTACTACCCCGCAACAGCTTGAAATTATTCTCATAAAACCCTTCCAAACCTTAGATTTATATCTTGGCATATTACCATTGTCTAATTGCTTACAAATAATTACCTGAATTTCGACGTCCAGAACTCCAATTAATCCTTTTAAACCATCTTTCGCGCACGTTTCACAAAACCAATTCACACCTAACACCACATCCAAACTGAAATGCAATGGAATTTGACCAGATCCATGTCTCATATTCGTTTCGTTTCCATAGTCTGCACAAATTGCATCGTTTCAGGCACCTACGTTCCTAGTACGAAATGGCAAAGTCATATGTTCCCGCCAAAATTTCCACCGTCTACCATTCAATCAATCAGTGGACAATCGATGTGCCTCGCGTGATTTGTGCTAATGTATGATCTATGCGGAATTCGCGGAATTGTGATCATTTTAGCACATGCATACGAGCAAGTGCACATTCATGTTACTATGTGACATTCACAATTAGCGGTTTTATCGAGAATTTTAAGGGGTAATGAATGAATTGCGCGACATACTCCAACACGTAATTAATTACCCGAAACATATTTCATATTTTCTTGAGAGGTTTATTTGCATTTTAAGAATAAAATAACGAGACAACTAGTGCAGTTTCAAATTATGATTCGAACGTTATTTCAAATTAAATTTCTTTTCCCTTTCCTACTATCTTGTGAGTTCTACTGGCTAATGCAATAATTTTCCATAATTTTCCTCCGTGAAATTGAAAGCCTAATAAGACGCGATTCTGTTATACGAAACGCAAGAATCATAGTAAAAGGGAACAAAGCAATCTTCAGACAATCATAAATAAGGAATTTAGGCGGTATATTAGAGCTGAAATCGCTCTTCCACCGAATCTAAAACAAAAGGATAGCAAAAGGATAAGTAAGATCAGAACGCAAGGGTTTTCCATGCATTGCACTCCTAAAAGATCTGTCTACCGTTTATTCCCAACAGACTGAGACAAAGGGCGAGAAAGAGAGTGGTCGGAGCAGCGAACTAACATGCTTCGATGACTAAAAGATTCCGGGTAGTGACAACCTAAGCCATTGATAAGTTTTTCTCAGGGCTCAAAGGCAAGAAACCGCGAAGTAAGCCACTCTGCAATGCTCTGAGATGCACTGCTGAGGTTTTGCGGCAAATCAGGGGAGCTGTGAAACTCGATGACGCTCCAGTAGATCAGTTCGGGCAACCCAATCATGTGGCTTCCTTGTAGGCTTTTGACATGAGACAACAAATAACGACTGATTCCGTAAAAAGGCCCTTGATGTAAAAAGTAACGATGACTTCACTTAAACCAATCACCACCGTCGAAATGGGGGACTTTGAAAAAGTTGCAGACATAACTGAGGTGGATGTATAGTTCAATAGCGTTATCCTTGAGATAAGTGAGCCAAAGCAGCACTTACCCTTGAAACTGACCGTGGGTTCAGCTTAGCGCTGGAAAAAACCGGGGTAGTCATTCTGATCTAAAAGCAGATCCCCAGAGTTACACCCATCCGGATTGGCGATGAGCGCAGTGGAGTCGGTGCTGCTATACGGCTCCGAGGTTCGGACTGAAGCTCTCAGTAAGGAGTCGTTCCAGAAGCGACTGATGCAGGTGCAAAGACGAGGCGCTCTGCGAGTTGCACCTGCATACCGCGGGTACGTCATCGCCGATACGACACCTATTGTGCTCCTTGCTAAGGAATGGAGGAGGCTCTACCTGTGTAGGGGAGAAGAAGGTAGAGAGACTGCTTCACGCAAAGAGAGAAGAAGGACTGTTGCTCTGTGGCAGGAAGGGTGGGTAAATGAAACCTGAAACCGTGGCTCAACCGAAAGCATGGTGAGACTGATTACTACTTGACACAGCTTCTCAGCGCACACGGGTGTTTTCAGTCTTACTTGCACAAAATGGGAAAGTCACGGTCTCTTGACTGCCTGTTTTTCCCGGGGATTGTGGATGATGCTTGCCACACTTTCTTCACATGCGAACGTAGGTGAGACAGCGTTTGCATCTCATGTAGAGAATAGGGGAGATCTCTCCAGATACCCTGGTGGAAAAGATGCTGGTGTCTAAGGACAAATGGAACTGTGTGTCACACTGCGCTCGGGCGGTTGTCACTATGAAGAAGGGCAGCGTCGATTGCCGGCGCAGAGGGAAGAGGGCTCACTCACTCAGTAATCTCTCTCATTTCTGTCCATCCCTGCTCAGGAAGAGATCTCTCTAATCCGAAGGCGCCTTAAGGTAGGCGAGACTTAAGAAGCCTAGTCCGAAGTAATGTGACAATCAATTCCAGGCTAGGTTCTCGGTGTGACAGGGGAAGTGTTTAGTCGGTAGTTCAGTTGCTGTGTTCCAGTGAGAGTCCGACACTTAGGGCGTAAATAGCCTTGACCTCCCAACCACAAAAAAAAAATTGAAAATATTAGAGGACAGCGAAAAACTAAGTACGAAGAGATAAGTGAGATCAAAGTAGCACTAACCATTGGAAATAAAAGATGCCAGAAAAACTACTCAACATGGGTTAGAGAAAAACAGTGGTCTGCAGGATACCATGTAAAGTTTCCAATGCCTGAATTTTGACCATACCGCACAAGACTGCAAAGGGCTGTATAGGAGCTCCTTGAGATGTAAGTCCGGCAACGCCGAGCATAGCAGAAAAGAATGTATAGACTATGATGACCTGAAATATATTTCAAGAACTGGGAAGTGTCTAGTCTTCAAAGAAGCCCTAACTGAATCCCAAGCAATGCTGCAATGATCTGTGTTCTGCAGATAAGCTTGGTATATATCGGAGCTCAAACGCCCAAGACTTGCTCGAACAGATCACGAGGGTTATAAAACCTGAGATATTGCCACTTCGTGAAGACATCGAACTAAAATCTGTCAGCAATGCCCATCTGGATTCAAAACAGTTATCATCGTAGAGTTCAGAACTGAGATGTTCCCTCGAATACAGAGTATCATGTCCTTGTCGGGGTGGACTCTAATGCTGAAGCTATTGAATGGGGCAGGCTCAGCCCGATCCCAGGGGGAAATGAATCATAGAGATGGCAGGCAGAGTGGAACTAGTCGTTGTGAACACTGCTAACACTCCCAGTTTCTGGCGTTTCGGTTGCTCGGATATTATCCCAGATATGACATTCGCCTCGGAGTCCCTCTTCCCAAAGACATACAATCGGGGAGTCCTAGAGATATATTGTCCACTAAAGTGACAATCATTACATAGCATTCGACATACAACAATTCCCACCGCTGCCACAAACTCAGAGCTCTGCCTTGGTGTGAAATACCAAAAAGACGGATATGGACACGACAAGCCAATAATGTACTGAAGTCGCCGAGCAACGAACAGACTCAGCGAACCAGCTCCAACAAAAAGCTTCAACGGGCGTAAAGCCAGGAATAACATATATCGATCGGCCAGGAAATGTTTTCGCAGACATTTCAAAGGAAACCCGGTTGTTGGTAAAATTTCGTCGAAGACGCGAACAAAAATTCGTGAGACCGAATTGAACTTGTGCGGAAGTTCGGTGTCCTAAAGGTGAGCTGCGTACACGAAGCGGACAAGATGCACGAAATAGAATGGGCTTCCTTCCCCGGATATCCCGTTGACCCTCAGGCAAATATCAGTATACTATCCTCACTCTACGTAAAAGAAATGGATGTAGTACTTCTTTCAATGAAGGCAAAGAAGGCTCGAGAATAAGACAGTATTCAGGCTGAGGTTTTACAATTAGTGTATCACTTTTGCTTTGATTTTTTGCTCAGTACTTTTAATGCTTGCTTGTTAAAGGGATTCCCCCTGTGTTATAGCAACGGTAAGACTCGTGCTGACCAGTAAGAGGAAGACAAAACCCGAGTCACTATCAGCTGTCACATCACATCCGTTATGCATGCTAGCTAATCCGGAGAAAGTGCCTGAGAAACTCACAGCAGATTTACTGATGTTATCCATGTCACAAGGGACCTTTCTTCATCAATTGCCGGAGCTATCGCGAATTATCTACTTTACGCATGACTTTGCAAAAAAAGCACCACGTCTGTGACTTTGATGCTTGAAATCCTGAACTAATAGATTTGCTTCTACTTTATTTTGTCCAAAGGTAAAAAGTAAATATACTGTAGCATTTTGAATTGAAAAGATTGTGGTTCTAGCTCGTGGCATTTGAATTTAATACGCAAGAAAAGATTTCATACTTATACATTGAAAAAAAAATTCAGTTTTTGTTTTATTAAGAAGAGTCTATTCTAATGTATAAATAAATCTGTCTTCTATTTAATTTATTCATTGTTGGTTATTTAAAGCATATTTCTTAATATTTAATTGTTATACAGTCATATTATAATTTTTTTTTTTTGGTTTTATTTCATTTTATTTTTGGGATATAACAGACCCAACCTGGTATGCGTAATTTAGTCCCCTAGTACCCGGAAGTTTAACCCATGAGCAAGGCGTCCCAGTCTTTGACAGAACATCAAATACCACAAGGTTTACCTCGTGAGAGTTTCAAGCGTGTAGTATCAAACGGTTCATCCCGTGACATTTATGGGCGGAGCGTCAAGTACCATTCAGATTATCTTGTGCCACGCACTGGAAGGGTAAGGCGTTCAAACTGTTTAGTCTACCAATGATGTATAAAATTCTGGTTGGATTCTTTGCTCCCTCTTTTTGTAAGATTATTTTGACTATGGAAACGTGGTCTTGTTTTGAATTCTGTATGCCGTGGACTTACTTTGGACCGATCACACAATCCTGTCCAATCCAATCCAATCGGTGTTTTACTTAACCCTATTCATTGTGAGTCACCAAAATATATTTCTGCGTATTTAATTGTTAGAACTTTTTATTTTATTTCGATTATCTTTGGGGTATTACAAACCCTACTTAGTTGTCCCCATTTTGCAGACCACCAGATCACCAAATTCCAAAATTATTGAACACCAAACAAACAACACTTCGCTTTACAGCAAAATAAAATCTAGGCTCATCATGCAATATATATTAAAGAGTAGATTGGAACGCTTGAAGAAATTGACAACTCACCCTGAAACTAGGATATAAGAACTGGCTCCTTGGTATGCCGCCGAGAACATCACTTCAAATACATACAGCCCAATAAATTGCTTAACTTCATCCATTCTACCTTAACAAAACCTCGCACAATATTAAACCATAAATCTCCATTCTATGTACAAACAGAGCAAGGAAAGCGGCTACCCAAAAGGGCATTGAAGAGTACAGCGAGAGGCAAACTTCCCGCAGATAGCCAGAGGATTCAATGGGAAGACAGACAATGTCGTGAATCGGTATCTGTGGAAACATAGACAGACTATGTTTTTTAAATTGAACAACTGGACAACGAAGTCGACAAACTGTGACAATTTGAGGAGGTTAACCCAGGAGGCCAAGGCGCAGTGTAATAACTGTGTAAATAGAGTCACAAGCTGCGACTGGCATGTTAGAGGTGTTTTCCAGGTCGGGGAAAGTCACATAATTCTTCAGACTTTTCATTTCCACCTTCGTCAATTCCGAACCGAACTTGCGAATTTGCAATCTTGCGAACTTGAAACAAGAAGAATTTGCCGAGACCAAATTGGATCCTGTTGAAATATTCCAAGAAAGGTTAGACCAACTGTGCATGAAAAATCGCAAAAATGTTGACGATTTTTCGCAGGAGTACGTGCCGCAACCAGTGGCTACCACGAAAGAAGCTCCAAGCTACATAACCACAAAATTTGAGACAGTCGACACCAGGGACCTAAGGCCACGGAATATAGCAGAGTTTGAACCAAGGCCAAAAACACCACAAATTCCGAAGAAAAGGCTACCTGGAGGACGTCGGAGGACTAAGTTGAAGCACAAACGTACTGAGCTACACTGGATAATTCGGGTATTAATGAGCCAACAAAGAGTCCTGTTTTGCAGCAAACTAGTGGAGCTTAAGTAGTTAATGTTATTGTATAAAATATAATGATAACTAATAAATTTCTGAGTAGTTTATGGAGGAGTTAGGAGAAATAGTTAAGCCTTACGGAATGTAAGGAAGAGTTCAAAGAACTTGTACACTGCATCAAGTTTGTCGGCAAAAATCAATTAGTTAAACTTGAACAGAGAGAAATTCAAGTTTATAATTAATAATCTCAATGACAAAGATATCTGGGTCTGGTTGTGGACTTATAATTAAAATCCAAGGTTCAATATCTGGTGGACGTGGATGACATCTAAGAAATTTGTTTAGTGGAAGACGACAATTTTGAGAAAGATTTGGAGCAGCGTTTGCCTTTCCTAGGAACCATGGCTTAGTGCAATGCAGACACAAGATAATTCCTGTCTTTGTTTGTGAATTCAAAATTTTACAACTTCAAATCGAAATCAATCCTTTCCGATCCTCATCGACAACGATGATAGATCGGTTTCACAAATACATACCGTCCTGAATAATATAAAGACAGGGTACTGTCATTAATAGTTGAGCTGAATCAACTGCAGATCTTAGGATCTGTAGACTAACGAAGTTAAACAATATCTGACCATAAATGAAAAATAATAACACAAATGAAGCATACATATTCGTTAACAATCTTCAAAAACGGTTTTAACGAACAATTGAAGAACCCAATTTTGTCGGCAAGTAATAATAAAGGAAATAAGCAAAATCGTAAAAACTATAATAATTATTTCTTTTCTTTTGATAGAAGGTGAAGCGTATTTACGCCCTGAGTGTCGGACCTGAGTACCCGGACCACCGACTAAGCACCTCCCCTGTCACTTTGATAACTTAGCCTGAGACTGTTTGTCACATTACTTCAGATTAGGCCTCATTAATTATCACCTAGCGGCGCCTTCAGGTTGATGGAAAACCCTCTTTCAGCAGGGTTAACTTCAACAGGTTTCAACTGATAATTGTACAAACTTTGTTAATGTCAAATTATTTTACATTGTAAACGATAATTTTCCAATAAACACAGACGGAATTATCAGTAGAGATCTGATTTTCAAGTATGCGTGGAAAATTAATTACGAAAAGCTGGAAAATTTGCCGATTACGATAGTTGGCAAAATAGAAATAATAGTACCGATAGATGAAGAAATCAGTGAGAATACCATTGTCTTGAATCGAAAAAAAAACTTCGCGGGAAATACGATTCTCCCCATAGAAGATAAAACATATGTGAAGATTCTAAATACCGTCAAGGACGCGAAAATAAAAAATTTCAATATAGAAAATGAACCACTGAAGAATTATATCATTTAGGTTGGAGAGCAAAAGAAGTGTGATCAAAAATGTTTTCTAAAGCTGTTAGAAGCTATGGACAACATGAATTTAAATAAACCCTCAATGAAAAGCTTGCTCAAAATATTCCAAAAATTTCAGGATGTTTTACATCTCGAAGGAGGAAAACAATCAAAGAACAATTTCTACAAACAGGAATTACAGACAGTTAATAATAGCCTAGTATTCATAAATAATAAATAGATTAATAAATAGATTACATCAGGCCAAAAAAGAAGAAGTCGAACATCGAGTAAAGGACTTAGAAGCCTTCAACTAGCCCATACAGTTCACCGCTCTTGATAATACCAATAAAGAGTACAAAAAGTGTGGTTAAAATGGTGACTAGTTGTAAATATCGGTCGATAGGATCGTCAATGATAAATAAATTTGACAAAATTGGGTTAAACTTGATAATGACAACTTTTGCAAAGTTCTACAAGAATTATGACAGTTCAATTTGAAATTAAACCCTAGTAAATGTCAATCCCTTGTCATTGGAAGTAGTAATATTTGGGACATGTAACCAGAGAAGGCATTAAAACAGACCCTTCAAAGTATGAAACAATCAGATACCCAGTTTCCGAGAAAACGAACGGAGTACGCAGATTCGTAGCATTCTGCAATTATAATAGGCGTTTTATTCCTATTTTCGCTTTCAAATAAGAACCCAATTTTTGTTTGAATAAATATCACATGTGTGTGGTCTGTAATGAATAATGTCTTGATAATCAATATATTTGCGTTACCATTGAATGATAAATATGTTTTGAAGATTTATAATGGGATTATCTTAATTTGTATAAATAGCGTGTACTGGAAAATGAAGAATTAATTCTTGTCGTAAGACGAAACAGTGCGTTTTAGTGCATGAAGACTCGCGAAGTTATATTCGCAACAAAATACTGCGATTCGACACCACTGCGTGTTTACATGTTTACATTGTCCTCGCCATCTTATATGCGGCTTTGCCGCTTCCATAGGTTTACTAACATTCAGAGTCCGAATATTTAGAAGGTAAAAAAATATTCAAGAAAAATCCTATTTTTTTGATTCTCCATTCGAAAATGCTATGATTTTGTTTTAATTTTCACAGATATATATTCCGGGAACAAGTAACTCCTTTCTTCAGTGTCAATTTGGACTTGGAATTTTGGAATGAAAAAACAAAAAATAAAGGATAGTTTGGAAGTGCTAAACAGGCGAAAACACACACAGTATATTCTAGCATGTTGTAGCACATTATTTTACGAACAGGCAAGGCAACGACGTGTGCGTCGAACGTTACGTGGCGACTCTGCCATTCTTCTGATATTACATGTCCTTAAATAAAGATAAATATTGAAAAATAAGAGTATTTAAATATCTCAAATATATTAATAAAGGTAAAATAAGTGTTCAAAATATCCACTGAAGAAGAGAGAACATTGTTCCAAAATGCGTATATGGATTGAAATAAAACAACTTTCAATCGAAACGGAATTGCTTCATTGCTTAATCATAAGTGTAGTATTTTTGAATTTTGAGCAAATAAACTCTTCACCATACCATATGTAAAGTTGCATATTCAAATGTAGGAAAAAGGAACATTAACATAGTCCGAAATCAACTATAAATATTTTAAGAGGAAGCGAAATTACACTTCATGATAGTAGGAAATTCTTCGGATTTTTGGGCGTATTCTTCATTGAGAGTAGTCGAGAAATCCTTCAGTAATTTCATAACAACCAAATTTGACAAAAAAAATTTAAAAGGATGGTAGGCTGTTTCCCAAGAACTAAGCTGATTAGGGTTTAAATACTCATGGATAGTAAAGAGACGGGTAACAGGATATAAAATTAAATTAGTTGAATCAAGTCAAATGTTAATAAATCAAACTTTTAGTTAGAGAATACATTTTTTTTAAATCCCATCAAAGGAATTCAAAATGAATTTGGTTGAATGCAAGATTAGATTGATCAGAACAATTATTCGTTGTCCATGAATAATTGTTTTCATCAATCTAATCAATCCTTTTTTGTAGATCGTTCGGAATTGCCGATAGACAAGATTTTTAATTCATATCAATAATCTACGAAATTAAATCTTATAATTTTTTTAAAATCATTAACTGTTCTCGATTTCGGCTTGGATCACAAAAAATTGGACAATACATGAAGCTCTTGAACGAACATAAATAATTGCTTTAAGACGATGCACAATTTTGTTCTAAAACTTACCAGCAACAAAACCACCGGTTGCCCTCTTACTTCATGGCAAGAAACCCTGAAAAATGGTTTCGACCGAATCCATCCCTATTTAAAGTTCGCTTTACTACCCCGCAACAGCTTGAAATTATTCTCATAAAACCCTTCCAAACCTTAGATTTATATCTTGGCATATTGCCATTGTCTAATTGCTTACAAATAATTACCTGAATTTCGACGTCCAGAACTCCAATTAATCCTCTTAAACCATCTTCCGCGCACGTTTCACAAAACCAATTCACACCTAACACCACATCCAAACTCAAATGCAATGGAATTTGACCAAATCCATGTCTCATATTCGTTTCGTTTCGATAGTCTGCACAAATTGCATTGTTTCAGGCACCTACTCAGGCTCCTAGTACGAAACGGCAAAGTCATATGTTCCCGCCAAAACTTCCACCGTCTACCGTTCAATCAATCAGTGGACAATCGATGTGCACTCGCGTGATTTGTGCTAATGTATGATCTATGCGGAATTCGCGGAGTTGTGATCATTTTTAGCACACGCATACGAGCAAGTGCACGCTTTTGTTACTATGTGACATTCACAATTAACTCTTTTATCGAGAATTTTAAGGGGTAATAAATGAATTGCGCGAAATAGTGCATCACATAATTACCACCTAATATTTCATATTCTCTTGAGAGGTTTATTTGCATTTTCAGAATAAATCTCTCGAGACAACTCCAGCAGTTTCAAATCATCCACTCTGAAATTGCTTCAAATTAAATTTGCATTCCTTTTTCCTACAGTTTAGTGGTTGGTATTGGCTAGTGCATAGAGTTTTCCATCATGTTCAGCCTGATATGAAACGATGCTGATAATGATGCCATCAGAGTTCTAGATTGTAGCGCAAATAGGAAAAGCCTCCCTCCAAACGAGGCGCAGGATATTTGCATTGGATATTTGGCGCCGATAGGAAGTACGCCTCAGGCGAAAGGCAAGAATCATAGTAAAAGGGATCAAAGCAATGTTCAGGCAAACATAAATAAATCCATCAGGGCCGGTATATGAGAACTAGAAGCGCTCTTCGACCGTATCTAAGACTTAAAGTGGAAGAAAAGAAAAAGGATAGGTAAGATCAGAATACAAGCGATTTCCATGCATTGCACTCCCAAAAGATCTGCCCGCAGGACATTCCCAGGAGACTGTTGCCAAGAAGGATTAGAAAGAGAGAGGTAAGAGCAGTGAACTAAAACGTTTCTTGGAATGAAGGATTCCAGGTAGTGACAACCTAAGCCATTAATAAGCCTCTCCCAGAGGTCAAAGACCGAGAAACCCCAAACAAGAAACAACAACCGCAAACTAAGCCACTCTGCAATGCTTTAAGGAATGCACTGCTGAATCATGGTAGAACATACGCTGAGGTTTTGTAGGAGATCAGGGGAGCTCAGACCCTAATTTGAAGAGTTAGGCAAACCCGATCCTGCAGCTTCCGTCAAGATTTTTGACATGAAACAACAAATAACGACTCTTCCCGAGACGCAGTTGAAAATGCCCTTGGAGAATAATGCAGAGGTGGTCTCACTTAAATTAATCGCATCCCTCGAAAAAGACATGAATAAGTTGGAAGTTACAGACATGACTGAGGTGGAAGAAGACCTCAAAACTTATCTTTTTCCGAGATAAGTGAGATGAAAACAGCACTAACTTTTGAAAATAATAGAAGAGAGCTTATGGTCATACTCGATTTAACTGAGAAACAGGCCAAAAACCTACCCAACATGGGTAAAAGAAAAATACGTTGAGTGGTCTGCAGGATACGGCATAAAGCTGTTCCTAGCCGGTGTTTCAATTGCCTAAATTTTGACCATACCACACAAGGCAACAAAGGGCCTAAAAGATAAATGATGTATGGAACGATTTACTTAATGCAATCCCTTATTACAAGCTGTTGCTTGTACACATATGTTCATGTGCTTAATCCTTGTATCCATATTTTGTTCTGAACTGAACTCTTAACAAATATATATTATATGAGAAAACTCAATCAAAATCAAATAATATAGTCGTATATTATTCCCAAATGCATATGGAATCTTATTTATGAATTACGTAAAAAGTAGACCAAATATTTGCTATGACAATAGGCGCATCTTTGATCAGCATGTCTTTGATGATCTTATCAGGAAAATTTGAATTGATTGTTTTTCCATTTTTTTACCCGGCGATATTTTATTAATAACGTAATTTTGGCAGCATTGTGTATTTGTTGCATTTGAATTCATAGTCAAAATTAAACTAAATATTACATTAAAATACAAAACATAATGAAAATGACACTTAAAACTACCAATTAACTCAATACTGGCACAAAAAGCACTTTGAATTAAAAGGTTTCATTTATACATATTCCTTTTGCTCGCTCGTTTTCCCACATGATATAAGATCGGGACAGCATCAGAGTCACTAGCAAAACGCTTCCTGTTTGAACAAACGAACACTTCTGGGAGTGTGATACCAATCATGAAAGAAATCTCAACGCATTCGTCTGTAGCATGGAATGGCAGCAGGCTGTCATATACTTGCGGTTTGATTTCTTACAAGTGGTTACATGAAGATATCAATCTTCGGCAGTTTGTAAGTTTAATAAAGTCCTTGGTTCTCTCTATAGCATTTCCAATCTGCGTCAGGCTTTCTGTAAAGGCCAGTACATGCCCGAAGACATTTCCTTCCGAAAACATGTAGTTCTTTCATCATACTAATACTCTATTTATACCATATTTGACAACCACATGTCAGAACTTGTGTAACCAGACTATTGTACTAGATTATCGTGTCATTTAGGTCAATGTTTCTTGAAGGGAATAGTTTTCAAAGTGACACGAAGACTTTTCGCACCTCATTTAGCCTGATCTTAATATGTTTATAACAATAACGATACTGATCTAGATGAATATCGAAGTATCGTACACAGGATTCGTCAGGAACTCCTTCTGGATTTTCATCATCAGTTTAGTAGAAAACCAAATTGTTTCGAATTTTTTCTTGCATCCGTTAGTAGCTCAGGCGAACTAAAGCATTCCTTGAAGGTTTCCTTAAATTACCGCAGGTTTATGGGCCTGGCGTTTAAATGATCAAATCATCAGCAAATACAATTAATACCCATGTTGGCGACGCATTGAAATGAAAGCTGTTGGAAAGGTGGCAAAGGAAAATTTAGAAAAGTTTTGGCGCAGTTACTGTTTCTTGTTGTAGACCATTTATCAAGCTTAGTTATTAGATTTTCATCAGTTACCGCAAAACATTTCCGCTATAAAACATTGAACGTAATTGTGAAGAGATATCACGCGTTTCAACTTTGAGCTAAACAAAACGGAAGCACATCAGTACAGGCTACATGATGGAAACGGTCATAAACAACATGCTAATTTTCTTCTCTTCTTTTTACCGTTTTCAACTTTTCTATTTTACATATTCGAGAGAAACAGCTTAAAGATTGGTCTCAATAAGGACAATCAAATGAATCCCAAACGATAGCAAAACCACCGCATTGGACTTATTAGATCGGTTCTGAACTAGAGACTAATTATAAAGGGAAAATCAATATAGTTGAATATATTGTAGAGTTGGAATCTTGGATACCCTAAAAAAATTTCATAAGACTGAATTACTTTTTTCGCTTCTCTCTGACTGGGGAACCATTTCCTCAATAGATACTTGAATGGCAACGGAATGTATCGTTTCTTTCTTTTTGACACGAGTGCAAAGTCTATTTACGCCTCTGAGTAGCACAAAACTTCTAGACTACCCACAAAATCCCCTTTCTGTCAACTTGAGAGACCTTTGACCTGCTGGCTACAAGGTTTCCATCCAGTACGATGAAGAGAAAAAAAATCTTGCAGAGGCATTCTATTGCATCCGTTCATTGTGCCTCGAGTGGATCAAGTATATCCTTTTCTTAATTAATAGTACTAACCGGACGATATGTTCCACAAGGAACGATGTATGGTTCCTTAGGAAGTGAGGGTTACCCAAATCCTTATGTCCTGATACGTTTCACCAATTCACTGAACAAGGTCATCATGTTGTCTTTCCTGTCTATCACATTATAGAAATGTAAGAAAAGCTCCTTTTTTTCGACTATGCAAAATATGCTTTCAGGATACTAGATTTTGGATAGATTAGATTTTAGAATACATAGACTTTGGAACTGGTGGGCGGAGTAACTGAGCGATATTAGTCTTGAGCACCAAGTAGATATTTCTGTGATATTTCTGTGAAAACCTCGAGTCAATCCTAAAGTCACAAGTATTGAAAAAATCTTCTTGCTGGGAGGGTGTTGAAATTGATACACGAAATCCAGATGCAAATCGTAATAGGATTATATGTGACTGATTGCAGATGCTTCCTCTAATCGTAAGGGGACGCAAATATATTCCGAAGTCGTTGAAGCAAATGTTTCTGATTTGAAATCAAGCCTGAATGGTGAATTCATTCTTCATTTAAAAGAATCATTGACCTTTGATCGCAACCGAGCGAAAATCTTCTTAATCATTTTGTTTGTTGGTAAGGGTAGTCTCAAACAGGCTCCCAATAATTCCTGTGTTCGATACCACGGTGTTCATCTCGATCTGCACTATAATGAATATGTCAAAATCATGCATAGCAAAACACCGAGAACGGTCATGTCCTCTCGACGACGATTTTATTCCTGAAACATTAATCAAACGTCAAAGTCATCTGTTACAAGACTCTCGTTAGACCAATTTTGACATATGGATGTCAGATCGGGTACAATTAGGTTGCTAGTACAATGAAAATTTTAAGAGCTTTCGAAAGGAAATGACTTTGTACATGCGCTGGTCTGTACAAAAACCCTGTGACAGATTGAAAGGACTATGTTTTAAATAGAAGAATTTATCAAACTCCTAACGTGACTAGAGTCGTCATCTGTGTATTGAACCTTCTTTGAAATTGTATAACCGCCCTACAGACGGGTATATTGAAACTTGTTTCTCTAGTAACCTCATTCCTTTTGAAGTATTCCTGTATTTGGACATGATTTGGCATGGTTTGGATTCTGAGTGTGTTCCGATTATATATATAAATAGACGGGCCACCGATTATAAGATGAAATTTCAACTTTTTTGAACGCCAGAGACAAACAATTTCAATGGTAGTACTTAAGTACTACCTAGGTACGTCGAATATAATCTGGCTGGGATGGGCCTGTTTAAGTATTGGAGTCTGAATTACTATTTTTTTGGTTCGGTTTTTTGTTATATTCCTTCTTATATCTACGGACTCGAAATGGACTAAAACTGTCTTCTCACCCAGGATCACTTTAACAGTATTCCAAATATTACCTTGTTTTTTGCTTCTGCCCTGAAATTTCGCACTTTTTAAGCAAGAAATCTAGGCTGTTGGATGCTATCCAGGTCGAAAGCTTTCCTAGTTTGTCAACGCGCATCTACATAGGTTCTCCGATACAACAGTTTCACTAGCCGAGTTTGTCGATAGGGCTTAGGACACGGATTATATGTACTCTTCCCTCCCTGCTGTGTATTTCATTAATTTTTCTGACCCTACCCTTTATTTTATTAATATTTCTGATGAAATCAGAAAGCGTGTCATATTGTTCTTGCGGAAAAAACAGCTTATCAGCGTATTCTTCGATTGGTTTCGTTGAAAGCTACTTCATCGAATTAATCATCATCGAATGTCTTGTCCTGCCTCCTTTTGTTCTGATCGCTTTGGATTGAGCTCCCGGGCAGCCTTTTGGTAGCAATAATCATAGATACTACTGGCATTTTACTTGGGAATAGCTGTTCTGGTATTCATATTCAATACGGTTTAAGGGTTTTTCTAGCACCAGGCGTCTACAACGAATTCCTTTGCGTGTCTTCTTTACTACTTTGATGATTTTCCTATCTTCGTTTAGTTTGAGCGCTCTTCCTGCTTACTATCAGCTGCTACAATGACTCTCTGACCTGATCACTGCAGAAAAGTCGTCAGATTTCGTTTCAGAGCTCAGCATGTCAGATAATCTGACGTTTGTGAGAAACAAAGCTTCATTTTTCAGAGGCCAGCTGAAACAACCGAATTTTCAAACGCTACAATTATTTTATAAAGTTTACATTACGAAAAGTCTACATTACGAAAAGTCTACATTACGAAAAGGAAGACATGTGAGCTCATGGAAAAGTCTGTGGTAAACATTGAATTTTTCACATCGACACTAACGCCAAAATGCGAGAACTACGATCAGAGAAATATCGTTCCTCATGCAAATGCAAGATATCATCGCTACGAATTGATAAGCAAGGACCCACACCGATCCATGGAGAGAACATGGTCCAAGTAAGATTAGAACTCCAGAAGAACAGAAAATTACACCCTTAAAACGTGTTTCTTTCGACAACATTTATTCATGTTAGATTTGGAACAGTTAGTCTTGAAATAGGATAACGTGGAACTTTTTATGTAAGGCCCTAGTGACCAAGGATTTTTCCGGACGTGCCTTCACAACTAAGTACAAACCCAAGTCCACAAGTCACATGGACCGATTGGTAATTTCACAAAATCACGGAATAAAGCGACGAGGACAAGCCGCAACGGGAAAAACTAAAAGCTCAGTTAAATGAGAACGTTGGGCCATTTTTGATATTGAAAATGACTTCTGAACTCCATAAAATCGACAGACGATTGTGGCTAGGTCCTATTCTGGAAACGAGTTAGATCCAATAGTATTCGCTGTATATGGAAAACGGATCATTCAAGTAGAATGGGATAACAGGACACCGTACGAATTACAGTTCGTACTTTCCAAAATCGATGACAATAATAGGGTTTATGGCTGGTATAAAGTAGCGAGGCGACGCGCTGGGTGTGCAAACAAGCAAGATGTTATAATCGAAGTACAACGTTAGCGGTTTTCGTTGACGTTTTATCAAGATATAAGCATAAACAGTAGAAGAAGGCATTGCTGACATGCATTGAATAAACAAGAATGGATGATTGGTAAGTTTCTCGACTGCCAGAACAAATATATAAAAATCAACG
The DNA here is from genome assembly GCA_954870665.1 of Stratiomys singularior. Lineage (NCBI taxonomy): Eukaryota > Metazoa > Arthropoda > Insecta > Diptera > Stratiomyidae > Stratiomys > Stratiomys singularior. The sequence goes on from OX940880.1 coordinate 105,301,518, forward strand.
ACACGAAGCAGGGATCACTGAAGAATCAGACGAGGCCAGCCAGTCAGTATACGAGCCAAACGCGGTGAATAGATATCTACACAAATACGCTTCCAGTAAAGCAATAACCAATCCAATTTCATCAATGAATCCGGTGAAAAACTGATGCTGTGTAGGTAATTCGTAACAGGAAGTGTACGTAGGTGAATGCAAAAATCGAAGGGAGTGGATTCGAGTGTTTGAACTTAACTGTTCAATTTAGTGTTTTACTTAACAAAGAGAATTAAAAATTGCGTAACAAGAACGGATAATATTACCTTATGTTGTTTTTCACTTTAGTTCCATATAATTGCATTTGTGTTATAGAATTCCATAAATGAAAGCCATTCAATTTATTCTTATGACTACGAGAAATTTCATTTATTGTATATTGGTTTTGCTGTTATTATAATTATTATTGAGATAAATCAATTATTTGGTCACCCATTTTTCGCAAAAAAAAAATGATGTTTTTCTGTATTTCATTTCTTGTTGAAATATTTATTTAAATTTTCACTCTACACAATTTCTCTTATATCATTGTGTACTTAGAAAAATATCTACATATATTATCATCGACAGTATCAAGATATTTTAGTTTAGCAGTTGTTTATTTTTTTAGTAACAAATAGCAGATGAGAGAACAAAGCCATATGAAAAATATCAAAGTCAATAGAAAATTCAACTGAATAAACTTAACAGATATGATAAAACGCTTTATTAGTTTTTCTTGCTTCACACTTTCTCAATCCTTACCATCATTTTCAGTTTCTTAGAATTTAAATCTACGTATCAGACTTTCACAGAATTATATATGTTAGATGAGAAAATGTCTACCAGAAAAAATGAAATACGAGTCCCTTACTAAAGCGTCATATCATAGAAACTTACAATTAGAGTATTAGTTCTCGTATAAGTTATAGAGTTTATATTTTTAGTAGTAACAAGGCGATAGATTTCTTTGTTGTTGATTTTCTTTTCTTGAGTTTCTCCTTTTTTTTTGTTTTTAAATATATTTAGTTCTGAAAATAAATTTTTTCAGCTTGATAGGTGAAGTAGAATCCAAAAATAGTTAATAAGTGTGTTAATTCATATGCAAATAAGACAGTTCGTCATGTTTGTAAAACATTCAGATAGTGAAAAAATGATAAATTATTAGACTTTCAATTTGTGAGTTCCTCAAGTTAGATAGTTATAAGTTCGGTAAGTAAGTTATAAGTCTCAAAAACTGTCCGATGATGATTAAAGGAATTAGCTATAAAGCGTCTCGTTCGACCGCCCACGCTACTTTTACAGTTTCAAAGTTTTTACAGCTTAGCAACATTGCCATGTATAATTCTGCGGAGTTGAAGCTAGACCTGTCATTTAACATTGTGTGTGAAAAGAGTCGAAAACATCAATCAAGTTCAATCTTGCGAGATGCGGTCTAGAGAAAAATTTATGAATGGGACGGAGATAGTGCACCTCAGAAACGCGTCTATGGACGAATCAAAGGATGTAACGGGAACATAATACATACATACATAACACATAATCGGACATAATGTTCCGAGGACAAAAATAATATAATAGGCTCATCTCAATAGTTATTTCGAAAAATTATTACTATTCCATTGCAAAGTTTGTTATGACGTAAGATCAATTTGTATTGAAATTTCCCAAGGAAAATAAGTTTATATGTACGAAAAATAAGCTTGTATATGATGACATTATTCATAAACATGACCTATCACACTTATCAACTGAAACGATGATGAGATTCAATAGGAATGTAAATTCGAAAAAGTTCTAAGCGGAAATGTTGGTTTCCATGTTTAGAAGAGTAATTTGTATTTTCTACTCATTTCCATTTAATTCTTTTTTTTACTGTTAGACAAAAATCTTTTCACTTATTTTTTTATATATTCGGTATAAAACACATCAAATATTGTTTTCAATATATATATATATATTTATATATTTTATTTTTTAAATATGTGAATACTACTCCGCGCCAGAGCATAGCATTTATTAGGGATTTTTAATTTGTTAAAGTGTTTATTTAAGTTCTTTTTTAATATTTTTGTTTTCCTTTCTGAATGTTGATTTATTTAATAATTTATTTATTCTTCCATATTATTGTATGATGTATATAAATCTAATTATTGTGACATTCTTATTACTTTCGATTTTTTTTTGTTATTTTTTTCTGTTGATTTTTTGTTGCAAGTAAGAGTTTTAGGTAGTTTAGATAAATTTATGTTGAAAATTGTTACAGCGACTTTTTTTAAATTATGTCTGCAAAAAGTGGTGCGGGTTAGTGTGCGATTCTTGTTTTTCAATGATTTTTGTGTTTGTTTGTATGCTTGAGTAGTAGACAATGTAATGAGATATATTAAATAATTAGAAGTTGGGTATTGATTTGAAAATATAAGGACAGATTCTGATGAACAAGTTAACTTAAGTGCTATTCGAGTATAATTATATACATAATTCGAGTCCTGCTTAGCATTTCATATTTTTAAATTTGATTCCAACCTTCGAATTGTCTATATTTAGTACCAATTAGCATATTTATATAGGAGTGTTTTCTGGGCTACTAATGAAAACTTACAGAATACATTTTAAGATGAATACATCATTTATTGGGGGGAATGAGTTCATGGTTTTTCTTTTATCATATAGCGATTTGATTCCTATTTGGCAAACTGCAAACATTCATTCGTCAGACCAACTTCCGTTCTGAAACGCGTTGATCGTAGTTTTTGTAGTATTCCATGTTTTCTATTTTTTTCAAACTGGAATATGCAGAATGCGAAAACTAATGTTTAGGACCTTTTTCTATTTGACTTCGCTGTCAAAAAGCTGCCGCATCTTCTTAGTACATATGCAACGTGTCAGCTGAATTAAAAGCCATAAAAGTGTCAACTTTACAGAAAAGACAACTTTAGCCTCAACGGCAGATCTTAAGCTAGAAAGCCGGCAGGTTTGCCCAAGCATCCTTGGAATACGGACACAAGCAACGATTTTCTACAGAATCGGGACAAGAGATCGCACAGAAGAGATTAGACACAAGAGATCAGGTCGCACGCGTGAATATCAAGCAACAAAAGGATAGATCTTCCAAGATCTATGGGATGGATAGAGGCTCCAAGATATACGTCTAAGCCAAGTACAGCTGAAGCTCCGCCCAAAGAAAACTACATCTTGCGTTTGATGGCATTAAGAAAATATACTCCATCGGAAAACACTCGAAATTGTCAGCATAGTTTACAACAGGCATTGTATTGTCTCGCTGCATAGAGTGAATGGTCTACCCTACTGAAAAACTTTATCGCCAAAGCCAACTTATGACTCTTCATGACTACGTAAGTCCCTGTGTTTTACAATTTGTCAATAAAAGCAATGTAGGGCTCCAATAGAACGAACGGAAGGTCTTTCAGCACCCAATGTAGCCTTACAAGCTGGCACAGTCAAATAAGGGGTTTTACCTTCGAACGTACTTTAAAAAATGTTTCAGCAACTTCTTCGACATCAGATCGGATGATTTTTGGCGAAAGGAAATAAGCATGTTGGTCAAAACGTAGGGAGAGGTCACAGTAACGAATACATTATTAATTATTTGATTATTATTGCTTACGACCCAACATTTTGAAAGCAAGGCTCAGGAGCAGAAGCGCTGATTATTTTTCTTTTTCGGCCGGGTTTTTCTGTCTGTCCTAGCCACAGATGTGACAAGAAAACTGAAACCCGCCCTCAACGCAATCAAACAATGTTAAGTGGGTCTATAGAATACAAACTGTAGGGACCTGATCTACGAAACAATGAGATTCTTCTTTAAGGCAAGTTAAATTACTAATAATCTTTTTCATCATAATAATTCAGATTTTAAACTTAGGCATGGAAGTATATTTCTTCCTGGTTTTTACGCACGCATGACAGTAATTCTTCTGAAACAGGTAACCAATATTTTCCTTTTAAAAAAGGCTGCGCATCGGATAGTGAATAGTCGAAATACGGACCCATCTGAAGTACTATTTAAATTGGACTTTCTGACCATTTGACGTCAGACAATCTGGAATCAGCAGGAGGAGAATCGCAAAATAGCAGATCACTTTCCTCCCTGAAACAACCTTTTTGAACCAAAATCTGATTTGATGATTTTTGATTTGATTTTCCCTGGATGCTTCGTTGTTTACTTCTCCCAGGTATTGCCGTTAGGATCTTCAGCTGGTACCTTGTCTCCAACTTTTTGACACCTTTACCTATTTGACGTCTATCGTTGCTGAAATTTTCATCACCATGGTTATGGTCATTGAATTTTTCAAAGCTCGGTCACACTGGTGTATCTTCCTTGATGGCACTTTCTACGTTCGTACATGTAGTCACCATATTGGTTTTTATGGTTTTTTTTCATCGCTCAGGCGTGGATAGTTTGCAGTCGTCATTGAATACCCGGGCCAACCCGAATCGGTAGTTCTTCTCAACTGAACATTGACCGTAAATTATCCTTTATTTCTTTTCGGACAAGTATTCTCCCTTATTGGCCCACGATTGTCTTCACCAAAAAGAAGGACGAACGAGGATAGGGTTCGACTGTCATTGGAGTATAAGCAAAGGTTAAATCAGTGCTAGTCAGGATTTTGTCCCAACCGAACCTATACCGTTCGGAGCCGCAGCTGGTGAGTACTCTGATCACTAAAACATTCATTGTACTACCCAAATTAATATTCTTGCCTAATCAAAAGAAAATTCTTCCACAAGTTATAAATATATTATTTATCATAAAAAATCTCCTATCTTTGTGTAACACTTAGTATATTCAGAATCCTTTATTACAGTCTATTCTTTGATGGGTCAACGTTTCAAATTAAAGGCTGGGATAATAAACCAGGTTTCTATATGACACCATTCCATATAAACCCAAACAGTATTTCAAGTAATAATGTTTAACTTAACGTCTTTGTTCCTCGAAATGTGAAAAACTCCTGGAAATCTTATGGTCCCAAATGTTAATCTGATTTTACTTCTAAATGCTTCATTTTCTTGGTCTAGACTAGTGACAGTGCTATGTTTATAGTTTTTTGGAATGGTAAAGCCCAAATCCTAACAATAAAATCTTTAAAGCTTTCAAACAAAATAATTAATTTAATTTGCTATTATTTGGTGGTGTACTACAAAAATATGGCCCTATTGAAGCATCTTTACTACTTTATGACATTTCAGGATCCAATTATGGAGTGGTTATACGATCGAAAAACAACTATACCGAGTAACGAAGTATATGAAAGCTGCCCTAAATGCAAGATCATCGGCTGATGGGTTGACACTAGACATAGAGAAGTTTTTCAATGTCCGGCATGATGGCCTTCTCTAGACAATGATTCACTGCAATACTTCATTGTTTCTGGTCAATTTGATCAAATCTCATCTGAAAGATAGGAAATACTAAGTGGTAGTTAAAAAAAAATCCTTTTCAACCTAAAATATAGCTGTTCGCGATCCTCACGGCTCTACCCTAAGGCCTATATTATTTAACATTTTCACCTCCAACATCCCTACCAATGCAAACTATCAAATAGAAATGTTTGCTGACGACACATGCATATATCATTCAAATGAAGATCTCAACTACATTATTCGAAATTTGAAGCTAACGTTAGAAAAACTTTACAAGATTTTTGTAAAGGTTTTTGGTTTTTACCAAGTGCATGTATCTCAGCAGAAAACGGAAATTTAGTATTCTTGCGAGTAGACGATTGTATCCACTGTAACCAAAAAACTCAGTGCATCGAAATGTCACTGTCATCGAACAGTGCATGCGGGACGACAATCTAAAGTGCAAAAAATCGTGGGATTTCCTCGGTTGTGCAACGTTATCATTGTTGAAGGAACATTCTTATAACTGGATGGTAATGTTAGTGCATATGGTGGGATAACTTGATCGCGAATACGATGGGATTTAGCCATCATTGGGCACCTACAATTGATGCGTTTGAGCTGAACGTTAAAGAGAAGGTCGCCCCAATTACGGGCAGGATAATTTACTGGAAGCCATGAATCGGATGCCCTACCCTTTTGACATCGTACTATTTGACTTTTGTATGAGTCATCCCATAGAGCATGGCTTGGCAGAGTAGCACGACTTCGAAATAACCAACAATTCGATCGACTCATTTTTCGCATCAAAACACTGCCACAAAATGATGGCAATACGTAGTGGAAAGCGATAGACAATACTTTGAATAATGCCACTGCGATGACATATAAGTGTGAGATCACTAGCTTTTAAAAAAGAAATTCTACCAATCAACACCAACCAGGCGTAAACAGGATGGAAAGTTGAGCCACTCTTCGGGTACAAGAACATGGAGCACTCACTTATTCATAATTTAGGCAAATTCTGAGAAAAACCGAAGACGGGAACAAGTAGAAACATTTTTGATTAACGTGAGGTCCCAGAAGGATGTTTTTAATTCTTCATCTTATGACTTATAAAGCCAATCGAAAGGACAAAAAGGTAAACTGTTTAAGCCATTAATTTCGCAATAGCTGGGCGGCCCGGATTCATCTTCTACTGGCGACAAGCATTGTTCTGTTTTACTTTTTCTGAAAATACGTTTCGGTTCTTTTAAAGTCATTTTCAGGATGTTTGGATCTCCAAACATACATAACGCACTTCTCAACAGAAAACAGAAACTCAGCTGTTCCAGTTCTCTGCTTTCCTCAGACATTGTCAGAGTTCCTTCAACAACGTTTTTGGACTTATCTTCTGATATTTTTGCATTTGGTTTCATTACTCTATTTGGTTTGCTCAGAACCTCTCAAAAATAAAAAAAAGGCCCGACCTGTAGGCAAGAAAAGCGAAGATAAGTTTAAGTTTGGTGCATAAACCGTATCCTTTTTGAATTTTGACAAATGATGTTATGTCTTTATGTCTTTTATCAGAGTGTTTTGTCTTTAATAGAACATTAAGAGCATTGAAAGATGAGGTAAAGTAATGTTGTTGGCGCTCCTTAGACCATTTTGATTTTCTGGTTCCATCTAGCTTTGTTCTGGTCTCATCGAGGATGTGTTTCAACTCTCTCTCAGAGCGGTCTTTATTCCGTTGCCTTATAGTAATCATGGCAAGAGTAGATGAAAGCAGAATCATTTGATCGATCCTTCACTGTAAAATAATTCAATAGACCTACCGGTAAGGAATACTTTTAAGAGCAGGACTCGCTTTCACAGTAAACATCAAATTTGAAAAAAAATTGAGGAATTGAATTGAAAAAAATCCTGAATCTTTCATATAAAAATAACAATCTTTAATTATGTGTATGGCTTTCTACTTGTTTGGATTTATGATTAAGATGATAATAGGTGTGATATGTTAAGCATGTCCTTTCTAGTTTTTTGTATGTACTTAGGTGTATTGTACCTGAAAAGTGTTTGTGATTGTTTTATGTTCTCGTTTTAATGCAATTGTATTCAGGATAATGGTAATAAAGCTGCATATGTACTGTGAAAATTTTGAACTTTCATAATTGTTTTTTTTTTAAGGTTTAATTTTTTCATTATTTATTTGTATTTTAGCGGTGAGATATGAATGCGATGGGGTTAAAAGTATGCTTTGTTGTATAGATTTTAAATTTTTCATTTGAAATATTTTAATTTACTTCCGAGAATCTTAAGGGGGACGAAAATATTGTTGAAAAAAACTATTTTTTGATTAATAACATTTAAAATGGTTGAAGCACTAACTTCAGCATTTTGTGAACAAAAAACAAACTTACTCTCTATTCTAGCATGAAGTCACGAAATGAGTGAGATAGAAGTCGATGTTAATTGCCTTTGTTTTTATCTTTTAGATGGTGCATTATTCGTGATAAGATTATCCAGTGATTGGTGATGATGTGAATGATAGTTTTCAAATGTAATGTTTGGTGCAACTAAAATTTTCAGAAGTTGAACAGTGCTTTTTTTTTCTTTGTTCAAGTTAGTGAAGCCTAGGTTACATTTACTATTTGTCACAGCAATTAAAATTTCTAGTTAATTAATTTGACCGAGGCTCCTGGCTATGATTATTATTGGAGTTTCTCTAGTCGAGGTTTACAAACACATATATATCTATTTTATTCAATTTAGGCTGTCGCGCCATTGATTTTGAGGTTGATAAACTTGAAAAATCATGCCGACAGCAAGATTTGGTATTCATTGGAGCATGATATTGGTGAGAATAAAGAAAAAACGCGTTGCATTGTTTACCTATTTTGAAGGGAAAACGTCATCATGCTCCTTTATACCATCGATCATGATGTTTCACGATAAAAATTCATAGAATCATGATTATAAGGAGTTAAAGGGAGCGCCTCGGATCAAGTTCTAGATGCTTTGTTTACTTTTAAATAAACCTACACAAGTGTGACAACTATTAAAAACGTTCAATTGGTGAAAGAAACCAGGTTTATACATTTTCTATTGCTTAAAACACTTTTTTTAGGCGGTCAGCGATGAAACGTCTTTAAAACCTCTAAATATTCTTATGAAAGTATGAGAAAAAGCATTTTGTTCTTCTTTTTTTTCATAGAAATCTGAAAATCTAAAAAAGGATTTCTACTTTGTTTGATACCTTTCCAATTTCTTAACTTATATATTATTGTTTGTGTATTCAATTTATCTTATTGTTTTTTTATTCAATTATCATTTACATCATCCTTGGGATTGTGTTGGTATTGTTTATTGATAACCATTCAGTTTTGATTTTACTGACCAACACTTTATTATAATTTTTTCGTTTTTGTGTTCATCGAACGCTAGAAGAGATTAATGGAATTTTCTTTAGGTGTCATCTTGAGTTTTATTTTCATTTTCCTTTTGATTTTGAAGGTGTTTTATTGGTTCATTAACTGCTTGTCCAGTTTTTGGTTTCTTTTATTGTAATTTGTCACTTTTCATAGGATCAAAATAATGTTAAATTAAACTAAAATAATAAATAAAATAAACAACTTTTTCGTTATAAAATATATGTAACATTTAAGAAAAAAGGCGATGGACTTTGAGTCTGTTGACAACAGCAAAGTAAATGAAAAAGATGAAATAAAATGACGACATAATGTTAACCCTTTCCACTCCGTTGCCCTCTCTCGTGGGACATCGTAATTCTAGCCTATCACTCAGATGTCAGCTCTGAGGGGACATTAAAATTTATACGTGATTACGGGGAATTAAGTAAGTTCTGCGCAACTTTTTGAGGCGTGCATGTTTCCCTGATGTTTTCTCTTGAAATGGCACAAGACATTAAGTCAAAATATAGTAAAATTATTAAGATATATAAAAGAAACGTCAACAAGTTTTGTGTTGGAAGAGAACTTGAGAAGCGTGCTCACGGTCCGAGCACTTCTCGGCGCCACTTGAAAAGAGCGATAAGGAGAGTTTGTGTAGAAGAACAGTCGGTTTAAAAGCATACCTCGCACTCTGTATTGTGAAACGTATAAATATAAATAAACAAGTCTAAAATTGGAAGAAAAAATTTTCAACTCTGAGCTTAGTATGGTTTGAAGTGTCGAGCGGTAAAGATCGTTCCAACGAGTGAAAAAATCGGAAGAATTCGACTTTAAAAATCGGAAAATTAAGTCTTTTTGGTGAATATTATTTTGCACCGGATTTAGTAATAACAATTAGAAATTTTCAACCCATGTATTTGTTCATTTTTTTATTAGAACAATGGCAAAACGCTCATACGGGATTGAGTCTCATGATGCGCGTAGTAGTGAAGATGAGCTCTAGATAGACGTTTACAGCGATACGTTAGAAAGACTACATCTAGACGCGAATGATAGCAGTGACAGTGACATCGGCCAACCACCAAAGCGACCTAGAAATCGCATAGACAGCGTTATCGATGAAAATTATACGGAACAATACACACCGATAAATGACAGCGTATCGTGGAGTGAAGATGTCACGAAATTAGGCGTTCCTCCAGAAACGATAAATGTTGACCTACATAACGAAATACCCGGGCCACAATTGCCAATTAATGTGGAAGATCCCTCAGAATTATTTTACTTTATACTTTAAAAATGAACTAGCAAAGAGCATAATAAAAGAAACGAACAATTATGGCAAGGAAGAAATTAGAAATAAACAACTTTCACGGGACTCAACATGGCACAAGTGGCATGACATTACTAAAGAAGAATTTTTAGCTTTCATTATTCCTTATTTTCTTTCCTTATTCTAAACATGGGGTTATTTCAACTGCTAAGGTTTAAAGAATTCTGGTCTACTCTTTCCAATAGCTGAATTCCTTTCTTTCCGCAAACATTCACTAGGACCAGATTTATGCAAATATTCTGGATGCTACATTTGGCGAAACCCCACACAAAGGAATGCGACGCTTAGAACTCGTATCCAAAAGGTCAGCAATTATTTAGAATACATAGATGCCAAGTTTAGACAGTATTTCATACCGTATGAAGCGGTCGCTGTCGATGAATTTGTTGTAAAATTCAAAGGCAAAATAGCATTTATTACTTATAATCCAAACAAGCCATCGAAATGGGGTGTACGCATATATGCGCTAGCGGATTCAAAAACTTGATATTTATTTACAATACTTCCGTATTATGGAAGCATAACATCCGGCAATATTCTCCAGCCTGATCTTCCAATAACAACCAGAATTTCACTTCACTTATATCAAAAGTTGTTAGACAGAATTCCTAATGCAAAAGGATACATAATGTATACTGACAGGTACTACACCATCATTCTCTTAACATTGCTTAAGATGAATTGTCATCTTACTGGCACCATAAAAGTTAACTGTAAAGGCGTACTTAAAGAAATAAAAAAACCAAAGTTTTTAACAAGAAAAACAGTTGCATATAGAAAGAATAGGAATACGCTTCTGGCGTGGAAAGATGAAAGAATAATCAAAATGCTGACTAATGATTACAGCACAAATATGCAATCGACCCACAGAATATTACGTGGTGGAGATATTGTAACAGTAAATAAGCCTGAAATGGTATTACAGTATACAGCAAATATGGGTCGTGTGGATCGTGCGGATCAGTATGCTTTGACGTATTGTTTACTATGCAAGTCTCTGAAATGGTGGAGGAAACAATTTTTTGGCGGTAGGTGATGTGTGATTAATTCATACATTATTTGACGCATCTCAGAGGAAACAAATAATCAAAGACGCATTACAAGTTTTTCAAGACATTCATTGACCGGCTCCGAGGTGATTTTTGTGAATCGAGAATGCGTCCATCCACATCTTCTGTAGAAAATAGATTAGATAAGAGACGACATATTCCCGATTTGGGACAAAAAAAAGGGATTGCATTGCCTATTCGACAGGAAAACACCCGGTGGTAGACGTCAAACAACTTGTTATTGTCAAACGTGCGTAAATCAGCCTGCAATCCATATTGGTGAGTGTTTTAAGCTCTATCATACTGTACAAAATTATAAAAAATAAAATATTGATTTTTTTTTTTGCAAATATATATTTCTCGATGTCAACCAATTAATATCAATCCAATATCATTAGAATCCGTTACTTATTTGCAAAGCTATACTAAATAATTCGAGGGTCTGCAAATGCACGTTTCTGCCACGAAGGGGCGTGGAGTAGCTGAAAGCCAACATCTAGAATGGTCTGGAGTGCAAAGGGTTAAACAATTCAAACCATACAGTATAGAGGGCAACGTAACAGCCGTCAATATGTCGTATCCACTCTGACCTTAACGTTAAAGGCTTCCCACTTTGAAAACGGAGAAATGTCGAGAAAATGCCTCACAAAGGAATCGTGGGAATTGGCTGATGTGAAACAAACGACAGGATAAGATTAAACAATTCAAACCATACGGTAGCGAAGTAGCAATGTCCTTCGGAAGACTCATCATATCCACTCAGTAGCTGATGCAATGTATCTCTTCCTTTTCTCATTATCGAATGTTTCCAAAAAGATAAAAGCAGTCCTAGGTTTATGCCTACTGAAGTAGAGTCAATATTAGCGTTGTATAATAGATGATATGAACGTTTTGTAATATGAGAAAAAAAAGAATACAACGGCTACACTGCCATCACGATGTGTTTGTAACAAGGAAAAAGGAATTGTAGAGCGGGCTGTTCTGAACAAACAAAGACTCACTGCTTAGTAATATACTAAACAACGTCCGTCTGAAGTTCCAGGCGGTGAATAAAGTCTAAAATGAACAATTGGTACCTGCACCAGGGCAATATTCCACCTCATCGTGCCAAAACATATTTGAGCAGTGCTAGACTGAAAACTTTTTGAGCATCCTTCTTAGTCTCCACGCTTCTTAAAGACCCAACCTTGTGCCCACCTGTTTGAGAGAAAACAGTTCATCACCGCGACAAACACCGTGCAAGATCCTTCAGGTGGTTTGGAACATTTATACATGCAGTCTTATATAACTTCTTGCCTTCAATACAGCAAATACAGTCAAATAACTACGATTGCCGTTAAATGGAAGTACATAAAGAGCAACGTTTAGCCGTTGTTTCAGAGTCCTTATTTGCGTATCTAGTATAACTTGGATTTGGACGAAATAAACAAGAAAATTACCCGTAATTTCGAATAGTCGAAATTCAAATTGTATTTCGTTAAAATTGAAAAATGGATGCTTATCGATGTCGAACCAGACACCTAAAATTTGAGAACGCAAGCGGATTGCTATTGAATTTTCTCTTGCATGGATTACAAACGCTTATGTGCATTTACTGAAATTTGAGCTGTCGCGGCATTGATGTTGAAATTTATAAAATGAAGAGATGAAATCAAATTTTAAAAAAGAAGAGGACAAGATTTGTCATTTATTGGAGCATGATATTAATGCGAATCAAAACACGTATTTCTTTGTTAATCTCATCGTGTTTCAACTGAAACTTACGGCGAATGCCTGGCCTCCGTATGCCAAATGGTATCGAAAAGGTTTTTCAAAAACGATTTTCGAAAACGCATGCCTTTCTTGTGGAATAGCATAGCTTGAAAAAATCGGATGAGAAGCGCACGAGAAAACTTTTCAATCGTACAAAGGGCATCGATAGTACTTTTGACGCACTTTACTCTTAATAATGAAATTAATGCTGAATTTGGTCTCTTCGAGCCCGAAACAATAGGATTATTCCAGGTGATGGTAAAACATGAGTCAATGTAGCATATTTTGTTTTCGCTAAGACGTACACAAAAAGCTGTGTCCATTGGCGTTTACATATTCAGAAGAAGGACCAAAGTATACGCATGAATGCCAACCACTTTATATAATTGTTACAAGAGAAGTTACAACAACAGTTTAAAAACAAGCACTGGACAAAAAATTCATTGAATAAACTAACTTCACGACTATAAAGGGAAATATCTTTTGCAGAGAAGCGTTAAGTACTTGGTCAAAGCACTGAATCCCGAACAACCAGCGATTCAGTATTGAATCAAGTTCCTTTCAAAACTTTCAAACTGAAAACTGAAAACATGAAAGAAAGAATATTATAAGAAACAAAGTGACATTCGAAAACGAATGGCTGATGCAAAGTCAGAGGATCTTTAACACCTGATGAAGCAGCAGCATGGGCAAAAAACTTTGAAAAGTTTTGAAAAAACATTTCCAAATCTTTAATTACAACTTCTTCAGTAATCAAAAATCACCACATTAGAAGCAATTCGTCAATATCACAAGATTGGAGCTCAAATGTCTCTCAAGAAATGTTTTATGCCATCATGTCACGCCAAATTTGGGCGACCCAAGCGGAAATAGGGAGATGATAGGAAGAACGCGTACACCAAAGTATAGCGGAATTCGAAAGGTGATACCAAGGATTTCGGGACGAAAGTATTATGAGCGTTCATCATTAGACCCCTATGTGTCAAAGAAATCCGAAGCAGTACAAAAGACGCAGTCCAAACTCGCTTCATTTCTGATTTATACTTAATAATTGAATGCAAGGCCGTCAATCGTCAAAAATAACAAAATATTGAATATTTCGTTTCAAGCATTCAACCGCGCCTATGGCGAAGTAAAGACGCAGCACAGAAAACAATACATGACGTGACAAAATGCTAAATGAGTGGAACAAAAAAAAATAAATTCAATTCAACTTACTGAAGTGGAAGATAGTTAAACTTTATTCGACTTTCACTCGACTTTTTCGTCGGTTCACAAACAAACCAAGAAATTCAATCTCGACTTTTGTAAATTCAGAAAGAACTATGTGTGCCACTACCATTATTGATTTCAAACGCTGTGCATTTGCACAGGATCCGACAAGCAGATTTTCCTCATTGTAATATAGAACGATACAATAATAAAACTCCTGGAATATGTTGCGCAACTGGCATCTGCTATTATCCCAACCAGAACCATTTATGTCAGCATTGTCTGGAGTAGGAGTCATGAGTAAATAATTCTATGGTCACGTTAAATCTGGAGTAGAAGCCATCAGTGAACATTTCCTTGGCCAGATAGAAACAAGAAGTCATAATTTCAAAGGACATCCTTTGGTGCAGCTTCAAGATAATTGTAGATATATGTTTCCGTGACGCTATAAACAACCAGAACGCCATCAACCAAAATGATATTGGTCAACGAGCAAGTCTGCTAACAATTTTTAACTGGAAGTTCAAGCACATACAGCAATATACATAAGATGTTGTCTATGTACGTGCACATAGAAAACCAGATCTGTTTATGACATGCATCTGCAATTCGTCTTTTTCCAAATTTAAAACTATCTGGTCACATATTCATAGCCTGATTTTAACTGCCACAGTATTTAAATAAATGTTAAAATCTCTGACAGACTTCAAACATTTGTCGTTTGGAGAGAGACTGATTTCTGCCGAAATACCAGTTATTTGCAAACCAATACCAGATCCACATTCATCATTCATGATTGAAGGAAAATGCACAAAAAAATTTACACCAAAGGCTTCAAGGAACCACTACGAGCATAAATGGATACCATCTATACCGTCGAAGTTCTATACATGATTTAGTCCTTAAGTTTTGTATAATCAAATACAAATTTGGGGTTTCGCAATTCAGGAAGATCCATCAATAAAGCTTACCAATACGTGATATATAGATCCGAAATGACTACGCCTCGATAAACAACGCAATTGATGAAAATACAATGTACCATATGGGCTGATATCTCAGCAGTTATGAAGCAATATAGCATAAATTGGTTAATGCATACATGAACGTTCTGCTTCATCACTAGCGAGAACAATTTTGGTTGCAATTTTCGGTTTATACAAATGTTTTCAAAACGTGTATGCTGCTCTTTATATGCAGATGAACTGTTTTAGTTCATATAGCATCTTCGAAGAATTTAAGGGATCAACGAAGAAATAAAGGCATCGCTGGCTGCTGGTAGAAAATGTACGAGAACGATACATTTCACAGAGTGTATATTGTTCGCGTGCCATGGGGAGAGATTCTCCCTGAGCATGCTCATCCGAAGACCAATTTTATTAGAAAGTATTTGGACGCAAAACGGACGATTTTAGTTTTCCTATCATGCAAAAGTATTCCGAGGCAAGGTATAACGAAGCACTGAATGACCGATCATTGATCCGGATGAATTTGTGAATTATCCAGTTGAATTTTTGAATTCATTTTACGTTCGCGGCGTCCCTATACATCAATTGCAGTTGTGAATTAGTATACTAATATTTTTGCTTCGAAACATGGATCCAGCACGTTTATCCAGTGGGAAACGATTAACAGAAAATAAGAAGAAATCAGGCCAACAAATCAATTGAAGAATTTATTATCAATCAATGGAAACTAGAAAGGACAAGATGGTACAATTCCACGTATGCCCATTGTTACGACTGACACAGCTTTCGGTTTTAAATGTGTACAAGGTTCGCTTCGACTTGTCTTTGCCACGAATATCAAACAGGCTCAAGGACAGACCGTGTTTTTCGCATGAAGCTATGTCGCGGTTTCACGTGCGGGGTATTTAAGCTCTTCATTCTTTCACGCAGCAGGGATAAACATAAGCCAGGAAAAAGACAACTTAAGATATAATTAGGGATAGAAATAATACATCGTTGTTGACCCACGCACTTGAGGTTAATTACTCTATAGATACTACATTATATACTTACATACAATGTAAGTCATTTTTTGAGAAGTCTTCTTTCATTTTCGTTAGACGATTATGAAACGATTTGTAAGTATAAGCGAACTTCCAATCTGGAATGTGAATACCTTCAGTTATATTTTTTCTTTACCAAATAAAGCGGATTTTGCATAGTCCTGATGTAAAGACGCTTTTTGATCTTGATGTAAAATAGATTTAACATGCTTTTACAAAGGGATGTGATTAACTAGGGCCGAATATTTGTGCAAATGAAAGCATATTGATCTTTCGAAAATACAGTCAGTGGAAGGTCTAGAAAACATCTGCTCAGGTTTATGTCCTGTCAATTCATTGAATCAACGTGTGCAGCCAACCATTTTCAAAATATGTTCTCTGAAGATAACATGCTAATATAAAGCTAAAATAAAGATAACATAACTTCTCATTGTGAATATTTTTTTGGTTTTTAATGGTCTATCGAAAACATCGCCGTGAAAATTACCCAAAACTTAAATTAAACCAAACTGCTCTGATGAAAAATGTTGTCTCGGAACTCTAACGTATCAACTCTGATCCAAACAATTCGTCAAATCATTGACCTTCACAAAAAATAAAATAAAAAGCATTATGTAATTAAATTTCATCAAACTTTAATATCATCAGTTTTTTTTTTCTTTAAAAAATAATAATAATGATTATATTAAAACAAACATTCTCGTAAAACTATAAGTCTCAAAAGATTCTTTTCATTTTATAATGACGATATTATAAGCCTAACATTTTAAAAGAAAAGAAAGAGAAACTCATAAATCGTTCTACTTTCCTTTAATTGTTTTTTAAAAGCAAAACTTAACTAAATCGCTAACTTATTAAATTCTATTTAGGCGTTACACAAAAACCAATTGATTGAAATACAAAGGAAATAAATTATTAAAAATTATTGTACAAAGTTAATATATAATTTTAAGACCGATTTTTAGATTCTAGATGATTATTCAGGACATTGCTCACAACATAAATTTAATAGTTACTTGAAACGAACAGAAAATAATTGCTAAGCCGAATGATTAGATGACGATCATCTTTGAAATTATAAAATTTGCCTGGGTTAGAGGAAAATGCGTAAAGAAAGTTTAAGGATTTTTACACTTACGAGGAGTTCGATCGAGTTTGAAGGGTCGGGACAAGGGAGGTTGCTATGATTCATGTTTTAACCAAACTTCTCTCAATCAATTACACATCAAGCGCTCATTTCTATTTTTAGACAAAAAATACATTAACGTACAAAATAAGTTTCATTTCTCTGTAAATCATAAAATTACCTATAAATGAACAATGCTTATCTTATCCTGTTTGTTTTGTGTATGTGTCTGTTTGTGTTTTTCTTGTGTTGTATAGTGTTTGTTTTTTGTTTTCAAGTCCTGTTTTACCTTAGATATTTTTTTTTCAATTTATTATACTCATTTTTCACTCTCTATCTCTATCTCTTATTTTTTTTTAAGATTTTCCATTTTAATCACTTTTTGATACTCTTCTAGCGTCGCTTGCGTTTTGTCATACAAATTCTAGCTCAGCTCGTGACTTGTACATTTTTCGTTCCATGGTGCGTTCAAACCATTTTTTAATTTCGGACACCACAAACACGGATGACGTTAAACTAACCAAAAATAAGAGATCATACGCGCTCAGTGCCTCAGTTTGAAAGACCATTTGTAATGGTGGAAAGTAGATAACTAATAGTTGACCAATTACCGAAAATCCTACAGCCAACAAGAACATCTTGTTCGATGTTAGGCCAATTTTGAAAACACTTTTCGTTTGCGAGCGACAACTAAGCGCATTGAACATATCAAAAAATACAAAACATGTAAATGTCATGGTGGTATCACGTTTGTTACGCCCAGCTGAACCATCCTCCAATTCACGCTGAAATACCCAAAGTGTGCCAAGGATAATAATGCTAGCACTAAGTAAAACATTCACGACAAGCGATTTTGTTATCATATGTTGTTTAACGCTGCGTGGTTTTTGCTTAAGTACATCCTGATCAACTGGCTCTACACCTAATGATTGTGCTGGCGGACCGTCCATAATGATGTTGATCCAGAGGATTTGCATAGCGTTGAGTGGATTTGCTATTCCCATTAATGTTGCTAAAGCGATTAGAGATAGTGCTGCAATCGATGTACTAAGTTGAAACCGTACAAAGTTACGAATATTGTAGAAGATTGACTTTCCTTCTTCAATGGCGGCACTAAAATGGGATTAGTTTCATTGTTTTTTTTTTTTTTGTTATTATTAAACTGAGAGTGAATTATCAAATGTAAAATGTTTGCCATTTTAATTGTTTCTCTATATTGAAGCTAAATTTATTGCAACTAACTTTTCTTATCAAGTAACTTATCTCTAACTAAACCTTATCCTGGTAAATTTTCCGTCTATTTCCCTTAAAAGCTGTTTCACTGTATTGAAACAGTTTTTATATTATTTGACAGCGGACATTTTGGGAAATAACGTTGCGAGTAGTAGTTCCAGTTGCAGCTCAGATCAGATGAAAATGAGTGAAATTTAGAAAGGAAGTTGGACATGTTTTGAAATTTTATTTCAACAACGGAAATCCTGTGATCCTGTGTCGAAAAGAACAGTCCGTGAAGGATTCGTTAATTTTGGTCCGGATATTTAAAAGTCAAATATTCACCTCGCACGTGTAATCCTATCGTACTTATTATCCTGTCCTCCTACACAGTAAATTGTGGTAAAGGACCCCAAGCTAAAGTGGCCAAGAGGGGCATGTTCCGTGGGCACCTCCGGTTTCAAATAAGACCCTTACCTCGGTATGTCGGCTCTGCCGTGGTGGACAATTTTTTCCGACCTTCTCGTGGGACCAAAAATGGTAACTCAGAATAATAAAAGCCAAAACCAAGACGAGGTGGCGGATCCTTTTAAAAATCGAAGAATGCTGATGCGAACATCACCGACCTCAGAAATTGTGCGGGAAAACGTCACCGCAACCCAATTTCAAACCGAGGACATAACACTTCATAAAGCGGAAACAGAAGGGCGCAAGCAAAAGGGCAGAAGCCAAGGCGAAGCGTCATTCACATAACAGGGAGAAACGGTTGAACTGACACCTACACCCCTCACACAAAGAATACCACTGAATGGAAGGGGAGAGCAGGTAAAGGTCCCCCACTCCCTGGAAGGACAGGGGGAACCATACACCAGTACAGCCATACACAAAGAAAATAAGTCGCAGATAATACCACTATAGTCCAGAGGAAATCCAGGTGTGCGAGACGTCCCACTAAGGAAGGGAGTCCATGGGGCGGGTGTAAAGTGGTATCTGCGATTCCTAGCACAGGGAATTAAATCTGAGGAGGCTCGGAAGATGGCAGTAGATCGGAAGCCGAGATTAGGAGGACCCAACCCCCTGTTTTGCAGGGGCGGCTAACAGCCAATAAATATTGGCTGAGAAGTTCTGTTGTAGTCATTCTATAAAGCAAATCCTCCACTTCCAGCCTACTATTAGTTTCGGTCGTTACAGGACTCACAAAGTCTAATTCCGGCTTAGAAAAGCTGAAGCAAAACACAGTGCGCTTCGCATGAATATTGTATTTGGGCAAAAGATTGACAACTCCCTCACCGACTAGAGAAACTTGCTACGACATTCAAAGTAGAAAGTGGCAAGAAAGAAAGGTTGGAGAACTTGCAGCTCAAAGAAAAAATAAACTACCTGTAAAACCTCTAGAAAGACGAAAAGCCATCAACGATACTCATTGGAAAACATGTCGCCATTCGTGGCATCATAAAATGAAGTCTCCGAACTAATACTTTACCTGGAAAACTGCTTCAGATAGACGGAAAGTTGATGCTGAACATGGTAGAAGTGTTGCGGTTAAAAATACCAGTAAAAATTCTACAGTAGCAGTAGAGTAATCATTTACGGAAAGGACAATATCGAACGTCAAAATAATAATGAAACTTCAAGAGTTGATCAAAAAATTTCTGAGACTGGAATTTGTTGGACCCGGATTATTTGCAAACGTTAGCACTCACCATAAGTACAAAAAACTAGCTTCAATCAGTTAAGAACGAACGAGGAATCCTGCATGGGACTATGTTGCGATGTATTTAGCAAAAAACGAAAGGGTTTGTTATCCTCGGAAATCGACAATTAGCTTCAGCAGTATTCAATCAGTGCTGAACGCTTTTAGTGAAACTTATATGGATTCCTTTCACAGGGGTCTAAAGGAAATTAAAATATGCAATACGTTCTGAACAATCGGAATCGGAATAGACAATAGAAAGCCAAGAGTTCTTACTTGTATCTTCACGGGGCTTGGGCCATTGGAAGAATATCTAGTAAAAGGCTTGAAAAGGCATTGGACATCTTTGAAACTTTACGGAGGAGACACGAACATGTCTTGTTTTGAAATGTACGAGACACCGGTACATGCGACACATTGTGCGGTAGAAAAAGACACAACCTGGGAAGTTAATTTCGAAAGCAATTGGAACGCATCAAGCTATGGCAAACTATTAACTTATTTATAAAGATTAGTCTGCTTGTCTTGATGCACCGGAAACCGAAGCACAACTTATTTTTGACGGTTCATGCGCAGTACTTTGCGCCACATAATCACACTCAAAATTGATCTAACGCAAATCAGTGGCTTCTGAGTGATCAACTAATCAATCAAAAATTATGTCAAACTGGCTTGATCTTTTCAAGCAAGGATGGGACTACATTCAACACGGCCCTCGACTTAGATAATCGATTGAGGTCAAATCGTGCGAAATTATCGAGATAGTAAACAAATTAAATTAGAAAATTAACGAATATACAAATAGCAGCTCCCAAGAATGGTTCAAGTATCAAAAGCGAACGCTTTTAACATTCTACATCAGCATCTTACGATGAAAAAAATAGCTGAAGATGATTGAAACCACCAAAATTGTCTTAACGTTAATCAAACTATCGCCAAAAAGCAAAATCTTAAGGGAGAAGATCCAAGCCAACAAAATCTAACCATTAGAGCTGCAAATATGCAAGTTAGAACAGTTTTACAAATTGGGAAGCCCAAAACCAATAAAAAAGGGTTAAAAATAAATACGGCTAACAAATACAACTTTTCTATATATTTCCTATTTCCTATCCTCAAATCCCGAGATATGCACAGAAAAGAAAGTGACATGTATACGGGTTGAGCAAAGAATTCATAGAAAATTTTTTTTGCGGTAACACTGCAACTGAAACAGGCCAAGCCATTCGTATCCTCGAAAACCTTCGCTTTTGGGCGGAACATCGCCGCTGTGACGAACCCTCGGAAACAATTGCCTTGGGGCAGGACATCGCCGTTGTTAATCAACTACCTCGCTAGACATTACAATATTAGACACTTCCCCGCGGCTTCATCTTGACATATATGTTGGTATTTGAAACCGGGTGTTCTGTACCTTGATTTCGTTTCGTATAACGAACAAAATGGATATATATTACACCACTATTAGCTAGATATCCCTTCATTCGGCCGCATGTCAGTCATACGAATGAAATCACACATTTTTAGTTTTCCTTGCTGGTCCGAAATATGTCCTTGTAAATTGCGGGCATCTCTCCTAGTAATTGACGAAGGAAATGGTGTTGTTCGTTCGATTTAATGAGTGTGTTTCTTCTTCAGAACGTTCACTGGTAAGACACAGTTTTAAAAGGCAACATCTGACGGTCTGGTTTGGTGAATATGGACATGATCAAAACGTTTTTCAGGATTGAAATGAAACTACATAACATGTCGGCTGACCTTGGATTTTTGACATTGGATACATATCTTTGCCCAACCTGCAATATGCATCCTTGTCTGGACAAACTAATTTTTGGTGTTTTTTGTATGCGAGAGTCAATGTATCGAGTCGATTGTTCGCTTTCGAAAGGTCTTCGATATATGTGGTCGTGAAACACCTCGCAGAATTAAATAAAGATCAGTGTCCTTTGTTGGTGTGCTACTGCCGTAAAAGTCCTCGTATATTGGTTCTCTATTTGTAAGGTACAACAAAGTGTCAGAATCAAATAGAGATCAGTGTCCTTGGTTGGTTTCCTGGTCGAAATCTACCTCCGACTAGGCAATTGATTCAGTTGATGTAATTCCCTACAGTCGTTATAGCACATCATCTACTCTATTTGAATCGCCTTTTACGCTGACTATATCTGAGCTTAGGGCTATAATATAATAACCAAATATTGTATTCCAATTCATGCGGACAAAGTTGGACCAATTTTGATTGAAGACAACAACGGTTTGAGATACGGTTGGTAAAGAATTGATGTCCTTCGATTCAATCACGACAATAGTGCTTAACAATGTTTCCACCATATCTTGCACATAAAAATAAACGCTGATGACATCTTGGTTGAAAGAAGTGTATACAGAGATAAACGGCAAGCACTGTCTCCGAAGGGGGTTCCTTACTGACGATATGACGATATGTAATACTGCTAGCCTTGCGTGTTCGAGAAACTCAGATCGAGTCTCATCGACGGTAATTTACTCGCCAACTCGGGTCATGGTACTCGTCAATCAATTTGTGACTGTGGTAAGGCGTGGCTGTACATTCTGGATTTCAGTTGTTTTTTCATTTAACAGTGTTCTTTTTACATCCAAACCAAAGCGAAAAATGTAGAACGTTATTTTTTTGGTAGCTCCGAAGGAGCAATACAAAATACTCAAACGATAATTCGTCCTAATTCAAACGACAAGATTTTGTTTACGAAAGTATTAATCTTTGTAGTGCTTGTTGCATAAAACATCCTTTTTGCTTTCTGATGTTTTCCATGGCAAGGGATTAATCGACAATTATGCCTCTATATGTCTCGAAAATATTTTTACTATATTTTCTTTGACCAATAGTTCGATAGTTTTCGAGGTTTTCGAGGTGGTTCAAAATCTCTAACAATAAGGGACTATAGGTGGTATGCGTTGAATTTTTCTGATGTTTTCAATCAACACTTCTGACAGAGGCACTATTTTCTTTCTGTGGAGATTGATCCGATGGCTTGTGCATGCACTTGGAAGCATTCCATCCATGTTGCTCCTAATCTTCCTTTCGGAAGTTCCGTGTCAACGAAGGCTTGAATCTGCCGGTGATCATCTGCATGGGATTCAGTTCGTGCAATTTAAGTTTAATTAATATCTTTATCAGCTCATGCTGTTGCGAAACAGTGTGCAATAAGTTGCGTCTTTAACTCCTTGTGTTCATTGATATCCGGCAGTCGTTTTAAAAAATCAGCCACTTGTTTCCGTATTGAAATATCTAACGTGAACAGCAACGCGTGGATTATAGCCGTATCTGAATGAGCCGGTAATGCCTGCTAGTGCATTCAACTTTTTTGAACAACGGTTCATTTCGTAATTCCTAGAAAGAATTTATGGAAGGGATCACAATCTTCGCGCGACATCGAACGATTTTTTGCAGTTCTTACTCTCTTGGATTTTGTGTGCATGCATTACCATTTTTTCGATTGTAAAAGTCTCTGCAGCACTTCCCTATCGCACAATGTTCTTTGCATTTTCGCAGAGATCAATTGTTGTAGATATTTATAATGTTTAGAAAGCAAATCCAATAATATAGACTGTCTATTCTGTATGACGAGAAGACAACAAGTGCTAACGAAACGCTAACTCGAAGAAGCTTGGCCTTATTGCCCAAAACAAACAACATCCGTACCGGGTTTTCTCTGGAAAAACTGCTTTTCCTCACTCGCCGCGAGCACTGAATTTATCCAGCTGTAACATTGATCTTTGAGGCTACTTAAAGTCAAAGGTTTATATCAACAAACCTAGGACAATGAACGAGTTGAAGGATAATATTTAGGGAATAATTTTAAAGTAACAAGTGACTCTAAAAAGAACTATTTATTGACTCGGGATTCAATTCTAAGTGTTTAGAAGACTGGTGGACATAGTTAAGGATGAAATGGAGTGCAGACCTCGTAAGAGCAATGTATTCTATCATATTTTCGAAGGTTCACGTAAACATTCACCTGTGGAACTGTGCAATGGGGGGAACGTACAGTACTACTCTGGTATTCTCTCAAAGATAGAGTAAAAGGAAAACGTCTTTTTAGTGAACTAAACACACAAAGGAACATCCAATGGATGTGATACCGCATATGCTCTAGGCGTCAGTAATTTGGATAGATGAGTGCGATTTGTTCTGGAGACCAAGAACCGACTGTGGCTGACATGCCATTGATGAATATCATTTGGGTGATTTTGAACTACTGCATTATTTATAATGCTTGCGCCGTCAAGCATCTATAGTTTATCAGGAGCCTTGGCCTGCAGAAAAGATTATAACATTGGCGAGAAAGTTGTTGGTTATTATTTTCCACCATAATTTGCAACTGGTTGCTTTTCAGTGTTTTACGTCTACCTTTTAAATAGGTGGAATTGTATATCTTAGGGCTAATCCGTAGTCTAGATAACTTACTATATTCCAATTGACTTCTGCAGTGACTGAGTTCTGACAGAGTTCTGCAGTTTTAAATTGAAAACTTCTCCTCAAATGCAAAATAAATTTGTGTTTTTCACGGTTTTAGTTATTATTTTTCTTATATCTAGGAATGTAATTTAAAATTTACATTTTAAAATAAATAAAATGGCAAACATTTTGTTCTATCAATTCGTAAATCAACTGCAAATCAATCACACTGACTCTTCATCATCAGTCTTATCTTCGTACTTACATAATCGTATGAAAATCATCATTAACAAGTATCATATCAGCTGCCTCCTTGCATACATCCGTTCCATTTTTACCCATCGCAATACCAATATCGGCACGTTTCAATGCAACCCCATCGTTAACACCATCGCCGGTCATGCCAACAATATTGCCCGTATGTTGTAATGCTTTAACAATGGCTAACTTATGACGTGGTGTCACACGATAGAATACACTCACACTATTTATAACCTTCTCCAATTGCATTTCATTCATCTGATCCATTTCTTGACCAGAAATAGCCTGTTGATGTACGGTATCAAGACCGATGAGATTTGCTGTGAAATAATAGCAAATAATATATAGAGACACATTAACATGGGCGTTTGCGATAAGGTTACACACACTAGCAAATAGCAAATAATGAAAACTCACACCAAAATTATGGAATATACATTGAAAGGATAATCATTGATTTGATGGATAAGTTGAAGCAACGACAATGGATACGTATGGACACATTGTTGTTGTTCTTATTTTCTTTATAGAAAACATGTGAAAATTAGGTGAAATAAATTTACAAAAAAAAAGGATATTGCAAATGTGAGTAAAAACGAACGTATGCGAATGAAAGTTTATTAGCAGGATTTGTGTGTTAAGTGAATTTCATAGGAAAATGTTTGTATTATAAGCAGTTAGATGGGTCGATTAGCAACAACTAAACATTAGTAACATTAGTAACAGTAAAAATAAGTTAAGGATTCAACATAAGAAGCAAAAAAGCTATATTATACAGTTGAAGGGCAATCTTTTCAATCAACTTATGAAGCATCCTCATCGATGTATTCAGTATGTTAATATGGTGAAAATATTTTAAAAAAGTAACGTTTTAAAGACAGATTTCAGCAGGGAAGTGAATGTTCGTTATCCTGTTAATAAGGAATGATGCATAGATTTTTTTTTTTAGTTTTAGTTTTCTAGTTTTCGAAGCAAGGTAAAGTAAATCAAGAGGAAAAGCCTTTTGCATTGAAAATAATCAATTTTGAATTGGTTTCTTAAGCGAGGGTATATCTATAAGAATTCTAGCTACATTCATCCTTTAGTTTCTTTATCGTCGAATCAAAAAACTGTTTTGTTATACTATCAAGAAAATTTTATATTCAACAACAAAAATAGAATGAATCAGCATAAGCCTATGCATTTCAATAAATAAATCAAACAAAATGACTCAGATAGAGCGTTCTATTCGAGTTTTCTATGTTGACAATATTGTAAAATGACAGGTATCTACGACAGCGTTCGTTTTAAACGTCAAATTTTACTTGAGGTAACATACTTACAATATGAATCAATTAGCTATCATCCAAAGTGTCTGAACTGTTCTGTTTTTCTGCAGAAAGTATAGACCAGTCAGAAATGTGCGCAACAGAAGGGATACTTCTGATATTTACCGGACAACATAGTTAAGGGAGTGCAAGATTCAAACGAATGAACAGATTTAGCCATAGTTGAACAACCATCGAATCCCAATCCAACGCATTTTGATAGGTCGACCCCTGCCCTTGCTAGAAAATCATCAATTTCCTGTGCAATACACTTCGTGTCAAGACCGTTTAGCTCCACAAACCCAACGAATACTTCTTCAACTGCATTGGTTTCTTCACCAGAATATCGCTTACCAATATATATGCTCTTTCCCAGATATGTCAACTGTGTCCTCTGCCAATACACTGTAAGCGTCTGCTGATTTGACTGGCAATAAGATCCGTCTTCAGCACGTCGTCATAATTCTGAATTATATGATTTTGAATGTCAGCAGAACGATAACTCGCATTTTTTCTTGTGCTCAATGTGTGACTTTAAAACCGCATCCCCTGAATCAATTCGAAGCTTGAACAAATCCTCAAGTATTCCTTCGCCATAATTCTTGCCTCGCAGCGCTAAGTCGTGAGCCCCACAAAATGTAATGCAAGAAATAATGGATGCTATAATTTTTCTGTTTTCTGAGATCAGATTCTGGGAGTAATTATTGAGTTTCATATCCACAGCCAAACCTCGAATAAATGACCTAGCACTTTTGATCGCTGCCTTATGAATGTGAGTTTCCGCATGCTTTTTGCACTGCTCGTCAATGTCCTTGAATTTGCAAAACGGCTTAACAATAAATGACTCCGTTGCGGCACTAGTGCCAAGGTGCACGATCGATCAAGCGCAATTAAGACTGAATGTACTAATGCGCCGGGTGGGGAGCTCACGGGTTTAACCTACCGTTAGAGAAAACCGAAGTGGTCATCCTGACCAAGAAGAGGATCCCCAGAGTAAGAGTGGTCCGAGTCGGGGACGCATTATTAAAGTCGAAACTATCAGTCAAGTATCTGGGCTTGCTGATAGACTCTAAACTGAGCTTCTCGGAGCAAATTAAGGCAACGACAAACAAGGCTGCAGCAGGGGTCTCGACAATTAGCTGACTAATGGCCAATCATGGAGGATCAAGTCCATCAAAAAGGCGTCTGCTAATGAGTGCAGTGCAATCTACGCTCCTTTATGGAGCAGAGATATGGAGTGAAGCTCTCAAAAAGGAACTGCACCGAAAACGGCTGGCACAGGTGCAGAGACGAGGAGCACTGCGGATTGCATCAGCATACTGCGAGCCAGCGGTGTTGGTAATTGCAGGGGTGATACCAATCGCTCTCCTTGCTAGAGAGCGCAATAAAGTCTACCTCCGAAGGCACGAGGGTAATAAAGAAAAAGCTGCTCGCGATGAAAGACGATGCACTCTCGACGAATGGCAACAATCATGGGAACGTGAGCTAAAAGGAAGATGGACTGCTCGGCTCATCAAAGACTTAAGATCGTGGCTCAGTCGAACGCATGGTGAAACTGATTTCTACTTGACCCAGCTACTGAGTGGACATGGTTGTTTTCAGTCTTACCTGCACAAGATAGGTAAGTCACGGTCTCCAGATTGCATATTCTGCATTGGTGTGAAGGATGACGCCTGTCATACTTTCTTTTCATGCAGAAGATGGGACAAAAAGCGCGGTGATCTTACCGAAAAAGTGGGAAGGCTCCATCCAGATAGCCTAATCGAAGAGATGCTGAAATCATTTGACAAATGGAATCAAGTGGCACATTACGCTCGGGTAATCTTAGTAATGAAAAAAAGCATACTTGATCGGCTGGAGGCGTCGAGGGTGGAGGGTTTCCTTCTCTAGCAATCCTCTTCCTCTTTTCCATCCAACTGGAGAAGGAATTCCTGTAACCCGAAGGCGCCAAAAGGCGTAAAATTGGGAGCCCTAGCCCGAAGTAATGTGTCAAACGGTTCCAGGCTAAGGCACAATATTAACAAAAGGCTACTTCTGGCGGCAGGAATAAACAAGCCATGGCAAGTACGTCTCCAATCACGAAAAATTAGATTTCAAATCAATAGCGTTTCAAATCAATAGCGTCTTCTGCGAAGTTATCACTTTTAGGAGGCATCTAGCAATTTTCGAGTAACTCTTTCTTTTTTCAGCGGATAAAAGTGAGGCACGATCAATAAAATGATGAATATCATTTTGATTGCATTCATTTACCATAGCAATGCAGTATTGTTCCGGCTCGGCTTGTATTCCCGTAACAAAGCTAAATTTCGCGCGACAACTTCTGCGCTCTTCCCTTGTGTATATTCATTTTGCTCGTCGGACTCGCTTCCCCGTTCTTCGACCCTTTTTCTTTTAAGATTTACTGGAAAACGGAACACGAAAAATCGTGAAAATCGATCTCAAAAAGTACTGGAAATTAATCTTGAGCCTATTTTCAAAATACTCACTGCAAAACCTTCGTATGTTCATACGAAGAAATTTTTTTAAATTTTTGGTTATACTTTTCCTCGAGTTGCCGACAAAAAGTATCTTTTCAGATACGCTTGTGTCTAAAACATTCACCTCCATTATTTAAGAGTCCTGTTGATCGAGCAGTTTTTCACATTGTGGAGAAACTATGAGAAGAGTTCAAGCATTAAACACGAAGAATACACCGAAGACGGAAAAACGCCGAAATGTGTTTATAGACAGAACAAAAAGTGGGAAATTCTGCTGAAAACCCATCGATAAAATTGACTATAAGATTCAAATTGTAAACAAAATCACATTAGAATGTCCAACATGTTACACTGTAACTCGGATTGAAGTGGGGCTCCTATCTTTAGAATATGATGAAGGTCTGACAAAAACAGTCAATCATGAGCTTGTTATAGGCGCATAATCGATTATCTTTGCATTAAATTGAAAATTTGACATGCAAGACAGGTGGGAAAACAAACTACACGTTGCGCAAAACAGTTTTTTCCATGAAAATAAAGAAAATCATATTACATCAACAAAAAGACACCGGAATAAACTGGAATAAATAATACGAGAGTTCAGAATTTTCAACTGCCGCAAAGCTAGCACCGATCAAAATGTCAAAGTCAAGTTTCGACCGCTATGCTCAGCACTCAGAACAAGTTTTTCACCTTTACGTGAAAAACTGACGTTTGAATAACAAGTAGAAATGAATGCCGATCAGAAAGGCTAACAGAAAACAACACATTCTTAGTCGCTGAAGAAGACCGAAAGATCACGAGTGAAAGTCGACCTTAATAATTAAAATAAAAACCTTAAAATGAAACGGAAAACTTATTTTACTTTTTCGTTTTTTTTAAATGCAGGCACAACATGTACAATGAAATATATACCAACTGCTTGGTGAAATCATAACTAATTACTGGTCAATGAGGAGAATCTAGAGGAAGATTTTCCTACTTTGAATGATAATTGTTTGGTCAATTATTTGACTGATTTGTCATCAGTATTTGAAGTCCACTAAATCATTAGTTTGTAGGACCTAAACCAGATACTAGATTTAGACTAGAAACGATGGTGGTCAATAGAACGCGTGCAAGACCATTGGGCCCAACGGCGGACGGACGTGGCACGAGTTCAGAGCGAAATTTTACGGGATTTACTTTACACCAACATGGATTATTAAATGGTGCACGTTTTTTGAACCCAGACTCTTAAATTATCATTGAATCGAGCAGAGGTCCTCAGCGAAATCGACTACAGCTTAGAGAAAACCTTCGCGATAAAAATCTTGAATGATCTCGAATAATTTGCGCTTGAAAACTTATTGTTCAGTGACAAAACATATTTTCGATAGCATGGTATGCCTGTTGATAGGATTTCGTTTTTTTTTCGTACGTTGAAAATTAAGAACTGCATGAAAAAGATTTAAATTGTTCAAAACGAATGTATGATGCGCAATTTTCGCTCGAAGAATAAGCGAAACTAATCTTTTCAATCAATGCGAGAGTGTCAATACCTACAAATCAGGGCAATTTACCGGCGCCGCATGATGCATGAATTTTTGCTATCACGAAATTTCAGCCGTTTTCAGAGGACATCAACATTATTCCAACAAGACAGTGCCAAGCCACAGGATCGGGATTAAAAGGAGAAGCAGAGGAAAAGAACAGGAAACTTAGAGGAGGAAAATTTTTCCAAACAAATAAATAAGCAAGAACGCAAACATTTCTTGTTCGGCGAGTATTGTACCTCATCCTTGTGGATCAATCTGAAGGCATGGATAAACAATTATGATATGCGAAGAATTCAATGCATACGTTCGAATTTTAAATTTTATTTTGCAACATTAAGAGCCCTTATAGAGACGTATTCGACCTTCATCCGGGGAAAAAACAAGCATATCTGCAGCGTTGGAAACCGAATGACTCTCAAAGTAGTCTCGTTGGAGTCCAACACTCTTTTTTCCAGTTGTATCGCAGAGGAAGCATCCGCGAATGCCTTCATCTAAATGCAATCCAGCTCTGCTATTGACCCAGATAGAATGTCCACACTGTCTGGAATCGCTTTTTATCAAAGTCTTGAGTCTTGTGTTTCGGGAACAGATAGAAATCGCAAAATCCCATATCAGGTCCTGTTAAAACAAGTGCGTTTGGTTTTTAAGTATAAAATTCCGAGTCCAATGAATAGATTGGGTTTTATTAACGTGGTGGAGCCACTAATTGTCTGTTAAGACCAACCCTCAGAGTCTCGAACGACTCTATAAATGACGTATGCAACGGAAAACATCCTTAACGCACTTTTTGGCGACTGTTTGACTCTGCAGTGCGTACTCAAAGCAATCAGCATGATTTATGACGTTGCTTCATGCTTGATAGGTCTCCTTGATTTGTTGGCATGAAACGCTTTGACTAAAATTTGATTCCAAGCATTCTATCTTGCTATCATTGAACCCAAAACCCAAAAAAAACCCAAAATTAATTATTTTTTCATTCAAAAAAGGAAATTAACTTTTCAAATCAGGGCAATATACCGGCGCGTATATCGTCCCTACTAACTTTACTGGTTTCCAAGCTTTTCTTACTTAAAAAAGGAAGTAAGATATCTCAGAAGAACAAAAGTCCGTCCTCAAACAAAACAATAAAAAAAAACAAGAAAGTGCTATAAAAGAAAATTGAATAATTAGCTCAACTATCAGTGGAGGAAACAACGAAGAGCTTGCTGCGGCAACAGTTGCCTATTTTAAAAACCATTCCCAATTGTTTCAATCGACTCAAAGCAGGTTCGGACTCATGCAACAGTGGAAAGTCATAAATTGTGTTGGGGAACCCAAAACATACAAAAAAGTGACAAGGCCCACAGTGTTAAATTTCATTTTCGAAACGGGTTCAAACGGGTTTTCGAAAATATAATATAAGTTTTGAGGGCAGCTTTAGATGTATGAGAGACAAGGAATAATTTTGTTAGAAAAAATTATAGAACGTTAAACGATAAATTTTATAGAACATTTCAAAAATACTCGTTTTTGACCCTTTTTAGGTGTTACTCGTAACTCAACGCTGGTGGCTTAAACTCAGCAACTTTAAACAATTAAACAAGTTAAAACGTTATGGGTGAGAAAAAACTTCAGGAGTTCAGCAGTTCTGGCCTGCCTCTTACTAGGATTGTTTTCTAAATAAATTGTGATTTTTTTTAATTAAAAAGAGATTTGACAATGGGAGACTTGAAAGACTAAACCAAATCTCAAATGGAAGTCAATCGACGGTGCTGGGAAAGTCTAAAATATTATTGTAGATCTATAAAACAAGCAAGCATGTGATTGATTATGCTTTTTTGTACCTCTACAAATTGGGCAATTACAAAAGATATTGAATCTAACGCATTCTTACTACAACGGCACCTATTATTAGAATTTTTTTCCAACGCCGCACTAAATTAATTGCTGTCCAATAGAAAAATTTGAGAGTTCCTGATAATTTTCAAATACTGTCTAATCTCAGCAACTTCGCTGCGTATCAAGGGTCAATGGATAAAGATGTTGGTTCGACTCTGAATAATTAAGTCAAGTGGGTCACTATATATTCATTATCAAAGTTCTAGGAGCCAAAACCTTTTAATAAAATCAGCTTATGTGACCATACTAAAGAATAAGAATTTTGCAAAAGTTTAATACCCTTTGCATCAATTAACAATCAGGTTCAGCAGAGTGTAAACTAGAATCGTAAAATTTTAAAAATTAATCAAAGTAAAGGAAATGCGTATTCCGTCTAATACTTTCTTGTCATGAGCAGCTCAATTGACAAAGTTACCCTTTCTAACCGAAGTCGATAAAATAGAGGTAAACATATGAATATCTTACATAATCCTTTAAACTCATAGAATCCAAATTGTGAATGCATAATCTATTACACACCTACACTTTTATAGATTTCCATTCAGATATCACGCATAGAAAATATCACACTAAGAACGATATTAAATTCAAAATGTAATCGGTTCAAACAATGAAAAAATAAAACCCATACCAACTGATTTTTGACATCCTCCTCTGCCTATCACTTTCAATCAATCCATTTATCTTTTATTGGATTCATACCAATTTCGATTTCCATTAAAACAGAATAAATTTACATAATTTACAAAACCACAAAAAAATACGCTCACCTTCCTCGATCGATTGTGAGACAGTGAGCGGTAACGATAACGACGACGACAATAAAAACAAGATAGGAAGATGAAAGTGAATATATATCGCAATTCATCAATGTACAGACCCGAATGGTAGATTTAATCATGGACTAGATGTGTTATAGAGAGGTTTAGTTAGTAAGAAATGAAAACAACAGGATATCGTACAAGGAAATCGTTTAGTTTGTGGTGCATTTGTTATAAAAAATGTTTAAAACATATAAACGATTCATGCATTAGATTTTCAAATGTGGTACTGAAAGCTGTTATCGAAACACAAACATTTTAAAAGTTAACATATCTGCCAGGATAAGATATACACAAAGCGTAAAATGT
Organism: Stratiomys singularior; assembly: GCA_954870665.1. Taxonomy (NCBI): domain Eukaryota; kingdom Metazoa; phylum Arthropoda; class Insecta; order Diptera; family Stratiomyidae; genus Stratiomys; species Stratiomys singularior. The sequence goes on from OX940880.1 coordinate 105,334,694, forward strand.
ACTCACCAATAGCCATTGCTGTCTCCTGAGAATCGCCCGTTAGCATTTTCACACGTACTCCACTTTGCATTAAAATTTCAATAGATTCGCGCACATGTGGCCGTGGTGGATCTGTGATTCCTACAACTCCTAAATAAGCTAGATCCTGTAGAGATTTACCTTTAGCCAAAGCCAACACTCGCAAACCTTTTCGCCCAATTTCATACGATTCGGCTAGGAATTCCGCTTCATTTTGTTTAGTCAGTGGAACTATTTGTGAACCGTAAATGTATTTAGTGCATTGTGGCAATAGAATTTCCGGAGCTCCTTTCACGAAATAGATTTCTTCCTTATTATTATTGTATTTATGTACGCATTTCACAGCCATCATTTTCTGTTCCGAACTGAAAGGATACTCTTGTATGCGAATGTAATTGTCGGCGGCGGTGTACATGCCGTTTTTCATGGCTGCGGCAAGGAATGCTCCTTCGGTTGGTTGACCCAATAACGTTTCATTTTGAATAATTGCATTGTTGCAAACTGCACCAGCCTCCAATAGGTTACTGATATTTTGCTTTGCCATTTCCACGCTATTACATTTACGAATATGAATTTCACCATTATCATTATATCCTGCACCAGTCACATCAGCCATATATCCATCTGATGTGATAATTACTGTAACGGTCATTTCATTTTTTGTAATTGTTCCCGTTTTATCCGAACAAATTACATTGACACAGCCCAATGTTTCGACAGTCGGTAGTTTTTTTACTATACAATTTCTTTTCGCCATACGCATTACGCCCAATGCGAGGGTGACGGTAACGACAATTGGTAGTCCTTCGGGTATGGCAGCTACAGCCAAACTTACGCTAATATTAAACATTTCATTGAGTGCTTTGCCTTGTAGCCATCCAAGAAGCATGATAACGCCAATGATGATAAATGAATAGAAGCTGAGCTGTGCACCTAATAGGTCCATTGATTTTTGTAATGGAGTTTTAGGTGCCTCTTCGGCTTGCATCATTTTGAATACTTCACCGAATTCACTACGTTCTCCGGTGCTGACAACGATACCCTAAAAGTGAAAGATAAGAGGATTAGAAAGGATTCCTGTTGAAGATGTTAAATTTTATGGTTCCGGTTACTCTTCTACGTAATAAAATGATTCATGGTTGGAATGTAGACTGTTGAAATGATTATTAAAAAGACATTTTCAGTTATGACATTATTTTAAGGGTGTTTTGGTGGGATTTCCTTTTATTATGCAGACATTAATGGGTTTGTGTTCCGGTACTCAATGGCGCTGAGACAAACTGTTGAACTGTCATGTATATTGTTTAATACTCTTTTGGCAGTGACGGAGAAATTGCTTCACCCTCAATAAACTCGTACTTCATTACATCTTTCCATTTTAATTTTGGTCTTACCAAGACAATGCAATTTGCTGTTAGTAAATTAAATTGATTCCTTAAAAAATTTTAGCCGATACTCTTGTTGTTTAAAATCAAACTATGAAACACCTGTTCCAAGAGGTCTGTAATAATAACTCTCAAGTACAAACAGAAATTAATGAATTGGAATTACATAAGAAACAAAAATCTCCCCCTGCGTTAGAATTATATCATGAAAAGGACATATCTATAGCATGAGCAATTCATATTGTAGTGGAGTGGAATGGAACAAGAAATTCGCATGCTTAATATGACGTACTTAATATGACGTGCTCATAAGGAGAATACAAATCGGAAAAGTGATCGAAAACAGTAAGAATTATACAAAATTTTAAAGGTCAGTACGTATCAATCGCTAGCCATGGTTCAGCAGAATGTTCAGAACAAATTTTGTGGATTTCGTGTTAGGAAAGTAGTTTGGGGAAAGTGCATTGAACTGCTAGTGATACACTAACCGCTTCCTCGAAGAAGCATCAAGAGCTCATTCCTGTGTGGCAAGAAGGACAGCCGGTTTATTTCTTTCAATATTCCTACTTCCAAGTTATCAGAGAAGGGTCATTGTGGGCTTACTTCCAACGAACGCTAACTTCCTGCAATGCTGCCGCACAGGTTTAGAAGATATATTAGTCAGGCTAAAGGCTTGAAAATCAACTTGGCTATACGATCAAATAGGTAAGCTATTCCTGTGAATCCAACAGCTAGGCTACTCTTTACGCTTTCTGAATCACAGATCGTTTAGTATTAGACAAATTTCTCGACTCATCAGCACCTCTTCCTGGAAGACACAGGCGAAGGGTGACGTACAAAAAATTACGTCCCAGAAAAGACTCCCAATTTATAAGCAATCGGTACAAAATTGCATGCCGTATCACTTCGGTACTTCGAAATTTTTCCTGTCTGCTTTGAAGTGAAACGCACGGAAAGTGCTTCTCGTGCTTCCTAAGGCTCAGTGTAGGGATCGTGCAGGCAGTGGTCTCTATTGTCATCATATTTTTTTTGGTAAGAAGTCTATGACTTCGTTTGATCAACACTTTGTTGTGACTGATTTTCTTGGCTGGTATGGCTAACCAGCACTAACCTTGACTCCTTCAGCCTGAGTGCAGTTTGCGCCGCATTGTTTTTTATGTAAAGATCAATAGAATTTGGTTTGGCGCAATACACTCGTAACTTGTTGAATAAACAAACAAATTCGCAATAGAGTTGCTAAGAAAAGGTTGTAAAAATGTACCACATGTGCACAATTAATTGCTTGCTAAAGGCAATAAACTTAATCCTTTGAATTAACCGAAACAGCACGTTCGTTCAAGTTTGCGCGCACAAAACAAAAGTTTGGGAATCATAAACATTCCATCGATTGTTACTAAAGCGCTTGCCTTTTCTCGTATCGTACCTTTGTTGGGACTCTACTTACGGCCCTCGTTATAAAAAATGTCAGCAAAATCCGATTGGGCGAACCTGGTTTACGGCATTAAGACTAACCAACTATTCAGACATCTCGACAACCCTACTTTACCTAGAGATCCTTGGATGGGTTAAGTGCTTTCGATATTGAATGCTTTCTCTATGTCTAGTAAAATAGAAGGGTAGAAGGGAATATCCTTAGATTTGTCTTTTATTTATGCAATTTATGTTTTAGGTAACGATATTTTTTCTAGAATTTTGAGTATTCATTTTTTTTTTATAGTAAAATGGGTATTCACTAACAGTTTCTAGGTTTTCGTTGAAGCCTTTGTCCAAGTCTTATCCAACTTTTAATTATTATCGCTGAATTTTTTGAAAATTTTTTTACTGGACATGTTTTTCATGACTTTTGACAAACATTAGGAGAATATGCTCTGCCATATTCTACAGTGGCAATTTAATATGCAGAGTTCAAACATGGAAGAACATCTGTCCGCCTTTCGACGTCTGTTACCCAGGAAATGGTTTAAAAAGTTGAAAAAATAAACTATATTGGATGATCGTCGTTTGACAGTACGTTTTAATGCCGAAAAGTTAAAAATCTCGATAGGAACTGCACATAATATTTGACGTGATCATTAAGGAATGAGAAAGTTATCCGCGCGTTTAGTTCCCAGCTTGCTCACGGCCGCACAACAGCAATCGCGAGATTCTACAAGACTCTGATCGCTTTTATGATCGATTTATCACATTAGTTGAAACATGGTTGAAAAAAAAGATTGTCATGTCTAACCCCAAAAATATTCAACACAAAATTGTCTGCCGGTAAGATCATTGGCACATTTTTGGCACAGCCAAGGAGTTGTCAAGATTGAATACATCGGTCATAGAGCCATAGCTCCTAGTAATTTTTTTTAATTTTCTCAGATATATGCTAATTTAAAGTGCAAAAATTTGTAAATGACGAAGAGAAAGCAGCAGCCAGTGATTTTGTGAGTGAAAAGGATTGTTTTGCAAAATGGAATACCAGTTCTAAAAAACGGTATTTAAGTACTATTAAGTACTATTTAAGTATAAAGCTATTATTGTACTCACCTAAATATCGATAAGGTGGAAAAATGAAATTGCATTACATCTAACTTATTTCTAAGATAGTCATTCTCATTACTTCTAGAACACTACATCGCAACTTACCACGATGTAACAAGAGGCTTCTAAGGAAGGTGTCAGAAGTTTGAATCGTTGTTAACGCAATGGTCTCGTTTTTATTCCATTTTTGATTTTTTTTTTAATTCTAAGGATAGAAGTTGCTGAAGAGGACCGATCGATTACGGTCGAAAGTTGACTTCGAAAATTAAAACAAAACACAAAATTAAAAGGAGAATTTTATTTTTTAAGGTTCTAAGGATAGGTTTTGTCGAGGTGGACAAGAAATTTTATCGCAGATTTCATATTTTATCAAAGAATTTAACTTTGGCACGATGTCCATGATAACTCAGACAGGATCACATTAACAGTCCAATAATGCAGAAAATACAGAGTGAATGATCAGTACCAGGACGAGTTACAACCGTTTACATGTTTTTTTTTTTAGTTTTTGAAGTATATAAAACCATTAAAGACAATACTGTCAAGCCGCCGTGAGTTTAGTTCTTGTGTAGCAACCATTGCAAGGAAACAAATTCCAACATAGGAAAAAGATAAATATATATATATCGTGAAATAACTGAATTCGTTTTTCAAAAATAAACCGATTGCGAGCTTAAAAAGGGTGCTTAACGGGTGTCTGTACGTCTCTTGTTAACCATTTTGGGTGGATACAGTTTTGGTGGAGTTTACTAGAAGCACTAAAAGGTCCTTGTGATGTTATCAATTCCAATATATCATTCTAAGCTATCGTCAAAGTGAATGTGCATGAGATTGTTGAGATAGGGGATGTTCCAATTGAACGGACTGAACAATACTTTAACGGCTCAATTTGTTTTCACAGCAAAATCCTGTGCGGATAAGCGCAGCGATGTTAAGAAAATGGCTTAGACCAGAGCAGAGACGAACTATTGGTCGAGGCCTACTTGCTTCGAGAGGAGGTTGAGAGAAGAGAAGGCTGAGGCAAAATAAGGTTATGGCTTTGGTATTTTGTGATGTTTGGGTTAAGTGGATTTCAACACGAACAAATCTTTTTCACAACTTTATTTTCCCTCACTAACCGATTTTAAGGCTCTGCCGTCTATAAGGTTCTGTCAGTCGCCGTTTCGTTTTAAAGTACTGCACGATGGTTATTTGTCGCCGTATAAAGTATTAACTTCATCAAAGTATTCTTGCCTGAAGAGTCTGCTTCGAAATTTTCAAATCGGGGCGAAGGAAATTAATTGTATCTTGTTAAGGAAACCGCAGTGAACAATTTATAAGACAAGGAGCCAACAGACAAGCTGTACCAGATAAATTTCGCCTTTTACGTAAATTAGGGTCCTTTTATTATGGGTCATGTAAGAACTGGAAATTTTAATGACTATTGATTGTTTGCACTAATAACACTTTTTGGTCGACCATTGAATCATTAGATTCAATTAAATTTTTGAAAGCCAGTAGAACCATTTAAATTATCTACTTAGCTGCAAAAATATAAATGCGGTTTATTTATCAGCTCAATCAGAAACAAACAAATAAAAAAAAATCGTTAGATATCATACAAATTAAATCATTTGTCACGTGACGACGATGAAAAATAGAAAAAGATAAAAACAAAATGTATTAAATATTTTTAACTAAATTGAAGCTGCTAAAGAAACGAAAAGATTTTTGCAAAACAATCAGACAGATAAGATTGTTGCAAATGTTGTTTGCAGCTTCAATTTTTATCATGAAAAATACGAAACCTATTATGGCCTTTTGTCATTAAACTGATATTTCACTAACAAATATCATTCAATGGTATTTTTGAAAATTATTTCATATAAAAATTTCCTGCATTGATTATGATAAATTTATCAAAGTAAACATAGCAAAAGTATTTTTCATTAGAAGATAATCTTATATGCCAAATGATTGGATTTTGATGAAAACTGACTGGAAAATGAAACTATGAATTCCATAAGTAATCAAAATGGAATTAAATGGCAGATCCCAATGCATTTATTGCGTGATTGTAGAGAATACGAATTTGCGTTTTTCTGGTAGGACAGAAGTTGGCGTGTGATAAAATTTCATATAAATAAAGGACGCGTAACAGACACACATAAGATAGTGCTTCCTGTCTTTTACCTTGAACAAACTTCATAATCGGCTCGTCTAAGAAACTTTTTTGAAACCTGACTTTGTAACTATGTTTCTCTAAGCGTATTTTATCCGGGAAAGTCAGAATTAATGGTAGCAGAGACGGAACAGCAAAGTGTTAAAAAATCGTCCCGATTGAAGACATAACCAAGTTAAAAGTTCAATACTACACAAAAATATGCTGTTGCAATCTTTTTGTGTGTTAGGGATATGAAGATTGTTTACAACCTGAATAGGGCTGCGACTCCCAGGCTCGCAGTGATTTCGGAATGCCCCGTCTACTCGCCGAAAAACACTTTCTCTGTCAACTTCATAGCCTTGCCTGGAACCATGAATCAAATACTTTGGACAAAATCTGGCTTCCCTACTCCTAGAGGCACTTTCCAACAATTTTTTTAATCCTGTCTAACAGCGTAACCAAAAATTTCAGAAAAAAATTTTCAAACTTACCTTTCCATTTCCACATCGCACCAACGTTCCCATAAAAGCGATATTCTTCATTGTGGAATGATCCTTATTGTTACCATGATGAAACAATACTTCCGTACTTTTTCTAGACGGTTCTGTTTCACCAGTAAAGCTTGATTCATCTATTGACAAATCAATTGCGTCAAACAATCGACAATCAGCTGGTACACGATCACCGACATTCAAATAGACAATATCGCCTGGCACTAAATCTCTGGCCAAAAATGTTTCCAATCGTCCTTCGCGCAAACAATGACATTCTGGCGGTACTAATTTTTTCAGCTCTTCTAAACTTTTCTCCGAGCGATATTCTTGAATAAATGCTACTGTTACAACTATTAATATTGCTATTGTTATGCTAACAGCATCATCAAATTGTTTCATAATCACTGATACTAGAGCTGATCCTAAGAGTAGCAAAATGAGAGGATTTTTAAATTGTTCAATATATTTCTTCCATGTTGGATCCTCCTCAATCACGTTGAGCTCGTTATGGCCAATTATTTTCGATCGATATTTTGCTTCGGACCATCGCAGTCCTGTACGTAAATCCACTTGTAATCGACCAGCTATATCATGTGCACTATATGAGGACGATTCCGCTGTTGTAAGTAGCATTTCGGATGTGAAATTTCCGCCACTCTAAAATTATAGAAAAAGTCGAAAAATTGTTATTAATAATTTGTTGTTGACAAAAATAATAGCTTATAATTTTAGAAGATGTACTAAACAAAACTGTGGTGCAGTGTTATGTATTTCATTGGGTTATCTATGCAGCGTTCAAATTAAATTTTTGTATGAGTAGGCTAATATTAAGTGTAAGCAATTCAATGCGTGTTAAAACAATTTTCCAATCATAAATATCAGGTTCATGTTAACATGTCAAAATTGTTTATAATTATAACTTAGGGTAATTGCAGCATGGAAACTTCCACGCCATCGAGATGTCAATCGACTGAAAAAAGGCTAAACATAGAGAAGATAGCACAACAACAACGAAAAACAGAGAGGAACGTGTAAAAGTGTTTACCACGACACACACCATCGAACGCTTGTGGAAGGTGTTCTAAAAAAACTATAACACCTCGGTGACTTTGTATCCCTTCTAGTTAAAGATATGTCTAAAAATCATAATCTCGTGACGGCAGGTCCTTTTTTTGAAATCTTTGCTTTGGTTCTTAATTTATAAAATTGCTTATCATTTGATCAAAGATGCACTCCTTTTTAATAATTTTGGTTCCCTCTAACTGCTTCGTAGTGTGAATTGAAAAATGGTAAGAGCATTCACCTTCAAAGCAGTTTGGATTCAAGTCAGAATTATTATAAATGTTTCGTTTAAGATATTTTCGAATTGACGCAATGAAATCAACAAACCACCAATCAGTTTAGTCGTTAAAACGTTGTTTGATATTCTATCTTCTAATAAACACAGACAACCACATAAATTACATTGATCTAAACATAATACTCGTAATAAACTTTCACTTGGCGTAAACCCAGTTCTTCCATAACGGTATGCTAGAATCTTTATTAATTTTTTTTTATTTCTAGACTCACAGAAAAATGTTTCCTTTCTTCTTTTTTCCTTCAGATAGTCTCGAGAATCGGAACTCGAAAGCAATCAAAAACAGCGGCCAGCTAAAAGTACTCAAACAGCAGGATTGACAATTTTAATTTCGTCATTATTGACAGCAATGGGGTTGAATATGACATCTGGAATTCTCGAGTTCGAAAAGAATTAGAAAAATGGATTGCTACAGCCGCGTTTTTGAGTTTCAAAAAGATCTTGAACGTTCTTCCTGCTTGCAGGAGCTTAGCGACCGTCTGATCAGGCGTTAGCACAAATTAAAGCAAATAGAGAGATAATTGTTTCTTTTTACAGAACTCTAGTACTCAAAATAACACGTGTCTGAAGTTTGCATCGTTTCAAACGCAACGCTGTCAAAAGTTTTCACTATTTGTTTTCTGGAGACGAAATCAATACCTAGCAGAGTGCAAAAACTTCCAAAATGCGAACGAAATTTACCATAACTTTAAGTCAAAAACAGAAAAACGTTAAAAAGTGAAATAATTGGAGACGATGTAAACTAAAGGCACCTAAACTTACCTCCAGAAGGTTGTGAATCGTGAAAGCTTAGTCAGTGTAGGGTCTACTTAGGGACAAAACTGAGGCTACAACTAGAGTACGTCTGAAACGAGTTTCATTTCTAGAGGCCTAAAAACATTGAGCATTTAGAATGTAATTGATTCTGTGAAGGCTTTCAGGACTTAAATCATCAAGTTCTTCATTTATATCAAGAGGAGACGGCCTCTCCTTACTGAGATCTTCACGGAACATTGCTCATCCGGAGCATACCTTGGAGCATAAGGGGCTTGAAAGCGAATGAGGATTACAGATTCAGTGCCTTTATCAGAATACCGATATATATAACTATAACTATATATAGAAACTATATATAGTAACTATATATAGAATATATAGTTACTTCCTTATTGAAGCAGGGTTGGAACATCTGAAGACAAAGCAGTTTATTGGTTTTCTTAGAAAGTGCAATCTGCCTGAAGTACTCCAGGTGGCTGGAAACTGAAACAGAATAAAACTTTGAAGATTGACGTGCAGTACTCCCGTATAAGCAATCAATCAATGAACAGCAAACAACACAAAAAAAAAAGAAAGCATTCTATGTTTCACATAATCAAGTCCACAATCACATCAAGGCAGAATAAGCATCGCGACTTAAAACCTTTCGAATACCTCAGCGACGATATTCGCCGGATATAACTTTTTAGCATTGTTATTATTACCGAATATAGTTGAGAAGATTATCCAATAACGTTTAAATTTCAGATAAAACAAATTTTGAAAATTTTAACTCTAATTTACAAATAGAAGAAAGTGTACCATGAAATATTGACTGTCGTTTGCGGCAAATCTACTATGAATGTGACAACAGCTTTAACAGTGTAAGAAGTATTTTAAAGGGGGCGTCGAACGACTTCCAAAATACCAACGAATCTGGATGCCTTGATGTATCAACAGCTGATAATCAAGTTAATCAACTGAGACATAAAATCTTTCAATCGCATACTCTTTTATCTCCAAGAGACTGTTGATTGACGGTGTCTCATTTGCATCCAAAGCGAACACCAAGTTAAAACTATGAAAGAAGATAACGAAACATCATCGAACGGACCATCTACATATTTTTTAAGCACCTGACATGGTTATGCAGGAAGTAGCAAACGCCTTCGATGAATTTCAGTAAAGCTAAGGAAGTATTCAAAATGCATGCTCTTAGAAGCTTATTCCTACGAGACAAAAGTGTTTGCTTCAAACTTAATAACGCTACCCTGCGACTGATTCAAGCTGGAGTTCCACAAGGATCATCTCTATCACCAAATTTCTCCAGCATGATACTACGGACTAGCATCATCGGCCAAACAATGTTTATACAATTTGTTTATAGCAAAATTTACGCTATAACACATGAGGATGTTTAGCACTAACATATGACTGCCGAGTAATATGGAGCTGGAGTTCCACAAGGATCATCTCTGTGATCAAATTTCTCCAACATAATTCTACGGGTTTGCATCATCTGTCGAACAATGTGGAAACAATTTTTTTAAATAAAATTGACATTTTTTACACTTGATGATGTTTAGGACTAACATATGACTACTGAAGGACATAGAAAGAATACAAACGAACGCAGCTTCCCTTAAATGCTTACATATAATTTTCGAACCTAGTAAATTTTAAATGAAGAACAAACTACGTATAAACAACCAGATTGCACGACGACACACTTCTGCAAATAATGTCGGTTAAACAATGCAAAACAATCTCAAGGTGATTTTTTGAAATCTTTGGTATAATAAGGATAACGACATTAACAAAAACTGATCTACGAACTGCCTAAATACAAAAGATATCCGAGAAAGAGACCTAAAACTTTTCAACTAAATCCACCAACCTAACAAAAAGACCATGGAATTCCTTCAAATGCCAAAAAGGACAAGATTGGTATATCTAGACCTCAGTCAATAATAGACTAACGCAACCTAAGATGCATTGCCAAAGATGGGTGAAAAATTGTCATGAGACCAATAAAAATTGGAGGAGAGGTACTCAACCGTGCTAGCTCGAATCGGCGAATTTCTTTCTGACGTTTCGGACAGATTGGCCTGGTAACTCATCCGATCTAGCCTCCGTGGAAAAGTTGAAGACCAGATGAAACGATGTAAACAGCAATGTTTAAATAATGATACAAAAAGCAATGGCCACGTAGGATTGTATCAGGTTTATCAATAGAAACCTTAACTCAGTTGCAAATGAGTCGAACCACACATGCAGAGGAGAATTTCGCATCCGCAGAGTAAGAACAAGCTGAACAAACTTCCTATCGAACGGTATTGAATCAAAATTATTAGAAAGTTATTTGTATTGGTAAATTTTTTCTCGTTTTATTCTCAAAATACTACACTCAAAATGCTTAATTAAAAACGCAATGCAAATCTACTATTGGTTGTTCTATCTCTTCCGCAAGAAGTCACTCGAGACTGCGATCCCTTTTTATTCTAACGCTTTCTTAGCAGCTGTCAGAATGTGAGGGAAAATCAGTGTCTTATTTTTAAAATTTGTGGTTTGAAAAATTTTTTTCGAATGAAGCGCATTTTGTTTCAATGAATTTGAGAAGCAAAATTGCATTATTTGGGATGAGATGAATTCCAAGCGTTTCACCCGAATTTCATTTCATGCTTAAAAAGATCGCTGTTTGGGATGGTCTTTGAGCTGAAGATGTGATCGGCTCTTTTTTATTTCTTACGATGAAGATGGTAATGTTATAACAGTAAATGGTAACATACAAAAAAGGTAAAACCAAAAGGAATTTTGAGCCCTATCTAAACCGATTTGCCGAAAGATCAGTTGCGAGCTGGATGCTAAGGTGACCAAACACAAAAAAATAACGAAAGTTCCAAGTAATCCGCCTAAGCAGTAGGACCTTAAATGAAGTTTTGGAGATGCAAAAATTGTTCAAATCGCAACCCGATCAGCAGTATGTGTATTTAATAAAGGCTTGAAATTGTTGTATAAATAATTGAAGGTATGAGCAGTAAGATCGGACCGACAGGGTGGTAAAATGCTAATGATCATGGTGGTAAAAGCTTAAACACATCGAGACGCTATAGCTTAGTTTCTTCTTAGGCATCAAGATCACACCAAAAGGGCTCCAGAATACATGAAAATGAACTGTACGAATATGCTGTAGGCATTTTGTATAGAGCTCGCATTGCAGATTAGCTATAAGGATAATTTTTTCAGAAAGTCTGAATAAAATAAAACTTTAAACGCGTTTTTCTCAAAACAAATTTTTTTGGCACGGTACAGTATTTTCTCCCAAACGGCTTCACCGATCGTTCTGGATTTTTCAGCAAATATTCGTCCCGTGGATGTGTAAGTCGATAAGTATGTGAAGTATACTCCGGAATGGCGCATAAGATAAACTTGAATAAATTTACTGATATATAATAATAAATATAATTTATTTTCTTACATTGCTTTACCTCATATTTTCTTACATAGCTTTAATTAATTTCCATAAAGAATGAAAGCAAAACTTTAATGAATCCTACAGGAATAATGACTTTAGCAAAAACAGGTACAAAAATGCAATGGGGATTTATAGGTACGCCTAATTAAAAGTGAAAAATGCAGACTCATAATTACTTGGGTACTTTCTTAGTCCTAGATGTTAACTCTAACTACATTAAAAAGGTAGTACCAAATTGATCGAAAGACCTTAATTTTAACGATATTTTATACAAACCCTAAAAACTTCGTGAATCTTCGACGGATTGAAAAGGATATACTTTCTGAAAATAATGAGAAGCAATCGTGAAGGAGAGAAGTGAAGTGAAGGAGAATACCGTGGAGACTGGGGAATTGTCAAGAAAGTAAACAAAGAAGACATTCTTTTTGACTATCCCTGACGTTTGTTAGTCGGTACCCTCAGCAGAAGCAGAAGGAAAATTTAAGGAAGTGGGGACACATCAGTGACGAAATGGGTCAACAGCTCTCCGTTGAACGAAGGCGTACTACAAACTCCAAAACTGGACTTCAAAATCTTGATATTTGACATGGCAAGTCGTGGAAATCCACTTTGTTCAACGAGAAGTGTCTAATGATGGAGAATATTACAGTAATATTCTTCCTGTTTTTGTGCAATGCTCTTTTTAATGACCAAAAATTTCGTGACGGAACGGAAGTTATTTTGATGCAAGATTGAATATGAGCATTTTTCTAATTACTCTGAAAATCCTCCTGAATAATTGCCAATCGAAAATAAGTTACCGAGGAGTCTCATAGCGATACCAGACATAAAAACTAGATACCAGTTGATTAGACTACCTAAACTATTTACGTGGAAACTTCAGAAAACGACTTTCAGAGTGTATAGAAAAGGAACGAGGACATGCTTTATACTAATTATTTATTATATTGTACTAAATGAGTGTAGTTAATATTAAAATAATAATATTAATCCTTTTCTTTAAAATTTTATACAAGAAACATCATGATCAGGCAATATTGCGCCAGCCTGTCGATGTCAAAATCTTGGTTTTTCCTAGTTTTTATCAGAAAAATTAAGGAAAATAAGGAACAATCTTATTGTGTTTTGATTAAGTAGCCGTAATATTGTTATTTTTGAGGTAAAGATTATTATATCCAGTGTACACGATAGCCACTGTCATGCTGAATCAAATTTTTTTCTGGGTTTTTACGTTTCAGGCAAGTCCGTCATTTAGAACCTAAAGCACCTTTGCATCAATCTTTTCTTATGCGGCTTATACCAATCTGCCATTTTTAATGTAAAAAAAATTGTTCGATATATTGGGTAGGGGAATAGGTTTCCGCCGTTAGTAGACAGATGTCCTTACAGATACCTTTTTAATGTCTGCTGTGGTAATGTTCTTGGAATTGGAAGTTGTATGCCTAGGCTGAAGAATGGAGTAGTCGACTTTCCTTCAAACCGTTAGTACAATTTTTTCTCGTGTTGTCAAATGAATATGTTGAAAATATCAACTTTCATACCGAAAAAGCTGCATTGGTGGAAAATCTTTTTTTCATTATTTCATTCTCAAGAAAAGTGCTGCGGAAACTTATCGTATAATGCTCGATGTTTTCGGTGATCATGCTCTATCCGAGACGACTTGCGAGAGTGAGTGAGAGAGTGGTTTCGGCATTTTAAAAAATGGTGACTGTAGTTCGACGTGACTGAAGAACGTGAAGGGGCACCGAAAAAGTTTGAAGATTCACAACTACGGCATTTGTTGGATGAAGATTCAAGTCGAAGCCTAGGAGAATTATCGCAAGAGTTAAATATTGGCAGATCTACCGCCGATAGGCGCTTGCACGTCATGGGAATGATCCAAAAAGCTGGGACTTGGTTGCCGCATCAACTGGGAGAGAGGGATATCGAACGGCGTTTGGTGACGTGAGAGATACTTCTTCAACGACAAAAAATAGGGTTTCATGAATCGAATTGTGACAGGCGATGAGAAATGGATGTACTACGACAGCTCTAATCGACCAAAAAATTGGGTGATGCCAGGTGAACTGGGTCCTTCAACGCCAAAACGGAATGTTCACGCTTCTTATGTCATGTTGTGCATCTGGTGGGACCATACCTAGTACGAACTCCTGAAAAGATAACCACTGGATAATCACAGATAACCAACTCATCCGTCTGAATCGAGCTCTGAAGGACAAACTGCCAGAATGGAATGACAGACATGACAAGCTGATTTTCCTGCCTGAAAATGCAAGGCTACACGTAGCTAAGCCGGTTAATAAATATTTGGAAGATATGAAATCGGAAATCTTGGCCCACCCGCAGACATTGCTTCTTCGGATTTCCATGTGTTCCGCTCCATGAAACGATTTACTTCTTATAAAGGCATCAAAAATGGCTCAATAAATAGATCCAATCGAAGGATGGGGGTTCTTTCCACCGAGGAATCATCTACTAACAGAAAGATGGGAGAATGCCATAGCTTCAAATGGTGCATACATTGAACAGCGTGACTGTATTCGTTATTGTTTAAACAAACTCAAAACTTTGTCGAAAAAACGGCGGAAATTTATTCCCATACCCAATAAAATTTAGAAAGTTCTCAAAAGATGTTTGTTGTTGAGGTTTATAAACTAGAAAGAACCCTCAAGGACAGGTTATATACCGCGAAAATGCTTTGCTCAACTTAAAATTTCCATCATTGGAGTGTTAAGTTTCAGATGCCTGCAAGCACAAGGACTTTTTTGAAGATTACGGAAACTCTTGGGCTGATGTTCAAGAAAGACAGACAGCAAAGCACCGTTATTCACTAAAAACAAAAAGGATTGCGCTGACTTGAAATGCTAGAAATGCGCACAGAAAGATTTATTTCGATTTATGAGTATTTTTTTATATTTTGACATATGGTGCGAGCAGTTAAAAAATCTCCGGCGTGATTCAGTTCAGTTTAGGGTCGGCTTTTGCTGATTGTTTTATGTTCTTCAATTTTTAATGAGTAATTCGATACGTTTTAGGTATTTTAATGGGGCATTGAACCAAATTACGAAACTTGATGCAAGGGAGATGCAAGGTTTTTAGACACTTGGTCAGATCTAAGCTTGGAAAATGTCTTCATTTGATAGAGGATCATCGATCATTGCTAGCATACCACAAAAACGGCAGAGGAAGGAACAGAATTCTTGAAAACAGTTCATAGGTACACTTGCAAACAAGGCCAACTTCCATCAAGATCCGGCACAATTCTTATCAGGCAGTGTATGATTGATTTCCTCTCTGATTATTGTGATTGTTAATTTTTAGGAGTAGAATAAACATTTAACAGATCACTGACCACTTTTGGTTTTCCGTTAGCACTCATTTTAGGACCACCAATTGCGATACCCGTCATTATTGTAACCGTCGAAAATTCTCCGTACTACTATGCTACGTTGATTCGTCTTAGTTTTCAGATTCACTTTCTACTAAATGGTTTTAAAATTTTCAAACGATTTAAAACTTTTCATTTCATTCGAAATGCAAAACTGCAGTCGAGTAAAAGCTAAATCTTTCGCTAGGAAAACCTCCCACTAAATTTCAATCAACTGACGATACGTGAAGCTTGTTAACGTTTTTCCAACTAAACGGTTGCTGAAATAGATACAATTTTGATGACATTCATCGCGAATTCAATATCTGGGTGAACACTTGTTTCCGTTACTAAATAAATTAGCAGAAAATATATTAAAAACAGACAGAAAATATAAAAAAAACGACAACAAATGAACGAAAATAAGTCGCGACACTATAGTAAATAGAACCATTATAAAAAAGCTGACTAAATACCTTAACAGATATTTATCTCGTTCGTCAATGGGACGAGCATGTGGCAAAGTGGGGACGTTGCAGCTTATGTGGTTGTAGTGTAACATATGTTGCAGATATTCCATTCGATTAAAAGTTTGCAAAAATAAATAGCAATTAAATGCTAGTTGCAAGCACTTATCGAACAAATCCGAATTTCACTGGGCTGTAGTGTACTCAGTGAATCCACTTGAGTTGCACATGAGTGAAAGCTTTTCTTTCGACGGTATCTTATACTTAAGAATCAAATTTTCGTGTTAAACTCAACAAACATGTAAATACGCTAGTAATATATGATTTAGCACTTCACACACATCAAACGAACTTATTGTTATTATTCAAGACTAGTTCCAGACACAGTTCGGCCATAACCTATATTATAATTTATTGATTTAATAGAGCAAATGCGACAAATTTTCTAGGAATAGTTAGGACTTTGGCGAAAACACGTACAAAAAACCGGGACATGTGGATTAATGAGAGTGTAAAGAAAATCATACAATAAAATTTCAATAGTAAACTTTACGTGGTTTACATTTTTTTCGCTCTCTCTTTCTCTCTGTTTCACTTCGAAAATCAAAAGCTTCAAACGTATCTTTAGCTAGCGATAGTTTAGTGTGAGTTAACGAGCAGCAAAGCAAAAATCAACAATAGACAAGTGGAAATATTTTGCAATAAACAATTGCCTGTCCATTATCAACGATAATCTGTAACGCGTCAATTGCAGTTTTCCACGTATTTACTGACTACGACATCGACGACAGTAATTACAACCTAAAACTCGATGACGAACGTAAGAGAGTATCTTATCTGTCGTTTCGGCGGCATCTACACATTACCATCTACGCACACATTCAATCGTCTTACGATCGATGATCTTTGGCTAACATATTCAGCACATGGAGAATATGGACTTGATGTCTTCAAACTTCATCTTACCTCCTTCGTGGCGGACGAAGAAGAGGTGGGTTCAGAGTGATTGACTGTACGTTTGCGCTTAAATGAGAAACAAAAATACATTTGAGATAAAATTGTTTATGAAACTAATGATGATATGTTACACAATTAGTAGTGATCCTTTCTCGTGTTACACCAAAAATAAGCCAAAAGAAAGGCTGGAAATTAAATCCAAAGAGATTCAATTTATCTGCAGGTAAAGATACATTAGTTAAGATACTGACGCTTGGGTGAGTTTCTAAGAGAGTCACAACCGCGCGCCATAATCTCTTACAAACGTACTCGCGCTGGAAATAACATTTTTCTATTCACGTGGAACACAGAATTTAATCATGATAAGAATATTTGTTTACGAACAGTGTTACCATTTCATTTTTGGTTTTCATGAAGAAAGACAAACGGCATATTGCAATTAAAAGTTACTTTATTAATAATACGTTTTCATAACAATATTATTCTAAGAGACTCTCTCGGCTCTTTACGGTTACGTCCATTGAAATACTCATTTTGTAAAGTCAATAAACTTTATTTGATAATCGATTTATTTCACAGAAAACTAATTTCACAGTATTAACGTTGTGGGCACATTTGGCGAGTGAGACTCGTCATCTGATTACTTCAGCGAAGTTACGGTGGACCGTACCGTTATAATAGACAAGCCCTACCCGTGCACATGAACGAACGTGAATGTTCAAAGTTTTAAACTTATCTTCTATCCCCTCATCAGCTGTTCAAACGCTCGGCTCCATTTGCTCCTACCATCGGTGTCATATGCAAGATAATGTCTTAAATTCCATTAAAATTTCAATGTTTTCCGAGCGTTTAGAAATACATATACTTAATACTTACAATGCACTATGCAATCATAGGCAAAAATATGGAAATAACATTCACAAATCGTTTAAAACAGCAAAAAAAATGTATTACTTTTCTATTTTATGTTAGAGGGCATATATCTGCCTCCCAGTTATCCCAGCCTCAACATTGTGTTCAATAATTCAACATTAAATTTTCCTAACTAATGGCATAATTGTTAATGAAATTCAAAATTAATATTATTATGTACATTTTCCATAATCTTCGGCCACCTTCGGCTTTAAATTTGACGGTGAGTTAACATTACCATTAGAAAAACAACATATTTAAAGGTATGATAACACTTTTTATTTGAATGTTGAAATTGTAGTTAAATCGGTCGCTTAGTCACGCACTTTACATAGTCAACGTTAATTAATAGTATGAAAAACGATCATATTGAGTATTGCTAATTCTAATTAAATATAAAGACATCCACATTAATGACTTTAACCACGAAATCATATTTGATAAGCTTAGTGTAGACTTGATATAATCTGAAGATTGTATTTTCCCCCATCCATTCCGCTCTAGAAAATTTATCTGAAGTCTAGCATCTGTCAAAATTGTATGGAAAAGGCGGGAAATCATTCGGGAAATGATGTTCGTGTGGAACTAACATCCCCTTTAAATTGATAATCCTGTATTCATAGGCAGCATAAATTTGTTGATTATAGGGCACTTAAAGTAATGGTATTTATTCGGAATGTTATTAGTTTAATGACAAAGTAATGTTTATTTATATTCCAATACTGATGTTTTGTTTTATATAATAATGTTTATTTATATTTGAACACTTATATATGCGAAAAAAATAACTGGTTGAATCATAGCAAGCAAATATTGTTATGTTTGCTACCATGTTTAGATCAGGAAACTTTTCCCCGTTTATTTATACCTACGGGTACTTTTACTTAAATTTTAGTCGAATTTGTGTCAATATGCGTAAATTTTTTTGGTATAGGGACAAAAATTTGGACTTGGAAGTTCCCTCTTTATCTTGTTTTTCTATGTCAAGGATAATGTACGTTATTCAAAACCTTTTGTGCCGCCGTTTCCGATGTACAAATACCTAGATGGGCTTGAGGCCCAACTAGGTCTTTGGTCATATAGAAGTAGCTTCCTCGATTGTTTCTTGTCCTGCGGAATATTTTGTAGCAATGTGCTAGCAGATGCACTGGTGGCTCCTTCGCATGATTGCAGAATCTGCCTTCACTGTCCTCTTTCAAGCAAATTTTCTTTCAGATGTTCACAGAATGTGCTATGCACCGTTATGATACCAATAGGGCCCTCAGCTTTCTAATGTTCATTCCGGCCCATACTGGAAACCTCCAGCGTCGGGGAAAAGCTTCGAATTACCATGTCCTGCAAGTCCTTTCCACAGCGTATTGCGTTATCTATCCTCTCTATTTGCCTTTGGGACCTTGTAAATGAAATTCAATTGCATTAAAGGGTCCAATACCCATGAATGCTATCAAAGCTCCTTTTATCCTCGATAGGTGGATGCCCAGTGTAGGGTAATCATTTGCCTCGCATGCGGTGGCTTGTTGAGTGAGTTACAGCAATCTGGAACCATTCATAATGGTTTCAGATTGCTGTAAAATTCATTTCATTCAAACTGAAACCATGCCCGAACGTTCTACCGCCTTCAAGTCTGCTTTTTTACTTTGAATCCTTTGTCTAAAGTGTGCTCTGATAGCGATCGCATAGACCTCTGCTCGAAAGATACTTGACATGCTTCCCATCGGTTGAGAGTATATAGTGATGCGCCCAAATACTCCAATGTCTGTTCCCTCCTATGTTTTGGAATCATCCATATACCATCTGATTGTCCTCTGTCTTATCAGTTGTATGTTGGATTAAGGGTTTAGTTTCGTCTCAATTCTACACCAAATTTGGCCAAGAAAGCTGAATGTTGCCGTCTAGTGATCTGACGATGCATATATTAATAGGGAAAAGTTTGCCAATTTAAATTAATGTTTGTGCACAATTTGTGGGTCATTTTATATTCCTTCATAGAAAATATTTGACATGTTAGATGTCGCTAGTGTTTCCAATGCTCATTGAAGTGACGATAGGATTGACATTTTCTCAAGAGCTGCCCTCGGACATAACCTTATGGCTCCGGTGATACAGACATATGACGAACGCACCGAGCCTTGCGTCTCATCATCATGGTGTACATCCTACGTAAGATTCCTGCTTGCCCAGGACTTGCTGTCATGTTCCTGCACGCTATAAGAGTTTTGATAGACTTTACAGATAATGCCTTGATATGTCTGTTTAACGTAAGCCTGTTGTACATCAGGATTCCTAGACATTGCATTTATAACCTAACCTCTGTTCTATTTAGATTTATGATGTAATGTCGGCCCTTTAATGAATGGCACTAGTGTAATTTTATTAGTGTGGAACACTTAAACATATCTTTTAAATCTATTAACAACATTTACAACCAATGGTTGCAAAATGTTAAACAGATCTCCTAAGCCCATCAAAAACATTTAAAACTGGTTTTACAACATTACAACAAATTCTACCCGCAATATTCCCAGCAGCATTTTTGACGTCCTATCGACCAATGATTCCACATCCGCCCACAAAGCAGATCAGTGACTTTATCCGGCTTTAAAGGTGTTTGGACGACCGCATGTGGTTGCTCACCGCTCCGAATGCGGCCGTTTTGTTTATTGACGTAGCCTTTCAACAAGAAATGAGTCTTTTCGCTGAATAAAAATGTCATTATGAAATCCGGGATCTGCAGCAAGTGGTTCTTGGGTTTTCACTGATCCTTGTGTCCTCATCGATACTACGCTCCACAGCTGCTATGGTCTCCATTACGCACTGTTCGATATATATCAGTAAGAGCAAACGTGGTACGGAAACCATCCATGGTTAATCAAAGTATTAGTTCTGAAAGACGATTATTCACGGAATGCGCGTTGAGTTTTATCAACAGAAGGTTTTTTTTTTGGAAATAATCTAAACAATTTGTATGTGAGAGTAAAGGTGGAGAGAAGTATATTATATCAGTGAGAGTAAACGTGGTACAGAAACCATCCATTGTTAATGGAATCAATTGTTCTAATAGACGATTATTCAGGGAAGGCGCGATGAGTTTTTCGAAAAGAACTGTTTTTTTTTCGAAAAAAATCCACACAATTTGCAGACGTTACTCATGCGTCAGCCTTTTCATAACAAAATGGCAAATCAAACTACTCATAACACGACAGCTGTCACACCACACGTAGTATTAAAGTGTTGCCACCTTAAAATTCTGTACCTATTTAAAAAAACACCCTTTACATTGAAAAAATCCCGATTATAGGCCTTTAAAAGTTGTACAGCCTTTCCTCCTTTTGTCAATTCCTAAATTTTTCGCCTGGCAACACTCGCTTGAAGCTTTTCCTTTTCATGGATATTCCACACGATCTGAATGCTATATAGAATTTCAAATTGGATAATTTGTTTTACACAACCCATTGCCCTCTATGGACTTGGCCGCGCTATGATTAATATCGAAGTCAACCACCAATTGTTGCAGTATGAATTGACACGCAGTGTTCCTCCTGGAGTCAATTAGTTAGCACCAAATATTGGATCCCTTATCAGTTATCAACCCTCAAACACAATCTAAACGAAGCGCTATAACAGACCGGACAAGGAAGCAACATAATGGCAATGAAATTAGATTTTATCAAAGCAAAATGCTGAAGGCATATGTTCAAATGTTGTGGGTGATTCAGCTTTGCACACAAAACAATTCACTAAAGAGTATTCAGAGGGAAATTCCAAAAACATCAAAGAGCAGTGGGAATCTGTTTGGACTAAAACTTTAAGAGAATATCAAATTCCACCACATCTAGATCCTAGCCAGGGGAATATCTTTAAAATTTAACGTACAATGACTATCGCACGAAATTAAATTAATATGGACAGCACGTTTGTGCTTTCAACTGATTGAATTTCGCGTGAAAAATGAATGAACTGAAAACCAGTGAATAAATTCTTAGAAAGAAAAATAAATTTTGTCTTCATGAATAATTTATGAAAATAACTCTTTTCTGGGAGTTTCAGAGTTTGCAAGACTACATGAGTGCAAATGAGCTCGATGTGTTTCTTAAGGTTTTGCATTTCAATGCATCTGCAGGGGCATGTTTAGTGACTTTTACGGAAGAATTTGGGGTTATTTTTTGAGTCTTCTGCATCAACATTTCATGAACGTAGTTGCAACTGACTTAAACTTTTTAGGTAAGGAATTGTAATACTAATTTCACCATAAAAATTGTATTCCCATTGCAAGAAGGTCCCCAAGCATTTGTAAAAAAGCTATAAAATATTTTTGATAGCCGTCTGGTAGTGAAGTATTTATTCAATAAAATTTTTTTTATCAAATGTAACAGCAATGGATTAATTAATGCGACGGTCATTACCATTTTTTTTTAAATTCCCGCCTTAGACCATTGGCGAATTAGTTGGATTTCTGGTCATTTGCATATTTTTGTATCTGTTTTAGACAACTTTCACTTCCCGATGAAATCATATAGAATTTGTTTCATACTCCCAATATGCATAGAAATATTGATTGAAAATTTATTCAATTCATGTTTTGTTTTAATTTTTGGCGGCTTTTTCAATATGAAAATAAAAAACATCTCGTTCAGAATTGGATTTCATGTCGTTCAAAGCCCCCAACTAAGTCCATGTCGTGCACTAAAGAAATTCAGAAACGTCTCAACATTTCCGGTAGTAATTGATATCATATCGATTTAATTAATCTTAAATTATATTTCATGGTGGCAATTCTTAGACTAGTGCCTCTTTGTCGTTGGATATCGATCTACAGGATTGCCATTTAGATATAAACAATTTGCCGATATAAAGTAACAATTGAAGCATACAAATGAGTTCATTTAATAGACACGGTCTATCAGATGGCATTGAAATATCTGCAGATGTTTTTTTTTTTTTCATTTTGAGCTGCGTTGGTGTGAAGGTGAATTGTTGTGGATTAATTAGTGCTTCAATTAATTAGTCGATAGAACAAAAAGACACTCAAGCCATGGCTGTGAAATTCAAACGCAAATTGCTGAAATACGTAGATTTATTAAATTTGTATCTAGTCACTGTAAGGCTAATTAACGAATTAGTTTAATAATAATTAACGAGTCGAATTAACGAAGAAACACAAAAGGTTGTGAGACTGAAAACGGATTCTATGGCCAGGTTTTATCAACCGGACGCGAGCAAATTCTATAAACGAAGAAATATTGAAGAGAACGAAAAAAACAAAAAAAGAAGAGGTATAGAGAGATAACTTAAAGTTGGCATCACTTTTTATGCTACGTATGGGGTGACAGCTGTCATATGGCAATGGTTGATTTTGATTTGCCATTTTATCATAAATATGTTGACGCCTGAACAACATCTACAAATGTCAAAGTCAATTTCAAAATGAAAACAGTTCTGTTCGAGATACTCATCGCGCACTCTGTCAATCCCCGAACAAATGATTCGATTAACCGTGGATCGTTTCCGCAATACGTTTACTTTCACTGATAATACGCATCCATCCAAACGTTGTACAGTGTGCAATGCAGAAACCATAGCAGTTGTAGAGTGCAATATCCATGAAGAACTAAGTGAGTACATTCGAAACCGTTATTTCCGAAGTGCCTCATTTGGCCTTGGCGATAGCGGGACGTCACTGATGTTCGTACGATGACGATACATTTCATCGTGATCGTACGAGCATCTAACCGATATTGAATGGTTGAATATGGTCCGTCAGATATATTGTGACATTTATCAAGCCATGCTCTTGCTTTTACTTTACATTTTCCACTTAAAAAGACAATGCTTTATGAAAACACGAAGTTCATTTTTTACATTGTTTTCAATTCAGAGATAGGCTCACTTCGAAAGCTGCAACTCCTAAATGCGTCAATTGAGTGTAATGAAATTTCGACAGGATCTGAGTTAAGATTGAAACTCTAAAAAGAGGTTTTGAATTTGTGACGTCGCCAACCTTTACATTCTACACCCATACCTATAGGAGAAAGCCTAAATTTCGTTAAGGGCAAAATATTAAACAGTAGTCAGAAATTAAAGAATTGATATTTTGAACGAGCAGCACACAGAGAAATGATACAGACTCAATTCTCAAATTTTCCAGATATTATTTCACACATAACTAAACAGACTTTAACTATGAAACAACCCTTCAGAACCCGATTTCAACCCCAATTCCATAACAATAACACACGCGCACAAAGTCAAGGACTCAGACCAGACATATTGGCAGTACTAGAAATTTGCAAACTCAAAAAATGCACGTGAGAATTGTGTCCAACGAACAACTGGTGAACAACTTTGTCACGCTTACTTCACATGCGAACAGGAGAAGACAGCCAAGTCCGAACGTTGGACGAGAACAGAATGACATTCTAGAAAAGTGGCTGTTCGAAGAAACTCTTCCATTTTCTACATATTAAACCAGGTCTAATAAAATAATTTGAGATGAAAGATTTATGTAGATTTCAAGGTGTTTCCAAACTTGATTTCAGTGAGGCTTAAAGGAGGCAAATTTGACGGCTCACAAATTCATTAACAATCTTAATTTCCTAAACTGTCTCTTCTCCTGCGGAGCAGTTCGTCACAGTGTGCCAGCAGATGCTCTGGTGTTTCCTTCGCAAGATTGCAAAATCCGCACTCATCATTCGCTGTCTAGTCCATCCTTTTGAGATGCCCTCTGAGTGTGCAGTGCCCCGTGAAGATCCCAGTCATGACCCTTAGCTTTCTTTTATTCATTTCGATGCACGCTCGAAATTTCTCATCATAAACGTCGAGGAACAGCTTCGACATTCGGAGCCCTGGATTTACATTCCACAGTCTATTGCATTCTCTATCCTCAGTTGCTTTTAAGGCATGAAAATTAAATTCATTTCAGTTCCGCTAAAGGGTTCAGGACCGATGAAAGCTGTCGATGCTCCTTTCCTCGAAACTTGGTTCGCCTGCTCATTAACCTCGATACCTGCGTGCCCCGGCATCCAGCCTTCAATTTGTTGAGTGTATTGCAACAATCCAGAACCATTTTCGACGTAATCACCGGGGATTCTAGTGCTTTGAAGGCTGCTTGGCTATCGAATACTATAGCTATGGTTTCGCCTTTGAACCCTGTGTCTATGCTGAGTTGTACGCTTATAGCGATGGTATAGACCTCAGCCAGAAAGATACTTGGCATGCTTCCAATCGGTTTGTAGTATTTGGTGTCAAGCAAAAATACTCCAATTTCTGTTCCCTCAGGTGTATTGGAACCATCCGTATACCCCCTGATTGCTTTCCGTCTTATGAGCTGCGTATTGGATTCAGAGACGATTAAGAAGACTTTATGGCTCCGGTGATGCAGACACATGCCAAACGCTGAACTCGATCGAGTGAAAGCCTCGTCTTACATTCTTGGATTTTGTCTGTCCAGGCCACCGCTCCATAGGTGATGATCGGTCTCACCATAATGGTATAAACCCACCGCAGGATCCCCGGGTAACTCCAAGACTTGGCTGTTATGTTCCCGCACACCATCAGCGCTCTGACAGCCTTTGCAGACACTGCCTTAATGTGTCCGTTCCACCTGAGCTTGCCGTCCAACAGCAATCCGAGGTACTTGATTTCATTTTTATACCCAATTTCCGTTCCCATTTAGGTATATGATGCGGAGTTGGTCCATATTTCTTCTTGTTGTGAACGACACCAGTGTGGTTTCATCAGCGTAAAGCCTTAGACCTTTCTCCTGGCACCATCTGTTCACAATTCGAAGTGCCCGCTGCATTATATCACACAGCGTCCCTTCGTATTTTCTTCTGGTTAGAATTGCGATATTATCCGCATACGCGTGACATATCACCCCAGCTTCTGAAAGTCTGCCTAAGACTTCATCACCCACAACAGTCCATTGTAGTGGTGAAAGAACAGCTCCTTGTGGCCTTCCCGGGCCGTACGTACGTTGATGGTGCTTGATCGCACTTTGCAGACGAAGGTTCGCCCCACCAATGACCGAGACAGCCAGCGAATAAGGGTAGGATTAACCTCCCTTTTCATCAGCGCCCTCTTTACCGCATCGTGGCTGGTACATCTAGTGCTACCTCTTTATATTCTAAGGATTCTTTAATTCTGCGAGTCAACTCGTACAGTGCGGTGTCTGTTGGTTTTCCCGTCCTGTGTGCGTGTTGATTCTAATGTAGTGGATATTTTGTTAGGTGAGTTGTCCTAATATAATTATCTACCTCTTTCTCCATGTTTTTGATCTTTTTGATGTTAAACTAATCGGTCGGCAATCCTTTGGATTAGTTTTATCTTTTCTGCCCACTTTGGGTATAAATACTTGGTATACATCCCAATAACAGGCTTCTTCTAAAGAAGCGTATCAGATGTGATACAAGCATATTTTGTCCCTTCTGAGTAAGGGCTGAATACACCCCATCTACTCCCGATGATTTCAAGGGCTGGAAAGAGTTTAAAGCCCACGTTATACGTTTTTCCGAACAAATGGTCGCAACCTCCTTCCTTCCGAGCTGTTTGGTCTTCTTTCTCCTACCATCTCGTCAATCCCTTCATTTATTACAGAGCTTCCTGGGAAATGGGTTTCTATGAGCAGTAGATTGCGCTCCTTTACATTTTCCGTGAAAATGCCGTCTCTTTTCCTTAGTGTAATGTCAAAGTTATTTAACATTCTCGCAAAAAGATCTGAAACTGTGACGTATTGCCCTTTGGATTTCTTTCCCATAGTGTATTAGATTTCTATGGTATTCGTCCCAATCGTTGGTACGTTTTGCCTTACTGTGGAGTTTCCGCACCTCCACTCTAAGGTTGGCTAGTCCTTCGTTCCACCACATGGGTTCTTTGTCCCCCATTATGACGCGTTCAGGACAGCTTCCTTCAAAAGCATTCACAATAGCTTTGTTAACTTCATCTACAACATGCTCAAGTTCAAGACTATTTTTGGGGACCCTTTTGACAGAGACATGCTGGAGATTTTCCCGCAACCAATTGGTGTCCCACGTGGTGACACGTTTGTCACACGTGGTGGCAAACGTGTAGTGGTGATTGGGCGACCAATGTCCAATCGATGCGTCTTGGGTTCCTAGTGATGATGGGCTCCATCCTCAGCCCTTCCAGGTCATACCTCAGAATTTTATAGTCCGATATGGAGGTTTGCTCGGATACATGTTATCTTTCAACCAAAAATCCTACCACTGACAGTAATATCCAGTACCTCCTTGCTTATTCTAGTAATAAACGTAGGTGTACTCCCTACGTTGTAGATAGTCATATTTGATTTCATTATGAATTCGTATAGTTCACTACCTTTTGATTCGTGTCAGTGCTTCCCCAAAGCTCATTATGAGCGTTAGTCTTGCATACGATCAGGGTGGAATATTTTTTCTCTTACAGTGTTCGACACGTGAGACTGTTCGATAAGTGAAATCGAAATGAAATACTGGGCGGCAGCGCCACAAGTGGCAGTAATTGGGAAGAACACAAGATATTCGTTTCTTTGTGTTGTAAAGAATTCTTTACATGATGAAAGGATGATGATGTCTCACTTGATGATTACTTTTCACTTGATGATTACTTTTAGTAATCATTCTTCACACTCATCAAGATAATTTTCCTGAAAACTTCGTAGATATGGGCAGAGCACAGAGCAAATGAACCCACACGAAACCTCCAGGCTGAAGAGAAATAGTTTCAAGCTCACTGGAATTCCCAGACAATGATTGTCTCTGGAGAATTCAGAGCAGCTCCTCATGGTTAAAAACAGCAGGAATTCACTTAAAGAAAATTCGAGAGTGTATACTTTTTTCATACAAAAAACATTTTAATATGGTGAGTGCATTTGTTTTTCGAAAAATACCTTTCTTCTTCTTTCTCTCGTTCTTATTCAAAATAAGTGATGGTTCCCAAAAGTTCAAAGCCTTTGTTTTCAGTGCAGTGCTACAGCTCCGATATTAAATTGTGTTTCTAAGATTTTTTTTCGATTGAGAGGTGAATGCACTTACGCACGGAGTGTGGGACTCCTATGGTCTCGAATGACTGAATAACCCTTTAAACATCTCTCCTGTCCTGTCCTCCTGTCTTCATCTCCTCCTGAGAACCTATCCTGAATTTTTACTGCGTCGCAAGGCACTCTATAGTTGGGAGATCCTTCCTCTAGCAAAAGATATGAATGACATAAGATTGCTAGACAAGTAAACTCCCAACTCTGACCCCTTCGACTACGGTGAGCCCATTTTATCATCAGGACCCTGTTAGTTGATTTCATTTGTCAATCGACCCAAGCATCACCATGATTACACTATCCGGGATGAGCTCTCTTGATTCCTTTTACAGGTCTTGTCGCAGCCTATCCCCTCTTTTGCATGCAGAAAATGTGTTGCAAGCGTCGTGTTAATCTCATGGGTTAGGAATTTGGTACAGGTTAGACAGACAGCATCCATGCCCGCTCAAACCCTTAGTCTTGCCTTCGTGGCAAAATGCCTTCGATTTAGCCACGACCCTAGATCGGGGATGAGCCGCGCAGCCTACCTTTCTTTTGAGCAAGAAATACAAGACTGCTACCAATCGTTGAGTGAGCGCTTTTTCTCTTCTCCCGATTTTCTCCCTCGAACCATCGTGTCGACACAGGTGAATAGCGCGGCGCTCCCCAGCAAGGAAGACGATTGTTATCATGACTGCAATAATTGTCACTGCCGAATCAGAAACTGACCGATATAATTATGCAATCGTCAGTGCTCCTCTTATTTGCACCTGTGCCATGCGCTAAACTGAACCCGCGAGTTGTCATCTAGTTCCTCACTCAACGCATTAGCATAGCTCGTCTAAGATGCGCTTATTGGACGGTACTACTAACACCTTGAAGCCCCTTTCATACGAAGGCGTTGTATGCGCTGAGCAACACGTCAAGACAATGATGATAGACGAGTTAGAATACCTCAGCTGAAATACCACCTGCCGGATTTGAGGCCTTCCTAGTTGTTAACAAAAGGAGTGCCCTTTCCGAGTCCAACGATGGGAAGAGTGGGCCATCAATTGATGTTTTATGGTGTTCGATGTCAGCACGTATGGAGTTGACCGGGAAGAGAGGCCTCAGTATCTCAGTATCCATCTTTTCGGCTTCATGTATGCAAGGCATCTGTAGGGCACCAAGCTGGCCCATTATTTACTTGTAGCCAAGGGACCAAGGATCCTTCTTCACATTGTCCACTTGACCTCGCCAGCAACGCAAGGCTCAGCTGTTGATCAGTTTTCGAATGCATTACCTCTCAGACTTATATGCCCTTTGAGTTTAACGCCGAAGCTTGTGACACTCCCTTCTCTTTTCAGCGATTTCAGTCGACTATCAGTAAACTGGAGACTTGCCGTAACGGGGTTTTCAACTAGACAGAGAAGCGCTGTAAGCTGTGGTGATTATACTCAAAGTAGAGTTCACCATGTCTAGTCAGTTAGTGTTTTTTTTATTTCATAAATAAGTTAGGTTTTTTATTGGTGTTCTAATTCATTTCTAGGATTTATTGAATATTACACGCTACCAAACAGACATGCTACTTCGCGGTGTCACCGAAGGCTTGTCTGGTTTTGGTGTCATGCATAGTGGAATACTGCGGACTCGAAACTTCATGGATTCTTTGTTTTCGTTTCCTGAAATTTTACTAGGCGTTTGTTTTAGTTAAGAAAATAATTTTCTGTATTTTTTCTGTAAGGTATCATTAGTCTTTTTGAAAGTGAGGAAAGTGTGAGCTTCAATTCTCCTTCTACCTAGAGATTAACATTTTTTTTCATTTCTTTATAGGTCCTTTTTTGATTTGCTCTTATTATCTTGTCTCTTCGTATCTTTTTAGATTTCTTATAAACAGTTACAAGTCACCGAGTTAAAATTCGGAATAGATAAGTAAAATTATCTGAACAATTTTTAACAGGCTCTTAGAGGTTTAAAAAAAAATCGCAAAAACACAATCATAGTTAGCATGCAACTATTTGTTTAATTGAATTGTATAACGCAACGGCGATTAAGTCATTAAAGCAATTTTATATTTTTCCATTTCCACTTGAAAGAAAATTTATCAGTTAGATAACATAGTTCAAAAAGCAACGATACTATTTTCAGTTCAACTGCAAATCAGAACAATAGAATATCAATGAGGGGAGGAGTTTGGGGGTGGTGGTTTATCAACAATACATCCGACTCATTCGAAGGCAATTCACATTAAATTTCCATATAATAAAATTAGGAATTTTAGGAAACACCATTCGTAGTATTGTCATCAATAAACGTAAGGTATATAAGTATATTTGTTAAAGTCTTATCTACTATTATACTATCAGTACACAATACCAAAACAATAAGGTATTGTCTGACTGAGAATTCTAGTTTTATTGTTCAATTCAAACGCTAAAAAAAAGCTTATAGGTTCAGATAAAATTACAAACATTAGTAGGTGAACCTGAAAGGTAAATGAAAAGTTGTCAATGTGACAATAATATCGTTGATTTATCCGAATTGATAATTGAAATTCTGATGAATGGGAATTGAAAATAATGTTGAAATCGAGTGATTGCAATTTCACACTCAAAAGTAAATAATTGTATTGAATTCATTTGGTACTCATGGATAAAAGCAGTCCAAAAATACGAGGCAGTATCTAGTATAAACAATACTTTTGACGAATATTGTAGCGTGAGTTAAGGCGCTTCCTGGAGTGTTGTGAAGTGGGTGAAGTCCTGTCAGCAGTTGGTGAAGTACGTGCACAGCACCGCTCATTTTTCTCACCACCCATCGTTACATTATCCGAGCAGAAGGTTCCTTCATCAATAAGGCAGATAATAATTTTCAAGGTTCTTGTCATGGAAAGGAGAAAACCAGAAATGTCTAAGATATTGACTGCACAGCTGAAGGATAAGACCCGATCAGGTTCTATAGTTTCTGTATGTCATAAACAGTTTGTGGAGCTCACTCTGAATGAGTATCGCCAACAACATCATCAGCCGTTTTTAAAAATCTCTCCAGAAGGACAGGCGGCTCACCAACAATGAAATTGGATTTGACATTTGTATCAGTTATGGGAGAACTTTCGCGGTCTATATAGTAAAGTTTGCGCCAGGAGAGTTCCGTTGAGACGAAAGCAGCCAGCAAAGACTATAGTTATAGGAAGATTCTGGGCGATAACATGTCTGCCAGCTGACAAAATTTTGATGTTTTTTTGCCAGTGCCGCTTGTTTCACTCTGATTTTTTGTCATGATCTCAGGATAGTGAATACGATCCACCAATCACCTACCGAGCATGTACACCTTTATGACGTTGTTCGACCCTTTATAGCAACCTTAATGATAAAATAATCAGAGCAGTTGAGTATCGAAACACTTGAAACTTGAAACTCCTCCCTACATACAGGACCAATGGCATTGAAATTTACTCGTTTGGTTCTTTTCAGCAAGCTCTAAGGGTTGGGAATGATTTGAGAAAGACGGGTATGTTCAGACGTTCAACTTTAGACACGACCGATTTCTTTGTACGAAGAGGGCATACCAAAATTACCTAAAAGCTAAGAATGTGTTTCCTAATCAGAGAAATATAAATCAGGGAACTAGAAAAACAAGCTGCTATTCTAGAAATTCAAATAGGAAAATAATATTAAAAAAGATTCATTCATACGTGTCTCATACTTTGCTTACGTGTTATATTCTTTGAAATTGTGTCGAGGTATGTCAACTACTTATCTCCGCCATAGACGGTCCCAAACCCGGTTGAGAAAGGAGTAGGATCCCCATCTTTCCCCAATCCATAGCTTTCATGGTTCCTCATCCCGAATCCCACTAATGAAATGGTAGTAAATAGTCTCGGGGTCGCATACTGGGTTTACTGATTCCCCGATGATGGGACATTAAATGCGAGAAATGCCAATAACTGTAAATACACCTACAACTCTGCTACTAAATCCTGCTTATGCCTCCTTTGTGGAGACGTGAGAAAATGAAAGCGTGTATTCCGCGCCTAATAATGAAATAGGCATGACGCCGGAGTAGAGGTTGGGCGACAGGTTAACTCCCCGTCCCTATTCAACCTATGACGTTGGATTTTGACAGGCGCTGTTAAGGACCTCTTACAACGACAACTTTTACAACTTACAACTCTTACAACGACCTCCGGGTAACGAATTGGACTAGAAGTTATATTTAAGATATGCAGCCTGGAAAGCAAGACACTGGAGTAGTCTTCATTGTAGATATGGAGTTCAAATCGCATGTTATCGACTTTAAGGTAGTTAAAGAACGGTGGTGTTCGATCCATATAAAAGAGATATTTTTCCAAATTTAGCTGATAAACTTAAACACATCGATCAAAGTCAAGGACGAAGAAATGTTCTACAATCTCCTTGAAAGACTAGTCGTCTCTGAAGATGGCTGTATGCAGCCGAAACGCGTCCTTGAGACCAACGAAGCAAGGCCCGGCGTACCCAAGCTACCCGGAGCAAAAATAGTTCTGCGTGATTTCAACGCTAAAGTTGACAATGGGCTACCTCATCGGGAAACGACTGGAGACTATAGCCACCACGATGAAACAAACGACAACGGCCAGCGGCTGATTGGTTTGCATATAGCAAAAATCTAGTCTTAGTTTAAGTTCTTAAATGACCTGGGTATCGCCAGATGGAAACACAAAAAAGCAGATTGACCATGTTCTGATCCATCAACGTTGGCCTGAAGCATACTTGATAATCGCTCACACCGAGGAACCGATTGTAACACGGATCACTACTTGAATAAACTAATATATCGATGTCGCACATAAAAGACGTATTCCACGAAGACCAGCCCTCTACAAAAATGGTGCAAATGGTGATCAAAAGGCTGCAAAAGGCGTCTCTGGTCGAAAATTTCACGGTGACCCTCGACAACCAGCTACCTTCCACCCTATTAGATACCCCGCTGAAAACTAGCAACGAACTACGGATGGAAGTCCGTGGCAGACGTTTGGACCGTGTCAGAAAGGACGGTGGGACTTTAAAAAGATTTAGGCATATTAAAAAATATTTAGGTAGTAAAACCAAGATATGGAGAGAAGAGTGAAAATCTCAGAAGAGTAATGATTGGAATTCAGAAAAGAAAGAACTATGACGATGGATTGAGAAGTGAAAACCTTGAAGCGAGGTTATGAGCTCAAGACCACGCTCTATCATGATTACATCAGCAACATCATCGTTGATGGAAGGAGGATTATGGAATATGGGCTTCATATTTCAAGATACTCCCTTATCCTCCGCACAACTTCAGAACATTGGATCCTATAGATAAAGATATTTCCATTATCGATAGCTTCCATTGGCCCCTCCGTCTCTAGATGAAGTCTGTTCAGCCATCAAAGCCCAAAAGAATAATAAAGCGTCGGGCATCGATGAGGTCCCAGTGGATTTCATTAAATATGGTGGTAACAGTTTTCAGAGAGCCTTCCACAAAATTATCCAGCAAATCCGGCAAAAAGAACAAATGTCGAACTAGTGGAGACAATAAATTATATTTCTTATCCACAAAAAAGGTGACAAGCTACAGTGCGAAGACTATAGACGCATATGACTGCTTTGAACCGAATACAAAATGTTTTCGAAGATCTTAAGACATTAAAATCAGATTATACGCCAACACTACTATTGAGGAGTATCAAGGTGGGATATACCAATGATAGACTAATTCTTTACTGTCAAGCAGCTTGAAACTGTCAAGCAGTTTGACAGCTTGACAGTTCCAAGTACCATCCGGATTTCCGTTGGCTTTAAGCAAACGTAAGACAGTATTGATCGTGACTCAGTGTCCTAAATAATGCTTCGCTTTGATATCCCAGCGAAATAAGTTCGTCGTACCATAATGAAAATGACGTCGATAACGTCCCAGGTTCGCACCAATAACCAACTCACCGATGCCTTTCACACAAATAATGGACAAAACCAGGACAATAGTCTGGCCACTTTGTTATTTAATTTGGCTCTGGAATATGTTTTGTTAAGACATTTTCACGGACGCTTATAACGTTTGGGAGAATTGAAGGGCGGAGACAAGTGGGGAACCGAGGAAACGTTGGTCTGACTATGTTGCGTGACAGTTCATCGCTGCTCCGATTTCAAAATTGGAAGATGTGGTCAATGGACCGAGACAGTTGGATGCGCATGCTGCAGGAAGTGAAGACCCGAGTGGAGCTGTAGTGCTACGAAAAAGAAGACGCCTAATGCATTGTAAAGGTTGCAATGTTATGGTGTGAAAAGATATTTCAGTTACTTATAAAGACTAGGGCAACATGAAAGCAACTCATTGCACTACACGCGGTGTGATTTTTAGGATGAGAAAATTTCAATACATTCGAAAAAATTTCAAATACTATTCTTACTAAAAGTTTAAGGTACTGAGTATGTAAGGTCTGTTTTTTATGCCACTAACATATTTTCATCCTCGAAGGATGTGAAAATTTGAATTTAAATTCAACAAGGCAAGTATTTTCTATTCCTGTGTAGTGTTTCATTTTTATTAGAATTCATTCCAAGAAGAGCACTCCATATACAAAATCTAATTTAAAAGATTAATAGCATGTACGTTTTGAAGCACTTGATTTTTTTCTTCTTCTATGTATAACACATATTTCTATATATTTAACTTACATCATATAGACATGTTCATGTCCTTCCAGTAAGTTTTATGAAGGCGAAAGTTTGTCGGGTGAATAAAACTAAATTAATACCCTATCTTATATTCTCTGTTCATGAAGGACATCATCCTTTTATGTGATAAGAAAATATCGACTCATGAAAGCCGATAACATCTTGGTTGGAGAGTTGTTTCTTTTTCTCTGTGCTGGTAGTCATGGCTTCGTTCAACTGTGATGAATTTATATGGTAAGAATAAATGGAGCTAAATCTAATTGACTTTCAGAGGAACTGGCTGGTATTGAGACGGAAGGAAAGGTTGTTTTCATCGCTCAGCGAAAACTCTAGATATGGGAATTAGTTTTTGGCATATTTTTAAATTCCCAGTAGACGTCACAGGTTATTGTTTTAAGCAACAGCAGTGTTTATGTTCTAAAGGTATGTCTGTAAATTTAGATGAAGACATAGATGCAGAAGTATTTTTTTTTTTTTTGGTTTCACTGAAAAGGATTGTTTTTGCGTCGATAACGTAACAATTGCTGAAATTTTGCTCAAAAAGATGGTACAGTAACAGGTCGTACATTGATTGAAATAATGGTTATTATACTCTGTCTAATGAAACGTTTATAAACTGGTTTCAACGATTCAAAGCGAAATATTTCCTCGTGAATTACAAAGAATCAAATTTGAAAGTCCAGAAGTGACAGCTTCACTCGATAATGATCCAAAACTCACCCAAATACCAGGGACAGACGTCGCCGAGTTAACAAATTCTTGACGTCATTATGACATCAAGGTCAGAAGAACTTATATCTGCAGGACTTGGACTTCATGATGTTGTGAACTCGTTCACAGCTAGAACTATTTCAAAGGGAATCGTCTGTCTGAATGGTGCAAAAACCAGGAAATTGGGTAGTTGCATCAATGAAAAAGACGACGGGAGTCGCTTCCTCACCTGCATGGTTTGTTTTATTCCATTGTCACTGTTGACTTAAAATGGATACTCTATGAGAATCCGCAACGCCTAAAATTATAACACAGCAAGATCCGTAGGCAAGCGCTCTATTTACTTGGATCAGAACAGAGCAGTACACTATGGGCTCATCAAATCCTCCTCGTCTGAAATTTTTGAGGTTGCCTTCTACCGGTTATAAATAATATGATTGCATCGTGCTTTGAAGGAAAAACGAGCGCCCTTTTCAAAGAGCCTAACTTGATATAACCCAGAAATGACTCGACAAATGGATCGTCTCACAAACGAAAGACTTTTTTCATGATGGCAAACATTTCGAATGAAATTTCATTGTAATTTTATACCAAAAAGAAAAGCAATCTTTGTTAAAAACAAAAGGAAAACTTCTACAGCTCTTTATACAAGTACCTAAACCTTAACGTTAGCAACGCTCGTTCACAATAGTTGAAATCAATTAACAACACAAAAGCATATTATGCGGTTGAATGTATAAACTACTATTTAATCTTTTCATTCAGAAACATTTCCAACATTAATTATCTCCCGACCACAGAAAATCAATATTCTCGATTACTACACCACAGACCATCCCCTAAATACTGAATCCAATTTAACTCGACGAAATCCAACGTCACCCAATCCTCAAACAAATATATTTCATCTACCAGCCTGACACAGCACTCTCCTAGTTGTGAAACAAACTTTTAACTCCCCAAACACACCCACATGGATAGCCCCCGGTAAACAAAACAATCCTGTTGGACCTCGACTTATCAACAACCTTCCCAAGGTATCCTGCAGTCAATGTACGTAGAACGCACGTATGATGTTTAACCAATACCTTTCCGTCAATCGTTGGCTATTTCACAACAACGGCAAGGGAAAATTTGTGGAAGCATAAATAGGTAGCGCCCAAAATGTTTCCCTGACTGTTGCAGGGCTAACCACGAAACAATTAAAGTCATAATTAGATTGGGAACTGTTATGAGGATTGAAAATCTAGTCGATTTCCATGAAACGACAACAGTCGCACCGGCCCTAATGTGTTTTGGTTAAGAAAGGACTCCCCACAACTGCAACAAAAAGGCGTTAGAGTTCTGACTGGAAATGTTAGTGTGCGTTACCAGTATTGTTACTTATGTTCTTAAAAGGATTAAATGGGTTAGCTATTATAAACGCCATAATAGAAAGTGGTGACCATAACAATAAAAAGGGAATCACCGAGAAAACTAAGGAAAAGTTTTTCCTTGCCTATACGCTAAATCAATTAAAAATTGGAATCGATTTCGTGCATGTCTACGTGATATTTTTCGGATTAATATAGATTCTGTTATGTGAGTTCAGTGGTAAAAGGACTTTCTAGAGATTATTGGTTTGCTTTTCATCTAATGTTCTTGATTGACGCTGAATGACGTTGATTTCATAAATTTTTCCCAGTTCTGATTCCGTTAATACTACAATGAGGAATATCAAAGAACAAAAGCCTCAACCCTTAGAAGAAGGCTTTTGAATACGTCAAAAATTGTTCAGGTTAATTGTGGCACTCCCGAGGCCTGTAATGTCATACTTTCTGCTGTAAAAATCAGTCAGGTGGGGAAAATCCTAGATGAGTAACCATGATGTCAATTGTCTTTGTATAATGCCAGATTTTATTGAAAACAACATTCAACTGTTATCTGCACCTGCACAAAAAAAAAAATAACAAGGATACGAGGGTGGTCCGATAAGTACTCAGCCTACAAAAGAAAACCGAAAATTTTGGAAAAGTGACCACTTATTTCTCAACATAGTTTCGTCTTAGGTCGAAACACTTGACCCAGCGATGCTCCACCTTCTTTAGCCAATCTGAAAATTACGTTTTCTCAAATACTCCTCTGTGATGATCTCCTTTTACGACTCAAATTGCTGCCCGGCGAGCGACTTTTTCCAGTGTGGAAACAAAAAGCAGTCGTACGGGGCCAAATACGGAGGATGGGGTAGCAGTTAAGGGCTCAGATCAAGCTATTAGACCGTGGCAAGGAGAGAGGTTTGAGCCGGAGCTTTTTCATGGTGGAAAAGCACATGTTTCT
The DNA here is from genome assembly GCA_954870665.1 of Stratiomys singularior. Classification (NCBI taxonomy): domain Eukaryota; kingdom Metazoa; phylum Arthropoda; class Insecta; order Diptera; family Stratiomyidae; genus Stratiomys; species Stratiomys singularior. The sequence goes on from OX940880.1 coordinate 105,372,228, forward strand.
TCGAAAAAGGAAGCCTTTTTCTATTTTCTATGTGAATCTAAGAAAACAGTGATAGTCACCTTTCTGCCCGCTAGGATACCCTTCGACTTCTTCGGAGCACATTGCCCACTGTTTCGACTAATCCTTGATGACCCATTACCCTTAACCCATGTTTCGTTAACGGTCTCAAAACTACGCAGAAACTCCTTAGGATAGCTCTTGAACAGCGTCAATCACTGCTCTACAGTAGTCTCACGGTTGCGTTTTTTATCCAGAGAGTGTAAGCGCTGTACCCATCGCGCCAACTTCTTTCTTCTGCCCAAAATTCCATGCAGGATATGAACCGCATGGTGTTTTGAGATGCCTACTGTGTCAACTTTCTCGCACACCGCCGATCGTCGGTCTGCAAATACGAGACCGTGAGCTCTTGCAATGTTAAACTCCGTGGTAGCCAGTTTTGGGGCACCTGGTCGTGGTTCGTCAAAAACCCAGTTGCGACAACGTCGAAACCCGTTAAACTTATTCTCGTCATCGCAGAATTGGAGTCATTTTAAACAACATCCGAGCGCTCTTTGATTTCACTGCGCAATTTCCCTTCCAAAAACAAGAATTGAATCACCGACCGATATATCCCCTTCTCCGTTTTTCTAAAATCCACGGACACGCCCGTATATACGCTGATTTCTCTGAAATTTTGACAGCAGCCGTTTACGAGTGTGTTTTACATGATACTGATGATACCGTCTAGCGATAGTGGCGCCATCCGTCAGTGAGGCTAAGTACATATCGGACAGACCTCGTATGTACCAGAAGCTTGTCAGAAGGGATGAATAGACATGGTACATTCGAAAGAGAAGTATTAAGATTTAAAATTGACTTCTAGCATGCGCCACTTATGGTTCCCGTCAGATCCTCACTCCTTGAATCAGCCGCATCAATTGACAATGTTAACTGATTATTTTTTAACTAACTTCTTCACATTACCATGGCATCCTATTTCAATCCTGTACACCTACTGAAGATATTCTGTTAACCATGCACCAACAAGAAGAGATAGCGGCTTAAAATTTTGACGTAAAACTTTTTAGAGATGGCAACCAATGACCATCGATGAGAAGGCCAGACAACAATGCCAAATATAGAACAATAATATCATGCCAAATATTTTGACCTGTCAGACGTTCCTAAGATTGTTAAACTGCGGAACTCAAATGGGCCTAGGAATTGGAGCTAATTATCTAGGACGGATAAAAAAGTAAATATGACGGATAATGAGGTAATTATACAAATTATACAATTCAAAGGTAAGGTTGACCAACAAAGAACACTGAGAGTCCAGGAAGAAAGTAAATCAATAGTTGGATTTTGTGATTGAAGGATGCGGTTGATTGATCGCTTATTTTAGATACATTATATACATTATATCATAGTCATGCTACTGTACCTGCATTAATTTTTCTAAAAGCTTTGTTAAGGACTACTGAACACATGAAGGCAAGTAGTTCAAATATGTTAAGCATCTCCCGAACATCTTCCTGCATACGTTTCAAAATCGTTTCCCAGCTTCCAAACCACAATGGTAAGCACGCTGAAGTTGACTATTTTGAATAATTTGTGTACGACCTCTAACGCTGGAACATTTTGATTAGGCGATCCAATTCCAAAATACTCACAAAAAGCGCTGAACATGGAACTCATGAAACAAGGAGTCCAAAGAATTCCAAACCCAATTTTGAATTGATTCACAACACCTTGAACCAAAAACAGCTGTCAAGAGAATAGATTAGATAGTCAAATATGTTATATCTACAGAGAGGGAGAGAGGGTCACAGGCTGTTATGTAAGAACAACCAATGGTGCCAAAGTCAGCAGTATCGACCATCCTACAGAAATGTTTGAAACGAAAGTAGGAATGAAGTAGAATTAATCGGGCATTGATGCACGGCATCAAAAAACTCATACTGGACACCGAATCAGAATTTCTTTAAAACTTCAGGTAAATAGTAGCTTTTGCAGATGATATTGACATTATGTTTCGCACATTTTCATTAGCCCAGAGAGTTTCCCTGGATCTTGAATGAAAAGAAATCCTCCTGTAAGCTTATAAAAATACAACAAAAGTTATGACACAAACTCACGCTTGTCAAAAACCCTGCAGATGAAATGAACATGAAAACGAACTCCGTATATTTGATCGGCAATTTAATAGACAAAAAAACGCAAATGCTGAAATAGAAGGATACATACATCTTAAAATTAGACGTTTTGTTTTGACTTGGTTATCCTGTATACAGCTGTCGACACAAGAAAACAAATGTCTGTATCTCAGCGAATACCAGTCCATAATACGAAACTTGAAACCGTACTTGGGCAACCCACAAATCTTCCCTAACCTTCCCCTAATGTTCATAGCAATATGAAATAAATCCTAACGGGGAATCAGTTCCAACTGTGAATTGTGAAATATCGTTGAAGTGTGAAATATCTCGGCGGAAAGGCGAGGCTTCCTGAAAACCAGAACTTGTAATGGACTGTAGAACTTAGATTATAACACTTGGAATGCCCAATGGGCAGGATACTACTAACCGGGAGATGAGCTACCACGGCTGTCTTAAATTTGATTCCTCGAAGGATACTAGGTTAACCATATAATTTTTCTACGAAGAACTTTAGGTTAATATCACAATTCCTAGCAGTCTTACAATAGCGTCGCAGTGTTTTGAGTTCTGAATGTATTGATGTCCTGATATACCTGCTAAAGATATGGTTTATACTTTAGACGCTATCAAAAAATTTGTGATAGAAGTTCTATCACAAAACTGCAACGGAATTGGGATGTGAGTTACACTGAATAAGGCACACCGAGCGTCAACAAATTTGGAGCAATCAATCTGCCAAACATCAAACAGAAGGACATGATATGTCTCTTTAATATTGACTATGGTTGGACAACATTCATTTCGTAGAAAGATTTCGATAATATGATTCTGCTGATACATTTTCATGATTAACTCAATAAATCGGAGCAATCTTGAATTGTCAAAGGAACTGAAATCACTCTGTTTCGAACTCATATATATTGTAATCTTGAATAAGTCTGATGACAAAGTGTGAATACTATAAATATGGATTCTACACGCTAAACAATGGCACGCATGACATGTATTATTATGGCCACAGCTCCCTAGGTCCATGGCCCTCGAGATGTCTTATCTCCAACTTTTTCTAAACTTTTCGATCATGTTGGGCCTACTCTGAAAACCGCTCAGTTTTATAATGTCTTCGTCAATGAACCTATTTGACAAGTCCAGAACTGTCAAAGATTCCTGGCATTTGTTCTTCTGTCCTAAGTTTTTTGCCAGAATTTTTGCTATCCGATTTTTTTAGGCGTGCCTGGACGATCAAGTCATAGGCCGATGACAGCACGCCACCAGCCCACTGAAGTTTTTGGAGGTCTGTTAATTTGAAAGCTTGTCGAATGTTTCGTACAACTGATTGTTGTATCTGAGTCGCTTTTGGTCTTCGTCTCATTGTGATCCGATGACTTCTCACCACGTTCCTTTAGATGTTTGTATAAGGATCCACGCCTCGCAACCAGAGTGGAACAAAGGCTGTATGTACGTCCTGTAAGCTTGTAGCTTGATTTTCGAGTACATTCCACTTAATTTGAGAAACACTAGGTTCTCATAAAATGTCTCCGTTGCTTAGTCTCGAAATTTCCGTTCCATTTCTCATCAATTATGTACCAAGGATTTTCTTTTAGTGTCACAGATCCCCGTTTATGGTGTATCTCATTCGTATGAGCACATTGATCTCTACTATTACCCTTATTAAAGTTGAAACAAAAACCGATCAGAAAATTCTTCACACGTATTAAAAAAAAAAACAATTTACTCCAGGAAAAACGAAACACGTTACCTCGATTTTATAACGGGAAAACGGATTTCCGGGACAACTTACATATTTGATTTATTACGCATTAGCCAAAGATTGATGACAAGCTGTAGGGATGAGGACATTGTCACATAAATATATTTTCTTCGCAGGATAAATCGTGACTTCCACTGACATTACTGAAAGAAAAATTTAAGGGCCCTCAACTTCTCAACTTGAAGATGCCAACACGATTATAATCAAGCTCATAAGGATAACATGTAACCTATATTGTTAGCAATGAAATTGATACGATAAAAGTAGTCCTGTTTCAGTAACCTTCTCCTAATGAGCTGTTCAGACAAATATTTTGCGACAGATCGACTGAAAGAGAGGAAGAGGAAAGGAGTGAAGAAAATTCCAATAAGATGGGACAGCAAAAGAAACTTTCAAAGGATTATTTCATTAATTAGAAGATGGTATTTTCTCTGCTAATTGTATCCATCCTAATGAGAGTGTTGAATTTATTTGAACTAGAACTGATAAGATAACTTTTCCCGGAAGTCATCGATTGTTGCTCAGAACCTTATCGTATTCAGTTTTATTTGAATGAACTACAGCCAACAAAAGCTATCAGGCTTCCAAAACAAGTTTTCACTTATTGATTTTCTGTCATCCTCCTTCCAGACGTAACAGGAAGGAATTTTTTGGAACAACAAAAGCCCATTTTCATTCATTACATTCCTAAAGATGGATGAAAGAGAAATTTTGAAAGGGAGAGATTCAAATAAAACATTTCTTATAAGATGTCTCCCTTTCGCCTTGTTGATCGTTCCAAATATTCTTTTCAGCCAAATAAATATATTAACATGGCAAATAAACTTTTCAAAATATAAAATAAAATCCAATCAAGATAAAACATCATTCAACCACGCGGAAGGAACGTTGATGTAAAGAAGGAGGAACGCGTCAAATTGGGACCGACTAAGATGTTATTGGAATGGGCAAAAATATTTTTTTTTCGAGAAATTATTCACAAAGCTTTCACTGCAACTTAATGTGATTTTCTTTTCTTTTTTCCGTTAAAGTGACGGAATTCTCGACTCTGTGACACAAACACATGCTGGAGAAGAGAAAGTATCCGTGACGAGGACATATGAATCTAAATGGGATGTGTGTAGTCTCTTCACCGAGTTCTAGACACATATTGTGTTTTTCTTTGATATGGTTTGGTATCGCATGTGATAAAGTTTGATACAACTAAAAAAATCTGTTTTTTTTTCATCTGGAAATTTTCAATGAAATCGGATGTCCTTTCCCAGTATGTGTGTGGGAACGTGTCGTGGTTGCCTTGTATTCGAATGCCTTCTGCTTGACTTTATTTTGTGTTTTTGTTGCGCTATGCTTGTCTATTCGTGAAAGGATTAAATTTACAAATGAACGCAGAAAGGACAACTTTCAGTGTCTATGCTCACATCGGTTGTAGATGACAAGGGTCAAATAAGAATTGAAATAGACCGAAAACTAACGTCAGACTTTTCCGTAAGTTTCAACTTTAGATTAAATTCGAATGAATGAAGTTTTATATAGATAAAGGATACTTGGTAAAACAATGTTGTGTGAAATTTAGTAGACTCTAGGACTACTCATGGTCGAGTTGGTGTTGGTTGGAGTTGGTTGGAGTTGGTCGAAAATTCACTAAATATTTGAGTGATTTGAATGAATATATCTGGCTTATATGTTGTTGAAGGACTCTTGATTGACGGAAGACAGGCTCATATGTACCACGGAAAGTAACATTCTGGGATTACGAAATATATTATTTCTCTCTTCAATTGAATATTCCAATCAAGTTTGTCAAGAAACTTGTTAGTGACGTCAGACTGAATGTACAAGGATTAAAATAACTAACACCAACTAACACGAACAGTTCAGAAGAGCAGGGCAGAATAATAGAACACAGTAGTGCTAGTGCCAAATAATGAGCAACAAGATTGGACGATGTAGATTAGAGGAGAGAATCAAAAAGTTGTCGTAAACTTGAATATGTCGCAGCAAGGAAGGTGTTGTGGTCAGTATCACGCTTGATGGTCGTTTGATTATAGCCTCAGCTTGGAGATAAAGGTTAGAGCTCCAGGGTTATTTTGCTAGTTCGTATCCAGTTGGAGGAACAACTCATTCAACTGGATCACAGAATTTTCACTGTTAAAAGAAATTTAAGCAAATATAAGAGAATTTCCAGTACAATTTTTTAAATATATGAATTGTCATTCAAATGTTAATATAATTAACAGTATCTCTATTTTCGGTTACTAATTGTAAAGGTCAAGTTTGTCACATCGCAAAAACTAGACTAGGCCAAACTTTCATGAATAAAATGTTTACAATTAATATTATTACATTTATTCACACTAAAGCTTCGTCATATGTTTTCTTTGTTAGTTATTTTGACCCAAGAACTCGAACAGTGTCAATGAATGAATTCATAATAAAAATTCTGCCTACGTATGTTCATTGAATGCATATTCAACTTCATATGTGCCATTCACATTGCATACACTGCAAAACCACTTGATGTTACGTTTTAAATGCAAGTGTTAAGATCTGTTGCATTTTATTTAGTTTATTATATTCTTTGTTGGAAAATTATGACTGTCGTACGTACGTGTAAAGTTATTGCAATACAAAATTGAAGAATTAATTCAGCAAACATATTTTGCTTATTTTTTAAATAACAATAAGGTTATACATATTTTTCAGTTGCTATAAAGATTTGCGATAAATTTTTGTATTTATCGGATATGAATTGATTTAAGCAAGATATTTTTGGTTGAATTGTTTTTTGAAATTCTCTTTTATTGCTCAGTCTGCTTTTTCTTTTATTTGTGCTTCAAAAGGAAAAATCTGTAAACTAAATATTGGAATATTTACTTACAATTGGTGAAGGGTAATGAATCAGATGTTAATATTCACTTTGCAATACATACCTGGAAAAAAGGATATTGATATAATTCTCAATCTTTTTTATAAACCCTAAAACATTTAAATTATTCAGTTTAAAATAATGAGATTATAAATAAATAAAATACATAAATGTAGACATAGATACGAAATTTGTTATATAAAATTATATAAAATTTAAAATAGATATAAATATATGTCTATCGCATATCCTTTAACATAGGAAGAGAGGTCTGTAATTTCTTGAAATATTTATGTAGGTCCTTTACATACTTGACCTCTCGCTCATATTTCCCACTATTTCGACTCGACAGCCTGCAATTATTTAGAAATGAGACCTCATTTCTTACTCAGTTTTAGAGAAAGTCTAATGGTGTGAGGTCTCAGGACAGCTGCATTTATCAAACTGACTTTTCTGGATACGAATGTGTACCAAATTATCATCGAAGATTAACAGATTAACATCGAAGAATGAATGAATCCCAATCAAAAACTTTACAAATCCTTAAGTTGAAAGTAAAAATTATGAATCTCGTTTTAGTATTCAATTTTTTTTTAAATCGAAATAGAATTCAATAAAAATCTATTTCGAGCATCCACATAAGTTCAAATAATTTAGCCATGAAGGTTCATAAAGATTCTTTTAATATTTATTTTGATATTGAGATGTTTGAAGTATAAGGAAATATTTATTTTGGGCTATTAAACTGTCGTATAATCACGAAGCTAAGTCGCTAAGTTTTTATAAGTTTTTTTTATTTTCTAGAATTTCGCTAACATAAATTTAAATATTGGTATGATTTATATTCAAATGCAAACCAAATTCCTATATATTTCACCATTTATATTTACACACGAGCACAAAAATTATGAAATAAGTGAACGAATCACGATATCATAATTTATAGACTTTGGAAAAGTCTGCCAAGCCTACGTGATATTCTGAAAAAAATTTTTTTTTCGAAATGCTCAGCTGTTTTGAGACATAAATTAGGCTAAAATATTATTGCCGAAAACTTGACATTACAGATTTTAAACAGAATAAAACAGAAATCAACAACATTTTAACATTCCTTTTAATGCATTCAATGGATTATTCTGACATGTTTTTAATGATCTTTTAGGTAGAGATATAAGAGAGCTTTTACGAGCTTTGCTTTAGCTTTTATTCGCTTTAGAGCTGAATGCTAGGATCGTGAAGTAAAATCGGTCTGAAGATGAAGGACTTCAACCATACTCTACATCGAGTTTCGAAGAACATAGAACACTATCCATCCACTGCCGATTTTCTATTATTTGCGATTATTTGAAGACTCGTTTGAGTAAAATTATAATTGTAAGAAATGTATGCATTTATCATAGTTAATGTTTTCAAATTAATTATTCTACATGTATTAAACAAAGCACATTCCTTAATAGTATTTTGTTCATTCTCAGCAATTAAATAGGCTTTTTTTCGTTATTCATAGAATTAAATAATTTCGATGTCCTTCAGTATTTTTTCTGTAGTTCTGTGAGCTCAGTTTCTCATTTGCCTGTTATAATTCAAACGTTCTGTACATCCTGCTCTAATATATCCTATAGATTTCAATCCTACAGCTTGATCGAAGCATTAATTTTATTTCCTGATTATATTTTCAGTTGTATTTGATTTGAATTTCCTTTTTTGTCTTCTTTTTTACCGGTTTTCCTTCCGAGTATCAGAAGGAAGGAATTGACAATTGAGTTCGAAAGAATCGAACGTAAGTGTTAAACAAAATCGATAGTGATGAACAAACCTTCTGTAGTTTAGTACCTTCAAATATTTAAGGATCCTTATACGTCGTATAAGGAGCTCGGGCAACCTCCGTTTTTGTCAACAACATACTTAAACAAAGGTAAGAATCACGCGAATAGTCTAGCGCCTGTCGTTAACCCATTGATCTTAATACCATTTTCTAATAAGGATCAGATATTCAGATCAAGACTCAATTCTTGTACACCGAACGCGAACAACGTAATAAAGGATAATTTCTCGATTTGATTGCCTTCAAAGATTGCCTCTTTGGAACTCAATTAAATTGGAAGCGTTAAAGATTGTGTAGAAGGAGTGGTGAGTCTTCACATGTGTTTTTAAAACCAGTATTGACGCCGAAGATGCAGCGGGAGGGGTGAAATTGAAAGACTATCACTGCTTCTGGTTAATCAGAGAATTGGATCTCAACTCTATTGTTGACGACTAGAGAGATTACTTCTATTAAATTCTATGCAATTCAAAGAAGAAGAATAGTAGGAATTGAATAAAAGGAAGACGTTGTCTTTCATATTGAACAACCCAGTTGTTTGATGACTCCTCGAAAATTGCGAGATCAGTTATTAAGCTTTGATGCGTCGGTCGTATTAGTCGGGATTTAGCATCCCTTGACAATCTAACGTCTGATCCCTATAGATCCCTCTAAATAAAATTAAACTACTTTCAAGAGAGTCTATAAAAACTCCTTTATTCAGATTATCAACTAAAAAAGAACTTCTATACTGTCGTCATTATAGCTCAAATCCAAAATGGCGCACCGTTGACAAAAAGCATGGAGCACACTAAGTTCAAATTAATTCATTTTCACACTATCAGAAAACAAGTCAATTTCACTGGTAGAACGACGCAAATATTTTCCCAACCCCTAATAAAATGCACTCCAGACGGTTTCTGGAACCGGGAGATTCCAGTTTCGAATGTCATTGTGACACAGCTATTCGAATTGAATTCCTGACGAACTATTATCAGCCTACCTAGCTGTGATAGGTAGGTTTGAAGAAATAGTTAAGACCATCCTTACTTCGGAGCTGAAAATCATCCCTTTAACTTTTGGACTTAAAATAAGCTGGCTCTAACACGCTATACGATCCAACTTCTGTAACGATTCAACTTTGATCCAATTTCAGCTGTTGCGCCACAATATAAAAGACACATACTCTTGTGATAGGGAACAATGGCTATTGATGCCTCGTGTGTGAGTTTTGCACTTCGAGATGAACAATGATTCTGGATTACCCACTTACCTCTCCCCTGTCAAATTGAAAACGTAGATTGGTGCCGTTTGACAGATACCTTCGAAATGGAAGGATCACTGTAAACTTTGTAGATTCTGTTTTTTAAGAGTGTTTTGGTACTTTTGTACAGTCGATTCCTTTAATTTCTTTCTGATCAATATACTAGATTCCTATTGTCAATTCCTGATATCCTGATAAATTGTATTTACTTTTGATTGCTTTTGTGAAGAAAATGAAGAAATAAAATTGATTGTTTTCATGTTACGTATAATGTATTCCGTATAAAACCAAAGCGTACGAAAAATGGTTTCTTATTAAATACGAAAATTAAGCATCCTTAAAACAAAAAAATTATTCTTTGAAGTCAATTTTTCCAGACAATTGTGTTTTGGGTTTTCTTTTGTTTTCAGGACGAGACATGTCATGGGACATGTGATTGTGGAAAGGATCAAGATGGGAATACGACTGGCTCAGAATCCGTGGCTACAAATATTTTTGAACAATCCAAGCCAAATTTTCTCTGGATTTGTTGGTCTTGTAGTGTGTGACCACAAGTTTTTATTTTGGTTTTCTTTGCCTCCTCAAGTATTATGTCAGTTTCAAAATCAGAGTGATAATAAATTTACTAAAATTCGAGTTTAATTTTTGAGAATTTTCTCGCGTTTCCAATCGAAAATTAGCAAAATTAAAAAAAAATTAAAATTCACAACTAAATCGGGTTGTGCGAGACAAAACGGTTAAACAATCAGTATCGGAGCCCCGAGTTTTCCGGCCTACAATATCCTTATTTTCTGGAATCCGGTGGAAATCAAAGAAATGAAGCAACACAAAAAATTAGAAGCAATCAACACAACGATCAGGAGTCAGACTTTTGAAGCGGTGTCAAGATCAAAAAAGCAAAACTACATCAGTCAAAGGCCCGATTTTTCAGTAATGAGACAATTAATTAGGTGATTACTGGGAAAACACGATTTTCACTGCTCAATATCCTACTCAGTTAAAAGACATTCCAAATTCCAAGAAATTCCAACCTGGTCGTGAAAATGAGTCGACAATTGTCAGATTTTCCGCTAGAGTATCTAACAACTGGTCACAAACTGGTCCGGCCAACAGTTTGAGAAAACTATGCAAAGAAATTGATCATGTTGGATTAATTATTGATTGACTCATTATAAAACTTTTTTGGTTTTAAGGTTAAGCGTGCCAGCGAATAGAATGCATCACGTTTTAAGGTGTCAGCAATATCACAGGATCGAATTATTTGTAATTGGTGAATCAAAGTTTCCGCTTCAAAAAAATCCAAGTACTTTTAGCGGATAACATGTTTAAAAAGGTAAAACATTTTCCAAGTGGCGAAGGCGTTGCGACGAGGAACTTGAAAGGAAAATAATTGACCCTACGGAAAAAATAAACTCCATTTTTGACCAGCAATTGCATCGCCTATGCTACAACCAACGAACCAAGGTTTAATCAAGTTGAATTTTCGTAATCCTTTATTTTTAAAATGTCAAACAAGTCTCTCAACTATGAAGTGTTCTTGCTGAATGCCATCTTATCGATTTCCGATTATTAAGATGCTGCTACGCTTTAAAACTAGCCAAACTAGATACCAAACGAAGACTCTACCACAAATTTTAATCAATCGAAGTAAGTGTTCGATTTTAACCTCGAACCTTCACGCTGATGCAGTCTTCCGCGGAATTCAGTGCTAACATACTTAGTCAGAAAGATGGACTAGAAACCCATCGAGGAGCCTGTTCGGAACAAAAGAACGGAGAAGGAGAATATGAGTATTTTGAAGTGTCCTTACTAGATGGCATCTTTACGGTTTTCAACTTTTGCTTTTAAAAATTAAGATAAACTTGATAGCGATCCATGTTGAATTAGTGAAACTTAAGGTTCGATTTTAAGCTTAAAGGCGATGCACAGTCTTTCATAGAATTTGACAATAATAGCCTTACATCATATACCTTACAAATACCATAATATAGGTGTGAAAAATTACAGAACCAAAAATAAAATTTGAAAAATTAAATAGTTTCTTCGATAAAATTTACATTTTTCTAGCTTGTATTTATGTCGGTTTCTTAGTATTTAGTCTTATGCCCTTTTAACAGCCTCTTATATTATTGCCCAGCGGCGCAACGCCTTCACAAAGTGTCGACTAATGCCAAGCATTCAGCGGTTGCGGTTAAAGTGGCATATCCTGCCATACATTCTGCACAACATCCTGTAACTACAATATGTGCCTGGGTTACGCTTTAAATCCGGCACTCTTGACATCATTCCACAGATTTTCAACAAGGTTTCCATCTAGAAACTGAGTCGGCCACTTCATAGCTTCAAGCTTATTCTCTCTGAAAAATTCTTTTTCCAATTCACTCGTATGTTTAAGGTCGTCATCCTGTTGCAAGACCCACATAAAAGGTATAAGGTAGTATTATTCTTTGCATTATATCAACCAAAATTTCGGCGGTCATAAGGGGTTTAATACTAAACATAGGAGCGATCCTTTAATCGAAGAAACATCTATATACGCTCATTTTTGCGCCGCCAGGCTTTATGGTCTTCAATGTACATCCCGGCTTAAATTCCTGATTCATTGACATTCGAACGTATGTTCATCTTCCAGGAGTACCAAATAAACAAAAAACTATTGACTTGTCCATTTATAATACATAACGCCATTTAGATGCCAACCCATAAAAATGATATTCTGTGTATTTCTTCCGTTTTTCCAAGTGAACCTTTTTCGACAGTTTTTCTTTCCTAGGACTTGTCGCACACAATTGTTTCTTGATTAGCTTTCTCATAATTGTTGACTCATAATTGTTTACTCATAATTGTTTACTCATAATTGTTTATTTTAGTAGAAGTTATGAAGAGGTTTTTCTTAGTTAACCTTATTTGGGGCAACTTTAGTTTTCCTACCCCTCTTCAGTGATCTTTTTGACATTTGAAATCATTTTATTCGAACCAATCGATTTTTTCAGAAATAAGTTCTTTATAAGTAAGTAAATGCTTGTTGCCATGTCGGCCACTTCCCATTTTAGCTGATAAATACGTCACATTTATACGTTTAACATTTTTTGTCATTTTAATTTCTCACATTTCGAATATTTAAATGTGAAAGTATTTTGAAACACAACACAACACCAGCAAATCTGTCATTAGAATGACGCGACGCTGTTTTTGACACAGCACATAGCTGTAATCAATAAACATAACGGGAATTCTTCCGTTTCGAGGAGAAGTTTATTTACCTTTCCGTTTTATCGATATGTTATCTCAGGAAGAAACTACAAACGAGTTCGATGTAATATTTTATTCGATTAATACTTTCCCTTCATTCAGTTTTTATTTAGTATTTCTATATTCAGTGTTCGGGACCGAAAATTGGAAACATTTTAATACTCTTAATATTTAATATGTCAATACCAACAGAGTCCAGAGAGCGATTGGGGGATTTTCCGATAAAAATTAATAATAACACATTACATGATGTATTTAATGGACTATAATGTGAAGAACACATATTCTTACATAAGAATTAAGCTATTAAGTAAATTTAAATTTAATATTCACTGTATCAATACGATCACATTCATTTAACTATTATTGCTTTCCCTGTAAATATAATTATTGTAAATGGATATTTTTTACATGGTGATGAAAATGAAAGTACCATCATAATATCATACTAATGGAACCCCTATATTTCTCTGTTATTACAATCTAAATTATTCATGCAATTCTGTGGATAGTTGCTCACATATGCATTTAACCATTCTGCTCTGTGATAGTGAATATTTTATTGTGGCTACTTTGTGATGCAATAACATCACACATCATAAGGTGCATATTAAATTACTTTTCGAAGTAATTAATATTACAAGCACTTTTAGCTTGGATATGAATACGGAACGTTATAATTTCCTTCAAATGTGTGGAAAGTTACGGGTAATATAAGTACGACAATTAGTAAGGAATTATATGATCTCTTAAAAAAGGACTGACGAAACGTGGTACTTCAATATCTGAATCATCCTTGCATCATCACAACAATCCTTGAATTGGCTGTTAACAATCCAATCTGAAGTTGATCGAACTGACTAAATCTGGTTTTTGGCGAAAAAAATAAAAATACTAAGAATTTGCAATAAATTTAAACCAAAACAAAAACAGGACAGAATATGCATTTTTCTTGGTGCCAATTTGCTTTAATCAATGTCATATTATGATTACACTTAAGGACATTAAAATAATTCATTTTTCGTTGAGCTTTTAAGCCAATAAAAAACCAATTACCTACCGTTCAAAGTATCTTCGAAGAAATATAGTAAATTTTTTGCTCAACCAGAACAAATGAAGGAAGCTTTGTTTAAATATTTGTGGAATATACAAACACAGGAGTTCAATCGTCACTAAATATAAAAAACGAAAAAAAACTACGAACATGAAGAGTTCTTTGAACGAACTTTTTCAAGGTCCACCAGCTTTAGTGAATATGAATAAATAAACTGCTCAGTTGAATATTAAATAACAATAAATCTAGAAATAAGAAGATGGAAGTCAATCAGAAACATAACCATGTTGTTTGATTACTTTATTTACTATTTCACACATTTGAAGTGCACGTTATCGAATGAATCGCCAATATTTTTTTTTTGACAATTTAAAGACAAGAAACTAGAAACTAACAATTTTATATTTATTGTTTTTATTTTTTAGGCACGTGCACATATGTCGCGAGCATTTAACCATGGAAGAAAAATTAACACAACTTAATTCCAGCAATTCTGGGCGAAAATTCTCTTCGTTAAGTTCATTTTATATGCAAGAGATTTGGTTGACTGGCTCGGTCTCTTTTTCTTTAACTTTTGTTCAAAAATAATATTTATTCTATTATTTTTGGCGTCGAAGTTTTTTTCAGAAAACGCAGTGCTTTTGTAAATCTGACCAGAAAACCTTCCTTTTTTCAGCCTGAATAATTAAAAATAGGCAAGAGCGCTATCTTCACATACAATTGCAGCAATTAAAATCGGTTTCTTTAACAAAACAAAGTATTTATAAGCTTAAAATAATTTAAAAATTAATTTTTGTCTTTATCGATAAGGGTTGCATATTCAAAATATTAGGTTGGGGTAAACTTTATGTAAATTTCCTCCAAAAATGGATCGAAAGATCTTCAATCTCTGGTAACACCTATCGTATCACAATAGTGAAGATATAATTTGACAGCTGACATTCTATGCCGATTTCTATTGGAGAAAGCGTTTTGATGTATGTTTCCAGCTGCAAGTTAGAATTGTTTGAAAACACGTGGAAATAAAAAAGGAGTTCCATAAAGATAGAATGTAAAACATATTCCGCAAACGACAAAAATTCGTTGTGTGTTCAGTGACAACGATGTGTCAGAAAAGAACAGAACACATTCGCTCGTTTAACAGAGATGCACCACATCCTGGTCGGGGAGATCGGCATTTAGGCGTTCGGGACATTTGTGCAAAAATTAAAATTGATCATTTGTTTCAGGCAGTATACAAAAAAACACGACAAGTGGCTACTACATGAATTATAACGAACAAGTCTTTGGATGGAGTTCTGTTCCCCGAAGCTTTGCTAAAAATGAACGAAATTGAGTCATTTCTTTAAAAAAATATAACGGGCGCTGGAAGGGGGTTAACGTGTGTCAACAGAGTGGCCATGGGATAGTGATGGAAGTGAGCGGAATATATTGAAAAGGATGCGAGGCCTCGATTGAAACCAAAGAAGGTGATCCTGCTTGTTTCGTTCGATTGCAACGGAATTTTCTTCTCCAAGCTGCTGCATTCTGAACTTCCCAAATATTCGAAGCTAGGCTTTGGCCATTTTATAAGTTTGGAACAGGCTTGGTGAAGAATAGAAGCGTTTTCTCCTGCAATGACAATGACGGACAATGTGACCCAGTAAAAAGTCTTTGAGGACTTAGTAAAAATCGAATTTTTCGCCTTTAGACTGTTTGATTGGGACGTCGCTGAAACTATTTCATGATGTGATATAAGTTTCAAGTGGGATCGATAATAAAAAACATTTGAACTAAAAAATTCTGAAACTCATTCACAATATTGGGGCCAATAGTTGCTATGTTGGGATAACAAAATAAGATAACCTTATTGAAACGACTAAGCTCACTAGTCTGGTAAGGTCCGTAACTAGTCCGTCGACAAGTCACATTATTTTGGTATTTTACTGCCGATAGGCAAAAAATTGGACACGGAAGTGCGTCAAAAAGTTCACGTAAAAAAGAATAAACAAATCAACTCAAAAGTATTTACGTTGTTCTATCCTCTGTCTTTACCTGTGTCTTATTTAATCTTATCATTTTTTATCTTAATCTATCTATTATGTGCATAAGATCCACGGATTAATTTATGTATACTTCCAAACGAAAATATTTGAGTTATTTCTGTTGTCGAACTAGGTCAAAACCGTTTCACTTCATTAGTGAGGATGGACTTCCTTATCTTGTACTTTTAATGCTTCATTCCTTCAAGCTTCAGTTATAAGGATATCCTATTTTGTCTTTAGAAGTAATTCCTCTTTTGTCTTTGCAACCATTGGGCATGAGGTTCTAGTGGTACTTTGAACGTCATCCAAGTTTTGTGTCCTTTTTCTTCTCCTGATTGCAGAGGATTGATTGATGGATTGATAATTATGCCTCGTACCCAGTCTCAGTTTTATCTACAACTGGGACCTTATTTCACCGCAAAGAGCGTAAAACTCGCGAAGACACTCGACTTAGCAATGCTTCCGATAGAGCAGAGAGTTTTTAGTGCACTCCTTTGACATGCCGATGTGATCATATAGAAGCTCCAAAATCGCTAAAGGTGACCCTTTGAACATTTCTGCAGGCTTTTTTTTCATCAGCCATCATAAAATTGGAAAATTATTTTCAATTCTTCAAGCTTATTGACGTTTATCTACCATGATACTCTCATATCATCTAGCATGTCTTGCTTGAAGAAATGATTTTTTGCGTAGTATAGACAGAAATAATCATCCTTGACATTAAATCGTTAACTCCAGAATTGTGTTCCGGGAATTCTAATGACGATATGCTGTTATGCCAGTACTGTGCCAATCGTAATATTTGTTGGTGTACGAAACGTTTTGCCATAGAATATCCTTGGAATTTTGGTTGATTTGGTTGGAGCCTTTCGGCAGTGTTATTTAGGGTATTTTATGACCTACAGGAACTAAGGCGATAGAGAGGCTATTTCTTAGTTTGAAGTGTAAATGATTTAGATTTTTGGTGTAAAAAAGAAGCAGACTCTACAGATGTCTATTGTATGTGCAGTTATTTACACAGCTGTCTAATCCCCGTGAGCATACCAGGCGTATTTCATATTTTTTTCCGGTTTTACTAAGAGATTGCGCCAGCGAAAAGTACGCAGCGTATTAATTTGAGACATACGCCATTCCGATCGTTTGACATTTAGCTACAAAAACACACAAGTTGAGTCCCCCAAAACTAGCATGTTTGCTTTATCGTGTTGATCAATGTTGTCGTGTTGTGGTACTTTGTGCCTGAAGAGAGCTTGCTTTTGCGGCACGTATTGCTTTTCTTGTTTAATCAAAAGAAAAAGGCTGTTGAAAGTTATCGTTTGTTAGTGAAAACAGATAGTGAACACGCTCCATCAATTAGGACATGTGAGATATAATTTCGACAATACAAAACTGGTAATTTCAATGTTAAAGACAATGAGCACGCTGGAAAATCACACAAATGCGAAGAGGAGGAATTGCAGAAGTTATTGGATGGTGACCCAATTCAAAGTCAACGGCAATTAGCGAAAGCATTAAATGTGT
This sequence comes from Stratiomys singularior, assembly GCA_954870665.1. NCBI lineage: Eukaryota > Metazoa > Arthropoda > Insecta > Diptera > Stratiomyidae > Stratiomys > Stratiomys singularior. The sequence continues at coordinate 105,389,919 of OX940880.1, forward strand.
GACAGGTGCAATCAACAGACGTTTGCGAGCAACGGATAAGATCAATAAGCTTGGTAAATGATTCTCACACGATTTGAATGAACGTAAAATGGAAACCCGCAAAGTTGCCTGTAAAATGCTTTTTCTGTGTTATGAAAGGAAATTATTTTTGCATCGTATTGTCACCGGCGACGAAAAATGGATATATTTTGAAAACCCGAACCGGAAAAAATCGTAGCTTTCATCTGGCGACGTCGGTTGTTCAAAACCAAGGCCAAATCGCTTCGACAAGAAGACCATGCTTTGTGTGTGTGGGCCCTTGCAGCCTGGCGAAATGTTATTACAGGACGCTTTCCTCAACAAATGATAAATTTAACCGCGCATTGATCAGAAAGCGACCGGAATAAGCCAGAAGACATGACAATGTGATTTTGTTGTATGACAGCGCGTCGTTGCACAGTGAAATCGCTTGGATGGGACTTTTTTCTGCACTCCCAGGGCTTGGCGTCATCTGAGTAACACCACTTCACATCAATGGGTAACACGATAGCGGAGCAGCTCTTCAGGGATTTTGAGGAAGTTGAAAAGTGGCTCAACGAATGGTTTGTCGCGAAAGACAACCAATTTTTCTTGCATGGTATTCATAAACTACCTGAAGGATAAACAAAATATGTAGACGCTGATGGCCAGTATTTTGTAAAAATTATTTTCTTAGAAAATTACTTGTTTTTTACACACAAAAAAACGTATGGTCCACCTGGTATACAGATGATCTTCTAATAAAATAATAATTGGCGAACTTTCAGAAAGGGACATGCTGTATATGAAAATGGTGCAGATATTGTTTATTAAGGTTGAATTACCCCTTTACTTAGTCATTGTCCCCACCATATGTATACTTCAAAGTGCACTCTCTGAAAGATGCGACATCTGTCAAATATTTGAGAATATTAGTTGTCGAGCCTTCTGATGCAATTGAAGTGGCCTGGACAGTATGTCGTGTACCTTTCCCCTGTTCTGGGTTATATATGTTGTAAATATTGCGGGTTATATATGGAGGCCCAAAAGCGTACTTCAAGTAGATTTATAGTTGCATGTGCAACCTATGAAGCATAATCATTTAAAACATCAAGAATGCAGATAGGAAGTGGCTCCTTTTACAGTGTTAGCGGACGTAAATAAGAGCTTGTATTCCGGTAGATTGCACTGTCTTGAGTAATACTATAAAGGTTCTAATAAAGGTTCAGTAGAGGAGTTTTTTCAGATTGCGAGGGGGGTAATAGAATCGACGCGTGGCAATGTCCCAGACCAAAAAACCATGCTGATATTTGGGAAAGTGCTACCTACTTTGCGGATATGGGAGCTCGTTTTTAGATTCACTTCGGATTCTTCCACCCGAAGATGGTGATTTTAGGGCGTGGCTTGTTTACTCCTGGTATTATCATTGAATGTTTTTGCAGTATGCAAAGAACATGCGCGTGAAGCGCACGTTTTAACAGCACTTACTTTCAGCTAACCTCAGTAAGTCCCATAGATGTATTCGATGTTCTAACTCACGTTGCACTTATGAACAAGGATTGCATCTTTTCAAAATAAGTTGTGAAATGTCATACTAATATTCGGCTTTCTTTTGTTCGCGGCTTACTTCTAAAATTCTCATGACCATGTAGGATTTTATTCCAATTTTCATCTCTCAAGAAACGGTTTTAGGGAATAATTCTTTGGTTCTTCAGGCAGACAATATTCTTAAAGTTGTCACTTGAATGTACACTTTTTTTCAATTGAAAACGTTGTGAAAAAAACTGTGTGATTTATGTGAGAAGCTAAATTGGTCATTTAATTGAAATAAGTATCAACTTTTAACAGCTTTTTGTAATCCTCCTCTGATAAACGTGACATGAAATTTTCAACAGCGTGCATCATTTCAACACTTTGATGGGCTTTTCCGTCGCATTTTTCATTGTAAACAAAATTTTCGTGTATTTATTAAGAAAATACCATGAGTCAACAAAATTAAAAATATCCACAACAATAATATTATTCTTTCCATTCAACTTGGCTCTGTGAATTTACATTCACCACCGATGGCGTCGGCAGAGAACGCAACGAAATCTTATGAAATTTCAAAGAAAAACTAATAAATTTTTATAGAATTGTGTTTCATTTTTGGAGCCACGGGAATGATAGAACATATGACGTTGCACTCAATCTATTCACATATTTATAGAACTTCCAGACTATAAAAAGAAATGCATTTTGGATCATTTTCATCGGGGGAGTCATCCCTTTGTTGTCTGTGGGAGTGATGTGGTAAAATGGACAAAGCGCGTACGTAAAGCCAAGAAACATTCAACATCAAATGAAAATTTCAGCATTTCAAAGTGTTCTAGATTGTGATCTTGATCCATTTTCATCATAGTTTCTGACACACTTGCAACAAAGAGTTAATTAACTCTCTAGGATTCAAATTGTTTGTTGCATTTGAAAATTAAATACTCATGAATAATTTATTGGGCGTATGTTTATTTGGAAAATTTGCATATGTGCATGCATATGTTCGCTTGCTGGTATGACTCGTGTTCTAAATCAAATTCAGGACGTAAGAGCGTTTCGAGGACTTCATTTTAGAACTAAAATTCGAGTATTTTTATGACTACTATTGCAATACAAAAAGCATTTTTCGCGTTAAATCTTTTATGCATTTTAATGCACACATAAATTTATTTCAGAATGCTTTTAACTGAAAGTGCATCGGTCTGCCCTGCTTCAATATCAATTTTATTGACTCCATGCATTTATTATTTTATTTTTCAGGTATACACTCTTATGAATTGAAAAATAGCGTAAACAAAAATTTGTAAAAGTTCTTATCGTATTTTCCACAATTTAAAAAAAATATTCTTTTACTCTAGAATTATTTTGAACTCTCTACGGGATATAACAGCAACTTGTAATTTTTTAAATACAAATATTTGCGAAGATTTTCAATTTTCATTTCATTCAAACAGAATCGTTGCTGTGAAAATGACAATAAGAGCCATCACATACATACGTATATGTATAGGTAGTAAGAAATAATGGAAAAAGCAATACTAGCACGCTTTAATTCATCCTAAAGTGAAGAAGACAGGGACGTTGTCGGTGATTCAATAAGAGAAGGTAAATATTTGGCTCGAATGAAAGTCTGAATCAGTGAATTCCCAATTCACGTTTTTGATTGTGGGCATTGAACTTCCTTCTTTTTGGGCGAAAGTATACTTTGTACACTAAAAAAAGCAAATCAAATAGGTTTTTCGATTCATTTTTGCACTTGAGGAAGTTCTTTCTGAACTATTTAGATTAACCCTAAATACAGTTCATATTAGTTGACATATAACTTTGAAGCAACTCTTGGGAAATTAGGTTTTGTAGGAGCGATAGATCTGGTCGCCTTACAATTGCCTGTAAAAAGCCCTCGCCGAATTGAATAGCACAAACAATCTCTTTTCATTGCGCCCATTAATTGGTACAATAATAATAATTTCTATACGCGGCTGCAATAAAACGTATGGTTTTCCACACGAACTCAAGTAATAATTACTCTGTGCGAGTGCATAGTATACATAATTTTCCAATGGGTTCATTGCACATTTGCTTATTGCACTTTCCATACTATAAACGTGAATACAAGCCAGGCGTAAGTATTGTAAATTGTAGGTTCAGAATTATCTCAAGAATTACCGAAGCTAGCAAACATGCCATATGTAGGATTTCCTGTACAAAATTTGAATAAAATTTGTTTAAAGTGTTTCGAGGATTTCGGCGACCCCGGCGTGAATACCAAATTTTTAACTTCTTAAAGAAAACAAAATTTCGGCGACCCCGACGTGAATGCAACATCTAGAACTTCTTAAAACAAAAAAAATTATTTTTCTACGAAGCGATCTCACTTTTCAATTTCTGATTGAATGCGTCGAAAGATCCAAATCTGGAAATGCGTATCGAAATCAAGCAGCGCTTACGAATCTTAAGGCCAGAAATCCTTTTAGGATTTTCAAAAAAAAAAGTTTTTCTCTCTTTACATATTTCGAAAGTACAATACTCAAAAATATAATGGCCAAGGGAAACCCCGAAATAATCAATATTTGCGGAATTATCGCATATAGTGTCGAGCGGAGAGACAGCTTGTGGTCAGATAATTAGCGAGTCGGGCGCTCGGGCCGTTAAAGGCAGAGCAACGTTTGCTTTACGCCCTTTGCTGCTCTCTCCTAGCAACCTTTACTTTCTGATTTACCTTTTTTTGACCAGGCAAATGTTCAGCAAAATTTTATACCGGGGACATTATCACTACAATTGATAGTTATCACATGTTGAAACTTTAAACGCGATTATCTCGAAACTACGGTTTCAAAAACTGCTCGTATTGTAGCTCAAAAAGTTATCGACCGATTTCTATGAAATTCTGGGAGACTACCCTCAGTAATATTATCGGATATACCTAAGATAATACCTACGAATACCTAACGGATATACCTAATATAATACGGAAGGATATATCTAAAGTTTGCAAGGAAACGTGTAAATAAATAATTTTTTGGGGGTTAAATATGTCGAAAAAAATGGTGGAAAATTCGAACTTTGAAGTAAAAAGGCTCCTAAATTTTCGATTTTGCACTTTTTCATAATTTTTTAGGTATATCCTTCCCCTTAAAATGTCCGTAAACGAATGACACTTGAGTGACAGCTGCAGCACTTTTCGATGTCACGGAAAACAAGCGCGCGAAAACTCTTAATAACGCAGCGATGTTTTTGGCAATCTTAAAACAGAACGTGTCACAAACTTGAATGCCATAATGAAATTATGTTAAAATTTGAAAATGATTAGATTATTTCATCCTCTCTAAAAAAATCTCGGAGAATAGCTATTTTTCACGATTCTAAAGGGATTTCTAGCCTTATAAGACACAATCTAGAAGTGAATTTCTGTGGCATTAAGTTTTCTCTTAAACGAAAACTTTATGGAAATCTTATTATTGAACGGTTTTCTCTATAAACTAAACAAAATTTATTCCAACCTTAATGACTTTTTGTCGATTTTATTTGAAGTGTGAAGTACATAAACTTGCCTCGTAGGCAAGTTTAGGCACTATGATTGATAATACCGTTAACGCATACCTGAAGTAAATCTTACATGTCTTAAATTTCCAAAAAAGTTTCGTAACAATCGCAAATTCCATGTTTTCAACAACGCTCAAGAGCTATCCACAACATCCTTTACACTTTTGATCATTTCTACATACTTCACAATAAAACCCGAAATACCATTGATATACCTCATTCGCAGTTACTCTGACAACCTCCAAAAACTTCAATAGAAATTCCATTCAAATGCTAGTTGTCAAGAGCGCAAAAATCCTCCCAAACTTAAACCGCTAACCTTTTCAACATAACATGCGCTTTTCCTGATATTATGAAAATATTTTCCCTCGATTTTCAGCACTCATACAGGATAGTGAAACTTTTTTCTATGATAAATGCACTCAGGTATGTTTGAAATGCTAAACGTCTGTTTTATCCTTTCACTCTTTCTTTACATATCTACCAATGAGTGTCAAGTTTCACCGATTAATATTGAGTTTTATCGTTTTGCCTTAATACATTTCCGTGACAACGAAAAGGATACACTATACGTATACGCAAATCGTGAAATCATGCCATAGATTTATCGGTAGGTAAAAAAAACTACATGTATATTATTTGCAGTATATGTACGAGTATATGGGCCTACTATATAGTATCTAAAGCTTTTTTCCCACATAACCTAGTAAACTTTAGACGGCAGTAATTTTCGCCGCCTACCATACTTTGTGTTCAGGAGAAAGATTAGTCTATAAAAAAAACACTACCTACAAAGGATATATATATATATCGACACGGTTGTGCCGAGGGAAACCGAAAAAGATGAGAGAGGAATTGGCAATAGTGTAAAAATGTGCTGTTCTAGGAAGGAAATAAAGGAAGTTTACAGCTTACAAAGTATTTTCCTAGGATTCCGCTTCCTTTAGGTTTCTCAAAACTACTTCATGCCAAATTAGATTATGGTTTGAGGTAGTGTCCAACTAGGTTGTTTATGGACATGTTTTCCGTTGATGAACATTGAAGAAACATTTTAGACACTGTATAAAGGACTCAGTGACGTAGAGTAAGTCGCAACTTAAGCGGAAAAATGCAGCCCGGATATAAAAATACTGACAACAACCTTAATATTTCATTTATATTGTCACAGAACTACTTGGCATGACATTTACAATATAAGGACGTGTACATTATTGTTTGCGGAAGAGCTTTGCCACCGTACACGATGTTGGATAGTAAATCAAACACTGTTTCCCTCCAGCTTGCCTATCAATTGCCATGCCAACAAACTGGCATTTTTCCAAATTACACCTTGTATACATACGTTTCAGGACTATTCTGTTTTGTTGCTGAAATCCAACAGATATTCTCTAGTCCGCCCATATCAGATCACATCTACAATATATAAACATTTATTTTCATTAACCACATCCACTTGGTACTGTTCGAGGATTTCCTTTACGCAACGAATCAACTTATCCTTAACCGAGCCAACCACCTGCATTTATGTTACTAACGATAAATATTCCATTATATTTCCTCCTTTTGGCAAACTTGTTTACGTCTGCATATATTTTAGGGATTTTACCATCAACTTGGGAAAGTTCCTACGTTAAACCATAGCAATTGATGGTATCTGCAACCAACCAGATGGTGAAATAAAAGGAGAATTTAATATAATATATTATCTGCAATCTTCAAGTATCAGACACTCTGTTTACTAATGAAGAAAATTGTGTCCTTCCCGGGAATACAGTCGATTGAGTTTATTGAACCTTCTAAACTTTTTGACAAGTTGAATGGTTGTTGGTGAAAATTTTGTTTGTATAGCAAAAACTTTTTGAAAATTTGAAGAGTAATTTTGCAAGTTTTAACAGCAACACTCTAAGAAGACTGCATCCTTGAGGGTGTCTTATGTCAATAAACAAGAAATGAATAAACATGCCATTTCTCCCACGATATTACATAATTAAAAACTTTATAATCCTTTCATTCTCTAATAAATTTGAAGTCACTCGGGAAGAGGTCAATTATTAAAATTTTCTAATTATAATTGTTGAATATCAGAGTCCATCTGTCTAAGAAACTGATAAGGACTCTGCCATTCGAAATTATACGCCGCTGAACTGAATATATTGAACGTCAGCTTGTTATACTGACTCGTTCGATTCAACGAGTCTGAAGTTTGCATCATTGAAAATACAACGGCCTCCAATTTTTTCACTTTTTGACTGTTTTTTGGATAATTCGACGTTAAATTTTGGTCACTTTTATTCGCATTTTTGAATACCTTGCACTCTATAGGTTCCTATTTCAGTTTGACAATCTACTAAAAAGAAATAGTGGAAATATTTGACAGCGTTGCGTTTGCAACGATGCAAACTTCAGGAACCTTCGATTCATACTGTATCTTTGGTTGATTCAAGCAATTTAATATTGAAATATTATTTCGAATTTCGAAAACAACCAGTTTCCTGGAGAAAATAGCATTTCGAAAGAACTAGTAAAGGACATTACACACTCGTGAACTGTGAAATAAAAGTCGATAGTTGAATAAACTGAATTAACTTCTCAAGCGAATTTTCTATTGATCTAGTGTTGCAATTTCGAAGTGACAGCAAAAAGAGCTTAACTAGCGAATGAAACTGAACAAAAACGCATCATATGGTGTCAGAAGCGGGATCACGCTATGAGGCCACTCATTATCTTGTCTAGTTAGATTGTATAGATGTCGAGCTGAAGTGAGCGCGAAATTTTGAGAGCAAATTGGGTATCCCGTTTGAGGCATTCAATTCAAGAGGATTGAACGCCAATGACAACCAATTTGAAGAAGGATCGCTGGAACTAGACTGAGAACTCGAAGTAACTATAAAAAAGACTCGAGATCGGGCAAATTAATAGCAAGAAATTCGTTCAATGGCTCAACTGAGCGAAAATTCGCGGAGTTGAGAAGAAGTATTGAACGATCATTATCGGAACTCAAATGAGCCATTTTTAAAATTGGTGGGATCGCTGAGAAACTTTTGAAAGTAAGATGCCAAACACCAGGAAGAATTGCTGCATGAACTGCAATATTTTTTAGTGCAAAACTTCGCACGCTCTCTTTCGTAACTAATTGGCAGTCAAAAAATAAATTTCCGCCCAGTCAATTCGCGAGCCGCACATTGAACCGTTTGGTAAATCAATTCAGACTGCGTCTCGTTTTCTAACAGCCAGTGGCGCTTCAGATTACAGGAATTCTTTCTTTAAGGGCAAGGAAGGGAGGCAAGAGTCTTCTGTAAAATATCTCTCCATCGTTCCTCTAATTATTTGTAATCAGAGGAAGAATCACGTGCAACACAATTAAAGAAGACCATAACAATGATTGAGATTTAAAGCAGACCATGATAGAAAAGAAACCATCTTAGGAGGATATGGCTTACCAAAATCTTGACTCGTGCGTATACCGGGTTTAGTAAAACAGTTTAGTGAAGGATTGATTACTTATACCCTATCTGGGAAAGCGACAACGGATGAAAAACTAAAAAAACTTCGTTAAATTTCTGACATTGTGCGAGAATACCATAACAACTCCAGTGAGAGAACTTTAGGCATCAACAAAACTACTGTGGAAATAAAGAGGCGATTTCACTTTTTTGATCGTCAGTAACCTGCCATGACTAGGTAAATCCAGCCAATGTATTAGGTTGCTACAGATGAAATGGCCGATTAAGTAATAAATTTCTAAACAGCTGTAACTTTTAATAAAGACAATTTATTCAACCAAAATTGGTACCAATAGATGGAACACACTTTTCCCTACGAGACACAAGTACATTTATTCCAGTTTTGTAGAAGTCCGAGTTTTTGGTTCGAAGAAACTTCTCGAAAGCATTTGTGACAGCAGCTTCATTATTAAATCTTTTTCCTGTCAAAATGTGAAACAAATGTTTAAAAAAATGGAAATCTGTTGGTGAGAGGTCTGGTGAATATGAGGGGTGAGGAAGAGTCTAATAGCTTAACTTATTTAATTTTGGACCGTTGTTCTCGATACATGAGGTCGTGCGTTATCATAAAGCAGTATCACTCCATCCCTGCTGACATTCGTAGGTCGTTGCATGATGCAGTATCACTCCATCCCTGTTGACAAGTTTAGGTCGTTGGACTATCAATTTTTGATGCATTTCATCCAATTGACCACAATATTTCTCAGCATTGACGGTTTCGCCAGGTTTCAGGAACGAATAGTGGATAACTCCAGCTGCAGACCACCAAACAGTAATCATTATTTTCTTTGGATGAAGGCTTGGTTTTGGCATGTGTCTTGGCGCTTCATCGGCATCCGGCCACTGGGTCTATCGGCGACGATTATCGTATAATATCAACTTTTCATCGCAGGTTACAATTCGGGGCAAGAACGGTTACTTTTTGTTGCGGGAGAGAAGAGAACTTGAAATTTCCATTCGACAAGTCATGTTTTGCTCGGTAAAATCAATGGCGGCAAGCTGTCGAATTGTGAAAGCCTAATTTCTCGACAAAGTCCCTTATGGTTTGACTCCACTAATGCACGCAGCTCGTCGTTATCAATCGATTGTCCTGGGTATCGTATCATACGTGGCCCATTTCCAAGGTCCATATCTCCGGATCGAAATTTTTCGAACCACCGCTGAGAGGTTCGTTCGCTAACTGTATCACGCCCAAATGCGCTGTAGATATTTCTCGTTGCTACCGTTGCGTTTTGCTCTAATTTAAATTCGCATGGTATAAGTAGCCGTTTTGATTCACTTCAATGTTCACTTTCTCTGTTTGTTTTTACGATCACTATGAAGTGCAAAACAGGAATGACTCCATGAACCAAGGTAGCAGTATTTATACTTGAATATGTCATATCATTTGCGCTGCCTTGTGCCAACATTATACACTAAATTGCAGCCAACTTTATGTCATTGCTAAATCGGCCACTTCATCTGAAGCAACCTAAAACATCAGCTAAGGGAACTAAAATTAAGCTCGACCAAAATTGTAGCGTTATAGCGTCGATGCTTCATTCGAAAAAATAACAATGTATGTGGGCAGACCGATACCAAAGTTTATCAGGAAACAAGTACATACTAGTTAGCGGCCATTTCAGGTAGTGGCCTGATCTATTCGATATCCTAGAGAGCAGCGAAAACATAAAAACAAAACAGGAATGACTCCATGAACCAAGGTAGCAGTATTTATACTTGAATATGTCATATCATTTGCGCTGCCTTGTGCCAACATTATACACTAAATTGCAGCCAACTTTATGTCATTGCTAAATCGGCCACTTCATCTGAAGCAACCTAAAACATCAGCTAAGGGAACTAAAATTAAGCTCGACCAAAATTGTAGCGTTATAGCGTCGATGCTTCATTCGAAAAAATAACAATGTATGTGGGCAGACCGATACCAAAGTTTATCAGGAAACAAGTACATACTAGTTAGCGGCCATTTCAGGTAGTGGCCTGATCTATTCGATATCCTAGAGAGCAGCGAAAACATACACCGATATATTCGTTAAAAACTGGATCAGTTAAGATGGATTTGCGATTCAATCAAATCCTGGCAGAAATTTTGAATCTGAATTCCAAAAATTGAAAATTTAGTTAAGCTGCCACTCAGTTAACATGTTCGAAAAGTTGAACCGACCGCTTGAACAACGTTTAACGAATGTTGTAACGAAAGTTCAAACACCAAGATTTCTAATAGTTCATCAATCAGGACCACATGAAACAGTTCTAGTGAGTCCGAAAAATTTTGTAGATACTTCTAACTATTCGAAATTTTAGTCTTTGTTTTTACTGCAATATTCAAATAATTTGACACAGCAAACTGTTGTTGAATTCTTTACATTATAACGTATCGTATCCTTACGTATAGTTAGCGATAAAACTGAGCACGGTATGACTGCCACGTAAACTGCCATAGATTTGAAGGACAACAAAATCTGGTGCACAACCCCTAAGCAGTTGATAGGTTTATCGCTTAAGCTACAAAACGAGAGGGGGTGACCGCATTAAACTACTAAATGATTCAATGTTTTGGTGAGCTTGGTATAGAACATCAATAACACTTCCTGCATCAATTTCTAAAATGTCCGCTGTAACGCGATCCTCTGATGGCGTCTTTGACTGGCATTTACATTCTTGGATTATTCAGATTTTCACTAATAAAATACGGAGCCATATAGGTATGCAGGCACGGTTAAGCAGCCTGAATTCTTGAGAAGGAGAGACTATATTTCTGGCTATGTTATAAGAGATCTGAAGAGGTGTCTTTCTCCCATAGCATCGATGTTGAAGTACAGGACGTATTTTTTACTGAGCAATAGAGCCCTGGTAACATATAAGGAATTTTTTTGTCCTATGCTACGTATGGCGCCTCGATTTTCTTGGAATGCATGATAAAAATGGCTGGAAAATTACTTGTTTTCTCTGGTTTGCGGATTGTTCTCTTATTTCATCTAAATTTCTGTCGTACTATCTCGACTGAGGATATGAAGCTCCCTATAGAGCAACTACTCAACTACTGGCCTTTTGATCGCAGAAGAGTCGTTAAAATGGGGCTCTTCTGGACACTCTAGGCCTGAGTGAGTGGCTCTGATCAAGAAAGCATAAATTAGCTGCTGTTGAAGAAGCTTTTGGAGGAGGGTATGTTGTCCAGTATCATACACGTGTCGCATATGTAGGCAATAACATATGTGCGTTTCAATGACTGTCTGGAGGAGCTAATAATTTGACTTTTTCAAACTTCTTTTCCTTGCATTTTCAGTTAGAAAGGAAGCCATATACTACTTAGTGTGCTTTTCGTGATTTTCTAGAGGAGTGGCAGATTCTGTTCATTGGGTGATGAATATAAGTTTTCCGTCCTACAGATGTAGAAGATGCAATATTTGAGCTCAATCAGATCTGTAGATTAAATATTTAGGATCAACAAGTCTTAGAAAGACGACGTCAGATGCTGTTAAAACAGTGATTCGACTTGGTACAATTTGTCCTGGAGACTGCTGTGTTTGTTTGCCGAGAACCCTATCACTTGTCTCTCGCTCTCTCACTGCTTGGTTTTTCAAACATCTTGCGGCTTTCCTGAAACATTTCAACCGAAGAAAGCAGAGAAATTATTCCGGTATGTGATAGGTACCTCCGGAGAAACTAATGAGGTCGAGGGATATCCAACTAGATTATCTTATCTTGAAACCTACCCGGACCCACAGTCCAACTTACAAAAGAAATATTTATTGTACTACTGACATGATAACTTGATCGATTCAGACTGGGTTTCTTTGTCATTTTGATGTGTATACTGAAAATTATAAGAAGTGATTTTTGTGTGTAGTATCCCAACAATCCCAAATACTTTGAAAATAAATCATACACGCCTCTATATTTTCTTACCTGTCCATAAATTGTCATTATTTCCCGAATATTATTCATTTACGAAGATACTTAGTCACTGAATGAAATTTGGAAAGTGTATGATAGCAACGCCAAAAAAAGTACTGCATACCACGCACACAATGCTCAAAGCAAATCAACTCTGTGACCTCATTTCTTTTATTTTGAATCAAAGGACAATTAGAAGGTAATGTTGGGCTCATTATTCTTGTGTAATTTTTTTCAGTATGTTGAATTGGATTTTCATGCCAATAAATTGGAAATTCCGCTTATTCGTTTCAGCATAGTATCCTGATCATATTCCAAAGCAATATATCTTTGAACAATCTACTGGAAAATTCTAATTTGAGCTGTATTGCTTTCTACAACACCGAACCTCTCCATCCTTCAACATTGATTTCTTTGCATTCCTTTTCGTAAAAGTCTCAACCAGGCAACCGGTCCTACGCAAAAATGAAGCAACAAACACAGAAAGCTCATTCTTGAATAGAAATTTCCTCTTAAGGAAATAGGAAACAGAATAAATGACAAAAATGGGGAAGAATTCGTAAGTCATCTTCTTAACCTTTTTCTTTCCTAATTAATTGAATTGTGAATGGAAGTCAAATACAATTTCCCTTTTTGTTTGACGTGAAGTCAAGTGTAAGTACATGAAAGATATCATTTGGAAGTTTTCTGTGCTGGTTCTTTCAGCGAATCCTTTTTGTTTTTCTAGTCTTCCATGTGATAATGATTTGCTCATTTGATTTTATTCCAAATTAATCCACACGAAAACATATCGTGTAAGTTCCCACCAGAAAAGCAAGAAAAAAAGGACGTTTCTAAAGAAATAATCAATAAGTTTGCTGACGAACTGACTCAATGACATGACGTGGCCTCTCCTTGAAACGATTTAGTGAGACCACTCGTTTATAAATGTACGTAAACAGTACCATAAGTCACAAGCACAACCGATTACATTTGATTGTAGGCATTTATTTATTTATTATTGCGGGGGGATGAGAAAAAAAATACATTCAGGTCAATTGAAATGATACATAGGAAAAACAAAAGGATGATTCTTTATGTAAGTTATGTTGTCGTTGTTGCTACTTGAGAGTCGCTAAGTCAATTTCAGTTAGGAACTATGGTTGATGTCTTCCTTTTGATAGCTTTCTGATTGTTTGGAATATTTATTCTTACCGAAAAAAGGTTACAGGCGAAGCTTACACTCAATTTGAATTAAGGATTCAATTCAATAGCAATTTATTTTTATGTGCAACAATTTTTTTATTATTATCCTAAAAAGGGCAGGAATTATTTACTTTCAATTGAATTTAGAAAGCCTAGTCGGCTCATGTTCATTTGAAATTTGTAATTTATTCAAAGCCGAAGGAAAACACTCGAACCCATTTTTTGGCTCTGCAGGAAACTGTATGATTTTACATCCATTCAAAATACTCTAAAGCCTTCAGTGAATAGTCTAATGTCAAGTTATGGAACGTGCTTTTTGACAAGCTTTAAATCTGATACACGTAAAGTTTTATAACAATTAACTTCGAATATCAGCTGGAGGCAATTTCACTTAAACTCACACGTGAGAACCATCAAACACCATTATTTTTTAATGTCATAATAAGTATGTATGCTAAAGACTAAGTCATGGCAACCCCAGTAACAGTAATAGCAGTAAACCGTGTTCAGATTGCTGCATTAGTTCCCATAAATTATTTTTGAGCCGAAAATCGACAAATACATGAAATGATTTAGTTTGGTTGATACCAAGGCGGGCGCGGCAGCTTAATCCTTTGTTCCGCAAGGTTACACAAAAGTCAAACTTCAGAGACCTCGCATTAGACTTCAGACAGATTGTGCCAGAGCAAGCAACGGTAGATTTATAGTTGTTTTACGATGTTACTCGAATGTTTTGAAATCGCTTTTATTGTTCAATGAAAAAAACTGGAAATGAAATGAGAAAATATTTACAAATACAAATAAAATTCCACTGATTTTGGTTGAAACACATCAGATCGGGAGTATTTCCAGAGTCTTATCCTTGTCGACCGTTGCTAGTTGCTTAATATCCGACCAAGAAGGTGGTTACATAGTTGAAAAACACGCTGCCAATGTCTGGTATTAATGGACTAGTTGATCTGTCTAAGAGACTGATTTCACTGTCTTTCCGTTTCGCGGTCAGATGTCTGGATGTTTTCGGGCGAAGAATAGGTTGCTGAATGGTTAAACTTAGTCTTGTTGAAATAATTAGGACAAAACCACGATTACCAAAACATAATAAAACAACTTAAAAAAATTGGGGACTGTTGCGTTTACAACGTTTCAAACTTCAGTCACATTGGCAAAGAAGGTTTTTCAAATCGATTCAGAGATGAATAGCCTAGCTGCTGCAGCAATGTATCGCAGTAAACTGAACGATTTCTCAATATTCCCTCAAAACACAGTTGTAATGACGTTGAATTAAGCGGCAGCAGGTTGGAGCAGAAATCGATGTCCTTGGTCTGTTCCTTCGCTAAATGCAGCTCATGGCAGGGTACAAATTTTATTTTGGAGAATGCGCCCGCGATCCCAATTGATTCTCCGATTACGTGCTCATTTCTGGGTAAATTTTTGAGTGCACAAAGGCCTATCTGTTTTTTGGTGGAAGGTATAAACTAATAGTTCATGATCTGGTTGTACCACGAAATTGATGCTTTCTGGGCTGTACTAGAAACGACAAATACTGACGTATATAGCCAGCTTTAATCACGCCTTGGTGTGAGTTCGCTTTGCGGCTCCATCATGACAGTCCCAAACCTGTATAAAGTGGGAGGGAAGATGGGTGGAAGATTTTCGTCCTATGAAACGGAAATGAAGCCGAGTAGGGAAACCGATAGGTGGAATTGATACTGAATAAGAGTCTGTATACGTTGAGTCCTTTGTGGAGTGAACATGTTGAAAATATAGACCCATGAACAGATGAACAGATTTAATGTTGCAGACGTCTTGAAGAACCTGTTGAAACCGAAGTAATTAAAGAGAGGAGCGCAGATACGAAGGAGATGCAGTTAGGAAGGATGGAATGAAGCGAGTACCTAAGACGTCGCCTTGCTGGCTCACCTGATACTGAGACCCGGGGTGTACTGAGGAAAAGCGGAATGAAGACTTACTGATGAACGATGACAATTGTATGATGAATTGATGACTTGACGAATTGCTGAAACACTGAACAGCTGAACAGACGAACTGTTGTACTGGTGGACTGCTGACCGGTTGACAGAGATGAAATCATGATGGAGGCAAGACAAATCGAAGTAGACTAGTCGCAGTTGGAGAGGTCAGACTGAAACAAGTACCGATGACGTCACCAAAAGGGGTACTAAATTGTTGACAACCTGTGGCGTACCTAGGGACAGTTGAGGAATGCTGAACCAATGAGCGGTAGCTGCTGAGATGACTTGATGCACTGAAGTAATGGTTTATGAGGACTAGACGGAAACAACGAAAAAGAGAGGTCAATTATAGACGGACTGAATGTAAACAGATGTGCAAGTGTATTGAAGGATATGATGCAGAAGATGATGATGAAGAAGAAGATGTAGAAGATGGTGAAGAAGAGAATGAAGAAGAAGACGAAGAAGATGATGATGAAGAAGATGATCAAGTTGTTGAAGAATTTGATGTAAAATTATGTGTTGTTAACGTCGATATCTGTGGTGTACCGTTCGAAGACTAACAGATGACGTATAATACTGAATGTGACAAACTAGTTATCGTGTTAGATGTAGACGAAGTGGTGTTAAATGTAATTAGCATTTCGAAAAGCTCGCATTGCCACATTAACTTGTTGATGTGGTGGATGCGAGACTAGTACACTAGCTAATCGTTGATTTCAAAATATCGTAAAAATGTACTTTTAATGTTGACATACATCTTGTGACTGTCATTAACCTGGACCCTTTAGACTCGTGCAATAGGATTCCGGGAGACGCAATGGGCTGATGACCAAGGCTTCGGCTTGTTCCAGTCTTCGGGGAGTGCCGTCCCCACGTACCCGAGGTAGTGAGGAAGGTCTATCAGATCCGTGCGCCTGGAGAAAAAACAGAGAGTTTTTGTCGGACTGTAGAGAAGTGCAACCTGATCAAAGGTTTATCTGAACCACGGGTTGATTGGACGCCCTTGACAAGTTACTGTCAGCCCCCACACGGTGAGGAGCCTATCCTTGGCTGAAACGTGGTGGTTGTAGTTTGGAATGCTAGAGAGTACGGCGAGCATTCATCAGTTGTGTTCGGGAATCCAGGAAGCTTAAATAAATTGGGACCTGGGACTGACACTTGTTTCAGATCTTGGGGTGGTGGTTGATACATTGTTTCAACCCCGTCTGTGGAGACCGTGGAATTAAGCCATGAAGGCAGGAGTCCACGTTAAACATCTCGACTTCATCTATATAACCAGCGTATAAAAGACGGCAATTGCAAACGAATTCCCACACAAAAAAAGAGAAATCGAATGATATTTAGGTAACATGATACGCCATACGGTCCTGGAAGATACGCTGACTTATGATGTCAGGGATTTAATATACACACGTCTCTTGCAGGCAATTTTGGAAGAAACTTCAAGGCCCAGGTTGATTTTCAGTAAATCAGCTTTTGTTTACCTCTGGCGCCGCATCCAGGGGTTTCCAACTAACGAGATAAGTAGAGGTCCTGAGTCCTCAGATGTTGAATCGATTCTCCTTGTTAAGATGCTGAGAAAAATTGAGTACCATCGAGATACTAGAAGGTACCTTCAACTACTAATGACTTTCTTATAGCTTATATCAGTTTTTTGACTATTTTCTCCATAATTCGGAATTCCGAAACGGGAACGCTGCAAGATATATTGATAAACGCAAAAGTTTTCTTCAATGCGTGACATTGTGTGTAATTTTTTATAACATTGACTTATTTTGAAACAAAAGTTCATTCATTTTTATTTAAAGAATAACCTTATCGTTTTCTAAGAATCCCAATAGAAGTAAGTTCAACCACTACGAAGATGTTAACCAAGATATTACTGCATTCAACAGTGAATTAAATTTGATACATAGGACTATTAAAAGCACGTCAGAGTTCCTTTTAGTACTTCAAACCAGCTGAACAGAGGAACTTCTTTTTCGTTTTCTTACAAATGAATAACTATGTAAGCATGGAATACAAGGCGACATAGAATGTCTCCTTTCGCAGAGTATTTCTTTCCGTCGAGTGAACTACCTGACATCCTTATACACAGATTTATAAAATACTTCACCGTCAGTTCTTCTTCCTTCTTCTGAAAAACTCATTAACAAAATTCCTTACCTTACCACACAACCTTACCACCTAACTTCGTTGCTATTCCTCTTCTATCTGTCTGAAGCTATTACCTGATTGCATTTTGGTCATGCTCGTGTGTACAGACTGCTTCAATGCAACTTGCTTGAATCCAGGCAACGTTGCAGCGACGAATAAGGTGGAAAAGAGGGGGGACGCTCGGGAAATTGAACGCTTCTAGAAAAATCGATGCACTGAAAAAGGATATTTCTTCACAACACCACAAGAAAAACTATTGCGAATATCGTTCTGAGGAGGATGATAGAAGGTTCGTAAGCTATTGTAATTTCAAACCTTGCAGACGAATCCTTTTTTGAAAGACGATTGGGTGGTGGCATATTTTCTCGTTGGATTTATCCCCTCCGGATAGCAAGGGTGGGAGTTCGATTTTTGTAGACTTACCCACTGTGTTAATACAATAACAAATCAATCAACCAGTAGTGTTATTAGATGAAAATTTTAAGGACTTTGAAGGATATCATGTTTGCATAAAAACATTTTAACCGCGATTTTATCTCTCCTTGTTATAATTATATTTCCTTAATATTTCATTCAGTTTACCATCTAAGAAATGAGGTAGCAGCTTCTCCTTGTACTTCTAATTATCTTGACTTACTGTGAGTAAGCTAAACATTTTATTAAGAAAATTATAATCTTCAGTTCATAGAACACGCGCCGACGAAGTTTCCTTTCTTCTTTTCAGCTCTAAAATCTCGCACCGCCAAGGTGGAGCAGAAGCTACACAACAATTACTGAAAATTACCGTGGATATAATTAATTCAAGAAATTAATTTGCAGTAAACTTGGTAGACACCCGAACAAACAAACTAGGAAACAAACAAAGCGCCAAGAGAGAATATGGAGGAGTATCTAAGGGCAGAAGAGAAGTTGTATTGGGTACTACTAAGGGTTGCTTACTGAAATGATTCAAATTCAGGCCGAGGACTAAAAATGGGTTCAAAGACCGACTGGTTTCTATTGTGTATGTTGAATGGGAAAGTCCACGTAACACAAAGGCGACAGTTCAGTAAGGGATGGTTATTGTGTTTGAATATCGTGATGTTCGTTGTCTATATTGTATTTTGTATATCATCCATTTTGTGTTTAATGGAGTTAGATGTTTAAGAAGAGCTCGTAAATCTGATGAGCTTTTTTTTACTTTTCTTTGCATTAAATATTGAAAAGCTTTCCACTCCATTAATTTGTCGATGATAGGAGATGAACGGCTATAGGGACAGCGACTTATATGGAGAATATCAGTGTCTAAACATATTTCAAGATAAGCTGAAGCTTTGTCATGGTAAAAATTCCCGCAATACGTTTGGTTCATATTTCGAGGCATTACATTTCCGAAAAAAGGACAATAAAATCACAACGTTGGGTAGTGAAACACACGAACCAACACCCATCTGTTACTTGCCGTCATCAAACATATAAAATGCCGTTGGGCATAAAAAGTGAACACTTAACCCAAACAAATTTGAACCATCTTGAAACAAATTTAATTTTTACTCACACGTCCCGGGCTTTAAAGACCTGACCTGAACTGAGTCATTCGGGAAGCTTTGATAAAAAAGGACATAAAACTGTCATGACTCATCCAAACGAGTTATTTTCAATGCAAGGTTTGTATAAACTTATGTTGATGGACTAGGGAGGGATTCACTTAATCAACTGAAGGAAGTCCAGAATGTTTGGATAAAATATTCAAGCTGCTTTGATTAATATTTTTTAAATAGAATCAAATCCATTTAACATTTAAAACTGTTATCCGGTAAAAGACCATTCGTTTCGTGTTGTTGGTTTGTTATCCTGAATCAAATTATCAAAATTATATTTAACACACCCCCTGAGAAAATAATCTGGAAACGTCAAATCGTATGATCTTAGAGACTAATTGGCCGGACTATTTCATGAAATAATGTCATCTATAAATTTCGTCTGCAATAAGTCGATGTTTAAGCAGTTGTGGGGTAGGTAGCCATATCCTGTTGTAACCAAAGGTTTTCGATGTGCATCTGATTGACTTATCTAAACACAGTGCTTCAAGCATGTTCCGATAACGTTCACCATTTACCGTACCGACACCTCATTCCGAATTTCGAAATATATATGGCCAGTGATGCCATTGACTTAATATAAGGCGATACTTTTAAATGACACATCATGCATGGAATGTATGGATAATAGCAGTATCAGCTAGCTCAGAAAGAGAATTATGTCGACCATGAAATGATATGAAGAGCTGTATCCATTTTGCGAATACAGCTCTTGCAAACAAATTTGGACAATTTAGAAGGGTTGTTTGAGTGTTGAGTAATTCATGACTAAATAACAAACTTAATTGAGCATAAATGCCATTGAGTTGTCAATTTTGACATATTCAATGTATAATTTATCCCTTTTGTAAAAGTTCATGCATTGTTGAACATCCTATATTATTATATATATCTTATATTGACAGACAATTTACAGCATTACATCAGAAATTACAGTTTGATCAATGTGCTGCAGAATTATTAACGAAAATGAAACATACAGGTTGCAATTAATCGGTTTTTTTTCACTAAAATATATCTACCATTTGGTTCTGTCCAGTTATTCATACATGTTTGTTTAACTGAATGCTTATTTCAAACAACAATTATAATGTGAAAGGTAGCAATGTCAAAACGAGCCATTACGTAGTGAAATCGTTGTGAGAAAACGGATAGATGAGTATCTCTCACTCAATTCCTTTAGTACTACAATGATGTTAATTGGCATAACTCAGTACAGAGCAGCATCTTTGCAAACGCACCGCTCTCCTTTTTTTTAATTTTTTCAATAATTTGTTGATAATTTAACTTCAAATATTTAAAATATTTGGTAAATTTTAATCGCTTGTTTGAAATTTTTGCAATCTTCTAGGTTTTCAGTTCAGTTTATTCATCTACTAAAAACAAATAATGGAAATATTTGACAGATAACATCAACTTGACATTTTTTAAACTTTTAGTCGAAACGAATCGAAGAAAGAGACAGATGTGTGATATCATGCCGAAGTTAAAAAAGTATATGTACGAGATGTGATCAAAAAATACGGTGAATGAATTTTTATACCGGCAACTGCTGACGCTACATCCATATGGTGTAATTAATTTGTCCAGTAGCGTGATCAGCTGAGACAGGCAGGGACAAGTTGTAACACGTTCGAACTTGTCAGTCAGCTGCCAGAGCCGCTAGAGTGAGGTTGAGTTTATGGTGTCTGTCGCGCAACATGGGTTTCGAACAACACATTAAAATTAAGTTTTGTTTTAAGTTGCAAAAGAATGCCAAAGAAGCTCATGAAATGTTGATGAAAGATGAAAGGATCTATGACTATGAGCCTGAGACCAAAATGCAGAGTTCCCAATGGAAAACCAGTGAATCTCCTCGCCCTAAAAAGGCACGTCAGTCAAAATCAAACATCAACGTCATGCTCAATTTTTTCTTCGATAGTGAGGGCGTAGTGCGATCAGAGTTCGTTTCAAGGGGCACAACTGTAAACTCTGAGTTTTATAAGGGCGTACTGTAACGTTTGCGAAACGAAATACGAAGAAAGCGGCCAGAAAAATGGGCCAACGGCTTCCTTCTTCACCACGACAATGCGCCGTGTCACACCTCGCTTCTCATTCGTGGGTTTTTGGCAGAAAAAAATTTTTCTGTCTGTCCACATCCGCCATACTCACCGGATTTAGCACCATGCGAATACTTCTTCTTCATACGACCATCTTCCCAAAAAGGTGCTTAAAGGAAAATGATTTGACTACATTGCTGACATTGAGAGGGCCACGGCCAAGCAGCTGAAAGGCTTTCCGAAAGATGCCTTCCAGAAATCCTTCCAGTCATGGAGTCAACGTTGGGATAAGTGCATTGCTAGCCAAGGACAGTACTTTGCAGGAGTTAAATCAGAATTAGAATCAGAATTAAATCAGATTCTATGTAAGCGTATTTCTTTTTTTAATAAAAATTATTCACCGTATTTTTTGACCACTCCTCGTATATTCTATTCGATGTTACTGACAGGACTTATCCTTGTAAAGAAATGGCATTTTGATGTTGAGAATTTAACATTATGCGGTGCATGATCACACATGTTGACATTTGTGACAGAAAGATACCGCGGAGAGTCACAGTATTCTATTGAACGTGAACAAACGTACAAAAAGTAGTTTGCGCGATTAAAAAAAGATAATTTTGACTTTGAAAACAAAGAACGTATTGGACAGCCGAAACAGTATAAAGATGAAAAATTCGCGACAATGACAATAAAGAGCCTACAATTGTCCGAATCGATTGCGGTGGACTTCTCGATGATTTGGAAACGATTCATACTACTTGAAATTTATTGCCTTTAGGTGTAATTCTTCTTTAACTAACAGCTTCGTACCACTTTCGACAATGACTTTTCCGGCTCGGTGACCTTTGAGCAGGTCATCTCACTCATACGAGACAGAAAAGATGAACGAAATTGTGCGGCCCTTTTTCCCTATTTCAACCTGCAATCGTTGAGGCCTTGCTCGATGAAATACTAATAGAAATTCCACTTTTGCGAAAGTGGAAAAAGCAGTATTGTCTATGAAAGCAAGAAAGGCTCCAGGATCAGATGAGATTCCAGCCGAGATTTTACAGTTGGTGTTTGACATTTGCGCTGACCTGCACCTCAGCACGTTCAATACATGCCTTGGCGAGGGGTTGTTCCCAGAGTAGAAGGTGGCGAGGTTTGTGCTGATTAGTAACAGGAAAGGGCATCCCACCTGCATACCGCCCACTGTGTATGCTAGATACCTCTGGAAACGTTTTCGAAAAACTCATCATGGGAAGACTCGCAGACGTGATTCATGCTACCGAGCAGTATATAGTGACATGTCTCCCTGACAGTATGCCTTCAGAGTAGGTCACACCACCGCTCAGCGATTCAATCGCCGAAGTGGTTAGCGCGGTCCAACGGGTGGGAGCACATAGTTTTTTCACACGGCAGGTCATCCTGCTGGTTTCTCAGGATGTCCAAAATGCATTTAACTGTGCTAAATGGGTGAATATTCTGGAAGCGCTTGAAAACTTTTTTGAAGAAATAGTATGCCTGATGCGTATTCTAAGGGACTATCTGAAGGACCGGAGCCTACTCTAGGACTCGAAGGAAGGTAGTCGAAATATGAAACTTACTTCGGGTGTTGCTCAGGGCTCGAACCTCGGCCCAGACCTGTGGATCATCTCTTACTGGTGAAAATCGATGTGGTCATAATAACAAAGAAGAGAAACATGTTAGGGAAGCGCTGGTGGAATCGAAATCAGCAGTGGAATACTTAGGTGTCCTGATAGGCTCGAAGATGAGTTTTTCCCTAACAAATCAGACGACTCGTTTTGAGCGCTGTGCAGTTGGTTCTATTCTGGTGGTCAGAGCTATGGGGCGACGTTCTCAAAAAGGAGTCTCAATAAGTCTTTGTGAGATAGCGAAGAAATATTTACCTGCGCAGGATCAAAGCCAATAGAGGAGAGGTCACCAGAAAGACACACGCTCTCTCAGCGTTTGACAACAGTCCTGGGAGCAAGACCCAAACAGAAAGTGAATTGCATGCCTGATCCCTGACCTGAGTAGTCAGGGATCAGGGGAGCCTGAGCCCATGGCTCAATCGAGTGAATAATGAGACTGATTGCTACTTGATCCAGCTCTAAAGCGGGTATGAATGTATTCGGTCTTACCTGCACAGTCTCCCAACTGCGTATTTTGTACAGGAGAGGCATCCAGTCGTTGGAATTGTGTGGCATAATATGCTCGGACAGTGTTGACACTTAAAAAAGGCATACGGGAGCATTGGGAGGCGACGACGATGGATGGACTTCATGTCCTTCTTTGCCATTTTATTTTTGCTTTTTCCAATGCGAAATGTTAGAACACTATGGGCAACGTTATTTCAACTTCAACGAATAGATTTTCCAAAAAAAATACAATGAGACCATCAATTCATGGAATTTTTACTTGGACAGGCAACCAAATCTTATGTTACAGGATTAGAGTGTGGCAATCACCTGAATTGAAACGCATGATGTGACAATAGGCTTCTGTGGGTCTTTTACTCTATGCAGCTGTATATGCTGAAATTCAAAACAAGTATAAATGCTGTATGTCAGAAAATACACGAATGTGTCTCTAGGAAGTCTGCGTTTCAGCAACGCAGATGATCACACCAAGCGGAAAACAAATGGCGACCTAACTTGACGACATTTTTCGGTCTTAGCTCGTACGGCAACTTCCATTGAGGTCATTAAGCTTTGGTTTAGACACCATAACCCATGATTCTTCACCAGTTATAACTCTCTCGGGAAAATTTTGATAGTCATGGACAACGTCCAACAACCCCTTAAGCAATGGCATTGCGATACTGTTTTTGTTGGAAATTGGCAATTTCGATACGTTTTTGGGGCAATTTCAGTACGATTTTCGGGGCGACCCGTCTCAAGCTAAAATAATTGGTAAATCGTATTGGTAATCGATATGGTAATAATTGGTAATCGATATGGTCCTCAGCAACAAGACAAGCGAAACCCCTCCAATCACAAAAGCTGTCAAAAATTAACTGAAGATTGAAAATGGCCAAACTGTTCAGCATAGGTGAGGAACATGAGTACCAACATAACGCCACAAAAATATCAAAAATCGAATATATGTACGTAGCTCGCAGAAATTCAAAATTCGCTTTACATTTTGAATAGACCTCGTATCGCAATAACCAGATTGACGAGGATCCTAAAAAGATCATTCTGTATTTAGATGCAAATGTAAGGACAATATTGACGAAGCTGAAAGCAACTGCATTTATTTACGAATATGCTCCATGGTGATGTTCTATCGGATTTTGGATTTGAGCTGTATGCACCTTTATAGAGCATACAACATGAACCAACCTAAGATAAACGATTTTCCAAGGACTGAATATCATTTGCTTGTGATCTCCTGTATCACGGAACGTGCAGGTTACTGTCAAAAATCGAGAGGGTGACAGTTATTGATAACGCGAATTCCAGGTAAAGATACAGTCGCAGAAGGTGTCCAAAGTCATGAAGCTGGTTAAGATAAACGAAGGGCGTGGACAAGTTTTTGATCCAGGCTGCACTTAATGGCAGCGACCGTGTGTCGGGTATTGCAATGTCCTTTTTCTGAAGTAAATTTTTAGGGTTAAGTGTGATATATTAAGAAGCGTAATGTAAAACGTGATAAATTAATCATTTTAACTTGCATATGGTATAATAAAGTGCTACAATAATGAGCGCATGTTTATTGCGGCTGAAAAGGATCCTTATAAAGTGAGCTCTTTTTTTGCATATTCGCTGATTAAATTCACTTATTTATTTACAATTTTGGTAGCATTCAAAGCGAATTTTATAACAAAAACTGAATTTGGAAAGAGTCTGTTCCAGGTCATGTACTTTATAGTGTTGTAAATTAGTCATGTCCTCAGTTAAAAGTAGATTTGACGGAAGTGTTTGATGTTTTGCTATGAGCTGTAGAAGATAACAATTTAAATATAAAGTTAATCCATAGCTGAATGATTTAGTTCATGTCTAAAAGAATCATCAACCCCCACAATGACGCAATATATAATCCCTTGCTTCCATGCTAATTCTGAACGGAAATTTACATATCGAGCTATAAAAACATTTCCTTGTCTCCTTCAATTATCACCAACATAAATCACATCGTTTTACTTTTCTATTTTGAAATTCCGCAAAAAAAAATGATTTCATACGGAAATTTAACTTTAGATATGTAAGAGTACATTCACTCAAGTTCAGTTCACTCAATCAATTGTTGTTGGCAAAATCCCAACTTCAGCCCCCAAACAGGCAGGACGTGTCGGAAACTTTCGATCTGGAATTAATATATAAACGAATAAGTCACACATGTGCCTTTCAAAACCAAACTAACGAGGGAAGCAATGAAATAGTTATTACTCCGACAAATTCTATTTTAAATAATCCGCGAAAATTTCATAAATATTTGATAAATTTAACATTTGAAAGGAATACTCTCCGATATTCCAATTCATGTTAAATTCTATTATAACTAAGGCGTTGAGTGTTATTTTAATTGAAAGAATTTATTTTTAAATTTAAGTCCGGATAGAACCAATTTCGTGTGTAGAGTACAAATTAAATTTTTGGAACATGATTTTCGATGTCAGAAAAATTCGGCGAAATTTCGATTCAGCCAATGTGTCTCCACAGATGTTTGTTTTTAATGATTTTTTTAGTCCTGTGCGTAAGTTGAAAAAAAAAACTCTATCATCTTCCCCCACTTTTTTCATTCTTTTTGAAGATTTGAACAGCAAAGAAACTGATGTAGTGTCAAGTTTTTCATAATTTTTGAACGATGCTAAGAATATTGTCATAGACAGATTTGAATATTTCGCAACGGGAGGGCAATGTCCAGAATGTTTTCCTTTTTTTTTTGAATTTCAATTTAATTTTTTCTTTGCATTGGAATCAAGCCAAAAAATGCTTAATGTGTAAAAATAAATTTTAATGGGAAGAAGAAATGAGTCCAGACATTCACGTATTTATTTTTTCGAAGTGATTAAATCTGGAACGTGTTTTAAAATGATTTTAAAAAATTTTTTTTCTCTCCTTGTGGAACCAAAAGTGCAGGTTCCTGAGCTTTGAATAAATTCAAATTTAAGAAGGAAAATGTAAATTGAAATTCAGTTGTCTTCTTCTCTCAATTTAACGCTTTTATTAGTAAAACGTTTTTATTACGTATTCCCTAATCATATTTTAAGGAATCTTTTGTCCTTTTATACCGTCAGTAAATCAATGCTTCGATTTTTCCCGCGTAAGGGATTAATACAATGTAGTCAAGGGTGTTAACATACCTAGTTTGAATCTCTTTGAATCTCTGCTTCAAAGCGACAAAGGAAAACTTGCCGTCAAAAGATGTTTTTTCTATTCAAAAATGAGGATTTTCAGTGTGAATGATTCAAATCAAGTTGAAAACGGCATAAGTTCTTAATAATAATGAATAGTTTAGTATAACTTGAGCTCAAAGAAGTTCAAATACAGGGTGGGGCAAATCAAACAATGCAGTTTTGAAAGGTTCGTATTCCCGTGTGGTGGGGATATTGCGATTATGATGATTTCATTTCGTCAGGCAGGCCATGCCGTTATCAGTCATTACCATGGTTTGGTCTGGTGAACAACGGGGCTTCGCCGTCCGTACGTTTTTTTTTTTTTTTTTGAAAATGGTCGATCTTTCATCGCAACTCAGCGAGCTTTTCGGCTGCAGTTTAACCTTGCGCGTCATGATCTCACCGTAATGTAATCGCGAATTGGGTGCGTACATTTGAAGAAACTGATTCTACCCCAAAAAGTTCAGGAAGGTTCAGGAAGACCCAAAACGGCAAGAACACCCGAAAATTTGACGAGAGTGAGAGAAGCTATTGTGCAGTCGCCTACGCGTTCTGCACGGAAGCATTCAATTGCATTGGGCATTTCTAACCGCTCAGTTAGGAGGATTTTGCATCAAGACTTATTCTTCCATACCCCACAAGTTGAGTCCACTCGACTATGAAAATTGCATGAGTTGCTCACAAGAAATTTTGAACAGGATTCATGTGAGGTCAACATTTTTCGGTAGTGAAGAGGCTGTGAACAAACAAAATTTTCGCTATTGGGCAGAAAATAATCCACAGCAAATTCAGAGGACCTCTTCACTCCCCAAAAGTGACCGTGTGGTGTGCGATTTCAAAATTTGGGGTGATTGGGCTTTATTTTTTTGAGGAGAATAGACAAACCTTAAATGTCAACGCTCAACGTTACGTTTCCATTTTGAAAAAATTTTTTGAACCTCAATTGGAAGAGCTAATGGAAGAAACAGATATGGGAGACATCCGGTTCCAACAGGACGGGGCTACGGCACATACTGCTCGAGTTTCAATGACGAAGCTGCGACAGATGTTCCCTACGCACCTCGTCTCTCTGTGGGGTGATGTGAGGTGGCCCGCGCGCTCAGCGGACTGGAGCATTTGTGATTTTTTTCTTGCGGGGCTACCTGAAGGAAAAGGTTTTTAAACATCGGTCTCACACCTTGGATGAACTCAAAGAGCGAATTAGGGAGGAAATTGGCGCTATACCTGTCAAAATGTGTAAAATGGCGGCAGAAAACTTCAGAAATCGCCTTCATCAATGTATCGCTGCTGGCGGCCATCATCTTTCTGATGTCATTTTTAGAACTTGATACATAAAACGGCATGATGTACTGAATAAAATTAAATAAATATAATTTCTGTAAGTTGCGTAGTTTTCATTAAAAGCCTTTCAAAACGGCACTGTCTGTTTCGTCCCACCCTGTACAAGGCCAAAGTATCCTGCACTGTAGTTTGAACGATTATTTTTTAAGAAATTACCTTTGTTTGCCACGTATGAAAGGGAATACTGAAAGATCTCTTTAACTCCTTTAGCAAATATAAAGGAATACAGAAACAGTTCAAAGAAAAAACTTAGCTAAGAAATAAAAAACATGATTCAACCACATCATCAATCATATCATACCACTGTAAACGCGTAACGTCATTTATAAAGACTCCTTTCAAAAGCCAACTGTTTCATTAGTCATAATCTCTTCAGGATTGTTCATTTTACCTCCTTTTCTCTTCATTCAATTTTATTCTTATCATTTAAGCCAGATATGAATTAACTTCCTGTTTCTATATATATAAATGATATGTATGTATTTAATGTGAGGTTTAAACGGGAGCAAACAGTGACTCCCTTTGCTCCTGTTGAAGTGTTTCTTCAACATTTAAATTTTCCTGAATTCTGACGTTGCCGATGCTTTTTCCAGGATAAACAAACACATATGCAATTTATTGTAGGGATGTGGCGCTTGACGGAATATCAAATGAGTTATACGTCAGAAAGGAGGATTAAAAGAACAAAGAAATATTATTGTTCTGTTTGTTATCTGCTATTGTCTTTAGTTTGTATTTTTTTTTACATTATCCTTGATGGCTCTTTATTTGAAATTTGAAATGAGAAGAATTCTTTAAAGATTGTGTAGCAAAATATTTGACGACTACGGAGTATAACACAATTATAAGCATTTCCGTTTTATAAAAGGAGGTAGATTGGGGGAAGGGTGTTGAGGGTTTTTTGGATATTACAAATTAATTCAAAAGTCAAATTTTCGTTGGAGCAGTTATTGAAAACTACCGGGATTCAAGCGTTTTCCAAGGAGTGAATTACTAGTGATGACATTTTATATGAAGATCCCACAACAACGATTTTGACATGTGCCTGTGTTTAGATGCTAACATATTATACCCTAAATACGAAAGGATTTCACTAAAATAGTAACATGTCATAACAGAAACAGGATTTGAAAGCTGAATATTCTAAGTGTAAATTTTAAGCCTTCTTTCTACTGAAAAAGATTTTCCATGTAGTGAGATAATTTGCCTATACCCACAATTTGTAGCGATCGAGGTTTATTTTTCAAATAGACTTACTGTGACAATCTGCTGTCATAAAAAGACTACAAGTGGGAAGTATTCACTTATTCACATCCTTTTTTTTCTCGTTTTCCGGAGTCCAAACGATTTCATCGTAACTAGATATTTTGATTGGCGTTTTGATCTTATACAGAAAATCATATGAACCATTGCAGATTTTAACATTTTAGGGGCAAATGGATGATTGTGGCAACATAACTACCGAAATTGTGCACTTGGTTGCGTTCTATTGCATTGAATACTATCAATGTATAGCCGCCCTAGATGTTAAAACGGAAAACATGAGCCAATTTCCTGTTTTAGCTGTATGATTTGGATTTTTTTTTTAAATCATATGTTTCTATTTTTTGTTGAAATAAACTCAGAGCTTGGAAGGGTGAATTTAGGACCTGGTATTTCGAAGCCATTATTCTTTGGGGAGTGCCGCCCCTACGTACCCGCGGACCTGGAGGTCTCTGTAAGGCCCTTTCAGCGGATGACGACCCTGCAATGACTCTGGAAAACGAACCAACCAACGAATTCCAATTGGCGCATTTAGGTTGACGGACACGATATTTTGCACCATGTACGACCAAGCTGTAACTTGCGCGTGAACGGCTCCAATATAAGTATCGTACCGTCTCCATCCCGGTTAAAACCTTGGCAGGCTTCGGCGTACGTTCGAGGCTCGCACCATTTAGTTGGTGGTGTAGGTTCGTTTGACACGAACTCCCGATTAACGCTGGTGTGGCTCTGAGCCCCTGTCCCCATTAGGGCTGGAAGAGCTCTTAGACCGAATTGGTCACTACAGACGCTAATGGCTTACAGCGGAGGAAGAGCAGAACGCCAAGACCTCGGACGAAACGCCAGTGGTTTCGCGCATAGCGCTATCAAAAGATTTGCCAGCATCCCAATCCAAGACAAAAGGAGGAAAGACGAAGCAGCGTACAGACAGGTTACGTTGAATGATGGATTCCAGGTGGTGACAACCAAGGTTACCAAAAAAGCGTCCAGAAGGCTCCTCCTCGAAAAAGTGACCGACGATAAGCTTCTTCTTGGGGACAAAGGCAAAGAAACCCCAAACAAGAAACAAGATCCACGAAGTTAGCCACGCCGCAAAGCCCTAAGGCTGCTGATCAAACCGACAGATAGCAGAACTTACGCAGAAGTTTTGCGGCAAAACAAGGGAGCTGTGAGACCCGATGACACTCAAACTACCATCAGAACCGTCCAGCCAACCAAATCTGGTGGCTTCCTTGTAGAATTTGGACCTAAGACAACAAATAACGACTCATTCCGGGATGCAGTCAAAAAGGCTCTAGGGGAGAAAGGCAACAGTAGCTCCACTGGAACCAATGGCCACCCTCGAAATCAGGGACATTAACTGCGTTACGGGACATGACGAAGGTGGAAGAGTGCCTCAAAAGGGTTTCACCCGAATAAACTGAGATCAAATTACGACTAAACCCTGAAAATAATAGAGGGCAGCGCATGGCCATAGTCAACTTAACCGAGAAACAAGCCGAAAAACTCCTCTACATGGGCAAAATAAAAATAGGTTGAATGGTCTGCAGGATACGGCGTAAAGCAGTTCTTCTCCGCTATTTCAAATGCCTATGCTCCGGTCATACAGCAGAAGGTTGCAAAGGGCCTGACAGGAGCTGTTTGTGCTATAAGTACGGAAACGCAGGGCATAAAAGAATAGAATGCACGGGAGAGGCGCATTGTATCCTCTTCGAGAACGCTGACCCCAGACCTGATTACCTGAGACATATTCCAGAAACAGAGAAGTGCCGGGTCTTCAAAGAAGCCCTAACCAAAACCAAAGTAGCTTTGCAATGACCCGTGTCCTGCAGATAAACTTACATCGGAGCTCAAACGCCCAAGACCTGCTTGACCAGTTCGCAAGGGATATGAAAGCCGATCTATTGCTGCTTAACGAACAGCACCGAGATAAAAATTCATCAGCATGGTACCCTGATGAATCTGGTATGTGTGCCACATAGGTTCGAAACGCCACCCAACTGCGGGTTCAGGGCCGTGGGCGAAAAGATGGTTTTGTGTGGATCGGTTGCCCAGGAATGACATTCTTTAGTGTGAACTTGAAACCAAACGAACCAATAACATCTTTTCAGACAAAGCACAGAGGGTCAGGTTCTTATCGCGGGGAGACTTTAACTCCAAAGCTATTGAATGGGGTATGCTTCAGCCAGATCATAGTGGGAGTCGAATCCTGGGAATGGCAGCCAGAGTGGGGCTAGCCGTGGTGAACACCGGTAAAAATCCCAGTTTTCGCCGCTTGGGCTGCGTGGGTACCATTCCGGACGTGACATTCGCCTCGGAGTTTTAGGGGACTATTCGGCCAGTGACCACTAGTGCATAGCATTCAATATCCGTGAAAATGTTCCTACACTCCCAGATGCTCAGCGCTCCACCTTCGGGTGGAATACTGAGAGGATGGACGTGGGGAAGTTCTTCGACACTTTCACGAGATGATCACCACCGTTTGGCTCCTCTTCAGGGACCAGAGGACTGACTGCTGAAGACATGGTGAGCTCCACAATGAGAACCAAAACGTCTGCTTGTAAGTAATCTATGCCCCGCCGGAGACCAAGATACGGAAAACCTCCGGTGTACTGGTGGTCCACTGAAATAGCTGAACAACGAAGGGAGTGTCACAAATTCCAGCGAGAAGCTCAACGAGCGCGAAGACCGGACGAGGCATGCACCAGAATGGCAGCATATCGGTCGCCAAGGAAATGCCTTCAGGGACTAACCAACAGAAGTAAGGCCCGCTGCTTGCAGAAGAAGGCTCCGGGACCAGACGGTATTCCAGCCCAGGTACTGCAACTAGTTTATCACTCTTGCCCTGACTTGCTGCTCAGTACGTTTAATGCCTGCTTGCGAGAAGACGTTTTCATCAGCAAGGGGAAGGGAAATTCCGTGTCGCCGTCAGCATACCGAAAATTATGCATGCTAGGGACGGCCGGGAAAGTGCTCGAGAAACTGATAAAGTGAAGACTCACTGACGTTATTCATGCCGCTGGGGACCTTTTTCCAAGGCAGTACGGTTTCAAAACGGGACGTTCCACTATAGATGCAGTCGTGGAGGTGGTGACTGCGGTCCAAAAGGCGGAGGCACACAGTCGGTCCAACCGGCGGGTAGTCCTTCTAGTGACGCTGGACATAAAGAACGCATTCAACTCCACTAGAAAGATGGATATTCTGGAAGCCCTGGATAACTCATTCCAGAATATCTGATGCGGATAGTTCGAAATTACCTGAAGGATTGCAGCCTGATCTACGACACGGCGCAAGGTCGACGGAGAATGCTAGTCACATCAGGCCCAAGGCTCCATCCTCGGTCCGGACTTGTAGAACGTCTCCTAGGACGGACTGCTCAGTCTTGAACTGCCGTAGGAATCGCTACTGGTCGGCTATGCAGATGATGTTACGTCACTATTGGCTAGGCGTAGAGTCGATTAAGCACAATTAAGGCTAAATGAGCTAATGCGCCGCGTAGGGAGCTGGATGACCACTCATGGGTTTAACCTAGCGTTTGGAAAAATTGAAATGGTCTTCCTGACCAAGAAGAGGATCCCTAGAGTAAGAATGGTCCGAATCGGGGACACATTAGTAGAGTCGAAACCATCAGTTAAGTATCTGGGCTTGCTGTTAGACTCTAAGCTGCGTTTCTCGGAGTAAATCAAGGCAGCGGCTAACAAGGGCCCCTACGCAACAGGGGGTCTCTGCAATTGACTAATGGAAAATCACGGGGGCCAACTCCAACAAAAAGGCGACAGCTGATGAGTGTCGTACAATCTACGCTGCTATATAGAGCAGAGTTATGGAGTAAACCTCTCAACAAGGAACTGCACCGAAAACGGCAGGCAAAGGTGCAGAGAAAAGGTGCACTGTGGATTGCATCAGTATACCGGACAGTCTCTGAGTCAGCGGTGTTGGTAATTGCAGGGGTGATACCCATCGCTCTCCTTGCTAGAGAGCGTAAAAGAATCTAACTCCGAAGGCAAAAGTTGCTCGCGATAAAAGACGATGCTCTCTCGACGAATGGCAACAATTGTGCGAGTGTGAGCTAAAAGGAAGGTGGACTGCGCGGCTCATCAACGACTTGGGTTCGTGGCTCAGTCGAATGCAGGGTGAGACTGACTTCTGACTGACCCAGCTACTGAGCGGACACGGTTGTTTTCAGTCTTACCTGTACAAGATTGGTAAGTCACGATCTCCAGATTGCATATTCTGCATTGGGGAGAAGGATGACGCCTGTCATACTTTCTTTTCATGCAGAAGATGGGACAAACAGCGCGGTTATCTTGCCGAAAAAGTGAGAGAGCTCCGTCCAGATAGCCTAATCGAAGACATACAAAAAAAGACATACTTGATCGGTTGGAGGCGTCGAGGGCGGAGGATTTTCTTCTCCAGCAACCCTACTCCTCTTTCCCTCCCACTGAAGAGGAAATTATTTGTAACCCGAAGGCGCCAAAAGACGTAAAATTAGGATACCTAGCCCGAAGTAATGTGTAAAACGGTTTCAAGCTAGGCGCTCCGGTTGGCAGGAGAGGTATTTAGTCGGTAGTCCAGTAGGTTAGTTATGCCACTGAGAGTCCGACACTCTGGGCCGAAATAGCCTTCACCTCCATACCACCAAGAAGAATAATGCAATTTTTGAATACTGTGCCACGAAATGGTTTTAATGAGCCAAGAAAGTTGAACCAATATGCTTTTGAGACAGAACTACAACCATATAGGTAATGTAGAACCAGCTCAGCTGCCAGAACTCATGTATTGATTCTACGCATCAGCATGGTGTAAGCAAATGATTTTTCAACCGACCAAAGGTTCGTTTTATTTTTCGAGCCGGCTTTATGTCGTTATATCGATTTTTTACATAAATAAGTGAATTTATTAGAATGAATTTGATAATTTTGAAACTACGACAAGACAAATTACTTGATGTCTTTTTGGTTGTGTCGATATGCCAATATTGATTATGATTGCTTAATTGAAAAATTAAGGGTTAAAAATGTTAATTGCATCACGTCGGGGTCACCAATTTACTGGAGTTGCACCAGACCTGGAAAATATTCCTTAAATTGTCGTGGAGTGAAAATTGTACATTTTTTTCCATCTCATCAACATACAGAACCTGTACCGGAAAACCATGAAACCCTTCAAGAAATTTTGAACCTCCTTCAAACATTTTCCATAACTTCAAATGTTTACAAATTCTTCAAATTACACTCCTCGTTATACAATCAATTCAATTATTGCCTACATGGAGGACATCATTACTCTGTTGGCATCACGAAGAAAAATACATTCTAGTCCTTCTCTTTCCAAAACAGACGTATACGGACATGTACATAATTTTTTTACAGTTTCAAATCTTGTTTACCAAGGCCATAGCCGGCGAAGTGGAACAGGACGATGAAGCTTTTGTGAAATGTAAATTAGTTTTCGATTTCAGACTTGTATTTCGCACTGCAGAATTCGTGACTGTATCAAGAGACGCCATAAAAGCGTGGATGTGGCATAGAAAATGGGTTTGTAGGCAGAGAGAAAGGATGGCAGGATACACAGAGAAAGGAGTCCGCTCCGTTAGCTTTTCATATCATCAACACCATTTTCATCAATGTCATTGTCGTTGTTGATGCTGTCGCCGTCGTTTCTACAATTTATCTCATTCCATGTTGTCCGTTACGAAAATAAGGTATGCTTCAAGGATCCAGAAACTCATTTAAATTATACACATACCTTCTGGGGTTGTTTTGCGGATGAGAATTTGATTCAATCGATTACATGCAGTGGTGGGGGTGGTGGTGGCGGTGATGGGTGGTTGAATTTAAATGCTACCTTCGAAACGTCTTGGTCTCGCCGAGATGTTGTTACAAGTGACATGCACGTTCTCGAGGAACAGAGGGAATAAATTGTGGTTAGGCTAGCAGATATGGCAGTTAATGCAGTTAATTGGAATTAGCATAAAAGGGATATATACTATGTAAGATTTGTATTCAAAAACATGTTGCCTGGTGGGTATTTTTTTAAATTTTATGTTGTTGTTAATTAACAAAGGTCATTTGAGGACTCTTTGTTTTTTGTCTATTTGTCAGGTGAAAGGACAACAACGTGGCTTATCGTGACTTTTTGCATATCTTTAATTATCCTACTTGACGACGTCCCATTCTTGCCTACCTTAATTTCAGTTCAGTGTCTAAGCATTCCAGCGCAATAAATAGATCTGGCCCTATATATCCCGACAAGCCATTGCTAAAAAATTCAAATGTAGTTCAAACTATACTAAATTATGAAATGTCGACAGAGTATTCATTGCAACAAATTTACAAATGCTATGTTTAGATCAACTGTGAAATCAAATCCCTTTTTCTCCGATTTTTGTTTCTAACACAGAAACAAAACCATTTCAAAATCAACACTCTCAAATTCAGCCAGATGGCTATTAACAAATGAAAACTAAACCTCAAAAAGCCACTTCAAAGTAGAATGTTCCTTGTAAGTGGAAATTTTTTTTATGAAAAACCCAACAATCTACTCCTTCTGCTTGATTTTCCATACAAAACAATCCCCTCTTTCGATCTATGTACCACAAGAAAGTGAGACTATCAAAAGAGCAGAAAACAAGGAGTTATCAACTTCAAACCATTTACGTTTACATTAAAATCCCTCTATCATTGTTTGGTATACTTGCTCTATACGTTCGTGATAGCATACACATCCTTGTAGAAACATAGTTTATATCAAATCTTATTCCAATATATATGTACATATACACACATAGCAATGCCTTCTATGCAAGTATAAATAAGTATATATCTAGAAGATTTCGTAATCCTTTTGATATTTTCCTGTTGGTGATGATGAAAACCACTAAGGTCCGGGAAAATTGTTCGTTCAGTCTTTTTGTCGCTACTTCTATGTTCATTACTTTTATCAGTACCTCTCTCTGCCTCTCTCTCTCTCTCTTTCGTTCTTTTTCTCCTTCTTTTCACCACTATTTAATCTCTTCCTTTCCGTATAAGTAACAATGGTCCTCTCTTGCGGGTCTGCATTACCGAGAAGCGCATTTACATTATTAATTCAAAAGTATTGAAATTGGGATTTTTAAACCTTAATAGCATGATGAGGACAACAAGTATGGAAGCATCAGCTGGTACATCGGAATTATGAGGGCGACAGGATAGAAGCTGTGAGTGTTCCAACATTGTTGGTGTTGCCTGCTACGTTTCTAGCAGAATGCTTTACTTGTTTTACTGGTTGGTTGGATGCATCATTAAATGGCAGTTGAGAATAATAATGGTAGAAAAAGGGAAATTATCCTTTAAGAGCACTCGTATACCTCTTATGCATTCACACAACTGGGTACACTGCTCCTGGCTTATCAGGTATTAGGTGATTTGGTTCGCAGTATGACTTTTTATATTTCTTTTCCTCTTGCCAGTAGAGGTTGTCGTTGCTGATGAAAACTGCTTAGGAAGAAAATGTAAAAAATAAGTGTAAAGTGAAGGAGCGATATTTCACTTGAGAGTTAATGGTTTGGAAATGATAATATGGGTGACTGCTTCTTGAAAAAATGTTGAGCTAATTTGGTATTATTTGTAGTATAGAAGAAAAGTCTGTACTCGATGCTCATTGGTTAATAAATACTATTCTTTTCGGTTTCCCTGCAACACCGCAACCGTAGGAACTAAATGCAAAAACCCTACTCTAATCCAGTTATTGCTGAAAGTGAAATTTTTGTCATAATTTTATCGGCCAATAAAAATTCAAGCATTCGTTTCCATAGACACAAAGAAACATCGGTGACCCCGACGTCAAGCGTTATTTTTAAGCTTATGTGTCAGCCAGAAACAACAGTGACCCCGACGTCAAGCATTATTTTTAGCTTATATGTTAGCAGTATTTGTCCTTACGAAGAATTCGAAAACAGTTTTACATTTGTTTTATCGTTTTCATATCGACGAAAACTCATAGTACGTACATGATAGCTGGTAGCTGTGTAAACCATCATTGTACCTTAAATTGACATTTATCGTATCGTTTGACAGGCAACCCTTGAGAAAGCTATTTCTATTAGACACCTATGTCAAACTAAATCAAGTATACCTAGAAGCTATTCCGCGTCTGGGTTTTCTTTACCTCCGTGCCAAAGTCGAATAATAACCGTTGAGGCGGATGTGGGATTGATCATCGCCTAAAGGATTTTAGCAATAATTATGGGTCTTGTGGAAAAATTCCCGAATCGTTAAACTGCGTAAGAGCTGGAGAATGAGTAAGTGTCTATCGTTCGGCAAACAAACATTTTCATCAAACTTCCTGTCTTTTTATAAGACCAGCGGCAATATCAGACACAATATTTTTCGGTTTATAATTCGTCCTTGTCATAATACGTTCTAGTCATCAAGATTGATTGCTTCGGAGTGAACTTTTGAAATGGATTTGAAGAGATTGAGCTGCACTTCTGACCCTTGTTTTTAATTTTATTAATTGACACTCGCCTGATATACAAAGATCAATGCTCGGATCTGATAAAATTTCAAGGATCTATAATATCACCGCTGGTCGTTTGGATGTGTTAAAAACGGATTGGCTTGAGCCATATAATTTTAAAGACTATCATTCCACTATTTACGACGATCTTGAAAAATTTAAAAGAGAAAATCAGGAGTTTCATAAAATTCAAAATTTGCTCAAAATTTGCAAAATCGTGTGTTTAGAAAACTCCAAGGAGTTGTTCGTTTTAAATAAGTTTAGTTAACGGCCTCTTGTAGCTTGTCCTCAAATGTAGATTTGCATTGTCCTCAATAATTGTATTTAAAAAGTAGGCATAAATATTTTATTTATTTCTTACAAACAAACAACACCATTTATTGCTTTGCGTTTCTGTAAGAAATTTAAAAAAACTGTAGGAAATGGGTCAAGGCGAGAATATGCGTAAAACGATCTCCAGAGAACATGACGATGAACATGAATTTCAATTGATATTAATTATCTTATTTTGTTTAACATTAATGAACTCTGTATTGGATACTCAAATCTGAAAGAGCCAATGCAATTTTTTCGAGGTCAAGGAAATCTCCCTGAAAAATTGTGTCTAGAACACGGAAGCTCATATTCTGTGCGGGCGAAATTTCAACGCTTAAATCATTGAATAGGCTACAATGCTTTCAATGGCAACAAGAACAGTAGTAGCCGTCGCTAACGCTGACAAAACACTTGCTTTCTGTCGCTGAAGTCGTGCAGGATCTATACAATATGATACAAAAAATCTTTAGTACCATGGGTACGCAACGGAAAGGAGCTAGAGGAATACTCAGCAAGTGATCATCAGATTCGCTCCCAACTATAATGAAGAGACATTGATGTTGCGATTTTCCCTTGAAAACTTACGTAAGGGACACTGAGTTTTGGAAGTCCGGCTACGGGTGGGAAACTGACAGCGAACAGTAGTATGACTATGCCTACCTATAGGTTCACTATGTCCTGGACGGTCATGGACGACCAAACAACAACGATGGGGCCTAAAGTACTGCAAATGATCGAAGCGCACATCCAGAAAAAGAAGAGAATCCCCAGGTTATGGCCTGTGAGTGTTTGAGACGCGCTGTTGAATCTAAATCAACAGTGAAATACCTGGACGCCCTGATGACGTGAAGATGAGTTATTGCCAAAAAATCAGGGTAACAGCTGATACGGCTGCAGCGCGTGTAACTACACTCACTCGCTTGATGGTCAACAAACAGGGGCCAACTAGATCAAGAAGGCGACTCTTAATGAGTGCTGTGCTCGGTTCTTTCTACACGGTTCTATGGGGCGACGATCTTCGAAAGGAGTTGCATCGAAAGCGCCTGGAACCGGTGCGGAGACAAGGAGCGTGCGAATAGCATGCGCAGTGCTGGAAATCGCAGGGACAATGTCCATCGCACTCTTTGCGAGAGTGCGCAGAAAGATTTACCTGCGCAAAACGAAAACAGAAGAGAACAACGCCCCCTCAGCGATTAGCAATAGTCCTGGCAACCGACAGACACAAGGGGAAGGTAGACTGCACGTCTGATTCTTGGTTTGAGACCTTGGCTCAGTAGATCAGATTGATTTCCACTTGACCCAGCTTTAAGCCGGCACGAATCTTTCCGGTCTTACCTGCACAAGATTGACAGATCACAGGTTCCTAACTGCATGTTTTATACAGGAGAGGTGAGTATCGCCTGTCACATATTCTTCTCTTGTAACTATGGAGTAAGCAGCGCTGTGTAATCTTCAGAAAAAATTTAGAGCTCAGAAAGATGGTCGAAGAAATGCTGAAAACCGTTGACAAATGAAATCACGTGACACAATAAGCTCGAACAGTGCTGACACTGAAAAAAGCTTTATTGGAGCGTTGGGATGCGTCGGGAATGGAGGGATCTCTTTTCCAGCACTTCCTTGCTTTCACTTTCTTCCCGCTGGAGGAGGGATTCCGATAATCTGAAGGCGCCTCTAGGCGAAGGAATACGAGGCTTAGCCCGAAGTAATGTG
Source organism: Stratiomys singularior (assembly GCA_954870665.1). NCBI lineage: Eukaryota > Metazoa > Arthropoda > Insecta > Diptera > Stratiomyidae > Stratiomys > Stratiomys singularior. The sequence continues at coordinate 105,429,789 of OX940880.1, forward strand.
TCAAATGGTTCTAGGGTAGAGGTTCTCAGGTTGACAGGGGTGATGTTAAGTGCTTTTTCCAAAAGCCTTGCGCATCTGGGAGTCCCACACTCAAAGCGTAAACAGCCTTCACCTTCATATCTCAATTTAAAAAATGTTCAAGTTACCGACGTCCTTCTTCAGTTTTCTTCTGCAGCTGAACTACGAGTCCGGATAGTACAAGTGATTTTTCAACATACACCCTCCGAACCAGGTATGTCCACGGTGAAACCATAGTGGAATACCCGCTTTTCAAACGCGCGGAGCCGGTGGAGGCACGCCATCCAGAATGTCTAGGAAGGTACTACTAGCAGATATAGAAATGTTGCAACTAGTCTAATAACTTTTCCCTTATAAGCGTCTTGACACAGAAGAGACAGAAGAAAGACTTGTCGCAGAAGAAAGAAGACTACCCAGATTCACTTTTTCATACCACCCACTGTGTTTGCTTTCGGCTTCCTCCTTAAGAGAAAGAACGTCTGACCCGACCGATACTGCCGACAAACAATCTCAAAACCCTCAAACATAGAGGATTGTTCATTGTTTCAGTTACAGAGGTGATGTAAATGCACACATACTAACAGGCACGTGTGGGGAAAATACATTGAAACGGATGAAGATTTCAAGAAACTACATAAAAATCTGAGGTTACAATGGGCGTCGCTTAAGACACTATTCTTGGCCTAGAACACCCAGAAGTTTATCGAATACGTATATTCAATATTCAAGCGTTAGATACTTTGATTGAGCGCTACACGCTCCGCTCAATAAGTTGTCCCGAAAATGGCTGACACGGTTGAAGGGGCGATGCAAATTGCATGTATCCGAGTAGGGCATGTAGGAGATTGCAGGTGTGATAACCATCGCTCTCGTTACTAGCAAACGTAGTAATATTTATTTCCCGTAAATATGAAGGCAATACGAAGGCGTAAATATGAAGAAGTCTTTCATTCTCGTCAAGAGAGACAACACACACTTAAGAATAGGCAAGAATCTTCGGTGAATGGATAATACAGAAGTCGTACGGCAAGGCTTATCAAAAGGATGCTGAGATTGTTCTATCTAAGTCAGTTTCTGAGCGAGCATGAATGTTTTAAATTTTTCCTGGATTAGATTAGTACGTCACTGTCAACTCAACTTGCATGATTTGTTTAAGAGAGGAAAAGAATGTCTGTCATACATTTTCTCGTGCAGGAAATATGAAAGACAACGTTACGTCCTGTCTTACGTTAAGTCTCTACGGACTGTCTGGTCGAGAATATGCCAAGTTCTTTAAACAAGTCGGACATTGTTCGGTATCTCAGGAGAGAGAGGTTCCTTCTTCTAGCAATTCCTTCCCAACCTTCCTACTGAGACAATGACCACTGGACTGTCTCAATGACCAGACTGCTTTAATACACACAAAAAAAATACGAAGCCTGGTCTGAAGTAATGTGTCAATCCGTTTCAGGTTATCAGGGAAGATTTGTAGTAGTCATTCGTGCAGCTTTGTGTGCATGGAAGTTCTAAGCTGCGAAAGTAAATAGGCTTTACCTATATACCCTAAAAAATTTGTTTTCTAACAAACTAACCCAAAATCCTGTAGCTAACCAAACGCGGTATTAGCTTAATACTTGACTCGAAATCTAAGCACTAAAAAAGTATAATCGCATACTTGAATAAAAGAAAAACCAGCAAGCAACGGCGTGGATTAAAGTTTATTCCTTTTACTCCTGCTTTACATTCCCTTACCATAAGATAAATCTAAATTGACAAGGCTTACATGAAGCTTTCTACAATCTACAAGGACTAATCAGATGATAGAAGTCAGAATACGGTAAAAAGACAAAGTAATCTAATGATGGCAATGATGTGTGTCGCTTGAGGCGCGCAAGTTATCGTAAGTACAAGCAGAAAAATGGAAAGAAGGAGTAAGGAAGTTGATAAGTCATCAGGTTGGGACCGTAAAACATAGCAAATAAACACCGACAACGAAAAAGAATTTTCACCTGTTGGGCTCCGTACGAAAAATATTGTGTTTGTATACTGTGGTGAAAGTAGTACGAACAAATATTGCACAGGCGCAGAATAGAATTAAACGAGGATGAATGACAAACTAGACTACTTACTGGGGCAGAGGAAAGTGAAGGTATACAATAGTAGTTGTGGTCAATATGTTTTCCTTATGAGCCTGGATTTGATCTCTCTACTCTCGTCAAAATGAGGAAAACATTATTTTATTGTTCAAAAGAATATACTCCAACTTCTTTACTATACCAGCGCTACAGTCTCGTTAAGCTTTCAGGAATATTAAAGGATAGTAAAAAGAATACTCAAGCTTGCAGCACTACATCTCACACTAAACTGCAATTCTATTATCCATCTTACCATGTATGTACTTCTTCCCTTAACGAGAACTTTACAACCAAGCCCTACGAAGGTCCTTAGAGCGATTCCACACTCCTCTGAGGGATTAAATTCAATCGATTTTTACATAACACGTTGAGTCCTCGACAAAACAACGATGTGCTGGTAAAATGTAAAAACTCCTATCATATGAGTATCCTTGGCTACATGTTTTGAGCATACGCCAATGCTTGTTGCTGCAATTCTGCCTCTCCTTCTCTTGTAATTAATCCCTGCATAAAGTCCCAATTAGGCACGTATTCTCATCATACCTATGCGACATTTTAAGCTCAACAGCCCCTCAACGTGCTGTGATTATACTTCTAAGCGTCCTGTGTTAGCAGATTTTACAAACATATTTGTTCATCTTGTCAAAGTAGACATTGGGGCTCCTTATTTGACATTATGTAAGCTTCTAACACTTTTCTAGAATTCAGTCAATTCAAATATAGTATCAGTTCAAACTGTAATACGAGCACACACATGCAAATATCTATCCGATTACAGAGAAATAATTTGGAAGGAATTAAATTCAATTAGAAGACGATACCAGGAGGATTATACACGAGTATGAAGTATAATTGATATAAACAATATCCATGGTAACTCAAAATCGGGTTTATTGTAGAGAGAAGAAAAAGGAAAGAAAGAGAGGAAGAAGAAGAGAGAGACAGACAAGGAAGGGTCGAAGGGAAAATACCGAATGTGTGAAGAGAAATTTAAATAAAATTCTCCTGTCCATTCAAACTTCGTGACCAAGCATTCTAAACATTTCAATATTATTTGAAATTCCGAAATACTTTGCCCAACATCAAATGGGAACAATTTATTGCTAATACTTAAGGAGTCTCTGTTATGAGTAAATTGGCTATGTATAAGAAATACTCTTTATAATAGGATTACGTTATCATCGTATCATATATATAATGGAGAAAAGTTTGAAGGACCTTATTTGAGAACGTTCAGTGTGTTGGGATGACTTCCATTATGATTTTTAAAGATAGATCCTTAGTGAATATGTTGAATAGCAAACGTGACTTTTAAGATATTTTATTATTAAAGTATCTTTAAATTCATGTGACTAGATAAAGCTGATCCTTCAGAGATAGGCTCAAGAGATAAAAACTTGATTCATGAATGATGTCACGTTTAGCGCAAAATAGGATGTGTAAGGTGGACAGAACAACGTAATAATCACAAGGATTCGAATCAAATTTACCGCAAACAGAATTCGCCTCGTTATTATTTGTAATCGTATAAGATTTCCTGTTGAATCGGATTTAAAGACACTTTTAACAATACATCTAAGTTTCAATAGCATATACGAGTACGGCGAACGTTTCTATTCTTCAATTTATCCTTGAGAACTATGCCTGAAACGGACTGTAACGCCATCGAATCCTTCTTGTTTGAATGAGACAAATATTACCCTAAAAGATTCTCTGGAATTATCGAAAAAGTAGAATAAATCCATTTAGTATTAGTATATAGAATCATTTAAAAATTAAATTTTTGTTCACAACGAATCGATAACAAACCCTTCATAACCCCTCCCCCCTCAAACCCCTTATTAGCAGTTTCCATCACCATCTATGGCGCGACATCCCATGCCGGTCTCTAAACTCTGAAAATCCCTAATGACCATTCTAGGCCTAGGTCCACGGTTTGTGGCATCTCCCACACATTTTTTATCAGCTTTGACTTCCTTAAATACAAATACCAAGGCTGTTTCTTCAGCTAATAAAGTTAGTGTCATAGTTATGGGTCATACCATAAGAATTTTCAGATTGTTTGGTTTTAAACGGAAAGAAGAGCTTGTATTCGTGGAATAGTAAATGCGTCTATTATTGGATGGAAAGTGACAACTGGATGTCCTTATAAGAAACCCAGTTGTTACTAGCCATCCAATAATAGACGCATTTCCTTTTCAACAGTAGCAAGCTACTTTTTTTCGTTTAAAATTAAATAGATTCAAGGAATATACATTCCAATAAAATGAAACTCTACAGTGCGGGTAATTTACTTAAACGCACTCAGAATTTCAAATTTCAAATGGGATTTTGACTCTTAAAAGTTGATTGTTTCATTAAAGGTTATATATGTTTCATTATAGGTTATATATGAAAATATAATATAGGTTATATATGAAAAATATTTCGTATTTGCGACGATTTCTTGCATAAGCTTTTGCGCTGTCGTTCCGTTTTGTTTCGTATTGAACATTTGTTGACATTAGTCCTCATTTTTTTCACTGCTCAATTAACTTGGACGCAGTTTAACTAGCAGTACAATAATTTACAAAATGTGGAAAACGTACAATTTATAATGGAAATTTAGATGAAAGCAAGTAAATTATGGAAATTCCAATTATGTGTCGTCCCTCCAAAAATCAATTCAAAAAAAATATACGGAGATGCTCGTCTCCGCTTTGATACCTTATCTTGATGATTTTTATGAACGACATATTATTTTTCTACAGGACAATATTACCGTCCAAACCGTGTTTCAAACCACACAAAGATATGATTTTCGACCAACAACATTCCTTCGATGCGGTGCCCGGCTTTAAGTTCAAACTTAAACCCTGTTGAAACGTCTGCGGTATGATATCACGACATATTTCTTTGATCGAAAGGCAATACAATACTGTTACTGAGCTTAGAAGAGACATATTTAAATGTTGGAATTAACTCCTCATGAGCCCAATGAAAAATTTCATTGAAAAAATGCACAACCCAATTATTAATTTAATTCTAGGGAACGGAGCGAAAACATAATATTGACGTCCCTAGTTATTTATTTCTATTTACTTTTAAGGTTTTATTACGAAGGTGGTCTGAACCGTTTCAAACTACAGCGTCAAGATGCCGGCACTCGTCAATCAAAGCTATTGAATGTAGTTGTACATCTTTTAACAGTTACTCACCAACGTTTCAACCATTTTGGAGCAGTTTTTAGTTGCAAGTCGTTTGGTTGAGTCGATGTGAGTTTTTTTTGTGTAGTTGAGTATAGAGCTGTTATTAAGTTTTTATTTTTGAAGGGCAGTATGCCCACCCAAATCAAAGTTAAGTTGGACTTGGGAGATCATGAAAATTTTTGAAAGGCAATACGCCTACACAAATCAAAGAATAGTTGGACTTGGTGTATCGGGACTCTGCACAATCATTTACCACAGTGAAGTTTTGGGCAGCTGACTTTAAACGTAAAATTTTTACGTTTTTTAGGAATTGTGCAAAAAGACCACAGCAAAAGAAAATCTTGTTTCACCAAGACAACGCACCGTCTCATACCACAGCGGTTGTCATGGCGAAAATTCACGAATTCTGGTTTGAACTGCTTGACCATCCGTCTTACTCACCAGATCTAGTCCCAAGGGACTTCTTTTTGTTCCCTTATCTAAGAAAAATAGAAAAATAAGGAAAAAAATTTGAGAAAAAATGTCTTGTATCATTGTTAGGTCGAAAACTTTTCAGACACCCTCGTATGATAATTATGTAAGGCGTCTAAGCAAATTGCGCACCCAATTTTTTAATTTTCTTGTACAGTATGAATAAATGTGTGCTTTTTGATTTAAATTGGAATGTTATTGAATTAATTGTGTCACTAAATAAGTGTTCTGAATGATGTTTTTCAATTTCATGCTTTTACCATACTTCTAACTAAAAAACTTGATGTACGTCTAAGCAAATTGCGTGCACTGTAGTAGCAGAGGTGAAGACAAAAACTGAAGATGCATAACCATCCTTTCGTTTTATCAAAGTTCTTAATCTAAAACGTAAGACGTAAATCACTCAATCGAGGACATACATATCCTCAATGTGAAGCCTCCAAAAATTAGCAAAGCACTCAATTGGAAAGAATAAACCTAAAATCAATAATTTCTGCTTAGGCACATACTCAAGCCATCTTATTGCTTATTATCACCATTAAATTAGGAGTTTTTTCTTCTTCTCTTTCTTTTCCAGCTTCATTTCGCGGCTGTTTTTTTTTGTATTTTTTCTCTTAGCCATCTCACATATCGATTCTTTACCATGGAAATAAAGTTCTTGTGCTTGCATGAATATTGAACAGATATCACAATAAATATGACACGAAGATAGACCACCCCTCAACATAAGATAGTATTCTATAAATGTCATTTAATGTTTTCTTTTCACGTTCCACGTAAAAAGAAGAAAAAAAAATTGAAAATTCTTTTTAACCAATAGGAACCGAAATACACCAATTAAGGACATACGAAGGAAAGCAAAAAAAAACGTAAGGTATCGTAAAAACCGTAATCCAATATTCAATAAAGTGAGTGAATGGACGTTTTTTTTTTGTTCCTTTCACTCACAATTTTTCCCATGGAAACTTATATGGCAGTTGTTAAGGACAATATACATAAGCACTGACTAACGAAAGCAACGAACTGTTACGTGGATCTATATTATTTTCCTTTTGCTCCTTTTCTTTTTGTCGAAAGTGAAAGTGTTCAATCACGGAAGTTTAAGCATGATGGCTGCGACAAAGTTTTGTGACTAGGCATAATGAAGTTTCTCCTAAAGCAATTTTCAAAATAATGTATCAGGTGTGAATTATGTTTGCAGAATATTTACTGAAAAGTTTTGTAATTACTAAGCAATTTTGGAGAATGTATGAGTGGGTTTCAAAGGCAAATTTATGCGTTAATTACCACAATGTTTATGGATCTACGTAAAGCAAGGACTCAAATATGGATTAAAGTTTATTGAGAACTGAATTAACACATAAAAATGATCAATTTGAAGCGTCAAATGCAACCACGAAAAGCTGTTGGAAATCAGTAACCAGTAAAGTATCTGCTACTTAGGTTAACAATTAAGGAAGTTGCTGTTTTGACATGTATATTAGCTACAACGAAGGCGAAACCTATATTGAGCGAGATATTTATAAGCCTAAACTTCTTGTAAGAATCCTTTTCTATTCAGCAACTTGTAAGAATCCTTTTTTTTAATGCTTTAACCCTATATTTCTTGCATGGGTCCTAATCATACATACAACGTCTAACATACCATAACAAATTGTTTATAACCTCATCTGCCACTTCTTTCCAGCTTAAGCATCAGACAAGATGACGAAAAAAGAAAGGCGGAAAAGAGTTCAAATGTCAAAGGAAGCTTAAAGGGAGCAGTGCAGATTCCCGAATCGCGAAAGAAAGCGACAAACGAGTCATGGACGCTAAAGGACGAACTTAGCTACTGCTACGGGACTACGACCATTCGTTGTATTGACGGGTGAAACACGGCTCTATCAAATGCGTTCTGACGGTAACGATCATGGTACTGTCAAAAGATAATACAGTTAGCCCAGGTTTCGAAAAAGCAAGATGCAGGCCTTACTTACACCAACACTGAAACCGGCAATTTCCAGGTTAATATATTGACCAAGCTGCAAGCATTCCAGAAAAAGGATTTTTTGAAAATCTTTGCAGCCAAGTCCTACGGGTGGGGTAACGAAACCGACATCGACTCATCTAGTTGTAAACTATATAACGGAGAAATTTGAGACATATCTTGACACTTGCGTCACTAAACTAAGAAACACCCTAGAAAAATACGGCGTGGTTCGTAAAAAATTGCTGAATATCGCGGCTTTGCACCATAAGGATATTTAAATATCAAACGGAGGCGCCGCAGAACTTCACTGTGACCCATCGATCGGTCGGTAATCGGTGACTTCGGCAAGAATCGGCAAGAAGACTTGCTCTCCACACAGAAAGAAGTCACCGATAATAGAACCGGGGGAGACACACTGGGAGCGTGAAAATATATCGTGAAAATGTCAGAGCGGATTTATTCAGAATGTTCGTTAGAGTTTTATCCAGTGACTGCCAAAATTCAGACGACGCAGTAAATGCATCCAAACTAAAAGATGGAAGAGCGCTATCTAAATCATCAATCAATCTAAATCATCAAATCAATCAATATCAGATAGATGCGGAGATCGATAAGCCAACGAGAAGTTGCACGGATTCAGTTCCAAGATATTGAAAATATTCGCTTTGATTAAGAAAAAATGCCATTATACATCGAAATGACATAAATTTAATGTCTCCCTTTCAAAATAGGACCTGCAACTTAACACGGTTATGTTCACAGAAATCGGTCCCTGAAGTATGCATCGTTGCCAACAAAACGATCTGTAATTCTTGCACTTTTTGAATATTTTTGGATATTTTGGATTTAGCGACTTCAAGTTTTATCGATAGTTTTATAGCAAGTTTTGTCTGAAGCGGCTCTGTAACCCTTCATATATCGTTGATTAAATATTTCAATTTGGAAGTGAGGTTGAATTATGAAAAAATGCCGCGCCATCATTAAGATCTACGCCAAGCAAGGAAAGTCAGTCGAAATCAAACTGAAAGAGAACGTTTACGAGGACTGTTTTCCGAGTAAAGCCATGGATTCACTGGAGGACGAACACGTGAAGATGGGTGCCGAGCATGCTCATGCCGCCTATATCCCAAAGTGTTGCTGCGCGTCTTTGGATCTCTGTCGTGAAGACAAGGATGGACTATTGAATAGAGTTCTTACTGGAGAACTTGGGTTCATCATCATGATCATAAGTCCAACAAGGGCACTTCAATATCCAAGAACGCTTTTGGGACTCAAAAGGAATCCTGTTGACAGATTACAAAGATAAAGGCGTCCCCAGAACCGGAGAATACAACGCTTCAAACATACAGAAGTTGAAAGAATGTATCAAAGAAAAAAGAAGAGAGAAAATTGAGCAAAGATGTCCTTCTACAAGAGAACGCGCCGATTCCCAAGTATTGTGTTACTTTGTCTGCCCTGCACACGCTAGGCTTCGATATTTTGGAACTTCCACCTTTCAGTCCTGACCTGACTCCCAGGGATTATTATCTGTTCGTGAAGCTGAATAAGAAATCCGTTGAAAGAAGGTTTCAAACGATGAAGCAGTTAAGGACGCAGCCTCACGATATTTTTCATCAAAGACAAACTTTGCACTTTCCGAAAAGAAGGTATTTTTGAAGGGATAAATAATAGATGATATTAAAACAGATCGTGATTATTCGTAGGGGAATTTCAATGTTTCCAATAAACAAAACGAAATCTTTTCGAAAGTTTTTCTATTGCATTATTCCAAAAAATTCTTGTAATTTGCGCAACCACTACAATAAATGTCCCTCGTGCCGTGCAAATAAAAGCAAACATACAATGCATTAAATGAAACTTGGTAGAAAATGATTTTAAAAAATCTGGATAGAGGCTGTAATTATCAGTGAACTCTGTATCACGGTGGATCATCCGTTGACACATCTAAGTTTTAAAGCTGTCATAGTTCACTGCTACACTTCATCGAATAACTTCAAACGGCAGTTAAAGTACAAACTCTGTTGTCAAGAGGCTAAGGTCTTCGGAATATCCAAGACAAATAAAAAGCATAGCAAGATCGACTCTCAAATATACAAGTGCGGTCCGATAAGTACTTCGCCTAATTGTCCGATGGCGCCACTATCGCAAGAGACCTATCGTATAGTACATTCTCGTAGACAGCTACTGTCAAAATGTCATCCGAATCCGACTTGTAGCTTTGTTTTGACCGCGTATGAAAGCGGGAGTGTCCGCGAATTTAAAAAAGCGGAGAAAGAGCAATGTCCTTCGGTGCTTGTTTTTGGAAAGGAAATCGCGCAGCCAAATCAGAGAGTGCTGTGTACTGTGACTCTGCTCCTGTGATGGCGACCGTAAAAAAATGGCTCAACGTAGTCCCTCGTCTGTTACTGATGAGCCGCACGCAGGTGTCTAAAAACAACTACCCCCGGGGGTAACGTAGTAAAAATTTACGGCATTGTATCGACAGACTGCCGATTGAAGATGCACGAATAGCTGAGGCAGTAGACACTGAGACAGTGGTCTTTGGAGATTCACGTGTGTCATATCCTGTATAAAATTCTGAGCATGAGAAAGTTGCCGGCGTGATGGGTGCCGCGTTTGCCCACATCGGACAACAAGCGCAACCGCGAGACCACTTGATAGCAATTTTTGCAACTCATAAGGGCAATCTGTAGAAATTTTTTCGTCGGTTTGTGACAATCGATGAAATATAGGTTCCCTGGTACACATCAGAGATCAAGGAAGAGTCAAAACAGTGAATTTCGTTCGGCGAACGTACTCCGAAGAAGGCGAAGACTGTTCTATCGGTCGGAAAGGTCGATTACTACCGTGTTGTGGGGTTCACAAGGTATAAGCTGCATCAATTACATGGGGAGAGACAAGAGACTTGTTTGTCTCAACTCTCAACTCTACAAAACTCAACTTGTATCTTTTTACACCTCCTTTAAAAATTTACTTCTTTGAAAAAAAAAGCGCGATCCCAAATCTGTTAAATATGAAATTTGTCAAATATGAATGGACTTCCATGACCACATATCCATCTTATTGAATTTTGAAAATTTAAATTTACGAAGGATACTACTATGAAAGTTCAGAAAATCAATTTGATTGGCATAGGTATTTGTGGGTTAATTTCTTTGATTTTAACATCTATTTTCGCATGAAAGGGGTCACCACCACGAAATAGACAAATTTTCGTAAATTGTGACTTCCACTATCAAACATCACATACAATTTGAAACACTTTAGAAAACAAATAAAGGATCTAAAGTTGAAGAATTTTCATCAATACCTTAGTAGCATTCTAAATACATTTTGAGAAAAGGATTTTACAAAGATTTCTTTTTCATTATTTCAGATATATTCAAGGTGCAAGCATGACACCAATAAGCGCTGATTCAATAAGTTCAATCACTGCAATCTCTAAAGAGTGTGAAAATAATTTTCGCGCAATCAGACGAGCTGCTGTACAAATAATTTGTAAATCTCTCTCTCGAAGTTCCTTAAAAGATGAAAATGCTTAGGGTGACAATTTTCTATCTCCGATTTGTATGTACACCATTACTAATACTCACAAAGATGACACTACCCAGGATTCGTTTGTTAGCAAATTATCATAGAATCTATCTAATAGTATACAAATAAAGACCAATCAACACGTGACGTTTAACACTTAACCCATCCTTGTTTACCTCGTAGTCATCCAAAAGTAGTATCTCCTGCTCCGACATGGCGTACAATAATTAAAAACTGTGTTAAATTTTATATTGTTCCAAAACTTCAATTCACTGGTTATTTTCTAAGGCACTCTGCAAAAACTATCACACGTTTACATCGCACTAAGAGCTCAACCATTAACCTACTCAAGAACAATCACCGATAAACGATCTAAACTGATCAGGACTAGCAAATAACTAACATCAAATCGTTCTCCGCACGTCGTAAAAGGATGCAAATTAGATTACCTATAAAATTCTCTTGATTTCTCGTTTCTATCTACATTTTCGCCTCCTGCTAGACCTCAAGAAATTTTGTATCTCTTTTCGAAGAGATACAAAAGTTGTAACTTCATCCCATACCGTCAATAAGATCATAGTTAGAGTCTCAACAATTTTAACTTGCCTTCAATTACTATACCACATGCTTATCTTTAAGAAAAAAAAAATAATATATAGAAACCTGTTCATCATAAAACGCTTTTAAGCTAGAAAAATATTCAAACGCATGTAGATATACTCGTTCTCGCATAGATTACAAAACGTACGAGCATGTAGAACGGATATGTGGAAAACAGTTTTGTTGGATATGTTAATGTATGCCGAAAACTTGATTTGCAAAAAGAAGACGATTCTCAAAGTGAAGGAGACTAGATATCAAAGTATACAAAAATTAAGAGTTGTCTTTTGCTTGACCTTGTCTTCCACGTCCAGCACGTGATCGATAAGATCTTAGTGAACAGAAAGCACACGCAGGCAGATCTTCACAAAAAAAGGATGTTCTTAAATTATTCTAAAGGGAATAGAATTTTCATACGGTTGTGCTGGAACAAGAATGTATTTTGCATGCAACAATAAAGTTTAGAAGCAATGCTGAACACGAGAACTCATGCATTGGTTGAGTTTGGGCTTCAAAACGTCTTATTTATCATCCATTCAATCCAAATTGTGATTTATTATCCAAGTAAAAACAGGACATCGTATGAAAATCAGCATATCCTTGAAAGCATACATACACAATGATTCTTCTCTTATCAGCAAAACGTCAACCTCCTCGCATAAAACACCATAAAGTATAAATCAATAACACAATCCTTTTTCTCGCTAATGTCCAAAAGGGAAAATATGTCAAGACAGCAGAGATCCTGACCATAACTCCTCTCGCCCCGGCTGATATCTAAATTTTAACATATTCATGTCTGCCTACATATGCCCAACGGAAAAATTTTAATTATCATCCTTAGAGTGTTTTTGCATGTCCAACAGGACATTTATCACGTCACCGCGGACATTTTATTTTATGTCAATGTCGCCATTAAAATCCGTGATGGAATGAGGTAGAAAGAGAAAATACGAACGAGCAAGGTAGAGGTACAACATAAAGGAAAATATTACAGTGCAAATTTAAATTATGAAAAATATGCTCACAAGATTTAATCGCTTGTAACGAAAGAAATGGAGCTATTGTGTGGTTATGTACCGAAAAACATGTCCTTGATAGGAAACATGCTCGAAAAATTTACTGACCCTATTCGAAATTTCAATTTAAGTTTTACTTTTTGGGGCCAGTCAAACAGCTTGGACTATTTTCAACAGCGTCCTGTTTTCATTTAATCTAGAGGAAAAGTAGATGAAGGATTGTATTTATTTTATAGTAGGAAGGATTGATGTCCTTGTAGCTATATTTTGACATCAGGTATGCAAAGTAAGTTAATAAAGTTTGTCAGAGTTGCTGAGAATTTTCCACCTTTAAATCGGAGTTCTTAACGTCTGTCCGTGTTTGAGATGTAATCAAAAAATATCTTCGATTAACTTATATCACTTTCTTGACGTTTGTTGACATTTGCAGCCATTTTGAATATTCAGTCCATCGATGCTTGCAATACTGCTGGTGTTTTGGGGAAAACGTTGCTTTCTTGCATAGAAAGTTAATGTTTCGAAATGCAAGTGTATTTATTTTAAATTCAAAAGTCGTTATTTACTGAGGATAGACAGCAAACAAAAAAGGAGACAAAAATTCATTATGAAAGTTTTAAGAGTTTTGTACATGAATACAATTACATTTTATGTATTTTCAAACCTTAAATAGACAACTGAATTGTTGACAGCGCGGCTTTATTCTAATATTTATCAAATTCCTAATTTGTTTCCAACACTTTCCTGTAAAGGCACACCAACGATGGCATAACGACGAAATGCGTCTTTAGTACATAAAAGAGAGACAAGAAACGATTAATATCGTTGGAAATACCAACAATAAAACCTTTTCAAAAAGAAACTGGCAGTAGGGGCAAGTAAGGATATTCAATGTACACCGATGAAAACGGTCATTGATGAAAACAATCTATCTAACGGTAAGTATTGTCAAATCGAAATTGGCTCATTTACGGGCCAGTACTCCTTATGTGAAAATTTTCTTGTTTCGACCGGAACTATCCTCTTCGAAGAACCAGGATCATTCGTCTCTTAAAGCCACATGTTTTCCATTTTCCATTTTCAATAATATAAGGTTCGATCTCCAGCAACATTTTGAAGAAATATCTCCGTACGAAGCGAGGTTCACTGCCATACTGCGAAAGCCAATATACAAAAGACAAAAGACTTTCTGAAAATTTGACCAAATTTCCTCGGAAACTCACTGAATCTGAACTCCATCACAATTTCATGGCTCATAATAAAGGATCCACTGAAACAGAGCATCAACCATTAACCAAGAGCAATAATCTATTGGAATCATATAAAGTTTACCAGTAGGGAAGCCAGAGCCTTCAACGATTGTTGCCTAGCCTAGCTTTGGACGCCTTGGGCCTAGTACTTTTTGGCAAGACGTCATCAAAATGTGTCAAAATCTGTTCGTCTTCGTATCGCTCATTCAATAGAGAATATTGCAACTGTATTCGAGCCTCTCTGCACATGTTCTTTCCCTTTTCAAGACCTTCGCAGGATGTCAGGCTTTCTTAGATGATTTGGCCGACTCATCTCAAATCGTATGATTCATTATGATTCGTGCCGAGCTTTTGCGAAGTTTGCTTTGGATCAGTTACTAACCATTTTTTTCTGAAACATAAAACATTCAGGAAAAATTTGTCTTTTCGGATGAAGCGCATTTTTGGATCAATGCAAAGCTGCTGGACTTGGACAGAGAAAATCCCTCAATTGATTCAGGGAACGCACCAACTGCAACCAAATCAAATATTTTCAACATTCATTCGAATCACCACTCGTTCCCATGGGATTGAGATTTTTGATATTGTACAACAATAAAGAAAGGGTATTTTGCTCCTGAAAAACTCAGTTGAAAAACTAACATCTCGCTGCTTCTTCGCCAAAAAAAAGAGACCAAACCTTATGTGGAAGTACGAAGACACTAATTCATGTTGTGTCGAGTATTTTTTTGGTTTCATAAGCGTATACCATCACTGCAAAATCCTTTTTGTGAACAAGCAAATAATTCTCTCATGCGAAAGCATAAGAACTTATAGTGAACTTCTACGGCTTATGTTTTCAAATCAAGTCAAAATCGGATGATAATGTCGAAAATAAGGACAGGGAAATTTTGGAAGCTATGAGAACATTGGTTCAAGAATTTTGAAAAAGTTGGACAGAAGAATAATTTCATAACAGATTTGGCATTACTTCACGTGATTCGGTATTGATTTAGAGCAAATTGAACTAGACAATCCTACTATGTCAGCGTTGTTGAGGAACGTCACATTAAAGCCGAGATGAAAGGAGGTAATTAGTCCCATTAACTCCAGTGACAATTATTTCGATTCCTCTGGTGACAATTGGGTAATTTTTCTGACAAATCTATTTTATTCCTCTGGCTCTTTTTTTAACATCTTTTTATAGAAAAACCATCTCTTATAATGTGTCCATGGTCAGTCAAAACACAACTGCGCTCAGAGACATCGACATCTTTGTCTGTTGCTTAAACTTTCTTTTATAGGTAGCTGAAATTAGGTTGTTTGTGAATGAATGCAAAGAATTAAAAAAGACATAAGATAAACAGAAAATATTTTGAAAAATTAGAGGACAGAGCTGCGGACGCCTCTTTATAAACATACTGATCCACTCGACCATCGATCCGTACAAGAAGATCGACTGGAATGCCAGACACACCATACCATGAAGTTTTATCCACTATTACACTCACACTACAATTACACTTTTCCGGAGCGCTATTGATGTTTTCCATGCTCTCAGATGAATCGCCATCGGGATTTTATTCCCTTTTTTCTTCAAATAATCTTCTCCTTTTCTGATTAAACTTTAGTATTGAAATAGATATTTAAATAAAAACTTTAACCTTAGAACATTTTAATCGTTGCAACCTTACAGGTGAAACGAAATTTTCTTGAAAATCAGATTTCAGATCAAAATTGTTGATCTGCAATAAATTTTGCAACGCATCACGTTTGCAACGATGTAAACTTCAGACACCTCCCTATTGATGGCAGCCAATCATTGCATTTGTGATCTTTCTTATTTATACACCAGGATGGTTTGTGGTTAATTGTGGTTGTGGTTTCATGGCATTCCGGCAGTTAGACTCAGTTAGTAACTCTACCAGTAGTTAATACCATTTTAAATGGTGTTTTTTGGTGGTATAGAACTTCAAGTTGGCAACACCTTTTAATGCTTCGTAGGATGTGTCAGCTGTCATGCGTTTTATGGTTAATTTTGGATTCCCATTTTATCTTAATTAAATTGACGACGAAACAAAGCCTATAAATTGTACAGCTTTATTTAGAAAAAAAAAACGTTTTTGTTCGAGAAACTCATCATACGTAGCTTTCCATCACCACAATTGGTTGGTTAAGGAAACTATATCAGCTGTAGATCGTAATATTCATGAAAGCCAAAGTAGGTTCATTTGATCGTGCGCAACAATTAAATCTTTTCCCATACACATTCTGGAAGATTTTCGGAAAGGATCTTGGTTTACAAGTTTACAAAATCCAACTCGTGCAGGAATTGAAGCCAAACGACCATCGGGCATGCGGTAGATTGGGGTATGTGCTCAAGAAACAATTGCTGCGGATTCGTGCAGAGGATTTCATGACATTTTGTTTAGCGATGAGACTCATCTCTGGTTGAATGTTTTTGTTGAACGGTTTTCCAAAGTAGTGGATGTAGTAGAAGTCAGTAGATGTGCCCTTCATTTTCATCGCCTGAAGGAAGTAATCAATCAGTTAAATTCCCTCGCTATATCGAAAATAGTATCCATGATCTTATACATCGCCTTTTTCACTTTGTTGATTTTTTTTCCTTTTTCTCACCAAAGGAATTTCTCAATGTCTTTAGTGACCTCACTCATTTTTACATTCTCTTACTCTTGCTTGTACTCTGGATCGTATTCAGGCTTCACTAATGGTCACAATACAGTTCTAAACGTAATGAAATTCACCCTGACGCAATTCCAAAAAGGTTTTGGTTTTGTCGAACAAAGTTCATGGAGTTTACCCTGACACAACTCAAAAAAGGTTTTCTTTGTATTTGACAAACACCGATGATTGCCATGCAATCATCGGTGGCGAGCATTCGCGGCACCCATCGCGCGCTATTTTTTTTAAATATGTAAATGGTCATGATAAATCCTTCCTAGTTATTTTTCGCGCATCTGTAGTTGTTTTGCTATGAAAATTTGATTACTCGAACGGCTAAAATTTTCGAAATTTCAGTCACTTTCTTCGGTCACGACGCTCACTGAAGGACTGATGCAGGACATTCCCTATTGAATCTATTTTTCTTGATGAAAAAGCTGAATCCATTTTTTAAGGTCGTGCAAAAAAGAATCCTTGAAATCTCGGTGTCTGAAGTTTGCATCATTGCAAACGCAACGCTCTTCAATTATTCCAACGTATTTTTGATAATTTGCCTTAAAATTTTGGGGAATTATACTCGCATTTTTCAATTATTGGCACTCTACTAGGTTTTCATTTCAGTTTAATCTACTACAGAGAACAAATGGTGGAAAAATTTGACGTTGCGTTTGCAACGGTGCAAACTTCAGACACCCTGAATTTTCACCTTTTTGGCTTGGGGCATTTAGAAATAGTCGATAAAATATCAGAAAACTGCGTTATGGCTTATTCAAAAGAAAATTTCGGTGTGTTATGGTGATGTTAACATTAGATACATGAAATACTACAATCCTTGCAGAGTTCTTAGCTTCACGACAGTTAGAAAATGCTTTTAGATGATCATTAGCAGGAAAAAATCTTTACTCCTTTCCCTGTTACAGACAACATAAAAAGTAACAACTGATAATTTCTGCTACACCTTTACCTTATCGGGATTCAAGGCAGTTTAGGCTTTACATAGTGTGCACAGTTTGTGTGCAATGCAACTTTTGTCCTATATAAATCCGAGCACCCAATCCTCACAGTTTTTTGACTTTTCTATCCTGCTACACCGAATGTAATGACGAAAAATTATTCATGAAGAAATCCCTAATAAATTTCCGTCCAAACAACCGTACAATTCACCTCCGAGTGTTCAGAACACCAGATTGAACATTCACGTCCATCAAAATCCATTTGCTTTTCTACAATCCTTTTAATATTCTATTAAGGAATCTCAGTCCATAATTAAACATATACATTCCGAACTACTGACCATACCAAACCGATGTTACTAAGTTTCCAAATTTCAACGTGTAAATGTGACGTTCTACCTAGACTACTTTTCATGCTATCCTTATTTGATCATTCATAATTCAGGACACAGTAAAAGCACCCTTTCACAACAAAAAGGCCGAAAAAAAATTCCGACAAACATCAATCTATTTCCTTAATACAAACTACCTCAAGTTCCACCTCCAAATAATGGACCCAACATTTCTTGCTCGGCAAATACGATTGCAAAAAAAACCCTTAAAAAGATTACCCACATTTTCCTTTTGACCTTTCTACCCCGAAATACCCACCTCCTCTCTCCACCCTCTTCAACGAACTAAAAAAAATACTAACGCGGCCTTTCCGGGTAAATAGAGATTGGGACTTGTTGAATAGAAAAAACGGAGTGAGAAAAAATCCATATTCAACGTAAAATCCTTTTTTCCTGGCATCACACGTTTTGTAGACTGGAAAAACAAACTCATACAAACAAGAATATGGTAGGATAGTAACGTAATGACGATGAAGATAGTCAAGTGGTAGTGTAGAGAATCCAGCGGAAGGAAAAAAGTAGAAAACTGAAAATTAAATGAATGAGCGAACTACTTAACACAGTGTCGACCTTCCTTCAACACCTGACATTCCGACGTTTGTCTCTAAATCCACATTCGGCATTTAAACATGTGCACCCTCTTAAGCTCGCTATGGGACAAGGAAGAAAAGAACTTACCGTGGCCAATGCGAACAGTCCACATCATATATGTTTGTGCACTCATATGGTAGCGGTACCAACATTAGAATTGGGTTACGTTGCCTGCAACCCAACTGCCATGGAAATATCATATTCCCATAAAAATTCACTTGGCCTGGCATGTGACATGGAAGCCAATTAGAAACGTTGACCAGCGGGCGACAGGTAACACGTTCGATAAAAGGGATGTAAATGAATACCATGGGAAAATTGTCAACTGGCATAGGCAAATTTTACTCGATTAAACTTGGTCCTTTTCCAGCCAATCCCTTTTGTGTACACAAAGAGCAGTCATTGTTGGAACTGCAAACGAACGGAGACACGGCTGAAATTTGCAGCATGTCGTGTCCAGCAGAATCGTAGCAATATGATGTATCGATCCATATCTTGGACATAACGTATGCTCCCCTGCGGCGCTCAAAGATAAAAAGGGAACATCAGCAAGTTCAAAAGCATCTTAGATGGCCGATGCTCGATTCTGTTTGTGCTCGGTCATTGTATCTGAAGTCCAAACGCGGTGACGAGGTGTGATAAATCAAGTTTTTATCCGCAACGATTTCGAGACCAGCTCGAACTCCAGAGTAAGGCGCAACCTGAAGGTATCAGCAGGTCGCAGCGTTCTTGCCTTGTTCTTTTCGTTCGCTTCAATTCAACCTAGCAGCTTTGTCGACATGGATGGACATCTTAGAAGGGGGCCGGCCATTAAAATGGGATACTTAATGTTCTTGCTTGACTAGTTACCGATTGGCATTCCTTGTCGGTTTTTTGAAAAGTATTTGATTGAGGTTTGCTCAGACTTATTTTGTTGGTAAGCCGATAAAAGCTTTGGGGAGGAATCGCTGTACTTCGTGAGTCATTGTTGTGTCGGGTATCGAAGGATATAATCTAAATAAGGCACAAACTTATGTAACAGCGTTTGAAATGTTGAACTTTCAATGAAGTAATTAAAAATTTTCCGTGGCTTTAACTTACCAACATGAAACTATCGTCGCCACCGGCTGCTTCGAACGATTTGGACTTGCCGTCCAGTGTTTTCTCCGGTGTACGTCCAATCACTCCTGCGCTACCTCCTCCGTTCACACCACCGCCACCTCCTTCCTCGTTCTCGTCCTGGTCGTCCTCTACGCCGCTTCCATAGTTTCGATCGACATCTTGAGGCAATTTCTCATACTTGCGATTGTTTGTTTTCATATTTGCCACCATTAATGCCTACACCGGGAGCTGCTAAGAGTCCCACTTTTCGTTTCGTATACAAATCAAGGAGTCTCGTCGTGTCGGAACGTTGTCCCCTGCCGGGCTACAGGAAAATATCAAAAACTTCCCTTCAAAAGCATCTGCAAATCTGTCTGTGAGTCACTTGGATCGTAAACGAAAAGGAGCTAATCAGCTCAATCCTTCCGCGACAAAACACTTTAAATTATAAATCTGCAATTGCTTTACAAGTCGTCGCACTCGCACTATGCAAAAGTTTCTGCTTGCAACCACCCGAGAAAATTGTTTCCCGTTCAAAAGCGCTAACAAGAAAAGTTTCGCACTATGCGGATGCAGATCCTCCTCGAAACCACCCTGCACCCTGCACTTATGCAAATGCAAAAATGAATCTTTAACCCCGTCGTATTCCACAAGGCTACAAATCCCCTACGTTAGCCGTAACTGATGTAGCCAATTTTCTTTAACACTCTCGATGTCCTTTCCGTCGGGAAACACGGTCAAGTTCTGCACTGCATAAAATTTTAATTCAACACTTTGCTAGCGCAACAAGCCACTGACCAAATGCATATGGACAACCATCCACAGTAATTTCCACTTTCACACTGAAAATTTTCCAGCCGGAACACCGAATAATTTTAACTCAATAAACAATCACTCTCCGTTTCCTACGCCCGGCAATTTTCTTCAGCCAATAATTGCATTTGACGTTTTTCTTTTCACTTTACACTGAATTCTAGCAACAATTATCGTCAAATTGACACAATATGTTAAGGTTTATTTCAATTTGATGTTGTTGTTGGGTTTCTAATTGTTTGCCAAGCAAACGATATACTTATCAGTCATCACTGGGGAAAAGTAAAATTCTAAGAAATTGCAAACAATGACGAGAGAGCATCCTCACCGCATCGCGACGCACCAACATTCTGACCTCACGAGTTTTGCCAAATGATTTTTCCCGAACATTTGTTTGAATCGACGAACGTAGCAGCGGAGCCATCGTGTGCTGTACTAGAATCGAAACGGCGCTCATAAAATTTCCAAGAAGTTGTCAAAACGCTTGGCGGCATTTTTAAATAATGAGCATGGACGTTATTTTCAGCTGTACATTGTGTTCATACAGGAAAATTGATCGCAGGAAACATATAAAAAAGATAAATAATGTTAACAAAAATTAATAACAACATGACAGGGCGGTTTTAAATCACTAAAAATAATTATATGAACGGTAATTGGCAGACAAAATTAGCGAATTATATCTTGTAACGCGTCAAAATAGTGCAAAAATGAGGACTTCAGATTCAAGAATTTACATATTTTGAGGTAAGGTCATGAGATGGTGGCTTTTTAGTTTGTCCTGAAATCTCAAAGGCGATAAAAATATGAGGAGCGTGACTCCTGGGAGGATTTACAATGTGTAGTATGAATGGTAGAAACATTTTAAGACTAGAAGAAAACTTTTTTTGCCGATTCCGAACTTAGCGGCGGAGTAAGATTAGCTAGAATTTATACAAGAGTGACCAGCTATACTCATAACACGTAATTCTATGTCAATTAAATTCTATGTTTGTATATTTGTTCATTGCCATAAAAAGGACAAAAAATAACAAAATTATAATCATTTAAATATTTAATATAAAAACATTCTTGGCAACGTGGACCTGTCTATTAAGAAACAAAGGATAGAGTTTGTAAAAGTAGATCTCAGAAATGAGATCTGAATATGGTTAAGGAGTGCAGATTGCATAGAGAATTGAAAGTCTTAAAAGATTTGCATAGAGGATCATTACCGCCATGAGTCGTGTGAGTTGTTCTGCGGCTAGCAGGTGCGAATGGCTAGTAGAATGAAAGAAATGGTACATTTATGACACTTCCATGAACGTTAAAGGTAAAACAACAAAAAACAAAGTAATTAAGATGCCAGTAAAGGTTTAAAGTCTGAAATCTTCGTTGATATGATAGCAGATCTAAAAATATCCTCGGGTTGTCTAAAGATCTTAAATCAAAAAGGATAAATTGCTTTTGTACAGACGCAGTTCTGTCGACGAGGATTTTGAAACTGGGATGCCCAGTGATGCCAGTAAATTTCAAAACAGCGCCTACTAATGTAAGGTATAAGGTCTTTGACGGTCATATGATTTGGAATTCCTTAGATCAGCATTTGATAAAGCCAAGCCTTTACTAAGCACCTTCTGCAAATTAAAATGCAAATTAAAACTTGCTTGTAGGAAACGAAATGAAAGTCAGGTTGACCGAGCCGAAATATAGGGGTCAACGAATGATCATAGTAGACGTCACAGAAAGGGAAGCAGAACAGCTTTGAAAGAAGCTCTCCGATAAGAAAAGTGCCTTGGATACAGGACCGCAGAGGCATGTAATCGAACTGACAGAAGCTCTTTGTGCTACAATTGCGGCAAGTAAGAGCATTAAGGGAAGGAATGCACAGAAAAGGCATACGGTGTTCTTTGCTAGGAGTTGAAACTGAGACCAGATGACTTGAAACACATCCCAGTTACAGAGAAGGGACGGATCCTCCCAGAAGCGCAAACTATGGCCAAAGCGCTTCTGCAATGATTTGTATCCTTCAAATGAATCCACATCGAAGCACAATCACGCAAGATCTGCTCGAACAGTTTACGAGAGACAGGCAAGCCGATTTGATCCTGCTGAGCGAGTAACATCACACCAGAAGTTCACGAACATAGTTTCCTGGCAAATCCGCTACAGCCACCATTTGGGTTCGGAACAGTGCTCACTTTCAAATGCATGTCCAGGGGCGAGGAGATGGTTTCGTTTAGGTTTGGTGGTCAAGAACTACTCTCTTTAGTGTATACCTAATGCCGAAGAATCGTTGTCATCTTTTCAGCTTAGGCTCAATGCTTTGGAGGACGCTATTTCGAGGAATCGAACGCCTCAATCAAATGCTCGGGGCAAACAGGTCCTGGACATGGCAGTCAGGACTTGGCTAGCTGTATTGAACCCAGGCCACATCCCTACTTTCCGTCGATGAGGCTGTGTTGGAACCATTTCTGATGTGACATTCCATTCGGAGGTTTGATTACTCGGCAAGCGATCATCAGCACATAGCACTGGAAATCCACGACGGTGCTTCCCGAAGACCATGCGCTGAGTCTTCTGTGCTCCGGTGGAATACTGAGAAAGCGGATACTGAGAAGTTTTTGAAGTTCCAATGATACGATTACCACTGAAGGAAGCTACGCTGGAAAGCCGAGGACCTGCGGCAAAAGCAAACTCAACTAGGAGAATCATTAAGTCCCCCTGCAAGTGTTCCATGCTCCAAGAAGACCCCGGCACGCCAAGCCCCGAGTATACTTGTAGTCATCTGATATTACCGAAAAGCGAAGGGAATGCCTCAAACTACGACAAAAGGCTCAGATAACGGATCTGGGAAGAGGCCTGTACCCGATCAGCAGCTTTTAACTCAACTCAGCAACAGAAGCAAGGCCAGTCGTTGACAAAACCTGGTGGACGTCATGAACAGGGATCCAATGGGGCCTGGGCTACAAAATAGTGATGCGGAAGGTCAGTGCTCAAAAGTCGCTACACTCATGAGGCAGAAAAGATGGACGGAATTGTGCGAGCTCGTTTCTCTGCCGACCCCGCAATCGTTGAGGTCATCCACGAATACCAATGAAAATTTCACTTTTCACGAAGATAGAATTGGAGAAAGCAATACTCTCTATGAAGGAAAGAAGGGCTCTAAGACCAGATGCAAAAGTGAACCAGATGACTTTTGCACTGACCTGCTCCTCAGCATGTTCAACTTATGATTGCACGAATGGGTGTTACCAGAGTGCGGGAAGGTGGTGAGACTAGTGCTTATAAGTAAGATGAAAGGGAATCCGGAGTCGCCAGCTGCATACAATCCACTGTGTATACTAGAACAGCCGGCAATTTTTTGAAAAATTCATCTGGGGAAGACTCGCTGACGTGATTCGTGCTGCCGGGGACCAATCTTTAAGGCAATATGGCTTCAGAGCAGGTTGCTCCACCATCGATTCAATGGGAGAAGTGGCGGTCGAACGTGCGGAAGTACACAGCATTTCCACACGATTTGTTATTCTGTTGGTTACTCTGGATGTCCGAGCATTCAACTGCGCTATATCGGTGGATATTTTCGAAGTGCTGGAAAACCATTTTCAAGTACTAGTATATCGGGTACTGATTCTGAGGCAGCCTACTCTACGATTCGAAAGAAGGTAGCCAAAAGACGATACATACTTTAGGTGTCGCTCAGGGTTCCATCCTCTGCCCGGACTTTTGGAACATATCCTATGACAGACTCCTACGGTTTGAACTGATGAATGAGTCACATTTGATCGGCTATGCGGACAAAGTCGCTCTTCGTACAGTCGACCATGCACAACTTAGACTAAATGTGCTAATGCGGTGACTAAGGGACCTGATGATCGCTCACGGGTTCAGACTCGTCCTGGTAAAAACCGTATTGGGCGTCCTGACTAAAAAGATAATCAACAGAGTAAGGCCTACCAGTTTTGTGTAGCGCTGACCAAATAAAATACAGCAGGAAAATATCTATGCGTTCTGATACACAAGGATGAGTTTTCGGGAAATCGTTTTGAGGATGAGGAAAAACTCAGAGAAATAAAAATACAGGATATCCGAAATTGGACCATGTTTGTGGATATCAGAAATCTTGGACCTCTGCGCTTGCAACTAAGTGAGCCACAATTAGTGGTGTCTCTAGTCAGAATAACTAGAACTCTTTCTACCTACTTTGTAACGTAGGCAATATAGCATTAGGAAAATGCTTGGAATAGTTTTGTTTTAAACCGCAAAGTAATTTTTCAGGGATTGGTGTCAACATTTTAATGCACCAAATCAAACTTCATTTTGTCGTCCCGAATAAATTACGTTTAACTAAAATCATATTAATATTGACCAACAAATTGGCTTATGCAATTCAAACAAAGGTTGGATTATAGTAAGGAGATGGGCTGGTCCCACTGCTGATTATTAAAGCTCTGCAATATGTAACAACGAAACTAACATAAATGAATAACAAAGGGACGCAGCTCTGTAAATCGAATCAAATTGTAACCTGCGCAGATGTAGCACCAAATTGTATCTCTACATCTCCTGAGATATTTGGTTTATCATGCATTAAGCAGCAAATCAGGTGTAGGTATGAATAAGCATGACAAAACAAAATGCACGATCCCGAAGTGAGAACTATACAAAACTGGGCAATATTTTGTTGAATAGTTGAAGAGCGAAAACATCGTCGAATATATGTATTTGAAAGGCAAATTAATGAAATACGGCAATATTTTGAATTTTTTGTTTTGCCGATCCAAGTATGCTCAAGGAATCCTCACAGGATTTTGGTCACTGGTTCAATTGTTTAAACGAATACGAAACAAGAATGTGTGTTTAATTTAGGTGAACAATCACAGCGTAATGAGTTTGGACTGATTCAGCTTAGGGCGTAGTCATGAGTCATGAACAGAGCAAACGAATAGTCAATTACACACTAGTGTTAAAACGGACAAAAGTGTCTCAACTGGGACAATGAGTCAATATGACAAATCCTCCGAAACATGTAATAACAACCACGATGTTCTCCTTTCTAATTCCTTATAATTATAGATTGGTTCGAAATATACCACAGAAAATCAACACCTTGTTATTCTTCGCTGTGAAATTAAAGTTTTTCGACCAATCATTCGTAGGCTGTTGACGCAATAGATATACCCACAGGCAAACGCTAAGAAAAACTTTGGAAAAAAAAAATTAGAAGCACTGTTGCTTTGTTGCCGCAGACTATTACGTTGTTGAAGTCAACATTCATTTTTTTTTGAGGTATCTACAATTGTTTTTCGAGAATAAGTGGAAAGAAACATCTTCTTGTATGCAGACGGGGAGTTAAGTGTATATAACTGAACGATACAAAATTATATTGAGAGATACAAAGCAGACCGAGAAGGATATTTAAGAAAAAATAAAGCCAGCTTTAAATTAATCAAGAACACTGGGAAAAGCGTAGTTTCGATTCGCAAGTTTAAATTCCAAGGAAACTATATCAAAAAATTGAAATTCAATCTAATCAATCGAGGGAGTTTTGTATAGAGGAGCAAACTTCTCAGCTTGTATAGCAGATTGACCACTTCTAGAGAAGAATTCTTCCCATTTTTCATATGTGTAGAGCTAATCTTCAAGGCTCAACATTTTTTCGGAGCCATTGCAATAGTTTTGTTAGATTTTATGGTGCAACTTGGGCTGATTCATGTTAGCAAAAAGTGAAATCATGAAATTCAAAAGTGTAGACGGAAAGTCAATGGATCTTAGTTAAGATTTAATAAATAAATTATTCCTTATTAATTATATACTGAAGTGCAGAAAAATAGAAACGAAATAAGACAAAACTACACATTTTTTCTTGTGTCCTAGAAAAGTGTTGTGCAAAGCATTTGAACGTTTCGATTTCTATAGGTTTTAGTCGCAAGAGGAAGGAAAGAAGGGCGTCCTTGTCCTAGTTATAAAACGTGCTGGTAATAACAGTTTATTTTCTTTAAAAACAAAACCAGGAATTAGTGGGATTTTAAAAAGTGTTCCCTTACTTAGAAGTATCCGTAGTGGTAGCATACACTGCTTGAAACTTTTTATTTTGTAATCAGATATCGAACTTTGAATGTAATTCACTAATTCAATTACATTGCGTTGCTTGCGTTTGTGCTTTATTCATTTATTTGAATTTTCTTTTAAAACCTCTACAAATTTATCTCACACACATTTTGAATTTACAACTATTCAAATCAGGGGACTCCCCCATGTCAAGTAATTTTGAATTAATTTACCAGAATTTTGTAACAACTTGGAATTCTATTTTCCTTCCAAGCTTTTCCACTGAAATTCTGACTGAACAGCTGTCAACCAATGTAACTTGACGTTTAAACGTGCAGTCCTAAACAAAACGCCGGAATGGTGGAAATTTCGGCAACATCTCAAATTCTGCGAATCTCACCCAAAGTGGATGATCTGTTACCCAATAAAAAGTTAAAATGTCCGGAAGCTGATTGTTCCAGTGTATTTAACAACACATCAAACTTACAAATGCATCTCGAACGACATCATCGCATCGAATCAACCAACGCTAATAACACTACCCATCTGGGAATCCCCGAAAAGTGGTACTTTTGCCCGATTGAAGGATGTCCATATTTCGATACGGGTGAGGATACAAATAAACATTTTGGTTGCTTGCGATACGTTCGTCAACATTATCAGAAAGTGCATGCGGCCAAGCTGTATCAATGTGACCAGTGTGGAAAAACATTTGGAACGGAGGGAATGCGCATACGGCACGAGAATACTTGCGGACAAATTTATAAATGTGACCAATGTGGTTGGTATTATCATAGTCGGGAGACTCTGTTAACACATGCCCGGCGTAAAAAACATATAATTGACTTGGAAAAATCAAAGAGTAACACAACACCACTAAAGCGGACACCACCCAGCAGCGAGACTGTAATTATAGGGACACAAACTACAACCCCTATACAAATTTTGGTGAAACTTTCGAATCAAACACAAGACCAAGGTGTCCAGACTGATCCTGTTGAAATAAAAGAGGAGCAGCAGCGCAGGAAACGTGGAAATGGTGCATCCAAACAGCCAGCAAGGACCGGAAAGAAGCTGAAAAGTGCTCCGAGTGGTACGCGCCCACGTTCAAAGATGAATCAGAATCTCCAAAACGAGCAATCATCATCATCGAATACTCCATCTGAGAATATAGCCAGGATAAACTATGTCGATGAGGCAGGCATTGCGGACAATTGCTTAAATACTTGTTTGGAACAATTGGTCAACTCGCCCGGTAGCCTGTGCGACATTGAAACGCAAACAGAAAAATTTACCAGTACAATCCTCGATCAGATGCTTTATTCCCACATGCATACACAAACGTGCGATGAATTCCTATCCGAGCTAGGACTCGCCGATATTCAAACTCAAACAAGTTTGCCCAGCATTAAGGACGAGTCGGTAGATGTTCATATGGGATCAGGACGAAATGGCTATGGAATGACTAGTTCAGGAGCGCATGATGAAATGTTGGTGTCGACCGAAACCCAAACAAGCTTTACTCAATGTTTGTTGGAATATAATGAGACTGGAACGAATAGTAACGGTATAACGCAACATACACAGACTTGTGAAACGCTCTTGGAAGGATTATTTGGTGGTCAGGAGAACGACTTGATTGGAAATTTTCAGTCGACTTACACGCAAACATGATGGTTCGACAAGTTCTGAAAACGTTGAAAGGACACGATGCGAACGGATTAAGCAGAGCCAATTGATAAGACTAGTAAAAAGAGTATAAAATAGGATGGAGAAATGCTGCAACAGTCGACTGTGCTACATATTGCACGATAGTAGAGAGAAAAGCTTCGAATAATTCACATTACTGCTAAAAATTTTCCAAGTATTATATCGGTTAGTTTCTTCTATAATGTTGTGAACAATGCTTTAAGGTTGCTTATTGTATTTAAGGGAATAAATTTAAAACTGGTTAACCATTTGGATGATCCATGAAATCGTTGTTTTTACTTACACAGACAATTTTTATTTTAGACCGACATGCTAAAGGGCTGACTTTTGCAGTTCAAGGCAATGTTTTCCCACTCCCTTTGATTTGACTAAGGAAAAGCATACTCATCGGTCATTCATTTGACAACACTAATCAAAGAGTCAATTCTTTAAATTTCATATTAACGAATTCCGTCACAAACATCACCATTTTCTCTCAAAGTATTTGTCATTTCGTTGTCAAGTGTAAACAACACGCATTTTTTAGACTCTATGTCAACTTTTGTGCCAACGAAACAACTTTTGCGAGTAGTGCTTCTTTTTTGCCTCAACTTGAAGAAAAGTGCAGCTGAAGGACATCGACTGCTATGTAAAGTATTTGGAGAACATACTCTATCAACAAAAACATGTGAGAATCGGTTCCGGTGTTAAGGTGGCAGTGAATGTTTGAAGACGCTGAATTGGAAGCATTAATGTATCAAGATTCATCCCAAATTCGAGACTCAACAAGCTATTTCAAACTGTTTTAAGGCCATGAATGTGTTGCAAAAAAAAGCACATTGATTTCCGCATGAACTCCAGCCTAGAGATGTCGAACGCCGTTTTTTCGCCTAAGGACAACTGCTCCAACGGCAAAATCGGAAGAGTTTTTTGTATCGAATAGTGACGGGAGTGGAAAAGTGGCTCCACTAAGACAGTCTAAAGCGCATAAAAACATGGGGAAAGCCCGGCCATGCATCAACCATTCCCTTCCGCCATGTCAATTGACACGACAGTGATCTTTCAGCACGATAAACGCTCGGCCACATGTTGCTAAAGTTGTAAAGAGAACTTTGGTAGCACTGATCTGGGATGCCCTATCTCAACCGCCGTGTTCGCTACACGTTGATTTTTTGCACTACCACTGGTTCCGATCAATGGCTCACGAGCTGGTTGAGCAGGAATTCACCTCTTAAGTCAAAAATTGAGTTTTTTAAAGTGGTATCCGCATGCTGCCTGTGAGATGGGCAAAGGTGTTAGAAAGCGATGGACAATTTTTTGAATAATATATTGCACCAGTTGTTTGCAAATAAAGTTCAAAATTAAGAAAAAACCCTTAAAACTAATTTGAAACCCATGAAACTACAGCGAATTTTGCAAAAATTTAGATTAACTGGGATTGCGATCTCCTTATAAAAAATGAGCTTCTGTCCAACCTTACATTTCGAGTGGGGAACCAGGCCTGTGCGCATTGAAGCAATAAGATCTTATCAAGTGACACAATCATACCTGCTTAATAGTATGTGTGAGTGAGGGGAAGGGGAGGGGAAGGCCACAACAATTTTTGAATCGATTGTTGCTGAAACCAAGCATTACACTGCGCAAAATAAGATGGAGCAAATTGATTCAAAAAATTTGATTTCTAAGAAATCATATGATACTATATACCTGCTTTTAAATATAACTAATCATCAAAACCTTGTTTAAGAGTTAACGAGAGAAATTCCACCACTCCTGACAGCACATTCAAAGTTTTCTAACGATGTTTGCATTTGAATGGAGAATTATTCAAAATTCAGCCCCTGGATAACACTCTCAGATTGTTTACAAAAGGCGGTCTTGGTAAAAGCCATCAGGATGAAAACACACACCGTAGACTGCATACCAAAGATACGCGTGTGACTACGATACACAGAAACAGACGAAGAAAGACGGAGCTTCCTTCTTATAAGGAAACAACCCCTAAATCGTATAAAAAACGAGTTTTAAGGTCTGATACTGCTGCAACTATAAGTTGTTGCTGCATCTGATAACAAGATCGTGACAGAGTGGAGCATAAAAGCAGTTTACGAGCAAAGATGATCGCCAAAGTGACAGAAAAATTAAAGGGATTGGTAGCCATGCATGTCGGGTTTGGTTTTATCTTATGTCATCTTTATTTTCTTATCATGTCATGAATAATCTTCAGACCAATGGTGCGTTCATGCTACCGACCCTGGGCAGATCCAAACGAAAGGCTCGCCTAAAATTGCGAAGGTAAAATGTGAAGTTAAATTTAAAAAGGTTCAATATATAAATGGAGATTGGAAGGAAACGTAGCTGGTGTTGACTGGCAAGATAAAATAGAAATTTATATTCTTTCTTAGCTATTCTCTAGGATAATCTTGAGAAGAAAAACTGCTACTGTTAATGTTCAATAGTTGGTTTAAACTACCGATCCGAAGCTCATTTCATTTCTGATCCAGAAACATTGGACTTGCAATTGGTTGATTGATTGGTTATTTCGGGGATGATGCCATCAACCATCAACCCCGTTTCGGTTATATCTAGAGTGCCTCGAGCAGACCGATATTTCTAAGAAAATCAAATATCTGCTTTGCCTTCAGGCGCGCCAATTCCTATTTGACAGGGAAGTATTTTCCTAGATTGTCTCCTCTTGGGCGGAACATTGGGTCGCAATGCAATGCCAATTCCTACTCAAGACTGCCTTATTTGCAATGACCGCTCGGTCCAAGTAAATTATTTTGAGATATTCTCTAGGCGTGCAATGCCCCTTGAAGATTCCATTAAGGACCCTTACTTTTCTCTCGTTCGTTCCGATGCACGCTTGAAACTTCTCGGCATAATCGATTAGGAAAAGCTACGGCATTCGATGTCCTAGAAGTCCACTCTACTGTCTTGTATCACCTATTTTATTTGCCTTTGGGGTCCTGGAAATCAAATTCAGTTGCATATCCGTTTGTATAGGTAGGGGGATCGCACCCAAGAGCGATAATGGAATTGAAGAGGCTTTCTTCTTCCTCGGAGATGAAAAACTCATTGCCATATTGCAGCATTGTAAAAAGTGTTCTTTAATGTTGTGATGTTTGTTTGTGTATGCATTAAACATTAAATAGCAGGGGCCCTAGTTCATCTCCTTGAGGCTTCCATAAAGGACAATTTTTTATTATTTGATACTAGTTGTCTATTAGAGGTTGTTTATCCCTTTCAATTCCACGATCGGAATTTTATCTGAACCACGAGTTGGGGGGACGTCCATGACAGGTTACTGTCAGCCCCCCACACGATGAGTAGCCTACACCTCACTGAAACTTGGTGGTTGTGGTTCGAATGCTTGAAAGTGTGATGAGCATGCAACAGTTGTCAGGTTGGCAGTCCAGAACACAATTTCCAGTCCAAAACTTATTTCAGATCCTAGGGATGGTGGGTGACACATTGTTTCAATCTCGTCTATCGAGACCGTGAGGTTAGGCTTATTCGTGGCAAGTACTAATGTTAAAAACTTTGAATTTATGTAATCTTCTGCTTAAACATTCTACAGAGCTTTCAGAATGGCATATAGCTCTGCATCTACTAGGGTAGCGGTGTTCTTGAAGAGTGAATTAAAGGTGTTGATACAATCAAGGTTGATGTATTTGACTGTTGTGCCTGTGTAGTTCTTGGTCATATCTGTTAATAGGTTCACGGTTTTTTCGCAACTGGCCTTGAATTCAGAGCGTTGAACTAAATACCGAGTTTTTCTGGTTCATTGGATAGAAGGTAAATGGAAATTCGTGGGCATGATTTGGAATTTAGGCGTTATTTTGACCGGATTTGATGTGTCGAATTCGTTAAACTGGTGGCTGTATTCGGCTAGGACATATTTTGTAGCTGCTCTTACTTTTGATTAATTCACTGGCTGTGTGCGTATGAAATCAGTTTGTTTCCTATATGAGGGTATCGATTTTATATTTGATTAGTATATATATATGATTATAATTGGTACGCTAAGGCCTTTTGCATTTTTTACTGGTAAATAGACGTCTTCCCTCTGGCAGACCACATTCGAATGTAGGTGGAAGTTTAGTGAAATCGTCTTCATGTTGTAGCATGCTTGTGTAGGTGCTTGAAATTGTTAGTAGTTTTGTTGTATAAATATTAAGAATAGAGGACTTATGACATCCTTCCGGGGTACCTTCTGGTATTGGTTGTGATGCTTGCATAGGCCAGAGGAGATGCTCTCCTGTTGGAAAGGCTTATTATCTACTAAATGTATTTTCTAGTGATGTCAATCGCTTATGCTTATATAAGCCTATAAGGAAATGATAAGGAAACTTAAATTGAAAATGTATCACAGAGGAGACATAAAGGAGAATGCAATTTAAACCAGCCATTATGCCCAGTCAATTTGATTCAGGGAAGGTGAAATAAAATAAAATTTGAATTTTTCGATACTCACTTACCAGGAATATGATTTTCGTTGCATGTCAAACTCGATATGTTAAATTCAAATACAATTGGACGATGCTAACGATTCAGGATTGATATAGGGTTAAATTAAAGTTGACAATGAGCAATCACGAAACCAGTTATTTAAAAGAATATGTTAGTTCGAATTATGAACGGCCAGTATTGTTTCAACATTCAAAAACAAACATTTTACCAAAAAGCGTACAATTTGCTTTATTCTTATTTATCACTTGCTCAATCACATCATACCAAGGTTACTCCTAGTTTTCTTTTTTTTCTTCTTTTTTTTTGTGATGCAGTTAAGCCCAATTTTACAAATAATACAAAATGATAAAATAAAATCGATTTTGACGGAACAATGAACACAAATCATTTCCAAATTTGGACCAACTATTATCAATCGCGTGAGTTGTCTAGTTGACGAACAGTTTACTGCTGTCAAAGGACTACATTTCAGTTGTAGGCTAATTAAAAAAAAAGTACATATATATCTTCTATTATGATAACAGGAAAAGAACAATAACAGAATAGATAGATCCTTAGCACAATATTCGTGAAATCATTTCCATTCATGTTGCCCTCAACTATATGACGAGTGATATCAATCGTAAATACAAGAAGTTTAAATAAAACAAACAAAACTATTATTCTTTACATGATTTTAGGCGAATATTTTTCATGTAGATTTTGAAAGGAACCTATTTTCAGTCAAAAAACCGATTGAGATAGATTAAAAAGAACTTAAAATAGAATTAGAAGTAATTCCTTTTTTTTGAATTTTATCCAAATTGAATGCCAATTTCTTAAAATCCTCTTGAGTTAAAACATAAAAAAAAACATTCTATCTTCATCTATAACTTATTACATTTCTGCATCATTGCTACCTGTGTTTTCACACATACTCAAATTTAAACTTTTTTATTCTCTCTCTCTCTTTCTCTAGCTCCTCTGATTTGCATTCGTACCTTTCTCACTATGAAATTTCGATATATTTCTCTCCACACAAGCATAATAATAACGAACATACAAACAATGAGATTAATTGTACAACGATGAAACATTAAAGTGACGCAATCCTCACATTTAAAAAAAAAAATATCTAAAGTTTAATGCAGTTAAATTGCGCTTAAATTAACATGAATTACAACACGAATAGATACGAACGAAATCAAATAAACGAAAATAGAAGAAGAAAACAAAAAAACCAAAAGTTAAATCCTTATTACACATTTAGCATTTCGAACTCTGTTACATTTATCACTCTCTCCCTTTAAGTATTTCCATCATGTTCTGGTAGTCAGTTTACGACGATTATTATTAATATAAATAGAAATATTTTGCAGCCGATTACTTTTTCTTTGCAGCCGATTACTGTTCATTTTTTCCCTTCTATTTCAATCGAGTCATTCCAAACGCTTTGAAATTTCATTTCTTTCTCTTAAAAAATGGGTACTTGGATTCAAGCCATCCTGTTTTTGTTTTATCTCCACCACATCGTAAATATATTTATCTCACTATTTATTATTTAATTTTATTTTTTGTTTATTTTATTTTATTTGATTGGAACTATTTATATGTATGTATATATCATCATATGATTGCCAGGAGTTGTTGTTGTTGTTGTTGCATTTATTTTCCATTCTTTGTTGCAATCAAATGCAGAAACAAACAAAACCATACTGTAAATGACGACGACATTGTAAGCAACTGCTTGAGGGATTAACGTTTGCATCATTTTATTTTATTTATGTGTGTTTTTTTTTATTGACCGACTGCACTTAGTGTCCTTCAGTTCCTATGTTATTTAGTTGGTTTATAAGGCGGGCCCACTTAAATCATCAAAATCCACATCATTATCAGATAAATATTCTTCATTTATGATTGGATTCGCTTGATTATTTGAATCGTTACAATCAAGACGATCCATATTTTCTATTGTTGCTGCCATTAAACGTAGATTTTCAACACCGGTTAACAATTGCCTAAAATTATTGAATTCATTATATCATTCATTACACCAAAATTATACAGGACCCAGGTAGTTGTGGGAATTTTCTATTTGGAATGTGTGTGAATTCGCTGGATATTTCGGTACAAAATTAAGCGAGGGAAATTAGAGAGCTTTTGAAATTGAATTTATATTTTGTTTGTGTAATAATTTATGAAGTTTCACATATTTTCATTCAGGCGGTATAAAAAAAATTTGCTAGCGTTTTTAGCCTCTTTTTTTTAACTTATGTTGTATTTTGCGTTCCAAGTAAAGTGAAGATTGATATTAGAATTATTATCAAAAAATAACACAGTGATACTGATTCATTTAAACAACATGTAATCGATTTTTATCGTTCTTTTCATAATCAAAATTTAACAACGTGTTTCCCTTTTCATAAACACAATATGGATTCACAAACGAAGCGATTTTCGCAACCTATTGTGATGGTAAATACACCTTATAATGTTCGACATAAATAGCAGTTAAAGTTTCGAACTTTTGGTCCGCTAGACAATATCCTAAACGTAGATATAAATCAATTCAATTAGGGAAGTTAAGGGTTCTACCAACTTTGAAATTTTCATCATTTCGATATTGGTTTTTTGACATATTTCGATAGATTTTCACATTGTATAGGCAAGTAGTAGTAATTGGGGTACAATAACTATATTTATTTTTATTATAAGACTCAACTCCCCTCTGAGGGCTACGGAGCGCGTTTGACATTGAATAAGTACCTGGTTGTTATTTCGCCAGCAGTGTTACTCTGAATTTTGAAGAACAGTTTTTGTTGATTAAACAAACTTCCCCTTTTTTCAATTTATCCTCGTTCACATCTTTCATCAATAAGGTTGCCAAATGGTTATGGAAAGATTATGGATTAAGGCAATAAACTTAAACAGTTGAAATAACACAAAAAGCACAATGAAGGAGTTATCTCCTAGCTATGGCCTGGCAATTGTACAACGTATAAACTTTGTCCAAGATATTTGTGAGGCTGATCGAGCGCTGCAGCCAACATAACGATGCGCAGCAAACATGACTATTCCCAGCAGGACCAATTTTCTGGTGCAAATACCGCGCAGTCCGAAATTCCTTAAGAGAATTCAAGCATTAAGCACCTCTTTCCGACGAAGCTCAAGAGATTTTAAGACCCATTAAAGAGGACATGTCAAAGGATATATTCTGGGAAAGTTAACTCGCCAGGTCTTACGCAAAATACCAGTGAGAGCTGCAATAATCGCGTCTGATCAATAGTATCATAACATTTTAGGCGCGCAACTAAGTTCTCGCTGTTTTTTTTTATGAAATTGCCACTTTATTGTGAAAACTGGTTAAAAATGAATCATTCAAAATATGGCCCATCACTAGCGACAACTTTTTCCCATCTTTCTGGCAGAGCACTTCTACCGGCACGGTAGAAGTGTTCGTTTTTTAAGGCTAACAACGAATCAAGCCATTTTGAGATATTTCATATGAGTAGAACTGCTGATTAGCCAGACCATGTGCCATCGAACGGAATACGTGATAATAGAACGGCGCAATATCTGGGGAATATGGTGGGTGGGGTAGGACTTCACATTCTAAGTAGGTTTTAACGGGTTTGACAACATGAGGCCGAGCGTTGTCATCTTGTAGAATTACTTTTTCGTGCCTCTGCTCGTATTGTGGCCGCTTTTCGCGCAGTGCTCGGATCAATCGCCTCAATTGAGTTCGATACCGATGGTTTCGTTCGGTTTCAATAGCCCATAATAAACAACATCGCCCTGGTCCCACCAAATACACAGCAAAACCTTCGCAGCGTGAATATTCGGCCGAGCCGACGACGTAGAAGCATGACCGGGCAGTCCCCATGATTTTTTTCTCTTTGGGTTGCTAGAATGGACCCATTTTTCATCACCCGTAACGATGCGATGAAGAAAACCCTTCCTTTTTTGCTGCTGGAGCAGTTGTTCCCAGGCGAAAAAATGACGCTCAACGTCTTTTCGCTTCAATTCAGAAGGAACCTAAGTTCCTTGTTTCTGAATCATTCCCAACGCATGCAAACGCTTGGACATTGCTTGACGGGTAACTCCTAATACTGAAGCAAGCTCCTGTTGCGTTTGGCACGGATCTTCATCGAGCAATGCCTTCAATCAAGCGTCTTCGAAGGTTTTTGGTCTTCCTTCACGCGAACGGTCTTCAACACCAAAATCATCGTATTTGAAGCGACGGAACCAATCACGGCACGTTATCTCACTTACAGCAGTATCTCCATAAACTTTTTACAGCTCTCGATGAGCTTCAGCCGCCGTTTTCTTTGGAAGAAAGAAAAAAACTTCACTTCCCGCGTATGAAAATTCGACATTTTTACACAACCAGAAGTATATGACACAAAAACAAAATCACTTATGTGTCGAAGCGGTCTGTTTACCATATGTCTAAGCTTGGTCTATGACTATTTGGTTATGTCACAATCTATGGTCTATTTGGTTATGTCACAATCGACCAGCACTTACTACTGGAGCCATCTCTTGAAAAACAGCAGGACTTAGTTGCGCACCTAAAACTTTTTCAGAACCCAGAATCGTCGAAATTAGCCCAACTAGCTGCAAGCACCTTTAAGACAGGTTTTATACCAGTTTTGAACATTAAAATTAAGCCTCGGCGGTGTGATTTGCAAACGTGCGCAACGATCAGCACTTAACAACAGTCATGTACCGCAGAACTAAAACGTTTCAGGAACCTCGTTCAAATTCGAAGGACTCCAGAATGGAACAAAACAAAAAAGTTGTCTACAAGACTAGGACACGTCGAACGTCAAATGTTTATTGTACCCCTGTTTCCGATCTACCTTCAGTGCAGCTATAAAATCGATCTTTTCAAAAACGCTCTTGGTTTACCTTCATCTGAATCTCTTAGTCCCCGTAAAGATCTTCGAATCTCAGCTAGGATTCATTTATCTTAGGCATCTTAACTTTCTCTTTTCAACTCGGATGCTAGTTTGAAATTTTATTTTCATCGTCTACTTCGCTATGAAATAGTGAAACCAAAGTATTCCCTCTGATTTTTGCTGAGTTGTGCTCTGATAGCGATTGCTTACATCTCATTCAGAACGATACCCGACATATTTCCTATCGGTAGGAATAACTGTCGTCAGGATTAAAATCTTCAATTCCAGTTCCATCTGCTATGTTGGAAGCATTCATATTCTAACTAATCGCATTCTGTCTTCTGACAGATTGCGGTTAGTTAATATATAGATGCTTCTATATGCCCAATATGGTAGTGCGTTTCTTGGCATTGTTTGACATTCTTGATATTGGTGGTGCTACTGTTTCTTTTGTTAAATTAAGTGGTTGCAGAATTCAGTACAGAGTGTCTGAAGAACATAACCTTATGGTTACTATGATAAAATCGGAAGCTAATCGCAACGCTCGATTAAGATCAAGCCTTGTCTTACACTGTTGTAATTTAGTGGCCTAGGTGTTGATTTCACTATCAAAGCATACATCCACAGCGGGATTCCAGGTTTTCACAAGGACTTCTGTAGTTTCACAGTACGGTAACCATTGAAGTTATCGCCTTTAAATGCTCATTCGATGTCCATTTTATATTCATTCTGTCGTCAATTTCATATTTTATATAAGATGGCTTCTCGAACCTGATTTATTTTCAATTTAGATGTATGGTGCAAAAACGGTTCATATTTCGTGTTCTTGTGAAAGACAACAGAGTGGTTGTATCTGGATTGAAAATCAGTTTCCTGACATCAGTCGTTCAAAATTCGAAACCAAGGTTCTATGGGACATTATTACTTTCGAACCATGAAAATCACTAGGAACCGACAAAGCGCAGCCGGTCAAGCTAATGGAAGCGAATATCACGCTTATACGGATTTTATTGTATAGTGAAAGTATACTGAACCTTTTTAGCCAAAGGATATTTCCTACTAGACTGGAGAGAGGTGAAAATAGTTGTCATACCAAAGCCGGAAAACCCAAGGGATCACAGACCTACCAGCTTAACGTTTTCTACGCTGAGAATCCTGGAAAACCTAATGGACGGATACATGAAAAGCACAGCGAACGTTACGTGCCAAACAACACGCATGTCTTCAGGATGCTTAACATAGACGGTATTTCATGAAGTAGTAAGCAGAATAGAGAGGAACCTTGCCATAAAAAACTTCACATTGGCGCCTATCATCGCTATTGAGAAAGCCTTCAACAGTATAAAAACGGACAGTATAATTGCAACCATTCAAAGATATGAAATAGACCGACATCTCATCAGATGAATGACGAATCTACTAACGAAAAGGAAGATATGGGCCAAGGATAATATTGTGACATTGAGAAAATGGAATAACTACGTTTTTGGGTGCTTATAGTTAACCAAATAGTTGAAAACTAAAACAGCAAGTATTTCAGCAGGAAAGCATACACTGACGATATCGCTCTACTAATCAGTGGAAGGGTTTTTCCACTTCCAGTGTATGGTTTTCGGTGTACATCAGACCTGACATGGTAGTATCTCAATCTTCAACTCTCGCTTCTTCTCGAGTGGGCGAAGTTAAACATAATGCGTATGAATGCCGACAAAACGTACCCTCTGCTCTAGAAATCTGATTAATTTGCACCAGCCACTGTTTATGGTAGACAATAAGCTTAGTAATAAGGGTAAAATACCTAGAAATAGCCGTGGATAGCAAGCTTGAACTCGATATATAAAAGTCAGACGAAAAACAACAGCTGCCATCTTCCATTGTAAAATAGCGTAAAGTAAAAATCGGGCACTGGGTACATTTAACAGTAGTGAGACCAATGACTACAAACTGAGCACTGGAATGGTGGCCGACACTACAGAAGAATACTGCAAAAGAACTTTAAAAGATACAGCGAATAATCAGTCTTGATATCACTGGGGCCATTAGGATTACGCAAACAGCATCAAACGACATTATGATCAATCTCATGCCACTTGACAAATTCATTGTCAGAGAGGCATCACTTGCAAGCATCCGACTTAAATCCACAAACAAGTTATCTAGCCACCCTAAACGGGCCACCTCTGCATTTTGAAACGGGCGGACCTCGGAAAAGGTAAAGAAAGGGAAATGGTGATGGACACAATCATTTTATACAAGATGGAACAAATAAAAGTAAATAATATACTGACATGAGAAGAGTAAGAAAATGGTGCAGAATATCATATCCGAAAGTGAAATCATGATCTAAATCGATGCCTCTGAAACAGATGTGGGAGAAGGTCTCCAAAATCTTCTTTCGAGATCATTCGCATATCAACCGACGTTAAAAACTTAAGAACAATGCCACAGGTTTCCAGATTGGGGCCATAGAGCGGCAAAACGACTTTAATGGAGATATACAAACATTCTCGGGCAGCAAGTCGGATCTGCATACGCTCACCTCTGATCGCGTAGTTTTGCAAATGATACAGAACCACAGGCAGGCGCTCAAAGCCGCAAAGCGCGAATAAATGTAAAACTGATTGACAGAAACAACCACAGGTTAAGCCGAAATCTTTAGCCTCACACAAAGAAAACGAGAACAAACCACTTTCAGTATTTAACATCAATTTACACAGGTTATAATCACACACTTAAAAGATAGGAATCCAAACGAATGGCACTTCCTTCTAGATTGTCTGAACATAGTAAACAAACGCCTCACTTGGCTGAGGAGCATTAACCTATTAAAACTGGAAAATTGGCGACCACAGAACTGAGAAATCTCCTGGATTCGTATAGGACGATACCATTGAACATCTTTAAACAATAAGACCATAGACGGGGATCTAAAACGCGATGCTGGTCTATGCTTTTTTTTCCAACAAAGGACCCCAAGTAAATAATAACTTTAAAAATAATAATAGTTCTTGTAAATGACTTCTGCAAGTACTTTAAATTTGAGATATTGCTCTTAATACAGAGATCCTTTACAAAGAAACGATAGGAATAAAAACAAAATGCAGCTCTTGTGACGATTAACAGAATAGTTTCTTCTTTTTCTCAAATTTCCATGGTAGATGAATCAGCACTTTAATTGCGTGACAGTTCAAAAAAGTTTTTTGAATATATAATTTATTATACTGGTTTAATTTATATAAACGAATATGAAGAATTGATTTTATACCTATTATTACTGGTTTTTTCACGAAGCAATAACTTTGACTACTTTGGGCAATATATGTTAATATATTATAATAAATATTTGTATTTTAATCGATCACGTCGATCGTGATACTAAGTTTAAATTTGTGAAAATTCCAGGGAATGCGTGTGCTCATTCAAGGATTAAATCATTTAATGTGAAAATAGTAACTTTTCGTCGCATGATATTTTCAATTTGGAATAAATTACATGACAAAGCGATGAGATTTCAATTCATAACATATTTTTTCCTTTTTGAAATTATTCTGTATGCTTAATGATTTCTTCTATTATTCTATATTTTTCTATTTCTTCTATATCGACGAAGAGATCCCGATGTAATTTCAAGACTTTTATGAAAATGGCGGCGAAATTTGTGTTTATCAAATGATAAATACATGCAAATTGCCATTTAAATCGAGTCCACAGTTTCAATTATACAGCTTACAAATTAAATGGAAAAACAAATTGAAATCAGACATGACAATATTTTCGGCATTTTCCATTTTCCAAGTTTTCGCATAAGTACTTAACTCAATCCTTTTATTAATTGACAAACTAACATTGAGAAGTTCTCTAGTCATCAAATTATTTGAAATAAATACCTCGAAAACTGTTGGACCAACAATTCCTTCATGTCTTCTTTTGCCGCCTTTTTTTCTTAATCACAACAACACTTTTCACATAGAATACGAATCACATCCACTTCGGCTCGTAGATTTATTCTAACTGATCTAGTTCCATTCAAATTGTTCCTATTGGAAAAAGTTCACGCAGGAACGCACGCACACTATCGCATGTGCATGCGCGCAATCGTTTGGCTAGACAATCAATTCACAATAATGGTCACCAAGAAAATGGCGCGGAAATTGGCGGTTAAGTGCAGTAAATTGCATGGATATGGAAATCTGCGATTGCAGTTGAATATTTATGTTCTTTATGCGAATCCGGTGACATATGCATACGAAACTTACGTTTGAATACACAATAAGTGGTGCAATACATAAATTGAACGATTTTCTGTAAATTTCATCAATTTTAAGCTAAGAAACACCCAAGCGGAGGCATTTTAACATATAAAGCCGATTATAAATTCGTTGAAAATGCAAAAGTCCGCAATAAGGCCAGATAAGTTTATATTTAATTTATAATTAATTTCAGTTAAGTGACGAAAAGGGATAAGCCCAAAGTTTTTATCGTTTTGCCTTAAAGTTTTTCCTCTCAGATTTAAATGATATTTCACTGGATTAGTTATGAAACTGTTGACACATTTGATTCTCAGAACGCGAATATGAAGACATACAAGGTAAAAGCACGACCATTGTAAGTCGTATAAGTTATTATAAATTTTATAAATAAAGTTTCTCAAATTAATGAATAAACGCAAGATCATGTAAACAGGGACTAAACTAGGTCTCATTATTTTGACTGATGTTTCACAAAAAACATGTTCAGTTACGCGAGAGGGGGCGGGGGATATGTGTGTTCAATAAATTATTGAACACACATAGAGATGGAACATGATAAAAAAAAACAGCTCGCAGAAATGGTTGGAGCATCTGATTCGACACTATTTAACATTCTTCACGATAATCTTGGCAAGGCAAAGGTCAGCGCTGTATGGGTGCCCAGAATGCTCACGCCGATTCAGCAATAACTCCGCTTAGAATGTTCAGGTGCGTTTAGGCCCCGGAGCCCTGTAGTGAAGGCATGAATGGAGTATTGAGTCGAATTTTTACTGAAGACGAACCTTGGTTTTTTCATCATTAACCTGAATCCAAATAGGAATTTCTGCAGTGACAAAAAAGGGCCCATAATCACCCAAGAAATTAAAGTTCTCATAGTCGGCTGGTAAGATCATAGCATTTTTTAGGGCTCTCCCAAACAGAAGAGAAATGAGAAAGAAGACAGAAGAGTTCCTGTTGACAGATTACCAAAATAAAGCCCTTTCCATAACCGGAGAATACTACGCTTCAATCATAGAAGTTCAACGTATATTTCAAAGTAAACAGAAGGAAAAATTTGACCAAAGGCGTCCTTCTTCTACACGACAACGACCCTGTTAACAAGTGCCATATTGCGTTGGCTGCCCTGCACAAGGCGATTTTTTCCATATTTTGGATCATCCACCCTAAGATCCTGACCCGGCTCCTAGTGATTATTATCTGTCCTCAAAGATTAAAACAGAAGTTCGTAGGAGTTGAAAGTTTTAAGCGTTAAAAAACCGAAGGAGGTCGTTTTAATTTATTTTTCGGACAAAGTACTGGTTTCCAAACTGTTCTTACAGATATGTATATACATTTGCAAATTTCCACGTACAATGATAACATTTAGCAAACGGCTTCTTGACTTGATGGATGAAAATCTCAATAAAAAATGAGAGCTTTCATAATAGACTGGGATTCAGTCGCCAAATAATATTTCCCTGATTGAATTAAGTGTGAAAGGTAGCAGCGCAAAAGGACTCTTTTTGAACTGATAGATGGATTTACGATAAAATAGTCAAGTAATGACATGAATACATATTCGGAATGAGTATTCTACACACAGAAAAGCATTGGTTGATCCTGCCTCAATATCAGGTGTAACAACAAATATTATTGCGAAGGCGTTGCCGCCTCCAACAATCTCGAAAAGAATCGAAATTTACTTGAAACCGAATATGTAGTTTATAAAGAGTAGGAGACAAGAAACACTTTTTTATATGTATGTTATATAAATCGGTTCTTGGTGAAGTACTCTGTTTTCAGTCGTACTATATATTAAGCCTTTTCTGTACTTTACGATCGATTGAAGAAGGATTGTCGTCTCATTCCAGTTTTTCAAAGTCAACATTAATATAAAGTATGATATAACACGCTGATTTGAAATTTATATAAACTACTCATAAAATCTTTTGATAGAATTCATAGTTATAAATTTTGGCAAATTCTCATATCAATATCGTTTTAAATAATGCTGCGATAATGCTACACTTTCCTCTCCTACTTTCGCCCACGAATGTGAAACCTCAAACTAACTCAGCCCATCGCACGCGACCTTCAATTAATGTTTCGATTAATTTTCTTCTTTGACCGAGGTGAGTTTGCGCTTTTTTGATTTTTTATTATTCGTCTTCGTCCCTTAGTTTAATTTGCAATATTATCGTAAGCATCTTCACGTCATTCATACATTGCATATGACTAGCTAATTACATCTACCATAAGTTTATCATCTTGGTGGACCTCTAGTTCATCAAAAAGTATGCATATCTCCTGTTTGTACCGCAATTCGTGCATGCAATATTTTATGCAATATGATATGCAACACTTTACGTTGTGGTCTTTAAGAATCAAGGATTCCTGTGTCTTAAGAATTTCGAATGTGTTTTCAAAGCTATGATTCATCGAATGCTTGATTTACCGCCTAGCAAAGAAGCCAGAAAAAAAAATGGCAGTACATCACCCAAACAGCCAGATCAAACGGATTCAAGGACTCGACGATTAAGAGAATGGCACGTAATACCCAAAAGAGCAGACAGCGACAAGAGCGATCAACGTTAGCAAATGCCGGTACTGAAAGGATAAACTGGAAGCAGTTGACATAACACGAAGGTATTAGCATAAACGTAGTAAAAAAAGAAAATCAATCAGCATTATTCTGTGCAACTGACCAACCTTGTAGCAAGAACCAGCTCAAAAACATTTTCGGAACAAAGGACAAATTTGAAACACGAGAAAAGTCTGACT
Source organism: Stratiomys singularior (assembly GCA_954870665.1). NCBI lineage: Eukaryota > Metazoa > Arthropoda > Insecta > Diptera > Stratiomyidae > Stratiomys > Stratiomys singularior. The sequence continues at coordinate 105,474,521 of OX940880.1, forward strand.
TTTATATTGGCATTAAATATTCTACTTGCGACAAAGTGTATGGTAAATAATGTCGATTTAGATAACATATGACGTAACTTTTACATCTGGGTTTTGTCCCTCAAAACTTTGATGGTATTTTGGAGGGTAAAAATCTGTCATTAATTCTCACTTAGTCATTGAACAACAAAGTTTTTTTTTGCTTCGACAATGTCGAATTTTGTGCCTGAAAAAGTTGTTTCGCGGGGAAATTTAATAACTTTCTTTCAGTTGGTGAAACGCTGCTGAAAGGTAATGATTGATGATAGAAATTTACGGTGAACATGCTCCTACTCAGAAAACTTGTGAACCATGGTATGCACGCTTTCGAAGTTGTGATTTTGACTTGGAAGACAAAAACGGCCAGGTCAGCCAAAAAAATTGAAGATGCAGAAGTGCAAACATTATTGGATGAAAATTCGTGTCAAACGCAAAAAGAACCATTGACAGCCGTATAAGTTTAATAAATAAAGTTTCCTAGTCGAGAGAGTGTAGAAAAGTACAAGAGAATGTAAATATAAAATAGAAATTAAACTTGGACGAATTATTTCGGCTGCTGTTGCACGAAAAACAACTTCAGTTACGAGAGAGAGTTGGTTCAGTAAGTCCTATGAAAAACCCAGATAACGTGTCAAGAAACATAAAATACTTATTCCGCAGAAAGCGTCACTTCCAATAAGTGTACTATTTGGTGGTAGATCCACCAAAAAGTTTCGTCTTTATCGACAAAGAAAGTGAATAACTTATGTTTATTAAGCAATAGAGAAAAGCGAGTTCCGAGCTATAATTAAAAATATCTTTGTATACGATCTTGAACCTACAAGAATCAAAGCTGAGTTGGATAAAGGTGAAAAAAGGAAATGGTGAACTTGTTCCCCTTGTGTTTTAACTATTTACAACTGGGTGAAGGAATTGAAACATACCCGTACACAAGCAAACGACGAAGATCGTCCAGGTGATCATCCTACAGAGGCGAAAACATCCAGTACAATGTCATAATAAAACCTATAACATTATTGTGTAACAGTATCTTCAGTCTATGACAGTGTTGAGTGATAGAATTAAAATTCGAATTAAATAGTTGAAGCTACAAAGGAGTTGGAAAGTTGCGTCACGTAAATTTAACATGAGAAATTGGATCCGAAAAATATTTAGGCATGATGGGTACTGTATTTGCAAACAAACGCAACTGTGTGGTCATTCCTGAAGTTCTCTCGGAGCGTATGTGCCGAACTCCAGATTGCTCTGGATCGATTCATTTCCCGGCGATGAAGCATGGATACATTATTATACCCCTGAAACGAAGGAGCCAGCAAAGAGTGTATATTTGAACGGCGAAACAGCTCCAAAAAGGATAAATATGCAGGCAAGATTATTGCCACGGTTTCTTAGGATACACGTGGAATTATTTCTGTAGACTATTTGTTAAAAGAAAAAACAACCACCGCAAAGTATGCGTTACGAATATAATAAACTGAGTGATAACGCGTTCCGTAACTCAGTATAAAAAGGAAGTTTCATCTTAACCGTGTCGTTAATCCTTGAACTATCGTCGATCAAACATCTCAATCTGGAAGTAAGTTTTTTTGAAACATTTACGGGAAAAATTGAGCACCGCGCCGTGCTTAAGTCCCTTACGAAGCAAGGAAAGTCTGTTGAAAACATACTAAAAGAAATGGAACATAATGAAAAAACAGCTCGTAGAAATGGGGTTGGAGTTTCTGATACGAAATTTTATCACATTCGTTACGATCATCTTGGCATGGCAGAGGTCAGCGCTAGATAGGTGCCGAGAATATTCACGCCGCCTTAGAAACAACACCGCGTAGAATTTTCCGTGCATCTTAGCAGCCCGTAGTGAAGACAAGAATGGACTATTCAGTTGAATTTTTACTGGAGACGAAACTTCACCATGAACCTGAATCCAAACAGGACTCTATGCAGTCACACAAATTGGGCAAATCATCATCCACCAGTCCAGTCGGGTGGTAAAATCACGGTGACAATCTTTTGGAACTCAAAAGGGATCCTGTTGACAGATTACAAAGATAAAGGCGTCTCTGTAACTAGAGAATACTCGTCTTCAATCAAAGAGAGAATGAAAGACTGTATCAAAGAAGTAAAAAAACAGGCGGAAAGTTGACCAAAGGTGTACTCCTTCTACACGATAACGCGCCTGTTAACAAATGCCGTATTGCGTTGGCTGCGGTGGAAATTTAGTCAGCCAACAATATCTTCCCAATCGAATTAAGTGAGAATGGTAACAGCGCAAAAAAGCTTTTCATGAACGGATAGATGGATTTTCGCATAAAGTTATCAAGTGGAAGATTATAGAGGATTGATATCTTCGTAGTGCTACAGCTAATCTCCGGGGTTGATCTTCCGTAGATCACACCTTGAACTGTCTCGAAGAGAATCGAAATTGAATCCCAGATTTCAAAAAATGTTCTTAGGAAATGACATTGGATTGTCTTTCATGACATTTCTGCAAGGAATCCCAAAGTCCTTTAAGATAATCGTGACTTATTCACTCTTAAAAAACTTAATATTAAACATTTATTGCAATTAAGACGGAGGTTTTAGTTTTGCGAGGGTGCAACGCAAAATTTACGAGTAATAACATTTGCAATGTTTATCCATTTGCTTTGTTAAGATGGTTTTCCAAGTTCAGATCCAGTTATATTGATCTCTCTCTCTCTCTCTCTCTCTGAGTCATATCGTTGAGGCAGACCAACAAAATTAGACAACGATGTACTCATGGCAGAAGCGGATGCCAACCCATGTCAAACAATCGAGGAACTGTCAAACACACTCAAAAAAACCTTGGTCCGTAATCTGTCCGAAGAGAACAAGCCAACCGATACATCACCCGAAACGTATTGCCCAACGGCACCATACAAAACCCATTTTTGATCATTGGATCTGGTGAACTAATCATTCATCGAAAAGTATCTAGACAAGGCAAACAGAATACACAGAGGCGTGCCTCACTCATCATACTCGCCCCGTCGGATTTGCATTTCTGCTCATATCCCCAACAGCTGCTTAGTGGTAAAAGAATTGCTCGATGTGTCCGAAATCTTGAGAGCTCTATGATGTACGAACATAACCAGTGATTCATCCCGAACTCAATCTAAGCCACAACTATCAAAACGAATAAGTTAGCACGCGGCATGCATTAAAAGCTCATTAATGAACGTAGATCCTTGTATTAGCTCCGATAGTCTTTGAGCAACTTTAAGCAAAATAGAATCTACTAACGGACGGATACAATATGAAAATACAGAATCTTGTTCAAAATATCAGTTTAATCGACCCATGAAAATGGGACAATCGAGAGCCAAGGAAGCAAGACAAATATCAAAAACGTAACTTCGCAATGTTGGGCAATGTGTTTATTGATACATAAACATGCGACGCAAATCGTTCGTCGTTATTTTTAATTCTAAACATGCGTCATCATCATCGCAATCGATGCGACAACACTCTTCAATCCAATAGCTGTCAGCTTCTATTGACTCTTTCTCTTAACGTGCGTATCCCATTGCAATTTGCAAGTGTCCAGATAGGAAAACCATTGGTGCGATAATAAAATGACGTCTCCGTTCCCGTGAGCTTTCGCAGCAATCGCTCAAGGGAACAGCGTGCATGCACAGGGATCGCGTACAGACTGTAGCGAGTCGAAATTCCATTGATTTCTTGACTCAATATTTGGATTGAAACTTTTTACCATAAACATTCTACTGCGTAACGACGGCGTGCATAGTTTTATAGAGAATTTGAAATGCTTATAAATTAAATTTAGGAATCAAGAATCGTATACGATTTTGATTTTAATTAAGTTTAGATTTGCCTGCGTGTCGAAAATATGTGAAATTCATAAAGGTCAGAAACTTTCGGATAATGGAACGTATTAAGGAAGAAGCCCGGGAACAATTACATTATCAACAATTACCTTAAATTATTTTCAGCTGTGGAAGCCGCCCGTCTTAAGTCCCTAGAGAGTTGTTGAGTCCTTGAAGGTTGTCTCGTTACTCTGTCACCACCAACAGCCCCATCTTCCCGGAGAGATTCATTTTCTCTTCTCAGTGAATTCACTTCAGCCTACATGTATTAATATCTTAAGACCATAAGACCTCCAACGATATCCAAGAATTTTCCACTTACCGTTAATTGTTTAACTTGTTGCTTTAATTTCGACACCTGACTTTGAGCCGCTGCCGCTCTTTTCTATGACGAAATCATCACACATTATTTTCGTATGAATGCTAAACACAAAAACAAAAAAAAAGTTTTCCTCCCTCCAACTTACTTACCTTACTCTGATCTAAATTCTCTTCTACTTGTTCCATACTTTGTGCCATAGTCGCACTATACGCCGTTTCATTTGACCTCACTTGCTCCAATCGTCGCTCCAACTCGCCTGCTCGTCGCGTTTGTTCCGCTAATGCTAATCTACTTTCATCCAATTCGCGGCGCAGTCTTTCATTTTCTAGCCTAAGTCGTGACAACTGAAGACTTGGTGAGTTCTCCTCGGGCGAATCAAGTCCCGGAAGTCCTGCTGCCACATCAGCCAGCCGCGCCGCCGAATGAATGATCGGCCCGTCCGACAAGAAGTCGGGCAAAGTTTGACAAATATCGGCAGGATTTGAATTGTTCACATCTTCAATGAAATCGACCGGTGAAATCGGCGAGTTGGGCGGTGAATTGATGTTCATATCTAGACTACAGTACCAATTGTCCATCCAATGGTCTTGCACGAAGTCGGGCAGAGCAGCCGAATATTCCGACACGGGACGATTGCCATGAATGTGTGAACCAATGGGATTCTGATGATAGCTCTTGTTTGGTGGTTGTCGCCCGCCCGAGTGCCGACCCAACGGTGCGTTCAGGCTTAAGCTGTTCGGATGGTTCGTGGAGGGCAGACCCCCTGGCGGAGAGACTCTATTGCGGTGCGGCGACACTGACTGCGCCCCTTCCAGATCATAGTTTGAATACGATCGATGCACGTATTGCTGCCGATCGAAATCTGGACCGTTCGGGAAGAAATTGTTCATACTGCCGCTTGGGTTGTCATCGCACAATCCACTTCCAATCACATTTTCGCTTTTCAAATTCATTCCACTCATACTGCCACTTGCGTCGCCGGTAAACTCCGCTAGACTAGCTTGCGAATCGAACGACGAAAATCTTGGAGATCGTTTCATCTTTGGTCCTTCACCCACCAGCGACGATATGGACGAGGCGGATGCCGAGGACGATTGCAAGGGAGGCTGTGACTGTTGTTGCCCACCCAGAATCGATTGAGGAACCTTAGGCCGTGCTCCTGTCGACGACTGATACGGGCCGGGCGTTGAATTAACTGCAGCCGCTGCTGTTGCGGATGTGTTCGAGTTTGTGTTGGACGGTTTTGATGTGGGTATTGCATCTGGTATCGATCCTGACAGCAAATCCACACTTTCCGGAGTCTCTCCGTTGATGGGATTGCTGTTGTTATTGGGGCTATTTTTAAAGTGCTGATTATTGTGAGATGCACACGCCGTCACAGTGACATTTGAATTATTCTGTAAATTACTATTACTGCTGCTACCTAAGGAAGATGCCGTGGACGATGGTGTTGTAGTGGTGGTTGACTCGCGATTTAGAAAATGTTTGAACGAGAATGGATTCTCCTCACGCCGTGGTTGCATTTCGGTTGTGTGTCCTGCAAAATGCGCTTCAGTTTTTCAGGAGCCCAGACTATACGAATCACAAAGGTGAGCTTACCATCTGTATTGGCCGTGCGAGGACTTCTACATTCACCTCCACCAACTGTGAATCCTGTTCCTGGATAACGGGATGAGTTGGTCGGCAACGACGTATTGTTGGACACTGTTGAAACGGAGGCCGCGATCCCTGCTCCTGATGTCGGTGGCGATGATGGAACGACCGTTTCATTGTTGTTGTAATGATTTCTTAGGACACTGTCATCGTCACTTGCCATAATAATAGACCGTGCAGAAAAAAAGAACTCAAATCTTCGACGCAACAATTATTGCCAATGGGAAAACAACGGAACAGCCGTTGATGTGCGATTAGTGCGCAGTTTTTGTACACGGATCCGTTCAAATCTTCTTGTGTGTCTAATTTTTGCGCTACTTAACTATTTTCTCTGTCTACTACTCTCATACGAATGGAACGAATTTTCTACTTTTGACAACCGCACACTTTACTACACACAGAGAAGACGACGGATCAACGATGACAGAACACGAAATGTTTTCTCTCGCAGTGTCGTTGTGTTGGCAGTCATGTCATGTCAATAGGAATCGATTCCAGGGTTGATTCGTGAGAAAATCATGAGGTCTTTTGTTTTTGTAACGGATATTGATAATTTTAATATTAGTCGAAGGAAATCTTGTTATAGCAGTGAATGAAAATGAAATAACTAAACATTTTTTGGTTTAGCATCTCATTAGCAAAAATTAAAATCTTGAAACATCAATCAATGTTGTTTTTTTTTTTTTAAATAAAAAGAAATGTGAGATAAAAATAAGGAGGTGATTATATATACAATGAATAACAAGGTTATATATACAATTTACTGCAATTATTCATCGCAAGTATCTATTATAGCTAGGTGCGGTAAACGTAATGCACTAGACACCGTTCAGTCGGGTTCCGGTCTTTATACACCATGTCCCGGGCCCAAAAAAAGTGTGCATGAACACGCTGACGATGCTCATGTTTTTCTAATCGAAAAATGACAATCGATGAACAGTGAACGGCGAAGGGCTGCAAAGTAGAGTGAACCGCGTGAGGAAACATACCATTAAGTCCTGGCTTCCTGACAGAGCACCGGCACACAAGGTCTTCGTTATTTGGATATATATACGCAATACTGTCGTCCGTTCGAAATTGGCCACAGGATCTACTCACCGAAGGAATCTTAATATTGCGGGTGAAACTCAGGAAATGATAGAGAGGAGCGAACTAACATGGTAGGCAAACAATGAACACTCGTTCCAAGCTAGGCGCTCCGGTTGACAGCGGAAATGTTTAGTCGGTAGACGGTAGTCGTCCGTTGTGCCAGTGGGAGTCCGACACTCAGGGCGTAAAAAGCCTTCACCTCCCTAAACAAAAAAAAAAAAAAACAATGAACACAACCGAAATTAAGGACCCGTGAAGATTTTCGAAGGGAATTATAATCATTGTCTGCTGTTTTTCTCGCGTTAAAGCAAAGTTTGCGATTTTTTTTTCAGACTGTATTTTGCGACAAATGCAGATTAGAAGCGGCAACACAAAGTCACCAGTTGATTCGGAGAAGACCGCAAATAGTGTAAAGCTTGTGTTGTGAGGAGCGTCAAGCATCCGGCAGTCGTTATGATATGGTCTTGCATTTGTGCAGATGGATGTGAACGTTGCATTTTTTCGACGAGACATTGAATATTTTCCAGTATTTGGATGTCATGAAAAGCATATTAAGTCCATTTTTCAATTTTTTGAGATGTTGTGGAACCTACAAGACATTCATGTATGATGGTGCTAGATGTCATCGTGCCCAATATGTGCAAAGTACATTTGATGACATCTGTTTTCTTCATGATTGAGAACACAATTGAAAACATAGATACACTTGACATCCAAAGTTTATGCCTCTATATCCCATTGTTGACATATTCATGAAAAAAAATTTGAAATATATGGAGCCACGGCGAAAAAATAAAGGAGATGATTAATATGCGCATTGATAGTATGCTTGTCAGAATAAAACCGGCTATGAAAGCTAAGGGGGGCCTTACGAAATGTTTCTGTTTGTGTTTAGATTGTATTTGAATGGTTATTATTACGCAGGCAGGGAATGTCAACACCTTTTTTTCTATATATTTCGTTTTCAAATACAGAATCATCAGGGGCAAAAGTCATTTTTTTACAAAAATTGCAGTATTCCAAATATTTGATCAGGAACAAGTGCCTTGAGTAGACTCCCCTGGTCAGCAATGCATGGGTTTTTGTGGAAAACGGATATGTATCCAAAAGAAATAGAAAATTATGACATCTGGGAAAAAGGACTTATGTTTTAACAGAGACAACGAGGAAAAGCAAGCAATTTAATAATATTTAATGAAGTTGTTACGGGTCACAAACTTTTGCGAGCCAGCGACTTGTTAAACTTCAAAGGTTTAAAGAAAACAATGAAAGGTATAATGATTATTGATTTGTGCATACACACCCGGTCAAACGTCCTGTTTACATTATTTTAAGGGATTAGTATATTATTAGCTTTATTCATAATCATTAACTCTGAGCAGTCGATAAATATTGTGCACATTTCGTACACTTTACTTTATCAATAATCGTTTGACAGCTGTATTTCTGAATGCTCTAAGTAGGATTCAACTTGAAACATGGAAATATGATTTTATCTAACATTTAAATTTGAGAAAATTTGTTTATCTAACACAAGGTGAAAAAAGTTACATTTCTATGTATCCAATTTTTCAAGTAACCAGAAAATTCGATGCTTGGATGATGATTTTCACTAGTAATCATTTTTCTACAGTAGTTTTATTAGTACTTTTCCCTTAATTTCATGTTTTTTACTATTTGGTTGTTCGGAAAATGATTTCGTTTTCCCGGCAAAGGATTTAATTGAATTTATCGCACACAACTTCACACTTAGCCGCATAATCATTTTATGTTTTAAGAGCTGATATAGCTGAAAATTCAGTTGAGCTGAAAATCCAGCTGAGCTGAGCTAAAAATCCAATTGATTTTACCCAGTAGTTTTTGGTTGGCGCCCTTTTAAGTGTGGAGAGCAATAAGCAGCATTTGCGTCATATTTTTCTCTTTTACTATAGAAAAGGTAAAAATGCTGTTCAAACCAGGAAGAAATTAATCGATGTGGATGGAAAAGATGTGTTGACAATACGCCAGTTGCAGAGCTGGTTTGAAAAATTTCGATCCGATAACTTTGATGTCGAAGATGCATCACACTTTACAAGACTTTTTGAAGCTGATAAAGACACGATAAAGGCATTAGTTGATGCAAACCGGCAACTAACAACACGTGAGATCGGTGAAGGTTATGTTTATCAAATTCAACTGTTTATGACCATTTGAAAGGCATGGGTTTAACCTCGAAGCTCGATATATCTGTTTCCCATGTTCTCACAGAGAGAAAATTGTGTTGTCGCGTTGACGTCTGTGACAAGGACTGACACGTCTGGCGAGCGCGCCCTATGGGAAAAGTGATTCGCCAGTGCTTATAAAGTTTCGCCAATATTTCCGGTATTTTGAAGTAGTCGCGCCAGTGTCAAAGACCAACAGGAAAACATATTAAGTCCTGTCGCTTGCGAAAATTTAACATATATTTCTGCCTATTTGCCAAATACGAGTCCCATTTGTCGTGAAAACGATTCATTTTTGAAGCGCATCATTACTAGGCACGAAAACGGGTTGTATATAACAATTTCAAATGCAAGAGATCATGGAGTAAAAAAGGAGAACCGGCACAAAGCATTTCCAAAGCCGATAGCCATCAAAAAATGTTTTTAAGCTTTTAAAGCATAAATGGAATACAATGCCACACTCTGCATATTCTCCAGATCTAGCACCTTCGGATTATTATTTGTTCCGGTCACTACAAATTTTTTAGACGGTAAAACCTTCAATTGCGGAGTTCAAAAACCACCTGGATCAGTTTTTTGCCAGCAAAGATCAAAAATTTTATAAGCGTGGAATCATGCTGCTACCAGAAAGATGGCAAAATGTTTAGGATCAGATGGCCAATATATTATTTAATAAAATATTTGTTCATTATACGAAATTGTCTTTCATTTATTAAAAAAAAAAAACAAAATTACTTTCCGAACAACCCAATAGTTAGATATTTAATCAACACTGAACGAACCGATTGATTGGCAAAACAAAAAATAATCAAATTTTATAGTGATTCTGACAGTTTGAGATCAGGACTTACTAACTGTAAATAAAAAGGGACAGCATTTTTGTTGAGAGAATTTTGTACGCATGTTTTACGTATTTTTCCGACTTTTCCTACCATTCCAAAAAAATCTCTAACGCTTAATTTAACAACAAAAATCTCTTAACATTGAATATTCTCTCAAATTTTTATTATCTTGTTTATGTACTCATTCCAGATTACTCGCTATAGAACGTAGCTCAGCTCTAGATACATGAATCGTAGTCTAAGGGAGCGGGTGAGAAATATCAACAATACTAACAAACTACTCTCCTAGTTAAAGTATCTTCCAATCTTCAGTCGGGTTCCGGTCTTTATACATTCTAGACGCGACGGTTTACGTAGAGAATCAACTGAAGTGCTTTTGAATGGTTTCATTTTGAGAAAATGTACTGTGCCATATAGTTTGTTCTCAACGAATAGATAGTGTCGGACCACTACAAATAGTAGAAGCAGTCGAAGAAATCGGTTTAGAAGTGCGCCAAAATGGGATTTCGGCAAATACTACGTACGTTGTACATACTTTAATCACCTGAAAAAATCTTTATAGCACTAATGAAAAAGTGCTTGAAACTTCATTGATTAACCAAATCAGCCAGTTAATGACCAGTCGGGTTGCGTCCAATTAAAGTTAATCCATGCATGAAGCACACGCTACTAGAAATTGTTGCCCGACTGAATTAGTTTCCATATTAATGATCTTGACCCTCCGCTTTCAGAACCAACTGAAAGTGATAAGTCCCATCGACCTCATAGGCTTCTGCGGCCCCCTTTGGCTTTTTACCATCTAATCATGGATTGCGTCAATCTTGTGGTATATTAACTCTTCTTATCTTTTCATTTTTACTAAGACTGGCGTAATATTTGTGCAAAGTTTTGATTGATCTGAGAATTCTGCAGACAGATGCGTTTTTTTCTCAGGCTAGATATCATCAAGAGAGAGCGCGTATCTTGTGAAAGTATCTTTTATCTATTCGTGCAAAGTCCGACAAATGTGTAGTGTTCTTCGTATGAATTTCATTCTAAAAATAAAAGAATCGCCAATTGACATTGACCGTCTTCTATATGGTTTGACCAATAGCGGTGAGAATGTAAATAAAAAGATGCGCGCAGCACATGTGCTGGATGAATACTAAACAAAAGATAGTTTATTTACATTATTGAAAAGATATCATTTGCATAAACTCTTTTGCAAGTGCTTGTGAAGCATATTCATAACAAGAAGATTTTGGATGTTTTCCTTGTTGTATCTTGATTGCGTCCATCCTACAGCGGAAGCGCTTTAGCGGAGACTAGAAACAGGGTAAAGTGTGGTTGAAAGTGAAAAGGACACGAATAATAATGGAAATGTGAAAGCACTAGTCGCAACTAACGAAGATTTATGCCATGTAAATAAGAAAGAAATTTGAAACTGTTTTGCCGGCATCTCGCAAACAATTTTAGCTTGGAAAACTCCTTATAATTCTGTGGCACTTGAAGTCTATACAGTCATTAAATTTAAAAGCTGTACATGCCTATAAATAATTTTATTTCCGTTTTGCTTTATTGTGTTTTGGGGTCTTTTGATTCTAAATATTAATTAGTTATTTCTACTACATCAGAGTTTTCTCCAATATTGTTTTAAGAAAGGTATGGAAAAAATAAGATACCCAAAAAGAAACCTCTCAGAGGAGGCAAATGTGTAGGTAAGTTCCTGGTTTTCTTTTTAGTTTTTGGGCAATTTTCATCGGAATTACTTGCACCAAACAATATGGACTTGTGAGACCATTTTTTCTTTTGTGCAAACCTTGTGGTCTTGGTTTCAGTTATCAGGCTTAATCAACGGACAGTAAGGAGCCATCACGTTGACATTTCTTCTTGGTACCTTCGATAGATTTCTTTGACATACTGATGAAATCTGTGATGTCATTACTTTCTTGCTCCTCCTATTTTTCACCATACACCTTTTTTTCGAAAGCAGCTTATTAGTAAATGCAGGAAATGAAGTTTGAGGTTCACAAGACACTTTAATCCTTACAAATTTTTGGAACACTATCAATTACATGTTCAGATTTGGGTCTATTACGATTTCCTATATCCTATAGAAGTAAATTTTCATTCAAAGTGTTAATTTTTCACGAGTGCTCGTATAAGCGTAAGATATCTTCCTTCCTAGTTTAGCTTCATACAAAATAGGAAATGCTTTTTGTAAGTACTTTAATCCATTGTATCCAATAATTCTTCCATAAGACTAAGTTATTTTATGATAAGGTGACAAAAAAGTTTCTTCCGGATAGAATAAATTTGGTTAGAGTATATTTTAAATTCCCAGTTCCAAATTGGATTTTTCTGCCCAATGTTTCCTTTATAATATTTGGCTCTGTTCAAGGGCGTCATCAGAAGAAATTGTCGGAAAACCAACCAAATTTTACTGATTTTGACCGTTTTTGACTGATATGACCGTTGTTGTTATAAAAGGCACGAGGCCATTTGCCCGGAAATCGCTAGACCTCTTAAAAATCTTGATAGCTTTACCGTGCACCACTTGTAGCGTAGAACGTTCGTGCAGCAGCCTAAGACTTATCAAAACTTGGCTCCGAAGTACCATGGTGGCAACTCGACTGAATGACCTGGCAATCATGTGTTCACAGATAATTTATCGCGGGGAACCTGTCAGATTTCAACAATTAAGTCGTGGATAAATTTGCGAGAAGTCCAAGGAGACTGTGCTGTAATTGAGCAATTCTTATAGCGTACTATTGTTTGTATGTAAAAATATTTCTTGCAGTAAAGTATTTGTTTTATTGTCATAACTTGCAGTTATATTACCTCCAGTTGTACCCTCAATCAGACAACTTGACAACATCCTCCTCCCAGTAGCTGGCGACGCCCTTAGTTCTGTCCCGAAGATTCATTTCACAAAAAACGTGGGTGTATCACATACCCACTTCGTTGCCCTAATAACTTGAAAGCTATTTGTTAATCTCCTTACATAATCCACCCATGCTACTCATAATTGGTTATACAAGGTGGCGCAAAATTAATCACTCTATCGGAAGATGTTATAATTATTGCAAATGGCGTCGTACGTCAATCACATTTGATCCCTTCCTATGATTACTATGTCTTAATTTTCGTAGTATTCCTTCCAAATTACAAAATGATCAAAGGGCAGTGAATATTTAGCAATTGAATATTTGTTATCTTGATATAAATAGAGTTTTTGTTTCCGTTACTAAGAAGAACTACTTTAAAGACTGTTTTTGACAAATCTATGAAGCGTCTCCGGGAACTGTTCGCATTAAATGTCTTTCGAATTTTTAATTTTTTTTCTCCATTGATTGGATCTACGAGCTTAAAACTTAAGAAATAATTTTCTCTTTAACAAAACTAACAGAATGAGTTCACTTGTTGTAACTTCGTATCTAGAAGGTCTGCAATATATTTAGATAGTTCTAAATCTCTGGCCAAATGATATAATTCTGCCTCACTTAACAGTTCTGGGCGAAAAGATAATTCAAAATCGGAACCAAACTTGACCTGAAGTACAAGTTTTAGGATATATTTTAGCATGTCTAGTACCTATCCGAACAAGATTTACGCAATAGTTGATCTTTATTTGGCCTTTTTATATTGCAATATTTGGTTAAACGATGTCCGTTGGTTTTTTCCTAGCACAACACGATTGCTGCATATGCAAGGGTTATCCTGGCATAACCCGAGTCTTTTTAATCCTTTAATTGGGTTTTATGGTATGCATGAGCGCTTCAGGAAGGAATTATCGCTCCTGCTGGCAGCAACCAAAGTAGCGGATTGTGACCTTCAAGATCGCTCCATATCAGTTTCTTAGCTATTTTCAAATAATTCTCCTTACGTGTTAACAATTTGCAATGTTTCGATGCGCGTCTCCGATAATCATTATTCTGTTAAGTTCTATCCAAGTTACGGGTATTAGCACCAAGTTGTTGTTGATAAATGTTTGTCATCGTATTCTAATTTCATAATACCTAATTTTAACCGCAAAAGTAATAGAAACACTCACATCTACATATAAATTTACCTCAAGGCATGTAAAATTTTCTTTGTTAATCAGTTTTAGAATTATACTTAAATCGAACGAGATCCCTCGTCTGGCAAAACTAACCCACTAATTAGATTTTATTTTTTGATTTTCCATTCCAAAATGCTATGTTTTCAATTTTGACAGATATATATTGCTACCTTCTTCAATGTCAATTATTTTCTATACTAAGTTAACAAAAAGTCCTAACTACCTAATTATTAATTGCTTACGGTCTAATTACGATTGAATTTTAAAGTCTGCGTACCTATCTTTAATTTACTTATTCTTACTTAACGTCTAATTACAATGGGGTTTTATCTATACATTATTTACATCTTTTATTATCGTAAAACAAAGCAAGTTTAGCTTAATTCTTCTAGTAAGATGTTTATGGCACATATTAGCGTCTAAATGTAATTCTAGCTGAATGTCTATCACAATATTATTCAAACATTTTATTATCCTAGCATAACCCGAGTCTACTTAATCCTTTTATTGAGTTTTATGGTATGCATGAGCGCTTCAGCAAGGAATTATCCAAATATCTGACGTTTATCATATTTGACATTCAACAAATGAAACGTGATTCTGTAGCGCAAAGAAAAATAACACTTATTGCCATTAGCGCCATCTGCACATATATTATCGCCAGATAAATATAAGAATGTTTTCATTATAATGATAGAAGAACTAGAAACCTATCATAAGAATTTTGACGACAGAAATAGGAATACATTTTAGGGATGTTTAAGAATTTTCCTTTTTTATTCAAATTGCAAAGTAATTTTTATGAGATAATTGTAAACTTTTTTGATTCACATAAGCTACAGTTCAGCGAGCAATAAAGGGTTATAGATATTATAGATTTTGCGCTTGGCACACAATTAAGTATTTTAAATTTCAAAAAAAGGACAACAAAGTAATTATAAAAACTTAATGTTAATATATTTCTTGTAATGTTGGCCATTTGTGTAGGATATAATCTATATCTGATTATTATCGATCCATCATGTAGCGCAATAAATGCATAATATAAGAATGGTGTAACAATCTGTATCTCTGAAACCAAGATATGATAAAAATGTCCTGTACCCTTATCAGTATGTAGCACTGATTGGTGTAGAGTCTACTGTCATTAACGAAATAACAATTGCGAGTCTATGAAGGGTATAGCATTTTTCTATTTGAACAACATAGCACATGTAATTAAATTGCATCAAAGATAAGAGTTGTTACTAAAAGTCATAAAAATCTATGAAAAAATTATCGGGATGCCATGCTAAAAGTAGAATATGTTTTGCTCCTTTTACTACCTCTGTATTAGAAGACCAAACAAACCACTTAATCATTTTCAAAGAGTTTCACAGGCATAGTGCAAGCAAATTACAAGCTTACAAAAATACATTAACGTCTGCATTCTAGAACTGATTACAATTATTACATTTTTACATTTGATTACAATAATAGTATTGCACTGTCACTAGAATTTGTAAATAGCACTCGGGAATAGCATCTGTCACCCTGCCTACAGACGTTACTATCGATATTAAGGTTCAACATGTAACTTCTTTTGCTGCGAGTTTAATGAGGCCAGTTTGAGACACCGAAATGTCAGTTTTTAGCAAAAATTAGCAAAATTTTTCACATTCAAAGAAGAGCGAAACCCTACCTTTGCTATGGAAATTATTGAAAGGGTTTAACTTTCTACAAAACCTATCACTAGAAAAGTTACTTTGCACAGCGTATTTCAATCTTGAGCATAATCAGTAACCAATCACGAATTCACTGGTTGCCTAAAATTGCCAACAGGACACGTTAGTTCACATTCAGCACATATGTATTTATTTGCAGTGCTTTTTATTAAATTTGTTGAGGTTTTCTTAGCGATAAAAATAACTGCAGATGATCAACAAGATTGTATGATGAATTGTGATCGACAAAGACAACTCTGGACCGGCCTGATTTATCTCGCTGCGGCATAGCGTAAGAACAAACAGCGATAACACTCCGACCATCGACCAATCTAACGGATTTTGCAGAATTGTATGAGTGTTAGTAAAAATATTAATTTTTTGCTCGTTTTGTTTACAAGACAATGTAAACAGATACACAAAATAGAGAAAAATAAACATTTTTACGAACACCAATGCAATTCTCCAGAATTTTTCAAATACCGTTAGATCGGTCGTTTGTCCGGAGTGTGAGCGCTGTTTGTGTTTACGCTATGGCTGCGGCATGATTAAGAGTTCCGTTCATTTAGTACCGGTTCAACGGTGCGCAGATGATTCGAATGAATGCGACTACTGCACTGACGGTCGTTTTGAAAACCGATTTTCCGAACACCTTCGAGGCTTAAAAATACCGTGCCCACATTCCTTAGTCCGATGCGAATTATTTCAAATCCAAGCTTTATTGCCTAAAAAAATACTCAAAAGCCGCGGAAACGTTTTCAGTCAAAAACGACTTTCTAACAAAGGGAAGAAGGATAAATGATAGATGATGGAGAAGTACACGAATGTCAAGTGATTTGCATTAGAACAATTTTAAGCATTTCATATGGAAATGAGCTCCCGAACAAATGAGGTCGACTTGAGGTTATAAACAAGCAGGCCCGTGGGATCGGTAGAGTTGGTTCAAAATTTTTCCAACAAAGAACAAATGCTACAGGAATGGTGAAAAGTATAGTCATCAAGAGAAACTCGAGCTGTAATATGAGAACCACGAATTTCAGAGCTAGACTATCGGTCAACTATTGGGCTAACAACCCGTTTCCTTGATTTGACACTGGAGCCCGTCATCAGAACGGGGCATTCATATAGCAGATCACTGAGATGACATCAACATTGTATTACTATACACCTTGGATAGCAGAATCCCCAGAACAATTAGCGGAACAATACGACATGGAGACCAATAGTGGATCAGATATTGTAATGAGTTGTATGAAATATTTAATTGGTTAGACAAGACTCCTGGATACCAAAAAAGGTATTTGAGCGGACGACGTAGATCCCTAGAGAAACCTCGAATGTATAGCTAGAAAAGTAATAACTTCATCTTCCACACTGTTGCCAACTATTGACATTTACTATTTTACATAGTGAGCGATGACCCAAACTATGCGAAATGGCTATAGTGGCAACGTTGTCTTTTTGTGAGGAAAATACTAGGATTGCAAGAGTTTTAGGCAGAGTTAGGCTACGATTAAATTTTAGGAGATTATGTTGGAAGAAACGTGCACAAGAACATGAATCCCTTATTTTTTCTTAAGAGTTGTTGAACGAATCTTGAACCTATTACCTCTCACAATGTACTGTGAAGCAAATCTTTAAGTTCTTGTCTTTTATATCTGCTACAGTTAAGTAAGGCCTACATAACTATATTAGATCAATAGTACATAACTAGATTAGTCCTATAGATGAATTCAGTCAGCTATAACTGCTATTCCCCAAACTTAAACAGCCAAAGTTTTTACTCTATTCAAGGGAAGAATCTCGAGATCGCTTAGATGCAACACCCACGCAGCTGTCTGGCGAAAAATGTGATCCACATAAAATGGCGTACATCCTTTTTTTACATTTATAAAGCATTCTGCCGCTGGATATCTTTCAAACCAAATATTTAAATGCATATAATCGGACTTTTATTACCATTTCAGGACGACGGCAATACATTCCACTATGTCAACTCCAATTATCCCGATTCGATTCTACTGCTGCTACGTCTATAATTCAGGCTGAAATGCCTAAAACTACTCATCATGCACCACAATATGTAGGACCGTCATATGAAGATATCGTGAAAATTCGAAAGAGTCGATTAACACCAAACGTAACATCGTACTATAAAAAGCCTCTTTTAATTCATCATGGAAAGATGCAATGGTTATTCGATCATACAGGACGTCGGTATTTAGATCTGTTTGGTGGAATTGTTACAGTCTCTGTGGGACATTGTCACCCGTAAGAACTCAATTTTGTACAGATGTGAATGTCAAAGTTGAAAATTTTACGATATTTTAGGAGAGTAAATGAAGCGTTGGAAAATCAATTGAAAACATTATGGCATACTACAAATATTTACATGAACCCAAAAATTCATGAGTATGCTGAACGTTTGGTTGAAAAAATGCCAGATAATTTAAAGGTTGGTACCGGGAGCTTCAATGCGATGGAAAATGTCATAGTTGTTTGTTTCAATTTCTTAAAACCTCAAAAGACGAACAAAACCTTCTTTTGAGCTCCTTTTTTGAACCAAGGAATATGTATAATTCCAGACTGTCTACTTTGTAAATTCAGGATCAGAAGCAAATGATCTTGCCATGCTTATAGCAAGATTGCACACAGGAAACTACGAAATCCTCGCTCTTCGTAACGGCTATCACGGGATGTCTCCTTACACAATGGGTCTTACAGCTCACTCGACTTGGAGGTTCCCACTACCCGCGGTAAATTCCGGTATACAACATGTTATGAATCCCGACCCTTATCTCGGCATTTGGGGTGGTGCACATTGTCGCGACTCTCCCGTTCAAACAACCCGAAAATGTTCTTGCGAGCGTGATTGTCAAGCTGCTAATGAGTACTATAAGCAATTAGAACAAACATTTAAATACTCCTTGCCGCGAGGCAAAGTGGCAGGAATGTTTGTAGAATCGATTCAGGGAGTCGGTGGAACAGTACAGTTTCCACGAGGATATGTGAAGAAAGCGGCTGATTTGGTACGAGCAAATGGTGGCCTATTTATTTCGGATGAAGTGCAGACAGGATTCGGTCGAACAGGAGAGCATTTCTGGGGTTTCAAGGATCATGGCATTGTTCCGGATATTGTAACTATGGCAAAGGGTAAATGGAAGCAGTAAGTTGTTTTTCAAAAGCAGCAAAAATTAACTGATCATTTTTTCAGGCATTGGCAATGGCTTCCCTCTAGCTGCTGTTGTAACAACACCAAAAATTGCTGAATGTTTAGGGCAAGCATTGCACTTCAATACATTTGGGGGCAATCCTTTGGCTAGTTCTGTTGGTATCGCTGTACTGGACGTTATCGAAGATGAAGGTTTACAAGATAATGCACTTGAAACAGGAACATACTTTTTGAAAGGATTAGCTGAGTTGCGTGATCGACATTCAATTGTTGGTGACGTTCGCGGAAAGGGTCTTATGATTGGTGTTGAGCTAGTACAAAATAAGGAAACAAAAGAACCTTTGAGTGCACCGCATGTTGTTGAAATATGGGAAACGTGTAAGGATTTAGGAGTGCTATTTGGGCGAGGAGGAATAAATGGAAATGTAAGTAGTTTTAAAGCATGAACAACAAAGTTTTTCATATTAGAAATCAGTGCAGCCAATGCATGTTTTCTTAAATATCAGAGAATATCAATTCCACTTCCTTTGATTTAGAGATGCAAATTTCAACTAAATTATGATCCAAGACTTAAAATAACTGAAATTATTAAATAATTTCATGTGTAATATAGTTTTTGCTAGTCTAGCATATTTCACATTATTTTAATTTAATTGTTTTTATTTTTATTTTGCATGAACACCACTATCGTCCACCATAAAATTAGGTATTTCGAATAAAACCACCGATGTGTATAACAAAAGATGATGTCACATTTGCATTGGATGTCCTAGAACGAGCAATCACCAAACATACATAGCATGATTCCCTCAAATTATTGGCCTTATATGTTTAAATGAAATTATGCATTTTTGTTGATGAAATCAGACATGAAATTGTTTATAATTGGCTACTCATTTTTTGTTACAATAAATTGTCTTTATTTCCATTCTAAAATAATGTATTGGAAATTATAATCGACTTTTGAAAATTAACTTAATGCAATCGTTCAGAGCAAAAAAATATTGGATAATATATGAAGGATCCAGGCATAGAAAAAGAAAAAGGCAGATCATATGCTGTGTAGTACGATAAAATTGGACCCCAAATTTTAAGTTCAGCTTTCATCATAAATCAGAAACGACGAAGCCAGAAGGAGTCAGGTTTACAGGCAGCACAAGCTACCCATAGGAAATCATTCAAAAAACCTTGGACTTGGGATTTACAAACCTTATTTTGAGTCATTAGCAAAAGAATGAATCTCAATCTTCAATTCAACGATTAGTTGAAACAAGTAGATGGCTATGTAGCGCGATGAAAGCTTGTACTGAGCATTTCATAAAAATACTCCAGGATAAGGGTTGCAGTATTTGACTAAAGCCACAAGACGTCTACCAGGTACCCTCACACAACCTGCATACTATGTAAGATTTCTACCGCCTGCCTCAACCCAATTTCCTTTTACCCATTGCCCATAGTTTTTCTTCACTTCAGTGCAGATGATTAGCCAACCATCCTTTTCTACGTTTTCGCCTTCTGGTGCGTTCCAGTCGCCCGGAAGATGGGGAACATATAAATACAATTAAACAACGAGCACAAGGTATCAATGTAGGTATAGGTATCGAGTACATTTTTCATTTCACTATGGTTGTAAACCAAATTTCTATGCCTCGGCGGTTCATTCTACCTGTGACATCCACTTTATTTGGGTTGCCTTCTAAGTACCAATCAGCATGCCTATCCCTATATTTATCGTCCGGTTTGAATCCGGCCTTAGCTTCTGGTTGTTAGCATTGATGGCAGTAATTTAATAATTGGTTAAGTCCTGATATGATTATTTGAGCTCTTCATTCGGAAAGACTTGCAGTTACGAAATACGTGGTAGTTATACCTCTCCATTGTTACATACTTTCATCTTCTAAAGAAGGAACACAAATAGGAAGATGGGGCAAAATGTTCACGGGATAGTGGACACGCGGGGTGAGTGCGCTGGTAGGGCAACTTCTTTATCGTTAAGGATACAAATTAAAATTTTCATAAAAATCAAGTCATTATTTATCAAAAAAACAGTCTAAGTCTATCAAAGAAAACTTCCTCAGGCTATTCTGAAAGTGATGTCTGGACGGTTTTGCTGGACAATTTCCTCAGGTGATCACGACGAAAGCACGAAAATACAACTTCAGACTGGATTACGACTTACGATGAAGCGAATAAGCCTGAAACCAAGCAGGGGTCTATGTAGTGGCGAAAAGTGGGCAGACTATTTCTGAAGAAGTTCAAGACAACCTCCGTCGGCGAAAAACCCATGGCTACTGTTTTTTGAGATAAAAAAGTGAATACTTATTTTTTATAACAATGGACAGGATGTCCATAGAACTGGAGAGTACTGCACTGTGCTACTAGCAAATTTACAAGGTGGTATCAGAAAAGGAAGGAAATTGGCTGAAGCGCAAACGTCTGTTGTCTGTTCTCGAGAACGAGAAGAGTGATTTGAGGAATGGCATTACCCAGTTATGAAGATATAAAGGCCACAATTTCAGACCTCTTGAATAACAAAAACTAAATCCTTTTTTTTTGGAAAGTGGAATCAAATCAATCGAGAGATCTATTAAATATATCAGAGGTAACCGTGCAAAAATAAATTGAAAATTATTTTGGAATTTATTTCTTAACATTTCGATATGTATTGGTTTTCTGACAGGGATTGAAATTTTGCATGTTTTTCACAATGATCCATTGTTTCCCGTCGCTTTTATTTCGTCTGCAGACGCGATTTCGATTGTTTATACAAGTTATGCGCATATTTGGTGGCGAAAAGGTTATTTCGAGAGTAAACACACACGGCCTTAACACACGTTAAGGCCAGAACGTTTTGTGACCAGAGGATTGTGAGATGGTTCGGTTGAGACCACAGTTGATCTTGATTACTGTCCCGAATAGGTACCTTCGAAAACAGACTTCGTACAGAAACACAAATCTATATATCTCATGAGTAGTATTGGAACCCGTCGCATACAAAATAATAACTCGAACTCCATTACATATCTCAAACAAAACCACGACAATCCATTCGTACGTCAAATTTTCTGTGATGTGTCTAAGGGTGTCGCGAGATGCGGATGATGATTTCGCGGCTTTAGGTACTTAATGTGGCTTAGGTACAAAGTGGACCAGAAGGACCAGAACAAACCCCCCCAAAGAAATATTTTTTTCACACCCTGAACATAATGCGTTTAAATTACTGAAACAAATTCATTTGATTTCTCTTGGAAGTAGTATTCTACAACCGCCATCAGCTTAGTGTCGTCCCGAAATCTTTCCTTAACTTCAATGTCGATAACGAAATAAGATGAAAGTCACCAGGTTTTCCGTTCAAACTGTTTTGGCGATTAGTGTTGCTCTATGAGTTCAACAACTTTGAATGTATTATTCGAAAGCCAAGCTGTCTGAACGAGCGCGCCTTCTTGCGAGAACCATTTTTAATCACAGCAAGACACTATTCTCTTGTTATAGTTTTTTGAGCGATCAGATATAGAAAATTGATTTCTTTAATAGTAAAAACACATGCGAAAGGTATCAATCGCCTATATTAACAACTCAGACTTAAGCAGGGGACTTTTTCAGCTTCGACCGTTGACGAAAACATATGAAGTTAGTAAACAAGGTAAAATACTTAGGAGTAACTTTGAATAGTACGCTTACAGAGACTCCACACATAGGAGAAGTCTGACGGAGAGCTAAAGCGGCGCTCTTCACAATGAAAAGACTAGTGGGGAAAACCTGGGGAATAAAACCCAAAATTGCGCACTGGATTTACCCAACAGTAGTGAGGCCAATAACCACTTACATTGGTTTGGTGGCAAGCATGACAAAAGAGAACCATTGCAAAACAGCTATAGAAGATCTAGCGAATGGCCTGCCTTGGCATCACAGGTGCCATTAGGCAGAGAGACATCACTTGTGAGCATCAGATTAAAATCCACATATGGGTTATCTCACCAACCACAAACGGGGCAAGTATGCATTTTGGAAAAAATGGAGAGGATAGCCCCGTTAAGTACAAGGGAGCTGGATAGAATCCAACCGATTGTGGACGCAACGATTCCATCCAAGATCAGCATACCGACCAGAGAAGCGTGGGAAACGGTGCAGGATTCCACATCTGTAAATGAAATTTCGATCTATACCGATGGTTCCAAAACGGATGAGGGAAGCGGCGCCAGAATCTTTTTCCCAGATCACCCGCAACTCAACCGATGTTATAAACTGGAGAGCCATACCACAGTTTTCCAGTCGAAAGTGTTTGCGATAAAAACGGCTATAGAAGCGGCAACAAACAACCTTAATGGAAGACTACAAATACTCATTGACAGTAAGTCGGCACTGCCGGCGCTTGCCTCTAACCGCGTAGTTTCACAACTGGTGCAGGATTCTGGGCAGGCTCTCAAAGCTGCAACAACCCGAGTAAATGTATAACTGACATGGGTTCCTGCACACAGCGATGTAGAGGGAAACTAAAGAGCGGATGCGCTAGCGAAATCTGGATCAGCCGACCAAAAATGTCACTAGAATAGACACAATTAAAGTGCCACTAGCAACGATTAAAATGGAACTAGCGGAAATCCTCTGGAAAGAGAAAGATACGGTTTGGAATGAAAGGAACAACTGCAGGATAAGCCGAGCTTTGTGACCTCACCCTAATAAAACGAGGACAAAACAACTCCTGGGGAAAAACAGAAATGGCGTTAGAACATTGGTGGCAGTATTAACGGGCTATTATCTTCAAGGTTAACACGCCAAACAAATAGGCATCCAAACGGATGACACCTGCCGAACTTGTGGCGAGGAGGAAGAAAGTACAGAACACTTCCTCCTAAATTGCCCGAGTCTGGCCAACAAACGACTTATTTGGCTGAGGTGTACTGGCGTAACAGAATTGGAATACTTGGCGACCACAGAGCTGGGGGAACTCCTTGCTTACTGTAGGACGACAAGATGTACTATCTGTAAACAATAGTACTACACATGGGGAGCTAAGGCCCGATGCTGGCCTATGCTATTTCGAGCAAGTGGACCCCAGTACAAAATAATAAATAATAATAAGCAGGCAACTAAAGTTTTGTGTTTCTTTCCGGCTTTTCTCTCGGTGTAAATAGTTTAAGAGTGTAGTACCATTGTTCGCACTCGTACATCCTGCTATATTACAGAAACCAAAAAGATCCCCCCCTCCTGGCTCTGTAGTCGCTGAATGTGGTCCTGTCACGTTAATACGTCTCAGTCACGCGAGGCATTTGTTGGCCTCTGGAAAATCTGAAAGAGAGTTAGTTAACTGTTTTTTTTCTTCTACTTCATTGCAAGCTCGCCTGGTATTGACTGTTATAATACCTGATCATTTGGCGTGTTGATCCAAATCCCAAAAACCCATGTGGCCCTTCAATATTGTCACCAATATTCTTAATCCTTCTGCATTCTAGCGGACTTTGAGGGCACGAGCTACAGAAATGTAGATAAATAGGCGTTTCGCATGCTAAACCCGCCTAAGTTCTTTTATCACTTGCCTAGTGTCTGCTGGACTTACAGGAGAGACACATTAAGTAGACACGTTATAGACATCATTTCAAAGTATTTTGCAGAATTCTGTTATTAGTACAGTGAATTGCTCCCTGCATTAATCTTTTTCTTACGTTGAGTGTGCAAATTTGGACATCATAAATATTGTCATAAATTGTATTTTGGAAACTCAATGCATCAATGGTTATAGATCTAAATAGTTGCTTCGTATTCCCATCAATGGTTAATGAGTCATACTTGACCATTTCAATGAGTTTTACTTCGGAAAAGGTGCACTTAAGCTTTATATCAATGTGTTTATATGCTCGTAAGATATAGGAAATGAATCGGCCACTCACCTCAAATGTTTCTTGACAGCTTGACAGCAACAGCTCTAAAATTCTACACCAGATTCGATACACGAATTGATTGTTTAAGGGAAAATTTGTTTCGAAATTGGATCTTAAATTTTACACTCACGAATGAATTATTTTTTGAACGGTTTTTTTTTCTTGATGTCTATAAAAATAAAATAGAAATCATTTTCTTTAGAGTGCTATCACTGCGGAAATACTTATTGTACTTACCTTTTTGTTGTAATTCATCATGACCGCTATATTTACAGTTCGTTTTGCATGTTATAGATTCATACGATATTCTTAGTGAGAAATATGATTAGAATAATGTTCTATTCGTTAAAACTTAGGTATTGCGTATCAAACCACCAATGTGTATAACAAAACATGATGCTGAGTATGCTTTAAAAGTGTTTGCAAAAGTTTTAAATGCTTACGAAACAAAAAAGGTGAGAAGTTGTAATAGAAACAGCCCAAAAGGCGTTGATACGACTTAGGAAGACGATTGATTAAGAATAAACTTTGCGAATACGGATAAGATTAGTTTAACATAACTAAGTATGTTTTGTACAGTATTGATGAGAACATAAAACAAATAATTATTAACAAATACAAGTAACAAAATCATTCCATGTAGTGTAAAAAAATTTTTAGGCGTGAATTGTACTGAATTTTTTGATGATTTAAGCATTCCGTTCCCACAAAAGTCAATAAGTCTACTGTAAATTTTATTTATCCTTTCATGTCCTTTATATTCACTTTAATCATAAATCATACTCTTATTTGAAATATTAAAATCATCGATTAATACTTATTGAAAAAATGCTTTGATAAATATCATTTTAAATGCACTTTTAATGCGACTAATTGTAAAACAACAGTATATTTTCTTTCGTTAGCATTAGAGTTAAAAACAGAAACAAAAACAAACATATATCTCACGTTAAATAAATATTAATATTACTTTTCCTTTGATTAAATTATCAATGAAAATTGACTGATAACGTTCATACAAAAAAATTTTAACCATTCCATGTTATGAATTAATCTGACTTTAATGATATCATCATTTGATATACTCGATAATTTTTGGGCTTATTGTTTTTGAATAGCTCTTGCTGTTACGGCTTGTTAAACACAACCACGTACATGATAAAGTGTGATACAAAAAGGTTTATCACATTTTGAAAATGACATTTTAATTTCAAAGCTATTGTGATGTATCTGCTGAGCGTACAATTTTAGTGATTAGGCCAAATTGTCGTTTTTCTGTTTTGAGAATTTCCTAATACATAAATTGAATACGATTATGTTGACATATTCAAGCTACATATAACAATATACACATATGTATTTATATATACTTTAGAATTGTGACTGTTATCATTATAATTAGGTATAATCATGATTAAAAAAATATACATAGTTCTTTTCTCTATGATTCCATCAATTTTTAATTTATTTTATTTACACAGTTATTATTGGACCTTATCTTAATTAGCTACTCGCTAATAAATACACATATAAAAAACAAATATGTTAGAGCCAGTCGTGTGTGATATGATGACGATTGTAAGATTTTTATGATATTTTATTACCACTACTATTATTACATTCAGGAGTCAATGTTCATGATTTTCGGTGGGCTAAAGTCATAATAAGCCTCGAATATGCATGAATTGAATAAAATTTTGATTTTAATGCATACAATGTGCACTCGATCGCATTAGGATAAGACATGCTTTCAGTAGAAATTTCGCGAAGTCATACTATGACTATCCCAATTTATAGTTAGTAATTTATAAATAAAATCATTATAAATTTAGATTAGCTTTTCTCTATTCGTGATTAAACTTTTTTCTTTCACACTTCAAAAGAAAAACAAACAACAAAAAATAGCTCAAAACTTCATTTTAAAATTATTTTGAACTTTCATTTAACGTTTCAAAAGATACGAATGTTATTTCAGCTCTATGGAAATATTGAATTATTATTTAAACTTTAACCTTCATGTAAATATTTATCACAATTTTTAAATTGCATCGGTTACAAACAGACAGTCGTCATTTTAATTATTTGTTTTCAATATTTATGTATTTTTGTTTTTAAATTATGCTTTTGAATTGTCGAAATTGGTTAATTTTTTTGATCCTGAATTCTTGGAAGTCAATAAAGTTTCTGTTTCAAAGTACAAAATATACTAAATTTTAAACAACAAAAATTAAATAAAAATCCCTATGACGTAGCATTGGTATGAAGACGTTAAACAAAGCTTCTAATGTTATGGATTCATTTCGATTATAAAGCTACAACACTTAGTTATAAACTTAATACTGAAAAATAATAAAATATAAAAACAATATTTCTAAATCATCAGCTGTATGATAACAATGTAAAACAAATAGAGATATTATCAAAAACAAACTATTAAATAATTCATATCGACCGTACAAATGAGCAAGAGAAAGAGAGAAAAAGAGAGCTTCATCAATTAGACTTTGTTTGATTAATCTCTATATATCGACAATAATTTTATGTCCATCCTCAAATTCGGACAGTAATGCAACTGACAGTTCGTGACGTGCTTTGTGTACAACCCAGGCCATCAATACAACGCCAATAAGAACCTGAAAATAAAAAAGTTAGGACATTCTCCTATTATGAAGGGATCATTTTAATTTAGACGTTCGCACAAAATAGAATTTTTATCAATTTTTATGAAAAAACACTTGCGAAGGTTACTAAAAAAGTGTATTCATCCTAACAAATATACTTATACAAAACATCTGTAAGTATATTCTTCGTATACATAAGCAACTTGTGAACGGAACAAAGTAGACAAAACAAAGTAACTTAGAATACATTTAGGTTCAGGATATCAGTGCATCCAGCGCATTCTGTAGAAATTAATATTTTTCAAATAATAAAACATTGGCCATTTTAAGACGAATAAAAAAATCCGCTTTTCACTGGGTCTTGCCCAAAAATAATTTACCAATAATAATAATTACGATATGGTTATAAAATACGCAAGAACATTTACTGTGTAGAATGTACGGTAGGAATTCATGGTTGTTTCTTTTCCTAATGAAAATACCAAAATACCCATACCTTCGAGAAAAACTTGTTTCAAGTTTTTTAAAGGTAACTCTTTCACCTGCAGTCAAAACAAAAATTCAAAACAAATTCCGAACAAAATTCGGAACTAATCATATCTAATCAAAGCATATAATTGGCAAATCGAAAACATTTTCATTCATGAAATGTGAAAATAATATAAATATTTACATTTTCCAGAATGTTCAACTATCTTCGGTTTTAAATTTGACAGTGGAGTTAACATTATAGTTAGAAAAGCAATTTCTGTAAAGGAATTGTCACACATATTACTCGATTGTTGAAATGAATATGAAATCGGTCGCTGAATCATGCACTCAGCCACTCAGCCAACGTTTATTAAAAATGTGAAAACGGTTATATTAAGCATTTGTAATTCTCATTAAGCGTAATGATATGATCATTAATGGCGTTAACAACAGAATTAGCTTAGTGTAGCCTTTATATCGGCTTCAGATTACAAATTCCCCGTGTTCATCCGGCTCGAGCAAAATTAAATCCGAAGACGAGCATATGTGAAAATTGTATGGAATGGGCGGGGCTTATTTTTCGGGAAAAGATCTTCGTGTGGAGTTAACATTCCCCTTAACTTGATTCTTCTGTGTCCATGGACAGTACAAATCTGTTGATGATTGGGCACCTAATGTGCTGATATTTTTCGAAATTTTATTGATTTAAGGACAAAATATTGCTTATGAGTATTTGGATCATAAAATGCGAATGACAATAAAACATATGCTTGAATTATAACAAGCAAATATTGTAATGTTTGTGACCATAGTGAAAATCGTCCAATTTGCGCCCGATAATTTATACTACCTATGCAGATTTTTAAGTAAGTGTTGGTTAGTTAGTGTTAATATGCGTAAATTTTGGTGATTTCGGACAAAAATGTGGACGTAGGGCCTCTCTATATTTCATTCCTCTATGAAGCTACCAAATCACAACATAGCTGACATATGTGAAAGCGCTTGTACAAAGTGAACATTAGGACCTGTTTGGCTTTCCTGCTTTGAGAACCGCGAAGCAAGTGAAGCGCACATTGGACCTTTACCTTAAGGAAATAGCCTCGTTTCTTTGGCGCACTTAGAACTTTCTGACCCATTTTCAACATTGGAAAAGAGTTTCGACGAAGGGCGGGCCGTGTTTGATAACATACAACGTAGACCTTTTTCGTAGATAAACTTCCTGGTAGATATTTTTATATTCACCCATATAGATAAGTGCATTTCTCTTTTTGAGGTGTAACTCACTTTGGATGTTATCAGCAAGGACCTTCAAAGTCTTGATTTGAGAATCAGTAGTCACCATTGAATCTTTGATCTGACGAAGAGGTTTTTCTGGTACGCAAAAATCAAAGCATTATGTTTTAATACGGCCCAGTCGTATGTTTTCTTGTGATTCCGACATGTTGCTCGGGATTTCCAAGCTTTCTTTTGATGATAATGTTTGATTAATGACCGAGCGTCCCACATTGAAATCCTTCCTACTGCTCTCTAATTAAATTGTAATAAAATTACTTCATTTTTCATTCAATAATTGTTTAGACACCTTTTTTGAAAAGGGACAATACTTGCCGAGTTCCGGAAACATAATAATTGTTCGCAAATCGTTTGATCGCTGCTCTTATACTGATCTTTTTAATACCAACTGGTGGAAGGGATTGTTTGAATGCTTATTGTCTTTCAAATACAAGTGTTGTTATGTATTTTCAAAGGGAAATTAATAAAATAATATATATATATATAATTAATAATAAAATAATAATTGGGCAACCGATAGGTCGCACCTGCAGCGAAAGACAGGAACAAGATTATAAGGTTAGTTGAAAATACAAAGGCCGCATAATGGCGGCCGAAGAAAGTTAATTTTCCACCGACTAGTTCACCGCGTGGGCGTGGGGGTTAGGACTTCATTTAAGCCCTGATCCTTCCATGCAACTCACACACACACACACAGGGAAAGAGCTTAGTCCCTCATATTATATTACATAAAAATTATAAAAAAAATCAAACAACCTGTGAATTGTGCTGCGCTCAATGGTGCTGCGCTGACTGTGAACACCTCCTCCTCTACTGGTTGTGTATCTTCAACTGATTGAGTGTCTTCTATGGTTGAATGTCCTCAACTGGTTGGTGGTTGGTGTTCCTTGGCAGAATGTTCTCTGTGGTTGATTGTCATCCACTGGCAGATTGGCCTCTACTGGTTGGCGGTTAGTGGTCCTTGGCAGAATGTCCTCTGTGGTTGAGAAAGTTAAAGGTGAAATGGAAGTATGTGAGCAATTCCAAGGGTTGCTGATGCTCATCCGGCCCCTGATTCAAACTCATAGAGCGATAAATATCAGTCGGCATAGAGTCAACAACACCGGAAGGTAAAAGTGTTTAAAGAAAATAGCAAAGGAAAACAATTAGTGGTGTTTCGAGGTACGTGTGCATCCGCCTGTTCTCCATTCAAACCAAAAACATATGGCGAAATTTACAAGAGATCAATAGATGCAAACGCTCCTTAAAAGTAGTTGTGCGTAATGTCAGCCAAGTCAACTTCAGGAGAGGCATTCCTAAATACTAATTCCTGAATCCTAATTCCATAATCTTAAAAGGAGAAACCAACCACCTCCTTCGTCGACCCTTAACGCTCCGTCTCAAAACTCATCGAGTCGAAATCTACGGAAGCGACAGTCAACATCACTCACGGAAACAGGAAAGAAGAAAGATAAGAAAAGAATACTTTTGGGGCGCCAGCTGCAGATGCAAGCAATAGGTGCGATATGTACTGAAGCGATGGTGCAGTGTGCCAGCGGAAGAGCAAAGATTTTATTTACGAACTTCAAAAAAAACGAAATCCTCCGCTGCCACACATTGCCATCACCTTGACCGAACAAAGCCACAAACTTGGGCGCCATGTTAATCTTCTCTGTATCGTTCC
Organism: Stratiomys singularior; assembly: GCA_954870665.1. Lineage (NCBI taxonomy): Eukaryota > Metazoa > Arthropoda > Insecta > Diptera > Stratiomyidae > Stratiomys > Stratiomys singularior. Next base: position 105,505,335 of record OX940880.1, read on the forward strand.
AATTTTAGTATATGTTCTTGCTTCGGCAGAACATATACTAAAATTTTTCGGAAAATGCGGAGGATTTCGTTTTTTTTGAAGTTCGTAAATAAAATCTTTGCTCTTCCGCTGGCACACTGCACTGCTGGCACACTGTCGCTTCCGTAGATTTCGACTCGATGAGTTTTGAGACGGAGCGTTAAGGGTCGACGAAGGAGGTGGTTGGTTTCTCCTTTTAAGATTATGGAATTAGGATTCAGGAATTAGTATTTAGGAATGCCTCTCCTGAAGTTGACTTGGCTGACATTACGCACAACTACTTTTAAGGAGCGTTTGCATCTATTGATCTCTTGTAAATTTCGCCATATATTTTTGGTTTGAATGGAGAACAGGCGGATGCACACGTACCTCGAAACACCACTAATTGTTTTCCTTTGCTATTTTCTTTAAACACTTTTACCTTCCGGTGTTGTTGACTCTATGCGGACTGATATTTATCGCTCTATGAGTTTGAATCAGGGGCCGGATGAGCATCAGCAACCCTTGGAATTGCTCACATACTTCCATTTCACCTTTAACTTTCTCAACCACAGACGACATTCTGCCAAGGACCACTAACCGCCAACCAGTAGAGGCCAATCTGCCAGTGGATGACAATCAACCACAGAGAACATTCTGCCAAGGAACACCAACCACCAACCAGTTGAGGACATTCAACCATAGAAGACACTCAATCAGTTGAAGATACACAACCAGTAGAGGAGGAGGTGTTCACAGTCAGCGCAGCACCATTGAGCGCAGCACAATTCACAGGTTGTTTGATTTTTTTTATAATTTTTATGTAATATAATATGAGGGACTAAGCTCTTTCCCTGTGTGTGTGTGTGTGATTTGCATGGAAGGATCAGGGCTTAAATAAATTCCTAACCCCCACGCCCACGCGGTGAACTAGTCGGTGAAAAATTAACTTTCTTCGGCCGCCATTATGCGGCCTTTGTATTTTCAACTAACCCTATAATCTTGTTCCTTTCTTTCGCTGCAGGTGCGACCTATCGGTTGCCCAATTATTATTTTATTATTAATTATATAAACATATATTTTATTATTAATTTCCCTTTGAAAATACATAACAGTGTGCAGGCACTTCATTAAGTCCAGCAGAATGATTAGTCTTGAAATCAAACTAATCGACTAATCGAATTGTTTACAATTACGTACAAGAAATTTAAAAGTGGCTATACTACAACACGATAAGTTTATCGTCAACTAAAATGTTGACTAAATCGCCAACGTTTTCAACGATCTATGGATGAAAGTGTTTGGAATATTTTAGACAACAGGCAGATTGTGGCGTTTGTTCCCATTTTTTGTGGGAAATTGGGCAGGTAAGTGTGTCATTAAGATGGTAATGCTTGAGGATCCTCCCCGTGGGAAATAAATGGAATCATATCTACTTTGCCGCTGTTTTAGATCTCGTTTGCCGCGATCCTCGTCTGTACCACTGTAAACGCGATACTACACTCTATAAGATTTCGACTGGATAACCGACAATATTGTAAGGGATCATAAAATTAGCAGATTTATGAAAGCTTCAAAGCAGGTGAGTACGCTGGAATCAGTCAATTGAATCAAAGTTACATCATTCTAGCAAAAACGTTGAAGCTTCTACTCATTGATTACATGGAAAAATTGAAAATGACAAAAATTTGATAGCAAATGGCATTGATACCATCGCCTCGTGCATGAAGTATCGACGAGGAGCAAACACGCTCGTAAATTGTTGTCCAAGCGAATGGCGCCTAGCTGCATTGCACGCTCGAATAAATAAATGGCTCTGCATCGATTTTGGACAACTCGTATGCACCTCGTAAACACATTCTTACAACAGCCCATTTACTACGAAGCACATGAGGGCGTATCCTTTTCTTTTCAAAAAATTACATTTCTCTTCCCCTTTCATTTCCAAATTTAAAGTAAGAATTTCTGAACAAAGATTCACGAACAGAAATAATTGCCATTGAAATAACTGCTTGGACAATCCATACTCAAGATCTGCTCAGACACTCATTATTGACCGTCGTAAAAATTAGGGAAGTATTCAAAAATGATCTACATAAAACAACTTGCTTATCCTGTGTCAATATGTAATTATTGAATCACATTTAGTGTAACGTATTAAATAATTTGCAAAAATAATAACGCAAATTTTATATTTTATTTTATTCTTAATGCAATCACCTTACCTGTATAGCAAACACAATATATCCCGTTATCGCCGTTTTGTGGTCATTGAGCACATCATGCATTGATCGTAATGTTGAACCCAAATAAACATTGATAGCTTGAGCTGGAAGTAATCCTAGTAACGTGCCGAGATGATAGCTTTTGGCATCAACAGAACTTATCTAAATATAACAAAGAAAATATATTTTTTTGGATTTCATTTTGTCCGTTTGATTTCGTATTTTATTCGATTTAATTTCGTAGCAACATCGGATGATGCCTTGATTGTTTTGTAGCCTCATTTTGGGTTCTCCTGCGCCTTTTTTTCAATCTATTCGGCCGTAGTGGCCTTCGAAATCAGTTGCATTCGTGGAAATATGAAGTTGCGCGTGTAAAAATCGATAATAAGGACTTTGTTGTACTATGGGTATGGAACATGGATCCTTAAGTAAGCGTCCAAGAAGCTGAATGCCTTAAGAAGATTCCTTGACAGAATAATGTGATCAAAACGGAATGCCGACCAATAGTATGCAAAACAATTAAGCTCTAGAGCCTCTAGTGTACATATAAAGGTAATTGATGGAAGCACCCGAATGAAGCAACAGAATGAAGATAGGCTGGAGGAGCCAAAACTTATCCTCAAAGCAATCAAGCCCGATAGAGTTAAAATACAATAAAAAAGAGAGTATAAATCAATTAAGTTCTAATACTTACACCAAATATCGTATTTTGTACACCAAATGGAAGTGGAGTCAGGCGTGTAAATAAAACTATTTTAAATGCTCGCGGGCCGGATATTACACGTAATATCGCACGACCAGTTTCGTTTTTTATTATCCTGTAACGATGAAGATTATTATATTAAATTTTTGCACACAATATGAGGATATGAACTTTATTCTAGGTTTCTCGATGGAAATTGAATTACAAATTAAAAGTCGATGCTTTGCCAGAGCAATTTTTAGAAATTGTACAATTTGCACACGATGTCAGCACATATCCATGATACTTTGATGAATCTTGTTGGAACTATTTGGGTTTGAATTAGTGCTCTTCTAAGGGTTCAGAGATACGGGCGAAAATTTCGTATGGATCACTTTTAATGCCTATCCGACACTCAAGAATCGTTCTTTAATGAGTCGAGCCCATGCAAGAGGACGTTGTCTCGAACGCTGTGGGTCATGTTCTTGCCAGGGCATTGGTTAAATGTGGTTTCGGTGTGTAGATATACGAGTCTTTGATGAGGATTCGACACTAGGTATAACAGTCTTTAATGTATTTCCGGCAATCAACGACCAATGACGTTTTTCCAACCAATGCTCTACTTGTTAAAGTACGTTGCCTCGAGCGCTGAGGATCATGTTCTTACCGTGGGAGGTCAAGTAATTGAATTGGCCATAGCTTAGCTAGATTCTTTGGGTAATCAAAGCCTGAAGTAGAAAGCCAAACTGGGACTAGTTGCGATGACTATAAGTGACACTCCCACGTTTCGCTGTTTAGACTACGTGGCTTCTATTCTTTCGTCTCGAAGGAATAGAAACAGCGAGTAATAGAGGACTTATCGTCTTGCAATTATCAGTAATATGACAGGTGTCTGAAGTTTGCATCGTTACAAATGCAACGCTGTCAAATTTGTTTACTTTTTCCATTCAGTAGATGATTTAACTGAAATGAATTCTAGTACAACCCAAATGTTCGAAATAAACTTCCCAACATTAAAAGTTAAAAAAAAAAACATTCAAAAATTGAAAAAAATGAAAACCGTTGGATTTCCAACGATGCAAACTCCAGACGCCCGAACTACCTTTGGCTACTTGTCATCAACTCATATTGCTGAACAATGAAGGAAATGTCACAAATTCCAACGAGAAGTTGAACGGCCGCGAAGCCAGAACAAGGAAAGCAGTAGAACGACGTTATAAAGGTTAGTCACAAAATTTAAGATTAACAAACGTAAGGTTCCCTACTGGCAAAAGTTCGTCGAAGACATGAACTGGTATGCAAGGGACCAGAACTATGACGAAAAGCTCGGCGTCTACATTTTCCATGTTTATAAGGACATAATGAACGATGAAGTACGGGTTCTTTTCTCTTTATATCTCATCGGTGTTGAAGCTGTCCTCGGAGATCATGAGTAGACTGTCAATTCTTTGTGAGGACAGAACTGAAACTGTTAATTCCATAAAATTAAAGGAGGCTTAACGCCTAGACGAAATTCCAGCTTGACTTACTACTCAGTGCATTTCAGCTTATTAGAAAGAGTTTTTGGGATGCAATGAAAGAAAAATAGAAATACACACGGTGATCTGCAAGGGGAATAGGGATCAGTTAAGGATGCAGTGGCTGAGATCTATCAGGTTAGGGCAAAGTAGCGCATAGTCGACCTAGTGACGTTGGACATCAGATATGGACCTAACTATATTCAATAACAAATTTGCTGTATGCTCTGGAACACTTATTCTGAGTACTAGAACGTCTAATGCAGATATTGCAGATCAATACCTGTAATCGCAGTCTGATCTATGACACGAAGTAAGGAAGATGTAAGATTCTGGTCACATTAGGTCTGTCCCATGGCTTCATCATCGCTTCAAACGTGGGAGACTTCTCCTTCGACAGCGTGGTGGGACTCAAATTACCGGACAAGTCACTGATCTGCTATGCAGATCACGTCCCTGCATTTGTCGTTGGGGACACCGTCGACCGAACGCAATTGCGGGTAACTACACCAACGCAATAATGCTAGGTGACTATTCCTTGCTATAGCCTAGGGCTAAAGCAAAAAAGAAAGAGGAAAAAAGAGGATCCATAGTGTCAGCGAGAATTGAAACCACCAGTTAAGTATCTGTGCTTGCTGATATACCCTAAGCTGCCTTTCCCCAGGCAAGTTACGGCAATGGCTGATAATGCTGCAGCCCATGTTTCAATTTTATTTAAATGATGGATGCAGCTGGATTAGATTCCACAAAAAGCAATCCTTGATTAGTGTCGTAGAGTCTGCACTTCGATACGAAAATAAGGAGAGAAATGGCTTCTTCTTCTTCTTCTCCTACAGGAATCTGAAGGAGAAGCAGCAGAAACAATTTTCAGTTCAAGAAAAAGAAAACGGCTAGCGCACAAACGGAAGAGCTCTGCAAACTGCATCAGCACAACGGACCGGTTTTGAGAGGGTGATGTGGGAGATTGCAGGAGTAATATTCTACATAATCTTTGCCAGAGATCATAAAAAATAACACCCGAAGCCAAGACGAAAGTCAAAAATCATTCGCTAGTAATGACAGACGGCACACTCTCGGCAAGTAAAAGGAAAACGAAGCGAGAGATTAAAGGAAATAGACCAAGTAGGACATCAGCGATTTGCGATTGCGATTTGAATTGATCTTGTTTTCAGTCTTTCATGCATAAACCGACAATTTATGGTCTTCTAATTCTGTATTGAAGAGGAGGATAGGGATGAAAGACTTCGTTTCCAGTATAGATAGTATAAATGAAGAAATGTTGAATTCGGAATGGACACATGCGGTACATTACGATGAGGCTATCCTTACAATAAAGAAAGCCATATAATATGGACGCCCTTTATCTTCCTGTGATTAAGGTAGAATTCGTGTGACCTAAGGTTCTATAAAAACAATTATAGCGATAAGAAATGAAATGTGTCAAACGATTCCAGTCTAGTTGCGCTATTTGTCAGGTGGGTGTCCAGTAAGTAGACACACGCCCATGAGACGCACATCACAGTTTGTCTTTTCGCCAGAAGTCAGAGGTCTGGCTACTAAAGACATGTTGAACTATAAAAAGCGTGAAAATACGTCAACTTGTAAATTATCTATTCCCTCCCGGATATTCGATAAGGTGAGCCTCCGGGGTTGTCACGAACTCTGGTGGGAAGCCCAAAAGGTGTAAATCCTTGACGAGGTATGCACTAGAATGACAGCAGCTTTTTGTCTAACCTATCAAATATTTCCAGTTTAAGTATTCTGATTGACGGGGGAGGTTTTTAGTTGGTGGGTAATTTGCTTTGCACTACTGGAAGTCTAACATTCAGGGCGTAAATAGCGCTATCTTTCTTCCACGAAAGAAAACACCTAAAGCAACACGAATGGCTACATTAACTAGAATTAAAAAGCCCTAAAAAATATGAACGTTTCCGCGAAATTAAACTCTAATATTCCTACGTAACCAAAATTTTCTACTGCCAAACAAATCAAAGCTTCTTTTCTATAGAAATGTGCACTCATAAGAACCAGAACACCATTTTTAAATGTTCGTTTCACAAAAAAGTGTCTACGTACTAACAAATCAAGTAAATACAATTGTGACTTTGTAAATTTCTTGAGTCTTCGATACACGAACAAGGTCAACTTCTCGTTTCGATGCAAAATTTTCATGGCCAAATTACAAATTACATGCGGAACATACATTGCAAACATTTATTTGCCAGCGTCCCCTCTTTCCATCGCTTCCTAAGTGCTTTTCTAAACCACACTCCATTCGCGGCGGTGCGACTTAGTGAATGTTTATTCACGTCGTCCACATACTGTCGGCGATAGCGTGTAAGCAAATGAGCCCGCGTAAGACTTCATTTGAACTCAATGCAGCAGTAAATCAAATAGGAATGGATTAAGCAAATATTAAACATTTAAGATTCGAAAGTGTTATCTTATCGCTGTCGCAGCTTTGAAGAATCGACAACTGGGGAGAGAACCGAACAAAAAATACTACGCCCGAAATTAATTGTGAGAAGCTGTAGTAGATGTTTGTCGGGGGACGCACTTAATTGGACATTGTTGCTCGGCAGCAATTTCCAATGACTAATTCATTGTCGCTATCAATGAAAATCCCCAGTGATTGCCACTTGGCTATTTTATGTATGTTATAAACCAATATTTTTTGCTTATGATTTAAGGAGACTATCGGCAGGCTTGAACTTATTATCTATAAAAGAAATTCATAAATGTCTTCCGAGACCTAGGATAGTGACATGATCTTTGAAATCTTACCTTTGTATTGGCAGCTTGTCCTGCATGCAACGTATTGTATTATGCGCGACAGTCACCCCTAAATTCGCTCCAATTACAACTGTAACGATTCCTTTAAGGCATCCAAATAAATATCCGCTTGTGATCATCAACACCAAATACCCAACCGCAACCGGAAAGCTTACAATAATGAAGAGCAACATAAATGCAAAGAATATCAGCCAAGGATTTTGATTTTCAATCCAAAATAAAATCGTTTTGGCATAGTCGCGACACAGGTAGATTGTGATTATTATCGCCAGCAGAACAGTGGCGGATAGGCAATAATTCACAAAAGGACTACCCGAAATCATTCGATGCAAGAGGAGACATCGTGACGTTTTTTGTCGCTGCAGTCTTGATCGCATCGTTCTATTTGGCGATAGCGACATTGGCGTATAAACTGTGCACTCATCATCGTCATCATCATCACAATCGCTTGAGGTTGTTACTCCCCCGCGCATTGGATCATTTGCATCCATTTTTATTAACGTATCCATAATTGCGTTGAACGTGCTGCTTAATGGAAAATTTCATGAGTGCAATTGTGGTTGTCGGGATAGGAAGCACTATTAGGAAGTTGAAGAGTTCAATGTAGGCAACGCACAGATTCTATTGGCACTATTTTAAATTGGGATAGTGAAAGTTATCACATATGAAATGATTTGTAAGCCGTAAGTGTAATACAACGTTCCGAAAGCTACATCGTGCAAACTTAATATCACGGAATGTCAAAATCGACTGTCAGCGGGCGGGAATTCTAATGAAAAAGAGCTTGTGCTGGGCGCTCCGGGCGGTAGACAAAAAACGACAACTGTTTCTACTTGTAACACCCTCAAGGGGAACAAATATCAATCAGCTGATTGATGATTGTGTACGTTTTTTTCATATGAACTTTAACTAAGCCAAAGTTCTCTTAATAGCCAGCTGATAATATGGAGACTAATTTCGGTGTTCCCCTTACAAGTTGTCAATGTGTATTTGGCGGTGATTTGCTCTCGTGTGATAATATGTATTCTGTGAAGTAGCGAAACTATTATAATTACTATTAAGACGAAAAGAACTCACCCACAAGTTATTTAAGTTGTCTTTCATATTGACATGAAGTCGTTTCTGAGAATAACATCTAGTTTACTTGGAAATTGGAAGTTTCTACCCAGTCCTATTGGAAGTATTCGCGTGTGTTCTGAAATTTCCCGCCAAATAAAGTTAGACAAGGAGAAAGAGGATCGTATCTTATCAATCCTTAATAATAATGAAAATGAACAATTGATGAGGTAATTTCCAAGTTAATTGTAACCAATTAGTAACTATGATAAGTTAATTATATCTTTAGAACAGTTTACTTGCGAACAAGGCTCGTTTTGCATTGCACAAATTGAGAATCTCCGGGAAGATTTTTAACCCTTAAGTATGGTCGTTAAATATTTTAGGATTAGTGCGGACGTGGAGTCTTTCAAGCTATTATATACACAAACAATTTTTTTCTAGAAAATGATTACGAACCGCGGCAAAAACCTATCTATATCGAAATAGAGGTCTTTAATAAGAAGAAAATAAGCGTTTGTAAACGATTTCCAGGTGAAACAAAAAAACTTGAGAGCCGCGCCGAGTTTCTGACACACCACGTCCATACTTAAAGGTTAAGAATCCCCGAAATTCAATTATTGCAAAAATTATTAAATACCCTTCCCTTAAATTAAAAAAGAAAATTATTTGGAGCATAATTTCCCATCAATATGCGTTGAAAGCTAAAGATTCTTATCGAGCGAGCCGTTCTAGCTTCGAAAAATAATGTGGATGAGCATTTCCTTTTCCTATCTCTAATTCGATCTATCCATGTAAGAATGTCCATATATAAGGAGATAATCCAGTGCTATCATCGGTGTTTTGGCCGATTACATTTTATACTTTATGTTTGACAGCTTAGAAATAGGAAAGATTTTAAACTTTCTGGGGGGGCCCACGCAAAACTCGGCATCAGCGCACTGCGAACGTAAAACGCTGGCAAATGTAAACAGCACCATATCCAGTACCACCTACAAATCAGTAAGAAGAAGAAAACGTTTGGTCTTATTTCGTGTCGTTTCAGTTTACGTAGTGTTAAATTTAAAAAAAATCCAATTGACAAATGTATTGGTCAATCCGTACAAGATTCTCTTCTAGGTGAGAAAATGAGTGCACATGTTAGGTGGTACGCAATTCCGTGTACGAATTTAAACATCGTTCAAACTAAACTTCTTGGAGAGAACTGGCCAGTGCTGTCATAGAGATTCAATCGAGGCTTGGATCTTCTCCTGTATGAAAGGTTAATATAGCAGATATTATTTGTGGCCCCTAGGGAAAAACAATCGGGGGGAACGTAGCTTTCCTACTAACCGTGCAGTCTCGTGTCCACTGTGGAGTTTATTTACGTTATAATTAGTCTTACGCAGAACTCTACTAAACTACGAGACCCACATACTTCGCGCTTCGCTTATCCACTTATCCTGCCACATTTAAGCAGCCGAAATCTTTCTTTCCTTCGTCTCTCTCCAGTTCGCTCCTACGTAGGAATACTCCTTTCGCTCTTCTGCAAAACACACTACGCAAACTTAATAAAAACAAACACCGTAGTCTCAGAGACAATACGAAATGCAGCCGTAATCGGCAACATTCCTCGCCTCTGTATCTGTCAAAGACGCTTCCGGTGCGACTCCTTGCTAACAGTGTCAGCACAACTTTCGGTGCCATACGGGAGAACAGATTCCACCGCGCGTATGATTAGGCGTGTTTTGCTTGAAATTGTTCCCTAGTATTGGCTATAAGGCATAAGCAGCCTATCCCGTCGTCGCGCTAATTTGGACCTAGAAGCTGACCTGCGAGCCAATCATTAAGCTGAAGCAATCATCACTGGGGCCACAATGACATTCGGTCTCGCCCGCTTGGTTAGGATGACAACCCTCATTGTTTCAAACGAGAATGGGAAAATGGCCGATCAATTATACCTTTTTTATTTGTTCTTTGCCCATTTAGTTGCCCGTATCCGCCCATTCGGTGGTACTTCGATGGCTAATAGCAAAATCTGCATATCTGCTAATAAAGCGGGACAAATCTCGTAGGATTCTCATTGCAGGATTTTGATTAAGGACATTTCAGAAATCTAAGAATTGAACTTTGCGTCATATATTCATTCCTATCCGATTTTCCAATATGTTGCATAAGAGCTTTCGTGCATTCAGGCAATTTCTTAATATTTGTATAAGAAACCACGGTACAATCAAAGTTTCCAAAGCGACTCTTCCAAAGAATACTGCAAATTGCAGGGTTATAAGTATTCTTCCCATCAAGCGTCACATAGAGTACAATACGCCTTGAGTGGTGATTGTGCGCTTTTGATTGCTGGAACGCGTTCAGCACTTTCATAATTGCGTTGAACTTGCTATTTTGCTGAGGGAGCAAATCCCAAGCGGGTCGAATCGCCGAATCTCGAGCACTAGCGTTTAGCATGTACAGGAGTCTAAATGTCCCTTTTCTATTCTAATCAGCACAAGGCTTGTCCCCTTTCAGCATTCAGGGAAAACAGCATCTTGTACACTGGCGTTGAATGTGCTAAGTAGCGTGTAAGCATGAAGATTACATCTATTTGCAGAACTTCTGCTGAGGTGATGCCAGGTTCTATATTCTTTCATCTATTCGATCCCAATATGGCAGTCAATCGGTTTCTTGTGATATCAAAACGAATGAGATGAACAGGGAAAAGTTTCCGAACAACCACATCTAATTTTTCGTATAAGAAGATCAGGATGTCCGTGCTTATAAGCGGCGCCGTACACGTCATTGTTGATGTCGTCAATGAGGTTTTAGCAGCAGCGGATCTTATTCGCACCGATCACCTTTTATTTCTCCTCTTCCTACTGTCTAGTAGGTGGTATTGGCTCTGGTGCTGTGCACATTAGCCAGCGTTTTGCAATCTCTATGCTCTGAGGCTGGCTGATCATCCTTGCCGCGTATACTGTGACTATGTCTTCTCTTTCCAGCGATTGCTGACCTCCTGCATTCAGTAGGCTTCATCAGGGGGATCCTAGCTTTCTAACCCTACGCAAGGCTTAAAACTTAAGTAAGGCTTCAAATAGTCATGCCCGCTAAGCAGTTATGTCAGGTCATAATCGTGGCACGGCCGTCGTCGGTGAACAGAAAAGTCGCATGCATATGTGATAAGACTCATGGTGGAGTTCACCACATTATCATTTGCTATTCTTTGAGTCCTCGTCATCTTTCCAACGCTTATACAGACGAACTCCTTCATGTTTATTTTAATCAGTTCGGCTTGCCACGCTCCGGGAGGCACGCTCGCTAATTTCGAGTGCAATGTACTAATGACCGAAACACCAGTAGACCTCTAGAAACCTTCATTCCTAAATCAGAGATTAAAAGGACTCCGAAGCGAACGCCACATCCAGGGTGGTTACCATGCAACCAACATGGCGAAAGATTGTTGTGTTACTTACATTCATCACGACAAGTTTAATCCTACCTACCATTTTTAAGATTCTTTTCCCGCTGGAATCGGGATGAAGCACTCTCCTCTCAACTGTTTTGGCATCAAAGTCATCGCCAACAAACATCATACCTTCAGTGTTCGAGATAGCTACCTCCAATTCGTCGAATTTGCCTTGGAACCATGATAGGTCTTTTTGAGCTTTAAATTGATAGGCACAAAAAATTTTCATACTAACCACCACAAATCCATTCCATTTAACGTGCGTCGTGGCCAAACGCACACTGCTTCCTCGAACACAAATGGAAGTCATCGTTGCGCTGTGAATTGATATTGAGGGTTTGAATGCTTATTCTTAGTTTAGTTCTTCTTTGAACTCAACGAACGCCTTCCACTTGCTTGAACACGGACCAAATCTTCGAGTGATAGGACGTTCCGATTATACAGGACGTAGTATGCGACATGCGTGCACACTTTATGGTGCGAAATGGCACATTTGGCGAATCTTGCAGAGAACTCGACTGGTATTAATTTCTTCAATAGTAAGGAGTTTCGCAGCGTCTTTCTCACAGTTCCGAAGTTGTGACATTTTACCCTCTTGGGCTCACACTAATAATAACCCCAACAAGACGTGGCTCGTGGAATAGTTTGAACAGCGTAATATAAAATAACTTTAAAATCATAATCAGGTTTTTATGAATAATTGTCACCTATCCTCCGCTCTCTTTATTAAAAGGGTTGAAAAACCAAACACTGGCTTCCTTCACCAGTTCAACTCCAAGTCGCAGTTGCTACTGGCTGCTGCCATAAGCGCAGTAATCGGTGAAGCCTTGGATTGTTCATCAGCAAAATGGTCTGATATTTGCTAAGCCTTCTGCTCTATTGCCTATATTTTGTAATGTCTCCTGGGGTAGGGTCAGGTCCACACGCCTGCACTGCACATTTTGGAGCCTTTGCTCTCTCGCAATGCGTTGGAATAGGCGCCGAAAGAGCAGCGCTATTATCCCACGACCTCATCGGTTATAGTCTTCCCAGTACATTCTATCGTGCATCGTGTCTCCATTATTTTCATGTCTTATATTGTTCTTGTAGTGAGCGTTTTCGATCTTCGATGTAGATTTCGCAGCAATGACGTAGCCAGCGCGGATACATCCGAAATTTTCTTATCGTATAAACCTGGCTTAGAAAACACGGCCGCCACCTAATGGCTCTCAACCATTTCCTGCCTGTTTTATGAATAGGGTTGCATTGCTTTGTAAGAAAGGACGGACCTGCATTGCCATTTAAGATGTATTTCTAGAAAATCAATCTTCATTTCTGAATTTCCAGAATTGAATCTGAATCTATATAATAAAATTTCAACCGCATTTGGTGTCCGTTCGTCCACACAATGTCAAAAGCTTCTTTTTCCACTGTTGCCTGCTCAATTGAGCAGGAAACGGAGAGTAAACTGAGAAGATGCTGCATCTAAATTTGAAATAAAACTTCTATTGCGAAATAGTATTCACCATTTTACAGTCGTATTTAGGATAACAGGTTATTCTACTCGCACAGGAATCCCTTCACTGGGGCGATGTATACAAGGCTCAAACATGCAGTTATACTACTTAGATTACCAAATATTTTAACAAAATCTTTAAGTTATCCAATAATGTATTTCAATTCTTTATTTTCAGATACCCTATTTCAAAAATGCGCATCGAAAAAATCTGTAGATTTAAAATGAAACATGGTAAAATCGAACACATTGAAGAACTTTTACAGTTAGATGGTTTCGGAGTCAAAATGCTTGAAAAAATGTGTGAAGGCATAATTAAATATGCAAACAATCCCGAATTACCGGCAATTGCCGCACCAAAACGTTCGGGTGCATTTACAATTCCAACAGTTGCAATTTCCTCACGTGAACAATACAAGGCTGTAGTGTCTATTTTTACAACGGTGTCGACAATCTCTTGGGCTCATATCAAGCTAAATAATAATGCTCCTTGTGATCTAATAAGCTGGCATTGTCATGAAATCGGAGAGAAAAGAATACATTTGATCGATTTGGTTCAGAATCTTTGCCAAGTTGTAGCAATGATACCGGAAGCTGATTGTTACGTTATGGAAAATCCACAAATAGCTCAAGCAGCTGCTCCTGGAAGTGCGGACCAAGTCAACATAAATGTGCAGAAAGCTCAAATAATCGCAATGTTAAATTATGGATTAGAATCGCGAACAGCTTTAAATTTTGATCATATTCGTGTTTTTTATCTAAAAAAGTATTTGTCGTCTAGGTGAGTAACCTTTTTAATTTCGTGAAATATTCCCTGATAACTTAAAATTGGATGTTGTTTTAATTATCCGCAGAATTTTCAATACACTTGTCGGCAATGAACGTGTCTCAACGGAACAAGTCGTTACTGAATTAATGAGAACAGTCTATAACGTTGAAGATTATGTCGAGTCGAATGATGAACCTGCTGATGTAAAGAATATCACGTTGTGCAGTAATATTAATGTTCCTATCGAACTACGAACATTTTATGGCAACGCAGAGAAATATCAACGCGATTTTCTCGGACAAGCCTTATTAGTTGGTATGACATTCATCCGTTTGTGCTTGCTAAGAACGCCAGAGAGCCTTGCAATAATTAATCGAAAATCCAAAGATGATCTGGATTGAGTAGATTGAGTAAGTATGTACAGTTTTGTGATATTACAGTAGAAGGTTGAACTGTAATTATAGACAATAGTAAATTTGATATACCAAGCACTTGATTTTTAATACCAAGGTTACAATGTATAATTTTTAAGCGATCATTTTGAAACGAATTTTGCAATAGTTAGAGCCAAATTTGAATTTTTTTTCGATGTGCGGCAATTAAGTCCACCCAATTTTTAGTAAACATCATCATTGACGTTGATTGCGTTATAACCATGACAAAGCAATTCATACATTATAATTAGACTGCACTGTGTTCCTTATCGGTGAAGATGTGTAATTCCTTTGTTGGCGTTTGGGACTAACAGACTCGCAATGCTGCTGGACCAGCCTCCCTTGCCAACTTGGGATCCTAGCCTTATGACGCCCCAGTATTCCTTTTTTAACTCTTTCGCTACGAGTGTCATCTATTAAGGACATCCGCACGACGATCTGTGTGTACGAGTGTCGCCTAGTGACCCCAAAAGGTCACAGACAATAACCCGCCATAATCCATCAAGATCGGAAAAAGCTGGCAAATGGGCTCAGCATCATAGCCAATACCACCTACTAGACAGTAGGAAAAGGAAAAAAAGAGTGTCGCCTATAAACGACATCGGCGTAACGGCCTGTGTCAAGTGTAATTTTTAATTTATAAATACATGTTTATTGTTAACATTGAAATATCTTCAAGTGCTTTTTCATAACACTCAAAGAATCGTATGTCCAAGAGAAAGACGAAGATGGACCGAACGATGTAAGTTCGAACACCAGTTTACCTAAGCGCGATACACGTTTTTCGGCGTAGTGCTCCGTACAGTATCGCTACTCCGGCGGCACGGTGGCCCGCACAGCGGTGCCACTCCGACAGAGCACACTACCGTAACGAATGGATTAAGTGTCAGGACTGATCGACTTCTCATTGTAAGCATTTTTCCGACTACAGTTTCCAGACAAAGCTCTCCTCGTTCGTTGAAGAGGTCACCACGCTGCTTGCTCGATCATTTTCAAGCAAAACAAGAGCAACCCGCACCATACGCCTGTCCTATGCAAATGTAACCTACCAATCTTGTGTAGGTAAAACCGGAGAATCCATGCCCGCTCAAGATCCAGGTCAAGTAGAAATAGATCACGCCATACATTCGATAGAGCCACGGTCGCAGGTCAAGGATCAGATGTTCGTCCTTCCAGGATTGTTATTATTCGCTGAGGGAATGTCTCCCTTCCCTGGCCAACTTCTCTTCTGTACCGGTAAAATTTTCTCCCGTTTCGAGCGAGAAAAGGAGGCGTTAGGTGTCTCCACTGCGATCACCGATACCGCTATCCCATGAACGGGTGTTATGCGTGTCCAATTCGTAACACTCCTTGTTGTTGCACCTCTGCCAACCGTTTGCAGTGTAAATACTTGCTTAAAACGTCGCGCCATATTTCTGCACTTAAATTGCAGATCGTAGCATTCACAGTAAGGGCGATGCGGGTGGCGACTTTCCCTTTCTCCTTGCTGATCAGCACGAATCCCGCCAAAGCAGGTATACGTTAAACGTGCTGAACAGCAAGTCAGCAAAATGTTGAATGCACCACCTCAGCTGGCATCCCGTTGAACCCTGGAGCGTTTCTGGATAGGAAAAAAGTCCGCAAAATTTCGTCAACCTTATTTTCCTCGTATATGCTAGGCGACATTTGGGAACCGAGCTTCCACATCGCTGGTTTGTAGACTTACCTCCCTAGACACCGGTTTAAATCTTCCAAAAGTACAGCTGTAGAATTAACAAAGTAGTTAATAAATAATAAAATAAATAAAATAAAATTCTGTGGAGGCACATGCCTCGTGTCGAAGTTTGTAACACTTTCTTCCCGATTTCTCAGCAATTTCAGGTGACCAACAGTAAATAGTAAACAACCAGATGACGCCTGCGACATTTTTTTCACACGTCGTATGGATCTCTCAGAGAAAATAGGCATACTCTCTTCAGGAAAGATAACGGAGAATATGTTGACATCAAAAGACAATCGTAATTGTGTATCACATTACTTTCGGACAATTCTTCTTATAAAGAAGGGCATCATGGATCACATAGCGGCGCAGAGGGAATGGGATCTTTCTGACAGCAATCCTCTTCCTTCCCACTCTTTCCTGCTGAATGGGGCGTCTCCCCTTTCCTGACGGCGTCGCTACCCGATAACTTATGAGGCCTAGTTCGAAGTAGTGTAACAAACAAACAGGCTAGAGTCTCGGTGTGACCGGGGAGGTGTTCAGTCGGTAGTCCAGTTGCCAGTGGGATTCCGATACTCAGGTTGTCCTATACACAGTCAATACTACAAGCCTGATACTCAGACCATCTTATACAAACCAACGAGCTCTTCAAACTCCGTAGTAGCCAAATGTTTGAATTCTGCTATGTTTTTACGCCCTAGTCTAAATGAGGTGTTAGTTGGGGAGATTTGGACAATCTGGAAGGAAGTGTTCTCTACAAACCATATGGTATTTTAATATCGTTCTATAAGGGAAATTTTTTATTGTCTGAGATTCAAAAACAGCATATGAAAGTTTTATACTCGACTGCTTGACGTCAATAAATGAAGTTTCTTTGATTTATGTTTTCAGTCCCTAGAACAATCCATGTTTGCAATATCAATGCATCCTGTTAGGGATAAATAAATTTTTATCGATTTTTTAATGTTTTTATTTGGCACAATTTAATTACAAATATAAACATTCAATTGGTTATGATAATGATTGCATGCGATAGATAGAATAAATTTTATTCTTATTTGAATTTATCGCCGTAGATAATCTAGCGCCTCCCCTCAGGTAATCTTAAAAAAATATCTTAGCTGTAAACACCTTACAGCAAGAGCAATTTTAAATTTAAAACTTGATTCTGAAGTTTGGCTCTGGTCTAGTTTTCTTAAGCATGTCCAAATAATCAAGTTATCAAATACTTGAATCTGTTTTAGTAGAGCATTTTGCAATGCTAATGCTAAAAGAAACTTCAAAAATTGATGGCAATGTTTAAAATCAAATTTACTGATCACTATGAGTTACATATAAACTACCGTCTATTCACTTTACAGTGCCCAAACTTTGACATAGTCCACAACCATTCGTGCGTCTTTTGAATTCCATGTACGTAACCACTTCTCGCGTTGGTTCCAAAACATTAGCTCACCCTTCGGATGATTATTTAACCATGGTTTCACATAGGCGCTTGATATAGAACCATCAGGAAAATCGGAAATTCCACCAGCTGATAGTGCTAATGTTATATAAAACTGTAAAGAGTATAAAGATATAATTTAAATCTAGTTCCTTCCATCTTTATTTTTCAACCCTAACATTAACTTACTTCTTTATCAAGTGGAGCTGAGGGTGATTTAGGATTAATGTTAAATTTTGTACAAATTGATGCGTAAATTTGACCATCGTACGCTAGTGAAACAGAATTATCTCGCCAAGTCAACGAATATGTATGAAAATCATTGCCCCAATGCTCTGAACCGTGGACTTTCCCTAGCCACATATCTCGACCTTCTTCGCCGGCCTGAAGAACTACTCCACCGAATAGATAAGATCCATCAATTGGTGTACCTTCTTTTGTGTTAAGTGCAGCATTGGCTCGAATGAACGCTACACGCATTTGTCCAGATGCGTGTCCTGCTATGCCATATGATTTATATAACGGCTCAAGAGTTATCACTTTAATGTAAATAACGTTCAAATTCAATAAGTTTCAAAAAACATATGCAGACTTACGAGGTAGCAACCAATCACCCTTTGGTAGTTTTGCTCGAACCTCAACTTTGCCATATCGAAACGAAAAGGATTCTTTGGTGCTTATGCTTGCGGAAAACAGCGGAGGAAGAATCCTAAATAATCCAGCGTGTCGTCGACATTCTCGTTCTATATCATAAGATGCTGTACATTCGGTACCCAAATCGATCTCTCCCGTACGAACTGATTGGATGGTGTAGCCAGGCACTTCGTCAATCCTTTTCGGTTGTATAACTAATTTGCCATTTTCTATATAAAGATTTTCCGTACGATTGCCATAAACAACAAATTCAGCATCTTCAACATCAAGTGGTATACGAACTTCACGCTTCCATAGGGAGTTATTTATTGAATTAAAGTCATCAAAAAATATCAGTTGACCTGCACAAGCTGGCCGACCTCGCACTACCGTATCCGTTTCTTTACATGGTATTTCATAAATTTTATCAGTCATTTCATGCCATTTTTTATCGTGCTTTACATAGACGGAATAGTAGAACACTTGTTGAGGTTCCAGTGCAACGACTTTATTCTCATAGAACCAACGACCAGGTGATTGTTTCAATGGTATTTTTTTAGTTGGCTCCATAAGTAAAGTTGAACTGAAAAGAGCCTCCGTGATGCCAACATTGTCTGGAATAAAATGTATTTATTTCATATTTTCTGATAAACAGAAGAACAAAGGACAATCGTGTGATTCATGACCTAAGAGGCTCTAATGTAATTTTTGCGTCAAGTTATGATAAATATATCCTTTATGAAAGGAACATGCAAGAATGAAATTTATTCCATTTTATTTTTGGAATGTGAGGAGAAAAGAATAACAGCATATTTCTCTTTATAATCCTCTGTTTCAGAAAAACAGCCTCGAAAAAACAAGTCGGTCGTATTTATAACGAATTGCGCAAAAAGATCCCGACCTTCTTATCGTTTTTGAATCTTGTGGGATCTCTAGATAGCATCAAACAGGCAAAAAAATCAGAGCGACTGGTTCTAGCTGTAAGGAGGGTGTTGAAGTGTCTTCTAACTATAACTAATTGTTTTCTGTTAAAAATTGTTGTATGAGGTTAAGAATTATTCTTTGCAACGCTATATAGTCCAATCTCACTTAAAATGTCACAGTAATGGTCCTGCAAAATTGTGCTCCAACAAACAACGCTGGTCCGAATTAGAATCCTAGCGAAAACTACAAAACCCTGGTTCCCTTGCTGTCTTCATTCGTTGTTCACTTCTTTCGACGCATTTTTAAAATGTTGTTTCATAGCACGTGATAACGGTAGTTGGTTCTGACTTTAGATTTCTTATATTTGAATAAGATTTCACATATCGTTTGGTCCAATAACATTCAATTCGCAAAAAGTTTCATACATGTTGTGCATTTCAAAAAGGAAACACGGATAATACGAACCAAAGCATGACAAATTCTTCTGTATGACAACTCTCAGACTAATGTAGCGAAAGTGGTGAAAAAATAATTAGAGATTATTTTGCCTTCCCCAATGCTTCACATTGAGGTCCCAGTTTACATTGAGAATCCTCAACCTTAATACTGGTAGTACGGGTCTAAGCTATTCCTAACGTTGTCCCAAAGAGAAATGCCATCCTCATGCATCATAAGCAACCATCAGACTTTCCCAAGTACCTCACTTAATAAGCTGATCCATGTGCAAATTGCTTATCAGTAATTCGTGGTGCGTGAATATACCTCCAAGGTTCATGTTTGCAGTTTATTTCCCATGCTGCGAACTAAGCGTTTATGTACAGCGGAAACAGCGACCCCCGTCGGAGTCACCGCTGTCATTCTATTTATCTATCACATTTCATTTTTTTTAAATTACTATAATTATTTTGTTTACTAATTTGACTGGTCTATTTGCAGATTGTTTTTTCCTATATTTTTCTTCTAAATCCTTTAAGTTCGTTAACAATTCGTTTCTATGTAAACTAAGTAAAAAATCGCTGAAATTGGCATCTCCGATTTTTTAACACTTCTTTTATTTCCCCTTTGATTTCCTCAAAAAAAGAAATGGGATCACAGTATATAGGGGCGTAAAGATTGCAATCTCTCATCAATGCCAGCTAAATTCACATTGGAAATAAGTTTCAAGTTAAGATTTGTTTTGGGTGGAAAACCATTTGTATATATGCAAGAAAATTCACAACGAAGAAAACTTCATTCAATTAGAAATGAAAATGGACACAATTCGTGATTAAAGTAGCATTGCCCCATTGCGATAACCTTAGAGTATTGCAGAACATACGCAGTATAATTTATATAAACAAAATAGCAATTCAATAAGAAAGCCTCAGTAAATATTATGAATGATATCAATGACACCACCAAAACAATACTTCCAGTGATAACTTATCCTAGCCAAATACCTGTTATGGACACACGGAATCCGTAAGGTTTTAGGATTTCAAATATTGGTTTAGGGATTTTATATGTGGCACCATATTTTATTAATACTAAAAACACACTTAAAATAAAACTTCTATACAAAATTAACATGTTTTGTAACAATTGTATTTTTTAAACTATTGAATATGTTTCTATCAAAATAACTCAGCATCTAACTAAATAATGAGCTGATCTAGCTAAGAAACTGAAGAAAACATCCCAAACGATAAGAGATTCGTAAGACAATACCGTTATACGCTGAGTATCTTAAGAACTAAAGTAAAGTCTCATAATGGATTCGAAACGATCATATCACTAGTTGACGTATAATCAATAGAATTAAAGCATATGTCCTTATTCTTATATATAATCCAAATTGTGAGAGATATTTTTATAATCTTTGACCCTAGATTTTATTTTGGTTTTATTCGTGAAGTCAAAGCTTTTACAATTAATTAAGATTCATGCAAAAAGATTAATTTGTCCATTGATTTGTCTCGGCAAGAGTGGAATCAAAGCATAAGAATTAATAGCGTTATTACAGGAACACATTGCATTTTTCTTTCGTCTACTCAGTGAGTATAGGAGATTGATTTATATTCGGAAACTTATATGCTAATATGATAGCGACCCAATAATTCCATGTGCAGCTTATTTAGTACACAGAATAACTATTTCATGTAAAAAAAGAATTTTGCACGTCGTGATCTACAGTTTTCCTTTCCCGTTGAGATGCCACTTTCAACCTCCAGAGAATCCTATTGGGTCAAAAGCTTTTCAGAATAGATCTAAACGCCAATGTGTCCTTCCATTGGGGGTTTGGTAGGCTTTTTCAATGTCAGCAAACTTCGATTAACCAACGTCTCGATATTTTTCTGTAAAAGACCGGTCAAAACTAATCGTTGCCATTGTCTTCTCCGTTGAACATCGAAATTACGTCGCTGGGAACTTGCATCAAAAGCTCCATGTTTCGTAATTTCAAGAATAGTCAGCTCAAATCTCATGTAAACCGGCAATGGTGCCAAGAAAACAATTTCACGGATGCAATCATCCATGATAAGACATCCATAATATTAACAATCATGAATTGATGTTAGTCTAGTCATACTATGATGCTTGGAGGTTTATCTCGACGTGGAAGAGTGTAATTTCTTGTGTTGCAATTCGTAGTTGCACCGATCGTGCGACCGATACTTTTGCACCAGTATAAAGGGTCAAAGGTTCAAGTTCATCGCCAACTTTTTCACAATTACACAAGTCTGTCTCCGTGTGTAACCTAGACGCGGTTACGGTAGTGCGAAAAAATCGATTCGTCGCCTTGGCCTCTGTACAACGAAGTTATCTATAATATATGTCCAGCTCCCCTTTGACAAAACTTAGTTCCGTGTTTGGACCGAAGGATCCCCAGAGTTAGAATGTTCCGAGTTGGGGACACATTAATAGAGTCGAAACTATCAGTTAAGTATCTGGCCTTGCTGATAGACCCTAAGCTGAGTTTCTCGGAGGAAATCAAGGCAACGGCAAACAAGGCCGCAGCAAGGGTCTCCTGCTCCAGGAGTCCCACAAAATGGTGACTGCTGATGAGTGTCGTGCAATCTACGCTTTTATATGGCGCAGAGAGTGAAGCTCTCAACAAGGAACTGTACCAAAAACGGCTGCCACAGGTGCAGAGACGAGGAAAACCACGGATTGCATCAGCATACGGTGCAGTCTCTGAGTGAGCGGTGTTGGTAATTGCAGGGGTGATACCCATCGCTCTCATTGCTAGAGAGCGTAAAAGAATCTACCTCCGAAGGCACAAGGGTACCAAAGAAAAAGTTGCGCGCGATACAAGACGATGCACTCTCGACGAATGGCAACAAACATGGGAACATGAAAAGGAAGATGGACTGCGCGGCTCATCAACGATTTGTGATCGTGGCTCAGTCGAACGCATAGTGAGACTGAATTCTATTTGACCCTGCTACTGAGCGGACACGGTTGTTTTCAGTCTTGCCTGTACAATATTGGTAAGTCACGGTCTCCAGATTGCATATACTGCATTGGTGTGAAGGGTGATGCCTGTCATACATTCTCTTCATGCAGAAGATGGGACAAACAGCGCGGTGATCTTGCCAAAAAAGTGGGAGAGCTCCGTCCAGATAGTCTAATCGAAGAGATGCTGAAATCAGTTAATAAATGGAATCAAGTGGCACATTACGCTCAGGCAATTCTAGCCACGAAAAAAGGCATACTTGATAGGCTGGAGGCGTCGAGGGTGGAGGATTTCCTTCTCTAGCAATCCTCCTCCTCTTTTCCATCCAACTGGAGAAGGAATCCCTGTAACCCGAAGACGGCAAAAGACGTTAAATTGGGAGGCCTACCCTGAAGTGATTTGTCAGGTTCCAGCCTAGGCGCTCCGGTTAACAGGCGAGGTGTTGACTCGGTAGTCGAGTAGGTCGTGGGACCGACAATCAGGGCATAAATTGCCTTCACCTCCCTCCAAAAAATAAAAAATTCAGTGTTGTGAACTTAGTCTGGGCCGTCTTCTAGCGGTACACCACGGACAATTGCTTGATCTCATGCGCTGTTAGCAGTATTTTTGAATATGCCTTCATTCACTGCAATTTTAGCATATAGGTTCCCATTTAATTGCGGTTCCTTGTTGCATTAAACAACGAGCGAGCACAAAATAAGTCAAAACTACCTTCAAACCTACCTATCAGGGAACTTCAACAAGACTAGCGATAAACCGGTAGACGTTTATAGCTAGTCTTCTAGAGCGTCGATCACTACATCGTTCCGATGTTTCGTTTACCACCTTAATTTCCTAAGATTGCGGCTACAGACTTTCGCCCAGCTTTTCTAACCGATTTAGTAGTTGTGACCTTTATATTTGCTTCAGATCTTTGTCTCCATGATTTATCGGCAGTTCGACAGCGACTCGGCAAGGATAGGTCGCAGAATCCCCGCAGCTTATCCTCTTAGTTCAAGTATTAACACAGTTGCTCCCACCTAATCATTTCAAGGATTTATTTTAGCGGACCCTTCAATCCGAGTTGTGTACATACTCCGTTGCTCTGTTGCAAACCGTGGTTTTCACATTTCAGATGATGAGATATGTTCACAAGCCACTATTGGAGCTGGTGAAGTACTTCTCATTAATTTCGTTTATTTCAAATCTTCGTTGGTTGTTTCTATTTCCTTCCTTATCATTTCTAGATTGCTCCAACAGTTTCCTAAAAGTTTCGTTTTTTGTTTAAAGCCTTGGTCATGGATGTCCAGCTTCTGCGTTGGATATACTGAATTTTCCTTGAATTCTGTTGGCTACTTATGCAATTTCGTTCTTATGTCTATCGACTGTTGTTCTTGTCTTATTTTCATTTCGATTGATTTCTTCTCAAGTCTGTTCTCGAGCTTCGTTTATAAATCTTTTCACAATGGTTCAAGTCTTGCGCCATGTCGTTTAACTCCTGGTCAAGTCTGTGTGTTGTAAAGTCATAATGTGACTTTCTATTAAATATATGCTTCAGTTAAGCATTTTTCTCTTAGCAAGTATCCCACTTCTGACACCAATGCTCTACGTACTAATATCACGGCACGTCGCAACACTTTGTTGCGGAATATAAGAGAATATTATCATGCGGGGATAAAGTTTTATATTCGGGGCAGTAGAAAGGAAGTAGCCCTTTTTGTCGGTTGCAATTACTTGAGGATCTTTGAAATGGTAGAAATACGAAATTTAATCAAACGTTTATCTGAGCCAAAGGTTTTCGAAGGTCTATGACAAGTAACAGTCATCTCTATACCTGGCAAAAAGCATATCCTGACTGAACTTATCTGATTATAGAATTGAAAGCTTGGAACCATCGGTTAGTGTGTACAGAGCTTGTGATATATCCAAGTTATTAAATTGATATTTTTTTTCCTTGGATCGATCCGTCGTTTCCCGTTACTTTCTTGGTTTCGTCTACAGACGTGTTTCGGCGGTGCGCCATATTCGGTGTAATTTTCCATTCTTTCAAATTGATAACTTTGTTTGAAAATGTAACGTGAATTTGATCACAAAATTATAGATAATCCCAATAAATATGATTTTATGACACATTTATATGATACGTTGAAATTAACTGATAACAAAATTTTAACCAATTTATTTTGGTAGATGACAACATCTAAAACAAAATGTTTTTTTTTAATATTCTTTGAGTATTTTCCGCTTTACAATTTTGAATACTTTTAATAATAATAAAAACTTTAATTTATATAAAATCGTGCAGAGTTCATTCGAAATAATTCCCATCATAAGCGACATCTTTCTTCCATCTATCTGGTGAATAACTCGATCAAAAAATCTGGCGTTTTTGGCGCAATCCATACATCAACCAATTTTGAATATTTTATATCCCTTGTAGGGAATCGGATCCCATTTGACACCTTCCAAATGTTTTTGGAACGGCTTTGCTTCGCAAAGTCAGATTGTATCATCGATCCTACGATTCCGGTTGTGTTTTCCTTCAGAGCTCAATACAATCCTGCCTCATTACAATTATCTGCGCTTGGTTGCATGCATTAGTGATAGCTTTATATGGTTGAGGAACTCTAAGTAGATTCCTCTTTTCTGATTCCACCGAATACAAAGTTATCCTTTGACCCCTGTCCTATTTCATATATGTCTATGTCGCTAAAATATCTGGCGTCTATGCCGCAAATAGGCCAACAAAAAGGTGATACAAAAACTAGAAACCTTTTCTCTCCTTAGACTAAGACAACTTCTGAATTGTTGATCTGGTATAAAATCTATAAAATGTAGTAAAAATTAGATCGATTCTTTCATTTGGAATTTTGTCGACTAGATATTCCTCTTTTGGGATAAACAATGCAAAAAAAGTGGAAAACTATAGGCAATAGTTTAGGTAATGCTACTGTAATGACGTTACGAATTGAATCAAATCTCCAATAAATTTCTAAAAAAGTTTTCATTTATTTTAAAATTTCATTAATTATTACTACTTTGTTTTTTTTAAAAAAGCGGATCATGTTTTCTTAAAAGTTAAAAAACGTATAAAGATAAGCACAGCCATCATACTCTATAAGGCCCAGACTTTCACATAATCAACAACTAACGATGAGTCTTCGGAATTCCATGTCCGATACCATTTGTTTCGCGCATTCCAAAAATGTAGTTCAGCTTTTGGATGAGTATTTTCCCATGGTTTATTGTCAGTATTCGATACACAGCCGTCGGGAAAATCGGAAATTCCACCCGCTGACAAGCCCAGACTAATATAAAACTAGAAATAAAAGATAAAGTTTATAAGGATACTTTTAAAGAGAGCATTATGTTCAAGTCGACTAACCTCCTTATCAAAAGGTGCCATTCTTGATCCTGAACTGTGGTTGAATCCACCGCTTATGGTTGCATATGTGGTTCCATCGTAAGCAAGTGAAATTTTAGAATCAGTCCAAGTCAAAGTGTAGGTATGGAAAGCGTTTCCCCAGTGCTCGGACCCACGAACTGTTTTGAGCCATTTGTCGCGATCTGCATCCCCGGGCCTTAAAACGACACCGCCTGACAAGTAAGATCCATCAATTGCTCGACCTGTTTTCGTTTCAAGGTGTTCATTGCCACGAATGAAGGCTACGCGCATTTGGCCTGAAGCGTAGCCAGATATTCCATACTCACTTGTCAGTGGATCAAGGACAATCACTGCAATAAATACGAATAAGTCCATTAATTATGAAAAAGACGAAAAGTATTGTGAAAATTACATGGAAACAGCCAATCTCCTTTGGGTAGTTTTGCTCTCACTTCAATTTTACCATAACGAAACGAGAAGGATTGTTTGGTATTGATGCGTGCTGAAACAACTGGAGGCAAGATCCTGAAAAGTCCTGCTCGTCGTTTACATTCTCTTTCGATATCTACAATGCCTGTGCATTTCGTTCCAAGATTCAGTTCACCATTTCGTAATTTACTCTCATCGTAGCCAGGAACTTGATCGAACCAAATAGGCACAATATATAATTTCCCATTGACAATGTACGTATTATCATCATCATCACGATACAAAACAAAATCGGCGTCATCAACATCAAGTGGAATCCGATTTTCACGCTTCCAAATTGTATTATTTAGCACAGCGAATTTATCCTCGAAAATCAATTCACCCTGACACACCCTTCGACCTCGGACGGTAGTTTTGGACCAATCACAATCTTGTACTGGGTTTGGATTATCTGGGATAATTGGTTCATTTGTCGAGGGTTGTTCAGGAGATGTTGGATCCCCAACTTTATAAGATTTCTCGAGCAGTCGATATCCTTTGCTGCCGTGTTGAACATGAATCCAATAGTAAATTCTTTGACCAGTTTCTAATGTAACTTTTTTATTTTCATATACCCATCTGCCCCCAGTCGGTGCTAGAACTTCACCGGAAAAATCTCCGGGCTGAACACCTTGCAGTCGACGATCTATTGCTCCGTGAAAGGCAAAAAGAATAATGCCCGGCTTTTCTGTGGAATCTAAAAATAAATGATTTGTGTTTAATATATGATAATGGGGAAAAGTAGTTTACATTTAACTCTCAATTATATAGAACTTTTCAATTGGTTTCCGTTACTTATTAAATACTTTTAAGTTGCTTATACTGTTGGTTATAAAAATCAATTAAATATTAAAAGGAGAGTTCAGCGTTAAGCTCTTTGTATATCTATGAGCTCTTTGCATATATATGATTTTAGGCAAGAAAAAGGCAATTTTTTTACAATTAGGACCTCAGCTTTGGAAAAATTTCATGCAGGACCTCCTTAGTTTGCAATGTCAACGACTGTGAAACATATTCTTATTCATTTGAGCTAAAATTCCTGTATAATTTCCTGCTATTCCTGTACTAAACGAGGTGTGTGTTTCAAAACTGAAATGACCAGTGCTTATAATTCGTTGATAGCTCCTTCCTTATAAGCGCTTGTTATTTCCAATTATTTGTTATTTCCGAATATAATACCATATTCGTGGTTTTGACATTGATGTTGATGCATAGCCCGATAACCTAGCTATCGATTTTTGATTTTGGCCCATAAACTTGTTAAGCCCAGGGCTTATATCATTAAAAATAGACCTCCGTTCCCTATCGATTTCTTCCACAAACAGTATCACACTCAATTCCCTACCGCTGGTATCAGTGCTGATCATAATAATCATTACGATTTGATTTGATTATTGATTGCAAAACAGCAATTTGATGACAAAACAACAATTCCCATATAGATTTTTGTCTTGCAGAGAGCGTTTTTTCAAAGCAATTTAGAATATAATTTAATTGAACATCTGTAGAACAGATAGAATGTTGGGTCTGGAAAATCAATTCTTATTGATTGCATATCCCAAAAGAATCCATGCTATCGAAGGACCACAATTGTCTTCAAATGGTGTTCAACGAATGGTGTTCAAGCCTCTTCGTGCAAAACCGAAGTCTGAAACTTATTTGCGGTCGTCGACGAATCAAAGCCAGACAAAGATAGAATTGTTTTGAAAACTAAAAAGAATCCTTTCTTGTCATCAACGATGCTAATTTCTGACAAGGTAATAAATTTATGTGTCGGCACTGGTGATTAGCTGTGCTCATCAAACGACTGATTTTCAAGCCAGAACTCTTAGAAAATTTCAATTTTTCAGTTCAGTTGTAATTTTGGAGACTTGTCGCTCATTATTAAGTTCATACATCTCATGGTACGGTGTAGGTCGACTTCGTCATGTCCTTCTCTGATAATGTACCTCGCCGCAAAGCGATATATAAGCGATTAGCGATAAGATAAGCGTCTTATATGCGAGTTGTGTTGTTTTACATAGTTCAACTAATTTATTCCCATCTTTTGAAAGTATTAGACCCTGGTATACAAAATCGTCAACGTTTTCTACTCTTCGAGCATTCAACATCATATGCATTGATTATCCAATTTTGCTTCATAGTATTCTTTGGTATATGTAGAGAAACGTGGTAGGATGTGCATACCAAAAGCACAGGCTACAAATTAGTTCGATTTAAAGAGCAGCGTATATTTTGTATCAATAGGGAGTGTCCTCATCACAAAGTCTAGAACTACATTCAATAGCCGATTGATTTGAACTACATTCAATAGCCGATTCAACTGATTGTTTGTTTGAACTTGAGATAATGTTGACGTCAATGTCATTTTGGCCAGAGTTTTGCTGGGATGTCAAAATGAAGCGTGATATTGCCACAGTTTGTTCCGATGGACACGATCGTATGCTTGTTCGAAATCAACGAAATAATAATTGATATTGCCATTGAACTCCCAGGATTTCTTCAGCCTTTTCGAATTCCGCGAGGTATATAAATTTAGTCAAGTCTATGCCTCTGTGAATCGCGTCGGTCTAAAATTGGTTTCGTTACCAAATATTTATTATAAACAAAGTCATTCGATTTACAATATAAATTTTAAATTAAATCAAACACTTTTTACAGTTTTTTATGTGTTGGAGTTTGATTGTACTTTCAACTGAAAATTAAATAAAGGATATTTAAATATATTTGGATTTTGGAAATGAAAATTTCCATTGCTATCATTTAATTAATTTCAATTATTAAAAATAAATAATAACCGTCTTTAAATCAGTGTTATGAAAAACATCACTCTGACGTGAAGAATGAAGTTCTACGTGTCCCTGTCTGTTGATCAAAGCTGTAGGTGAACTAAAATTTAAGTTGCTTCTTTCGTTGAGCTGGGTTTAAACATAAAAGTTGCACATCGTCACAGGGCTTCAGAACAAGTTGACGATGTCTGCATACAGCCGAAACGCTTCATCGACAACAAGGCCCGGTCGACCCAAGATACAATAAATAAAATTTAGCGCATCATAGCATATCATTCAACTTTGATCAGAAAGAACATTTTCAACCACAAAAACGCAATAAACATCAAAAGATAAAAAATATGCAATTTTTGATATTTTTGTTATTGTCGAATTCTTCCTGTCTGTATTGCAAATATAAAATGCATACCGTCTAAATGTGAACAGAACAGGTGTGATGATGATACGGTCAGTATCATGCCTGAGCAGCCACTTTGATCCATTTACTCAGTGCTAAGTGAGCCCAAAAAATTGTCAACTTTGGTCGATGGCTTTCATACAAACAACCGATGCCTAGACCACTGAGTTATGGATGTACTATTCTTTGTACCTATTGAACTTGATGGTGATAAATAATTCATGGATACTGCCATAAATCATTGCTTGTTTGTGTTGGCCGGTTGTCCCGCTTGTGGAAATTTTTGATTCTGAAAATTCTGATTGAAATCGAATACTCACTCACAAAACCTCTTCCAGAATGCACTCTTCGATTGTTCAATGTTAAAACTGTTTCTAAGAATCAACCGAATCAACTTAACTATCCACTCTTTTTTCTGCAATACAAATTTCTTTCAAAGTCACTCAAGAAAATAAATTCAAAGACAACGAATGATGTTCGACTGAAATTCTCCTATGAATTTGCTTGCCTACTCGAAAAAAAATCTAATACACTGATAACCTTCAACAGTCCAAAAAGATGCACGGGGAAATACAGCAAGAGGAAAATAGTCGGCACAGCATGTATTCAACAAATACCGAAAACCAGTTATAATAACTACGTTCTTCAACATCATCTTCAACTTTCCATCACATGTTACTTACCAGGTATCGAAACGCGGAATCCTTTCGGACTTAAAATTTCAAAGCGAGGTTCAGGAATTGAATAACAAGTCACATTGGTCACCAATATAAATAGTATAGTCAGAAGGGTGGTCCTGCCCAGAAACACCTTACTATCTTTAATTACACTCAGCATTTTGCACTTTTTTGTTTGTATCTTTCACTCTTTAATCACTTTTATCTTTCGGTTGAACCGCAAGTCCTTGCGACCACGATTTGGAACACTGAAACGAAACCCGAACCAAAGTTTACTGACTTCCCATCACTGCAATCAAATCAATAATAAGGTCGAATTCCGCGTTCTTTAACTAATTTTATGAGCTTTACAGATCGCGGAATAAGCAAGTACTCGGACTATGCATCTTTGTGTTTCTTGTTAAAAGTTTTCAATCTAGAATCATTCGACTTCGAGACTGCGATTGCTGGTCTTAAGGCTCTGGGGAAGTTTAAAGATAGTTATGAGCAAACGCTTTTGTAATGGATTTTCCAACGGTGGGGATTAATGGAGGAGCTTTTAAGAGATGCCATTCAGCTTCAGTGTTTACTATCTATGCCAACATGCTTGTTGGCACTCGTAAACTTGACCCGAGAAAATACAGATGCTAAGTGATGTGGTAAAATGATAACCAAACGTATTTGGGGGTTCCCAATTTTTCTGTTGGCGGATAATCAGACTTAACAACAATTGACAAGGTAAAAAAAACATGATTAATGCTCATTTGTAATTTATTTGATTTAATGAATTTGTTTAAGTTAAAAGATAATTATCATTCACTGTTCAAAATCAAGATAAAGATAAGAAACATTTTTGAAAAAACAGTTGAAAACAGTTATAAAAAATCCCAAACCGCAATTTTTTTGCCAAAAATATTTTTTCTAACGAATCCTGCGGTGGAAAATTACACCGAACGACATCGATATTTTCTAGGAATATATTTTTACTAAATAGTCATCAATATATCTGATGATATTAGTGTTTCGATTGACGCAAAGGCTCATCCAACTATCATTCCGGGTATCCTATGTCAAGTTTGAAAATATTGCGAATCAAATTCTTATTTTATTCTCACTTTAATATTCTATACTCTTCTCACTTTAACGTATTTCTGCTTTTTTCGAGGGTTTCCGCCGATTTATTATAAAGGGATAGGTTGATTATTCCAAAATTTCTCGATTACTTCGTTCTTTTTTTATTTCTCATCCTCATCTTCAAATGAATTTAGTTCCAAGATTTGTTTCTCTCAAACTTATATGCAATCAAATCATGAAAACTTTAGCCATCTCTACTAGGTAGGATAATTCACTATTATACAAGGGTTGTCATAAAAACTGAAAATCGCCCAATGATAAGGATTGAGCTATGTGTAAGGTGATCAAATGAAAAACACATTTAAACGCTGTTCAACGTATTTCTCATATAAACTAGAATGTTATGAAAAGTAGAAACCTCGGCATGTCCTTCTTTTCGGTTTAATCTGTCAAAAGTTTATACAAATAATATAAAAGACGTCATGATCTTTATATAATCAAAACACAAGAGGGAAAGAAATGTTCAAGAAAAATATCGTACAACAGAAATACTCCAAAGGGAGAAATCTCTTCTACATAAACAGCAACAGGAGGGACATTTTATTACTTGATTTCAAAATTGCGACTGGATAATGCTTAGTCTCACTGTTACAGCGCCAAAAATCAAGTGATGAGTGCTGATAAAACCAATTCAACGATGAATCTAATCTGCTCAT
This sequence comes from Stratiomys singularior, assembly GCA_954870665.1. NCBI lineage: Eukaryota > Metazoa > Arthropoda > Insecta > Diptera > Stratiomyidae > Stratiomys > Stratiomys singularior. The sequence continues at coordinate 105,537,336 of OX940880.1, forward strand.
GGTTGAAGAGCAACCTTGTTTATGATAAAAACCCTGATTTCACTACATCTATCTACATAGAATCATTACAAAGCAAATAAACAGATTACTGATAAAAAGAGCAAAAGAAGTCCGAAGAAAGCAAATGTAACCACTTCACACCATGACAATTGGTGCAATAGCCATCATGAACTCGTACATCAAATCTTTAAAAGATCTAACTTTGACAACTTAAAACCTAAATTTTAACTGTCTCAAGGATTGTTCTTTCTAGATAAAATCATCAATCTCAACATAAACTAAACAAATTCCTAGAGGAAGACAACCACAACTCACTCCTTACCATTTTCGCTTTCTAATCAAAACAATATCCCGACCGGCTGAGCACTATAACACCAACAATCTAACAAAGAAATCGAAATACACTTAAACTAAAACAGCCGCGGAGAACTGAGACCGTAAAACGCTGGCTAACGCTCATCATAGTCAATACCACCTACAAGTCAGTAGGAAGATGGAAAAGAGTATATAGATAAAATTTTAGGTTGTAGATTGTATATTGTAGCTCTGTTAAATAATTAATTGAAGACAGGAGAGAACAACAGCGCGTTGCTTTTTAGACTCCGAAGAGATTTTTGGTCCGGAAAGAAGAAAAGTGGGACCAATCCACGACTTTTCGTCGATAACACATACCATCAGTATGCGCCAATACAGCCTTTGAGCTTTTCTTTGATTCTTCAGCAGACCAAGTTGAAATCCATGTAATCTTTCAAGTATAATAAAGCAAGTTTCGCAGAAATCCAATACGATACTGGCCCCAGAAGCAACGTCTGCACGTGCCCAAACGGCCAAAAACTTTTGGGAACCAATTAACTCCCTGGGAGGGCGATTATTCCTCTTCGCCTTCAAACAAAGGGCAACCCGTTAGGGGTTGTCAAAAGTAGCTCTGCTTGGTTTTTGAATGTCCTCTGTTTGTCTAATTTCTTTTCCAAGCAATTTTTCGCAGGTCTCAAATCCTTGATGATAAAGGCTTGAGAAATAATTAGCATTATCCGCTTCTTTTTTTTGCTCTTGAAAATGGTCATCATCCATCAAGAGGTCGCCGACGTGAACTCAAGTGAAAATAAGTCCATCTCTATCGACACGAGCGCAAGGATCTGTGTTCCTAAGAGTGTATCCAATGCTTCGAAAAGCTCGATCTGGCTCTGTGAGCCATTGAAGATCTGTTTGAGGTAGACCATAAATCGACTTTTGTAGCTCATAAACATTTTTGGCGCCCATAAACATCTTTTAACATCATTTTCGCTTGATTTAAGATGATTTAAGATTTTTTGTTTACTCTCATGAGCCTCTCATCCAAAAAGTTTGCATTCATCATGTAGAACCCTGTTTCAATTTTGCTACTGAGTAATACGGTGGTGACGAAAAGTTACAATATCTGGTATACTCGTTACTGCAAGGATTTAACGTGAACTGGGTCGGGTGAAGCGAACAAATGGTTTGTTAAAAACCCATCCGTGAACGTTGTGTAAATCTTTGGGCCACAATTCGGGATATTCGTCATTCTAAATTATCATTAGAATCATATTTTCCGTCCAGAACTCCTCTGGATTCACAGGTCTTTCCCTCTCGAAGTTTTTTGACGTTTTTCCAAGTATCATTCGACATTGGTTGATACATACACGTTATTTCCGAGTATATTCAAAAATTCCTCCAGCTTTCTTAAGTTCAGTGATGGCTTTTTTGATACATACATGGCAACTTCAGTATCAGGCAATTCTTAGTTAACATCTTGAATTTTATTAATTCTAGAAGCTTTAGTAGATCACTTACCAGTGTTACCGTGTTCGAAACCAGCTTGAGCTCTTTCCACCTTTCTTTCTAAATATCTTGAATTGATTCCTGCTCGCCAATATTGTAACAATCAAGTGTAAAAAAGAGTTTTCTCTATCCATTAGTGTTAGCTTTTGGGTTTGTGCCTCCAGTGCTTACCTGGCTTTTCAGTTTTCAACTTTTTGAACCTTCCTCGTCCTGCTCCAAAATCAGCATCTGATCTGGATTATACGTCTATTCTCTCTGAATTAGTATTGGCTTTTGGGTTTGTGCCTCCAGGGCTTACCTGGCTATTAAGTTATCAATTTTCATACCCCTATGACATCAACGTTGTCCTTGAATGAATGAATGAATGAAATTCCAACTTTTAGTTTCTTCGCATATGATGTCTTCTTATCGGTCTTCAACTGCAAACTCGTGGTAGGATATAGCATCGCTAGTAACTGCGATCTTTTCTTCAGTGCTTTGAAAAATAATTGCGCTTTGCATTGAAGGATCAAAACTTGAACGCAGGATGATAGTGAAACCCCATACTGAATAAGCATACATTGAGCATGATTGGCAGTGAGAAACCCTTTTGCTGTGATATGCATGTAGGTAGTAGTAAGTCTATGTTGAATTGCAGAATTTTTGAAGAGTTCAATCAGCACTTTGTTCCCTTGTCGTATTGGAGAATCTTGTTCCCGCTAATAGCTAACTAGGATGAAGTCGTGAATCGGTGAAACAAATTTGTTTTTGATCGAGCAGTCTTTGCCTTGAAAGTTCCTTCCTTCTTGCTCCATCGTTTGTTCTACCTTGTCTCAGTAGTGGTATATGTCGGTAGTATAGAACAGGTAGCCTTCTCCAGAAGAAAGACGAAAGAGTCTGTCTCAAACAATGACTTGTGGACAATAAGGTTTGTGAAATCGCCACCACAAATCCGAGTTCCCAATTCCATAGACTAAGCAAATGAATTGATAAGGGCCGTGAAATGACCACGAAATCATTAAACCTAAAGCTGATCATAAGTGTTTTGAGTACAATAATTTCATTTTTATGCGTTGATTCGGTAGTTTCCCTGCATTACCTTTACCTTTACGTGCTGTGCTATTCAATATACTATAGTGATCGTATCTTGACGCAAACCTGAGAAAGATGCTTTATAAATATTGACTCGGTTTGGCATTGAAAACCTCACCTCCTCATTTTATATACGGCGATTTGTAAACACGAAATAGTTTGAAACCAAAGATTTCTAAGAAATGTTAAGTCGTCTTGGTTGCAACGATGGGTATCAGTCCAATTAAGCTATGGAAAAGTTGTCAGCAGGGTGAGCCCCATGTTCAAGAAACTGCGACGATATATTTGAAGTTACATCCGATATGTTGAAAATCGTGAGCTTTTTCTAGTCGTCTATCAACAACGATAGTTAAACTTATACTTATTCCAAAACTGTTGCCCTCAGGGCTACGACAATAGCTGCTCTTTAAATGATATTCAACCTGATGTGGCTAGAAAAGCACATTAGGAGACATGCATATCTAGCAATAATCATATTACAGCTCATGCATGGGATGACTAACTATCCTCGAAGTGGTCACCTTTTGATTCTCAAATCCTTTGAAGAGAAAGCTCCTTAAAACCCGTACTAGCAAAGGAGTACCAGACAGAACGATCCCTTACAGCGTCTACAATCCAAGCTTGGGAAACGGAGCAGAACTTCACATCTCATATAGAAATCACATTTTACAGAGATAAAATCGGGTAAAATCATTCTGTCACAGCTCAACTGACGCTACAAACCAGAAAGCCATACCACAGTTTTCCAAACATTGAGTAACTTTAATGGCCAACTACGCATCCTTTCGAACAGCAACTCAACACCGCAGATGCTTCCCTCTTACAAATGAAAATGAGAAATTTTCAAAACGACAAATTGATCAAATGAGATCTTGTCTCCAATGTGTTACATTCTACCGACATTGCGTCCTTTGGACTGTTCTATTCTGATCAATAGCTTATATCGTATCCAAGCGATGTTTTGATTTAAATGAATCAATCAAATAATTAAACCTGTTGACATTATAATGGATGGGTCGTTTTTCCAATTCATAAACCACTACCAGAAAGGTAGTGAAAAAAAGCAGCAAGATCTCACCAATGATTTGTTAAGTTTTTTCAATTATTTTTCGATTTGATTTAATTTTATATGACGCAGTCATTTTTATGAGAACTTATTCATTATCCAATAAAACCAATATTGATGGCTTAAGAGTTTAAGACCGATTTTGGCCTCCACAATAATGCAAATTAAACCGCTGCCTTCCTATAGTTTTTTTTTCAGTCACCAAAAGAAATTACTGTTATTTTATGTTTACACAGTTTACAACTGTATTTACACATTAACTAAACAGCTTATAACTCTCATTTGTGGTTCTTGGAAGTTTAACTATGAAATCCTTCTTTCAGGTGCATAGAAAGTAAAAGTTGATGATCCTGTAGTTTATGTAGTGTACGACCTATTTACACGAAAAAGCAGCGCTTTTATAAAGTAAGTTCATGAATTAAAATTTTTATTTTCAAATTTTAATGGTATTTTTACTTTTGCAACAGGATAACAAAAATGTGTAAGCTGTTTAGGAATTGTTTTGCTGTTATTCTTAGATATACATTTTATCCAGTAACTTCAAATGAAATTATATAAGTTTGAGGCTTTAGAAGAGTGAGAACAAATGTGTACACGCATTTGTCAAAGTTTCGTCATTGGCGCAACAGCACAAATCATCAGTTGGTTTCTCATATGATTCTGCAATCGCATCGACCATCAACATGGTCGTCAATCAGGTAAATATCCAAAACATTGCAGAATCTCACCTTGTCGAATATTTTAAATCAATATAAACTTAACTTATTTTACAATTTCACTTTATATCACTTTAATTTCTTCACATATTAATAATTATAATGAAATATTGCACATTTTTCAAAAACATTACCATAAACACACATTATTATTGGATTACATTCGGGTGTCAGTAGCAATAAGTTGAATTCTGACCTACATATACTCGTACATTCGTAGTTATCAATATTTAGGGTTTACTTGATGATAGACATACCGTCACTTTCAAATGATTTGAACGTATCGGCGGCCGAGTCAGTGATGATTTTGTGCATTCATAATTCGGCTTTGTACTATTCACTATACTATTCGTGTCTTGAAATGATGCAGGAAGAAAAAGATTCGGTATTGTAATACTTCGTCCCATCAATCGATATATATCGTTATTGTGTTTTAGTTGAGCCCAAAAACTAAGCACATCTCCGGTTTGCAAAGCAATTTCCATATTCTCATAAATCCATCTATTGTCAGTCGGTTGTGTAATATACCCGTAGAAATCTCCAATTTGCATTCCCTCAAGAGAACGATTTATTGCGCCATGAAAAATGAATTCGGTCAAGCCGGGATCATCTGAAATAAGCAAAACAAAAAAACATTTACATTCAGGTGCCAAGTATTCATTGCTACATTATTTTCCCTGATTGTTCAAATAAAAAAGAATAAATGCAAACACAGTCATGATACACACCGGGTATAGAGATCCTAAGTCCTCGAGGTAGCAGGATTTCAACTTTAGGCTCAGGCAAATTATACGTTCGTCCATTTTCAATCCAAACAACAAGCACAAAGAAGAATGCTTTCAATAATAACTGATTTTTCCCGACCAGCATTTCCCTAAAATTTGATAAATATTGTTTATAATAAGGTTTTGGAGGCTTAAATAATTACGTAAAAATACGACACAACGAATATGGAAAGGAAATCTTACGAACCCAACTTAAAACACTTCGAACGTAATATGTAGTGAATGATTCTAATGAGATCCGTTTTTCAATTGATTCTGTGACTTTTCTAGCTTTGTCCAGTCAGCCAAGTGTTTACCATTTTACTTCGATGTTAAATTGTAATTTTTCAATTCATCGATCTATGAAATGTTTAGACTTTCTTATTTAAAAATAGATTTTCAAGACTCATTGATAAGAGTATGTGTTGGATTTTTAACATACGGCTACGCAATCAATTGAAATTCGAAAAAAAAACAAAGCAAATAGAGTACTGAGTTTTTCCAAGAAATTCAAATGAAAACTTGTTGTGAAGCACGGCAGGGTGCTGCATCGGATGCTCTATGCTAATCTTGTTGATGATGTGGTGTCGATAGATAAATCACATGTGATTTAAATATAGTTAAAGTATTTTGATTAAATCGAATTGTTACTACGGAATGATAAAAAAAAACAAAGAAAAGGTAAACTAAATAAACTAAAAAGATAATGCACAGCGTCGTCGGATCATTACGCTAATTGTTTTTAAGTAAAATGAATACAAAAAAGTTTAATGAAAAAAACTTATGGGCAAATTGAGAATACGTACTTTTTGTACACGTACGTGCTAGACGTTATTCAAACTTAACATTGAATAAAAAAAACTAATTCCAGTTTACAGACATTTTCTTAATTCCGGCGCTTATCGACCCCACGCAGAGATTCATACATGGATCAAATTTATGTAGATAAAGCACCTTCCGACGCGTCAGTTTTGACAATACACTGAATTTTTAGGTATTAGCTGAATACTGTAATAGTTTTGACGAGTTTCATCTTCACAAAATACTAAATCAAAACACAAAAAGGAGCTTCCCTTTAATTTTTTGAATGATTTATGTTTCTCGAAACCGATTTTCGATCGTAAACGCTCAATGTTCTTTAGCAACGTTATAACGCAATATAAACAGAAGTATACTTCCTGCGCTGTAAAATATTGCAAAAACGTTTTAAAAATATAATACAAACTTAATTAGTTCGATAAACTATGGCCTACAGTTGCGTAGATCCTAAATCATCAGCTTTACGTGTAAAGCATCCTCGCTGTTCATTACCTCATCTCCAATGTTAACTCGTGTCCTTTCGTGATAAGGTTAATTGGTTTGATTTTTTCCTTGTCTTTCTAATCATGACATGAACACGCCGTAGAATGTTAAAAATTGATTTCTCATCGCTACTCGTCCGTTGGTCTTGGAAAATTTTCCTTCGAAAATAAAATTATTTTCAGTCGTACTAAGCTTTGCAAATTTAATTTACTCCATTACATGTTTAATGATAAGCGTGGATGTACTCTATCCACTATACATAAACCACTCTCCGCTATATCTTAGTGTTTCAATCACCGGAATTCTCGGAAATCGAGCATTCACAATGAATGACACCATAATTTCGTCCTATGCTAGTCGGCCCATTAAGCAGATTCTCAGAGAGTTGCTTTCTGAGATACGAGACATTCACTGGAGCCTTTGTCTGAAAAATGATGTCCACTTTTGTGAATAAGCCATCTGGATACTGTGGGCGAATATCCTTTAACTACGCCACCAATTTTTTACTGAACGAACTACTTTACAATGAGCAAATAAAGTTCAGAACATCTTTAAGGTGTTATTTCAGCAAAGCTAATGTAGGGTGGGTGTAGTCCTGAAATCGCCGATAAAGATTGATGACGGGTGTGAGAAGTAGGTTTTTCAATCTTGTCAACCTTTAAATGACTGGAGTTCTAGATCCTTTCATATTGTATCGATTTTCAATCTTCGGACCAACTTTTCAAAGCTTCTCTAATATCAGCAACGCCAACGCGGGCAAATAGAGATCATTACCATGGTGAGTTCGATTAGTGTCATTAGGAACTATTGCGCAGAAGTTGACGTTATATTAAGACCAAACTTTGCCCAATCGTTTTCTTGTAGTTTTCTCTGTATAGGTCGTTTCAGAGCGGAATAAGAAAAATATCACCTCTTGAATAACTCATTTCTATGAGTATTGCCTCTTATTCGTAGAAATCATAAAAAACACCTATTCACTATTTTTATTGTCCTTACGTTGTTATACGAAAGTATAAAAGTACTTTATATATTTTGACTAAAACCTTTATATATTTTAGTAGTAACAAAATGCAACAATTCCAACATCCAAAAAGTGTGCGATCACTCAAAATATTTCAATATTTTTTTTTTGGGTTGGGGGGTGAAGGCAATTTACGCCCGGAGTGTGGGACTCCTAGCAGCGCATGCTACCAGACTACCCACTAAACACCCCCCTCTGTCAAGAGATCCTAGTCTGGAACCGTTTGACACATTACTTCGGGCTAGGCCTCTTTTTTACTTCGCGCTAGGGCGCCGTCAGTCTAGAGAAATCTCCCTCCAGCGGGAGGGGGCAGGATGGAGGAGGACTGCTGGAAAGGAGACCTCCCTAGACCCCGCGCCCAAGGTTATCTATCGTATATTTTTTGGCAATAAGTATTGCCCGAGAGTAATGTGCCACGCAGGTCCATTTGTCGAAACTTTTCAGCATTTCTCCGACCAGATTGTCTGGAGAAAGCTCTCCCATCACCTCCCACAAGTCCTGCCGCATCCTGTTCCACCTTCTACAGTTGAAGAAGGTGTGACATGCGTCATCCCTTTCCCCTGGGCAGAAAATGCAGTCTGGGGACCGTGATTTACCAATCTTGTGCAAGTAAGACTGAAAATACCCATGCCCGCTAAGAAGCTGGGTAAGGTAATAATCAGTCTCACCGTGCCTTCGATTTAGCCACGATCCCACGTCCCCTATAAGGCGGGCAGTCCAGCGGCCATTGGAGTCGCCTTCCCATGACTGTTGCCACTCGAGTATTGTGCGCTGCCTCTCTTCTCGGTTGACAGCATATCTTGAGCCCTCCACTTTACGGTCATAAATTCTCCGTCGTTCTCTAGCAAGGAGGGCGATGGGTATCACTCCTGCGATCACCAACACCGCCGACTCAGAGACAGTGCGGTATGCAGACGCAACCCGCAAAGCTCCTCGTCTCTGTACCTGGGCCAAGCGCTTTCGGTACAGCTCCTTACTGAGAACTCCGGCCCAAACCTCAGAGCCGTACAGTAGCACTGACTGTACAGCACTCATGAGAAGTCGGCGTTTGCTCGGTGTGGGCCCACCGATGTTGCACATTAGTCGACTCAAAGCTGAGACGCCCATCGCGGCCTTTTTCGCCGTTGCCCTGATCTGTTCCGAAAAGCTCATTTTGGAATCGATCAATAGTCCCAAATATTTTATTGCGACTTTAGACTCAACAGTCGCATCTCCGATCTGCAAAGGAATTACAGTGGGAATTCTTTTCTTCGTGAGAATGACCACCTCGGTTTTCTCTAGTGCCAAACTGAACCCACGGGTGGTCATCCATTCCCTCACTTGACGCATTAGCACTCCCAGTCTGCGCTGCGCATGTTCGACTGTACGTCCGGCGACCAGTGCTGCTATATCATCTGCATAGCCGACTAAGCGCGACTCATCTGGCAGCTCAAGCCTCAATAGTCCGTCATATGTGGCGTTCCACAAGTCTGGTCCCAGTATGGAGCCATGCGCTACACCAGACGTTATCTCCATTCTGCGTCGCCCATCTTGTGTGTCATAGAGCAGTCTGCGGTCCTTTAAATAATCCCTCAAAATCCGCATCAGATACCCTGGCAATCGGAAAAAATTTTCCAATGTGCCAAAAATATCTGACTATCTGGTGGAGTTGAAGGCATTTCTGACGTCAAGCGTCACTAGCAAGACAACTCGTTTTTCAGTTTTGTGCGCTTCGGCTCGACGGACTGCATTCACGACTTCCATGATGGCATCGGAAGTAGATCGCCCTGCTCTAAAGCCATACTGCCGAGGAGATAGGTCCCCTGCAGCACGAATTGCGTCTATGAGTCTTCTTTTGATGAGCTTTTCGAACACTTTCCCGGCTGTGTCCAGCATGCAAAGCGGCCGGTAAAATATTTCAATATTAATTAAAAATAAAACAAATATTTATTTTATTGATCCTCTTTTATTTCTTTTAACACTTTTAAGTCTTCTTGGTATGGAGTTGAAATTTAGGTTATTTCAGATGCCATATGTTCCCATTCTGTCCGGAGAATTTCATTTTTGTCGTCCTTAATAAAAATTTTCCACTTACAAATATCTCTGTCCAATATAGCCCATAATATCTCAATCGGATTGATGTCCGGTGATTGAAGGGGTGTTTCGATCCATTTAAGGAGTATTATAGCACAACCGAGTTCTCTTATTCCAAGCTGTTTCCTATGGGTCATTATCTTGTGTGAATATATTATCATTATGAAGTCCCAGCTTTTCAGCGCTACTATGTGCATGCGTCTTTAAAATGATCATTTACACGTTGTGATCCATAATCCCATCAATTAACTGCAAGTTACTATACTCATGCAAGCCAACAAAATTATCGAACCATCACCTTGTTTGAACGTAGGATATACGTTTTTTTTTTCATTCAACTCTTTTTTTTTTCTTCCTCCACAACCATGTACCTCCCATCTGAACCATGCATTTTAAATTTACTTTCATCGCTAAAAATGCCCTCATTCAAAAACTTTCCCTTCATTTAAGAACTTTTTAGCATGAGTACAACGTTTTTCCTTATTGACTCCACTGAAAACAGTTTTTTTTCCTTGAAACTCTGTCATCATATCCGGCATCGTACAGGGCACCCCGAATCGTATTAGCGAAAATACTTTTATGAAAATCTATATTTAGTTCTAGATGAAGTTTTGCTGCAGATATTTTGGTGTCATTTTTCACTTCTACTACAATAGATCGTTTCTTAATGTTTGCTTCCAAGGGCGTCCAGACCGATCAGCCCTTTTGATACTTTTTCGTTTTATAAATCTGTCTACAACTTCTTTTATTTACTATAATTTTCCTTGTAACCTCACTAGTTTCATTCCGTTCGCGTCCCATTTCAAATCAACTTAAATTATTCTATATTCAATCTAATACGCTTATAAAAAAGAAGTACCAGACTAAAATGTATCACAACGACTGCTTTCAACAAACCCCATCAATTACATGGATACAAAGTACCGTTGTGTCTGTGTTCTGAGCAAAAACATTGAGTGAACACACACTTCTTGGGCTCTGAAATATGAAATAAGTGCTTATTTTTTTGTTACTACCAATGTATATCACTGATTTGAAATTATGTTATTGTACTTTAGTAAATACCGTTAGGGCAATGAAAATAGTGAAGTGAATTTTTCAATCGAGTTGTTTTATTCATAATTTTCGTGCATATTTCGGAAAATTTACGGAGCAGCGTACACTATTTGGAGCCACTGTATGAGCAAATATATTTATAATTCATTTTGGACAGGGAACCTGTTAATGATTATTTCTCAGGCAAAGGCTAACGATAGTGCTAAGTGCGAATATCGTTGTAAAGTAATACGAAGACATTGATGAAAATTCAGCCACTTTCCTGATCGTCTTGACTCGTGCGAGAGATAACTTTAAAGTATTACGTAGTAAAGTATTTCGCAAAGCCAAAGGAACGAACTACTATTATCGCTTACGTTAACCTGACAAACTGATGAGATTCTTTGAATCCAACTGGTTGGTTGGATTAAAGTAAATATTTCAAGTTTTATACATAGAAAACCTGTGCATAAATCTCTTATAATACATATTATAGTAATCAATTATAGTGATCCAAATATATTGATTCCTTTGGTAAAAAGGAAAGAAATCTCTTCGAAATTTGAATTAGCATTTTCGAGATCCTTTTGTTTTAAAATTTTAATTTCAATATAACCCCCTTCTGTAGATTTGTATCATTTTCCATTTACATACTCAAATCTTTCCCGCCATACGTTTGAAATTCATCAACGAAATTCGTAGTTCGAAAAATGACAAATCACATCGCGCTGCATGCGACAATCTGCAAACATCTGCAAAGCGAATTTATTCGAAGTTCTCCGTCAACTTTTTACACACATTTCAAGAATTTTCAGTTCAGTTGCGTTGAGGTGATTCGTGGAAGTGGCGGAGTATCAAATCGTCTCCGAATTCTGACGGCGTTGGACACATATCAACTTTTTCACTATCAGTTAGCTGAAAAGTTGATTAGGAAATTGTAGAAAAAGTTTTTCATTCAGTACAATTAGCTTTTAGTAGTTAACAGTTGTCTAGTAGTAGCGTAACAGGCGAACAATGAAGTTCTTTACAATTTTGTGTGCGTTATTTGTGTTGGCCACGGCCGAAGACATCAAGACTGAGGATGAAGTTCTTGTTCTAACCAAGGGCAATTTCCAGGACGCGATTAAGGCGAACGAATACGTCCTAGTTGAATTCTGTAAGTAAAGTTTATGTGTACAATGATTTTGCATGTAACATCCGGTTATTTTTATTCGGGAAATCGTTCAGTACTTGCGGGCGAAGTTTCATGTTCGAAATTTAAGCTGGGCTGTTTGCCCGAAGGAAAAAGGGGAGATGCGATTTATTAGATCAATGGAACGTTGTAGTTGTATATCTTGTAAAAAAAATCCCATACCCGGACACGGCGTCGATTGTGCAGGTTCGTTGCTTTTCTCGCTTTTCCAGCCGATGCCGGTGGAATAGTGTGCGTGCGTGGCGACTGCTACTGCGGCGAAGGAAACGATGGCGAAATATGTCGCCATGTGCCGGAGCACGGCAGCGGCGCATCGACGAACCAGCTCCAACAGAATACTTGTGACGTGTCACTTTTCGTTGCCGCAAGTGTCCGAACAAGTGAAAACTAGCAAAAGAGTTCTATGAAAATTTCATTGCATGTACGACAAGAATACAGGAAAATGGCCCACGAAGAGTTCCATGACTTGGTCTAGTTTCCACTGTTCGCGTCGGATGATGTAGGCGAAAAATGCGAAAATGCGCTAATTGCCATCTGTTGCAGTGTTGTTTACTTTTTCCGGTAGTTTAGAACGAGGCTGGGCGAGACTTGTGGTTTTCTACTTTCCTTGCCTGCTTTCTTCTGTCCCGCAATAGTTGGCTTCTGTTTCTTTTTTTTTTGTTTTGAGTTCTTTTAATTCTTGGAACAAATGCACTTGTTCCGTCTGCTGTGTGGGACTGAGCAAAACTAGTTCTGCAGTGAACGGATCTCAAAGGGATTTTGTAGTTGACAAACATATACTTGAATGGAAGACGATATCTCGGATTGATTTCTATGTTTTCCGCATTATTTGCACCTTCCATGGAGAGGTTTAATGCTGTTCAGTGATTTGAATCATTGGAGCTTGCCGATGAGGCGAATGAACTTTGAAGCCAACCGTTCTGATCCTCCTAAACCCGCCGCACTCAATTGACTGCGTGTCATCTGTGTTGTAGGCGATATGATATTTCGTTGTGGTTGCTAAAAATGTCTGATTACTAATTCCAACCGGCAGACAGATGAGTGATAGTGCGATGTTGTTTTTTGTCGGGAGGGGGCTAGGCTGGTTTCGGACGTTCCACGTATTGTAGCGTAAGCCTTACATTTTGGGCAAGTACAGAAATTATGAGTAATTGTCGCCGTTGCAAGTAGCAACTTTCCTTCTGTAATTAGTTCTGTCCGACTCTAATGACTTGGAGACGATTTTCTCATAACAACAAAAATGTAAGGACTTGACGGTCCAGAGGCGTTTTGTTTCCAGATAGCAAGAACGTCTGATGCATTTCTAAGGGGAACGCCTTTCCAGTCCACATCAATTAATTCAATCTATTCGATCTGGGTTGAGAGCAGCATGGTCTAGCCACAGGCCAAGTCCAAATTTCCGAAAACCCAAACTCACAGAATGACGCCAACCACTTCGTTTAAAGAAACCTCACAATCAGGGTAGATTTGTAGGTTGCATTATCGACATTCCTGCATCCTGGTCAGTTCCTCAGAATTGAATACAATTACTGCTATCAACTCGAGGATAAAGCATCAATTTGGATGCAAAAGTACGCGAAAATAACCAATTGAGCATGTTGCCTGAAGACCGGTCTCGAACAAGGAATCCACCGAATTGATTATGGATATTTCCGTTCCTTGAACGTACACGCGTCTGCCTTATGTGCACGCAATGCCTGTCTCCGACAGCAGTTCATTCATGCAAAATACCGAAATCCCCCAAGAACACGAATCTTTAGAGATATGACGGAATTATCCTTTTATCGTCTACCACGTGTCCTGATTCCCCTTCCACACATAAAAGAACACGAATCTTTAGAGATATGACGGAATTATCCTTTTATAGTCTACCACGTGTCCTGATTCCCCTTCCACTAGTTGACTGTTTTGGCCCTTAACGGCATTCTTTCCCACAAGTGCCCGTTTTCTGCAAGTACATGTGTGTGCGTCTTATCCTACACGGATAAAATTGTTACAGCGAGACTACGGAAGCTGCAATGGACTGGCCATATGAATCGTATAGACGATCAACGAATACCCGAAATGATATTGGTTGCCAACTGAAGGGTGGAGACCAGTGGGGAATCCGAGAAAACGCCTGACTCTGTGGACGAAGATCGTTCATCGCTGCTCGGATTTCGAAATTGGAGGACGCGGTCAATAGACCAAGTAAATTGGATGCGCTTTCATGCAGGATGCGAAGGCCCAAGAAGGGCTGTAATGCTAAGACGAAGAAGAAGAATGGCCTTAGTTGCGTAAGACTAGAAAATCAAGGCCTCCTGATTGCATGTATTGCATTGGAGACAAAGATGATCTCTGTCATTCAATTTGCTCATGCAAGTGATGGGGTAGGTTACGTGATAACCAAATGGATGAGGTCCTATTGAACATCGTGGGAAGATCTTTCTTCTGGTAATCGCTCTCCCTTTATTCCTTTTGGTAAAGAAATCAATCCAACTTGATTGCGTTTTGGGGCATAGAAAAAATGTGATTTGGTCTGAAGTAGTTGTCAAGCGGTTCGAAGTTGCGTTCTCAAGATTATAAAGAAGGCGTCTGCATTTTGCTTTGTTACAAATCAAACGCCGATTTTTTTCAATATTTGTTTTCGAAAGATGATTAAATCGAAATGAAAATCTAGTGAATCAGAAGAATTGCGATTAAAGTTTAATAAAATTACCCAAAAAACATTCAAGAAGACAAATATTTGGAGACCGTTGAGTTTGCAACGATGCAAACTTCAGATTCCTGTGTTAAGGTGGTAGGGCATAAGCCTTCTGTTGCAGGGAAGCTTGCATACATGACACGAATAGCGTTTGTAGACTAGGCAAGAATGATCTATTGACAGGAATTGGTTATAGGTACAAACGTATACAAAGGAATCGAATTTGATCTACTTGTGTTAGTAATAAGACTAGACATGCCTGATTCGCTGTCTGTAAATTTTCTCTACTTACAGTTTCCCCCATCGGAACAAATTCATAAATTTCATTAAATTTATTCCGACTGTATCTTGCATTGATCAACGAGTTTAAGGTTCATATTCAAACGAAATAATCTAACGCTAGAGTTATAATTAGTTCAAATATTTAACTCGTATCTGAAGTAGTCGTTTCCGAGTAACTACACAAAAGCAATAAAAGCTCATCATAGTCAGAAGAGAAAACCAGTTTACAAATTTCAACTTTTTTTTGTTTTAGAGTTTGTAACAATAGGAACGTGAAAAGTTGAAACTATAAAACGAAACAGCTGTCGATGGGATGGGTTTGTTTTCGCCTCAAGTTATTTAGACCGAAATGTCTATGAACTTTTTTGATATTAATATTGATACAAGTGCTGGAAGCAAACATTTTTTTGCTTGCTATCTAGAAAGCTCAAGAAAGTGTGTATTAACGCAAAATTGATTATGAACAATCTTTCCTGGAATACGGGAGCGGTTCGAATTAAATATTCACTTTATTATTTATTTTTTTGAAATTGCCTTCAGGGAAGCAATTAGACAATGGATTGGGGAGATCATAATCTTTGCAAAATTTCTAGGTAAAAAGTATTTTTATAGAACTACGTGTATTGTGATAACTGCATGCGGTTTTTGCATTTCTAACGAGTCCACGGCTGAATCCAGATATGCTAAACATAACCAATCTTAACTTTAGATTAAATTTAAACTTCCTATCGCTAAATTGCTGACTGGTTCTCTCATTGTATCGGACAGTTAATTTCAAATTTCCTTTAGATTAATACAGGAATAATACATACATCAATACAGGAATAATATGCGAAAACATCTTTCACAGCGCTAAAACATCTTCCTAGTTGAGACTAATCAACTCTGGATCACTCGTGCTTTTTTAGCACCGAGTCGTTCCTGTACTTCTGTTTCTACCCTGCTTTTGCTCCTTGGTGAACCATTTCAAAATGATTGGTCTTGCCTGATCACTGTTTGTCGAGAAAAGCCTCTAAATTGTGAAAAATACCAGGAGCGCAAATTTAAAATGGCAAAACATTTTGTACGGCGGGTGGGGTAGGAGTTCCCAACCAAACGAAGTTATCGTTTCTTTGACCACTTTGGCTGAATGTGCACGAGCGTTGTCATGCTGCAGAATGACTTTGCCTTGTCTTCTCACGCCCATTCTGGGCGTTTTTCGATCAATGCTTGGTTTAAATTGATCATTTGTTATTGGTAGAGGACGGTATTAACTGTTTCGTCGGGTTTGAGAATCTCGTAGTACACTATTCCCTTCTGGTCCCGTCACACACAGCATTGTCTGATGGTTGTCCAGGCGTTATCCATGATTCCTCACGATTGCGATTCTCAAAATAAATCCATTTTTCATCGCCAGTTACAACCCGACACAAAAAAACCATTTCTTTCGTAGCGTAAATGCAGCATTTCGCCTACAGTTTTTCGTCTTTCCATCTGTCGTTCGTTCAGTTTGAGTGGAACCCATTTTCCAAACTTTTGAATGTTTCCCATGGCTCTCAGGCGATCGGAAATGGCTTGCCGAGTGACATTTAACTGCTCCGCCATCATTTGTTGTGTTTGTGTATCGTCTTCGTCCAATAATGCTTGTAATTTGTCGTCTTCATACTTTTTTGGTCGACTTTCACGTTTTTTTTTTGTCAATAACATTGAAATCACCACTTTTGAAACGTTGAAACCAGCGTTCACAAGTGTTGACGCTTGGAGTAAGATCGCCGTAAGTGTCTACAAGAATTCGATGACTTTCCGATGCCTTTTTCTTTTGATTGAATATGAAAATCATTATATGCCGCAAATACTCCTTGCTTGGCTCAAAATTCGACATGTTTAACACGAAGTAATCTACTAACTTGTAAATAACTAAACGAATATGACGTTTTTTAGCGGGCGATCTTACCAACAAAATGGCGCTTTGGGTTCGAAGGAACCTATTGAAGGTTACTTCAATATGTTTCATGCGCCATCTCTTGACAACAAAGCTACATTTTAAACCTGCGCACCTGGTATATGGAAGGCGTCGTCTATATTTTAAATTTATTGTCTATGTCTTGAGTGTATTTTCTATACCGATGCTCCCGGAGGATTTTAAACTTTACTGTCCTGCGTTGCTTACTCATATTTCGATAATTGCCGAAAATTAATTTCAAAACGGAACTGCTATTTGCAGTATCAAAAATAAATTATAATCGATCAACAAACAAACTTGACATATGTTGCAAATTGTTATTTCCTACATTGCCTTTGGTTTCTACTATTAAGTGAGAATGTCTCTTCACATAGTCAAATCTTCGTTGATCTGACGTTTCATGCTGTATGTATCTTCGTACTGTTTTACTTTTCTCCTTGAACGGATTTCTCCCTTCCTCGTGTTTTGAGATATTTTTCTTCTATTTCCGAATGGTGAATTTGAAATGAAAATGGTAAACATGATATTATAAATACCAGATTCAAAAATTGTGGAATATTTGGACAATTTTTTGAAAGGGTGATGAAATTTATTTACGCCCTCAGTATAGGACTCCCAAACGGGTAATCTTTCTGGGCACTTCTGCTCCGCACTAAAAAAAACGTGCTCTGCTGATCGCAGATTGTATCCTAGAACCTAGTCAAATTACAGTTTAGGGGGAGAGTTCTTCAGTTCTGCAGAAGAGACCAGCGCAGAGACTTTTTTGTAGAGATAGTTTGTAGCAGGGGCTGTTGTGAGACTCCATAGTTCCGGCCCAAATAGTCATACAGTCGTGCATAGCAGGTGTCACCTCTTTTATAAGGGTGAGTCGAGTCGTTGAGTCGAGAATTTCTGGATTTCATTTACTCAAAACTAATAAAAAAAATATTTTGGAGTCCGCAGCAAACTGCTGGTTTGGGTAGAATTTATGTGGTTATTTATTTAATTTATTAATTAAAGGAACACCATATTTAACCTACTCACATTTTGGTAGTGTACAAACATGTCTTCCAGGGTATATCTTAAGTTTAAACCATATTTTTCCATAATCAATTGCATGTCGCCTAGTTCAAACTTATGCTCATTCTTTTATCAAAAAGTTTCCATCGAAAAATGGTAACAACTACCTTCATGGCTCGTTGCACTGCTTGAATGAAGTGAAAAAGGAAACAATGTCAACACAATTCCATAATTAGCAGCTTTCTATCTTGCAATCTTCATCAGAAAACCATCCACAACCTAATTGAGGTGTTCACAGTAAAATTACTTTGTAATAAGAACAATAATTAGGTGGAACGTCCGGAAGATCGGTTGATTTCAAAAAAATTCTCAGAACACTTCTGGAAATTTTTCTTCTTAAATGACATCGATTTTGGCGTCATTATTTTTGCATTGGGTGAGACAGACCCTTCTAATGCAATTTCTACCTTAATAACATCGTCTAGACTATTTCGGGTAGTGGATATAAGGCTACAACACAATTAGTAACAACGGGACTCATTCAAAACTATTTAGCAATTCTAGATGTCTCTAGTTTCCCGATTTGAATTTAAATGAATGTCAATGACACACCTGCGTCGCTTTTCGAGTGTTCATAAACACCTTAATATAACTTGATAGGAGAGGATTGGAGAGGTGCCAACACAACCTACAGTTATTCGCGAAACTTGAACACTATCATCGGAATATCTTTACTTTCCACACTACACGAGAATATACTTATCTGCTGGTTAGCTTTTTGTGCAAGTAGTAGTAATAGTAGGTTGATAATATTCGCAATAAACGAATACTACTCAACTCAACGACGGTGACGAGAATCAACTGCTCAGGCTGTGGGATTACGTGGAAAAATCTTATTCGTCCAGCACATTTCAAGGCATTTTTTTCTTCTTCATCTTAAAAAGCCGGTTATCACGTTTTTCTTAGCTTCTCTACGGTAGATAGGTTCGATTTTTAATATATTACCACGTTGCTTGCCGAAGAGATTCATCGTAAAGCTAAGATGAAGGTGTATGTGTTCAGAGATGAATAGCAGTAGGGTAGTACAACACCATTCAATGACTTGTATAAAACACCAACTTTACTATGACGATAATTGCAAACTTTTTTCTTCCTTGCCATTGCCAACAAGCTTTAAGATTTAAATTGACCTTTATTCTGGTGGATTTTCTGTTCTTGCTAAATATAGTGGAATGGGTTTTTTTTTGTGCGAATCAAATGGAAGAAATGATTTGATCAACTTAAACAATATAGATAGAAAATAGTGATGATGGTTAATGATGAATGTCCCAGTTTTAAATTTCGGGAATTTTATAGTACTCAAAGTGGCGAGCAATTTTTTCGATGTGTTACCCGATGAGGCTTAGAGTGACTGGGTTAGTGTGTCAATATGTTTAACAATACCGGTAGTATTGTAGAAGTGAAGCCATGATTCATCGATACCATACTGACTAGTAAGCACATAATATTTACTTGGTTTTGAAATATGCCGGTGAAAAACATAAGGAAATGTTCAATATCCTGCTCACGCAGACCGAGCTACGTAGCCATATATATATAAGATATCCTTTTGAACCTTCAGCCGACTAATTCTCTTAGCTTCCGTTTGCTGTAAGCATATGATTCTGCCAGATTACTATTTATCACAAAAATAACATGCAAGCAAGAGAATTATTCTAGAAGTAATACAGAAATTACAGTAACAGATTGACTTACATGCTCAGGAGAAAGCTCTCGAGAAGAATTGCTTGAGACACGGGATACTGTAATGGATGTGCATGTCTTGCGGCCCATTCCAGTGATACGGGTTACATTAATTCTAGAAGCTTTAGTAGATCAACTTATCAATCCTCACTTACGAGTTGTAAGTGACCTATACCTTTGCTAAGCTAATTCAGCGAAGACTCATAGGACATTTCCGCACCTATGAGTCTTCGCTGAGTTAGCTTAGCAGTGGTTTAAGCCACTAACTGGTAAGTGAGAATGGATAAGTTGATCTACCAAAGTTTCTAGAATTAATAAATCCAACCAAAGGCAATTTGGAAAATAGGACAAGTTCAAGCTGAGAGCAATAGTAGCATATAAAGTAACCAGACGGCGTCCATCTAGCTGATAGTGCCAATCCATGCGTCCCGGCCTGTGAGTACCTGACGAGAAGCTTCAGGGGCGCGTGTTCGAAACCAGCTTGAGCTCTCTCCACCTTTCTTTCAAAATATACGGGTTACATTGACAGCATCATTATATACAAAAAGAAAGTGACCGAAGCCGGCTCAACTGCATTTTTCAATTCCAGACATTAAGGTTTACATTTGGATTTGGAAACTCTTAGAAGTACTTTATTTTGAGCTGAAAGGCATACAAAGGTGTCATGTTGTAAGAATCACACTCAATTTGATTTTTATCCCAAAGATACCAAAGATTCATGTTCACAATTCAAGTTCAGGTTGCTTGTGATCCGGAACAAGAAGCAAATGTCAAAATTTCACAACAATTAATTGAAGTTGAACTCAGATTACGCTTATTTAAGGGTAA
This sequence comes from Stratiomys singularior, assembly GCA_954870665.1. Classification (NCBI taxonomy): domain Eukaryota; kingdom Metazoa; phylum Arthropoda; class Insecta; order Diptera; family Stratiomyidae; genus Stratiomys; species Stratiomys singularior. The sequence goes on from OX940880.1 coordinate 105,557,853, forward strand.
ATTTTAGAACCACTAGACTATTCTGACTACACTCGACAGTTTAGTTATGAGATATATTGATGTAAATAGTCAGTGACAACCTGTTGTTCCTGTCATCTTTCTGCGACTACTTCTATCCATAAAGTCAGTAAACAGAGTTCCTTCCTCAACGATTTTGGTGATAGATGGAATAAAATGGTAAGAGTTGATTCGAGGTAATTTGACAATCGCTCCAGTCCAGCTGCTCTAAACGACAGATGGATGTTCAGCAGGTAGATCGGCGGCTTTGCGCTACTGGGAGTCCTACATCGAGTGCGTAAATAATCTTCAAATACAAACAATAATAAAATTCCTGTAACTTCACGTTTCGTAAGAAAACAGTATATGAAATTTTCAAAACGAACTCTACCGTTACTGGTCGAAATCCAAATTTTTTTTTCGTTCGGTTTCCACCTAGATTGTAATGTGGAATCCTATTTGTAATTGTAAAAGAGTGTTATTCATCCAGCTAGTCTTTTGGTTTGAGGTCATATTGTCGTAGTTTCCTTTTTTCGTACGATTTCTCTGCAATATAATTCAAGGACTTGATTATGAAGTCTGGATTTCATCTAGTACGGCCTGAAATCTATGCAAACAACTAAAATAACTTGTGTGATTGAGCAGTTAAACTATAGACTATATTTTAATTTATACCTTTCTCATTCTATATTAAAATGTGATGAATCTGGTACACTTTGAAAGGATAAAAACAAGCATGTTTTGAAGAATTGTTTTCCGCAGCTCCTTTATTAATTGTGAGGGTAAAAATAAGCATATTTTGAAGACTCGTTTTCCGCAGCTCCTTTATTAATTATGAGCATGGAAGTTTGTAATTACTGAAAATGTTGAATTGAAGTGAATATCCCAGGCTTCGAGAGTAGTGCCTTCTTTTGTTTTGATTTTCTATTTAAAACAAAATATGGACCCATGCTCAATTCATGGAAATAGTCGCATTGCGGACAGGTAATAACAAAGTTAGGATTCCTTAAGATAGAATCAAAAGGGATCTAAAATGAAATGATATGAATGTAGGAAAAAAAGCCCGTTTGAATTCTGTATAACTGGCGGAATTTTTGAAGTTTGATGTTTGCCCTGTCCTCCTGTCTACACAAAATTTTAAACGCAGTTTAGCCGACACGGACTTTTGACTTTGAGCCGACTTTTTTTTGAAGATTAATCGAATTATCATATTTCCCATTGATTAACCTCCCAATCCCAGGTAAAAATACAAGATAAAAGTTGATCCTCCATATGTCTCGCCTGTTGGGATTTTTGACTTTGAAAATTTTCCCACGTTATTTAAAGAAGCGACGCCGATGGTCCATTATTTCCGTGATCTTTAGAAGTTTCATATTACGACCATTCATTGTAAGCATAGTATATGGACTTCAGTGACATCCTCAGAAATGAGATTTTGTTGTATTTTCTTTGCTTATAAAAAAACTGTGATTTATAAACTGCGGAAACGATTGGTCGCCTGCAAATGTGAGAGCACAAAAAATTCACCATGGACGGTTTCCCAGTAATATTTTAGGAGCTGATGCTTGAAGCTTGATATTACATAATTGGATTTTTTTTTGAATTTTCTAAAGCCAACCAGTGGCTTAAATAAAAATAGATAAACTTAATTGGTACGAAACGTTAAAACAGGCACGAAAGCTACACAAAATTATTCCATGTAAATGTGGATTTTTTGAAAGCTATTTGCAGTCATTGACTTTTTAAAAATTTCTCTATTTATAATTTCCTTGTTTATTGATTAAGTTGATAAGGATTGGTTGCTAATCAGTATCTTTGCGGTGGAAATCGTGTAAAAATATTTCACAAATTCGAGGAATTCGGCGACATATTCTCTATCTACGTGAAGAAAGAAAAAAGAATCCATTCAAAATTACCAATGAAACCTATATATTTGCAATGTTGATAACGTAATGCAGGGGGAAATGTTAAGCTGAAGGAGGCAATTAAGTTAGGTGCTGACTACTTTTGCATTTAATGTGTAAATATAGAGAAGTCCATAATCCAGCTAATTTCGTATGAATCGAGATAATGCTTATTAAATTATAATCGATGTTGACTGAAAACAATTCCTTAGCATACATCTTAATTTACATACCGTTGGAGATGTTTCAGCATAATGAGAATTTCATACTAGACCATCGAGGATTGACGCCTGTCAACAAACATTTGCTAAACACGGAGTACGTCAAATGTCAAAACGACTTCATAACAATTGAACATATTTTGTTCGAACATAAAACGCATGTCTTTAAAATAAAATATTCATTTCAATTCAATTGCTGTCTAAATCTTCGAATGGTATAAAAAAAACTTTTTTTGCTAGTTCAACTACTAACAAGGAAGAAATCATCAAGTTAGTCAGCAGAAAAAATTAAACATAAATTTGAAATACAAAGAACTTGAGTGAAGCTTTAATTTAGGAGAAAAGAAAAGGATAATCGTTTAATTCAGTTAAAGATCGTGTCGAATTTTCCATATGCGGTTTTGGCTTTTCAGAATAAAAGGTTTTGGAAAATTTACTCGTCAAATGATTATTCTCACAACCCATGACATATTTTCACCCATCGACCCGAACGTCATTCGTTATGGCAGTTGTTTTATTGTTTCTAGTTGGACCATAAAGGCTAGTAGTTTTATTGCTGGAAAATTCGCATCATTCCGGTTACATTATGAAGCCATGCAAACACTAAATTATGTAGGTATTACTAATTGAGTTAAGGTCAAACTAAAGGCGGTGACGGGATATTTGAGTCGGTTCTACAGGCTACAGAATTGCAGAATATGTAGTTTTCAAAACTTCCAAGTAAACTTTTGTTTGTTTTTTTCAAAGCTGCTCTTTTCATAACAGTTTAGAGTTTACCATATTTAGAGTTTTTTTTTTAAATATTTACTCATGAATATTGATTGATGATTATATCAAACGTATATAACAAAGCAGAAATTGAAGGGTAGTTTTTTGGCATTTGTTTTTCTTTTGTTTGAACCGTTTAGTGTAAATCCTATTAATCATTTTGGTAACAACTCTTATATTTGATATGCTTTAAGTCTAATATTCGGCCAAACCAATTAATTTTTCCCCTTATTTTGTCTTTAAGAAGACCTTAAAATTCTATATGTATGCAATTAGGTTATAGTTTGCCTTGAAATTATTGTTGTTTCTTTTGATTCCTCTTTGATATTTTATTAAAATTAATATTATTTGTTTTTTCCTAAAATAAATTAAGATATTGTAATGTTTTCTATAACGTATAGAAACAAATGAAGCAATTTGGCTTGTCAGTCAAGAAGGAACAAAAGGAGTTTTGGTCTTGATCTTGACAAATTGGTCTTGATCGTCAAAATAGAACGATATTGTCGACTAGACTTCGTTACCATACAGAATATTTTTCCACGCAGATCTTTCTTCATCTTTGAAAGAAAAAATAGTAACGAAGCTCTGGGAAGTGGCTTGGGGGGATGGAGGTGATCAAACGAGCTTCCGTGAATGGTCGCCAACTTAAAATGGCTTCTGTTCATAGGCGCTGTCGTTCAAGAAGAGCACTCCGTCATTTTTTCTCTCATTTTATTCCGACAACTTCTTTTAGCAGATTCATTGCGGGAAACGAGTAAACTCGTCATATCCCTTTTTATATTAAAACGCGGGAAGCGAGTTTACTCGTTTTGTTCTGCACTGGAAACTTATAAGCAAGGGCTCAAAACGGTTGACCACACGTAATCTCTTGTCAACGAAAGACGAAATGTCTAATTTTTAAAATGGTTTAGCCAGCCATCATCCAATAAAAGCTTTTATAGTTTTTGAATGATCTCGGACGCGGAAGCCTCAAGTGGTTAGTAGGTCGAGAGTTGTCTCCAATCAAATCCCTTCCTTGCTGGAAAAAACAAAGTGCTCTAAAGCTAAACTAAAAACAAAGTGCTCTAAAGCTAGCATCTCTGCTAGAGTTATCAAAGAAGTCTTTCTATTTTTGGTGTTTATTGCCATTTTTTAGGCCCTTATTAAACCAAAAGTGAATAACCGGATAAGGTAGAAACCTAATCTTAATGCCCACAATATTTAGCTGGATGAACATTCACCTGGATAACTATTTGGCAATGAACAAATATTTTTAACCGTTCTTATGCTTGTTATGAATGTTCTTCTAAGGATTCTATAAACAATCCTCCAAAGAACGTTCCTTGATTTGGAGCGAATACGCTAGAGAGAGATTAAAAACATTTTAAAAATCTTTGGATATACAATTCCCAAAAACCTCTTTCATTATCAATGTACTTTCCGTTATATTCCAATATATTAACCCACTCGAAAAAAAAATGTATTCTATCACAAATCTTATAATGAAAGGGTCATTCACTTTCCATTATATACGTATCAACTTGTCCAACTCATGGGCCGACTAATCGACTAATCAAGATCTAGATGAAAAAAAACTATTTTGAAAAACTGGAAATATTTCTTCGTATCTCTAGTGCTTGGAAATTGTTCAAATTCAATGCCGTCACCCGGAGGAGAAAAACTAAATTAGCATAAAAATGTTTCTTTAGATCAAAATTAAACTTTCATTTCATTATTCTGAAAGCCAAACTGACTTGGATTCAAGTTTAGAAAAATTTCTTGTGGGTATAATCGTTTGGTCTTACATTTAGTTTTATTTCTTCGATTATATTTCAATATACGTTCGCGTCGATCCAATCGATTTCGATACATTTCCTTTTCAGGGTCATTCACATTAAAATCTAATGCGATTTTATAATATATACATAAGATGCAAATATCGTAACAGGTTATTAAACTATGTTGGTTGAATTGTGGATATAGATAGATGCGTGGTTTTATCAAGGAAATGAAAAATTCTGAAAGAGAGGCCAATTGCCAGAAATGTTATATTTTTGTTCTTAGTAGAATTAGGAAGATTAAAAAATAGAGTTCAGTGAACTAATCAATTGATGACTCTAGGCTAACACGAGTGGTGCGATAACAAATAAATAACGCGAACATGTTGCATTTATTAAAATGGAAAATAGTTTGCTAATATTATTAGCAACTAATCGACAGATTTTGGCTTGTAACATAAAGCAGTAAATTATGATATGTTGAAGATGTTTGTTGAACTTTAAAAAATTGAATATTCTATCAATTTTTAAGCGGTGAGATAATAAGGAACATAGTTTTTGTTTATAACTGATTTCATAGAATTTTAATTAAAAATGTCTATACCTGTAATCCATAGTGTAGTCTAGTCGAGATGGATCTGTGGTTAGTATCACGCATGAGTGTACTGTGCATAATTTCAAAAGTTTCAACGATGGTTTTGAGCCTGGTCGTTTTCTCAGAAAATGTGCAAATGTGTTAATTCCTTGTATGACTTCTAGGTTAAAGTTGTTTTTAATGGTATCTCTATCTCCACTAACCGCCGGTTATACGTCAAAAATGTCAAACAAGAGACTGACCGATTGACACGTTTTTTGGCCTCAAAGTGACTATGGTACAGAGGAAACCCTGCTATAATACCGAAATCTGTAGATAATCGGCTATCTACGCTAGTTTTTTTTTTATCCTGGTGAGGCCGATGGTTACAAGGAATTTAAATACACAAATTGACTAACATCTTTTTTCACTTAAAAAAGTAACTTTATTCTATAGAACTTTTCGCATACATCTACTCGGATAATTGTATTAGATGAAATCAACTGAGACCGTCGACACGAAACCAAGGGAGTTCAACAGCTTATTGAATTGGAATTAGATGTATGCAATTAGATATGTGCGGTTTCTCAAATTCTCGTTAAATTTTGAAGATTTAATTAGATTTAGATTTAGTTAGATTTAGTTGTAATACTTTCAACACATTCTCCACAGAGAACAAGAAAATGTTCAATGAGAGAAACTGTGATAAACAATGGAAAGACGTTGAGGCAGATCTTGACATACTAATTTGACAGCGGATCTCTGCTAAATAAAAAAAACCATGAAGCACAAAATTGCTGAAATTTGAGGATTTGGGATAATTTTTTTCTGAGACTAACTACAGATATTAATTGAATAATCAACTGCTGCCAAATTCGAATCATACTCATAATAAAGTTATTTTTGGGTTTATGCATCATAGATGAATAAAAAAATTACATTATCCGTTTCAAAGCATTGAGAGCTTAGTCTTTTGGTCAATAAGTTCTATGCTCTGGGACAATTCCTTGTCCTTTAACCCGTTTGCGGTTTGGATTACGGTTTGCCCGACACATGAAACATTATATGCCTTGCATTCCAAAAAGCAAATGGGCAATTGATAGTATTTAGTCAACTCGTAAAGTTAACAGCAAAACAAGAATAACCTATCTTCAATAATCACCGGACTCCTATGTCGTAGACTTATTTCATTATTAAAACAATGTGACTATCATGAAAGGATAATGAACCAGCCTACCACTACACTTTTGTTCTACCGGACCTTGCAGCTTGCAGCAGCCGAAGCTCAAAAATTTGTCATGCCAAGGTATGAACAAGTATTTGAGGTCGCCAATTATCGCCTGAATGCATCTAGGGGTCAATATGCCATCGAAAAAGCTGTTAACTTCTTGCCTTACGATGTGTTGAAAGATATGCGAAACAGAGTTTTGTTTGCAACAAAGGTCTCCGTCGACAACTTTGATTTTTCGACTAAGTCTCTCTTTCTATAAAAAATTCTAAAAAAAAATCCCAAGAAAAAAAACTCACGAAGAAGAAAACGGATACTTTCCATTGCCTAATTGTTCCCATGTTACAGTTTTCCGTCCGTTTACCATTTTGAAGATAATCTATTGGTTTCCATTTTTTCGGTAGGGATAGAACTTTAAATGGCTCCTTGTCCATCTTTATATCTTTTTCCGAGGTGTCGAGAATCTGAAAGATTAGAAAATATAGAACAAAATAGGCTTCCTCCGTGGAAGACTTTTAGAGGTAGAAACATGGAAACTCTTGCTCGACGTTTATCAAAAGATGTGGTTTTTAATACATATCAGAATTGATACTAGGAAGCTAAGGGGATATCCTTTTCACCTGGATATTCACATAGCACTTGTTCTCACTCAAAGGTCGTCTCAATCTGATGGGATTGAAAACGAATGGTGATTGCAAATCCTGCGATTGTAGCAAAGACTCGTTAGTGTTTCTACTAGGATTTCTCAGAGATATGTATATAGTTTTGAGGAAGCAGCAACTGGGTAAACGAACCCCATAGCGGAGAAGAATTGGGATCATTGAAGTCGTAACAAATGTAGATTTTTTTTAGCAGGATTCATGTTTGTAGAGCTCTAGGAATAAGTGTTCTCGCGAAAGCGAAAATCCGAAAACTCCCGGTTGTACAATCAACGATAGAACCTTGCCGAATTAAAATTTTGACAAAGCTAAGTATTTCAGATATGTTCTGCCTAATTTAAATAATCTAATCTTCCTAAACATCCACACGTTCTTTACATTTCAAAATCCTTAAAATAACTTTTTGCATTCACCATGGTAACCAATATGCATACTGATTATTCATTTCTAAATTTAGTTGGGAGCATTTTGGTAAATTTAAAACCGTAGTCAGCAACAGTCTTAAAATTTTGATTTCGTATCGTCTAAATCATAACTCCTAAATGGTTTATTATCTATTCGTTTATAGAAGATTGCCCTTAATTATAACGATTCTACACGGCTCCATCTCCTATAATAACTATGCAAATGAGATAATAATCAGTTCAAATTGAGTTAAACGCAAACACCATTACATGTCACCCAGTCTGATAACGTCAAGTGTGCATGCTATCGACATTTTTGCATTAATTAAAGGCTCTTGAAGAAAATGCGAATAATTATCTAAGTTGTCAATGCTATGCTTTTCAAGTTCAATGTCACAATACTTGAAGACCTGAATACGTGTCGGATTTTTTTTTGTCTTTTATTTTAGCAGATAAAAGATTTAAGACTGAACAAACAAGTGGGGTACACGTAGACCAATAAGAATGTGTTGTGTTATCATGCTCCAGGAATAGGTTGGGTAACCCGAACGATGGACAAAACGTTTCCAATTGAATTTTTCACTTTTTGCTCAACGTGGCAGTATACACTGAAGAACAGAAGGAGAAAAAATGTAATTTTAGGGGGTCTGAAAATTCATTGAAATTATATGTTACCTACTAGCTTTTTGCTAATGATAATAATTTACCCATCAAAATGAAAGATAAGGATTGATGGTGAAGCATTACAAATTAAGTTGCTATATTCAAATATGTTTATACATTTTCTTTCACGAGTTTGCCCTGATTGATAGCTAGTCTAGATTAGTAGCATTGTACCAAAATTTCCAAAATGATAAGATTGGACATTGCACCAGTAAATAAATTTAATGAATCTCTTAACCTCATTTTCCAGAAATATGGATTTTAATTTTCTTTTAGTCGTGTTCTGTTGTAGGCTACTTTATGATTAGATAATCTTGAGATAAGTTATCGAAACAATTATATTGACGTGTTCAATTTTCAAGGAAGAAGCTAAAGGAGGAATGGTAATAACATATTTAAATTTTAATTATTTACGTGCTCAGATAGTTTCTTCGTGTTTCGTACAGTGTTGGAGATTTGCCTCGGTAGTTTGATTTTTTTTTCTTCTCTGGAGTTCTTTGAGGTGCATGATTGTGTTGCGGGAGCAACATCTATAACTCCTATGTGCCAGAAAAAGTCACGTATTCGTTTCAAAAATAGCAATCGAATAATGAAAGTAAATTCCAGTTGTTTGCTGCAGTATTGAAAGTAAATATTTTGCAATTGAAAGGAACGGTTGTTATGCCATATGCGTAACTATAAAGAAATATATATGTTATATATCAAAAGGTTACATATCGATTTTCCAAATATTTCAACATTTGCAGCGTAATTAGCTTTTATTAACATTTACTCAAATTGAAAGTATTAGTTTGCTCTGGTATCAAATAAACAAAATAATTTTGACTTTAAAGCCACATCCCAATGTCTGCATTTGGTTACCACAAAACACTTCAACAATAGCTTAAAGCACATTAAGCTCTTTTACCGACGTTGTTTTAAATGTCATCATAAACAGCCACAACCTGTGTTTTTTCCACAGGATACCTAATAATATTTGTAATTTTTCAGTGGAGACCATCAAAAATTTAATGCAAAAAAAAATTGCCATAAACAGCTGTACTTACTTAAAAATATTTGCAAAAAGGTTTACGTGGAATTATTTGATTTTATCACATTTTCTAAGTATTTAAGTTCCGCTAGAGAATTTAATAATAGACTCAGAAAATCTTACAGTGACAATGAACTTTTAAATTCCGCACATTAAAGAGTGTAAAAGTCACTTGGAAAAGACAGTATGCTTCAGAATGTTAATCGAACTTGACTCTTGCCACACTTTGAGTTTTAATGCTGTTGTCTGGAAAATGACAAACATTATTCAGCAGAGTCCTTTGAGCTCGTCCACTTACATTTGCATGTTTGACTCAGATCCCGGAGATTTCTTGAGATTTGCAAGATTGTAAAACGATCATTTACGACATTGATTAACCGATTTCAATTTTGTCTTCAACACTGGATCTTGTCTCTGGACAATATTCAAGCTTAAATGTGGTTACCAGTCTTTTCGACACGAGTTGAGATTCTTTTTTTAACTACCTTTACATCGTATTGAGGTATCCGTTTACACCGAGGATCTCCAATTTGCATGCTGACAGATACATAACCCGATTGACGACCATTACATCGTATTGAGGTATCAGTTTACGCTAAAGATCTTCAACATTTATGCTGACAGATATAGAACCCGGCTATTCCAGACGGTGAAAATGACAACTGCACAAGTATGCCAATGCTATCTCAATGTAAAAGTACTTTCGGAATGTACTCGGTAGTCCCCGAAAGGTCGTAACTTAATAAACTGGTCCATTCATCCAGATAGCCTACCATGTACCCTTTGTGCCTGAATATTCCTCCAAGACTGAGATCCATAACTACTATTAGGGATTTTTAAGCGCCAAGGGACGCAGAAATGCCAACTCGGGAATCAGAACTAGAACTCGGCATTATGAGCAACAATATTTATAAAAAGGAACTTTTTTTTTCTTTTTAAATATTTTTCCCAAACAGTGCCGATATGGGCATTTTAGAAAACAATATTCAACTGTTTCTGTGATTCAAAGATATATATATATATATGGAAAGCAATTCACATAACACTGAAGACAAATTTTGAACACACTTTTAATAATTCCCATAGAGCAATTTGTGATGAAACTATGTATGACTGCTACTAAAAAGCTTCAGTTCCAAAGTGGCGATGCTCAATCGCGAAAGATGTGCATTGTAATCGTTTGTCAATTGAAAAATCACTGGAATCGCATTTTTCAAATACGAATCGCATATTTAAATCCTTGTCTAAACATAATTTTTACATATATGATCACTCAACTTAAAACACTACATAAAATTTGAAGAAAATATTAATTTATTCTTCTCATCTTTCTATTTCCATTTATAGATGCCCCATGGTGTGGTCATTGTAAGGCTCTTGCACCTGAATATGCTAAGGCTGCTAAACAATTGAAGGAGAAAGATTTACCAATTAAGTTAGCTAAAGTTGATGCTACCGAAGAGACTGATTTGGCCGAAGAATTTGGCGTACGTGGATATCCAACATTGAAATTCTTCCGTACCGGAACACCAATTGATTACACGGGCGGTCGTCAAGCTGATGATATTGTTACATGGGTCACCAAGAAAACAGGTCCACCAGCAACTGAAGTTGAATCAGTTGAACAAGCTGAAAAATTGATTAGCGACAATGATGTAAGTAAACTTACTACATTTATTTTTTATCTTTTGGTCAGAAGTTTGTACAATTTTGTGTTTTTTTTTTTTTTATTGATAAGAGAATTGAAAAGCGCAAACTGATCAAAAAAAGGAAATCAAGGAAAATCCACATCGTTATAATCATTGAATTATTACCACTTGCCTCAACTGTGGGATTCAGCATGGGCCAACATCGGCCCTAAGCTTACCGCATACGATAATCTGATAACAATAGCATGCTCCATCCTCGCGTCCTATAAAAACTAGCAGATTGCCCATCTCTTAGGAAGTCAAGTGTCCAAGTTCTGTATGTAACTATATGCCTGTGCAAGGGAGCGATCTGCCTCTGCAGTATTTTGCTTAGAGGATAGCTGAAAAGGCAAAGCTGTCGGCCAGCCGCTACTTTGAGACACAAAAACTACTTTTTTACTCGGCAAAAACTGTAGTTACATCTTGAAACACGCCCCAATACGGCTGAATTTGTTTGGCAAATGTCAAAAAAAAACTGAAAAATAATACTGAGCTTGAGGGTTCATAAATTTACACAATTGGTACAGGTCGCATTGAGAGTTGAGACTGGCAGTGTGTTCGTGAAATATCACTGATTCCGAGCTATAGATGCCAAGGATATCCTTGATGAATCTCAAATGTACAAATGACTAATTCCACAAAAAAATCATTATTTGGAAGAAGAAAAAGTCACATTTTCTATAATCTCTCCCCAAAAGTCTGATCGAAAACAGGGTCCGCACGTACTGGTTTGACATTTCATTAAAATATTCAAAAAATTAGTGCACTAATAAATAGTAGTAATAAAATTCCTGCGGATGTTAGATAAATCCATTTTTAAACCAGGCAACGTGATATCAAGAAAGCTTTAAAAAAGATTTTTTACAAAAAAATTTGTAGCGTTTAGAAAATATGAAAGGAATTATGTAGCCCCTTTCTTACCGTAGACTTAGGTCTTGGTCTGTAGGGCCCTTTTTGTTCTTTATGGCTGCTTCCACATCACAAAAAAATAAGCGTTCGATTTTTCGGCGATCATAGAGGTAATGTCCGTCGCGGAAGCGTGTTTCCGCCGTATTTCGGATATTCTACTTTCAGAGTTATAATATACAATTTAGAGGATCACTGGAATCAGTATATTGAATTTTAGGGTAATTACATGAAAAACTAATGAGCAGCTAGGTAAAGTGCGTTCCTTGCCAGAATAATTATCGTGACTGCAGAATGAAGGATGAATAATTCTAAGAGACGACTGCTGATGCAATTTGTTAGTTTTTTATGCTTTTTGCAATCTTTTGAATTGGAAACGTAACGCCAAAATTTTTTTTAAGTTTATTTTCTGGGGTTATATTTTATTTATTGACATTATTTGCAAAAAGTTTAATCGTAGCGTTGACATGCATCCAAATTATCGTACAGAAATTTGATTCCCTTTTAATATGAATTCTTCAATTGATCAATTTGCTCGACTCTACTTAGCGTTATCGGCTAAAACTACACATCGGTTGATTTTTAAACTCTCTTTATGTTTGATATTAATTTCATATGCTGTGAACCTCAGTAATGAAGCTTCAAATGTTTACCCCAACATATTGTTTTGTATTACTTCATAATCAGATAAATAAACAATATATGTATTCAAACCAAAATATTGTACATGATACATGTTCAAGTTCATTGACTCTGGTGGTAGCCAAATAATAAATTGGTTCGCTTACGTTGGCACGTAACAAAGATACATTTATAGATCGACGATGCGTTTTGCCTCTTATTTGGTCCAATGCCATTATTTTCCTGGGTATTTTTTGTATGTTTACTACCGCTAAAATTATAATAATGTATTTTAACCCTTTCCTTCTAGTTCAATATGAAAGTATTGAAAATATTCGCAAAAATTGAAAACGTTGCACGATCAACGGGCAAAGAAGGTTTATCAATTTTCGAAACATAAATAGCAATCTATTGTGGAGATATGTTATATTTTGAGTTTTCTTTCGTATGAATCATGATTTATTTATATTTGTTTTAAGCAAATAAAAGCTGTTTTTCAGTTTTTAAATTGTTTACTTGAATAAATGACAAAAAGGAGGTCTGAGATGTTTTTATATTACTGATCAATGATCTAATATTCTTGATATGAAAATTTAGAAAGTTAACGCAATTAAAAACAATTTATATCAATTCAGAGAGTATTCTGAATGTGTGGCTGGGTTGAGAAGGCAAGGTCCGAGACAACCCAGATTATCTTTGTTAACTTTCCCTTAGCTTTGAAATTAAGTTTCAATGAAGGGAATTTGTGATCTTAGTTCTACATGCTCTTGACAAAAAGAAAATTCAATAACGCCTCAACATACGAGAGGGCATTTGAACAATAATTTACACATTAGAGAGTGTGTAGTCATTCATTGCTATTAACATTAATCATTAAGAAAAAATGATCAAGGATGAGTGCGAATTGTTTGTTACAAAATATATTCTATTCAATATGACAATGGAGCGACTTGGACAAGTTTCTATACCTTAAATCATTAACAATTTACTATTTTCATTAATAAAATGTAGATTTGTTGGCATTATGAATGTTGTGAAAGTTCCATTGAAATTCACCCTCAGATTTTGTTAACCATTTTTTTTAAACTTTCAACATGTACTGTTAGTACCACACAGTAAAACAATTAACACTTTTTATCAGAACATATACAAAGGGACAGTGAAAATAGATGATACAGTGAGATTATACTTTATTCAAATCTCGTAACTGAACTTTAATAAAATACACTGATAAGTCAAAATTCGTGTTCAGTAAAATGCAGAATTATGCAGAATACATTCAACGCATTGGGCTTAGTAAAATTCATGAGACTATAATAAATAAACGTTTATTTTACGATCTTTGGCTACCAAACAAAGGAGCGGACTCAAATTCAACTCAACAGCTCCACGGAGCTACCAAAATTAAAGTTAAGAAAAATAATAAATTCTGACCATTCGAGGTATCGCATATTTTAGCCCCGGGCCTAATTTATTGGTTAAGATCATAAGATCGCTATTGACAGACAAAACGCGTTTCCACGAAAGATAAAGCATGGCTCAGAGGATCTACAAAACTCAACTTGCAACTTATTTCACAGAGTATGATTTTATTCTGATTTTGGGACCATTGTACGTGCGGATCTACTGAAAACAAAGATGATTAGTTAAGATCGCATGCTGTTTTACTATTCAACATTAAAAATCTTGACCATTCTATTTCCTTTATCCAATTTAAAAAAAAAAACGATCAACCAAGAAATAAACATTCGAATTATTTGTAATTCTAGGTTCTTATCTTCGGTTTCTTCAAAAATCGTGAATCAGATGCTGCTAAAGCTTTCCTTGCTACTGCCAACGGTTTGGATACATTCATTTTCGCAATTACCAGCAACGATGATGTTATTTCTAAGTATGAAACAAAATGTGGATCAGTTATCTTGTTCAAATCGTTCGATGAAAAGAAGGCTCCTTTCGAAGGCGACATAACCGAAGAAAATCTAAAGAAATTCATTCAAGTTCAATCGATGCCATTGATTGTGGAATTCAATCATGATTCAGCTCAAAAGATTTTCGGTGGCTCAATCAAATCGCATTTGCTCTTCTTTATCTCGAAGGAAGCCGGACACATTGAGAAATACGTCGAACCAACACGTGAAATTGCCAAAAAATATCGCGATGATGTTTTGTTCGTTACAATTAGCAGCGACGAAGATGATCATCAACGTATCTTTGAATTCTTCGGAATGACCAAGGAAGAAGTGCCAACATTGCGTTTGATTAAGTTGGAAGATGATATGGCCAAATATAAGCCAGACTTTACCGATTTGTCGCCTGAAAATATTAAGGAATTCGTACAACAATTTTTGGATGGTAAATTGAAGCAACATTTGTTGAGTCAAGAGATACCAGAAGATTGGGATAAGAATCCAGTGAAGGTTCTCGTTGCCAAGAACTTTGATCAAGTCGCTTTGGATGAAAATAAGGATGTTTTAGTTGAATTCTATGCTCCATGGTGCGGTCATTGCAAACAATTGGTACCAATCTACGATCAATTGGGTGAGAAGTACAAGGATCATGAAACTATTGTTATTGCTAAGATGGATGCTACTGCTAACGAATTGGAACATACAAAGATTACATCGTTCCCAACAATTAAATTGTACCGTAAAGGAGATAATCAAGTAATTGATTATAATATGGATAGGACTCTTGATGATTTCATCAAATTCTTGGATGCTGGCGGCAATGTAGGATCCATAACACCTGTAAGTAGTTATTTTTTTTACTCTATTTAACTCTGACATCGTAAAATTATATCCTTATACTATTTACCACATTGTTCAACACTTGAATATGTTGGGTTTTACAATCGATCACACTTTAAATACTCATTTACTTTAACAGACAAATTCTCCGTGTATCCTAACCTTTCTCACTTATTCTTAACAAATTTAATTTTTTATCTTATAATTTTTTTTTAATTATTTTTGGTTTTGAGTAACATCTTGTATGTATGAATTATAACAATATTTAAAATGTTTGGAATGCTTTTTGTAATCCTGTCATAAACTTGCTTAAATCATACACAGTCTAAAAAATTCTAAAATTATAATTATAATAACATTTTCCCTAATATTTCCGCATGATTTTCCGAGAATGATTAACTTACTCTTAATTAAGTTCAGTGCAAATGGTTTACATTATGATTTTCCCTTCATTTGGATCAGGATAAGTGAATTTCCTTTATTGTTGCCACTGTAACCCTAGCTGTTAACATTAAATTCTTGTTGATTTCCTTATTTCATATCGCTAATAAAATCACCAGCTTCTTTCAACTATATATCATTGTATTTCCAACTGTTTTTATAGCGTTCAAACTCCATTCACCATTCCTTCCAATTCACAATATAACATTTTGTTGTTCCAATTCATCGAAAAATATCGACTCCAGTTCATGATCATATAAAAAAGATTTCCACATTTTCATTCCGTTTTGGGTAGCATTCAAAATTCATTTCAATACTTTGAAATAACAGTGTGTTGGTTGCTCAATTCGTAACCCATTTCACAAACCATACTCCCAGTGTATATACTAATCAAATTCATTTTATTTGTTCTTATTCAGTTGAAATAAAGTTTCTAATTAATTTTCGTTTAATCAAACCGATCGTATACTGTTTATTCTCATATTTTCATTATCATCACAATGTGCTTTCGTTCTCCTTACGGTTAACATATTCAGCCCAACCTCTTTCCATTCACACATCCACGATGACAATTCTGAAGAATGAAATAATTCTATAAAATTATTTCTATTTAATTTGCAGGAGGAGGAGGCAGCGCCTTCAGATGAGCACAAAAAGGACGAGTTGTAAAAAGAATTTGCCAGAGATTTAAAAATAAGAAAGTATAACTTTTAGAGAAAAAAGAAAAAACAACAGAAATATATTAAAACCGAAAACAGAAAAAAAAAAATTAAAAATAATTGAATTTTTTTAACTTAAGTAAATGAAAATGGAAAAAACGCATTTATATATTTTTGTATGAATGGTTCGTGTTTATACTACAAAACGAAACGAAGTAACCAAGCAAGTTTTCTTTTCATTTTCTTCTTTTTAAATAACAAAATATGAGTCTTTCTTTTCCAATTCGAACTCATTTTTCCAATTCAATGCGCAGAATCGAACAGCTTTTTGAATATTTCTGCTAATCAATCGTCCTGCAATTGTTTGTGTTTCGCGATTGCGTATGAATCAATTTGTTGTAATTTCTTCGTGCAATATCGCCCTAAAATCCTTTTATAAAAACGGTGGTTTAGTGCTGGTGTTCCAATTAAAATAAACAAGATTAAAGTCCTTATGTCATTCGAAAGTATGAGTGGGATCAGTATAATACGAAGCCTTTATATTATTGGCGATTTCCAGAGGACAATCGAAAGACTGTCAAATTTTCACGCAGAAGAAAAATGAGCATTCCGTGTTTGTTGTTAGTCTGTCATTCGGAGCAAACGACTGATTTTTTCTTAAACGTGAAAAGCAAATAATAATGACAAATTTTCCTCACTTGTTCTGCTTATAATTGAACGAAAGAAAAACAGCAAGAAAATAATAAAACACAGCCAGTTAATTCATGCATACATACTAGAAATAATTCTATTGGGAATTTTAGTTCATTTGTTTTTTTTGTTTTCATAATTTTTTTTTATGTACTGAAACATTTTTGTTAATATTTGCTGAACGCAATTTTTTCTTGCGTCCTTAATAATACTACATACATATAAACATACATACAAAATTGAACTACATACACATGTTCTATTTACTTAATAAAATTTCGGTTTAAATGTCTTAGCAATTTAATTCAAATGAAAACAGATAGCAAGAAAAAATAACTATGTAAGTTGATTGTATAAATGAAGAGACTTTTTTAAGAATATTTCAAATGTTTTTTATTCTTAGCGAATATTACTTGGTAAAAACTGGAGACATGAAGTATATACACGGTCTATTCTTTCTTTGTTGAATTAATGATTGATTCACGGGATTTTTGTACAAAGTATCTCCTTCGCGTATTGCGTCGTGAAATAGAATCGTTTAGTTCACTTTTCTGAATCATTTCTGAAAAATGAAAGATTGTTTGCTAGGTCCAACGGGCTGGTAGGTACAGATACTTTGGTTACAATCCTTTAATTGTAGTTCAGATGTTATACGATATGTGTATAACAAATAATGAGAATCTTCATTTTTATTTGGAAACGATTTTATGTCATCGTCTCCGTACTCTAACCTTATGCCAGCGCTTCTTCCAACTCCCATTAATCATTACTTGAACTCAATGTATGAAGTGGCTTTAAGCTCTTTTGCCAACGCACTTTTATTTTCACATTTCTTTCAGAACGGTAGCCATTTATGGTACAGCAAGAATGGAGACTGAGGCATTATTACAGTATTGTTTTGCAAACGAATTATCTCCAAAATTATCCAAACATGTGTTACCCTTTGTGTCGATATATTTGAGACATGTCAACACAATATAAATATTGGGAATCGAACTTAAAAAAACTCGCGTAATTTTAAAATCTTCGTTACTTTTGACCAAATCTCGTGCACGCAACTCGTTATCCCTTTGCTCTACGAACTATTTTAGACGTTGGTTTTCAGCTACTCAACGCCACTTTGCGGCAGAAACGAGCATTAACAGACCTTTATAGTACAGTTTTGCAACTCAGATACTTCGTATGAATATTTGCAAAAAATCAATATTTTTTCAAACCAGACTGAGCTCAGCTTTAACACGTTCGTCGCTGCGTCACCCAGATTAGGGGAAGAGTATGCTTCCGTGGGAGCCCCGTCACCCATTTGTGGGTGACGCTTTCCTTGTTGTTGTCTTGAATTTAATGGAATCAGCACTGAAATATAAATATAGATAACACACAATATATGACTTTTTATTAATTTATATTTAGGATAACATATTATATTACACTATGTCACATGGTGTTCGTTAAAACGATCTAAACATGGTGACTGATGGTGATTTTGAGCAACTGGAACAATAGGTCGTAGTTTTTTGTACGTTTTTATTTTGCTTCTTGACATTCGGCTGTTTTTCCTTTTTTTTGTAGCACAGGGCGCACATCCTTCTTATAGGCATGCTCTGCTGATTCTATCGAATCTCCAAATGGTGGGACACGTTCCTTGGTTTATTCTATCGCTGTCGGGTATAGCATTTTCGGAGGACAACAATTCGGTGACGAGAAGTTCCCGGAATTTTCTGATATCTATTTTTTTATTGGTAGCTCTCTGGTATACGATGCTTGTTCCTTAAAGTAAATTTAGCGCCTATTTCCGATACCATTTGATACTTTTCCGAATCGCTGTGGCATATGAAACCATCTGGTCGTTACTATTGGTTCCCGTTTTTCGATTATTATATGCCAGTACCGCCAAAGGTTTCTGTTTCGGAGGACGGCCCCAATGAGTAGAATCGGAATTTGACACCATAAAAGATGCATGTTTTGTTGATAATATCCTAACATCGCGACCATCCCTCAATTTTAGCACCACAATTTTCCCGTGCTATCATTTGACCTTTCTTCGATGGGTACATCACAAAACGTGGCATAAATATTTTGTTGTACCGCACAGTTCAAAGGAAATGCGTCTTGAATTGTAAAAATTTGACTGCCAATTAATAACTTGTGTAAAAGTTGTCAACAAATAAAGTGCGTCCTTCATTTAATAATTTATCAATGCAGTCATTTTCGGCTATGCCAGCATCCTCGCAGACCACGTATACCTTTCGGTGGAGCTCAATTTATAAACTTTTATACCATATTTATGCGGTTTTGTTGCTATGTATTGCCTGGATATTAATCGTCCCCTCCAGGGAACCATTGTTTCGTCCACTACAATATATTTGCCTGGTGAAAAAAGTTTTTGGTAATTGTCCGTTAGTAGGTTTAGTAGCGGTAAAACTTTCCCTAGTTTGCAAGCCTCTTCTATTGTTTCGTTGTTTGCAAATTGCAAGTTTGCCAACAGTAATTCAAACCGGTTCCGGGACACCTTGCTGAGTGGAAAGTTGTAAATAGGATCCGTAGACCAACATCTAACGAGTGGTGTCCGCACTAGACCCATCCAGATCATCAGTCCCATAAATTTTGTCATTTCTTCTGAAGTGGTGGAACAAATGAAAACCCATCTGTTCAATCGAGCATACTCAGCTATTTCCTGTTGATGCAATCTTTGCTCTTCGTATCTATTAGTCTCTGTGACTAATAGGCTTATTACTGCTTCGTCTAAAAATAGCGAAAACACTTCACTCGCGCTAATGTTAGACATCAAATCCATAAAAAGCCCACCTTTTCCGGTGAATGAAAATGAATGTTGCCTATTAGCGAATTCGTTCCATTGGATATTGTCCAATAAATAATCAGTAGTAGAGTTCAGTTCCTCTTCTTCGTTTATAGCGAGTTCTTCCAACATAGTAACGAGATCTTCACTCGCATATGATTCCTCGGTTCTGATTTCAGGGACCTACCACGCGTTGTCTGCGAGGACCCAACCTCAGCAAGTGGTTGACGGATGACCGCGACTTCCTGAGCACTGGAAAAATCATTCTCTAACACTTAAACCCTTCCAGCGACGATTCCGTTCTCGATTTCCGCTTAACCGGCTAGTTATTTCGATGCGACATTCTGGTATGTATCTTGCAATAAATCATTCGTTGTTATTTACCGTGACGTACATTTACAAATCGAAGGCTTGAAAACATTTGGTCACCGACCATACTCGAATCGCTTATCGCTCTCTTTACGTTTTGGCGCTCGGGCAGTCAGATTTAGGCCCCGCGGGAAATTCAACCGAATCACGCTGGGCGACGAACGTGTTCAAAATCTATTCCTCAGATTTAGACTTGTTTATTTACACTTATAAACCTTACTATACAACGCGTCCTATGCTCACATTGCGACCTTTCATCTATAAAATCCCCTAATCGTTCTTTTCAAGTGGCGGCGAGAAATGCTTGGATAGTCGTGAGCAGACTTCAAGCGTTTTCTTCCGCAGAAACCCGCTAACATTTCTTTGATATTTCTTAAGAATTTTACTATATTTAGATTGGAAGTCTTGCGCCGTTTCAAGTGAAACATCGGATAAACATGCATGTTTCAACAAGATACGCTGAAATAACTTATTTCTCCGAAATCACTAATAAACTTTAATATCCCCTGAGCTAGGACACATACGAGTGATATGCTAAAATTACGTTGTCTCCTGAGTGGCGACAGCGGAGTACAGAGTTAATTGCATGAATTATTCTAGAGTCTATCGAAAACCTTTAACGAATCTACATTGGAAACATATCTTTAATCAATGTTGCTATGTCGTTTGATGTATGTTTATCTATGATTATTGCTGAAGTTATCATCCTATGATTACCAGCTGACTCAATTTCCCGACGAAACTGTGTTGTTTGATTGATTGCCGTGCACATTCCTCGAGCTCCAGCAAATTATACAACGGGTTGTCGTTAGGAAGTTCAAATTTATCAGACATGGATACGTTAAATATTTGTGGTGTTTTCGAACATGAATTTTGTCGTAGAACAATTCGGATACTTGGGTTTGGTCGTTAGCCTGAACCACGCGAGGCAAACCAGCAATTGAATGCTACAAGTTTGGTAGGTGTCAACCGTTTGGATTCCTATTCGTTTGAAAAAAAGAGATATTATGGCCTTATATAGTGCCTCCATATTTTTTGCTGTTTCTGTTTTTTCCCTAAGTAAGATGAACGAGGCCAACAGAATCTTCTTATCCTGTGGTCGATCCTGTCATTCCTTTCCAAGGGTCTGAATCTCGTCTAATTCTCTCTTTGTCTTCGCTAGTGGCATTTTGATGGCGTCTATTCTAGCTGCGTTTAGGTCGGCTGGTGCCCAAAATTTTCGTTTTTTTGTCGTTTTGTTGTAGAACTTATGTAGCCTGGAGAAGTCGATAATGTTTAGACGTTGCTGTTTATGTGGCTGGTATGATTGTAAAAATGTTGGAACTCACATTCTGCGGTAAGGTTCTAAAAATTAAAATTTAGGTTGAGTTGCGAATGATCCTGAAATAAGGTTCGGCGTCGCTATCCTAATCTGTTTTGGAGATATCAGTCGAGCGTACAATTTCCCTTCCAGATGTGAAGTCCTGCATAGTTTCCTCGTGTTCTTTATCTTTATAACAGTATGTTAATCCTCTAAGGCATCTTGGTGTTTACTATTGGTTGAATTCTATCTAGATTACTCATGGCCATACTCCAATTGCGAAGTCAAAAATGCGTACGCGGCCTATTTGGGAGTGATTTAGCAGCCCATTTATGGATCTTAGTTTATAAGTAATGTCCCCAGAAAGTTAAGTTGAGTGACAAAAGCATGATCATGATCCCCATTGTAGCAGTTTGCAAAGTTCTAATGTTATATGTACCAAGGCAGGCCATTCGATGGATTGTTTGTAGTTCCTTTGACGAGGTTCTGTTTTTGAGCCGCTCAGTATTCCGACGCTAGGTAGAGCGATGTTATTATGGCTTGAATTCCAAATTTTTTACCCACCCGCTACTTTGTGGAGACCGCTGCTGTAACTCATTGTCAGACTTCAATGTGTAGATTCCATATCCAAAGTTACTCTTAACTTTGTTTTCCGTCAATAGTCTGGGGAATAAACGATCCCCGCTTTCACATATTTCTGCAGAACATGTGCTTCATTTTGTCAGCATCGATGCTCAATCCGTTTAACTGAACCCATTTTTCAGCAATGTAGCCATAGATGATGATCAATCTGAAAATGCTTCAGCGTACGTTATCTTTCTTAAACACTTTCTGCTTGGGTCTTCAACTATTTGATTAACTGTGAGTGCCCAAGCAAGAGGGGATACAATTAAGACCCTGTGATTTACCAAGGCGTGTCAAATTCTTTAAGGTTAACTTCGTTGTTTTCGGTTTTTTTTTCGGTTTCGGTAATTATTCTTTTTGCTAGTGGCTCCGCCATTAAATAAATATTGTCGATCTGTAACGTATTATTAGGTGGCTCAACAGAAGGCATAGTAGAACCTTCTGATTTTACGTATTGAAGGCTCCTTTCGTGAATTATGGCAATGTACTTCGCCATTTTGCTCACTATTTCGTATTGTACCGTCTATTTTGAGAAAAACGGGTTGTTTGGGACGAAGTTCCATTATTTGCATGAATCCACCTACTAGACAATTCAGGTATTTCAGCTTAAAAGACTTTAAGCTAAAAGGTCGGTAAATCGTTGCTTTCTATAATCTGGCTATCACTTGCTTTGGTATGAAAACTATTATAGCCTCTTTTTAGCTTACTGGAATGAATTCTTTTGAAAGATAGACTCTGTGAATGGGGTCCGTATAATTTCGTATGTCAATCGCATTGTTTACAGGTTCGACCTCCATGCGTTGAATCCGGAAGGATGTGGTTTAGGAGAAGTTTTAGGTGCTCTATACAAATCTTTATCCACGATCCGTTTCCTCATTAAAGCTTAGTTCTTGCATGTGGTCCCATTTTCATACCCATACTCGATTGGTCTGAATTCTTTGATTTAATTTTGATGAACTCCAAGGTTTTCTTTCTTCTTACACTCGCTTTAAGATTTTCATTGTTCTTCCCAAAACATCAACTTGGGAGCCGGACTATTCTGAATAACTACTGTGTGTTGTTACTGAAATCTTCGAATTCTTTGATCTACC
Source organism: Stratiomys singularior (assembly GCA_954870665.1). Classification (NCBI taxonomy): domain Eukaryota; kingdom Metazoa; phylum Arthropoda; class Insecta; order Diptera; family Stratiomyidae; genus Stratiomys; species Stratiomys singularior. Next base: position 105,580,991 of record OX940880.1, read on the forward strand.
TTGGAAGTCAAATTCAAAGCAACTTAATACGAAGGATGGAATTGAGGATTTGGATGCATGCTCGAATTCAAAAGGGAGTGCAAACGACATATATACATTTTTCTTTATTAAGCGACTGCTAAATATATTTGAAATCCCGTACGTTCTTCTCAAAATAAAGAAAAAGTTCTCTGCATTTGTGTGTCATCCGCCGTTTGCTTTTGCAGCAGCATTTTATGAACGATGATATTGGTGGTTGATATGATTGCCGCGTGGATCATTGAAATGGAATTCAATAGCTTGGATTTGTTGTTGACCTCAAATGCCTTTTGGATGTATAGATGGGCTACACTCCCATTATTTTTAATTCTTATCTTGCTTCTTATTGTTCGGAGCGATCATTGGCGGAGGCCTCAGCTAGACGCTCCAAGCATAACTTGGAGCAGTGCAAAAAGCAAAGGAGATGAACAAGCATAGAAGTGAAAGTGGAGCAGTATCATTCAAACGCCGAAAAGTGTATCCCGTTTGCTTATCATTGTCTTCAAGTAAGAGAATTTCTTCATAATTCTGCACGATCTACATTAGTAATTAGTAACGAATTTTGTATGCGGTGTTTCGAAATTTAGGAAGAGGGGTTTCTCTTTGCCGAGGAATCAGGTTGCCGATTTTGCAATTCAAGCTTCCTTTCCATCAAATGACCTTGCCTAGAGAAACCATGAACCTGAACTTTTCAGCAATTGTACCTTTTAATGCTCTTATACTGTTTAAAAGTCCCAAAAAACAGGGTTGTCTCTAGCAGTATGTTGTGAATTAGGGTCTGTTAGACGGATCGTGGACAACAAATATTATAGAACGTCTCAAGCTCCTACTCAACCAACACTTTCCGAGCTCTACGGATGAAGAGACAGAACAAGTGAACAACGTGACGCCTTACCTTACCTTACGATATCGTTATACTGATAAATGGAAGGTTCCCGGATACCATGTCGGAATAGCTCATGCTTTACCCAAAACACCGTAAACCGGAGACATTTTCACCACCGACCGTTGACGGGAAATATAAGTTTAGTAAACAGGGTGAAATACTTAGGAATAACTTTGTATAGTAAGCTAACTTAGACTCCACACATAGGAGAAGTAAGACGGAGACCAACAGCGGCGCTCTTCACAATGAAAAGACTGGTGGGGAAAACTTGGGGAATAAAACCCAAAATTGCCCACTGGATTTACACAACAGTAGTGACGCCAATAACCACTTACGGGGCATGGGTTCGGTGGCAGGCATTACAAAAGAGAACCATTGCAAAAAAGATAGAGAAGATCCAGCGAATGGCTTGCCTTGGCATCACAGGTGCCATTAAGACTACGCCAACTGCTGCAATGGAAACAATGCTCAACCTCATGCCACTCGACAAATTCATCTTCAGAGAGGCACCACTTGCGAGCATCAGATTAAAATCCACATATGGGTCATCTAACCACCCACAAACGGGAAACGTATGCATTTTGGAAAAAAAGGAAAGAACGGCCTCGTCAAGTAAAAGAGAGCTGGATAGAGTCCAAAAGATAGTGTACACAACGATTGCATACAAGATCAGCATACCGACCAGAGGAGCGTGGGAAACGGTGCAAGATTCCACATCTGGAAGTGAAATTACGATATATACCGATGGTTCCAAAACGAATGAGGGAAGCAACACCGGAATCTTTTTCCCAGATCACCAGCAAACAACCGAAGTTATAAACTGGAGAGCACAGCACAGTTCTCCAGTAGGAAGTGTTATGAATAAAAGCGGCTATAGAAGCAGCAACAAACAACCTGAATGGAAGAATACAAATACTCTCGAACAGTAAGTCGGCACTGCAGGCGCTTGCCTCCAACCGCGTTGTTTCACAACTGGTGCAGGATTGTAGGTAGGCTCTCGACGCCGCAACAACCCGAGTAAATGTAAAACTGACATGGGTTCCTGGAAACAGCGGTGTGTAGGGAAACGAAAGAGCGGATGAGCTAGCGAGAGCTGGATCAGCCGACCAAAATGCTACTAGAATAGACATAATTAAAGTGTCACTAGCAACGGTAAAAAGGGAACTAGTCGAAATCCTCTGGAAAGAGACGGATACGGCTTGCAATGACTGGAACAACTGCAGGGTAAGCCGAGCTCTTTGGCCTCACCCTAATAAATCGAGGACAAAACAACTCCTGAGGAAAAACAGAAATGGCGTTAGAACATTGGTGGCAGTATTAATGGGCCATAATCTACAAGGTCAACACGCCAAACGAATAGGAATCCAAACGGATGACACTTGCCGAACTTGCGGCGAGCATGAAAAAAAGTACTGAACACTTTCTCCTTGATTGTCCGAGCCTGGCCAACAAACGCCTTATTTGGCTGAAGTGTACTGGAGTAACAGAATTGGAACACTTGGCGACCATAGAGATGGGGAACTCCTTGGTTTTTGTAGGACGACAGGATGGACCATCTGTAAATAATAGTACTATAAGTGAGGAGCTAAGGCCAAATGCTGGCCTATCCTATTTCCAGCAAGTGGACCCCTGTACAAATAATAATAATAATAGGGTCTGTTAACTCATGATTATTTATATCCTCAGTCCATACATAGTTCTGTGTTTCGTAGCATGTTTCATGGGATTGAATAAAATGACTAATTTTCGGAATGTCAGTCACCATGAATTTCCGATTAAGGAATGAATTCACCATGAATTTCCGATCACGACTTAAGCTGAAGTGGAGAGATCAATGCTTTATATTGCTAATGGCGTTCTGATTGACACGTGCAATTCATAGTTACCTAGCAGTAATAGGTTATTTGGTGGACGTCGCCAGAATGGATATATTTTTATATATGAAAGCATTGTTTGATTTAATTCATTTCAAGCCTTATCCCACTAAAAAGAGGTGACCAGACCCCATTGGAGTAATGATTTTAATTTCAGCCGATTTTAATTTTCGACTAACGACAAACGATTTTAATCTTCTCCTTGGCTAGGAGTTGCACTACGTCTTTTTCTGCGATGTCTTCTATAGCAACCCTTTGTCCTCTGGGATTGCTAGGCGTCAGCCTTACCTAAAGCTGTCTGCTGTAAGAATAGGTTGCCTAATGGACTCTTCTACTTCTTTGGCATCTGCAACACAGTCAATGTCTTTTATTTCCAAAGAGGTCATTGGCTGTAAGGCCGAGATAACAGGTTTTGAGCCGAGGAGGTCCTTGACGGCACTCTCGAATAGGCCCTTGTCGGTGGACTCCGCCCTAAGTTCAACGAGCAGGCCGCCTGTTTTGTCCGCTCGCATGCGGACGCCGTTTATTTGGGGTTCCACATTTTGTCTGATTTCCTTGAGGACCTCGGCGAAAGTGCTCCCGTTCGCAGGAATACGTATTGTCTAACCTCTTTGGTTTTAAACGTAATATCAAAATGGCAGTGACAACTATGATAGATATTAGTAGTTCAGTGTTGCCTATCATCATTAAAGAAATTCCTCAATTGATTTCGCTGTGACACTGTTTAATCCAGCTTAACGACTTGCGATATTATATCACAAGAAGACAAAGACCTTAAAAATCATTTCTAAAAATTTGACTTATGATGTTTCTGAAATATCCGTTTTAAAAAGAAAAAAAAAAAACATACCCGAAAGAATAATTTATTTAAAAAATTACAACAAACTAGTCGACAATAAGTTAAAATTCAACAAGAATTGAGTGCACACAGGAAATTCTAATATGAATTGATATTAGCTAGGACCATTAACCCTCAGTCTTCCCTTCGTGGCGGGTTATTTCTGATGTCAAATCAAATTGAAGGAGCACAATCAGATAGGACGTCGCGGCACTGATAGCCTAAACATTTTTAATACCAAATTATTGCACAGAATCTGAAAGCATTTTCATCTTACCGAAAAAATGAATGTGTAATCCAATCGAAATAATCCAAGCCCATTAAAATGAAAATAGTTCTCCCAATGAAGATACTGTAACGTAAAGCATTTCATCCTGTTGTAATAAATATCATTACCAAGCATAAATGCTGGTTTTCGCTGCATAATTTCATGTACAAGAAGAGCTGATCGTTTGGCTTCCCTTTGAACTTTACAGCAAAGTCGCAGGACAATGTAGGCTACCACTGATAAACAATTCGCCCACAAAGCATATGAATGCGCCATATAATCTAGATATTTGTTAATTCCTCCAACAAGGAAAATAACTTTTGTCTCAAGAAATATCCCAAATACAACAATTACAAAAGCAACAGTCATATAGCAAACAATTTGAACGGCATAGGCGCGATTTATCATTACGCCTGTTTGATACAGTTTGTTATGGATTCGAAATACGTTAACCAGATAACGCTCAGTATTTTTTCTTGGATAAAAGAATAAAGGAAAATATTTAATGCAAGTTGATAATATTAAGTTGATGTTAGGCACTCACGGTTCATCATCGTCTTCATCTTCCTTTGGTTGTTCCTTTAATTTTTTAACGGGTTCTACCTTTCTGACCGTACTCTTCTGCACGAAATCCGTTTGGACGTCGAACAATTTAAATTTGAAATTTTTCTGTTTGTCACACTCTTCGCAAATTTGTTCCAAAACTTCATTCAGCCATTCAAAGTGCTCAGCTATAGCATTTATAAATGCAATAAATTGCATCTGAACAATGCAACCAATCAAGTAAGGAAAACTGTATGTAATTGACATGATGGGAAACAAAGGGCCCAGCATGCTAAAAATATAAAAAAAGCTCTTAAAATTGAAAGATACAAAAGAGACGGGATCAGCTAGACTTACAGGAACATATTGTATCCATCGAATATTAAGCCGGCACTGAAAAAAAATACTACACCGGTCACAGTAGCTATTTTGACCTTTCGATTTTTTATTTGATTTGTTAGTTTTGAGTTACACTTGGTCAATTCACGACGAATATCATCTAATGCATGATTGAATTTAATGTAAAAGGGACGTTTCGATAGATTCAATACAAACGACCAAAAGAACAAAAAGATGCCCAACTGGATGAACATGTAATGTCCTGAAGCACATATTGTCCGACAATGTAGAATCATTGGTAGTTCACTGCTGAATGTAAAAATGTACGCAAAACAGGCAATGTATGCAATAGGAAGGGCTACCATCAAGATGAAATCAACCAGAGAAGCAACGGGTTGATTGTGATTAAATGGAATTAATCCAAAAACCTGGAATTAGAAAATAAAACGATTAATTTTTAATTTTGGAAAAAAAAAATTAGTTTAGTACACCAATTCCGTTTATAACATTACACCAACATCATCAAACTCAGCTTTTCAACCATATTCCTCAGTTATGGTGCAGCCTCCCTTACATACTGACTCCTCATTGCTTTCCAAGTCTGCCTGTTTTCAGCTATTCTCATTCAAGATGTGCCGACTAGTTTCTTTATATCATAGTCTCATCTAATCTTTAGGCGTCCTCTCCGTCGTTTGATTACTCGTGGGTACCACTGCGTGAGTGTTGTGGTCCATATGCCGTCCGTCATTCGCGCCAAGTGACGTATCACCTCTGTTACTTGGGTCCTTTCTCGTATCCACAAAAGTCTCTTGCGATCCCTTCGTGTAATACCCAACATGCATCATTCCATCGTTCTTTGGGCAACCTGGGGTTTTCTCATTATTCCTGTTGTTAGCGCCTATGTTTCACTACCGTATAGCAGAACTGGTAGGATTCATTGGTCGAAAGTTTTCTTTTTCATGTAAATCTTCATTTTAGACTTGAATATAATCGAGTTCTTCCCGAAAGCACTCGATGCCATCTTGATTCATCGATTGCTTTCTGGTAGTATTGAACCGGATTTATGTATAAGCTGACCAAGGTGTACATATTCTTCGACTATTTCTAGCGTGGTATTGTTCACTTTTGTATGTTCTTGAGTGCTTATATAATCGTTGAACATGATCCCGGTTTTGCTTAGGTTCATTTTCAAGCCTACTTTTCCACTAGCCGCGTTGAGTTCATTCAGCTGTTCTTATAATTCTTGGCTATCAGCTGTTCTTGGCTGTTGGCTATCAGGTCCATATCATCTGCAAATCTCAAGTGGTTGATCTCACCATCGATATGTAATTCTTTATTTGCCCAAAGCAGTGTTTGGAAGATGCCCTCTAATGTGGCGTTGAAGAGCATAGTATAGTTTATAAGATATTCTACTGAAAAATTCACCTGGAAAAGAATGCCCTAATCTTGTATGTCAACTCTATTAATTACCTGCTTTATTTAAAGGGACAGTAATTTGTATTTTTAAAGTTATCCAGTATTATTTCGTATAAATTAATTTCCAATGAGAAACGCATCTCTGAAGTTGGCTGCCATAGGAAACATACTTAAGTACATCGATTTTGTCCGCTATTTAAAAACGTATCTGGTATTGACATTATTTTCATTTTCGACCGCGATCGTTCGCTGATACATTATTTTGATGACATAACTTTCAGTTATTTTAGAGCTGTCATTACGTTCTTTTCAAAATTCGTTAAAATGTGGACGCCGACGAGATGTATGGACATCACAGTATTTTTTTTTTTTTTTGGTTTTCAAATGAAAAAATGCTGCTCTAGCTATGGCATCGATAAATTCTGCTTTGCAAGTATTCTGTGAGTAAGTATTGGCTTAACAGTCTCAGTTTCCAGGAATTCTCGGGTCCGGCAGTCTCAGCCTGAGTTGAGAGCGAATACTGTACACTTTTTTTGCGCTCTATTTTCCGACGGACTCCACTTACTTCAACATGCTTTAAAACCAAAAAATTTCGTATTCCATTAGTCCATATGTTAGTTGATTTCTTACACTATCAGGTGCGCAAGTTTAAGATGTCATTTTGTTGTCAAGAGATGGCACATGTAACCTATTGAAGTAACCTTCAATAGGTTCCTTCGAACCCAAAGCGCCATTTTGTTGGTAAGACTCCCCGCTACAAAACGTCCTATTCGTTTAGTTGTTTACAAGTTAGTAGCATACTTCTTTTTCGTGTTAAACATGTCGAATTTCATGCCAAACAAAGAACATTTGCGGCATATAATGATTTTCTTGTTCAATCAAAAGAAAAAGGAATCGGAAAGTCATCGAATTCTTGTAGACTTATTCTGTAGAGATTTACGGCTATCTTACTCCAACCATCAAGATTTGTGAACGCTTGTTTCAATGTTTCAAAAGTGGCGATTTCAATGTTATTGACAAAGAACGTGAAAATCGATCAAAAAAGTTTGAAGACGACGTATTACAAGCATTATTGGACGAAGACGATACGCAAACACAACAAACGATGGCGGAGCAGTTGAATGCCACTCGGGAAGCCATTTCCGATCGCCTGAGAGCCATGGGTACAACTTAAAAGGATGGAAAATGGGTTCCATACAAACTGAACGAACGACAGATGGAAAGACGAAAAACTTTGTGCGAAATGCTGCATTTACGCCACGAAAGAAAGGGTTTTTTGCATTGGGTTGTGAATGATGAAAACGATGAAAAATGGATATTTGTTGGGAATCCCAAACGTAAGAAATCATGGGTAATGCCAGTACAATCATCAACATCGAGTGCAAGACCGGATCGTTTTGGGAGAAAGACAATCAAAAGTCAAATCAAGACTTTCGAGGATGTATAAAATGGCTCGATGAATGGAGATCAACAATAATAAAAAATGTTTTGCCATTGTGCTTAAATAATTGCGTATTTTTCATGAAAAAAAAACAACTATATTTTAAACTTACGCACCTGGTATAAGTCAATCACTGGTCAGAGGAAACCAAAGAGACTGGGAACAACGGGGAATCGTAGCGAAAACGGGGGCAATTGTTCAACAAGAGTGATGTTTTGGAGGAAAAAAGACAAACTAAGGGGTTAAAACGTAGAAAGCGATATTTCTCTTTGAACGTGTTCATCATATACATTGACTTCCTAGATTCCAAAGTTTTCCTTCATAGCACGCGCACTATTTTTATTTTTTTGAACAATCTCTTGTCTTAAACAGTGATATATTAAGAATGGAAAAAGAAATCGTGTACGGATCCGGATAATGCTTAGACTAAATGTGGCTCAATATTTAATATTCTTTTATCGCGTCCCGTAGTTAATTTCCTCCACCAAGGATCTCGAGGAAAATTTGACAGGCTCAAGTTAACGCCATCAGTATTTATTATGGATATTCTGAAAGATCTATTCTTGGAACGTATTTATTCAATTTATTTTTCAGAAAAATTTCCCTGACTCAACTGCAAATATAATGTAATCGCAAACATAAAGACCACCTGAAGTAATTTCTAAGGACCTTTCAATCAGATCGAACCATGTAAAACCACCAGTATTCTGGGAATTGATCTTCAGTGCAAACTCTCACGGTTCATTTTCTATTTTTCCTTTTAACATACGTTCATCATATTTTGAAGGGTCAATAAATCAAAATCTGTTTTCTGTTTTATTTAAATGATTCGTAGCTGGTAGATATTAAGGATTTCTATTAAATTTTATATGCTATTATAGTTCGTCAGAATTTTGTGAATAAAAGTAATCCAACCCTCGAAAAAGAGAACTTTCAATAAAAATAAGTAATTTTGTCCTCTTATGTCTTATATTGGTTTGGAAGAAAGATCTCTGTAGATTTTTAATCTGAACTCAAAAGCATTGATTTTATATTCTAAATTGACTTTATTGTAGTAAATATAATCGTTTTTACTCAATGATTTTTGCATTCTTCTCAGCAATGCCATAATTCAATCGCTATTGAACAGCTGAGTGTTTTGAAAGCAAAACTAGTGGGTGTATAAATATGAAATGCGGATTTTACTAACAGATGGCATAACCATTAAATATGGTTTGTGTCGGGGATAACTAATATGACATTTTGGAGGGTAAACATCTGTCAAAAAATTCCAGTATGTCATAGGTTTTGATTGTACAAACAACATAGTTTTTTTCGCTTCAAAAACGTTGAATTACCTGCCAGAAAAAGAGGTTTTGCGGAGAAGTCTAATAACCTTCTTTCAATTGAAGAAAACGGCAGCAAAAACTTATCGATTGTTAGTGGAAGCATATGGTGAACATGCCCCAAGCCAAGACACTTGTGGACGATGGTTTAAAAGATTTAAAAGTGGCGATTTCGATGTCAGCAACAAAGACCGTGGAAAACTAGCAAAAAAATTCTAGGATAAAGATTTACAAGCATTATTGGATGAAGACAACACTGAAAACTGACAAACTGAAAAACAGTCGGCAGAATCGTTGGTAGTTACTCAGGCAGCCATTTCACAACGTTTAAAAGCTATGGGAAGGATCCAAAAAGCTGGAAAATGGGTGCCGTATCAATTGAAAGAAAGAGACATCGAAAGGCGAAAAACCATTGGTGAAATTTTGCTTGCCAGACAGAAAAGAAAAGGTTTTTTTGCATCGGATTGTTACTGGCGATAAAAAGTGGATTTTTTTGATAATCTCAAGCGGAAAAAATCATGGGTAAACCCAGGCCAGCCATCAACATCACAACCAGTCCGAAATATTCATGGAAAGAAGACTTGTTTATTTGGTGGGATAGTAAGGGACATTTGTATTACGAACTGCTGAAACCTGGTGAGACTATTACTGGCAAACGTTACCGACAACAACTGATCAAATTGAACCGTGCACTTAAGGGAAAACGACAAGAATTTCACCAAAGACATGATAAAGTCATTTTTCAACATGACAATGCTCGGCCGCATGTTACAATACCTGTCCAGAACTACTTGGGAAACATTAATTGGGAAGTTCTGCCCCACCCGCCGTATTCACCAGACTTGGCTCCTTCTGACTACTACTTGTTTCGATCGATGCAGCACGGATTTTCGGAACAGCACTTCCATTCTTACGAAGAAGTTAAAAATTGGCTTGATGAGTAATTAGCCTCAAAAAATGAGAAATGATACTGGGACGGAATCCATCAATTGACAGAAATATGGGAAAAAGTCGTAGCTAACGATGGCCAATTCTTTGATTATTAAATTCATTCGTTCTGTTATTCAAATAAATGCATATTTCAAGCAGAAAAAATCCACATTTCATGTTTATACACCTATTAAGATAAGGGATTTTCATAGGCCTCCTTTGAAGCTAACTTTAAACGATGAAGCGAATTTTTAAACGAATGCATGAAATGTTAGTCTTAATGTGAAAGCTCGTACCTATACGGGGAGTGCGTCAACGTTTGTAAGAAGAGATATTTCTATTTTTAATAAGTCATCAAAGATATGCGTGGCATCCACCCTTTTGTTGATCAATTTTAGCCCCTTTTTTGAGTTGTGTGTTTTACAATTGTATAACATGCATAATCTGTTCGGAATTGATGCTTCGATCACGATCTTTTAAGCTAATTATTAACGTGCGTTATCCACTTGACATCGTGCCCTATTTTTTTTAAAGACATAGTTTGATTTCTTTCGGTTCAACAATGTTTCGCTAATGGAAGTTTTATTCATAAAGCCTTTCATGGTTAATTTGTGTAGCGCCTAGCCCTTCGGGTGCCTTGTGCAAATGGTTCAAAACTGTTTTATGATCGACGTTAACTTCTAAAGTGATTTTTTAAATGCTAAAAAGCTTGTGTTCCTCTAGATTTTGAATGATTGACTAGCACGCGGTGGGTGACTTGCACCATCATGTTGACATTGCCAAAATGTAAACGAGCGATTTGTGAGCGGGCTGGTTTTCCGACTCAGCATCACCACCGTGAATACCAAACTAGTCGTTTTTTTTTTTATTTCTTTAAAAATAACTACAAAACTTATCTTATTTCTTCTAAGTTTTCACTTTTACTTTTTACCCATCTTACTTGCACCTGGGATCACAGATCACGTTTAATTGAAAGAGAATAATGTCAGTTATCAAATTCATCAGATACTGTACATATCCGTTAATTTGTGGGAGAGGCAGTCTGATCTTTTTCTAGGTTATAAAATGCGGAATTTTTTTGATAACCGTTTATATGTATGTAGTGTATCGAAATCTGATAGCCACGTTTGACGCTTCTACGGACGTGTGCTTGTTGTTAAGCAGCTCTGGGAGTCAGTTTTCGAAAAACTCAGGCACGAGGGTCAATGAGGGCGGAGTCCTTGTATGATGATGGAAATCCTATCATATCTAATCGGAAATAAACCGACAAACGTGAAAATAGGCACTGTAAATGAATACACACGGATCGCAAGCATACATTTCCAATGGAAATAACTGAACCCATTATTTCTTGATGTTTCAGTCATTACGCTGTGTACCCTAGAACTGTTTGGTACGCTGAGGATATGTAGAATTTAGAAACGACAATCGGTAACCTCAGAGCACATCTCGCATATTTGTTGATTCGGAATTTATTTTATCTGAAGGAAGTTTACTAGACTCGTGTATGTTGCAGGAAAGCCAACCGAATATTAAGCTCTGACGACAAGAATATGAGCTCATCGTTTGATGAACTCTGTCGGTAGTGAGTTAAATTTCATGCATAATCATGAGGACGAATGAGCAAATCTTCTTTGAGATTGAGGACTGGATTAAAAACTCCCGAATTATTATGTGTATAAGTCAAAAAGAAATAACAAATAGCGTTTACTTCAGAAACCCAAAAATAACGTAAAAATTAGGAGAAGTATTTTGAATTCAAGAACAAGGATCTTTGGCTGATTTGCTTTTGCCTTGTTTTGTGACCACGAATTTTTCAAACCACTAAAATAAGCTGTTTAGCGCTCCATGTTTTTGACACTTGACTAACTTTTTTAATTTGTTGTAATAGCTAAATCACAAAAGCACTCATGCACAAATTTCAGGATTAATTTTTCACATATTTAATGGAAACATATTGGACACATCTTTTATAAACAAAGGATGATGGGGTTTTTTCAATATAAAATTTCTTATAAGGAAGAATCCTATTACTTATGTGTTGAAGGGGGTCGCATTTTTTGAACTGTATCGCGATGTTGTTTCGACTAGTTTAAACTCATGTTATCGGTTAAAAGTGGTTAATTGAAAATTTCTAATCAAATGCATACCTTTGACGTTGTTATAATCCACGTTTCCATTTTAAACTTCACCTTCGCGTTCCAATTACATACTATTTCACTTTTAAAAATTCATACACGCATTTCCGAATATCACTTATTATCATCTCTTATAACCAAAATCGATTAAATTCATTTTGTAAATAGCCATTAAATTAATAAGTCGGTTAATTTTTTCTCTACTTCTTTTGATATTAACTTCAATCGATGCAAAAGAATGTAGTCATCAATGCAATACGACTCATTACATTTATGAACGGCTATTATAGAAGATAGTGATCAGGCGTTTTTCTAAAGGACAACGTAACGTTTCACTTATGACATTTTGTAAACAAGAAAAACAGGGGCAATACATTTAAATGTAGGGTGATTTGTAGTCTCAATTGAAATTAGAATTGATAGGTAATTGTTGCAAATAATGACGAATAAATATCCATAGAACGGAAAATAGATTTTGGGGTTTGCAAGGGTAGCGCAGAGAGTTCTATAGACTAAGTTTTTTTTGCCGATTGATATCGTTATTTAGGCGTTACATATGATCATAACTTCACTTTTAAGTGGTTGAAGAAATCTTACATAAAAATTTAGCCTTTCCATGCATCATTCGTCAAAAGACATCTTTAAAAATCATAAATAATTATGGCACGCTACCACTGTCTTCATTTTTATTACCAATAATTCCAACAATACTATCTAGAAATTTTACAACTTCCGGATCATTGAATAACGACAATTTTTTATGATTTAAAACCATTGATAAAATATCCGGACTTTGAACTTTATCCCGACTTAAATCAGCACAATTTGAATTTTCATCACGACTGCATTCATCATCAGGACATGCCGAGGACGTTGATGAAACGCTTGATGTTATGGGTTTTGTACTTCGGGCTTTCTTTCCACCGCGACCACCGTACGACGATACGCCACGTTCTGATGTTCCACCGCGTTTTTGTGGTGTCGGTGGTGATGTATGCGTTGTGCTGAATGATATATGTGTTTGTGGTATAGATTTTTCATTAACAGTACCCTGAATACGTCGTTTAAGGTGCAAGTTTAGACGTTCTTTGATGTTTCGATTAGGATATTTACTCGTAAACACGTCTGCTGTTGAAGATTCATCCGGTTGATCATAGGTGCTCATTATTTGATGCAATTAACTAGATAAAAAAAAAAGAAAACGTAAATTAAATGGAAACTTATTTTATGGAAATTATATAACATGATTATAAGAGGAAAGAAATCTCGAGACAAAGAAATCGAGTAAATCGAAATGCATAGAACAAAGAAACTAGAAAATCAAATATTTCATTAAAAAAAAACTCTGAATATATTCGCATAACGAAATAAGATCCTATTGAATACTTTTTTGACTTAGCTAAATGAATAGTAGCCTTGCACCTCATGCTATATTGACTATCTTCACTTGTTGGTAGACTTCCAAACTTTGGCGTTTTGGTGGGTCATTCAATAAGTCCTTTAGAATTTCCGATAACGCACACTATCGAAAATGCTTACTTTTGTAAGCGTGTTTCCGTGTTAGAAATAAGACTGACTCTAGGAAGGTATTTTGAACAACCAAAAAGATTAAGAGCGTCAAAAGTTATAGGAATTCAAAGGTTTTATTAATATAGAACGTTTTTTATTACTATAAACGAGAGAAATATATAATTAAGAATTTAACAACGCAATTTTAAGCACTTTATTGACAACTGAAAACCTTTTTGGTTTTACCTGAGCCGTACAACATGTTGCTTGGTTTCATTTCCGTACTTTTTCATGAAACACTGTCTACTCTTCCAGTTCCGTCCAGATAGCTTCTGGGTTTGAAGGTATGAGGTGCATGTTCTCAGCGGGCCAACAATCTTCTGACCAGTTATCTCTCTTGCCAAGTCAAGAATAAACCTTCTAAAGGTCAGATTTTGTACAATTTTGTACACCCAGAAATTTGTTGGCACCAAAGTATTATAAACAACTTCCTCGCTATCGACGTGAAGGTGCTTTGATACTATATTTTTGGCCAATTCAATGATATCGACGCGAAAATTCATAGATCTATAAAATTTGGCAGTATTTGGTGCTTTTTTGTTTACTACAAATACATTCGAGTGAAATGAACTTAGAATTATAACTTTTTGCATGATTTGACTTGATAAACTGTAAATGGTCAAGTTTGAGAGTTGTAAAGGTATTTTTCAAACAAAAACTGAAGTAAGGGTTACGATTGAGCCCTCTTGCTCCATTCTTATCTGTGAGTATAAAAATACTCACCACCACTGAATTCAAAACTCTAGTCGCTGTCGTTAGTTATCGATCAATGGTTTGGATATGTTTTACGACTTTTATCAGCCGGGATTTTGAGGATTTCCATGGTTCGGTTCGGAATGCTCTGCCCGCTAAGGATTTATCTACTGTGTCTAGTCGTAAGTCCTTGTGTATGTTCGTGTTCCTAACGTACCAAGGGATTCGGAAAATCCACCGTAAGGCTCTGTTTTACAGGGATTGGAGCACTTTCATTCGTTTTATAAAACCAAGAGAAGTACTGAAACCGTACAGAAGTACATGCACACCCACCATCAATATATCTGGCACCAACATGATTTGCGGATGAAGCACAAGTTAGATTATGCACCTTTTATTCAACGGATGTCGGGTTTGAATCCTGCTAGAGACAGTGATATTTGAATTGATGGTTCTGCGTCTCTCAGAATCACTATCATGATCATTATCCAATTATAAATCAGGTTCATGTCTAACAACGTAGCAATCTATTTATTCACTTTCTGAATCTGAATGAATGCGGCTGTTTTCTTCAGTTAGTCCACCTTCTAGTTGGTCTTTGTTGTGTTTTTATCGTTTCTGAGTATTTCGGTCGCCTAAAAAAAAAACACAAAAAGACGAATCCTAGTGTCCTAGAAACTAATTAACTACCATCAAATAAGTACATACATATATATGTATATAAACCGGTATGTGTGTATATATGTATGTATGGATTTATGTATGCATATATGTATGTAGTTTCTAATGCGAATAATCCTTTTGACTTAATTACAATGAAACTTAGACTTTGTCTTCTGAATGAATCTTTGTTTCAGCAATGTCTAATTTATTTGTTTATGCGAATGATCTTTAGCTACAATATGATGATTTTCATTCAAGAGGAAACTGCTAGCAACGATTTTCAAACATTAAATTTAAGTACGATAAATCTACGTACCTAACCTAAACCTAACTTAAAAACTTATTGACCTATCTATGACGGATATGATTTAGGGCCAAGATATCATGTGATAGCCGTTTGTTCATTAGCTTTCGTAAGCAAGGATTAGCCTCCGAACCGAACGACGTAAAAACTATTTCAGGGGTTTTCTTTGGAAAACAAATGGATTTTCATTTCATTCATTTAATTGAATCGTTGGACAGGAAATGATATACATTAAACTACAGGAGCGCATAGACTACGTGTGGAAACCAAAAATAATAGACAATTACTTTGACAATTATTTTCCGAGCGGCAAAAATTTAGTTATTTCATCAATTTGTTTTTCTCTTTAGAAACCACGCAAAATGACATGGGCACCTCCCGATGGCAACACATTTAATCAAATTGTTCATAAATCAGAGAACAGCTAGCAATATCTCCGACAAGGAACACATCAGGGATAGCAGATACAACAGCGCCAACCGAATGTGAAGTACAACACAAAAATTATAGATAAAAGTCAATCTAATGATTACATTTATGCATTAGTGCAAAGGCTTGTCAAAATACCTGAGCAGAGCCTAGTTGATACTAATGTAAATAAAGACACGAGGCATCTGAGGAAGGCAATACTAGATGTCGCAAATGGAACTGTCGGGCAAGCTTATAGACGGCATAGAAACGAGCCGTTTGAGGTTGAATGTTTGATGCAGAGAGGGATGTTGAGAAACAATACCAAAACTGACCAATATGAGCCAAGAAGAAAATATATGTCGAGCTTATGCGAATAGCTGATAAAATCTCCAGAAAGCAGACATTCAACCACCTCAATTACGAAATCTGCAGAGTGGGTTCTACTGAGAAAGAGTCTCAATGAAAGATTCAATGCGAAAATGCATCTTTGCAACGATGCGAGAAGTGCACTTTTGGGCGAAAGCAAAGGTATGAAAACGCTGAGCCGAATATCTTGAAACGCCACTTACTACTGCTAGCCCAATCTTCACGAGCACCTAGAACTGTGGGGCGACGCTCTCAGCAAGGAGTTACACCGGAAGCGGTTGGCACAGGTGCAGAGACAAGGAGCATTGTGAATTTCATGCGCATACCGAACGGTTTCCGGGGCGGCAGTGCTGGTAATCGTAGGGGTGATACCCATCACCCTCCTTGCGAGAGAGCGCAGAAGTATTTACCTGCGCAGAGGCGAAGATCGAAGAGAAGAGATCACCAAGGAAGAGAGACGTCGCTCTCTCAGCGATTGGCAACAGTCCTGGGAGCAAGAAACAAGGGGAAGGTGGACTGCACGTCTGATCCCTGACCTGAGGCCGTGGTACAGTCGAGTGCATGGTGAGACCGATTTCTACTTGACCCAGCTCTTAAGCGGACACGGTTGTTTTCGGTCCTACCTGTACAAAATTGACAGAGCACGGTCTCCTAACTGTGTGTTTTGTGCAGGAGAGTTGGATGACCCCTGTCACACATTCTTCTACTGCAAAAGGTGGAGCCAGCAGCGAGGGGTCCTACTCAGCGAAATCGGAGAGCTCTGTCCGGAAACTATCGTCGGAATAATGCTGGGAACAGTTGACAATTGGAATCGCGTGGCGCAATATGCTCGGGCAGTGCTTACATTAAAAAAAGCTTTATTGGAACGCTTGGAGGCATCGGGGATGGATGGATCTCTTTTGTAGCACTTCCTTCCTCTCCTGTCCTTCCCATTAGAGAAGAGATACCCATAATGCGAAGGCGCCTCTAGGCGTAGGAACACGAGGCCTAGCCCGAAGTAATGTGTCAAACGGTTCCAGGCTAGGTTCCAGGGGAGGTGTTTAGTGGGTAGTCCAAATGCATTTTGCGTCTGGGAGTCCCACACTCAGGGCGTAAACAGCCTTCACCTCCCTACCACAAAAAAAAAATCTTCACGAGCACCAGTACCGACAATAAAACAGAAGCCGTAAAAGAGGTTGTGCCATTATAAAAGAAGACTTGGCTAAGCAACTAGAGAGTAATGAAGTACCTATCGCTGCTAAAAAGGCTTTTTTTATTTAGTTATTGGAAAAAGATCTTCCAATTATTGCACAAGATAAGAATAAGATAAGGGAAGAGGAAAATATCGTAGAATTAAAAAAAAAGGTAAAAAGGGCCGGATCAATAAAAAGACAAGCTGTGCTGCGAAAATTATAGAGAGAGAGATCTCCTTTAAGTACGGTATGCAAAATCATAACGAAAATGTCGCCAAATCCGCCAAGTCTATGTGTGAAAAGGTCTATAGGCAAAAATTAAACAAATTAAACTAATGACCCAGATCAAACTTTTTCTTTTGAGCAAATCCTCGTTAGTCACACATTGTCACACGTTCTGATCTGAAACACGATGACGGGCTAACCCTAACGCTTTTATTCTCGTACTAAACTAATAGCATAGTTTGAAAAAGTCTAAAAAAGTAGTGCAATCCTCGTCTAGGCCAAGTAAAGTTTACCACACCCTTATGCAATCGCAACATTTGGGTTAAGCTATTAACAAAAACTATGAAACAATGCAGAAAGGTGGAAGCCAAGCAGACTTAATAAATTACTCGGTTAACAAAAGGTTACTTTGCCTATAAAGGGGTGAGCTCGATTAAAATTAAAAGTGAGACGAAATGAATTGGCGCTACAGATGATATGAAACAAGAACGTAGAATATAAAACTAGTTACTGAAATGTGAACTTTCTATGTGTCCCTGAGTAAGGGACGAAATTTAGTTGTATACATTTAATGACGAATCATAAGCGTTTGTCGCCGCAAGGCCTAAGAAATCGCGATGGCGATGCTATCTTAACTGCATGAAGGACACGAAGACGTCCCAAGCAAAGCATGCAACTAGTAAATGGCAGTTAAAAAGCTTCTCGGTTTTAGAAATTTGGAGCGCGATCGAAACAGTGGAGACCCCGGGAGGACCGATATCGAATTTGGGTCCTATAGGAATCTACAGAATATGTTTTACGTCGACGAAACCGGTATTGGTTGCAAACGTTTATCTTCCAAGAACAAAGATAGATTTTAAACGTAATAAGCTGTTTATTAATATTAGAGATATTCTTAAAGCCATTGAAAACGATCGAAACAAATGTCAAACCTGTCATCAAGAAACACAATAACAAGCTTGAGTGAAATCAAGCACTTTCTTTGATTCATTTAGCTGAAATTTTTGCTCGGTATTCAGCCAATATTGCACAAAAGTGAACTGAGTCCTTAAAGCATTGTTTTACTGACAACGCTCTGTTACGTCCGGTTAAGTTAGATGAAACTGATGATCATATTAAAATTGTTTTCCTGCCAGCTTATACCACATGTCATTTCTAACCGAGGGATCAAGGCTCTATCACTACATTTTGAATTTATTATCTTGTCAATAGTTATCCTGAAAATGAAAAACAACCTGATGTAATGCGAAGATTTCGGCAGCTGTAACACATTCTTCAAAGAAAGTAAGGAAGAAAGGCTGAGGGTTAAGAGTTCGGCCATGTATAAATGTTTGTGGGAAAAGCTGAAAAAGGAAGTTGTCATTGCAAACAGTAGCGATAAAGCTGGCGATTTCAGCTTACCTTTATAAGAGTCTGATCAAACAATTATCGAACTCGAGCAATTGAATTGTCTCATAAATTTGTTAAGGACTTCGATAGATCTGAATTAATCAGCCCCTCGATTACCAATTGCGTAACAATTTGCAGGGAACTATACAACATAAATTCTAAAATCCCGAAATCTTACCAGAGGCATTCTTATTCTTTATTTTTCTTTTACAAAGACATTTTCTTTGCTTTAAAAATCGGCCGGGTCATTGCGAGCCTATCCCTAACACAGCGGTTATGGCAGTGCCTGCTTTGCAAGGACTGCAGTTGGCAGGAATATCCCTTCCAAACAGCGGATATGGCGGCACCTACAGTGGAGAGTCTTATGTTCAACTTTTCTATAAAGATTGTCAGGAAGCCTTCTCCCTTTGTTACTAAAGTTGAGACCCGTTTCATTCCTGCAATAGTTGTGATGAATACCGCTTCTTGCAACGCCTTTGTTGGGAGCGATAGAGGGCTAGGGCAATTCTGTTACCAGGAGGTTACCAAGGAGACTCTTTTTGTCTGCAGCATTAACAGTGCTCTAAGCTAATAAGAAAAAGAGATAGAGAAGCGATTTCATGATGGGAGAAGGAATCAATAGAGACCGCCTTGCCATTTTAGCGGGCTCTTTCGATTTTGGAACAAAATAACTCGGTTGACCTCAAAGAGGAGGAAACGGGACTTCAACCAGCTATGCCAACAAGGAAATGAAAGATTTATTATCTTGCATAGTTTAAATGAACCTTTACCTAGGCAGTATCGGCTGTATTGTACCGGATGTTGAAACAAAACGTAGGACTAGCAGTGAACTAAGAATCCTGGACTCAAGCCTGGATCAAGTGTGAGTCTACTGTAGGGTGTGCAGAGGGGGATTCCCCAGCATAGACATTACATGAAGGGAAATCACTCAAAATACTTGACACAGGTCAAGTACTCCTGAAGGAATCTGGGGCATATTGAATACATCAACTTACTATCAGAGAGGTACAGAACAACACGCTACTAAGATATATAGGCTCGCATTACCAATCTTGATTTGATGCCAGTAATAAGCGTTGGGGAAGCAACGAAACGATTCAAAGAGCCAGAGAATCATATGAGTTCATGATGTAAGCAAATACGATCATCTACAAAGTAGGGAATACACCCACGTTTGTCATTTGAATATGTAAGGTGATATTAGATATTGCTGTTAGCAGTGTCAATGTCACTCCTTGATAAGGAGATGGAACGAAAAATTGAGGTATGACCTGAATTAGGATAAAGCTCATTAGCATTAGAAAATTAGAACGAACTGACGGAGCATTGTGCATCGCCAGATCACGGGAAAAACTCCAACATTTCTCTGTCACATGCACCCTGACAAAGACTCACGAACGTTGGTATACTGTAGTTGAAATGAACGTGACTTCCATGATCGACTAAACAAGCTCGTCTCGAATAACTAAAGAAAGCAGTTCTCATCGTGTCATATGAAAGTACTTTCAATCTATGTGGAACGGACTAGCCAACCTTAGAGTGGGAGTTCGGAAACTCTACAATTAGGACAAAACGTATCAACGATTAGGGCGAAAACTATAAAATTTCAAAGATGGGGATGCAGTGCGAAACATCACAGAATTGGGATCGTTTGGCGAGAATTCAAAAGCAACCAATATGGCAACTTGACTCCATAAAGACATCGTTAAATAGAGAAATAACTTTCAAATCACAGGAAGAAAAATTTGTGCCTTGCATATAACCTCGTAGTAAAGAATTCGGCCGTAGCTTCACGGAAACTGTGAAGGAGCTCACTCTTCGGCTCATAGGAACACATTTCACGTGTAGCGTTATAACGTATGAAGAGATAATGCATAAGATCAGCTAGATACCCAATGAGTCCTCGAGGGGAGCGCAGGAGTTTTTGTTAATATTCTGCAACCGAGACGAGGGATATTTGGGATTGAATGCTGTTACGATTTATTAGAGTGATTATTTAATTTCAATAGAAACTTACTTCAATAATTACTTCCCCGTCATCAGTGCTTTCACAAAATAATTCGTCCTTTATTCCTTTTTCCGGCTAGATACCGTCGATGTATGCTGTCTTGGTAAAATAATAGGCTAGCTAGCTTTCCTATACTCCTGATGTAGCTTCTATAGGCAAATCCATCAAGTCCAATACTCGAAAATATTTCCATCCGTTTTCTAACTATTACCGCACAATCGCGCAAGTCTAACTTCTGATATCAACAAAAACAAAACACAGCTGATGGCTACGTCTACCACAATCAGCTGACAACAATCAGGACATTGGTTTCCAATTCCATCGATTTGTGGCAGCACTGATTCCAGTGTTCCGAACATGTCATAAAGTGATTTTTTCCGCCATTTTGATTCGCACCAAATGAAGTTTTTTCCTTTGAGGAGAGACTCATACGTTGGAGTGATTAATTTTCGTGAATTTTCATAGTAAAATCATGATCCAATGTAAAATATGTAATTGAAAAACAATCCTTACATACTGGATAATAAATAGAACGAAAAATATATAGTGGTGAACGTGTTTAAGTGCGTTTATTCGAGTGACGAAACAGAAGAGGTGGAAGCAATTTTTTTTTCATTCATTGCTGGCGGTGCATTTTGCAAGTTCTCTGACGTATATATAAATTTACGGAAAACATGACGGCGACCGATCAAATGAGAGCGATGTTGGACCAATTGATGGGCACAACAAGAAATGGTAATTGATTTGATGTATCGAAATAAAATCCCAAGGATTTGTTGGCGCTGATTTTTTTTAACCTATTTTTGTGAGTAGAAATCGCCTGTTTGAAATCGTCACCCGCCCCTTTGACGCTCTGCATGCGTCGTTTTCGTCAACTTCATCGAAAAAAGATGTTAAAAAAATATTTGATGCTGGGGCAGTATTTATATACGAATTTCTTTTGAGTAGTGCCTATACCTAAACCATGCCGCCTGCTAATAAAGGCATTTATTAGTAGTAGTGGTGTGAGCTGGTCATGGGTAAGCCTGCTGTTGGGGGTTCTTAGCTGCCTATATCTAATTATCTCTAATCAATCACGGAGCCCGATAAATTCTGCTACACTAAAATAATAAAGGAAGGGAGGAGGAATGTTAATTTTGCTTTTAGTCGTAATAATTATCCATAATATATGCACTTTATTGGTTGTGCGTGATTCAAACTTTCGCTTTTATTTGGAAGGTTTCCCCAGATGTAACTAAAGTTTTTTTTTATCACAAAGAAGGCAAACAAAACTATCTCAAAACGTTGACAAGCTTGGGGTCATATTACACAAACTGCTGAAGTTTGGTAGGAATGGAAACCGTAACGAAGGTTTATTTTTATACTAAATTTGTATCAATCATCTTCTTAATGTACTACCCACCCGGTACCATATCCCTTAGCGACTCAAGACTAAGTAGCTTTTGTTTTTAAGTGTATTGTTCAGAGAAAAAGAGATTCCAAAAGTGTCGAAAAATAGTTTCAATTTTTGACTTTCAACGATGAATGGACTGCAATAAAAAATTGCTGAAGGCAAATAATTTAAATTAGGAAGCATAATTTTAAAAAATTCAGACGACTCATCAAAAAAAAAAAACAAACAAATTAGAGACAGTTGCCTTTGCAACGATGCAATCTTCAGACACCTTCATTTGACTACGTCTGCGAATAGCACGATTCTATTTAATATATTATTCCAATAATGACGCGAATACGGTTTTACTTTTGAGTCATATTAAGAGCGGGCGTATGGTAAATTTTATATAGTTTTAAGTTATTTTTTGAAACTACTGTAAATATAAATTTATTTCTGAAGTACATAATAATATAATTATTGACGAGTATCATCTAAAATGTTGGTCGAAACTGACAGAAAATTTTCAGAACCACCACAAAAAAACAAGTAGTTTAGCGGTACACAAGCATAACTCCTCACTTGATAATCTGATGACAAAAAACAAAACGTTTTCGTTAATTTATAAGTTCCTCGAGGTAGACGTCTATATTTCAATTATTTTTAATTGTTAGTATCAATTCTCAATTAAAAAAGGAAACCAAATTTTTAAATTTTTTTTCAATTGACAATCGACAAATTTGTTATTATAAAAGCAATACGTAATTTTCTAGGGAAAAGAACCTTTTTTATGATTCAAAATACTGGCAATCGGCTTCTACACATTTCACGCATTTTTGGGCTATTTATGAAAACGACTCCTGAAAAACTGCTTGTCTGTTGAGCCACTTTTCAACTTCCTCAAAATCGCTGAAGTGCTGCCCTGAGAGCTCGTGCCCCATTGATGCGAAGAGGGGACGGTCAGATGCCGCCAAGTCTAGGGAGTATGACGGGTGCAGAAGGATGTTTCATACAAGCGATTTCACTGTGACTTTCATTGGTTTGGCTGGGTGTGACGGCGCGTTGTATTGTAACAAAATCAGTTTGCCTTGTCTTCTGGCCCATCCTGGTCGTTTTTCGATTAATGCGCGGTTTAAACTTATCATTTGTTGAGGATAGCGTTGTGTTTTAACGATTTCGCTGGGCTTCAAACATAATAAACAATACCATCCTGGTTCAATCATACATTGAAGCTGAAGTGATTTGGCCTTGGTATTGAAGAACCGGCTTCGCCAGGTTAACGCCACGACTTTTTCCCGCTTCTGGTTTTCAAAATAAATCCATTTTTCGTCGCCCGTCGCATTCCAATGCAAAAATGATTTCCTTTCGTGATATTTCACAAGTGACTGCGAATTTCTATTTGACATTCACTAAAATCATCATTTATCGAGATTATTGATCTTACTCATTGCTCGTAAACGTCTGCTGAATGCCTTTGAGTTTGAGCCGGGTCATCATCCTATAACTCCTGCAAGTCCTCCTCTTCTCATTTTTGTGGTCTACCAGAGCGCTCACTATCTTTTACATTGAAATTGCCACTTTTGAATTGTCGAAACCATGTCTTACATGTCCTAATTGATGGAACATGTCCACCATATGTTTTTGCTAGTAGACGATGACCTAAAATCGCCTTTTTCTTTTCGTGAAACAAGAGAAGTAATGCATGCCGCAAATTCTCTTTTTCAGGCACTAAATTCAACATGATTGCCCAACACGATAAAACAAACACGTTAGTTTTGGCAGATCCCATTTGTGTGTGTGTGTTTGTACGTAAACATCAGGCGATCGAAATGGCGTATGTGTCAAATTAATATGCTGCGTACTTTTCGCTGACGCCAAATCTTAGTAAATCCAGAAAAAAATTATGGATACACCGAGTATTGACTTAACACATTAGGGACCGCTCACGAGTTTTCTCGTGTTGTGCGTCCCATCTGTTACGCGTTCCGTCTGTTTCGGGTGGATCACAAAATAACTCGTATTTTTCACACGCTATCTTTAGATGTCACTTACTTTCATACATTGTGTCCTACTGCCTCAACGGCCAAGGCGCGCCGTCCTGCCTTATGATTTCTGCCTTACAGATTTCTTTGCGGTCCTAAATGTGTTAATGTCGAGTTAAAGAGTGCACTGACATTGAAAAAGCTGTGTTGGGAAAACGCGTTTAAAAAAATTACTTATTATCCTTACATAGAATCATCAAATCCAGGCCTATAAAATGAAGAGGTGCTGGCCAAAATGTCCAGAGCATTCTGTTGTTCTTGCCTTCTTCGAATTCTTCCCTCTTAGCTTTTTTTCAGATATACATGAGAACTTGAACACAGGCTGATCTTCATTTCTTACATGATGACCGGTAGAGCAAAGGAAAATTTAATAAATGTACATGCTGCAACATTAGCTACAATATCCAAAATGTTGGATGCTTGACGAATCAAATTTTTTCTGCGGACGTCTTACAAATTCACTAGATTCTGTGTGGCATTGCAGCGTTGATTCATCTGTAAACATTATTTAGAAAAGATTGGAGATATAAAAAATTAGAATTAAGGTTTTCAAAGTTGGAGAGCTCTCGAGCAATATCGATAGATATGTTTTTCCAGTATTCTATGGAGACGTGTGAATGCCCGAAAGCAAATCTTCGATTTTTCATCCCCTGACTTAACCGCGGTTGTTTCACTGGCTGTCTACATTGAACGGTGGCATCCTTCAACCTTCTTCGTAACGTTTGGCTCAAAATTTCCCCGCCAACTTCAAGAACCATTTTCTTCAGTAACGGCAAAGGCGCCCTTCTCTGTGCACCAGCCAGTTGCATTAATTTACGGTCTGTTCTCGACCGGTGACTGGTATGTTCTCCTTAGTTTTTTTTAAAGAAATTTGCAACGCAACATACGGTGAATCTGTTGTAGGTCGTAAAGTTTTTAGTATTTTGCAAAATCAGAATCAGACAAGAGCACGTGATTTCCTTATCAACTTTTCTTATAAGTGGTTTTCTTCTTATCAATTTCCCTCTATATTCTGCAAGATGTAGGGTTCTCCGAACTGTTTTCGCGTGCATGACTTCACCAAATTTTTCGTACCTTGTTTGTAGGTAATTCACCCTTTCTAACCAGACTTATTATACCGAAAAATCACGGATATGTGCGGCCTCACCTTTGCACATTTATACTTTAATATAATGGCCAAAAATATCTATGTTTTAGAGGTCAATTTTTAAATTATAATTAAATTAAGGAATTATTGTTTTAACTTACAATTTAAGATAGTCAAGTTGAATACAATTATGGCCATACTCTGCGATTTTCTCTTAATTTAGGGCCGAAAACAATTACATTCTCAACTTAAACTATGAAATGGTGATGAGGTATTTAATTTGAAGTTGGCAACTCAT
The DNA here is from genome assembly GCA_954870665.1 of Stratiomys singularior. NCBI lineage: Eukaryota > Metazoa > Arthropoda > Insecta > Diptera > Stratiomyidae > Stratiomys > Stratiomys singularior. The sequence continues at coordinate 105,606,606 of OX940880.1, forward strand.
TTTATTGATACGTATGATGTGACAGCTGTCGCGCTTTCTATGGTTAGTTTGGTTTGCCGTTTTATCATGAATAAGTTGACTGAATAATGTCTACAAACAGTCCAGAATTCAAAAAAAAACCTTTCTGTTCAAGAAATTCATGATCCAATCCGTCAATTTTATGGTCGACGTAATCATCCATCAGAACAATTGATTCGGTTAACCACTAATGTTTTCCGCACCACGTTTACTCTTACTGATTTTACGGGTTCATCCAAATCAAAGCGTAGTATCGATGAAGCCCCAAGTGAGTCCTTTGGATATCGTGATCATCTATTAAACCTGTGCCCATCGATATTATGGAATATTAAACGGGGGGAAGTTGCTTTGCAGAATTACAAAATTCAATCCGTGCAGCGATTAAAGTCAAACGACCAACGGGTATGGCGCAGAATCTGTGTGTGGGCCCAAGAACAAGTTGCCGAAGATCCCGAATTTCATAGGAAAATTTTTCAGTGACGCGGCTCATTTCTGATTATATTTCTCCGTCAATAAACAAAACTGCCGCATTTGGAGTAATAAGCAATCACAGGCGGTTTTCCAAACACTGTTTCATCTGGAGAAAGTCGCTGTTTGGTGTGCTCTATGAGTTTGTGAAATCATTCGTCGATGTGTGTTCAAAATTGTTACTGGCAATAACATTACAGTCAATGGTGACTTCTATAGAGCCATGATCAATGACATTCTCGTTCCGGGATTGACACGCCGTAGTGAAGAGAGCCTCTGTTTTCAACAGGATGGCGCGACATGTCGTACAGCTTGTGCAATCATTGCCTTATCGTAAGAAGTATTTGATGTGCGCACAATTTCTCGTGTTCGATCTGTAAACTTGCCTGCAAGATTTTGCGCTTTACCACCGCTGGACTATTTCTGATGAGGATACGTCAAATCACTTGTCTGCGCCAAGCCTGAGATGCTTGACCCTTTGGAAGACAACAATCGTCGCGTTATTGGCGAGATACGACCCCGATTATTGACAAGAGCAGTCGAAAATTAGACCTCTGGTTCCGACGTACTCGGCACCAGCCGTGGTGCTCACATGTCCGACATCACATTCAAAAAGAAATTGCAGAGAGAATTATTTTTCCATTCAAGCTTATTTCATGGTAATCAAAACAATTTATCCATATATTATTTTAAAGTTCTGTACGTCTAAAAATACACCGTTAACGATTACTCTACGACTAGTTTTGTGTATCAAGAATTTCGCATGGCAAGCAAAACTGAGAAATGCGTTTATGTGTGAGCTGAACATGAACCACTTACGTTTTGGAGTCCAGAGCAATTTGAACCGTAACAAGCATTCCGCTAACGTTTCGACATTCATGCAATAGAAGAAAAAAAAAATTATTCGCGACATTCCCCTTAAGACCCCCAGTAGCCGAAATTGCTTCTCACCGCGCGCTTGCTTTTCGGGGTCGTTCTGGACGGGCTCGCTTGGAGGTGGGTTCCAAACAAATTGTTCAACCTCGCCATTTCAAAGGATATGAAAAAATGTTCTTCATATGGTTGATGTAGCCTTCCGTATCATAATTTCCAGTTGCCGAATCAAACAGAGCAATAGATAGCATGTTTTCGGCTAAATATGTTAGTATCCATCTTTTTCTAATCATCCGTACAAAGTACAGTGTACACTCTGTCAGCTTTCACGAAAGTGCTCTGTTTCGCGAAATTAAAAATTGTTTGTTGGTCGCATTATGTTTCATTTAATTTATATGTCAAGGGGTTAAATAAATCCTTTTCCACGTATTGCTTATTTTTTTATGACATATGTAATCAGTTTATTTCATAATATTTATTATTTAAAAATTATTTTATTTGTTCAAAGGTCTGAATTTTATCCATTACTATAAGCACTCTGTTCTTTGAGTAATGGACCGCGTCCTCCGAATTCCGAACAGCGGTGAACTGTCTTCGTCAAAAGAGTCAAATCAGCGTTTCCTCGGCTTCTCTACTGGTCTTTGCCCTTCAGTTCTCCCAACGAATACCTTTTTGAGTATCCGTTGTAGATCCATACCATTCGTATGACTAGACCATTGCAGCTTCATTGCAGCTCATGGTTGTATCGAATACGCCACTGGTCCCCATCTAGCTTTGATCCAATTATCCGCCTCAAAATCCGTCGCTCAAAGGCTTTCAATATATTTGTGGTTGATTGAGTTAGGATTATTCTACCTGTATTTAATAATATTTTTCTTTTCATGTATCGTTTTCAATTTTTCATTAAATTCAAAAAGGAACAAATGAGACTTAGGGATTTTCTTTTCTCAAATTCCAGGTGAGACGACTCGATATACGATCAAATTCTCAGACGCAAAAGTATGCAAAAGTTTTCTTCTCGGCTGCTGTCCGCATGAGATCCTTGCATCGACGGTAAGTCAAAACCAATTTAAAATTTTTTTTATGCTTTTATCCATTTCCGCTTAATTTGTCAGTATTTTGAGCTGTTAAGTGTCTCACGATATTTTAAGTACTTGGGTGTTATAATTTAATTTCACCAAAAACCCGTAAAAAAAATACATTCGATATTTTGAATGAAGATCCTAGGTTTTAAAGACAAAAAAAAAATATGAAGGAGGTGTGAAACGTACGAAACACAATCTGAATAAATATTGTTTTATTCAATGTACTTTTCAGAACCAAAATAAAATAAAAAAATCCCAAACTATAATTAAATATAAATAAATATAATTAAGTAATAAATTCTAACCAAAACAAACAAAAAAAAAAAAATAGTAAGAAACCAAAACTCACGTTTCTATTTTAATGCTCATTATGTCCAGGCATTACAAACACTGCCCTGAGACGACCTAGGAAACACGTATGAATGTCGTTAATGCAATTCGCTAGGGTGCCTTTTGAGATCACTCTAAAATGTGAGAGAATGAAATATGAAGGGATGATGAGAAAAGTGATCCTAGAAATGTACTGTGAGTTATTAGGCGTTATAGTTATTCATATATATATATATTTTTTAAATTAAAATTTTTGAAGTAAATTGAGAAGAAAATTTTCAATAATTTATAATATTGCAAAAAAAAAAAAAAGACAAAACACATTCACTAATGATCAATTTCATATCTCTCCTCTGTGCAATTATTTAGCGAGGGCAAAAAGTCTTTTAAATATTATCCTCGATTGCTACGTTCTTCTTGTGTTAAGTTGAAATCGAAATGTTGTTGAAATGAGAATATAAAGAGAAACAAATTGTAAGTAAACAAAAAAAAAATGATTAAACGATAAACAAAGAATGCGAATCTATCAGAAAATGAAACCCAACCCGTGACACGTACGTATTTATAATACATTGTTGATTTTTAACAATAAAATTTTTAACAGCCATTTGATTGAAAATAAGAGTCAATTTGACATAACCAATTGTTAATTAATTGTTTGAGAGTATTTAGTTTTTGACTCAGCCAAAAAATGTGATAACTAGTTGATTGTAGTTCGTAATGTTATGTTAAGGTATTGCTATATGGCCAGGATGTTTTAGTTTTTTGTGTGATACTTTAGGCCAAATCCATTCGTCTCAGTTTTGGCATTTCTCTTTAGGACGCATTCACCGATAGTAGAGATTTTAATCAACATTTCATCGTTAAGACCATTTCTGACGAGTCGTGTTCTTTATGTAATTGAATTGGGTGGGAGATCATAATGAAGACACTATTCTACACTCTTTGGGAAATTCTTTGACAGATAAGCCATTTCCATTTGAGAAATAATTTATTATATATAAGAATTGTACACTGCTTGATTGGAAAAATGATCTCCACAAATTCCGTAACTGTAATCATCGTCATCATCACTGATAGTGTAATATTCGAAATCAGTATCACTGTCAACGCTGACAATGTATCAGTCGAAACCAATACCAGGAAATTTTCGATGCATCTATCCTGGTTTTTTACTATACCAGTTTTACTTTTCCTGCTTATGAATTTTCTGGCCATGAAGAGGCGATTCGTGAAACACTCTCGGATTTTTATTGGTCTAAATTGTGTTGTTTTTGCGTATTCGAGAAAATTGAGACACAAATTCGCTTCATTCAAAAAGATGATTTTATTCCCGAAATCGGAATCAACTGCCAATTGTTACAAAAACCAATTTGCAGGTCAACCGGTTTGAGTTCCTGAATAAGTCAAACTTTGTAGGCCTTCAAATAAAAATCTTTCAGCAAAAACCTCCATTTTGTATTCGGGAATGAAGGAACAGAGCTGTTTCTTTCCTGTGTAACTTTGGTTTACTACAGTTATACGATTACGCTGTATCAACAGTTCGACGATGTACAGAGTTCGATTGATCTGCAACTAAACATGCTCCCTAAAATTTTTTAGGAAAACGATTAGGAAAGAAATTAGGATACAGCTCGGTCTATGTGAACTGGGCCAGGTATGTAATGAAAATTTTCAATGAAAGCATTTCCTTTAAGGCATATAATGGAAAGAATCGGTTCACGTTGCGTGACGCTACAGTGCTTATCATGTATTGGCATCACGTATAAGACACCACAAATACTTTCTGTCAGTAATCGCATTGTTGAAATAACAAAATTCCAATGGCGGTTCACTTTTCTCGCTTTTTGAGCCCAATCAGCGGTTCCTAGCCTTTTCCACTGTTCAACATTCTTCAACCTGATCTGCGTTCACTTGTACGTTCGTTTGTGACTGCTGCAAGGAGTTAGCTCTTGACAACTTTTGTCACTTTACAATCTTGGAGATCTCTGTAGCGTTCTTCATCGTACATCGTTAATGTGCATCGTACATGGGTGTTGTGCTTTTTCGTAGATAACTTTGTAAATTCGGAGCATTTTTTTCTTGTTAAAAAGTATACTAATTCCTCTTCTTACTCTACAATTCGACCATTCAACATTATACGATCCTTAGATTCCTTTTTGGATCATGCCACTTTTTGGCCTACTTAGTTCCTAGCCCTAAATACTTAACTCCATAGTACATGGTTATCAAAATTCCTTCAGCAACGGATGTAAAGGACCTTGATAGAATGCCAATATCCGTAACCGAAAATTTTGAAATTATTTCATGAAAACATCCAATTAGACTTTGAATTTTAACTTTGTTTCACGGCCTTGCGGAAATACTACTAAATATTTCTCTTAAAATCGTTTTTTAATCCTTTTCTCGGTCGTTCTACGTTTCAGAAGCTAAGATATTATTTTGAAATTATATAACTCTAGTTGCAAGAAAGGCTCTCAGGAGCTCAGATAATTTCATTTGCCTGTTCAGATTGGATTATGAGGTTTCTCGCCGAAATTTCATCATTAAGAAGATACTATAAATGCATGCAATCATTAACTTTTACCATGAGTTCTCATCAGTTTTTGGTTTTTGTTCTTGAATTCAGATACTTAGTATGAGGCTGAAACAGATCGCTCCAGTCGTTTACGTAGTACATAAAGAGTAAAAAGTTTGACACATAAACTTGGTCCTTAAAAAGAACCTTGAGGTTTAATGTAATCATGATAGGAATTGAGAATAATTTTTGCCATGGCATTCTCCCTCTCAAATAGAACATGACTAATGAAAATAAAATGTTAAAATAATTTTGTCAACTTTTGTTTCAGTAGAGAAATTTCAGAATCCATTTTTAAATAAATTCTAGTAACATGGTTTTATTTATAAAATATTGTAAAGTTAGGTGTTTTACTTTACTTTAGAGCAGGCTACTTCCCTTGATCCTAAAACAAGCAAGACATTAATTATACAAACGATAAATTAATTTTGGTTTCCTTCTTTTAAACTTTCCAAAAAATCAACTTTCAATATGTTGAAATTACTGAAAAATTATAGATTCACATAAAAATTATAAATTGCTGCATGTTTTTTGTTTTTTGGCCAGGACGTATTTCGGCTGTCTGTAGTCATAATTCTCTTGATTGAAATCTCAATTCTCTATCTTTGTCCTGTGTAAAAAGTTTATCAACTCTCACGTTCTACATGAAAACGTGAAAGGTAATCCCGTTGGTTACAAATAGAATTTATAATTTCTATTTAAAAATTTTAATCAAACTTTTAGAAATAATCCTAGAAGTCTTAGTAGATCTCGCAAGCATGTAAAAAAACTTGGCCCAAGTAGCCTTAACTGCCGCAGCATCACTAGACTGAGTAATTATAGTACGTAGTCTATATATTTGTTTTCTATTATTTTTCCTGTTTGTCATTTGTGGCTCTACAGTCATGAACTTGATTATAATTGATTTGTTTTATGCTCGCTATACCCTATAGGATTTCTTTTCCTTTAGGTTGATGTTATGAATGACTGTATCCTCCCGGTATATCTTGTTTTTCAATTCCCAAAGTTACAGGGCAATATTTTATGATTTCATTCTGAGTAGCTTATAATAACCAACCGAAACTAACCAAACCAATAGTGGTTTATGCGTAAATTTTCGTTGATTAGTAGACTCCCAACATTGTAGTTATATTCCAGCTCAATGGTCTGCCAAATATGTCTGAAACTCAAAACTGTACAGGTCAGACTTGGTTCGTTTTTAACTGATATCCCTTAAATGCAAACAATAGTTATCACATTTTTATCAGGTTTGACTTTACAATATTAAATTTTTAGTCTACATTGTAAGAAGAAAAATCTTATCGTACCGAAATGATTCATTTATTTTTATTATTTACATCGATTCTATCTCTCGCTCTCAGTGATTGTAATGATGATCTTTATATATTGGGGGTCTACGGGCATTTACTTGGTAAGTCATACAATGATTCTGAATGCATATGTCAAATATAAAGCAAAATGAAATATTAGGTTGTTTGATTGACTCAGAAATGATACCACAAAGAAAAAGGATATGATTCCTTTTATTCTTTCTTATTTGATAATTTAAGAATATCTTTGGCAAATGATTCAATACTTCTCTAAAACAGTCAAACAACATAATACTTTCTGATGTGCAAATTAAACTAATCAATAATCCGATTGAAATAGTTTAAAACACCGAACCAGTTTGTCGCAAGTATTGTCGCGTTCGCAGGATTAAGGGTTATTCTGTATGCAGTCTTTGGTACGTATTTTACTTTAATTTGTGTCATAAGCGGTTTTTGGTTGTGCCATGATAAAATCTCAATTTGAATTTATTTGAATGGATATTGCAGAATATTTTCGCATATTCATAGTTTCACACAATCTGCTTAAGGAATATTTAGGCAATAAACTCACCTAAATAACGATTTTCGAACATTCCTGTTTGAGGACTAATTTCAGTGTCTGTAATTCTTACTTTTGCCGACTGATTATTCGGTCTAATCTTACCTGTTGTATTAGTACAACATTTAAAATTAAATCCAGTGAGCTGGACGTCTTATACCACAATCAAGACGAATTTATGTCTCTGCACAAGTATTAGAGAGATCAAATGTCAAATAAAATGTTTAAATTAGGCATTCATCCCGAATTAAACAATTTTGAGTTTTTCAGCACATCCTCAGACACAACTTGACCCTCAAATCACAGAACTTTCGATAGAGCTGTAGCGCCATTGATTTCGGCAATTTTCATTTGAACCGTCAGCAATTATTCTAATGTCTTAATAATCTGTTTTTTTGGCATGTGTTCTTAACGACAATTAATCCATAGTTCTGGCACAAACCTTATTACTTTTCCTATAAATAATGCAGGACGATTTTAAAGAAAAAAAAAGTTTAGTTCAGAAAAAGTTTAATTATTTTCTGATATGTATTTACTCGATGCAATCATCTAATCTTCATTGAGGGGATCTACAACCAAATAAAACCAAATCAAATCATCTTTTCTTCCAAATCAACAACGTTTCACGTCAATTGGTACGTATTCGCTTTTGAAAAACTATGTATGAAAAAAAAACAACAACAAACATCTTTTCTAGAAATCTAAATCGTACATATATTCTAGTCAGTTTAGAACGAAACCAAGAAAGATCTCTTATCTTCATAGACTTATTGTTGGTATGTATAAAAAATATTGAATGAAATTTCATATTTTTGAAATGAATCAAATTTATTATTTTGTTTTTCTTACTCTCTCTTTCTCTCTCCCTTTTATAATTTACAAATATTCATCTCAAATGCAATTTACTTGAAATTTCGGGATGTTCGTTCTGTGAATATATTCTTCGAACTTGAAAAAGTTTCTGGGAAGTACATTAGAGAAAAAAACTTAATATTTATGACGTGCGTTTTGTCAATGTGCAATACAGAATGCAAATTAAATAAGAAAAGGCCAAACGAAAATCCTCCTCCTGAACTACTGTGGTAAAGAGATAAGAGATAGGTTCATCCGATATAAACAATACAATAAAACTAAGAAACATCTCACTTAAAAATATACTTTAAAAATATGTATCCAACTGGTGAGTAATATTTTCTTTAAATTTCATCGATGCTGAATGTATTTTAAGTCTGGAATACAACAAAAAAGCGATATAGCTTATTTTTTTTTAATAAGATATGAAACTGAAATGCACTGAAATTTAAAAAAATAAAATACATTCAATATCGAAGCACTCGTTTTTGCCCTATGCTATACACAAACTTTCTTTTGTATGTTTTTTCTTTTCTTATTTACTTTCACGTGATATGGTTTCCCCATAATAGCATAAGTGGTGAATATTATCTAGGAATATAAATAATTAATAATAGCAACAAAACATTTATATGATTTATGATATAGAAAAAAAGGGTATAAAATGACAAATATGATGTTATACAGGCTGTATGTAAGTGAAAATTACTTAATATTTTGATAAATTTAGGATTAAAAATTGTTTTCAAAACGAAACTTGCCGTTTGGCGAGCGCTTGTTGAATGTTGTGTGAATGAGTTGACAGATAAACCAAACATAAAAGAGAATTTCGAACGTTCAAATGAGAACAGCCGCTTCAAATCGCATTTATTTATCTTTGTTTTCCAAATGTTTCGACTTTGACTTTAGCATTAACAATTAAAGCTGATAATGGAGTTGTAAAGTGTAACTCCACTACAATGAAGAGCTGTCAGGACATTCCTGTAGATCGTGTAGATCCTCTTTCAAATTTTGGTTTGTTTTGTTTCTTTTTTTATTGAATTTCAAAATCTTTCGAAATAGTGTCCTTGGTTAGGATAATCATACAAATTTTCGTTATAACATAATTCAAACATAATTCATAATATTTCAAGGATTGCATTTTGATAACTCTTGAGCCTGAGTTCTAACTTGGGCTGTCGCTACACCTACGCATGTTATATTTGTAGTTAAAATTCAATGCTGCAAATTACATGAATCATTATGTGTTACACAAACATTAATTTTTTTGAATTCCAATTTTTCAATATTTTCGACCAAATAATTTTTCCTGTTGAAAAATTGTCGGGTCTCGGTTAAAACAATTCAATTATAAAAATATTTGTGCTTCCCCTTTACCATATGCACATGTTTGAATAGTTGTTCTGTGTTTAAGCATATTCTTGTTTATATTCATGGGTTTTTCTCATGAAACTCAAGATTTTATTGTCTTCTTTCCTCTGTCTGCGAAGTGATTCATCCCCCTGTCCCTGTAATCTAAAAAGTGGTTAGAATCTTGATTATTAAAAGTTTGTAAAATCGAACTGGATACATTATATGCCTGTTACAACAAAAAAAGGAACAAAGTAAGAAAGGCTAAAAGGAACAAAAAAAACAAAATACTCCACGAGTAATGACAAAACATTTTCATTAGACTTATCGAATATTGAATACTTTGGACTTTACGACTTTTTAAAAAAATAATAAAACACGAACTTGAACACGTGTATTGTATACAAGAGAAATTAAAAAAAGGAAATTAGAATTTTAGAAACAAAATTCTGGATAATTCCACGTGTCTCACAAGACATTGTCGGGGTAAGGTAGAATCCTGTGGGCTCACTTTTCATTAGACACGACTTTATTCCTAGTAGTTTCCGTATTCGTTATTGGCAGGGGCGATATTTTCCACTCTCATTTAATTTAAAATCATTTTGCGCCCAAGATTACGTGATCACATTTTTTTAAAGATCTTCCTTTTTTTAAAAGAGTATCCTTCGTGATACTCTGTGCTTTGTACTTTCCTCACACATTTTTGAATTATGTTTAACTCTGGAGAACGTGCTCGACAGATGAGAGTGTCAAATTTTAAGCTTAAGAGAAATATTTGTTTCTTTGTACAATATTTTTTGATTTCCGCATTCACGCACTTCGAGAGGAACTTACTGCCTTGTTCAGTTCATTTGTTTTCCTGACCCTCCTGATCTCGACGTTTTTTCATGCGTTAGTTTCGATGTTCTTCTGATCTACTTCAACGTGTCTGCCAAACGGATTACGAGAATTCGTTGGAATTAATGTTGGTTTTCAATTATATAATTGGGGGAGGGGGGGTATGCGTTAATTCCTCAACGGAATTGAGGAAAAATATGGCTACCCTCATTGTATAGATGTGCTAACTAAATCGTATTTTTATTAACCTTTCCGCTTGCCCTATGTATTTCATCCTTGCATCCTGCGCTCTCTACCCTTTAAATGTATTTTTCATTATTTGCTTTTTCCTAATCTGTTGCGAGTCCCAACAATTTCCGTGTCAAACCCTTCTCAACAGTTTTTTTTAACTCATGGGACTTGGTTGTCCCATAGGAAGTCTCGCTCTTGTTTTTTTTTCATCATCACCTCTATCAGAACCTCTCAAAGACTTAACTCTAACTTAACCTAATTGTTTTAAGTATACTTACTTAACCTAAAATTAACTTAAAAACTAATTGGCCTATCACTGACAGACATGATTGAGCCAAAAGACATGATAGCTGTTAGTTTATTAGACTGGAGAGCAATTTGCAATTGCAATTGTGCTCTATATGTCTTGTGTATCTATATGCCGTGAGAACATAATAATAAGGCTTATCAAGTGACATTTTAAGGTACCGGGTATGTAAATTATATATAATATGGAGCATAAACAAGAGCCTTGAGGAACGCCAGTAGATAATTTTAAGGTGGATGTGGAGCTTCCTCTAACATTCACTTGGTTGTCCTGTCTTTCAGGAAAGAGTTGATCAACTTGACCATGTATGGTTGAATATTGTAGCGAATAATTTTCAGACAGTATCAAAAGATTTCTCTTTATCTAGCGTCACAATATCAACCGACAATTTTTCATTGAGGGCCGATTTGATATACTGCGGTCCACAGTAAATTTGTTGTTTGGTCGGATAAACATTGCTAAAACAAAATTCGAAATTCGGCATAAGGTGGGTAGAAGTCTGATTAGTCTGTAGTTCCCGGGCAAGGTTGGATATTTAGTGTGTTTTAGAATGAGAAAAACAACTAAATGTTACCAAAAGGTGGCTAAATGTTAAAAATTAAATGCATGTTTTAAATAGGAGACATAAATATGACTTTAGGACTCAGATGATATGTTACTGTTATTCAGTGAGATATCCTTTCTGAAATGTGGCTGGGACTGGGACACAGCTGTTCAAGTTTCCATAAAGCTAATATAAGTTGGAATTCCTAATTGGATCAGTATGTTATCTTTGGACTTTTTGGTTGTCATATGCATCAGCCTTGCCTTTGTTGTGGTCCTTTGTACCCGTAAGACATTTAGACTTCCATATAACGTGCCTTGCACTGAGGTTAATATTTTCATGGATTAAAACGGTTTTAACAAATTTTAAACACATTTAGACGAGCAACCCGTTTGGAGGTTTATCGGAACAAGGACCAGGAGGGGACATTTCCTTCGTACGTATTTCCTTCGAACTGTTATGTAGCGAGTGTGGTTTTGTTAGTAGGGAAATTTGATCGCAACTTTCGAAGTTTCATTACACAACAGATGAGATCGTATATACCTAGGGCTCGACTCGTGTTCGTGAAAATCGAATTTTTAGAATCTTGGCAAAAATTTGCAATTAACAATTAACCTTTTTGTTTCTTGTACATTGTTACGTAGAAATATGCTAGTTCTGCTAATAATTAAAGCCATTTGATTGTCTGTTTTTTTTTTTTCGAAAAGTATTCAAAAATGAAGTAAAATGTGCCTCTATCATCAACGCAATCTAGTTCAAACACATATATTTGGCTTCTAATTTCAATTTCATTTCATTTAAACATTTCTTTCCATAAACAGTAAATATTATTCGCAAAACGACTTTTATAAATTTGAAAGTTCAAGAAACAGATACCCTTTTTCGTTGATTATCTTGATCTTTGCGTAGTGTAGTAAACCATCAGAAAACTTATTCGACTTTGAATCACTTGAGAATGTTTACCATAAACATTTTTCCGTTTTTATCAACTACATAATCTCCAGAACATTCTTTTTTATTATACAATCATTCGTAATTTATTTGGATTGAACGTACTAGAAGACTCAATTACTAATTGAAACTTATTCTTGAGAATTGCCTTGCATGCAAGTCTATCAACGCTTCTTCTTTTTACTGATACCAGCAACAATTGTCGTGTTGAATATCAAATATGTAAGTTTGTTTTGATTTGCATCTATTACTCTTAATTCGTATGTAAATGCGTCATCGAAAAACATAACGAACGCACAACAGGAAATGTTTCTCACCTCTAAAAAAAATGATAGTGTACATACAACTTGCTATTAATTCAATGTCCTATTGGATCACGTATGAAGAATTATATGCTTCTCATGTATCATTTTTAATACATTTAACGCCTAAGTGGATTTTGCCATCCCAAACTGAATAAACATATCTATTTACTTAGTTATTTCAGTGTAGGTCGCGATACCACTAACGAATTCCAACAGTTGCTTCTGATATTGTTTACTATGCTTGCAAATTTTAACAAGTAGATAATTTCAGCATGCATTTGGATAGAGAGAGATACACACTATGATATGCTTAAAAAGAAGAGGTTTGATAACAATATAATTGGTGGAGAATTGATGATAATGGGGAATGAAGGAATTATGCTGATTGAACTGGTGAGGCGGTGGAATTTAGGTCTTTGACGCCTTTGTAGAGTAGTTTTTTTATTGGATTCTATGGGGAAGTAGTAGGATAGAATTTGGCTACGTTGACCCCTATAAGTACATCTGTATTTATTTAACATCCACTTAACAATTTGAGATAGTAAGAAACTTTAAAATGTTACGTAAGAAGATACTAGCGCTTCGCATGATTGTGTGGTCAATATCACGTTTCCAAAAGTTTGATATTTCTTCAGGCAAACTGAGATTTGAAAATAATGTACTGTCTCCTGTTTCTCTGATCTCGCATGGAGTTCTATATTCGATTTATTAACTTACTGTTTCTACACCTTGTTGATCCTCGTATGGTGTTCTACGATCGATTTATTACCTTACTGTTCCTGCAACAATTACTATTATTAGTAGTAAGTTTCATGGCTACAAAACTACAAGCAAGAAGACTTGTTGTTTCAAATAATGGAAAAGTATAGTCATGTAAGCATGAAACGTAGTCTGTATTGCAAAAAGGTTGAAGCCTATTGAGGTTCACGACTACAAGTACCCATGCGACACCGACTATGATCACCGATCATTAAAAAGTTTTCTTCTTAGTACATATGAAACTTAAGATACAGTTGGGATTGGGATACGGATCGAAAAATAAGTTTCTCTCATACTTTCTCAGCCTACTTTAATCTACTTGCGCCCGTGAATCGCTTTGCACATCAAATCATTGCGACAGACAGAATTCTCCTCATTTTCTTGGAAGATTTCCAGTTTTAACATTTTCTTTTTTTCTTCTCTAGAATCCTACAAAGCTATCCATTAGATGCCATGCATACTGGGTTCGTATAATTGCCACCACGATTGAGCCAACGTTTTCATGACATTCAAATGAACACAAACATATACCTCTTTTTTTAAAAACTCCTGTGTCTCAAAAAGCTTGCTGGCTTCACAAAAACCCGAAAAAGATGTTTTTTTTCAACTACGCTATTCTACGCACGCATTCTTTGCCCTTCTAAGAATTCCAATGTAGATATTCACGAAAATTTCCGTGCCCAGATATGAATTAACAAACCTTCGTGTATTTCTGGCTGGTTCAGGAAATACAATGAGCCTGCCTAGCCGGCCTGCGACTGAAATAAGTTGCGTCTAGCGCTGCTGAACTATTATTATAATTTTACTATACAAAGTTTTTTGTTGAAATTACAACTCTCAAGGATAAGAGCAGTGTCCAATTGCTAGCTTTTCTGGTCCTCCTTGTCGTTGCCCGTTAGATATTCTCTCTCTGTACTTCTCTATCGCAAAAAGGCATTACTTTGTTTCTTGAGAGATACATAATAACTGCATTGTCGCGTGTCTTGCGGGAATGTTCCCAATAGTACAGTATGGTATCCAAAGTCAATACTCTACTTGTCTAGTTACTGGTCTGATCTCAACGGAGATAATTTTGGTGGGAACTACCGTCGGTACATTCCGCTTTGACCGCATTCTGACCTCCTTTGCGATGGCCATCTGGAAACCAGCCAACCAGAGAACGGGTTCTTAATTTACATTTATGCTGCGCTAGATAATAGATAGATTCTTTCAGGTTTCATAGGTGGCATAACATAGGCATCGCTCCCTGAAAGAATTCACCTTTCACAAGAGATCACCTCGACAAGTAACTAGTTATGTGGACCGTTTGTTCAAAATAACGAAAGATATTACCATTTTGTCGAATTCGTAGTACTAGACGTATCTAATTTTACCAGCAGGACCTTTGTGCATGACAGTACGACTTCTCCGCTCTTGTCATCGTTTCACCGAACATGAGATGTCATCAATTGTTACGTTTCCTTTATGTACTTCGACCTACTTGCCGACAAAAGCTGACCTTTACCCTTCCCAATTTTTTTTTACTCAACAAATATGTTGAATTATTTAGCATCCCATACCCATATTGTCACTAAAAGATATAAATATATCATTATTTGCTTTAGATTGCTTATTACGGGATAAAATCTAACTACTCTTAACTTAATATCGATTTAGTTTTATTGTAGTATTGCGAACATCGAGTTGCATCCAAAAAGGTCGAGGTAATATCCATGGCTTCGGTTGATGGGAGGCAGATTATACACGCCATAGTGATGGAATTAATCCTTCCGTTCAGCGGTTAAGAAGAGGCCATGTTAGACTTTATTTGGGGCTAATTCATCCCTGAGCGCTTGCACTGGGACCCTTTCTATCCGCCAACTGTCTTAAGGAAACCTGGATCGTTCCTGATAACTGCCATGAAATTTGTCTCCGTCGAAACGGCTGTGATGGAGTCTGCTCTGTTCACGACTAGTTCTCGGAGACGATGCTCTTCGCAGGGTGATCTGGGGATCTGCTCATACCACTTGTGATAGTCTAAGTGAAATACTTTGATTTTATTCTGCAATGGAGTCTATGATGATCTTGCAGCAGCTATGGAATCTAAAGCTAATGCACCAGAACTGGGTAAAGATGGTGTAGGTGGGACATGGATGATGATGATGGTGGAAGAAATAAGTAAATCAGACCAATCTGCCTCAATAGCTAGGCAGAACTACAATCAAATTGGAAATAAACACCAAGTAAAACTAGTTATTCTCAATCATGGTAGAGTGCTGAGTGACAACAGGGAAGGGAGCCGTGAATTCACCATGAACTATATAATATGGATTCAAGATATCAGCTGGAAAGTGAAAGTGGAGAATTGGCATCAGGCATAAATATTCCCAACTAATGAGTCAAGTATCTTTTTGACTGAGGTTTGTGCCACCACTGTTAGTGCACAAGTTAAAATTGACAAAGGATACAAAGGTAAAACATTAGTCGTAATATGATAACCAAGCAGCTATTAATGCGCCAGAATCACAAGAACTAGAAATGATACCCAAAAAGTACCCCAAGAATAAATCGAATATAGAGAAGACTTCAAGAGCGTCCCACATCGAATATCTTCCTCCACTGTCTTTGACAAAAGTTTTTTCCTTACTTGGGTGTTCACGGGGCATTGCACACTCAGAGGGTATTTGAGGGAAATAGGCTCGAATGCGAACCGGGCTACAGACTCTTCAATTTCACAGTAGAAGTATCAGTGTGTCTGCTAATATAAAGGGATGCAATGTGCCACATTTTTTTCCGAAAGGAAATAAGACACATGAAGCCAAAGCAGACGATTGCCTTCCTTAGGACAATAGATCTGCTTCAAGTGCTCTAGGTCCACTGGAAACGGAAATACAATCAAATTTTGAAAGGGTGAGGCGTATTGCAGCTTCATTTCAACTGAAAGCATGAAAGATCAACTCCGACATTGTGAATATAAGCCTTATTCATTTGATTAATGTTTTTCCCATTCTTAATTACTACGCATACACGTTGGATTGACTTTATTAAAGTGTGCTAGTTGAGTTTCAATCCTAGTATAGCTTGGCTCATCCTTATGGCGCCTGGTTTTCATGCAGCCCTTCTGAGCAGGGTACATTGTTACTGCCTGGATGATCATCGGCTGCACCATGTCTCTGGGAAATTCTAAATCACAAATATGACTTTCTAAGCCCTTGTATGTGCTGTAACGTCATTAAGTATAAGTATCTTTTATAACAACTGCACACTGAATCCCCAGGTTTTAAAGCATTATTTTAATACGTTTTCTAAATCCGTGTACTATGCACATTAATGACTAATTGCAGGAAAAGTTTTTATCATATCAACAAATGGAATTTCACAATTGAATTACTTCCAGTAAATATCTTAAATTGCTAGCTCAACTTATCAAACCTCTGATAAATTAAAAGGAATCAATCTATGTTGAATATTTCGATTTTATTTATAGCAGCTTACAATCAATATTGATAAATAGACCATGCAACAATCAGATGCTTGTTTCCTTATGAAGAATACTTCGGCTAATCTCAACATATTTCCTAGCCAAGCACATTTTCTTTTCTCTCTCAATTTCCAAATTGCTAATCAGTACTTTCTTTTGTGTTTCGGTTGCGTATCAAAGGAAATAATTTGTTCACTTCGTCATAAGGCTTCAATTTTAGTGTATAAATTCTTTTGCTCGCAAAAAGGACATTGAAAAATGCTGAAATTTAGAGATGGCTCTTTCATATAGAGGTATAATTGAAAATTATCACATTCAGTACAATACATTACTTTCCAATAGAATGTTCATATTAAAAATTATAGAGTACAAACTAAAAGATATAATATATTTATAAAAAACAAACAAGATAAAAGGCAACAATGTGTAATAGTAGTAGGTACGTATAGTGCTTAATTAGTTTATTCAAAGCACACAACTTCTATCATTACAAAATTCTATTCCTGGCTGCTTAAATCTTATCAAATCTTATCTACAAGGAAAAATATTATTCCTTTTTCTTTAGAATAATTGATTACATCGTGTACTATATAGAGAAATATGTTCATAATGGCTGTTCATTTTTAGTGTAAGCAGTAGCCAACAATGAGGGTAACTATCGTTGAGAGCAGTGTTACTGTTGAACCTTTAGTTATATCCAAAGCCCCGTTATTGAGTTTTGCACTTTCAGCTATTGTTGCTTCCGAAGTTTTTTGTGTCGGGGGTGGTATTGGATTAGCTGCTACTGGTGCGGGAGCAACTTCCATTTGCATTGGCTGTTCCGGTTGGACTGGTGCCATTGGTTGTGGAGCTGGGGGTGCTGGAGCAGCGGGTTGCGTAACATTATAGCAGGCGATTTGCTCAACAGCTGTGACATTCTCAGGATTTGCGGGATCACTTACGTTGACCATTACTGGAACACACATGAGTCCATAAACAGGTGGTGGCGGGACGTTGGTATTGTTCATGTCATTGGGGAACGGTGCTAATGGTGTTGGAGTCGATGTTTCGTTGTCGCCAGCTACAGGTACAGGAGCAACCACTGCTGTAGAGCCGGGAAGAACGGGCGGTACAACTGCTGCTGCACCAGCAGCGGCTGGAACAACAGCTGCTGCTGCAGCGGCATTTGCATCAGGAAGTGCAGCACCTGGAGCGGGAGCGGCAGGAGCTGGAGCTGCGGCTGCTGGTGCTGCAGCTGCTGGTGCTGCAGCTGCTGGTGGATTGTTGATAATGACAACTTTCTCGTGATCTCCTCCGCCACTATTTCCAGATGGAGTTAAAACGTGTCCCAACACAGCACCACCAACAGCGCCAGCAAGAAGTCCAGATCCTGAAAACGTTACCCGATTATTTACTTGTTTACGTTCATGGAGAGTTCATTATTTACCAAATCCTAGTCCAGAAGATGATTGTTGTTGCACAGCACCAACTGGGAACGATCCAGCTGGATAAAAACCAGGTTGAATAGCAGCGCCTTGATAGACAGGTTGACTGTTTACTGGGAAGCTACCTACCGGAGCCCCGCCTACAGGATACATTTGCGGTGCACCGCCTGGGTAGGCAGGTGGAGCTTGTGGATATCCTCCTGATGGATGATAGGGATGTTGTGGGTATCCGCCGGAGGGATGGTATGTTTGTTGGGGATACATTCCATGAGATTGTGGTTGGTTGAAGTTTGGTTGATGATGCACAGGTTGCTGTTGGCCGTAATTTGTATACATTGGATTAGAATTTTGATGCTGGGGCATTAATTGGTTATTGTCAACGTGCGTTGGGAAAGCAGGCGATTCCCAATTCGAACCGTAGATTGGAGGGTGTGCATTTGGGTCGGAATCGTGGTGACCATAAGTATTGTTAAAAGCAGGATGTGTGGAATTGTAAGGATGATGGTGTCGCGTTGAATTATCACCATGGTGGTGTCTATGAGGATGGGTGGTATTGGCACCAAACGGATGGTCGGATAAAGTGGTATTATGTTGGGAATGGGTGGAATTGTGATGATGGTGGTGGTGATGGTGAGAGGAATTGTTGTGAGCGGAAGAAGGGAAAGTACCATGGTCACCATGACTAGAACTATTTGCATGCAAATTGTGCTGATTGGGATGATGGTGTGGGAATGAATTAAAATTATCACTACTAGCATGCATATTGTGATATTGTGAAGCGTTATGGTTAGTCACAGAACCGTGAGTAAGACTATGGTTAGAGTGATGTCGAGATGCATCACTGTTGAAGCCAGTAGCAGTACTATTGCGATGGTGCTCATGCCCCGAAGTACTATTGTGGTGATGGTTGTGTTGACTTGCCTGATGGGCTGCGTGTGCAACTCCGACTCCTCCAACAGCTCCTGCGGCACCAACAGCTCCCATGGCTCCTGGACTACCCACAGCACTGTATGGTGGTGGTGGCTCATGGATGTTTGTCCTAGCGCCTTGCACATTTTGTTGAGTATATGCTGGTGGCGGTCCTGCTTGTGCCGGTGGCTTATTCACAGCAACGGCAGGAGCTTCTTGTTTTGCTGGTACATTCCAACCAATTGGCCGCGTGTTGGCTGGTTGAGCAGGCTGTGGAGCTGGGGCACTCGGCACGTGAGATTGTGGTGGCCTATTTGGTTGTTGATTGTACCCGGAATAGCTTAATTTCGCGAGATCGGCATGTGAATTTGATGGTTGCTGGTATGTTGGTTTTGTGACCTGACCGGAGTTGTATGTATGGGTACGTCGACTGCTACTACTGCTGCCACCTCCACGTCGTCCGGACGAAAGGGTCCTTTTTGCATCAGATGTTTGTGAAATAGATAGCACAGCTATCAATAACACTAAAGCTATTGATTGTTTTCCCATAATATGGTGATGTTGATCTGGAATTTTTTTAAAATAATGTTAAGCAGGAACTAAACAGGAATTGTGACAAGATATCTATTATTTTGCTTTTGCGTCGTAAAGTGACAGACTGATCATTGTGTAGAATGTATCAAGTTGGCTTTTACTTTGGTGTTATACTCTGGCTTGAATCTATAAAACGTGATTTTACTGATTCTACTGATTTGATCGGTAATTTGGTTCCCGTAATATCTTGTAATTAGCTCTGGCTAATGATTTCTTCATTTAATCACAACAGGTTTTAATAAAAATGATAATTCCGATGAATATAACATAAATTAGAAATTCATCCGAGCAAAAATGACTAGCTGACATCGGTGAATTTTCTGTCGCGTTGTCAGATTCTGTTAACATTTGTCGATTTTTTGCGAATAATGCTAATTGCACTAAACACGATCCTTGTTTTTTTATTACAAAAATAAAATTAACCGGTTTCGATGAGATCTTACATCATAAATCTTGATTTCTCATATCAAGTCACATGATTGTTTCCGAGAAATACGACTGTGAATAAATACATGGACGTGTATTTAATATTTAACAAAGCACATATACAGAATTGTTTATGCTACATGATATATTGGGTAGCCGTCTTATGCTAAGTTAGAGATCTGAAGTTCTAAAGAAATTTTTTACATTCAAGATTAGCTAACAAATAAATGTGATTTAGTTCTTGTTGTACCTCGCAGATTTTCTCGCGCTGAAATTTTTCACATCTATAGTTGTCTGTTGAAGCCTGACATTTTCTAATACCTCATCAAGAATTCTTTGAGTCTGAACGTGCAATAATTTATCTCCAAGTTATGCTACTATCAAGGCTAGCTTAATTGCTCTTTTTCTTTCCAGAGTAAATTATTTAATGAAACAATACAAAAGCGCGTTGCAAAACTTATTATCAAATAAATTTGTACGCGATAAAGTTGTTTAGCATAAAATATGATTCCCATAAGCAAGTATCGATTGTTTCGCCTTGCTTAAAAAGGCCATTGATCAATATATGGTTTTCCCTCTGTTTATTTTTGTGTTGTTTTCGTTTGTATTTCTCACACTTGTACACATTAAATAAATTTATTCATTTTTGTTCTTTCTATTTTGGAATTATTCATGACTCATGAGCTATGAACACATCACCATCTTCCCAGCGTCATCTCATTGTTTCGTGACTATAAGACAACAACAATAAAATGAGATCGATTTAAACTACACCCAAACAAAACTGAATAGATGTTTGCAAAATAAAACGAAGGACAAAATACAGAAGACGACGGCAACAACAAAAAACAGAATAGATAAAACATAGTTTCAAACATTTTGGCCTTTTCTGAAGATAAAACAATGCAACAATCGCGCCATCGTGTCTTGGGGCCATTCCTTCAGATGAAAGGAACTACTTCAGACACGCAATTTTCTCGCCGGTCATATAATCGTATAAGTCTGCAATGTCCCCCGCGTGTTAGTGGGGCGCTATTTTCAAGCTAACACCAGGTCAGCCGTGAAAAAATACATTCCAGAAATGGAAAATGCTCGAATGTATTGATTTTCTGTTGGCACTCTACTGTAGCTAACTTTTCAAATTGATACTAATGTGTATGCTAAACATGGTCAACTTATTTGAATTTATTCGTTTTGCTAAGACATTATAAAACTAATACAATTTCCTTGTAGATTTGATAACGTGATGCTTAGTGACAATTGGAAATTTGCATCGTATATTTATCCACAATGCGAGAGCAATAAAGTTATAGCCGGACTGTTGATTGATTAGAATCCATCAAATTATCGCACACAATAACTATTCAGTTATGCTGGCACAATCACTTTTTCGGAAAACTCAAAAAATACTGCAACGTGGAGAGACGACGCAAAAGCAAAAACAATTTCACACGAATAAAATGGTAGTCGGGCAATTCATTCAAGTTTTCACTAGAAGTTTATTGTGTTTTGGATATTTTCTTCCATAACATACTTTTATAGCTCTTACACCACAGATTAATCAAATTTTCATATTAATCCACACAGTATTTAATCCAGAAAGCTTTGCACGCAAAGCCTCACACTTTCTAATTCCGTTTGTATATGCTGTTAATTAGAGAGGAGCTTTAATTTTCCGAGTATATATCGTCTACCGTGAAACTTGTTATAAATTTAATCGAGGCGTTTGAATTATTTTCACCGTACCTTGGCGTCGTTGCTTGTTGAATATTCGCGTGACTATAACCAACTGACTTGAATGTACGTTAGCTTTACTAATATCTACTTCGGACTACTACGTACGATGGATGACCAATCGAGACCGAAGAGTGTTATAAAATAAAAAAAAAAATTGCTAAGTCAAAAGTAGTAGTAGTTTATTAAATCGCGCGAATAGTAACGGACAGCATCGATCGCTGGTAGGGTAGGTAGCGAGCCATCAAGCAAGTCCGCAAGGAAAACAGAATAGTACGGAATTCGCATTAGTATGTTTGTATGTTTGATATAGTAGTCGTTAATTGTTTGTATGCACTCTTGCCAATTCGATTGTCACTGTGTGCGAGTTTTTCCTTCAACTGAGAGGGTCATCAGAGTAAATGAAAAAGGGGACGACGTGTACACTGCAAGGCTACAGCGTGAAGTCGTCTCGCACTTGGAAATTTACCTAAAAAATTTTCGTTATTGAGACACTCAGATGTTTGCATGTGTGGCTTTGTAGTTGTTGTAAATTAGCAGCATTAGCCATTAACAAAACAAGACCTTTTGATGGAATGTTTTGTTTCCAGAGTACTTTTCGTTTCCAAGTCTTATGTTTGATTTTAAAAAACAACAAACAACGACAACTTGAAAATATAGACAATCTTTATTTGCTTTCCAACAAGGAGAGCCTCGAATTCCAGATGGTCTAAATTTGTTTTAGTTCCACTCCAGCTATTCGAGATGCTTATCATCAGCCAGGCTCAGAAAATCTTAAGGCGAGTGTTCTAAATTTCCCTTCTCCTCGTAACTATCTCGGCAAGTATCAACAGTTTAAGTGTCTATTCATTTGGTCCAGAAGACTCTTTATGAGTTAAAGGCGTTGATAGGGTTTTATCTGTAAATCCTTGGGTTTGGTTTTCGTGTTGGAACGATGGGGCTAAAGAGGTCTGCTCATATCGTGTAGCTATTCTTGTTATTGCAAGCTTACTCTATTTCCTTCCCAAAACTTACATCTAATTCTCTTTTCATTAATGATATTGTTACGTTTATTGCATTCATTTTGTTGGGTTTTGTCTCGCTGGCTTAGCTACTGATAATCCATCTGCTGTTTCAGTTGCTTCGACACTTCAGTGTCCTTGACCAAAGTTTTTTTTCACTTCCTTTTGGCTGAGTGCATTTTTCTATTGACTACCTACAGTATTGCACTAACTGGGAAGCTACACTGTTTGACGTACGAGTCTGCAGCTTCAACTGCCTTTATTTTAGTTTTAAGGCTGTTGTAATGGCAAAAAATTCCATTACAAAATGGAAAACAAAACAAATTCCAAAAGTATGGTGAAAATCATTACAATTCCATTCGCTGCAGAAGTGAAATCTCACACCGTTTCCCACTTTTTAGTGGTGTGTAGATTGACCTTATCGAGATCTTTTTATCAACAACTGGTGGTCATCCCCTTCTCTACTGATTCCTATGCGATAAGATATACACTGTTCTGTGGGGTTGGTTGTTACAGTGTTTATGGCTACCTTGACTGCAAATACTTCCGTCTAAAAAATCGATTTAGAGCCGTCGATATATATTTTAATTTACTTTCTCAAGAAGTGAAACTCTATAACCGTTTCTCGCTTCAGCAATCGGTATATTGACCTTATGCGGACTTTTGTATTGACTTTTAATGTGTATCTCGTTCGTTGCTGCTTGATGGGGGGGGGGGGGGGGGGGGGTAGTCTATTTATGGATGTTTGCTAATCCACGTTGTGAATTTTAATATGATGCCTTTTTATGTAATATCGGTCGAGGGGCATTATTTTGAACATTGTCCCTATTGTAGCTCTTGGCGTAGTTGATTGAGCACCAGTAATGACATGCATGTCATTCGCTGTTCTTCCGAAACAAATTCATGAAGGATTTTTTTATAATTACTGGCCACAATAATGTCGCAAACTAGATAGTTGTCGGCTACAATCATATTTGATTCAATAAGTAGAATTGATTATTAATCCTTATTTCCATATATACCAATAACTTTATAGTAAAGCCTAACGCGATTGATTTTTCCATGGCATCTCCTGTATGAGGCTTCGACGATTGTACACAGGTTACTCTTACATACTCCTACATATTCAATCCTTTTCCCCTATCATTCTTTTAGTGCGAAATCGACAAAATAACTAGTGGACCTTTATATGCATGTTACTCTTAAGCTTAATTGTATTACCATCGAGTAATTTAATGCCGTTTTGATGGTCAAGCTGTTTCATGGGGGTTTTCATCCGTTACGTCTTTCATGGTCATGCTTTGACTCCTAATTATCATATGCATTAGAGCAGAGTGGTTGTTACCGCAATTTTTCTTTTATTTATTTATTTCATTTGTATTTTTGTAGTATTTTGTATTGTTAACGTTCGGTGAAACATTAAACCAACATTAGACTAACACTGAAGGCTCTAGACATACCAAGACGTGAGTGATAAACAGCTCCGCAAACACAAATTGCCTGAACACATCAGGACATGCAGTACAAACTGCTGCACAAATGCATCTGAATATATCGCGGCAATCCGAACGAAGCGTTTTCCCATTACATAAATATAAAAAAAAACACCACTCATAGTACATATTGCATTTTCCACCTTATATTTCTTATGGTATGCTTACGATGATTCATTTAAAGATGTTGAACATATTTTCATCGTTCAGACTACACTCGGAAGCGAGAAGCTTCCAAGAGTAAAGAATCCGAAATATTTATCGATGATACTTGCTCCAGATGCGTTCCTCTTCTCATAAATCAGCGCTTCGTTCATTCCGTGTACTTTACATGGACTGATATCGAGTGAACTTATACCTTCCTTTTTACTCCGACTCTGTATCGGGCCTTACCAAAATCTTGCCAAGGAATACCGTCGAAACACATCTGTGGAGGAAACGAAACACATATTTATATTTGGTACCTCGTTTAATCTGTTTCCCGTATGATATGAGTAGCTAAGTATATTTAAAGTTTTTTATTGTTCCGTGTCTCTACAGATCGCGATGGCAGCGGCTGCCGTTTGTATCGCAAAGACAGTTCGTCAAAAATTTCGGTTGCGGACTTCTTCAATTTGTGGGTAGACTGAATTTTTTTCGAAGCTAGGGTCCATTGCGTAGCTCTTTGTGATTTTTTTCGAACGCACGACTATCGGAGATATCCGCTAATCTAATCTAATTCCGAGGGTGTACGCGCTTTTAGTGTATTTTCCAATTTATTTTTGTTTATTACATTGTTCAGAACACAACATTCAGGAATATATGAATATGAAAATAATGATGATATGATGAAAATGAATAGACACATATCAGCTTCGTAAATGCAGACGCCGATCCTAAGTCTGAGGCCGTTTATTCTGCTAGATGATGTCTGGATATCTTGCATACTGCGTTAGTGTCTATTTTTCCATAGCCATCTCTAATTCTAAGGCTTATTGCTGAGTTTGGTTGATTCTTATTCTACGCGTTAAATCCCGAGAACTCCCGGGTATGGTTTCGGTCCATAAAAAAGCGTTGTTTGGTTGATCAAGCTTTGAATCCAAACTCTAAGCCGCCTAAACGGTTCATTCCACTCTTAAGCAACCGTTTGGACCGTTCTCAGCAAAAATCCTTTAACAGTTGAGTCGCTGTCAAACGGTCCAATATTATATAGTTGAAAAACAAGCAGCAGAGTCGTCATAAACAGAATCCTCCTTCGATTTTCACTTATGACTTCACTGTTTGTTTCCTCCTTCAAAAATAAACATTTAATTGTTGTAAAATATTCAAATTTTTGCAGTGTGGAAAAATAATCATGACCTCAACCACTCGGCGACATGGCCATTTGACAGTATTGTGAGAAACGGTTATATTAACAAAAAATGAAATATTTGAAACTTTTTCGAAACTTTCAAAGTATTAGCAATACCACCACTGATCCAGAACGGATACTTTTAATGCAGGTCTCGTATAATGGATAAAATAAAATATTTAGTGAACAAATAAAACGAACAGCCTTATTTGAGATATTTTAAAAATTGCTTTGTACCCATTTTCAAATGACATCGAAATTTTTAAAAAATTCGTAGTTGTATTAAAGAATTTGCAAATAATATCATTGCAGTCTGGAAGATAGTTTTAATGCGATTAAGTCAATCTAAAACTGAAATATAATTCCTCGAAGCTGAAATGAAGATATTCCCACAAGTGGCGTGCTCAAAGTATGCTAGGGTGTAAACGTTTGGATGAGAATTTTTTTAACTTCATTCGCCTCTAGTCCAAACACTACCTGATTTATAATACTATGGCAACTGCACTTCAACCATAAAAGATCTGCAACTCTCTCCTTCAATGCTATTAGACGGCGAGCGACGACTCGTCAACATCACAGAGGAAAGATATCGTATTGTAGACGCCACGAAGTATTTTTATTTTCACAAAAGATATCTATGATAGCGCAGCACCGGTAGTAGCCAAGTATGCATCTGCTTCCTTTTCACTGTACGTTAAATGCTGAGAAAATTAACCTTCCCCTTCAAACACTTTAGGAGACAGATAGATAGCATACATGTGTGTATAAATGGGATCGTTTTGATGTCAACACACATAACTTAACACATATACGAGCACATATGTATAGTTGAGATATTTCAATCTTTACACAAGTGTATACAGTCTAGATATGTGAATGTGAATATATTGATATGTGAATTGTTTGTACAGAAATGTGTTAACAAAAATAATTGGCAAAATATTCGTTTCGAATTTTGTTTGCATTCAACATTTCATTTATTTTATATACGAAGAGGGTTATAAAATCGGTCGAATAAATCCAATAAGATTTTATACTTTTATTTGAAATGAAAACTTCACATTAAGAAATTTTTTTATGTTTTCCAAGTTATATCTTTCCGGTACGGTTTCAGGTGCATGCTCCTAACATTAGTTAGTAATCGGCATGAGATTGTATGCATTTTCTTGGAAGCACGGCAACTGACTTGTAAGGGTTTAAGCACATAAAAAAGCTAACTGCCAAAACTGCCTTTTCATTTTTTAATATTAAACTCGTTTATTGGCGCCGTACGCCAGGTGCCCGAAACTATTGAAATCGAAACGTATTCAATCATTTGGAGATGATCTGATTTTTTGTCACGTTTTCTTCAAACTAAATTGTAAAAACTGAATATAACACATGAGATGCAAATCTTCTGTCTAAAACAATTGTGAATATTATAAAAAAAAATTTGAATTACATTTAGTCATGTGATTACAGCCTGTTCGCATTTTTTCGTTCTAAACCACTCGTAATTAACATTTGACTCATGCATAAGTGATGGACGGTGTTAGGAATTATATGGTTTTGATGATTATTGTTCTTTTTTTTGGTCACTCCCCCGCCATCTCCTATGGAAAATCTAATTTGCTTCCTTTCATAGAAACCAATTTTTCAACCGTAAAGTTTTGCCTTTAATAATCATTTTAGTGGAAAAACCAATCAGATTTTCGTCAGTTGAGCTTCGTCGATTATATCTTGAATTTTATTTTATTTCTTCTATTTCAAAGTTAGACACTACTACAGTTAGACACTATTATACATCTATATGATTTATACTTTGTATTTGCTTGAAACGGATTTATACACCTAATCCTAATAAGTGAAAATTCGTCTATTAATTGGTTACATCCCTCCACAGCTAAACATCCGTAGTAGTCATCCTTTTAAAAGTTCACCTCAATCCAATTCTTTTTTGTTAGAGTCAAACAAGCACGTTTTCGTTTCGACGTTAAAAGTCAATTAAAATTGTGTTTGATAAGATGTACAGCAAAATAATTCTGGCAACGCACATATTCTCGGAACAAAGCTAATATAAAGAACAATTAATCTAATGTCGTTGAACGTTAGAACACTATCGATTTTTTCTAATATGAATGACATTTTCAAAGAGTCGTGGGGAAAAATAATTTCTAAGAATTTCGTTCATAATAGCATGTATGTGTGTATGGCTTACGTATAAAGTAGGAAAAAGGAGCACTGTGTTTTGCTGTCTCATTGTTATAAGGCATTTAAATATTTATTATTGAAATTTGCTGAAATTTGTCCACATTTAATGATTACTTATTATTAAAATAATGCATGGTGCGTTATGCAGGATAAGTTCTGATTATACATTGATGCATAACGAAAATTATTAGTTTCAACGAGACTGATTCTTGGTGAGGTTGCTAACTACATTTGCTTCGCACAAATGACTACGATTTTTTTTAAGTTTATTTTCTTTTTGTTTGTGGATATTATCCATTTATATGAACAAAGAACATTCAATCTTGAATGAAACGTTAATGCTCGTTCATGTACATTGCAAGCCTGATTTGTGTATTCATTAGGTTTTCTTTATCCCCTATGGTTGTCATTGTCTGTGAATTTTAAAATTTTATATTCTTTGAAGAAATAGGATGCCCAGTTTACGAGTTTTCTCTCCTATATAATATTGGGAGGTTGCATTGAAATTGTCGGTTTTGGACATAGTTCAATATGTAAATTTTTTAAATAGAAGGATATATATTTAATCTTGAAAAAAGTTACCATTGGCATCTATGACTCGCTGTCAACGTGTTGGTAAGCAATATATTTCTGTTTGATAAAAGTCTCTGTCTCGCCCATCGAAGAAATTTCGTAATGCTATTTCTAAGTCCTCCCGGTTGGTGAATTGTCGTCCTCGCATGAAGTTATCCATCGCCCGGAAAAGGTGAAAATCTGATGGCGAAATTTTGGGAGAATATGATGAATGTGGTAAAGTTTCCCAGCCAATTTCCTTCTTGATGTCACTGGTGAATGCCGCTGTATGTGGTTGTGCGTTATCCTGGAGGAACAGGGCTCCCCTCTTATTCACGAGCGCTGCATGCATACGTCGCAATTCCTGATGAATTTCTCTTAATCACTGACTGTACACTTCAGCTGTAATGATTTGGCCAGATTCAAACACTTGATACCACACGATGCCCAAAGCGAAGCCTTCCGCTGTTGAAGGCTTGGCCTTCGGATTGTTCCAGAACGGTTGTCTGGCGGTATCCACTGATACGTGCGTTGGCTATTTTCATACACAATCTATTTTTCATCGCACGTAATCACTCGATTCAAAAACGCGCAACAACAGCGAAGTACAGATCCCTATGCGCTGTCTTTTATTGTTGTCGGTAAGTTGATGAGGACTCCACTGATCAAGCCGTCGTTTTTTTCCCAGACGTCGAAGATGGCGACTAATGGTGCTTCTGTCAACTTCGAATTTTACGCTTAATTTCTGCAAATTTGGGCGGGGATTGTCCTCTATGTCGGCAAAAATTTCCGTGTCATTTATCCGAAACATCGTTCCAGGATGATCGTCGTCTTCAAGGCTGTGATCCCCGGTGCGGAATCGGGAAAACCAACTTTGAGCTGTACGTTTTGATACAATATCGTCTCCAAATGCGTCACATATCCTTCGGACAGCCTTTGCTGCGTTAGTCCATAATTTTAACTCGTAGTAGAGATCACACCATACTTTTACAGTTTTACTGATCATCTTTACACTATGACATATTTTCCAAAAGACTTAAAACATTTGAATCACACTCGACCTACCAGATTGCCCGCCGACATCCCTTTTCAGGTACGGTATACGGATTCCAGGAAAATGACCTGACATTCTGGAATAAAGAGGTATACAGATGAGTCGTCCCTAAACCGACACTTTCAATGCAACCACCCAATAGTATCCTAATCCGCAATTAAGAAAACTCCATAATTCCATGCTATCCTTATATCCTTATCCTCAATTTATAAATACTCCAACTAGAGGAGAGCTCTATAAATGTTAAATAAGAATAAACTATTACATTCATTATATATTCAATATTTTATTATATAATCGCCTCGTACATTGAGTCGATTCCTTCAAAAAGTCACTAGAAACTACGGCATTGTAAACAGGAAAACAGGACAGTAGGACAGGAAAAACGAAAAAAAAAAAACATAAATACAGGCAAACAGTAAATTTCGCGTAAATAGAACCCTTCGTTCGAATCCTGAAAATTTTTTATTTCCCACTATTAGTAAAAAAGTTTAGTAACAATTTAGTTTTATTATCAGGCTAATAGACATGCATTTCTTTACAACAGGAGGTTGATTCGGTGCGTTCCTTCTTTAATGTTGCGGTTGTACCTTGCTATATGTGAGAGTTCTTACTTTACACACAAAAGTTAAAAATAAAGAGCAATCCGTAATTTTATTTTCTGAGCATTTTGCCTAACCTTTTACCGTAAAGTTAGGCGTGAAAATATCCAAATAATGAATCAAATTAATGTATCAAAATGTTTTGAAAAAAAGGTCACGAATTCATCGAGTTCCATGCTTACTTTCTCTAAATTTTTCCCTGAATTTACACTTATTGTTCGTTTTATTTTATAATACCAGAAACTATCAACATACTCTTTCCATTTACTTATGCTCTTTATATCTTATTCTAGATATCTTAGTTCTATAAGAGAATTAGTCGTTCTAATTGTCACTGAACTCCGCTACTTAATTCAAGGTATATCAAACATGTACTCGCACTGTCTGCTGATATAGTATGTCCTATCCAATTAAATTTAGATTGCGATCAATATCAGTCCTTTGGCACAGTGGCGCGTTGACTATTGTTTTCGGGTACTAAATACTTAATAAAATAGGTTAGGTAAAATCCCCCGCCGATTATCAGTGAAAATTCTCTCCATTTTTGACGGATCATTAAAGACGTACATTGTCTGGCAGTGATATGATGGAAGACAATGTCTCTTATAATTATCAATCCTGACCACTTTTTGTGAATTGCTTGCTGAAACGTAACCAGATGTTAAGCCACTGTACAGCTTAGAATCGATGTATTTCCCAGACTGCAACCGCCCCCATAGTACACGATTCTCTTATCATTCCACTAAACAAACAAACAAAACTACCTTGGCGACAATCCTGGCGTTCCAACCGTTTTGGAAGGTACACATCGCTTCGACTACGATCTCTTTCGTACTCGATTACATACGTAATCCAACGGCCGTCATAAGGGATTCTCTAGTGATCTCCTGCTCTAGGGGTATCGGTTTCCTTACGAAATACGAACCCTAAAGATTTCCAGGGTTAACTTGTGTGGCCGAACTTCTTTTTGATTTCTACTATATGCAATTGATTCAAGACATTTGTGATCAGCGTTCAAAGCTGTATTCATGTCAAAATACGTTAGACATGTATTCATGTCAGACCTATTTTGCCCGTTTTCCTTAACTTTTTCCATGATGGCATCGTCTGTTTTTGACGAAAGGCAGACCAACACGAGGTGCGTGTGTGACATTTAAATTTTTGGACCGTAAAAGAGCGAACCTATCACGAACCTTTACTGTTCTTTCTATCACTGTGTCATCAATACCATTGCCTTTACTATTATATTGAAAATTTGCGATTAATTTAATGTTCTCTAAAGCAGAGGTTTAAAAATATCATCTGATGTATATCTAATGCATTTTCTCTCACTGCACCTTAAAACTTTGAATGGTTCCATTCCAGCCCCACCAAATAATGCACAATCTTCTTGGTCATTCATCCTGGTTAGGGATTTTTCCAGGGAGCTTCGGTTATCCTCAACCATGATCGTTGGTGTTTTGGGTTTTATGTTTTTCTTTTCGTCGCATGCTAAAATCATCTTCAAATTTTAGTATTCCTTTCGTCGAGTGAAAATTTAGAGGACAATCAAAATTCGCTTCTGTGGATGGTGTTTCAAGTTTTTTTTTTGATCAAAATGACTTATTTTTTGGATTTCTTTAAATGAAACCATATCCAAACATATATATGTACATGTAATTGGCATTAAATCGGTATAAAATTGGCATAAAAAACTTCAGACCATTCTTTCTATAAATCATTTCCCATAAACTTGCTTTAACTTGTGCTGTATCCACCGATAGCCGTTGATTTTGAAAATGTCAATGGTATTTCGGGATGGTTTTTCGTAACATGCCAACCATTGTCAAAGAGTGATTGTCCTTCATCTCTTGTACAATATTCACGGACAAGAACCTCATGTCGCACGTAACGTTGCGTTGAGAATTGGGTATCTGTTCAGTCATTGTCTTAATGTAATAGGAGCCAAAGCGTGTTTTTTCTCTTCCTGCGTTTCGCGTATTCTTGTGATCAAACCAAAGGTTTTGCATAAGGTACTAAGATTAACGTTCCGGCCTTATAGCTCGATACAAATTATATCTTAATTCGAATACGGTACGGTTATTCTTTTCCATACCGGCAAAATATAACATTTAACTTAAATCGTTCAGCACGACTGATATTGTTTTTACAAACTGTACATAGGTTGATTGTCTATGTTTGCTTCAGACCTTCGATCGATTTCTTCAATCCTTTAATTTCGAGCGTCTCTGGAGGAAATAATAGGGTCCAAGCTTTCATGATCGTTTCAATATTCTTTGCTTCTGCTTTACTTTGCCGTCCCCTGGTCATAGGGGCGTTCAAAGACCACCGAAAATTGATTTCTCCTCTGATAACAGATCGTCCATCTACTATCGACCTCTCGTTAACTCTTCGTTCGAAATTGAGGTCCTCGTTGCAATCTTGTACATCGGGCTTTTCTTCATGAACTTCTTCTTCGTCGGTTTCGTCTGACATTTATGTTTATCGTAAAAGACGTCAGCAAAAAGCATGCATCAATAGAAACAACCCAAAAGTCGAGGAAGTAAAGAAAATAAAACAAGAATATACCACATCAAATATCGAAACTAGCGGACTAATAAGCCAAAATTACCAAAAAAAAATTTCTAGAAACTGAACTCTGTAAAAACTAGTCGAAACGGCCGCGAACAAGGGGTAGCCAAAGTTAGTGATTCTTTCCATGAGAGAGAAAGTTGAGCCTTAAATTTCAACTGTTATCAAGAATCTAACCGTCAGATTAACACTCCTTCATGCTTCACTGTTTTTTTTTGTGTATTGTGCCCTGGATTCTTGTATTAGTGATCTTCGGACTGTTTGTCTGCCATCAAATCCAAATCACCGAATAATTTTTAGTTAGTTTTATCAATCGATTTCATCCAGTTTCATAATTTTCAGCGAACATTTACGAACGTTTGATAAATACAAAAATTATCTAATCTTCCCTCATCACGCTAAGTGCCTTTTTTGAATAACTGCCTTTTCTACCGGGATGCAGTATTTATTTCGACTTATGTTTACCAAAAACTAAATATCTTGTATCAAGTGAATAAATCAAAATTAATAAAACCTTATTACATGCCCTTTCTGTCTCTCTTTTAATGACGAAGATAAAACTTGCTTTCACCAAATGCAGTAGTTTCCCAAAAGACAAGGCAAGGCACATGCAGTACAACAATCATGTTTTGACAGCAAATGTAACATGGCATTAGCAAATTCAAGATGGCGTTACCTACCCTCAAGTATTTCCAGTTATTTCGAATGAATTATTGATCGGTCAGTAACTCATTTTGTAGTGTTTGGATTTAAAATGAAGGGTCCTTATACATTTTTAATAATTTTTCATTTAAGAGAATTGCACTTAATAACAATATTAAAGATTTTTATTGAACAAAAGTACTGTGGCATGTCAACTTTAAGTAGTTGCAATTATATGAATACCTTGACAGATTGACATGCAAATTCACACAAAAATAAAACTTCAAACCTTATTGGGGATCCTGCATTGACTTTTATTTCGAAGAATTGGAACACTTAAAATTTTCTCAATTTAAAACACATTTTGTTTCAATTTAAGATAAAAATTAGGCATAAATATAAATAAAAGAATCAAAGAATAAGTTGAAAACTGTTTAGTTCTATATGTGGGACCTAATTTAACCTCCAGTTTCATTTAACACCTGTCCATACCAATCAGTAAGTTCGTTCCTGTATTTACGCCACTCCTCAATTATTTCGGGTAGAATTACCAACCCCCTCTTCTCTATTAGCAACTCATTAAATTTTGAAAACTCAAATAGACATTGCGAAGCGAAATAACTCATCTGGAATTCTGGTAGCATCAACC
Organism: Stratiomys singularior; assembly: GCA_954870665.1. Taxonomy (NCBI): domain Eukaryota; kingdom Metazoa; phylum Arthropoda; class Insecta; order Diptera; family Stratiomyidae; genus Stratiomys; species Stratiomys singularior. The sequence goes on from OX940880.1 coordinate 105,640,594, forward strand.
TATCAATTTGACCATTTTATCTATTCGTCGATTATTCACCAACAGAAGGTCATGCATGGCTGATAAAACGTCGACAGCGAAGTGGAAATAAAGTTGAAGCAACTTTTGTTATCGATTATATAAAATAAAACATTCAAATATTTAGTTACGGTCGAAAATTGATTATTCGTACAGCTCTCAGAATAAAAAAAATATTCTCGGCAAGTTTCCTGTTTATCGCTTTAATTCGATGTACTTCGTTCGATTTTTATAAACTAAAGTCGAAAAGAGGCAGGATTTGTCATAAATTTTCAGAAAGTTCTTATCAGATAGAGTGTGTTTACGGGCATAATCAAATAACAATTCGTGGAAATGAGTCGAACTTGTAAAAATTCCAAATAAATGTAAAAAAAAGATTCTCTTAAGAATAGTTCATGTTTGGTTTTTTGATAATAAAGTTTCAAGATTGCTTCCAAGGAGATCACGAGTTAACCCCCTTATCATACATACCCGTTTAGTTAAATAAATTCCATTGAATTTTTTTTAGCAAGCATTCAGTTTACTGATTTTTTTTCAATTAAAATCTGACTCCATACTCGTCGCTATGCAAAGAAGAAACTTTCAAGTAAAGTCCCAGTCCAAGTTTCCTCATAAAGGAGTCGAATTACTCATTTCCATCAATCAATTGCTTCGCCAGCGAGCAACCCACATACTTGAACCATGAAAAAAAACACCTTTCTTGGCACTTGTTATTTTCTTATACTCATAAAAGACCTCACCGAGTTTTCTTTCTTTAATACTCATGACGTCAGGGATTGTCCAAAACAAGAAAAATCATCCATAACATTATGACGTCAATCATTTTCGGACCGGTTTGATTTTGCGAATGTGTAAATTTAATTGTTTATTCATACGTAGGCTGTTCTGGTTTTTGTGCATCTTACGTGGCATCAACTTTAAAAGCTTTGATGGAATACTTTTCTAAGAAATGTTGCCAGTTTTTCTCACGTTTATTCAACTATTTAGTAACTGGGAGAAGAGGAAGAATGTAAGAAAATTTAGCGCTAATGAGCCTGCAAAATATTAAATGCCTATACTCTGGATACAGTAGAAATCTTGAAATGCGTTAAGTTCATAAAAATTACTCTTTTGTGTACTTTATGTCTAGCAGAAACACTTAAAAGTACTGTTTGGTATTGTTTGGATAGAGCAAGGCGATAGCGAAAGTAATTGCTGAATAAACTCATTAAAATTGAAGGTTTGCTTTAAGCTTGGTGGGTTTGTTAGAATTAATTAACAATTACGATAAAGGAAAATGATGTAAGGGAGAAAGCTGATAAAGTGGTTGTTAATGGGTTTGGAATGAAAAATTCGCGTAAGGAACTGTTTGAATCATTGAGGGAAATGAATTTTTCGAAAATGTCACTTACTGTTCAGGGCGTAGAGATTCAAATATTCATGTCGAATATATTCGCAAAGCTACAGTATTATGATGATATGATTGAAATTCCTTTGAAGTTATAGTGACATGATAACTTTCTTGGTTGATGTGAAGACTGTTTTAAGTCCTGAGTATGGGATTTCCAGACGAACAAACCCTCTGAATTACCCACTAAACCCCTTCCTTGTCAGTCTCAAAGTCCAGCTGGTAGATTCAACACATGATATGTTGTTCGGGCCTCCTCGTGCCCTTAAATTATAGGAACATCCCCTCTAGTGTGTAAGGAGAGAATGCCCAATCCCCAACGGCCTCCTATGCTCTCATATATCTTTCCAAACATGAGGATTTAAAAACGTGATTATTTCTGTCATTATTTCTTAGAATTTCCCCGGGTATAGTTGTCTTTAGATATCTCCAATTTCCCTGAAAAGATCACCGCTCTGCTTATTCCGTCTTTGGCAGACCTAAGATGACATGTATATATCATAAATATCTCCTGCAATCAGTTTGGAAAGCGTAACTTATCAATCTTGGGTAGGTAAATTCTTTCCGCCCACGATTTATGTCAAGTAGAAATATATCTCACAATGCGCTGAAAATAGCCTAATACCATCTCAAGTCATCCCGCATCAGGCAAGGTATAAGCCGTATACTCCACCTGTCCTTTTCTTTAGACGCTTTATCATCTATTGATATCTTAGCTTACAAAAGACAGAAAACAACATATTGCAGACCCCTCACCTCTGAAACATTTGTTCGGACAAATGAAGAGAGAAATGCGAAACGACGAAACTTCGTCAAGTAAAGGAAAACCTGAAACAAAAAATGTTTGGTTGGTTTTTGCAGGAGCATTTGGTGTATGTTATCCCTGCCCCCCCCCCGTTTGTTACGCCTCCAGCAATTCCAGTCTATCGGCCACTTCTTCGAATTGGAAAATCCCCTTCATTTCAGCCTATTTAGATAAACTTTTCCTTTTTAGTTTTTCTTCATTGGACACAGGAGTGAATTTCGTCAAAATTCTTTTCCAAATAGAGTCTTTCGGCAATTTCAACCTGACAGAGCACTTTTAAACGGTCTGAAATTGTCATATATTCTCTTCCTGTTCCAAGTTAAGTCCTCTTGATCTGGAGCTATGCTCGTAGCCTAAGAAGAGATGAAACATATCATTCCAGCTACTTGTTTAGAAAATTCTGTTTTTGGATAAACGTGTAAAATTGCTATTTCCGTCCTTATATTTATTGTATCTTGTATATGTCGCTTGAATGTTGTTGGTTTTCCACAAATTCTCAACAAATGTTTGTTTTTAAAAAATTGCTCCGTTATGAGCCTTTCCAAATTTCCCAATAGGTTTGCGAAAGCATTGAGACAAATATTGACAACTTATGGAGACATTTTTTCCGGACGTTTGTTCGAGTTCAACCATAAAATTGTTAGATTATTGTCTGGTCCGTTGATGATTGTGTCTATTATTCAAGTTCAACATGTTCTAATCCTGTGTGTATTTTCCAGTTTTCAGCACTTCGAAATAAGATTTTATTTTTTGATTTTCCTTTCCAAGATGCTATGTTTTAAATATTATCGTTTAATAATTAATTTTTAAAAGTTTAATTGGCACTGAAGAAGGGAGCAACTTACTCCCGAAATATATATCTGTCAAAATTAAAAACATTTAACATCTTTACAGCTGTCAATTAAAAACAACATTAGCATTTTGGAATGGAAAATCAAAAAATAAAATCTGTTATTCTAATAATTTGTGATGCCAACTTTCGTGGATGTGTCACGTCCCATCCCACACCTTTTTGGTTTTTTTTTGACACGATTGCCACAAGGATCTATCGTGAGACTTCAATTGTTTATTTGCTGGGTGGAATCTATCGATGAAGACAGTGGCAGATTCCTGCTTACATTCCGAAATTGTAGGGCGTGATTCAAAGGTGGACGAAATTGCAGACTAGGCATCAAGTATAGTCTTGAATAACTTATATTACGTCCTCTTGCCTTCTTTATGGAGATTGCTATACATGTTTTGACAACTTTCAAAAGTTAATCGGTTTGCAAATACTTGGAAGTTTTCTTTGACTTATGCGTACTTCTTCCTTGCAAGTTAAGATGCAACCTCGCTGAATGAATCCTTGTGACTACCGAAACCTCGGATGAACAAAACATGTTTCCGAATATTTTTGGATATAAATATAAATACTAAAAATTAGGGGGGCAGACAATGGCTGCAGATTTCTGAAACATGTCAAAAACACAAGGAAAAGAAGGCTGAGCGGACCTACAAACTCAGAGGCTCAAAATTAAAATATTTCAAACTTTAATCCGGTATTCTGATGCTTGAAATTGTTTCTAAAACCTTTGAAGGATCTGATATAAATCTAATCTTAATTTAGGTTTATCTTCAGCTGTTGCTTGAAAATTTGACGGTTGCATCTTATTGAATTGATTTTTATTTCCGTCACATAATATGTAACAAAATGGCATATCGAGTCTGTTTGCTAACTCATTGTACACTATTTCTGTGAAGGTCCTTTCCAAAAATTAATTTTTTTTCTATAAGGAATTCGAGTAGTTTTTCACAAGCGTATGACTTTCTAACCCCTTTTTTTTTAGATATAATTCTGGATCTGGACCATCATACAACATCGAAGTCCTATTTCTGAGCGTCCTTTTTGAACTATTTAACCTCCGCTTTTATTGCTTAGATTTCTATAAGAGGTTTGCTTCTGTTTTCAAATCAAAAACAATTAAAAAGGAACCATGAACCCTTTTCAAATCTGTAACTAATTGCGCAATTTTTTCACACATTTACTTGTCGCACAATAACAATAAATAAATTCAAAGTTAAAACTTGACAAGGTGACACATATTATTTTTAAGAACTTGGATGATTCACATCACTGAATTAGATGATTACTGCAATATTGTTTTGATCATAAAAAGTGCGAGTGCATGTATCAAATCTTATACATCCGAATTCGATAGAAAAATTCTTATTTGCCGTACCAGACTTTTACAAGCAAAATCTTTGCTTGTTGCTCTTATCGCCGTGAAATTTTTTTTTGTTTCAAAATTTATTGTTCATATGATCGATTAATCAACATAGTGGGCATGTTGATAAGATAACGAGCGCAAACTAAGATCATACTCGTGAAATTTAAGATGGTCTAGTACATACGATGATTTTTTTAGCTGAGTAAACTGCACGGCACGTTTATGGCACTGGCAGCCTACTTTTTAATTGCAGGCAACTTAGCATTTATATTACATTAAATTGTTCCTGTGACTTTTTCGAACCACGTGTATCGCTTCGACCATTTTGGCAGCTAAAAAGTTGGAATCATTTTCAGAGGAAAAACCGCTTTTATAAGACTGGGCCGCACCAAGAAGTGTTTTAAAAGGGGGTATAATTGATCTTGTTTTCTTCATTTCAATATAGCAAGAAAACCTCTTATCATGATCCCTTAAATATTTCATTCAATTTTGTTTTTCTTAACTATATTATCAATGGCGTGGCAGTTCAAATCGAGACAAAGCCTTCAGAAACAGTTGTTTCCCCTAATCTCCCCAGCTAAAGGGATCCAATATTCCTTTGCACTGTGTGCTTTTTCACGAACCACCCTCTAAAGATCAGATACAGCTTTGTTAAGATAAAACCGTGAACCCAAGGCCGTTCGTTCACAAGCGATTATCTCACAAAAATATCATTTAAAGATAGTGAAACCTAGAATGGTAAAAGAGTAGCTAATTGACTAGAAAAAATACGGACTGAAGGTGCGAGTCCGTCGCCAATTTTTATGATTCATGGAAAGTACCAATACACTTCAGAAAGCCAGCTTTAAATTTATACTAGTTACTATTAATTATTATTTGTGCGCCGGAATAATAAAAACAAGGATATTCACTTTATTTTCAAAATATTTTCTGGTACTAAGTTACAATAAAAGTATTGAGGTATTATTATTACTTGGATATTCACAGTAGTTCAAAGCAAAAAGTTTTGAGTGTTTATATAGAATCACAAAAAATTACGAGTGACTTTATGGTATGAGTGTTGAAGTACGATGAGTGTGTGTGAGCGTCGTGACGCGTCCGCAATGCATTTAGATAACGATGATCTTGTTGGACCGTCAGCTGGTTTAGGAAGTGTGGAAGGAGACTGTAGATCTCCCCTAATGTCTCTGAAGTGTCTCTAGCCGATGCTGAGACTGAATTTTATTAATCTCGTCTCAGCAGTGTCCACCTGCACCAGCTGTGCGTGTGTTGCGCGCGGTTACCCAGATGATGCAAGACGTGGGTTTTATTTCTGATGAATGCTGGACGTAGGCTGTTGTTGCGACGTTCACTGAGTATTAATTAATTTTACAGATGCAAGTTTTGTTGAATTATCACTCTTTTTCGTCCCGAAACACTATACATTCTGCAAACAGTTTCTCGAGTGTCAAAAAACCGGCCGTACGCGTTGGCATGAGTTTACGGAATGGCGTCAGCACGCCAGAAGTTTTATTTCATGAACTGCAGGTGGCAGTGTATTCATGACAGTCCAGTAGATGCTGCCATCTGAGTGGACAGCCTAACCTAATAAATTTGAGTTTTTAACACCATCACTAGCCTAATTTTGAGAATTCTTTCCTCTTTCTCCCAGTTCTTCTATAACATAATATAAAATAAAATATCATATAAATAAATATGAACAGGAATATTCCCATCGCCCTTTAGGAGCGTAGAAAAGGCAGCTGTTGCTCTGTAGTTAGGCTATATGTTCCAAGTCTACTGCTTTATTCCGCCTCAGCTATACGAAGAGCGTATGAATTAGTCTGAAACAATCTAGAAAAAGGTTTTCAAGACTTTCTTTCTGTACACCGGAAGCACTGGAGGTGTCTTCCGTTTACATGTCCAGTCCTTCGGAGTTTCGATCCGGGAGGTTGGAGTCTGTGAGAAATGTCACTAAGCTTGCTCCTCCCTAGGAGTTGTTATGTGCCGGCTCATGCTGCTGTCACTTTCTTTCTGTACACCGGAAGCACTGGAGGTGTCTTCCGTTTACATGTCCAGTCCTTCGGAGTTTCGATCCGGGAGGTTGGAGTCTGTGAGAAATGTCACTAAGCTTGCTCCTCCCTAGGAGTTGTTATGTGCCGGCTCATGCTGCTGTTAGTAAGCTTAGTCTATCTCATCATAGAATTTTAACTTAACTCGCTCTTAACTGTTGCTAGTGGCACTTCAACTGAGTGGAACTCTTGCAAGTTCGTCCCATTGTACATCACTGTGTCCCTCGTTAGTTTCACTTGTTTCTGATAGAAAAAAAGTCCACTAACAGACGGACCATTACATAAGGGCATTTAAGGCTGACAAACTCGAGACCAAACCAAACATTTAAGATTGCACACTCCGGAAACGCGTATGTCAACCATACAAGGAAGTATATTATTAATAAATTCTTTATTGTTTTAAAAATTTACAGGACTTAACTAATAACAAGGAAGTAAACTCAAGGGAACGACGGAGTTATGTTCGGAAAAGAATATTAGCACCCTTGTCGGATAGTGAAAATATTTAAAGGCTATAAGAGGTTATTTAATGGACAAATTGTTTCTTTTTTGGAATTTCTAAAGTGTTCTAATACCTTGATGTGTTTATATGGCATTAATTCGACGAAGTTCCAATTTGAGCAAATGCGCCACTGCTAATCGTAACCGTGATACTGTCAATTGTTTGTTGAAAAATCTGCCTTTTATTTACTATAAATCCTTACATTGTAAACACGGACACGAATTATTGTCATTTTGCTATACCCAATCATTGAACAAATAAAACTCAAATTCTGAGATTCTCGTGCTGTAAGTGTTTTTGCACAGGTGTGTTAAAATTTCAAACTCAATGTCAAACACCATTTTTATTTTGCCTGTCCATCAACATATTGATTTTCGGCACAGGAGCATTTATATGCACAACATAAAAAAAGTTGGAAATATTTCTGGCTGTATGTTATCTTATAGACATCAAAACGGAGAATATATTTATGCTGTCCGGCATATAAATTGTCCTTAAGTTAATTTTGTCGGAACATGGCAAGATGGCATAATGTTCCTGAAAGTTGGAACATTTCCAAAGAGTTCTATATGTCCTTTCGAAGATAAGTATCAGATACAACTAAATGCCAGGTTTCCTTTAATAATCGAATGAAACTTCTGTTTTCATGAACGTTCGAAACAGTAATTTTGACTTGAAATGCACATAACTGAATGGTTCTTATTTTTTGTGTAATTTATTATTTGAATTTTAATATTTAAAAAAGTCCTGATTTGGAATTTCTTTAAATTTTTTAAATACTGAAAAGCCTAAATCTTATTTTGAAAACTCATTTATTTTTGTTAGTCGTTTGATAATTAAATGCGTCGTAATTTAAAGCTTGAAACCTTAAGACTGTTGTTTTTCGTTATTCAAAGGATCATTCTGTTGATGGCATGCATTGTTGTGAATGAGAGTATGAAACATAAAATTGAGACAATGTTGTTTGTATAATTGTATCTTTTGAAAAAGAAAAAATGTATTAAATTCACACTAGATAAGATGGATTTTTTTTCGAAAAACTATTCATATTATTTTCATAACTGTACGTTTTCACATTTCATTTTATGCTCCTTATACAATACAGCGTATGGATCTTGGCGAATGTCCGAAAATACATGATTTAGCATTGCGTGCCGACTACGAAAATGCCTCCAAGCACAAGGATTTTTACTATGACATTGAGGTAAGTGTATTTCATTTATTTTTAAATAAGAGTTTCAAGTTTTTTTGGTTCTGAACTCGTTGTATTCTTCTACGTTATGGTTTGTCTTAATTCAATATCTATCGCCCAAAATTTTAGAAGTAAATTTTTAAATTTAAATTTAAATTTTATGAATTTTGTCCAAAATTCTGGAAGTAAGTGTGTCCCCCTTTTGGAGAAAGCTTCCCCGTATTCGTGGATAAAATCGAACTATCTTGTGCGGAGCCCTTCTCGAGTAGTGAATTTGATAGTTGTCCAGGGACTCAAAACTAGGCAATAAAACATTGTTTTTTTTTTTGTGTCCAGGCTATTTTAAACGAGAAACTAACAATTTGCGAGACAATTTACCCCTGTCTCCAATGTTTTTATTTTATCTTTATCGTTTTTAGGAGTTTATGTTATTTATTTAGTTAACAAGTCAAAATTTTTGGTTTATTACAATTAGTTGAATCGATTTTTGGAAAACGTGGTTTCTGGGAAATGAATTTTTTTGAATGAGTTTTGTTTTATTTTAGTTTGACTATAAATAAATTAGTCATAGTATAAAATAATAATAGTCAAATAATATAGTCAAGTATAGAATAGTCATTATCTTCTTATCTAGAATCTTAGTTTAAACCGGTAACCGGCTGGTCAAAGTTTTTGCTCAATCATCTTTGTTGTAGAGGTGATTGGGTTGTAAATTGTGAATATAAGACTCGTATTTAATTTTGTGTTGCGGTTCTCCGCAATACATTTAAGGTTCCAACAATCATTGCATGAAATTATCACTCGTTTTCTGCATACAGTAATACTTTAGTTTTCCGAAATGAGGAAAAAAGGTATTTCATACATGTGCTTAGAAGTCCCGGTATTTTTAATGATAACAAGCACTTTTTGGGCAAAGTTATATTTATTCCTCAACATAGTTGCCTTCGAGGGCGATACACTTGGTATAGCCATTTTCAAAAATTTCGATTCCCTTTGATATGAAACATCCAAGACTACGAAAGACGCCTCAGTTTCCCCGATGAATTTCTCGTTTGATCTGAACCTCTTTCCCTAGAACCACCGGTCGATGTATAGGGAACAGATGGAATACGATGGATGAGCAACCAATTCGAATCATAATTGATCCAATTTGGCCATCGCTTTCAAGGACGTGTGTGACGGTGCGAAATCATGATCATACAGAACTTGGTCTTCACCATATCCGGCCGTTTTTTCTTTATTCCGTCTTTTAGTTTGTCCAATACCGCTGCATAGTACTCTTCTATGACCGCCCTTCCCTTCTAGGTAATCGATGAAGATTATGCATCTCAAAAAATGGAATGGCCGCTGTAGTCGGCTTTTGTGGCTTTCCAGCCACCGATGGAAGACTGCTTATTGGACTCAGGCGTATAATATTGGGCCCATCTTTCATCCGTCATGTCTCTTTCATCCATCATGTCATCTTTCATCCGTCATGCTGCAAAAACGCCAAACCGGCTGTTAAAGCATCAACATGTTGCTTTTAGTCGACGGTCAGCAAACGCGGCATTCGTTGCGCCGAGAGATTTTTCATCTACAAAATATCACGAAAAATGTATCCTGTCCGTTCTTTTGAGATGCCCACAACTTCACCTTACTTGCACAACTTCACTTTACAATAATTCGAGACGATTCAATGCACTCGCTTTACGATTTCCGCAAACGTAGCATCTTTTGGCCTTACAGAGCGAGCTGTGTCTTTGGTACTTTTACGAACAATTTTAAATTCGCTATACCAACGATAATCTGTTGTTCTCGAGGGGGCAATGTAGGATAACATACCTACAACCATTGCAATGATCGTTCAGAAGTTTTTCCTACCAAAAAATGATGTTTGATCAAGATTATCTAAGTAACCTTAAAAGTTTCATAAAGTGATGAACTTGCCTTCAGCTTCCCTAGAAACAATGTACATATTATATGGCACTGCAAATTTAAGCTCTTTATACAGGATACTGAGGTTATAATGATACCAGTGCGTGACTAAAATTTGGTCTTTATGAACCTGCACATTTGGTTTTCATGAACCTTCACATTAGGTATATTTTTGGGGAAAAAAGGTGACGCTCGTATTCGAGTTTTATGGAACATGAAACAGCTTTATTTCTATTTCACAGGTGTATTTGAAAGAGTTATGCAAAGTTTCACATATTTACCCGCAGAAATTGTTTTATTTTCTAGTTTGAAATGTTAGCATTATAACCAAAAAAAGAAGTTAATTATTGCTTTATTATTAAATTATTATTATTCAGCGAAAATTTCGATGTGATCAACAAAGAATGCGAAGGCGTGGTGAAAAGGATGTGGAAATATCAAATTACCTTCATGGAAATCCCCCATACATTCTTAAGGATTTGTGACCTGCCTTGAGTGTGGATACATCAACAGTGGATTAACGTTTACGAAAACCAAGAAACTAAAGCGCTAATCAACTAAACGAAAGACTAATTCGCGAAATTTTAGTTTTCCCAGTTCGTTATCACCACAAAAAGTTGATATCAAGGGTCAGATCCATTGCGTCAAAACGCAACATCCAGAACTCAAAAGTTATGATTTATATTTTGGGAGAACGATAGGGTCTAAACTACTATGATCTCTTGGAACCATCTGAAACCAACAATTATGCACGCTGCTGATGTATCGAAAACCCGCTTGGTAAAATGGATCGACGAAAAGGGCCAGTAATTTTTCGCCGCGGTATTCCTCTATTGTCTCAAAATTTCACAGAGAGAAATCCTTTCTTCTGATGTGAAATATTTTCAATTAACTCACTTTATACGTTTCCACAAAAAATTATCAAAAGTCTGTATCGAAAATGACAAGACTAAATTCCCATCTCTCAAAAATCCAAAATATATGAACTAAGAAGCGTCAAATTTTTCGCGGAATGGAGGTTATATGGAAAGATACGTTCATTCTGAATGTATTCTCTAAACTCTGAGACATTTATGAGATCTATCAACGATTTTTTTTAAACCACCAAATGAAAACGTTTCTCTTTCTCCAAAATACATACATTCTCATTCATTCTCCGAAATTGCACTTTGCGCTCTTTTCTTCATCGCTGAGAAAATTTCTTCTAGTTGAAGCGCTCTTTGCATGTGAAATCGATGTTATCAAAGACCTAGAAGCTCACTGTTTATACAGCGACAAGATGGCTGCATTGCAGTGCAAAAGAAGCATGCCTTCGCTCAATTTCCTCCACCGCATCTTGGTAATGGTTTCGCTAGAGAACTTAATTCCAGTTCCTCCAGTTAAAGTTTATGCGTTACTCTTTTATTATGCTCAACTAGGATATTTTCTGTATTTGGATACTCCCTACCCCAGCGTAACTCATTCGATTCTTCGAGGATTGTGCCCCGGTTTGTGACTTCGAATGGATACCTGCTGGAACTAAGACTCAGAATGACCCATATTTTGAAATTCAGTCATTGAATACGTTCTTGTTTTCACCATAGAAGACCGAAAACTTGCGACCATACAATTCGCCGCTGCTTCTTTTATCTCGTGAGTATTCTCGGAATTCAGATTTGACGTACCAAGATGACCGTTTAGGATGTTGAAGATGCATGCTAACTGATATTCCAATCATTTTTCAAGCTGCCTTTTCCTTAGACAAGTATTTTTAATATAATATTTTACACATTTGTCGACTGACTCTGTTGTGATCGCTGGACTTACCCTTGCCTCGAATTGAAATTCATCGAATCGTTTTACGCAGGCAAGAGTTCCCAACAACAGAACACATTTTTAAAAAATTTAAATTTAAAAAATTGTTTGAGAAGGTTTTATTTGCCCGATAAGGACCCTAATGGTTATGAAAAATTCAAATGTATCCATGCTTCAAATTTTCTTCAGGCTTCAAATAGGTTTTTATTTTCACAACGAAATTTCGTCGTTCCCCGTTATTTTCCTTGTTTCGTTAACATATGCGTTTGGGCTGTGTGTGGTTTCGTCCCGAGTTTGGGTCTCCAGTGTCCTTATTTGGTAGTAGGTCCGTCATTTTCCCAAGCAGTTAGGGGCTGTTTTTATGCGGGTGGATAAAAAGTCTGCGATTTTTTTTTCTGATTTAAAGAGTGCTTTCCCGGTGTATTTCAATGCTGTCCATGCTTTCGTCTCCCTTCTTAATTTCTGTGCACTTTGGATGTTAAGGAGTTTCTTCTAATTGACTTTCTTGTGGACATTTTTGTGGTCGTTTATGTATCCATTAGTTTCTGCTTTATTCTGTACTTTTATAATTTTGTGTTATTAGTCTAAATGAGTGTTAAAACTAGTGCAGATCAATGTAGAGCGACCTTGCCCACGAGACATCTACGAGCGTTATAAGCCACCCTCATCCGAATGACGTGTACGTATGCTTCCCTATGCCATTCGTGAGTAAGGTGTCGTATATGTTAGATGTGAATTACATACGGCACTGTGTTATTTATGGTATTTATTTCAATTCTTAGCTCCCTGAGGGTAGATGAGAAGAAAATCTGAGGAAGGGACCAACAAACATCTGAAATGTTGCCTTGTAAGAAATAAACAAAAGCGTTTTTCTTAAAAAACCAAAACTAACCATAAGATTAAGAAGTGCACTAAACATAGAAAAGTATCCACAGTTGGATTAAGGAAATTTTGTATCCTATCAATATATCGCGACCTTGATATAGACTGTATGTTGGGGCCAAAAATTAATGGGTTGTTGTTCTCTCTTGTACGCTTGTTTGAAGTCTAAATATTTTGCAAAGCATATCAAAAATTTTTGAATCTATTACAATCCTTTTTCTTGAATCCTTACCCGAAACAATCAAGTACATATGAAACTAAAATAATTGCAACTTTATTTTAGGCAATGGACCATTTACAAGCATTCATTAATGATTGCGATCGTCGAACAGAAGCCGCTAAAAAACGATTAGCTGAAACGCAAGAAGAACTATCGGCCGAAGTAGCTGAAAAGGCCAATGCTGTTCATGCGTTAGCTGAAGAAATTGCTAAAAAATTAGCAAAAGCCGAGCAGTTGGGACAAGAAGGTCAAGTTGAGGAAAGTGTTAAGCTTATGACTGAAATCGATGAGATACGCGCGAAAAAAGTCAAAGCTGAACACGAATATCGTTCGTCAATGCCAGCATCGACATATCAACAGCAAAAATTACGTGTATGTGAAGTATGTTCGGCGTATCTTGGCATTCACGACAACGACATTCGGTTGGCGGATCATTTTGGTGGTAAATTGCATCTTGGCTTCATGGCGATTCGTGAGAAATTAATTGAACTAGAGAAGACAGCCGGACCGCGTAAAGCTGAAATGAAACGGGGCGGCGGTTACCGGGAACGTGACGAGGATAAATTCAAATCACGCTATTATGTCGGCGGACGCGAATTGGATCGACGTTCACGTGTACACAGATCACGGAGTCGAGAGCGTACGTCCAAATCAAAATCGAAATCGTCAGGTACAACGAGCCGACGTCAAACTCCTCCTCCGTCACGAAGTCGAAGCCGAAGTCGTACACCAGCTAATCGGAATAGCAACAGCCGATACCAATCATCCAGGAGACGTTCACGCTCTCGAGATCGAGATCGTCGCTAAAGGCTAACCATTGAAAGTGGAATCTATCAGGCAATCAATAAACGGAACGTGAGTTAATCTATTTGGGTCAGGATAAACATTTAAATAAAAAATAATAACTGCAATAGACACCTTTTTTAAAAAATACTATTTTGATTTTAATTAGATATATTGTATAATTTGTCCTGAATTTCTTTCTATGAAAGCTCATCCATTCCGTAGATGGGGTTTTTTGATTTTAGATATTTTGAAATTATTATAATAGAAATGACCGTAGAATTAGGCTCTATTTCTCTCCATAGATTGCAAACGATTGTGTATAGATGCAAAGTATGGCAAACATTTATTTTTCATTTTCAGCCTAACCATCCAGAGATTTGCTTTTGTTTCTCGTAAGTGAATTGAATTTTTATTACTCGTTTCTATTTTCTGTAAAACATTAGTTTTGCAAATATTTATGTTAAGGAGTTTTTAAAATAAATTAAGATTAAACAAAACAATGTGATTTTTATTGATCGTCTTAAAGTATCTTTTAAATTTTCAGCCCTCAAGCATTTATGTTGAAATTGAGGCGAAATGTGGATCATTTATTCACCAAATGATTTGATTAAATTTTGTAGTTAGTCTACTGTACGTTTTAAGCGCGCTTTTGAATGATTGCTTTGATTTTGTTGATTTCAGCTTAATTTTATTCAGACTTCTATAGAAAACCTTGAATCTTTATTTCTACGTTGCGTCACTTTGACTCCAATATTCCCGCAAATAGAGTATGGAAGCGAGTGAATCTAGTCCCATCCCGGGCCCAACATTACAAAATAGATTATATTCACCTGAACATCAAAAGTTTTGCACAGGAAGTTCGTATACGGGTGAATGGGATAGTTGTGAAAGAATGCATGGCAAAGGAGTTTATCGATTTCCCGATGGAGCTGAATACCATGGACAATTCAACCAAGGAGTTTTTCACGGTGACGGTTGTATTATTTTTCCAAACAAGTACAAAGTTCGAGGCCATTGGGACAATGGAAAGATGGGGAAATATGAAACTGTGTTTCCAGATGATCTAGTATTTGTCGAGAAGAATTGGACGTATTGTACAAAAGGAGATCGACGATATGCCGCGTGTATTCGTAATGGCATACCGCCAGTAGGTGATGGATATTTAACAGAAGACAAATCACCACGATCGATACCGGCTGGGTGCTATGATACCGAAGAAGGTTTCTATAATCCGAAGACGGGATTTTTGTATTCGATTGATTATCCGAATTTAGCTCTCCGCGTTCCATCGAGCGAAGAGCATCGTTGGATTGTTCAAAATTGTCGAAAGGCAGAAGAAGAGACTGTTGGCTATACGGGTGCGGCTGATATTATACGCGATATGAGGGAACAAATGGATAAAATAAGTGAATGTTATCAGTATACAGAAGACTCGGAATGTATTTCGTATTCGGATATCATTTCAGACTGTTATGGAGACGACCAGTCGAACAAGGCAGGAAGTCGTGTTTATTCGTTTCGTGCAGATTAATGCGTGAAATTTAATTGTATTTTTGAACATTTCTTTTTCCGGAATATCATTGAAATTATATTTTTTGTTATTTATTCAAAAGTTATACGAGTTCCTGATTTGAAATTGACTTTTAGTTTATTAACTAAACCGTTCCGTACAAATTTACTGCGAAGGATAAAAAACTGGTGTTAAGATGGAAAGTAAAGAAGGTTAAAGGACAAGTAAAACCCGTATATCTTTTTGGTTTGACAATCAAGTCCGAACTGCGCTTACTATTTGCGCATTACTATTTGCACATTGCAAGCTAAGTAAGTTAACTCAAATGGGAAAGAAGAACAGGCACCGAAAAAGTACATTAAAAGGAATTAATATTAAAATATAAAATGCCTAAATATTCAAAGTAGGGATATTTATAGGTTTCTTTTAACTTATTCTTATTCTTATTATCATATTGGACATGTATAACGAGACAGTTCGATCAAATCATAACTTGTCCGGTTATAATCCCTCCTTCCCACATAACACGGCTTTTTATATGTTCCTTTGTAACTGCTTACATCTAGCGAAATTGATTGAAATGATTCATGTAATCTACCTTTCCTGACGATGGCTCGGGAAAGGCGAAACGCGTATAGGAAGCAATCAGGACATGGTCATGACCAAAGGAAAATGTGTTATAAGTCTTTATACTATAATATTAGTAAGACATGGAACAAAATTTTATAAAATTTAATTTATTAAACAGTATTTTTTTTATACATTGCAATGAGGTTAGCTAAACCGGTGGCAGATGCTAGTGTCGTAATGCAAACAGATTAACATTTCTTTAATTTATTTTTACCCCAATTAACTTCATATTTAAGTGTAGTTATTACCACTAACGTCTATTGCATGCTTTTATTTTCAACCTATTATCATAACCTCTTTCATTTTTCGTTTACAGAAATATAACCGTTTGAAATTTATCCAAGCATTATTTTTTGCTGATTTTAACAAATCGAACAATATAATTTTAACCAGCCAATTTGAAGCGCGCTAACACAAACATACTAAATAAGTTTATTCGAAGACGAATACTTTGGATAACAAAATCTAACACAAGTTTCCGGTGTTGAAAATCCTTTCCTAAACTTAGAAATACTTTGAAACCTAATGTTGGAAATATTGAGCCGAGAATCCGGTGAGTTGACATCCTTTTTATCCTTTATAATCCGTATTGTTTACGTTAAGGGGTAACAATAGTGTGAAGTGGGGAAAAATTGATGATTTTTTTGGCCTTTGAATAAAATCGATCGACACCAATCGATTTTAAATGTGGGAAAATTTAAAAAATGGAACAAGATTCCTTTGTCGTTGATAGCATAGCTCGTACAGCAGACGTCCGAAATTGTAGTTTCAAAAAAAAAATTATTAAATTAAATAAATCTTGAGGTCTTTCATTATAAGTGGAAGACCGTTAGCTATATCATAGAAAGATAAGACAAAAAACAAATCGTTCTATGTGAGTAAGCCCAGACTACAAACACAGTCTGTGACAAAAAATTCTTAAAAGCCCGAAACGTTATGGGAAAAGGATCAGCCAGGATTCTATGCAGGTCTACATCAAAGACCGCTCATGGATATAATACGCTTGCGTAAGGCCAACGGCAAGAGGTAAATCAATGTCGCTAGGGCGATAACGAGCACGAATCCTTTTTATATATAATTCGAAAAAGTCAACTGTCTAAAATTAAATTGGGACAACAAGCGAATAAGAACAGCAGATCCGAAAGCTCAGAAGCTATGCAGCTTCCAAAACAAGTACTGATAATTATATTGTCTGTAGGTATCAGCTTGTACAGGCAAATCGGGTCAATTGAATTGCACAATTAACGACGATTAATATTGAAATCTAATTTTTTCGGGAGGGTTAAGGTTTCAAATCTAAGTTTCAAAAAGATCATGCTGTTGCAACACCGTAGAAAATTTGGAATTTGGAGAAAGGTGACCATTAAGATTACGATTAAAAAATTCGCAGTAATTTAGTAGAAAACAGTTTGCTATTCAAAAAAGAAATCTCCAAATCGCTGTCACATTTCTTGAACAATATTCGATTTGACCCATGTCGACATGATTAAAACAATTTTATTTACCGTGTCAACGATTCAAAATTCTGAAAGTAGTAAATCGACAAATACAATCAAAATAAAGATATCGGATTCGCTTTTATATTTTTTTGTTTGTTTATTATCCTTGTGTCGCGCAACGAATGTTCCTAGTCTTTTGCTGCCATTCGGTTTTCGTCGATTTGCAATCGCCAACATTTTTGTCTTTCTGAGAGAGTGATGATCGATAAAAATCATCATGGTTGTTGCCGTTTCGATGATTAAAAAAACTGCTGAAACTGCTTTTCGAGGACAGTTTCCTAAATACTCAATACAAATTCTCGATGCTTTTTTGTTTCGGGGTCCGTATAAAAAGGCTTGATTGCCACTACAACCTGCTCGGGCAGTGATGCTTCATGTCGATAACATTTAATGCGCAAGATTAAAAGAGTTCTAATTCTTCACAGTGTGGCGCATATTTCGAATACATTCGAGTCAAATAAGTAATGTAATAAGGGTAACATTGATGAGCTTTTAGCTAGCTATGGATTAAAGCAATAAAAATAAAATAATTTTTTTTCACACTGTTGTTACCCCTCAACTAACACTCTTAGATCAATTTCAGAAGTTTTTGGTAGATCAATTTTTCCATTTTCACTTACAACTTATGAGTGATTTATACCCTTGCTAAGCTAACTCAGCGAAGACTCATGGGTGCGGAAGTTCTGATCAACTGTTTTCGAGTAACTCGATAGTGAATTTAATATTTATAAAGAATTGTGGAAAGAGCTCAAGCTGGTTTCGAACACGTGTCCCTGCCGCTTCTCATCAGGTGCCAACTCACAGGCTGGGACGCGTCGATTGGCACTACCAGCTTAGGTGGATGTCGACTGGTTATTTACAAGTTATGAATATTGCTCTACAGCTTTGAACTTTTTTCCTATATTCCAAATTGCCTTTGGTCTGGCTTTATCAATTTCAGAAGTTTTTGGTAGATCAATTTTTCGAAACCAGCTCGAGCTCTTTCCACAATTCTTTATAAATATTAAATTCACTATCGAGGTACTCGAAAACATTTGATCAGAACTTCCGCACCCATGAGTCTTCGCTGAGTTAGCTTAGCAAGGGTATAAATCACTCATAAGTTGTAAGTGAAAATGGAAAAATTGATCTACCAAAAACTTCTGAAATTGATAAAGCCAGACCAAAGGCAATTTGGAATATAGGAAAAAAGTTCAAAGCTGTAGAGCAATATTCATAACTTGTAAATAACCAGTCGACATCCACCTAAGCTGGTAGTGCCAATCGACGCGTCCCAGCCTGTGAGTTGGCACCTGATGAGAAGCGGCAGGGACACGTGTTCGAAACCAGCTTGAGCTCTTTCCACAATTCTTTATAAATATTAAACTCTTAGATCGTTTTATATATTTTAAAATAAACACTAACATACTTTTTGCAAATTTGGACTTTGGTTGAACAAATTTTTGGTATCATAAACACTAACATCGTTGGCATGAGTTTAAGCAGAAAAGGAAGGTTGGGATTTATTTCGATTTATTGATTATAGATACCAAATATATGTAGTTTGAATAAACACAAAAATTCGTTGATTTCACCAAACGAAAGCAAAATAAAATTTCGTTTATGTTAATGGAACAACCTTTGAAAATCTGATCGCTTTCGGGGATGTTACATAATTTCTCTTGTTTATGGACGCCAACCTTGCAATTACTAACAAACTTCATATCCCTTAACCCCAGTCTCTATATTTAAAAAAAATAAGCATTTCAGTGGAATTACATGAAAGTTGTTTTTTACGACATGGATAAGTCTCAGTCTGCTACAATTATCTCAGTTCCTCTCATAAATTCTTGCTTAAAACGTGAAGTGAGGCTTCAAAGGCATTCGTTTGGCAATAACAGTACTTCACATGTGTAACAAAACTCAAGTCGACATTTTCAATTTATTGAAATCGCTCGTTATAACATTAAAAGAATTCACCGTGGCATCATCGGTTACAGTAAAAGCTCTTTATTCGCGGGGTATATGTTCCATAAATATGCCGCGAATACAGAAACCGCGAATACGGAATGGTAATTTATATGAGATTATAGGGGATACGTTCCTAGGTGACAAAATAAAAATAAAATATATATAAAAAATGAATTTAAAGTTTTTGAACATTTTAATTAATTATCTTAAGGCTTAGGCAATGGTTTGAAGAATTTTGTAATTTTTTCTTGCTTGGCTGTTTTCAAAAGCTCCTTCAATTCAGACTGATACACAGCAGTCGCATTAGCAATTTGCCGCTTAAAAATAAGACTTCGTTCCATAGACGGATCAATGTCCATAAAGAAATCGCAAAGCTCATTTGCCATTCTTAAACCTGCACTAAGATTTTTCAAATTAAATGTCACTTTTCCCGTGCTTGTTGAAGCTTCTTCTTCAATGGGCTGTGAATTTAACATTTCCTCCAAGTCGGTTTCAGTCAAATCTTCATCTTGCGATTCAAGCAATTCCTGAATGTCACTTGATTCTATCTGTTCGAACCCATCTCGTCCTATTCCATTCGCGATTTCGGCTATGTTTGCTGTCAAAATTTGAGCTTGCATAGATTCTTCGACATTTTCCGCAGTCAGAGCAGGCCACAGTTTTTTCCAGCATGACTTCAATGTGTGTGGCTTCAGTTCTTCCAACGATTCTTTTATGTTTGCGATGCATTTTGCTATGTCAAATTTCTTCCAGCATTCCATAACATTCGTATCAGGATTACATTCCATATTATCCAATATTATTCTGAAGGTTCGTCTAATGTAATAGAGCTTAAAGGCCTGGATTATTCCTTGGTCCATAGGTTGAAGCAAAGCCGTCGTGTTCGGAGGTAAAAATGTCACTTTTATATTTGGATGCATAGTTTCAAGTTCGCGAGGATGACCTGGTGCATTGTCCAAAACTAGGAGCGCTTTAAAGTCTAAATTCTGTTTTTTTAAATAAGTTTCGACTTCAGAAACAAAACAATTTCGGAACCAGTCACAAAAAATTGCGCTTGTAACCCACGCTTTCTTATTAGCACGCCAAAACACTGGCAGGTTGTCCTTGTTTTGATTTTTTAAAGCCCGAGGATTAAGCGATCTGTAAAGCATCAGTGGCTTAATGACACAATCTCCAGATGCATTAGAACATAGCAGCAGTGTAATTCTATCCTTTGCTGCCTTAAATCCAGGAGCAGACTTTTCGCTTTTAGAAATGAATGTTTTGTTTGGCATTCTCTTCCAAAACAGTGCAGTTTCGTCTGCATTAAATACTTGCTCAGGTTTGTTTCCTCCATCAGCTACTAGGTTTGCAAATTCTTCTGGATATCGTCCGGCTGCAGCAGTGTCTGCAGATGCTGCTTCTCCACTGATTTTGATGTTATGCAATGATTGTCTCACCTTAAATTTATTGAACCAACCTTCCGATGCTTGAAATCCTCCATCTGTACATTCACCACTAAAACTACCATCAGGTTCTTTAAAATGAACGTAGAGACGCTTTGCCTTCTCCCGGATCATTGGGCCACTTAGGGGCACCCTTTTTTGGTTGCGGTCTTCGATCCATAATGACAACGCCACTTCCATTTTTTCTATTGCTGGATCACGAACAATTTTCGCTGACAGTGAAGTTGAAGCTACAGACGACCTTATTTTATCTTCGGTTTTTTTTTATCGATCGTACAGTTGATTCGTTGACATTGAATGAGCGTGATATGGATGCAAATGACTCTCCAAGGCGTAAACGATCAAGCATTTCTATTTTCACTTTAAGCGGTAACACGGATTTTTTTCGTGTCGAAACTCGTTTCTCATTTTTTCTAGTCGACATTATAAACTAGGAAGATTGCAGTAGAGACGTGTTACTCGATCACAATTTTTGTAACGAATGCGAAAAACGAAACAATAAAACACGCAAAGCGGCATTTACTATAAACGGAACAACAACATTTGAAAATATACTTTATTCATTGAGTTATAAGGTTGTTTTCAGTCTGTTTGTTTACAATCTCACACCGATCGCGGCGAAGGCGGCTTGTGTCAAAGTCCTCGGCGGTATCATGTACTTTAGGCAAACTTGTGTTACATGAGCAAAAGCCTGGCTCTGAATGTAATGATAATGTTATAAACAATATAAAACAAGACATGTGTCTTCTTGCTGGCGCGGTTCGGCATGCCTAGGTAGCATTGAATGTTTATGCAGATGGTCGGCAAATGGATCAATCACAGTGGTATGCAAATGGTGTGAATGCGTTCTAATTGCATGGTTGTTGTAAAAGATTAGATGACTGTCAAATATGCTCGCTTATGGGATAAGTAGAAATGTATATTGTTTACCTTTTCCAGTAATGTTGCTTTTATATCCTGAACTAATAAACCATCGCATGAAATAGTGCATCTGTGTAAATAAAAGTAGAATGCTTAGGCATGCAAGGATATATGAAAATGTAAGATTGATGGCAGGCTAGTCTTGACCGAACGGCAGGCGCGTCAGCAAGTTGGCTGGATCGTGTCGTGTCTATAAAACAAAATCTTTTGTACTATAACACTTGTAATAAGATCTATTTTACTTTTTTATTAGTCCATTTGACAAGGATATTGGATTGGATACCTATTGGAATAATTTTATTATTATGTATGTACTTATTAGATCCGCGAATAAAAAATTTTTTAGTCGCGAATATAGACATTGGGTCGCATTTTTTTAATCCGCGAATAGTGAAAACGCGAATAAAGGAAGCGCGAATAAGGAGCTTTTACTGTACTAACAACAAAAATTGCCGCGTCTGTGAACCATGGACGCCAGGTGTAATCCAGCCTATTTTCAAGTGGATTTAGAATAATGTTTTCCGAAAAAAATAACATGGTCGACAAGGAAAATAAGGTTATATTTAGGAATATGCCAAGAATTGTCCAAGAAACCCTGTTGCTTGGTGGCTAACGAAGTAGTGGATATCGTTTGACGACAGCCTTACGTTGCAGTTACATAACAAGAATCTGTTGCCAGAGCCCGCACACAAAATAATAGAAGTGGCAGTAGTACCTATTGATACTTCCTCTTTATGGGTGAAAAATATCTCAACGTTGAAGCAAAAATAAACTATTGGGAATGGGAATAAGTTTACACCGTTTTTTCGACAAAGTCTTTAGTTTATTTCAACATTAAAGAATTCAGTCACTTCATTCAAAGTATGCACCATTTGAAGCTATGACCTTCTTCCATCTTTCTGGTATTCCATCTTATTGGTATATATGGATTTCTCAGCGGAAAAAATCTCCATCCTTGGATTCGATCCAGTCTCGATCGATGCCTTCATAAGAAATAAATCGTTCTCAAGTCAGGGCCGATTGCGCGGAACGGAACAAATGGAAATCCGAAGGAGCAATGTCTGGGGAATACGGCGTGTGCGGCAAGATTTTCCAATTCACACCTTCCAAATATTTTTTGACCGGCTTGGCTACGTGTGGTCTTGCATTGCCATGCAGCAAAATCAGCTTGTCATGTCTTTCATTCCATTCTGGCCGTTTGTCCTTCAGAGCTCGATTCAGACAGATGAGTTGCCGCCGATACATATGCCCAGTGATTGTTGCAGATGGTTTCAGGAGTTCGTAATAGATGACGCCTCTGTGGTCCCACCAAATGCACAACATGGCTTTGAAAGCGTGACTACTCCGTTTTGGCGTCAATGGATCTGGTTCACCTGGCATACCCAATGCTTTGGTCGCTTAGGGTTGTAGTAAATCTATTTCTCATCCCTTGTCACAATTCGAGGTATGAAACCCTTTCTTTTTTGGCGTTGAAGAAGCATCTTGCACGTCACCAAACGCCGTTCGATGTCCCTCTCTCTCAGTTGGTGCGGTACCCAAGTCCCAGCTTTTTGGATAATTCCCATGACACGCATGCGCTTACTGACGGTAGATCTGTCAACATTTAACTCTAGCGACAATTCTAGGCTTCGACTTCATCCAGCAAATCTTCTACCAGCAATTCCCGTAGTTGTGAATCTTTTTCGGTGCCCCTTCACGATCTTTATCAGTGACGTCAAAATCACCATTGTTAAAACGCCGAAACCACTCTCTGTAAGTCGTTTCGGATGGAGCATGTTCACCGTAAACATCGAGCATTACACGATAAGTTTCCGCAGCAGATTTCTATAGAATGAAATAATGAACTAAGACTTCCAGCAAATGGCGTCTTTCGGTATGAAAGTCAACATTTTCAACACGAGAAAAAAATGGTGTTTACGCTTTGAAGTATCTGTAAGCACATCTGTCTACCAACGGCAGAAACTTTTGCCCATACCCGATATAAAACTAAAAGCGTCTATGCATATAGTTCTCAAGAAACTTATGTAAACGTTGCCAAAGTATAAAGAGGTCTTCAAGTGGCGTCGCTCATGATTTGGAGGCCACTAAGCTTCATTTTTGTCAACAAGGTGTTAACACAAATACATTTGATTATCAGACGAATATTCCGGGGCCACTTATCAAAATATTGGCACAAACGATAATTTCACAATAAGCATTGAACTCATCACAAAGTGTGGCCGCAATGTTGGCTTCAGGACGATTTAACAGATTGTTAGAGCAAGAAAGCTTGTTCGAATTCTCATTGCAACATTGAGTTTTTGAAGTATGAGTAATGTAAGCCATGTGTCGTCTTGCTGGCGCAGTTCGGCATGCCTAAGTAGCGTTGAATGTTTACGCAGACGATCGGGACCTGGATCTGTGTTCTATTTGAATAATTTATCGTGTTGTTATGAAAGATTAGATGGCTCTCTAATGTACTCATTGATGCGATAAGTAGCAATATATATTGTTTACCCTTCCCAATATTGTTGCTTTTTGCATCCTGAACTTAGAAACCGGCGCATGAAAGATCGAATTAGGACGCATATGCATGCAAGGATACATGGAAATGTACGAATCAATGGCAGGCTAATCCTGATCGACAATAATATGCGCAGAGCTCTCCCGATATGGTAGCAGTTTAGTTTTTCTCGCACGAAGCTTTGCCTTTCATAAATTTTTACTAGATCGAATACATGGCAAGGAAACTAAGCATAGTAAGCAAAGTAACTTGGAAGGTATTTATTTATGGTGTGTCTGCCTCAAAGTACCCTCCTCACTACAATGTAAAGGCGAAGGCTATGACCCTCAACGCTAAAGCGAATGCCGAAAAGATATTGTAGGATATCGAAGATTTGTTACCACTCCTTCGAAGCTATCAGCGTCCACTCTGCCAATATTCTACCCGGGAACGGGAGACTGAGTGTCGAAAATCATCTTAGAAGTTTCCACTTTTTAACTCTTAGTACCAGGAGCTCCAAAACGAATTTTAATTGAAACATAATCGGCCTAAAGCCCTGTGTTTAATAGAACGAGCCCAGTTGCAGTGGCACCGACTCCTTTCTGTTGAAATTGTTGCCACTGACGGTTACACGATTTTCTATACTCCAGATAGTGTCCTCCAAAGAAGTTTAAAAAAGATGACAACGGTTCGTTTAACGTTAGGATTACATTACATAATGTCGTACCTAAACAATGAACTCGATCGTCATCACCTTCACGCCCTAAACTAGCGTTTGCAGATGAGCATCCTTTCCGGCCTAGAAGGTGACTGCACCAGATTGATTGTTATACGGTTTATTGGCCAAATCCTGTTGGGGTTTTGCTCAGTGCGTTGTCGAATGTCAGGTTGTTTATTCTTCGCAAGGCGTTTGACTAGATCTTTGATGTTTTTGCTTCCATAATGATTAATTAAAAGGATATGTATTATTGCAGAAGGTTTGGATTTTAATTAAGATCTCTTCGCAAACCTGACATTTCTCTGTACCCAGGACCAACTTAGATCAGCTTCCTAGCACAGGATGCAGTGCGCTTTTTCTGTGCACTTCTTCTTTGCACGGTCCATATGGCTGCATATTACACAGACAGCTTCTATTGGTAGACACACAGCCTTGTGTAGTATGCCCTTGCCCGATACACATGAAACCTCGAAGAAGAATTGCTAATGCCATATCATATATCTATTCTGATTTGAAAGTGGCACAACACTTAAGGAAGAGCAGTTCGGCTTCTCTTCTATTGATGCTAATAATCCACATGCACATACATGCCTATTATTTGTTTTGGGTAACCTAGTTACGACACACTTAAACCCGGAAAATTGCGTTTTCAGATGATTTTCTTGGACGCTTCCGCTTAAAATACTTGGCTTCCGATGCTCCTGTATCTGATATACTGCATCGTTGATACGGTTGATGATCCCGTAGGGCCCCTCCCGATTCGGCGGCAGCTTTGAAGATTTGCTTTTCGAAATCGAGGGTTAGGCAGCCACACCACATCGTTGGGCTGTGTTTGCCATTAATTCATATCTTTTTCTTATGCGGGCAGTAGGCGATTCGATTTGCTTAGGCACCAATCAGTGTATTTGATTCAATCGTTGCCTTAATTCACTTGTATACTCCGAAATGGTTTAAGGCTGCTTAGGGGGTGTCCCGAACTTTACATCAGCTGGTGAACGAACTGTTTTTGTTTTCCAAAGATGATACTAGACCCATGCAGTTGCCTCGTGGTTAGGAATCGGGAAATCGGGAAAGGGTCACGCGATATCCGCGGGTATTCTCTCGAATGGAACCCATACGTTTAAGGGGTCTGCGTCAGTCCTCTCGTTCTTCGATTGTGACCTTTAACGAAAGCACATATTGCGCTTTTTCGACACCAGGCCTATACGTCGTCGCAAGCGTGTAACCAATAGAATCTTTCTCGCATCTTCATCAGGGTCTTGTTCACACCAAGCTGACCTCCCGATGTTCTTCGAAATCCGTACGTACATAGGAAGTTTCCTGGTATGAATGCTACCAGGCTTGTGTTTTCCGCAAGATGATTGTTTTTACTCAGGTCAGTTGTACTAGTACTTTCAAATATAATTTTGAGCCTGTTGTATCCACACTGCTTAACGTCAATAATTCCATTTAAACCTATTTTTTATGAAACGCTAATGAGCAATTAGAATCGCATGGGGGTTGTTCTTATTTTTTCGTTTTGAAAGAACTAGGACCACTGTCTTTCACGCGAAAGCATATTTATTTTCATTCTCATCATTTACTTGTATTGTTTTTTGTAACTGTACTTTGTAATGTCGTCTTTTCTTTTATTATATCGTCCGAATTGCGCAACTTACTATAATTTGCGTTTTATTTGGTTGTTCTTGTGTTGAGTTCGTTAGTTTCCTTTCTTTTGTAGCATTTTATTTGTCTCTAATTATTGCGTACCACCAGGATCCGGCAGCCCTTTCTCCTATTCTGCAGTCATTCCAGAATTAATATCGCACACCGTTAAGATAAGATTTTATTAAATGCACTTTTATTTACCGACTGACAAACAATCCTTGCCGAAAAGGTTTGTATCAAATTTGACTTTTGGTTTTTTTGTGTCACATTTTACTGTCGTTTGATCTCGGTACTTGCGGACGTTTTTCTACCATAGTGTCTCCATTTTGGCAATGTCGTTTCTGTCTCCGTACGCAATGCCTTTTTTCCTCCTGAGGGCTTTTTTCAACGTAGCATGATCAGTTGATGATTTGTTCTCGTCTTTTGACCGTTTATCCCTTTCCCGTTTTGTTGGGCTGTACGACACCATTTTGCTATTCCAACCTAGGCATTGGGAACGCTACAGCGCTGTATTTCGGCCTTTTGTTCGTTCTTTGTCAACAGCAAGAGGATACGAGAATCATTCAACAAGTACTTAGCCTCACCGCCCGTTGGCGCTGCTATTACAAAAGACCACCGTGCAGTACATTTTTTAGTACCCTACTGTCAAAGTTTCAGTCAATTCTCTTCATTAGTTTTGTTTTGATAGCCTTTCGAAGCGAGCGTGTCGGTCGGTTTTACAAAAAGGGGAAAAAAAGAATATCGTTCGGTGGTTAGATTCTTGTTTTGGAAGGGAAAACGCGCAGCGAAATCAAAGATCGCTTGGATGCTGTGTACGGTGACACTTCTGCTTCGATGGCGACAGTCAAGAATTGGTTCAACGAGTTTGTTCGTGGCCGCGTATCGGTTTTTGATGAGCCATGCCCAGGTGCCCCGAAAACGGCTGCCACGAAGGAAAACGTTAAAACGATCACGTGTTGGCAGACCGTCGATTGAAGGTTCGCGAGATAGCTAAGACTGTAGGCATCGCATAAGGAACGGTGCATCATATTTTACACGAAGAACTGGGCATGAGAAAGCAGTTGGCGCGATGGGTGCCGCGTTTGCTCACACCGGAAAACAAGCACAACAGTGAGACCACATCAGCGACGTGTTTCAGCGCAATCCAACGGAGTTCTTGCGTCGTTTCGTGACCGTCGACAAAACGTGGATTCACTGGTACACACCAGAGACACAGGAACAGTCAAAATAGTGGACTTCGACCGGCGAACGTGCTCCGAAGAAGGCAAAGACTGTTCGATTAGCCGGAAAGGTGATGGCCACCGTTTTCTGGGATTCACAAGGTGTGAGCTACATTGATTACTTCGAGAAAGGTAGCACAATCACGGGGCGCTACTATGCTGACATATTGGGTCGATTCGACGTCGAATTGAAGAAAAAGTGGCCCCGTTTGGCGAAGAAAAAAGTGCTGTGCCACAACGACAACGCGCCGGCTCACACCTCTGCCGTAGCTATGGCGAAATTGGTCGAATCGCGCTACAAATTGCTGCCCCATCCACCGTACTCTCCAGATTTGGCCCCCAGTGACTTTTTGTTTCTAAACCTGAAAAAGTCGCTCGCCGGGAATAGATTTGGGTCGAATGAGGAGGTCATCGCCGTCACGGAGGCCTATGTTGTTGTAAAAATATGTTTTTCACGAGAAAACATATTTTTTGGACGGGTTGGAAAAGTTGGAGCATCGCTGGGCCAAATGTATTGAGCTTGAAGGAGATTATGTGGAAAAATAAATTACCACTTTTCCAAAATTTTCGTTTTTCTTTTGTAGGCTAAGTACTTGTTGAATGCCCTTCGTATCTAGGGCTCCGTTCTTAACCTCTTCGCCACAGTTCATTTGTATATCATAGGTTGCAATGGTGTGTCTTACGATCTTCTAGCCTTCTACTTCTGAATGATCCAGGATTATTAAAATGCTTCGCGCTCGTCCAGGAGGAAGTATTTCTTTCTATAGGGTTTGTGCATCACTCAGTTTTCTGGTGATATGCAAAGCAATTATGGGTTTATCGACCCTTTTGCTCTCTTCTGCCGATTGTTTGTCTGTCACGGACTGCAATGGTCTCAGATGTACTTTTGCAGGTCACTTCGGCATGCGGGAAATACTTCCGGTTGCTCTACATTTTCTGTTTTCCTCCTTTCATCCTCTATCGACAACAGAATGCTAACGGAAGAAGTGAAGTGCTAACAGAATTGTTATTCCTTTGAAACAGCTTGCACGCGTTGGGCTATTTCGTAGTCATTTTCTTCTAAAACACATTCTAACGTTCGAGTCAAGTCCTGTTATTGACGATGGAGTTTTGTAAACAACTCAAATAAATACAACTTCACATTTGCCATGTGTTTCGGTATATAATAATACGTTAAAATTAGATGCAAACAAAGATAAACTTAATCATGGGAGTGAAAGATCTTGAAAACAAGGCCGGATATCTTCGGGGATCTTTAAAAATGCTTTTATGAACACCACTTAATCTTTTATTCAAATTATCTTTGTTTTTCTTCTCTCCAAACCGAAACACCCATAACGTTTGTTATTAAAATTCTATAATAGAATTAAAATGGAAAATATTTCTTACGGACTATATAAGGACAATGATTGTTCAAATGTATAAAGAGTATAAAGATCGCATCATATTGAGAATACCACAAATAACAGCACTTCTATGAATACATTTTGAAAATTTAGTTTTCCGACGACTTCACAAGTCGTTGACAATGAGATTTCTCGCACATTTATCATCGTCTATGAACGAATTAATATCTCGTTTGTGTATTAAATAGTTCATTACAACTTTTAGATGCATAACATTGAGTTCATGTATATTTATTTGTTTTTTATCATTTGTATAAATTGAGGAAACTTCGATGAGAGTCGATTTCTATGGCATTGTAATATATAGCGAAATATGTTGAAGACTAGACACCAGCCAGGTGGCGACGATTATTCTAATTGATAGTGAATCACATTGTGTGCAAGTTTACTTCGAATTGTTAATGATAAATGCACTCTAAGGATGTGCATGATAGACGCGTGGCTGCCTATTTAACTGAGTAACGGCCAACGCTCTGCCGACTTCGTATTTCGAGTTGCGGATATCGCTCGTTGCTCTAAAGAATATCCTAAAACCCTTACAACGATTTTTAAAGATAAATTTCGTAAGTAAACCAATTCGATCACGACGCCATGGAAATCCTAATCCCATTAAAGTGTCTTATTTTTAAAATCTTAATAGCAAATTCAATCCTTACATTCAAAAAGACATCACATTAGGGTTGGACAATAGAAAACAGTGTAGAAAAGTAGATTTGATGAAAAAAATGCCAATAGGGAGACAGAAGGATAACTACACATAATTCGAAAACGTCACCAGATTAATCTTCATTAGATGCGATTGGTTGACTTCGTGACTGACTTCAATGTTGTCCATTGCGACTTTTCGTGCTAACCTGATCACAGAAAATCACAATGAGATTCGTTTTCAGGCAAATCTCATGGAATATTCGGTCCGATTCGATCGATTCTAGCTTGTTGTTCAGCTGCCTTCTCTTCCGCCAGATCGTCTTCGGTGAGTTCGTAATAGTCTTTGAACACACCCGTAATCTCCTGAATCATATCACTTGCTGTCAATCCACGACCAAACTTTTGAAATGCTCTTGAGTTGCATTCCTTGACAAGATAGCTGGCAGCATATGAAGCAACAAGTCCCGGATTCTTTTCCTCCTTCGTTTCGAGGCCCCAGTAAAAGAATGTGGCCAAAGCGCCGCATAAAACATCACCCTGACCGCCGCACCGTCTCCCCGAGCCGCCACGCGGACATTCATACTTTTCAGTCGTTCGCACGTTATGGATCTTATCGTTGCGCCCCTTCTCTAGTATGAAAGGGCCGTTGCCGAAGATCTTAAGGCGTCGTGGTATATTTTCGCGTTGCGTTCCGAACAGCCGGGCAAATTCCATGGCATTCGGTGTGAGGATGACTTTGTCGTAGTTCTTAATTAGTTCCGTATTTTGAGCGACGATTGAGAGCGCGTCGGCATCAAGGATCATTGGTTTGTTGTTGCGCCGCGCATAGGTCATCATTTGAATCACGGTGCGTTCGATATGCACATCTCGTCCCAAACCAGGACCGAATACCTAAAATATGAAATTGCCAGAATACAGTCAACACTGATAACAATTTATGCTACTCACGAGACAATGCAATCGATCCAGCCATGGCTCAATCTTATCTATCGCTTTCGGGTCGTCCAGCAGCGGATGTACTATCAATTCTGGACTGTACGATTTGATTATAGGCGCAGCAGGCGACATGCAGAAAACATGCACCAAATCGGCGCCAACACGCAAAGCACTAATAGCAGCAAAATAGGGCGCACCTGTGTACTCCAATGAGCCACCAACCACTCCAATTCGACCACTCTGACCTTTGTGACGCTCGTCGGCGAAACGGGGGATGGTTTTCTTGACGCGCGTCAACATTTTAGCGATTTCCATTTGATTTGCTTTGTCGATCATTTCCTGCAGGGCCATCTTACGACCACTTGTTGAGAATGTTCGACAATTTGGTGCGAAATTCGCCTGCCGAATCAGATTCTTCCCACTTGAACGCAACAACAATGACGGTAACAGCGATATCAGTAGATTTGACATTTCTACAGGTCACCGGTATAGTCCGTTTCAACGCTGACGTCTTGGCGAATGTCAGCTGGTGATGCAGTGTAAACGTTCAATGCCATTTATACGGAGAGAAACGACCGGATGTGCAAGGTGCAATTTTGATCGTTTCGAAAGTTTTCAAGAGTGGGGGTTGGGCAATAAGGAGAATAGCGCCAAAATCGTCGAAATAACGTTGTCGGCTTCTAGATCATTGCGTTTGAGTTGTTCTTGCGTGTAGTGCGCGTGAAAATTGCAAGTTTAAAGTGAATTTCGTGGAATAACAAATGGCTGCTTGATTTGGTAAGTCATTTCTTGGAATTATCCATATTCTGATACACTATTTTCGGGGAAACGTATGAAGCTGGAATCAGAACTAATCTGTCAAATTAACAAATTCGCTCTCTAGATACGAGTTGGATCCATTAAAACCGAATGGCAATGAGCAATTTTGGTCTGCTAATAACTATTTTGCTTGCCTGCCGTGTAGTTTTTCCAATCCTCTGCTCTAGGAAACAAATCAAACTTTATAATCTTATCAAAATTAAACAAGCATTGATAGGCACAATTGTCAGTAGCAGTAGCTACTTTGGAGTTTGGTAGTTTACAACGAGTTTGGTAGCCTGAAATTTATGGTCGAGGATTTTGCGTTTTCTGATAAACCATTTCCATCCGTTCCTGGTGTCGATATTTCATTTCCAATTGCTCAATTTGAACCATATTATTTTTCCAAGCTAGGATCGACTTACAACCAACCAAAAAAAAGTTTTGAGGTGCTAATTTCATGGAAATTACTACTTATTTCAATCTGTTTCCAAAAATGTTTGTTAAATGTTTGTAGCAACGAAATACAGTCTGCGAGAAAATTTATAAGACTTAGGATATTGGAACTGGGAAAATTTGCGCCTAAAATAATGATTTTTTAATTTATAAACTATTTTATTTATATTTCTCTGTGTTTTTTAGTTTGACAAGTTGGTTTGGAAATCTAAGTTTACTTCATTGCAACCTTAATTCTATAAAATTTAGCATAGCTTGTGTGTGTTTTTCTTCATTGAGTGTTGTTAAATTTAAGTTTTGAAGGAAAAAACAATAAATTAAAAAACCTAACCTTATATTGAAACGCATAAGCTTAAGATTAAATAAGCTAAAGGTGTTGAAGGGTTACGGTCTATGTACCGATATTTAGCGTTCGGGGGTATGATCAGTGGTGCTCGTAAAAGTGCATTCCGTATGGCCGTTTGGTATTTGTTCGTGGGGTCTCTGGTTGCCCTGGTGTATCCGTTTGTGTTGATGAATTCCTTTGTTTTTTCAATGTAGTCAGCTGTCTTCATTATCACTGTTGTGTGCCCCTTGTCGGCCTTTGTTACGGTCAATTGGTTGCTGATTAGCTTCTCCTTTATGTCCCTAAGAGTGTTTTGGTCTTTTTTCTGGTACGTCCTGTTTGTGTTTGTCCTTATCTTTTGTAGGATGTCCAATGCTCTGTGTCTCGCGTGTGCCTGTTGTTCTTGGGGTAGCTTGTTGATGGCTGTTTCCGTGTCTACAGTTAATTGTATGCACGGAATGCACTTTTACGAGCACCACTGATCATACCCCCGAACGCTAAATATCGGTACATAGACCCTAACCCTTCAACACCACTCCTCAAAGCACAACCTAAACTTCACAAGCCCAACATCCCCATCAGACCCATCGTCAACTACCGTCCAGCCCCCGCCTACAAACTGTCAAAACATCTAGCATCTGTACTGGTAGACGCCCTCAATCTTGAAGACGTATACACCATCAAGAACAGTCAGGAACTAGCCACCTCGACCAAATCTTTAACACTGAAAAACAATTATCGGCTTCTTTCGTTGGACATCACCAACCTCTACACCTCCATACCCGTCGATGAAACGCTGGATCTCGCAAGAGGAAGAATACAACTGAACAACAGCCGACGGTTCACTGAAGAACTGGTGAACCTCGTCAGGATCACACTCCAGCAGAACTACTTTGAGTTCGACAACAGCATCTACATTGCAGAAGACGGACTGGGCATGGGACACCCAATATCATCTATAATGTCCGAAGTTTTCCTTCAAAGCATAGAGGAAGTACACATACCAAAAATAGTAGAAAAATATAAGATCGTATACTACAAACGGTATGTGGACGACTGCTTTATCATCATCGACTCGAACGCGGAAGACGAACTCCTCACATACATGAACAACATCCACCCCAACATAAAGTTCACAATGGAGAAAGAGTCAAACAGAGAACTCAACTACGTGGACCTAACCATCATACGCAGAGAAGCCCATTTGGAACACAAAATTTACAGAAAACCGACTACTACAGACCACACCATACACGCTTCATCTAACCATCCCATCCAACACAAACTAGCAGCATACAGATCAATGGTGCAGAGACTACACTCCATCCCTATGAATTCCAGCGACTACACCGACGAATTGAACAACATATATAAGATAGCCGACAATAACGGATACAGGAAACGTGATATAAACAAACTGATTGCACAGCAAAAGACGAAAAAACGCCAACCATCAGACGAACCGAAGGAAGCACATAAATGGACCACATTGACGTACGTAGGCAAGGAGACATACCAGCTAGCAAGCTTCTTTAAAAAATACAAAATACATACAGCGTTCAAAACCAACAGCAACATCGGAAACAAACTAACACCGAAGCCCAATAGCACACCAACATACAACAACAGCGGCATATACAAACTAACATGCAGGGACTGCGACATGGTTTACATAGGAAAAACGACACGGAAACTAACAACTAGATATAAGGAGCACATACGTTCGTTTACACATAACAAAGCAGACTCCAACTACGCAACACACCTACAGAATCACACACACGAACCCGATACCATGGCAAACTCAATGACGCTACTACACAAACAAAAGAAGGGACTTAGACTTGACGTACTAGAGAAATTAGAGATCTACAAACACAAAAAAACCCACGGAAATATTATCAACGAACAAATAATGACCAACTCCGACACAATATTTTCAGTCCTCGACCCAATCCTTGTCAAAAAAAGAAAACGCGACGAACCCGACAACGATAATCCCACGATCCTGAAAAGACCCAAACTTAATGACTCTCGTTAACACCTAATTAACCAGACCTACCCCTCCGATAAAAGTTTCACATATAAAAAGATGGATACCGCGACAAAGACACCAGAACGAGCTGAAGATGGCTGTATGCAGCCGAAACGCGTCCTCGAGACCCACAAAGCAAGGCCCGGCGGACCCAAGCCACCCAGAGTTAATTTTGGCCTGCGGCAACACCAAAACGAACTTCTATTGAAGATGTATAAAAACAATTGTCGTCCGCAAAACTAGGTAGTTTGCATGTATCCAGGACAGGCATGTCTGAGGTGTATACGTTGAAAAGTAGTGGGCTTAGACATGAGCCTTGGGAAACTCCTGCAGGTATACTATGAGAGTGGGATAGAGTGTCTCGAATTTTAACGGAATATTTCGGGTCTTTTAAGAAGGAGCTAATTATATTAACTAAGTATGAATGGAATTTAAGTTGCAACAACTTGTAGAGGAGGCCATTATGCCTTACTGTATCAAATGCCTTTTCGATATCAAGTGATATCTTTCCTGTAGACTCGTTTTCTTTCAAGGCATGTTTAATATCCTGAGTGACACGGTATAATTGTTGCTCGGTTGAGTGCCCATGTCTATAACCAAATTGAAAATTAGGGAGAATTTCATTATTTGCAACAAATTTGTTTAACCGGTTGAGAATTAATTTTTCCAGCAGTTTGCCGAGTGATGGTAAGAGGCTTATTGGTTCACAGTTCCTTGGGAGATGAAGTTCCTTATTTGATTTTGGAATCTAAATAACTATAGCATTCCTCCATGTACAGGAGAAGTAGCTAATATTGATGCAGGCATTAAAGATGTAGTGTAGTAGGAAAACCGCTTTTCTGAGGAGATTTTTCAGAACTATATTCGGTATCCTATCATGGCCTGGTGATTTATTGTTTTTTTTTTCAATTTATTGATAATTTTAAACACTTCCCCTTGCTTGATCGTTCATGGGAACAGACGCAGTTGATGGGACTGCGTCTAGAGCTCGAATCACCAGCAGCTCAGTGGGCTGGTTTTTTCATATTCTGGCTGAATTGTGATGTTTAGAAATGTTTCAGCAAGAAGTTCGGCTTTGCCTTGATTTGAAAATTCTTTTACACAATTGCTTCCCTCAAGCGGTGGGGGATCAAGAAATTGATTTCTTTTATATATTTTTCTTATTCGCCAGATTTTGTGAGAATTGTATTCCAGTCGACCGACCATGGAATTCCAATTCTGTTTGCGGAATTTGACGATTTTGATACAAATAGCAGTTGTTAAGCTATTGATTCCCACTTTCATTTGTATGTCTCTGGTTCTTTGCCAGCGCCTTCTTAGACAGTTTCTCTTACGGATAAGTTGGTACGTTTCAGCATCCAGTTTCAGAACTTTGTAGTCAGGATTCTTTTTGGGTGTGCAGCGATGGATTGCTTTCCATATAATATCATTAAAATTCTCGATTTGCTTATCAATCTGGGATTTTGTTCTCATTAGATCTGGAATGTTCCGAGTTATCTTAATGTTATCATTTATAAGCTGTCAAAACATTGCCTAATTCGTGGCTTGGTATGAAAAATTGTTTTGTGAGGGATTTTCCACTCTATTGTCTGTTTAAATTGAAACAGTAACGGTCAAATGTGGTGCAGACAGAGTTTCGAGAACTGAAAACTCTGAAAGATGGCATCGACCATCACTAATATTGAACCAGCACCCTTATAAGAATTAAATGTTGGCTCGTCTGGTGAATGCAAGAAGATATTAGTTTTTCTACTCCGTTTTCTGTTGTTACCGGGAATAGCAGCTTCTCGTGTGGAAGTCAATATAAAGTACACAAATTTTCAGTATAGAACAATGTTCAAAATTATAGCACTAGTGCAAAACAAGTTCTAGTCTTTTATGTCCGTTTTTTAATGAATTCACTTTCTAGTCACTACCAAAATCAACTGCACAGCTCAAAGGTCTATGCAAGATCAAATAATGATTTATTTTCGTCACTAGATTCGATATTTCGTCCATCAAAAGGCTTAGAATAAAGAATATAACAAGAATCTGAACACGAATTCATACTCGAGAAATTCGAATAAAGGTAGAATTAAGAAACTAGTCGAAGTGACAAAACCATTTATAGGACACCTCATTCATATCATAGGATATTTTCACATTATGTACACTTGACAGAAAAAGTTTGCGTTCACCTGCGTGCAATCAAATCATAATGTTTGAAATTCGAAGCAAAAAAATAGTTTTACATTCGGTTTTATGTATTCACCTTAGCTTAAAGGACCATCTTCAAGCAGAATTTCATTAGTTTTACTTTAAAAGCTTTTAAGCAAAAAGTTATTTTCACAAAAGCATACATCAAGCCAGAAAAAGTTTGCGTTCACTGACTACACTGATAATTACTCTTCTGAAGCTAATCAATAACTTGTAGGATACCTACTATTTTTTATGACCCTTTGAAGTCTTTTAAGGAACCGAATGGATTAGCTTCGCTACCTCTTTTGGAGATGTTTTCTCCCGCTCTCCTCTGAGAACATTTTTGAACATTTCTTTGCTCGTTATCGTATGTTGTCGAATTCTTCTCTCGAGCGAGTCCCATAATTGCTCAATGGGATTAAGGTCTAGAGATTGCGATAGCGTATGTATTCGTTTTAGGGTATTATAAAATAGGCAGAGCCTCACGATTTTGGCTGTATACTTGGGGTCATTATATTGCTGGATGTGATAATCATTACCCAAGTCGGGGTTTTGCGCACTTTGCTCGGAATTGTTTCAAAAAATGTTAAGGTAACTGAATTTATTCATTGTCGACTCAATGGACTCTAGGTTACCAACGCCAGCTACCGCCATGCATCCCCAAACCATTATCCCACCACTATGTTTTACAGTGGGTAGCAAATGTTCATTTTGCAGTCTTGCTCCCAATTTTTTC
This sequence comes from Stratiomys singularior, assembly GCA_954870665.1. Lineage (NCBI taxonomy): Eukaryota > Metazoa > Arthropoda > Insecta > Diptera > Stratiomyidae > Stratiomys > Stratiomys singularior. Next base: position 105,677,892 of record OX940880.1, read on the forward strand.
CAGACTATTTTTCGTCCTTTTATGTCGAAAATGCAGAATTTGCTCTGGTCGGAATAAGCGGATTATTCTAATATTTCAATTTTTCAAGTTGGTTTAAGTACTCCTTAGCAAAGCGCTTTTTCCGATTAATCGGGGAAGTGAATGGTTTTCGTCGTGCGACTCATCCACGGAACTCAGACTTTTTTAGAATTTTCCGGACGGTATCAGGACAAATTTGTTTCCAGAACTTTTGCTTGATTTCTGCTGCTATTTCCCTTGCAGACACTTGCGAATTTATTTTTTACCGTTGTGAAAATATTTCGCTTTCCTCTCAAGGATAGCTTTGTTGGACGACCAGAACGGAGTTTCGAGGAGAGTTCTTTTAACAATTTGAAATTGTTTACAACTCTTTCAATTGATGAATATTATCTTCCAACGACTTTTCCTATATTTCGAAAGCGTTTTCCCTTCTTTCATAATTTCACAATGAGTTTCTTTCCTTCACATCAATTTCTTTTTTTTATTTGACATTGCAAAAAAACACGTTTTTTCACTATGCAAACTTTACAATATCTTACTAAACAGTTGCCCAAATACGACTACCGAACTTGCACAATAAATTACTGATGCAAGATAACATTAGGAGAGTGCGCTTGAAGAATTGTTCTTCGTAGAATCCTGTTTGCTGCTCGTGAGTTAGTGTAATTTAATGACTACTGTCCATTCGGTTGTCCACGACATCCGTTACTCCATTAAATCAAATTCCTGACCATAACAGGACTCCATCCCCGCCCGTTTGTCGTTTGCTTAAAATAAGAGGCTACTTCCGAAAATCATGGTTATAAAACTAGAAACCTAAAAAACTAGGGCCGTCTTAATGCAACCGTTTTTTATGAGAGTAAAGGACTCTCCACCATTTGTTCGTCCATCGAATGTGTTCTTGTGCAAATTGTGATCCTTATGTGCCTGCCTCAATGGTGACTAACATTTCAACTTCTTTCGCTATAAATGCTCAGTTTGCAACAAAGTACACCCGCCTGCGCGCTGGTCTCGCGTGTTGTTGTCATTTCATTTGAAGGGAATTGCGGAATGGCCCGTTTTTCGTGTGCGGTAACTTCTGACTTTCGTTATATTTAACGATATGCTTAAAATAATTTGAGATCGCTGTTTTTCTTCACTTCAGTATTCGCGCAATACCCCGAATAGCTTTTAAGTGATTTTTTAGCTGCGCCACTTACTTTGTTTCGGTTTCATTTAGTTTCTTATCACAGGGCATAGTTTATTATTGTATTAATTTTTTATTCCTTCAATGATTTTTAACCATTGAACGAAGTTTATGACTGAAATGACTGAAAACGTGTTACTTTACAATAATAAATTGAAATGTTGTTACGGTGTGGGTTTGCTGCCCTCGGGGGGAGCTTTCACAACGCAAAGAACCCGGCGAACGCGTCTTCCGGGAGTAGCGTAAGTGACGACGAAGCAAACAAATAAAACCACTACCCTCCGTAAATCCGCGAAGTAGAAGTTGAACTTGTTGCCCGATACCGAGATGTGCGAAGAGGAACTCGTAGAAAGCTAAATTTTAGTTATTAAGCGACCAACCGAAATATTGTAGTATATTGTGAATCATAGCAGGTAAGAAGGGAATTGTGGTTGAAAGTAAAGGAAGTAATTGTATTCATAGAATGGTAGTTAGTTTGTAAGGGTAGCAGCAAATCAACGGTCTAGGCATACAAGATCATTTGTTGATGGAAGCCAGCGAGCAGCGCAAGAATCCACCGACACCAACTTCAAAATAACGAGCTATCAGAACGAGCTCAACTGGTTGTATGCCGGCTAAGGAAACCGAACCACACACTTAGCCGCGAATCTGGCAAACAGGTACTTACCTCCATAGTATAAACATTCGCGACGATGAACGTTTAGTAAACAATAAACAAACACAATGGTAAACACAAATAAATAATCTAGATGTCATAGGTCATCTGTCAGCCGGTAGTTGCGGCGAAGTGTGATGCGATCCAATGTGAATGGTGGAACTCGCCGTACCATATTTACAGCGGTTCCGGCGAATGGATCGCAGCTCGGGTTGGTCATCGCCCGAAGGGGTGAACGGCCGCAGCGGGAGGATCTCGAACCGCTAAAGGGAAATGTTAAAAGGAAGTGAAAAAAGAACGGGGGTCTCTTTTTTTTGGGAGTCAGACGCGAGACGGTCCGGGAGTGCGAGAAGAGATAGTGGGAGTGCGCGTCCTGTGTGAATAGAGTAATGTTAGTGCGGGAGAAGAAGTGAAATCTTGTGACTAAATAGAAGATATAAAAAAAAGATATAACAAAAAAAAAAAAGAAGACTAAATCAGAAAAGACGAAATAAGATTAAATTGATACTTAAGTGTTGAGGCTGTGCAGCGCACGGCGATCGCTCGGGTTCCGGAGACTGGGTGCGGAACGCAGGCGAGGACAATTCGAGTTAGTGGAAGCACGGAATCGCGGGGGTGGCCACCGTCGCACAAGGGATAGACGTGTAACTACTGTATTATACTATTAGAGATAAGTTATTACTATTATATATTATCTAATATTGAAGGTACCATTTTATTACTATCATATAGGAATTATTACTATTATATATTATGTAATATTGTAAGTACCATTTTATTACTATCATATAGGAATTATTACTATTATATATTATCCATTCTACTATATTATCATTTCAATAGAGTCAAAAAAAAGCTAAACAACACGAGTTTCTCTTCCACGCGTGAGACGGTAGCAACGCGGGCGGTAGTCGGTCCTTATTTTCAGGTTTTTTTTTCCTTTTCGGTGACCATTTTTTCCTAGGATCGAACAGGTTTTGAGTGGTTGTGGAGGCTTCCTACGAGGAGAGTGGTCTCGTCGCATTCTCGCTTGGCGACGTTTCGGGGCTCGGAAAAGCGAGTGGCGCCCACACCCGTCTCCGACGGACCTACCGGGACCGAGGGCTCCGGCCGTTATCTCTCCGAATAAAGTATAAAAAAAAAGTGGTAACAATGTACCGACCGTTCTTTGATCCGTTAAACCCGGTTCCTCGGTATCGTTATCTCAAATTGCACAAGCAATAAGCAACAGTAGAAAGAATGAAATGCAGAATATCAATTGAAGACCGAGTGCGAAGACATTCTGAAAGTTTTAGTTGCTTAGTTCGAGTATTGAAAATCCTGAAATATTTTTTGAATTAGTAAAGCTATTATGAAACCCGAAGCCATACTATTTTGAAGAAATGAACTTCCTTATAATCTAAGTATTGTTAAAAACTTAGATGATTTATAGAAGATTTGTATCTAAAATTGGGGACAATATAGTCAATATAGAAAACATATTCGTGAGGAGTGTTCTGGCCTGGAAGAGGATGAAAGCTAAGGGATGCAAAACGAGGATGAAATTGAGATTTTGGATTCTGATTAAAGCATGCAAGTAAACGAATCATTAGACAGCGAATTATCGGACATTATTCATTCTGTTAAGAATGAAATTTCCAGAAATGAGGTCTTCGCAAAAAAGGATGCGTACCTTTTTGGATGGTGATTCACATAATGAATCAAGTCTCATGAAACCGCCGCAAAATTCGGATGTGTTTGGTAGTACGGAAATTGTGGTCGATGGATCAACTTGGACGAATTGGGAAGTGGTCGGATGTAGTGGTTGATGTCCTATCCACAAAATCCTAAAACACTTCGCTGGACCTACATGCTATGCAAAACGAAATGTGATGAAAGGCGAACGTTAAGCAGTATTTTTCTTTTGATCATAACTAAACCCATGATAGAACAGATAGGAAGTGTTCTGAAGAAGAAGCGCAACGTGTTTTGAAAGACGATTGGAATATTTCAAACACGAAGTTGTTACTCTTTCGTTCATTCACATTTCGTACGCTAGGGAAGCGTATAATTCTTGAAATGCTTTTCATTTGTGGTCCAAGTAATGGGAACCAATTTCTTTTTTTCTAAGCGACCTAGCGATCAATTCATATAAATTTGTCGATTTGCCTGATATGGTTAAAAAAACGGAATGATAGCTTGATTCATTCCCTTTCGCAGTGTGGTAAAATTACGTATTCTGGTCCAAAAAGTGTCTATATTTTCATGTCCGGAAACACATTTGCATGAAATAATAAATGCAGAATACACATTGTTTTTATGTTTCTTATTAGTAATAAGTCCATATATGATAACATATATTTGAAACCGCGGGATGCATAAGCCAATATCACAATCGGGGGCAGTAATGTTGTTTCATTTCTCCTTTTTTCGACTATTTCGTTTAGAATGGCACACTACGTGAAGTCTAATCAGTTTGGTCTTATTAGCAGTTGCCAGAAAAATATCAATAAAATGTCTTTGCCAAGAGCGGTTTGGAATTAGAGGAAAGTCTGACGTCTTTGCTTAGGCTTGGAAATTAGAGATATCTTGCTATGAGTTTATTTGTCATTTTAAGCTGAAACTAGAAATGGGTCATGGTTCTGTGATCCTTTTTATCACTTTGAATTTTCATGATTTTTATTCGAATTCTCAAAGTCGACTTTCAACCGTAATATTTCGGTTCGTCAGTGATTCTCAAACTCTGGTTGGCCTTATCTTCTCCTGCTGTAATACAGTATCCAATAATTGTTCTGCAAGACAATGCAGAATGTCAATGAAAGACAATGCTTGTCGGCCTTCCCAGTATATATAATCCGACAATTGATGCATCCCGTGTTTGCCGCATGCATGCATGTTTTGATTCTCAAATTTAGATCGGTTCAGTTGCTAGTATTGGCTCCATTGCAACATGCTTTTGTATGATAACAATAAACGCTCGTCTATGGTAAGATCTTGGTTTGGATACTTATATGAACCGACAGAGAACTGGTGAAGTTGATTCTTGTTGATGGGGCAGGCATCTCATTTCTGTCAGTTTTTGTAAAATTATATTCGTAATTGTTGCCCATTCTGCTGTTCTGTCTTGCTTTCTCTGACGAAATTGAACTGTCACCGGTTGAATCTGGATTACCACTATCACTGGCATTTACTGAAACGATTTCTAGAACTGATGAAGCCAAAACTTGACTTGGAACCAAACTTTTTTCGCGAAGGATTGCATGGGCATTTTCGACTTAATGCTGAATTCAAAACAAAACTGCGCGTGCTTCTTGGGTTAAAGTAAGCTTTAAAAATAGAGAAGCATATAATCGAGTTATAGTTTTAGATATCTTGAAAAGACTATACAGTTTGAACTCCTTACACTGCCCGTGCGTGGCACGAGGTAAGTTGAACGGATCTTGACGCTCTACTTGTGACCATCATGGTCACTGTCAAATAGTGTCAAATTAAAAAAGACAGAATAGAAAATGAGTATTTTTTCTGTCGAAACAAGTCGCAAATTTCATAATTAAAAAATTGATGAATTAGGTAATAACTATGGCCTGGCTACTGTGGCACCTGTCAGTGGGTTGTCCTATGTGCTTCTCCAATGCGTTTGATTCAGTCAGTATTGTATAGGCCCAAGTGATTTGGGGTTTATAATTGACTGTTGTTTCGTTTCTTTGTCTGTTTCTTTGTTCCTTTGGTTCAGGGTGTCGTTACTATTGGTGTTGTGTATTATTTTTTATTATTTAATAAGTTTTATTATTTAATAAAATATTTAAGGCTGTGGAAGAAATGACGGTTACCTTTACTTCATCAGTCTCAGTGAACTGAAACAAAGAGTTATCGATGTTATCGATTCATCATAAAAGATACACTCAATCGTTTGGAGTTGTCATCGAATTGAAAAAGTCTACAATTGTTGTGAGTTCTATTAAGCGTTTGTTAATTTTTCGGATATTAAGTATCAAGACAGTCACACTCCTGTAGATTTTGTAATCCACCCCATTTACAGCCGTGATTAAGGACCTCCTTCCGGCAAAATCTATAGACTATCAAACCGGTTTTATTTTTCTACCTTGCAAAAAGTTGTATTTTTTTAAGAGATTAACGATTGGGACTTTTTGTTAGGTGTGGGAAGCATCAATCTCATCCAGAAACTGTCTATCTTAAAATGAATTTCCACGATAGCCTCATAATCTCCTTTGTTCTGTGATACACTCATTGTCTCTTATTTTAAATGTGCTCTAATAGGTTCATGTCGGCAAATTTTCCTCGAAATTCCATAAGAAGGTTATCTATTCTAGTCCCTAGACCCGTACTTGTGGCTTCTGTTCTTACGGGCTCCACAATTTTGATCCTTGTGTATCAACGTGAGTGCTAAGGACACGACTGTGTTGACTAAGCCTGACGTTTCGAGCGTCGCTTCGTAACAAGTGTAAGTAAACTTAGATTTCCTACAGTTGACTCCGATTACTTCGATCCCTTCTCTTGATCCAGCTCCAGTGGACTAGAATACATTCTTTCGCTCTTTGTTATGGGAACAAAATTGGAAATGTTATTGACTTTTCTGAATAATGGAAAATTTTCAAGGCTATTGTTTTATTCGCTTACGCCGGATCAAATCGCCTAAAAAAGCGTTTTGGAAATGCAGCTCTATCGAAACGTTCGATAAAGGATTAAATTGCTCCCTTATTGATCATATCTATCGTTAATTTACTAGTGGCCAAGTGCCAAACCATTGAAGCAAGGCCTGGTAACTTATTTCCATCCTGGATGCTGAAGCATGTTTTGGCTATATCATATGTCAGGATGTATATTGCCGAAAGTCTTTTCTACTGGACCAACTGAAGAATTGACCGATTTACTGTGCAAAACAAACGTTTAATGGCCCAGGTAGAATACTGCGATACGAGAGGGCGACAAGAGCCTCGCTGTAAATGTCAACCAGGTTTCGTAACATACGTTCGTATTCGGCATCGTACAATGATTGCTATGCGTCGATGCGAGGCGAGAAATATTCAAAAATCGAAAATGCTTTATGGTGCTTATATGAAATTTGAAATTCAAACGCCTTAATTACTTTTTAAGCACTAGGGTTATTTGAATAAATTTTGAGGGAACATTTCGTGCATCCTTGTTGAGGCTATTACTTGGAAAACGACTGAAAATTCCAAATTCAAAACTTTAAAAAATCAAAAACAATTTCAAGCACATTTCATTTATAAACGTGACCAATTTGAGATTTGTCATATGAGCATTATTCTTCTTCGCATCGCGTGTATTGTAAATTGAATCCGTTGCGCGAAGACGAGCGAGAAACGCATCGCCGTCACGCAGTCTTGTATCTGTGCCTTAAATCAACAGCTAAAAGCTAAAAAGCAAAAGTACGAATTGAGAAAAAAAAAAAATTGAGAACGAAAAAGCAAAAGTACGAGTTGTTGAAAATATACTAAACATTCAATATGACTACAAACGTCAAAGAACGTCACGGACATATGCACGAGAGACATAAAGTTGCTCTCATGTCTTTGTTTAGATTACTTACGCTGGTTTTTAAGCATAGAACCTATTTTATACATGCTTTTACCTCCTTCCTTTATTACTATAGGATTTTTACACACAGATCTCCAAATTTCCAAATCTGTATTTGACTCCTAATATTGTCGTCATTTTGTATCGTCGCATCCGATCGTATGAGTATTCAGTGAAAAATGTATTCCTTGAATAAATTTACCCTGAAAATTACCTTAATGTCGATATTTTAAAACTTTTCACAATCAAGAATTTCGTCCTGTTTCAAAAAAATTTCTTTTGCCACTTTTCCTTTTCCTTTCTCTTTAATCAAGTATTGAAAGACTTCAAAAATTTAACTTTTGTGTATCAACAATGTTCCTCCGGGCTATAGAACAAAAATAGATGTGGTAAAATTGTTGGTTAATTAAAGAAGGATACCAGGTTCCCTTCCTTAGCATTCTTTAACGTACGACAGCTATTAAGTAGCTTCTGTAAATTGCGTGGTTGATTTTCTTATTCATGAAATAATTGGAATTATTTACACATTCCTTTAGGCATTGGATTGGTAATTACAACCAATACTGGATGCTTGTGGCAACCATTTATTGAGATGTTCCTCTTTAGAAATCTGCAATTGAACACAAACTTGACAAGTAGCTACACCTACACACAATATTTGAGTTGATGTTGTTACCTTATTAATGCGTACTTCATGATGAAAGGTACCAAAATAATGTTGTTGCTTCAGGGAGAGGATTAAAGGAATGTATGAACGTTTTTGGGGCAGGATTCAAAGAAAAACTTTATGTTTAACCCAAATAGATTAATTGAAGTTGGATTATGTTTTCGAGGAAATAACAAAATGATTATTGATTTGACAACCTGATGTAGTATTAAATTTCCTAGTAATATCAACCTAACTTAAAGAAATTGTTTGCCTGAATGACTATAATATGTTACCGTATAGAGACGAGTTGGAATATTATAGTGGGAACATGTTGTCATTGTTCCTTTGAAGACATTCTTAGAGTGATTTCGTTATTCTATGAGCATATATATACAAACACTATAAAAGATGTCGTTGCTATGGGAGAATTTTTGAATGTGGATACAGCGGAATTAGCTGTTTACAAAGTTGGAAGTATCGAATTCTACGTTACGAATTTTGATGCTTTGAAATTAGAAACGTTAATGGCACTACAATACACTGCTTGTGAGCATAGAAGAGACTTTTAATTAAAAAGTCCTAAGTACCGTGATATGTCAGCATGATCACCAAACATTCACTAGACATTCAGTTGTTTTCTTAAGCATTTAATTGAAGATATCAACAGTACAGGTTTGTGTCCCAAAAATTAGTCCACAATCATCTGAACCAATTACAAACATCAATTTAAAATCCTATAATTTTAAAAGTTAGGAGATAAGTTTGCCTTCTAATCATGTGGTTTCTTGTTCAAGACCAGCCAACGGGAATGAAATTTAGTCTTTAGGGTTTTTTTTTTTAAATTATTGATCTAGCTCTTAGTATGGAATTTTCTCGATGTGTCTACTATTCTATGCGACAGGCCAAATTGCGTCAAGCAATCTGTGGTTATTGGATCCCCGCAGTGCGAAGAAGCTGGCACCTCTATTGGATCTTTTTGGTTGTGCAGTTTGTGAGCCTATTCTATTTGCTAAAAATTTCCTGTGACCACTTTGAACGCTGAAATGTGAATCCCATCGGAATACTTTCATCGAAATACTTGCAGACATAAATTTGGTGAAGTAAAACCAGTCTTTGGAATAACAACGTCATGCACATAGTAATGTTCAGATTTTAAAGCAGTGTCTGGAAAGGCTGACCAAGCGCTGATATTGAAAACAGTTGACACCGTAGAAAGGCGCCATATCTTCCCTTAAAACATATATTAAAAACAAGAAAATGTCCATTGTTTTGAATAAGCAAAATTTATCCAAACAATTCAGAGAAGACACAAAGTGCTGGACATGGAACAGTATTCAGAAAGTGATAGATAAGTTTTGGGATGGATCTGGAAATCTGCATTCGGAATTATACATCCACTGAAATTAATAATCATTAAGGGAGTGGTTGGTTGGGCAGATGGAGATTCACACTAATGAGAAAAGGAGCAACATCCTGCCGTCGTTATCATGGAAGCTCTAAGGTAAAGTCCTGAAGCAGTCATTTGAAGCAAATCAATCGCACTTTCACTGTGTGATAGAAACAGTACATTATCAACAATTTTCTACGTAGGAAGAAAAGAGGATCATTGAATTGGTCATGAAAGCTAAGTCAAATTAACTAAGATTTTGCCATTCATATGTAGATAACGTCATTTTTGGGCCTGACAACCAATATTTCCAACTGATGGAAATTATTCCATTTAGGTTTCAGTCTTAACCAAAAGCAAAGACCACACTGTAACACCAGCGTATGCTAGCTAAACCTTCCTAAAGGCGTTCAGAGCATTGATATTCTCAGGAAAGTTCCAAATAATTTTCAAATACTCAAAGAGTTTTACGTGAGTACCTGCCTCGGGGCCCAACCTCACGGTCACCACTGATGGGATTGAATTAAGCGTCAACCAACGCCCCCTCCTCACATGGAGGAGGTCCCAAGTCGAAGCTGATTATACAGGCTCAGACAACACATACCTGTTACATGTTAAGCCACTTCCTAGTTCACTCAAAAACCACTCAACCACGTTACATCCAAAATTAGGCTCCTCAACCTTTGTGGGGGATAACAGTAACCTGTCATGGGCTCCCCCACCCCGTGGTACAAATCAAATCTCTGCTCAGGTTCTCGTCACACTGCAGCCCGAAAGCAACTAAAACTTCAGCCCCGGCAAGCTAGGCGTTGGTCGGCCCCCACCACCTACAGCCAACACACAAGTCAAAAACATTTATCATTCATTATAAATTATACTTTTACTATATTACCTTATTCAACTCATCACCTAAGGACAATATAGAACCCTACAGCAGAACTCGCAGGAAACACAAACTACACCAACTCGACCGGCCGCAGTCTCATTCTAAAAGCTGCACGAGCAAACTCATTCAACCTCCTAACAGGCTCTTCACAACCTAATACATCACGTACATCAGCGGGGCATTTTAACGAATCCACAAAATATCGACATCGTAAAGTATTATAACCGGAACACTCAAACAAAACATGTCGTCAAGTCTCAAAATACACAACTCGCAACAGACGACAGTCACGTCGAAACAACCAAGCGTTTAGGCTACCATGCCCGGTTAAAAGGAAGCCCAATTCCAAACAAAAATCAAGATACGGATTTAACTTAGCATACATTACGTCAGGCACAAAGACATACGTTACCCTTCCCTTAAGGCTCTCATTCCACCTAAAAAGCTGAACCAACAGTTCATCCATGGACAAGGTTCCATATATATGGATCCGTTTTGGAGCCCTTCGGACAACCTCTACTTACACTTACTTCCACACAATCCGACAAACCTTGCACAAAAACACTTCTACCAGAGAAGTAGCTCCTCCAAAGTCTAATATCCCTACAACCAACCTCTGTTAATTTATCTTCTACCGCGGACCAATTTAAATAAATGCACCTTTAAAATCGGCAAAGGTGACAAGAACATATCTATTACTACTTCTAACAACAGCATCTGAGACATACAGTCACGCATCATAAGTGCAACGCCCTGCTCGGAAACCGTAATGCCGATCACATAACGTTTCAGGAAGTTCCTGTTCAAGTCTTTGTATCATCACCCTCGCCGACGCTTTTTGAGAACGGACAGTAGTTTTGTTCCTTCCTGGGCATCAACTATCAACTGGCGAAAAACAACAGCTTTCATTGATCCTGAATTTTTGAGCCCTGATCCGCCGCGCCTTGCTTTCGTGATGTCGAGGACGCGTTTGGGCTGTATGCAGCCATCTTCAGCTCGTTCTTATTATACCGAAGGTCATGGTTCGTGAGGGGCTGTACCGCTACGATGACAACAAAGGCTTAAAGTTATTTTGCGACCTACAGGTGTTATAAAGCGACATTCCCGAGGTGGAGTTATTTGGGTCCCGATGTGCCCTGTTGGTGACGGACGTGTTCGCCAATCCTCCACCCTTGCTGATGTTGCGGCGTTAACCTGAACGCTCTCCAGCTAAGCAGGATCCGGTTTCAGGAGTTTCGCAGATCTTCGACCGGGAGGTGGTATGAAACCACCGATCGAAGCGCGACTAGCCTTTTCGTCCCAGGATGACTAATATTTTGATCGACGAGTTCGTCCGCACCTCAAATTTCTCATTAGATTCTGGTCGAATGTTCTGTCTCAAGACTTCTAGCTTCTTTTCTTCGGTGATGGAGTTGCAAGACGCCAAAAAAGTCCATCACGTAAACTTCGAAAGATTGGCATCCTCCTGCGTCCGTTGCTGGATTTCCCTCCATAATTTAGTGCTAGAATTGTTATATAAAGACTCTTTCCATAACTCGCGGAATAACTGGTGGCTTGCTCTCTTACTGAGCGGAATCAAGTAAGTGACCTTTCTTCGAATAGCTCTGCTGCCATCCTAAACAATTGTAGCTATAAGATCGCATAAGTCACCCGCAGCTCTTCCACGCTTTCAACGAAAAGCGCTAACTGATTCGGAGAATCATAAGAAAACCTTGCGCCGCGCTTAGATACATCCGGTAGCTCACTCCTGACCTTGGCTAAGTGTAGCGCATAGTAGACTTTGTTTGTTTGTATCTGTTGAACCACACTTGATACGTTCCAATATGGGCATTCTACGCACCACCATTTAGTCTACCCTCATCTCACAGTATCACCACCTTGCAATTAAAGAAAGGGAGAAAAATGATCTCGATCGTTACTCCATATATGACTTAAAATCTTTGCTATGTCACAGTCCAATCTCGCGTCCTGAGTTAGCTGGAAGATACATGGACGTAAGCTAGAAGGTACATGGACGTGAATTCCATCCGAGTAACCATGAAGGGATCTAGGAACTCTGGCGCCAACTTCGCCTCGTAGGATTGCTTTGCGGTCGAAACTGAAAAATTCCGCCTTTAAACAAAGGCACTATACAAATCGCTGTGTGCTCTGTCCTGTTGACTTTTTCCCTTGAAGTCCCTAGAAGTTGTATCTTTCCTAACCTACTCAAAAAGTCTTGCTCTATCTGCTAAGTTGGTGATTTTGCTTTTATTTGAGCTCTTTGGTCCTTATTGTGAGATGACCATTTCTGGACGGAGTGTAACGAAGTACGGGGTTACTCCTGTGGTTACTCCTGTGGTTGGTGTCAATATATCAATCGTAGGACCTGTTTAACGTTTTATTTCACGCGCTCTGCGCATTTTATTTATCAAATAAAGGACCATCATAATTAACTTTCTTTTTTTTGCTTTGACTGTTGCATAGCTTCTGTAGGAAGCTACAAAGGACATATACTCTTTTGGGTGACTGAAAGGAAAAAATATGGACTTCAATTTTTTTCAATGAATTTTCATGCTTCCCCCAATATGTGTTATGCTCTGCCATAATTCACAATAAGCTCATCCAAAATGGCCGCAAATGTCAACATATGTCAGATAAATGTGTATAAAGGGAGTTTTATTCGGAAAAATTTTTAAAACTACAAAAATTTGCAAATCAAATCTGATGTTTATTTGAGTGAGATTTTTTTTGAAATTTGTCTGTATAGAAGTTGAAAAAAGACAACTATGACAGGGTTATCTATTTTCATAATCTTAATAAAATTTTTCATTTCCCATGAAATAGTCTTTATTGCTTCTTTAAGGACTTTTTCTTACTTCACTGGTTTGCTATGGAATTGTACGCGTTAAATATTTTCCTACTTATTTTCAAAATCAACTTTCTATTACGTGCGTATGAGTTATATTTGCCAATCAACTCCTACCCGTATAAACTCTTTTCACTTCTTTTAAGAGAAACATTTTCAAAGTCTAGCCAACAGCAAAGATGTTTTTCGTTTATAGAACACCTTTTGATCTCGTATTTCAACATAATTTCAAGCTAATTAGGAGAAGTCTTTGAAATACGTATCACATGCATTCAAAGGAACGTACTCAACCACATTTGCGTTGATGATGATTTTACTCAAGTATTCATCTCAGAAGAAAGTCGTAATTTAAGGAAAACAAATATTTATGCTTTGTAGAAAATCTCTTATAATTATTAAAAAACTTCTATTGGAGCAATTAGCGACTAGGCAAACACATACGCACTTACTTCGTCTTCTTCGTCTAGATCCTTTTTCATTTTGTTGGTGATCCATATTTTTCGCGCCTTGAATTACTACTGTTGAAACTTCATCATGTAAACATGATTGCTTTACCTAACGTTCAAAATCGAATTTTCCTGCGAAACTTTCTTTTCGTCTTTTTCCAACTACAACTATTCATACATGTTTACAGAATGCATGATGTGAATACATATATTGTTCGCACACTCTTCTTGATGTCGACGACATCGTTAGTATCATAGCAACTTGAAAACTTTGTTGCATCGAAATTGTCCCTGAACATGTTTATCCTTTAATACAGCAGCACGGGTAACGAGCATGAGTAAATATAACGGCATGTGTGAATTGTATACACACACATTGAAAACATATGAAACAAGTTGTAACTGCACTAGTCAGAACTGCCATTGTCAGAACATGTGAAGAGATTTATTTTCTAGTGAAAATCAACACTTGGAAAAATGTCCTGTACGTACGCGAAAAATTATTCAGGATGAAAAGATGAAAATTACACGTGAATAAGTGTGAATGGAAGATTGTCTATTGGTTGTAAGGATATGATATATGTAACGCACGGAAATTCATTGGTATTGCTGAACAGAAAATTTGATTTTGCGAATTTTGTGGGAATGCATACGTATGTGGTTTGTATTTGTGCTATTTGATTAGGGGTCTTGTTATGAGTGTTAAATATATATAATTTGTTGTTATTAACTTTGCTGGTTTTCCTTGGGTAGGGCTTTGGAATATACGTTGTTCTGTGTCAAATGCGGGTTTTAGCCATCGTTTAAAGTGGATCACCAAGGAGTCTATTCCTCAATTCAGTGGTTACCTCATTCTTTTTCCACGTAAAGTTGTCGTTTTCCTAAAACGGCGCTGTGTTGGCGTCATTCTCCATTGGGCTGATTCTATTGAAGAGGTATAAGGACGAGCTCAAATGACCTGTGGTTAGTGGACAGATTTGCATGAAATGAATCAGCAATAATCTCTCTCTCTTCGAATCCTAGAATGAAGATCATATAAATTCCTCAGTTATTGGATCTTGAGATTCATGATTCATGATTGATGACTACTAGGTTTGTATTTTTCCCATGTTTTTCAAAAATTAAGTTTGCATCTGTTTAAGGGACTTTGTTGATTCCTGAAACTTTAAGCTGCGACGCTGTTTACGATTTTAGCTGGGTACATTTACAATTGTTCATTTGTTGAGCTCCCTTCGCTTTGTATGATTTGATAAATTTATCTTTTGTACAAAAATTAATAATAAATTTAACTCTGGGTAGCTTGGGTCCGCCGGGCCTTGCTTCGTGGGTCTCGAGGACGCGTTTCGGCTGCATACAGCCATCTTCAGCTCATTCTCTGAAGAAGAGAGTTAATTTAGAGTTAATTTTGGCCTGCGGCAACACCAAAACGAACTTCAATAAATTTAACCTTTAGTTGAAAAATTTGCTCACCATTAAGTTTGTTCTAGGCTCCGGATTCAGAGCCGGAGGTCTCAACGATTGTAAGACTGCTGAAGGTACAATTGACTGGCCACATCAATGGTATAGATTCACATGACCATAGAGAAGTTTTAGGAGAATTAAAGGGTGGAGATCAGTGGAGAAACCGAGAAATCGCTGGTCTGACTCTGTTGACGAAGACATTTCGACTCGGATGCTCGGATTTCAAAATTGGAGGACGCGATCAATGGACCAAGGCAGTTGGAATCGCTTGTTGCAGAAAACGTAGGCCCGAGAGTGCTAAGAAAAAGGAGAAGAAGAAGGCTCCGGATCCTGAAAATCAAGCTTTTTATACAAGTGTGTTTAGGATTGTACTCCAACAGTGACATGCGTTGATTGGAGCTAGGTCTTCTAATGTCAGTTATCATACCCTTACTGATTTGGCATCCGTATTTCTAAGCCCTTTCTAGAACTGCTAGCCACAAATCATCCATAGTTTTAATAAATAAAATACCAAGGATTCTTCATACTACATGAGAAGCAAGCAGATAGGATTATGTTAGCTCTATTGATACTTACCTCAGGTCAAGCGCTTTGTGCCGCTCGGTGCTGAAAATAAGTGAATAAGAAAAAAAAATATTTAAAAATCTAATTTTTTGTTTCATATAAGCTGACGAGTGTTGCCACAAAAGAAATTCACACCTTGCTCTAGCGGGGACTAGAGGTAACGCAGGAAGCTGGCCGAAACGTCAATGTTTAAATTTGTGTATTAAGAAAATACTGGCGGCATGTTTCCTGAGATGCTAGAAATTGTTCAAATGGAAATTCTAAATATATTGATAAAACAACGGGAGTTTATTCGTATCTCAATAGCCCCAGTGAAAAGATTGTATAAAATGCAGGGAAGAAAGAAGCGTGTTGAAGTTTGGCTATAAATCGAAGCATGGAACACAAAAGGAGACATACGAAGTAACCAAACTTTCGGAAAAGCGTCGAAGAAGCTAAGTCAAAAATTAAAGAAATCATGATCTCTCCCACATCGAGCTGAGCATCATAACCAAAGATCATGTTCCAGAGGGTACTAAGCTCGACTAGCTTGAAGTAATGTGTCACACTGTTCCACACTAGGATCTTGATTGGATTAACAGGTGAGGTGTCCAGTGGTAAATTCAGAAACATTGCGCCTCTGAAGTTCCCTCACATAGACGATCAGCAGTCTTCATCTCCCTGCCACAAAACAGAGAAACATCAAGTGTCACTGCAGAATTTTCATAAAACTGTATGGAAGAACATGTCATTAAATGTGTAAATTTTCCATGATGATAAACAACCACATCTAAATTCCTAAAATCACGTTGCAAAAAACGTTGCCTCGGGGTTAAAAGTGCTGATCCCCAAAAACACGGAAAGTTTGCGTAGGAAGGATTATATTGGAGACAATTATGCGAGAATTATTATAAATTATAATACCAGTAATTATTTGTTTCTTCTACAATTAATATTTTTTGAATTACAAAAAACTTTCCATAACATTCGTGACAGCGCTGGTTTAATCTTCCTACCCGAACGTTTAATCCGATGTTTCGATCATATGTGTTGATCCTTTGTGTCTTATCGTAAAACTTTCTTGTTAAAAACCTTAACCTTTTTTATTTTAGTGTTTTCAAACAAACACATTATCTAGTACTTCCTGTTATTATTCAGAAAAGAAATGGATTTTCGTGTATACGAAATATAACCAGGCTTAGTAAATGCTACTAGCATAAGGAATAACTTCAAGCCGATAGCGTCACCACATCAAAAGCGTTTTTACATATTATTGAGTACAAAAGCCTTCCGTGGTATCAAATCCAGAAATAAAAAAGTGTTTTGTCTCTGGGTTATTCTCATGGTGCTATGGAGAAATAGAAATATCTTCCTCTTCTTCGTAACACTACAGTGCCTTTCAGGCCTCCTGCAGCAAGGACCTCCAGCTGTCTCAGTCCACTAACCGCGTCCTCCAGATTTGAAATCCAAGCTACA
Source organism: Stratiomys singularior (assembly GCA_954870665.1). Classification (NCBI taxonomy): domain Eukaryota; kingdom Metazoa; phylum Arthropoda; class Insecta; order Diptera; family Stratiomyidae; genus Stratiomys; species Stratiomys singularior. The sequence continues at coordinate 105,694,982 of OX940880.1, forward strand.
CAAAGGACTTTCTCGATATTAAATCCTGTATAAAAGAGAGTTTTAGAGCCAGCGTCTCCAACTGTCTCGGTCCATCGACCGCATCCTCTATTTTGAAATTCAAGCAGCACAAAGTCTATACTCGATATAAAATCCGGAAACAGAAGGATGGTTTGTCTCTGGGTTATTCTCATAATAATATGTAGAAATAAGGAGCATCTCTTTCGTAAGACTTCAGTCCCTCTTAGGACTTTTGCAGCAAGGGCTTCCAACTGTCTCAGTCCATTAACCGCGCCCTCCAATTTTAAAATCCGACAAACACAAAGGCCTTTCTCGATTTAAAATTCTCAAATGAAGATTGTTTTATTTCTGGGTTATCCTGATGATATCTGATGGTGTCAAGGAGTTAGGACCTTAAAGTTGTAATCAGGAAGACGAAACTAAGAGACTAAGAGACTAAATTTTATTTGTTTTAGTACTGTATATTTTACTTACAAAGAAACGTTGATCATAGAGGAAAAAAGGCTTCCCCTCTATAATCAATCAAAAAGATATCTCCCGATATTCAAAAGTGACCGCCATGATCTTTCGCACCAATTGAGACGCTTTGACCATTTTATACTTATTGAGCTCACTCATCTGTGACTCAGAGTTACATCGTTACCGCCAAGTATCGCCGCTAGTGAAAATTTTCCCCGTAATTTCTCTCTTTTCCCCTCCTTTCTGGCCCCAAAACTCACGGAAACTTTCGATGCGGTTGAACCCATCAAAATTCTTGAGGTGACGTGATCATACTTTGGAATCTTTTCACACCAACTTTAGTCATTCTAAATATACATTTAGGATGTTTAAGATGGTGTATTATGAACTTAATCAATCTTATCAGTTTTTCGTTGTTCTTTCAATCATCTTATAATAAATATTATAATTTACTTCATCTTATTATATTACAACACACGCCGTCTTATTTTTCCGTTGATATTGGGCGTGAAGTTTCCATTAATTTCTACATCTGTACTAGGAGCAGAGTCCTTGTCAACAGCTTACATTTTTGCAGAACTGTCAGAAGGGTCTCTCGTTGTTTGGTGGGGAATTTTCTCACGATGAAATTTAATTTTTCTGTTTTTATCCCTTAATATATTTCGGAATGACTTGCTTGATCCTTGATAACTCCTGCCTGAATAATAATCTCACTCTCCGCCAGTGAACTCAAGTTCGTTCACTAAGGATCTAAGAGGAGTAGGAAGCCAATCCTTGGAGTTTGAAGCTGAAGCGAAGTTCGTGAAGCAACACTTTCATTATTTTGTTTCATGTTTTCACATCCTTTTCATGTTTAAATGTTTAACAATAAAGAACGAAAATGTCACTTCGGTAGGATCTGCCTTCATTGTAATTTGTTGTTATTTCTCCTTAAAAAAGCAGCTTCAAATAAATCCTTCTTCATAGACAATCGATACAATGCGGCTGCAAATTTTTCAAAATTGGGAAAGTCAATTCCCTTCACCTTAAACTTTGACGTTTTGCCTAGAAAAATTACGTCAAACTGACACACGATCACTGTCTTGAAGATATATAGAGAGATTTATCGTACATTGTGTTGTTATTTGACATGTAGCATAGATATTTGACAGCGACTCTATTGTCAAGTACCTTATTTGTCTATATCTGACCGTGGTCGATGCTGATTTGATTTTGCTTTTTTATGACAATGTGGTAAATACGTTACTTTTGCTCACAAGCTTTTAAAATAATGTGCTTATTCCTAACTTAATCTTGAATAACTTAAACCTCTTTACAATTTTCAGAATTTTAAGTGAGTGGGGGAGTGTTCGGAATAAGTGATCACCCTGGTTTAAATTTGTATAAGAGGATGGTTAGTAAGTAAGGCCTCAGGGGACGTGCAGTAAACTCGGAATGGTCGGCGCAGAGAAGTTGTATGGGAGATAAGTAATTTGACGGAGTTTTTTAGGGACAAATTCCGATCATACATTTCCCTGATCATGGGTTCTGGATGGTCAGACCACTTTTTCAGTCGTTTTGTTGCCTGTTCGATCATATATTCCAGGATAGGGGTTATTTTAGATTCTTTGTAGAGAAGGTAGCTCCTAAAATGCTTTCTATTATGCCGCCTATATTTTGAAAGGCACTTCCGAAGCATTTTTCTTTCGAAGATTTGTATTTCTTCCGCAGTAGAGGGGGATATCGTGATCAACACGAGGAAACGGTACGTAATTATAGGTCGTATTAGCGTCTTGTATATGAGCAGCTTTGTACTTTTGTCGATAGACTTGCTTGACAACAGAGGCGCTAGTGCAGCCGATGCTCTGGTGGCTTTATCGAGTGCTTGGCGGGCGTGGGGGTTGAATTTTAAGCGACGATGGAAATGGACTCCCAAGTATTTGATACATGTTTTAAAGAGACGTTTACTCCGTTTAATGATAGAGAAATTTCTTTACTTTCTGCAGGAGCGGCCCGATGGCCTTTCCGGAACGCATTTCGGAAGCAAATTCGTTCGCATTTTTCTGCGTTTACGTTTGGAGCCCATCTTTTGAAGTAGTTGTGGAGACATTCGATGAGCGAAGTTAACGTGCGAAGAGCTACCATCTGGCTAAAGTGCTTGGGGAGCACAAGGACGTCATCGGCGTACAAAATTGCTAGGGGAGATACCCGGTTACGAGGAATGTGGTTTGTGCTGTTCCTGTCAGCCAGTTGGCGAACGCTTGTGGCAAAAAATGAAATAAATGTGGTCCAAGGTTCGAGCCCTGTGGGACTCCGGAGCGAACATCGATAGCTTCTGAAAAGGTTTTGGCGATTTTTATCCTCAAATAACGTTTATGCAGGAAATTGGTGATTATACGGCTGAGGGGAATTGGGAATTTAGCCTAGAGAAGTTTGTAGATAAGTCCTTTTGACCAGACTGAGTCGAAAGCCTTTTCTAGGCCAATCGTGCATGCTACGGTGGTGGTTTTGTTTCTTAAGCCGGTGGAGATATAGTCATGTAAGAAGACAGAAGCTTGTTCAGTAGAGACTTATTCCTTGAACCCGAATTGTTCATAGGGGATTAGGGGTTTCGCGAATATCGTGAAAGGTTTGAGTATTGCCTTTTCCAGTATTTTGCCAAGGTTGAAAAGTAGTGATATTGGCCTGAATTTTTTTAAGCTCCCCTTTCGACCCTTTCTTGTGGATAAGACGAAGCGTAGCGGTTTTCCAGGCGTTAGGGAAATAATGGTTGTTGATGCAATGGTTGATGATCGTGGTGACTGGTCTGTAAATGGCCTCGCTACATTTCTTGAGTACGTAATTGTGAATGCCGTCCGGGCCGGCCGAATTTTTACTGTTGAGAGATTGAAGGTAGAAGAGTACTTAATTTGGTGTTGCGAAGAATTCTTTGACTTTGGAGCATGTAAGATTGGAAGCGCTGTTGTTTGGTGCGAAGACGGGTCAAAGGGAGCCCTGATATCAATTGACGAAGGAGCGCACTTTCATTTCGGCGGCAGCTGTTATTGATTCATCTTCAGGGGTCTTTTCGCGGAAAGACTGTCTGTAGAAAGATGAGCAAACGTTTATCTTTTCCTCAAGGGTGGTATATGTCTGACCGTTATGTTTTATTTGGTCGTTGTTTATGTTGAACTCTGCAGTGAGGCGTCCTGTCAGCGAGTTGATCGCTGTGAAAACGTGAGGGGCAGGTTTCATAGCGGCCAGCTTAATTTTGAATGCCGCGTTTGTCTCGGCGCGTGCTTTTATTCTGATGAGCGTGTCAACACAGCTAATTTACATACTCGCTATTCACACGGTTCCAGTTCCGATGAAATATACGTTTTAGCCGGTGCTGCCACATAGTCCGGGTGCGTATTAAATGTAACGTACATTGGGAGACTTCTCCGAACTTTGTTAACAGGGGCGCCTTTTCTGGGGCATGCATATCTATCGATTTGCGGATATGCGAGGACAGAATTTGAACCTTGTTTTCTATATCTTTGTCACTGTATACCTGATTTTCAGCGACTTTCCCCTAAAATTGAAACGACAATTCTTCGTTTAGTCTGTTCCAATCCATACTGGCGTATGAACGGGGTCTGATTGGAGCGGTTTCTGGGAGAAATATGTTGAGTATCAATGCATGATGGTCAGAGGGAGCCGGAACAATTATGCATTTGATGTTACAAGTGTCCGGGCTGATGAGATTCTATCGTTTAACCCGTCCCACAGATTATGTATAGAGATCCCAACAAAATTTTGTGCGTTACTGTCCAAGGCTTTTTCAGGTAAAGGGAGGTTAGAGTGCAAGTAGGTTATTTTCCTGGCAATGAACCTGATGAGCGGTGTGCTTGGATCTTGCTAGAATTGGTGTTCCTCTCCCGTTGTCATTGCGAAACAAAGTGTACTTCGAAAAGTGTGGCCTTTGCCTCGCGTGAAGCCGAGTCTCGTTCAGAGCACCAAAGCAGGAAAATAGCGTTCCAGCATATGTTGGAGAGCTTTTCTTTTGTCTTGTCCCTGTAGCAAATTTATATTACACACTAAGATCTTGAGGCTATTATCCGGTAACATGGATACAAAAGTTGAAAAGTGCCTCTGATTTTTCTTCCTCGGGAAGATTTCTATATACAGGCCAGAATTCTCGCGCTTTTTTAAAGAGTACCATAAAGGAGATCCCGAATCGCTTAATTGTTTCTTGGGCAATAAGGTTCAGGACTTTTTCACTTGACACTGTGCTTTCGTGAGGATGGCTGTGAGAAGGTCCGCTCGTTTGCTTCAGAACGGAGGAATAGAGGGTCGCGTTCGTTACTTCGCGATTGACCTTAGTTCTTTGATTTGGAATGTTGCGGTTTAGTTGCGGTACTGGCTGAAAATCGCTCAGGTTGACTGTGTGCGGTTGTTTAAAGTTCGCGTGCGCTTCTTAGCGATACGAGGGACCGAAGCATCTGTTGGGGACTCTTCCCGGGAATTAGCAAGGATTTTTCGGGGACAATCCATTTCCTGATGTTCCTGCCCACATGCCACGCATCTAAGCGAGTACCCACAGTTCACGGCTACATGACCAAAACGTTGGCATCTAAAATACTGTATGACATCTCCTTTCGTAGGTTTTTCCCAGATTATTTCCGGGAAGCTGCACATCATCAGTCTTACCGTGGGTGGTGTTATATTGTTGATGAAATGGGGGGTAGCCAGTTTCGAGTGTGTCTCGTTTGGCTCGCAGGGCTCTGGCTGCATCGGGCTTGGGGAATTTTCTGGGAGGGTAAGATCCTTAAATCTATTGTTCGTTAAGTCAACTACTTTACCTACGTTATTACTACTATTGTTGTTTCTATTTTTAATAATTAGCCTACCAGTAGCTAGCTTGAACCTTTCGGTGTCAAGTTTTTGCTCCTTCCTCACACCTCGGGTACGTGGGGTCGGTACTCCCCAAAGACTGAATGGAACAGGCCGAAACCTAAACCATCAGCCCCCCTGTGTTCACCCGGATTCCTATAGCACTAGTCTATAGGGTCCGGGTTAACACAGTCACAACATATGTACAACGTATACGTCAACAATACTCAACATTTTCAATTTCACATCTTTAGAAGGTGTACTAGTCTCGCATCCACATCATCAACATAGTTGATGCTGCAATACGAGCTTTTCGACCTGCTAACAACATTTTACAAACTTCGTCTACATGACACTCAGTCAGTTACATTCAGTTATTCAGAGTCGTCATTCAGTCAGGCAACATATTTCACTAGCACCAATAACATCTTTACCAAGAAACATTCATCAACTTAATCCTTCCGACAATTCCCTTCAATTCTTCACTAATCCGTTCAACACCTTAAGATTCTTTCTCTGAATCTTTTTCTGCCACTACACTCCTACCTCTACTTCTTCTTTTACTATTTATTCATCTTCTTACACCTTAAGATTCTTTCTTTAAATCTTCTTCTTTCACTACACTCCTACCTCTAGTTCTTCTTTTTCTTCTTCTACTTCTTCATCTTCTTCTTCCACCAGCATTCCTTCTACCATCCACCTCTTCTGCACTTCCAACCAAACTTTTACCTTCATACACTTCATCGCTTCCTCAGTCTTTACATCTTCCTCAGGCAAATCAAAGATTTCCTTCAGACAATCAGACATTTCCACAACAGTCAACATACAGTTCGTCGATTTCGGTCGCATCTGCCTTCATCCCAGTCCAGAGTCAATTCGTCTATCTTCATAGTCAACATCGTCCGTTACATCCTTTCTTCTGTCCTTCGATTCTTCAGTCAACTTGTTCAACATCAGCGGCAAGGCTGCTATAATTTTTCCTCGGTACACTACGGGCAATTCCCGTAAGTGACCTCTTCGGTACTCATTATAGTCAGGTCTTGCCAACTGCCACTCCTTCCTTCCTTCCTTCTAATACAGCGGTATCAGCATGACTATTCACAAATATAAATCGTTCTTTCGTACGTCTGTCATCACTACTTTTTATCAACATTTCCACTCGACAAAGGACCAACGCCACTGACACGTTCCCTCCCCATTTACACGGGCTTGGGACCGTCATGTGGTAGAACCTAAGTTCTGACCACAAGGCTGGGTTACACTTCTGTAGACAGCAAAACGCTTTTCTTGACATTTCTTCTTATGTAATTCAACTTCTTTGGTGTGTTTTGCGGCTGTCTAGCCGCTTGCTGTTTCTCGCCAGGATATTGGCTGTCGCTTATCACTTTTGCCTTTGGAGAGAAAGCTAAAACGAGAAAGAGAAATAAAAAAATGGCGCGTTTTTTTTCCCGACAACGGGTATGATTTTCTTTTAATTATTTATGAATGAAAATACTCCTGTTGAATTCCCTATAGCTTAGGATTTTACTTCCGCTTTTGATTCAGATGTCAAAATCGAAAATTTATGCGCAAAACGATCGTCGTAACAGCTGTCAAAATTTTCAGAGCGAATAAACGTCCGAACGCTACGGCTGTCAAAGCCTATCCCACTGTCTTGAAGCTTATGGTGCTACCAGATGTTCAACCTTACTATATGATGCTTTACCTTTACCAACCTTACTATATATGCTTGTGAATGTCAGCCATTCATTTCTTGTAGTGGCATCTTATGGCAAACTGTGGAAACTCGTTTGCATTCTTAGTATTATAATGCAAATAATCATAATAATCATAATCATATAATCATATTTATCAATAAACTCGCCGCTGATCTCGATTACAATGATCTTAATCCTTTTTCCCACCGAATTCGCTCTAAACAAAAAAACTTTCTCGACGTAATATGAGTTTTTCCTTTTCATTTTCTCGTTGTCATTCTACATGTTTTGTTGTTGGAATTGGCTTAAACTATAAACCATGCCATTATTGAATAACATCCTTTATTCTCCGTAATTCAACACCTGGATAACTTAAAAATCTGATATCCAAAAACAAACCATAATGAAACCATATCCGACCAAATGTCACCTCATACTGTTTCCTCGTAGAAACTAATTTCATCATTCACAAAAGATAACAATTGACCTTAATTTACCTCATATTCAACTTATGACATAGCTCCTATGAACTCCTTGAATAATACAACAAACACCTTCTCGAAACTAAGTAAAATATTAAATGTTTGCGTCGAAACTTTATGAGCAATGTAAGAATAAGTATTCTAAAGCATATTGGGAGGAGTCCTGTGTCTTACAGGAGGAGGTATGTGTGTGGATAGATGGGTGTGTACATATCAAAGTGAATTTCTACAACAAATATATATTTCTACCATGTCCTTTTGTCAGGTATTTAAGTATGGCTCAAAGCTGTGTGGCAGGCGTACTATAAATAAGATACTGTAGGGGTATAGGACGTCTACAACGTGTATATGATGTAGAATGTGTTAAATGTGTTAAGAAACATCGTGCTGTTATCTAAATTGTTTTATCTGTGTAGGCAATTTCAAATGGAGTTTGTGAAGAAAAAGCTTACTGTGTTTGTTTAAAACGATATTGTTTGATTTGCCTAAAGTTCATTCCAATGGGTGGTCTAGTCAAGTTTGACATGTTGATAGCAAATTAAAATTTAATTTGATTTTTTTTATGCATGAAGTTTATAGAAATGAAAAACTAAAGAAATTTTAGAAAAGAAAAGATGTCAATTTAGTAAACAAGAAGATTTCGTAGCATTTCTTACTCAAATAATGAGAAACAGAGAAGGATAAATATAGATGAAGTATTATTAGGGCCAAAAACATCAATACAAACATTAGTTAAACATAAATGATAAAAATACACGAAAGTGTATCAAATATGTATCACGGCTGTTCGTCCTTTGATGATAAACCATACATATATAAAGGTACAAGTGGAGAAGTTATGCACGGAAAATATTTTTCATGTCATTGTGTGCCAAATCCGTTGATATTCCTTTTGAAAAAACCCCAGTATACGGTCAACTAATCTTGATTCGAATGTTTAATGTCACCTTCTTCCTTGCTTTACTGGTAAAACGTTAAACACGTAATGAAAAAAGGATATTTTAGAGCTTGTGACGCTTTATTCCCTAGATTTTAAACACTGAACGTTTGAGGTTTTTATAAAAGGCCTCGCTGGTAATACTGATCCAAACGTCAAACTCAAACTTTGACCGCTGTGATCAATAAATAACTGAAAAACGATGACAGTAAAGTATACGATTTAAATCGCCATGAAAATTATCAGAATTTATCATCAAAATGACTGTTCCAGTACGCTGGATTCTTAGAGCATCGAGAGAAAGCTCGTTTGACCTTAAACACTGCATTTATCATCTCATTGGAACAAATGGTTCAGTTGCAGATAAGTTGTACTTTGTGCGCCACTGAACCGTTCGTAGAGCGATGAACATCGTAGCGGTAAACCAAAGCGTGAAGAAAAATCGAAAGTTCAGTGTTTTTCTGCTGTGCGTTATTGACAGCAAATCTGGCTTTTCAGATGACAACGTGAACAATTTTGCGCAAATATCTTCATTTATGGGTCTATAGGATCCAACTGACTCAATACGTAACATCTGTTGGTCATATTTTTCATCGAACCTATATGAATTGCTCTCTAGAGCAGTTGGATGGAGATTCAGATTTCGGGGAAAAATCATCTATTCTGGCTCAATGGGTTCGTGAATAAGCAAAACTGTTGGATCAGGGCTGAAGGAAATCTTCGAGTAATTCGGATAGTCATTCTTTAAAATCTTTGCTTAAGTTCTGGTGTCAAGGCGTGTGCGAAGCTTGCTTTTTTTAAAGAAATTGTTACTGGTTCATACATGACAGGAATCCTGATCATAGAATTCAACTACCAAAATCGTTTTTCTCTTCGACTCGTAAGAATTTTATAAGACGAGGTTTACAGGTCACGCAGCGAAAACAAGATCGAGAGTTGTTCGTAATCTGTTCCAGGCTGTATCTTTTTTTTTGATTCAGTAGAACCCTGCCCGTTTCGCTAACCTGTTCACATGTCATGTGGATATATGTCAAAGAGCGTGTAATCTAGCATTAGCCCCGTTCACTGAAAGAATAAAAGGAAGCGATCCGTGTGGAAGCTGTTCAAATGGATTCAGTAATACTAGAGAGAGTCGAAGGCGAAAGCAACTTCAGTGGTCTTTGATGGTTTAGTCAATTCGTACTACTTTATCACTGGGTTCCAAGACCTCATTTCGGCTCGAAATACACCATGACCCTTTCAACAGTTTTACAGCAGGAGGTGCACGCATCCTACCATGCAGCGTTTGATGGAATTTCTCTGTTGAGATTTAGTGGATGTACTTCCCAACGATTTTTTTGGATAACGCTTAAAAATTTGAAAATGAAACGCCTTTTTCTAAATCATTTCTTTGTTTATATTTTTTTTTTGTGGTAGGGAGGTGAAGGCTGTTTACGCCCTGAGTATGGGACTCCCAGACGCAAAATGCTTTTGGACTACCCACTAAACACCTCCCCTGTCAACCTGAGAACCTAGCCTGGAACCGTTTGACACATTACTTCGGGCTAGGCCTCGTGTTCCTACGCCTAGATGCGCCTTCGCATTATGGGAATCTCTTCTATAACGAGAAGGAAAGGAGAGGAAGGAAGTGCTAGAAAAGAGATCCATCTATCCGCGATGCCTCCCAGCGCTCCAATAAAACTTTTTTCAGTATCAGCACTGCCCGAGCATATTGCGCCACGTGATTCCAATTGTCAACTGTTTTCAGCATTACTCCGACGATTGTTTCTGGACAGGGCTCTCCAATTTCGCTGAGGAGGTCCCCTCGCTGCTGGCTCCACCTTTTACAGTAGATGAATGTGTGACAGGTGCCATCCAATTCTCCTGCACAAAACACACAGTTAGGAGACCGTGCTCTGTCAATTTTGTACAGATAGGACCAAAAACAACCGTGCCCGCTTAAGAGCTGGGTCAAGTAGAAATCGGTCTCACCATGCACTCGACTGAACCACGGCCTCAGGTCAGGGATCAGACGTGCAGTCCACCTTCCCCTTGTTTCTTGCTCCCAGGACTGTTGCCAATCGCTGAGAGAGCGGCGTCTCTCTTCCCTGGTGATCTCTTCTCTTCGGTCTTCGTCTCTGCGCAGGTAAATACTTCTGGGCTCTCTCGCAAGGAGGGTGATGGGTATCACCCCTGCAATTACCAGCACTGCCGCCCCGGAGACCGTTCGATATGCGCATAAGATTCACAATGCTCCTTGTCTCTGCACCTGTGCCTGTTCTTTGGGGCGACGCCCCAAAGTTCTGATCCGTAGAGTAGAAGCGACTGCACAACGCTCGTTAAGAGTCGTCTCCTTGATGTGGTGGGCCCTCCTATGTTGGCCATTAATCGGGTGAGTGCCGTCACACGCGCTGCAGCCTTGTCAGCTGCTGCCCTGATTTGTTGGGACAAACTCATCTTCGAGTCTATCACGACGCCCAGGTACTGGGCGTGCTGGTGGTGTAGGTGCTGATTTCGATCCAACCAGCTCGTCCCCTATACTGATGTGCCTTACTCTGGGGATTCTCTTCTTCGTTAGGATGACCACTTCGGTTTTTTCCAGCGCCAGCTTGAATCCGTGAGCATCAATTGCAATTACATCAATGGTGGAGCGTCCCACTCTAAAGCCATACTGCCGTGGAGATAGGTCCCCGGCACTACGAATCACATCAGCGAGTCTTTCCCTGATAAGTTTTTCAAAAACTTTTCTGGCCGTGTCAAGCACACTGTGTATGCGGTATGCAGCTAGCGACTCTGGATCCCCTTTCCCTTAGTAATGAGCACAAGTCTCGCCACCTTCCAGCATTCTTGGAACACCCCTTCGAGCAGGCATGTGGAGGAGCAGGTCAGGGGAATTCTTTGTTCATATTGGAATATATTCAATGAAGGAAATTTAAAACGAATATTTAAATTTCAGGGAAAGTGACGAATAAAGTTCAGGATTCGTCTACCAGAAATCAGAATCTTCTTCTTGGCACTACAGCCTCTCTCTTCCTGCAACAAGCGTCTTCAACTGTCTCGGTTCAGTGACTGCGTCCTCCAGTTTTGAAATCCGAGCAGCGATGAACTAAAAGGCGGAGACCAGTGGGAAAACCGAGAAAAGACCAGCGTTTCCTCGGTTTCCCCACTGGTCTCCGCCCTTCAGTTCTTCTCTCCAATACCTTTTTGGATATCCGTTGTTCGTCCATATGATTTATATGGTCAGTACATTGTAGCTTCCTAAGCCTTACAATCGTGGAGACTTCCGGCTCCTTCATAATTTCAAACACACAAAGCTTATGATTGTATCGAATTCGGCACAGATCATCATCTAGTTTCCCTCGAATTATCCGCCTCAGGACCCGTCGCTCAAAAGCGTTTTATATATTTGCGAATGCTTGGATTAGGGTCCATGTTTCACATCTATAGCATAGCAAAGATCTTATCACAGATTTGTATACGTAAAGCCTTATTTTTCTGTGTATGCAGCTGGTCTTCATAATCGTCGGAATTTCTGTAGTTTTCGGCGTTTTTCGCCTCGTTCCTTGCTCTTCCTCGTTACATTGGCGCCTAGATACAGAGTTTTGACAATGACATTATTTTATTTTAATTGCCGCCTGTTTAAAAAAAAAGTAAAAAAGTACATTTCAAGTACTTTATGAGGGAGCAGTAAATTGAGCTTATTATTTTTTTTTTACTTTATTCCTTTTTCAATGTGACCCCATTGTCATTGTCATACTATGCATGTTGCTTTTTCATTGCTGCTTTAAAAAATACAGAGTTTATGAATCCACCACTTCATTTTATAGAACAAATCGTCAGCCGGTTATTTTGGAAGTTGCGAAGTTTTTCGATAATTGGTGGTGATGCATTCTACTTACTATTCATATTTGCTGCAAGGATATACAAGGAATTTCTGTTTGAAGTTGTCATAAAATATCCTAGCCATGTTTGAATTGTCCGATTTCCGAATCCGATTTCAAATTGAAGCCTGCTTTTCTCATCTTCTGTTTCTGTGGCTAAGAATTTCGTTCCTGAAAATCATGGCAAACCTGAGAAATATCGGAATGCGTTGTCCTTGAAGGTAATTTATTTTTTTTTCTACAAAAGATTCGCTTTAAAATTCTTACGTTACTGTTGGCATATAAGTAGGAGTTTCTTCATCATTCAAATTTCATGCTGTAATGCAATGAGCGCTTTGAGATCCTTCGAATTTGGATTTCAATGTTATTCAACAAAAATTCGTTGATTTTATTAGGCCGCGTTATACGCCTAGCTTTCATGTCCTTATGTGGTATTATTTTTCCCACCGAGAAGTAAGAATTCATTCCATCTCATTCCACTTTTGATTGACTTAAAGTGAACAACAAGCTTATTTTTAATACAATTATTTCCTGATGTCTGCCTTTTATAAAATTCTTATTTTGGAATCGTCATGCTTCTTGCCCTGACATCGACGATGTTTTACGTCATTGTTGCCTGAGTAGAGCCGAAAAAGATGCATCCTGTTTTCATTATTTCCTTTTTGACTAAATTTATACCTTTTTTTCAGACTTTAAGCGCTAATTACAGCATGTATGTTATTCCTGTTAATTTCTTGCTGCCACAATCTTTTTCACATTCCGTTTCTATTTCGCTTTCGAAATAACATAACATAAAATAACTGTTTTGGCTGTGCAACACAGATAAAACATTCACATCCCATTTTATGTCTTTCATGTCTTAGCAATTAATCACTGGGATTATTCACCTCACCTAGAAACCTTGAACCTGACGTCGAAAAGTCAGTCAAATTTTTGTAGTCAAACTCATTACTACTCCTGTATCTTCTTTCAGACGCTCTTGGACGCCCCTGTGGAAATTCCGTTCTGGATCAATAGAAATAATTGAACGAAACCCACAGATAAACTACAGGCCAAGATACAATGCTGCAACACTGCGGTGTGTGTCTCGCATCTTATTTCGCATTCCAGTCTACAATACATGTAATTTGAGTGAACCAAATTGGGTTTGTTTGTTTGCTACGCGAAAGTTTTGTAAGCTCACAGCACATTTAATTTAATTATAAACAATAATTATATTAAAAACTTAACTTTTGCGGAATAACTGGTGCTAAGGTTCGTTATCTTCCGGTTAATTTCGAAGTTCGAAACAAATTGACAAATGACATGTCAAAATAGCTCACTGATTTTCGCACTGAACTGTAGCTTTGAAAACCGGTTGCCATTTAGTGTAAGTATGATTTGTCGTATCGCTGCTCGTCCTATTGTAAATCGTGTCAATGATTCAATGATTTTACATTTTTTTTTTCAAAAAACTTTCATGCGGCTTACGATCTATGTGCTAGCGTAAAAATTGATGAAATGATGATTGATCACATTTACTGGAACTGTTGGATTGTTGCGTTCCTGCGGTCCTTAAGCGCTTAGTAAAAACACTAAAACTAGGATCTTAATTTGAAACATAGTGACTGGGCTTGTTAGTGGGTTATCCTTCCGACTCATTTCGCAAATTACAACCCCAGAGGTGTATTGAAGTTCCACGGGTAGCTGACAAGCCCCCCATTACTATGAATAGGCCCTTTTTGGAGTATTGTGGTGGCTAGTGGTGTATAGGGGGCCTTGTCTCTTAGAGCGTCAGGATTAGCTCGACTCCGTGTCTACCAGTATACCAGTATAAAATTTGGAATATTTTCCTTAGTGGAAGACGGTGGTGTAAAGAAAGAGACCATGTGGTTAATCTTAATCAAGGCATATGAGAGCAATCTTTTCTTAATAGTTCAGTATTTTATCTGCTGGGTCCTATGTGTTGAAATATTCAAATATTCGTTTATATAAGCACACACACTGTAACCGCTTTTGATGAAATATTCGTAACCATAATTATTTTGTACATTTCCTGAGATACTTCTGTGTTAATGAGTACTATACGTTATCTGAATGCTTTTCATATTCCTATTTGCACGTGAAGGCTAGACAACTGAAAATATTCTCATCTACTTGTCTGTATAAGATTTGTATTATCCTCTCGTCGGTGCACATCATTCCTATCTTAATCCACGATCTCAGAACTGACTAAAGCCATATACTATATTTGCAGCTTGTCTAGCATCTTCCTCCTCTCAACCATATGTGCCGTTTGTTTTCTTAAATATATCAGCATAGTGGATGGAACACAAGAAAGACATTATGGAAGTTTCATCTTGAAGCATTCTCACACGTACGTCCTGGAATTACAATATGACTGTCAGCTATGCGTGAGTGTCATACATAGAAGATATTATATCTAGGATACATATAGTATTAATATAGGAAATTCGGTGGTAGCATGTACAAGTCGTAACGAAATGAACGAATTAATTTTAAGATCTATAGAAGCCTAATGGGATTGCGAGAGCGTTAATTTTGTTGGTACTTTTAATTTTTGGATATGTCGGCAAACATGTATGTAGATGTTGCCTAGAAATATCCTTCAGAGCCATTGCCTTGAGCAATATGAATAACTCGAGATTTGTGTTAATGTTTAAAGGAAGTCTTATGTTAAAGTTTGCCTTTCGCTTTTGTCTTTTGTTGAAAATGCCATGCCATTGGCGAATGTGGCTTGACTTATATGAGCTGCAAGAAATTAGGCGTACAGGTATGGTAATCTTAAGAAACATGTTCGCAACATTCACTTCAATGCCTATGATCCTGTAATGTTCTGGATGTTTAATTAATTCATTCTTTGTGGTTTGGTAGATAAGTTTTCACAAGTGGAAATTACATTGAAGTTGAATGACGTCGGCGGTTATGATGATATCTGAGCTTTTGTTTTGTTGTTTCCTTCGGAATGATGTCATTATCAGATAATGTTATTGAATTCAGGGTAATTGCAGAGAAATTAATTGTTTAGTTGGTGTTGGTGGCCTTTTCAAAACTTCTTTTGAACTTTTATTTTTAAAAGAAAAGAGGTGAACTGGGAGGCATCTATACTTCAATCATTGTCTCTTTAATAACTTTAAATTAAAAGAACTCCGCTGGCTTTTCCAACAGTCTGTCTGTCTCGTGTTTCTCGTCTGTCGAGATTCGTTTGAATTTGGAAATTTAAAAATTTTGACATAATTAAATCTCTTTCTTACCATGTTGTCCGACGTAAACTTCAGTCGACTAAGACGGGTCAGACATCCAGAATCGAATATCTATGCTAAAGCAGGTCTAAGAGGTCTAACTTTGTCATAGTCGTTTAAATATAACTTAAAGTGCCTTTGCGCCAAGTGCTTAATATTTTTGTGGTAGGGAGAGGAAAGCTATTAACACCCTCAGTGTAGGTCTCCCAGCAGTACAATGCTTCTGAATTACCCACTAACTACATCGGCTGTTAAGTCCATGTTAACAGCCGATGTAGTTAGTGGCGATCTGATAAGTACTTAGCCTACAAATGAAAAAACAAAAATTTTGGGAAAAATGCAATTTAGTTTTTTGAAAAATAAGTATTGTCGAGGTCTGCATAGTAGGTCTCCGAGGTGGCGACTACTTCCTCATTCGAATGAAATTTCTGTCCGGCCAGTGACTTTTTCAAGTTAGGAAACAAAAAGAAGTCGCACTGAGCCTAGAGGGGGATCTGGAGAATATGGTGGATGTGGCAGCAGTTCGCAGCCCAGTTTGATCAATTTAGCCGTGACGAGTGTGGAGGTGTTTGCCGGTGCATTATCTTGGTTGAAGGGGACTATTATTCCTCGCCAAATAGGGCCGGATTTTTAATTCGGCGTCGAATCGGCCCAATAATTCGACATAGTACTATCCTGTGACTGTTTTGCTCTTCCTTAGGTAGTCAAAGTATATCACAACTTCCAAATCCTAGAAAACGTGGCCATTAGCTTTCCGACCAATGGGACAGTCTTCCCTTTCTTCTGAGCAGGTTCACGGAGTTAAGTCCAATGTTTCGTCTGTTCCTTGGTCTCTGGTGTGTACCAGTGGATCCATGTTTCGTCGACGGTCACGTAACGGCCCAAAAACTCATTGGGGTTGCCTTTGAACAGCGCCAAACACTGCTCTGAAGTGGTCACACGGTTGCGCTTGTTATCCGGAGTTATCTTGCTTACAGTTTTGTCATATCCAAAATTTCATGCAGTTTATGCACTATAAACTCGGTCTTTTGAGATGCCTACTATCTCAACTATCTTACGCACTTTTAATTGGCGGTCTGCCATGACGATGTGGTGGATTTTCGCCTTGTTTTCCTCCGTGGTTGCTGTTTTCGGGGCACCTTGGCGTAGCTCATCTAAAACCGACGTGCGACCGTGCTGAAATTGGTTAAACCAATTTTTGACGGTCGCCATCGAAGAAGAAGCGTCCCCATACACTGCATTCAAGCGCTCTTTGATTTTACTGCGCGATTTCCCTTCCAAAAACAAGAATCGAATCACCGACCAATATTGCTCCTGTTCCATTTTTTGAAATCAACGAACACGCTTGCTTTCACACGCTGTCAAAACAGAATTACAAGCTCGATCCGGCTCAGATTTCGTCAGTAGCCGTCTACGGGATGTCACTTCACTATGATGTATTTATCTTGCGATAGCGGCACCATCAGGCAGTGAAGCTATGTACTTATCAGACCGCCCTGTAATTTCAGACTATTCCTCTGTTATTATGATTTAAACCGCCACCAAGCAATAGGTTTCCTGCTGCCAATGCGGTGAGTGGAAGCAAAAACAATCATGTTCCTATATTAACTTTTTGAAGAAAAAAAGAAACGCCCGAACATAATGTGCCATAATGCATATAGCTCCCTTTGTTAAATAAAGTTCAAGGAGCAAGGATCAGGAGGTCATGAAGTAGTTCTCTTATGCAAGCAAGACAGAAAGTATTTATGCCTACTTCAAAGCTGATTTAAGTAGTATTGGTCTCACAATTCTTTTTCAAATTTAATTCACTCCGGGCTAGTGCCAGTTTCAGAGCATGTACTGTCTCCTTTCACAATCAGTAGACTCTTTATTGCCCGCATTTCTATGTAAGTGGATTTTTGCATTCTCTAGCAAGGGAACCGCTGGGTGTTCCACCTTTGATGACCAGAACCATCGACTCAGACTCAACTGTCCCAATTTTCGATGCTATTCCCTGCTGAAAACATAATATTTTTGAATCATACAGTATCATTGACTGACTTTTAGTTAATCTAAATCCACGTACGTTGCGAATAAATTAACTTAAAGCCGACAAATAGCTGCAGACTTGTCAGCTGATGCCATACTTTACTCGGACATTCTCAGCTTCAAATCCATGACCAAGCCCTGATTCATTGCTGTAAGTTTTTTTCCACCTAGTATTTCAGTGATTCTGGCAGGTCCGACTCCGGTGAGTTTGTTGGTAAAAATCACAACCTGGGTTTTCTTGCAGTGTTTCATGTATCTACAAATAGAGGTCTAGTCCCTCGCCTGTTGCATTACATGGTTAGTCCGAGTTGCGCTTGTTCACAGATCTGGGCAGGGATGAAGCCTTGCGCGTTGCCTGATACAAAATTACTATACAAAAGGTTCAGGATTTGTAAGTAGCTTTCAGATTCTTCCAGAGCGTTCACAAACTCACGAAGCTGAATGCGTTCCTGCCATCAAGCATTACCAGAAAGTCTACAAGTTTGTTGACCCGGGAGTGTCTCCATTCATTGAGCCGCCCTACCAATCTCATAACAGGATCAATGTTTTATTGCACTACCTTGCATCCATGCGTATCAATGATTTCTTAAGTGGTTTGTGGTATGTGGCCAGTGATTCTGTGTTACTCTTTGGTTTGTTGATCAATTCGAGTCTCATTACGTTCCAGAGCTTGGATCAGATCCTTTCACGCAGGCAGGCATTGAAAGTACCGAGCAGTAAGTCAGGACAATGGTAGTAGACCGGTTGTCTATTACCATGTCGTCTGGCCATGGTGGTTTCCTTGGTTCGCAGAATTGTTTTCTCAAGTTTTGTCGGCAATTTTCGTTTTCTTTAGAATCTGACTGAGCCCATTCAAAGGCTCTAGAGTCTCCTGGCGACGAAATAACCTTTGATGTTAGGGACACCGTCTGTAAGAGAGCACGGTCTTGATGTAAATATCATCCTTAACTGATCTGCTCTTGAAAACTGAACTTATACATTCGGCTTTGTCACTGCTTTTTCTCGGAAATAGGCACTGTTCTGAATCCAATTGTCAGATTTACTAGGTCAAGTGGATCTTGAATATGTGTGTTGCGGCATTTGTTTATTTGTCGGGTACGGCTAATTGAATTAGAGCCTAGCATTGGTGAGAACTTACCAAGCCGTCCTGAAACCTACAGAAATCAAAATTTTGACCTTACAAAATCTCGATATTTATTCGTTTGTCAAATATCTCTGTCATTTCGAAAGAGTTGGCATAAGTGCATTGTGAAATGAAAAGTTGAAAAGATTCTTGCGGAGCTTCAAGCTCGAGTTCGATAGTTTATGGGGCGTGTTCAAATATTTCTGCGTAAGATATGAAATTTTCGCCCCCCCCCCCTTTGCATGACTACAGTGGCATAACCTTTGACAGTGTTAGCAATGTCAAATAATTGAAACATACACTGAAACTGTCAAATAAAAAAAAATTTCGGGGGAAGAAGAGGGAAAGGATCTTATTGCAAGAGAAAATATTTTTTGGTGAGGTGTCCAGGACCAAATCAAGCTATTGATATTGAGTTAACAATTCTTATACCATGGCACAATAACAAAATGGCTCCTTAAGAGGACTTTATATCCAACAGAATATACTGCAAATACTTATATAGTTCTTATACCCAACCGTGGTAGTCAACAGTTCCCAATTAGTTCGCACGAGCCCAATGTTTCCTCAAGACTAGAGATCCACAAGATTTTCGTTGAAAATTATCACGAATATTATTGAAAGGATAGTACTAAAACGACTTAATGAGGTTAGAACAAAAACTAAATTGGAAGAAATTTTTGGATTCAAACTAATGTTAACTAAACTAATGTCAACGGGCCATGTTAAAGTTGACATGCCAATGAATTTTCCGAAATTAAATTAGTTTCGAAAACAGCTCGTTCAAATGAGCGGTTCGTTTCTGGAGAACATAATATTCTGTGTTGAGATAGATTAAAATCTCTCAGGACTCTGAAAACTTCAAGCTCAACTAAGGTGGACTGCCAAGAAACTATCCTTTGTTCAACAAAACGAGAACATTTAAAATTTGTTTCTGCTTAACTCTAAAAAACTCTCCAGTACTATCTCAAAAGAGCAGTAAGGGGAATATCTATGAATCAACATGGTTTATACGGAATATAGACTTACAAGGACCTAAATACTGACAATGGTTTATACAATTGCTGTTCGTAGCTGAAGTTAAGTCCAAATAACATTAAAAAATGTTGAAAATAAAAATACGTTCGTGGGAAACAAGCTGGCTTATTCATGACAGGAGCATATGGCAAATTTCTGATGAGCTTATAAGCTTTTGGTCGCTGTTGGCAGCGATCAAAGCCGCTGTTGAACGTACGACGTCATTGTACGACGTCTGGATGGATGTGTGTTATCAGTGATAGTAAACGTGTTATGGAAACGATCGATGCTTAATCAAATTAATTGTTCTGAAGGACAATTATGTCGTCCATAAAATTGACGGAGTGCATTATGTGTTTCTCGGACAGAATCATTTATTCGGAATAAATCTGAACAATTTGCAGACGTTGCTCAGACGTCAAATGAATTTATGCTAAAATGGCAAATGAAACTAACCATAAAACGCATAACAATTGTCACATCATAGTTAGCATTGAAAAGTGTTGCCAAATTAAAGGCAGATTATATTAGACATTACATATGTTAGGCAGCGCAGTTACACTAAATCAATCTGATTTCTAAAGGGCAACAGATTTAATGTTTATTTTTGTAATTTCAATTTTTTGCACTATGTTGTCATGAAATAAAAAACTGTAAGGTAGTTGCTTGAGCACAAAGCAAGATATTGGACTGTCTATAATAAGATTTTTTGAAATTTGGCTAGTTTAGTCAGAACAATTTCTAGAATATTCGTTAGCAAAATATCCAGCCAGATATGTTGAAAATCTATAATCTAAATGTATAAAATCTATAAATCTAAATCTATAATCTATAATCTTGAAAATCTATAAGTGTGTTTGGGGGGGGGGGGGGGGGTTAATGGGATCTTTTTCGATTTTTGATGCACTTCGTATAAAGATCTGTAGAAGAACGAAAAGGTGTTTTTGTAGCAAAATAGTTACTAAACGGATAAGTAAAAAGGACTTTGCCGAAGATTTTTTCATTCATATTCTTCAGATTAAAACAGGGACCTTTGATCGCTCCACCAGCATATTTTAATATTATCTATGAATTTTTCATGCAATTGCATTGTAGTCCTTAATTGTGAGAGTAATCATATAGAAGAAAGTACTGTGGTCTGTACCATCCTTGACCACATGATTATAGTCCCAATGGTTATCAGGTCTTCGAACCAATTCTTTTAAATAGAGTCTGTCCACAAATTTAGGGTACAGTCCAATTTGAGTTAGACTGGACTTCGACCGATAGTGCAGCCATAAATAGCGAATGCTTTTATTACTGCATCCTTCAGGTCTTGACTCTTTTGCCAATAGTTCGACAAATATGAATAGTATAAATATAAATTTTACACATGAATACTTTGTGGAGTATGTTGGTGTTCCGCAATATATGTAAATATATATAAGTCCTGTTGGAATTCTATTTCTATGCCCTATAACTCTTCAAATTAATTTTCATAAAGCTCCACTTTAAAGTCCTTAAAGTCCTTGCTGAACAACATCATGTTCTCATTGAATAATTTTACCCTATGTTAACTCTCTGTAAAAACGATATGTCTGTCATACAAAAAGGGGTGGTAGTGATGGTTATGAGGGTAATTAACATTAGAGACGCATATGCTTTGTATATTTTGTGGTTGATGCGGCTTAATCACGCTATACCATCACAACATTTATTGTAGGCTACAAACTAGGCGATATATAACAGTGACAATGCTAGTGAAGAATTATTTAATGATTTTTGTAACAACATTATTATGATTATAATGAGTCTGAAGTACATTTTTCGAAATTATTGATGAGATATAAATAAATAAGTGAAAATTTAGGTAGGACACGAAATGGGCGAAAAGTCAAATAAAATTTTCCCTTACATACATTCATTGTGACTGTGTCGCTACAATGAATCGCCAATAGGGCTCCAATTGGTAAATCATGTTGTCTGACATAGCGACCATACGTCCTTGCATGCTTATTGAAATATTCCCTGCACGAATATTTCAAATGAACACGCTGACGTGCATGTAAATTTGTTTTTTTTTCGTAGAAAAAAGAAATCACAGTGCCAAAAAGGAGGGACTTTAACGCTTGTGGCGTCTATAGAACGTTGCAATCATATTTAGTTACTACCAGAAAATGCCTTGTCGAGCAACGACGACAGCCGACGCTATGATACCGGAATGAAATTCTGAAACTAGGATTCTGATCCTGAAGACAAAAACGTAACGATAGAGTTTTTCTCCTTCCGTTATTAGCCCATTTCCAAAACATATTGTGAATGAATCCAACCAGGAGCTCTATCACGTAAACTTTGAATTGAATCTTTTCAATCGGCGCTCTTGGTTTATTGTTGCAAAACATTGAAACTGAGATGGGTGTAAGCTTCAAGGACACAGAATCATGGAGCATCTGCGTTTTGTTTAAAGGAAGAACAAACATTGAACACAGATGAGCATGCCATGCGTATCTCATGCAAACCAATATCATTGCTTTTCCTTTTTGTATTCCATTATTGTTGTCTTTTCGCCCTTCCTATCATTCTCGATTGATGCAAACGCGGTGGATAAGGACACAAGTTGGAGTATGGCTTTGACGTAGAGTGTTCAAGCTGAGTGATAAAAACCAGCACAAACCATTGACAAGTTTGGAATTGTAAACAGCTTAAGTGTTGAGCAGGATGATTGGTAAAAAGGGGGAGTGAATCCGGGAGGATTGAGATTCGGCAGGAAAAAGGGAGATAATTGACACGGAACTGTGTGTATGTGCTAGACAAATCCTTGAATATTGTCTTGGGTTCAGGAATAGACACGGTAGGAAATGGTGAAACATAACACTGCTATAAATTTTTATGCTATGATCTTAAAGTGGAACGTGAAACCTGTTCGTTGAGGCCGTTGTATTTTGTGCGTTGCTAACAATTCGTATTTAAACATGGGCTGCCATTTGCAGGAGTGTAACGTTTTTCAAGTAAAATGAATCTGTTATGTTTCATATGGCATGGATCAGGTATTTCAGTTAGATAAAGTATCTTAATTCCTCTACTGGAAATAATTGTTTCGCTAGTGTGATTTGGTCAGTACCACGCGTTACCTTTTTTATGACCTTGAAGGTGCCTGTCAGACCCTGACATGTCATGGTCTCGCACTTGAAGCTGAATCTGATATGACTATCATTGATCACTTCCACAGCGGAATCCATTTCCGTTCTGAACCTGAAGTCTGGGACCTGCTGCGAAGGTTAGTGCGAAAGCATGTACGTGTTTTGCAAGAATCTTACAAGGCTGAAAGTTGAAAATTAAGAAAAATTTTGAGGTCTAACTTCAATAATGATTTTTGATCCATTCAACATGGTTTTGAACTCGAAGGAGGCGCTACATAATTGGTTCAGCCAGCCCCCCCCCCCCCTCCTTCTCAGCAGCAAGACAATTCTCACTTGCGCTTTGTTCAAGCAATTTCGTCGCGATCAATCCGCGTTCAAATTGCTATGAAAAACGGCTCAAACTGAAAAAACTCTTGCTTCGTTCTGTTCATCTTTGAACTCTCATGTTTCCATTTCCTCGAATAGGGTCAGATTTTCTGACGTTTAGTCATTTTGATTCAATAGGATCAACATCGAGCTTACATTATGGAAATTTGTCCGCAACCAAGGACCTAAAACATAGCGTTATCTTCATCCTTCGGCGAACCTTGCAGGCTCTCCAGCTGATTTGTTTTCTGCAGCAAAGAGTCTCAGAGTGGCTTTTGCCCTCTAAGACTTGCAGCCGTCAACCTTACGCTGAAAAAGAATTTGCATGGTGAAAACGTTTACCTCAATGATTTCCAGAGTATGTTTAATGTCCGATCTAGTGCAAAAGCCATCCTTTTGATGTCCTTGACTGAGTTGACGAATTTATGAAATTTCGTGGATTGTAGTTTAAATTCCACCAGGGGGCCATTGAGTTGGTCGCGCATACTGTCAATCCCTGATTTTTCAGGCTTCGGGTTCTGCTTGATTTCTTTGGGCAACTCGAATATGATCGGTTAAATTAATGACCAAAGCTTAGCTACGTTGCATGCTTCAGGTTTATCTCAGCGTGGCCTCAGGTTTCTTTTTCGTTTAAACTTGCGAGTGCTCAGTTTTATTTGCTAACTTTTTGCTACATTTTCGTTGTTCGTGCTAGTTTCGACGACTACTTCCAGTCTTCGATCGGCTCTCTCTTGAAAATTTTGTCCTGATCCATCTGCAGGGAGCTGTTCTTTTTTTTACCATTGGAAAATTGGGCTTGTGGTAAGTTAATTGACTTTACGTAGCTCTTTCTGGATCCGTTCTGCCTTCAATCAACGTCAAACACAGGATCTGCAAGTTCAATGATTTAGTTCCTAACACCTATTCAAAAATTTTTGTGTACTCTATAACCTTTGAGGCTGCCCTGATTTTTTATCTCAATTGCCCCGTTTTTTCTTTACAATGCAGATTGTGTCGTGAGCGTCTGGTTAAGCCTGCGATTCTCCTTAAGACAACTGGTCTGGTAACTCATAACCTCAGCTAACTGGATGGAATGCTGATTAATTATGGTCCTTTCTACACTCTGTCATTCGTCGGTTTTGTCTTTTGTTTTCACTGTTGTCAATTTTGTTGATAATTGAAGTTGAGTCCGCCGCAGTTTTAATCATAAGGGTTCAAAACTTGTAATGACCTACACATAAGTGGTCAAGTGTTACACAAACGTTTAGTGCGCCTGGCCTCTCATCTCCAACCTGTGGGAGAATCTGGAGCGAGCTGGAGAGAATCCCTTGTCATCCCTCGTCATGGCAATCTCATATGTCCAAGTGTATATAATTACTTTTGATGTTCTCATGGTTTTCTGCACAAGTTGTTCTCATGGTCTCCTACAACCCGTGAATGGCGGAAAATTTTATCTAAAAGTAGGAATATTTCTTTTGAAGAGAAATTTATCAGGTGATAAACTTTGCTTCCGCAGTTTTTTTTGAAATTCGAGGCTTTATTGTAAAAAAACTGGTTGTACATTTATGATTTAAAGTATTATCCATTGCTGGCCACTACTTTCTCCCATCTTTCGGGCAGCGTACGAATCCCGCGTTGAGAAAACTGATCATCTTTTGAAGCGATCCACGAATCAATCCAATTTTTTACTTCTTTATAAGACCGAAAGTGCTGGTCGTCCAGGTCGTTTGCCATTGATCGAAACAAGTGATAGTCCAAGGGAGCAAGGTCTGGAGAATACGGCGGGTGGGGTAGGTCTACCCATTCCTACGTTTCCAAGTGTGTCTTGACCAATTTCGAGACATGGGATCGAGCATTGTCATGCTGTAAAATCACTTTATCATGTCTCTGGTTGTATTGCGGCAAATTGTCTTCTAATGCTCGGCTCAAACGCATTAATTGCGTTCGATAACGATCGCCTGTGATTGTCTCAGTCGGTTTTAACAACTCATAATACACTACACCGAGCTAGTCCCACCAAATACTGAGCATGACCATGGAACCGTGAATATTCAGTTTGGCCGTCGACGTGAAAGCATGGCCGGGATATCCTCATGATTTTCTGCGCTTGGGATAATCGTAATATTGGGAGTATCGTAAAAACCCATTTTTCGTCCCCAGTCACAATGCGATGCAGAATTCCCTTCCGTCTTTGCCTTGCAAGCAGCTGTTCACAAGCAAACAAACGCCGTTCAACATCTCTCGGCTTCAACTCGTACGGCACCAAATTTCCTTATTTCTGAATCATTCCTTTGACTTTCAGGCGTTTTGAAATGGCTTGTTGCGTCACTCCCAATGATCCCGCCAATTCTTGTTGCGTGTGACACGAGTCTTGATCAAATAATGCCTCCAATTCTGCATCTTCGAAAACCTTCTCTCTTCCACCGCCATGCTGGTCTTCGACGTCAAAATTACCTTTCTTGAAGCGTTGAAACCACTCTCGGCACGTTTTTACACTAATAGCGGCCTCACCATAGGTATTTGAGAACATTCGATGCGCCTCAGCCGCAGATTTCTTCATATTAAAGCAGAAAATTAAAGCCTCCGGCAAGTGACGAGAATTTGGCTCGTAAGCTGACATGTTTAATCGAGAATAACTTTATGATGCAGACACAAATCGACTCATATTTCGATGGCGTTATGTTGACAAATACCTAAGCTTATTGTATGACATCTACGATCTATTTATTTCGACTACCACTTACTACTACATCTAAGTTGTACACCTAATAACTTTTATACTAAAACAAATTTATAAAGACCCTTACTTTTATTTCTAAAATTTTCTGCTTTCACTGTCCAATTCACTACTTGCGGCCTCTACACCGCGTCTATTCTGCGGAAATGTTCGGAATTTAACGGGACTCATTGTTACGGCTCACCAACAAACTCTTAACACACTTCTTTTTGAGTTGTAGACTATCCACCGTATTCGGCTCCCAACGGTAATCGCTGACTATCACGGACTGTTTACAGTATCTGCTTTGTAATCATTCACCCAATGATAGTAATCCCGTTTGATTCGCGATTCTTCACTGAAGCTCGCTCCGGTAATTGGGGAACAGGATATGGGAATAATTGCATCAAATCAAGACTATTCACACATTATCCAATTTACAATTTTAAAATTTTACATTGCCTGCAGAGAATTCAATGGAACGTTTTTAATGGCTTGTTTTTAATGCATGCCATCATTGTTTAGTTCGAGTGTCTATTGATAAATAAGGCAACAAAGTTCTGCTAGCTTTGTATTTCCATTTAACGGTTTATTAAGGTCGTTCGTTCAGGTCAGTAGTTCGAAACATTTTCTCCTAGAACTTCACATTCTCATCTAATACACTATCACATTTGCTCGAAAGAGTTTCACAAAAGTATGATGATATTCAGATGAAATTTATAAAGGGCTTAAAAATGTTGGTCCAAATGTTTAAAGAACGTTAATTAACGTTTTTTAAACGCTTTTTTAGTGGTCGTAAGTCTTGGTAAGTTTTAGCGGATTTAGGACAATTCTGGACAGTATATTTATTTCTCTTCCTCTCGATAATCTGGAGAAAGATTGCAATATTGCAAATGACAGTTCCACGCAAACGTCAAACCCACTGCACACAACTCCAATAATTAACAATAATTTAATTATAATATCAGTTATTTTTCAAATTTTTTTATTTCGATAAAATAATTTATCTTCCAATTTGCAATTTACGGTCTGCTGCCCTTATTCTTGAAAATTCACTTGAAAAGTTTGATGGCAACACTTTGAGTTTTATTTAATTTTCAGGACAAAATTTTCCCTCCATTTAAATCCTCCTGGAGTACTTAAGTACCAGGAAAAGTGGCATTCTCTCAATGTGTGTTGCAAAAGAACGAACACGCGACATCGACTTAAAATGCTATACTTGTATAATATGAAATTAGATAAGTGCGTTTGGAAGCTTGTAGCAGCGTTTTATTTATGATATGATTCTACTGGAAAAGGAAGTATGCGAGAATGATGGTTTTTATCCTTTTTGTTGCAGTGCATTGATGTTAAAGTAACCATCTATTGATGTACATACATTTCCTTTTAACAGATATTCTCAGTTGTTTTGTTAAGTGGTGGAAAAAAATTCCTTGTCTCACCTAATTTTTTCCTTCTTCTTTTTCTTCTTCAAAAAAAGGATAAACTCGAGCCATTGTAAAATTGAATTAGGGCATTTTCATATTTTTTCAAAGGATTACTTATTTTTCTTTTGGTCGTTGGAATCTCTGCTTCTGTGAAACAAAAACGAAAGCTTAAATCTTGTCTCATTATAGCATGACTGAATGTTTAATAAGTGGCTTACGGATACGAAATTTGAAAAGGGGAAGACATTTTCGTGTAACGTACATATGTAAGTGAATGTTGTAAGACTTTCAGACAGTGACATGTAGAGATTTTAAACGATATTGTACGTCACACCACAAAGGATGTCGTATTTGAGGGTTAAAGTGACATTCTCACAAAGATTCTGGCTTAAGAGATTTATCATTCATATTATTATAAAACATGTACATTGTTGTTAACCTAAATCCTTCTATCACATCTGAAGTAACGTAGTAGGCACTTAAGGACCCTCTTAGCCATTTCAGTTGGAATTGCGATACATAACCCATCTGTTTGTTGTTTTTCGCACAATTTAATGTGTTACCTGAGCGAAAAAGCAGGCACATAAATATGTAACAACACTTTATCTAGGATATCTTTTACACGAGAGGAAAAAAGAAAACGGAAAAAGACAAAAGACTGCCTCCGTCCGCTGATACAATCAAAATTGTGATACTAAGCAGGTGATAGCAGTCTGTCCTTTTTCCAGTTGGATGATCTCTTTCGTTATGCTCAGTACGTGATAAGACTTAAGACTAAACATCTTTGCGTTTCACAGCCTTCAATACCGGTCACCCATACCATCAATTTGTCTGGTTAAGATTATGGTTCACCAGAGAGTCAGGAAGTGGAAAAAGAAAAAAAAAATATGTTAACTATAGTGTGTCTTTTACATCACTAGAAAGGAGAACAAATGGAAAACAGCCGAAACAAAAATGTTTCCACGTCTTTACCGGTTCAGTTTCAACGACGTGAAACTCCACGAGTGAAAGTTGAATTGCGGATGTTAAGGACAGTTAAGCAGAATTTTATAAGGGTAAACCATGATAAAGTGACACGGAAAGGTTTTAATGCCTTGTTACATATGCTCCACCAGCTTCATCCTGTTCGCTGAGAAAGTTTACACCTAATTTAAGCGGGTGAATTTCAAGTAGGCGACCTTAGATTATGTTATATTCAATTTCCAGGCTGGTTTTTGTGTGAATGGTGGCTAATGAAAAATGCATGTTTTAGTAAATTTAAGGGCACTATATCCGTTATAATGGTGTTGTGGTTAGGGTGAAATTTGTCGGATGAATAGAAGAAATTTTTGCGTTTTCCTGGAAGTTTTATGAAAATTGTCCCTTTTTGAATATTTTTATTTTATTTCTTGGAATTGGTAAATTAGGGGTAAGTTGAATGATCTGGTTGAAAATAGCTGCGAGCGGCACTCGTATAATGAAATTAATTTTTTGCTATTTCATAAATTTAAGGTTCGTTTTATGTTCCGAAAATTTGAAACTAAATTAAAATAAAATATCATTTATGGTCCTTTAAAACAGACTCCCCTTGTTTCTAAATAAAATTCATTGCAAATATACCGTTGCTGATTATTGCAAATTTAAAGTATACTATATGAGATTAATTTACCTAAAGGTTGCTTTTCTTTTTTTGGTTGGGAGGTGAAGGCTGTTATCGCCCGGAGTGAGGGGCTCCCAGCAGCGGTAGGCTACTAGACTACTCTCCAAACACCTCACCTGTCACACTGAGACCCCAATCTGGAACTGTTTGTCACATTACTTCGGGCTAGACCTCTATTTGCTCGCCAATTGGCGCCTTCGGTTAGAGGATTCCCTTTTTTAGCCGAAGGAAACATAAGGAGTTGAGGTTACTGTAAAAGTTACCCCTCTTCCCTCTACGTCAGCCAGCGGTCCAATTTGCCTTTCTTCGTCAGAAGAACCGTCCGAGCGTAATATGCCACACAGTTGCATTTGTGATCATCAAACCAAACTTTCTGGACAGAGTTCACCTATTCCCTCGGAAAGGAGAGAGCGCTCGTTCACCCATCGTCTGCACTCGTAAAAGGTGTGGTACGCGTCGTCCACGCTCCCAGGGAGAACAAGCAGTCGAGGGACCGCGTCTTCCCCATCTTGTGCAAGAAGGACAGGAAATACCCATGCCCACTGAGGAGCTGGGTCATATAGTAAACCCCGACTAAATCATGGCCACACGTCGCTAATTAGTCGCGCCGTCCATCTACCCTGCGTCTCATGTTCCCAGTTGTTCTGTCACAGAGCAAGAGTTCGTTGCCTCCCTCTCTTGGTCGTCCATCTTAAGATAGACCCTCCTATGCTCTCCCGCTAGAAGGACGATGGGCACCACCCAATAACCATTACCGCTGGTTCTGAGACGGTGCGCTATGCCGATGCGATTCGTAAGGCTCCTCGCCTTTGCACCCGAATCAAATGCTTCGGGTACGTCTGTTTGTTAATGGCGTCAGCCCAGACTTCGGATTCATATAAAAGTAAAGACTCCATCGTGTTCATTGATAGCCGTCTTTTGCTTGAGGATGGTCCGCCTTTGTTAGCCATGAGCCGGCTAAGTGCTGACACTCTCGCTGCAGCCATGATTTGTACAAGGAAGGTTACCTTAGGATCTATTATCAAGCCCAAGTACTTGACTGCTTTCTTGGACTCGATAAAAGTCGCTCCTATTTGCAGGCGAAGGACTTTGGGGATTCGTTTTTTCGTCAGAACGACCACTTCGATTTTTTCCAGCCCCAGGCTGCAACTACAGCTGGTCATCCATCCATTCACTTGTCGCATAACCGCACCCAGTTTGAGTTGCGCCTGTTCGATCGAGCACCCAGCAATCAAGGCCGCCACGTCGTCCGCGTAGCCGATCAGCCGCGTCTCTTCCGGCACTTGCAGCCTCAAAAGATCGTCGTATGAGGCGTACCGTAGATCATGGCCCAAAATAGAACCTTGTGCAACTCCTGATGTCACCTCCATCACGCGGCGTCCTTCCTGCGTGTTATATAGCAACCTGCGATCCCTCAGATAATCCCTCAGCATCCTCATCAAATAATTTGAGCTAGTGAAGCAAGTGCGATTTAGCACTCTTGCTCCATTTCTCTCTGTGAGTGTTGAACACTCACCATAACCTGACACAATGGAAGTAGTGGAAATTGATCTGACGCTTGGATATTTACTATTATGTATTTCATATTGGATTTTGAGGGTTTCCATGGCTCTATTCAATATCTAGCCAATACTGTTAAAAAGTTTTAGTGTTCTGTCTCGTGTATATTTTCCAACTGTGTCAATACGTTAGACTTTGTGTATATCCGTGTTAGGAACATACCATGGGATTCGGCAAATCCACCACAATGCTCTATTTTGCATGGACTGGAGCGCTTTTTTGTATGTTTTCGTTGTTTGACAGAAAGCGGTACTGCCGTATAGGAGTGTTGAACAAGTAAGCTGTTTGTAAATGAGAATCTTCTTTTTTAAATTTAATCGCCCAGATACGAGGAGAGGGTGTAGAGAGGAGAGTACACCCGTGGATTGGGATCATTTTTTTTGTTTATGTGGGCATTTCAGGTCGTCCAGTTGTCCAGTATGAGTCCTAAGTACTTAGTTGTTCTGCTCAATGGTATTGTGTTGGATGGTATTATGGTATGGTATATGTTGTAGTGTTGCAGTTTTAAAATGATGACTTCTGCTTGTCTTGAGGTATAATATATGCAATTTTCGTTCGTCTATAATGAAACTTGAGCGCTATTTGGTAAAGTTGGGATATCTGCAGTGTACAGATTGTACAATATTGGTGAAATGGGTGATCCTTGTGGAACTCCGTCTTGAATAGTTCACTGGCTAGAGAGATAATCTTCGACCTGGACCTTCGTCCTTCGACCTTCAATTTGTTGATTGTGCCAATCAATCATATTATGTTGATTACGTCTGTCAAAATGCTTAAAACGCTGTCTGGAAACTACTTCAGCATTGGCTTTGTAACTGCGTCGGGTCCTGCTTCTTTGCTTTTATCAAATCTTAGTATGGAGTCTTTCGTTTCCTGTGAAGAAGGAAGAACAAGAACCTTTTTCGTGTTCGAAAGTGTTTGGACATCCTCCAGAAGGCATTATGGAAGAATTCTATTTGTTAGCTTTGTTGTTAGCTTTCGTACGTTACGTAGGATCATCCTAGGATCATCGTTACTTAGGTTTTTCTCCGATATGAATTTCTGCTCCTTATCTTGATTTTAATTTCGAGCAGGCACTCGTCGGGGATGTATTCCTTTTCGGATTTATGACTGTCCTCTTTTGCCTGCTTGATATTATTCGTTACCTTTTCTATGGTTTTTTCTACGTCATCGGCTGTGTTTATGTGTTTGGGGAATCCTTCATTAGCCAGATGGGCGTGGGAAAATTGCCAGTCAGTTTTCTTTCTACTTCTTATAGGTTCGTCTTTAAAAATATCCTCTATATCCTCTAAAAAGTGTTCTGGTTGATGATCTGAGGAGAGCTCGTTGAGGAAATTGATTCGAATATTTGCCTGGAATTCTTGGGAAATCCAAAAGTCAAGGATATTTCCGCATATCTGACCAAAATACGTCCACATACGACCACACCATTGCCTATGGTAGGCATTGAGGTCTCCAATGAACAGCAGTGGCCCTTCTATTTCAATAAGGTGTGCAAATCTTGTTCGAAGTGCCCAATTTTTGATGGACTGGAATACGAAACAACCACAAACTCAAAAGAATCGTTCTGTACGTTGATAGATGTTGCTTATCTTGTATCTAAATGCGATGTATGAATCATGATGTCTCGCGCTCCTACTCACGAAAATGACAGTTCTTCCTCCCCCTCAATCTGGCATTTCTGAAAAGATACTAGTTAGAGAAGTGGAGACGCGGGCTTCAAGGTTTCCTGGATGATAATAGTGTCAAATTTATTGTATCGTTCTTAGATTAGCGGTTGGTAGTAGTTGTGCTATCCTGGAGTGTCTTGCCCTAAATTGACAGAGATGGAAATGGAAAGAGAGTGGTAGTATTTCCGCTTCACTGGAGTGCCTTGCATCGAATAGAAAAAGAAATAGAGACGTAGAGATGCGAACACTCACGAAATTTACGTCTAGAAAGTCAGCGTTTCTCTCTCTTTCAATCAGGCTAATTGCATCATAGTAACGTGTAGACTGGAGGCTTTAGCGCATCCATCGTAGACTCCTCCTAACAATTGAATATGTTTTCCCTAATCATCAGTATCGCCGGGCATAATGTTTTAAAGACAATCGGATACCGAATTCGGCGGAAAGTTCAAAATGATTGGTTAGATGACGAATGCTAAGATGTGTCAGATAAAACGAACCAGTTGTTCAAAGGACGAAGAGAGAAGAGTATGAAAACCAGATAAGATAATTATAATTATAAATAAATATGAGCTTGATGCTAAGTTACCAGCCCAAGACCACGTTCTGCCGCGGTAATGTTGGCATTTTTATCACTGATGAAAGTAGGATTAAGGAAAGTTGGGCTACGTATTTTAAGAAACTCCTTAATCCACCGCCTAGGTCCTGAACTGTGGAGCTTACAGATAGAGGTATTTCTTGAGAGCTTCCATTGACCTCACCAAATCTGGATGAAGTCTAGGTGATACAACAGGAAGTCTAGTCGGATGAGCCGGACATAGATGAGATTTCGGATCGTTCTTTTCGCCAGAACGTTCTTTTTTCGCCAGATTTTCGTTGACTTCAACTTGGTATACGATTGATCGTAACGTATTGTATAACATAATATTTAGCGTTGGTATTTCATCCAAATTAGTCCGTCTTGTCAAATTGACTTTGACGTCGACAAACTCCCAGGTCCGCATCAATAACCAACACACCGACGCCTTTGACACAAATATTGGACTAAAGCAGGGAGATGGGCTGGCCCCTTTGCTATTCAATTTGGCTCAGGAATATGACATAAGAAAGCTTCCTGTCGATACAACATATGACAGTCATATGACAACAGCTTTTAGTCACGGTTGCTAATAACCGCGAAAAATTTTGAATGAAACTCAACCGCGGAGTAAATCTAGTAGGGCAAAGCAAAGTTCGTGACACAGTCGAGAAAAATACCTCAAAGACCCAAAATATGACAGTTGATGAATACAGTATCGAAAATGAGGGTAGATTTGTGTATCTAGGCGCCAAAATAACGACAACAGGGAATGGAAAAGACGAAATACGCCGAAGAGTTTGCAAATAAAACCTTTTATTCAAGTCTGACAATTATGAAGACCACTGCATACGCAGGAAAACAAAGCTCCACGCATAGGAATCTGTGATAAGACCTGTGTTATCCTGGGAAAATGTTATGCTGTATTCGTTGGGATAAAATGACAGATGGAAACTAGTAGGGAAACGCTAGCCTGAATCTGCTGGCGAAGACAATTGGAGGACGCGGTCATTGAACCGAGAAAGTTGGAGGAGCAGAATGCTAGAAGCGAAGGTCGAAGAGGGACTATAACGCTATAAAGAAAATGAGGAAAATATTTTATAAGGATTTCATTTCAGAACAGCTTTTTAAAACAGACTTCAAAAATAATGTTCAGGACAAATTATCAAAGAAATATATGTTTGCTAACAGCTTCAACATAAAAGTCTTCTTTTTAAACAACTTTTTGACTAATCTAGTTTGATCAAACTCCAATTGGATGAACGTTCTATTCATTCAGGTATTAGGGAATGGTTTTGAATATGCTTATACCTGTTTTATACCTTCACTAGGCATCATGCCTGTGATTTTGAGAATGTTTGGCTGCTCGTGTGTAATATTGCAGTTGTGATTTTCCACCTCAATCGCTTCTTTTCAAGCGTTAGATTCACCATAACCGACAGTAATCTGCGTTAAATTTCTCATGAACCTAGTGGTAGACCTCCATGGATAGTGGAAGTTTGTTGAGCGCGCCTTTTTAACTGTCAAAAATGAAGAAAACATTCAAAATGGCTACAATTATCACTGGTACATGCGGGTATCACGGTCAGCAGGATTTTTTGGAACAATTTGATTTATATATTAATTGGTATTTTCTTTTGGTTGTTTTTAATAATAGACACGAGTCGAAATAAATATCGAAAGTGCTTCGATATGGTTGAGTTTTTTTTTCAAAGATGAGTCAAACGTCAGGGGACTGTACAAGGAAAGAACAAAGTCTTTTTACTGAAAAGCTGTGAAAAAATCACTTAAAATAAAATCAAAATTGCGCAAATATTCATCTCTGTGCAACTTTTAATCGATCCTTATTATTATTTCACTTTTTATCCTCTGTGGAACAATTTTGAACTCTCAAAGGCTGATAAGAAACTATCATGACTTCTAAAGTAATTTTCCAATCCAATACGTCATAGCAAACATTTTTCAGAGATAATTCAAAAAATCATTTTTCAACCATGCAAATAATAAGTACAACAAACAGCCCAGAATACAAACCGAATATGACTCAACGTAATATACAACGTAATATTCAACATAATATAGCATTTCATATTTTCAAATCATTTAGAAAATGAAATTTTTTCATATATACATCATATCTACATTCACAAAAGTCACAGCTAGCACTTTGCCAAACAAGAAAAACTTCTTTGACGTTGAAAGGAATTTCAGTTTTCCCCGTACGTGTTTTTTTTTCTTTTTTGTATCTCCATTTTGTTGCTTTGCATCTTTAATAGTCCACAAAACATTTCGTTTAGCATCAGTAAATGCAAGAATTTGTACTCAGTATGGCGAGGATATCATTTTACTTTTCATTGTGATGTTATTCATGCTGGGCTGTAAGTAGAAAAAGTAGATGGAGGACAAATTACCAACAAGAAAAGGATAAAAAAGTCGTATGAATTTTTTTTGAATGAGTCCTTACTTTGTTTCAGATTCATTTCTTTGTTGTGCGACGATTATCCTTCTGTGGTGGGAAGAGTGAATAAAGATGGTGTGAATGGTTAAGAATGTGAACGAGAATAAATAATATTGATTTTGTAGCAAGTTATAGTTTAAGAATCCGATAGGAAAATCAGCAATCTTGCTAGACTACAACTTGATTTACTGCAAAACATAATGGATGTCATGTCACCGTGGACCTTCCTGCTATTATTGAAATATAATGTCAACAGCCGTAGGCTATAGTTGAATTTGATAAAAATATCACAATTTATATAAACGTTACTCGTAGGTAATACCACTCCTTCTTTTCGTAGCAGTTTCCGATTTATAACTTCTCTTTGGAATCTGGAACTAGGAATAGTTCTAGGCGACTTGGAATTATTAGGCTGTGATGTATTTTCAAAAAAAAAAAAAAAAAAATTAAGAAATAATATGATCTAATATCCCGATGTAATAATGATCTAATGTCCCAACTAATAAGTCGCACTTGCAGCGAAAAAAAGGAACAAGGTTAAATAGACAGTTTTATTTGAAAATACAAAGGTCCCATCATGGCTGCCGAAGGAAGTTACTTTTAACCGACTAGCTCACCACGCGGGGGTGAGTGTTTTAGGACATTATTTAAGCCCTGATCCTTCCATGTAC
Source organism: Stratiomys singularior (assembly GCA_954870665.1). NCBI lineage: Eukaryota > Metazoa > Arthropoda > Insecta > Diptera > Stratiomyidae > Stratiomys > Stratiomys singularior. Next base: position 105,730,839 of record OX940880.1, read on the forward strand.
ACATACTTACACATACACATACTTACTCGTTCATATTAGACAAAATAAATAAAAAAATAGAAATAATTAAATGAAAGCAAGTAAAAATAAAATATTTAATTTACATGAATTGTGCTGCGCTGATTTTGACCTCCTCTGCTTGATTTCGGGACTTTACATGCTTCTGCTGCGCTGATTCTGACCACCTCTTCTTCCTCCAACGCGAATCTCCACCTCAGCTTGGTTTCGGGACTTCAATGAATTGCGCTGCGCTGCATCCTGACCACCTCTGCTGCCTGCTTACTATCTTCTTGGCATCCATCTTAATCAAAATTTTCTCTTGGGCTTTGTATTTCAAAGATTTTGCCAGTCGAGGACTTCTGCGGCTAAGCACTTCATACTAATATACTGGGGCTTATACTTCTTGATTCTCTTTTTTATCCTCAATACTTTATTCACAATTTCTATCATTCTCAATACTTAAGTCACAATTTCTATCCTCAAAACTTGACAAAATTTCTATCTCTTCATTCAACAGCTCACTACCTGCTTATAGCTATATGTTCACAACAAGCAAGTAAATCATATCAATGGAAAATCTCTTCCCAAAAGCGTTACAAGAAATTTTTTTGCTTTTTTTTCTACTGAGAATTTTTTTCTGACACTTTTTTTTAGTGAGACTTCTTATTATTTTTTTTGTTTGTTACTAATATTATTCAACTAAATATTACTTAATACCTAAATCTAATTATAAATGTTTTTATTTTAATTTTATTCTTAGTTCTATTTTATCTCGTAGGATTTTCTTTTAACTGAAACATATGAGCACAAATGAAAAACTTAACCAAAACAATTTATTGTTATGTTCAAAATTTATTGTTATTTTATTTATTTATTCATTTATTCACATATTTTGGTTTTTGTTTGTTTTTGTGTCGCCTACACATCGGAATGCGTAACAAGGAATCTAGGAATACATATATTGATTTGCGTGGTTCAGCTAAGATTATTGACTGCCTTCTACAATAAGTTGATTCGATTGTTCAACTAAAACCTTTTCTTACCCATAATAAAAAAGTGCCAGCCATTAGTTAAATACAGCTGATACTTATTCAACACCATTTTTCGTCCTGCATTTACCACTAACAAAACTTTTCGGCAACCAACGGTGCTAATGTCAATTTTCAATCTCTACTTGATGATAGTAACCTGTCAAGGCCACTCCTACTCATTGAAAAACTCCAAATCTTGCTCGAATCCTTGTATTTGTAGGCCAAGATAGGATTATGCCAAGGGAAAGTGACAAAACAGTGAACTGGGTGTCGCAAGATAAATCAGGAAAACCTATTGATATTATGCAAAGATTTGCATCAAAGTGTTTAAGATTTGACTTAAAAAGGGTATTTTCATGTTATAGGGAGGTGCAGGTTGCTTTCGTTCTGATTGCGCTACTCCGGGATGAGCATTTTTCTATACTTTCCAGTAAACAACTCCGCTGTCAATCGGAAATCTAGCCTGGAACTCAGCAATCCTCGTTTGGAGGCCCTACAGTTTGCAGAAATCAATTTTCTCGTAGATAAGAAAGAGAGCGCTAGAAAATAATCTTCGATGCGTTCTGAATCGCCAGTAATACTCCTTTTGTAACTGTCATGACTGCCTGAGCATAAGTTTTCATATAATTCGAGTTTCCAAGTTTCATTAGTTTCCAAGATGAGCAAGTTTGTTTCGCTGATGAGGTCACTAGGCTGTTTATTCTATCTTGTGTGGAAAATAAAGCCGGGATTTCCGACTACCAGGATGCCTTGAAACGTATTATAACCGGCCGAACATCCTGCCAAAGGTGAGCCGAAACCGAAAAAACCACGTCAAACGAAGTCAAAAATCAAGGTTAACAGTTTTCTTCGATTATCGAGGTGTTGTGCACTCCGAATTCCTTCCGACCGGCGAAACTGTCAAATAGGAATAATATTTGAGTGTTATGCGTCGCTTACGCGAAGCTATCCAGAAAAAGAGAGTTATGAGCCGACAACTCTTGGTTTTTGCCCCACTATAATGCATCGGCGCATACTGCATTGATTTTGCGTGTGTTTTTCGCCAAAAATTCAACCAATATCGTTCCACAACCACCATATTCTCTTGATTCAGCTCCGTGTGATTTCTTTCTGTTCGGCAAACTCAAACAACCGCTCCGGGGGAGTTATTTCACAAAGAAAAAAAAAAAACGATCTGTCATAAGACTCATCGCGGATTGCGACAATTATTTTCTCGACATAATCGTCAATTAATTCGATTGACCATGGATCGTTTCTACAACACGTTTTCTCTCAATGATAAAGCACATCCATCCAGATGTGGGACAGTGCGTAACGAACAACCCATAGCTGCTGCAGAGAGTGTTATTGATGAGGATCCATGTAAGTCCATGTGAGAACCATTGCTAATGCGGGTTTCAACAGTCGGAGAAAGCCACTGTTTGGTGTGCTTTATAGCCCGATGAAATCATTGGTCCATATGTCTTCAAAAATGCTGCTGCGAATAACGTTACTGTCAATTGTGACCAGTATAGCCATGATCTATGACTTTCTCGTTCTTGAATTGACTTGTCGTAATGCAGGGTACATCTGGTTTCCACTGGAAGGCGCGAAATGCCATCCTTCGATTCATTGAAAGAAGCCTGTGATTAGCGAATTATTTCTCGTTTCGAACCCGTGAACTGGCCTACCAGATCTAATGGTTTAACATCGCTTCACTGTTTTTTGTGGGAATACATCAAATCACTTGCCTACGCCGACAAGCCCGAGATGCTTGACCATTAGAAAGAAATTATTTGCCGCGTTATTGGCGAGATTAAGCCCCAATTATCAGTTAACGTAGTCGTAAATTGTACCTCTTGTTTGGATATGCTTCGGGCCAGTGAAGGCGCTATCTTTCCATTAGTCGAATTACATGGCATTCAAAACAATTCAAAAGTCATTTTTCTGTTCTATACCTTTTAAGAAACAGTCTTTCTCCGCTTTCAGTATCGTGATCTGTTCTATTTGATCAGTATAGACCAAAGAGGTAAAGGGCACGCAGAACACTATTCTCATTTTCGATTTCCTGAGGTCAAGTCTTCAGAAGGAAAACCTATTGGCATTCCTCTTGGTCTCCTCGTCTACTGTAATGCATTTTCAATGTGAGCATCTTTTGGTTATATTTATAAAGCTTCTGGTTCCATTCTACAGCAGTATGCTCATCTGCCAGACGTTCAAGTAGAGTCAAGTCAAGTCAAGGATGCTGGAGTGCAGAAGATTTATTTTGGTCGCCCTCATGTAGCTTTTGAGTGTTGGGGGATACTGTTATATTTATGGTAGTTTTTCTCCCGAGAGTTACATAGAGAAGGCTATAGCGAAGAGGCCCGTTTACTGTCTTTAACGTTTCCCAGTCTTCTTCTGAGTTTAAATGTCGTTCTTTTGTTGGTGGTATCTTTCTCTGTGAAGAGATACACCAGTTTGTTTAGGTAACAATTGCTTCCTACAGTGTTCGTTTGCTTCGGTGATGAGATCGAATCTTGAAAAGAACCTTGACAGAAGATACCGGTGGAGATTCCTTCCTTCGGATAACTAGTACCTAATTTTTCATAATCGCTGGTCGCTTCTATCTCTGTCAAAAACTGCTCGTCCTTGTAGTTCACAACGGAATGCCGTGATATCGTTCTAATCCCTTTGAATGTGTGTTGTAATGGAGTTCGTTGTAATATTGTAAGAAATGATCCTTTTTCAGGATCGCTTGCAGCTTTATTAGTAGATTCACCTGGATTTTGTTGATATATAGCCCAAGGGATCGGATTGTATGAGCGCTACTGTAAGTGCTGTTGATTGCGGCTTTCTGGCAAGACCATCCTCCATGCTTTTCGGATATGGTGCCAACCCTCCAATCTTTTTCCTAGTATTTTGTTCGTTGGCGTCTGAATGCATTTACTATGTCGAAATTTCATAACCTATTTCAGTGGTTGGGTAGATCCTTTGTTAGATCTCTTTTTTCAGGTCAAAGGCTTGCAAAGAGCTCTTAACCTTTCGTTTGAATTTTCTTGCTCCTTTCTATTTAGTGGTTTTACTTTCGCTTTGTATCTAGTGGATGCGGAAACCACCATTTTCTTTTTTTCTTGCTGAAGTCTCTCTTCAAATGTAGACCTTGGTCCTGCAGCCCTTTCGCCCGCTAGTGCTTGCTGTCGTCACACTAATTTTCCGATTCCCGGGATCTCTTCCCTTTGTGCCGGCAATTTCTTTCCTTCATATGCAGAGGGTGGACTTTGACTTTTGTTATACGTATTTTAGTTACAACTCTAGCCAAAAGTTTTCGAGTCCATAGTTATAGAACCTACAGGCGTTATTAAGTCAAGATGGGTAAGATCAACGGTGATATTCGACGGCATATAAGGCCAAATAAACTATCCGCAACTCTAATGATGAAGATTTGAGATTGAAAATGAAAATTTGGGAATATCGAGTACCATCATTTTGTGGAGAATCAAAATTCTAATCTTCACCTAAGCGTTTTTATTTTCTAAAAATTTCAATTCACCTCAATCGACTTCCGAACTTTAGCACTATAAAATTCATTAAAGCTGTTTTAAATTCTATTTCACGGTAACAAGCAGTGTCAATAGCGCAAATTTGCAGGAAACTTTTCCTCTTCAAACTCACACTTTTCCAATGATACGTCGGTTTGATAGAAAGAGATGCTTAACAGCTTCATACGCTATCAGATCCTTTTGCTCTTAGACAAATTTCAGTAAAAACGAAGAAAATAAAATTAGAAAACCTTTTTCCAAGATATCTATCTTTATTTTCCACTCGACTATCACCAACGTCCGACGTGAACCAGGAGGTTGTTGTTCGAATGAAAATCGATCGTACCACCTTACTCCTACTGTCTGATTTTCGTGATTTTAAGATGATTTTCATTCTCTTCATTTTCACTTCACCATTAACCACTGCAGGCTACCTAGCCACCCACCCTTGTTATCATGATGGAATGATGCAGTTTATGTGGAATTCCAACAGGAAGATAACTTTTGTATTTGTCATGGTTTATCGTTGAACTTTTCTTCGAATCATTCGCATGAAACTATCATTAGTTTTCCTTGTGCCAAAGTGGGAAACTTGTCGAAGGTAGGGGTGGGGGGATGAAAGGAGTTGCAGAAAGTAAAAATCAAATTTTCCCTTTTTCCTATCCTGGCCTCTACCGAATGTGTTTTTTATTTCTCGATGTGTATACTACAGATACAGGGTACAGACGTAGATAAAATAGTGCGAATCGTGAAACACTTCTAGTGAAAATAGATTCTCACATATGTGCTCGATATGTGAGTGATGATTGGTAACAGTATGGTCACATTTTGCTTGGTTTACAAGTCATTCATCAAGTGGAAGAACGTACATAAATATTTCATTTCGATGACTCTATGGAAAATCGAATGATATGTACATGCACGTATGTCCTTTGGGGACGTGAAACGAAGTAGACGAACATGATAAGAAAATGTGATGCAAAGAGTTTTATGAGCTGAACTCCAGTCTGTTAAGATGGCGTTCTATTTTACATGCTGAAAAATGATGTTACCCCAGTCTGGTGGCGGTTTTATTACCAAAGAGTTATAAATGATGTCCCTGCTAAAGCACGTACATGTGAGTAATAGATATTTTGTATGTTGTCAAGTATGTCAGGATATCAAAATATTGAATATTGAGTGTTGTTTAAGTATAGTATTGTAAATTTGAATAAGTAGCTGAAATTTTGTCTGTATCCTTATTTTTAAGTACGCGGAACGTACCGATTCCACTTGATTCCAAGCGTTGGTTGTAAAATATATTGTCTATGATTCAGGAATGTTACATTTACAACCGGAGAATTTTTGCTACAATTTTTTGATTTTTAGCAAAGTATTAGTTAGCTATTATGAGTTTGTGCCCAACTTTTGTATAAACTTACGATAATTTGGTGGTTTTGGCAGTCTTTGATAATCTAAGGTAGCTCTTCCTCCATGATAAGGGGCTTTTGGCTTGTGTTATGGGTTAGTGATGGGCTGAATGTCCTGCCTTCTTGAATTTATATTAAATTAATTTTCTGATATGAACTGACTCGGGTTTTTTAACTTTCCTTTAGAAAAAAAATCAGAAAAATCTGTAAAAAATAACGTGAATATTGTTGCTGTTTTAAACAATATTATTTTTATGTGTATCATGTACGAAAAGCTAAAACAATACAACTGATACGTCAAAATATACATTGGTAGTATGATGTGCCCTTTATAATTAATCGGGTATAATGTTCAACTGAAAAGCGTAAACACTCTCGTTAGGTGTCGCGAAGAAAGAGACAACACGCCATGAAGCAAACACGGTACACTCACACAATATAGATAGGTTAAATGTGTAGAACTTGGTGGAATAGAGAGATCTAGTAAATTTGGGTTCAAATTTACATTATCACATGTTCCATTAACCTTAAGGGGTTACATGGGTTTACTCGGGCGAAAAAGGGTAAATTTTCAACAAATTTTTTTATTCATAAAAAATAAAATATTTTATTCAAACTTTTTACTGTCTTGAAGATAATTATTTGAAGAATAATTTTTTTCATTTTCAAAGAAAAATAATTAAAACTCCGCCATTGGGACGTCATTTCCGATGACGCCTCGGGAAAAAGGTTCGTCCGCGTTGTCAGCAGAATTTTTAACCTACATTGAATCGTCGATTCCTGGGCCATAAAGTAAACAACCTGAAGAAGCTGCAATGTCCAGGTCATCCTTTTGCTCCTGTCTATGACGAATTCTGGCTTCACGAGTCTCGCTTGCAGATTTTTTTCGGCTGCGTACACACGGTTTTCATCAGCATTTCGGGCATATTCGTAGGAATTTCGAATTTTCGAATTTCGAGTGGAGTATAAAAAACAGAAGCGAAGACATATCTAAAGCCTTTAAAAAAGTTTGGCATGCAGGGGTTGTCCCTTATATGCAGGAATTTTGTATGCCCCTATCACATTATTCAGAAGTCACTTGCATATATTATATTTCAATACAAGCAGAAGCCATCACCTCAAACTTGCAACTCTCAGTCGATACACTACAAAAATACTTCTGTTAATGGAAAATTCTGAACGGACAACTTCGAACGGCTTTAAACATATATCACGAAATAGAACATCTAAATACCTAGAACTGACAGTCTATCACCGACTAACCTGGAAAGACCATATTTGCAAAAATACTTATTTAAGGGAAGTCTTGAAGGACATCAGACTATTCTAAGAGAACTCGAGAGTGAGCCAGGAATGACTACAAAAGACACTCGATTTGTTTGCCGACCAACGTCGTGAGAATATCTCCTTGAAGGAGAAAATAGCCAAGCTAGAAAATAAAAATCAGAAACTTAAAAACAAAAGAAACAAAAATTAGAAATGGAGGTTCGCGAACTCCTCGTCTTCTTCCATTAATTCGATCTCTTATTCTGAAGCAGAGGTGGAACAGGAACAGTAAGGACTGTCAGAAAAAGAAACAATATTTGAAGAGGTTAAGGAAGGGACCAAAAGAAGACAAGGCTTTTCCCTCCCATCCCGCTTGCGAAATCGTTTATAGTCAGTTCTGAACTAAAAATTCACCTTAAAACAAATCCACAACTTACCCCATCCACATCAAAAACGTCTTCCACCACAAGTGAATTATCGAACACAAATGCAACGAGCAGTACCCATCATCTGACGCGAGGCAGACAAATGGACGTTACTGAAAAAATACCAAAACTATTTACCGAAAAAAGTGGCAGTACCACACGTATTGCCTTCTTTAGGGTAGAACCTAAACGTAATAATGTCAGGCCTTCACGAATCAGGCAAAGTGGACGGCGGAAGCTGGATCTCGAAACCCAGACCTTCCATCTCATAGTAATTTTCTGGCTAAGAATACAATCCACCCCTTGAAACTCATCAAGGCGGTCCTTTCAAAGGAAGAAATATTAACATTCAAAATATCTGCAGTGTGCTATCGTATTTGTAAGGTGGAAACCATCAAATCCCGCAATGGAGACCCGATGTATCACAGCTGCCAGGAGTTAGACACTTTTCGGACAATTACCACGCGCAGTCTAGTTGTGTAATGCGTAATGGTCTACTGTACGGCACATTGTGTTACTATGCAGTGTCAAAGACACCTCAAGAGATGTCAAAATCCATTGACTGTGGCGGAGAATATCCCGTAAGCTATTCTCAAAAACAATAAGAAGATATTTGCATAGATCGATGTCACAGACAAATACGTCAGACGAACAACAGCAACAACTCTCAATAGCTCTCAAACAAACAAACACAATCAAACGCAAACTGACACACAAACACTCACACAACCAGGTATGGGGCTACTCTTGGCCATCATGTAATGACAGTTTCAGTGGACGATGCAAGACATGATACCGAAAATGGTCCAAATCATGTTTGCACCAAAAGCCACCGCACTCAGCCACTAATGGATCAGTTAAATCGCATCTCTATACTCACGTAGAATGCTAAAATTCTTCAAAATGCTTGAACGACTATATAATTTAAACAAAAGAAATATTTGAAAGAATCCTCATCCAGAAAACTTTCTTGAAGCCTGGAACGTATCATCACTTCCCCAACTACTATCTATATAGAAATGACAGGTAGAGGAGAGGAACGGAGATTCTCGTGAGGGGAAATATGCCAGTATACCCAAACAATACACAACAGAACCAACAACGACCGAAGTGCTTACGGATTTGTTTGTGTTTCTGGTTATTTTGGGGTATAATCCATTCAAAATGTTGATCTGCGAGCAAATAAGTCCTTTTGCTAGACAGTCAATACCCACAAAAGAGCGCGCCAAACCCTGCAGAACAGTACATTAGGAACATGGCAAAGCACAAGAAATTACGATAAGAAACTCTAGATAAAAAACGAAACAGAGCACTGAAACTATTTGACAAGATTGCAGGTACCATGGAAGTCCTGAGCCGCGACTAATAAAAGTTGAAACAAGTATTCACGCCTCCGATCGATTACACAAGCCAGACAAGCCTTGAGGTTTTGGTTAAGTGTAAAATTTTCGTACTCAGACAAGTACTCTCATAAAAACACAATACACACATAATTCAACTTGTGAGTTTTTTATCTCTGTCTGAAAAGAGCTGCCCGATAGTATCATTGCTGTATGAACTAACGGTACTTACGGTACGGCTCTGATTAATGCCAATGTACTCAGGTGTAAGCTTATTAGCAACCGTAGGCATTAAACAGGCTGCCTTTTTGTGGCAGTAAAATGAAAAATCGATAACAACCCCTTCGATAGTTTGCCCCTCTGAAGACTTTGACAGCTTTTCTGAATAACTTTGTATATTTAAAAAAAATTTGCTTTGATAAAATACTTTGTCGAAGTAGAAAGTGGTGGTCAAAATGTAGTCCTCACCAGTATTTGGGCATCACGGACTAATTTCACGTATCTCTCTTTTCCATGAAAAATATTATATTTATTAATGTGTAGTTTACTTTAGGCACTGTAATGAACTCGCCCTAGTCTGTATTATAACATTTTTAAGTTTTTCAAACTTCTTCTGAGTAGTTTCGGACTTGAATATGAAAAGCATACAGTTTTAGAGAAAATGTCTATGTTTGTCTTCAAGTTTAATAGTTTAACGCTTTCAGAGTGTTTCAGTTTCGTTTCTAATTGTATCATTTTCGCTTATCAGTCGACGGCAGTGAAATGTCTTACAATCTTTATTTGAATTTTATATCAATTTCTTGGTCTGCATTGTTCAAATCTTCTTAATGGGTATCTTTGATTGGTTAATCGCCTACTTCTGGCTTAGAGTAACGTTATTGTCCCCTCCTTGAGATAAAATCAATTCAACATTATAGAAATGCCACTATTCGAATTTATGCCCATTGCTATGGCATTGAAAAATTTACACAAAGATTCCGTCTTTTTATTTGTAAATCAGGTTTGGGACCGAGTATGGCGAAAATGGCACTTTTGTTAACTGAAACCACGCAACTACTTTGACGTTTCGTTCATAAGCACAAGATTACTGAAAAAAACTCTAGTTTCGCATATTCAATGCTTACTGAATAATTATTTTTACATAAAACAACTCTTCTTCGGAAGAATATTCTTCGTTCGAGTGTCCTGCGCGTGCGATATGTATGAAGATATGAAAACTAACGCAATCCACAACATTTCGCCAACGAGGCAGATTTTTGTGGTTGTTCATATTCGAAATGTTGATTTCAGTGCTGAATGGTCGAATAAATGTATCGAAGAATCGATTGGAGTCGAGTGAATAAAAATTTCACTGATGATTTTATAATGTAAGATGCATTGTGATTAGTGTGGCTTAGAGTTTACTACTGTACGATCGTTTCATCCCTCTATCAGGTTCCTAAATAGTCATCCTTTTAAACAAAATTACACAGCAATCTTCCACAAAAACGATTCTATTTATGACCATAATATCAAGTTTTTCTGTAATTCAGAGTGAAAATAGGAGTGTACAAATAGGAACCGAGTGAAAATACAGTGAAAAAAAGGAACCGCGTGAAACTAGAGTAAAAATAGTAACCGCGACTTAAAAATGATTGCTGTTGCTCTCTGTTGATAAAGATTCTGCAAAGACGTGATGCATTATTACAAGGGTTATACCGACAGGATCTTATCCAAGAGGAGCTTCTTTGCTTAAAAGAAGACCAGATTCATCAACTTGTTACCAATTTGTTAGTTAATGTTATATAAATGTCGAATTTAAGCAACGTATTTATTGATAAAGTCTTATAAAATCATCGACGCAAGATCTCTATTTATGTCCCCAAGGAGGTCAGGCTTTTTATTTTCACTTTGTCTAATGTGACGACGTCCAGTTTCAAGCAGATGAGTTTATACTTATTTCTATTTGAAATTTCCCTCCTAGTTTACTCTCAAAGTACTAAGTATTTAAAATGTGTCGCACCTTCTGTGATCCTTCCTTTCAATTTCAAATTACTCATTCTTAAGCTTCCATTAATCTTTGAATGTCATCCGAAACGACGGAATTCTTTTCTTCTGATTCTATTTGTTCATCGTTGGAAGCCATGATTGTGACACCTATTGTTCCATTTAATCGTTATTTATCCAACACCATTCGCTGATTAACCAGCATTTCACTTAGGCTTTCAGCAATATTATCGGCGAACCTTTGTCATAACACTGCATACTTTGTTGAACTGAACAAAAGCCGCGGGAGGAGCGCTGAAAAGAGTGAAAGAGAACAGGGCACAAAAAAAGTCTGATACCATCATAAAAGTTTCATTCTTCCTCATTCTTACATCCTCGTGAGGAAACTCCAACAAAGTATGTTAAAAGCGAGAAAAAGCAAGAAAAAAAAGAACAGGAGAAGATTTTCTCACTTGATTGCAACTTGTGCCACAGATTTTCCAGATTTAAACTTTGCAATGTTAAATCTACAATGTCGGCGGTATATCCTTGTGTCGTACCGAACGAGACAAAGAGAAAGCGAATAAGTATCGATTTCTTCATCACCTCAACATCTAAAGTTGATTATCTGAAAGTCATTTAGATCAGCAGAAAGTAGCTGAAATTAAGGATTTTCCTTTTCTTTTATTCAGTCCCTTGACACTTGCAGCATTTCTCATTGTGTTCCAAGGATTAGAATGTACGTTGCGTACAAACTTTCGATCAAAAGGAATTTTAATGGTCGTAATGAGGCCGATTAACGAGAGAATGAATTTCCTTTTATTGGTAACAATAAGGAGCACTTAACGTTTTTCATTGTGCTTGGGATAAGTTGAAAAGTGAAATGAAGTATTCACCGGGAAACATGAGAATTATTTTTATTGGGCAAAAAGTTTCCTTTTCGTTCGGGGGACTCGCAATGAAACCCAGCCAAAGTTTGTTCTTTACTAATTTTTTCTGGTCAGCTTAAGATTGGAGTTTTCAAAAGTTTTTGATTTCGGCTAATGAGTTCAAGGTTTTATTATTGCAGTAAGGAAATTAATGTAGTAGAAAACTTCGTGATATACTAGATTGACCAATGTGTCCTGCTGAAGTAATTTCAAGTAATAGAAATGGGCGAAAAATCATGTCAAAATTTTTAGCTTCGATGTTGAATCCAACTAAATTGTCTACTGTGGAACACAAATGAAATCAGAATCAATAACCAATGACACAAAAGACTTGTTTTGTTTTTTGGTTCTACCTGAGAGCATGACCCAAGGATAGAGAGAAGGTGATTTGGTCAAATGAATACTATAAGTTCATCTTTACGTTGTTGATGCTACTTACTTTGATCCGAACATAGTTAATATCTAACCTGATCTAACCTGAATCTAACCTTAATCTAATCTGATCCAACAGATCCAATAGTGATAAATAGCGTAATCACTTTATCCTGTGCGTTCGCTGGAACAGAGACTGGAACAGGTCACGTCATTTAGAGACTATTTTCAGGCCATTGAAGCGCATCATTTCCGGTGCCTCCCTTTTACTGTGGATTAGACCTGGGCAAACATACAAGGCCACCTGCCTTTTACGAGCTAGGCACTTCCTCCCATTTCTTCTGAGTGAGAGCTGGTCGATAACATAAGACCGTCTACGTTTCGCCAGTTTTGATGGACTAGCGACATTGCACGAGGTATGTTACTCTAATCGAAAGCTCATCGGCGTGTTCTTTTCATCACCGGACTCCTTGATGTCGGGTCGGTTTGTCACTTTAGGTTTCACAGAGACAGGGCAGAGATTTTCAACAATTTTGTAGAAGCTTTGGCCACATATTACAGATAAAACATTGTTGACTACCTCACTGACTGCATCATAAACTTTTTGCTTGGTTTCTGCACCGTGAGTGTCTCCTTTTGTAAGATGCCTGACCGAGATCCCAGTCACTGGAAACCAGTGACTTTTGGTAGCTCAGTGCACTGCGGTTTTGGGACTAGGTGCTCTATAACCTCCTGATGATTATTCACGGAACACTTGTGTTAAGCTAGTATTGTCGATCTCAGTAACTTTGCAGTATCAAAGTTGTCATATGCCTGCCTATCAGGTCTTGTCTGTAAGACATACCTAACAGGTTCAAAAATGGGAGAATTCCTACTTAATTTTGACGCGTAAATAGGGATTCATACTCAAACATACATATTCATACAAAAAGACAAAGGCCCGTTAAAGGAGAGCTTTTGATTGTTTTGAAAGACCAACTCTGCAAAATGCTTTGGAACTCTTAGTGGGAGAAACACCTTGAGCTTGTTGTTGCATTTGCGTACCTGGCGTGCGTTGAAACCTATTTTATCCTATTTATTTTGTATTTTATTATATTATTCGGTCTGTTTTTATGCGTACCCAAAAAAAAAAAACCTTTTTTCTGCGACTAAATAGTGTCAGTTTCCTGAATGTGGGCGCATATTCGAAGCAAGGACATCCGCCCAGCTGTAACAGGTAAAAGCATTTCTGTCCTGTTGAGTCAGCAGTAGCATGACTCGCTGTTGCATGAAGCAGTTCAAAGCGTCTTGGACTACGACTCATTACGACGTGGGCAGTGGAGCAACCTGTTCTTAAGTTTAGTACTAAAGGTCCTCAAGTTCTTAGCAGGTGGAGTCGTGCCAGTGTATATTGCCCAGGAAATTTGTTCAAGTAGCAGTGCCTAGCAAACATAGCGACTGGTATCCAAACATTTAAACAGTATTCCCCTTTTCAATGTGACAAGGACGCGATATGTCAGCATCCAATAAGTGTACGCAGAGGCACGTGCTGTACGAACCGATCAATAAGTACGTATATGTCAATGTACGTTTTGAGCCTTTGTTGCCTTCACGGAGACCTGGTGTCTCATTGATTTGAAAGAGAACATTTCAATATGGGTGACACAAAGGTACAATCTTGTAACTTTTTTCCGTTTCGTATGTGTAAATGAGCCTTTAAACGCAGAGCTGCTACATGACCAGTAACTAGCCCAGCTAACGGCTGGCCTTACCGCCGTGTATGCCTATTTTCATATACATGCCCGTTGAACCTCTCATCAAATTTCAGGGATTACAGATTATCACCAGTGAACGGAGGGCTCGCCGTGTCAGGTTTGTAAGGGCATGTAAGGCTTTCAGGCTGACGTAATGATTTCACATTTCAAGTTCTACGTCAAAACTCCTTTGCTCGTCGCAAAAGCTTCCGTCAGTGGTGATTGTCCTGTCAGCACTTCTGCAAGCCTTTGGACGTCGTATTTCGTAGTATTGCACTGGCACGCAGGAGTGTGACGGTATGAACATCGAGAAGAACTGATATGGAACTCACATATTGGTCATCGCTAGCAGATTTATCCTTTAAAATGTTCATAAGTCATCCTTAAAAGCATTAAAATATTAAAAGTCATAACATTGGTGCTAACAATTCCGAATTGAATGGTAGTTTCAGAATTGTCCCGATGCAGCCTCATTGCGAAAAAGTATGGTTGAAGCATGCATTTAACACAACGAATCTAGTTTCAGCTGCCAAGTCCAGGATCCTTTTGCCCTTTTGGTTGCCCAAGCGATAAATTTACTTCAGATTACCAAATGGTCTTCCGTACTCAAAACAGTGTCCCCCTCAGCCCATATTCAAGATACTTGAAGGAGATCGTATCGTAAATAACTGAACTTATTTTGACTACAGCCTCTTGACAGTCTACTCGGGTTCCTTTTCTGAAACCAACCTTTGTATCGACGTGCTTAGCTTACTTGAGACGCCTTCTATCTCCGTCAATGTTCCTTATTTTGAAAGCCGTTGTAACGAGTGAATCTATCTTGTTGTTTTCTGACTGTCAAACATTGCGTTTGCAGTTGTTGCTTCTGATTTGAATTCCATCCGTAGGATGCCTGGAGAAATTGGCCATACAATTGGCTGTCATAGGCAACCATAGCTGATGCAGCATTATATTTCGAGTTTTAGTAAGGTTTTTCGCTTACACACCTTTTCGCTGCGTTAGACAGGATACCCCTTCTCCAATATAGCTTAATCCTTTGACGCTTTATTTCTCCGTTTCTCCCAATTCCCTGTGACCTGCTCGCCAAGATATTGCCATTAGTAGACGTTCTTGAGATCCTGATTTTCTGTTGCTCCTGCGCCTTTGACCATCTGAATCTGTTGTGCTCTATTCTGGTTTGTAGATCTTCCAACTTCATGACTCTTTTGGCAACCTCTTTGATTAAGTTCGCTTGAATATCGCGGGCTGAAATGATGTTATAGTCAACCGTTTCCACCTTTACATAGGGTCGCTGTTTTTCAGAACTAGCCAGGATTATCGAAATGCTTTTTGTCCTTTCTGGAGAGTTTATTTTTTTGTTAAAGCCCCGTGCTCCTTCTTTTACTTTCTTTACTCTGTTTTCGTCTGTCACAGGCTGGATACGTCTGGCTCTGTTTTCGGGTAGATTGCTTTGGCCTAGGTATTTTATATTTTCAATACATTTTAATGTAGTAATCCTCTCCTAATGCATTGCTGAATTATCTGGAAATATAGTATCTGTCTGCAGTGGTATTAGCTCCGTGATTATCTTCTTCTTTTTTATGTTTCAGCAGTTGGAAAGCATGATTTTTGATTTCTCCACGGACTCATTATTGCTCCGTTTAAAATCGAAAAACCACATTATAACTTAATCATCAAATTCAAGTGTAAAGCGGCCTACCTATAATATTTTTATTTGATCCTTAACGTGTATTTATAGCGTCATTAATTTTTAATTTGGTCTGTTCGCGACAGGGCTTTTAAACTTCGAAATTCCATTATGAATTAAAAGGTATGAAAGTTATACTGTACTCGAAGGCAAACATTTGATCAAATTACAACATAAAGTTTGAGTACTTCAAAATTAACTTGAAGCATCCTTAGACAGCACGTCCTACATAAAACACCTACGCGCTATCATATTTAAACGTTGAACTCTTATTTAACCTTTTTACCATCGTTATAAATTTGGATCATGTCCTTCACGCTACGCTACATCATTATCTTCATCATAATCTGAGTTCATTACATCTGTACTTAGGCAGGAAGAAATCTGTATTCTTGTTGTTTTTTTTCACTTTGTTACAATAAAATTCACTAACCGCACTAACCATTCTCTCGCTTCTCGGTTATCTCCTCTGTCTCTCTCTATCTTTTCATTGAAGAGGCGTGTTTCAATGCTATTTCCGTTCATTGTCTCCTTTTCGCTTTAAATGAAATTCTACTATAACAAAAGCGTTAGCGTAAATGCTTTGGCTACCATTTATCTTTTCAGAGATCGTGACGAGAATTCTTTCCCGTGTTTTTTTTTTGGTGTTTTTCATCAGGACTTGAGCTTGTTCTAGCCTTTCTAGCTCATTTAAACGAACTCATGAGTACTTGGCATGCAAGTGAAACGCAATCACAAATTTCAATTGAGAAGGGTGGAACCTGCCAACCGACAACAGGGTAGATAATATTGCGTGGCGAGGAGTGTTGCAAAAATTAATAACATTTTTTCATTAGTTACATTAGAACGCGTCCTTTATACGTTTTTCATCATAATATCAGGCGAATGTGTGAGATTATTCACTTGGGCTTATGGCGATTGAGATTATTGTCTTTGGGTGTTGGATGGAATATAGTCTACTCCTACGATTGAGTTGGGTTGCAAAGGATATGTAAGAATGATGTGAAGGCGTTAAGGAAATACTGATTTTTGTTATTTTTTTTCCTTCTTCACCGTCGGTTTATTCTTGTTCTGCTTATAAGATGTACGTATACATAGTAAGGATATTGATAAGGAACAAAAATACGTGTGTGATTTTGAAACGTGAACGGAATAGGACGATGGAGTTGGTGTTATACCAGGAGACAAGATCTCGTCATTAGATTCTATTCTTGTTTCGAAGCTTATCTATGAAATTCAGTAATGTTAAGGAAGTTACATGGCAAAAGTTTCGTTATGAAAGTAAGATTATTCGTGGGTTAACCAGGAAAGTTATGCTTCAGAGTAATTTTGTGGATGCTACTTGTTTCCTTTTTTGACTTTTGGTGTACATGGTAAAGTGCGAAATACATGAAAAGATTGAGAACATCGAAGCTTTAATAAAATATGTCTAACCAAAACTAGATTAAAGTTATGTATAACTAGTCAAATAAAATAAAATGAAATTTGATTAAAATGATTTAAGAGAGTTGTTTGAGTTTAGAGAAACCTTAAAGAGGAAATGCATTGTCGCCTCTAAGTTTCTCGATTTCTTCATCGCGTCCCCTAGTTTCGGAATCCGTGCAGCCTCATTATATATTCGTTGATTGAATTGGCCAGAGTCCGTCGGTTCCCTAAACAATTTTCGGTTTTGGTATCGATTAATCTTGCCTACTGCAAATATCCAGCCCATTGGAGTTTCTACAGTGTTCTTCCTTTAGATACCACTGGCGCGTCGAAAAACCTATTCCATTTGACTTTATCGGCAAAGTTCTTCTCTGGACCCTCGTATCGGATAGGCTTGTGAAAGGGTTCGTACAGCACAGACATTATTTTAGATTTTTATATGCAGAACTTCATTTTCCAGTATATGTAGCTAAATTTTGCGATTACCAGGACCAAATCCGCCATATATGGTCTCAAGCCCAGTTGAAAAAGGAGAAGGAATCCTCTTTTTTCTCAACCCACTGCTTCATTGGTTTCTCATTCCGAATCCCACGAGTGAATGGCAGTAAATGACATCGGGGTCGCATATTGGGTTCACTGGTTCACCTACAGCTCTGCTACTAAATCCTACTTACGTCTCCTATCTGAGGACGTAAGAGGATGAAGGCGAGTATTCCGCGCCTGATAACTGAATCAATGTAACAATCACATCGTTGAAGTGGAGATATGGCGACGAGTTAACTCCCCATCCCTTTTGAACCCCTTAGTGGTTTTGAAACCTGCAGCAGAGCCTCGGAATGAAATGGACCGAAGGTAACGAACTCGCAACCGAAAAAAGACTATGGTATTGGATCCGGAATTGTCAAATCGCTGACTAATCTTGGTGCTGCTGAAGGAAGGATGGTAGAAGGACCTTCTACAACAGGCTAGCCAATATAAATTAAGCATACTGGCAATCCAGGAAACCAACTGAACTGGAAGTACTATTCAAAATATGGGACTGCACGCAATATTTAAAATTGGGAAGCTAGCATTAGCGGGAGAGGGGTGGGTTGGGGATAGGAAGGGGTTTGTGATGGGCTATTGGGCATAGGAAATTCAAATCAGATGTTATTGAATTTAAGGCAGTCAATAAACGGTTATGTGCAATCCGTGTTTAACGTATATTTTTCAAAATTTGGCTACTAACCGGAGAAAAGAAGAAAAAACGAAGATGAAACGAAGAAAACGTCCTACAATCACCTGGAAAGCCTAGTCGGCTTATTGCTCGACTTTTGTCATAGGCTTATTTGGCGATGAGCAGCGATCAACAAAAAGGAAAGGCTCTTAACGGCATCAGTTGCAAAAAGTTTCACAGAGACCCTCAAACACCAGCTAGCTTCCATACTATCAGATATCTGGCTTTACCGAGCTTTTCTTCGATTCCAAGATGATGAAGATCAGCTGCATCACACGGAAACGTAGCTCCAAATATAGAAATCTGTGATAAGAACTATACCTTGCATCCGTAAATATATAGATCGCCTTCGAGTGTTGGGTCCTTAGATGGATAATTGGACCATGAACCATGAGCTTTATGAAATTTTTTTCGCGGAAGCTGCAACGGACTGGCCATGTGTATTATGTGGACAAAAAACTGATACTCAAAATGTTATTCGTTGGGAGAACTGAAGAGCGCAGACCAGTTGGGAAACCAAAGAAACGCTGATCTGACTTTTCTGACTACGACAGTACATCGCTGCTCGGATTTCCAAATTGGTTGCTTTAGGAAGTAAAGAACTGAGAGGGACTGCAGCGCTAAGAAGAAGGAGAAGCAGGACCGAATAAAAGGCCACTGTTTCGAGCTAGATTCGGTATTTAATTTCGAAAGTTTTGTTCCCATGTCTCACCAATTTTGCGGCCAGATAAACATAGCAATTAATGTATTATTCCGTCAATAGTTTTTCCTGTGTATATCAGGTTTCTTGGGTCAAAAATTTTTGTTTGAATCTTATTGATATACGGATTCATTTGATTGAGCTGAATTCACTGCGGAGAGACTCTAGCAAATTTCCATTTGAAGAAGAAAAGGACGAGATAATGTTGAATAATGTCATATGAAGGCACTACTGTTTGATTCATCTAATACAGCAGTGTACGGAGTGCTTTCTGATGACATATTCCATTATCATATTAAACAAAAGAGGGCCAACTTGTTACCCTGGAGAATCCTGTTCTTCAATTAAAACATTTCAATAAATTTGCTGTTGATTGATCAGGTTGCGGCAGAAATGAAGGAATCTCTTTTTCCCTGCCTTCTTTTCTACTTAAAAACAATTTCTGTAACTTAAAGGCATCATCAGTGTAGTCATGCAGTTAAGGAAAGCACATTGGAGGGCCAGGAAGTGGATCGTTTGGAAGAATCTCTTTTCTATCTGACGAGAGCCTCCGTAGTAGATAAGACGGGTAAGGTACAATTCGCCTTGCCCGAAAAACGGACCACTTTTAAGCTCACTTTGAAGGTGACGTTTACATTTAAGACCTCATGGCATTATAAAATAATTTCAGAAGGCAATTTCATGAGCGAACATACTGATTCTATGTATTCAGAAATCATTGGTGAGATTCATTCAAATACTCTCGAAATTTAAAGAGTTTTACTAGGAAATATATGTGAAAGGTTGTGCTTAGTTTCTTTGAAAAACAATTGTGTTTGTTTATAAAAGCATTTGAAGTTAAGCTCCGAATCGTATTGCAAAAACTGTGTGAATTCGTTAAAAACCTTCAAAAAATCGAACAAATCTTCGTGTGACTTCGTTAATAAGGCATAGCATCTGCGTTGCGGGGAAAATTCAATTTGCAAATTTAAGTGAACGTGATTGACAACGATTATACTCGTGCTAAGCTCTATTCTGAAATTACCCTTGTTAGTTACAATTGAATCGATGACATTAAGGGATCGAAGTCTTGTACGTTACGATATTGAATCGGGTTGAATGACGTGTTAGGAAATTGACGTGTAATAGGATGTTAAACTGAAATCGGGAAGCAAATTTGCTGTATTTCATATTGTTTATATAATGTAAGTCCTTATTGCTTCTTTTTCCATGATAGTAGGGTTCGATATCGGTCCTTGGCATCCCTCAGCATTTGCCTTGATTGTTTTCGATCAGTTCGACCAATTCCATTACTAAAAATAATGTAGCTTCTAGCATTGTCAGTAGATTCTACCTTTCGGTTCCTTGGTTTGCCTTGGGGTTGTTTTCACTGAATCTTCCCTGTTGAATACGTGCTGGGGTCTTCGTATCTCTGAAGTGGCTAACTTGGCTTATCCATTTCAGTTTTGAAACTTTTCGTAGATAGATTGCTCTGGTTGAACCTAAAATGAACGGATAACAAGTGTACCTTATACGCTTTCCTTTACTGCTAAGAGGCCTCGTCTAAAGACAGGATTAACGGCTTTAAATTTTTTGGCTGAACCTCAAATGTAAACAGTTCTATTTTGCCTAAAATGAAAGTATAACAAGTGTACCTTATTCGCTTTCCTTTACTGCACAGAGTCCTTGTCTAAAGACAGCATTAACGGGTTTAAATTTTCAAATTATTGAATTTTACAAACACCTGAGTTGAAATAAACCTCGCACTGCCACAGCCTAGAAATGAAGTGATTGTAGTTTCATCGACTTTAATTTTGGTTCTTCTTCGGTGATCTTCATTTTTTGGTATCTGCACGCCAGATTTTTCCTTGTGGTTTTTCTAGTTTGCTAAGTCTCGCGATGAATAAAATCACACGTTTGGAAGGAAACCACAAAAAATATATGTACTCCCATGCATTGCGTTGTACTCCCAGCAGTTTTCTAAGTGTTTTTTTGCAGGGGAGCTAGCCAATTTTCCAAACTTCGTCGTTGACTTATACGCTTACAATCTGGAAGGGGATCACATAGAAAGACATAAGAATATACAGTTTTGCTGATAAAGTGAGCTTTAGAAGAACGAGAGCTTTTAAATTAAACGGCGCCAGTGAGTGGAAAGGTAATGATGGCTAGCTTTGTGAGCTTGAGATGTATGTCAGAATAATTTCCCCGGTGTAGTATTATATGTGAGTCTTTTAAGTGTAAACAAAAACTAAGCGAATGTTAATGCGCCTTTTTTGGGTATTTTTCTTGGTAAATTCTTATATAAATATTATAACTCTCTGTTAAGATAATCTTAGCCACTAGAGTTTGACCCAAGACATTTACTGAACGAAAATAATATTATAAACTTAGATGTTCTTATGACTATCAGTTGAATCTAGAGTAAAGCCAAATCCGATCGTTAAGGAGAAAATTCAGTACAAGTCCGTCATAATTGCTGATGCCAAGGGTGGTTTCTAGCAAATGCACAATGGCCGTATTATCCCTATTGTTGATAATCCGAGCTTTAGATAGGTCAATAAATGAGTGGGAGTTGAAATCAGTGTAGTTTGTGAGTGCGGGGCTATTGAGATTGAGGGAGTTCAGAAGTGGTGAACTGTCGAGCCAGTCGTATAGGCCGTCGGGATTGAACGCGTAATCCTTGCTGGAGCGACGTCTGTCATTAACGTCTCTGCCCACATGTGTAGAAAATCTTTTCTTGATTTGAGAATCGGGTTGGGTACAGAAATTATTGAAAAGTTGGCCTACGTGGGATTTGCAAGGGCGTCGGTTTACGGTTTTCCAGTCGAGGTACTGCAACTGGTCTATTACTGTTGTCCTGACTTGCTGCTCAGTACGTTTAATGCCTGCTTGCGAAAAGGCGTTTTCCCTGAGCATTGGAAGACGGCAAGACTCGTGCTGATCAGCAAGGGGAAGGGAAATCCCGAGTCACCGTTAGCATACTGACCGTTATGCATGCTAGATACGACTGGGGAAGTGCTCGAGAAACTGATAAAGGGAAGACTCACTGGCGTTATCCATGCCACTTCGAATCTTTCTCCAAGGCAGTACGGTTTGAGAACGGGACATTCCACTATAGATGCAATCGTGGAAGTGATGACTGCGGTCCAACAGATGGAGGCACGTAGTCGGTACAACCGTTAGGTAGTCCTTCTAGTGACGCTGGACATAAAGAACGCATTCAACTCCGCTAGAGCGACGGATATCCTGGAAGCCCTGGAAACCTCATTCGAAATACCAGAATATCTGATGCGGATAGTTCGAAATTACCTGAAGGATCGCAACCTGATCTACGACACGGCGCAAGGTCGACGGAGGATGCTAATCACATCATGGACAGTACGAAATTACCTGGAGGATCGCAGTCTGATCTACGACACGGCGCAAGGTCTACGGAGGATGCTAATCACATCAGGTGTTGCCCAAGGCTCCATCCTCAGTCCGAACTTGTTTAACGTCTCCTACGATGGACTGCTCAGACTTGAACTGCCGAAGGAATCGTGACTGATCGGCTATGCACATGATGTTGCGGCACTAGTGGCTGAGCGCACATTCGATCGAGCGTAATTAAGGCTAAATGTGCTAATGCGCCGGGAAAGGGAGCTGAATGACAGCTCATGGGCTTAACCTAGCGTTAAAGAGAACTGAAGTGGTCTTCTAGGCCAAGGAGAGGATCCCCAGAGCAAGAATGGTCCGATTCGGGGACATATTAGTAAAATCGAAACTATCAGTTAAGCATCAGGGCTTGCTGATAGACTCTAAGCTGAGTTTCTCGGAGCAAATCAAGGCAACGACAAACAAGGCCGCAGCATTAGTCGACTAATGGCCAATAATGGGGGACCAAGTCTAACAAAAAGGCGACTACTGATAATTGTCGTGCAATCTACGCTTCTATATGAAAATGAGATATGTAGTGCAGCTCTCAATTAGGAACTGGAGCGGAAACGGCTGGCACAGGTGCAGAAACGATCAGCATATCGGACAGCCTCTGAGTCGGTGTTGCTAAGTCGATGTTGGTTATTGCACCCACCGCTCTCCTTGCTAGAAAGTAAGAAGAGTAAAAGAATCTACCTCCGAACGGACGAGGGTAATAAAGAAAAAGTCGCTTACGATGAAAGACGATGCACTCTCGACGAATGGCAACAATCTTGAGAACGTGAGCCGAAAGTAAGATGCACTCCGCGGCTCATCAACGATTTGAGATCGTGGCTCAGTCGAATGCAGGGTGAGGCTGACTTCTACCTGACCCAGCTTCTGAGCGGACACGGTTGTTTTCAGTCCTACCTGCAAAAGATTGGTAAGTCACGGTCTCCAGATTGCAGAATCTGCATTGGGGAGCAGGATGACGAAAGATAGGGCAAACATCGCGATGATCTTGCCGAAAATGTGGGAGAGCTCCGTCCAGATAGCCTAATTGAAGAGATGCTGAAATTAGTTGATAAATAGAATCATGTGGAGAATGAATCCCTGTAACCGGAGGTGCCAGAAGACTTAAAATTGAAAGGCCTAGCCCGAAGTAATGTGTCAAACGGTTCCAGGCTAGGCGCTCCGTTTGACAGGGGAGGTCTTTAGTCGGTAGTCCAGGAGGTCTGTTGTGCCACTGGGAGCCCGACATTCAGGGCGTAAATATCCTTCACCTCCAATAGCCACCACCTTCAATAGCCAAAAAACAGGCGTCGGCTTCGAAAGGCAGGCAAGATTGGGGATTCAATTTGGAAAGCCATCCATTACAGAATTGTGCATTTAGAGGAAAGGCATTTGGGAGTCTAGAATTAGATGGGAGACCATCGCCGTAAGTATTTGATTAGCGAAAAGTTCAATAGATCGTAAGATTTGGAAAAGTGGGCGGATGTAGGTAGGCTTCGGAGAGAAACAACAATATGGTGTTTAATGGTGTGAAGCAGCAATTTCAGCTCATATCTACAAAGACGAGAAACAAGTACATTTATATTGGACTTGAGTAATAAAATATTCATGATGAGAGGCAAGGGAGGAAAGCATATAAATTTGCTTTTCAATTAGATTACTCGTGGCATTATAGTTGTGGTAAAAATCAGAATGAGGACTGCGTCGAGGTACCAGAATGGGCTGGAGATAGGACGATAGGCGGAACCGTTATATTGACCCCCAAATGAATTACTCATTTGGGGGTCAACGCGGATGGGAAAGAAGAAGGGTAGGCAAATGTGGAAAATGTGAGTCATCGGAGGCGCCCTAGCTCCAAAATTTCGCTTGACAATGTTGCCGCTTTTAGCGAACTTATTGAAAAAAATCCGGAGCAAAATCAATAAGGAAATGGGAATCAGTGTTGGAAGTGTGTACAACATTGTCGGAAACCACGTTGAATTTAGAAAATTCTTGGCTAGGGAGGATTCAACATTTGAATACCCAAAAACACAAAAATGCGTGAGTTTCACTTCCTAACCGGAAAGGGCTAGTATTGAGTCGAGAAAAAAGGGGGAGGCAGATTCAAATACGATTGTATGTTGGGAAAGTACTGTCAACGGCTTTTAATGACTCTTGAGGAGTTTTACTTATTTATTTACTTCATGACCGGCACACAATAAATGCTACCCAATCAAAATCCAAAAGTTGGCTCAAATGCAATTGTCTGAACACCCCCTTTGCTGGCACGCTCTCCCTCCGCACCCGACTTTTCATTATGTGATTTCCATATAATTGGGCCTGTCAAAAGGACACTTAAAGGAGTGCGTTTTGCAAATAATCGAAGGCAAAAAATTCTACGTGTGGTTACTTTTCTCTTATATAGAAAAAAAAATTTTAAACTGTTTTGCTGCTCAAACACAAAATAAAATTATTTTTGAAAGAGGCTTGTTTGATATTTTTAATGCCCCCATATATCGCCGAATAGACGGCCGCTAGGATTGCGCTTCTAGTAATACTTGAACCCGAAACCTGCAGTAAATAAAGCTAGTGCTCCGACTAACCAGTTTACTAAACAATTTCAGGGATTCAGGATTAAATATATATTTTTTGAACCCTCGAACCCATATATATCCACTAATGGAATCTTTTCTTTCCAGCTTGTGTCAGTGAAATATTTTTGAGTCACCAGGAAAATCATTTCGCGCAATCCAGGTAAGTTTTAGTTTAATTTAAATTAGTAACTAAGTAAGAATGCAAGAAATTATTGCTCGAGAAATTATTTCCATCTATAGTTCTGATGTAATCATCACTTCCACCATTCCAATGATTATTTCCGGCTTAACAAGGACCTCGTAGCAACCGTATCGTATTTGTGTTTGACTTTCGTCCTCCGCACTGATTTCCTTCTCATCCATGTTTCGCTGGAGCTGTCCATTAAATATAAATGTAATATTATCACCAGTTGAATTTTCATTATTTCTTCGCCTTGCGCTCTCCATTCCATTCGACTTAATTTCATCTCCTGATGATTCTGAAGGATTTTTGGTATGGCCAGCCAACCACCAACAACAGTTTCGTGCTGAGGTTTGTCGCGTAGCTGAAAAACTGGAAAATGGAAAATATTTTCCTACGACCGCTGTGTATTATATTCTTTGGTTGAGTGCTTCTCAGCCTGCCTGCACATTGCACGGTGGCAATGTGATAAATGTGAGGAGCTTTTAATTTGCACTTTAAAGAGGAAAATAATGGAGATTTGAATTAAAGGGCACTTTAAATCCAATAACTTTTTTTCTCGTAGTCTGCGTCATTAGAAATGAAAATTCCATCGGAATGGGGGATGGGGGATGAAAATGAATAAAGTGAGTGTTGGAGAATGAAATGTTAAATTGTCGCTGGCGATTGCTTTGGTACAGGAGAGGATCTTAAGGCTAAATTCCTGTGAAAAATTTGATTTTCTATGGGAAATCCTATTTATTAACTTTTCATGGAATTAAAGATAACGTCTGCAAACTTTATCTATGAATATTGAAAGGTACTTATATGGTTCGCTAATGGTGGAAAGTAAAGTTTCTACCTTTCGGGAAGAAAGTGAAAAGACAAAGTTGTGTAAGCTGATAAGTAATTGATCGAAACAATATGAAAGTTAGAAAGCTGGAGGAAAAGTTGTTTAAAAGTTGGACGGTGGAACAGAGCAGAAACAAAGAGAATTTGTTTAAGTCATAAAGTATAGTGACTTCATACTCAAATGGGGTGAAGAAATTTTTTTTCACAGCGGGAAGATTTTCACATTTAAAACTTTCAGTGGAGCAGAAGAAATGTATTTGAATTGAAAGTACAAGAAATACTCAGAAAAATGTGCTTGTAAACGGTCCATTTTACTTTCTTTCCTAGTCCATTTCCATTCAAAAACTACGCCCACTAAAAAACCGCCCATGGTTTAACTTGTCTTACTTCCTTTAGATAGTGCCAGAAGGATATCTCCAAAGTTACACTATGAGTCTATGGCTGAACTGCCAGTAAATATCATCGGTCCTTCTAAAATCTACAGTCCAAAAAGCGTTCTTTCGGGGCTCGGAAAAGTTTCTGAAAAGCTAGTCGTGAAAGGGCTTACTCCTTATGTTGAAGACAATATCATCCTCATTAATTTTCGGCTTCGATTCAGACATAAGTACTCAACAGATCTCCAGCTAAGATGCGTCTGTAAAGACATTGAAACAGCACTGAATACAAAGCATTCGGTAGGCATGAACACGATTAATATTGAAAAACGATTTGAGACCGTTTAACACGACGGTCTACTTGATAAGCTCGAAGAGTGCAGTACCCTACCATTCTTGCAAAAACTGCTATCGTACTTTCTGAGTTATTTAACGTGTCAGGTTATAGTTCGAGTGCCTATAATCCCCACGAAAATTCTACTTGCTGGTGTGCCACAAGGCTCATGGCTGACTCCCAAACTTTTTAACATATGGATCCAGTGAACAACCCAAAAAAAAATTGCCACACTCACATTCACCAATTCTTTTGTTTGAAAACATAGTTGAGTAGGAGATAAGGTAGAATAGTGCTTTTATTTGCGTTCTTTAGACTTTTTTGCCAATTTGTCCCAAAGATATTTGAGTAGAATTTTTCACACTTTTGTAATGATTTAAGGACCATATATATCAAGGATGATATATATATATAAAAAATCAACTTGTTTCATAAATATTAAAATAATTAAATCAACAATTTATATTATTACAACATAATAAAATAAAAAAACTTGTTCATTTTAGCATGATGTTTTCCCTCCTTTAGTCGAAATAACCGTGGCAACTCTCCGATCACTTTTCTAAATATTATACAACTTATATTACTACGTATCCCTTTTCTAAATATTCTCCTGAAATTCCCTCGATTTCCCCTATATTATCATATAGCAATTATCGAAGGCTTGTTGTTCTGTCTTTTCCTTCTCATATGGGCCCAAACATTCTCAATATGATAAAGATCAGGACTATTATACGTGAAGACAGCGGTGTCACTCCTATAATTTCCTTGTAATCTGCTATCCACAGGAAGAAAACTTAGCAAACTTGAAATATTGCAGCGAAAGGGTGAGACATGTTTACAGAGTTCGACCGATGATACGAAGCTGAATCATTCGAAAAATAGCATCTGGAATATCATCATAAAGTTGCTCCAAGCTTGGAATGACATCATTGTCGATGAATCCTTTGAATTTTCAGCGCACACAAATATCTGAGAACAAGGTGTGCTCCAAACTCTTTCCGACTCAACTTTTCTAAAAAGCGAAACCTCTTCTGATCCTTCATTGTCTAATTTTTACATCTCAGCGCCGATTCTTTGCGCTGTGTAAGAATGAGGTGAAAAAAGGAAAAAATGAAAAAATGAGGAAACAAAACCTCATTTTTATAAGAGGTTTTTTGGCCGTCCTCCTTGAAAAAGTGCCTATGTGCCTAAAGGTCGTTGAGACTTCCCTGAACAGTCCGTACAATCTTGTACTCTAGTGGTTTTTCTTTGTATTTCTTTAATTGTTGACGCTGGTTTGAATCCATCCCGTAATGCTAGCCGGGTCCAATAAGGATCGTCGCATTTGCTTTTATCACTACCAAAATAATTTTTCAAAAATCTTCGGTCTAGTGACTTGTCACTGACCCTGCAGTCTATCAGTCGCGCAATTTTTTGATTTGGCATTTTACCCATTTCTATTACCGTCAAAAAAAATCTTCGCTATTTGTTCAATACCTCATTTCTTGGTATCGAGCCTGTCTTATAATTTTACTTGTTAAATGAGGACCATAATAACATTGTCAAAGTTAATTACATTACAATACATTAGTCCATGTCCATTGTCCATGTCCATGTCGTCCAACTTCTTATTACATGCTTAAAAATCTTGGAAAAAAAAGATGTGGAAGATCTACGACTGTGAAATGTGGACATTAATCCTAATACTCAATAAATACTAATACTAATACCTAATACTAAAGTAAAAGCGTCTGCAAGGTGAGTCCTGAGATACATAAACAGGTTGTATTAACCCTCCTTCGTTGCCAAAGAAAGTAATCGCTGGTAAGTCTGAGAGATGAATACTAGTAGAAAAGTCCCAGAAGCTTTGCACAGAGGAGTATTTAAACACAAAATTTGCTCAAAATTATTTTGCAGTTTTTATTTACCGTCAAAAAAGTCATAATATTCAAATTGAAATCCAAAATCACTTTTTAATCAATCCACATAAATTTTTAACAAGACACATAAACCAAATTTCAAACCTGTCATATTAAAAAACTGAAAGGCCCAAAGGTCACTAAATTTAATACATATATTTTTGAATATCGCCGACTGAAAACAATAAATAAATATAATTTTTTTTTTGAATTTATAAACATATTTCATTTCACTTAATCAGACTCTTTTTCACTGGATGAGCCTCATCAATATCGTCATGTGTTTTCGGCAACAAGAGCTGTTGTGTTTCATTGGAGAAATGTTTACCTTTTTCCGTGGTCTTTTTCTTGTGAAACTCGGCAGAGAATCAGAACTCAGCAAAAGTCTATTTAAAATGTCTCTATTGCAGCTTTCTCATGAGAATTTTCATGAAAAATTCTGCCTATATGCACGGAAGCTATTATTTCGCGCTTCAGTAGCCTATTCTAAAAGTTGGCCGAAAGGCTGTATAGCGTCATCAAGTATAGTGCCACCATCTCTTAAAACTTTATGCATTGTCGGAGTCATTGGGTGCCATCCATACATTTCAACATAAAGTTTTGCTGTCTGTTCAGCGAAATTGTCAAATTTGTGGACATCGATTTTTAGTCCACTTGATAATGCCTCTAAAATCATGTTACATTGTTCAATAAGTCTAATTTCAACTCCTGTGATACGGAAAGAAGTTCGGGGATCAGAAAAAAATCTTCTGGAAGTGTTCCCATCATTCCTGTTTTCAAAAAGTGCTTTAGAAATATCCACCAGCAGCCCGATTTTCTCTTTGAATTTATTTTGAATTTTCTTTTTCGTTTCGGTCACGATTTTCTATTCTTCTTGCGTCCTTGCATGCCGTTTCTTTATGAGTATCAAATAAGATAAATGATGTAGAGATTTAAAAAATCGGATAATATATTATATATATATTAATACAGTATTGCTGCGCGAATTTAAGAGAATCCTGATTTTCTTTCGCTTTTTGATTGAAGCTGTCAAAATTTTCTGACGTTTGCCCGCATATTTAGCACTTCATAGTCGATGCCGTGTTTGTTGGTTAACGCCAATTTGTGCTCTATTTAAAGTTTGCGATCATAAGCTCTTCGTATTTCGGTTTTTCCAGTTTATTTGGTCTTCTACATAGCGGATTTCTTCACTTGTCACAGATTTACTTTCTTGGATGACCCGAATCCCTGTTGGGCGACAATGGCTGGTTGAAAACGGTACTGGGTTTTGCCAAATTATCCTGTTTTCGTTTGACCATGTGAGCCTCAACGACACAAATGAACTTTGAAAAATATTTTCGTCACTATGTGCACTATTTTGGAAATTTTGCTTAAATATTTGCTGTTGCGAGCTCTCACACCTCATTTTGACAACAGCATCAAATGCACCTCTTTGTTGGTGAACCTGATTCAATGAAATCTTTTAACGGTCGACCAGGTCTCTCGACTCCCGAGAAGGAAATTCAATGGTGGTATTGAGCCATGATTCATTCTTTTCTGTAAATCGTGCTTCCTTATTGCTAGCGGCTATCCATTTTAGCTTGAACTGAAACTTCAATTTCTTTAAGATTGAATTCAATGAACTTTGTTGATTGTCAGGACATTTGGTGATGTTTTTCAAGTGATCTTGTTAAAACTTGTCATCAATTTTCTTCTTTGAGGATTGTTTCAAAATTTCGTAGAGTGACCTTCTAGTCGTCTGTATCACTAAACTGAACTGAACACTGAACACAGAGTCATTAAGAACAGCTGATTTTGAATTGAATAATATTAAAACATGGCGTGCACATGTGGGACTTTTCTGATCATAAATGTCAAGAAGAGTAACTAAGCTTTATGTTCTGCATAAAATTATAGCTTAACCACGCTTAACTCCTATGCAAAAACACTTTGGAACAAAGCATTTGTGAGAAATCGTTAAATTCTTAGTCTCGATTGTACATGATGGATAACGGAACTTTGTCAAGTATGATGCAATAAGAATTAATATTTTACTTGTGTGGATACCTCTTTCTTGAAAGTCTATTCAGTTCATTCTTTGATTTTATTGCACAGAAACACAAAAGACGGATTTAAATTTGAACTTTTACTGAGATTACCGAAAATTAACACAATTGATACACATGATGATTGAGTTTCGACTGCTGTCAAGGTAGACAGTAGAGCTCAGCGTCACTAGATTGACCGTTTAATGATGTAGGGGTTAGTAAACTTGAAAACAATTATGTGAATAGTGGAATTTGACAAAATTTTTATATTCGACTTTGATCAAATTTTTATTATAAATACTCCTTATGTGCGCTGATGAGAATAAATTAACGAAGATACTGAAACACATTCGAGACTATTGCAGGCATTATAAACGGAAGCTGAACCTGCGGACCGGAGCTCTAAACCCACCACGACAAAAGCGACGGATTATCGGCAAAAAGTAATTTCGGGATCAATTAAATATATCCATTCGAAATACTTGACAATAGACAAAACTCCTTTCATCTGTTTTTACATGATTTTTTATGGTTATATTTCTCCCGTTCTTATTTTATTTAAACTGAAGTATAGCAGTTATTAATAATCAACATTAATCTCTATTTGAAAAATTCAAACCCACACGGCATATCTTCTCAGATATTATTCAGGTAATTCCCGGTTTTCCTTTTTATTAAATTTAGTCAAATTGGGTCACTGTGGTTTTATTCATTTGCCGTTCATCTGATATGTCATCCATTTCACAAATTTATTCCAAGCTACTGGTTCGGGAAGGGGTTTCTGGCTTTGCTTAAGATGATAACTTGTACCTTGAGTGGATTAATGGGAACTGGGAAATCTTGTGATTTTGTCCTGCATTGCTGTTAATGTGTCTGCTCCTTGATTGCCTTATTTTAGAATAAAGAAACCGTCTGCATATTATAGTAGTGATATTGTGGAGTCTGTGATATTATGAACTGAGTGGGTGTAGATGATAAAAAGTGTGGGGCTTAGTTCGTCTTCTTGTGGAAGTCCGTTTGCGATATTGGCTTTGTTGCTTTTATGTTGTAAAGTTTGAGTATCTTGTTTATGAGCGTCGTTGGTATCAGCCCCTTTTTAAGAGTTGTCGTAGGTAATGTCATTTCCACTTTTTCATGAGCGTTCATGATACCCATTATTCTCGCAGCTTTGCACTTGTTGGGTCTTTTATTTGATATCTTGTATAATAAGGTGTTTAGGCCGGCTGTAGTTCATTTGTTCTTTGGTAAGCGCAATCGAGTTATTTTTATGTAAAATGTTAATGATTTGATTTTCAATGAGGTAGTTTATGACCTTGATTGGGACAGTGGAGAGACATGATGGTCTGTATTTGTTGATGTTTTCTTTGCTGTTTATTGGCTTAAGGATGGGTACTACTCTCATCTATCTCGCTGCGTAATATGTCCTAGCAATGTTCTTCACCCCTTTTTATAGTAGAATTAAGAGCCGCGCACTAACCTTAAAAATTGAATCAATCCATTAATTATGCATATAAATTTGCGGACCAACTGTTAAGTGAAAATGCTTTTGCCTACTTTCGACAAATTCACTGTAGAGATTGCATCCTTGTATTACAGTTCTGCAACTAATTTAATTCAAACTTTATCTAAATATAATCAAATTGTATTAATGAAGATCTATTTCGAGAAAAGAAAAGCAGTCTTTTTTATTAATTTAGGAACTTCGATCTTACAAATAATATGGCCCCAACTGTAAAGTTGTTCATCTTTAATTGTTGACCAGCGCTAGTGAAGCAGCCCGCAAAGGTGCCTTCTTTACACGTTACCTTCTTTACTAACCAGGGTAGTTCCGTGAATTCTAGGTCACGATAAGGTGCGTTGAGACTCCGCGCTGTTTGCTATGTAATCATCTTAACTCTCAACCGACAGAGCACCTTCACGTTGCAGGAACAGGCGCGTGCCCAATCTTTAGAGAGGCACTAGCAAAAGTAAAAGCAGCTCTAAGGTGATGATCAGGACCCTTCAAATTAACTTGCACCGTAGCGTCAATGCACAAGATCTGTTAGAGCAGTTCGCCAGAGAAAAGGGAGCTGATCTGCTGCTGTTGAGCGAACAACATCGAATTAAGGCCTCACCAGCCTGGTTCTCCGATGACTCCCATACTGCTGCCGTTTGGGTTCGTGGCAGCATGCGACTCCAGATTCAAGGTCACGGCCGAGGAGACGGTTTCGTGTGGATTCGGTGCTCGGGTATAACGATTTTCAGCGTATACCTGACGCCGAATGAGTCAATGCCATCTTTTCAAAATAGACTGGACGCGCTAGAGGATGCCTCGCTTCGAGGACGTTGAACTGGAGAGTACTCGAGGATTACTCAGCGAGTGACCACCAATACATCGCGTTTGAGATCGGCGATACCACTCCTCGCTCGTCTCAACGATCTTTCACTCCCGGGTGGAATATCGGAAAAATGGATGTGGAGACTTTCGCCAATGTGATTCTAAAAGGCGGAATGACATCGGGATGCCCTTCGGGGAACGGAAGGGCTGGAGTCGAGGGAATGGCGGAGTCAACGATGAACATTATCACTTCTGCCTGTAGCTCATCTATGCCTCGACGGAGGCCTCGACACGACAGGCCTGCTGTACATTGGTGGTCAAAAGATATCGCAGACAAACGAGGCGAGTGTCACAGGCTTCGACGTGCACCTCAGCGGTCGAGAAACGTAGAGGAAGCATCCAATAGGACAGCAGCATACAGATCAGCGAAGAAAGAACTCCGAAGACTCATCAACGAGAGCAAGGCACGCTGCTGGCGAGAACTTGTGGACGATGAACAAGGTAGTGTGGCGCAAGCTCGGTACCTCACGGAAGCCGTATTTACTTCAAGCAGATAAGATGGACGGCATAGTGCAGGCGCTTTTTCCAACTCACCCTGTCCGAGTTGATGCTGCCCACGAGGTCGACTCAGGCGAATGTCCATCGTTCACTAAAAATGAGCTGGGGGAAGCGGTGCTTTCTATGAAAGATCGAAAGGCACCAGGACCAGATGGCATTCCATCCCAGGTGCTACAAATGGTCTTCCACGTTTGTCCTGACTTGCTGCTCAATGTGTTCAACGCTTGCCTGCGAGAAGGTGTGTTCCCATCTCGCTGGAAAGTGGCGAGGCTCACATTGATCAGCAAGGGAAAAGAGGACCCGGGGCTGCCATCTACATATCGGCCGCTTTGTATGCTGGACACAGCCGCTCATCAAAAGAAGACTCTCAGACGCAATTCGTGCTGCAGGGGACCTATCTCCTCGGCAGTATGGCTTTAGAGCAGGGCGATCTACTTCCGATGCCATCATGGAAGTCGTGAATTCAGTCCGTCGAGCCGAAGCGCACAAAACTGAAAAACGAGTTGTCTTGCTAGTGACGCTTGACGTCAGAAATGCCTTCAACTCCGCCAGATGGTCGGATATTCTTGGCACATTGGAAAATTTTTTCCGATTGCTAGGGTATCTGATGCGGATTTTGAGGGATTACTTAAAGGACCGCAGACTGCTCTATGACACACAAGATGGGCGACGCAGTATGGAGATAACGTCTGGTGTAGCGCAAGGCTCCATACTGGGACCAGACTTGTGGAATGCCACATATGACGGACTATTGAGGCTTGAGCTGCCAGATGAGTCGCGCTTAGTCGGCTATGCAGATGATATAGCAGCACTGGTCGCCGGACGGACAGTCGAACATGCGCAGCGCAGACTGGGAGTGCTAATGCGTCAAGTCAGGGAATGGATGACCACCCGTGGGTTCAGTTTGGCACTAGAGAAAACCGAGGTGGTCATTCTCACGAAGAAAAGAATTCCCACGGTAATTCCTTTGCAGATCGGAGATGCGACTGTTGAGTCTAAAGTCGCAATAAAATATTTGGGACTATTGATCCATTCCAAAATGAGCTTTTCGGAACAGATCAGAGCAACGGCGAAAAAGGCCGCGATGGGCGTCTCAGCTTTGAGTCGACTAATGTGCAACATCGGTGGGCCCACACCGAGCAAACGCCGACTTCTCATGAGTGCTGTACAGTCAGTGCTACTGTACGGCTCTGAGGTTTGGGCCGGAGCTCTCAGTAAGGAGCTGTACCGAAAGCGCTTGGCCCAGGTACAGAGACGAGGAGCTTTGCGGGTTGCGTCTGCATACCGCACTGTCTCTGAGTCGGCGGTGTTGGTGATCGCAGGAGTGATACCCATCGCCCTCCTTGCTAGAGAACGACGGAGAATTTATGACCGTAAAGTGGAGGGCTCAAGATATGCTGTCAACCGAGAAGAGAGGCAGCGCACAATACTCGAGTGGCAACAGTCATGGGAAGGCGACTCCAATGGCCGCTGGACTGCCCGCCTTATAGGGGACGTGGGATCGTGGCTAAATCGAAGGCACGGTGAGACTGATTATTACCTTACCCAGCTTCTTAGCGGGCATGGGTATTTTCAGTCTTACTTGCACAAGATTGGTAAATCATGGTCCCCAGACTGCATTTTCTGCCCAGGGGAAAGGGATGACGCATGTCACCCCCCAACCCAAAAAAAAAAGGTCACGATAACAAGCTTGATGCTCTGCCACTATTTTGTCAGCTATGCATACATAAAAACTTTGAAGAACAGTACTATTCTTCTCAATACTAAGGGATCCTTGCGTGGCCATTTTTCCATTTTTGGTTACCAGCAGTAGCTCTTGCTCTTCTTCGACTGTCATCACGTCCGATTTAGCTTGTGTTAACGCTTGGAGCTGCATGACATTGCTCAGACAAATATCATATTCAGACACATCAAACGGACATCGGCTTCTTTTCTTATTATTGGCTGTGGGAAATTCAGAACGATTTGATTCAACAACAATAAGAGAAGCACAGATTGATAATCCACGTGCTATATTGAGTTTCTTGGTCTTGTCACGGAAGCTTCGCCTAGTTTTTCTAAAATCAGAAATTAAATCTTGTTTGGTAGGTGTTAATGAATCTAACGCTTTTAAAAACAAATTTGGAAACTGATCTTCAGGTGTCCTCGACAATTTTCATCCCATTTGGCTGTTCTTCCAATTCTTCCGTTTGCACTTCGAAAATAGGCAACGTCTAATGGCTGAAGAATGTGAGTAGCATGTGGAGGCAAACACACAAATCAGATGTCATTTTTTCACAGTCGAAAAAGACCGTTACGTTGATATGTGATGCGAAGAAGCCACCAATGACAACTTTTCGCCCTCCCTTTTCTTCAGTGTTGGCAAGAGATGATTGAGGACCCAGTGTTCAAATGTGACGCAACCCATCCATCCACTTTTTGTCCTATTATAACGGGTCCCTTCTGAACCATTTTGAGTCAAAGTGGTCGAATGATTTTCTGCTCTTTATATAACGTAGGGTGGAACTGTTTCGCTAACGGCGTTCTTATAAAACATGACAGTAAAGCTAATTTTTGTGGCATTTACTATAGTCTTTCGATGCTTTTTTCCTCTTCTGCATTCGACCTTCCTTTTTTCTGGATTAAGATTAGCAAAGATTAGTTCGCCGCAAAGATTAGTTTAATCGTTTTTTTTAATTAGTTTAATTAATTATGCCTGTTTTCAGGTGGAAAATTTGCTATTATTTTGTTAATATTTTTGACGAATTCAGCAATGGCCCGACTATGAACTCTTTTGATGTTATTAGAGAGTCTTCGAGATAATATTCTATTTCGTACAAGAAAGGATTTTAGCCAGTCCCTTCGTGGAATGTTGTTTTTAAATGTTGTCACAATTTGGCCCTGAGATTCAAGATAATCCTGAATAATCATTCTAAGATCAAAGTCTGTTAGTGGAAATCCGTATGCAGATAGCGCTGTTATATGTTCCAAAAACCTGTCTTCCTCTTTCGTAAAAACAGTCAGTTTGCTACGTTTATTGCTATATCTTTAAGCTAATTTATTTGTAAACATACTTCCGGGTATATTGTATCTTTTTGAGTCAGCTGTTTGCGTTAGAATCTTCAACCTTGTAGCGGCTAGACACTGTTCTAAGGCTGCCTTACTATAATTGATGTACCGACGACTACCGGGCTTTCTTTGGCATTTAAACGGCATGCGGAATACTGCCGATCAGTTGTATCTACGGGAAAATTTTAGAAAAAAAGGAAGATAATTACATTTTTCCATTATAAAAACATTAAAAGGTTACTTTGGTCCATGGGCCAAAATAACCCGAAAATGAGGTCAAAGTATCCCTATTTTAGTCTTTTTTTCATTTATAAAACAATAAATGCGTAGATATTGTTTACATTCATTCATTCATGTCTTGAACATATGCATAATAATGACACGAAAATAAATATGGGGAAATTACCAAAATACACAGTTTCTGGGAATAGTTAGCAGGAGCGAAATTCACTGAATAAAACTGTTAAATGTCCCGGCACTGACAAGAATGAACTTGACTCACGGTCGATAGAACATCATCTCGTTATCAGTAGTACTGCAATCTGTATCTCAGAGTATGAATTAAGACGTTCGTTCATGCGCTTGTGACTAAGCGGGAAGTTTAAACTTTATCCGGGTTTGGGATAAAGTTACTTCCTACGGGCAAAGTGACCCGCTTCTACGGTATCATTTTCCATGATAAAAAGTACTTCAATCATAAAAGTCACCAATGACGTTTACTTCATCGGGAAAGTGATTGGAAAAAAATATTTATGCATTGAGAAACCTCAGTCTGTTTCTAAGAACTTTGGATGTCTTTTGAGAACGGATGACCAAATTTTGAGGTAAAATGCATACAAGCGATAAAGTAAGTCAATTCCATGCGTAGTATTTCAATCCTTACATATACTTCCTGCCTCAAAAAATAACTAACGCTACAGCCTAGTGTACTCCTTTGAATGGCGTTATAGGCAGATGCTATATAACGGTAAAATCAGCCTAAAATGTGCGACGAAATAAGCTGTTGGGTACGAAGAAATAATCAGGAAAAACTACTAGCAATTTCTTTAAAGAAGAACTTAAACTTTCGCTCATTTAAAACGTTTTACGAAGCAACACTATTTCTGGAAAATTTGTGTCATTGGAAAATGCAACGATTTTTTGGAAACGTTAAATCGGGGATTGTACTGATTGATATCAACTCCAATATTACATCGAGTAACATGCATTAGTCATGTTTCCGTCGATTCGTGTATGAAACCAGGAAATTGCCAAAGAAAACCAAATAAATATTAAAACAAAGAATATTAAGGCATACGTCTTCAGTGGTCGACTAAAGCTTTGTTCTGAAGTTTTTGGTCATGGGAAATATTCTGTAGCTTGGCGGCTTGCAAATATTCTCCTGTGGGGACTTGTGTCATCACTTTACAGGTGATGCCCCTAACTGACACCTCTACATACAGTCTGTACAGATTTCATTGCGAAACGTTAGGTCTAAGTAGCTGACTCAAATCAAAATAGAAAAACTTGCAAAAAACCACCTCGAATTTCGAAAATATAAGATCAGTAACCGTATTGAAGCAAGATCATTTTCGGAACTGTCAAAACTATGCTGTGCATTCCAAATGGCTGTAAACGTCAATCTATGTCAACATTATGTTTAAGATTTCAGTAACAGTGATAAGACGATCTTCTATTTAAATTATATTCAAACTTTTCAGAAACCTTGAACATATTATCGATGATGCTATAAGAAAGCCGTAAAATTTGTATCGCTTAATGAGTAGAGCCCTAATCAATTTGAGTTCGCGATGAGCGAATTTTCGTTTGAAAAAAGTATGAATCAGTACCCATAATTCAAGTTCATCCTCGTTGTATACGTGTATTTCCTTTTTATCCTATTATCCACTCCACTCCTGGAATAATCAAATGATTTCTAGGTTACAGTCCCCTAATATAATTCTAAGCTAGACACAATACTAGTCAAATGGGCTGATTGAAAATTTATTACAACATAATCTTCTACACTACGTGAGACATAAACCAGGATTTCATTTTAACAATCCCATTTAATTTTCTCTAATTTGCCAGCACCTTAAAAAGAACTCAACTCCAAATGCTCCTGTAATATTTCACCTTGGCAAAAAATCCAAAAAAAAAAATCAAGATATACGTGCCAGCTTTTACTACTTGTTGCCTATATCATAAACAAAAGATGATGATGCTCTTGAATTCCGAGCCAAAACATTGCTCCTTTATTACAGTCTTTCTAGTTGAATCCTGAGTTTGACTTCATTGCCACTAAGCCAAGTGAACGCAAAAAGGCACAACATGCAAGAAAAACGAACCAAATAATATTGCCACAATTCAACCAGATAATGTATTGCCGTTTCTCACGCCAACCTATGAATATTCACGTGCAACAGGATCTCGAAATGAAATGCATAATAAAAAGTTATCCACATTGCTGGCGTTCATTCATTTTCTTATTCGTTTGGCTGATACACATTGCCAAGGACTTCAGTGTTGGCTCCTGGAAGAATAGGTTGGTAGGTGGGTACGTGTAAGGAATGGAGGAAAGGAATACATATGAGAAGATATATAGGTTCAATCGATAATTTCATCCTAACAAGATGTGAAAATGTGCATTAAATATTTATAGAAACAGAAAGATAGTGGACATTGCGTTGAATGTATCAGAGGGTTGTAAATGTTTAATGTTTTTATAGATTCATGTTGAATGCGTATTTGTACCAATCGTTTGTTGGTAACAGCCTATTTTAAGACTAGTAACTTTAACCCAAAACTTTCACGAGCAGAAATAAGGTGTATATCAAGTTAATTAACAGAAAAACCCCGAAGGAGAAGGGGGCTGAAACAAAGAGAGGGAACGAAGAAGGGGGCCAAATAGGTATGAGAAACGGTAATATCTTACTTGATGAAACCATCCAGACCAATAATAACATAAAAGCTGTAAGAATAGTGGAAAGTTCCAATGATGAAATCAGTCCAAGACCACGTTATACCAGCCAAAAAAGAGGAGTAGCATCTCTAAAAATAACAGAATCTATAGGAGTTTGGTTGCCTCTTAAAAAAACTTGTCAATCCTTACAACGAACCAATCGTATCAGAAATCATGAATGGATCCTATGCGCTTTATGTTGTACCGTCAATGTCGGAGAACAATCCCATGATCCAAAGTCCAAAAAATAACAATGTGCGGACCACTGATAAGTTTCCAGTTGTAATTTTAAAATATGGTGTCAGTAGTTGTCAAAACGCCCTCTATAATCTGATCCAAAAGATCTGGGATAAAGAGCAAGTGTCAGCTGAAAAAAAGGGCTAAAGTGTCCGAATTCTAGACGCATATCAGTATTCTGTTCAACAAGTTTCTAAGCCTCTATACTAGTCCGTCAGACCGAAATGCGAAATGTCAAAATAATCAGAAGTCCAAATAAACAATCAGCTGACTGATGACATTTGATAGCCTCACCCTATTGCTGTTTAACCTGATGACTGAGTGCTTAGGTTCTAAGCTACAGACTATGTGATTATAATGAATATCAAAGCCTACCTTCATGACATTAACGTCCTTATACGATACTTTAAATCAAATTCGAAAAATCCTGGGAATACTGCACCAAATACCATGAAACATGAAACCATGTCCAAACACGAAAAACGATACTAAACTGGTCTTATTTATTCCTGTAAATGGTATTTAATAGAAAAACGTGGGCGGTATTCTATACCACAGTGTTTGCCGATATTTTTGAAAAATAGCCATAAACTTGCTGAATAATATAGAAGAAAAAGGCTTGTGTAATCGACGTTAATTTTAGTGTTACCAATTATTCAGCTGCATGCAGTGGAAAACAATGTTCTATACCTTGAAAGCTTTGGTGTTTCCTTTGTTACACTATGGTTGTTAGATGTGAACCTTGACGCAAGCGTATAGAATTTAAGAGAAATTTTCTTGAATACTTGATTCATTGAAATTTTATTCAACACGACCGATTTTTCCAAGATTTTAGTTAAACGAATATTTTTGCTTAATCAAAGAAAAAGGTCACATTTTTGTGACTGACTACAAATTTAATGCTGGGTGTTACCAGTTTTGGCTTTAATGACACTTGAAGTCTGTTTGGAAGACCATCCATGACATGTTGAATGTGCAACTATTAGAGAGAGATACTATGCCACTCCTCTACTACTACGGTTTTGAGCTCTTACTTTAATATGCCTTCCAATGTTGTGGCAAACATGGTCGATGAGATAAAGATTGGTACCACGCGCTGGCCTTGACAAAGTTTGACATGCGACATGTACCAGTGACATAGCAGCATAAAATTTTCTCTGATAAACGGAGCAAACGTCAGAGCGTTCATACTGCCCGTATCAAGGACGATAAGATTGGTACCGGCCTTACAAGATATATCTCCCCAAATCATTATTAATTTGCCCTGATAAGCCACTGTGTGCGGCTATGGTGCAGATAGCGAATCTCTCATTTTTACGTCTATAGACACGGAGAAGCCTCTTTGGACCACTTAGGGCTATTCTTCTCTCATCTGAAAATAGTACGTTGTTCCACTTTACCATACTCTAGTAACAATATTTTCGAGTAAAGTCCTCAGTCGTTTTCTACCAGACTAATTCTAATCGAACATCCAATTACACTATTTCATTTCTGCATTATACGTCAAAAAGACGTATACGAACCTCAGTAACAGTACAAAAGCGATTTCTAAATACATTGCTGATAATGAAGCGGTCATCTCGGTTTGAATTGCAATCATTCTGTTTTGACCTGTTCTCCGGCCTTATGAGTCTCCTAATACCGTTTAATGGCAACCCGTAACATGGTTCGAGGTTCACCGATGTTGAGGGTATCCCGCATTTGCTGGAGCGAAGGCCTTAACTGTACCAATCGTATCTAGCGGCAATTTTATGTTTTCAATCATTATTAATAATCTTATCGACACAATTATTAAACACCCAAGTATAATATCAAAAGAGAATAGAAAATGTAATCTCGGTAACGTCACGGTAATAATGTTAAACAACGACTTATTCTAACAAAAGCTGCTGCGACGCAAATTTGAGATCCAACTCGAGAGTCTAACTGTTTATTTTTTTTTTCTTCCCTCAGTCGTTCCCAGTCAATACAAAACAAAGCTTGCGATAAAGTATGCTTAATGCTAACAAACAGGGTGACAGAAAGTGTGAGCGGGTGGTTAGTTGTGCTTGTGAGTGATTATAAAAAGATTTATATTCAAGAATAAAATCCTTTGGGGATAATAAACTTAATTTTTTTTATGATTTTGAAATCTTGTCCAATTCGTAAAGGATGCTGCAACCAGATGCTTCAAAAAAGAATGTCAACATTTTTTTTAGTTCATAAAACTTTTTTGATTTGCTAAGGATGCTGCAGTTAGATGCTCCAAAAGGGAAGCCCTTCGTTGTCGCTCGTGAGTTATTCTTGACAAACAGGCTAATTGTGGCATTCACTGCATTGAGTTACTAAAAAGGCAGATGTTTGAAATAATAGAAAAAATAACATTTTTGCCTTTTTGTCTTGCCTAAAATGATTTTTTTTATTGTTGAAAAAAATTCAGTGAAGACAAATTGAGAAACAAAATTCAGCAGTGTTTATTCAAAATCGGTTTGTGGGCCAAAGGATTAACCGACGCTCTATTGCATAGATTTCATTTCCGGAAAATGTTTTCATATGCTTTTATATTGAATATCAATGTAAAAACTATGTTTCAACCTTCAAATTACTTAATCTGGACCATATGGTATAGGTCTATCGCTGGGCCATAAATTCATGTCCTCAGGGACTTGGACTCACGTCCAGCTGAACTTTCACGTTAATGAGTTTCCTCCTTGCTAGACAGGTCTTTTCTGAGATAAATATCCTCGCTGTATTTCACAATCATCTATTTTTTCGTTAAACAAACTCGTGGTTAATTTCTTATCAATACTACTCCTGGAAAGCGTATTCTTTTTGGTAATGTGTTGCTGTCTAAGTTATTTAAACGATTTTCTCATATTTTCATTTGCTACTAGGCTGATAAGACTTCTACATGCATTGGACAATTTCATTGACAACACAAATCAACTTTGAAACTTTCAAATACAACCCACCTAGGTGGTAACCAAGGATTTGGATCCTATTTCCATTTCTAACAGACAGGATACGTATGAGTACTTAGCGGGGATCAAAGCGTCACCACTGACACGCCAACATTTTGAACGAAATCTGAATCTAAAGGTGTTTGAGTCCGATTTTCCAAATGTTTTTCCTCAAATTCAATTGATTATTCTGCTTGTCTTAACACTTGTCTTTTGTGTCTACTTGTCTTGTCTTACTTGGTTTATCTACTTGTCTTCTTAAGTAACAGTAAAAATTAATGATTAACCAAATATACAAGACTTAACGAAAGACTTAACTCAAGCCTGGGCGGGAATATAGTATGTCTCCTTGCAGACATGCTTCGAATATGAACCCTTGCTTGCAAGCAAACACAGGCTCATATAGCATTTCTATTTGACTCTATCCAAACTATGTCCTTACAACTAACATTCAAAACTTCCAAATAATATTTCCATGGAATTTAAGTCCTTCGCTCCTCGAAGGATTCACTATCGGTGGGTTAGAAATGCAATAATCTAATGCAATGATTACTTTCAGCGCAATAAATTGCAAAGGATTATGTCGTAAAATGGCTCAAATGTAGCCCTGAGGCACAGTATATTTTCATATCGGTTCCTCTGTGTCACGCTATTTTCATTGTTTGTTGCTGCTGATCCTGCCAGGATCAACGACGAATCCATTCTTTTCACAGCACTAGAACGTTTCTGGGCAAATAAATACTGTGTTTAGTCCCTGTTCGAAACATGTTTCACCAGGGGATTGTAGCTAGCAAACTCTTGGGTTTTCTCGCAAGGATATGGGGTTTGTGATCTTCGTCCAAATAAGTTCTATGACTATTGTATCGACCTTTTGTTAAACTGTAGCGTATATTGAAAATGTAACGCAGGTGACCGTTATCCACTTTTCCCATAGCTACAAGGATGCGTCTATGGAACAGTCTTCATTTATTACTCTTCTAAGGCATTGATTACACCAAATCTATCATTTGCATTTCAAAGTTGGTTTCACAAAGGCTCTATTGTCTCTATTGGATCTATTGTTTGGAGCAGGAAAATCATCAAAGAGACGAATAGAGTTTACTCGCTTACTTCAGTATAATTTTCACATATTCAGCGGAATACCCATGACACGATCGGAGCTCCTTTCGTTATAATGTGTAATTCTTTTAACCGATAAAAATTGGGATATAAATGCATTGATCACCATGATCAAATGAA
Source organism: Stratiomys singularior (assembly GCA_954870665.1). Classification (NCBI taxonomy): domain Eukaryota; kingdom Metazoa; phylum Arthropoda; class Insecta; order Diptera; family Stratiomyidae; genus Stratiomys; species Stratiomys singularior. The sequence goes on from OX940880.1 coordinate 105,774,721, forward strand.
TGGTGACAAAATATCTATAAGAAAACGTTAAAACCAGGAATCCTTCGAGTCATACAACGATCTTTTATCTAACACAAAATAAAAAATTGGAAATAAGACGTGAGAACGACAGTAATTTTTTAAATATTATAAATGAATTTTAAATATTTGAAATATTAAAAAAAAGTAATTTGACAAGAATTAGCATGCGATATCCTTAAGGATACGGAAGTAGGAAAGGATCAACAGATTTGGACTCGAAATGGGGTAAGAGTCTCGGTAAAATCAAAAGTTATTCAGTCTTTATATCCCGATTAATAAACAATACCACATTAAAAGGACTAAATAAGGTTTCTCATTCAAATGTTTATAAATTAAATTATCCTTAAGGGAAGGTGAAAATTCAGGAACGGCTCGCAGAAGCTGGAGGTCATAAGAAAATTGTAAGGTTACTGGACAGAAGACCATTTCTTTTAAAGGACATTTTTTCCAAGTCACTGTCAGAAGCTGGCTGTTAACAATTTCGTGTGTGCGTTGTAAGAGGATCAGAAAAATTTTAAGACTTTTTCAGAACTCCTGGGTGAGATAAGTACAAAAAATGTAATCACTTTCAATCAAATGTCAATTTTGCTTTATATTTCATCTTTTGAATACGAAAAACTCAAAATTTAATTCCATAGGAGGGAAGTTAAGGATGAAAAATTGATATTCTTAGATATTCAAGATAACAGTGGCATGTAGACGCGTGTGTCTACAGCCTGTTAATTTTTTTTTCATTATTATTTTGATTCTCCACGGGGTCCTTTGTTGGATTTGGTGTAGAATTGCTCCTAACATATGATTCAATCTTTGCAAATGGTCGAGCCTGCCATCTTACAGATGCGAACGGCAGCCTGAACTTCATTCCACCGTAGAAACGAGAAGTGCAAATAATTAGGCTCGTGCAACAAACTGTTTCAATGTTCCTTCCACCTTTTTGCAAGTGTGACTGTCCTAGCTTTTTCAATCCGTTACAAAGATTCTTTATGTTTTTTATTATACATCTTGATCTTGTGCTGAACTTGGCCTAGGATTTTCCTTGCTCGTAGTTACTAGCATTTCATTCAGCCTTTGAAGATGGTCGATCCTGAGTTCTATAGAACTCAAAGCCAGCCTCGGCCTGATTCCGCAGCAGTCACGTTAAGCATGTATAAATTCGGCTCGGACAAGAAAGACGAATATTCTACATTTTGTTCCTCCATTCCGTAAATGCAACATATGTGGTCCGTTTTCATTGTCCAACTGAGTTAACGTGTTGATCAATCAAATTTACGCAAAAATAGCTTGTAAACAATGCGACAGAGATCCCTAGGTCAGTGTTTGTGAGCAAAAAAGTTCCAGAGGGAACATCAAGACGAAGGCGCGAAGAAATACGCGATGTTATTCTTTTGAATTTTGTATTTATACACAATAACTTAGATGTCTTATTTCACCAAATGAATTATATTCTCATACATCTAAGCTCAGAAAGCTTGCCATTGCGATCTCTCCACTCAGCTACATCGTTTAATTCTTAAGCTCTCTGTCATGCAAAGCTCGCTTTGTTGGCTGAATATGGTGTTCCTATCTTGTTTTGTAATTAATCTACGGACTGTTAGCGCTATTTAGTGGTAACGCTATGATGGGGATAAGCAGCCCCCAATCAACAATAAAGACCAAATTTTTCATGTATTCTTTTACATAATGATACCAGGTAATAAGGATATAATTATTTTTGTGCTCACGGAAATCTAAATGAATTTACTACGCGTGAAATTTTTGTGTGTCATTGGTTATCATACATTCGCTTATCCAACTCCTTTTTTTTTGTGTTTTTAGTGGTGGACACTAAGTTCACTATAAATTTCAGTTTTTCGTTATTTTAACTTATTAATTCAACTTATTCACTAATTTTTGAACAATTCATGATTCCGGGATATTGAATATCAATTATAATGGGAAACTTAATAGGCATGCAACTAACTCCTAAAAATTACTACAAAATATATCGCTTATAACCCGTATCAACCGACATACTTAAGTGATAAATCATACTAAACTTATCGTGAGCTTGTTTTCTTATATGTATTTTGTATCGTGGGTATTATATCCGTTAAAATCACAAGCAAAAGCCATTACACAAGTATCTCAAAAGCCCCAAAGTCTTTGCCAAATGAGCTAATAATTAGCAACTTTCTCCCTGGTAAGCCAAAATACATTTCTGTAACTCTCCAAATCCATGGAAAAACAAACAATCGGTATTAATTTTTCTAAAAGCCTGCTTCCTTTTCATGCATCTCCTGGGGGTGAATTAACGTCAAATCCATTCCTCTATTTATGTCATTGCCATTAGAAGAGAAATTTGCAGATCGTCTTTATTTTAACGAGCTTTAGTTAACGACCCTCCCCTATCTCCACTTAAGGATACGTGAATGTCAGCAAAAAACTCACACATCAAAGGTATGCATGGAATGTTTTACTTCTACAAGTTTTTTTGGTGCGATGCATATGTGTCGGCTGCTTCAGCGGGTAGTCCTGGGAGTGTTAAAAAAAAGTTGTGAATTATCATGACAGTGACATTCTCTTAAGCTTTTCTTTGTCAGAAGGCCTTACACTGTTTGATTCATGGAAAAATTCCAAGGAGTCAGCCGTTAAAAGCAGATTCAAAACACAACCATGTACAATTGAAATGTGTTACGACATATGACATTATCCTTCCTGGTTTCAAACGAGATCTTATTAAAATCCTGGAAATTAACGGTGCTTTTAATGAGAATGAAAAATTCAGGAGTTGTGGAAAGCGACAACAATGTTAACCGAAAGAAATAGCAAAAGAGAGCCAAGCATCCTCATGGGAATGTTACTTTCTTCTTCGTTTGAACTAAAGCTGCAAGAAAGGATATTAACAGTATCTTATAAGGTAGCCATTATGTAAGTCATAGCAATATGAAAAGAATGAGGGAAGCAAGTGCAAGTGGAAGGAAGTAATTTAAAATTTATTTGATGATTAAATGTTATTACCTTGCAGGACGAAAAGGATTTATGTGCTTGTTTGGCTGCTGAGAATGAAAGAATGAAAGGTGTTTACGAGAGTGAAAGCCATTGAAAAGAGTAATTTCGTAATATTTGCATCGTTTTCTGCCTCGTTTAAATTATGTTGCTGGAAATTAATGGTCACGTGGGGGTCACCGCTGTCAGGCGCTTCTGCATGAAGTGGATCCAATCTATCGTGGAATCTCAAAAGAATAAAATCAGACGCAAGTAAAACATCGCGTTTAAAGTTCAAAATTACTCTTCGTTGCTGTCCTTTAAATTTGCTTATACTTTAAGAGTGACTTTAATTATATATTTGGCCGAAGGCCTATAACATCCTCCTACAATATTTACATATGTGTGTGTAAATTCTCAACCGTATGCTTTATTGGTTCGCATCCAAACAAAATATTCACCTTTTCATGGAATGCTTCTACGATATTGGAGGTGCGTGTGCTTGTACAATATCCAAAGCCACAAATACCCAAAGGTGATAGAAATGAAATTCTTGAGTAATCCTTATTAATTCAACCTCATAAATATTCCTCAGGGGAACATTTATCGATGCTTTCATTTGGTAGAATAAATTGCTGGATGGTGAAACGAAATGGCGCTGAAAAGTGATTTGGGAAAACAATGTTCGGGAAAGAGCTACGGAAAATGGAAAGGTTAGTGGCAAATGGACAATGTTGTGGCTGGAAGAAATATATTGTTAGTGGTTTTACAGTTGTCTGGTTCAACAGAAGTGAATAAAAATGAACAATTTATTTTATTTTTTACGTCACTAACCCATTAATTTGCTACTTGAAAGCATAGCATGAAAATATCTAACTGGTAAAATTTATTTCTACAAAGCTAAAATGTAAATTTCAGTGAATTTCTGCATGAATAAATTCGTAGTATGAACAACTGGGGAATATTAATGTATTAGAGAATTAAATTTCAATCGATTATGATGCCGTAGTGGCTTTGAAGGATCATGAAAATATTTTCATTCCAGAGAAAAAAAAATTTATTTATTTATATATCAATTGTGTTATATAATTATAATAATATATAACATTATTATATATAATTAATTTAATATGATCTTCTTCTCAACTTGATTCGTTTTTGTGACAACTGCAGCTACAGCCTCACTATCTACGAGTACTCACCGGACACCCTCTCTCACAAGCATGCGTTGAACGTGCTGAGCAGGTGGTCTGGAATTTCATTTTGTTCTGTAACTTTTATCGCCTCCATTTCAGATGCCGCGAGTTCCATCTTAGAAGCCCTGACGAGTTTTCAGGATGTCTTCTATGACACTTCCTTCCCGTCTTAGGAAATTTAGCTGACATCCTTGTTGGGAACCTGTTGGCAATTAAAATCATTGAGAACCTCAAACATCTTTAGATACGAATCCACCGCCCTCAGTTTTTCCCTTGCTTATTAGCATGATCACTAATGGACTTCCGCAGGGTGGCACCGACTGGCTTTATTGAAGGTGATGACTCTACGCTGCCCTTTGCTAGCTGGATTGCTGCTGATTTGATGCTTACCTGGACTTCTTGTCAGAGTTTATCCCATTCCCTATGAGGTAGGCGTTATGATTCCTATAGTTGAATTTAGTAAATCTGCCGCTGTAGATCGTCTATTCTCCAGCAAAGCTACCGTCAGCCGAGATTCTGTCATTGTCACTTTCACAAACCTTATAATGTAGGATTTCTCAGTATTCCACGGGAATGGGGAAGATTAGACTTCTTGGCTTAGAAAAGTACCGTTATTGAACTCCAGTGCTATGAAGTCGAAATCACTAGTATAGTAATCCTCTCCTTCTTCGATATTCAACCCTTGGTGAAAGGGACTTCAAAGTGTCGCGTCCGGTATGTTATAGTATGGCCGGCGTTCAAAACCAGAACACCAGTTCTGACTTTAAGCGCAGGATCCGATTGCACCGAGCATTGAAGATGTCCCATTTAATTGCTCTGGCTCTCAATTCCCATTGAATCACGTCTCAATCTGAATTGAATTTGAATCTCATCTGTATTAGAGATTGAGTACTCCGAAATATTGAACCAATGAAGCAGAAGAGTTTAATTTTGACACCTGCCGTTAAAGCTTAATGCCACGGTCTTCACAAACGGGGTGCAAACAATGTGTCAACTATCACCACAATGATCTGAAACAAGTTTCAGTCTTGGGTTCCGAATTTTTTCAAGCTATGTGGATTTCTGATCATCGCTGATTCGTGATCAATATACTCTTAAGCTTTGGAAACCACAACCAATACGTTTCAGGCAGGACCGACTCCTTACCGTATGAGGGCTGACAATAACCTGTCATGAGTGGCCAACCCATGGTTCAGATAAACCTCTGATCGGGTTGCCTTTCTCGACAGTTCTATACAAACTCTCGGTTTTTGCTCTAGACAACTGGGATCGATCGCCTTTTCTCAAAAATTTCGGGTACATGGGGGCGGTATCCTCAAAAGACTAAGCTTATTTATCAGATTGAGCAGCCCCCTGCGCCGCTCGGAGTCCTTTAGCACACGGCGATAGGGTCCGGGTTAACAACGGTCACAATATGAATTTCGACACATATGCACATTTTATTGTGACAATCTTTCAACTACCATCAGCAGGTGTACTAGCCTCGCATCCACCCCAAAAACATAGTTGATGTTTGACATCACATAGTCTATATGTAACGTCAGTCAGTTACATTTAGTAAAACAAGTCAGCAGTCTGTGTTGCAATAATTAACAATAGATGGCAACTTTCGCAAGCATCACTTTCTTCACTCACTTGCAAATCACCATACATTTAGTTTGTCTTATTTGGTCCTCACCTTAGTTCTTGTCAGGCTTGGTCCAGCTTTCTTCCATTTTCCCTTGGTACACCCCGGATCTCATCATTTTAGAACCCTCATGCGTCGGAACTCATTTCGGTCCGTCCTTCTCAACTGCAATCTCCTTCACTTCGTTCTTCATCACTTTGGTTCTCCCTTATTTATTTCTTCCAGACATTAAGACCTTAAGTCAGTTCGTTTCTATCGTTACAACGTGCTCAAGTTCCACAGAAGACAAAACGATTACAAGACTGCACAATGCCGAGTTGCAACACTTTACTTCGTTGCAAACCCTTCTTTCCAAATAGGGTAACCTTTCCATTACCCTGATTGCTTCATTTCATTTCGACCTCATTGACAACGACAAGCCATCTCCCTTCTGCTCCCATTTTACTCAGACCAAGGTCTGAGGACCAAGCAAACTCAGACCAAGGTCTGATCAATATTGAACTAATGCTGAACAGACGAAAAAGATTCGTTCAACATTAGATTTACGTTAATAAATGTAGTCACTAAACATTGAACTCAATCCTCCTGACAGCCGTGGATACTGCTACGTATATGCACTTGAAACGCCGAAAAAGAACAGCTCTTTATTGTATCGATAACGAGAATAACTAAACCTGCTCCGATTTCGCCATTCATTACTAACTTTTCCTTCCTTCCTTCCTCGGATTGGGTAACCTATGGCCAATAATTAGGTTTGACTTATCTGCTATGAGCTGTTTAGTCCAGTCAAATGGTAGTTTGGGATAGCTGCATTACGGATCCCCTTGAAAGATGTCACCGCCCTTAATTTCGAAAGTGGTCAAAATTGTCTAATTTGACAACGGATGCTTTTTGTGTAAAAACTTTTCTGAACGTGTCATTTTTAGTCCAGTAAAATAACATTTTGGGATGTCTGCATGACGTATCTACCCGAGAAATATCACAGCCCTTAATTTCGAAAGTTGTCAAAATTGTCAAATTTGACAACGGATGATTTTTGTCTAAGAACTTTTCTGAATTTTTCATGTTTAGTCCAGTAAAATGGTATTTTCGGATGTCTGCCTTACAAATCTCCCCGAGAGATGTTAGCGTCCTTGTTTTCGAAAGTGGTCAAATTTGTCAAATTTGATTTCGATTGATAACGATTTGATAACGATTTAAGCGTCTTTTATGGTGCTTCTGGCCTAGAATTTCATGAGAAAGTCTAAGGGATTTACTGGTGCAGCTCTGCCAACATGCCTCACCACTTCAGCGATTTTTGGAAGCTTAGGATTTACTGACGCTGAGCTACTGACAAATTGGTCCCGTGGTGTTTCTTATTTTGTATTTCTTGACCGGTCGCATGTTGATTCCTGGTTTGGCTTGTGAATTTTCAATCTCAAGTCTGTTTTTTGACTGCTTTTGACGGCCAGCCGCCTGAAACTCCCGGCACTTGATCCTCGAATTTCTTCTGCTTTCGCAGATACCTTTGGATTCACCGAAAGCTAATGATAAGCTTGCAGTAGGCATTCGTAAAACTATCCTGTTGTCGCAGATGTCGGACTCTTGCTCCTTCTCTGCTCCTTCAGCCGATTAAAGAAAATGATTTTAGATCGAACTCAATGTTTCTGCCAAGGATACATAAAATGATTAGTTTTGGATGATATTTTCTGAGCATCTTTTTTCGTCAAGGATATCCTCGATTATAACTTTAATAACTGCTGAATTAGATATTCCTTTATTGTCAGCCAAGTTGATGTCTTACAAAACCCAGGATGCGCACTTGAGAATATATTTTTAGCTCATACTCTTCTTTTTCTCTATTCCTGCGTTTTCACTCAGCTCATATCAATGCGCTCGACAATTTTCCGTCAATATTTTCCTCGCTTACACACTTCAATACAAATCAATGCAATGGCTATCACAAGCTATGGAATCATTGTTAAAAGCTTTCAATTGTTGATATTTTTCTTCCTTGTGGCGTTTGCATTGAGAAAAATGTAAATAGAATACTTTTCACATGATTCAAGTGTGCATGTTGCAATGCAATGTATAGGAAAGGATTCCATTGTGCAACACGCTATGCAATACCACCCGTACAGAATTAACAAAGCGTGATGCATGGTCCTTCTCAGAGAGTTTTCCGAATTTTACTTCATATCCACGCACGATTTAACCGAGGAAAAGTCTCTAACTCATGAATTCTAAAAATTTATCTAAAATCTCTGAAAGATCAAGGACATCAGTTCATATAAGCGTCGAGATATTATAATTACATATAATAAAATCTGCACACCATAACCTTCTGGACAATAACTTACATCCTAAAGCCATTTCAATAAATCGTAAACCTTAGATAAAACACAACCAATAATGACACTCCTAAAAACGATATATGGTCTAGTCATAAACGCAACGTGCCTTTTACGCTAAGGCCATTCCCACCAGATTTCATCATGAGACATATCTAGTCTCAGTGAAAACCTCTACCGCTATCGACCGGGAGAAGTTAAATTACACTGCAGACACCCTTTCTTCTGAATAATGGAATATTGCGGTTGTATCCTTTCTCTCTGCCACGCTTGTTACCTTTTGTTTAGATACTTGGGAAACGTCGTTTCTATAAATCCTGGTAGTATATTTTGTTGGTCTGTATTGATAGTGCATTAATTCAAGTCCAAGGACTTGATTGTGAGAGATGAATGAAAATTGGATCATCGATTAATTACTCCTCATGAACAGGAGTAATTGAATGGGAATTGTAATAAAATGCGAACCAAATTGAACGACCGTTTTTGGGCTAAATTCGTTATACGACTTTTGAACTCGAATGAAGTCGTTTTTCAGATTCATAATGAGAAAAGCTTCTAATGGTCATTAACGTGAAAAAACGACAATTTTGTATTAAAACTTATACCCCCAAAAGTTCACCCCTTGAGTCTGTAACTAAGTTGCCTTTTTCTTGAAGTTCTTGGGTACTCTAGTATAAAATTTTCACTTCCTGATTACCTTAAGAATTTCTGAAGTCTAGAATACATTATTAACTGTTTGCTATTTCTTTTCTGGTCATACCTTATAACTAACTTGACCTAATAGAGTCAGGATCATAGCCTTTCAGTCTGATTGATTTCATTTTTTCTGAAGGAAAAAGAAATACAAGTGTGCAGAAATATTATTGTAACTTTGGGGGTATATTAAATTGGATATAGCATAGGCCAAGATTAGCCTTCGGCTCCCTGCGTTTGGTACCATGTCGTTCCACAGATACCATATAAATCCTTAGGTTTTTCGGCCGTCGTAGTTCCAGTTCTCGGGCATTAGTTCGATTCCGTCAGGTTGGTTCGGGCTTGAATAATCTAGATGGAACATTTTTATCTTCAACTCTTCCTCTTGACGAATTCAGCGGATGCCAATTGTTTAGATCACTGTTTTTTAGCGTTTTGACAAGAAAGATGTCCGTGAATTTCATCAGTATTCTTTTATTTATAATTTTCTCCAAGACTTGTTTTGTCTTCGGGTTTTTAGGAACAAGTCAACGAGCTAGGCATTTTCTGCTGTCGGTCTTGTCTTTTTAAGTCAAATATATCCCTTTGCAGACAAACTTACACCGCTAATGTCAACTAGTAGTTCTATTGCTAGTTCTTCATAATCCATAATTATAGGAAGATTTTCCTGATCTTTTTTCATGGAACCGGATTTTTTGGAGCAATTGAGAATCGTTAGGGGTGTTACAGCTCTCCATGCCTTGTCAATCAGTAAAATAGCTGTCAGAACTGTGATATTTATAATTAGCTGCTTCTGATGACATTCTAAAACGTGCTCAACAATTTATTTGCGATAAAACGTCTTAAAACTATGGATGGTCCAATGGTTGCAAATCGGAAGTTGTTTTCGGTAAAAAGAGGTAGAGTTTTACGTTGGACAATGTAGGAGATTACAATTGTCTAAAAAGTCTTAAAATTGTCATTGTTGTGGACAGTACAATTGTCTAACAACACAATTGTGACTAACAAAAAACTTTTCGCTTTTCTCGTTTCATGTCCCCATTAACTGTTATAAGTCTATTGTAAGAATGTTCTGCCGCCATCCAAGCTTTTTTGTTAGCATAATAATCAGTAGGAAACGATTACATTCCCTTGAAACATTGCGGTTTTATTGCTTTTCCTGTCACTATAGGTTTAAGTTTTCCAGAAACGTCCATATTTACTGCAAATAAAACTGACAATAACTTACTCCAAATAAAACCGTCCATATTTACTGCAAAGGAAACTGTCAGTCTTTCTTTACTATGTTTTCTCCCATGACATTTTTCAACTTTAAAAGTGAGCTTCTTGTCCGGTAAACATTTGAAAAAAATAGCCAGTTTGATCAGTATTAAAAATGTCTCGGCCATTATAGTTTTCAATCCAAGTCTTCAATTTACCGTGCCAGTCTCAGAAAAATGCATCATTTACACTTCTACTTTCTCCACAAACTTTCTAAAACACAACTCCACTTCACTTTTTGAAATTTTTAAGCCACCTTTCACTTATCGCAACGTTTTTGATGCTTAGAACAGACGCGAACTCTTTTGCTTTTTCCTTTAACAAGATTCCGTTAAAAGACACTTTTTTCCTTCAACACCGTCTAAATCAGCCTCCCTCTACTTCTTCGATTAACTTCTTCTTTTCGGCAATCGTCAAGCATTTATACTTTTTAAGACTCATAACTAAAAAACTTTAATTTTAAAAAACTTCAAAACACAACAAAAACTATTAATCTGTATACAACCAACGAAAGAGTAACAGTAACTGAAACATTATAACTAAACAAACCAATCCGTGCGGAAGTGTGTGTCGAACTAATCATAACAAAAACAAAGGCTCGTGTACGATGATACAAGTTTGAACTTTTCTCAAAATGTACTTACAATCTTTCTGTTTCTTTCTCTCTGCAACTTTGTATTGTTCGAGTCTTGGACGCCGATGAGTTCGAATTACGGCGTTGTTATGTTACGTAGAAATGATTTTTTCGTTCGAATAACCAAGTGCATAAAATTGCATTAATTTAGTTCGAAATATAAAGAGATTTTGTAGGGAACTTGTGATAACTTTGAATTATAGAGAGGTTCGAATTATCTCAGGTTTGAGTTAACGAGAGTCGACTCTATTGCATTTTTACTCTATCTCGATTTCGGTTGGTAAATCCAGCATGTTCTATTTTGGCTGATTTTTTTTCGACATTGCAGGGTTTCAAGCTTTTCACGTATAGTGGTAGTGCGTTTCTGGTGTTCCCTCCTTTTGTGACCAACCGTCTTTCACGTTTGGGCGGAAAAGCTGGGTGAATAAGATATTTTGCAGCCATACAAGTTTTCAAATATTCTTGTTTTGATTAGAGTGATCCCTTTCCAATCTATTGTAAACAGAATAAACATTATAAAAACATTCAGGTTTGGGAGCGGTAGTTGAATAAAATAATTGATAGCTCACACCTGTTACTATTAGTGCTTTCCCAAAGATCATCAAACGGGAGGCAAGCTGTAGTGAAAATTAATTTTTCATAGCCTCATCTCCCAAAAAAACATTATTTTAAACATATTACTACATCGTTTATATAAATTGTGTTTTTCTAAACGTATAGAACATTAAGTTGGCAACATTTTTTAATGCTACGAATTGGTATGTTTACTGTCATGAATTTTATGGTTAGTCTGGTTTACTATTGTATCATATATAGATGACTCCTGGGCATTGTCTGCAAGATGTGCAGATTCATTTCGAAAATAACGATACTGTTAGAGAAACTCATTGCGCCCTGTCCATCAGAATAATTATTTCGATTAACCATGGATCGTTTCCGCACCACGTTTTCTCTCATTGATAACACACAACCATCTACACGTCGTACAGTACCTAATGAAGAAACCAAAGCAGCTGTAGGGCGTAGTTTTTGTTTTTTGTTTAGCGATAGGGCTCATTTCTGGTCGATTGGCCACGTCAATAAACAAAACTTCCACATTTCTTATGATGGGCTAGTACAATCAGTTGTCCGAACACCGTTATACACGGTTTTGGTGGGGTATATGGATTTTAAACTTCTCGTTGAGGAATTAACTCACCTAAACGCAAGGAACTTCAACAGGTTTCTGTTTCAACAACTGGTTTCAACAGGATGACGCAACATGCCATACATCTCGTGCAACCATCGGCTTATTGAAAAAGTATTCAATGAGCGCATAATTTCTCGTTTTGGACCTGTGAACTTGCCTGCAAGATTTGGTAACTCAATACCGATGGACTTTTTCTTGTTGGGATATGTCAGATCACTCGTCTAAGCCGACAAGCCCGAGACGCTTGACCGTTGGGAGGACAATATTCGCCGCGTTATTAGCGAGATACGGCTGCAATTGTTGGCTGGAGAGATCGAAAATTGGACCTCTCGTTTGGAATTTTCCCGCGTCAGTCGTGGCGCTGACATGCCAGTAATCAAATTTAAATATAAGTGGCATAGATTTATCTTTCCATAATAGTGAATTTCATGGCAATCAAAACAATTTATCAGTATTCTATTTCATTTCAATGATGCATACCTATATAGAGAACATCCTTTATAACAAAAGATAAATTAGAATTTAATAACAATAGTTTCGCTCTTACACCAAGTAATTTTTCATCATATTGGTGGTGTTCTTGTATCTTGTGCGGATACTTTCCTTTTTCGAAGGTTTCGGTCGCCTCAAATTTGGCATTCGTCTGGGTGAACCCAGAAAAAAGTCACTTAGTACACAGACGTTTTCCTGTTTTATGCCAGCACGAAGACCATTTCCTCGTTGATGGCTTTCTTCTCCATCAAGAGGCGCCACCTTTGAATCCCGCACCATATTTTTTTCGGATTTTGTAACTTAAAGGCATCCTGTTTTGGGTTCTCAGGTATTACCTCCATGGTAGTGAGTCTAAACTCCTCGTTAAAGGGCTACAGTCTTCAGTTTTATCAGTTGTTCCTATTGGATAACGCCTATGTCATAGAAAAAATTTTTCGTTGCTATCTTTAGTGCATCAATTGCATTGTATCACTAGGATTCGTCCTTTTGATTGCTAGGTATTATGCGTCTAGCAGTCCTTGTTCATCGAGCGGCTCCAGCTTGTGGTTATACTTTTTACGTCGTTGACCATCTTCAAGTTTCGAATCTATAGTTATCTCGGGTTCCGCCTTTCAAGTCCATGTATTTTGTTTGACCATGGACATTGATTTGATCTCTGGCTGCTTTGCTGCTACGATTTTTGCAGCATATGTGGAGGACGCTTGAAAGATGTCAGTGTTATCCACATAGGCTTAAATCTACATATCGACATAGTCAGTGTTATCTACATTCGCTTCAACTTGTTGATTGGTCTGACATTATCTATCTTTGTTTTGGATGCGGTATTCTTCGATTGACAGTGTCTCACAGTAACCTTGGTTTCCAGAAGTACTCTTTAGTTGGCTGTTGCTTTTCAGTGGGCCTTAGTTTTCCTCAATTCGATTTAGACGCCACAATACTCTCTGAGCGTTCATTGTTAGCATTCAGGATGATGCTCTTGGCTTCCCATAGAGTGCGGTAGTTCCATTTGTGTTAGTTTTGTTGCAGTCGTTTGTATAATGCGTTCTCTACTTTTTTGGCTGATAATCTTCACCAAAAACTCTGGGAAACCAGTAGTTTTTGCCGTTACATTAGTGATCCCTGTTTATATTTTCCTTTTGTATGCCAGGTCCTTAGGATTTTTTCGTTGTTTTGAAAACTACTTCGCCTTGCTTCCGTGCTTAGCTCATCGCCAGGTTGAACTCTGAGAATTTGAGAAAGGTCTATGGCATTAGAACCCTTGTCTCTGGGTTCAATAGAAAAAGGCTCCGCGTCTCAGATAACCATGAGGGGTTGAGTAAGTTGATGATTTACCCGGTTGTTTGCCTTCCCATGCCATCATTGTTTGATACGGTGACGATTGACATTAAAAAATGTTGTTTCAGAAATACCAAAAAAAAATAAATGAAAATAAGAAATTAAATTTTGAAATCATTAAAATATTTTGGTGTGCTTAGGATATTTCTGCCTGAATTCATTTTTATTAATTTGGATAGCAGAGGAATAGGAAAGAGAGTCATAATGGGAAACGATAATAGAAAACGCTAGCAGAGACAAATAAATTGCCTTCCTTGGTAACAAATTTCTCATCCAAACAATATTGCAAAACATGCTTTCCCCTTTTTTTTTCCTTTTTTATGTCAAAACCTATAAGTTTTCCTGAACTCTTCCAAAAATATGTCCAGAATTCTAATGAGTAAATAATTGACCTTTCCACTAAAATTGATCCCACAATAACTTCATCCTGAAATGATTATTGTTTTAAAGTTTGAAATAGATTTTATCGTACTCACATTGGAAACTCCGAACAAAACTTGCTCTGCCTTGGCCCTTACCCAAAAACTCCTTCCAAATTTATTTCTCTTTTGTTCAAGGGGCAGTGCACTATTGTCGGTGTTACATCCTGAAGCTTTTTCTCTTCTCCATTGAGAGCACATGTGTGTATTGGATTCTATGGAATTGCTGACGAGCTAGAATGGATATGTGTATATTTAATTTTATGCATACCATTTCCATTAAATACAAAACCTTAACATGGTAAAAAATTATGTTGGGATCTGTTTTTTGTATTTTAAGGTATATCTCTATTTTGTTTTGAACTTCTCTGGGTCGTACTAGTTGGTGGCAGCTGTGAAATTGGAATTTTTTTATGTAGTTTGAGAATGGTATGAGTATAGGAGATGATATATGTTAACATATGCAAATACTTGAATTGTGTTACGTTTTAGGTTAAATTTGTTGAATTTGTAAGAATGGAACTTTAACTTTGGTTCATTGCGTAGTGAATTTTTAAAGAGTTTGTAGAACAAGTCCCTTTCTACATTCCCTTGTAATCCAGAAAACATGGCCGGGACCGTTGAAAACATTGTTTGGGCTACGCTTCCTCATTCTACAGGTCATGGACTTTATGATTCAGGGAGGCATTTTTTCAGTAAAAAGGGAATAAAGAGAACTTCGAGAGAATATAAATCACCATGCTCCATGCTTCTATCTTATCAATTATGTCTTTTTTCATAGGCTGAGCATAATGCACCATCGCATTCCGCTTGTCAGTTGATTTCAGCACCTCTCCAAATACGTTTCGTGGACGGAGGTCTTTGACTTTTCCGGTAGAATCTCTGCAACATATATTGATTTCTGTGCATTGAAACGATTGGCAGACGTTTTATATTTCTCCAGTAAAGAGACCTGTCCGCTCAATAGCTGGGTCAAGTAGAAGGCAGTCGCACCTTATTTCGACCAGTCCACGTTCTTTAATCGTTTGGTTCAAATTTACAGGATTGGTGTCACATGTCACAAGGGCGTTGTTTTCCATCACTAGCGACAGCTGCTTGTTGCTCTCTGATAAGTCGTGCTAAATCCCTAGATAAAAAACCGCCCCTCAGTGACTGTCCGGTATGCTGGTGCGATCCGAAGTGCCCCTTGCCTCTGCATCTGCTCCAGCTGTTTTCGGTTCAGTTCTTTATAGAGATCATTGTTTTGTATCTCTGCTCCGTATTGAAGTGTATGACACTTATCATATTTTGCCTTTTTTTGCCTAAATTTCCTCGGACAAACTCTCCCTGCTTTGTCTGATCGTTTGAACTATACCGAAGAGTTCCCAATACTGCCCAAACATATTATACAAACCCTTTTCTTTGTCAGGAATACCAGTTCAGTTGTTTCTCCGGGGAGCATAGTTAAAAAAAAGTTATCTTATCTCCTATGCGGCGCATAAGTACATATAGCCTCAATTACGTTTGATTGAATGTGCACCCAGTGATTAGTGGCACAAAACTATCTGCATGACAATAGCTAGACATGATTCCTCCAGCAGATCGAGTCTCAGCAACCTTTTATAGGAATCATTCCAAAGTTATGATTGAAAATAGTGCTATGGGACATGTTATGATTTCTTTTATCTTTTATCTCGCAATATATCGTTAATAAGACTGAAATCCAGAATACCGAGAATATTGTTATCCACAATATCTGTCGATATACAAGAGTTTCATCCTTCCTGATGACCAAGGTAACCAAAGGGATTCCCCGGCGTCTTCATGGACTGTATGCCACCATCTCTCGGGGTGTCGTCAAAATCTCCATGACATGATCGTGATAGGAATCCCTGATCTATAGTCTTATAACCGTGGACCAAAATTCTGAGTTGCAAGGATAATGTCGGTCCCGGGCATGTCTAGCATGACGGGAGATATGTTGACTCAGGACTCCTTTTACAGTTGCTGATACTGAGGAGCAAGTTGGGACAAATATTGCAGATCAATTGCAATATCTCGAGAGGAAGGCTATTTTGTGTTAGAGCTATCTTCAACTTTAAGGGAAGAATTGCTATTACCAGTTTCTTCCTCTTGAACAGTGGCCTGTCTTCTGGTGTATCCCCTGCCGAATTTCAACGCAGATGAGATACCGCTCCCATCGTTGTTCACCAATTTGAATAGGCGTGTCTGGTTCACCGACGGGGCATAGATGGAATGCAATCATGGCACTAATTGTGGGGTTTAACCATGGTTTCATCAGCGAGTCGTCAGGTCCCTGGAGGAAGGCCAATGTATAGTCTGCGCTTCGTGCTGATGATCTTTTTCACATCTATCTTCAATGTGTTGTTGCGAAGGCAGGGGTATAAATATAGAAGATCACCTAGGTGATCAGAGCACTGTCCCGAATTTTAATTGTAGTAACAAGAAATACTGAAGCGAGTTATGTTAGTGTTGTTGACTTTACAGTGAGACTACCATTGTAGTTTCCTGGGAAAGACGCTGCTGGGATATTTTTGGAAATTGAAGCCCTTCGATTTAGATTTAAGGTAGCTCTATTACGTCATTGGACCGTAGGTATGAATTTTAGTGTAGAAGGCACACCATTGGATATCACTGATCAAATTATTGAGTCTTTAATAACTCAATAATTTGATCAATGACATCTAATGGTGTGCCCTCTACACTAAAATTCAAACCGGAATATTTGGATTGCTTCAAAACAAAGTGGCTTTAAGTTTATGAAAATCTGTAATCAGCCAGCTGAGTCTGAGGAAAACGTGAAGCAAACTAATTAAAAATCATAATTAAAACAAAAAGTTTCTTGCTGAGTCGTGCTTTCAAGGATCATAATTTTCTGATAAAATGTACTAATATTTTGGTAAATAATTGGTGGATAATGTGAAGAAAATTATGCGAACCCAAAACTGAATCCTTCCTCAAGCCTCGTAAAAAATTACAAACATATGTCAGAAATCTAAACTTGGTCCAGTAAAACGAAATTATGTCAGTTTTAAAGCTGCTCTCTCAAAGAGACTTCTCTGTACTTCTCTCAGATAGCATTCTTCAGTATCCTGTCAATGCCTTTCAAAACAAATTCCATTGTTACTGGCCTAGCGTCGATTTTATGGATAGGTACTGCGTAATTAAGATGCAAGCAATTTCGCATGTGTATTGTGCAGAGAATTTTCTCTTTCTTTCACTAAAATAAATTCTTTCGCTAAAATGCTTGCCTGTGCTTAAATCTTTCAGAATAACTTTCTGTGCCTCTCCTATGTCTGTCACCTAGTTCCTTTGTCTGAGAATCGGTATTACTATCATCAATTGAATCCAGCTTGTGAAGCAATACCAGCTGAATAGAGTAGTCAAGCAATCTTCTTGATAAAAAAGTATTTCTAGGCGAAGTCTATGCGTTTCTTCACTGTAATCTGATGATTAACAGGAACAAAGGGTTCTCGTAATGTCACAGTAGCCTGATCTAACAAATCTATGATAATCGCTGTTCTGAACCATATCTGTCTTCAAGAGTGTTGAGTGAAGCTAGAGGTCAGGCTTAAGCCTAGGAGAAAAGAAATTAAATTGAGAGCGATCCCTTTGACTCCTGTGGATATAATTTTGTAAAACTTTTCCAGGTTTATTCAAATTTCCGGCAAGCTCTCCAAGCTTTCGCTGTAGCTGTTGACATTCATTAAAAATATTTGAAAGGAAAGAAAGAGCAAAAACAAAAACCTTGGTACTGCCAATTGCCCGATTGATTTTTTATGAGGTACCAGATGACACCGAGGATCCAGGGCCCGCTGAAATGCAAACTTATATCGGGTTCGCTGACATCAGAATTTAAATCCAGCAGTAGCTAGGAAACTTGTTTGAGCAAACAAAACGGACCCAAAAATACTGCTCAAATCAATCCTTTATAAAAACCATGTTCTCAATCGTCTTTTCGTTCAATGATTTCTAAAAATAATTATCGTGTTCTTTAATCTGGAATTTAATTGAAGCTAAACATGGTGACACCATGACTGATGTTCGCGTATAAATTTTCCCCAGGAGGTTAAAAACCTCAAGCTGGTCTTGAGAGTTTGGAATGCAAGCTCCTATAATTTTCCTATCCTTTATCTATCTTTTTGAATTAAAGTACTTAAAATAGTTCCCTAAAATAAAGAATATAAGTAGCTCTGCAGTGTATTTTTAGGGTCGATTTGTTTATAGAAGAGAATCAGAGACATTTAAGATGAAATAAAAGATAGATAAATTGTTTTGAATGCCATGGAATCGGTTTTATTAGAATGATTATTTTTTAACCATTTGAACATGATTTTGGGCAAGCCACCGCCACGACTGTCGCGGTGGAAGTCCAAACGAGGAGTTCGATTTTTGAATTGAGAACCCGGTCAATGTTGTCTTCCAAATGTTCAAATGTTTTGGGCTTGTCAACGTTGGTGAGTGCTTTGACGTTTCTTCACAAGAAAAAGTCCACAAGTAAATGAAAAGGTCTTGCAGGCTAGTTCTCAGTTCAAATAGGAGAAATTATACCCTAATAAAATGCTTTGTGCAAAAGATAATAGTAGCACGAAGTTTACGGTATGTTGTACCGTCATTTTGAAGGCAAAGATCTCTTGCATTACGATGAGTCGACTTCGGAACGAGAAAGTCATTGATCTTGGCTCTTGAGTGGTCGCTATTGACTGTAATGCCATTCTCAGCAGCGCTTTTGAAGACATATGGACCAAAAATTCCAGCGGTCGATAAATCACACGAAAACAGTGACGTTTTCCGAATGTAACCGTGTTCGAACAACCGTCTATGTTTGTTCATCACTTTTGATGCGACAGTTTTGTTTTATAACGTAGCCACTCAAACTAGCCACATCAACGAGCGATATTTTCTTATGAAATTTGAGATTTGCAGCAGCTTGTTCTTACGCCCATATATCAAATGTACGCCGTGTTCAGTTTGAATTCGTGTTGAAACAGTTGGATTTTGTGTGCTCGCAAACCAAGATCCTTCCGTAAAATCGTCCATAATGTGGATGGTCACAGGTTTAATTGTTGAGCACGATGTCAAATTGGCTCACTTGGGTCTTTATCGATATTACGCTCTATGTCCGACGTCTAGTGAAGTGCGTATTATGAGTGAGGGCAAACGGCGTGCGATAACAATGAACCGTTAATCGAATTAATTTTTCTGATGGATGATTATGTCGATCATACGATTAACGGAGTGCATGATGGGTTTCTCTAACAGAATCTCATTTTTTTCAAAATTAATTTTCACAACTTGCAGACGTTGTGCACGCGTCACCTATTCATAATGAAATGGCAAATCAAACTAAACATAAAATGCATGACAGCTGTCACACCATACGTGGCGTTGAAAAGTGTTGCCAATTTCATGTTCTATAACTCTTACAACTACCCTTCATCAAAGATGAAAATTTCTTCGTCGCATAAGGACAAATGCGAACGCGATATAAGGACAGATAATGCTTAAATGTTTAGTGTGCCGCAATATGAGCTTGTCATATTGCTCACTCTGAATTGAGCATGTCATGTATATGTATAGATTCAATTGTAGTAGAATATTTGGGAATACTCCAGAAGGTACTCCAAAATTTGAAAAAAAAGGTCGAGCTAGAGTTTCATGACAGACGTTCTTTATTTACTCATTAATCTCTTAAATATATTTGAACCCTTTATAAAGAAATCCTATAAAGTAAATCAAAGTTTCACCCCATAAATGCGACTCTCATTTAATGGCCACTTTGTATGCTTTCTAAGTTCATTAATTGTCCCGAACCCTAACATTATTTTTAATGTAAACTATATATTAATAAGTGACACAATTCCGTGTATAAAAATTATTCAATTAGGCAAGTACTCATAAATTTCACAAATAAAAGCCTCTCCCGATTCCCCGCATTGTGGTCCTGAAAATGTAAAAAAACAACTCAGATTAATCAAAACACTCCTATTGCTGCTCACAACATTAACCAACACAATTTCGCTTGGTTAAATATGATAAACTTCTTGTATGACTCTATAAAAGCTCATGCCACCATCTTATTCCTTTACATTGCCACAAAAAATATGGTATCCTTGCAAGGATATCAATGACATTGCTTGGAGGGCAAAACTAAGCGAATGCCACTGGTGCCCAATTCCATAAATTTGCGTGTTTCCATTCCATAAGGAGGGAAAAAAAGACGAATGGCATGTAATATTTCATTCAATCAACTAAGGTGGAGGTTTTAACAGGAGCAAAAGGATAAAGAATTGAGTCAAAAACTTGAGTCAGGTCTTATGAAGTAAAATATCAGAACCAGCGATCAAACCCAGTGTGGTGTGATGTTTTTGAAATGGAGAAAATACAAAATATGCAGGACCTAGTAAGGAATTGGTTGGTGTTTTTTTTCTCTCTCCCGGTTGGAAGACTTTATTAAGATAAATTCGTGGAATGTGTAGTATAAAAAGGGATAGCGCAATATTGTTGTCCCCAAGGCGGCAGCGTCATTAGACTTGTGTGTTGACAAGTTATGTGCTTGCTGACTGGTTGTTATATGCCCGGCTTGTAAGCATGCAAGGCAAAAGGAGAAAAAAGTGATTCCCTGTTCTTTTTTTGGTTGAATATTCATGATGTGATGGTTTTTGTCACCCGAGGGCAACAAAGGAGAATTGTTAAAGCAGAAGAGTATACAAAAAATATGAATACGATGGCAACGAGCAGCACAAACGATCCTTGCACGAAAAAAAAAAATCCAATTTCATTAATATTCATATTAAGTACATGGAAAATGCAAATACTAATAAATTTTGAGTCAATCGGAAAATCCAATTTAATGCTCACAACATACGAAGCTTCATATGTTACGAGTATTTTGTCAAAGGATTCTGCGAATAAACTAATGAATATTTGGTTTGAGATGATAGCTCGGAGACATATTGCCCTGATTTTAGTTAAATGATATTGATTTTTCCCTTTTTCTTTGCTTTCCATATATTTGGTTTGAATAGTGTTGAAAATGGTCGACGACTCTCTAAAGACACGCAAATCACTAGGAAATGTATAATTTGCATTCAGACAGTTCTAATTTGTTTCAATTTTATAATGAATAGACCCGTTGAACTCTATAATCAATCCTTAGTTAACTTACTTAACTTCCAATCCTTGCATATAATTAAAACCTTTTATCCTTTAAAACTTTTTATTTGTTTTTTCTAAATCTTTTAAACAGTTTTTTTTTGGGGTTGGGGGATGAAGGCAATTTATGCCCGGAGTGTGGGACTCCTAGGAGCGCATGCTACCAGGCTACCCACTAAACCCCCCTGTCAAGAGACCCTAGCCAGGAACTGTTTAACACATTACTTTGGGCTAGTCCTCTTTTTACTTCGCCCTAGGGCGCCGTCTGCGTAGAGAAATCTCCTCCAGCGGGAAGGGGTAGGATGGAGGAGGACTGCTAGAAAGGAGACCCCTCTAGACTTCGCGCCCAATGTTATCCATGTTACCTTTTTATGCTGTAAGTATTGCACGAGAGTAATGTGCCACACAGGTCCATTTGTCGATAGTTTTCAGCATTTCTCCGACCAGGTTGTCGTTGCACAGTTTAAAAAGGTGTGACATGCGTCGTCCCTTTCCCCTGGGCAGAAAATGCAGTCTGGGGACCGTGATGTACCAATCTTGTGCAAGTAAGACTGAAAATACCCATGCCCGCTAAGAAGCTGCGTAAGGTAATAATCAGTCTCACCGTGCTTTCGATTTAGCCACGATCCCACTTCGCTCATAAGGCGGGCAGTCCAGCGGCCATTAGAGTCGCCTTCCCAGGACTGTTGCCACTCGAGTATTGCGCGCTGCCTCTCCTCTCGGTTGACAGCATATCTTGAAACCTCCACTTTTCGGTCATAAATTCTCCGTCGGATGCGATGGGTATCACTCCTGCGATCACCAACACCGCCGACTCAGAGACAGTGCGGTCTGCAGACGCAACCCGCAAAGCTCCTCGTCTCTGTACCTGCGCCAAGTGCTTTCGGTACAGCTCCTTACTGAGAGCTCCGGCCCAAACTTCAGAGCCGTACAGTAGCACTGACTATACAGCACTCATGAGGAGTCGGCGTTTGCTCGGTGTGGGTCCACCTATGTTGCACATTAGTCGACTCAAAGCTGAGACGCCTATCGCGGCCTATCCGCCGTTGCCCTGATCTGTTCCAAAAAGCTCATTTTTGAATCGGTTAATAGTCCCACGTATTTTATTGCACCTTTAGACTCAACAGTCGCATCTCCGATCTGCAAAGGAATTACCGTGGGAAATCTTTTCTTCGTGAGAATGATCACGTCGGTTTTCTCTAGCATATTCACGTTTTCATCTAGCAATAAAGTAAACAGTACCAAATAGATAACAAAAGGTAATAAAAATTGTTAAATAAGTCCTGTTTATTCCCTAGAAAGGAAGCTTACTATTTCGAGTGATCTCTTCTTTTGTCTTTGGTAACTTTGCTAGCTGTCATAGGTAGCTTTGAAGTCATAATAACTCATGGTTCGGATCTTACTACTTTCTTGTTTACATTTGCTTTCATTTCAGTTTTAAGACTCGAAAAGTGAGCTGTTACGCCGTTGTTTAATATAATAAACTTGTGAATCTTAAAAGTCATCAGAACTTCATCGTTTCAATTTCATTTTGACCAACTAAAGTGGGGAATGGGGCTTAAAATTAAAGGCCTAAGGGAATGAGAACTTAATTTTGAAATTCCAATCCTGGTTAGTAGTAGTGGACTTTTGTTCAAATTGCTGACTCCCTTACAATTTTCAAATCAAGGGACTGGAACATAGTATATAGCAATTTTTGGGTTGAGCTTCTAGATCAAATGTGGATATAAAACAGGTGAGAGTCACCTCAGGATACTAATTTTACGAGCATAGATTGGTAATCTTCTCGAAAAATTTGTCTAGTCTAGCGCGAAGATCGTCATCAGTATTGTGTCCCTTTCCCTGTAGGTATCCAAGGACCGTGTGAAAATGTGCGAAATGATTGAATGTGCGAAATGACAGTGCAAAATGATTATCAGTTGAACAAATATCGGGAAAATATGGTAGGCGGGTTTAAACATCCCTGTAAATTTTCGTTTATTTTTTTCTGGGTATTTCCAGCTGTCCAGATGACTCCGCGACCATTGACCTATTCAGAACACTTATGACCCATTGCTTGTTGAAGCCGCTCCAATTGCTGACAGTAAAAGTTCTCATTTAACTTTTGATTTCGTTCCAGAAACTCTTAATAAATGACACCCTGAGAACTCCCAACAAAAAGACAATAAGGTCTTCCATTGATACAGGCCTGGTTACAAATGAATGTTAGTGGTTCACCTCTTTTGGGAGCCTTCTGAAACCGTTTCATAATGTTGTACCGTTTTAACCTCCAGTAACCATTAATTGGAGAAGTCTGTCAACGATTTTTTAGCTTGAGAAATTATTTTGACAAGCAGGATAGGAATCACAGGCAGCGATCCAGTCTTCCTTGTTTCTCTGCGAACGTTCTTGAGGTACCAAACCAACTTTGCTACGCATAGATTCTCTCCCCATGTTGATTTCTAACTTTTGGAATAATTCTGTTGTTCCAGTAGACCATCGGTCAGCGTCATCTGTCACCTCCACCTCGACCATCGGTCAACGCTATCTGTCAACTCCTTGGGCTGGGATTCGGGAACGTTCAGCATAAGTAAGTATAAAAAATTATTCAATTGACAATTTTTCAACCGCTCTGTCTTTGGACTTTTCATGTCTTCGTTGGAAACTACTGTTTTTAAACTTCAGGACGTGATTGTGCCTTATTTGATCCTGATCAAATAAGGACGGAAGGAAAAAGAACGTCTTATTTGCGAGCGAAATTGTTTGATTATAATGCCAAGCGTTAAGATAGCTTTGGTGTCCGTTTTCTTGTTAGGGACATCTACTTATTTTGCTCATTTTTGTATCAAGAAAATACGTTTAAAGCGTTACGTTTGAATTGACGAGGAAATCCTTATCACCTATTCTAAAGCTACGATAATACCAATGGCCCAATACATCTACCTTCATTGGTTCATGCTAAATATAAATAGTGACAATCAGCTGATTGTTTGTCCGGTTCGTTGTGCTGTTAAAGTTAAAGACTAGTAACGCTGTAACAGTAAAATTAACTGTGATTTAGTGTGATATATTCGGATTAGCACTATAAAATTATTTTTTAGCCCACGAAGAAATCATTATTATTTGAAATCCCATCAGGGTATCCTTCACCGAGACCCTCGATGAAGTTCGATATTCTAATTCTGAAATCCCTTCGTTATTTGCCAAAGATATTTCCGCTGTGAATATATATATATGATGCAACTCCCGAATTTTCAAACAGTTCATGTTCGTGATAAGGAATCTTAATCGATTTGCCCGACTCCAGCTGCCACTGTTCTTGTTCAAAAATGTGTTCAAACAAATCATCAAAAATGTATAAAATCAGCTGACGGATGGCTTTTGAGCGCTTCTGCCATGTCAAAGCCTGCCTATATCATAAATTCCACTGTCTTTACTATTTTCCTGGCTTCTAAGGGTGAAATCAATCATTTTTTAGCGCTTATTCGTTCACGATGTCTGGTATTATTTAGCTCTTTTTTAAAATTAGGAAGTTTCTATTGTAAGGAGGATCAGCATAATTATTTCAAAATAATTCTGCTTTTTTTTGATTCTATTGTTGTCAGAGATGTTGGTCTAGCTCCCCACAACACTTTCCAGTTGTAAGCTGTCATAGCTCGAAAAATTTTCGTCGATATTTCTCAATTTTTTCTTCTTATACTGAAATCAAACGATCATATCCTCGTTGCAGGTTTTCATGGATTGTTTTGAATTTTATTCATATTAGCGTCATTGATATAAGCTCGATGTTTTCTCTTTACCGTATCCTGGCATTCATCGCTGATCGGAACTTGCATCACGGAATACTACTGTGGACAAAAAATAGAAAGACTGATCATAGTTTTAAAATCCCCCGGCCCCTATACACTTGTACCAACGTTTTTTCCAATCATCGAAACATTGTTGTGAAAGTCAATGTCCGGAATAGCCTTTAATAGCGATTCACGTTTAATGTCTTCAATTGATTCAAAACGGTTTTCCCGGAGCGGTTGTTTGAGTTTTCTGAACAGCCAAAAGTCACACGGAGCGAAATCAGGCGAGTACGGTGGTTGTGGAACGATATTGGTTGGATTTTTGGCGAAAAACTCACGAAGAATCAATGTAGTGCGTTTCGGCACCAGAAATTTGTATTCGCACACAAATTTAATGGCATTTCTTTGTTGAATATTCATATTCACTCATTGTAAAAATCACCGAATGCACTTTTGTACTTCAGAAAGACAAGCGTGTACTTAATCCTAATGATTATTTTTATGTGAAATTTGGCACAAATGTCACTGATAGTCATACCAACCTAGGATTTTTCTTCGTTTTTCTTCGACGAATGGGTTTTCGCGCGAAATTTAAATTAAAAAGTCTTAAAATTTCTTGCCCACAGTAGTATATCCTATAAGTCCTTCCTCTAGCTAAACACACTTCCGTCTCTCGTTCGTTACTGGATTTTTCGGTTTCCTTATTCGAATTTTTTGGCAACTGAGGTTGATTGAAATTCTGTAAATTACTGGTTTTTATATTTATTGACGTAAGCAAACTGTACCGAAAGATAGAAGTTCGAGTTGCAGTTCGCCGCGTTCAAGGCTAACTCCAGATGGATAAGTCCGTGATCAATTTGATTGTGTGTTGTGAATGTGTTGCCATCTCGGAATACCTGATGTATTGTCAAATTACCCACGTTTGTTTATACATCGTTTATATCAAAATAAACTCAAATTTTAAATTTACATCAAATTAGTTATAGATTGTTTGCAGGCGATGAGTAAAAGAGTGTCTCTTAGTCAGTAAAGATAAAATATTTAATTTGTTTGTCGTTCACGCATGTTCACTCGTTTATTAGTTAGAATTCAGTTAACTGTTATTTTAGCGACCAATTACGGCTTGTGTATGAAGATTGTTGTCACTGACATTTCATTTATTTTCTTGTGTTGTCATTAGATTTAGTTTGTATTACATTTAGTTGCCATTTCTAGCCGTTGAATACATTTAGCTGACTGGCCTGCTATTGTGATGATTTAACAGCATCAGGATTCAATTTCAGAAGTTTTTGGTAGATCAAACTTTCCATTTTCACTTACAACATTGTAAGTGATTTATACCCTTGCTAAGATAACTCACCAAAGACTCATGGGATGTTCACTTACAATGTTGTAAGTGAAAATGGAAAAATTGATCTACCAAAAACTTTTGAAATTGATGAAGCTAACCAAAGGCAATTTGGAAAATAAGATAAGTTCAAGCTGAGAGCAATAATCATAACAAGTACAAATAACCAGATGACATCCACCTAGCTGGTAGTGCCAAGCGACGCGTCCCAGCCTGTGAGTTGGCACCTGATGAGAAGCGGCAGGGACGCGTGTTCGAAACCAGCTTAAACTCTTACCACCGTTGTTTCAAAATATAAAAGCATCAGAATTGTTCATGGATCTAACATTCCAGGATTAGATTGTGATTTGGCGTGGAAAGGTCAAAAGCTTCAAGTTCTCGTCTTTCCGGGGAAGTTACGAGCGACGATCGCAGAGAAATGAGAGTCGTTATCCTGAATTTACTGAGTCCTTTCGTTGATAATTTGTTTAATTGCTAGCAAATTAATAATAAGCAATGCTAGAACTCGTTATTACATTCTGTTTGTTAATAAAAGAATTTGACCAAGGATTTATTAATGGGCTAGTAATGGAATACATTTTATGAGCGCTAACATTGCCCTTGGTTTTAATTTTACATTTACGCTATGTATTAACGATTGCAAGCTTCAAACCTGTTACTTTCTAGCACTTGAATGAAATTAAATATTAAGGGAGGTCCATGAGCCAAATGAAGCCAATTATAGCTATTGGCATTGTTTCTCTCTAGGTGCGCACCACTTGTAACAGCCAAGTAATTGTCTCACATTAGGTGCGGACTACACCTAACAGCGTCCTGAATTATTTCATCATTTCTTTTAGACTTCCTGTGAAGTGTGAATCAAGGATCCAGCTAAAAGCCTTTCAGTGTCGTTGTTCAAAAATGTCTAAAACCCAGTAGTCTACAATTTGGATAGAAAAATGGGAACGAATTTGCTGTGCACTTAATCTTGAAATTATGAAAGGACTCGTTAGTAGAAATTATGAAAAGACTCTCAACACTGAATGTAAGGAGCATTAATTGCTCATTCCCATTACTTTTTTGTATAGCAAATCTTATATGGCATGTTATATCAATTAGTGCTCCTGTCGAGATATTGCCATGTCGCGTCAGAAATTAATTATTGGCTTTCATCAGCAAATAATTGGTGGCAAATGTTTATTTATCATTCATCATTATAACTTTACATGTGTTGCCTACATCTGAACAAATTAAGTGTTCCATATTGATAAATATATTTCTTACTTATTCTTACGATCAACCCAGCACCACGGCAACCATCAATGGAATATACGATAAAATCGCTCCAGGATCCATTTTCGGATAAAAGCAACAAATTGTTGCTGTAACGGATGATTAATTTTGATTGATTGGTTGTGAATTCTAAAAAAATAGTATTCAAGGAAAAGAGAAAACGAATATGCTATAAAAGTGAAATAAAAACAGGAGAAGGAAGCAGTTTGTGTGTGTGTGTGTGTGCGAAAACCAGCGAAATACGACCCAATGATCTATTGAATACTTCTTCCTTCTGTTAGCAGGTCGAGAGTGTAGTCAGTGGGTCTATCCTGATAAAGAATTACTGTAATATTCCGGCTCCTTTCCGTAGTGAGTTGACAACCATTCACTAGAAGGATGATTGATGATGCGTTGAGTGCTTTGCAAACTTAGAGCATAAATTCAATGTCGATACTCTGATAAATTTTGAATGCGTATGTTTTATTCAAGCCTTTGATGGATGACATTTATCAAATATTTCCTTTTCTATATTGTTTTAGTTTCTAGTTAAAAACTATGGTATAAAAAATGTAGGAATGAATGCACGAATTGGTGTCATTACTTTTGTTTTAGTTGGGAGGTGAAGCTTATTTACGCCCTGAGTGTCAGACTCCTAGTGGAAATCAGACTACCGACTAAACACTTCCCCTGTTACACTGACAACTGTTTGTGACACTACTTCGAACTAGGTCTACTTATTCATCAAGTTCTGGTTAGCAGAAATCCCTCTTTCAACAGAGGTTGATGGGAAGCACGAAAATTGCTGTCAGAGGGGTCCCCTGCCTTTTGCACCAGCTAGCGATCCATGATGCCCTTCTTTATAAGAAGAACTGTTTGTCCGTAATGCGACACGCAGTTCCAATCGTTTTTTGATGTCAACATCTTATCCGTTATGTTTACTGGCGAGAGCACGCCTATTTTTTCTTAAAAATGCAGACAGAGCCAGGCCAATCATTTGCATGCTAACAAGAAACAAGAGTAACAAGGCAGGCGTCATCTGTCGTCCCCGGGCAGAACAAGCAAACAGGGAGCCATGATTTTCCCATGATATGAGCCATTCAAGAGCACCGTCTCATTCCACACATTATTAGACGCCTTTCTCTCCAGTGTTGGCTATAAAGCGACTGAGAGCCGACACTCCGCCGCTACCTCACCCGTTGACGTTCAAACCTGATAGATGAGTTCCCTTCGAGTCAATCAACAAGCTAAAATATTTTACTGATTGCTACGACTCGATGATTGTTTTTCTAACCCAAACAGGAATAATACCATTTTCAGCGCTAGGGTAAACCCAAAACCTGTCATCCACTCGCTCACTTGGCGTAGTATCATACCTAGTTGAAGTTGCGCCTGTTTGACAGTAGGTCAGGCGACTAGTGTTGCTACGTCATCTGCGCAGCCAATCAGACGTGACTTCTCTGATAGTGGTAATCTCATAAGCTCGTCGTACGAAACATTCCAAAGGTGCGGCCCAAGAATGGAACCTTGCATCATCCAAGGGTCTGTACTTTATCAATGATTTTATAATCATTATTGTTTCCGGGGTACAGGTTATGTAGTATAGGCATTAATTGGCTATGATTTCTGCGCATCCAGTTCAGTTTTTGGAGATTGTGACCCCTGTCGTTACACAGAAGCCATAGAGAGGGGCATGTCCCGTAATGGATGGGTATGCCGATTGCGCCGCTTGAGAAAGCACGGACCATTAGCAGCGCTTATATTATAGGCTCAGACAATCTGGAAGAAAAAGATTCATCCTCGTTATGTGTTCGGTTTATCATGCAATCATTGCTGTCATTCCATACTAAGTCTTTGTCCTTCTATAGGGTTCCTTCTCTATTGATACTGCGTTATCACCGGCTGAATCAGCTGTTGCTAGTTCGAAGGCTCGTTCATTTCTTTCGTGATCCCATGTCCAGGGGCCCGCGTCAGTTTTACTTCCGTCCAGTTAGCTGAAACTTCGAGCACCTGCTGTCCTGCAATCCTGCACTAACTATGAGACTAACTAATAGCCTACTACACATTGAAGTTGGTCATTGCCATTTTGATGGCTGGTATCAGTGTGAAAATTTTGATGGGAAAATCGTGGTATAATTCTCCATATTATAGCTTTCGTTGTGTTTTGAGTTCTGTGAATTCAGAAAAGTGTATTCTAACTCCCATGCTTATTTGTTTTAAGGGATTCCGTTTCAGCTCATGATTTCACTGTCTGGTGAAGTTCCTGACCGATTCCCACTCTTTACTGCAAAGGATCTTTGTTTCAAAAACGATTTGGTTATAGCTATTGGTTTCCTTCTTGATAGCGGCATTCTCTATTTGAATTTGAAAACCTGGAATGGATGCTGGATTCTAATCGAAATCTGATTGTGTTGAGCATTATTTCGATTACAGCTGTTGGCATTCTCCTCAGAAAACAATGATCCCTTAGCAGGCTATTTGTTGGATCTGTTGGATAAGTCCCGTGATGGACTTATGCTTAAGCGGTTATTGGTCTCACTATTATAGAGTAGATCCAATGACCGAGTTCAGTCCTCGTGTTCTCTTTTTCCAACGTCTCTTTTATGAGGAGCCTGGCATAGCTATTGTCAGGCATAGTTACATAGCCTAGCCAATAGAAAAACCCTTATGTATATATAGGAAGTGGGCATAATAAATTCGATTGCTACCGAAGACATTGCATTTTCAGAAAAAATTTTTCCCGGTTTTGATGAGCTAACTAAAATTACTTTTGATTGTCCATAAATGTAGGATGGAAAGTCTACCGGTCTGGCCGTAGAGAGACTTCAAAGCTTCCAACTTGCAAAAAGGATTGTACACTGCGGTAAATTTATAAATTTTCGACTCACTCCTTCAAATTTTTTGACTTCTATGTGTGCAGTTTCATGTGAATGATCTCGATAGCATAAACCATTCAGACAAGTAACAATGTTTGGTTTTTTTAAATAAAACTTCGATAAGATGAACTCCATAGGTCTGAAGACCTTCAATTTCTTGGACGAAATATCCGATCAGCCAACTAGTAACAATGTTTAGGTTTTTTTCTGCTTGACGGTATAAGACATAGTATTGCCATTGAAGCTCTATCAGTCCTTTTCGTTGAATCGTTTTTTACAAAATTTTGACACCCGAATAGACTAGAGTTGCTGTCAAATTTAAATATTCCTTTGTTTGGTAGTCTTTGTAGTTGTGGCCATTTGTCAGGCCCTTTTAATTTT
The DNA here is from genome assembly GCA_954870665.1 of Stratiomys singularior. Taxonomy (NCBI): domain Eukaryota; kingdom Metazoa; phylum Arthropoda; class Insecta; order Diptera; family Stratiomyidae; genus Stratiomys; species Stratiomys singularior. The sequence goes on from OX940880.1 coordinate 105,805,662, forward strand.
ATAGGAACTGTCCGTTGTATGCTATGTGCCATTTTATTAAGATTTTCTACCGTCAGTGTTGTGGTGAGTTCTGGATGTGGGTGGGTTTTAAACAAGTTCAGGTTTTATTGACTTGAAACATTTCCAGGCAGATGGAATTATTCTTATACATAGATTCTACCGCTCATTCGCAAGGCTTTGTGGCAGTGAGCCCACCATAACTAGTTTCCACTTTCCTAGTATTCAACTGGAGCCTGCAAACCTGACCGTATTCTTACGGTCTATGTTCATCCGATGATAACTAGCAATTTATTCGCCTTATCCTTGGCCAATCTCTAGTTTACAACTCTTAGTACTAGGAACTCCAAATCGAATCTCGCGTCCACAACGCAAGTAAGGATGTGACAGATCTTTCTTTCAATCATAGCTCCCATGTCCACTTCCTCAAGCATTTGATACTCACGCTCAGGACCAGATTGCTCTACCGTTTAAGGTAACTTTAAATTGCACATGGCCCCCTGTCCCCGAAACAGAACAGTCCAAAACTGAAAAGTGTAGTCCTCTAGGACCAAACCCTATAGGTTCAATTGGGTTTGGCGCAATTTCTTGCGCCTGAGTTTGTGTTTGGAAGTGAGCAGTGTGTCCAATCAAACCTGCATCTGATTCATCAGGATATCGTATTTACGAGCGTCTATTGTGATGATACCCATTGAGTTGCAGTAGTCCGGCTTGTCTGTTTCTTCCGAAAAATTCGCGCTGATTTCAAGCAATTTCGCATTGGTAGATATTATTCCGAAGGAAATGAAGAATTCAGACATTTTTGAATCTTAATGAGTGACATTTGGAATATTGACACTATTTGGACAGCCGACACATCCTTGTGCCTAGAATGTATTTTAAATATTCTTCTCTCAAAACTTGGTCTTATGCATGTAATACCGCAAATAGTCTTGACCTATCAACCGTACCCTCGAATTTTTTGAGTGTTGTTTTGGACATTTTTATATTTGCGTTTAACTTTTTGCGCCCAATTTAAGGAGTACTGCTGAAAAAGTCATGCTTGGAACTGTTGTTTAATTTTGTTTGTAGACCTGTTCCCTGTCCCTTTTATGTTACGGTCCTTTAGATCAACACGAGTATCTGTCAGTATTTGTTTATGATTTTCGAACTATGGTTGAGCCGCTATTGTGTCCATGTAGCTCTTCAAAGGACTTATTCGGTATGAACAATAATTCCCTACATTATATTCAATTAGTCCTGGTTGGATTCAATCTTCAAAGATAGTAGTATCAATGGCTATGAACGTGTATTATTCCCCATCCCTATTATAATATTCAGTCAATTTTAATTAGGATTATAAACGATACTCCTATCCTATCCTATTCAATGCTATTGAAGTCATCCATGAAACCACACAATGGTCAAGTGTTCATCCCTCTCAAGCTACCACTCTAGGTTCCCATTACGTTTCGCTAATCCAATTTTCTTGAATCCACTTCATCGAAGATAGTACTTACATTATACTCTCGAATATATTATATTTGAATGGGGAGCTCATTACAAAACTTTGAAAGGTCCTTTGTACATCGAAATGAGTATCCCGTTTGAATCCATGCGAGAGGAATGAATACCACTAGTGACAAAGATAAGAGATCCTTTTACGTCATACCGTCGATTCCGGGGAGTCGAGTCAAGTTCGCATTCAGGATTAAATTGAAATCATTCTAAGAGGCAATACAATTCTTTGGGGTCCTCCTTCATTCGCGTTCTCCCGCTCAGCTGGCACCTGTTCACTCTCTTCGTTTCGTATGCATTTACCAATTTATCTACCAGCTTTGCGAATTGGTTCTCATTCTTTAAGAAGGACTCGTAGTCCTTCGTGAAGTTAAACAGTTTTATATTTTTTTCTTCTTCGTTTCTGCAAGGAAAACGAGCTATTACGTTTCTTGTATGGTATCCTGTAAAAATGTGGTTGCTCCATACATCGGTAAATCGTCTTGTGACGAAGATAAGGAGCAACGCTGACAGCGATAGGTATTCACAAACACCTGATTCATATCTCTATGCCAGAAGGCGCCCGTGTTACGCTCGTGTTGCGCTTTCGCGTCTGAATTCAAACACTTCAGGTGAATGAATCCTTTCGTCTGCGTAGACTATGCGTGTTCAGTTTGGTTGCATGTCTTCGTTGTGGCACAGAAGATGTCAAAGGAACAGATTCAAAATGTGAATTTCATGGGAATAATTCAAAACGAACGTCCTTAACTCTCCAGCAAAAATGACAGGTGGAATTATTTCCTGTGGAATCTGTTAACATATCAACCATCCAACCATAAATATTAACCATTGTATCTTCTAAATTCTCTAAACCTGCTCACGTCTTATCCAGATCCTAGCACAGTGGAAGAAACACGATGACGTATAAATATGTAATGATAATTTCCTTGTCATATAGTGTAACAAAGGAATTCCGTATATAAGTGTATCGCATACTAGAGAAAAGTCTTGCGCTTGACAAGCCGCTCTGCAGCTTGCTTTCCCTGAATCCTATTATTCAAAAACACATTCTCGCTTCAATTTCAGCTGTAATGCATCGCTCTGTCGAATCAAAAGTCAAGGATTCACTTGACGTTCGTGCAGAATAATCAAAATATTTTATCAAACGGCGAGAGGCACATGCTTGTGTCAAAAAGGAGACAGGCATTTTTGGTAGAGCGTTGTACACAAAAAGGAGAGAAAATAGGAAACATGTGCAGGTAGATTTTTTTTGGAAATGACAAGGAAAGCGATTTCGTTAGAAATGGGAATGGTACAGGCGATTCACATTCATTGTAGCGTTCAGTTAAAAGCTTGTTAGCTCAGATCAGTCAATTCAATTTTCACGGATTAACAGGGGTGCGAAATCTATTGAAAGTTGAATATTTTTTTTCCTGCCATTTCCAAAAACAGGAGTTTATGTATATTTGAGATAGTACGAAGGATATGAAGGTTGATTGTATTGGAAGATTCTATCTTGGATCGAATGGCTGTGGGTGTCAGAAAAGGTTTTCACGTCGATTAAATTGAATCGTTGTCAAAAGGATGCTTGAAGGTAATGTAAAATATTCTAAGACTAGATGAAAGGCTGCCAGATAGTGACTGATTTAAAAAGAAAAATTGAATACGGATTAAATGAGGATAAGCTGCAAAAAATTGATTAGAAATTTTGTAGAATGCGTTGGTAAAATTGTTTATTAATTTCACGTGCTAAGTATTTAATGTAAGCATTCTGAGAAGTTTCACAGCAAATTAGATTGGGTCCTTAAGGGTAAGTGGCATTACTATGGTGAAAGTTCTTTCGTTTTCATGATAAAGCTGCATATTAACTTAAAGAAATAAGTATTTAAGTTAAGGAAATAATGACTTACTTCACAAGCATAAAGGGCAACTTGCATTAATCTTCCGTAATTTTGACAGTTTTGAGGACTTCTTTGACTAAATAGACAGTTGAAAACAGATATGCTAGCATGCTTCTCTGCGAATTAATCAGTTCTTCCTGTGTCTAGACTATGTATCGTTTAGATAAAAGAAAAAGTGTTTTACCAATTGAAAGAGTAATGAAAACGGCTGAAAATCGTTTAGCCAATCGAGATTAACTTTTTACATAGGCAGTTGACATCACCTGAAATATCTTTCAAGATCTAATAAAGTATTGAGAAAACGAAAATATTTGAGCGCCCTGTTCGAGGAGGCAAAATGAAGGAGAAAGTCTTATCATTGTATTGTACAAACAAAGGTATTTCTGGTCCACTGCATTGCGATTTCTTTGTTCTGAGGTCGTGATTTGACTGTTTGTAACCATTGCCCATAAATTTAATCTTTTGACAACCACATGACGAACCTCTTTTAAAAAAAATTTCTTTTGCTGTTGCATTTTTTGGTACATATGCCTTTGACATACTTTTGACATATGCAGTTATTACGATATGTAGATGGTGCTTAAAGCTTGAAACAGCTGAGTGAAAGAGAGATTGAGCTTACTCAAAACGGCACAAAGAAACGTAAGCCTGGAACGCTAAGCGCCAATAGGATGCCAATTTGAAGGCCGGGTAATCCACGAACAATAGTTTTGTCCAATCTTAACGTAGAATGATGGTATAGGGATAGACGATACCACCGATGTAAGAAAATGTTGGTTTATTAGAGATTAGAAATTCAATTTTAATATTTTGGGAGACTATGTAACGTAGGAGTATGGGTGTGTCAGCAAATTTCTCATGGGTTCCATGCTTGAGTCTTGTTTCAACGTAGAAAACGCTGCTTTGGTGGTAAAGATTGTTTTATAGAGGTATAGTAAAGTTTTGATTGGTATGAAATTGGTTTTAATGGAAAGATAATACTCTGTGGATAAGCGCTGCGACTGGCGTGAATGAAGCCCAAAAGAGAGATCTAATTTTCGATTACTCTTACCAATAGTTGAGGTCCAACCTTGAAATTAACGCAAGGAACATAGTCTTCAAAATGTTCAAGAGGCTTGGGCTTGTCGGATCCCCACAAGAGATAATCCAATGGTGTTTGAACACTAGATTTTGCTGTACAGTTCACAGGTCCAAAAAAAGAAATTAAACGCTCATCAAATGCTTCCTTCAATAGGTCCATTTGTGCAAGAGCTGTACGGTATGTAAAGTCATCCTGTTATGTCAAAACAAGAAGTCATTGATTATGGCTCTACAGCGGTCACCGTTCACTGTTATGTTATTCTGAGCCTTGTTTGAAGATCATGGCCCAATGATTCCACTGGCTCATAAAGCACACCAAACAGTCACATTCTCCAAATCTAACAGTGATTGAACAAGCACACGTGGTTGCTCCTCACTCCAAATGCGGCAGCTTTTTTGACGTAGCCATTCATCCAGAAATAAGAATCATTGCTAAAAAATATTTTCTTATGAAATTCGGGATCTGCAGCAATTTGTTTCTGGACCCATGTATCGAATTTACGCCGTGATCGTTTGACTACAATTCCTCCAAGAATTGGACTTTGTAAGCCTGCAAACCACGATGCTTCCGTACAATGTTCCATAATGTGGATGGGCACAGGTTTAATTGATGAGCAGGATCTCGAATACATTCACTTGAGTTTTCATTGATACTACACTCTTGAGTTGCTATGGTTTCTTCTTTAGGCACTGTACGACGTCTGGATGGACACGTATTATCAGTGAGAGTAGACATGGTACAGAAACCATCCATGGTTCATAAAATTAATTGTTCTGATCGACGCTTATGTCTGCCATAAAATCGATAGAGTGCACGATGAATTTCTCGAACAGAACTGGTTTTTGTTCGAAATAAATGTAAACAATTTACTGGTGTCAAACTCATGATAATAGGCATGATAGCTGTCACAGCATAAGTCGTATTAAAACGTGTTGCCAACTTAAACTTTTATGCCTCGGGAAAACATTCTTAATTTGTTTTCACAGATGTTTAGCGAAGGTTAGGTAGCATAGGAACGAAACCACAAAGCAATTGGGAATCATCAACTTGAATATGTTGGATGACATTGGTCACTTGATAATAATGTTGGCAAATTAACAGCGAGGAAGATTGCAAGTGCTGCTGAGACTTGGTTTTTTGGTGACTGTGCGAGCATTAGAGTTTTATTTGAGCTGACTTTAAAGCAACATGCCTAAATGCTTCACTGTATTATTCAGAGCTGGTATTGAGGAATAAGGAGAAACAAGGAGCGAACAATATTTGAGGAGAGCTTTTTGTTTGTCACCGAGTCAAGAATCAGCCCAGAAACATTAAGTAAACGAATTTTCCAGCATTCCGAAAACTAATATATATGTACATATAATTTGCGTCAATCATGGGGAGTGCCCACTTGGAGAAGTCAGATTGACTTTGCAGGTGGTGGTGTATGGCCACAAAGTCTCTAGGCGAGGGAGGTGACTAGCCAGTTGATAGGGAAGGCCTGGCGGTAGATAGAGTCTGAATGAATAAATGGTATAAAGAAATATATTGAACAGATGTGATCTAGGGGAGATCCTTATCAAACTTTGGAGGACACGCTGATAGTGTTAGCTTCAGCGTTAACAATTTTCAAATAACGAACCATAGTATCAGAAATTGAATAGGATACAGGAAAATAAAATAGGGCACTACTTTCCTTAAAATTTAAGTGTTTTAGCCCATCGGTTTATACAAAGCCGAAGAGATCTTCGAGGAAAATTAGAGGTTTATTTGTTCAGCTATAATGAAGCTTGGTCAGTGGGAAGGAAAACTTGCTCTCTTTGTCAAGTCAACTTTTTTTGCTGAGACATATGAGCATATGGTCTCCAAGCGACCAGAATGATTTTCTCTGAACAATTTCTTTTCTATTGCATTGAATATTTTCTCTGAATAAAATAATAAAAAACTGGGTTCATGAGGACATTGATCTCCTTGAAAAATTGGAAAGAGTAGGAAGTTTCATTGAAGTTAGATGATCTTTTATCCGTAGAGTTCATTTCTAGGTGCATGTTTTCCCTAATGAAAGGATTGACCCGATTAATATGGATTTTTGGCAAAATGTGTTCTGTTGCTGAACGTTCTGAATGTTCTGAATGCGTCCTGGTCTCGTTGCCTTGGAGGTTCCTTGGAATATGTATTTTTTTTGTGTACTTTGACAACTAAGGTGATTTCACTGGATCCACTTTATGTAAACTCCTAAAGAAATATCAGCTGGAAGATCCTTCTAAAGGATCTGCCAGGTCGTTAGTGAAAGCTGACCCACTTATGTCTGCAAAGCATTGTATGAGTATTTAAGGAGGGCTATTAGGGTACTACTGTAATTGAGATATGTGTAGAAATAAGGCATGGTCGTCTGGCGGGGCTAGCAGGCTAATGCACTTGATAAGAGCGTAGACTTAAGGGCTTAAGGAGTAAGGTAGGAATGAGGATGTGAATTTAAACCGACGAGTATGGTGTTTTATTTGTGGGTTCAAGGTACATTTGGTGAGCCGTTTGTTTCTAGTGTTTATTGTTCGCTTAGTAGCCCTATCGAACCATATTTGATGTATTTCGATCAGGTCCTGTGGATTATCAGTGGAAAGCCTTGTATTCTGCGTTTGGACGCCAGTGCTGACCTGCCAGTTTGGCATAGCAAGTATTCCTCAAGGAAGACTCTCTCTGTTACTATACTCCGAAGAGAAAAGCTAGCAGAGCTGATCTTATTGTGTTTTGGATGCCTCATGTGAATTGTCGGCGCTATAGCCCGATAGATGGTAGTGATATTGATGTCACTTGTCTTACTGGTGCTGGTTGCGCACGGTCCTTAAGGTGGCGCAATGTCCCGGGGCTGGGGATAAGTGATCACCAAAGTGCGGGTGAGCGGTGCTCAATCACTGAGAGTCTTAAGGCGAGTTACGAAGCGATGATGCAGGAATACGTTGAAAGCCTGTCCCGTGCTGGGTTTAGTCCATTGAATGACCACTGATTCCATGGTTGCTCACATTCGTAATTGTTTGCCCGCGTGAATAACAAGATGCACAGGAAAGGCTGGTTGGCCGCTTCTTGGCTTATTGCGTGGGTGGCAGTTACACTAACCACTTAACGTCATGAAGTACGGCGTACTATAAATAAGCTCCAAAGAACGCGGTTCCCAAATGCAGGATACTGTAGCTACACTTAAATACGAGTCCCAACGACTTGCAAGAGCATATCAGTGAAAGAGGAGGATTTCACAGAAAGAGGAGGAGTGTGACAATGACAATGCGTCAGATCTTTGAAGGTAGGCCAATAAGGTTTGTCAAGGCAGGTTAAACAGAGTGAGTATGTTGGTAGTTGGTAGTAGAGTAGTATGTTGGTGTCAGGCACTTGCTGAAGGGAATGTTTCCGAGGGTGGTGCATAGAGCTCCACATATTAACAGTTCTGCAGAACAGGAGCGCGCTCAAGCGTTGCAAAACTGGGAGGTAGTTGCGGACGTAGGAAGGCTTCGTTGTCGAAGGTCGCCTGGAATAGCTATATCCCTGGTAGAGTATCTTTAAGATATTTGTGATATTATCGATGTGGAGATAAAGAAACGGTGTCCATAAGGCCTGTTGGGGGTAAATTCATATGGGTCCTGGTGATAAATGGTATTGGTGCAACTTAAATGTCTAAGTAAAGTGTGTGTGGATATATTGACACCTTGCTCCTCCTAGTTGAAGCTGACAGTCCGTCACAGCTGGAGTGAAGTGTGGCGCAGTATATGCAGATTGTACATGGTTGATATGTACTTGTTGGTTTAACAGTTTCCGTCGAAAAGACTTACTGAAGGGTTCACTAAGTTGTGCGTGTGTCCTCCTTCTTCGTCCTTGGGTGTGGTATGGAAGAAGTGCTTCCAAGTATGTGGCTACGACCAGATGCTTAGGAAAATCGATTGGCGAGAGATTGGCATTCTGGCCCCACTTTCGAGACCAGAAACAAAGCCTCGCTCTGCTCATCTCGGTTCTCAGATGTATATGTCTAAGGAAGTGGCGTCTAACATATGGGGCACTGCGAAGAATATACAGGGGCCCATTTGTGGCCTATGCTGTATATCAGTCTGTGGTGTTCTTCGAGTCCGCAATGAGTTTAACTGGAAGTAGACATATTGGGTCTTATCAGCGTATAATGTTGCTATGTTATATCTCTGTGTGTCGGACAGTGTCCACTAAAGCCATACAGGCCCTGATTGGGGCCCCATTGTTAGATATGGATATTGTCCGTAGAGGATTTATCTTCAAACTACGCAGAGGACCTCCAGTTTAGGGGCATGAATGACTCAGAAGCATCGATCTGGAGAGAATTTGTGGAATCTTCTTTGTGTAGTTTGTTGGTGAAACGCATGCTTTCCAGCTGCCAGACGAAGTGTAATTAATGTGCAAATGGGCGTGTTACACATGTCTTTGGTTCCTAACGTCCTGACAGAATGAAAACTAATCTCTACCTTCGATTTCAGTCACGGCTGGGGGTTCCTGCTGACGGGATATGATAACCTGAATGAATGGATGTGTCGTCGTGGATTGTCCGTGGAGAGAGTATGTCCTTTGTGTCGTTGTGAGGATGAGTCCTGGTGAAATGTGCTATTGAACTCTCCGGCATATGTTGCCTTGCGTAGTGCGTGTGACTTTTGATCAATCTCTTCCCTAGAAGATGCGTGTGGCTCCTTATTGGAGACAAAAGATAGCTTGCAGTGCGGGCAAATGACGATTCAGCAGGGGCTTAATGTAATTGTTATGGATCCAAATAAATGCCGAGTATCTGCACTAACTTAAATCCGGGGATTGCCGTTCCCACGAGTAAAAATTGGGATCACCATACACAAAGGCGGTGTTCAAAAATACAGCCATTCTCAGACTGTAGGAGTGTAAAACCTGATCAAAGGTTTGATCTGAACAATGGACTAAACAGAGGGACGTCCATGCCAGGTTACTCACATCCCCCTACACGGTGAGGAGCTTATCCTGTCTGAAACGTGTTGGTTTCTGGTTTAATTTGGCTAGAAGGTAGTAATGAACACTAACCAGTTTTATCTTCGGTATCCTGTGTTGGGGTAGGAAGTGGATCCCCATCTATGGAGATCCCGCCCTCGTCTTTGGAGAGCGTGAAATAAAACGCAAACGATGTTTCCTTTGTCTCTATCTGCTGCATAGGTCTCTCTGTGGCCTGATCTGTCTAGAGGCAAGATTGTGTGGTTAGATATGAGGGCTGACGGATTCAATGCCTTCCAGCTTCATTTCTTAGTGTTTACTTTTGAGAAATTTGTGCACTAAGCTGAACACACTCAAAGAATTGACAGAGGGACTTGTTCTTCACCATAGCGCGCAATAGACTGGTGAGATTGGTGAAATGGCTGATTCATCTTCTGGTTCTTTGAATTACAAGTGCAAGATCTTCCTAAATGTTCTTAACTCACGGCAACGCAATTTTGACTGGGGAAAATGCAGTTAAAAGGTTAATCAAATAAGTCCAAACGAGAAAAAATTAGAAGTAAAAATGGAAGACCCGAACATCTCGACTATCAATGAAAATTTATTTTACCAAATCTTTTTATTAACATTTAATTGGGGTGAGTCTGAACCCTACTTGCCTGAGTTTATCCTTCGATTTTCGTTATACATCGTCTAGCATTCAAACAACACTTGTGTTAATGCAACCGAAGATAATCGATTTTATACAGGACGTGAGCAAATATTGAAATTCACCTTGTGAAATTCTCATGTATGTAATGTTCTGTTACCATTATTATTATTATCATTGTTTTTTATGCTTTTCCTTTTTTCCAATTCCCCACAAAATTCAAGACTTTTAACATATCCTTTCATCCGTTCATATGTAAACGTGTCTGGTAGAAACTGAAGATGAAATCTTGAAAGGGAACGTTGTCGTAGAAAAATTCAACGAAAAGGTAAGGTGAAAATATAGGACCTTCCTATATGGACATCTCAAACACATTTTAACAAAGATTTTTTCATGTTTTTGTTGCGAAAAGAAAATATCAAGTCACGTACAATGCAAACGAAGGTTGTTTGCCAGGCGAATGGATGTGTGGAGTTTTCCTACGTGCTTTGGCAACAGACTCGCTGAAAATGTTAGTTTGGTAGTCGCTTCAAAAGATGTATATTAACATCAGCTGAATTTTTTGGAGGGGTGGGGGTGGGTTTAAAAGTCGGACAAGAACAGTCAGCAGAAGGTTAAGCTAGTAAACGAGTTGAGTCTTTGAAAAAACTGTTGCACATACGGCTAAGGAATGATGAGTATAACAACTTTGTCCTACCTGCTACGGATAAGGATTTTTTTTATTTACAGGCAAGAGTTGAAGAATTTTTTTTTCCGCCAAGCAGTTATGTATTACTCTGTTAAAAGCCCAGTCCTACTTTCGTCCGTGAGGATTCTATCAAAATCCTTACACATTCTTGGATGAAATTGCTCTAAATTGTTTCTTTGTAGCATGTAGGAGTACGATCATTGCAAAGTTGGAGCATTCTTCCTAGGAAATAGCATTCAAAAGAACGAAATCGCTTCGCAGCAGATTTATTCTGTATGTTGGACGATTTGAACTTTTCGAACCTTTTTTCAATACAACACAGCAACCGATGATTTCAGCAACAATGCAACAACATCATAGCACATTCCACGTGGAGGAAATCTCTATTTAAACAACATGAGACGATATTTTGTCAAAGACCAAATCAAATACAAAGGATGCTTGTCATGAATAAGTAAATAAGTCCCGCTTGCTATCACCACTTGACCCAAATATTTTGGATTAACTTCAACAACAAGCGTGTTCCATAAACATTCCATCAATCTGTTCGTGAGTGTACCAGTCAGTCAGGCCAAATTGCAGTCATAAAGTTAAGGGAATTGCTTTCATGACACATTCGACCCAAAACTTTATTATGCATACTATAATAATATGTATTTATATTGTTGCCTGATCCCTTATTTGACAAGAACGTGTTAAGAGGTTCACTTTGAAAGACGCCTCACCATCACGACGGGCCTATCTTTGTGTAGTATCGGGATACAGGAATGTGAAATTAATCAATGAAAACTTCTGTTTTGAATTTGGTACCAGAATGAAACATTCCTGTATGTAATTCGCTTGAAATATTTCATGTATGTTGCTCTAATAAGTTTTGTGTATTAGATTGCAGTTTGTCTTGGAAATGGGTCTATGTGTAGTCTCTAATTTCCATACTTAGTAATTAGTTTTATAGTTGCCCATTTGTGTGGACATATTTGATACTAACCGAACAAACATAGCCGCCGAGTCCCTTCACATCAAACACCAAAAACCTTGTGTTTATCATAAACACAACTGAAATTATTTGTATAATTATTACTCGGAAAATTCAAAATTTTTAGGGGCATGTACTTCTTATGGGTTGCGGGAACCAAAGCACCACTAAACAGCTCAAGAAAGCAGTTTTGAAGTAACTCCTAAGGGGAGAAAGCCGTGGCTTTTTCGAGCGCATGGTGAGACTGATTTCTACTTGAAGCTCGTTTGAAGCTCTAATTGAAGCTCCCAGCTCTTGAGCGGGCATGAATGCTTTTGGTTGTACCTACACAAGATTGAAAGGTCACGGTCTCCCAACTGCGTTTTTTGTTTGTGCAGGAGACATGACATTTAAAAAGGGCATACTGGAGCACTGAACATTGTCGGGGTTGAAGGTATATCTTTTCTAGCATTCCCTTATCCTCCTTTCCTTCACGTTGGGGTAGGGGCACCCGTATTATGAAGGTTCCTCTTGGCGTAAGAACTCGAAGCCTAACCCCTAGTCATATTTCAAAAAGTTCTAGGGTAGGTTGTCAGGTTGACGTTAGAGGTGCTTAGGTGTTTGGTGGGTAGTCCAGAAGCATTTCGCGTCTGCGAGTACCACATTCATTCAGTCCCGCATTCATTCCCCTCTCTAGAATAAAAATAGTAACTTCTTGGAAGGAAGTTAAACTGTGTGTGAGGAAAAGGAATGACATCCCAAGAGCCCACAAAATCCATACTTACCTCCCAAAAATTGAAGGGTGGCCAAAAAAGGCTCTACTGAGAGCTCTCAATATACAGCAATGAAAGGTCCTCTGCGTACTTGGAGGAATTGATGTTGTAGAGTAATTTTATATTGGTGGAAGATGGTGGATACAGTTTCTACTTCTTCGATAGAAAATTGCACCTTTGACGGTTTCTGCGGTGGAGTTTTTTTCGTACCGCTGTGGCTGTAGTGCAGCCTGTTGTTGTTGAGGAGGGTACTACTTGTTCAGTAGTTGCGATGGGGCATACCTTCGCAGCCGTTACCAGAAGATGATCCGTTCCATAAGCGCCGCCAAGTAGATTCTTCTTTATCAGCCTCAACGGAGGTCACAGCAAGCGTGAAAAATGGAAAAAAAAGCTATGAAGCCAACCTAACTCATGTACTTCGCTATATTAGGGAGACTTTGGTTGTTATGGTACGATTATTCATAATACTAAAATCGGACTATCACCATGAGAGTCGTACTGGAGGCTAAAACACTTGCAATTCTCTGATAGTCTGGAATTCTTCGGGAGCCATTCCGGGTAGTTGACCCTGGTATTAGTACCTGAAAGACATCTCTTATGGTTGAAGGATTGCATCAGCATATTTTCCATGAAATGCGGGACACACTAAACTGCTGCTGAAAGTGCTAGTAACACATAGTGAGAGAAAAAATGTACCAGCTTTGATTGACTGCGATTCCCATTGCCCAGATGTTTATCAGAGGAATACTTAAGGAGATAGTAGATCTTACAGACAGCAGAGTGACTGATGTCCTTAGCTTAAAAGACGTATCCAATGAAATCTCCATATCGCGCTATAAAATTCTGACATGCGTCTTTGAAGGGCTGAGTATGGAGCCCATCACCACTAGGAATCCAAGATATGTCGACTGGACATTGTGCGTCACCAGTTTGTGGGAAAATCGCCAGCATGTCTCTGTTAAGAGGACTCTCCAAAACACTCATCAACTTATCATGTTTTGTATGAGGAAAACAAAATAACTTAAGGTGCTGTTTCAAAAACATTATATTGAAGTAAAACCTATAAACGATTGGGGTGAATGCATTAAAATCCTAACACACTATGGAAAGAAATTTGCAGACGAAAACATCACAGTTTCAGGTTTTTGTTTAAGGATGTCAGGTAAACGCCTGTGCCAGCTAGACTACAATAAACCAAGGCTCAGTATAGAAATTAATCTTATATTGCACTAAGAAAGAGTGACGGAAGCTTCACGAATATTGAAAAGGAGCGACCTCTTCTGCTCTTGGAAACTAATTCCCCGGAGAGCGTTTTATGGGATGAGGAAAACAAAACAGCTCAGAGTAGAAGAAAGTTGAGATCATCTGGAGCAAAGGTTTTCGATCCCCAGATGATCACAAGAAAGAGCAAGTTATAAAGTGGGCTTGAAAATTCTTCTAACCCTTCAAATCATAAGGATGGGGTCTAACCAGCCGTTATTCAGAATTCTCATCATCTGCTTATACCCCATTTGATTCGCCTATTTAGAAGTATTCAGGCATTGGGAGTAGATTCACGACATTTCACAGTCACATCAGCATAAATTCATGCTGTGTGTGCAGGCCGCACCTTACAAAAGGCATTCAGACCTAGATCTTGCACATAATGTTAGCAAGAAAACAAAACTTTTATGCGATGTAAACCACTTACTCTAGATTAATAAAACAACTTTAAATTCTTATTCCACCATCAAGAATCATACAATATAACCATGTCATAGCGTAAGCAAAAGCAGCAAGAACACTCCCGGACGTCGTTAGACCGAAAAAGATAGAAATACTCACAGTTGTTTAATAGTTTTATCGCGTTTTTGCTCAGAAAACTTTGAGAGAATCATGCTTGTCAAATGAAATTCGGAGTGAGACAATATTACAACACATATAAAAGTGAACTAATAATGGTTGAATCCCATTCGATCGAAAGTGTTTGCAATATGATGATCATACGATGAGCTTGTCTTGAAAGATTTAGAAGTTCAGAATAGGATAATCCGACAAATATTTTGAGGGCAAAGAATTAAGAAACGAGATGGCCATGCATTTACCAGTAATATATTTGTTTAATTTTTCCATTCTAAGAGATAGTGACCGGAGTCCTTTTTAAGTTCCAGTGTCTGATGAAACATTAAGTGATTTCCTCTTATTCTGAACACTTTTTCTACTCATATTCCACCAATAGCATCGGAATGAGAATTGTTTACTTTTCAGTAGTTGTCAGTTTTCAGAAAGCTTATTGTCATTGTCGTGTCGTAAAGGACATCGTGGTCCATTGACCGCGTCCTTCGTTTAGGGAAAGGTATAGTAACGCTAGCCGTGTCAATCGAATTCGACCAGCGTTTCCTGGGGTTCGCCGCTGATATGCGCCACTCAAACTGCAAATGCTTTTCTAAATAGCCGATCCTCATCCATTCAGCCAAGCAGCTCCAAAAACTGACACGTCAAAAATTTCTTGCAGTTCGTAGTTGTACCATATTCGCGATATTTTCCTTCGCATTTTGGTCTTAAAATTTATCTTAAAGAGTGTTTGCGCCATGTTTTTGGACGTCAAAGACCTGGTCGCGCAACCCTCCTGGACAAACATTATCAATGTCTTGAAAACTTTAGCTTTATTCCTGAGTTAACTGCAGCCTTTAAAAATTGGCAATACTGGGAATACAAGAATTTTCAGTTTTGTAGATTTGTGTGGTAACTGCGGACATCAGTCAGCTGGTTGTCCTTTTGGATTTGTGAAATTCTTCACGTTAATGTCATTTCGTTCAGACGGATTAGGTTTCCTGGGATTCAAATCAAACGTGATTTCGTAGTCTGTCTGTTCAATACTATAGTGCCCTCGTTTGAACTTCATCAATATTTGGTGTACTTCGAAGTTGCACTTCTAGCATTTCTCCAGCATTCGCTTGACAGTAAAAAGTAAGTCAGTAGACGAGCATCCAGTCTTAAAGCCTACTCGGAGTAAGATTAGAAATAATCGTGTGGTTGTCCGCTTTTGGGTAGTTATAAGCCTTGATTGGCCACAAATGTAAATTTTTGAGAATCTCCTTCTATAATCTGATTCTCAATTTTGACATTACATCGGTCTTATAACGATTATTCCTCTTTGAGTGAACTGATAACTCAAATATAATACTACAACACGCACACTGTGAAGCGTGACATTTTGGCTCGGTTCTTGGGACATATGAGCTCATAGCCAAAATTCTCATGGAATATAAATGGAGTTGATTATTTTTACCATGATTTTTTCGAAAGTCCTTGGGCAACTATATATTTCTTTCTGTGGGTTTCTCAAGAAATTTTCCAGGTTGGCAGCTTTCCCGTGCAAAATATCCTTTAATAAATGCTCTTTTGATCACATATTCATCAAATTGTTTGGCAGGTTCGTCAAAACCTGCAATCCCAGATTATCAGGCTTAAAAGTAATGTAATCCTTAAAAGGAAATAATTCTTTGTAGACAGATAAGTTCTTTGAAGGCTTGAAGTTTGAGAACAGATGTGCAAATCAAAAGCCCAAGAACATTTCTAACGTCATCAAAACCCCAGGAATGTTTTTTACTCTGCGAGCCTTGGAGGTGTCCTTTTCAACTTCTCCATGGTCCTTATTTTCATTTATTTGAACTAAGCAATTATTTTGTTGTCTTCCGTGTGAATTCCTGTGCTCAGACGTCCCAAATTTTCGCTAAAATATTTTTAAATATGTCGTTTTAGGACAGGACCTTTTTATTTTTCCAAAAAATCCAAAAAAATTTTGAATATTTGCTTTCAGTTCAAGGAGCGTATGCAAAGTTGAGCGTCGCTTTATTAATTCTACGTCGAAGATTTATCGATGAAATGGTGGTTGACACGTCTCTGCTGTCCTTCTCGCGACTTATGTCCCTTCGTCAGCTGGTATACCAGTCGCGTTGCATTCCAGAAGTTCCTTCAATGTTTCTTTTTCATTATTGGCAAATAATTGTTTTCTGGCTTGATGTTGATGTTCTTCAATATCACTACTAGATTCTCCGATTCTCCGTCTTAAAGGATTCTCCTCACAGGGGCACAAGCTTCGAGTTCTTATGATTCCGGAAACCACAGTTCAAAAACCCTTCCCGTTCACATAGAATTAAATAATGACAAAATGAAAGGATTTTTTGCTTCGTTTGAGGAGTAGAGAGGATGTTCCATTAAAAATTATCTTTTACTATGGTACTTTGGGTTTACTATGGTAGATTCAAAATTTCAAAAATTTCTAGAAACTATTAGTGAAAAATTCGGCAAGCCATACCATAAAAAAATAACCATAAAATTGTGTAGCACTCGATAATTCGTGTAGTTCTTCAGCATGATTAAAGCTCAGAAACAGATCCTCTTTAGTCAAACCAATTTTTATCCTTGAAATGATCATTTTACCAATTATTAGCGGAAATAAGTATTCATTATCTTGAGTAATAATCCCTAAGATTCCATAAAACTTGTTGCTATACCTTTCTTATTAACTCATTATAACACTACTCTCCTTGCATCCTTTTCGTAATATTTTGAAACCTAATTGCGCGTTAGCTATTCTATTGAAATTATTAAACAGTCAAAAACTTACCTAACTTGTTGCTATTACTAAATACATCTTATCCATACTCGATCCTTTATCACACTTACCACTTAACATCCTTCAAACATTACCTTAAAATATGTACATCCATCCGGCTGGGATTTGTCCCAGTCATCATCACCTTAAAATACGTTCAAATGGATAATGTACAAAAGGTTTACGATTATCCTTTTGTAAAGGTCCGATTCGGTCCATGTAATTCCTGTTTATTACAATCCTTAGAGTGACTTTTAGTATTGCATGATGGCTCCTTCTGATTCAGACGAATAATGGGATATGATAGTTTATGACTTATGCAAATATTCATAAGATATGATGTGTTTAAGGCTGAACGAATGATTTTTACAAGGATAATCAAATTGATGGAGATGTTGTTTTTGGGAGGTAAATGTTGTTAATAGTATGGACTTGACGGCAATGGTGGTATTAAATTAAGATGGAACTTAACGGTGACAATGTGAGTGTAAATTTTCCCTTTTTGTGTTTTTAGGGATTGAAGAAAAGGATTTTCACGGTTTCACTTGTATTTGAATATTTTCTCTTTTATTGCTGTTTATTCCTCAACATGCAAGTGTCAAATAAATTTCTCTTAGTCTCGTCTATTTGAATAAAAATCGATTTTGAACATACTGCACAATATTCCATTCGAAAACCATGGTTAATAGATACTTCTCCAGTAAAGGATACCCTCGCTGAAGATACAACCACTGAGAACTTGTGCAAAACCGGTATGCAATGTGACAATACAATGAAAACAGTCGGTAGTGATTGAATACAAATCTATATTATTAGTATGAACGAGTAATTCTATCAATCAAGGCAAGTCCTTCCTGTATCAGCTTAAGTTTTTTAAATGGAGTTCGTCAGCTTAATACCAGGATCTACTCTAATCCACATGTATACAGGACGGAAAAATCAAGGGACAATTGGTAGGAAAAGAATTTTTCGGAATCTTGTACGGAAGAACCTTTCAAATACAAAGAGGTGCAACTTCAGGTACTTCTTGTGTTGAAGAGGGCTCTGGCTATACCACCGACAACCACCCGCTGGTGAAAACGGAGAACAATCTTATCCCGATTTGTAGGTTGAGTTAACCCCTTGTGGGACGAATCGTCAAACGCAAAGGAACACCGTCCGCACATCTAATCTTCACCCCGTTTTCTCAGATAAATGGGATTTTCCACTCCTACTGTGAGCTCCTGTAGCTGACTAAGACTTCCTTATAGTGTAAAAAAGTGGGGTGACATGTCATATCACCATTTCACCAAGGGAAAACTACCAAGGGACATTAAATTACTGTGGGATACTAATGGACGAAGTTAAAACATTGAACATGGTCCCTAAAGCGCTGACTAGACTTCAAAACCTTACACAGTCGTTATTAGTTGTCAAATATGACAGATGATTCATATGGGTTCTACACTATGATGGTGTCACTGTTTTATTATCACTTAGGCCATGAGATCTTATACTTACAAGGTTTTGCGAAAACTTCAAATCTATTATCACACTTTGTGAAAGAAATGATAAAGAAATTTACAATCTCAGCATTCTTTTACGAATGAAGCGTTAAGTTAATTCATGTTCGTTTGTGAGCTATCGAAACGCATAACGCCAACATACAACTGTCAAATAAATTTTGTGTACAAAGTTACAACTGTCAAATAAATTTTGTTTAGTACTTAAATGAGAGGGGAAATAGCAGAAATTTAATTGACACCTCATAAGACAATGTGGTTAGATGGTATTTGGATATTTCTAATGCATCTGCAAATTGGAGATTGTAGTGCCTGCATTAAAATTTCCCAACCGATGGGGAATATGCCAAGTGTCCTCTTATGGTTGCTGTAAAGCCCTTAAAAAGGGTAGTAAGTCGCTATTCGCCTTTAGGAATCGGAGGTCGTTGTTTATTGACCAATTCCTTTGGGGGTATCTTATACGGTAAGACAAGGACCGAAAGCGCCATAGTCGAGCGCCGGGCTATAGCGTCACTAAATTGACGTTTCTACAAGTTTAGGGCAGATAAAGAAGTAGTCCTTTATTGGCTGCCGTGGAATACAGAAAGCCAAAATAATGAGCGTTCGAATAAACTGGAAAGAAAGAGAGCTATTATGTTGGCAATTGGTCCTGAACCTTTCAAGTGCAATTGATATGACTTTCATTTGCAGGGCCTTCGAAATTGAGAAGATATAGTGCAATACACTCCGAAACAAAAACTTGCAAAGTTCAAACATCGAGACTTTTTTGACATGTATGACTAGAAATAATCACGAGCTTTTGTTCGAAATAGAATGGGCATAACTAAGGGTCCCTACTCTAACTTTTATTAGCCACACTTGGAAGAAATTTGAAAAAAGAGGAAAGTATCGAACGTCGAACGATGGCTGTGCAATGTTGTGGAAGAGACACTTTATTGCATTTGCTTGAAAAGTACAGAGCAATGCGCTATGCGAGAAACGACAACCTGGAAAGCTAATACCTTATCGTAAACGGTTTGAAAAAGCTGGACAATTTTTCAAACAAGTTTAGGTGTCGATTGGACTTCTACGCTCTAGTTTTGAGTAGAATACTCTCACACCTCTGCACGTTTACCTTCACCTCCCAAGAGTAGATGATCGAACTGAAATTTTAAATTGTCCAAACACTTATGAAGTTGGCTTATACCAGCTCAGCTTAAACTCAACTCAGATTTATGCCTTTTTCTGTAGATTACGATCTTTTTGGTAATTTGTTAAAATTCAAAGTGTTCAAAAGTATGATGGGAGAAGTAAGATTGCAAAAAGGGCGAAGTGCTATTTGTTGGAACTGTCATTTGTCAAAATCAATTCTTTACCGTATATTTAACACATTGCACACAAGAAGCTTTGAAGGTGACAAGACAAAATAATTTCTCTCATTGGACGAGCTTTTGCTTTTTTTTGACCAACAAAAATACTTTAGTCCTCTTCTGTCTCTTTGAATAGTACGAACGTTTCCGCAAATTGTTTGACACCAGGCAGTAATCGAGAGCAGCTCAAAACCTCTGTCATGTCACGGAGCACAACATATGGGTTCTATAGACACCAGATGTTAACTTGATATTAAGTTGTCTAAACATGCAAACCAGTTTTTATAAGAGACCTAATTAGTCTATATATAACCATCTTGTTCAATATGAGCCCATAGCTCATTGCCGAAGCGAAGTAGAGGCCTATTGTTCTGATTCGCGGGAAATCAGTGAAGTTTCTTGGAAGCCGATTTGATTGCTTAATGATTAGATCAGTCATTCCTTTCCATGATATTTCCCATGAGTTTGCGTCTTCGAGACAGTTTTCTGCAAACTGCAAGCCTCAGAGATTCCAATCTAGACAAGCAATAATCTTTCTCAACATTGGTAAGATTCCTGCTGCTAGGTGTCACAAGTCTGATGACATTTGTTCTTGAAAGTTGACAGTATTTGAAGTTTTACCTGGCAAGGCTTTTTCGAAACTTCAAACCTTTTTTGGTGCAATCCGAGACTACTAGATTGAATCTTTGGAAGACTATACCTTATCCTTTCGTGCTGAAGTTTCATTAAGATAACTTAACGATTGCTATAATATGGAAAGGTCTACAGCTTCCGTGAAGGAAACAAAGAGCTGTTTGCAGTTCACATGTAAAAATCCAAGCATAAGCTGATAGTTGCACTTGGGCTGAGATTATAGAAATAAGGGCCTCACTGGTCGTTAAAATGTAATTTTAAGGTCTAATCGGTGATATGTTATCTATAACTGGAGGAATGTATCCCTAGAATTTTTTTGGCATCCAATTCTGCTATATGCCGCACGTTTAAGCCGCCAGCAAGGACCTCGATATTTTGTTGCTTGCTACGTAGACAGAGGTTGTCTCAACTCAGCGATAGTATTAGAGTGCAGAAGGATGTAAAATATTGATGAGGATGAAAGCGGGTCTGCTAGCTCTGATTCAAGGATTCAAGGATTTGAGATCCAAGGTCTTTGAATGTGAGAGAAGGTCTGAAGTTCAGGCGTATTTGATTAAGACGAGATAGATTAACTTTTTCTTCGAAAGCAACTCCAATGAGTTGTGCTACTAATGGGTTGTAGTTATGAATGAAGCTTACAATAAAAGTGATATGATAGAGCCAATCTCTGGCTGTATACAGTTGTGACTTTATTTATGCCCAGCCATGCGCAGGACATATTTTTGCAGATAGTAATGCAATTATTTTACAATATGCATTGGGAATTGTACGTATCCAATCTGATTGCTGGATGATGTTGGTTAATGTTACTGCAATTTTGGGTAGGAGGGTTTGTACGCTAGTTTAACCGCAGTGGTTGTACTTTTCAGATCGGTTGTTGCTTCCGCTCTCGGTACAACTGCATAGTTGGTCTCTGATTTGACGAAACTTTTAACCTTCATGACTGTCGTTTATTTGGACGATTGCTCCCTTGCTCGCCATGCAGATCATTTAGGACACCTTCTATTTGACAGTGACAGATGACAGTTGCTCGTGGTCTCACATAGGGTCCTTTTTTGTCACCAGTCAGTGTGAGCTGGCATTGTGACGACTTATATCCTGGTTTATTGTACATAGAGCGATACGGGATAGGACAACTACTGGATTAGTGTTCAGATCCCCATCAGTAGAAGCGCTGAAGGATATCGTGTCATTGCAAGTTTTTCCGCCGTAAAATTTGGAGGTTCACTCGTTCAGCTTTGTACCAGTGCTTACCTGATTGATGAATGTCGGTAGATTTTGACATTGAATTCCTAATTGCGGAGAGGAAAATCTAGGTGAACCAGAACAGATTCTTCTACATTTAGCTCCTTTATGAGAAGTATTACGGGCTCATTTGTCATGTATACGGCAAAGATAAGTGCTACTGAAGCATCTTAGTAACTCTGAAAGCGTCTTGTTAGAGTTCACCGGTTTGATTTGGAATGAATTGCATTGACCTCCGTCTTTAAGCAGTCGCTGTAAGTCCTTCGCATTTAGTTTGTAAAGAATGACAGGTGGTCTTTTCACAACTTGCAGCTTCTTTTGCTTTATTTTCCGTTCTGTTTTTTCATGGCTCTAGTATATTCATCCTCTTCATCCCTTCCGTTTCGTTTTTTTTATGGATTGCTAATCATACCGTCGAAACCACGCATATCAAACATAGTTTTTCGCAATGACGAGTGAAAATTGACAGACTTGATCACATTTTACATGTTCCACACGTTCACCGAAGTAAAATGATGACATGGTTGCTACGACAGCTGCTGAATGTGCCCTCTTGAGAGAGAGAGTTAGCGCCCTCTGGTTACACTAAATCTAACTAAATAGTTTACAAGAAATGATGGCACTGCATATGAAAGAAACCATTCCAAAGTTGGATGCTTTCCTGCTTTATTTTAAATCGTCTTATGCAGCATATATTCGGTTAAAAGCAAAAACGAAAAACTCAACTAAACTGTATTTATACATTTCCTTTTCGGAATTTCGTCCCTGTCACATCTTTCAAAACTGTTCTCTCCAACCACATAAAAACATTGGAAAGCAATTTAAAATGGATAGCCTGAGGATGGTAGACAAGCATTTGAATAATACAATTTTTCGTTCAAAATGGAAATGGCCGATTGACACTCCGGGCCCAGAAAAAAGGATGAGGAATCAAAAATAAATCACAGAATAGACTCCATCAAGAAAATATCCAAAAGAAATTGTCTGCGAGAAAAGCTGGATAAAGGATCAGCACAAGTGATAAAATAACACCAAAAGCAAAAGGAGCTGCTGTTGTTGTAGTTGTTGAACAAGTAGCTCTATACAAATCACCATTATTGTGTGAAAATCGAGTTGGAGCTAAAGCCGGGATGAGACGTTGAGAGACTTCAATAAATCAACTACACGAGACATTGGTTTCAGCAAGCCAGTTGGAAAATTCACACATAAAAGCTTTTCAAAACGAAAAGTTAGACCAAATCGATGAATGCGGTGCATGCACTCAATTTATTTTCCGACCCCACAAAGGATACTACATTAAAGCAGTCTGTAAACTCGTTTTTGGCTGGAAAAATTAAAAAAAAAATCGTTCGAAGATATTCTTATTCCTTGCTGGCATGAACGTTCATTACAGACATTCGCCTGACTTATGTGAAGTCATTTTCCAATAGACACGACTAAAAATAATCAAAGGACACATCTCGAACAAACATTGCAGTAACAGTCGGAGCAATAGAACCATGGGATCGAGTTTGCCAAAAGCGCCAAAAAAAACTTATATGACACACCACAAAGCACGAACAGCAATGCGGAGAGAAAATAAAAGAACTTTCGTGTCCTTTTCAACTTGGAATAAATTTTTATTTCCCTATCTTCCAGTTGTATTTGTGTTTGTATAGACACCACTGTCTTTCTCGTCCCATTTAAATTGAGTTCTGTCTATTGCGTCAGAGACAACTTTACTTACGTTTGAATTGATTTTCAGTTAAATAAAAGGAAATAGATATAGAAAAGAAAAAACCAAAAACTTAAGGAAACTCAGTTGGAAAAATCATATCGACTAGCGAGTTTGAATGACGTTAGGATTAAATAGAAGGAAAAGTATATAAATATGCTTACACGACGTGCTTCGATGGTAGAAAATCGAGGTCAAAAATGTTGACGGTTTTAAGGACGAAATAGGAGGAATGGATAATTAGATCATAGTTGGGTTTTTCTATGATTTCCTGATTCTATCAACTTCCCCGTGTACTATGCTTCCTCCAGCGTATAACTTCTCCGATTGTTAAGTGCTTGTTGATAGTTTCAAAACTTTGCAGTAGATTTCAGGAACGTTTCAATGAATTTTAAAGGAATGTTTCGAGAATACTATTAGAAATACTGTAGTTTATGCGGAATGAAAATAAAATTTCTGTTTGTTTTTTTATCAAGTAAAAAGGGCCAAGGTTTTGCTATTCAAAAAATGAGTTTTTTTTTAAAAAACATAAATATGTCCTCTTATCTTTCTTCTTCATGAAAAATGTCAGACATATGACCTGCACCGCCGCTCTGGCATGCAATACGACACAAGAAGTTAGACAACAAAACGTTGGTGACTGTTGTTGTATTTAACAATTCAGGAAATGCTTATGTCTCAACTGATTTTTGCAGAATGTGATACCATTCTGCTGAAACCACCTAACTGACAAGACCATTCTACCCATAAATACTCTCTTATTATCGGGCTACATCGGTATGCATTGCCTGTGACAGGCTTATGTGTGGTCCGATTTCGAGGAAGATTTTTCAATGTTTGGTCCTTAAATGTTTACGACCGTTCAAATCAGTTTTTTGACGGATGAGAAAACTCACAGAGAACGACTAAAGTGCCAAGTCTCTGAGAAACATCCATTGAGGACGTCCCGCGACTAATCAAGTTTATATGTGGCAAAAAATGTTGTGATAACATCGACATGCTTCCTTCGTCAACGTATCGACATAAAAAGCTCAGATAATTGCATCGATCTCATTCTATTCCTGGGGAGATAGTCCTCCAGCATTTTCGATTCCAGGTTCTACCGAAGAGTGCAATGTAATTATGTTTAAGATCAGGTAATGTTTGTCTATAGATTTTGAATTCAAAGTCAAAACAAGACGGTAACCGATTCATACGGGCCCTGGCCAGAAAAACAACTAAGGCCAGAAGAAGAACCCTCGGAAAAAGACCACTTTGATATCCAATACCAGCAAGCGTTCAACAGGCAAAATGAGGTGCACAGACATAATGTAGATCTTAATGAAAGGACAAAGAAGTAACGGCATTTTTTAACGTCAGCCAAGCAATCAGTAAACTTCAAAAAAACGAGTATAATGTCAACGAACTGAATGGTATGGCAAGAATATAAGACAAACCTTCTAGGTAGTGAAGAGCCCATGGCCAACTTTTCAATCCAAACCGATTCTCTAAAAAAGCAAAAACAGGTTACAGCAGATGATAGAGTAGTACAGAATTGTTGGGAATCGGGCTTCCGAGACTTGCCAACCCTTCCCATGTTACTGAACAATTCGAGTCATTCGATATAAACCCGACTACGCCACAAGATTCCAAATAAGGAATCCACTGTCAGTGACTACTTGAGGGTAGAATAAATTTCTAGGAATCTTCAAAAAGTGATCATTCCTATGACAAAAAGGAAGACCAGCTGCGTTGTCACAAGCTGCAAACTACAAAGGCATCACTTTTTTATACTTCCAAAAAAGTCTTGAGGAAAATAGTCGGGGCTTAGTGTCTAGAAGTGTCTGACATGACTATTGGTAATTGACAAGTAAGTTTTAGAGCTAAAACTATAGACCAAATATTCGCAGTCTGGCACGTACCAGGATAATGCTGTGAATTTATATTCGATGTTAATTACATTTTTTTTGATTTTGATCTATGCTCGACGGTATAGCCCGAAATTTGAATAGCAACGTTATCATAAGAACGACTTCGTAAAACTCAGCAGTGCGATTTAGAATGGGCAAAAATCTGACAGATATGTGCGAAACCAAATTTTGACTAAAGTATCCTTCTTAGTAAGACATTGCAGGATGTCATCAGAAACCTGCTGGTGAACACGGAAGATCCACTAGAATATTGGTTTAGTGAAACAATTATTGGTTAGGAATTTGGCATTAGTGTCAGTTCAATGTCAGTAACAGCTAACGCCTGGTCTAGATTGGGTCTCGTTTTGAAACACTGTGACTCAAAAAATAAAAAAAATAACTGACCCCACAAAAAACATCATTTTGACATCAATGTATACTTCTTCCAGTAATTGACAAGACACAGGCTGGAAATACTATATGCGGCGAGAATGGACTATAATCAATGAAGCAAATTAAGTTGGACGGAAACATACGTCTACCAGATAACCCTCTTAACGCCTCCAATGCTCTCTTAAGAACCATGCCTGAAACTTCTTATCATATTTCATTGTGCATATAACAACACATTGCATGATAATAAAAATTTAGGCTTCTTAGGTACAGGTTACTGCAAAGCTGGTCTTCTTCCGTACGCGTGAACCAGCCGTCTAAGAACCTTTTATCCTTCAGAAGAACCGACTAAACGTGGCATATTATTCTCAGTTCCACTTCTACATGAACATGACACCATCACATTCAATCGCGTTAACTTATTCTCTCGCAAAAAAGAGAGCGCTCGTTTATTCAGCGTCTGCACTTCAAAAGAGTGTGGTAGGCGTCATCAACGCTCCCTGGGTAGGGTAAGTCGGCAGGCTGCTTCTTTTCTTTCTTGAGCACGTGAGACAGATAATTCTATACCCACTGATTCATCAGTTTCACCATGTTCGTCACTAAAATGTCACGCAATCCATCTATGCTGCAGTTCATGATCTCAGTTGTTCTGACACAGAGCAAGTTTCTCCTCACGCGCGATGACCTCTGTCTCTCTCTTGGTCATCCTATCGAAAAAAGATTCTTTTACACTCTTCCGCTAGAAGGGAGATGCGCGCCATCCTTCAATGACCATCACTGCTGAGTTGGAGACGGTGTGGTATGCCGATACGATTTCTCGGACCCCTAAGTACCTGAGTGACTCTTATTCCGTGCTTTTGCTTGTTATTGTTGCCCTTGTTTCCCTTGTGGGAATTTCAGACTTCATAACATAAAAGTATGGCCTTTATGGTGTTTTTTTTAAATATGCGTCGAATACTAGAGGATGGTCCGCGTGTGTTGGCCATGAGCCCGCTGAGTGCTGACACTCTCGTTGAGGTGTTGCTTATCACCGCTGTCACGTGTTCACTTAAGCTAAGGGAGGAAGCTGATCATAGAATCTTTTACGAAACTCAAGGACTCGACTGCATTCTTGATCTGCGCCCTCAATATTAGCTTCTTCTACCCGCAGTGAAAGTATAAGAGACTGATATTGAACCTGGGGCTTCGTTTTGTGGGTAGAATGCCCACTTTGGATTTTTCCAGACCTAAGTTAGACTTAAAGTTGATATCCGCCTCTCCTGTCATCTTCACTCCACTTTTCTCCTTGCTGCTTTTGAGTTGCGTATGTTGAAAGAACTTGACCGCAGGCCCAACCATCGAAATCTTTTGCGTAGCTATGGTCATACCTTGGCAGTCAGAACCTCAAAAGCTTGTCATATGAAGCCTTCGATAAGTCAAAGCTGACAATGTACGACTCCTGATGGCACGTCCATCTCAGGTCATCTTTCCTGCATGTCGTTCCATACTGTTCGATCCGTGAGGAAATACTTCAAATTCTGAGAATGTCCTCGAGATAACTAATGATATCGGTCAATCTTGCAAAGTTGCTAGCATCTTTCTATCTAATATGAAAAGGAGCACAATTCACCTTGAGCGCAATCAATTAATCTTCAGCGTCGCCTCTATCTAGAGTTTTCGGAAAACAATCACCTCTTAGCAGGCGTTGAAGGTGTGAAGCAGCAAATCCGGAAACGATGTTTAACCAGTTGTAATACCTCAATCGGTATGCCATCTCGTCGGTTAGTCTTCCTCTATTTAATTCACTTTGTAGCCACGCCCACTTTTTCCTCGTTGAAATGGGAGCAGTATACACAGAGCTTGCAAAAAATCGAGCTTCCGTATGACCAGCATAGCCCAATCTACATGGATCCTTATTCCCATTGCTGACTTGTTCCCTTTGCTTCTACAAACAGCGGTCTTTGCTGTCCCAAATCATTTTGCTAGGGAATTTTCATATTTCTCGCGGAGGTGTGTAGTACCATACGAGTACATGCCTTTTGTTACCTTTCCCAGTGCTGATCTTCACCCCGGACGTAGTCTCACCCCTGACCACCAGCATACGGCAGGATAGCTATGTATCGAAGCGAAGACGAGCAAAACCATTATTCATTCATATCAGAAATATTTCACGAGTAAGTGGAAGCACCACATCAATTGTAGCTCAAAAGGATGCATTTACTGTAGTCTTAAAATCGGCTTTATTCTGTTAATTGTCCTGAACTTAAGAGAAATCGTCAGTGGCAACGTGAAGTATACTCATATTAATTACTATTTTAAGCCTGATGAAGAATTCCTGAAGGGAGCTTTCTTATGGTTTTTATTCAGAAACGAGTTGTTCTAGAGTTATTCGTGGCAAAAATTCCGATTCAAAAGTAAAAAAAAAAAATGTCCTTCGTGAAAACACTTTCACTACAGATTTGAATACATTTTTCTTGTTCGAAATGCAGGGAGAACTGAACTGAGTCCTATTTGATTGAGGTTCGTTTTTGCTGCCAATATGTCGTTGCGCGTGGCTGAGATACATGAAAAAAGCATTTCCAAGTCCAAGCTTTTGACTCATTGATTGAAGAGTGGCATAGAAGAAGATTGTGTTACAGGAGTCTCATGTGGTACCATTTAAAAAACTGGAAGATGTGAACCGACGAGCAAAAAAAAAAGAGTCGACATTCCAAGATTGAATTTTGAAAAGCTTCTAACAGATCACAAACAAAAGGAAGTTGATCCTGCATGAACAATCATAGTCCAAAGTTCGGCGATTGGTAGTCGGTTGTTACGTCTTTCATCCTTCCTTAAACGATGAAAGATACACAGAGTGAAAAATTGAGAACTGGGAGCTTCTATTTCGGGCCCTTTCTACATGGACTAAATCAATTTATTGCGAGGGGAGGGTTACAAAGGCAAAACGGTACGACGTACTGCTGAAGCACTCTTTCATCAAGACAACCCAGTGTCTTATAAAGCACAAAGTTGCGATTATGTCCACTCAAAAAACGTATTCTAACTGCTACAACATCTATCTTATAAGTTAAATTTAGGTCACAGGAATATTCTCCTCCTTTTTCGTCTTAAGGAACATCTGCTGAACAAGAAATTACAAGTTAGTAGGGAATCGACGAGTGAAGACAAAGATTTTACCCAAGGGAATCATAACTTTAAGAAAAAAAGGACCCCGTGAAAAGGATGAATAGGAGAAGTAGGAAACTTTATAGATAAAAACGTATACTTTTTTACTATCATCAACGTCTTTTAATTTAGTTAACCCCTCTATGATCAATGATTGTCGGCCCCAGTTTTGGATGAACCAACTTTTGCTATGCTTTCATCTTTTCAAAAAGAATCTTTGCATCCAGAAACTTCATTCGCATCCAGAAAATGCCATTCGAATTTGGTTTCCGTACATTAAGCAGTAAATTATAGTTTCGTCGGATAGTGTCATCTAACCCAATTATTTCCAATTTATGTGTTTTTCAGAAGGAAGAAGAAGAAGAGAAAGGATAGGTGAAAATGTAAACTTTTCCTATCAGATAACCGTTATGATTTATTTTTTATTTAGGGGTAAATTTTAAAACTGCATCTGCGATCAAAATGGAGTTCAAGAAAATGGAATGCAAGGACGATAAGTGTTCGAACGGTGCTAGGTCGACTAAAGTTAATTTTCTCAGCTGTTAGAAACAAACGCATTGGCCTGCTTAAAACTCATTTTTAACAGCATTGAAAGACGGGACAGTCGAAAATTGGAAAACGGCTGAAAATGCAAAAAAGTACACAAATTATTCGGATCAACGACAACGACGAAAGTTAACAGTAACATGAATTAATTGCACCACGTGGCTCGAAATTCCGGTGTTCCATTTTCCAACACACAACAATAACACAAGTTCACTGATGGCGTTGTAAAAATAATGTGTTAGCTGCACACGGTTGAAACTTGAACTGAGAAGGTGGAAGAGTTCAAAAAACCGGTCTAACACGGTCCGGTGGATAAGACTTTGTCAGATCGCTGACAGTGTTGCCAGTCTCATATACCACGATTATATCGATTTCTCCTGAAAACTATGACATCAAATAAGCAACAAATAGTATTTATAATTTTAGCTATGGATTTATGAGTAAAGTAAAGTAAAGTAAAATCAATTCTTCCAAAGTGAAATCATAGAAGAAATCCCTTTACGTGGCTTACAAATACTAGAATAAAAATGACAAACTCAAGGATTGCGTTTAGAGTAAATGAGTGCAATGAGTAAAATGAGTAATGAGTGCAATGAGTAAAAAGGGAAACCCTTGAAGTCTTTTGGTATACAATCGATGGTCAGCAAATAAATTAACTATCATATTTCGTAAATTTTTGATGGATTTTTTCAAGTTAAATAGACTTTAAAGAAAAACTTGTTAGCGAGGAAGTTTATTATCAGGTTGTCTGTGTAAATTATCATGACTAACACAAGCCGTTCGCGACACTATTAAAAATTCAAGTTGTTCGTTTAAAAATTCTCCTTTTGAACGTTTCAAAAGTGCTCATTAAACTTTTTTAATTTGCAATAAAATTATATAGATACGAAATGAATGGAACAACGGCAAAATCTAGACGAGAAAGGGACTTTTTATCTTTCATCTTTCCTGAGCAATGTCTTTCTTTACCCTGAAGCACAAAAGCTTGTAATCAACCAAGGACCATCTAACCAACCGAAATTCAAGCTAGTTCTCGGACGGCTAAATGGTTTCCCTTTTTTTCTCCCCTTCCTTTTTTCTCACTTTATTTTCCATTTATTGACATTGGAGATCTTAACATACGTTTACTTCTGCAGCTTGTATTTCTCTTACCACGGCTATCACTACTATTATAAATCATAAAGGTTATCAAAGTGTCGTAAAAGGAACGAAACCTTTCAATTCCCGCGAGAATTCACTAGCGATTTATTTCAAGTATTCTATCGTTCCTGACTGCAATATAGCCTTTAAACGTTGAATGGTTTGTACACATCCTTTGGCTGTTGGATTTTCAGTATGGGGTTTCGCTATAACTTCTGTATGGCTTTTGTATGCCTCGTCTAGAAGGTGAGTTTTTTTTTTGATTTATTAGATACACATAGGAAGTATGGCTGTAAAAGAATACGTTGATAAAAGTATGTACAGGATTGAGCCTTTATGGATGAATTGAAATCAAAGATACTCTGTTTGTTTTTCTAGAAAAGATTGATAGGATAGTATTATACTGTTTTATTTCTTGTTTGCCGAGATTCAGAGGGCTTTTGTTAAGTGCTTTGTTTAGGCTATGTGAAGATTGAAGGTAACTGGCATTCGTATCATCAAATCTATTGTTTCAAGGCACCGCGGGATGTAGATCAGGCTATATTTGTAAGGATGGTTCAATTTTGTGATAGTATTTTGTGCGAATCAACGAGATTACATTTTAAACATTTAATCCATTATTGAAAAATATGCAATTTTCCTTTAAACCATAGGAAAATTGCATATTTTTCAATAACTATCTAAACCAACCATAGCAAAGCAGTCCAAACAACTCCATATTTAATCCATTGCTTGTTTTGATGAAGGATTAAATATTTGATTAAATTTCTTCTTTACGTCTTGACGGTGAATATAATCAAAGTAAAGTGTTGTCCAGAAAGAGTAACTAAGTTTATTTAAATCAAAGTTCCAGAAAACCTTACACGTGCATCACATTATCGGTTCAATTAATTTAATTGATTGATAGTAATTCGGTATAATTTATAGTATGCTTTTTCAAATTTCCTATCCATTCTCGATGTAATTAAAAGCCTTGCGTTTGAATATGATGTTATAAATTTTATTGCAAAGCAATAAAAGTTTTATTGCGAAAGATTAAAAAATCCTTAGTATACTCAATTAAATTCCTTTTTATTGATTACTTGAAAAAAATGGTGAGTTCGACAAAGGGAATGATAGAAATAAAGATTTTATGCACGGTCAATGGATAATGCAATGCTTCAAAATAAAAAGTTTCGAATCTTTTCCTGTTTCAAGCATACTTGCAAAAAGGAAAACGTACTTCCATCTATAGTCTTTGATGATTGTCTGAAGATAAACCAAAATAAAGAAATATTTTCATTTAAGAAGAGAGGGGGGGATGATTGTGAGATTGCCCGTCATACAAGAAGGTTGTTGTGTCAGCAACAGTCCCAATGAAAAATGAATGCTAGAGCCTTGATTGGAGGAAGGATATACACCCGAACGCGTTGAGGAGCTCCATGCAGGCTTTTCTCGAGCAAACAGGATGGCAATATATTGCTAGAGCACCCTTTTTTGATGAAGGACTCACTTATTGAAGAAGACTATATTTCTGCAGTAAAACTGCTGGGAAAGGATTGACACAAGAAGAAGAAAAAAGAATGCTGATTTGTATGTGATGGCCAGACAGAGCAACGCAGCAAAGAAGTCCCAGTACCTAAAAGCCAAAGTCAGGATGAAGCACCAGCCAATAAAACCTGTTGTAGTAGATACTAAGCAAGAACCGTAGAAAAACATGGCCCACGGCTGATAGCTAAAAGGACATACTGAAACAGCAGGAGCTGTCATAAAACCAATACCAGTGGCCAAATTGGGCGGATTTCTTTTGGAATTCAAGCAAGAATCCCTAAACCAGGTCGTATTTGTTGACGCAGGCAAGGATTTGCTATAGCTAGAACAGTTTATTTGGCAAACCCTTGCAGAAGCTTGTGATTTCAGGAGGAGCTGAAGTGAACAGCTGAAAATCTTACTGGGGAAAAGATCGTAATTGGAATTCTCTCGAATTCTACGCCATGACGTCTTTGGGAATTCCCCCAAAGAAATGATAAATGATAAAGCAAATAGCTCCCTGTGCAAACCAAAAGAATTGGAGCCTACAGATCTGGCTTATGCAAAAGGTTCTGACAACTATGTGATGTTCATAGCTACTTTGCATGACATAAGCTAGGGTACGATTTAAAGCCTCTGGATAAACCATGCATACTCTTGGTCGGTTTGTGAAGGAGAAGGAGACAAGAGGTAGCTGTTGTTGTCTGTCTAGGACCGTAAATGAGAGAAGCAGGATTTTATTCAGACCAATATGGCACATGGTCGAGGTTGTTGAAGCCCTTTTTCGTTTATCATTCCATTATCTTGGTACTTTTTGTGTGGGAAAAGTGCATCCGGTTGCCATAGAACCAAGTGGCATCTCAGATTTCATGCTGTAATTAGTCCAACGTCAATGGCTTCTACATACTGTCCCTTGCTTAACTGCTTTACTCCTTAAGTAACCCATCGGAGGCTGAGATTCGCCAGGGATATTCTAGCTGTAGGAAGCACAGCATCTGAATGGAATTTTGAGATGTTGAAAGAATCAATGAAAGAACAAGTGAACACTTTCCAGTGTCTTTTGATCAGCGCGGAGGAACTGCTATATGGCTCCTATGTTTGAAACGGGATCTTTGGGAGAGAGTCCTCCCAGATGCAATGAATTCAGAAACAGAGATGGACTTTTGAAGATTTGTTTGTATTTCGCTTGTGCTCTGCCAGTTGCCTAGTTATCACGGGAGCAGAATCCATTGTGCTTCTTCCTGATTACCAAGAGATTCTACATGCGTAAGGAGTACCTCTAATTATGTGACAAGAAAATAACGTGAATAAAAGGCAAGATACGTGGACTTTGCTCATACCATGTACGTTTAGATCATGGTTCCGAAGACTAATTTTCATGTTACACTACTACCCGTCTGGAAAGAGACAGATACGGCTTGGAATGACAGGAACGACTATAGGATAAGCCGAGCTCTTCGGCCTCACCCTAATAAAACGAGGACAAAACAGAAATGGCATTATCACGTGGAATTATATTTATCACGTGGAAACCGAAACCCCAATGCGAGCGAAGGTCTCAAGAAGCTCGCGAAGCTTGACCAAATGGGTGTTTCATCATGAGTTTTTGTCACATGGTCGAAAGGTCAATAAGGAATATTTCCTACATGTCTCCTTTTCTCCCACCTGAAAGCAAAGCGATCCATGAAAGGAGAATGTCATACCACGACTGAGGAGATAAAGATGCAGTGAACCTCTTTCACTCTTTCTTTTGCCGAGCGAGATCACAAAAAAATAGATTTTTTGAAATGCTTCAAGTATTGGAAAAACGTAGGCTCAAAAGTGTAATATCTGACTATGAAGGGGAAAATTGATATTGATGAATAAATAAATAATTTTTGAAACAAAAAAAAAAAAAACATAATTTTTGCGATACATTTTAAACAAAATTCGTTGACATAGTTGTTGACAGATACACTATCTGCAGTTTCAGCAATTTTAATGTTGCTCCTGAACATTGCAATGACGTCTGGATTTTCATATTTGGTAACAAGGTGTAAACTTAAGGTCTTACTTTGTCGTGACAGTTGTCTAGCCCTACATAAAACCAACTCACCGTTCTTTTTTCTAATATGACATTCCTGAACTCTGGTTTATCGGAGAAAATCCTTTTTCGATGCCTGTCAGGAGCTGGCTTCAATATCATTGGCTTCAATATCATTTGTGCTTCCTCCGTTGTTTGCATGGAAGTGTTGCGAGTTACCTTCTTGTATTGTCACGTATCTCTATTGGATCGTCTGCATTTGCGATAAGACTTTGTTATATTACCACTATTCTGTCGTCTCGCTCGCGTATTGTTTGCGAAAAAGAGTATTAATCCTGTCCATGGCGTAGTTTTTTTTAATTATATTCGATTATTCTTATAAGCTCCCAGTAGAAGTCTCAGCTGTTGCCTTTGCTCCTCTCATTTCTTCGGGTAAAAGCTTTTCCCGGCCGTTTCTTATAATAATTTTCCACCATGTTCAAGAAATGGCTTGAGCGTTTTCAGCGCTTGATTTTTGCTATCATGTCTAGGAGAGACATTTGATGAGAGAGAGATGAGAGATAAAAAGAGAAGATTGAGAGAGAAGAGAGAGACCACCTCTCTCTCTATGTTCCGGAAGAGGGTGGTTTGAACTTTTCATTTGGTGGTTGGTTTTGACGGAACTATTGTTGTCGCTGTGGTAACGATCGGCTATCATTGATTGCGAATCAGTCTCGTTTCAGGTAGGGGTAGATACGATTCCAAACTATCTGGTCTTATTCATTTATTAGTTACAGCTTAGCTTCGTCTTTTCCACGAGTTTACGATAGGTTTTGCAACGGATTTTAAGATTTTTGTGTCAAGATGGAAATAAATCTGAATGTTGTTACTGACGTGTCCTCACCAGCTGTTGGGACCCATCATTTTAAAAATCTAGTCTGGAGATGTTTGTTCAAAATATCCTGGACAAGATCTCCTTAATCTCGCTCAATGGCTTTTTCGGACTAGGGCAATACGTCTTTCAGCAGGTGGGGATGGAAAAGAGAGATTTTGAAGAGAGAGAGAGAGAGTGACTCCGCATCCTTCTGTGCTGGCAAGCAGGAGAGACATACAACTTTATTCGCCCTTTTCTGTTTACATATTAGCTACTAAACTATTTAAAAATAGCTCCACTAAATCTGTACTAAAATGTAAAGAATGCATCACTTACTCATCGTATAACAGGAAGCTTCATTAAGCAACAGTCTCGATCCTTATCAGAAAACAGCAGTTAGGAGAATTTTCCATTTTGTTCTGGTAACACTGAAAATATTGCTACCTGTTGGGCATGTCAGGTTGTGGTTAGTCTTGCAGTTTTCTCCATTGCGTGTTGGCTTCAAGTTCAAGATAAGATACGTGTTCCATTTGCAACTTGTTTGCTTATGATTTCTTCCAGCCTTGGATGCGAGACTTGTTGGACTTCATGGGTCGCAGACGCATAACTCTCTATGACTCAGTAAACAAAGGTTCATCCCAAGCTCCAAAATAGAAGTTGCAGCACCGACTTCTCCGCGGTTCTTGGTAGCCGGTTCGTGATCGTGATAGGTGTCCTTATGAAGACAGCTTAGCGCCGTAATATCATCTGATGGTATACAGGTATCAGAATATCGCCTGATTCGGCGATACTCTGATTTGATCGTTAAAACTCATCATCGTGTCGAGAACCTGGACGTGAATAACTCAGGGGATGTAGGATGATGGAATTTTGCTTAGAATCAATACTACAGTTTTTTTTCAAATGTGAGTTACACCAAATCTGAATTGCTCTTGTTCATCAGTCCGTTTGGCAACATTATCCGCATTGCCTTTCAAGTTACTGCAACCTGAAAACTTGGTCATACGAGATTATTCATATGTCTGCACCTAGAATGGAACCTTGTGCTATCACTGATATCGTGTCCTCTTTTTGGACCCTGTACACACCCCCAATGTGTCATAGACAAGCTTCTATTTTTTGAACTAGTTCGTAAATATCTGCGTTATATACTTTGACACTTGGTCTCAATTATCAATGCTATATGTTTGACTTAAGGTGTATGGGGAACCATCAATCATGTGAAAATAACTCTTAAGATCTAGTATTTAGTTAGAGTGACGACTTTAGTAGCCTTAAGCGCTAAATTGACAGGTTGTACTAAGAACAGTGGGTTACCCGAAGTGTTATTCGACGCAGGTCTATTTGCAGTTCGATTAATCGAAAGTGTCTGGCACTAATTGATAAAGCACAATGCTTCCTGTAACCACAGCCTCTTACAGAGCATTCTGAATATATATGGCAGCTTGAAATATGAGGGATTATTGCGTCATTCTTGGTACTGCGTCATCCATTGGCAACCGAAACGTCAAAACTTTTACTCAATATGTCGTAAAATATCTTCCTGTTCCATGTCCAAATGAGTGACTTTGGTAACTTGAACAATTCCAGAGTCCAGAGAATATCAAACCACCTAGCGAAGTTGAAGGTATTCCTTAAATTGATTGTGACAAATATTACAGTGGAAATTTTTCACGTCTGCCCGCTGGATGGCGTTGATCACTTCTTTGATTACGCCAATTGACAAGCGTCCCATCCTGAAACAGTATCGCTGAAGAAATAGATCTGCTGAGATTAGTGTGGCATCACCGAGTCTCTTTTTGTGTTGGGAGTTTTGACCACTCTCCCAATGTTGTTTAGCATATATGGCGAACGATATGCAGACGTTAGCTAGGGACTCCCCTTACTTTTACTAGTCTCCACAAGCCTTTTTTTTGGGAATTCATCGTGAACCAGGCAGGCGTGTTAAGTAAAATCAGGTCGTCCAACTATGAAACCGTGTCACTGAAGAGATATATCTTCTTAGACTCGCGTGGCATCACCGCGCAACTCTCACGAACGTCTTAAGCACTTCACCAGAGTCGTTTCGAATATCTCAAGGACGATCTGCATATTTTAGCTGCGGATCCCCCTTGCTGATACTTACAAGCCTTTTTGGGAAGACATCCTTTAACAAGCAGGCGTGTTAAGAAGCATCTCAAGGCAGGCTAGTAAACAAATTATACCAAGTTCGAATTCCATTGGTGGCAAGGATATTATTGAAGTATAAGCTCACCTAGCTGTCTATCTAGCTGTCATAGGAACATCGGGAGAATTTTTTTAGCTACAGCACGGTTCTGGCCGAGTAGAGTAGTTTTGGTTTTGACATGACGTACCTGTTATCCGCGTTATTTGCCAAGTTCCTAATTGTCAATGCTGACCGATATCAGAGATAACTAAAGTTGTTATGGGACCGCTGTTCACTATGATATTAAGGATGTGATGCTACCGACTTGATTGAGAGGTGCATAGTGGATTTTGCCATGAGTTACTATAAGCAAGAACACATTTTTTTTAGAAGAAGAGGGTATTCCTGTTACCATTAAGTGGACTGTGCTTGTCTGAGTCTCTTTGAGTCCTTGAGACTGACACTGACGTACTTACCCTTTTTTGAGTCTCACAAGAACAACCTTGAATATTAAATTTATGGATTATAAGATTATGTATTGTTAACCACATGCAAGCCGATCGTATTCGATATCGTGCCAGATTGTCGGTTGAACTAGTGAGTCCAAAACTTAACAGATATGATATTATGGAGTGCGGGAAGGACTTCATTATGTGAGTTAGCTTCACGTATTTTTCTGCTCATCGCTGCATGGATTTCGTAGAGGCTTTCAACAAGGTTGGAAATCCGTCTCCGTCATGAGGTTATACCAAAAATCTACTGGTGGCTATCAAATGTCAATTAGAGCCATAATAAGAGCCATGTTCCTGGTCCCTGGCAAAACTCTGTAGAAAATTGTGAGACTAGCAATAAGTTTCGATTATCAAGGAGTTCAGACGCGGTAATCGATGCGATTTTGAATTATCGTCGTTTTTGAACGAGATGTCATGTGAACATGTGATAAAAACCAGGTTAACGCCGTATTTTCATCAATTCAAGGTTTTCGGGATGTTTGAGACCACGACCTAATCCTTAGGTCTGATAAACTCATTCCTTTATCTTTCTCATTAATTTTCAATTTTCGGTAATAACTCGATTGGAATGAATTTATAATTTTCGAAGGATTAAATTCATTGAAAAACAAATAACCGTTGAATTTATATGGAAATGTCCTGGAAGGTGAAATAATTGAAAAGTAAATGAAACAGAAAGCTGATTAAAACTTTTCTAATTCAATTTACCATGAAAATCTCACATTTCCCACATCTACCCTATGAAAAATCACTTGGAATATTTATCTCAGAATTCGAATTCAACTTTATTAACTAAATCCTGCCCTTTCCCTTTTGTGCTATTTTCAAAATCAAGACAATTGAAGTGTGGATGAAGTTCTTGTTGCCTCAATTCATCAATTCACGGTTGATTATATTTGGTAACATAACTTCTACCTGTTCCTACCCTGGCAAATTCCACTTTCGATTTACTTTGATTGTAAATTCGCCTACTACTACACTCGCACCATCATATTTATCATTTCACATCTATCCTTTATATAGCTGAAACATCGTATCGTGCCGCTTAAGAGAAAATTGGGAAATTCGTTAAATCCAGTGGAACGAATAGCGTAAAATGATTTGTAATCCTTTTTCACGAGCACTTCTGTCAAGTAGAAATATATATATTAACGAAAATAAATATAAAATCAAAACAAACGGGGTGACAAGGATTAAATTGATACGGAAGATATTTTTCATTATAAGTGTATACATTTAATAATTTGGGAAAGGGACTGATGATTTTGGTATGTTTGTGAGAATCCAAGGATTTCCGAAAACACAGGCAACAAGGTCAAGCCATAAATTTATGTAGGTGTGATGAAGTCAGTGGAGGGCAAAGTTGGTTTCAAGATTTAATTTTTGTGGGTCGGGCGATTTGATTGTGTTGGTTTTGTAATTAAATAGAAGAAAAATGTAAAGTTTTAGGTATCTTTTTCGGTTCTTAGCATTCAAGTGGTCAATTAAAAAGTTGTGGTGAAACACAAAGGTTTGTGAATTAATGACATTTATTTGGATTAATTAAAACTTTTTAGTTTATAATTCCTCAGAAAATTGAATAAGGTTTCTTGGATTCGGGAGAAATTCATTCAACTTTCCATAATATTGAGTCACAGGATGTAGTGCTGATAATAAATTGCTTGGTATTGGCATAGTGGATTGTTTAATGGCCTCATAAAAAATTAAAAAAAACTCCAGGGTACCACTGGGTTGGGAAAAAGAAATCAGGAATTTTTAAAAATTACTTTATTTTCAAGCGAAATAATAAATCGAAATCTTGGATGAAGATTTCGATTGATAACATTTGCAGCAAAGCCATAATAATAATATCATTGTAGACCTTCTGAGTTTCTTTGAGTGAATAACCTTTTTTTTGCGGTAGGGAGGTGAAGGCCGTTTACGCCCTGAGTATGGGACTCCCACACCCAAAATGCTCCTGGACTATCCATTAAACACCTCCTATGTCAACCTGAGAACCTAGCCTGAAACCGTTTGACACATTACTTTAGGAAAAATCTTGTGTTCCTACGCCTAGAGATGCCTTTAGATTGCGGGTATCCTTTCTCTAGCGGGAAGAAAGTGAGGAAAAAGAAGTGCTGGAAAGGATAT
Source organism: Stratiomys singularior (assembly GCA_954870665.1). Classification (NCBI taxonomy): domain Eukaryota; kingdom Metazoa; phylum Arthropoda; class Insecta; order Diptera; family Stratiomyidae; genus Stratiomys; species Stratiomys singularior. The sequence goes on from OX940880.1 coordinate 105,845,451, forward strand.
CCTTCCAGACCCGACACCTGCCAGCGGTCCAGTATGACATTTGTTAGTGTCAGCACTGTTCGCGCATATCGTGCCATGTGATTTTATTTGTCAACTGTTTCCAGCATGTAATCGGCAATATTTTCCGGACAGAACTCCCCGAATTTCGTTGAAGAGGTCACAGGTCGCGCTGCTTACTCTATCTTTTGCAAGAGTGACGGGTTTGACAGCTGTCATCCATCTCTCCTGAAAAAAAATGCTTTTAGGAGACTGTAACCCGTCAATATTGTGCAGGCAAGACCAAAAACATCCATGCCTGCTTAACCGGAGGGTAAAGTAGGAATAAGTCTCACCATGCACTTGAATTGTGTCCCTGGTGACATTTGCTTCTGCGCAGATAAATTTCTCAGCACTCTCTCGCAAAGAGGGCAATGGGATCATCTCCGCATTTATTGGCACTACTGTCCCGGAGACTCCTCCATATGCGCATGCAATTCGCACGACTATGTGATGTAACTCCTTGTTGAGAAAGCAGCTCCACCGAGTGGAACTGGCTGCACAGGGCACATGAGGAATCGTCTATTTTATATGACTGTCGCTCTTATGTTGGCTCATTATCGAGTGATTGCCTTTACACGCGCTGCAGCCTTGATTTGTGGGGAGAAACTCATCTTCGAGTCTATCAGGATGCCTAGGTATTTCACTGCAGATTTTGATTCAACCAGCGTTTCTTAATCACTGATAGGCCTTACTTTGGAAATTTTCTTCTTTATCAGGATGACAACTTCGGTTTTTTTCAGGTAAAAAAAGAGTGAATAACGTTGAAAAGTAATGTTTACGAGTAATGTTTGCAATGTTATAAATAAAACGACAAATTAAGCTCTGAAAAGGCCAGCAATGAAGTAAATGCTGGTCCAAAGGTGCATGTTAGGTTTATACGGTGGGTTATTTCCAATCGAATTCCAGGCCTTTGTCTTTTTTTTCATTTCCTCATTTTTTTCATTTTTCAATGACACGACAATTGTCGCATTCGCATTTATCACGAATGAAATGTGCCACGGCCTTACCTTGACAAAACGAGAGCCAAAAAAGTCCTACGGTGGGTAGGGTTATAGTTCTTATAGGCCACAACTTTTTGTGTCAAAACGACATGAAAAATTCAAGCACATGACGCGTCTTCGGGGGGTTGGGTTTTCGGAGCCCAATGCTTAAGCGTTTTATATGGACGTGGTGGAATCAATCAGGAGAGTTGAAACACCTGGTGACCACGAAATTTCAGCACATCCTTGGATTCTGTAGGAAGCGAGGACCTTTGCTAATGTTGCTAAAACTAATCTGTTTATAGAAAGTCAACGACCTCTAAAGGCCTATTCTTGTTCCAACAGTAGAACCCAGAATAATAAGGCCGTTTTTTGAAGTACTTGGCTGTAGTCCTTCAACCTGCATCTGCTCTTATACTGTGTATGATACCAGTAGTCTTCCTTTTTATGAGTTTTACTTTTATGATTAGTGTTTGTTAGAGGAATAAAAATATTTGGTGAGTGTGTTAAAGGCCGGTTTTCCCTGTTTTAGAGCCTTGTACTCAATAGTTTCAAAATTGTTAGTATATTGACAATATACAAATTTTAACGAGCAGACCATACTAGTTAGTTTGGTTTTGTCTGGGCGGAAGGGGTGGATCCCTTGCAAAACGTGCTTTCAGAATTCTCAAAGAATCAAAAATAGATTTTTTATTACAAGTTCACATCGATATAAAGTTGAAAAGCCTTCAATTTACAACCAAGTTTCATAGAAATTTTCGGACACTTTTGTGTTTAGGCTAAGCCATAATTTGTTAAGGATTTTATTTATTTTTGCATTTGGGGTAAAAACAATCAAAAACGTGTTTCACATTTGCCATTTCACCTTAAAAATAACTACAACTGTAACAAGGACGAAATAAATCCAGATAATACACAGAGCCAAAATCCTACGATTAAAACGTACGGAATGTACAACTCTCCATATGTGCTCGACGGACGAAGCACTAAACCTACTACAGCTCTATGTTATTTCGGCAAACTTGCATGAACACCGAAGTTTACAAGGTTCCAAACGAGAATGAACACTGGAATATATGACACACATCGATATGCAAACCTCCTTACTGACTTTTTTTTTGGATCCATAACGACATTCACTTAATGTAAACCACAAGAAACGTCCTGACTGCATTAATCAACGCACTTTTAAAAAACCTTTTTTGTCAACGAACCCTCAACGTAATACCAAACCGCATCCTGATTCAATCCGAGAAAGAAGCCAATCAAAGCTAAATAGACTGGAATTTACCGTTTAAGGATTAAAATTTTTCCACACGACTGAAAATCTCATCATCGCACCCATAGACGATGTAATCGAAGGAAACAGCAAATGACAAAGCCAAGGATTTAAAGCACGAATAAAAAGAAAGCCCTTGAGCTTGTCCTTTATCAATGTTTTTTTTTGTTTCTCCATTATCCACACCATCGCCATTATCTTATCACCACCTGAGTGCGAAAATTCTCTGTGTATATCTCCCATCTTCCGAAAACAAAAAAGAAAAACCCCAAAAAGGGAGTCGGAAATTTTCGAGCAGCCCAGCAAGGCTCCATTTTAAAAAGGAAGGAATTTCGTTTTTTCTAATAATAATAAAGAAACTGTGTCTAAGGATGATGAGAATCAAAGAAATGAAATTTATTTGAGGCCGGAAAGACACGATTTTCTGTTCTTTTTTCTGTGGTAGGAAACAGATAAGATAAGGAAAAGAACAAAAAAAGAAACAAGAAAATTGTAGCAAGTTTTTACCACCATAATGAAGTACAAAAATTAATCTATGACGGGCAGGTATTGCTGGTTGGTTAAGATGAGAAATGCGATTCGCATGAAGTAAAGGGATTTTGTTATTGTGTAGAGTAAAAGGATTACGACAACTGGGAGTCAATGCAACACCACAGAGGATACGGAAGAAATAATCTTACTTTTCGAGAAATTGAAAACGATTCAAATTAATTTTTTCTTTTCAGTAGACGTTTAAAAGAAATTTATCTTAAGGACATACTTGTATTTTCAAGTATGATAAAGTAACTTGGACGAAGGTTTTTCGAGAAGAGCAATTAGTGATTGTTTGAATTTGAAGTGAAATCTGAGGTATCAATTCGGGCTGATGAGAATAATTGTGTCAAGGATGCGCGCTTGAAGTATGCTCAAGATACAAATTTGTGATTAGTTAATGATCTACTGTGCAGTATAATGTGTAAAGGTTTCTTATATTCAAGGGTAGGCGATTTTCGCTCTGAAAGTTATTCAATGTTATACGGAAATAAAAAGGAATCATCCTTTAACGAGGGTTTAATGGGTCAAGTAGGCTTATTTTTGTCGATCTGTAAACAACGGCAGGTTAAGGTAAGTGGATGCTCATTAGCTTTGACGTTGAATGCATTTGTCTGAAATCTCAAATTGTCCAGGACATATGAGCAACCTCGACCACTTTGCGACAGGTTTTATAGACTTTAAACAGTGATCGCCGCCTAACAGAGTCAGCGCCGCCTATGCGCGTGGTATTTCCACGGTAGCCACAGAGTACACAGAAATTAACCAAATTAAGATCAATCATATTTTCATTTATGTTTTGAAAATAAGTAAAAAAGCAGAGAAACTTTTAAGATCTAGTCAAGCAAAGACAAAGCATCGATCTTCCACAGAAATAGCATTTTATGAAACAAAGTTGACTCAGGGATCAAATGACTCGCAGGACATCTTGAGGACTTGAGCAAAGCTGGGAGAATGTCATTGATTGCTGAAGCACATTTCAAATTCAACTTAGTTTAAACTAAGGTCGGATCAAGATTCAATACTGTGACAGTATTTTCATGCCACGGAAAATCAACCTGCTCCATCCCTGGGGACAATACGCTTACATAAGCCAGCATAATTTCATAAAAGAGGAGGAAAAAAAACGGAGCATCGAAGAAGTTCCTACGAGAAGTTAATGAATGCAAACTTTACCTCAGATAACGCAAGGAGCAAACAAGATTAGAGTCGGATACTTTTTATCGATGAAGCCCCAATCCAATCCCAATCCCCTATCCAAAAGTGAACTGACAGAACATGCAAGTAAGAATATCATATCTGAAATTGATAAGTGATGAAGCGATAGCGCACATGCAAAGGTGGAGTTGATGGTTGGAGTTTCCTAGTTGACAGAGGGTCTTATTGAAATCGGACACTGTCATGTTCGAGATGTGCATTGACAGGGTCTCCAATATCTCCATTGTTTTTGCAATATGCAGTTCCTTGTCATACAGCGAACCTTCCTTCAGTTTGGACTGATGGGTCCGGTCATTTCTTGGATTTAATCAAATCAATCAAATCAAAAATTTGTTGGCCATGTTAAAGGTAACAGGGAGGACAGCTGACACAATGAATCGAAGTTCAATTGAATAAATCACTCATTCCTTTCTTTTCGTTTACATGAGACGACTGTACATGAGACGATAACTCGCGGGCTTAAAATTGCATTAACCTAGGTATCCTTACAAAAATAGAATCGGAAAACTTAAACGAGGAAATGCAGGATGATATATTAACAAGGATTGAAAAGGGTTAGGCCGATTTTAGGGAGGCTTATAATGAAAATGAGAGACCAGCTTCACAAAAAACACAACTTTGGACGCCATTTTGATGAAATTTTTAGGTTAATTTTACGCTATTTGGTGAGTTTTTTTTTGAAATTTTTAAGTTTAAAAATTATTTTTTCATCAGTAAATCAAATTTGATGCTGATCAAGAATCAAAGCTTGAGTTTAAAGGATTTATTTATTTTTGCTCCACCGAGGCGCCCTTGTCAAACCTCTCATTGTTTCATTTACGAATGTAATTGTCACGCTGGACTTCTTTGAATTAAGGATAACTTCAAGAGAATCTTTCAAATTCTCATAGAATCTGCAGTTTTTGAATGGTTATCTGTTGCGGTTGTGCTCCTATTGAACCAGTTGTCCCAAAGGTCATTTTTTAAAAATGAGTTTAACTGTTACGGATCAGTTTACGGGGACTATTGTTCAAATACAACCATAGTTTACAAGTAACATTGTCTCGCCCTATGACGCAAAGATTCAATTGTAGACGACCCATGGCCTGGTCAGCTAATCGTAAGGACTACTCCGGAAACGATTCAAAAAGTCAAAAAAATAGTTTTTGGAGATGCGAGCCTAAAAGAGTTTGTAGAAATGGTTGGAGTGTTGGATATGATAAATTTTAAAATTCCTCGCGACCATCATGACAAAGGTCAGCGTTAGATCGGTGCCAAGAATGCTCCCGTCCCCTAAGAAAGAATACTGGTAGTGTTTTGGGCCGAAGAATGGACTTTTAAATAAAACTGTTCCCGACGTCAAAATTTGGGCTCATCATTATGAAGCGGAGTCCGAACAGGATTCTATGCAGTGACACAAATAGGACATATCAACACCCTAGAGATTTGATGCATCACAGTCGGTTGGTTCGGCTAGGGATCATTTGACAGATAAAAAAGATAAAGGCGTCGTAAAATGCGTATCCTTAGGATGCAAAAATACAATTACTTGAAGAATCAAATATCTGGATTGACACAGAAAAGCCTTACGTTGCTTAGCCAATAATTTATCGATTTTTGTGCATCAACAGTATTGTGTCCTTAGAAAAGGCACAGTTAGAGGTAATCGGATTGCAATGAATTTATATAATAATTATGAAAGACCACTTCATTACTTACTTTATGTCATTACTACTTCATGTTTAACCAAATCCTTATTCAGACTTTGACTTGTTTTTGGAAGAGAAGGCTTTCATGAGTGATCTCAAATAAAGGAACGGAGCTTGGTTTTGAAGAAAGTTTTGCTACGGTGGCTTTTTAACGGTGACATTGGATTTTGTCTAACGAAATAATGCAGAAATAATAAAATATATAGAAGCAATGGAATCTTCAGAGTTAATACCAGGAAAATTACAGATTTTTTCAGCGGGAGATCACAGTCGGTCTTATTTGATGCAGTCAACACGATCTTGGGCGTCAAAATCTTGGGCGATTTGAAGATTTAACGCCACCTTTAGTATCGATTTTGATGATAGGAATTCTAAGGACCATTAGCGTATTTGGAAAACTTCTACGATTGTGAAAAAGGATATTGCAATCAATGACTGGAATCGCTGGATATATTACAGCGGTTTAGCGGAGGCGTGAAATACGGAAGCCTAAGGACCAGATAGGGCTGTACAACCACGACAACGTCAATGATGGATTAAATTTCGAAAAGGATTCAATAACCAATAACTTCAACGCATATTTACTGGCATTTGTGCTTAATCTGACAATTATACTATGTAGTATTTCAACAGATAGTAGAGCCAAACAATGATTAATGATCACGTTCCCAATTTAAATGATTATCCTGATTAGCCATTGCAACGATATATTAATTACATCGCATTCTCTGAAATACACAAAAGTAATAATAAACACACATTAGACACCACTTAGCCAACAAACTAAAAGTGTCAACGACAAAATACCAAACCATAGCTAATATGCTCATTTCATAAAACAATCATAAACACTTAATCTCCATTCCAAGGATATAGCAGCAACCATTTAGTCCCAAACTACACTTGAAACGAAAAACAAAAACTCCCACATTATTTGATACATTTTTCTCTTTAATTTAGCCAAGTAAAAGTTTCTATGCTCCCTGCTGGGATACTTTACCATGTCAATGATTAGATAGTCGAAGAAACAGAGGTCCTTCATCACCTTCATTTACACAATTCCCAAGACGAGTCCTTCATATGATACAAGCTCAGCTCAGCAGAGCTCCAGCACTAACCGAGCAAACATTTTGGGAGCGGGTGGAGAGAGTAAAATATGTTTCGTTTTTACGTTTCACCATTCTTCTCAACGTCAAATGGCATGTGTATGTCGTTGTAGACATTTCAAGGTATATGTATGTTAGCATGCAGGCAAGGACCTCATTAAGTTAATGTCATGGAAAAACAGGAATAAAACATTTTCGATGAATTGTCGTCTTTCCACGAATTGAAACGGTGCTTCTATTTCAAATGGCAGGCAATATACCGGAGACAACTGATGTAACCACATATAAGGCAACATAAGGACATCTGTAGAAATGTAGGTTCAGAGCTAAAGTGCTAAGAAGTTACCTGAAAAGGAGCAAATCTCTCGTTGTAGGTGGTCGGGTAGCTAAATAGCTGGGAGCCTTCAAACAAATACATTGCTCGTGTTCCATTATCAACAGGAAAACTTGGGTAGTAATATCACGTAGTGAAATTGTGTTTGTTAAGGGTGAATTCAGACGAAGCATTGACATTTGTAGGTGATTCGTTACAGTCGTAAAGAGATGTGTCGAGCTGCTTTGGATAACACCCAGGAAATGAAGAGAATGTGTAGTGTACATGGATTTCTAATCTGCTGCCTGACTTTAAGGCGTTATCCATTTTCAAGGAATAAGGCCCCATGAATAAGTCCTGTCTACTCGTACTATTTCACTCAGTCAATCAGGTGTACTTTCGTATCACAAATTCATTGTAGAAATCAGCAAGGATGTCATAAAACCATTATTCTCGATAGTACTAAAAATTCTTCAAATTTACACTTATCCTGCAGGATATCAATATACCTTTCCACCCACGAAATGGACAATGGGATGGACCCGAATTACATTTGATAAATTACTGAGCAAAAACAGACCTCTTAGTACCTATTGATGGGTGAGATTTTGTGGCCAAGATAATTATCCTTAGTTCAAGCATAACAAATGAGTCGTTCATTAACTATGACATTAAGGGTGCTTTGTACAGTGAGAGATGACCAGATTTTCAAGCTCTTGACGAACTCATTTCCACAAGGACGACGGATACGATCCTAGAGAAGTGGATGATAACCCATCACTTTTTTTTCTCTCGAAGTTCTTTGAAAATTCTTGCCCTTGTTCTTTTCTGTTTCGTTCGATCCCTTATCTGATACTGTTGTTTTTGCTGGAGTGATTTCTTGTAAGGAGCATCGAAGCGTTGTTCAACAAAAACGTAACCTGTTGTTTGGAGAAGTTATTGCCTGTGTGTTTTTTTTTGTTTGTTGCTCAAAAGTGATAAATCAAAATTTCCTTCCATAGCTAAATGAGACAGTTATTGAGCGAAAACTCTATAAAAACTATGTTTATCGAAAGGAATTGATATGTTGTAACTGTGGGGTGTTGCAGACCCTTGTTAAATATTTCGAAATAGGATGTTAGAATTCTAATAAAAACTGATAACTTTCAGTGCAAGAGAAGGTATAACATTTTATGCATTTGAATGAGTTATGTAGAATCTTCGTTTTTTGTCCTTCTGTTTTATTAGAATTTGAAGTGATTATTAGCTGAAACCTTACTATGAAGCCGCATAGTGACATTTTGACAAGCCAACATGAAGGGAATGAATCAAGCGGAAAAAAAATTAATTTTCAAAACAGATCAAATATAATGCAGAAATTAGCGATACAAAGTAATAATGAAACAGATTATACTAAAGCTTCTGACACACGACGTCTGTAATCCTTGCTTACAAGTAGAAGAATGTGAAGAAGTGAAGTGAAGAATGGATCCAGTGTTTTTTTTCCTTGTGGCCAATTGGGAGCAACAGCCCTCAGTGATGAACTAGTCTTATTAGTTGTATCCTTATCTTGGGTGCTACTGAGAATATTGAGAGAATAGGTTTGTTACAAGATCCTTTTTACACTTTCCGTCTTGGACGGCGAACATAAGAAGAAGAAACGCGAGCGGGAATCGCCATGCTATCATCAAGACGTTGAACGATGGTTTGACCAACCATCCGTGCGAAGAAAAAATGAAGCGTATAGTACCTCGGATAGTATTGGATCAATAACCTCGAAACAGAACATGGATCATGTAATTACATCCTAGAAAGTCAGTTCACTAAGCAAATCTGGTGCTGCCGAGTCATTATTACAGAAGAGCTGTCAATGTGAACAACATGTGCAATTCAAGACATAGAAAGGACTGGTAAGTAGATTTATGACATGAGGTCACACACATTTTTGAAAAATGGAAGCCAGATATACGCAAGAATTTATTTTCACTTTTATAGTGTAAAGAGTTTTTCGATTTCACGTAACCGACAAACAAATCAAAAAGCGAATAGTTGCGATTTAACTTAAAAAAATATGTGGCAGGCCCCATGCCTGTAATTCTCTCCTTCTGCAGGGAACTACTCCTTGACTCGATGCGTAAAAAAGGAAACGTTATTTCGATGACTTTCCGAAAATTCATCTTGAAGGAATGAGTCTTGAGCATATTTGACGTCCGTTATTTGAAGGAACGAACCGTTTCGCAGAACACTCATGCTCAGACAATTCATGCTCAGACTACATTCACTACAAAAAGTGGCGTTCTAAATTAGTTTTATATTTGACGCTATTATGGCAGCGTTATTTTCTCAAAGTTCAGTAAGGCTCCCTGCAGACCACTTTGACCCCTTCCTAGAAAACGAATAGAAAATCCCAACAAAAAACAGTGGATGAAAAAAAGCTCAATCATCAATCAAATGGTTGTTACAAGAAAAAGAGGATGTATTGACAGGTGTAAAAGAAGTGGTTGGATCGTAAAGTAACGCTAGCATACTTTAGAAATAAAGTATGCTAGCGTTACCAGGATAAGTGTCCATATATCAGTCACAGTGGCAGAAATACTAAGGTGAAGAGGGAAATCTACAAAAAGTTCCGATGAGTAACGTAGGTGTGATTACATTTTTTCCAGCAAACAGACCGACGATAAACCTCTAGAGCGATCTGCAGTAATAGAACAATTAATAGAAGATTCTGCTGCGAACTTTACTTCAAAAATTAACAAAAAATGGAAGACATGTGTAAAACAGGGTTTGGCAAAGCCGGCAGTAACTCGAATCTGCATTTAGTGATTTGCGTCTGCCAAGAGATCGAAGGACTCGAGCATTTCATTCTTGGTGAATATCCTCGAACACATTCTGCGAGGACGAATCCCTCCAACAAGTTAAAGCTCTTTCTTGCGTCTGCACTATCTTGATTAATGCTGGGATAGAATTATCGGTTTCAGCAATGACTGCGCTCACGATATGAATTTCGTTTGTCAGCAGAGGAAAGTGAGCCTTGACCCAAAATTTGAGTACGTTCTTTAAAGTATTGAGGAATGCTACCACAATTAAAATCAATGTAAGAAAAAGAGTCTAGCACTAAGAAGTCAAGAATCGATGAGCAAGAAATTTTTTTTGACCAGTCGGGAGCTATAATCCTATGGGAAAACTCGCTTTACATCGGTTAAGGCAAGAGGACGGTTGATAGTGCCCTGGGGTCGAAAAACAGATAAAAGCTAATGAGCCTTCTTCAGCTTAACGCATACGATTCAGTCTTGGTAGATGGCTCATCTTGTCATCCTGCATAAGCCAAGAAAAAACTCCAGTTCTGTGATGTCTTGGTTTTTCAACTTGATTCGGACCCAGCTACATGGACCATTGGACAATCTAAAAGAACGTGATCCATACTTTTCACCGCACGGGCGTGTCGTTCGGTTCGATGATCAGGCATTTGACGTCTGGAACCAGAGGGGTTGGACAAATTTATTGATGAAAAACAGATGTCAATTGACGAAAACGTACCGAGTAGTTAAAACCGGTAAGGATAAGGAGTAGTGCAAAGCTTGAAAAATGGATATTAGCCGTGGACCATATTCTGCAAACGCCAGAACTGTAGCATCACTATTTGGGATAACAGGAAAATGACACATGTGTTAACTAGTCTATACAATTTTTCAATGACAACAATGTCTAAATAATATAATACAGTGTCAATGCGTCCTTTTTATTGCATATGTTAGTAAAGTCATTAATTTCCCCCATCAAGATCTAGACAAAGAACAAATAACTAAGAATTGATGAGATTCCAGCAGAACTATAGTTTTATGGTGACAGGAGTGCTGTTAGCCATTAACGTTTTTGTCGTCTCTGATAAATCAGGGGGAAAAGGAAAGTTTGTAAAGTAGAAAGGCATGTCATACCCAAGGACATATAAAGTATTCACCAAGCTGCTAAGCCAAAAACACCACAGGGAAATATCACGGAGATTTAAGAGATGTAAGTTTGAAAATTCATCAACTGTTCTCGTTCAAGCTTTTTTCGACCGAACGCTGGGTGTTCAACATCAATGTCCACATAATTTTAGTAAACTTCAAACAAGCATGCCACAGTATTAATCTGGACACCAAATCGAATACTCGATTTCGGTAATTTCGAAACTAGTTCGTTTTACGAAAACATTTCAATACCAATCAGTTGACTGTTGCGTTCAAAAAAAAAGTTTAACTAAAGCAAGGAGATGGTTTCGCCGCTGTGCGTTTATTTCTACAATGTATGATATATAAACTCTTATACATAAATTGCACACCTTATAAATCCGATAAAATTGTAGCCTATCCAGATAATATTCTAACATGTTCTAAAAATGTCGGGAGCCACTGCGAAAGGCAAGCATTACAGTAATTTACCATTGTGTAAACGTAAGGCTAGCGGTACTTTCCCGCGTCACCGCCACATAATCATTAGAGAATGCCAATGACCGCGTGTTTTGAAAACAAGCCAATCAGAATATTCCGTTAAGTACTCTTTGAACACTTTTTCATAAGGGATAACGGAAATTGCTTCGAATTAATGACTTGGAAATCTCTCGGAAACAGTTAAGTCATCGGTAGGGGCATGAAACAATCAAAACTGTGACGAAGTGGTTTGTCGACAACAACAAATAATTGTGTTGAAACGTGAAAATTATATTGCAATAAACGTGCCTGACAGTCTACAACTACTGAATTCGATCAATGGAACCAAATCGCTCTAAGATTAGTGAAACTGACAGTTTAAATTGTGAACTCAAGTGTTGAAGTCTTTACCTTACTACAAACTTCATTTACTAACTTACAAACTTCAATGATTGAACAAATAAAGTGAAGGAGTCGCACATATAAGCGCAATGATTTTTATATCCTATCGCAGCTTCTTGTATCTGCCGATTAAATGCTCAAAGCTCTTGAGAAAGAAACATTGTTGATGAAGCAATACATCAACACTGCTGAAACATGTAACATGCATTCAACAAGAACTGCGATGACAATCCGGCCTAATTATTGGTCGAGTATTTGACTCGTGGTAGGAAATGGGAATGATTTTTAAATCCTTTGCGTAAAAACTCTAAAAGGTGTCAAAGAATCAACCTTTATAAATAAAACGCAGTACGCGTATAAAACGTTCTTCTCACTTTCGCCATCTAAAATTTGCAAATATGTTATGATTCCTGTATTGTTTTGGAGACTTGTACATTAACAGAAACATCTGCAAACAAAATAAACGCATTTCAAGTACAGGTTACAGCTCCCGTTAAGGTTAAAAATTGAATGGAAAAGTTCGTGGTGAATAAAGTGAAACTACAAATAGTTTTTTGAACGAGAACATAACTTTTTGAGGAGTCAAAGGCTTCCAAGAATGTTAAACCTCGGAAGCTGCCTTGAACTGATCTCGTACAAAAGATGGAGTGGATACCTAGATCTAAAAATCGCAGATAAGGCTGTGCGACGAATGTCACCGCTAAAGCACAAAAGATTTACATTGGCTGATTTTACCGTTGCACCAATACCATTAAAAGCATCAAATTTGAGAGGCCATTGCTTAACAATGGGAATAGATCCATTACCAGGATATGCTGTATTCAGTCTTACGCTGACAAAATCAGGGCATCAAATGCAGAAAAGAATAAAGGTCAAACTTAGGAACCCATAGGGAATCTTTGACCATATATATATTCTAATGATTATGGAGAAACGTGGTACTAACCAAATAACTCTATTTGCTTTCTGTACAGAAGTAGTACTGTTCAGAAGAACAGTACTAGAAGTTCAGTAGTACTGAACAGAACAATAAAAATCCAACCAAAGCCTCTGTAATGTAAGAAAAATAGTGACATAGACACACAAATAACTGACATAGAAAAGGGGGACGAATTTCGTCCGGCAGAGGCGAAATGAAATTCTGGTTGCTCTTTTCTTCTCTCTCTACAACAAACTTATCCGACATGATTTTCTTACGTCAAACTTCCATCCTTTCAATTTATACGCCAAACTTACGTCACTTTTTCTTACGTCAAACTTCCATCCTTTCAATTTATACGCCCCGAAATGTGACGTTTATTACTACGATGTGGTTTTCGATTTTTTCGAAAAATTGACAGTCTTGTTGCGATCTGACAGAAAGAAATCCATTAAAGATATGTGTCGTGTGGGTGAGATTATAAAGGGTATTATTTTAGGAGGGACGGAACTTTGAAATAAAATACAGATCAATTTTTTTTTGATTGCCAGGAAATTATTTGCTATTTTGGTTTAAACTTGATTTCGGGCATGAAGTCGGAAGTGTTTTACGTGAGTACCTGCCACCATTAGGCCTTACCTCATGGTCTCAAAAGAGTGGGCTTAGTTGATGCGTCAACCAAAGCCCCTTATTATAAATGAGGTCACAGCTTACAGAAATATCGGAAACCCAAGTAACACTGGTTGGTACTCAAATACTACTTTCTAGCCACATCGCAAACCAGAAACCACCACGTTTCAGCCAGGATGGGCCCCTCCCTACGTATGGGAGTAACAGTAATCTGTCATGGGCGTCCGCCTGTCCCGTGGTACAAATCAAACCTCTGCTGCGGTGCATTCTGCACTAAAGCCTTAAACCCCATACGAGAAGTTCATGTTTTGACTACTCTTACCAACAATTGGGAGTATGCCTCGCCAATAACGCAGCGGATGTTGCCTTCAACTTGGTCAAGCATCTCGAGCTTGTCGGCGTAGGAGAATGATTTGACTGATAATGAGAGATGGATGACAATGGATGGGAGAGGATAATGATGGGAGAAATAATCCAGTGGTGTTAAATCAGGTTATCTTGCAGGCAAGTTCACAAGTTCAAAACGAGAAATTATGTGCTCATTAAATGCTTTTTTCAAGAAGTCAATTGTTGCACAAGCTGTATAGCAAGTCGCACCATCTTATTGCAACCAAATGTCTCCTGCATTACGTCGAGACAATTCCGGAATAAAAAAGTTCTTGATCTTGGCTCTTTATTGGTCAGGATTGACTGTAATACTATTTCCAGCAGCATTTTTAAAGTTATATTTACTGATTCCCTCGGCCCATAAAGCAGACGAAACAGTAACTTTCTTCGAATATAACGATGTTTGGACAACTGTCTGCGATTGTTCATTTGAATGGATGTATATTATCAGTGAGAGTAAACGTGGTGTGAAAACGCCCCATTGTTATCCGAATTAATTGTTCTGAGGGATGATTGTGTCGGTCATGGCGTTATCTCCGTAATCTCCGGCGTTAACCTATTTATGTTAAAATGGCAAACGAAACTAAGCATAAAATGCTTGACAGTTGTCAATCAATACAGATCATTAAAAAGTCTTGCCAACTTAATGTTCTATGTGTCTAAAAAAAACTTTCCGTAGAAGAGATTTTTCAAGTCGTTGAGCCAGGAAATAATTTATGCTTGTGAAAAAATCTTTTCTCAAGAGAAAGCATACATGGTATGAAATCCTTAAAGTGATGACATGTTCGTGAAAAAAAAAACATTTTGGAATATTTTTTTGGGCTTTGTTTTGTCAAAAAATGCGCCATCAAAATTTATGATTTATTTATAAATGTATAACCCGTGTATCCAAAATCATGAAACTGCACTAAACAATGCATGTGGCTTCCTCACTCCACATAAGGACCCTTCTCTTCTTGTGTAAGTAACCGGCCTTTAACTAAGAACATTTGATAAAAAATTCAAAACATGAAAAGATGAAAAAAAAAGAGACGAGGAATAAGAGAAAGAGATTGCGGAAACCCATAAATAGCAAAACAATTAACATATTTAAATCATAAAAGTATATTTAATTTGATAAACTAAACTTCAAATGAACTTATGAATCCTTATTTGTATTGATTCCAGACTTTTGTATATGACAACGTTGGCTTTCAAAGATATAAATTGATATTCCCGGCGTGTAGTTTGATAGTTCCGGCTTCTTGTAAAAGACCCAACTATGAAGTGGCACATGATATTTTTTCAAGGTAAGTGACACATCCTTAAGATCATTTTGTGGGAAAAAGTAACCATTTATTGGAGAATTTATTGAATACTTTGACTGATTGATATTAGATCGTAATTTTTGAGATTTTGAACATATTCAGACTACCGGAAAGACCTGTCCGTTTTTGAATTAAAAGAAAATAACACAGTTTCATAAATTTAATAATTTTTATGGTACAGTCTGCTATCCATCGTTTCTTATGACTTCTTGCGTGATGATAACTTACAAATGCCGTTTTTATAACGAGGTCAAGAACTACACAAGTGCTTGGTTGGTATTGGCTTCAGTTTTGTTTTTTGTTTTCCTGTCAAAAGTTCTGCAAAGAGGAAAAGAAGAGACAATCGGAGGATGTGAGATCTGGGGAGTATATGGATGTGACAGGATTTTTCAGCCTAGCTCTGCGATTTCCTGAAGAGTCGCCAAAGCAGCATGTGGTCTGGCATTATCATGATGCAATATGACGTGCTTCCTATTGAACATCGCCGGCCTTTTTTCTTACGTTGCTTTATAGAAACCACCCATTTGTTTCAGTTTTCATCCATTTACAGTTTCCCTCCGAATTTGGCTTTTCACTACGTTTCAAAATTTCATGTTGAATTAGTCCTTCGATGTCCCACCATACACGCAACTTTCTCTTCTTCAGGTTCAAGCTCGGCTTGAAAATGGAGGGGACAAGCCATCCAACTTCACAATATGCTCTTTTCCTGACAATTGTTTTATATGTAATCCATTTTCCATCACCAGTTATCATCCGGTCTAAGAAAAGTTTTTTCGATTTTCGTTTTGTACCGAGCAAGCAAAGGTATGCATATGGAGACTCGATCATTCAAACCTTTATCATTTAACTGATGAGACGCCCATCTAGAATATTTATAGACCAATCCAAGCTTCCGAATATGCTCGGAAGGGGTTTGCTGAGTTGAACTCGGCTTTACTGAAATCTCCGATGTTGTCAAACAGCGATCTTGCTCTATCATAGTCTTGATAATGTCGTCATCGATCAAAGATGGCCGTCCTGAACGTGGCTTGTCACTAACGTCAAAATCAGTTACTTCAAATTTTTAAAATCATTCTCTGGACGTTCTATCATAAACTGCATCTGCATCAAAAACTTTCATTAAATTTTTACACGCTTCTATAGCTTTTTCTCTTGTTTGGATTCGTTCAAAATGCACTGGCGTAAACGAACTTTATTTGTACCCACGTTTTTACGATCGCGTCTCATTTCATAATGACACAAGACTTCTTTGCTTCACTTTTTAGGGGCGTACATTTGAGTACGAATAAATGCAATGTCAAAGAGAGATAGTCATAAATGTCTCAAACCAACATGTGCATATGGATTGAAACTTGAAGTGACATTATCGAGCTTCCAAGCTTCGTTGACTGAAATGTCAAATTAATTTTTTTAAAGAATTTTGATAAAGTATTCTTAAGATATTAAACACGCTCAAATTTCATTTATCTCTGAAAGTAGGTAGTTGACCTATGATAATGCCTGCGATTCCCGTTTAATAAGACTGAGTCCCAAATCTCAACATAGAAAAAGTTAAAATCCTGGAATTGACTCTTTTGATTGAAAACCAACTAGAATGTAATTTTCCCATCAACATCACAACCACAACATCCAACCGTTGCCAGGCACAACATCTTACGGCCTAAACCACAAAATTTGAGTCAAACTACGTTGAAACCAATATAATTTTCACCAAAGTCGACCCTATTTTGCAATAACCTTTTTAGCTAACAGCTATCAAATTTCCCCAGTAAATGTCAGTGGGTCGTTGAATTAGAACAAAAGAAAACATTCGAAAAACATTTTCCACAAGTTTGGCAACCATATATTAAATCAGTCTGAACGTATTAATTAATAAAACTTAATGCTCACCAGGTGTTTAGTCAAGTAAAGTGAAATGGTACCGCATGCGAAATTTGGGGATTTCATTAACTTAAATATAATTGTATTCAAACGAAGGAAACCGAAGGGTTCGTTTGGTCCTGTAAAGGGTACTCCTTCACTTTGCTTAAGCTGTATATTTACATATATACGTGTGTATTACGTGTTTCAACTTACCCAATGGTATCACTGCCATGATATCAAGATAAATTGCTTGTACATATTTAAACAAACATTCCTCTCATTTTGATATCCTTTTATGGAAATCCTATTGACTAGGCACTTAATACAATGTATGTGCGATAATATCGAGTAGGATCCATATGAAATGAATTCGATGAGGATTTGTGAAAATTTACCTGCAAAGGTTGTTGGAGTAATTTATTTGTTTTGTAGCGAGAAAATCCCATCTGGCTTTTTGCAATTTGAAATTGTTTTTATCAGTTTTGGTAGCCGTCACATTTTTTCAGTCTCCTGTTTTGTAAAACACACAGTTTCAATCCCATACTCACATATGAGGCTCAATTTGTTTATTTTGAATACGGAATGGTATTCATACCATCTGTTCACTTTTCTGAACACTAGAAAAGTTGCAGAATTTTCAAAAGTTTTCAAAGTTGTGCATAGGACATGAGCGATTTCATTAGGTTAAGATTGAAGTAGGTTGGAATATGATTGAAGTGGGAAAGCCGAAAATTTCACAATGGATATTCAAATTTATAATTTGGATGAATTGTTTATGAAAAAAACCCAAAACTGATAACATATCTGACACATCTTTGTTGGTATTACTTGGCGTTTGGGTGATAGAAGGCCGTTACTCCCTTCTGTATGTGGGTGCAGATCACCAAACGAATACGGTGGTTTTTACTTCAGTTTACTCATCGATATGAATCAATCATAGTAAAGGCGTTTGGCTGGTTTGTTTATTGACGTAGCCATTATGACGTAGCCTTATTGCTAAACAACATTTTCTTATGTAATTCGGTATCTACAGCAATTTGTTCTCGGGCCCATATACCGAATCCAAACCGTGCCCGGTGTTCGTTCGGCCTGAATTTCAGTATGAGTTGAAATTTGCAACCTTTCACATCCAGATCATTCCAAAAAATCTTCCATAATGTGGATGGACACACGTTTAATTGTTGAGCACGATGTCGAATGACTCACTCAGATCTTCATCGATACTAATCTCTACAGCTGTTATGATTGCTTCATTATGCACAGTATGACGCCTGGATGGATGCATACTAACAGTAAGAGGAAATGTTTTGTCGGGCACGATCCATAGTCAATCGAATTAACTGTACAGATAGACGATTGTGTCGGCCATCAAATTGACGGAATATGCGATGAGTTTTCATAAAGGTTTCTTCGAAATAAATCTGCACAATTCGCACACGTTGCTTGGGCGTAAACCAATTCATGATCAAATGGGAAACCAAACTAACCATAAAACACATGACAGTTGTTACACCATACGTTGCATAAAAATGTTCCCAACTTAAAGTTTTGTTCTATAAGTCGGTGAATTCGTATCGGCTATAACTTTCTTTACTTCATTCGTTTCGTTCTGGATATTTTGCAACTTGGTTGGTCATCTTTAAGCAACTCATGTTACAAAAGGTCGCACTCACTTCTACTGATCTTTGTCGAATCTTTTCGTCGATTCGAGGAGAGGATCAACTATAATATCATCAATCAATGCTTCGCTTCTGATTAGAAAGTTTAAGCCTTTCTTTAATATTTGCATTACCGTAAATTTTATATTCGCGTTAATGACTACAAAATCCGGTAGTGTTTAACTCCTGGCTTGTTTGATTGCATTTTTTACCTTCCTTTCCCTTCGATTAATTTTTTCCCTTTTGTTTTTGTCACTTTCGTTGCTGCTTGCGTTATGTTGATCTTGCGATTTGAAAAACTTTAATATTTAAATCTTCTTTATTAGTTTTTTACCTTTCTTCGAGTGCACTTGTTTAGCTTTCATTATTATAAAGAATAGGTTTATGTATAACTTATGTATAATGTGTAGCTCTATGTGGGTTTTTTTCAACAAATGTCATTTGAGTGTTCACTTCTGGTAAATTTAATTCAATAAAGATTTAATGTGAGACTGGCGTGACCCTACCCTTAGCTTTTTTTGAAGAACTCAACCTTTTCACTCACTCTTGTCACCATTATCCTTATGTCTACCAACTTGCAACTTCAACTTTCGTACTTAGGTCATCTGATTTACTTCCTCAATGGCAGAAACTTCAATGCAAATGTTTGAGAAACTACATGACTTAAAGACGTGGGTTCAGTGCTAAATAACATATGTAGTACAGATTGGCATCTGGAATGCTGTTTACATCGAAATGTCAAAGTGCTGTCAAATTACAATTTTATTTTGTGATAGGGACAGTTTATGCCCCTAGCGTGGAACACTTAGACGCATAATGTTTCTGGATAGCACACCAAACACCTTCTCTTTCAAGTTGCGAACTTTACTGGGACCTTCTGACTCATTACTTCACATCAGTTTGGGCCATGTGCGCTTATGAGTGCAGGCGGCATCAAATTCTTGGAATTCTTTCTCAAGTGCGAAGAAGTGGAGAGGAAAAGAGTGATAGAAAAGGTATTTCCGCATTTGTATTTTTATGTAGCAGTCAGTCCATTTGTCAATCGTTCTAAGCATTGCACCAGCTATAGACCCTAGGAAGAGCCCTCGAATTTCGCTGGAGAGGTCCCCGGACTCCTTTTTCAATCTTTTGCACAATCTTTTTGCGAATAACCTAACCAACTAGCCATAGTAATTCAAGTGCAGGCCGAAGATGGAGCCCTAGGCGACTCCTGATCTAACTTTCTTATGAAAGTTAAACTGAAAGATCAAGTAGATCGGAACATTCTGTTGGAAGTTTTTTACGAGAACTTTTCGGGCCGTATCTAGTGGGCGATATGCACATGGAGACTCGAGATTTCTTGCTTCTTCTTGCTGATCAGCACTCGTCGTGCATTTGTTCACTCTGGGACAGTCCTTTTGCACAAACATGCGTTGATCGTGCTGAGGAGTATATCAGGACAATACCACCGAACTTTATCCGAAATCTCATCGGATTATATAGTCTTTCTGCTTCCTCCAGTTTCTTCCATAGAAAAAGTGGACTTTTCACCGGTATTTTAAGCTTAACCTGCGTACTGAGCGGGTTGGATTGGGAGAAGGGCTGGCACAATTGCGTCCATTTATCATACCTCGTATAAACAAGGGTGACCTTTGGGCGCCGAGCCAGTGCGTCACTAGTTTATCTCTATAGGTCTCTGTTGAAATCATAGGCTATTGGCATAGCCTATTGATGAGCCTATGAAGCTAATGGAGCTAGCACCATTAGATCCATGACATTGCTAGCTCTAGCCATTGCTGCTTGAAAAGCTAACTTAATGACTTCCTGTTGGTAGAAGGACCAACAATTTCTACCTTAACAGTTTTTACAGTTTCTCTCCAATTTTTCGAAACTAAACGGATTGTTGACATACAACCTTATTTAGGAGTTTCGTAAGAGTGTGCAATGAGACTTGAAGGGAACGAAACAAGTGGAAACCTGACAACAAAGGTCAGGCGAGTACGCTAGGCCAGTCAATATAATATACCAAGATTCAATAATATTTGACAGTATTCCAACGTAACTCCTAGATCACTGGTTGTTTCTGGATGACAGCTCTGCTCCTGTCATATTTCCGTAAACAGTCGCGCTTGTCTCTGCAAGATGCAGTTGACTTTTTGCCTAACTCATATTCCTGCTGACAACTTTTCTTGCAAGTGAATTTGTTTGTTTGTTTCAAGGTTTTTTTTAATGGCCTCCAATGATTTGTTGATCTCTTCGATTTTGTTAGTATTCCTCCTCCTGATTTATGTTCAGCCAATGCCAATACCTATCTTCTTGCTTTTAAGGATATTATCGTTTCATTTTAATGAATGTTTTCATATTAAATTTATTTTTCATATTACTCTCGTTCTTTTCTTTGGTGCTGTTCTGAAAAAATGCCGCTAGTTTTTTTCCTTCGACTATGATTACTTATTGAGTTGCTTGCCCACGTCAGTGCCTTGAAACATTTTATTTTGGAGCATGTAAAAATGTTTTCCTGAAGTTTGTGCGCGCTTGATGCTTTTTTTGCTACTCCAACACGTCTGTTTTCTCAAAAGAAAAACTCCAAGGAGTTTCGGTTTAAAAAAAATTAATTACGCTAAAGCCAAGGTCATTGGGTGAATTTTGTGGTTTTACTTCAAATAACGTGAAATTATAGGGTTTATGCATAGTTTCACATTGATTTGCCTTAGAAACTATATTCTGGTCTAATTGTTAAGATTCCACTGTACCTCTATGCACAAGTTGATCGAAGTTAAGTTATTATGTAAATTAAATCTAAGGTTTTAAAGATTAACAAAGTTTGAAAGTGGGTGCAGAGCTTCCATACGCAATTTATCCCTAATAAATTCACTAGTGCTAGTGATTTATGTCGAAGCCGGGAAGTTTTTGCGCCATACTGAAAAATCGAAGCAAGAATTCAAAGTGACCACCACAACAGAGTCCGATACAAAACCTCTGTAAGGTGAATTGTTCAATGTTCGAAGTTAATTTCATCGTCACAAAATTATTCTGAAAAATAAAAGAAAGTTTTATTTATTAAACACCCTTATTAATAAGACCCTCCTTTTAATTTTGAAGGGTCTTTTTAGTGACCAAAAAGGCATTTCAAGAATAAACAGAGGACATTGCAATAGATAGCGAAAAGATAAACCTAGAAAATGAAGTATTCAATGGCCGTTATTGATTTTGATTCTTCGCAAAATGATTCTACAAAATTAAAAAATCCAACCTTCCAACCCAAAAAAGAAAGAGTCTTCTTTTAATTTTGGAGGGTCGGTTTAAAATCCTTCCAAAATTGAAACGAGGCTCTTTCTTCTATATTTCAAGATCATTCAGTGACGAGTGTCCTTCATTATCTTGTTGATCAAGGGCGCGACAGTCTGAATCGTATCCAGTAATAAGTAGAAAGCGAACAATATGAAAAGGTTGTTGGTTGATATATATAAAAGATTGGGTAGTATTAATGTGGGACTCAATTGTACAAAACTTACCAGGGAGGTTCTACTCAATAAGGTTGCAGCTTCGTTGGAAGTTACCGTTGCAGATAGCTGCAACACAGTTTCGAAGCCACAATTTTGGCTGCCTGATGTTTTGGTGAAGACTTTTACTCCAATGAACAGGAATAATTTTCGGCCAACAGGAAATCCTCTTGGTCGTTTACTTCATGTTGTTGAAGCGAGTGTTCCATCTCATCACCTATCAATAACTCCAACCTTGCAACCCTATATTTCTCCTGACCCCTATTACCCACCATTATCCCTTGAACTAGCCGTTGCGCCTTCTTGACCCGTCAAACCTGTCCCGGCTCCTAAGTTCAACTTTTTCAATACAAATGATGATGCATTGAAAACTGAACTTCTCTCGACCGATTGGATTGCCTTTTTTGATAATCTGGATAATTAGTTGGCTTCAGTCAAATTTTATGATTACCTCAATAATCTTATAAGATGTTTTTCTCCTTTTCTAACCACTCATCGAGCATAACAAAAATCTTTGGATTACTAAGCGTGTATTTGTTGTTCTTAAAGCTAAAGATAAGACTCCCTATTGTCTTAAATCGTCCGGAACTGTTGAAGCAAGGTCCTGTTTCTGTTCAATGCGCTCTATAGATAAGAATGAATCCAGAGCCGCTTTGAAGAGTTATTTCTTCAGCTTGGGGAATGCACTTAGGTGCAATAATATAAAACCTTTCTGGGTCTTGATCAGGTCACTAAAAATCTTCAAATACTGTTCACTAAAAATCACTGTGTCACTAAAAATCTTCAAATACTGTTCCTGGTACAGTTCACTCGGACGATCTTGTAGCATCTACTCCCGAAGATATTTCGGAGTTATTCTCGAACTTTTTCTCCATCTATATCAACTGTTCTTCCCCCTACCTTCACCATCGAGAATCCTGTAACTCTCTATCTCTTGTCATCAACTCATCATTGATCCTTACATAAGTCGTGGTCTTGATGGTATTCCAAACATATTTGTTAAATCTCTAGCATCCTCTCTGCCAGTTCCATTGTCTCTTATTTTCAATCTCAGTCTAAGCTCTGGTGTATTTCCCACTACTTGGAAACAAGCTATCATTTCTCCAATTCTTAAAAGTGGTGATTCTTCGGATATATCCATATCCAATATCCAATTATTGTCTTGGATGCAGTCTTACTTGTCTCATCGTTCCTGTTGTGCAAGTCTCTACGGCACAACTTCGCCCCCTTTTTATCCTTCATTTGGTGTCCCCCAAGGTTCTATTCTAGGACCTTTTCTCTTCCTTCTTTTTATAAATGACCTTCCATATGTGATCTCGTTGCCTCCTTAATGCTGATGATTTTAAGATCAATCGGTCAATTAGGTCACGATCATCAGCTTCTACAAGATGACCTGACCAATCTCTCCAACTGGATGTTCTGCTAACTTTTGACGTGTTAATATTCGTAAGTGCCACAAAATCACTTTTTCGTTTAAAACATCACCAATACGCTTTACTTATATGTTGAATGAACAGTCTCTCTCTTTTGCTACCAGTTGTAAAGACCTAGGAGTTACTTCCGACCAAAGCCTAAAATTTGACGCTCATGTCCTTAACGTGATTGCTAGAGCAACTAAAGTCTCTGGCTTCGAGCAATTAAGGTCGATAATCTTTCTGCTACTGTACGTTTGTTTGTTTATTTAGTCCGTCCTATCATTGAATATTATTCTGTAGTCTTGTTTCCCCATCATTCTTACCTTATTTCTACGATTGAACATGTTCAACGTAAGTTTACTCGCTTCGTGCTCTTTAAGTGTAATTCGCCGCCGAGCCATCCCAGTACGATGCTACAGGTGCCTTGGATACGGGCAAACCACTTCGAACTGACCGTAGTATGCTTTGCTTTAGGTGTGGAGCGTCTGGGCATAAGAAAAAAGACTGCGTTGAGACTCCGCGCTGTTTGTTATGTAATCATCTTAACTCTCAACCGACAGAGCACCTTCACGTTGCAGGAACAGGCGCGTGCCCAATCTTTAGAGAGGCACTAGCAAAAGCAAAAGCAGCTCTGAGGTGATGATCAGGGCCCTTCAAATTTACTTGCACCGTAGCATCAATGCACAAGATTTGTTAGAGCAGTTCTCCAGAGAAAAGAGAGCTGCTCTGCTGCTGCTGAGCGAATAACATCGAAATAAAACCTCACCAGCCTGGTTCTCCGATGACTCTCATACTGCTGCCGTTTGGGTTCGTGGCAGCATGCGACTCCAGATTCAAGGTCATGGCCAAGGAGACGGTTTCGTGTGGATTCGGTGCACGGGTATAACGTTTTTCAGCGTATACCTGACGCCGAATGAGTTCATGCCATCTTTTCAAAATAGACTGGACGCGCTCGAAGATGCTGTTCTGAACACAGATGGCAAAGTACTCGTAGCAGGAGACTTCAACGCCAGAGCCGTTGAGTGGGGCATGCCTCAAACCGATTCCAGAGGGCAACGCATTCTGGACATGTCGACGAGGATCGGGTTGGTTGTTTCAAATACCAGCAATGTACCTACCTTCCGGCACTGGGGCTGCGAAGGAACAATCCCAGATGTGACATTCGCCTCGGAGTCCCTCGCTCCGACGACGCTGAACTGGAGAGTACTCGAGGATTATTCAGCGAGTGATCACCAATACATCGCGTTTGAAAGTGGCGATATCACTCCTCGCTCGTCTCAACGATCTTTCACCCCCGGGTGGAATATCGGAAAAATGGATGTGGAGACTTTCGCCAATGTGATTCTGGAAGGCGGAACGACATCGGGGTGCCTTTCAGGGAGCGGAAGGGCTGGAGTCGAGAGAATGGTGGAGTCAACGATGAACCTCATCACTTCTGCCTGTAGCTCATCTATGCCTCGACGGAGGCCTCGACATGACAGGCCTGCTGTACATTGGTGGTCAAAAGATATCGCAGACAAACGAGGCGAGTGTCACAGACTTCGACGTGCACCTCAGCGGTTGAGAAACGTAGAGGAAGCATCCGATAGGACAGCAGCATACAGATCAGCGAGGAAAGAACTCCGAAGACTCATCAATAGAGTAAGGCACGCTGCTGGCGAGAACTTGTGGACGATGTGAACAGGGATCCATGGGGGCTCGGCTACAAGGTAGTGTGGCGCAAGCTCAGCTCCTCACCGAAGTCGTGTTTACTTCAAACAGATAAGATGGACGGCATAGTGCAGGCGCTTTTTCCAACTCATCCTGTCCGTGTTGATGCTGCCCACGAGGTAGACTCAGGCGAATGTCCATCGTTCACTAAAAATGAGCTGGGGGATGCGGTGCTTTCTATGAAAGCTCGAAAGGCACCAGGACTAGACGGCATTCCAACCGAGGTGCTACAAATGGTTTTCCACGTTTGCCCTGATTTGCTACTCAATGTGTTTAACGCTCGCCTTAGAGAAGGTGTATTCCCATCTCGCTGGAATGTGGCGAGGCTCACATTGATTAGCAAGGGAAAAGGGGACCCCGGGCTGCCATCTACATACCGCCCGCTTTGTATGCTGGACACAGCCGGGAACGTGTTCGAAAAGCTCATAAAGAGAAGACGCACTGACGCAATTCGTGCTGCAGAGGACCTATATCCTTGGCATTTTGGCTTTAGAGCAGGGCGATCCACTTCCGATGCCATCTTGGAAGTGGTGAATGCAGTCCGTCGAGCCGAAGCGCACAAAACTGATTCCAAACGAGTTGTCTTGCTAGTGACGTTTGACGTCAGAAATGCCTTCAACTCCACCAGATGGTCGGATATTCTTGGCACATTGGAAAAATTTTTCCGATTGCCAGAGTATCTGATGCGGATTTTGAGGGATTACTTAAAGGACCGCAGTCTGCTCTATGACACGCAAGATGGGCGGCGCAGTATGGAGATAACGTCTGGAGTAGCGCAAGGCTCCATACTGGGACAAGACTTGTGGAACGCCTCATACGCCTCATGAGACTATTGAGACGGACTATTGAGGCTTGAGCTGCCAGATGAGTCGCGCTTAGTCGGCTATGCAGATGATATAGCAGCACTGGTCGCCGAACGCACAGTCGAACATGCGCAGCGCAGACTGGGAATGCTAATGCGTCAAGTGAGAGAATGGATGACCACCCGCGGGTTCAGGTTGGCACTAGAGAAAACCGAGGTGGTAATTCTCACGAAGAAAAGAATTCCCACGGTAATTCCTTTGCGGATCGGAGATGCCACTGTTGAGTCTAAAGGTGCAATAAAATATTTGGGACTATTGATCCATTCCAAAATGAGCTTTTTGGAACAGATCAGGGCAACGGCGAAAAAGGCCGCGATAGGCGTCTCAGCTTTGAGTCGACTAATGTGCAAAATCAGTGGGCCCACACCGAGCAAACGCCGACTTCTCATGAGTGCTGTACAGTCAGTGCTACTGTACGGCTCTGAGGTTTGGGCCGGAGCTCTCAGTAAGGAGCTGTACCGAAAGCGCTTGGCCCAGGTACAGAGACGAGGAGCTTTGCGGGTTGCGTCTGCATACCGCACTGTCTCTGAGTCGGCGGTGCTGGTGATCGCAGGAGTGATACCCATCGCCCTCCTTGCTAGAGAGCGACGGAGAATTTATGACCGAAAAGTGGAGGGCTCAAGATATGCTGTCAACCGAGAGGAGAGGCAGCGCACAATACTCGAGTGTCAACAGTCCTGGGAAGGCGACTCTAATGGCCGCTGGGCTGCCCGTCTTATAGGGGACGTGGGATCGTGGCTAAATCGAAGGCACGGTGAGACTGATTATTACCTTACCCAGCTTCTTAGCGGGCATGGGTATTTTCAGTCTTATTTGCACAAGATTGGTAAATCACGGTCCCCAGACTGCATTTTCTGCCCAGGGGAAAGGGACGACGCATGTCACACCTTCTTCAATTGTAGAAGGTGGAACAGGATGCGGCAGGACTTGTGGGAGGTGATGGGAGAGCTTTCTCCAGACAATCTGGTCGGAGAAATGCTGAAAAGTTTCGACAAATGGACCTGTGTGGCACATTACTCTCGGGCAATACTTACTGCCAAAAAATAAACAATGGATAACCTTGGGCGCGGGGTCTGGAAAGGTCTCCTTTTCAGCAGTCCTCCTCCATCCTGCCCACTCCCGCTGGGGGGAGATTTCTCTACGCTGACGGCGCCCTAGGGCGAAGTAAAAAGAGGCCTAGCCCGAAGTAATGTGTCAAAGGGTTCCAGGCTAGAGTCTCTTGACAGGGGGAGGTGTTTAGTGGGTAGTCTGGTGGCATGCGCACTCCTAGCAGCGCATGCTACCACACTCCGGGCCTAAATTGCCTTCACCCCCCAACCCAAAAAAAAAAAGTGTAACATGTCTTATCATCCTTATGAGTTCCCTTTAACTCTTCTTTGTCTCCCTTCTATGGATTCTCGTTTTACCTTCCTTGACCTGTGTTTTCTGTATCAAGTTTGCCACCACCAAATTGATAGTAGTCTATACGCTGATTTATGCTTTCGACAACCTCTGCGCTCAACGAGAATAAATATTCTTTATGTGGTCCTATTTGCTTTTGGAAGGTCCTTAAATAGACCCCCAAAAATAAACGGAAGGTTTTTCCTTTGTTTTTAAAGATTTTTTATTAAGCAATGTATTTATTACCCTTGTTGATCTAGAGCGCGAAAGCCTAAATCCGCTCAAGTCCAAATTCCATAATAATATTTGTAGGTAGCAGGATCCTCAGAGACAAAGGATATGTTAGAAAATTGGGTCTAGATTTCCGCCTTTGGCTTAATTGAATGTAACGATGAGTTAGGAGTTTTTCTTTTTTGTAAGATTTTCTATAGCTGTCGTTAAATACTTATAACCTGTGTTTCACCTCGAGTCCTTTTCTGTGTCCGAATCACCTTATCTCACCTTATCAATTTCACATCCTTCCAGCAAAGCCTCTTATGCTTCCTAATTTATTGTCAATCTTCAGTTGATGGACAAGAATATTTCACACATGACTAGATTCGAAACAATGTCTGCTACTGTCATCAAATATTAAGGACATTCGGATATGTCCAAGTGAGGTCGTTTTACGTGTCCATCCTTATCTTTACGTTCGATCCATAAAAAAAACAACAAACTTTTGTGTTTCCATCCAAACTGGGAAATGAACACATGTGTTATTCGGACATGAGCTCCTTCTTGTCTACGTAATGAAATCCCTTGTACAATACGTATAGGAAGCTGTTGTATTCTATTCTCCTGTTCCTGTGAGTTGTTCACTAAATCGAAGGAGAGAAGAAAAAAAAACAGCTTATGTTTCGTTATCATTCACACAAGCTAAAAGCGCATTTTAGCTACGTGTACCCTTTTCACGTTGACCAAAAGGTGTAATGTGATTGTTTTGACCGTTATTGTTAGGATACATGAATGGCTAGAGATTCTGAAAATTCAAAGGATACTGGTGTAACCCCAGCATTTTGAGTAAAATTTCCCTCTGGCATTCTAAATCTGATTTGAAATTGAAAGTTCTCGTCACATAATTATTTCAAAAGGACTACGACAACGTGACAATGACGATCTTGTGAAAATAGGCTTCCGGCATGCTTTGCAATTCTCTAGGTCACATGCATGAATGGCTCTTTTGCGGGAACTGATAGGATACAACCAACTACCACGTGAGTGTTACATTTACAGCAACAAAAAAGTATAGCAAAATAAACGCATGCGCCCGAAATGCAATTACAACTCGTCAGCCGAATATTTTAGACCAAATTGTCCTGACTTTGGGGCAGATTTTTCGACCAGTTGAATGGGGGTTGAGCTGATATACAAAACAGCCACGAGAAGTATCAGACGACTTCAGTTCTTATCTATTCCGCGACAAGTGTGGAACCCAATATACCTATTTTCCCTCCGTCTTAACGGTGAAGTTGATTTTTTGGAGGTGATAAGGAGAGTAATGATTCTCTGGATCGAGGTTTTGCGTGCCTGTTGATGGGGATGGAGTTTAAGGCATGAGATTTTGTTTCGAAGTGCTGTTAAAGGAAAATTGATATCCTGCTGCTGATAACAGCTTCCAGACCATTTTTCCTTGAATAGAAAATTCGTTTTTTTTTTAAGTTTTTTCTCCCTCTCGACGAAGTAGCGTTTGTGATAACATTTAATGTTAAAAACAATCTAGTCAAAGATTCAAGTCAAGTGGAAGTGGTAGATAATTAAGGATGCGGAAAATTTGTCGAAATATACGTTAGTGGTAATTTTCTCGTGCCGTGATTTTATGGTCCAATCTGTTTTTTTATGTAATGCGTCTGGTGAATAATTAAAGAGATGGGAAATTGTGTCACTTGCCAGAGTGTGAATGTTCCTTTCTTGTGCTTCCACTCGTAGCTGTTCAATTGGATGAGGTGTATGAAATTCGACCCCGAAGTGTTTTCAAAAATAAAAACTTTGGAAATTCAATCGTTGACGCCAAATATAAGAAAACGTGCAGTGAATGATATTGATATCAACAAATTGAAGTTCTAGAATTGATTTGGTCTCGGTAAGTCTGATTTTATTGAAATTACTGCATTTCATGAATTTTAATGTTGCCCCCCCCCCCCCCCACATTATTTAACAAGCTAAGCAAAATTTCCAAGCTTCCCTTTCAAAATTATCCATGTAAATCTTGGCGCATTCCAAGAGCTCCAGGAATTTTCATTTGAATTTCAGATGGTGCCGGTAGTACGTTCTTCTGTATACGTCAATTTCTTAGAAGAATTTATTGAACTGCCTGCAGATAACATGCTTAGTCCTTAAAAAAATCTTCAGTCAAATATTTATCTAAGGGCATCCAAAATAAAAAAAAAATCTTTTGTTTGGATTGAATAGCACGCGAATGTTAAAGAGAGGCTTGCTAGCTCTTTTGAAATTTTGCATTGATTTTCAACAACTTCTGAGTACAATTTACTCACATCCCGATCCTGATCCAGCATCGGGAAAATTTCAGTCGGTCCGGGCTAATTTATTTATTCACTTGTCTGGCAATTTGTGACGATTCTGTTTATTAAATGAAAACTTAATGAGGTCTGAATTACATTTAACGTGAGGCACAATATGACGTGCCATTAAAGACACATTTTCATTATTAATGCGAACGTCCTTACGCTGTCGAGAATGTATGATATACGGGTGAATAAGTGAAGCGGAAGACACAATGAAGCGAAAAACGGTCAAAAGTTCAAAGTGGAGATATACCAAAGAGGAATTCTCTCATTCACCTTTGAATCCACTTGAATTTGCTTAAAGGTACCGAACGGCGAACAGATACGCATACAAGATATTAATCTGAAAGATTTTTCCAGGGATGAGTATTAAATCGTTTTATGAGTTCCTGTCGGTAATGATGTTGGAAAATATAAATTGTACGGGGAATGTTATAAAGGTTGCCAGTGGTAGAGCAATCTACTACAATATTTTTAAGGACCTGGGGTTAATTGAATTTACCAAAGCTTCAGAATGAACTTGAAAGATATTTATCTTAATACTATGATGGAAATGAAGCACATTTTGGGATCGCGGTATTTGAAATGAAGCGAAATTTTCGATTACGTTTAGTTTACAATACAGGATTAGTTTTGTCTGAAATGTTGGAGTTCATTGAATATATTTCAAATGGTTTTAAGTCTGGTGTTTGCGTAAAAGGGAATAACAAAGAGCCAAGCTCACTTTGATCAATTTGGTCTGCATTAATTGTTTATAATACCTTACCTTATTGGTAAGCAATCGATATCCTTGCTTCAGGGTAACTATCATGGAGAAATATACTTCTATTCGGTGCTGGTGTAGTTTTGTGATTAAGGACGTGAGTGACAACGCTTGCTTTGTAATATTAAGTTACCTATTCGAATTTCAAGAGCTATCAAAAGATTCCATTTCATGTCCTTCCACGGAGTTTATAGTCTGTTATAATTGTTAATGTTTAATTTGTATGTGATAGCCTATTAGTCCCTGGTCAAAAAATTTGTGACTCCAAGATTTTCATGAAAATTTCCACTTTTGCGATTGCGAATTCCTTCAAGAAAAATGTAGACAAAAACGTTTTGATGCTCCTTGGCTACTTTCAGTGAGATACACGACAACCCACCGTCTCAGATTTCTTCGGTATAAAATATTCCGAACTTCTTTCCATGCTTTATCCTAACATTCATTGGAAACAACAACATTTTTGCAGCGATAAACAGTGGAGCAAGCGTGTCGGCGAGACGATTGGCTGCGTTGCTTGCAGAAAAATTCTAAAAACTTTCGGTCCTTTTGAGAGTTTTCGTGTCCTGGTCCAATGTTTGATATCATTGGCCCGGTTTTTCGTGAGATTAAGTGAAAAATGATCACTATCAGTATTGGATAGTAGTTATACTTTCACCAGCTTTTTGCGAGTCTATTTATTAATAACAAATCAAATACAAGCTGTGTCTAAATACTTATATTTCGTAAGACTACTCTTAGCTTTAATTTTCCTTCTTCTTAACACTATGGCCGTCGCTTCCTGCAACAAGCGCCTCAAACTATCTTCGCTCATTGACCACGTCCTCCAATTTTGAAATCCGAGCAGCTATGAAATGTCTTCATCAACAGAGTCAGACCAGCGTCTCTTCGATTTCCCCAATGGTCTCCGCCCTGCAGTTCTCCCAGCGAATATCTTTTTGGGCATCTTTATTTTGTCCATATAATTTACAAGGCTAGTAAAATGCAGCTTCCGCAGTCTAACAATCTTTGAGACCTCTTGCTCGTCAAAAATTTCACACGAATTCGAATCGAATTCGCCATAGACCCAGTCTAGCTTCGTCATAATCATACACATCAGGACCCGTCGCTATGCGCAATATATTTGCTTTGATGCTTGGGTTAGGGTCCGTGTTGCACACCCATAGCATAGCACAGGTCTTATCACAGATTTGTATATCTGAAACCTTGTTTTCCTATGTATGCAGTTGGTCTTCATAATTTTCAGAACTGGATAAAACGTTTTATTTACGAGCTGTACTCTTCGGCATATTTCGTCTCTTTCACTGTCACACTCTGTCACGCGTTATTTTGGCGCCTAGGTACACAAATTCGTCCTCATTTTCTATACTGTATTCGCCAACTGCAATATTTCGGGTATTTGGGGTACTTTTTAGCTTAGTTTTCTTAAAATTGATTTGCAGCCCTACAAGTTTTGCTTCGTAGTCGAGTTTCGTTTGTGTTTGTGTTTGTTTGTGACCATGACAAAATATTAATGTCATCCACATAGGCTACCACTTGATTTGACTTGTATAATGGGATGCTTCTTGCATTGACGGGTAGTTTTCTCATGACAAATTCCAGAGCCAAATTGACAAGCAAAGGGCCAGCTCATCTCCCTGCTGTAACCCGGTACCTGTGCCAAAGGCGTCTGTTAGTTGTTTATCGATATGGACTTGGGTGGTTGTCAAAGTCATTGCCAGTTTGGTAAGATGGACTAATTTGACTGGGATACCAAAGCAAAGCATTATTTGCTACAATACTTTACGATCAATACTGGCATATACTTGCTTAAAGTCATGTTGTTGAACACTCAGTTTTAGCTTTAACAACCACTCTTATTCTTTTGAACATACTGTTGACTCTACTGTTGTCTTTCATTAAATGCTTCCTATCTTTGATTTAGTACAAAGTGTGTGTGAGAAATCATCGAAATCTTTTGTTGGCTTTTTATTTGCCTATTGATGCCATTATGTGAGGAATATAACATCTTTCAAATGACCATCGTGGCTTCTCTGGGTGGTGCGTATCCGAAATGTCCAATTTTCTATGACTCTGGTACATAAATCAGGCTGAATCTGAACGATGATATGGTTTATTTTGACTTGGAGGACCACTGTGGTTTGTAGCTTATTCGCATAGACCTGCAACTTAAGAGAATCCCACAAGAAAAAGTCTAACGGGGTCAAATCGCAATATCTCGGTGGCCAGTTCACATCTCCTCCACGTGAGATTACCATACCCTCAAATCACTCGTGCAGAATGTCAAATGTGGCATGAGCTGTGTGGCACGTAGCGCCGTTCTGTCAAAACCACATGTCGTTGGTGTCCCCTTACCCATTCCACATCCGTTGATGTCCAATATCATCGAATGCAGACCAAAAGAAGTTGGTTATCATCGACCTATAGCGCTCGCCCTTGAAGGTGATGGCCTGAGCAATGTCGTTCTCAAACAAATATGAACCGAGGACGCTGCCAGCCCAAAATTCGCACTGAACAGTGACTTTTTCGGAAAGCATTGGACGCGCTTGGATCTCATGTAGATTTTCATGGTCCCAAAGTCGGAAATTTTGTTTGTTCATTGCTGAAAATGATTTTTCAATGAAAATTATGGTCAGTTGCCAACTGCCTGAGAGCCTATTCAGCGAACACACGTCATTGTTTACGGTCGTTTTGTTTCAGCTCCTGGGTCAGTTGAATTTTGTTCGGGTACAGGCCCCTGTCACGACGCAAAATTCGCTTAGTTGCGGTTTGTGAAAGGCCGAGTTCTTGTGAGCGACGCGAAATCAATTGGCTCGGATTTTCCTGCACACTCTCACGGACAGCGGCAACGGACGGGTGTTGGTTGATCGTTTACAGAACCACTGGACTCAAATTTATCTACCACACTGCGAAAAGTCCTCTCAGAGGGACGATTATGGTGACCGTAAAATGAGCGAACCGTACGGAACCTTGCCCGAACAGAACGACCATTTTGACTTGTTTTGTCATTTGCACGTGTTGTCGAACGCTATGCTCATCCATGGGATGATTTGGCAAAACAGACTGAATAAGCGACAGCAATTTGACAGATGTAGCTTCAATAATATTGCCGCTATCAACTGTCAAAGTTCGGAAGTACCTATTGGAAGACACTATATACTTACAGTGGGATTATTCGAGGCATAAATTTCGGATGGCAAGAGGCCTAATTTATTTTCAATAGGATTTAGGACGGGAAAACTGCCAAAGCCTTTAAGAACAAGGATACTGACACCCTCAAAGTCATTTTGCGCGGACTAACAAAGATCTCTTAAAATTTAAATATTTCACTTAGTTGACATTCAAAAAAATGTTGTTTTGGATTTTTATCCTTACTTTTTACTTTGGCCTCAATTGATTTCATAACTTTCAGTACTGAATAAGTTTTCAGTGATTGCTTGCGATTTTTTTCATAAATTTATTTTCAGTAATTAACTCTATTACTATTATCCGACCTGCTACTGGAACTACTACTTTGGTGAAACGATTTGGCTTTGGCCTGGAAGGACCGACTTCATCAAGTGAAAGTCACGAGTTTTTTTGCTTCTGGTTTTCAAAACAAATCCATTTTTCGTCACCCGCTACAACGTGATGCAATAATGATTTTCTTCCCTTTGCGCCCAAGGTTGCGTTTCACAAGTAACCTTGCAATTCGACGTTAATTCAAATCGTGTGGGACCCATTTACCGAGTTTCTTACCCATTGCTCATGAGCGTCTGATGATCGTTTTCTGCAGCAGATCTAATGCCTCTGCTGATTGCCGTTAAATTTTTATCCAATAACGCACACAATTGCTCTTGTTAGCATTTTTTTGGTCTACGAGAACTCTCAGTGCCTTTGACATTGAAATTACTACTTTTGAATTGTCGAAACCATGTCTCACATGTCCTAATTGATGCAGCGTATCCACCATATGTTTTTCCCAGCAAACGATGATTTTCAACTGCCTTTTCCTTTTGGTTCAACAAGAAAAGGCATGCGTGCCGCAAATGTTGTATTTCAGGCACCAAATTCGACATGATTGATTCACACGATTAAACAAAGCCACTTGTCTCGGCGGGCTCAACTTGTGTGTATTTGTAGCTAAATGTCAGACGATCGAAATGGCGTATGTGTCAAATAATACGCTTCTCGCGAGCGCCATTTCTTAGTAAAATTGGAAAAAAACTTATGCATACACATAGTACACCAAAAATTTATGTTTCCTTCTTTATGGACACATCAGAACTTATCCTAATTTCCTGTATGAAAAACGTATTAGTGAAATATTTCATTAGTATATATTTGTAACATTCATTATTCACTTTTGAAAACGATGTTTAATTTCCAACACCACTCCAATTTATCCTTTCGGATGCGAAAGCCTGAATCGAAACCACAATTTACGAAATAAAAGTTTGTTCTTTTCACTATCTACAACTATATGCTTGTTTTCAACCCCATTAACGACCCTCTTTTCATTGCATATAAAATTCAAAACACACCTTAATTGCACATTTAAATATTTCATAATATTTCCCACCCATTTAATGTTGCATTCGAACAAACTCATCCAATTAATTAAAACGACATGCGAACGTAGCAACTTAGCACCTACCGTCATTATAGCCATTCCGTTGCCATCATCGTGGACTTCCATGCTCCAAGCCAGAAGCCCAAGAGCCCAGCAGCCCCGAGAATCAGCAAATACTTTGCGTGTTACATTCCCTACATAATATTACATATGAATTTTTAAAATTTTCATTATACATATGTTTATGTATATATATGTGCAGACATTAATCCTATACAACTGACATACCTCCAACGAATCCTTTTGAGAAAGTTCATGCTTTTTAACGTGCAGATGGATGTGAAGCATAACGTATAAAGACTCACGTTCATGCCATAGTGTCCTCGAGACTTGTTTACATTAATGTAAAAGAATGTCCTTACTTTTATTCAATGGAACTTTATTACCATCGTCATCGTTTCCAATTTGACTTTAAACACGTTCACAGTGGTACTGTACATGAATTCATACCCAGAGTCACTAAGTCTTTATTAGAATCCCTTCCTTCAAAAGAAAGATGACATTGGATGCGACCCGTGTCGAATTTTTCGTCCTTTTTCGCAGACAGAAAAGTGATATGTGAATTTTGATGACCACTGCGGTCATTCTCTGTACAGTTTAATTCAAAGTTTCAAAGGGGTAGTCAGAAATTCGGTATAATGTAAAACAGAAGTAAGTTTAGAAGCGTTGGTACGCAAAGTCCCTGCCAAACTTTTCTCGGAAAATGTGGTCGTGCATTTTCCTGAAATTAGTTTTGTGTTAATATGAATTTTCGACGTAACGAAAAATTGGAAAACATGTAAAAGGAAACTTTTTCATCTTCATTAAATTAATATTGTGGTCCTTCAGATATTTTATGGTTGGTATTTTATATTCCTGTACCAGTTAAATTTCAAGGATAGTGTGGTTTAAAATACATGAAAATGAATACTTCAATTCGATATTTCAATAGGACGAAAGTGAATACCATTTCTTCCTTCCTTACATGAAGGAATTCAGGCTTATTATTAGTGATTAAATGAAATTTATTAGTGATTAAATGAAATTATTGAAAATGCCGAGAGCTTTTTTTCAATAAGTCAAGCTTTGTCGTTAAAGAAGGTTCCATTCATTTTCACAATGCCTGACTTTTGTGAACAGCAGACATTTTGCTCTAAAAAAACGCGCAGAAACTCTTTAAATGTTAAAACTGGCTTACAGGGATGTTGCTTTTGTGAAAACTTAAATATTCTGGAGTTTGTCCAGTTTCGAAAAAGGTGAAATGTCAATTGACAACAAACACCGCTCTGGTCTACCGTCCAACGCCCGGGCCGACGAGAATGTTGAAAAAAATTGCGAAATTATCCGGGATGATCGATGATGGACTATTGACAAAATTGTTGAGCTGTCAGGTTTGACATGGAGTTCAGTTTAGCGGGTTTCAACGGAAGATTTGAGTATGAGAAGGCCAAATTGGTGCTTCGATTGCTGATTGCTGAGCGAAATTAAGGCCGCGTGGAAGAATACTCGAGTTCCGGCATTACCCAAATTTTTATGCTAGGTCCTCACAGGTGATGAATCATTGTGCTAAGATAACGGCCCTGAAACGAAGTAACAAACTTACGAGTAGATGAATTCAAGTTCGCATCGCCCATAAAAAAAACTCGTCAAGTGAAATCAAACGTCAAAACAATTTGACTTATTTGTGCCTTTGTTTTTTTTTTAAGTGATAGGAATCGTCCATTGGAAGTTCTTCTATACGCTCGTAACCAGGCTTTCCACCTGGATGTTTTAGAAGATTGCGCAAAAATTTGTTTTGGAGGAGACCGAATTTTTGGCAGTCGGGCGATTGGTATTTGCACCACGATAATGCCCCTGCTCACACAGTCCCGTCTGTGCGTTAATTTTTGATTTTTGTCCCTTCCACCTTACTCATCCATGCTTGCTACTTGTGACTTTTTTTTACTTCCCCGAACCAAAAGACACCTAAAAGAAAAGTGTTTTGCCGAAATTACTTAAGTGACGACAAAGAAACGAAGGAGGAACTTGGTCATCACAGACGAGTTTCAAAAATGTTTTGAGTAATAGAATTAAAAATTGTACAAGTTTTCAAGTGCCGTTGGCGAGGAGTTTGAAGGTGTTTCTTGAAAAATAAAGATGTCCGATGATAAAATCCGATTTTTGGGGTATCTCCTCATATCTTCACAATAGTTAGATATGAGAATGACAGCTCTAAGTACCATTGTTGCAAGCATGACTGCACACAGGTGCTTGATGTGCTGAAGGCGAGTGATTAAATCATTGATGGTCGTAATTTTACTTTGATAATGAATATTGTTACTTTTGATCATTTTGTTTCAAAAATTAATAATCTGCTGAATCATTTAGTCCTTGTGGTCTTGTATAAAAATGGCGGTATATTAATAAAATAAATACTTGGTATATTTTTATTAGATTAGTATTGTTCAGTTTTGTATTTTATTCTGTACGTTGCGGGTGCTATTCATGCTCAACTGTCCATGATACATCGATAAAACATGGTACATATGTTTTAACGCTTGCTAATTTTTTAACGAAGTTCATTTTCAAACCTACCCGATTTTTCAAAGAGAAAACAGATGTGACTACGTAAATTTTGATTTGAATATTCAAATAGTTGGGACACGCGCTGATTTTATTCAGCTCACTTTATTTAACTGTATAGTCTCTCGCAACATAATAATTTTCGCAGAATAATTTCAATCTAGTATCTGATATTTAATTATTTATTCTTGGCAGAACTTGCCGCCATTTTTCTCCAGGTGTGGTCATAAATTTTAG
Organism: Stratiomys singularior; assembly: GCA_954870665.1. NCBI lineage: Eukaryota > Metazoa > Arthropoda > Insecta > Diptera > Stratiomyidae > Stratiomys > Stratiomys singularior. The sequence continues at coordinate 105,883,720 of OX940880.1, forward strand.
TATTGAAACAATTTTTTTTAAGGTTGGTGTTGCTTGGGTCCGGCTGCCCTTGCTTTCTTGGTGGATGCGTTTTGGCTGTTCGCAACCATCTTAAGCTTGTAAGTATTTTGTTAGTATATACGAAATTTAATTTAGCAAAGGACCTCAACCCGTTTCGTAACTCCAGAAGAATGCCTTGTTATTTTCATCTATAAAATAAAGAAGTTCTATGACTTGATACTTCATTGAGTCAAGGATTACAGAACCTCCCGAGGTTCATCGATAAGACGTCATTGAACAACAGATGTTTTGATATTTTGACTGATGTAATCCATTTAACCGATTTCAATATTCACAACTTGTTCCATTTTAATCGAAAGACTGTCACTGATCAACAGTTTGGTGACCCCGACGTGACCGATTCATTTGATTTGATACGTTGTTTAATCTAATTTCACACTTTGAGGACAAAAGAGTTCAAAAAATGGTTATCCCAGGTAAGCGCAATTAGACAGGGAGGACTGAGTTAAAATACTCGAGTAAAAAACGACAACCATCGCCTTTTGACAACCAGATATAGAATTAGAGCACACATAACATTAAGCTCGATGATTTACGATCTTAAGACTTTGTGATCAGGATATCAGGTTTCTAAATTTTTATAAGAAATCATTTTCAACTTAGAGGAGAACATTGTTTTTGATTTCATTATACAAACGTGAAGCTGTCACTAAGTATATTTGACAACGCACAAAGTTTTGGTGACCCCGACGGGTTCTTTTGACTTGACTTACTGATTCATTGAATCAAGATTTACAAATAATTTGTTGTTGCTTGTCTCATTGAACGCCAAATTTAAGCAAGCCTAACGCGATCAGCGGTTATACCAGCAACTGAATAATATAAATTATGAAGATTGTAAGGTTTGAGCAGTAGCAAATGTATGAATTATTTCATCAATAAGCTAAGATCGGTCAGGAAATCGAACCTAAATAGACTAATTTCAGGAAGATGCACTGCCATGTTCAGTTTATTTAGACCAACCACTATCTCAGAACCTCCTTGAGCATCTGGACATCGTTTAGACACAAAGAAGACATAGTTCAATGCCTTCAGAACTTTGGCATTATGTCAACGCAGAACATTCGAACTATTACACAACCATGGATACTCCAAATACAGAGTCAGTCCACTCTTCCTGTAGTGAAAGTCGAAGCAAATTTTCAATGGCATGGGCACAGTTTTGTACGTACGACCCAAGCTAAAAATCGAAATTTTAATATCAACAGAATAAATGCAATAAATAAGTTGCGTCACCAAAAGCCACCAAAACTAATAACAATATTTTTACGAATCAAAAATGTAGGACAAAATGCAGCTAATTTCCTTGAAATCGAAGAGCGATCGACTTTATTTCGTCTCACTGAATATTATCAAAAAAGAGAGCCAGGAGCAAGGAATCCTCCAACCATTAAAATCCGACTGGTCACCGTTCCAACTTTCGATTGTAGTTGCAAATAATGGTAATCCTTCCACAGTTATTCCGTGAAGTAATTAACAGGCTATCATTGGCAATCCTTGAAAACGCTTGGTTCGTGAAGGATAACATATGGGGCTGGCAACTTGAACGATGCCTTAGCACCATTAAAGGAAAATGGCTACATAGCCTGAAAGTGAAAAGTAATTTCCCAGAGAGACAGGAAGAGATGAAAACACCACTAGGGTAATAAAATCACTACCACCATGTAGCAATAAGGACCAAAGAGCATCAAATTGATATCTGGTATTTCTGATTAAATTGATATCTGATATTTCTGAATTGATCTGGTATTTCTCCTCTAGATGTTGCTTTGTATGCGTTCCTTGCTGTCTGATTTATTTTTGTGATGGTTTTACCATAATTTGGTTTTAATTGCAATCGTTTCCGAACTAACAGAGTATCCTAGTGCCTGTTTATGTTATGCTCAAATGACATCACCCCTGGAGGAGCTTGAACTGTATTTACACCCCGAAACAGCATATCCTTGCAATTTTGGCTGCTGGCTTCAACGCACATATCAAAACCATCATTCATACATTCTAGGTTTCAATACATTTGTTGTAGCCTGAAAAGTTTCCATTGCAAAACTTTTTAAAATTAAATTATTACTGTTACAACCACACTTTATTCATTTGGAAGCCTTCCAGCTTGTTGTCTACCATGTCTACCATCTCTCTCTTATCAACCATGTAGAATATCAGTTTCACGTTACGGCAGACAATGTCCGGAAGAACTTTTTGTACATCGGGTTATATAGAGTGATTGATCCAGAGATCATTCAAATACCCAGCGCGTCAAGTGACGCTGACATGAGAACTTCCTTCAGTAGTGTTTGACATTTCATTTAATGTTTAACTTGATCAAGCATGGTGTTAGTAAATTCTTCAGCTACATCAACTGTGTAACTCACAAAACTGTAAGCAACTTCTAACTATGCACTTCAAGCAACTCGCTACATAAACCATCCGAAAATTTGAATCAACATTTTCATTATTTGACAATACAATCAGTCACTTCCAGCTCGTAATGTAGAAAATTCCACGGGAGCAGTAGAATGTTTACGCTACAACTGAGTAGAATCATCTCGTTACCGTTTTTAACAACTTTAATTGTCATATGCAGCAATCTGGTGCATTTGAAGTGGAGTAATGGATCTAAAAGCATACGCAATCCTATTAGAGCAAGAACTATTACACTAAAGCGAACGGATCATGCGAAATGTCGTCGTTTCAGCTATTGTTGAGCTAGCGGAAAATCCAACTGTTTTCAACAAAAAAATCGCTAATTGTTGATACCTATTTCTGGTGCAATGGAATCGTGAATAAGCAAAATACTGGTGAGCATTAGGGAGAGTGGCACGAGCTGCCTTTATACCCAGACAAAACAACAGGTTGGCGTGGCTTATTAGCCATAGGGATAATTGATCCATATTTCCTCAAATCTGAGGTTGACTTAATCGTAGCTGTAAATGGCGTCCGTTATAATGGTATAACAATGGACTGGTGGGGTCACCCATATTTGGCTTCAATAAAATCGAGTCGCATGCCATACAGCCAATTTCACGCTTAGGTACCTACAGCATATGACAATGGCTCATGTCACATTTAAACCATCATATTGTTCCATTAAAGACTGGAAAGCGTTATTCAAATTACATTATGCTACTCAAAGTATCTCAGATCCTTATTGTATTCGCTTTGCCTAGGATATTGTTTCGATTCGGTGAATTTCTAGGAAGTTGACATGTAAAAGTCCTGTGCCATGATATTCGAATTTCGGCAAATTTAAGTTTTTTAGTCATGACATATATTCTAAAAAAATTCACAACTCCTGCATGGACGTTTATTTTTAACTTTATTTTCCCGGTATAATGTTTGAGTGAACTCCAATCTTCCGAAAAGAAGATCATAAAAAGTGAAATACAGACACGTGCAGTAAATTGACTTTATTGATAATTCCAATACGAAAATTCTGCGACGAGTTACAGAATACGTGCTTAAGCTTCTACGTTAACAGTTATAGGCCATATAAACTACACTCATATACGTGTTATATATACATATATACAAATAAACTCGGACGTGCTTTCCCTTTGCCATACTGATAGACCGTCGATACCGAAGAAATGTGTGGACAAAACGACGCCAATTCCTGTTTTTTTTATACATTCAATTCACTCAAGGATTAGCCGAGCGATAATGTACAGATAATAGCTTTACTTGGCAAATATAACAGATAATTAGGAATCATCAAAAGTATTAAAGGTGAATGTTCTTAGTTGCCTTCTAAATAAGCGAAATTCGAAATGGTGTAGGGAATAATTTCAGGATATTTGATGTCGTGTTGATTTTCAAGTACAAACGTATTTGAAGCGTGTGCACAAACGTGTCGTCGAGGGGAAAGATGATGATTGGGACTACTTTTAGTATATGAAAATGCCTATCACGTTTACTCATAATAATAAACTTGAAATTAATCATACCTGATGACAATACAAAATTGAGAATTCTCTGGAAGAATGATGTTCTAGAAAGTATGTTTTGATTGCGTAGTGAGCAAAAAGGCTTTAGTCCACCGAGCAAGGGGGAGATTTAATCCATCTTGTTTGACTATGAACTAAGTCAGGGTGAATAAACTATAGGTGAAAGTATAGAGAAACACAAAATACAAAAGAAAGGATATGCTCAAAAGGATACCAGGGTGGTGAATTTCCCATAAATAAAATTTGTGATCTAGGATGTGAAACCATTTTGGATTTCATTTCAATTTCATGGTGATTGTTGACAGTTATCAAAAGGAGGTTTTGCTGATACTCATTTTTAAGTAGATGAGTAATGACATCTACTTGTCAAAATATTCGTTAGTTCCACGTGAGCTTAATATATTCAACGTCTATACTTTTTACTTCTTCTAGGAAAAAAAGGATAAATTTCTATAAATAAAATATCTAAACATAAAATATATAGAAAATATCTGATTTCCTTAAATATGCCTGTCTGCCGACAGTTTTAAATATGTTCTAAAAATACAGGGTCCTTATGTATAGAAAGATCTTGGGCTATCTGAATCGCTCGAAGGATGTCGCCCCCTACGCTGCTTCCCGGTCTCCATTCTAAGAAAGTATCCGATGCTGTAGGAGGACTAATCTTCGGTGCTCCGGTAGCATCAACAAACGCTTCCCAAAAAATTTCCTACAGGCCTTAAAGTCACTGGTCCATTTTGGACGACAGTAGTGGCGTAGTGTCCCGTGGTATTTTTCGTAAAGTTGAGATGGCCAAAACTTTGATGTATGGCCATATATTGTAGTTCGAAATTGAAAATTACTTTTCAACATTACTGGATACAGTTCACTCGTTTTTGCGAAGGAGTGATCCTTCACATTGATTTTTATAGCAAGCAAATAGTTTTTGCACAATTCCAAAATGTCTTCCTTTTTGTCTAGCTGTCAAAATGTGTGAAAACCACCGCGTGGCTTCGTTTTGCTGGACATATGTGTTAAATTAAGATTCACGCCGAGCTTTGAGGTTCTCTATTCACTTCAAATTCGATTTGTTTTAATGATCTTAGCGTTTCTGTTGGCAGTCGTTTCAATAAACTACCGCCATGTCTGAGGATCCTCTATAGATTTCCTGATCATTCCTTACCTTTGTTTGTTCCTATTTGTTGAGGTGCGATTCACTACAGCTGCTCTTGTTGTTTTTCCGAATTTGTGATATTTACTTTGCAACACGTTTTCAAGCAACAACCTACCAACTGACGTTTTGATCGTTGACATCTACGTGACTTAAATGCTCCCTAGAACTTGCTAAAGGTGTTTCACTTGAACCTATTAAAAATCACTTAATCTATTTTCTTAGAACGTTAGACCCAATTTCTAGACCTAATTATTAGTCAGATCCCTTTAGTTTCGTTTTTGATTCATATCATATGTGACGTCAAATCAAGAATCAGAGACACAGGGATTATATTTTCAAAACCCTAAAGGACGAGTTAGTTTGATTTACCGAAAATCCTTCACAGCTTAGATTCGTGCAATATGAGATAGAAATTGAATAATAATGCCGAGAAGAGCCAGAAATGGAGAGACTCTCCCTGTAAATCCTCAAAAATATATCGTGCGACAAAAATTTATTTCAAAGATATTCGGCATTTGGATCCACGTTTATACTCTTTTCCTGGGTTTCATAAAGTAGCGCATATGAGTTAAAAATGTTTTAATTAAAACAGTTTAAGCCAGTGAATACAAGGTAGTTTAATAAAACTGCCTTGTATTCAAATTTTGACTTAATCGTAACTGCCACCTCTAATTTCCTAGCGCCCTCGGTGCGTATCCTGAACTCGACTTGGAATACTTTGGCGTTAGAAATCTTAAGGTGCGTTTGGATCCAAGTCTAAGTAAGACATTCTTTTACTAGTAGCCTACTAAAGACATCAAAGGCCTGAACACCATCATTGGACTTACGGTCTTTTCAACAAGGATTGTAATGTTTCTTGGTTTTCATCATTTCCCGTCTTGAGATGGGGCAATGTACCGAGGAAGCATGTTATATTATTAGCCCTCCGCTGCGTCAGTGGACAAAAAATGACAGAAAATAGACAGGGAGCAATCGCAAATCGTACCGAAGACCTACAAATATTGATTTGAAATCGTCATACAATTGTAGACTATTGGAACCTTTAATTGTTTTCCATAATGCAAGTCAGTATGCTTGTCACCGCAAGTTAGTTACGTCAGTAAAACAACACCAAAAATGGCACTGAGCTCCCTGCGTATGGTGTTATTGTTTACAGGTGGTCATTCCTGTCGTCTTCCTGAAAACAAAAACGTCCCATAGCTCTGTGTTTGCCCAGTATTTCAGTTTTGTAATGAAGTTCCAATATTTGGTGTAGTTTTGATCCGCTTCAACCTTAGACTCTGCTTCAGACAAGTGCTAAAACTCGTCAATACCGTCCTTATTACATCGCCATCATTTATTAGTCAACAACGGCAACCTCATACGTTTAAACTTTTAGTTTTCAAGTTTTACGATGAAATGTTCTCCTCCAAAGGCGATGGTATTTTTTTCTTTTTCTCGCAAGGATCCTTCACAACGACCCCTTCCCCTTGAGCCTTAACACTTTCGCCTTGAACTATGGTCCTTATAAAGGGTGTACGCACTGCGGTCAGGCAAACTTTTGTCGGTCTCATTGGAATCAGAATTGGAACCCAACATCAAACGTAAGACTTCCTTTGACAAACGAGTTACTAGCTATCATCTAAGTATGCCTCAACCAAGCTATGTTATTACTGAGCAAGCTTGCGAAATCTAGAAGTAATGGCTTTGACGCTATCACCTTGTCGCATTTTTTTATCATGTTAGAATTTCTCAAACAAGTAATGTGTCTTCTGAGTAGGCTTGGGAAATCTACAAGGAAGCGTTCTGTACTGCAAGTTTTTTCGCCGACAGTTTGTCAAACTTTTGGCGGTTTGGATTCTTGCTCATTTGTATGTAGAAGCTGAAAATTTTGTTCATTTAACCACCATTTTTTGGTACCACTGCTGCTTCCTTCCAGTAGGGTAAGAGCACCAAAATTGCGCATATTATATTGGATTGGCCATTAATCGCGAAAAACAACTGTCAAAATCGTTTTAAATATGCTTAATTAATACGTCAGCGAGGGCGCTCAATGAAGACAAAAAGTTAAAATTGATCAAAATTTTGGCATAAATTTCTCGAATCAAAAAGATAAATGGGATATGCACAATTTTAGAGCCACTCATGGTTAAAATTACGCTCTAAGGAGGTGAAAATTGTGTATACCCATTAAGAGTGTTTTTAAGGTTCATAGTCACTTTTTTAGCTTTGTATGTCAAAGGACAAACAAATGTCATATTTGAAAGATTCGGTGTTAGTTTACGGAGTACTGTCTCCATGCAACTATTCACCATGATTGGAATAAGGGCTCTAATCCTAAAGAATAGGCTTTCTACCTCTATCTTCTAACCAACAACAATTTTTTTGAGATGGTGTCTATGCAGGTTTTATTGCTGGACTTACAACTCTCCTTGTCAATCATATTTTTGGGTATATTTTTATCATCATTCTCTTTTTTAAGTTGCAATTTGTAGGCCGGAACGCTGAGTATTTTCGACTTCTTGTATTTCTTCTTATGATTTTCTTTCTGTTTAAACAAATGGGGAATTAACCGTTATTTGAATTATCTTTGGATTTTGTTGTATTTAGTTACGGGATGGAACCAGTGTAGGAGCTTGACAAGTTTCTTCGTTAGAGGTTTCTGGAGTTGACACACGCTGCAATTTGTGAGTCTCCGTTTTATTAGACATGAAAGGGTTATCATACGATTCTTTTTTTGAAGGTTTTTGTAGAATTTGTCACATTGGGGGTTGTCAATGCTCATTGCTCTGGCACTGCTTGTTGAGGTTTGACGGCTCAATGAAATATTAGAATGCATGTTGTGCAGACCGCAAAACTAATGTGTATCTGCCATCTTCTTTTCATGTTGTAACGGTGGGTAATTTTAAACAAACTTGTATTCTACAGTACCTTAATCTTTTGCAGTCATTCTTTGAACATACCAACCAGTTTTAATATAGTAAATAGTCACAAAATTGTTCTTCTATAATTGACGAGAAAGTTGTATTGTATCTTTGTACTTTTTTTGTAAATCCTATTCATATTAAACTATAACATAGATTACTTTTTTCCATGCAATATAATGAAAACTTTCACCAATTTGCTTCCTTCATTTTAAATCTGATGAGGACACGGGGAACGCTCTGAAGTCCTTTTTCTTTCGTTTGGCATCATATCGTGAAATTATTATATTAATGCCCCAATCATTTAAAACATGAACAATAAATGCTCAGTACAAAACCTGAAAGGTAAGACAACGTGCGCAATGTTAGGTAAGACTACATGCCAGCTCCGCACATCCCTTCCATTTTTCACTCGATCCACTAAATAATGACCTGTTCGGCCATCTATTAAAAACCAGCGGTTTCTTCGCGGCAAACCCCGTCACGTTCGCGCACTAAAACACAACTGAAGTTAGCCGCAGATGTCATTCGCGTTTCAACTAACCAAAGTTTACCAGGCCAAACTCCTGTGCGATCTTGGAGACCCGAATCTAGTTGTCGTATCTTCGTTTTCTTAGGGTGGCGGAAAAGATTACATCATATTCTGCAGTCGTTCCTGTTGCTCTAAGCCATAGTTATCACTTTGCAGAGGGTTTCGTGTTGTTCCCTTTTTACTATTACTAATGACACTTCGATATTGACAATTCTAGTTGCATTTTGATCAGCTTGCTCATGCATCCGCTTTTTGGTTTGGTTTCCTGGACACATCTTTGTCCAGAGACCTATAATAATTTGAAGTTTACTCCGGTTGTTCCTTAGATCTGCAACCAACTTCCAACTACCTTTTGTTCAAAAGGGTCGATCCCGCCTTTTTTTTTCTAAAATGCTGTTGTGTACCGTTGGGATTTATTAGGCAGTCCGTTTGTATTGTTAATTGTGATGCTTACAATTGGTGTCAGGTTAAGTATCAGGTCCATTACGGTAATTGACACACAACTAACGGTAAGTGGAAAAGTTAGCCATTTGTTTCATCTTTTTTGTAGGCCATTCACTTCAACTTCGACCTTTATTGGGATTCTATTTTGAAGTGTTGTTATGTTGAAAATGCTCTGGACTCAGACTTGATTGTGAAAGGAAATTTTATTATCTGTCGTCTTTACTTGACACTCGTGACATTCAATGGTTCAATAGTTCACTGTTGTTCAAAAGAAATCTGGATCTTGAGATATGCTAGAATCGCATCATTTTGTGTGGCTACTGTTCAGGGTAATTGGGTTGTTTTTTAGATTCATATATCACATTCATAAATCAAATCAGATATCACTGTCAATATGAGTGATATGGATTCAAACAATAATCCAGTAACCACCGCTTCTTTCTGTTTCTTACTAATCTCAAGCATAGCATTCAGAAATTTAATTTAAAAAATATTTTTGAATACTTGTTTAATCAGCTGGTAAATTAAGTCATCCTCTTCCACCCTGGTAAAATCTCATCTGCTGTTGTCCCAATAAAACATATCGCATATCATGTAGCACAGCCAAAAGATCAAATCGAAGTTAACTTGCGACAAATAAACTACGGTTCTGATCACAGAGACACTAATAAGAGGCTATGCAAACAGTGACATACAAAAATTGCGTTGACAGGAGGGTGTATTAGTTAGAGTATCACCTTCAATGCATCATGTTATGAGTTTTAGAAGCTTCCCCACTAGCTTTATTGAGGCAGGATGATCAGCTCAAAAAACGGCTTGGATCAGATTTCACTTAAGGCTCAAGCTAAGTGTTTTGTGTCGTCCGTGAAATTTGATTGATTGCTCCAGTATGTATGACATAAACCGCTTTAAGTTATAAGGTTCGGCTTCTAGACAGGAACTGTTAGATAATTTATTACCATTATATTACTTTGCATCCTTTGCAGAGTGCAGCGACTCCGCAAATTTTTGATTTGGAGCATATGAAAAATGATTTCTGCAGCGAAAGAAGCAACTTTTAGTCCCATAACATTCGGAGTTATTTTAAAATCTATACTTCTTGCTGGAATTTCAACACAATCTGTAATATCTTGCCGATCGTCATAATCATTTTTTACACTACTACGTCGCTATTATCACCGCTATTAGTATAATGACTTTGTTGGTTATTATGTCCAAATCAATTGTCTTCAAAATATTCAATATCAATTTCATTTTCACATTCGTTGCCACTGTGATCTCAGAATTGTCTAATAATCCCCTTCTTTCATGTTTACTTATGAGTAAATTTATCTAATTTTAAACAAAATTCACTAATAGTGTGCTGTCACTTGAACACAGAATTTGCTACTGATTGATTGCAAACGATTCATTGTAATTTTGCCCGTAATAATAACGGGTTTTTCAGTAATAATAACTGAGTAGAGGCAATGAACGCAAATGACGCAATTCCGGCGCCTACAAACTAGGGACACTGATAGCAAATGGCGCACTAACGACTCTTATGGAGTGCAGAGGGTTAATTGAGTTGTGTGTTTGAAAACCAACGTTGGTCCTTTGTCTTCTGCATAGATTGCCTCCATTCCGATCCGGGAATCCAGTTCTATGTGTCATTATTATTTATTTATTATTTAAATTTCTTAATGTCTTGAAAAATAATTTCAATTAAATTATAAGATAATAAATGTGATTCTGCTATCATTAAATTTATTACCAATCACACATGTGAAATGAATGTCATATATGTTCGCATTCAAAATCACTTACTTCGTAATTCATTTATCCTGCTAATGACGTAATATAAATATTATTTTATCAGTTGCATACTTTTATCAGGACATTATTATTGACTAAATTTTATCGCGGCAAATTGAGCTTATTATCTGCCACGTTAGGTCAACAAGCGTGAACATTTGCAAACATGGCTGGTACCATAAATCACATATGGTATGGCGAAATTATGTTCAATTACTTAATTTGATTTTATTCATTCCGTGCACGCGTTAATTGACAGGACTAATTAACCATTCGTGTTTCTGGTTTGACTATTCCTAGATAATATGGTTCAGTGCGATTGGTCACAATTCAGGATATGCTGGACTTTTTATTTTGAAAATCTAAAATTCTTGCTTAACTGCCAATGGTGAATGATTTCGTTGGGTTTTCACACGTTTTCATCGGTTTTAAGTGAGATAAACATTAACTCGTATGTTAACTATGTACTGCATTTGAGTGATGTGTTAATTAGCGGCAAATATGGTAGTGCTTGATAACTGAAAAAAGGACTAATTAGAATGCTTCGATGAGTTAATGGTATTGCTAATATGCTTTTCGATGAACGTATGGATGGGCTAGAATGGGATCGAAACATTAACAGCAAATGTAAGCTTCTGCCGTAATGAGGCAAAAGGACGTTCTTGCTTTAGCGTGATCATAAGTCCTTATTAGGAAAATTTTTGCTCATTATGTTTACTTAGAAACGCTTTTGAACGTCTATTTCAATAACAGGAGCTCATTATCCTTCTTTCAAAACTTTTTACATGTATTCACTATCAGCTTGTGGAATGTATTCAATACACTTTTGATGTTTTTTTATGTACTAATGTGCCCTGTGACTCCAAGCATTGGTATTTCAAACTAATATTGAACGAAGAGTATTTGAAAAACGAAAAATTGTTCATCCAATTTAAAAGTTAAGAGAGTGTTTTGAGACTAAAAAGTTTATAGAATTTTCCTTTTGATTTATTAATGGTTGTACTAAAACAACGTTCAATTTAATACGATTCAAACATATTGCACAAGTGCTGTGGATCAAAATTAATTTCGAAAGTGCTTTATCGTTCAGTAGACTGCTTTTATGCAACATTTTTTTTCATGCTTCAGGTTAAGCATTTTATTTATTCTTCGCCAATTAGTTTGCCAATAATGAAGCTCCATAGCTCTTGCGCTGTTGGAATGTATGATTATAAGTATAAAACTCCATTAAACAGTAGTGGACATAGGAAAGATTACTATGGTTTTCCAGGCAGATAATTTAAAGCTGTTGTAGAAATAACAATACGTAACGGTACATATATAAGAAAATCTTGTTGAAAAGCGATTTGGCTCTGTAGGTGATCCTGTAGGAACTCCTGGCACATCGACTTACCGTTAGTTTGGTTAAACTTGTCTACGCTCTCCCAATGCAGATAGGTCAACTTTCATTCCAGTCTCTTGCTGCAAAAAGGGATACCTGTTCTAAGTACTCTTTGCTCGATTGAGCGTTCCAAGATAAGCGCCACAATGTCGTCTGCAAAGTCGATAAGGCGTGTATCCAACAGTTCAGCGTCATTCATAAAAGCTATTCCATTGGTCAATTCCAAATTCCATTTATGTTCCATTTTCAAGTGGACTTTTGGACTTCCATTTTAGCTGGATTCGAGCTTCTGCGTTAATTGCTTCACTTTTCCAGCCCATAGAATCCTAGAAATTCACGTCGTTCTGGTGAGATTTCCAGTGGTTGACCTTCCTGCTGCTGACAACTCTGCGAAGTCGTTTCACAGCTGATTTGTAAGTTGATGTACTAGTGCAAGGCTTTCCCAAACGGATAGATTTGTTAATTCAGCATCTCTAAGAGGTCGTGGCTGAACCAGCTAATCAACGCAGATGAAATGACGAGCTAAAGAAAGAATGAGTCCAACTCAAAAATGGAAACCAAATATCCAAAAATATTTGAAAAAAACAAAGAAAAAGAACCGACGGATGGAGGCCTGTTCGTCTTCTTTCAAAAAAACGGGGTAGGGGTAGAAATAGTGAAAAAAAAACCTTAAAATTATAATCAATGGCCTATATGGCCCCTATTCTCCAGTATTCGTCGGGTCCAAGAAGGAGGACCAGGGTCTTAAGCTCAAACTGAGCTCTGACCCTGGCGTCTGGAATTTGGTCTGCAAAAGCAAAGCCAAACGACCAAGAAACTAACAAGCGCCGCCAAGAATTTGGTCATTCTGTCGAAAACTTCCATTCGCAACCTCGATGCGTTAAATGTTTTGAGTTTCACAAATCTCCAGCCTATAGAGACCGCAGAGAGAACAGCCAAAATGTGCCAAATGCACTGGAGAGCATCAGGCTAGCCATGGCGGTTATCCAAAGAACCCGAATAATATCAGCAAAATTTTTGCACAAATAGCTGCACCCGAAACTCCAAAAAACCCTTCCGCACATGAATAGCTCCCAAACCTCAGATTCTCCTGAATAGTGCCCGCCACCTTCTCATGGACCAGCTCTTTCCCACGATGCAAGAAAGAAATTATGGCACTAATGATTCAGGGCATTTTCTCTGAAAACCTCACCGCATTTTATGCTGGATCATGCATTAGATATTCTTCTCTTCTAGGAAACATTCCTGAAGCCAGGAACTCAGCGCCGTTTCCGCGACTACATTCTGTATCGTAACTATAGGATGACTGGTAGGAGCGGAGAAAGAGCAATGCTCGTGAAGGGAGGTGTGAATTATGATTGTATAAGTATTCCAAACCTTCAGTTCCTAGAAGATACAGTTATTAAAGTGCTGACGACTTTCTTCGAATCGGTCCTTGTATGTGTGTACAAATGGCCGCTGCTGCGAAACCTTTCCCAAGACACTCACTACTGGAATTGGATATTCCAATCCTTCTGGTAGGAGACATGAATGCATGTCATCCCGATTGGAGGGCTGTGAGACGAGCTGGTCAGCTCCACCTTTTATCACAGAGACAAAAAGGATCTGCATACTCCAATCGGGGCCCATATTCGGGCATTATTTTGGTCCACATATTTGGGCCCGGAAAAAAGTTTTTCTTTAAATTTGGCGATGTCTTACGCTTTCAACCACAACATTAGTTTGAATGGTCTTGACGAGCTACCATCCCATCACGAACCGGAACTTCTTCTCATAGAAGACATCTACATAGATGTCCCTTTGCAACTGAAAATGAAAACAAACTGGAAACCTTCAAAGACTCACTTGCCAATTAAATTTCGACTCCGGCTAGAGAAAACGAAAATCCGATACCGAGTACTGACGAGGCTGACCAACCGGCTCAAAAACATGATTCGTGATCAGATCATTATATTTCCCAACGATCTGTGGGAGGATTTCGTACATAATCTTGAACTGGCCGAAGACCGACTCTGGAGAATGCCAAAAACTTCTGCGTCACGAATACGACCCTAGTCTCTTCTATCCATGGTCCGAACGGCAGTGTGTTCGAAAACGTTGGCGAAGCAGCGGCTTTTTTAGACAACCTTGAGATGCAGTTTCGCGAGAACTCTTCCTTGGAAGAGTACATTAGCGATGAGGAGGGGATATCAAGAAAATGCGCGTGAATACTGCGAACAGAAGTTGCTTCAGAGAATGGTCTAAGACTAGACTTTCAGGAAATTGAACTTGTTGCATAGAAACCAAACATCCGAAAATAACCTGGCTGCAATTCGGTCACAGACATGACTCTGTAGCAGCTTCCCGACGATTTTATTCAAAAACTAACTGACGTAACTAAATCTGTCTTCCACCAGCGAACGTTCTCAAAGACATGGAAAACAGCAACTGTCATAGTTCTACCGAAACCGGCAAAAACCCTCACATATCCCCAAAACTGGTGACCTAAAAGTCTTTTTTCTTCACTAGGCAAAATTGTGCAAAAAGCGATTTTCAAAAGATGGTCGTGAGTCGTTTTGGAAAAGAAACTGTCCCTGAAGAGTAAGTTGCCTTCATGCCTGGGCACTCGAAAGAACTTCGCCTAAAAGAATTTTTACAACACGTACAAAATGACGTTAAAAGTAAGAAGCGACCGGCCTTGTTAAGTTCGATGTCCTAAAGGCGTGTAGCAAAGCCTGGCATAAGGGACAAATATTCGAAATGGATGAACTTTACTTCACCCTTGCAATTATACAAAAGATAGGCTCTTTCCTTCAAGGCAGAACGTTCCGCTTCAGAATTGACGACCACCTCTCCCAACAGTGGACAGTTGAAGTTGCTCCCACAAGGATCGCCCCTGTCGCCCATACTTTTTAAAATTAAGAGTGCGGAGATAACACAATAACTCGCAATCGTTAAATTATCCCCTTATACCAATGATACTTGTATATATTACTCATCCGCATAAGCAGAAGTTGTCACTTTAAAAATGGAGCAGTCCACTCACGTGCAAAATTAACACTGACAAAACTCAAAACATTTTCGTTACACGAAGAATGTACCACAGACCATGAGTCTTACCAAAGCAAGAAGACCACATCGAATGGAAAACGATAGCTAAGTATCTAGGACAGACAGAAAACCAACAGAAACCACTTCCATTTTGTCAGAGGAGAATCTTCGGATTCAAAAAAAAAATTCGACTGGAGACCGTGGACAAATACCTATGGGACGGAGCCCATAAGCACTTGGATAAAATTGACAATCACGATAATACTACCTTGGATATTACAAGATTCTTGACGTTTAAAACTTGACAGACGTACAAACCATTAGACAAATAATTAGCTGATGAGACCACCAATCCATACAAGTCCTAAATCTGGGCAATCAAAGTCCTAGAAACTAGAAATGAAGCAAGAGTGGCAACATTAGCTTCAAGTAATCTCGATTTCCTAGCAAGGCTTTCCACTGGTACGAAGTATGTAGCTGAGCTTCCGCCATTCAGCAATTCTAGGCGACCACCAGTTCTAAGGGGGCTCGCGGTACCAGGATCTGCATAGGGCATAGAAAACTTGGAGGCGAACGTAATCCATTACATAATATAGTTCATTACAATTTTAAGTTCCTAGTCATCTGCTCTACATCAAGGCTCCCATGAGTGTTGATAGTGACTTCAGCAAACCTCTGAATGTCCACTCCTTTAGTAGTCAACGGGACCGTGTAAGACTGAGAGTAAAAACGGTAAAGGTAGCCCTATATTTTTCTTCAATTTTAAACCCTTGGCACTGTGAACAGTGATCAATAGTAGTGAATGACAATCGTCCTTTTTGCGAAGTGGCAAAATGAAAAAGACTATGATTTAGCATTCTAGGACCATTATTTTTTATTATCGTTGATTCCAAGGTCCACTGTTGGATGCAGCATACGTCTTCTTTGATCCTTAGTACCCCGTTTGGTCAATCTTTTCAGTTGATGCCTCCTGTCGCTTCCGGCAAGCTGAATAAAAAAGTTTTTCGTTAAAAGTCTTCATTAGATGGTCCAATTTGGTTCCTTGATCCTGTAACCACTGGAAGCCTCATGAATCAGTCTTGGACAATCCGGAAAAGTTCGATACTTCCTTACTGCTGGCGACAGCCGCGATAAAGGTCGTCCGTGTACATACCCTGTTGCATCGAGGACGTTTTGGAAGGTTGTGGGCTGTGAAAAATGCCACTAGGGTGCTTACGAGCTTTCGGTACTCTTTATTGAAGGTCCCTGTTTTTCGGGGTTGGTCCAAAGAATTTCGCGATACATGGATTTTTTGGATATGTTTTTTCTGGAAAGGTTATTATGATTTATATTGTAACCTGTCTTTATAACCGTTATTGATGAAAATAATCAATTCCTGTGAAAATACAAACTTAAATATAAAATTAAAAGTCTAAGTCCCAGAATTTTCTTTTCGGAATCGGATACTGATACATTTTATAGCAATTTTATAGCATATAACAATCAATTAAATCTTTCATGTCGTAATAAAATTACTCTTCTGCTGTTAATATCCTCAAAACACAGAATTTTTCCGTCATTCAAGAGGATTTATGCTGAAAATTAATAAGCAATTAATTAGGAATATATAGGCTCCACCATCATTGTCTTCTCGTATCATTTTTATAGTATGCCTACGAACAGCATCAAAAAGGAAAGGAAAGACAAAGTAATATGAAACGATTTCCATTACATTCCATTCAGTCCACCTTTGAGGAAGGACTTTCAAATTAAAAATAAATATTGGGCTGACGATGCGATAATACGGTTCGAAAATTTTAATGCAAGTCAGTAGGTTTATAATTTCTTGTTTGGTCCTAAATCAACTGGTAAGTTGATCCCGAGTGTAATCCCGGCAACGTTTTGGTGTCACGGGTAATGGCTTGTAAATGACATTTTGTTAGTGGAGAGAGATGGGGTGAGTTTTTCATACCCATATTAGTATACATACATTTTTCCTTTGCTGATCCGCAGGTTAGGAGCACATTTTGTTCTACACGTTCAACGAAATAATGGGAAATGAAATGAAATCAATTGAAATGAAATAAAAGTTAATTTAATTTATTTCTGGATGACTAAACATTTTGTCATGTTCATTTTAATGTTCCTAACTTAAATTTTATAGCGCTTAGATACGAACAATTTGAATACACTTCATTAGGAGCATTTGAAGTATTTTAAGTATTTTAGAGAAGTATTTTATATATATACTTGCATTTCATGCAAGTATATATATAAATCTTTCGCAAAAAAAAGAAGATTCTTTCTATTATTCTATTTTAAATTTCCAATTTCGATAAAATATTTTGTACATTTCCCTCGATTTGAAAACTGCGGTTTTTAATAGATGCACATTTTCAAAAAAAGCAAAAAGAGAGTGTTTTATTTATGCTTGGGCATACCCTTGTCTACTTTCTCTCCCTACCGGAAGGATATCTTTCAGCGTATTTTGATGCGTCAGCACTCCTCTCGGAAGTTTTTTTGTGTGAGTATCAGACAAAAATTACGTTCCACGACCATTCGAGAAAAGCTTTGAAATTTTGACGATGAACCGCATACAAGAAGCTCAGAAAGCTCAAGAAGCTCCTTAGCTCACAGAAATCAACTAGCTTAGAAGCTTAAAGGTTGCGAAGTTTATAAGCTCTTGTAGATTAGAAGCTTGAGAAGCTTAAAACCTCAAAAAATACTCTCGGAATAGGAAAAATCTCGTGAACAATTGTTCTGCAAAATTGTTAAAAGAATAATTGTTCAAAATATCCAAATTTTGGAAACGTAGTCATGCAATCAAAAATTCGTACAGGCATTTTCACTTAAGGGAACTTTGTCAAACTGAACAAAAATTACAACAATTTACTATGTTTTTTCACTTTTCTATGGTATTGCATTTCAAACTCCACGTTTTTGTGGCACCATGTGAAATTCAAACAAAATCATCATCCAACGGAAGATCACATATGCCTTGTCTTCGATATTATTCGTGTCAAATTCTCTTTGACATAAAAGTAGCTGCCTGGATTGTTTTCCTCCGGTTAGATAGCACTCTGAGGCATGCTAACAAGCGTCTAAACTGCTACATTGCAGAACTTGCATACTCATCGGTTCAAAGTTGTTGAGATATTGTACGAAAGTAATGTCCCACAAAAGTTCTGACAAGACCTTATGCATTCTCTTATCTATTCCGATTAAAGCTCGCGACTTTTTTCGCGGTAAACGTTGAGAAAGAGCTTTTATGTTTGAAGCCATGAAAGTTGTATTCTGCATCCATATTTTCTTTTAGGCTCCCCCGTATAAAACGCACATTAGTTGCACTGAAAAGTTTAAAACTGATGAACACTGACAAAAGTCCTTTTTTTTAGCAAGTCGATTGCCCCCCTCATCAACCCCTATTCTAAGTATTCCGGCGCTATGTATAGAGTCACACTGTTGTCCCTTTTTTGATTACAACAATCTGAAGTGGTTTCACCAAGTGTAGGCATAGGCCATACTCAAGTGTGGGCATAGGTCATACTCGGTGCCATACCCTCCGATCTCAGATTTTAGAGCTTTTAAAGTGCGTTAATCCGGATTACATTTCTCAATCAAGGTTGGATCATTTTTAAGGTTATTTATGTTCTTCTTCAAAATCTTTTTGCATACGGGGTTTTCCTAAAAGCATCAGTATCATTACACGAGTGATGATTCTGAACAGGCCCAATCTAATGTTGAATGATTGGCAGTTATGTATACCTCATATTTGTATACTCTGGGCGTATAAACAAGAAACGTTTGACGTTTTTGCTGAGCCAAAAGTCACCGAAATTTGAAAGTGGGCAATATCCAGTGTATGAACCACGAGGGAACAATTAGGGTTTTGGCAGATAATTTCAGGAAACGCTGGTAGCACTCCAATAACGAATAAAGAGATCGCTATTCTGATTTTCCAGTTGAAGGATACTTAACCTTATTTGAACACGTAGTACTTCCCAGAATCCAAATGTTGGCTGCACGGATCCGTACGAGCCTTTTTGCAGTTTGATTAATCAATGCAATATTATCATATTTGGGTAATGGGTTTGAAGTATTGCATTTATGAAGTGTATGCCCTATGAGTAAATCAAGTATCCGCAGGCTTTCCAACTTCTATGTAATCTTCTTTTGTCCTTTAGTGCCTCCAATGATTTAATGTCACATCCACCGATTATTCACAATATTCTATACTATCCTTTTAATGTTATTGACGAGATCGCGCAGTGCCAGGTAGAATTGGGGTTGGAACTTGGCTATTCTTGACGTTTTTAAGAGACATATGTGGCCACCACAACTCACCAAACCGGCGACACGTATAAACTGATCCATCCGAATATAGTGGGACCTGAATATATCTCCAGAGTTGAGGCTCGCTAAACGAGTCGCAGGGTGTATCGGTGGTATCCTATCAATCACAACCGCTATGGATTAAAATCAGAACCTAGTTCGAGAGTTTTAACTAAGCTCGGGCCGCGGGATTACTAAAGCCCGTCAGGATCACTGCAATCGAATACTGAACCCAGTAATAGGGAAAAAGTTTATTTCAACTAGCTCGGGGGATAGCGTTAACGACAGGAGGCAAATACTCGATAAGAGCTGTAACGCCACAATGACGATGAAAATTCTATCTTATTTCGAATAAAGTGTGAATTCGTCTCGGCGGATCAACTATCAAATCGAATGTTATGTTATTAAATTATGAAGACACTTATGTAAGCGAATTCGGCGCTTTATTTTCAAAAATGTGATTTTGATGACGTCAATGTACGGTATACGATTCTGTCTTTCCCAGTGCTAAAAGCGTTAGGAAATTAACTTTTATTTTTTGATTTTCCATTCCAAAATACTGTTTTTAATTTTGACAGATATATACTTCGGGAGTAGGTTGATCCCTTCTACAGCATTAATTATTTTCTCCGAAAATATTCCGAATATTATTTCCCCGAAATATGTATCTGTCAAAATTAAAAACATAGCATTTTGGAATTCGGAAAGCGATGGAATGGAAAATCAAAAAATAAAAGCTTATTTTGGAGTGCTAATCACGAGGAAAATACACACAGCGTTAGGATAGAGTCATCGATGTTCTGTTTCACAAACTCTGTTTGATTTTATTTTCAACACCCGCTTTCTCGGAACACTTTGGTAGATATCCCTGAGTACACTACACTATACCAACTACAACAGCAACTGCTACGACAACTTCTACATATGGAATAGTAGTAGTGGCAGTTGCAGTAGTAGTAGTAGTAGTAGTAATAATAGTACTGGTAGCAACCGAAGTAGCAATAGTAGTATGAGTACTGGTAGTAGTAATAACAGCAGCAGTAGTATGAGTATTGGTAGCAACGGAACATATAGTAGTAACAGTAGTAGTTACAGTCGTAGTAGAGCAGTTGTAGCAGTAGTAGTAGTAGTAGTAGTAGTAGTAGTAGTAGTAGTGGGAAGAGTAGTATTACGACATGAAGAATGCAGTATGGTTCATGGTGCAGTATATTGGTTTAGAAGTAGCAATAATACGCGCTGTAGTTGTTGTGGAGGTTGCAGCGATAGCCGTATTATTCGTATAACTAGTAGTAGCGACATTTAAAGGCGTCTTGGTAGTGGCACGAATCAAGTGATCTGAAAGGAATAGTAACAATGAAGACATATTATTGTGTATTTTGCTCTCGCGAGGAATTACCGAATGACCTCAGAAATTTGATTGAAATGTCTGACTGACGTCTGAAAACTCTTGTTGTAAGAGCCAGATGACTTCACATGGCTGACTAGGAAATCGAATATAACCAATTATGGCGACGTACTTGCACAGTATTATTTAGCAAATGATTGTGTGAGAGAAGGAGAGAGGGATGAAGTGTTGGAGAGAGACAAAGAGATAAAGAAAGAATGTAAAGCAGTTGCTGAAAAGGATCCACGCTGCCGGTCTGCAGATGAAAAAGGACGAAGCAACCTGGAGCAACGGACGCTGTATGATTTAAGAATAACATGTTGGAGCTAGATTCAACTATCAAGTTTATTCGTACCTGTAAGACGAAAAGGCAAAATATTGTAGAAGATTCTCTGCCGCTACTGGATGGGCGTTATGGAAGTAGCATTTTCAAGGGAACGCATGAACCGAAAGGACATGTCAGGAAATACGGGTTCCGAGAATAAGTTCAGGCCTTTGGATCTCCGAACGCAATAATTTCATGATGTCCACCTTCAAAACAAAAGACTTACGACAAAATTATTAGAAAAAGTCGTTCAAAAGCCTAAAAGGACTTTAAACAATTGCGATGCTAAGGCTGAGAGGAATGATTTGGTCGTGAAAAGTTGGGGAAACAACAATTATGGTAAAGGGTATTGCCAGTCTGAGGCCAGTCTCGCATATGTCAAGCCCAGACCGCGTAGTTTGACTTTTTGTTCTCAGCAGGTTTCTACGTTTTTTTATTTGTAGTGTTGCAGGAGTAAAAAAAACTCCTTTAGTACTAGGTAGGCAATATTAAGCACTTAACCTCGACTGAGTAACATCGTTGACAAGTGGAAGCTTCCTACCTCTGTGGTCCAGTCGGTCTTTGTCTCTAACTACTCCAATATTGATTTGAATACTTTCAAAAGAGTATTCTGTTCCTTAAAGAATATCCTGGAAATTGTTATACGTCGATTCCATTATCCTAATCCATTCTTTATATTCCCAAAATGTATATACCGCGTATGGATGCTGAGCATAATTAATTGAAAAAAAGAAAGGTTCAGCTTTTTTTTTGAATTTTACCAATGCTTTGCAATAAATTGCCTTTATGTATTCGCGCATACGGAAGAGGATGTGTGTGAGTATTGCGATGACAACTGAATGAACAAAGAAATGAATGCACAGAATAACATTACCCTGAGGCTTTCTGCGGTGCAACCGCAAGAACTCATAACTGCAAATGAATATGCCAATAGTTTTTCATCAAAGATGCAATTAAACTCGCATTCGACAGCGATTCTGTGATCAGGACGTCAATATAAATTCTAAGTACAACATGTCCTCCTGGTTTTACTACAAATCATTGCTACAGGTACACACTGAAGATAAGCTCTTAACTCACACTTCAATTACATGCTTGAAATCACTTGAAAAACTCATGAATAAAACCAAACAATACTGATAAGTTCATACTGACGCAGAAGTACATCCTTGGTATTCCTTCAAATTGTTTTCAACTTTCTCTCAATGACTTTTTAAGCCCTACACCGAACCAAAAAGTATAACGACAGTACTACGAAACGACTCAAATCCTCGTACTTTCATCAGTTGAATATTCGACATGACTATAACAATACAAGGGGAAAATCACTTGAAAAGATTCATTATGGTTCCTTCTCTTGGCTTTTTTTTACATTCTCCTTTTCCACTTTTGCCAGACAAACTCCTGCAATTACAAGCACTGATTGATGATAGCATAAGTCCAGCAGGAACGTGAAGAGCTCACAATAACTTGTACGTGATGGAGAGCACTATTACTTTTTACCTCGGCTCCACCCTACTTCATCCGAATATCCTTTCAATCAGTGCTGGCACTTTGACAGAGGATAGTCTATATGATTATATATAAAAGCATACAAACAAAAGTACTGAAATGAAGGCCAAAAAGGAGTCAATGATATGAAAGAATAATTTATTAGGAACCAACAAGTGGAAGTGCGTAAGGAGCTCATTAGAATTCATCTGGGTTTCCATTTGAATTGATACGAGGTCTGAGTTTTCAAACCATGCCGCATGCAATTAATCGTGTTTGAATGAGCTTGCAAAGATATACAGGCGTCTTCTTACTTTCTCTCCAAAAATCCTATTCCAAAGGAGCTCTAGCAGCCAGTATAACCAGAAGCAGAACGAAATGATAAAGCCTTTTGCTTAATTAAAAAGAAATCTACTACACAAAATGCAACCTTGAGAAGGTCCTGGAGACGTATCCGTTTCTTGTGGCAAGTTTCGCATATTCGTTTACAAGTTTCCAAATGAAGAATATGTTATGCTCTTTGTTTCTTCTTCTTTTTCTTGCCAGATATGTATCTGTGTACGTTTATGCGCGTGTAAGTCGAACATATTTTATATGTAAACCTATTTTAGACATTCAGATTGGGAATGTTTGTCTAGACTCAACTTTTACCAATAAAATAATGAGTTGGCTGTGTTGCGAAGTGTTTCTGCATGCATTAAAATGAAAGCTTGCAGAAAATAAGGATACAAAGTCTTCCAGGCATGTGTATAAATGCTAAACTTAAATTGCTTCGGAATTCTAGGCTTATTTTTTCCAAGGAGAAAAAAGGCAGGTCCAGGATTTTTCGTGTTGTTTCTTATCTTTGGACAATGTAATTTATTACTTTTGTCATTGCAGCCGTATGTAAAATGACTTTATATAATACGTAGAAATGTCTGTTAGACTCAATAATATTGTGGTAATTCTCCTGTAGCCCTGAAAAATCCAACTTTACTGAAAGGTCATTTATACGAAATTTACCAAAATAATTAAGTTCGAAGTACTGGCTTATTATAAATTTGCTTATCCTTAAAACTTAAAACTTATCATATCAAAATATTTTGACAGAATTTGACAGCTGACATAAAGTTTTTCGAATTTTCGGACAAGTTGGCAAATTGGGACGGTAGGGAGCGGGCTGAAAATAAGGATAAACTTTTTCTCATTATCTTCATAATTTTGTTACTTTCACATTACTTTGTTACATAGTTTCATCTATGATTACTGGATAAAGTCAGTTAAATACGGACATAAAACACTAGTGCTATAATTTGAAATTGACTGTGTTAGATGGGAAATTATTGTGTGTTTTATAGACTATACGCGAAATTACTTCTTCTGATAACAACAGGAAACGAATTCGGCGGATATTGCCACTTGTGATAGTTTCGAAGCATCCTGGAACGCTGTCACAGATTCAGCAAAAACTGCAACAACTCTAATGCCGAAAAACTGGAGACAAAGAACACTGAAGGACAAACCAATACGAGGATGAGAGCACTACTGGTCTTTTGCCGAAAAATTCAATACAATATTCTCTTCAATATGAGAAAATATTCTATTTTGAAAGGATTCACCGCAGTATTTCGCAGAATTTCGTTAATGAATTCGTTACGTTGCGAAATTTTTAAATCGTCAAAAGTTATTATAATAGTCACTTAGAAAAGTGACGCAAGTTTCTTACATCAAAGCACAATACTAACGCAACCAGCCTTTAAACAGTCAAATAGAAAATACAACATCCCGGTTGTATATTCTATTTGCTAAACGTTCGCGGAGGAACGTTAATCTATGAGGAAAATTTAAACAATTTTACGCATATTTAAAAAAAATATATATACCGACGGTAGTCCGTAAATAGTAGCAGGCGTTCCCAATCAGGAGGGGGGTATCACGAAGGAAGAAGTACAAATACCTCGTTTAACATGCCGGGCTGAACGTAATAATTCGAACCCCTAACTTCATGTACAGTACTAGCCTACTTATGTAGCGCTATAGACAACACGGCAACCCCCATTAAATTTCTATTGTACTAATGTCATTACTGAAAAGTGAAATTTTCTGCATTCTCCAGTAGATTAAACATTAAGTAACACATCTGAGCTCCTTCCTTGTTCTCTTCAACATGGCTTGCGATCGGTGTAGGCAAAGTGGCGGTGTTATTGATGACACTAGCCTGACGTATTCGCAGTCACTTTGGCGTTTTGTAAATAAGTAAGAGCGAAAATAAACAAAAAACATTATTCTAACTTTAATCAAATCTCACTCACTTTCTTGGTAATTCACGTCGCGTAAGTCTATCATTCACGTGCGAGACACAAGTTATTCGTGAATAGCTTGCGTTAACTCGCCTCTGTGACACTATTTCGACAATCGGCAGTATACATTTTAAAACTCCCATACAGAATTTTCACCACGAGTCAGCTTTCTTACGGTCATGCGTGTATGGGTATAGTGGTGACTTCTATTACAACACAAGGCCCCGGTAGTAAATCATGAGAGCTTTTGTAATGTAGAATGCTGACAAATTGACCAACTTAGTTGAGTGACAAGATCGCTATAGCTGTTTTCCGGAAGTTAACTGTGTCTGGAAAATAATTGGTCGTTGTAATTGGTAATGGAGGTCGCTAGGGATGGGTGTGATTTTTTGGCGTCTGTTAATTCACATCCTGCTCCTTTTTGTCATATTATCAACCAGTTTTACATTTTTCCTGTTTCAAATTCAAATACATTTGGAAGTGTATCGAAATGTGTATCGAAATGTTCCGCCTACTCCAATGTCTAACCCGATGTTCACCAGATAACCAGATTCAAACACCCACTTAAAAGTGGAGAAATTTTTTCGTACAATTTGGAAAGTAATCTGTCACTACGTCTCCAAAAAGAACTCTGTAAAGTCCTCAAACTGGATGTTCACACGAACAAACTTATTCTCATTGTGAACCTTTTTAAGCAGGCCCTGTCATAACACCAGAGGGACATACAAATAGAACTGGGAGTCAGTAGCTTAACAACTGCTTTTCTTATCAAAATTCTTGCACTCTACAAACAGAATCGGATTTTCAGCTCTGGTCAGCTGGAATAAGGATTGTCGTTAAATTGAACAAATAAACAATATATGCAAAAGAAATCAATTTTGAATTGATGATTGAATCATTTCTCCTAAATTTTATTATTATAACTTTCCTTATTAATTAATTTTTGTTTTTATAATTATTATATTATTATATTAATAATTTTTATAACTTTCCTAGGGGGCTCCATAGAAGAGTGATTGCCTTCCTTCACTATATATTTGATGCCTGCCTAAAAATTACCCATATTTCTGTCCTTCCATGACACATTACAAGTAGAGGCATATACAAGGACGCTAGCCATTTTGATCCTAAACCAAATAAGGAACGGCACCTTCCAAAGAGCTATAGGTTGATGAACCCTTTTGTCAAGATTCGGGAAGCTACTAGCAAAGTAGGTTTTTGGCCAGTCAAATAAATTTTTTCGAAATCTCCCTGATTTCCAATACGGTTGCAGAAACGAATGCTCGGACAACGTCACTCAGAACATTTTGCATGTCTTTAAAATAAATGAGTCCATAAGAACTATATTACATGACATGGAAAAAGGCATAGGTTAGTATATGCCATAAGGACTCTGCAAGAAGGTCCAATTTAAATTCAATGCGTATTTAGCCAATATAATCAGTTTTTCTTTAGAATACTGAAAAAAATCACTGGAAGTTAGCAGCACTCTATGCCACTTTCGCAATATATCCGCAGGAGTACCTCCAAACTCTTATCTGTGCCCATTGCTTTTCAATAAATATGTATATCTCGGGCTTATTTGTCAGGAATGTATTCTAACTAACTAAATGAAGGTGCGGGATGACAGTAGGTTGGGTGGGGATTCCAACCTTGGAGCTGAGATTGTGCTTTGCGTTTTGGCAGTGAAGGATAAGGGTAAATGCAGGGGCATTTTGCACTGGAGCGAACATCAATGATGCTCGGTACTGGTTGGTCCCCGGTCCTGCCTTGTGTCGACTTTATTGAATTGCATGTATCCTTTAATGTTACTGAACTCAATTACTTTATGTATGTCTTCCATGATTGTTGTTGTGTATCATTTGAAAGCCTTTAACTCTAAAATGGTTACATTTAATGGAAATTCAAACATACAAATACGTTATATTTAGTTTTTTGAACTTAGTTTCATTGATCTAATCACTTTGATCCTCGTTCGATGAAATCATATTCCTGGATTCCTTCGAAATTAAAAATTTTGTTGCTCCGCAGCTCGTACTATTCCCAAGTATTTTCCGCAAGAGGTTGGTTCAACCTCTTCCATTTCCACTGTTTTCCTTCACTGCTATTGATGATGTCTTCAAGCTGTCGCAATACGAATCGTATTGAAGATGAGTCGCAATTGCTGGTAGTAATAATGTAGCCGGGATACTAGGTACTGTAGCTATAGAGCTGTAAATCGCGTATTATGAGTATATAAGATATATTATAAGATTGCGTATTATAAGATTAAGCTTAGGGGTCATTACTGTATTTCTGATATCAGGATATCATTGAAAAGAGTTGAATAAAGTCGGAACTAGTATGGAACCCTATGGATCGTCAGAACTAATCCCGGATTTCTCGGAGTTAACTCCATTTATGCTTTTGTAAGTATAAATGAAGTAATCTCTCTAAAAAAGTATAATATGTAATCTCTCTAAAAAAGTTCGATAGAATTTTTACTACATGACTAGGTATTCTAAAGTGGATGAGTGTATGAACAAGGTTATCAACCCACACAGAAATAAACTATATTGGAGCAATTTGCATTGAAGGAAGATATTTGAGACCATGCCCCCAACAGCTGACATTTTGGCGGCAGGAGTAATTGCGAGCAATATCATTCAGTTCGCATCTACAAAAAAATTGTTCTTAAAGTTGATTTCAGCGAGATTGATGTAAATTTGTTGTCACTTTAGTTACCTTTTACACCTGTGCTGACCTGCTGAAATTAAGCATAAAAACTGAAATTAAGCATAAAAACCATTCCGAAACGATTCAGATAAGATCGTTGCGGCAGTGTCTGTGGTTATTTGGGTCTCTATAAAAGGCATCCCTTAAGCTTATATTTTCGAATCTATATATATTTCCTTGGATATATTCGCTCCTGATACGATCCTCCCCCACTGATCCTTGAGCTTGTCCTGAAGATGATTTCTTGTCTTATCAATGGTGGAGATATGAGGCCATTTGACAGATGTCACTCTATGCTTATATGCTAGTCAGGCATATAAGCGTTTTATGATTTTGGTATAGAGATTTGGT
The DNA here is from genome assembly GCA_954870665.1 of Stratiomys singularior. Taxonomy (NCBI): domain Eukaryota; kingdom Metazoa; phylum Arthropoda; class Insecta; order Diptera; family Stratiomyidae; genus Stratiomys; species Stratiomys singularior. Next base: position 105,911,814 of record OX940880.1, read on the forward strand.
GTAGGAGATGTACGAGGAGGACGTTCTACGAAAAGAAACAGTGTCAATCGAGGAAGAAACTACGCTGTTTAAAGCCTGTGGGCTACCGTCAACGCTGGGGATAGTAAGATAACGGTGGATTTCTAAGTGAAGACTTGGCAAGTTACCGCCGAAATCTGCTGCAAAACGTTCCAAACTTACCTTCTTACGGAATTAAGTATTTTGGATCAGACTGCAGGAATCTTAGGTTATTTGTGTTCTGCAAGTGTAACGTGCTGTTACACTTGTAACTGAAAACGATTCGTAACGGGTCAAAAGACTCAGCAGACAAAATTTTTGATATTTTTGACTCAGATTTTTTATGACACGCATAGAGCACTGAGTTAACTGCAAGAAACTTCTGTAGTTTACAGTTAGAAAGCAGTCGAGAAAGACTTAAAAGGGATAGCCATTACTTGCCGTGTAACGGCCAGTGTGACAGTACTGTGTCACACTGGCATGTGACTTGCGTTGTTTTTTTGACATATCAAAAATCATATCCAGAATCGCTATTGAGTCAAAGCTGAAGACCAAAATGTTAAGCTGTTTTGCCTCATTCTAGGAAGAAGGGATGATAACTCGTTTTATTGGAGCTACGTTCTCTCCCAAACAGTGGTTGAGTTCTGACAGTACTTCTTCTTCATCGTACGAACTTCGTTTAGAAGTTTTCGATTACTTGTTTCCGGGTGGATTTCAGATGCTCAAAAAGAACAACGTTTTCTTCTGAGGATTTCGGGAAGAGTAACGTTCTGTTTGAATTTTGTACTTTCTCATTATACTATGGTGCAGTAGAAGCTTAACCTAGACGCTGATCTTTCAAAAAACGACGAAGTCATTTGAGGTTAGGGTCGTAGCTTGTTATTAGGGGGGAGCCTGGTCCGTTGCCTTTGTTTGTTTTGTTTGGCTTGTAGTGGAATACTACGATCGCTCGGTTTCGAGAGTAGAGCCTTGCTACTGACTTGCCTTACAGACTTCCGTTGCTTAGGAGAATTCTTCATAGCTGCCTGAACGACTGTTTCTCCATGTCTAAGGGAAAGCGAATTAGATTGATTTCGTGTTACTTCCCTTTTCCTGTAAAACCTTTCATAATTTGAGATTTTAAAGTGTATTGGTAGTTGCTTTGCATTGCTCTGCTTTGCTGCAAAATCCCTTTATTCCCGTTCTGCTCTCATGATCGTGTACCACGGCCCCTGTGACTCTACTTATCCTATTCTCTTTTATCATTGACGTCTTGCCAGTGTCACTGTGTGTTAAACCAGGCTTATCACAAAAATTTTGATCGGTCAGGTTGACATTTGACAAAGCGTTTGATAGCCGGACGGTTGTCAAAATTATTCTCTTGCTCTTTTCAAAGTCAAGTTTCAAAGTCTCTTTGAAACTTGAACACAAAATCAGTCTTTTACAAATCATTTACCCTTTATCTGCCATCATTCATATTGGCATCATTGCCAACTACCATCAAATCAGCATTCCGTCACAAAGGATCTCATATTAATTGCTTTACCCACTTGACAATTATATCCTTTACGAGTACAATAATAATTTTCCACTCCAATTACAATCACTATCAAAACGTGATGAAATCATTCTCCAATCCTGACTGACCATCGTACTCATACATCCATAAAAATATCCACAGCGGATCATTGACACGGTTTGGATATCCCTAAAAATAGTTCAATTGTAACTTCCTTAAAAAGGGTCCTGTCTATTGAATTCGTTTTTAACCTTGTATTTGGCGAATTTCATTACCCAGTCCCAAGGTGGCCATAACACTCACAACAAATCGATATTCATTTATGAAGAGCCTATCACCGAACATGACCCGACCGCTGGCTCCTTTGTCCGTTCATTGCAATCCCACTCGCAACAAGGCGTGAAAACGGACGTTGATGTTTCGGCAGCAGACTAATTTGAATGGATAGTATTTCAGAGAAAGTCCAAAGAGCGCCTCATACATATTCATAGCTGCTGAATTGAATTTCTTTTACACAGTAACCAATTTTTATATCCTTGCTAATGGTTGATGATTTCACTTCGATTTGAAAGGAAAAGGTTAGAATTGAGGACTAATATTTCATTGGAATTTATGAACAATGGAATGGGGTTTTCTATTTTTTTTTGTTTTTTTGTTTCAAAATAAATGGAGGTTTTAATTTCACTCCACCAGCAGTGAATATGCAATTATTTGAGGCATTCGTGTGACCTACACAACAATTTCTCGCACAATAAAATCATTCCTCATCAAACCCTTTGTGTGATATTCTTTAACGAGCACAACATTCCTTGGGCGTACCTCGAGCGTGGAATCCTTGAAAGCAAGCGTGTTCGAGAACGAGCGAGAGAGTGGAAGAGAGAATGAGAAAAAGAAAGTGAGCGAGGGTGAAAAAAGAATGTATGGAAGTAGGACACAGAGCCTTGATATTCATTAATAATTATTATGGAGGATTCAAGGCATATAAGGGTCAAATCTGAAGAGTAGATTACATATCGTGTATCTCGCCTTAAGTTTTGCGCACTTATTACATCCCGTTGGCGTCAATCCTACGAGTATATTCATATACATATATAAATATATATTTTTTATGTATGAACCAAGCACTCGGCTCCTGACGGTTGATTTCCAAAGGCTCATTATGTAACAAATTTTGCCACCAGCTATACAAGAATCGTTCGAATAGGGTGTGAAATTGACTAATGGAGTTTTAGGAGATCCATCGAAGCTTTTTTCGAGTGGTTGAAAAGAATTATGTGGTCCCTGGGAAGATGGAGTGCGATAGCACCGGAATTCATTTGGAAACGATAAAATGAGGTTTCCAAGAGTGAAACAAAGGAGGAAAAAGCAACCCTTCATGGTACTATTTCTGTCATTGCTAAAAAAATTGACGATATCTGGAGATGTCCTTGCTCAGTATGCAATGAGTCGTTGATTTTGGATTTTTGTTTTCAATTTGCACTTTTAAATGAGCATCGATCCTTGAATTAAGGATCATCAATTCAACGTCCTTGCACATCAAGACTGATTCAATCCTAACAAGTCTATTTACCACCAGAACAGTTGAACTGCTGAACAAACATTATGTCTTCAAACTCGAGTGTCCTTTAAAACAACAGCTCGCAAGTTTAACAAATCTTCGCAGTGTTTGAGTTGGGCTAATATGTCTTGTAACATGATATCTCCCTATACGTTTCACACATTTATATATTGACCAATTTCAACTTGTCAATCCTATAATAATTACCGTTACTTTACCGTTACTTTACCGTTACTTATTACGTCATGTGTTAGGGAGGAATATGGTCTCGTAACAAAACAACGGCACCAAAGCTTAACAACGCTAAGCCTAGCCGCCAGCCTAATCACTGGGAGTCATCAGTCTATGTAGTCTGGAGAAAATGAGAAAATACGGAACTCGTATTGGTCCCAAGAATATAGACGAAGGTGATTTGTATGCTCTGTTGAACTCAATAGAACACAATTTAGATAGGTTTACTCCGAGAAGTCAACGGAGCTGTCAAGCTGGGTTACATCATTACCAAACCAAACCCGATGATCTATTAAGGGCATCAAGATAACGATTCTGCAATCGATAAATTAATACGTAGCAAAGTTAAAAGGTCCTGGCGGGACACGTGACGTAAGCTTCGCTCAAACCTTATGTCAATTAAAACTACGAAAGAAAAGTTTTAGTAAACTTCAAAATACGGTTCATCAGTCAAGTTCGAATCCGTTAAATTTTTCAGGACATGAAAAAATAAAAACTCCACTCCATTTGAAATGGAACGGCTTTGACTGCATCAGCGACTTGGATGGAGGTAGATAAAAAGCCTTCAACTGATATCTCCTAGTCCGCTAGGAGACTTAACAGACGAGAGAATGACAGCATGATTCAGCTTCCTGACAGAGAAGCCGAACTAAAAAATTAAACATGAGCTCGGTTATTCGCAAGATATGTTGCAAAAAGTTTCTTTTTGCTGTTCTCCGTCACAGTGTTCTAGTTGCGACCATATTGCTCTGACTTGTGACCACCACTTTCAGAAACAATGAGGAATATCTAGACACAAAAGAAAGTAATATTCAGAGGAGGTGTATTATATACTCTCCAGCAGGGCTAACTCAGGACCAAACCTTACACGGTTTGCATTTTTCTAGAAGTTTTCCCACCAAGGCTCACTGAATACCATTGCTCACTAAATACCATCAGGACAAGAAGTTGTCTGAATGGTATCCAAACGAATCGCTCCGAAAAGATTATCCAGAAAGTCCATGATAACCAGATAATCCATACGGAAATATGGTCAGCGGATTAGTTTTGTTTGTGAATGTTGTGATCAATTGTGACATTCTTTCTGTGACACCGAACAAACCAAAACCAGCTACCTAAACTAAATTCACCACTCTGAGCGACGCTGTATCGAAGGTGGAAGGCTCTCTTCGGGGAGAATCCGGAGATAAAGCCATTGAATGAGCCATGCCGCAAATGGGTTCTTGGTGAGCACTAAGGTCTTGTCTTGTCAAACTACATTTGGTACTCTCGACAGGGATATTTAGAGGATAAACTTTGGGAGAATCGCTGAAGAATTGACAATAGGCGCACTGATTCTGGAAAATTTTTCAGGTGACAGACGTCAAATTATGTCTGCTTCAAGATCCTCTGTGTCCCATCAGTGACCTAGGAACTGTAGTTAAATCAGGACAAAATGAGTCTTAAGCGAGCAGTGTGCAGTGCTCTCACACACGTGTCAGCAGCTACAAGGCTACGTGATTTAGTCAAGACCATGCTTGTGCTTGAAGGAATTCCGGAGTTAATCGTTCGCTCAACAAAGTACGACATTGACATTTAAGCTCAGCTTTTGTCAGTTGACACTGCTAGAGGAAAACTTTTGAGAAGCAATTTTCTCAATTGAATGAGCTAATATTTTAAGTTTTTGCTACCAAAAGAGCACTCCCCTGTCAACCTGAGCATCTGGCCTGGAACTGTTTGACGCATTAATTCGGCCTAGGCCTCGTCTTTCTTCACCTAGTGGTACCTTCACATTATTAGAATCTCTTGTCCAACGTGCTAGAAAGAGTTCCCTTTATCCCCGACGCCTCCCAGTATTCAATATAGCTTTTTTGTATCAGCACTGCCGGAGCATATTGTTCCACGTGACTCCCTTTGCCAACCGTTTCCAGCAGTTCTCCGACCAAAGTTCTTGGGCAGAGCTTTCTAATTTCACTGGAGAGGTTTCAACGCTGCTTACTTCATCTTTTGCAAGAGAACAATGTTTCACTGACGTCATCAACCTCTCCTGGCCAACACACGAAGCTAGGAGATCTGGACCTGCCAATCTTGCTCACGTAAAACCGAAAACAACCACGTCCGCTTACGAGCTGGGTCCAGTAGAAATCGGCTTCCCCATGCACTCAACTGAGCCACAGCGTCAGGTCAAGGATCAGACGTCTAGTCCATCTTTCTTTTGTGTGTTGCTCCCAGGACTGTTGCTAATCGGTGAAGGAGCATCGTTTCGTTTCCTAGGTGGCTTCTTCCCTGTTTTCTTCAGTACTGCACGGTTAAATATTTCTGCGCTCTTTCGCAAGGATGGCGATAAAAAAGAATTCAGGCGAGAATTTTAACTCAAATTGCAACACAAGTGGTTGGGTCCAAGTAGAGATTGAAATAAAAGGCGTAAAACCCATCGTAGTTATACATCGTTTCAATGGACTATGCTGTAAAATTTTGGAATACTTGATCACTTGTCAAGGCAAACATAGTTGGAAATTTTCTAAAGAGGACCAGCAGTTACAAGTTCAATGCGACAAAAAAAAGGTTGTAAAACTAAAAACATTCAATCCCTTTTTGCAAGTAATCGGGAGTTTGCAACCGCGTCATCTTTTGAGAGAATCTAACTTCCAAGTAAGAGCATATAAGTAAACCAATGGTGGACCCAAAAAAGCATTATAGGACCACTATTTCGAACAAGGAAGAGAGAAACGGTGCAGGCCTTCGTCGTGAAAAGTTAAATCACAATCTACACTGATGGTGAAGATTGTGATTTCTAACTTTTAACGTTTCAATTTTTAACTAGATGGTGGATCCTGATGCTACAGTCAGGATTCGCTTCTGTGGCCAAAGCTACAATCATGAGAACTTTACTTAACGTTTTGTAATCAAAAGTTAGTGTCATCGAAACTGACACTGCAATGCCAATGAATAAACTGACCAGTATACACATCCTTTCGAATAACAAGTCGATTCTTCGGAAATCAAGCGCTAAATGTAAGACATCACGTTGCCTCAGATCTAATGCACGACGCCAGTTAGGAAATCAAAATAGCATGCAACTGGAGGAATGTAAATCAGGGGTTCGTACTCCAAGGATTACAAGGAATTAAACGTTTGGACGCAAGAGTAATTTAATTAGATAAGGGAGAGGGTAAAGTGGACTCAAAAAATGTGACGCTCGTATTAAAATCTTTTAAAAACATAAAGACTCTGTTGAAAATGACAGTCATGACCGCAGGATTATCCAATTCCTTTGGGGCAACTAGATCCCACCGAAAAGTGGACCATGAATCTAATAAGGTGGTAAATTATGTCGACAATTTAGCGGATTAATTAAAACCGGATTTGTAGGTTGCTTCCTAAGGAACTTGTAAAGGAATGAAACACAGAGCACCATAGGCAAAAGAACTTGAAATCATTAGTTCCACTACTTACGAACCACGATATTCAGGGCTTAAACGCCATTCCACTAAGTATGCAAACGGACGACACATGTCACGCCTGTGGAAGGTAGGAAGCCAGTTTGACATTCTCCCAGTTTGTCAGGGCGTAATCAAACAGTAATGCTGGAAAAGCTCAACACAAATGATCTGGAGTTCGTTCATGCGTTCGGAGATCGTTTGGGTCACAAGAATGAAAGGATAGACCGTCAGTGTAGACTGTGCAGTGTTGGCCTAAAGAATCATATGGGCGTATGCTGGATCCAACCTTATAAGCAATCACAATGAATAATAAATTGGAGACGCGATCATGACAGTTACCATGAACGGAAGCACAGTTGTAACAAACCAATTTTTCAAGAATACCACAAGGACTATTTGATTTTATGCTCTCTACCGACTTCAAGATCATCTTTCGTGGTATCAATGCTTAAGTCAGTAATGATTAAATTCATATAGGAACAAATTGAAAGCATAGTGACGAAGAAACTACAAACGACAAGAGGAAGTGTTTGTAGAGCAGTGTTTTGTGAAGAGTGTTTTGTCAAGAGCAGAAATGTTGACAACTTAAAAACTGTTGACAGCTTGACAACTGTCGACAAGTTCCATCAATTGCGTAAGTGGAGCTCAAAAGAGACAAAAAAAATAAGAGGTAACCACAATGAATCATTCAAAATAGTGATGAAATGGCCCTAATAGTAGATCCTGCCCAAAAATGGACCATTAATCCGTTCATTACCTGGTTAATTATAGATGTGTAAGTTGAAAGGGAGCCAATTTCTTCGGCTAAAGGTTCAAAAAATCTGTTATGAGTTGGTAACCAAAGTACAAAACGTCAGTACCGACGAAAGATCAGGAGATGTTTAGGCAGAACATCGCTAACAGATCTTTAGATAAGATCTAAAATGAACTGACTAAAGGAACCATGTTGACAGCTTAAAAAAAATTTTGAGTCGTTTGTTTTTGGAAAAGATTAGGTTCTCAATGGACACGACTCTCTGCAAGAGAATAGCTGTAAGAATCGTAGCAGATGATTGAGAAGGATAGGAGTACTAGGTGTCCTATTCGAAAAGTTCTCACCTGTAACAGATTTATTTACAAAATTTACAAAAGGTCTCAAAAAAGTTGACTGGCACTAGAAATGTTGAATGGGCAACCAAATGTCAAATAAATTGCAAACTGTCAAAAAGCGAAACCAATTTTCAATTTCTTAAGTCGATTCACAACTTTCAGAACTGAGAACTGTGTTCCAAAAAGATCTACAAAATCAGAGGCAAAGTCCAATCTTAGAAATATCGACTATTTTTTCAAAATAATAAAGCTGCTGAAACTGATGAGGTAATCACTAGCGGTAGTAGCAAGCTCAAAGCCTGATTCCGATGAACCTGACGAGAGTTGACCTTCCGCAGTTCCTTGACGTTTGCTGAAATGCTATGGCAAGGATTTTGGTTCAGAAGATTTCGGTTGACCTTACTAAACACTTTTTCAAATATTAATTTTGTTACCCATACTGCGAAAATCAAACCCAGGAGGTGTACTCAGGTTAACCTCCCTTGCTGAGTTCTGCATTGTTGGTATCTGATTGGGAAGCAAAGGGGAGGGGTTCATTGTGACGTTGTGGTCACTTTGCAGGGTATTGACAGTTTTTGGATTGCAATAAGGTTAATTCAATGGATTACTGAAAGACGTAGACCAATAAGGAAACCTCAACAAGTTTGGAAGTAATTTATCAATGAAGATAGTCCAGAGCTGTTTAAATTCCAAATTTTGAACATCCGAGAAAATGACCGTGGTAGTTGGAGGTGCGACATTTTCCAAGCTAGGATCGAAGACGTAGTAATGTATTGACAATAACGGATATGAGGTTTGGTTGAATGTTCGCAGTGGGGTTTGAACAGAATACAATTTCCCGGCAATTAATAGAGCTATGTAATTTCACTGCAACGAACCGGATTTTGTGATTAGTTTGCTTCAAGTAGTTTTTTATTTATTACTTAAAGTTGTTCTTTGTAACTTTTATTTGGCAATGATATAGTAGTCATTGTAGTCATGGGATGAGTGAAAATATGGACACAAATTCCTTACAAACTTATGAGCGTTTCGTACGTCCTGTGAATGTTTTGATAGCTATGTTTATGATTAAACATATATAATTCTTTCCAAAGCCAATGGAAAAGCGCATTGCTTATTGTGGGTCTCATTTTTAAACAATCAATCCTTAATTTGGATACCAGACACAAGAATCAATATGGATTTTATTTATCCTCGTAGCCTTGAATCGTGCATACTAATACAACAAAATATAAACAGATATCCGTTCGCATGACAGAATATTAAGCGACTTTACCACACGTGGATGGCTAAATTGATTGCCTCCTGGTGGGAACCATACCCCATCTCCTTTTCGTTAAGTCCTCCTATTCAGGATGAATAGAATTTGTGAAGACGCTTTCGGTTTTTCCGCATCAGGAAAACTTTTCAACAACAGAAAGAAGACAGTCCAATGAGCCTTTATGTAACATTCACCAACGTGCGTTGCTCCAAAAAATTAACATAAAAGCCAGCATGGTGCACTCTGATATTCTCATGAATGTGGTACCTAAAAGGACGGGTGTGCTCGAAAACTTCGCCTTAAGACTCATGAAATAATTGAAAACTAGATATTTGTTCAGGAAAGTAACTGCTAGTCACTGATTTTCAAATGTTCCAAGGAGAATGCAGTAAAGAAAAGTAGAAAAAAAAGGAAGTTTTCGTTTCGGAGTAGGAAACATCAAGAAAATTATTTACAAAACTGCAATTCAGTGAAGTGAAACTCGGAAACTCTAATTTAATTAGATTCTGCGAAACAAAAGTTTGCCGCGCCACTTGAACGGGCATGTATTTGTTTAAAGTCACAAATACATTGCGCCATCCGTATCAAAGTTTAATCAGAAAAACATGAAAGTTCTTGGTCTTGAGAACTTGAACTGGCCTCGTCCTTGATAGAGAAATAAATTCATTTGTTGTAACGACAGTCAGTTGCAGCAGGCATTACAATAAGTTAAACTACTCGCAGCCGTCCAAATAAATTGGATAGAACAAAGTGAAATTATTGCATAAAGTAGTCCTAACATTCCATTCCCAACAGGATGATCAACCAACTGAAATGACAAAAGTTTTATGTCGTCGTCCAAATGTGAACCGAGAAACAATAGAAAGGATTTTGGTTGATGTTGTAGTTGTTGCTGTTGCTTAGATGATAACGATGATTGTTCAAAGAGAACAGAAATGTAGCTACGTTGAGGTCCTCTTTATTGTTATGTCTGCATGTAAGGACGATAATTTTCAAGTACAATAAGAGAGAATTATAAAGTGAAGCGGATTAAGATGAGCTACTTAAAAACATATTCTGGTGAATACTGAAATGTCTGTTGGGATGGTTATAAGGTGGAGGATTCTCGTGAAGTGTTGGATAATTAGGACATTAAACGGTGAAGGATCGTTGAATTATAGTTGCACGCTTGTCAGATGGGTATTTCAACTATGGATAATCTTTCAGAATAAGCCTTCTTGTGGTCGTTACCGAATAGAGAATGAGAAGAAGTTTACGTCGCCCCAGTGTAAATGTACATAGTCTAAGGATCTTCGATGGCTTTGTTTGAGAGATTGTTACTGAGCGATAGAAAAGTCACATTACTTCCATAGAACTCTAGTCACTTTTTAACTTGTATCTACTTATGTCGGTCCAAATAAGATGAAGACATAGACTGTTGCGATTTGTTTCAGGAACACTCTTGATATTTCAATCAAATGGAATATAAAAGCCCAATTAGCTATTTGTATTATTATTATGGAATATAATAAGCATTTGTGGAAGAGAAAAGTTTTGTGTAGAAGATCAAATTCACTGTGGTCACACAGTTTCTGATTCCGTCCATGTGAATATCAAAAACACACGAAAACATCAATCAACAGTTCTGCATGAAATGAGATCAAGTCTGGAGGGAATATCAATTACGACTAACCAGACACGCAAATCCACTGCAAAGAATCATTTTATCCTAAGCTCGGACATTGGTCTAGCACCTAATACTTACCCTGAAACACCTTATACACTCACATTTAAGACCTTTTCTGTCGGAAGACAAAAGTTAGCCCCTCCCCTATACCCTCATCTGGACGTGCCACTAGTGAAACCGATTTCGGGCCGAGAGAAGCTGCATTCCAAACTGCCACATAACGACCCAGATGATACAATCCACCTACCAAAATCAACTAGCGTCAAAACCGTTAACACTTTTTGTGTTTCCACAAAAATTTTGACATAAGTATAGACGTCAAATTATCACAAGCCATCTTTGATTGGAAACAAACATTGAAACGTCACTCAATCGAATATACATCTCCGATGATCTATAACATAGTAAAAGGGCAAATCAGAAAATCTGTCAAACTTTCTGCTTCGACACTTTTCTCAACAATTTTTGCGGAAGGAAAGTTTCAGGTAAAATGTATCAACTGCCAGGATATCACCTGGTTCCTGAAACAGCTGATACGGAAAACATTGATGACAGATTGAAACAAAGTGACAGTTTCTTCTCCTTTTTTTTTGAGTTCGACAAACACTAGAACACGTTTTTGAGGTCTTAGTCCTTCTATATTTTTAACAGAATCTGACAAGTGAGCTGCGGTAGGATAGTTAGAACATTGGTGAACTTTAAACTAAGAATATATGAAAGTAAAGCTAAAAAAATTCAAACTTTGAAAGTTGTAGTTGATTTCCATTGAAAAATCAAGTACTACTGATAATTAAACACTGAGGTAAGGCTCGGTATGAAGATAATGAAATGAAATTAAAACCAAGAGACCTGTAACCCTCAAAACTGGTGGATACAGTTAGTTCTACCACTTTACAGTTTGTTTCTTGCATTGTTCTGAATAACTTTTTGGGACCTTGAAATGAGTTAATGGATGTCAAACGTGAAAAAGTGTATTTTTTTTGGATAGAAAAATGAACTAGTGACGTTCGAATCTAGCTCAGTTGCATGGAAGCCTTAGGCGGACGTAATCTGAATGTTTTCCGATTTTGTTCAAAACGCGTTGATCTATATAGCTTGGCAGGTTGTTCTGGTACCAAAAGAATATCCTTGGTGACGAATATCAGATATGTAGCCTCAGTGATTCAAGTCATCTCTTCTTTAGGACGTATCGCTCGGTTGGATACGTCCTGCTACGTAGCTTATTTGAAGTTCGGAGTATAGGAGAGTGGCTCCCAGTTTTGTCTGCGACAAATTTGCAAGGCTTCGATGGGAAGGATGGGAGGATGGAAAGATTGAAAAGAGGTAATAAGACACATGAACAAAACTTTCCTCAGCCCCTTTTGTAAGTTGAGAAAAAAATTCAATTGTGGCAGTGACATTTATTCGTCACGCTGCCGTTCTTTCGGAAATTCTAAAAATTGCTGGTACGATTTTGGAACATGATCTGTCGCGTGTCGCGTGTCACGTGTCAAAAAACACGCGTGTCAAAAACTCGCTCTTTTTACTCCCATGTACGTCACACTCTAGCAGCTTCCATTTGCATATTGAAACACCGGTGGTTATAACCTTGCCGACCAACTTCAAAAAATATTCGTCTTGCTGTTTGGTTGTTTTACAGGTGCACAGCAAGACGAATATTTTGACGAATATTTTGAATATATAAGACACACCTGTAAAACATCTCATTTTGTTCCTTTATACCGGGTGTATGTGTAAGTATCTTCCGGTTGTTTTGTTTAAAAAATACGTAATTTTCTAGGGGAAAAGTTGTTTTTTTTTGTTTAAAATATTGCCTTTCGGCTTCTGCACATTGAAAGAATTTTTCTAGTCCTGTATACCATCCCAGAAAAGCTGCTTGTCTTTTGCGGCAAATCAGTCATCGTTGGAATACTGTCTAACTTCCTCGAATTCGCTGGAGTTCTGCTCCAGTTTCGACTCAAGACTGCTCTCGATTGCTGAGCAGATTGCTGCGCCAATCACTCCAGTGGTTGAGAGTGAAGAGGTGATAATCAAAAGTACCAAGTCTGGAGAGCACGGGAAGTACGAAGGATTTCCCATCCAAACGATTTCACTTTGTCATTCACTGGTTTTTCTATGTACAACGGCGCGTTGTCGAGTAACCAAATCACGTTGCCATGCCTTTTGACCCATTTTGTGCATTCTTCGATTAATTTGTGGTTTAAATTTATCATTTGTTGACGGTAGCGTAGAGTGTCAACGGTGTTAGACAATACAACCCTGGTCCCACTGGACACAGAGCATAGTCTACCTGCCTAAGGAATTAGGCCTTGGTGTTGATGCACTGGCTTTGCCTGGTGAAAACCACAATTTCTTCTGCTCCAAGTTTTCAAAATTAATCCATTTTTTGTCACCCCTCACAACGTCACCTCTGAAAATTTCTGCCGAGGCAGCATTTAATAAGTGAATTTGCGATTTTCCATTTGACGTTCATTCAAATCGTTTAAGACCCATTTACCGAGTTTATTGTTCCTGTCCATCACTCGTAAACGTCTGCTGATGAAGTGGACTAACTGGTCTGCTGATTGTTTTCTGTAACATATTTAATGCTTTTGCTTATTCTCGCTGAGCTTGGGTTGGGTCACCATCCAATAACTCCTGGAATCTCTCCTCTTCGCATTACCGGATTATCTTCGTCTACCGGAGCGCTCACTGTCTTTCACAAACAAATTACCGCTTTCGAATCGTCGAATCTAGTTCTCACATGTCTAACGGTTGGAGCGAATGCACCGTTGGTTTTACCAGCAAATTATGACTTTCAATAGCCTTTTTCTTTCGGTTAAGCAAAAAAAGCAATGCGTGCCACAAATGCTGTTTTTCAGGCACAAAATTCGACGTGATTGATCAACACGATAAAACAAACACGCAAGATTTGGCTGACTCAACCTGTGTGTGTTTAGAGCTTTCAGACGATCGAAATGGCGTATGTGTCAAATGTGACTTCCACCGGCGCCATCTCCTGGAGAACTTATGCATACGTCTGTTTTGTGTAGAATTTACTTTGAACAGATAAGACTTTAAGGTCCTTCAAATGATATATGTTGCCGAAATAATGAGCAAAATATTCAAAAACTTTCGTAATGCTCTCGAAAATATTCATTTTTCAAAAAATCTTTATTTGCTGCAAGATAATATTCCCAAATCAATTCAGCCATTCATGGAACAACTAAAAAGAATGATAATGAAACCCTTGTCGTTTCATACAGGCCGCCTTCATTATTTTTGTTATTGAATCTTTCGTGCTACCACCCACTATCATCTGCTTATTTCTCTGTCTTCTATTACATATCTACCCATGGAAAATATTTAACAAAACACCCTTGTCACATTATCTTGTCCAGTTGAATCCTCTGAATTTATCCCAACGAGCGACATTCGTTTGTTACGCTGTCCTAAATTCTGACATGATATCCAACAACTATTCTATGATAGTCCGACAGTTGCTATGTTGAGCTTTACGAATATTATTAGGGTTGAGAGCTGGTTGAAATTCTGAATATTATGTTTATATAAAATAATATACGTTCGAGAAATATGCATAATCCTTGCCTTTGCTTTGCTTGCGTGTAGAATGTTTAGCTTCCTTCATTGGCTTATAATATCGCACCCAAACAGCAAGCCTATGTCAACATCCTATTCGGTGGCATGAAGGATTCAAGCCGTAAATTTTCTTATCGTCTTATCGGAAAATAAAGGAGAAAATGTAAAGACAAGATAATGAGAGGCTTGAGATAACAAATAATAATTTCCTATTTTCGAAAGTTAATAGGGTTTTGAGTTTCTCGCTGAATTTATTATTAAGCTTGGAACAATCCGGTTGAGTTTTATCAGATGGAATTTTTATTATTCTAGAAAAGACTTTGCCAGGACTGATTGCTTTCATCATCATCATAACCATCGAAACCGGCTAATTTGCAATTATGTTCTCTACAATGCTCTCCTCTCTAAAACTTCACGATTAAGTTCGTCCTAAATGGCAACCTCCTTTTCGGCAAGAGAAAACTAGAAAAAATTGCATTAGCTCAATGTAATAAACTTCTATCAGTTTATCAGCTTTGCAATCAAACGATTCCTTTACCGGGGTTTAATTTCAGTAAGATCTGTGAAATCCTGCATAATGAATTATAAAAGGAACATCCTTCTGATTCAGTACAATTCCAATGAACTCCAACATGTCGAACATTTCAGACAATTCAGCTGAAATTTTGGTTAAGAGTGGCGATGAGCGAGATTAATTTGGGATTGAAATGAGGAATGTCCTTGCATTTTATAAGCGGTAGAGTTTGTATCAATGTGCAATGGTTCTAATGTTATGTTGACAGATTAGACATTAAACTTGGATCAAACGGAACGATTTGAATGGCCGTGACTGTCAGGACTCCTTAGGTATGAAAAACACTTAGAGGAATGAGATCCTTGTTCAATTTACCTTATCTCAGGAAGCATCTGATGATGGCACCCTTATGTCTTATTGATTCAGCGTAGGCTGTCAATGGCCTAAATAACCTTAGCAGACTGTGCGGAGTGTTAGCCACCAGATTAAGACAAATACCACAGCTGAATGTCAGCTTTTCTGCTGTCAGAAAAGCATCTGGGGACGCTGGATATCTTTAGACAAGCAGCTACTATGAGACATTAATATTTGACAGAATGTTATGTGTGGTAAAGAATAATTTTCAATTTTTTAATTTATATTCATCAATGTAACCTTCATCAATGTTGAGCAAGAAACAAAGATGCCTATGAAACCGAGGCTTTAGACCAAAATATTAGTTAGAAACAAGCCTGTATGAAGACGGTCAGGTCAAAGTTTTTACAGAACACAAAAGAACAAACATGATCTGCTTATTTCATGGGTTGTGTCAAAATAACTACGGCTCAAGAATATCGGAGCCTATTGATGTGTCTAATTAGGTTCGAATGTTTCCTACAGCTCTAGAAGAAATCATTTTTGCCATCGAAAACCAGAAAGGCAATCAATTAGTTGATGAGTCCTAAAAATTACTGAAAAATGGTTAAGGATAAACTTACAAAGTGTTCTACAGACATTTTCCAACTTGGAATCGAATGCAGCTGTCATAGGAGGGCTTATCATTCCAAAGGTGGAACTCAAAAAAAAAAATGGTAGTCGCAAGAAAAAATTGTCTTGTCAGTTGAAAATTTTTCAAAATTACCCTGTAAAACATTTCCTCGAGTGCACGAGTTTCGTTTGAAAAAGTCTTCATTCTCTGTCTCGCAAATGGTTTTTGAAACGGCCATCCCATCGCTATTATTTCAAACTTCTTTTCTTCCTAGGATGCGCTTTAAGGCGGGAAAGGAGTAAGAAATCTTTTAAGACCAGATCTCCAGAATATTCAAGCAATTTGCTAATCCATCAACTGGAACTTTGTGTCCTATTGCGTCGTCTTGACAAAGAAAATTTTCACCCCGAAGTTTTCATTGCCTTTTGCTCTCGAGAGATTTCCGCAAACTTCTGATTCAGATTGCACAATACGAGCTCATTGTAGAGACTCTAATATTCTAAAATTCTCTTAAAATTTCTGCAGTATCACAAAAAAAGGACGCCACAACTTTGGTCGCTCAACATTCGATTTTGAATTTTTTCGGTGGTGAAATGCAAACACTTTTTTTTTAACTCAGGAACAGTGAAATGGATGAAATTCATGTTTATAATTATAAATCACCAAAAAATCCATACGGATAAGCTTGCTCGTTTTATTTGAAGCAATTAGGCTTAAACGCATGTATTTCGTTGTTAAGAACCCTTTTACGGCTAGTATAAGAAACCTTGATTTCTTATTGCTTATCATTTTGTTGATTTTATTCTTATTTCTTTTTCTCTATGGTTTCTTTTGAAGATTTTTAATTTTCGTCGTATTTTCTTCGATAACGGAGACGGTCATGTCGTAGACGTTAATTATGTTGGTCTCTGTTTTGTGTGCAGCCATTTTATCAATCATACTTTCTTTTGAACGTCTGGCATCACATTTTTTTCATTTCAGTGCTATCAGCCAAACTGCCGATATTCTGATGAATCAAGTTTTCAGAGATGATGCTGTTTTTTAACCGTTTGCACATCGATCTCTCTCTCTCTCTCTCTCTTTCCCTCTCTCTAGGCCTTGTAACGACTTTAAAGCGTACTACCTTTGGAGCTTTAACTTCACACAATCTCCTTATCCAATGTTATTTCTCTCTGAATTATAAACAAACTACTGGTCCAACATTATTTCACCTTTATTTCTAAGATGGATTTGTATTTGTAAGCAGAACATATTTGATATAAGACATAAAAAGCAAGATGCGGCGATATACGAAATAAAAATCTCTAGAAATTTGCATGGATAAACAAAGAACCACATTTCCAACTACGTCGGAAAAATTATTTGCACATTCTCACATGCGCAGAAAGCTAACCATCGTGATCTATGTACACAGCTATGATATTCAATTTAAAAGCTCTCTTCCGTGTAAAGCTCGCTTAATTGCTTCATTGAATACTAGTATCTCTTTCAAAATTGTGCTCTTTCGAAGTGTGGTTGCTATTTAGTAGTTACGCTACAGTACGGAGATTAGCAACGAATCATACCCACCAGTTCTACAGTTCCTAGAACTAAAAGCCTAATAAAGTTGGTGCCAGCTTCTAGGTTAGCTCTGTTCGGCGAGGCGACGTGAACCTTCGTTTCAGTTTCATTACAAAAACTTGTTACAGTAATACCCTCATTTTTTAAAGAGAAAAATTCTCGATCACGCACACCGAGATAATTTTGAATTAGCTAGATAGTAGTTATGACAGTAGTCAAGGACAACAGTTAAGGCCCCATTTTACGCGGTTGAGACTTCATGGAGACATTCAAAAAGAACGTCTACTCGCGATAATATTCCGTACTACCACCGCACTCCTTCCAATCTCCCGGAAATATCAGGAGAACTCATTTTGCTTGAGCGATACGGTGGCGCCTACATGGTTCAGCAAATTCAACTACTAAAAATTCAATTTTCTGTGATTCTGACTATAACACAACTTACCTGAGGCTTTCCTTGTCATCTTAGGGAACCGAGTTGGGGGCCGGCTTGTGTTAAAATTGGCTTAATTCTTTGGAACCGGAAAATTGTGACTTCTCTATTCCTGTTTGAAACTGGGTAGCATTTTGACGTTTCGGTAGAGCTCATCAAACAAATCACTAAAATTTCACTTACATCAGCTGCCTGTCATTATTCAACTGAACACTTCATTTTATCACCAAAAAATGGCACGCAAGCGTCATACATATGTTATGTACACATTTTTATATATCATATAGCGCGACTATATAATATACAAAACTTCCATAGAAATTTTCACATCGAGGTAGCTTACATTTCTTCGGCATATCGGAATGGGTACGCGTTGAGAATTTCAAGCTTATTCTTAAGATCGGTCTCCTTTAGGACCAATAGAAACGTCCAGCAATCGTTACTTTTGAGTTTTCAAAAAAAGAGTGAAACTACATTAATTTCGCAACAGGAGCACTGCTGTATACAAGCAAACAATATTTTCATCAGAGTAATGAAAGTCGAGTAAATATGTAGACGAAAAATAAATATAGCGATCCAGCACAGTTTTAAAGCAGAAATGTCAACCAGTGATGATAAGGAACTTAACAAAAACCTGAGAGACTTCGTGGGTTAAACTTAGAAGTGCATCAATCCTTCTTGACATTCTTGACTTCTGTTGTTTGTCAAGCGTAAACACAAACAGCAATAAGACTTACGAGCGGCTTCTAGCTGAAAGAGATAGCAATAGTGACAACAACTTTGTATTAGTATTGCGTATTCCCTCAAAAGCCTAAAAAGAATTGTTCTTCTTAAAGGAAATAAGGGCAAAAAGAGGATTTAGCATAACAAATAAATTTCTACTTATGTTCGTGGAATCCCGTTCGTTTTTTTGAAGTGTTGCCGCTAATTTCTGCTTACGGTATGGTAAGATGTAGACTAAGGCAACACATTCACGTAGTGAGGTAAGAGTTGTTTTATGGTATAATTTTGAATATGGCTTAAGCATGTTTTTGTGCTCAGGATAAATAACGATTACGATTACTTCATTCAGTTGTGAGTGTGAATCCACATAAGAAGAATTCCTGTTTCAGACGTCCTGACCCTTAGCCCTGGATAACATGCAATGACTGAATAACATAACAATAAACATGCTGGCAGCACATTCTATACTTTGAAAAAGAGAGATTTTAAGATTTTCACCAACCAACCTACACTGAAGGGTTTTGGCTACAGAGGACACTGAGGGAGAACGAAGGCGGTGAACCTCGATAACAAATGGAAGTCAACACGGTAGTTATGTAATTGCTTAACGAAGATTGGCAGGTAACGTCTTCTATAACAGCAACATTTGGTTCTGCTTAACGAACATATGCTATCAAATCTGGTTGCTTCATAATTTGACAGCAGATGGTTTGTTTCTTGAATATGAACTATGAGGTGTTGAAAGTATTTGAGAAGGGACAAGCTTTCAATAGACAGTTTGTAAACAGAATTGTGATAGGCAACAAAACTTTGACCATTACTTCAACCAACGTTTCAGTTTTTCATGGTAAGACCATTGACAGTTGTCATAAAATATAGATCCGTCAAGTGAATCGGTAGCGGAATGTTTCAAATCGAGCGAAATCCAAGAGTTCGTTGTCTTAAACATATGAACAATACCCGTTCCTTAATGGTACGATCAAAAGAGAGTCACAGAGATTATCAGAAGTTGGGCTAGTCATATGAATCGTGTGAACGAAGAAACGATACCCAAAAAGGTATTCGTTAGAAGAATTGTAAGGCGGAGATCGGTGGAGAAAGTGGGGTAACGCTGGTTTGACTCTGTTGACAAAGACATTTCAGCACTGTTCGGATTTAAAATTTAAAGAAAGCGGTCAATGGACCGAGACAGTTGCAGGCGCTTGTTGCAGGAAGCGTAGGCTAACGAGGGGCTGCATTGCTAAGAAGAGAACAATTCCAGCATGTTCCAAATGAAAACAATGTCAATTGACTACGACAAAGTTTACCTTTTCAAATTATAGGGTATGCCAATAGTATTTTATCCTTCTTTTTTTTGAAAAAAAAGAAGCTAGTGGTTCTGGTTTGTATTTGGTGGGATCTGCAAGGTGTGATGTATTGAAACAACCTGACATCATAAATGTCGCACGTTACTGACAACAGCTGCTCCTCCGATTGCTGAATATAACGCAGTACTGAAGGCAAAACCCTCTAAATTGGCCAATCGGCTCCATAAACTGATTGTACTGCACGATTATTATGGATTTCATGTTTCAATCCAGTCTAAAATCATTTGCATTGAATGAAATAGGAAATCTAGCACCACCCGTCGCATACGCCTGACAAGGTTCGTATAGATTTTCATTAGTTTGGGTCATACATATACTGTTCTGTTTTGGTTAAATTGAAGATACCCCAAAAAGGCTTGATAAATGAATCAAGCCAATATGTTCAGAATTTTTCATCTTTTCTATGAAAGATGGGAGAAATTTGACGAATCCGATGAAAATACGTTGATAGAATTCACTTTGCATGTTTTCATAGAAAATAAATGAAATTTTTCTTTTAAAGACGGCAAGTACTTATTGTCTTACCCCATTACACGCCCTAGTTTCTATATTCTTCAAGAATTCTCATTGTGTAATTAACAAGCCCTTTTTTAAAATAGTTTATGTGCTTTGATAAAGTGCTTTATATTATGCTCGCTGTCAGAAGTGAGAGCTGGTACATTTTTAACACCTGAATGCTGGTTTTTTGATCGTTTTGTTTGTCGTTTCTGGGATGTTCAACTGGTATGAGAATAAGGAGCATTTCATGCTAATTAAACTTCTGAATATGGCTATACTGAGTGGTTTTGACTTGCCATTTTATTAAAAATCCTGTTTGTTTTGAAAGAATCGTTTTGTTTATGACTTTTTCCGGAATAGTTCGTTGACTTACTTATACAATTTACATTACAGTTTAAAGTTTACATATTACAACTTTTACAGCTTAATCGTTCAGAATAAATAATATATAATCAAGCTCCAAAAGTTACACAATCCATGGTAATAACAAACTTTCGTGCTTAAAATTTCTTCCTTTCTATCTTGTCATATCTTTTTATAAATAAAAACCTTCAAAATATTACGGAAAAAAGGTATATTGGGTGTTTTTTTTAACAATAACATGTCTTCCATCTGCTCTCCATATCGATTAGTTTGCGCTAATACTTGTTAATTATCGTTCAAAACATGGCGAACATTTCTTTTATTTCATTTCGGTACGTTATTACAAAGTTCGTTTAATTATCGATGAAAATGAAATCAAAAAAGAATGTGCGTGTCTAGAGAAACTTTCCCCCGATAACGAAAACGGATTTAATCAAAGGTTTATGGATTTTATCAAGGAGAATTTTAATGATAATCTGAAGGATACATTATGACTGGATATTTTTACAACGAAAACGCTCCGTGGCTTTTGTTTAATTCGCAACATCATACTTCGTCAACGACGCTTAATTAGGAATGCTGTTTATTATCCTCGGTATTGTTTTGACTGATTAACGTAAAAAGGAACAGAATATCTGAGAGATACTAATTAGTAATCAATAATTAATGAACGGCGGAGGAATATTGATCAATAGAACGTTTTCATTATTTTGTACTGGAAAATTTAAAGGTTATTGCTCGCTGTACAGAATAAAATTTGAATACAGGGACACTAATGCATAGGTCTTCAAATATTTCCTATTTCTCTCACGTCCTAATGACAATACAATTGTTCATCCTTTCAATTTCCTTTCATACGAAATGACAAAGTACTAAATAATATTTTCACGTGCATGTCAAACTTCCATAATTCAGCCCATAAGAAAATGAGGAACGACACCTTACGAGCCACCGGCAATAAACTGTACAGAGTGATTTTCATTATCATTATATTCCCCTAATATCCTAGCCGTCCCGATGACCTATTCTATCATGGACAACAACAATGACAACGTCATCATAAAAGACGAGAAAATATTGTGTATATAAACAGTGAAACCAAGTCGAGGGCGTTTTATGTTCTCTCCTTCCGGACGCGACCATTCATGCAAGGCTCGAAACCTCGCCCAACCTTAACCTTTCGAAATCGTCCGCCGAGAAACCTTTCAATCCAGCACAGACACAGAGTAGCCCTGAGTGAAAATCAATGGTTACCTTGAACTAAAAAACATATCCAACAAAAGGTTTATGGATAAATTGAGTTGGAAGCAACGCGAAGGACGCGGAACAAGAAAAGAAATGTGCGTGACAAAGGATGGTGGAGTGGAGATAAGTAGGGTAACAAGCGGCACTTTGTCACTCATAATTTTATGAAAGTTGGTTGACTTGAGCACGCAATGTCGAATCTGGTTACAGGAAAAAGGTGGTTGTCACTGATTTGTCATGATGCAGGATTATACTAGTGGGCTGAAGGATAGTGGCTAAGGAGTATGATGCTAATTGACATAAAGTACATATCTAGGAGGATGGAACTACTTATTTTGAACGAGATTCTCGTATGTCCTTTGTCTTATTTCGGATAATTCATAATTCGAAATGTCCTTTCGTTCCATTTCAATGGGGATATTCAAAAATTAATGTTAACATGTCTGGGTTCAAATTAGGAGAAGCAACGAATGTGAAACATGTCGTTAATCGGGAAAACTAGAGGTAGTAAAGGACTAGCACAGTTTTTGATTAGTTCACTGTCACTGTCCCGGCAAGAATCAGCTTAAAATCACCAATTGTGCACTCAACTCTATAAAATACTTGAAAGATCCCTGTTCTGAAGGGATCTGTACTGTAATCTGTACATTTGTCTGGCAGACACTTCCCAGAAGTCAGAAAGAATACTACCTAGAAAACTCTCGTTTCTTCCATCTGATAAAGCCAAAATTTATAAATGAACCGAACAGCAAAGGCTTTTTGTAGCAACATCATGATGAAATTATTGAGGATGCAGGTGATATAGGGAAACGTTAGAGATGCCTAGCAAGCAATGGAAGTGGCATTTCATATGTGTCATTCTCATCATGTTGCCATATTTGCGTTGTTTCATGATTAGGGCAAAGGAAGCTAAGTTTTTAGAGGAGAAGGAATTTAATCTCGTAAAAGTCGCAGTACTCTTCAATTTGAGTTGGCGATAGGAAAAAAAACCCGCACAGATACTGTGGTGTTATTAGTAGTAGAAGGTACTATTAGTAGTAGTAGTAGTAGTAGTAGTAGTAGTAGTAATCGTGGTAGTATTAGTACCAGTAGTGCGAGACTGTAAAATTAGGAGCTCTAGTCAAAGTAATCCCGGCAAGATACGAGGGTCAGTCAGAAAGTAAGTTTAAGGGTGGCAGCGCAACGCGTGGTAAAAAGATAAACTAACGAAATTTAAAGAGGTTGTTCTCTCATTTATCCTCACCAATTTGACGCATCGCTGGACCGATAAGTCTATTTTTGTGTTTGTTTTTGGAAATAGAGGCGCCGATAAAAGTAACGTCCAAATGTGAACCGAGAAGTGTGCTACGTTTTTTGACCACAAAAAATGATCCACTAATGAAATTTATCGAGAATTGCCGTCTGTATACGGTGAGCAGTGTATGATCCTTCAAATGGTCATGCGTTGACGAACAGCATACCTAGATGGAAGAAAATAACTCCATGACGAAGATAGCGACAATGTTTTGGGGTTAGCGAGGTATTCTTTTGATTGATTACCTCGATAAAGGCAAGACTATCAACGCAGAGTACTTCTGTGGTGTTTTGGATATTTTACGGAAAGCAATTAAAAACAAACGTCCAGGTTTTTGGGCCGCAAAGTGTTTTTGATTCACGCTAATATTCGTCCGCTTTCTGCCTATTTAACCCAAGAAAAATTGGCCTCATTCAAATGTGATGTTTTTGAGCATCCTCCTTATTCCTCTGACTTGGCAACAAGTGATTTCCACAACTTCACGCCGATGAAAACAGCATTTGCGGCATGCATCTTGAATCTGGGTTCGTTCTTAGTCAAATTCGGTCTTTAGCACTCCACACAATTTTTGTATACAGATCGGTTACACTCTCATCCTGCGGAAACCACAAAAAGTTCCAGCTCCGTGATCACTGTGTGTTACACTTTTGTCGCAAAAATTGGCTGCAACTAGCCGAGAGAGACATTTTTTACTTACTCCTGGGAAACAAGAAAAAACTGCTCTGTGCTTTCTTCCTCCTCGTCACAATTTTCTTAGGTGACATTGGTTTAGATATTAGTTTGTTTGACGTAAAGGCCCTGAAGATTTTTCTGTTTCTCCAGCGGGTTGTTTTGCTGTCACTTAAACTTCGTTTATATCCTGCAGTGGTTTCTGTCATTCATTTTGAACTTTTTCATCTTCAGGTATGTGGTTAAATATAGATACCCAAGCTAGTTATGACAGAAAGCGCCTTAGATGTATGTACTCATGTTTGTAATTTTGGTAATCATTTTTTCAAAACCATCAAAACCATTTATTTTAGCCTGAATTGTTTTTCACAACTTTGGGTACCTCCTACTATGTTTCCTATTATTGCATTATTTTACGATTTTTTGGAAGCGATGATGACCTCCATGCTGAAGTTTTTGACGGCAAGGTTCCTCTCTATTCTGCTTAAAGGTTTATGAACGGCACTCTCAATCGAATGTCCTGTCAAGTATGTGTGTATGCATCCCATAAAACTTCATATTGTTTTCAGTGTTTTTATATATTCATTGACTAGGCATTCCAGTGCTTTCAGAATAAAAGACGTTAACAGACGTTAGGACAGACATCCTTGGCTATGTTTTGGCTGGCTGACAGTTTCATCTTCCCTATAGTCTTATGTAATAAATCTGTTTGACATGAAGTCGAGAGGTTTTACGTGGACACCAACTTTGTAGTTTAATGCGACGGTGTCCATAGATGGATTTGGAACAGTGAGTCAACCACTACCCCCAAGATCTGAAAAAAGTTTCAGACCCAGGCTTCAATTTAAATAAAGCTTTCTGGATTCCCAAACCCAACTGAGGAGAGCTCTCTAGCCTTCGTAACTCCGATCGAGGATAGGCTCCTCATGGTTTGGGGGGCTGATAATAAATCAGCTGTCAATGACCTTCCGCAAGCCGTGGTTCAGGGAAACCTCTGATCAGATTGCGCATTTCTACATTTCGAGAAAAACCCAGTTTTTGACCAGGCACATGGGGCTGATAGCCCTTCCTTACTACCTAGGACACGTGGGGACGGAACTCCCCAAAGACTGAATGGAATAAGCCGAAGACTAGACCATCAGTCCCCCTCCGTCACCTGGAGTCATCTTCTTTACTTATTAGTACACCAGTCCAACAGTTCATCAGATCGATATACAGCGGTAGATCGGTAGACCCCATCCGGCGAGGTTGACACCTTCGGTACTTGCTTCTGTCAATTCTTCTCAACTGCCTTCCACCTCTCTCACTTCACCCCGCATTACATCTCATCCCACCAATTGACGACTTCTCCTTCATTACAACTTTTCATCAATTTTTCAGCTTAGACTTTTACGATGCATAAATATCGTCCACCAGTTCGTTTGCCGTCTTTTGATCTTTTTAACAAGTTCACACAAGAAGAGACCAAACGTTAACAACGCTTTAACTCATCTTTAAATCAGGCTTTTGGCTTCATTTCATTTTGTTGGACCTCACAGACGCCTACCTATCTTTCCTCCAACTTTACACCTAGTTGGGACTGTCAATACGTAAGCCCAGGTTCGTGATTTTTTGGAGACATCCTTCTTCAAAATAATGTATCACTCTTAGGAGCCTAAGTTTTGTAGCTTTAGCATTTCGAAAACTACTCCTGGTTTCTAATCAGATTGGGAAATAAAATTTTTACAATTTATAACTGCTGGGGATGGTTTTAAATTTGTCGTTCAAGGTGCTGGTCCGTTGGTGGTTGGATTTTTTCAGGTTTGTGTGCTGTTACAGGCAGAGATTCTTCTTTAGGACCTTCCCCAGATTCAGAAGTACCTGTCTCATAGAGGTAATTCATCTCCGATTCCATAAGTGCGGCAGTTGCAGCGTCTCAGTAAGTATTTTCGTCTTAATTGTCATATCCGGGGCTTATCCTCTATTCCTCTTATCTAGGCTCTTGGCTGAACTCATCCACTCGGATCATGTGCTGCCTTTCCACTTTGTCCTTACTTTATCCTGCTTTTTCTGAATAGACCAGTTTCCTAAGTTGCTCTCTTGATTCGCTGTCATGTTTAGGCATGCATCAGGGAATCGCAGGAAGCTTTTTCTTCCAAGTTTTTTTTTCAACTTTTCAACTATATCAACGCTGGTACTTTGAGCCTTCCGATTGATGGAGTCCCATTTCTCGGAAGACTGCCTTAGATGACATTGTACTAGTTTTGTTGCTGGCTCATTTCACCAACACAGTGATCAACCTCACGCCAAAAACTCTATGGGTACTGGATCCTTGATCTTCTTTTCAGTCACTCACTTCACTGCTCCAGAGGCCCTTTGCCTATCTGCTGGATTGAACCGTTGCACTCAAAGAAAGAACTTTGGCAGTGTAGTTTTTTTTATTTCATCAGAGTCAAAAAGATCTCTCAAATCATTGAGATCAACAACCACGAAGGGCAATGGTAACATAAATTCAGGTGTGATTCAATGCGTTGACAGGTCACGAAGTTCATTCCCAAAACAAGATAAGGCAGACTTTACTCTAGCCACCAAGGCCTTTCATAAAAAAAAGTTAAAACAAGTTTCGATACTTTTCCATTCTTTAAGTTCAAGTTTTCTCGCAGGGACCTCAGATGTTCTACCTTGGCGAATGTTATCAGATTATTGCAAATTATTACCGTAAATCACTCCTGCTAAATAGCAAACATCGAGTTCGATACACTTAATTTCCAATGTTAAAATAACAATATGGCAATATGACTAGAACTATAATATCCTGAACTTAACCAATGACATTTGTCATAGGTTATGTTCGGGCAAGTTCATGGTCATGGATTGGCATAGGGATGCCATGGAGTCCCATTGAGATTCTTCAAAATCTGGCTGATTATTTCAATACATTGCTTGGACTCCAGACGAGAGAACCAGACTCCGGGCCAGAAAATGATCCTTCATTCTCGAGGAGTTGCGAAATCAGTACTTCAGCTGATTCCGCTTATGCAAAATCGGTTTCTGGTTTGTATGATTTTGAACATTCTCACGAAGAAATTTTTCACAGGTTTCAACCAAACCTATTCGCAAAGACAACAATATATCATAATTGTAGATTTTTATGAAGCAGTCTAAACAAGAAAAATGTTAAAGTCTTAAACTGTATATTTTAGCAGCTGATTACGATACGTACACGCAGAAGTAATGTTTCGAACTTTTCGGAGACTATATGTTGCCCTGTTAAATAAAGTTTTTAGAACAAAAACGGACCACATTTCGTGAAGAACAGTTAGATGTTTCAATAGTGACATCGCTGGCTGAATAGTTTCATTGTGAATCAGCCACGCGAAGCTTGTGGAACTGTGCATGTTACTAAAGCAGTTGAAATAATTTATCGAGACTTTTTGTTTGTTACGTGAAGTACAAGCTTATTTTTCAAAAGATAAAAAGGATGTTACATAAATTCGGTTTCCATTGCAAAAGAGTACGCAAATTGGCGCAATTTATTATAAATAAGCAATTCAGATTGATTTAAAACGCCAAAAATGTTTGGGTGTCACTACAAACTCCTGTCTTGTATTAATTCGCGAAACTGGCACAAACAAATGAAAACTTACAATAATAGGAAAATATGTCGAAAATTCAACAAGGATGCCGTTAATCCTACTTACATAACTATAAAGGACTGTAGAAAGACTTAAGAAACAAATTAGAAGCTGATGAGACAGTTAGTTTTCATCTAGTTTCAGCAGTGCAAAAAGCTTAGCTACACGTTTAAAACATTAAAACTTTATTCATGCTCCAAGCTCATATTAATGAAAAACTTGAATTTCCTTCACTTCTTGTTCCATTTACTCCAAAGAATTAGTTTGTTCACAAACACTTTGCATTTGTTTTAAAATATTCACCTGTACATGCACAAATTAAAACTCAAAGTGTTGTTGTCCTTAACGTAACACGACTAATTCGGAAAAGTTTTTCTTTTTCAGATAAGGAAATTGCCATAATTTTCTATATTACCTTGATAAGTCTTTCTCTGGCTTCAGCTTGAGTTTTTGTCGGATCAGGACAAGTTTTAATCCTCAGTGTTTATGTTGCATAAATTTTATAAATTTTTCCAGTCAGTTTCGCTTGCAAGGAGGACATAGTGTAAAAATATTTATGTAACATTGGTATAAATAATATAGTTGAAGATACGTCATTAGTTGAAGTATAAAGAGGAATTCCTAAAAATATATATCCTCGTTTTCACAAACATGTTGCAAACTTTAAATATGCTGAGTGGATCTGTTTGTTAAGCTCAAACTTATCAGTCAAAAGCTTACGAAGGTTTCAAGAATTGTTATCATATTTTAAAGATTAGGATTCTGTAGTGTCTACCATATAAATCTGTTTTTGGGTGTTGCATCGTGATACTGCGACATTTTTGTTTGAATCCTTGTAAACAATATGCAAGAAATGTTTCAAATGTCCTAAATCAAAATTTTTCATCAAATTTCCCAGCCTGTTTCCCATTTTCCATATCCCTGACATTCACAATATGAATTTTTAGGGTGAAAAATGAACGTTAAACTATTATCCTCCGATACTTTCTTCACATTTAAGGATCGTGCACGGTTAAACCAAATGTAAGAGTTATAAAAAAAATGAAGCATCTTCTCCAATATTGCATTCAATCCAAGAAGTATGATTTCCCACGGAACAGGATGCATTTATCACGTTTAAACCAGATTCCAACAAAAACATCTTATCCACAAGTTCTAAAGCATCCTTTGCAACATTTTAATAGAAATTTCTATCATATGTTCAGGCCAGTGCATGATATACACCTTCTAGTAGCCACAAAACATATTTATTACCACTCACATTCCAATTTCACGAGGATGTTATCGTTGGTTTTGCGACGACTTTTCAGTTTTCAAGAAGTCAAGAACAAACATATCCCTGTACACACTCGTATACGAACGAAAACATCGCAACATATTTTCAACTGAGATCCTCCAGGCATAGTGCACGATGCATACACAACATGTTATAATTTTCCTCCCACATTGCCAAGCGAAGATCTATCGCTTTCTAGACGTTATCATCTATTTTCTCTGGCAAGGACTATTCCGTAACATATGAAAGTGGATTGTCCTGGTGCGCACAGGTTGTGTTGGCATAACAGAAACGGCGAAATCTAAATCTTATTTAACAATTTGTTTGCGGGTTTGATATGCAGACCATTATGGTTTTGAGAGTATATCATGCAGGATGGCGAGCATGGGTCCTGCATGAAAAAGTAGATTGTCAACAAAAATTATTTGGGAGGGTGAAATTGCTGAACAAATTGTTAAATGAATGAGAAAACGTCACATAATTCACAAAGGATGTGCGGGAAGTTTACTCCTTGGAAACCCCTTAATAATTTTTTTTCAACAATCAAATAGTTAGAGATTTTTTAATTTAAAAAGGAGAAAATTAGATTTTTGATCTTTTTGGGGATGCTTCTGTGTTCGAATCTCTTAGGAATTTAATGCAATTTTAATAAATCGACTTGCGTACATTACAGCAATCGCAAAGTCAGAAAAAGAGAACAAACTTCTGATTTTTATTCTAGCTTAAAAGGACATGAGTGTCATAGTCATGTAGGAGGCCACTTCTAATCTGTCCCATAAAAGCCGTCAGGTGTACTTGATATACTACCAAAAGGATAATATTTGGATAATACCTGAATCATAAGATCATGTCTCACTACGACCAACGACACAACGAACTCAGGACTTGCTGAATTGACGGTGGGTGCCGTGACAGCTATCACTTTGATCGCGAATGAATTAATGCTTCATTCCGAGCCAGTAAAAAATTTTGAAGAATCATGGACGGACAGTTACTTCCCACCGACCGTATATAAACAGAAGTGATGCAATTTCTTGAACAACCCAAAAAGATCCACATTTGACAATACATTCAAACACTTTAATTGAATATTGAATAACTATCAATGCCCTAAATCTTGGTCAACTGTAAAAGTAGCCTGGACAACCCTGAAGACGCCTTTCGGTTGTAATGAAGCATCTTGAGATCGCAGAGAGTCAAAAGATATCCTCACGGCAATCAAGGCAAGAAGAGGTTTAGCTAAGCATGGAAACAGCTTATTAAGATGCAGTCGGAACAATACACTCCTGAACGATTTAAATATTTGACTACGCCAATCGTCAAAAATAAACTTTAAGTTTAAAATAACAAAGTCCAATTGACATTTAATGATAGAAAAAAGGAAATAATAACTAACTTGAAAAACAGAAAGTGAAAGTTTGCAGTATTCTAAAATTACCATTAAGTATTGAGGTGATAGAAATTGTGAATAAAGTATTGAGGATAATAAAGTGAATCAAGAAGTATGAGATGCTGTGTGAAGTGTTTAGTCCCAGAAGTCCTCGAGTCGCAAAATCTTTGAATTAAGAAGCCCAAGAGAACATTTTCATTAAGATAGATGCCAAGAAGATAGTAAGCTGGCAGCAGAGGTGGTCAGGACGCAGCGCAGTGGAGTTCATTGAAGTCCCGAAACCAAGCTGAGGTGGAGATTCGTGTTGGAGGAAGCAGAGGTGGTTAGAATCAGCGCAGCAGAAACAAGTTAAGTCCCGAAATCAAGCAGGGGTGGTCAGAATCAGCGTAGCGCTATTCATGTACATATTGTATATTTACTTGCTTTCATTTGCTTATTTCTATTTATTTATTTTGCCTAACATGAAAGAGCAAGCTCTTTCTGTGTATGCGTGGGTGTATGTGACATGGAAGGATCAGGGCTTAAATAATTTCCTAAAACCCCCACGCCCGCGCGGGGAGCTAGTCGGTTAAAAGTAACTTCCGTAGGCCGCCATTATGCTACCTTTGTATTTTCAAATAACCCTGTCTATTTAACCTTGTTCCTTTTTCCTTTTGTCGTTAAAATTGGAATGAGCACACATCAATATTAATTGATATTCGAAAGCAAGTGTTTAGGATCTGTTATACATATATGATATTTTCACTTCCTTTTTACTCACTCTTTTGGGGCTCAGTGACAATCGAAACACGTACGCAAAACTCACCGTGATGAAATAGTTTCACCTTGACAAATGACAGAAAACAGCTGATAAGTTGTCAAATCGTTAACGGGGGAAGATCAATCTACCACAAAGAGTTGTGAATGGACAGTTCCATATCCAGTTGTCAACACGCTTCTTATCAACAGACTAAAAATTCATACTAGGACATTCGCATTGACCTCACTTCAGTTCATTTCTTTTTGAACCTAGCTTTGAAATATTCTTCGTTGTTCAAATTCAATTTCAAATCTTTAAAGGAGCCTGAAGCTGATCAACCCTTCCTTTTGAAATCTCTTTCCCGATCAGTAAATTTTTAAACCAGGATGTAACATTTCAAAGATCTAAACAGAATGATGCCTGACTTACATGTTTGCCTTCGTCTTAAGAGCAATCAATCAAGCGTGATACAGACCAAATCCCGTCCTCATATACATGGTATTTCGATATGGAGCAATTTCAACACACTTTATGGCACAGCCTCAAAATTTAGTTGAGTAATCGTTGTTTGAGATGAATTAGGCGAAGGAATTAAGAACAAGGTGTAGACACTGGGGAAATGGAATGAAGTATCTAAAATCCTTGCCATTAGGACTACGCCAACTGCTGAAATGGAGATAATGCTCAAGCTCATGGTACGCGACAAATTCATCTTCAGAGAGGCGTCACTTGCGAGCATCAGATTAAAATCACAACACATGGGTTATCTAACCACCCACAAACAGGGCACGTATGCATTTTGGAAAAAAATGGAGAGAATGGCACCGGCAAGTAAAAGGGAGCTGGATAAAATCCAACCGATAGTGAACACAACGATTCCATACAAAATCAGCATACGGACCAGAGAAGCATGGGAAACGGTGCAGGATTCCACATCTGGAAGTGAAATTATGGTATACATCGACTGGTTCCAAAACGGATAAGGGAAGTGGCGCCGGAATCTTTTTCCCAGATCACCCGCAACTCAACCGAAGTTATAAACTGGAGACCATATACCACAGTTTTCCAGTCGGAAGTGTTTGCAATAAAAGCGACTATAGAAGTGGCAACAAACAACCTTAATGGAAGAATACAAATACTCTCGGACAGTAAGTCGGCACTGCAGGCGCTTGCCTCTAACAGCGTAGTTTGACAACTGGTGCAGGGTTATAGGCAGGCTCTTAAAACCACAACAACCCGAGTATATGTAAAACTGACATGGATTCCTGGACACAGGGGTGTAGAGGGAAACGAAAGAGCGGATGAGCACGCAAGATCTGGATCAGCCGATCAAAATGCCACTAAAATAGACACAATTAAAGTGCCACTAGCCACGGTCAAGAGGGAACTAGACGAAATCCTCTGGAAAGAGACAGATACTGCTGGGAATGACAGGAACGACTGCAGGATAAGCCGAGCTCTTTGGTCTCACCCTAAAAAAACAAGGACAAAACAACTCCTAGGGAAAAATAGAAATGGCGTTAGAACATTGGTGGCAGTATTAACGGGCCATAATCTTTTAGGTCAACATGCCAAACGAATATGATGGCATTGCCGAGCTTGCGGCGATGATGAAGGAAGTACAGAACACTTCCTCCTAGATTGCCCGAGTCTGGCCAACAAACGCCTTATTTGGCTGAGGTGTACTGGCGTAACAGAAATGGAACACTTGGCGACCAAAGAGCTGGGGCAACTCCTTGGTTTCTGTAGGACGACAGGATGGACCATCTGTAAACAATAGTACTATACTTTGGGAGCTAAGGGCCGATGGTGGCCTATGCTTTTTCCTGCACGTGGACCCCAGTACAAATAATAATAATAATAATAATAATCTAAAATCTTTTGAAAATTTCTTAAACACGGTTAAACGCATACGCCTTCAGTTTCCTTCTTAAACTCCTACAAATTTGCGAGTGTCTTTATGAGAGAATGCGGCAAACCACTTTTGAAGTTCGGTATGGAAATTTTCAAGCCGTTGTCAAAGTAGCTTTTCTATCAACCTATGTATCGAATACACACTTTAAAAATGTTGGTCATAAACTATTCGCAAACTTCTCAATGCTGTAAGCGCATCAATAGCCAAGGTAGCCGACTGGAAGGAATTACCAAGGATTTCACATAGGAGTATCTTTGCTCACAAAAGCCAGAAATCCTCTTATGCCATCGAACTTTATGTTTTCTCCGTTCATCCTGTCAATACAATAAAACTTAAGCAGGATTGCCATTCGGAATATTGGAAAAGCAAACGGAGGAAAATTATTTTGATGTACGACGCTTTGGAGGATTGCACTCAAATAGCTTTCGCTTTTTTCTTTTCCTGGAGTGTGGCACAGTTAAGAGCAGGATAGGTGAGATGTAGAGGAACGTTTTGAAAAATTCTACTAGCTGGTATTTACTGTAAGATATATTTCAAAGGAGTATTTGAAATTGTATTAAGTTATTACTTTTATGGCCACTAAGGGATTATATTTCATTTATCGTTTGGGCATCGCAGGATCTTAAGATGATTTAGTTGATGTTGAATTCCTGGGGGTTGAGAGCAAACTGCTGATTAGCTTCGGAACATTACTAATGTTGCGACGGGGGTTTCACTCGCTGCTGAAGCAAATACGTTTCCTACAATCTTAAATCCTTGTCTCCACACAATGTCGAATCGAGCTCTAGTCAACAAGCAAATTAAAAACCGTCCTTCAAACAATTTCTGTATTAAATTTTAAGAAACATCAAAATCCTTTTAAAGCACTTAACTCTACCATAATGCAAACATTAGCTCCATCATATCTATCTCATACAGGATCCTTCCTTACTCTGTCATTTGGTCACATATTTTCTGCACTACCTTCCCATTGGGCCTGACGTCGACAACGTACTTTGCCATTCTCCAGAGCAATATTATCCCCAACCGCACCACCAACATTTTTCGACCAACCAAAATAACTAGCCGTTATACTTTTGTGCTTATACGAGACCTTATGGTTATGAAGTCAACTAAAAAAGGACAAGCTGAACCCGTAAGGCTCATGTCGCGTTTTATAGCTTCTTTTTTTTCTTATTGCTAGTTAAACTTCCTGCTGGCAAAGGAACATTTCGCGGTATTGTATGACGGCAACAGCATAAGCGCAGCATTAACCCGTCACAAAAGGACATTTTACAAAATAATAAAACGATCAAAATCAAATTGAAAAAACATTTTGTCCTTGGGCTATTCTTGCCTTCCGCGGCTTGTGCCGTCATAGATGTTAACATCAACATAGCTGGCCGTTTTAGTTGGTGGTGGTGTTTGGTATTTAATATTACGAAATCGGCTATTACGGAAAAAAATGCTTGACACGGCAATAAAGGAAGTGGAGGCGACCGCCATGAGGCAAGCTCACATTTGTTGAATTATCTAACATTTCTTTCGTAATGTCTTCATGATGACTTTGGTGTGCACGAACACTGGTAAGCAATAAAGTGATTTGCAACAGAGAATATTTTAAATAAGGATAATCCTGAAGACTGGTGTTAGAGGATAAGAAGGATAACAAATAATTCTCTGTAAATTTCTCATGAAATATCTCCTGCAATGTCTTGGTTGCCTTCTTCTCCTAATGCTTTGTTATTAGTAGAGGTGGACAACCAAATATTAAAGACCACTGAAGACTAAAAATCTTTCGAATCCAAAGATCCTAGAAAGAGGGAGTTTAGTTCGCCCTGAGGTTTTAGTGCAGATTTAGATCGGCAGTTTGTTGAAATAAGGTTCCAAGCATTACAAGTCTGTAAAAATCACTTGATGTGTAAGGAGGTATGGAATGATAATAAGCAGAATAAATGCAAAAAGTTCACAAAAGCTTAGAAACCGCAAGCAGGCGACTAAAATAATATTCGATCATCTATCTTCCTTCTCTTTGACTCTTCTGATAAATAAAAAACATTAAGACCATCGTAAAACATCAATTGCGAAAGCCGAAACTTATTGGATCCTATAGCTGAGGTCAAATTTGTGGTTTGAAACCGTGAAATTGTAGATTCTCCTGTTTCATCAGTAATCTGGATCCATTTCTCATTGCAAGTGATCTCATAGCAAGTGAAGTGAGCTTTGGAATATAGAGAGCTTAGCCATTAAATGACATGGACGAGGGGAAAGCTTTCTTTTTGGATGTAAGATGTAATAGAAAATGTGGGTTTTTGTGTTTGAGTACATAATTCCTTCTTATATCCTTCATCTTACATCCTTAAAAAAATTATGCTTACTAATACCATATAATACCGAATACCTTGCTTATAAACTGCAGTTAAATAGCGTTAAGTTAAGAGTTTTTTTCGAAATGTTTGTAGTAATCTTCAGCAACTACGAAATGGTTTTCAAAATTATGTTAGCGGAATACCAAGCTGAAACGGAAATTAACACATTAACTTCTTCATATTCAAAGAGCCAACAACTTATTTCGGGAGAAGTAATCAAAAGTAATCATCATTGAGTAATGATTCCTATCGAGCCGAAAAAACCTCGATTAAGGGATCGATAATACAAACAATGGGGTGCGAATGGCATGGTCTTTTAATGTAAGAGCTTATGACGTCACAAACAGTCTGCAGAAATGTAGAAAAATTGTACTAAAGGGCGCCTGTTCGAAGGTTAAATTATTTGCTGCAAAATTTGAAGTATCAGAAAAAAACCCTTGTAGAGAATTACATCAACATCCTGCGTCAGTCAGTCATTAGTATTCTGGGACGATAAAACTCAGTTAAGGTTGGTTCCAAAAATTTTGACGCAGCTTGAAAACCACATGGGTAGCGAATGGTCTCCTTATTTTTCCCAATGCCAGGAGGAGCAAAAGTAGATAATTATGACGCGAATTGTTCTGGAGCTGGAACTGGCGTCTAGTACCATGAGTCCAGTCAAATTGCGAACCTAGATCCTGTATTAAACAAACCATGATGTGTTTATGGGCTGCTGAAGTCATTGGCCCATAACTCTTCAAAAATGCTGGTGCGAATAACATTATAGGCAATGGTGACTGTTATGGAGCTATGATCAATGATCTTCTTCATCTGGAATTGACTAGTTGTAATGAAGGGGACCTCTGTTTTTAACAGGATAGCGTGACATATCGTGCAATCATTGACGGCAGCATTTTTTGTGCGCATAATTTCTCGTTTTTGACTGTGAACTGGCGCACAAGATCTTGTGATTTGGCATCTTTGGCATCTGTAACCTGTCATAAAACCCTTGAATAAAACAGACACAGTTTACCTTACTTCACAAGGATAACTTTAGTCATAGTCATAAAAATTGTCAAAAAATTAACAACTTTCGTTGACAATTAACCGAGGAGCGACAATAAAGTTTTGACACATGTGTGCCAAATCAATGAGAATAGCTTTAATCTCTGTCAAATCTCTGACAGTACGGACGAAACTTTTGACTTAATTGAAGCTAAATTGTAATCCAGGAAGAAGCCCAACAGGCGCGAAGCCAGTAAAAAGCATGCACAGAAGTGGCAACGTATAGGTAAGCCAGAAAATGTTCAGGAATCTGATCAACAGACGGCTCGACTAGACTAATTATAATTAATTATTTTTAAATAATTATAATTATATAAATATAAGCTAAGCAAGTTGCTTTCCCTATGGATGGACAAAAAGGACGAGATAATATAATTTGTCTTCCTCATACGTCCCGTCCGTGTTTAAGCTTCCGGACAAGTTCCTAAATATGGGAAGGATGGAATTTCCGACCGGGATTTGATGTCCATTCTGCGGTAAATTTGCTGACATTACATGTCGATGCTCTTTTGCGTAATGACAAGCGTGAATTGTGACAGGCGCTTGCAACAACTTCGATTTCTAAACTCTTCGTTTTCAAGCGCAATGTGTAACTCAAAACATGTGTCTGTGTTCTGATATGCGAATCGAGTCTGCGAGTCTGCGAATCTGATAATCTACCTTGTAATCAAAACAAATATTTCACACAAGCTCCTGATTAAGCTGTGTTCGACCACAACAGGTGACGCTGTGTTCGGATTATTGAATTTCCTCTAATTTTTGCGATGAACAAGACTATTCCGCTCAAAGCTCGTGTGTTAAAGAGCAGTGTTTTCTATCTCTGTCTAAGAGGTGTCCACCGAGAGTGTCAATGCTGTAGCAATGTTCAGCACGAACAATAAATCAACTGCACCACTTGCGTTCTAATCATATGTTTTTTCAAATATTTATATTTAAGCGTTTAACGTTGTTTTAAGACATCCTGTATACGTTTTACCTGATACTAATAATTTAAAATTATAAAAATGTACCATAATGGCTGATTGTTAAAATAGCAATAAAATACTAATTATCCTTTAAAATTGTGCTAACTATGAGTAATAGTAACGATGATCAAAAAATATTATAACATAAGCGTTTTCAAGCGTAGAGGTTGAATGCAATCATCTTTGCATTATCCTAATTTAAATAATCCTGAAATTACATCAAATTATTCTATCTCAATTTAATCTTTATTATAGAGTCCATTAAAAGAAAATTGAACGTATTCGTGCTTTTATCAGCCATGAATTAACACAAATTAAGGATAGACTTCTCACATCCAGTTTCTTGTAAATACAAAACAAAGCAGATCATAAGTGAGAATGTCCTTAGGAATAAATCGAAGTAATTTTTTTCTTATAACTTCTTTTACTGCTAGTCGAATCCCGGCTCCTGAATGTTTCATCTTTTCCGTTAAATTTCCTTTTTCTTCTTCAGGCTGCTAAGACACTCTATACACTTAAGATTATCCTTGAGGCTACTTTTGCATAGACAAGTAGTATATGACGGAATACTCAGTATTCGTTCGCTCTATTTGTACATTGCTCGTCGCACATCCGCTCAAAATCTCCTTTTTGCATCCGCTGCCGTGACTACCGACAAAGCCAAATCATTTACGACATGTTCTATATATACATGAGCATGTTCCATGTCCTTTATAAGACAGGATGAAGTGAAAAAAAAATCCTGAGGATGGAAAATAAAAGTTGACAAAAAAAATTTATACGAAAGAAATGCCTGAAGAAATCACTGGTAGAATGTCTAATTGAATTCTCACGGACCATTTTGTTTTTTCTCTTCCTGTTGCTCCCGTTGATGTTCCTGTTCATGATGTAAATTAGTAGTTGTGCTTGGAGGTGTGAGAACAACGAGAGAACAAATGGAGACTAAAGTAAATAAAATATGTCCTTAAGAATTATTCAAGATAAAATTTCAATTTTCCATGAAAATGTGTCGGTTTCAATAAAAGATTTTGTTGTTATTGCTGTAATTATCTGCTGGCTGTTTTGACTTTTCATTAAGGAGCAAAACAAATGAAATATTAACTTCAGTTTATATGAAGAATTTAGTGGATGTACGTTTTATATGAGGCGTCCGAGATAATTGCATTGAAGCCATAATTTCACTTTTGTTGGATGATGACTTAGATCCTTTTCGCGGAATGCGATAAGAGATACATTAAATTTGAAGTGATCTGAGATTTAACGGAAAGAGAAAGTGTTTTAACTGCAAATTGAAAATTTCGCGGAGCTTAAACGAAATGAGGGATGAATTATAGCCCCGATGTTTGGTTGGAGCTGGGGGTTGTAATCGAAAAAAAATATGTTGTTTCTTTAGAAGGTTACTTAAAATTTCCTACCATATTTGTCAAAAACTATATTCCGAGCAAGTTTAACTGAATGAATAGGAGATCCTGATGCTGCTTGTCAACAGATTTCATCTGGTCGAATTCGATTCTATATATCGTTCATCCCTTGCACAGAAATTTCAGTCTTCTGATAGGCTTATAAAACATATAATTACACTGCCATTACTCAATAATAAATCATATCCTTTGGCTTCATTGCTTCCTTGTGATAAAATATCCATTTTACATTCAATTTACGCCTACTAAATCAGTTTCAATTGTGCCAACTTTTCAATATATAATTAACCCAAATATACAATTTCTGTTGCAGCTGCGTCCGAAAACTTTTTGATCAGGAATCGTACAAAAATTCGTACGGGGCCAACGTTAAAACAAAGCCAGCAAATTCTACACGTGGCCAATTCGAGCACTGAATTTGTAGTACTGAGTTTATAAAAAGGACGAGGATTAAAAAAACCAAAAAAAAGGTTAGCAAACGAATCCAAAAAAATTACTACTTTCAGTAGAACGATGCCAAAATGAAAACAAAGCACTACGCTGTGGCAACTGAAAAAATGAAATCGGCCCTTCTGTATCCTTACGGGCCGTTGACAGGGACAGGATGTTGTCGCATGCTTCATGCCAAACATATTGCTATGACCAGTGCTGTATATACTTTGGTAAGTGTAATTACATTCAGCTTTTGTACGTGCCTATTTTGATAAAAATGAATATGCTTATTCAATGCAATTGGTATCCTGTTTGCTGAACTGAGGAATTTCATAAAACGAATGAAATTACATTTTCATTCAAAAATAGCTCGCTTTTATTTGGAGTTTGGAGTTGTTCTAGTATTTGACGGAATAATAAATACTGTAGAGTTTCACTAATCTAGCAACCATTATAGAACAGGAGCTGCCAGTTCAGGGAAAGGTTTGAGTTACTGGAACTCATATCGAGAAATCCAGGATAAATAAAGCAATCTAAAATGAATTATTAAATAAATTAGATAAAGCACCAGTATTTACCTTTTATGCATGTTTCTGTCACTATTTTATATCTGAATTATCTAATTTAAATCAAAATCTTTATATTAAGACGGTTTTTTCGAAATTCGTAGTCATTTAATCTGGACATCCTTGAAAAATGCACAATTATCATCAGCCTATTTTCCCAAGTATTGAAACCATGAATTATTTTATTTTTAATGTAACTAAAGTAGTTAGTGGCTCTAATGTTTCCACAAAAAACATTTTCTCTTCTAACTCTGCTGAATTTTTCTCATCGTCTGTCATCGTTTTCGCGGTTTTTTCACTCCTTTCAAACCAGTCCCGTGTCTTAAGTCCTATTTCAGAATGATATTGCAATCAATCTGAAGTTGTAGATGGAACCCGTGTTATCCTCATTCACTTCTTCGGTTTTTTTGTTTTGAAGTATTCAATGGAGGTCATCGTTTTCAACGAAATTTCAGATCGAGTCAGATGAAACAGGTTTGCATTGCTATGCAACGGAGGTTACAATATCCTTCTAGTCCAATTGTTTAAAGCACTGCTTTATGCCAACACCGTGGGAAATAACAATAATAATAAATATAATATAATATATATAATATATAATATAATATAATAATATGTTACTTATTTTTCGGCCTTACTTCATCAGAGGATGCGTTGAGATTTAGATCGGGTTGCACTACGAGCTTTGCTATCGTGATTGTTACTGTGATCCAACGCATCGAAGCATACAATAGATTTATCCAATAGGTCATTCTGTTGATTCATTTTCACCTCAGTAATAGTTGAAACTCTTAAACAGTTAAACTCATAAACATAAAGATTCCAGCACTCCTCCTTACATGCTGAAACTCATTTCATCCTCCTCGAGTGATAAAATATACCACGTGAAAGTTCGAGGTTCAACATCCACTACTGAAATTGTTCCAGCTGGTGGTCCACAACGGTCATGTCTGAGTCCAATACTTTTCAATGTATACACCTCTGACATACCCACAAGACAAAACTGCCATCAAGCTGCTTTTGCGGACGACATTTGTC
This sequence comes from Stratiomys singularior, assembly GCA_954870665.1. Taxonomy (NCBI): domain Eukaryota; kingdom Metazoa; phylum Arthropoda; class Insecta; order Diptera; family Stratiomyidae; genus Stratiomys; species Stratiomys singularior. Next base: position 105,952,496 of record OX940880.1, read on the forward strand.
TCTTCACCTCTGGCAACAATCCAAACCAGGTCATCTGCAACCCAGAAGAAATCCTGGAAAAATCAATGCTAACAAGACCGCTGCAATATTCTTCAGCAGAAAACGTTAGCCCATAATTTATACGGCCAAATGATTTCCTGGTCCGAAGAACTGACCTATTTGGGTCTAAAACTTGGTCGTAAACCAACTTTTGAAAACCACATCGAGCATATCAGTTCTAAGGCTTTCAAGTCGGTTCTGCCTTTGTATCCAGTGCTCAATCGAAAGTCACACATGAGTCTACGCAACCTATCTACGGAGCTCCCACATGGAACCATTGCGCTAAATACCTAAAATCGCTATTTAAGAAGGCCCTTAACATACCTTACTTCTTCTCCTCCTCCACTAAATAGCTAATATTATCCCTATCAGCAAGCTTGTGGAGTCGCGTAGAGCTAGAGAAATAATTTTGCAACACAAAGGCATGAAGGAACAGACGGAGCTACAAATCAGGTATTACTCAGGGCTCCATTTGTGGGTCCCTTACTTGTGGAACGTTTTTTATGACGGACTGCTGAGGCTCCGGATGAATTACGCTTGACTTTCTACAACATTGCTGGTCGAGCAGTTTAGCATGTTTCGAGAGTAAGGACTATTAGTATTGTGGAAAGTCTTGATGAATCGAAATTAATAGTGGAGAGAAGTTTGAAAACGAGTTTTTTTCAACAGCTGACGAGGTTGTTGCAAATTTAACAGTACTTATCAGATAACAGCCCTATATAATGGGCTGTTCCACATCCAGGAACACCAGCATATCCACTTTTACCCACATTGTAGATTAGGATATGTAGGTCCAGAAGCGATAATACTTGGGCAGTTGGCTCTTTTTTAACTACTCGTTGCCATGCCGACTTTCTGACAGTTCGATGAAAATATTGGCCACATGATGTCCTGCCCTTGTTAAAAGTCGTGTTTTGGGTTGCGTTAAGATTCCAAGTTGTTCAAGAGTTCATGTCTCTTCGGTTTGATTAAATGCTTCGATTCTTTTGACAAAAAGGGGCACATGGTTTGCCATTTGCCAATCAAAACATTGGTTTGCCATTTTCATGTTATCATAGGATATTTTACCAACGATATGCTTCAAATTTTCCATTTCAACATATTATCGTTGCTAATGCCTTTTTTTCGTGCGATTTGAGTGGTCAAAGTGCACAATATCATTCTGCGTTTGATAATTTGCTTTTCGACTTCCCTTTCTTGTTTTATAACGAGAGTTTCCTTATAGTTTTCGACTTCTTGATCTTTGGAGGCTTCCAGTCCACAGATGTGTTTCTGTTGAGATATTAGCTTCAGTATTATCTGATATTGTCCTTTTGCCAACACAGATTGCAAATATAAGATTGAAATTTACGAATGATGAAACCAACAATGGCTTCATTTTAGACCTCATAGAGACAAGCTCTTATACAAGGGCGGTTCAAATATGATCGAGACAAACGCTGTAGATAGTGCGCATGTATGTTTTGAAGATCGTGGCTCGAGTATGTGATAGCTGGGTCCCTTACAAACAGTGTGGCATAGTTTTTGTCGGAATCGCATGTTTCATGCGCGTGTTACAACCACGAGTGAAGGTCAAGTGCCGACCGTCGTTGCGCAACGTATTGTCATTCGTTTTTTAGTGTGGGACGGTGTTAAAAACACGGAAATTTTTCTGCGTTTGTGAAATCAGTTCGGAAGTCAGTGCCTGAGTAGGGCTGCTGTATTTCAATGGGCCAAAGCATTCAAGGATGGCCGCGAAACCGGCGAGAATGAGCCCCATGATCGTCGATCGCGAACCAGTATCACACCAGGTAACATTCGCTGCGTATAACAACTCATTTCGGAGGACCATAGGATTAAAGTTCGAGACATTTCGGCTGAACTCGGCATCAGTATTGGCAGTGTAGAGTCTTTCATCCACGAACACTTTCAATAACGAAAAATAACGGCACGATGGGTTCCTAAACTGTTAAACATCGAGCAAAAGTTCACATGGTTGGAAGTTTGTCGCCGCTTGCTGACGTGAGACGAGGTGGAGGGGAACGGTTTTTTAACGCAAATCTTCACTACAGACGAGACATGGGTACACTATTACACTCCCGAAAACAAGGTGTCGTCTAAAGAGTGGAGGAATAAGGAGGAAGGGGCGTGAGTCAAAGCGAAGACAACCAGGTCTGCCGGTAAGGTACTGTGTACTGAGTTCTGGGACCGGCGGGGCGTGCTCTATTTTGATTTCCTGCGCACCCAACGTTCCATCAATGCTACATACTACTCTAACCTTCTGAAAACACACGTGAAATCCGCTTATCCCTCGAAACGGAGGAACATTCTAGCACGAAGTGCGATTCTTCTCAGGAATTACGCGCGCCCTCATACCGCGCGTCTCACGCTTGATACAATATCGGAATTAGGGTGGGAGGTACTTGACAACCTCCTCCCCCCACAGCACGGATTTATCACCCTGAGACCTCCATATGTTTGCACCACTGAAAGAAGTCCTCGGAGGTCAAAGATTCAACACCGACGACAAGGTAGAGGAGTACGTGTGCATATGGCTGTCCGAGTTGCCCAAGGATTTCTTCCATACCGGCATCAAAAAGCTTCCGGAAAGGTGGACAAAATGCGTAACTTGTGAGGGACAGTATTTAGAAAAACTTTACACTTTTGTAAATTTTTTCCTCGTATAATAAGCCTTTCAATAAAGGACGGAAACACCGTGAACAATGCTTATTGTGTGTTCATAATATATACCAAGGACTGTCACTCAAATTTACTTAGACAATTTTATGGAACATGGTTTATGTATACAATGAATTTTCATTTTAAGAGTACATCCATTTAAAAGAGAAGCTTAGGAGCTTACATATCTCCTTGGATAGGAAGCTGAACAGTGCAGGACAGCAAGCGTTTACCTTCAAATTTACAGCCGATTCAAAGATAATAATTACATGGTTTCCTGTACACTGACTTCAGAAGTGTAAGTAGTTCATAGTAGTAACCTCTGAACGCAGAACTGAACGCAAGAGTCAGAATGAGTTGCGTCTACCGGTCAAAAACAGTGAGACTGCACGCAAAGAAGTATTATTGGCTTTACTGAAAAGGGAAGTAAAAAAGACCATCCGAACAGTTTCAGACTCGGCTTGGAACAACAGAAATGACTTTCAAGGGAATCGACCCTTGTGGTCAAACTCACATAAAACCTGGACCAAACCCCCAACGAACTACAGATATGGTGCAAGAATCCTGTTGGCATGATTCAGATGTCACAATTTCTGACTGAGTAGGCCAAATAAAACTGGATAAACTTGCGGTAGCAGGAGATTAATTGCTTAGAATATTTTATTGTAGGTCATCAAATTTTGGGTCAAAAGTGATCTAAATAGCTGTTTTAGATGGGCAAAAACATTAGGACCTGGTTATGGTTTCGATAGGATAAGAACTTTTACATTAGACATGATCATATCTGAATTCATTTTAATTTTTCATATAGTAAATCAAATCATGCTTATTATCTTCGAAGTCATAAGACCTCGCAAAAGATTTGAGTCAGGACCGGTAAGATTAAAACATAGGCCGAAGTTTTTTTCTTTGGAAGCATCTCGCTCCTTCAATTATTAGGGAGTTCTCGAGAGAAATACGTATGGTATTTCGTCTATCCAAAGAAAGTTGAAAAAAAATATTGATGATTGTTCAGAGGTCCATAAAAGGGGAAGCTTTTAGAGTCATTTAAAGATATAAATAAATAATTCACACATAGGTTTCATGTTGAACTTCCATATGTGATGATTATCATTTGGATAAAAAAACATAATTTAAAATTATACATGCTTTGTTCAAACTAGACCAAAATTGACCTCATACTTACTTAACGTCATAATTGACGCGAATTTGCTCGTACTCAGCTCTTTTTTCGTCGTTGAAAACAATTGAAAGTCTCTAGGGACTAGACCTGGACTGCAGCATAGTTGGTAAAGTTATTCAAACCAATATAGTTGAATAGTAGTTGTTGTTATTAGTTATTCAAACCAATATAGTTGAATAGTAGTTGTTGCAAAATGGTTTCTGTTACCTTTTGACAGAAGCAGCCGCCGCTGTTGTGTAAGGTGAACCCACCTATTGACAATTACATTCTTATTTTACCCTGAATCACTTCCTCTGGTCGCTCTAGTAAGGAAACCTAGTACATCACATATAGAGACAATTTTCAACAGTAGGCGAACGTACTTACTTCTCAACTTTATACTTATAAACAGAGATTATGCACTAATGTTTCGTGCAACTAACCGCATAGTTTGACAACAAGTGCAGATTTTCGGGCCGGCCGTCAAAGTCAGACCAACCTTGGCAAACTATAGGTCTCTAGACACGGTCGTCAAAGAAATGAAAAAAGATGAACTTGCAACAAGTTATATCATAGGGACAAAGTATAAAGACGGCCAAAACGCCACTAGTAACGGTAAAAAGGGAACTGAAACTGGAAACAGACAGATATGGCTTTGAATTACAAGGAATTACTGCAGAATAAGCCGAAGTCTTGGCCCTCAGCCTAATGAAACATCCTTCTCCTCCATTCTTCTCATCTTCAGGAAGAACAGAAATTGCTTTAGCACATTGGTGGCAAAAATAACGAGCCACAGATGTTATGGTCAACACAAAAAACGAATAAGATTCGAATCAAATTACAACTATCGAGCTTGCGGCGACGAAGCAGGAAGAATGTGCGGATAACATCTTTTTGGATTGTCCCAGTCTGGAGTGACAGAACTGGAACAGCCATCATTCAAAAAACAAAATTTCGTACTTTTTTCAATGATTTCGGGAGTTATAACATTAGTTGGATGTCCAGATGGAGGATCATTTTCATCTGAATCTCTCACCCTTCCGTAAAAACGAAATCATAGTAAGAACTGGTATTAATCCTTGCTGCCGCCAGCGCTTAGTCCTTCGGAGTTCTTGTAGGGAGGGTCACCTACAAATATACATCTTCATTTGACCACCTATAAATGTTCCCCGACGTTAACAGTATGTCAAAGTCCGGTCATCATGCCATGGCATAGTAAAAAGGAGCGAAGGAAAGTTTGAATTCAAAACAAAAAATAGAAATAAGATTAAAATAATGAATATTTCATAGTCATTTAAAAAAAGTAAAGAAAAAAAAATAGCGAAATTTTTCAACAGTTGAAATTGCCACTATTCCCTCAACATAACCAACAAATTTTTCATTAAAATTCTACCAAATGTTAACTTTGAATTACTTTCAAAAAGCAAATAAGTTTGTAGTTTTAAGCCTTCCGTTTTGGTTAAGGGTTCGATCGCTCATTTCGCAGTAACTCGAATCAAAACAACGCTAATATTATTTCCTGCTGGCAATAACCGTCCTCTTAACATCTTGGCAATCAATCATGAAGCAATCAACCAATAAAAGCTAAACGATCGACAACCACGCTCAATCCAGTTAGTCGGAAAGTCGCTTGCAATCCAGCAATCAGTCCACTTTGGAAATTCCAGCTCGCAGATGGATGTCTGTAAACGTGTTTAAAAGATAATACCGTTAATTATAACGAAAACATTTTTGAAAAGAAGCAGTCAAGTATGATAGGTGACAAAAATAGGTGAAAATGGGATAAATGAACAATAAATCACATGAATATCAATTATTTGCTCCGTAAAAACATAATTTATTCTAAGTTCAACATCAAGGACTAATGCGACAATACAGAGTTCAAGGACTTATCTCTCTAGAACTGCCAAGCAACAATATTATTGCAACCATACTATGTACAAAAATCGCAAAGTACAGATGCTAAACAATTACATTCCATTACTATGAAAATATTGTTCAAGAATTTAAATCGTTGCTTCTTTTGTGTTGCTAGCTTACGGTGTTTAATATTTTGTCCTGTCAACTGTCATGGTATCTATTTTGTTGCGTGCGTTTAATTACACATATCGCGCAAAATTAAAATTTTACTTCAAGACATTTTATATAATTACATTGTTTTCATGGACTTTGTTTTAAAACAACAAAATTTTCTCAACTCAAATTTCGTTGGTGAAAGAGTTTTCTCAGTTGAAAGACAAAAGTGAAATTGTATTGAAGTAAAATGGTTTTCGAGTACTCTTTGTATAAAAATTAATTGCAATCAAATGAAGTGAAGAGTTTATAAACTTCATATAATTCTCATACAAATATCTCCATTCTATAAAACTTTACCGCAAACAAAATTGCATATTAACATTTAACTGCATCTGAATAACTTTTTCTTGCATGCATATTATGTTTATCATTATTCCGTTCCATATGATAGCCATAGTTGTAACAACACCCATATTAAACCTCGCTCACCAGTATGCAGTTTTCTATGAGTTACGTTTTCCGCAACGTTAATTAACAACTTTTCATGGGTGTTTAGTTAATTTAGTCCTTCCACATTCAGGAACAACGTGCATGTATTGCATCTGAAGTATGCTAGTATGAACGAGCATTCATTTACAATGTGTATGTGTAACCATATTGTTAGGTTCTATTCTTCAGTTCATCAAAATTAAATCCTATGGATGAAATGGAAATAGTTATGGCCTTTACTTGTTTTCAGACTATATGCAAGGATGATAGTCCTGTATAATGAGCATTCGTGGCCGTTATTTCGCATTTGCAAGGAGATGAGCTAGGTGGTAGCTCTCGGTTTTGAGGAAGAAGAATTTTCCATTTTTTAATGCAAAACGATAACAAAACAATCAGAAATGAATACTAAGTATAGTTTCTGTGTTTCTGTTTCTTCTGAAAAGGACGAATGAATAAGCAAATTGTACGTTTTCAACCAAAAATTTTGAAAATCTTGACGGATCAGTCATGATCATTCATAATCAATCATGATCCTAGACAAATGAATCAGAAACGAACGAAACCCATGTAATCCTTAGTTTAACTGATTCAATGACATTTATATGGTGCATCCTATCGTTCGGAAACCTAGACCATCCTAAACAAGTCCGAAGTACTTCAGGAAGCCAAAACCAGTTTGAAGCACAATCAAGCGAGCAGTATTCCATTCTCAAGCAGTTCTCGGCCTTCTTTCCAGTTGTCAATCTTTTTTGAATCAGAATTGAACAGAGCTACTTATAGCCTGCGTAGAAACTGCCGCAAACTGTGGTTGAAAGTTTCCTTTGTCAAACAAGTTGGACTCATGTCAAATAATTTTGGACTTTTCTGTAGAAATTCCTAGTTTATTCAGAGATGAAGAAATCCTAGGCAAGCATCGTCAAATAAAGTGCAAAAGGACGCCACATTGGAGGTAAAATGACCCATGAGTAAATCCACAAACTGACAAGTTATGACAACAAATCAGTGATAACAGTCATTTTGTCTCAAAAACCACTGGGACATAGGAAACCCTAGTAAAACGAATATGAAAATAAAGCCAAGTGAATGTGAAATCAAAAAAAACGGCTTTTCCCATCCATAACCTGATGATCCTTAACCTCATTTTATTGCATGCCAGCATGACTAATTTGGTAACATGAGCCTCCATAGTCCATGAAAGATTATTGTCCAGAAATCCATTTAAACTAAATCCTTGGGAAACAGACGACCTTCATCCTACTCTGAGCTTCTTGTCCTATAAAAGATTCTGCACTTCCGAGCAGCTTCACAGAAGAGACAATCAATGAGAAAAAGCATCAAATATTCTGGTACTTGGAAATTTCGCCATGCTCCCAAAATACTCAATGACCGACTGGGCTAGTTGCTTCAATCTGCGAGATCATGCTTGCTGCTTTTGCAATTGCATGGATTATGAAGCGTCTGCTTTTCAAACCTTACGTCGTGAAATACTCTCGTGGCAGTGAGTCTACCCTTTGTGAATGTCTCCAGTACTTGCACAACCGTGTCCAGCAGAAATGGGATGAGGTCGGTTAATGTAGGCTTCTGTCTTTATTATTTATAAGTTGAGCTTCAACGCTGAGAACATTCATTAACGCATGAAGGTATAGAGTACATCCAGCCAAAAAGGAGGGTCGAAGTAGAAGACCAGCTCAGGACGATAACAATATGCGCACCTTTACAAAGATGATCGTCATGCATATCTTGAGCAAACTCGATATAGAAAGTGCGTGTAGGCAACAGAGGTCTCACTGCTCCATATATCCTTTCAGTTACCTATAATCTGGATTTCCCTAACAAGATTTGGTACAAGATTTACCTCGAAAACCACACATATATTACGCATTGCAAGAAATGTTATATACTACGTCATCTTGCATATTTCCTTCATTATCGCTCCCTTTAGTCATAAAGGAGTCTGCATGATTCTCACGTGGGGCTAATTCCTCTTGTCATCAGGACCAAAATGCTAGTCAACTATAGACTATGTGTCTAAATCTTCAAAGACGTTATTTAAGAACAGGATAATTTAGTTAAAACCCAACACTGACAATAAACATGCATAAGCCACCTAATGTTTGGAATAGAAACTATAGGTTATTTTGAAGTTAAAAGATTTGATGGCATTTCTGATGTGGCAGAAAGTTTGTTTTATGTTTAAAATTTCTGAAATTGGACAATTTTCGCTTGACCAAAGTTGGAAAATATTAAAATAAATTATTTCTAAAGTAGTAAGTCCTCTTCTCAAACTATAAAAAATTCAGAAAAAGTATGTGCCAAAGTCACAGTTTGTAGATTGATAGTTGTTGGGTAATACATCCCGTGAACGGACTAATCCAGTGCGGTTTGATGTAATTTTTCTTTTAATGGACAAGACCCTTTGATATGATCTCACTAAATTATAGAACGACCTGTTTTGCTTCCTGCCGTAGATCTTGGCGTACATCTGTTTTGCAACACATGTAGATGACTGCAATAAAAAACGATTGTCGTTTGCATGTGCTGTAATTTTTTGATCAAGTCCAGGAAAAAAATCCTTTCCTTAATAATGTTTCCTAAAGTAAAACTACATATGGTTAAGATCCCGCGTGAAATAGTGTCCTTACGTGTCAGAATACTGACGTCAGCGATCCTTGCCAGCGTTCCTTGCTCGCGGAACGCTCCTTTGAAGGCATTGACGGGCCTTAAAAACCTAAATGCTGGCCTTTGTGCTGTTTCTTGATGAATGGGATTAGGAGGATCGGAAATTTGTCTGGAAATAGCTCTGGAATATTTCAGGCACTAGGCCCTAAGTAAAAAATGTTCAAGCGAAACACACTCCCCAAGTCCGTGCCAGGGAATGTAAGTTTTGTGAATTTAGAACCACAGCCGCATATTAAAATCATAAAACCGTATCCTTTAATGCCGCTCAATGACCTAGTTCATAATGACTCGTGGTCGTGACTTGTTAAAAATGGCTTCAAAATTTCGTGCACTAGATCAACAATACCATCTCAAAGCAAAGCAACAAGTAAATTACAATATAAATCCTGTTTCTGTTAAATCGCTGTTTCTAATTATAAGAATTTTATGATCATCTATGGCGTGACAGCCCGAGCACGGCTTTAGGCTGCAGGATTAACTTCTCCCAATCGTCACTGTTCTGCTGCCTCATTTTCTAGTTTAACATCCCAGGCGAGCTTCAACTGTCAGTGTTTATTGCGTCCTCCCATCAAATCCTTGGTCGTCCTGCTAGACGTTTGCCCTTCACTCTACCCTTCAATTTACTTTTGGGCAGCCGGTTTTCTTCAATTCTTTTTCTATATGTCCCGCCCACTGTAGTTCGCGTAGCGTTGTGTAGTCGTCAAATAATTCATTAAACTCATCGTTGTAATTTAGTTTCCACTCTGAACCTTCTTTCAGTGAGCCTTGGATTTCACGCAGCACTTTGTATTTAAATATAACCGATGCCTTTTTGGACTTGCTTGTCAGGATATGCAAGCGATTCCTTACAGCAGCAAAGGCTTGATGAATGATTTGTAGATGCAAAGTTTGTTATGTCTGGGCGCAAATTTTTACCTTAGGATACCTAAGGTTTATTTCCGATGCTAAAGTGGCTTCCAATCTAGTCCTTTTCAGCGCCTTTCTCTATTTAGGTTGGCTCCAAGGTGTGCAAAGTTATCAACATTTTCAAAGTTGTAGTTTGCTACCATTTGTTTCTCTAGTATTCCCCCACATTTGTGTATTCGCTACATCACATCGTAGGCCAAGTTGGTTTCCTTGAGATTCTAGGCTCAAAATGCTTCTTTGGCATGTTGGGATTGATCGTGCCATGATTATGGCGTTGCCAGCATATGGTCCCAATCGTTTGGACTATACATCAATGTACCAGACGTTTCCATATCTGACATATTCTAGCGCAGTATTACAGAGCATTGACATTGACCTAAGACTCTATTTAGACTACTACTATTAAGGCTATTTTGACGTGTTCATCTCAGAATACGAAATCTAGTGCACACCGTCCACTGCAAAAGTCTCACTGATACTGCCCTTTAATATTCTCTCTATACGGCTTCAATTTTCCTTCCGTAAGGCGGACACAGTAACGTCAGTCCAGAAATAACTGCTTCTCTCACCATCTTTTCCAAATCAAGCGGTGGAAAAAGGTAATCAGATTGGACTCCCTTTCTGCAGATAGCTTACTGTCATATGTTATTATACATATTATTATGGGAAATATTGTATAACATCAGGGATTACACAAGGTTCTTGGCTCGGACCTATGGAATGTCTCGTACGTCGCGCTTTTGATGTTTCACACCACACTGTCTCTGAATCGGAACCGCTGATTGCCACGGGGTTGGTCCCCCTAGAGCTACTTGCTGGAAATCGATGGCGAGTCTGCGAGTTGAAGTTAAGTTGTTAGCCAAGAGGAAAGTAGAAGGAATCTAGCTCTGACACAAGAAACTTGAGTAAACGAACTGCGAGGCAGACCAACTACACGGTTCATCAGTGACTTAGGAACCTTGTTCTGCTCGGGGACGACAGGTGAGAGTTGCCACACTTCTTCCCACAGATGGACCCGACTCTGATTGCATCTCTCAGAGAAAATAGGCATGTTTTTTCCAGAAAACATAACGAAGAAAATGTTGACATGACAATTGCAGCAATTGCGTGTCACATTACGAGTCAACGGTTCTTCTTATAAAGTCGGGAATCATGTATCGCTTGATGGCACAGAGGTAAAGGGGTACTCTCTGACAGTAATCCTTTTCCTTCCCATCCATCACTGCTGAAAAATGGATTCCGTCTAACCTAAACCTAAACCTAGGTGATGGCTATTGAGGCCTAGTCCGAAGTAATGTGACAAAAAGTTCCAAGGTAGGTTCTAGGTCTGACAAGAGAGGTTTTTATTCGGTAGTCAAGGCGTAAATAGGCCTCACCTCCAAACCAAAAGGAAAAATTAGTATCGAAAATATATCGTTCGTACTCCTGTTCGGTTACCGATTGTAATTTATTTGAGCTAGGAAATGTGAGTTGGCTCTAAACTGTGATTCTTCTACGTTTTTGCCCGCTTTGACACATGAATTGGAAAAAAGAGTGATGATTTTTCGCATTTAAGACTATTTTGTACTTCTACGAGTTTGAATTGTCACCACATACCTGCAGTGTCAGTCACTGACTCAAACGGTCACTGACAGATGAATTAGATTACTCTATAGATGGCGTATTAATCACCGCTGTCGCCACTTTTGATAAGTTCTGCTGGAATTTTTCCATTTTTTTGGTTTTCTGGCATGAATCAATGGCGGGGTGAATTTTTTCTATCCTTTTACTACGAAAGGAGACTGAAAGCACACGATATTTCTGATGCTATCTAGGTGTTACTGGCATTTAGAGTGTGTTCAAAATACTTAACCAATCAGTGTATGCTACCATGGATTGCGTTAATTACATGAACTCATGCCGCCAACGAATTGATACTATAAGCGTTAAATCTTCAATTTTCTAAGGAGTTATTGAACTGTTTCATGCTAACTACAAAAAATATTCCATAAATTTATTTAAGTTCATAGCTTGATCCTTGCTTATGGTACTTTGTACATTAAAAGCTTACAATGGACACTCGCTTCTTATTTTTATTGCTTCAAAGATGGAATGCAATTGCAAAAGGATTTTTTCCCGTCATGTTATTGGTCAAAGAACTAAAGTCATTGATAGCCACATTTGTAATCTGACCATGATCATAAAAATCATTATTATAAATAACTCGACCACTAATTTGTCGGCAAAACCAAAATCAATTTCGACTCAGACTAGTAATGGAAATAAAACGATTATCCTGACGTTCAATTCAATTTCTTTATCTTCCATACACATCCATTATTGGTTTTCCCTTCGGATAAATTCCAAATCACTTTCAACTAAACTCAAGGCGAAACGGAAAAGCCAAAACAATATTCTAACTCTTTAATCTGAAATACAACCATTAGATTCCAGATGAATTCTCCACAAGGGATTCGGCTCCAACCTCCGAGGATTGAAAAACCAAAACAAAGATCTACGTTTTGCGTCACTTAAATGGATCCATTGTGTTAATGGTTGAGCTCGGCAAACTGGATCATTAAGCAAATTAATCGGCCATTAAGATATCTCCAGTTTAGATATCATCACTGCAATAGGGTATCCAGTTTGAGAAATGATATAGAGATGTTCGGAATGAGAATGAGGTAAATCCTTTTAGTAGCACAGTGGTTACAACGATTGTGTGGTGGGAAAGAGCGCTGATGAGAACGATAGTGCCAAAGTATGAAACTTAAAGACAGGATTTTATGATGGATTGAGTCGTTCGTTCAACGAATTTCCAATCCTAAGATGAGTTCATTTGTGGGTGTTACGCGGTGGTCATTTATAGTACGAATATCAAAACGAGTATCCTTGGAAAGAGATGCAGAACTGACACAGAAACAGGATTTATGATTTGTGAAATGAATGAATGGACGGTTTGAATTGTTAGTAGGCGGTTGTAATTTCTCAGCAATGAATTATGATGCTTATTAAAATTTATTACGTTACTAAGTGGAAAGTATTCCTTGATGACCCTCATGAAATTTCTTTAATGTATGGCATACAGGTGATTCGCCACTGAATAAGGAACCCGAAAATGTTTGATGAAAGAATTTTATTACATTGAATAAAGGAAAACAACACAACAAATTATTTTTCTGCATCTATAGTACAACCAATCCTTTCTTCCTCGTTCCCCTCCTATAATAATTCAATAGGCAACGCAAATTTTCAGAACAAATGTTATGGCCTCTTTTTCGAAAACTTACCACTTCCTGTTCAGATGACTGCATTAAAATCTCTGAAAATTTGCAGGACTCATGTGAGATCATTTCGTTGTTTCTATTTCATGGAAATCGCAACTTTCACAACTCCTGTGGAAAGTTTAAGCCAACGCACGAACGGATGGGTAACCGAATCTGGTTCAAAAACTGTGTTGAAACAAATTGTTCTCGCACTTTTAACCATTTCAAATAACCTGAAGGCCATTGTAGCTGCACCAGGTTCATTTTTTGGCTTACCATCCTTTCCCATTACAAACAAGTCGCATTGGAGTGGCTTAGGAACCAACTTTATTCTGCATTTATCAGCAGAGTAAAACAACAAGTTTTCGAGGACATAGTTTCTAAACAAACTCAATTCACGTCATCGTATCTTTTCGATTTGGTCCTGTTCAGAAACCAGTGCCCATTGCTCTACACCAGTTCAAATTTGTCCATATGTCAAATATTCACTTTCCTGTTCATTTGACTGTTTCATTTAAATATTTAATTAGGATTCATTTCAGAGCCGTATGCTTGCATTGATTTTGTCTGATGGTTCATATGTAGCATGTGTATTCGTTTATTTTGTCCGATTTAAATTAAAATTCACCACACAAATGGATTTCTCTGATAAACTAGGACAACAGTTGACGGATTATTTGAAATTCACGGCTTAGTTCCCATAGAGTCAATTTTCTGATTACTTTTGCAATTCAATTATTTAAGCTGGTACATTTTTGTATTAATTAAATCTGCTCAATTTAATTGAAACGAATTGGAGTTCCGAAGTTGGCTTTTAACCCAGGATAAGCACAGTATGTATGATAACTTGAAGTTTCATTAAATCAATTGTTATTTAACTTCAAGATTGGAAATTAAGGTCTGGAATGGGCTGTCACGCCGCCGATGGTAACAATTTAGTTTGCAATGATTTGGGTGTCAATATTTTTGGTTCGACTAAAAGAAAACGAGATATGCTAGGAGCTTAGTCGATAAATTTACATCTATACGTGAGTTGTGGGATGAAATAATTGCAAACTTTCAAAAATAGTACAGACCTGGGTCTGCCAATAGAATCTTTCTCGTACCTTCGTTGGTGTTTTATTTACGCCAAGATGATCTCCCGATATTCCTTCATGCATCTTCTTTAGAACTCCTTTGACCCGACTTTTAGGAAGAACAATTTGCATCCTCTATGAAGTGCTCTCTGCCCTTTCCCATTCCCGTTTCAGGATTCCGTCTTAAGCCGGGAGGGAATTCCATTGAGCCAATAGCTATTTTGATACTGTGCCGCGTGCTGATATGCCCTTCCACTCAGGACGTAATGTTGTCTGTTTCCATACCAAAAATGGTCCAATATCATCGTCGGCTAGCTGAGCGTCCCGGAGTTCGTGCTGCGTCCCACAAGGTGTGGGTATGGTTGCATTATGGTTGCATATGGTTGTTCTTTTTCTTCGGATCTTCGGCAATGCTTACAATGAGCTGGACACGAGATACGTTATAAAGCGTCGGCATTTTCATGTACTTCACCTTCCTGATGGAGGATTTCGTAGTTTTAGGACTTTAGCCCTTCGATCTTTCTAGCTACTTGCCCTTTTGTGTTTTTGAAATGAAACAACCATCTCAGCGAAGCATGATCTCTTTAAAGTACGAATTTCCGTCCATATAGGTACTTATGGAATTGCTTTGTTGCTTCAAAGATAGCCAGAAGCTCTTTCCGGGTTACACAGTAGTTGCTTTCACTTTTTGACAGAACTCGGCTGTCGTATGAAATAACTCTTTCTTCACCGTCAACCTGCTGTAACAATACTGCCCCAATCCCATTGTTACTCACATCGGTATCAACCAGGAACATTTTTCCTGGTTTGGGGTACTCTAGTACTGGCGATTCACAGAGCTTCTTCTTCAACACCTCGAAGGCTGTTTGACACTGCTCACTCCAGATAAAGGAGTGATTCTTTTTTTGTGAGATGATGGCGGCACTTGGCTATTTTAGCATAGTCTTTGACGAATCGGCGACAATAGGCCACAAGTCCAAGAAAACTTCGAAGTAGTCGTTTTTTATTGGGTTAACGCCAACTTCTCACTGCTTCTATTTTCTCGGGGTCCGTTTTTCATTAAGCTGATACAACATGTCTCAGGTACTTATCTTCTGCGAAAAGTGTGCACTTCTTTGGGCACAGCTTCAAGTTAGCCCAGCGTAGTCTTAAGAACACCCCCTCCATGTTGCGTATATGTTCGTCGAACGTTCTCCCCAGGACAATGATGTCATCCAGGCACACCAAGCACGTTTTCCAGCTTAACCTGTATAGTACACATTCCATGAGGTGTTCGAATATTTCAGGAGCATTGCAAAGCCCAAAAGGCATCACCACAAATTGCAACAATCCACTACCAACTGAAAATGCAGTTTTCTCTCTGTCTTTTTTATCGATTTCAATCTGCCAGTACCCACTCTTTAGGTCAATTGTACAGAACCACTTTAAATCTGCCAATGTACGCATGATGCCTTCGACGCGTGGAAGTGAGTAGCTGCCTTATTTCGTGACGTCGTTGAGCTGTCTATAGTCGACACAAAAGTGAGTGCTCCCATCATTTTCTTCACCAGGACTACAGAAGAGGCCCACGAACTGATTGTTGGCTCGATTACTACTTGTTCTTCATTTGCGAGATCATTGCGCTCACTTCTCCTTGCTTGGTCAATGGAAGTCGTCTTGGCACTTGTCGAATCGGCTTGTCGTCTTGCGTGTTTATAACATGAGCCACCATACTCATTTACCCTTTATCGTCTTAACCTGACGGGAAAATATCGTGGTACTTGCTCGCCAAATAAGAGGCCTGCTTAAATAGCACTGGTGTGATGAATAATAAGGTCGACACTAACTCACAGGCTTCCCCGGTCTCTTGTTTTCTAGCTGGAGAGTGGTCATCTTCAACTTCAACAGCTCCCGATTATTTCTCCAGCTTTGATGCTTGTAATTGTGTCCGAAGTGTTAAGGACTCTGACCGGTACACATCCATTCTTACTCGTTCTTACAAGGGGCCACCATAATATTGGACCCTAAAATTGGGCCACCCACCCCGGCGCAGTACCGGCGATTTTGTTTGCTCAATCAGATAGAATCTTTTTTCTCCAGGATCACCTTCAAATTTTGGCCCAAACAATGCCCTCGCAAGATTTCGGTTTCTCAGTGTCAGCACTGAACACCACTTTCAGTGTTGAAATGTTGTTGCAGAAATCGTCTATTAGAAACTCGACAATTCGTCACTTCAAGACTCTTCTGCCCAAATCCGATGTGAATCCAAGTGGTCGTAAAAAAATTATTCCCAGAATACAATCGTCCATTATAATAGCGACTAAGAATTGATTTTGAAACACTAAATATCCTAATGTTACTTGGAGCCTGATTTTTTCGTGTATGCGCACTGTTTCTTTCAGTCCATTCCACTAATATTGATTTTATTGCACAAGAATGAATGTTTAGGGAGTCACAATCACTGTCTGCTTCTATATAAATAAGTCTGGCTCTTCCCGAAAAAGTATGGGCAAGGTTATGGTGGTGCTGTAGACATCAATCGTCCAAGCCAACATCTGTCCCACGAAGTTAGCTTTTATGCGTTATCCAACCCCCAGTTTCAAAGGCCCTATTGTCAGACTCTGTCCTTGGCTTAAGTGTCCTTCTACTGCCACGCGCTGGGCGAAAGCTTGGTCGGCCTCGTTCGTCACAATTCCAGCATATTGGTGAACCATTCACCTGTGCATCTTCGCTCATATCAGCGCTTTCACAACCGCACTCTTCTGTGGACATCTCCCGAGTCCTGGCTGCGTTATGAGCGGTTATTTTGGTGGCTTCGAGATTTAAACAATAGGCCAGTGCGTCTTTTACAGAACGTCTTTCAGCTAGGCGGACAGTTTGTTCAGGTTCTTGTCCTGCAATGCGCTAATAAACGTTTCCATTTCCACATCGTCTCGATGCTCTCAGTCGTATGCTGGGTAGGTGGAGGATGCGAGCCTTCCGATTTTCTGGGCTAATTACTGTAGGGTTTTGCCTGGTTTCTGCATTCAGTTTCGTAGCTGCGACCGGTGTATCTTCTTTAGGTGATCATCTCTATATCTCATGTCAAGTGCATCCTGAAAATAACCGTAAAATACGTTGAAAATTAGTATATTTTTCAATATTTAAGCACCTTACTGAAAATCCTATTTTCGAGTATTTGTAAATCAATAACGTTTCGTGCCAGTGTTGCGCTTGACAATGATTTTCTCTCGAAGATACTGAGCAGTTATGCTCAGGACTTACGCTTTCTTTATAATAGCTTTTTCCCGTGGAACTCGCAACAATAATATCACCTAGTATCGAGTTCGCATATGCAGATAACCCGACGTTATAGTGGGAAAACAAGAATAACCTTGTTGGCGGCCCAAGTTCTGTGTAAATTGACATTTTACATCGGTCTCATGACTCTCCGATTTGCATGATTCGAGGGGGCTAAACTATGTTTTCGTTTCTCGCTACGGGACGGTTCTCCGTTCAGTTGATTGTTTGCGGCTGTTCCCACGCCTCTCTTTTTCCATTTTCACAATTAGGTCTTAAAAAACAACATCAACAATAAAAACTACTTCATCTACTAATACTACTTCTACTACTACTAATAATACTACTACTGCTACTACTACTGCTACTACTACTGCTATTACTACTTCTAGTTCTTCATCTTCTTCTAGTCCATAAGACAACAATGGCTACTAGAAGTAATAGTTCTTCTACTACTTCTACTACTGCTATAACTTCTACTACCGCTACTCCTGTCACCAATGCCAACCATTAAGCACACTACCATTCAAGAAAATAATTTTACTGCAGCAGAGACTTAACTATGCGGAAGCAAAGCTGAAGGTTGAAGGCCCTTTGATTGAAAGTCCTTAAAACGTCCAATGTAGATGGCTTAAAGTCCATCAATTTCTGACCAAAAAAAATCAAATTCGAAGAAATTCTTGGTCTACCAATATCAGCATTTCCTTTCTTAGCATTGCATCCTTAACATTTGCTACCTTACATTCACTTACAATAATTTGACCGAGGGTTCAAGTGGAAGCTTTCTTATTTGTCTATTACATCACAGGCGCTTCGGATATTCTACTCTGAATTTTATAATATAATGGGCAAACCACACAGATTAGCCACTTTGCTGTTTATTAAAGCTAATACCGGCTTTTGTTTATAGTTGCACAATATGCCATTGTAGTCCTGACAGTCGTCAACAGGAATCGTTTGCTCCCATAATATTTCCATAAAGTCTTAGTATTTGTTATTTCTCGACTCATTATGCAACCTTTTCGGGCGCACTATATGCCCGCTCCACTTTTTATTGTTTGGCCGGCTTGCTATACATATGAATTTCCTGATAGGTATTTTAATATTTTGCAGTCGTCTGAAGGTACTTTATGAAGCATTCAACATTCTTAGCCAGCTTTTCCATGCAGGTCACACTGGCTTATTATCATTATTATTTAGTTTTATATATCAAGGATTATTTTTCGGTTAAAGACGTGACACAATAAATTTGACACATGTCGAGTCATTTGTTTTTGTCTTTTGAAAGTTGTGTTGTCACTAGCACTTGAAGACATTAAGCTGTAATTTGCTCTTGGATTTCCAACACATTCATCTGCAGGACATTCGAGTACTTGATTTTCGTTCGTAGCATCAAATATTTCATTTGATTACAATTTTAACATCAAAGACTAGCGGCCACTTAATGAAATTTATTTGCATTTCATCATCTGAATTTCCCGCTTCTGACACCATTCGGTGTCAGGTTGATCTTTTTCGTACTTGATTCTAGTTAGATACTTCTCTTGATACTTCGATTCTAGTGGTTCTTTTTTCTTTCTATGTTTTAATTGTATTTTAAGTACCGACTCACCTTTGATTTACGTTGGCGTATTTTCTTTCAAAAAACCACAATTTAACAACCGCTCTACACTCAACTTTTCCCATTTTTACAAAAATACTCACATCGACTCACTCAAACGACCATCGATTAAAATACTTGTCCAAAATGGCTGAAACTTGGGCGAGTAACTGTCAAATGATGCACAACTCCACTTAACTCCAATTAACTTTTATTGGCGAGTGCTGCCATCTCTACGTTGTGGTCGGAAACATTTCAGACCACACTCGTCAAAAATAAAAAAGCCTTTATCCCAACGAGGTATTGTAATCGAATTAGGAGACCTATGAGTTGGTAGCGTAGGTTACATCGGCGTTCAAGGGTGATATTGTAGTCATGATAAACGCTATCCTGTGTATTCCTCCAACCTAGAAACTCTCACTGATGAAATGTCAAATTTGCCTTAAAATTGTTATATCTGCCCGTCAAAAGCTGAAAAATTTTTTCCAAAAATCGCTGTTTCAAATGCAAAAACGCAATATGCGGTTACCACAATGTTATCATGGTCTTGTGTTTTATCTGGTGTATTGCGTTCTATTACTACTACTACTGCTACTACTACTACTACTACTACTGCTTCTACTACTATTATCACTACACTATTACTGCTTTTTTAATAGGAATAAATGTAGAAAACACCTAACATACTTGACACCGATTTCAATTTTTCAGGCTCGTATCCATTGATTACTACCCAATTCAACCAATTGGAACCCTTCTGTATAACAACAGGAAATTCCAATCAAAATGCATGTATACACCGTTGACCTTAACAAAGTTGCCAAATTTGGTGGAACTCCACCCATTTCGGTCTAAGGGCTCAGTCGTTAAAACTAGCTATTTTTCGGTTAACTTATCTTTCTTTTTTAGTTTTTTTTTTTACGTAAGACAAGGAAGCCACCAATGTGGTTATTTAGGTTCCGCTGAGGGACGTAAGAGGCACTTCTCAAGCCTTGAAAAAAAAGCTGGGTGGACCTTGGGAGTACAGTATTTTCCCCAAGAAGGCACAATGAATTCAGGGACTCGCTTAGCTCAAATGTTGCTATATTGATACCCCGCTTCAACTCGTTATTTTTGTGGAGAATGACGTTATTAAAAATTCAATGATTTCAATCAAAACCAGTCAAAATTTGGTTTTGTCCGAATGAAACTAGTCAAAATCACTGGTCTGTAGGAAAAATGTTGATAGATCTGTCCAGTCTTTGCTTACTCTTAAAGTGACAAAAAAGTGAAACAATACAAATTGAATCCGTAACAAGCTTACTAAAACATTTGGAGATAACTCCATGAAAACCGTCTTAAGTGTTTCAAGCATTCCCTCAAAGGCTACAGTTGAACATCATGTGGTCAGAAATTACCTCAAGATGCATAAGAACTGGAAAGCACCTGGTAAAAAAGAGTGTCAAAATAGTTCTCAAGTGTTTGCCAAGGAAAGGAGTTGTATTAACGAACCTCCTGTATTATGCGTGCATTAAACTTTCATATTTTCTAATCTTTTGGAAACATGCTGTTGTCTTACACATTTTAAAACTCAAGAAAGACCTAAGCTTTCTCGAAACCCATAGACCAATCACACAGCTACCAAAAATTAATCTGCTGGCGTTCCTCAAGGCTCTTGTCCGAGCCTCATATTATCTAACATTTAGACCTCCGGCACCTTTGCCAATGATAACTGTCGATTCTAGCGTAAATCCCAAGAGCAGAATTGTAAATAACAATAAATCAGAAAAATTGTAAGAGCTGTAAAAGCAACTACAAAAAGCTAACATAGAAGAACTACGTCGACTTTATTAACGTGAAGTCCTTGAAGAATTTCTCGAACAGAATTTTTTTTTCGAAATGAATCTGCTTGGTTTGCAGATTTTGCTCAAGCGTCTTCCTATTCATGATAAATGGCAAAAAACCTAAGCATAAAACGCATGACAGCTGTCACACCATACATACTATGAATGAAAAGTGTAGCCAACTTCATGGTCTATATCACTAAAAAACACCCTTTGGCTTAAAAAAGATTTGTTTGATTGCTTCCAATTAATTTTCCATTGCATTTCTACTGGAAGAAGCAAAAACCGTTCTGTAGAAGTAACTGTTCGGCCGCCATTTTGTAATAAAATTGATTTTAAACTTCAAAGCATGCTTAACAACATCCTTAAAAAGAACTCCTCTTTTAATTTCCGTTCCACTTACAAAACACCCAAAAACCATTAAACTTTAAAATGTTTATCTTTTGCATAAAGTTCACAAAAAATTAAAAAAAAGCGCCCTAAGGAGTATGTACATAAAGAGTTTATTCCCAACATACACGTACTGTAACGTTTTCAAAATATTTGAAATCTTGTATGTTTGACCCAACAAAGTCACATCATCCCATCGCAAATAAAGATGCATTACCAAGAAATTTATGTGCATTCAAAACACATGGATATATAAATATTTTCTGCATCTGCATGTGCACAAGGATACGTATCAAAGATGCTATACACGTTATGTCATGATATTAAGTAGAAGACATTTCGACGAAACGGAAATGAAATTTTTCCGTGAGTAAAATTTTTATTTCTAGACAAGAAATTGATGTGTCTTTGAACGAGCTAAAAGAATTCGCAAGTGTATAATAAATATAAAATATATTGCTTACATCCCCATACGTGAAATACTCTACTGTAAATTTATGATGCAGAAGAAGGGTAAATTTGAAAAATAAAAATCGAAAGCAACATTCAAATTAAAAAGATTTCAGATACTTGAACTTTGTGTGAGGAGAACTTAGGGTATGTTGATAATGTCATTGCAGATTTGTAGATTTCCTTCTTACTTTGTACCAAACAAAGTGAAACATTAGAGGTGGTTTATTGTGAAATTTTTCGTCATATCCCAATTCTGACACCGCTATTTATATTATAAGTCAAAAGCATCTCCAAAATCTTTCGAAAATGTTCATTAATTATAATCGTTTCTTTGGACTACGTGCCCGTCCAAGTTACGTGCTCACCAGCAAGCCTTCATTGGTCTAGGAATGACTTTTTCAAAACAACGAATAACAACGGATATTCATTACCTATTGCAATTAGTACTTTGTAGACTTCAAACTCAACTTGAAGCCAACTTTATTGCTTATTCATGCAACTAATCCTTTGAGTCCGATTGCAAAAACATTAAGCACAGTGCTACCAAATTTCAAAAACGCTCACGAAAGTTTCACTGAAATCATTTGTTCGTCAAAGGAAAAGGACTCATGCCGATTTCAAAGGTGAAAATCTTAATTTTATCAACAGGCGTAGTAGCAAACATGTTGAGTTATTGTGAAATTTCAAAACTATAAAGGATTGCGTATGCATGTCTGTAAATATGTCATAAAGGAGATGAAACGCTAATGAATGCAGAAAACTTTTTGAGTTCCAGTGATGTAAGCAATGAAATTAATTCATGCTTATGTATTGCTGCATACACACCTATTATAGTTAGCTCAAAGTTTGGTAAGGATGCATAGTTCGTTAAAAGGAATGAAGGAATAATTGAAAATTAGTTAAATTTCTAAATGCAGAGAGTTCTTTGAATTTCTTCTTCTTTGATGTCCATCCAACGATCTGTGTTGTATGAAATCACTTGTTGGATAGGAGGACTCTTGCTCAGCAGGAAAACCGAGCGAGCCGCAGGAAAGCCGAGGGTGGAGCAACTAGCAAAAGAAGAGCAGAGACTCTGCTTGAAGGGAACCCCTGCAGGGAAAAGACCGAGGATCAATTATCCTGCATCGTGCAGAGAACAAACGGCTGGAAGACCTCCTAACCCGAACAGGTTACTATAGATGCAGGTGACTGAAGGCAGAAGAAAAGCAGAAGGCTATTCCCTACGACAGCGCAGTAGCCGTCCCGATTTTCACTACCAGCAAAGGGTCGGCCGGTAGCCCAATCAAAGGCGATCGGAATAAACGGAGGAGGGATGAGATGGGGACGTCGAAAGATCAAATTGCGATGAAGGAGGAGTTTCAAACGGCATTTTTAAAATTGTCAAGAAAGCAGCTAAAAAAAGGCACTTAAGTTGAAAATCGACAAACCTCCACAGGAACCGAAATGCTAAGGATCAAATTACCCAAGAAATAAAGATCAAAAAGGGTTGAAAACCTACTGGGCATGTACTGCTGGTTAAATTCATTGACGTTAGATCCTATGCGTCTTGCGTGAAATCAAAGCAGCGTACAAAGGTGTACAGCCAAGTCATTCAGGTGACCTATTGTTCGAGTTTGGACAATATAGAAACAATAAAAACGCATTCTGTGAACCGGTCGAAAGGGCCCAACTGAAGCCTCACTCCAGTCTGTGGCATTGACTGCGTTCTGAATCTATCCGAAACAGAAGATTTAGTAAGAGAAAGTCAGGTTGACCAAACCAAGCAATAGGATTCAATGCATAGCCATAGTTCATCTCATAGAGAGGCAAACGAGACAGCAAAATTAAACAGGGGGACTTATTTGTCACATATGCCGAAGATAACCTTTACGATATTTCTTAGATGCGGGCACACCGCACAGGCATGTAATGGAACCGATAGAAGCTCCTTGGTCGACGGTTGCCACAAAACAGAACACAAAAGGAAGGAGTGCGCAGAAAAGGCACGCTGCGTTCTTTGCAAGGAATTTGAATCGAAACCAGATGACTTGAAACAAATTCCAAATACAAGGAAGTTTCGCGCCTTCCAAGAAGCCCTAACCAAGGCTAAAGTACTTATTGACTGCTAAGCATTCTTCAAATTAATCTGAAGCAAAGCATAATCGCCCAAGATCTGCTCGAACAGTTCACGCTGCTGATCGAGCATCATGATATCAGAAGTTCACCAACATGGTATCCTGACGAGCCTGGTACAGCCTACACTTGGGTTTGGAACAGTTGTCACTACCAAGTATATGGTCGGAAGCAAGGAGATGATTTCCTTTGGATTCGGTTCTTGGGAACCGCACTTTTTAGTGTATACATAACGGCCAATTAATCGTTGTCATCCTTTCAACCTAAGCTAAATGCTTTGGGGAACGCTGTTTCGAGTAGAAAGTCGGAGTAAATTCAACTCTAGAGAAATCGAATGGGACATGCCCAATCAGAGTCTTGGAGACAAGGGAACCCAGACATGGTAGCCAGTGCACTAGCCGTATAGAACAGATGCTAGACCCTTATTTTATGTCGATTTGGCTGACTTGGAACCATAAATGATGCGAGATTTGCTTCGGATTGCCTTGTTCAAAGGGTTGGAAATTCGAGGGGACTAGAGGATTACTCAGAATAGTTTATGGTATGATCAGCGCTGACAGAAGCTACGCTGCGGAGTGGAGCACCAAGTGCCGTAAGAGATGTGTTAAACTCAATAATGAGAATCATTGTGTACACATGCAGGACTTCCATGCCCCTACAAAGACCCGGCACGGCATGTCTTGTGGAGTGTCGGAGTGTCACAAACTACGATAAAAAACCCAGCGAGCACGGACCTGACAAGAGGTATGAACCCGACCAGCTAAAAAACGTCTTCACAGATTGATCTACAAGGCCAGCCTTTGGCTATCCAAGGGGCGTAAGCTACAAAATAATGATACTTAAACTAGGTGTCCAAAGGTCGCCTCACTCATGCGAGGCAGAATAAATGGACGAAATTGTGTGGGCTCCTTTCATTATCCACCTCGCCATTGTTGATGCTACCCAAGATGAAACACAGATGGAAATCCTACTTTTCACGATGATAGAATTGGAGATAGATAATTGGAGATGGATGATAGAATTAATCGCCTTTTGAGCGAATTGGGGGGTTCGATGAATTCGGATTGTCCTATCTTTTCCAATTCAGTTAAAGTGGAAGTTTCACTGTTTTGCGAGCATTACAGGTAAATCGCAACCTGAAGTTATCACATGCTGTCAGCCAAAGAAGCAATAAAGTTCTCCTGAAGTATGAAATCTATGAAAAAATTCTAACTAGGTTAATCCAACCCACATCTACCAGAACCAATAAGCATATTTGTCAAACTCTCACCCAATCACTTATATGTCAAACTCTCTATATTTCAAACTCTCTATATGTCAAACTCTCACCCAATCACTTACATATGAAAGGATTCCATGTACTAGAGGCTTCAAGACCAAAAAATCAAAGAACATAATCATCATCGTTGCGTTGCTCTAATCTCCATCCCTTTATTCCTTTTTCATGCATATTCCATCGCATCTTTTGCGCTTATTCTAGAGCAAAAGTAATACTTGGAATAGCTGCAAAATCACTCCCTTGTGAATAGTCTAAGCTAAAGATCCTATAAGTACGTGGTAACACAGAGAACAAAAAAAACCGTTGCCTGTTCCAGTATTTGTGTTCAAGCAATTCGAATGCCATTTAACTTTTACGATACCCTCAAAGCATATCCTTTTTCCGAAATGCTCTAATAACTTCTTGCAATAAAAGCTTTAAAAAATTTCATCCAATGGCGGATGAGAATCTCAACATTCTTAAGAAATATCGTTAAAGTGCAATTTCGCCTTTTCTTTCCAGCATACGTAGTAAGGTCTTGTGGCCGAACTACTTCCTCGATAAACACACAATTGTCAGAGAAAACTTGAAGTTTTACACTCGAAATGAACCTTTATTTCAACCAAAGCGCACATGAATTGAATTCAAAGTACATTGAGAGTGGTTCCTTGCAGACATAAAGAGTATTTAATCATTGCTCTTTCCTTTGCACATAATCATGTTCTTATGCTTTACGCCTTGCTTTGATAAAGTATTGAAAGTATCACAAAAAGAGTGTAACAATCAAAAAAAGCCTTGTAACAAACGATTATCGTCATTCAGTTTAACGTTTAACTTAACTTAAAGTTTAACTTAAAGGTATTGAATTTTATATGTGCAAAGAAATCTCTAGAATCTCTGGATTGTAGGAATGTAATTTATACACCTTGAGCTAGTTTCAAAATGTTCAAGTCCCACTTCTGACACCAAGTTACCTTTGATGTATTTTTCCCATGCATTTGTCAAGATTCCCATAAGGTATTAAGCATTAGATGGAACTTCTTTTTGGATTGACGTGAATGTGGATCAAGCGCAACGTCGTTTGAAGGGGGCAAAAGCGAAAGAAGACGGCAAAACAATAAAATCAAAGTGATAATGGAAGTAGGTAACGTACATGTTACAAAGCTAGTAATCCGTGCATGCAATTAAATGATTAATGGTGCTTCTGTGTTGATAAAAAAGGTTTTTTGAAAAATGGAAAATGAGTTTTAACTGAAATATTTGTGGAAGTGAGAGATTAAATTAATGATAATTTCTAAGGAAATAACAGGATCCATACCATTAAAATTTGGATGGTATACTCAAAGTCGTGCTTTACTTTTCTTTGTTTTCGTACTTGGTTCACTATTGTCGTTTCAATCATGTATGGATGACGGTACTTTCGTTCTACAATCGAGATCTTGCATCTTTTCTTTCATTCATGCAATCGATGCAATCACTAACAATAAGCGTGATATTGACCAAATCCCTTACTCACACCCACCCTCTTTTTGGTATTCTCACTCAAGAATCTCTAACAAAAGAAAAATTTGTCGCAAAGTTGACATTGATACCTTAGGGAGTCGTTAAATTTCCCCTTATGACGTTCGGGCTACGAAACGTTGCTTGAGCGTTTCAACGGCTGCTGAATTCTGTTCTCCGGGGAATTGAAGTCACCTTTGGTTACTTGATGATATCCTTGGATGGATAGACATGAAAACCAACTCAAACAAGATTTACAACGGCTACAAGCCAACAGGAAAAAGAATACTTGGAATACCGAATCAAGTCGACTAGTACTGAGCCACTTGCTAGGAAAGTTGAGGTCATACCAACAATTATGGAGCTCAGCCCATACTTCGTGATCCTATATTATTATAGAAGATTCTGGAAAAAACCATAGAACCCACACTGGGACCTCTAAACAACTATTTAACGAAAAAAACTAGACGAATTATTTGGATGAATGAAGCAATCCAGGGATTCGAGGCAAGGAAGGAAATTATTACAAAAAGCTAATCCCTTCGACAGTGCAGTAGCTCTCCCAATTTTCACTACTAGCAAAAGGTAGCCCAATATAAGGTTATAAACGGGATAAACGCAGGAAAAACGAAGAGGGACCGACGAGAAAACAGTCAAGAAAAAAGTTAAAGAAAGCGGCTCTTAGATTGAAAATCGATTGACCTCCACAGGAATTGAAAAGTCGATAATACACCTCATTTCAGTAGCACCATTGTTAGATTGTTCATATTAACATTGTGGGACCACGATTGCCGTCAAAGGAGTAAAGGTACATACTTACGATGATCGATCGCTTCACCCGATGCTCGGACTCCCTACCTGTCAGTGACATAACAGCGGACAAAGTTGCTACTGTGCTACTTCTGCTACTTCGCTGTATCATCCTGCCACACATGGAATGGTAGCGACACCGAACAGAACCTTAAAGGCCGCTGTTAAATCCGAAGCAACCAAACTATGGACTGAAGGCTTACCAACATTATTATTGGGTCTAATAACTGCTGTCAAATTGAATCTCGGAGGTTCTCCAGCAGAAATGGTCTACGGCGTCACTTATTATACCAAGGGAATTTTTTTTCGATAAGAATCACGGCATGGTACTGAAAATTTGTATCGAAAAGTCTTAGGAAGAACGGCTTAAAACCTCATCTGTCAAAAATTAGTATGTTCTTCTTTAAGGACTTGCTTACTTTATGAGTGTGTTCCTGCGCAACGAAAAGCTAAACACACCTCTGCCATCTTACAGGGGGGCTCACTAAGCAATAGACAGAGTTATCAGCAATGTTTTAATCATTTCAGAAAGTATGCGCGAGGAAATATAAAATTAACCATAAACCAGACGTAAAACCTGCGCTGAGCCAAGGAAGAAAGTCAATTCACAACAAATGGTTCAATTTCAGAAAAATCAGCTGTCATCAAATATTCAACTCATTTGGAGAGCGATCCAGTACGGACTACATAGCGACGCCAGCGCACCTAGTATGCTTTAGCCGAAAATAAGACAGATCAATCGTCATCTTTTAATCAAAATGTCCAAGCGAGCAGACGTCACTGTCAACGCGAATTATAATTTACTCGAGGTCATTTAATACATGTATTTTTCACGTTTGAATTATATATTATTATGGTTAAATTTTATATTAGTTGACTGCGCTGTGTGCGCAAGACTATGAAATTGTGTGCAAGACGAGCAACATATTTTTTTGTATAAGAGCATTTCACCTGCCGTAACGTTTTTGAGTTGAAAAAATGGCCTGGATTGAAATTAAGAAAGAGGGAAGCGGTTTCTTTTTGTTCTGCTTTGAGGCCACAGTTGCGCATCTCTTAGTTTCCAAAACATCATACCTGAAGCTCACTTATTCATTCACACTAAGTCTTTCTTTTTCGTTCGACTCCTAATCCTAAAATTGACAGCTTTTTGAGTTGCTGGTGTATAGGAATAGCAAGCCTGATGGACTCTTCAGCGCTACATCGAATTATTGACAGCTTTTCTACAACTTCACCTTTCTTTACATTTGTGCAATGGATGCGCTATCATAGGAGGTCCTTCATGAGGGCTCACTGAGTGCTTAGAAGACGCTAATTATCTCTTTTGACCTCCGTCTTCACGGGAAATTAACATTGGCACCTATTAATCGTAGTTACTTTTCCAATGTACCTAATTGTCCACATCTGCTATTGGAAATCCATCCTCATGTGCAGACAACTCCTCTTCCCAAGCTTTCCTTCTTCTAAGTCCTTTATTTTCCTGTAAAGTTTTCAGAGCACAAACTTTGATAGTTTCTATAACTCTATATGCGACATCACGTCTCCATGTCAAAGTCAGTAACGATTATCCTGCAATCTAATCAACTTCGCTCTAGCCTAGAACAAATAATAAGCCAATCCTAGCTGCGATACCGTGAAATCGTTCAAACAGAATCAACGAAAATCATTTTAAACATTTTAATGTAACTTCGATGTTACTTTGAACCGATCCCACTCGAAAGAAATTTCTAATTTTTTCAGGCATCACACGGCTAATGTGTGATATGTGCACACATATATACGATGTAGGGTTGATGCCGCGCTCAGTTGGGATTATCCTTCGGAAAATAGTTCAAGCGAGTAGTTCGAAAAGTGGGAAAATTCACTCTTAGTGAACGTGCACAAAGCCTACGTATTAGTTTTCGATTTTCACACATACTTGTACGTAGGGATTGTTACGTATAGTAACCAGCAACATACTGGCTGATGTGTACGGGCTTCGAGGGTATTACGTGTGTGTGTACAATGTGTAAGCTGTTGAATGTATACGTATGCCATTTTTTTGCTGGAAGTTCATAGGAGCAAGTGCACTGAATTGAATAAACAGAAGGAATCAGGATTTGTTATATATTTTTTTCTGTGTAGAGCTGTTTAAGGTGCACTGCACTGCAAAGAATCTCCTGTTGTTTCATTACGCTTGAACGCCTCCTAGCACAAATGGATATTTTAATACAATTAAAATTTAAATAAAAGTTAGTGAACCATATTTTATGCCAAGTACGATGTTCTAGTACATGTGAAACCTACTGGAACCCGCGTGTAGCAGATTTGTTTTTATCCTTTTGATAAAATGTAATTTTAACGACGGTTATAACTTTTCAACGGGAAAATTGAATTAAATATTTGATTGAAACGAAAGAAATTATCCTATCTTGGTAACATATCTGAAATGTTTTTTATTAAAACATTCAGAAAAGATTTTAGCATTTCAATCAACCACAAGCATTAAAATGTTCAAACTTTATTCACCAATAAAACCTCAAAAGCCGAAGGAAAAAAAGTGCGAAAATTCCAGAAAACTTTCTCGACTCTTTCGCGTATCCTTATCGCGTTCAACTTGTTCTGCGAATTTTTCATAAATAGAATCTATGAATGTTTCCTCGCAACATATTTTATTCATCCTTAAATGATTTATTGCTCACTTGTCTATTTCAATTTCCATTCAAATTTTATGTATTCAATGTATTTTTTATATCCTTTTCGTTTTTTTTTACAGAACATTTCAATATTGATTGTACTATTATATGCGTGGCGAATAAGTGTGAATGTGAAACGGTACGGCGATTTAGAAGACGTTTATTATGGTAAGTCAACAGGATTCATATTTTATTTCTCTATATGTGTTTTATGTTGGCATGTTTTCTATTGTTTCCTACTTGAGTAGAATTTAAATGAGAATTCTACAAAGTTATTTCTGCGTTTTTACTTGTATACTCTATGTTGATAAAGTAGTGCTACTGTCCCATTATCCAGGACGTGCCAAGATGGTGTCCTGAGTTACTCCATTTTAAAATCGAACGTGGAAGATAATTCGAAGACTTAATTTTCATGATAAAGAATTTATCTTGATAAAACCATGTCGCTGAAGAGGCTAGCAATCCAACAAGGATTTTGAAGTGAATTGAACACAATCTTGAGAAACTGCCAAATCTTTCCACATCCTTAAAATTACTCTTTTCCGCACGGAAAACAAGTCAAAATTATTCACATGATAGTTTAAAGTCCTTCGAAAAGGAATTTTCACTTTCCCAACCAGGTTATTAACAAAAACTTTTTGTAACCATCGTGAGAATAGGACACGGTTTACAGACTCTTATCAAAATATATTCTCCACTCTTCCTTTCTATTTTCAGTTTGCAAGTATTGGAGGAAGATACGCTCAGCAAAATGTAGAAAAAATGTTACATTATTGGGTACAGGAAAAAGTTCCCGCCATTGATGGATAGATGCCCTGACAGATACTATTTTAGTGTCCGCTATGGTAGTGTCCTTGGAATTCGAAGTTGCACGCGTTGGCTCACGAACGCAGTATTCAACATTCCTTCAAAGCGCGAACACCGTTTTCATACCGAAACATACCGGACTTTCATACCGAAAAAGCTGCATTTGCGGGAAGTTTTCATCCTTTATTTTATTCTCAAGAAAAGTGCGGCGGAAACTTATCGTACAATGCTCGATGTGTACGGTGATCCTGCTCCATCTGAGATGACTTGCAGAGAGTGATTTCGGCTTTTTGAAAATGGTGATTTTCACGTGACCGAAAAGGATTGTGAAGGGGCACCGAAAAAGTTTAAAGATTCACAACTACGGGGTTTGTTGGGAATTAGATGAGAATCGTCGAAGGAGCTCTGAAGGACAAATGGCCAAAATGGAATGACAGACATGACAATCTGATTTGCTTCATGAAAATACAAGGCAACACGAAGCCAAGCCGGTCAAAAAATATTTTGACCTGGAGAGTACCCGCCGTTTTCTCCAGCCCAACTACAGTTCGGATTTCCATTTGTTTCGCTCCATGCAATCGGCCCTCACTGGAAAATTTGAAGGCATTAAAAAATCGCTGGATGACTGGATCGAATGGAAGGATGGGGATTTTTTCCGTCGAGGTTCCGATCTACTACCAGAAAGATGGGAGAAGGTCATAACTTCAGGTTCATAGCGCCAATGGTGCATACTTTGTACGACGTGACTGTATTCTTTAATGTTGAAATAAACTTAAAACAGAGTACAGCGGTGTTAAAACGAAAGAGTGAATGATCTAGCAAGATCACGATCAGCCGACCAGGATTCAACAATAATAGGCACGATCAAAGTCCCGCGAGTAATTGTAAGAACTCTAGACCCAAATCTAGAAAGAGATAAATACGGCTTAGAATGACGAGAACGACTTCAGGATAAGGCAAACCCTTTAGCCTAACTATAGCAGCACAAGGACACAACAACTCCTAGAGAAAAACAGAAATGATGTAAGAACACAAGTGGAAATAAGAACAGGACACAATCTCTTATGTCAACACTCCAAATGAATAGGAATCCGAATACGATAAAACCTACCGAGCTTTTTGCGAAAAAAGAAGACAGTGCAAAACATTTCCTTCTAGATATTCTGAGCCTGGCCAATATACACCTCACATTGCTAACGAGCACTAACATAA
The DNA here is from genome assembly GCA_954870665.1 of Stratiomys singularior. NCBI lineage: Eukaryota > Metazoa > Arthropoda > Insecta > Diptera > Stratiomyidae > Stratiomys > Stratiomys singularior. The sequence goes on from OX940880.1 coordinate 105,984,661, forward strand.
CCAAACCCACAAACGAGCTTGGGACCTCCTTGGTTTTTCTCGTCTAGTCCCCAGGACGAGAGGGTAGATCGTAAGTAAACTACAGCACCATACGCAAAGGGATGCGGACTGCTGTTGATCTATCCTTTTTTTGTCAATAATGAACACTAAAGGGGTATATAAATAAATATTGTCTCAGGGGAGAGGTACAGAGATTTGCCAGATTGCTCAGTATTAAACTGCGATTAAAATTGTGTCGCTCAACTGTAGTGTAGGACTAGAGATTGCTGTGGTGTTAACTTAGTTGACGTGGGAATTGTAGGCTGTGAAAGGACTCCAATTATTGTAAATCTGAAGGAGCAAAACCCCCACTACGCGTGAGCTAATTTATTTTGTCCTAAATGAAGCAAATCTGGCCAAGAGATCCAAGCACTTGATTCAATCAAGAAATATCGATTATGGTAAAAAATTAAACACTGTCTACTTTTTGTCAGTTTTTGTTTAATTATCAAACTAAAACAAAGCCCTTTGTTTCACATATTATCTTTTCTTGATCTAAAATACAAATAATTCATATCCTTAAATTTCTGCTTCCATTCGCTGGATTTTTGAGTTGAGAAATTGTATTTTAGTTTTTTTATTGCCATGATAATTATTTTTTTTTATCGCCTCTAAATAATTATTTTAAACTTACCCAAGACAGCACTAGTATATCTGTGTCATCCATTCAATGCTTCAGTTTGCTTTACTTTCCAGTAGAATGGAAGCCTTCAGTAGTATATCCAGTTTGTATTCTGAGCAAACTGTTAGCGAATTTTGTAGAAAATCACAATCTCTCCCCAAATTTGGCTTTTGAAATAATAATTCAGCTTAGCCGTGTATCGAGCGAAAGAAAATCAACTCTTAGGTACCAGCTCCCTGTTGGTATACACATTAGATATTGAAAAAGCCTTCGATACAGTTTGCCTCCGAGAGCTTCTAAACAAACCTATTAAGCTTGTGTTTCCACCATATTTGATCATCAGTTTTTTTCTTAATGACGGAAAATTTTACGTTAAAATACAAAAGTCTGAACATACTCGTTACATAGTAGACCTGAAATTCCTCAAGGTTCTTGTCTAAGTCCAACATTATTTAATATTTTCACTTCAAACATGCCAGTACTAAGCAACTGCTCAGTAACCACTTTTGCTGACGAAATGAACTTAAATACAGCATCGCCGAATCTGAGTGTGATCACTCGAATTGTTGGAAGTATGCTTGAAAAAGTCTTTAAATTTTTTCATCGATGAAGAATCAAAATCAAAAAAAAAAAAATAAAAATGAAACGATGCACTATACCAAAAAGAGAATCGATACCAAACTTCCTGAGAGAGAGATTCAGTACAAACAAGATTCATCTTCAAAACGGATTCTCCAAAACGATCTTATAGACTTTGATGTTATAAGCCACCCCATCATGGGGGTGTTGTGTAGTGTACTTGAAAACCAAGGATGGTGGTGAAGGCTTTTTATACATAATATGAATTTTTTCTTAATATGGTGAACTTGGTAATGGTGATGATGGTGATGATGGTGATGATGGTGGTGAAGGCTATTTACACCTTAAGTTTCGGACTCCCAGCGGTAACCCAACTACCAACAAAACACCTCACTTGTCACGCCGGGAACCTATTCTGTTGTTTGTCACACGTTTGACTTATGTTTTCGGACTAGGCCTATTAATTCAGCGCCTAGCGGCGTCTTTAAATTAAAGAAACTTCCTCTTTCCGCAGGGATGGATTGGTATGGACAAGGATTGCTGTAAGAGAGATTCCACTTCCCTCTGCGCCAACAGGCGATCCCTGATTCCCTTCTTTGTAAGAAGAACTGTAATGTGACACACAGTTCCAATTGTCTTTTGATATTAACATCTTCTCCTTTTTGTTTCCAACAGAGAGCACACGTATTATTTCTGAAAGCTGCAAGTGAAGCCTGGTCCATCTGCCGCATACGAGGAAGGTATGGCAGGCATCATCTGTTGTCCGCGGACAGAACAAGCAAACCATGGACGGTGACTTTTCCATTTTATACACGTAACACTGAAAATATCCGCGAATAATATCCGGAAATAATCAGGCTCACAGTGCTTTCTGTAGAACTACGGTCCCAAGTCACTGAGGAGTCGTCTGTCCACCTGGCTCTTGCCTCGTTTACCCATATCTCATGGCACAAAGCAAGGGTCCTTCTTGTTTCCTCTTGTTTTTCCTAATAACGTTACTGCACTATATTGCATTGATACTTATTTTCTTCTATTTTATAAACTGGTATATTTTTTCTGTGTTTATTTTTATGGTACTTTAGTCCGTTCTCGAAGAATAAAAGCAAGTATCGTGAGAAAAGACAGTCCTTGGCAGTCCTTGGCACTGCTCGCTCATCTGGAGGGCGCACGTATAGAGACGGAATAGTGTCGGGCTTAGACAGGAGCCTTGAGGTACGCGGGCAGACACATTTCTCATAGTAGTTGTACTACCTCAAAACTTCAGCTTAAAGGTTTTATCTTTGATATAAGAAGACATTAGTTTAAGAAAGTTTGTCAGAGTTTCGCCCTCTTGGAGCTTAAATAGTAAACCTTCGTACCAGACTCTATGCTTTCTTATTATCGATGGAGAACATTTCAACTGATTGCTTTCGAATAAATCAGTTTTAATGTCCTTTTAGGTGCGGTATATGTTGTATTAAATATTCTTGCCTAAAAGCAAACAGAATATTGGGGAGCATGTTTAAATTTCCACAAAGTCTTTTGTCTTCTGAGAAATAACTTTTCGTAAATTTTACCAAAGTCTGGTATTATGTATATTGCCCTATAATATTTGGCACATGCAGATTCTTTTCGGGCTTTCATTCCAGGAAATGGAATGCAAGTCAAGCTTAGAACCAAGCCTGGAAACATTTGACACCTTGCTTCGGGCATCGCTTCATGTTCCAATGCCTATAGCAGCCTTCAGCTTTTGGAGTTGCCTTCTTCAAGCGGGAAGGATGTAGCAGAGAAAAGATTCAGTGGTAGTTAAGTTTCAGGACTACCCGAGCATTGTGAACGTTTTTCCGACTACAGTTTTTCGAAAGAGCTCTCTTATTTCGCTGAGGATGTCCCCACGCTGCTTGCTCTATTTTGCTGCAAGCACGCGTCCTCCACCGTCCTATGAAACTCTCTCTTGCAACATGCAGTTTCCGTGACCTACGTATCTTCGACAGATAAGACAGGAAACATTCATGCCAGGCCAAGAACTTAGTGAAATGAGAGTCAGTTGCACCATGAATTGGTGAGATTTGATTGAGCTACAGCCTCAAGGCAGAGATTATTTTCCCACCTTCCCTTTGTGTCGAGCTCCAAGGATTGTTGCTAATCGCTGAGAAAGTGTTTTCTCTCTTCTCTGATTATCTTCTCTTCCGCGCCGAGTAATGTTCCTTTGCACTCTAGCAAGGACACAATGGACATTAATACGCACATGTCTGTTTGCTATCGAAAATTAGAAAGTGAGGCTACGGGATCAAGAAGGGATCGAATTCTTCTGGCCAAGCTAAATCACTAAAGTAAAATAAAATCAAAATGAAGTTGCCTTACCTTAGGGCTATCAAATACCCTGAAAAACGATTTGTGGATATAAAGGTTTTCCCCCTGATATATAGTAGATTCGTAGAAGACCAATTCCTTGTCAATGGTATGTTTGAGAAAAACCAGTTGACTTACTCCTCTTGCGGACATTCAAGTACATACATCAAATCCTTTCCATAACATTTTTATTTATTTTGCTTATATTTTGGTTACAATTTTATCTATTTCTTGACACCAAGCTTCCGTAGCCTTTTGCTATAAACAGGCATTTTTAATTTTCTATTTATAAAAATGTTTTGGGGATATTATGAGTAGTACACTTACACTTATGCTTTGCTCGTTTTGTTTTTATCGTTCATATAACAATTTCATAAGTAAGTTACACAAGTAAAAGAAACGCAAGAAACTTGGGCTTTTGTGCAAACAGCGTCTCCATTGTATTTGTAAAATTCAATTGATTCTTTGCTCAGCTAACCCGAAAATATCTACAGGCTAATACGCTCATTTAAAGTTGACAGTATTAATGATTCTATCCATCGTAATCGAAATACGTTATAAGACATTTCAAAAACCTGAAATGATTAACAGAAATTTATATGGAAATTTATTAATTGTAGAGTAAAGTGTTCGTGGACCAGATAAAAATGTATCACGCCCTAAGATTTTCCAGAATACACACTTGAAAACGTTGTTTTGTATACTATCCCCTCTGACCTCATGATCACACTCTGGTCAATACTTCAAATTTCCCAAAAAGATAGAAATTTCCCACTGTTTGCAATTAGGGACCATTTTGTGGTTTGTGCCTTCACTGAAAAGCAAATGAAATTTGAAAATTTCTAGTTGTTTTTTTTAACTATACCGCGATTGTAATCCTGTTACGATCGTAAGACCAATTACCACATACGCACGCCAGAATCCCATACTTTTCGATTGTGAAAGATTATCACGGGAAATTATCATGATTTGAATCTTAGGTAACTGTAAATTATTCTTAATTCTTAGATTCTATGACAATTTTATATCTTGTTGAATTTTCGTTTTCATGATAAAGAGATTATTTTAAAACATTTGTGGATTCTCTTTGCGTTTTCTGTCATGATTCCTGCTATCAGTGCTACGTGATTCTCTTTGAGTTTACAAACAATTTGATATCATGTCTGTTTCATGCGAGGTACTTTTTTCCCCTGATTCAATTTTTTACCATCCAGAATACGACGTGTTTTTAACTCGCCAATATCTTCCGTTCATTTTGGTTTATTTTCGTTATAACCGGCATTGTTACACAATGTTTTATAGATTTTGTTCAAATTGTTTATTCAATTTATTCGCTATTTTATCGGAAATTTCTCTTTCTCAACATGCGATCCTTCCTCATTTTTCACCTCATTTGACACTTTACTAGTGTAAACTAGTAAATATGTTTCAAGTGAATATATTTTCCAAGAATTTGTAACATTATATTTCCCGTTGCACCATTTTTCATCGAAAATATAAAAGAGCAAAGGATATCAAATGCTCATATATATACACGCGCTTGATAATCCCGGAATTTTACAACATATGGCATCACTAGATATTGAAAATGACAAATTTTGACAGGCTCATCTGTCACTAGTTTCTGTATGAAGTTTAATGACATTTCGTTCAATCGTTCACAACTACAGTCGTTTGAGTGACGCTACTTTAGCCGTCGTAAGCAGAATAGAATAACAGGAATATCGTGATTTTGATCAAACATAGTTTTCTTAATGGGAAAAACTTGCGAACAATAATTGCAATGCCTTCCGAAATCTTATCCCACGTCTGCTATTTCGAGAACAGCCGTTTTATCGGTGGCTTAGTGAATTTAAAATGGATCGTAAAAGCACCGTGGAAGCATATCGCTCTGGAAGGTCAAAAGAGGCTACGCCTGCAGAAATCGTAAAGCAAGTACATGAAATCGTTTTGAATGATCGTAAAATGAAGTTGCGCGATTTAGATGAGGTGGTAGGCATCTCAAAAGAATGGACAGGATATATTTTCCATGATATTTTGGAGATAAAAAAGCTAGCTAGCATAATTGAGCGAACTTTTTTCGATGTTTTGTGACGATGGATGAAACAGGGGCTCATTACTATTCATCTGAGTCCAATAGGCAGTCTGCAGAGTGGCTGGAAAGCTACAAACGCTGATCAAAGCAGTCAAAAAGCCAACGTTCGGCCGTGAAGGTTATGAGTTCTGTTTTTTAAGATGCCCATGGCATAATCTTCATAGATTACCTGCAGAAGGGAGAAACTGTCACAGGAGAGTACTATGTAGCGTTATTAGATAAACTGAACGGTGAAATAAAGAAAAAAACGGCCCCATATGGCGAGGGAGAAACTTCTGTACTAACACGTTAACGCACCATCACAAACGTCCTTGAAAGCGATGGCCAAATTGGACCATTCGGACGATTCGAATCGGTAGCCCAGCAATTATTATCTGTTACCGAACCTCAAAGGGTGGCTCTAGGGAAAGAGATTCAGACCGAAAGATGAATTTATCACGGAAAATGAGGCGCGTTTCGAAGGCTTGGAAGTTTCGTACTACAGAAAATAGCAGCGAAATGTTGGAAAATCGCCATACAAAATGTATCGCCCTCGAAGGCAACTATTTTGAGGAATAAATATAACTTTGCCCTTAAAAACGCTTGTTTTCATGAAAAATTCCGGGACTTATCGTTCACCACATCTAGTTTTACGAAATCAGTAAGTGACCTCACGGATCCTATTATCTTAAAATCCAATAAGCCAAAAAGTACTCGAAGGTACATTACAGGACTCATCCTTCAAAATCTCAGACACCAATAGGAAGAGGTCGTCGGTGAAAACAAAGCTAAAATGGGGCTACAAAACCATGATTTTGAGGCCACCACTATGACGGCATTGGTAACTAAGAACAAAACTAGGATAAAACCTCGACGAGAATAACAAAAACCATCCTTTTTAAGTCTAAATTTATCAGACGTCAATGACAGACACAAAGGCTACACATTTTTTTTAAACATGTCTCTTTCTAAGTAGTTTTATCGTATTCTTCCGAAAAATGTCACGTTATCCTGTTTATCTATAAATTATCCACTTTGCTAGTCACAGAACTTTTTATGATTTTCAGAATTCAATTTATGTAACCCGAAAGAAAAGTATATCGTATAGAAAACAACAAACCATTCCTCCAATCCTATCCATCAGCTTTGCTTCAGTGTAAAGCAATGTTATGTATATATTCATAGCATGTAGGTTGATGTCTAAATAATATATCACGTAAGTTCAGATATAAATATTTAAGCTAGTGAAAGCTCTAACGGTCTCGTAACGTTTAAGGACAATGTCTCTTGTAATGCCTGTTTGCCTTTTATCTTTTACTATAGTTTTTGGTATTTATTTCACATGTGTGTATGTATAAGTGTATGTTGACCGTTTCTTTTCTCCTACAAACGCATGTATTATAACTAAAGTCATAGAGCCGTTAAGTTGACGTATGTATTTTGATCTAGACGTTCCCTTCTTCTTTCTTGTCTCGTTGCAGGAGTTCAAATCGCATATTTTGCCATAATCGGGACGCAAATGTCAATGATAGTCCTTAGCATTATGCTAATGTTTGGGATTTATAGGGTAAGTAATTGAAAAAAATACATTTTATTTTATTCCTTTTTTTGGATTGAATGACGACGATGCCTTGTTGATTATATGTGAAAAAAATTTTCGACGTCCTGTTCATATAGAGCAATAAATGAAGATATATTTTAGTCCTTTTCACGGACTAAGCAAATCATAACGCACGATAATCGATGATTTATGGATGCTGGAAAGGAAATTAGCTACAATATATTGAATCTTCAAGATGAAAATGGACTGACCATATATTTCATATTACTAATTTGATTCAATTGGACGTTAGTATTTGGATCCTCTATTTATTGACTACCCGATTGCATCCTGAAGTAGCAGATGCGGTCACTTTTTTACTGATCTGATCGTGTTAAAATTGAATTTCAAATGTCACTGGCTTTAAAATGAATTGGGAAATATTTGAATGTGGGTCTGTAGAATAAATAAGATCCTTGGCTGATTCCTATACCATTATATTTAACTTTCTCTTTGAATTTTCAGCGTGCTTCACTTTCCCAGTTATTGAGACCTCTTTAAAAATGAGGTCAAATTTGTTGTTAATTTCTGTTTTGAAGATTACTTTTATTCAAAAAAGCAAATGACTGTGTTTTTGGGACCATATGTGTATTAATTCTACGCTCTCTCTATTTCCAGCTACGACCCTTAACTGATTTCGCTCCATTGTTCTGGACTGAAAATCGTTTCACACGTGTTTGGACTTTTCATTTGCAGTAGCTTTCTGAACTTAACTCGACCACTTTGCGATTACAGATTAACTTCACTATCGTGTTGTCGCTATAGCCCTTCTCGAGTTTGAGGCTCCCATAAACGATTCCTTCAACATCCAACAAATAGTCTACGGATAGTATCCTCCAATTTGAAAATCCAAGCAGCGAATCATTATCCCCGTCAGTTGAGTCCTTCCTGCCAATGCTTCAAGTTTTTTTCATTAATCTTTAAGACTCGATAGCTTTATTTATAAGTAATTTCCTAAGACTCTATTTTCACTCATTTGTTGGACATTGGTTGATCATTGCAAGTTTCGTAATTTGACAACCTGCACGTCCTTGCGCTAGTTTCAAAAGTTCGTACAGTTAACGTTTTTATCCTATTTGCTATCGAAGTCGTTCTAGTTCTGCTCCTATAATTTTTTTTACGATCGTTGTCGTTTCGTTTGCCTGAAGTTTCTTGACAGAAAAATGCATCAGGATCAGGATCCAAATTGCCCAACGGTAGTATAATATAGGTCTTATCACCGCTTTCTAATGTATGCAGATGATCTTGAACTTCTTCAAAAATAGAACGCCTTAACACTGATCCGAGATTCCTTTATTTACTTCGACTGGTTTGTTAGCATATTTCACATATTTTAACCCAAGGTTTGCGAAATCCTTCACGCTTTCTGCTCACCGACTGTTCGACATAATATAAGACCATACCCTTTGGATCATGCCCTTTGTTTTAGCCTCGTTAATTTGAAGTCCTATTCGCATTACTTATTGGTGTATGGTTTACTGAGTTTCTTCATCATATGTAGGAGCACAATTGGGATGATTACTTAGGTGACAACAATTTGAATTCATTTTTCAAGTGGCGTACCTTTTGTATCAGTGGGAGATAGAAAGTCAAGTTAAATAGCAGTGAGGCTAGTTCATATCCCTGCGTCAGTCCAAATTTAATGTAAAAAGCATCAATCAGCTAATTGTTTCTCCAGGCTTCTAATGTTACCAGTGCTAATGTTGTTTTTGTCAGACGCACCTCTGCAGTACAAAATTTTTGGACCATAATAATCGTATGCTTAGTAAAAAGTATTTTTCGAAAGTACAGAACTTTAAAATGAAGTTAAATACGGATCGATTACTTCCATTGTCTTAAAATGGACCTTAGAAACGTAATTCTCAGTCATTTTTAATTGAACATGATTTTGATTATGGGAGCCCCACAACTGGCACGGAGGCTGCCTTAACAAGAGCTCCAATTTACAACTGCTCTAACCAATAATTAGGGCCTTATTCCGCCAATAACGTGCCGAATTTTGTCTTGCTAATAGTCGAGTGTATCGAACTTGTCAGCGTAGACGTGTGATATGACGTATTCTCACAAGAAATAGCCCAGCGGTGTTAAATCACAAGGTTTTGCAGGCCAGTTCACTATTCCAAAACGAGAAATTATGCGCTCACCAAACGCTTTTTTTAATGAGTTGATGGTTGCGCGAGCTGTATGACATCTCACGCCATCCTGTTGGAACCACATTTCGACTGCAGTACGAGGAGTCGATCCAGCAAGGAAAATGTCATTAAGCATCGCTCTAAAGTGCTCACTATTGACTGCAATGCTATTCCCACCAGCATTTCTGACCCACAGACCCATAAAACTGACCAAACAGTGACTTTCTTCGGATGTAACCGTATTTGGACAACTACCTGTTGTTGCTTATCACTCCATATTCGGCAGGTTTGTTTGCGCCGCATTGCAAAACGAAATTTTTATGAAATTTGGAAAAATTGGGTCTTGAAATATGAAAATTTGAGTCTTCATCGATACAAAGCTCAACAGCTGGTATAGTTTTTTCATTACGCACTGTTCACCGTCTGAATCGATGTGCATGATCAGTGAGAGTGAAAGCGATGCGAAAATGATCCTTGGTTAATCGAATTGATTTTTCTGATGGACGACTCTGTCGATCACAAAGTTGACGAGCAGCACCTTTTTGTTTTCGAAATGAAATTTACAGACACAATTTACAGACGTTGAACAGGTGTCAACCTATTCGTAGTAAAATGACAAATCAAACTAATCATGAAACCCATGACAACTGTCAAACTATAGGTATCATTAAAAGTGTTGCCAACTTAAAATTCTATACCTCAGAAAACACCCTATTAAAGTCTACGAAATACATTCTGCCAGAACTACTTGACTGTGACGTAAATATATGTTCAACGGTAGCTGATATTCCAACAGCTCTGTTAAAGGCATCGGTCGACTGTGTGCCTGTTCGTTGTTGAGGGAGACTGGCCGAAACGTCTATAAAGAATAAAACGGCTAACTTGTTATTGTTTTTCACATTATTACTTCCATTTGCTGTTTCTCTATAAATACGCCTCACTCTTGTTTAATGAAACCCTGGACAGATATTAAGGCCGCATGCTTTTCAATATTTTATACGTTTTTTAGGTCCTGTTGTATGGAATATGTTCATCAATGGCATTTAATACTTCATTATAAAGCATTTATTTGTTGTGGCGTATTAGCTTATTCGTTACTCGCGAGAGTTGTTTGTATACGTCTGACTAATGCAAAGGAGTTTATGTCCTCATCGAGTTTTTGCCAGTAGCAAGTCTTGTTCTCCTTCATTTTCCTACGGAGGATTTTACTGGCCTGTATGTCAGCATTCGGAATTGCGACTCATCTCGATTCCTTCAACGTTGGGCTTCTCGGATAAGAATGAGGCATTCCCTATTCAATCGCCTCCGTGCTCTCTCAATCAATCAAACTCTGTGCTCAAAATATTTTCCTCCAGCTCATCGAGCTTGATCTGAACAGATGATATTGGCTCCTTTGGCATTAGATAGACACGCCTTATCATCACTAACCCATCCGCACTGAAATAGCCCTTAACTGTGAGCACAATACTATTCCGCACCTAAATTGCGGTCGTGTCAAATTTGTCACATTACTGTCCAGCCTCCTCTCTGCTCCGATACTGCTCAGATTTTGACAGCAAGTTGGCTTTTTTTCGCTCACAGCCTGGCCGAACAAGTTCTGCGTGATTAAACTACGATGTAGCCTGATCTAGAGGACCTTTTTCCTTTATTAAGGACTCCTTGAATTTCAACAACCTTTTACTACCTGGAATATGAGCCAGATCTTCAGACTTCAAACAGATGCAATTTACTATATCGGTGTACCCTAGTGGCAGCGCCACACTGGTAGCACAGATTGCTCTGATCTGGCCCCTTAGATTACAAGGGAATGTGTCCGAAGTTAAGGTCCCCATAAAGCAACAAATTAAGACTATCCTTCGACGAGTTTTGTATTCTCTAGAATGCCCATCCTTTGCTAGGCTTCCACCTTACCATAAAGCGACCTGCAGTAGGAAGAGTTTGTCTAATGTTCTCTTATAGCTCTTTGACATCTACAACAAAAACAAAACATCTCATTTCTAAAGAGGACATTGGCTGTAGTGTCGAGATAACTGTATATCAGATAATATATCCTTAATATCTTATTCACTTATTCTTATTATAGACTTATTGAAGTCTATAATAAGATTAACGGAAATCTTGAATAAGTCGTTTTCTGTGGACTCTACCCTGAGTTGGACGATGTAAGGTTTTGTAATTTCCTCTTATTATGGAATCCATAGATCTTTCAGGCCATCAACTCAAGTCTTCTCGTTTTCTGGCTTAAGCTGCTCGCCCCAAGTCTCCTTGGAAATCGCGCTGATTTCTGCACAGTCATGATTTTGGTCGTGTCCTCAGCCGCACATACTCTACCTTATTCGCTTGCAGCGAATCAGTAGGAACCCAGCGCCTATCTATCTATATCCTTGACTGAAGGTCTTTCTATCTCCTTCTCTTCTCCTTGACTGAGGTCTGCTTACTCAGGTCAGCTTACTCCTTTTCAAAGTGTCGACTTTCGTGACCGGTATTCGCAAGAAATGATATTATTTCATGATCCAATTGCTTTCCCTCTAAAATTTTGTAGTATTATGTATCTGAATCGTTCAACAGTCATTCCATATTTATAAAGGCAGATTTGGATCCTTTTGTCCAGAGCCAGTTTCCACATAATATTCGCAAAAAAATTGTTTTATGTTTTGGGTTTGCCATATCATTGATCCGTTTTGAGGTGTCTTTAGATAGAAATGTCTCGATCGTACTTTGAAGATAAACATCTTGTTCATTTTTCGTTCCGTTGGAATTGAATTTTTCAATCAAATCATTCAGATGATCTTCAGATAAACCAACATAACATTGTTTGCGAAATCTTGAAAAAAAAAATATTGGTCGCCACCAACAATAACTTACGTTAATAAAATAAGCCGTGTATGTCCTTTGCTAACAGACATATTGTTAGAACGCATCACTTAACGAACAAAAACAAAAGATCTAATAACACCTGTGTCGCTCTCCCGTTTGTCGCCTTGGAATTTGTTTTCCTTTGTGATTTATATGAGGTAAACCTTTTATTTCAACTGTTTTTATCACAACAGGCTTATATTTCTCAGTATTTCGCAGTCCTCTTCTATTTTTTCAGTTTTCATTGTCAGAATCAGAACTCATTGTGGAAGCGTAACGACACGTCTTAACTAGCTTCAGACAGCGCAATGACTAGGGAATAGACAGTTCACAGACAGTTTTAACTCACAAAAACAAATGAGTTAGCATTATGGAAATTTACGGTCGTATGTTACAGTTATGTTTTAAAGTCTAAATTATTTCGGTACACGTCATGATGTCGAAGGTACAACAAATACCATAGATCCTCCATATCCAAGTATGATTGGTAGAGGGAAACATTTAGAATTCATTGATTTGAAAAAAAGTATTTGTCAAAATATGCGAGATATGCTCTTTTCGAAATTGCATCTACAATTCTAATCGATGTAACCAGCCATAGATGTCAACTATGTTTGTTTATAGCAATTGTTTTTCAAATATTTTAAAGTGAAACAGGCTGATGAATTTGCAACTGCTTTCCCGTAAAAAGATTGAATAACAATAAACTCAACTTCATTAGAAGTAAAAATATTGGGCTCAGTAATATTACGAAATTTACTTCTACGTGAAAAAATGGGCGGAAAAAACCGGGAAACCTTTCGGAAAATTAAATTATATTACTTTTTTTTCTTATGAAAGCCAGAAGGAAAAGCAACTTTTGTCCTCGACTTTAGAAATTGGTCAAAGTCAAATCCAAATTAAATGAGGTTCAGAACAAAAATCAACTTTTACAAAAAAAGATACCCTCGAAGCTTTCGTTTGAATTATAATTGTAAATTTTCCTTGTAATTTAACCTGAATCGAAAACTTTCAATTTCCCGCGTACGAATGGAAATAAAGGACACAATTTTAAATAAAATTGATTTTTCTTTCAATCCTCTTTACTTCTTTTGCTGAAAAACGAGAATGCCTTTATTTTAAGTTTTTTTTTTATCATGAAGATTTTGTGATGCATTTATAAGATACTTACCGAAAGTTGGTTTTCCTCCCTTTTAAAACAGCTCATAAAACTTATTCAATTCAAAGTCTGTTGGAATTTCAACGAATCAACTGAAATCAGAAATTAACTTTTATATTTAATGAGAAGAAGTGATAAGTATTCATCTGTACGCAAATTAGGTGTCTTGGTAAAATGAAAAGTCACTTGAGAAAACCTACAAGTTAGTCTCCTCAATTTATTTTCTTTGCCAAACGATTTTTCTTTTATTTTCGATCACGGAAAAACTTTGATCATATATTTTACGGATGATGAAGTCTCCTTTTCTAGCTTTTCTTTTCTTTTCTTTTTTGAAGTTGAATAAAAATTATGAGGAATTCCGCAGGATTTGCTGGAGGAAACTCATTTGGATAAGATGAATCAAATCGGAATAAATATATACAGCAGTCCCAGAGAGATTGAACATGACAAGGGTCACAGCATGCGGGGTAAATCTTCTTTATTGTGATTTTCGAAATACAAGAAAGACAAACCGTGACATTACAGGATAAGCTTATACTTTATAATAATTTAGGTGAATGGGATGTGTATAGGGAATCGCTTGCGGACACATTGTCAAGGGATGACATTTTATTTTCTCTTTTTGTGTGATTATTTATTTTGAACTCATGCTTCGATGAACTTTATTTATTTTTACAATTCTAATTTCGTCACATAGAGTGGTAAAAATGATAATGTTTGCAAGGAACATAGAGCAAAAACTAGTCATATATATTTCCTCCTACGAGAATGAAGCTTATTTGCCTTAAGCTTATTTCATTTTATGCTTCATTGACCCAGTTTCTAAATACAGAATATTCGCTTCCACGTTGAAGTTTGATACTGTTGACATTTTCCTTTCATCCAGCTTGGCCAACAATAAGGGGTATTGAGAAGTTCATTTTCTTCGGTTTCCTTCTGCGTGAGCTGAAAGCCACGATGAGCTCACGGTCGTATTATCCGCCAAAAGTGTTAGGAAATACTCCAAAAACTAACTCAATAAGGCAATCTCAGTTTGGAATCCTTGCGCATAGTCTTGTGATTGTTTGTGAGTTATCGTTTTTACGTATCATCATCACGGGCGCACCTGCCCAAATCGAGGCTTGACCCTTCGATTGAGATTTGCTGTGGCTATCCTTACTCAACGACCCGTCAAATTTGCGATTACTCAAATAATTTACTACCTACTAACATTATAAGCATGATTTTTTTCACAGTAGATGCTTGCTAACTGCTCAACCCTCTATAGAATATCTGCGAGTTCTTGGTTGAAAAATATAATGAAGGCTCCACAAAGTGAGAATACCGTTGGTGCTTGTACCAAAGCCGATCTGATTTATCCTTCATGACGCCCTGGATTTGACTTGAATATCACAGCCTGTTTCTGCGTCTTACACGCGGAAATCAATTCGGCCAAAATGGCGATTTTATATATTAGATGTCTACTTTCATGTTTGATTTTATCTGTAACAGGACTACGAAGTAAACTATATATACTTTGGCGCTTAAAACACCTTTGTGCTATTTATTTTCATTTCTAGCGTGACTGAATTAGAGACTGAATGAATGAGAGAGGATATAATCCTGTCACCGATAGTCATCAATCGCCATCAGTTGTCTAAGTGTACAATTATCCGTTACTTTACCGTTACTTTTATTGGGCTTTAACATGAAATTTCTTCAGCCCCTCATTAAACTCTGTGCACAGTTTCACAAATAAGACCATGATGTCTTGACCGCTCGATACTTTTCGATTATATTTATGCTGGTATTACTCATATAGTTAATCTTTCTGGTGAGGGATCTGGTATCTTTCAAGCATTTGCCAATTATTTTGGGCGCGTTTTCTGATGTTCAATAATTGCGGTAAGAGGTTTTTGGTCGACTTAAATCCTTAATAATACTTCTTATAAATGTCCCAAAATGTTGTGTGTCCTTTACGATAACATAGCTTCAGTAAAACTTATTTCTTAGCTTGTCTTTAATTTCAAATTTAAAATCGACGATTCCATGAACCCCGTCTAGTATATTTTGGAATGTTAGGAGGTTACAACTTGCGATCTCTTCTCACACTTACTACTGTCTGTACTTTTGATTATCCAACAACTCTCTAACTTGGATAACAAACCCATCCACATTCAAAATAAATTATTAATAATTAGATTGAAGATTTCAAAAAGAAATGCATGCCAAGTTTTGGGTCCTTACGTCACTCCGATTTTTATCCGAAATGCGGTTTATCTAAGCCTTGATTAGATTAAGTGCTCAAATTCGATAGAGCACTTGTAACAAATTCAAAACCACCGTCAAAATACACAAAGATATACATATCACAACAACAAATTAGGATACGATGCATTACCGTTGAGTGAACAAATGTGAGCTGCTGGTGCCAGGAGATAGCTCTATGGCTTAACCCCGATAAAACCACACTGGTACCGTTCAAAAGAAGAATAAATATGGACCAACTCCGCACCATATATCTAAATGGGAGGGAGGTTGGGTATAAGAATGAAATTAAATATTTCGGATTGCTGTTGGACGGCAGGCTCAGGTGGAACGGACACATTAAGGCAGTATCTGCAAAGGCTATCATATGTTTGTCATATGTCTGTATCACCGGAGCCATAAAGTCATGTCCCACAGTAGCTCTCCAGAAAATCTTAAACCTATCGCCACTTCATTTGGTGATAGAAACAGTAGCGACATCTACAATGACAAAAATCAGACAATGACAAGAAAGAGCAA
This sequence comes from Stratiomys singularior, assembly GCA_954870665.1. Classification (NCBI taxonomy): domain Eukaryota; kingdom Metazoa; phylum Arthropoda; class Insecta; order Diptera; family Stratiomyidae; genus Stratiomys; species Stratiomys singularior. The sequence goes on from OX940880.1 coordinate 106,000,819, forward strand.
ATGACCTCAGAATCGGGCACAAGGACCAAGCTAAACTAGAGAAGGTGTCTCCATTCATATATGCACCGTCGGATCGCATGTACTGCTGAGTGACAAGAGAGAATAGAGCGTTGCATCCAATATGCATCTAATAAGACGGAATGCAATCACGGAATTGGAGTATTTGGGCCTGGCAGCATATACTGCCACCCGATGGGAAGTATGCCAAGTATCTTTCTGGCTGACGTCTATGCCATCGCTGTAAGCGCACAACTCAACATCGACAGATGATACAAAGGCAAAGCCATAGCTATAATATCCGATAGCCAAGCAGCCTTAAAAGTACTAGAATCCCCGGTGATTACATCGAGAATGGTTCTAGATTGTTGCAATACACTCAACAAATTGAGTGCGGACAATAGGAGCACGCAGGTATCGAGGGTAATGAGAAGGCGGACCAACTGGCGAGGGAAGGAGCATCGACAGCATTCATCGATCATGAAACCTTTAGCGCAACTGAAATGAATTTCATTCACAGGGCCCTAAAGGAAACTGAGGATAGAGAAAGCAATAGGCTCCGGAATGAACTTCCTGGGCTTCGAATATCAAAGCTGTTCCTCGACGTTTATGACGAGAAGAAGTTTCGAGCGTGCATCGAAATGAATAAAAGAATGCTAAGGGTCCTAACTGGGATCTTCACGGGGCACTGCACACTCGGAGGGCATCTCAGGATGTAAAAGGATGCGCTTGACAGCGAATGATGAGTGCTGATGCTGAGATTTTGGAATCTTGCGGAGGAGACACAAGTGCATCTGCTGGCTCACTGCGACGCACTGTCCCGCAGGAAAAGAGACAGTTTTGGAAGCTGATTCCCTGTCGAGAAGGAATTGGGACGCCTGAGGCCGAAGCAGATCATTTACTTTCTCGGGAAGGTCGATCTGCTTGAAGCGCTCTAGGAGCACGGGAAGCGGGGGCACAGTAAACCTATAAGGGTTGACGTTCACCATCTCCGACAGTAAATCAATCAATCAATCATTTACTGTTATGTAATGTAGCGCCACAAAAAGTCCATACTATTCAAAACGAGTGGTTCAAAAATACAAACTCAAATCTAGTGAACCATGTGCGGCTTTCCATGTTAGCGCAGAGTGACAAAAATCCAAATAAGCCGTACGGGCCAAATTAGAAATCATTTATATACCCAAACCTACCTGATACAAGGCTAAATTGTTCAGAAAACTCAAACAGTTAAAGATGCCGGGTCTCAGAAACATGAGGAACTGTTTCTTATGCAGTCAATATTTTTCTAGACACGAATGTCAAAACTAACGGTGATTTTATTTTAATGAAAATTCCTTATACGTTGCCAAGCAGTTGCCAAGGGTCGAGTCACGAAAAATGCCAGGCTACATCATCAAGAAACCTCAAACAAGGAATCAAAGACTTATAGCGACAGATTTTGACAAGGTGTTTGTTCGAACTCATCAAAGTATGTCAAACTAGACAAATATGAGAAACCGAGTCAAAGTATGAACAAAACAATGACAAGAGGTGATCAAATTCAGGTGTAAACCAAAAAAGTATAACTTCTAAATGGAAAAATTTAAAAAAGTCTCGGACTGTCAGTTCCGCAGCGAAAGCTTGTCGTGTCAACTTCCATACCGTTATAGAAGTGGACAAGTCAAACAACAGCGATAATGCTTATATTGGGTGTACCCTCAGCGAATGCTCCTGACGCCTTTCTAACAACCCAGGATTGTTCTTATACCTTTGAAAAATGGAAAGAATCTTATATTGAGCTATCAATTTGGTCGCATGAGTCAAAAAAAGTTGACCTTAAAGTTTAAACTACGGACAGGATACCAAGTAAGATAGCCAAACTTGAAAATACATTGAATACTTTGAAAACGGTCCTTATGTAAGGACAAATATTATGTCTGGCAATGTTTCAGGCTGTGTTCTCATCGATACTTAAAAACCATAGAAACACCAGCTCCCATATTTGAGACTTTCTCCTCGTAGAGCATAACAACATCCTACCAGCTTGAGCTCTTCCACCTTTCTTTCTTCTACCATTAGAAATTCTGACGGATCAATACTTTGTTTAGTAGGAAACTTAGGAAATAACATTCCGACATCTTTGAATTAGAGAGGCGCTGAACAGTTGACCAATCAAATTGTCGTATCTACAGACGGAAAAAATGGTTGCCAATATAGCTTGCCAAATTACTTCTGCACTCTTATGTCGTATCAACTTTCCATCCTTAGGGCTCTAATTGCGAAGGATTGTTGTGATTCAACAGTTTTGACGTGCTTTTCATATTTCCTTTCCGTTTCATATTTCACATTTCTTCTTGAAACCAAAAAGAAGAAACACGTGTCAAGTTTGACGTTCCTGTTGAAACTGTCAATTGCATTCGCCGATACTTGACACAAAACCTTTTCAAAATAAAACCAGTGTGGTTTTTTATTCTAAAATTTGTCTTCAACTTTCCAATTTATTTTGAAAAATAGGTATTGCTTGACAGTGACTGTATGCCATTTTCAAATGTTTTAAGGTTATTTTTGAAATGTTTGAGGCTAAGGTTCCAAGACTGGTGATAGATATAACTCGGAGAATCAACATCTGGAACATCTATCCAATAGATAGTGATGTAAATGAACCATGAAATAAATGGTTCCGCGCTAATACTATCCCCTTCCTAAGAGTTTTTTGTGGACTTATTGTGTCAAGGACGTAATTAAAGCATTCTTCCACATCATTATATTGTGAAAATCTCTTTAGTTATTCACTTTACCCAAAAAACACCACTTTCGAACAAAAATGAACTGTGGCAAGACGGAAACCGAAAACTGTGAACACAACAAACACAGAATACTTCTGAAAAAATATCTTCCCAACTCTGCCGTATATTCAGCACATCAACGTGTTATCCAATTATTTTTGCTCCGTCCTTATTCAACATTTTTATTGATATTCAAATTCTGATTCTTTTCGTCTACATCTCCGTTTTTTTGTTTTTCAGGAAAATCCTGGACTATTAGTGCCTTGGATAATTGGATTCATTACGTTTATGGCTCTAGAAGCAGTCGCCATGGTGTATTCAAATGTCCTTCGAGATCATGTAAATAAGGTAAGTTCCTATAATTTTACTGGAACATTAAGACTCTTGCTCGCGCGTTGATAGTGAATTAAAATGCCAAGTCATAAAAGTTGTGGGCAGAGAACGTACATGAGTTAAAAGACCACAGCTTTGTCCTTTTTTTACTTTGAACTGTCATTATCGTTTCGTTCACCCTCAGGGATTTATTGGACCACTTATCTTTTCCGTCGAGCTATCTTGTTTCCATTTTTTCTCATCTAATTTTATATTTCCTGGAGGTTACGTAATGCTGCTATGATGATGGGTTAAACGTTTACACTTAAGGGGATGGCTTTGTTCAGGGTTTCGCCGGGTATGATTCGGTTAACGTGTTGACAGCGGTAATTGGATTTTCAATATTTTTCACCAATTATGTGGGAAATGTACTGACTGCTTTATTTGAAATTCTTGAGAATCGGTTTTAAGTGCATACCTGATCACACTTTAAACGTAACTTTAGTTATCCTGTTTAATAATCCTTTGCATATTTCATAAATTTCATTGCACTAAAGTGGTCATTGTCTCTCATCAAACCGTTTCAGTGAATCCTTACATAATAGCAATCGGATCCTAATTGAAATACCGATGGCGCAATTACGTTAAGTGCTTCAATAAAGTTACTCCATCCACTCATCATTTGCTTTGTCCTTTTCGTACCGATGCGGTATAGAAGGACATTCTAATAAATATTCACCAGATGAATCCATGATAATTACTCTAATATAGACCATCGATAGATGAAATTATTCTCTCGGTTGTTCAGGACATCGTCGGAATGAGAATGATAGAAAAAGGAAAAATACAAGAACGTCTTGGAATTGTGAACCTTTTAAATATAAAAAAATTGGTTCAATTCAGAATTGTTCGGAATGCGCAAATAAATTGGACAATTTACAAAATTGAGCCCTAGAGAATGAATTACTTCTAAGGTTTGTTTTTATCTTGATGAAAATATTGCAGTGCTGTGAGACTTGGGGAGCTGTTGTGAGTTGAAAAAAAGGATGATAGAAGTTAAGTGATTGGCTAGTTAGTTGGAATGCAGATTTGAGTAAATAGTATAGTGTTGAATATGTATTAAATTCTGGAAAAAATATTAGAAATTTATTCAAAGCGATACTTTCAAACAAAACAAATTGAGATCACAATTGACAGTTTGTTCAATTAGCTGACTGGCTCCCTGAACGGCTCTAAGATAACTCTGTCTTTATCTTTTGAGCAAGCGATGATAGGCTTGACCTTCATGCATTTTCATCTATATCTGCCGAAACTGCTCATACTATTTCCGCTCTAATAGTCGGGATAACATATATCACGGTGAAACATTTCCTTTTACACACAAAAAGACTAACCTGAACGTTGGTAACTCTATTGCCTGTGGGCTAGGTCTCTTTAATCCCACTGTAAAGTCTGTTCAGGCAATGTAGGGTAAAAATTAAAAAGATTGCTGAATCCAAAACCTTACTTTCTCATGCGCTTAGAACCTATCAAAAATGTCCTTTTCTGTGGTTACAATGGCTCGTACATAACGTGACGTCCACTGCCATTTGTCTAACAGAGTCAACATCTCACCTGCTACTGGACTGTTGCTACTGCTACTGGACTGTGGACTGAAAGTAATTTCATTTTTTCCCGACAGAGGATTTAATTGTATTTTTTTTGCACCCAACTTCACAATCAAGCAGCATAATCATTATACGTTTTGACAGCTGATATAGTAAGGCTGGTGTGTGAATAAGTCAAATTGATTGTACGCAGGAGTTTTCGGTTGGTGCTCTTTTAAATATGAAATCTTTTAAATAAGCAGCATTTTCGTCATATTTTAACTTCATATTTATAGTTAAAACTATAGAAAAGGTCAAAGTGCTGTTCAAGCCAGAAATAATTTTTTAGACGGTAAAACCTTCACTTCAAATGAGGAGGTTTAACCATTCCAATCAGTTTTTTGCCAGCAAAGACCAAAAATTGTATGAGCGTGGAATCATCCTAATACCGGAAAGATGGTGAAAGGTATTGGAGCAGAATGACCATTTTCGAACAACCCAATACATTGATTGGTAACAATTCGCCTAAGTATTTAAGTGGGTCTTGTAGTATCTTCCACATGGGAAGAAGGTGTAACCATCACCGTTGTTGGTGAACTAGAATCAAAGCCCTCTGACTTTCCATCCTATCCGGGTTATAATTAGAATACATGTTCTCGGAAAATAACAATCAGTCTCTGGGAAAACGTGCAGTCTCTTGCACTTTTTCATCAATTTTTCCTGCTACAGAGTTATATTCCCACTTCTCTACTCTACTCTTGAGTGTCTGAATTTATTTCCAGCTTGCTTCCATAAGCAGCCTCTCAAGCGCATCTTCTTGCTGAAGTGGGGCCGCGATGGAGACGCGACTGCAATCTTTGAAGTTCCTCACTTCTGTACCTACTTTAAACGTCATCGGTACGACTCCCTACCAAAAGCGAAGTCTGAACCAAAAGGTAAGCACAAGTAGCATGGTCACTTCCGGTCGGGTTATTGCTGAAAGAGATAGAAAAAGCAAAGGTATAATTTCCAATGGTGTTCCTTGCTTTTGTACTTACTTCAAATGTCATCCGTATGATTCCCTACCAAGAGCGTATGCCTGAACCATAAGGTAAGCACAAATAGAGAGAAAACTCCCGAGTGGATTCTTGTGGATAGAGGTAGAAATGACACAAGTATATTTAGATTTGTATCGATTTTTAAATTATTGTATAGAATTTGCAATTGGTAATAACATATCGATTACGTTGGTGAGATCCCATTAGATCTTTGTATACGCTGTGCCCAAGGGGGCTAGACCTCCCTATTTTATGCCTAATGGCACCTTCAGGTTACAGGGATGTCTACTCTAGATGGAGAGGAAGGAGAAGGAGCTCCCTCCACTATCTCCAGCCAATAGAGTATGCCTACTTAAGCTATGAGAATTGCCTGAACATAATCACCCGGGATTTTCCGTTTGTTAGCCGATTTCAGCAGCTTCTCGGTAAGGCTATTTGGAAGGAGCTCACCCAGTTTCTCGGCAAGATCACCGTGCAGCCAGGACAATTTGCGTGGGCAGATCTTTCACATGAAAAGAACGTATGACAGGCGTCATATTTCTCTCCGTTACAGGGTATGCATCCTAGAGAAGACCGGAAATAACTATGTCCGCTCAATAGCTTGGCCAATTAGGAATCAGACTCCCAATGTTTTCTACTGAGTCACGATCTCAAATTGATGATAAGCCGCGTGATCTCTTCCTATTTGTTCATACTCCCAAGATTTTTGCCACTCGTTGAGCGCTTGTTGTCTTTCATTGCTTGGAACTGAATATTTGACACTCTCGTGCCTTTCGAAGAAGATTCTGTTGCGCAATAGGACCAGGCCTTTGCGATAAACAATGCCGCTGTTCACTGTTGACAATGACTGTTCGGTATGATAATGCAATTCGAAGAGCTCCAGTGTTTAGTACTGCTACTTAATGAGAGCTCTCGCTCCATGTAGAAGCCTATATTGTAAAACACTCATCAAGAGACGCCTTTTTAGACTTGGTCTCCCCACATTGGCCAACGGCTGATTGCCAAGATAAGGTGTGGCCGTATTTGACATTCTCTTGTATTGTTCCATAAAACTCAGCTGCAAATCTGCCAGCAAACCTAGGTATTCAACTGATAGCTTCTACCGCACTTATTAGTAGTCGCCTTTCATTTGATGGGTTTCCTGTATTTTTAGCGAAAAGATTGCTGAATTACGAAACCACGAAACCACGGCAATGACATTTTCCGTCGTTGCCTCGATTTGGCTAAAGAGGTCCATTTTCTAGTTAATCTTTATGCCATTGTCCTTAATTGAATTCGTGGACTCAACAAAAACCTATCCAATGTAAACGGAAATAATTTTTGGAGCCTGCTTTGCGAAATTCATAATATAAGCAATAACAAAAAACCATATAGACCGTGCAAAATTGTATCAGAGATCCAATGAAGGAAATGTGGAAGGTATGAATCCCTGAATGTCTGTTTAGTCTGTAGTAAAAAGACAGCATCATCCATTACTCCTTTGCTTTTTAAGTCTTTTCCTGCTAAGCTAGGACGGTTTCAACTAGACCAAAACAAGGAACAGGTGGGGAAGACGGGCAGTCTTGGAATAGTGGAAGCCTAAACTGTGGTGGATAACTCTGAAGTAAAATATACCTCTGAGCCTGATACTACCAGGACGATGAGCTTTGTGGCATTTCCCCATCACTTTTGCAACAAATTCTGGCAAACAGTCTTCCAAATCTTCGTGAATATTGTCTTACAGGTGACTTGACCGAGCTTGCAATTTATTATTGCAAAAAAAAACGAATTCTGGTTCGGTTAAATCCAGAGATCTTTTCGACCAGGTAAAATTGCTACATCGAAAGATTAGGTGACTCAACAATGCGGCCGTTAAATTTATATTTCTTCTAGATCTTGCTCTGTAGATCATGTTTTTCGATCGCAATTTATCGAAATAAGTGAGAGACAAGTCATTAGATATCCACAGTAGTCATTTGGCCTACAGTGTTTTCATCGGGCAAAAATAATGCCCGATGACGATCAACTATGGGGCACTTTGTCCGGTCTATACTGCACGGTTGACTGTAATGTCTTCAGTCGAATCTAGGACATTATCAACAAAAGGGTCGGTCTCGCATAGTCCCACATTTGTTTAGGTCAGCAGAAAAACTTCCTAGCAAAGCATAAGCACCAATACTCCCGGGTGGCTTCTGACAGAAAGAGATAGAAATTAAACCATTGTAAATTAACACTCCCTTGTGGACTTGTTCAAAGTGCCAAAATGGAAGGTTAGGCAATTCGACATGCAGCTCTCTAAATTACGATTATAATTCTTGCATTTTGCGTCTTCCTTTCTGTTAGAATTACATGTTTTCTGCTGCAATTCTCAATTCAAAAGAAACTCATAGAACATACATATTTTTTTTACAATTGATTGTTGCAAATCATCTTATTAAGTAAGAAGAAATTCATTGAACATTGATCTCTAGCCTATCCTTCGAGGTATAGTTCCATAAATTTGCACAAGAGATATGCTGGGCAAATTTTGGTACGAATTCATTCTAAAGCAGCGCATAAGAAACGATTCGCAGGACATTCTAAAAACCACTTAGCCAATCCTAACAATATCAATTTTTGCAACGTCCATTCCTGGGTAGTCCACAATGAAGCTCCTGTCCAACAAGGATCAGAAGGAAAATCTGTGTGTCGTAATTATGTAAGAAGCAAGTCATTGATCAATGCCCTGCGGTGCTACTCTCCGCTGTAGTAATTTGGCTGGCGTTTTTTCCGGAAAAATACAAACCGATTATACCCCGTGGATTTTATTTTTTCGAAACTCCTGGAACGTTTTATAATATATACTCCACGGCTATCGGTGCTGTCTTCTACTACTGCTACGATATTTCCAGCATAGCATAGGATTTTATCGGTAGCATTGCGTAAACGCCATGAAGCGAGAACACTCCCGGGTGGCCTCTGGCAGAAAGAGATAGAAAAAGCGATAACAGATTTACATTTGTCTTGCGTTATTACTCGAAAGCTTTGGGATTTTTTTCTCATTAAGCAAAGTAATGGGTAAAATTCAACAATATAAATAAAACTCTACTTATCTATGTTGGATCCTGTTAAACTTGATTATTTTTAGAGGCTTTCTTACTTTTTGTGTACATTCTATGGCCGTAAAATTTGCCAAACTGTTGGCGATGTTTACGGCAAATTTAAGGTAACACTGTCGGTGAGCTATTCACTGGTATACCCATGAAGGTATCGGAACAGACTGCTGAAGTTCCTGAAAAATCTAGCACCCCGGATAAAGTCATATAAGATCGGACAATAATTTTGACAAGGTTAGAAAAACTATAGAAGCTTAGGATTCGAAAACAATTAAAAATACTTATTGAAGGAAAACAGATTACTATTTTCTTACAGTCGCTGACTAGTTTCCTTCTGACTTTACTGAAATCACTGAAAAAAACAGGAATTATAGCTTAACAAAGAAACCTACATAAATTCTCTACACTCCTTTTATTCGAAAAAAAAAGTTCCAAAACGATATCCGCCTGAATGATTTTCGAGTCGAGGACCTTAGAGAGACATAAGACCAACTTTGTTTTCTAATTGAGGCAAAAGATCAAACCTCTTTCCATCGTCCTGAACTGGTTAAAATATTATCAATGATAATTCACTGAAAGCATCCAAAGGATTTATTTGTCTCTAGTTATCTAGAGTCTTCCATCAGAAGCTCTGAGTATTCCAAGAAATAGAAGATTGAAGATTGTATTTTTTTTTTGAAAAATCTCTTCACTCTAAATAATTTTGACAATCAAGGTGACGGAGAAATATCGCCTCAAAATATTGAACACCAAAACAACCAAAACGACCTTATAACTTGAACCCAAGTTTTTAGTTAAGTGTCTTTGCTGTCCTTTTCTGTCTTTTCGTATTTCTAAATTAGTCCTTAAGGCACACTTTTCTCTAAATATTTCTAAATAACAATGGCTCCGTCTTTCCAATTCTGTCACTGAAGCTTTCCTTACTTATAGTGTGATTTAAAACCTAAGATTAAAATGTTAATATTATAATAAAAGTGTCGAAATTACTCTTGGCTTATTCGAAATTAACAGTTTAATTATTTTTATAATTGAAACGGATAAAATTTAATTCGATGAAAAAATGGAGCATGAAACTGTGGCAAAATTTAATTAAAATCATTCATCCTTTCACTAAATTCACAAATTATTCACCTTACTCATCCTTTATTTCAGCAATTCGATGCTATGTGCAAAGCAGAAGTGGCCTTTTTTATTGCTAGAGCGTTCATAAATGTGAGTACCGTTTAAAAGTTCAACATACATACGTTATATTTCGTCAGTTAAAAATATTTTTCAACATAAATTTAAAATATAAGCAAATGTGGCTTTATTT